>OY728144.1:201158242-205958242 GCA_963277665.1 Viscum album
CACATGGGTAACTTTCGACTCTCTTCACAAAATTATAGAATGAATATTTTTTTAAAATTTACCACATGGTTTATTTTACCCCCAAATATGGACATTATTAATTATTAATATTATTTTCAAAGTTTAAATGGGGTTTTAAAGAAAATACCTTTTCCATTATTCTGTGAATTTTTCATTTTTTAAAGGTTACCAAAAGAAAAGGGTATTTCTTCTTGTTTTCCAAAGTATATTTGTAATGTTTTTATAAACTTTATTTTAATATATGTAAAAATAATTTAATGGTTATTATTATTCAATGAGGGTATTGTCTTATGATATCATCCACCTTATTTCTCTATATAGATTATGATGATGTTTTAAGGAAATTTTCATGAAACCCATTTGTTTTCCATGTGTTGATTAAACTATAATGATAAATGTTTCTATGAGTTTTATATTAAAAGTGAAATACTATAAGTGTTTTATTCATGTTATTGTTCTTTTAAATTTTACATTATGATGAATTGGTATAATATATCCCTCCAATTCATTGGGTAATGTTATTTTATCTAGATGAGATTTGTTGGAATTAACCAGGTAAGTTATTCCACTATAAGGGTTCTATAAGGGATCTTGTAAGGGATATTGTAATGGTAATATCCCAATATTCCTACATAGTTTTTAATTATTTCTATGAGTTTTATTAATTTTTTTTTGATTTTATGAGGATAAATTATGTACTCTTTATTAAAGGAATCTTTTATGAGTCTTGTTTTTTAAAGAAAAGTTTTCATGTGTTATAATGTTTTCTAAAGTAACTTTCATTATTATAAACTTTACTTTATGTTTGATTAAAAAATATTTTATTAAAAAATTTAATAAATTAAGTTTATTTAATGAGTAATTAAATTATTATTTGATCCCAAAGTTTATTATGTAAAAAATAAAATATCCCTTATGGATTTTTCATGTTTTTCTATGGACTAGCTGGTTTATTTTTTTTATATCCCTTATTGAGATTTTTTTCTCATCCCATGTTTTCAAATGCTTTTCATAGGGCCTAAGGAATTATATGAGGTATAACAATGACAAACTTTCCGTAAAGAAGAATTATCTTGAATGAAGAAAGTGTGTCAATAATGAAAGAGGAGTGTAAACTTAAGAACCTATTTTTGTTTAAAAAATGTACATTGAGTGGAAGTGTACTCTTTATTATGTAATGGTTTTACTAATTCTAAAAAAATATAAACCTAAATGATTATATGACTATAAGAAGGTTCAAAATCCTTATTATTAAACTCATAATTATGGATTGGTTATGCATGGGTTGTTATAGTTAAATTGAAAAGACCATACCTAAAATACTTAGACTATTGTAGTATATAAAATATAATATGTGCTATCAAAATATATAAAGGTAACTCACAAAAAAACTTTTGTATCTAGTAACCTCTGACCCACTGTCACAACCACACCATATCCATATTCATAACTAGAACCAAATATATTCATGCGAAATAAATAGGGGTGAGGGAATGAAAACTACTAATCTAGACATCTAGTTGTTATTCCCTAACTTGTTGTTGGGTCACACTAGAGAAAAACACTATTAGGTGAATTATTGTATAGTTAATGGTACTCTCATCACTGGAATAACATCAAAATATAATAAAAAATAACTCAAAAAATACCATGACCAAAGTTGAGTAAATAACATAATTCGTAACTGTAACATCCATGTGACCATCATCATCAAAACACTATCCATATCATCAATTTCATCATCATACTATCCAAATCATGGTTATATACCAAATCATATTTATTGAAAGTCAAGATAAGAATGATTATATGGACTCAAGGTTATATAATATTCCATATAGTCTACTTCATATTCATGTAAATTTTGAATCATTTCCAAAATAATTTAGAATCTTCACTATGATGAATACATGTCATCATTACATATAGTCCACATCTTCAAAACAATGAATGTATTAGAAGATGAAACTTTCTAGATTAATTTTTTATAGACAATAAAGTGTCCAGAGGAACATCAAGTGAGTTTCATCAACATATTGATCATACTATCACGGTTACATAATAAGCTATTAGATAATTTCCCACCTGATAAAGAACCATACTCCATGTATAATATTATATTATAATATAGAATAATAAATGATAAGAATATGATAATTTCTATTGCTTCACTATAACTTGACAACTAAACCAAGATTCCATGTCAATACGTGTCATATAACAATCTTTCATCATCAACTTGAGAAGTCCAATTTTTCACCACATTATTCCCACACTAACTATATCATAAGAATAAAATTATCTAACCATAAATTCTATTTCAAATAAAATTAAATATTGAAAAATATTCTAGCCTCATTTCCTAGACCACTATACTTTTTTGAGGGTTCGTCACTATTTTTTGTCATAAATACCATCTATAAATTCTCATGTCATGTTGATTCACTAATTCATATGATTCAATATAGTTACGAGCATGTTTGTGGATTTCAATAGGATCTATTCACAAAATATGATCATTGCTGAAATAGATTAAATAAAAACACACTCACTCACTTTCAAACATATTTTATAAATTTCATCATCTTCATATCCCAAACCAATCAATAGAGGGAATCATTTTCTTATAATATATAAAATTGTAAAATGGTTCCTAGAAAATTTTCCTAGGTTGAGTCACTAAAAATTATAGTTCATAATAATTTAAAATTCGAAAACACACCTTAAATGATCTCTATTGGTCTAAAAAAAATTAAAACCATTATTTATATAAAAAAATTGAAATCAACTATTTATTTATAGAAATAAAACAACATAAAAAATGGAAGTTACCTTGAACTGATTTTTATTTATTGTCAATAAATTTTATTGAATTAGTTGTGAGAAGATGCCAGTATGTGTTGTAGTGAGTGATGATTCTTGGAGGATTGTTATAGAAGTATCTTCAAATTAGATTTGATGATTTTAGAGATATTTTTAATATACAAGACATGTGAAATGAAAATTTTAATATAAAACATTGTTCTTCAACATAGAGAATCTGAATTAGCTTGAGGGATTATAAAGACCATGAAAAATAATATTTTTCATGATTTTTTGTTGAGAATATTTCTTTTAAGACATTTGAGTGGCTTGGTATTTTATATCAAGAATTTTGGAAACTATTTTATGGATTTTTAATAAGAAATTGGCCATATAAAACCAACCAAGGATCCAAATCAAACCATACATGTTTCATCTAAGGGTCGACCATGTGGGAGTCAGGTTAACTCAGCTATCCATGGTAGAAAGTGAGGATGCATAGTGCCCATAGGGAGTGTATGGGTGAAGTTCTTGCATGAGATCAAGCATGGTGGGAATATATATCCTATAGGAATGCACATGCATAGGTGGAGCATTGGAAGAAAGAAGGAGTTCTTGCCCCATATAATGTGTGAAGGTGTATTCGAGTGCCGACCTCAGTACCGAGTCGAGTGATCAGTGGAACATGTTATGTTATTAAGCTGTAATCAACATAAGGCAAAACCAATATGGGATCCTGCAACATACTAACACCATAGATCCACTTTAAATGATACATAAATAATGTGGTCTATCTAATCCACTGTATCTAGTCCATATGATCAAAGACAACATCATCTTCAACCTCCAATATATGTTAAAGGGTTGTTGTTTATTGGGTTCTTCATGGGTGAAGCTATGATGATCGAACCAAGCTCATGATATCTATAAATATGATCAAATGAGTTGATACCATGTATTCAAAGTTAGTAGAAACACATGTATAAAACTTGAAAAAATATCCAATTTTGTGATGATGGTGTTTTTTATAGTCACGAATCACAAAGTGAGGTAGTGCATGTAGAAGAGGTATGGTGGTGTTCTTTGGTTTATGATCCAGTGGCCTTTCTCTAGAAATACCCTCGATCCTCACCATTTTTTGTGTGTATAGTGAGTGGGAGATCTAAGAAGCTAAAACAAAGACTCGAGGGATATTTGTATTCATATTAGAATTCCATGAATCATTGTGATGTGATTTCTAAATTCTTTGTGACCACATGAAGGATTTTATGGTACCGTGAGATCACATTTACCTAGCTACATGAAGATACTATGGTTTGACACCCCATCTATAAGATTCATAAAGAATTGTGAATCCATGTTTTGTTGATTCGAAAAGAACATGAGAAATAACATGCATATGATAATATTCATGCAAGGGGTTGAGTGAAATAGTATCATTAACTTAAGGGTTTTGCAAAAAATGATTGAAAATTTCTTGAAGAGGAAGTGAGAAGTGTGCATTGCTTTTTATATTATTTAATTGTGGGATATATGGTGAAGAATAATATAGTGCATGAGAATCATCTATATGAGTTACAATGAAATATTATGAGAGGTTCATGAATTATTTGTAAAACATGAATGATACAATATGTACATAAAGATTGTGCATTATGCATACATGAAGAAGAGTGAAGGACATGAAACATATTTTACATGAATAACATACAGTGAAGTTTGAGTCTAAATCTGTGTAGTATTTTATAATGTATTCATACCCAAGTTATTAGTGTGTTGGGAAAGGATATATCATTTGAATATTAGTGGATAATGAGAAATATAAGGTAGTTGTTAGACAATTTCCAAAGTTCCTGAAGTTGTACATGAACTGATCTAGTGATTCGGTTTGTTTATAGAGGATGATTTTATCTTGAGGTAGTGTAGAAGATATAAAAAGATAATAAAAATATTTTTAATCATCGAATCATACTTTAAAGTGAATTTGAAGTCTCCATTGGGACTTTGAAGTAGGATAAGGCTAGTGGGATGCTTTTAACACTATGATATGTTGGATAAAGATCCTCCTGTAGGACTCCAGAGTTAAAGAATACGTAGTTGGACTCTGTGTCAATCACTTGTGTAGGTGGGAACTTATGATCTGTAGTGGGACTCAGTGTTTATGGGAATAGGGATTTCCCTAGATGTAATAACCTATATATAGTGAAGTATCTATAATTGGGGGGAATAATTGGTTGCATCAAGGAGTAGGTCTTTTTACCAAACCTTGTAAAATCCTTATGTACTGAGATCTCTTTATTAATATTCCTTATAGGGTGGTGATGAGAATTAAAAATAAGGGATCAAGACTTTAATAAATCACAGAGGTTGAATTATAAGAGAAATAATTTTAAAAAATAGTGTACCACTAATTCAACCCCTCTTAGTGGTACCTAACTGATGCTTGGGTACTTCAATTGGTATCTGATCAAGGTTCCCACTAAATATCTGAGATCTTTGGGAATAAGTAAGAATATGAATTTAGTGAAAAACTAACAAATTTTTATTTTTTATGGTAAGAACTACCATAACTAGAGGAATAAGATGCTTCCTTACATCCTATCTCTTAGTCTGGAAGTGATAGATGCAACAATAGTGGGCTTCCTGCAAATTATAGAGGATGTTTTTATGACTCAAGCTAAAAAAATAAATATAGGATTTTTTTGGGAAGGATAAAAATTATATCTTTATGAATTTATATAAAAATATATACACTAAAGTGATGGGTCTCCAAACTATCAAGGAGATCTGAGATAAATTGAGAAGCGATTATGAAGGTAATCTTAAAGGCAAATAAGCTAAGTTATAAATACAAAGAAGTAAGTTTGAGGATATTAAAATGGAAGGAGATGAAATAATTTATGACTATTTCATTATATTCAATGATATAATTAGTAATATATATTGATTTGGTGAGAAGTTGGAAGATTCAAAAATTGTGAAGAAACTTAATAGAAATTTCACTGACAGATTTGATCCCTAGGATGAAACCTTGAAAGTTAGGGAAGACATTTCATTGGATGAGTCACAAACTATACTCATAGATTATGAAATGATAAATGATAAGACTTTAAAAAAGAATATAAAAGATTTGATGAACATTGATTATATAAGAAAAAGGAAAGATTAAAGAGGTGGAAGTTGAGGAATCAAGTGATTCTGATGATGAAAAAGTTGATGAAGACCTCAGTGAAATTATTACTCATATTTCAAGAGGGTTATGAAAGG
Source organism: Viscum album (assembly GCA_963277665.1). NCBI lineage: Eukaryota > Viridiplantae > Streptophyta > Magnoliopsida > Santalales > Viscaceae > Viscum > Viscum album. Next base: position 201,164,333 of record OY728144.1, read on the forward strand.
GAAAATAGAAAAGAAAAGGAAAAAAATCTGTAACTTCTCGGATTTAGCCAAGGGACATACTATTTAATTTTTTAATTTTTAGTCTTTTTCCTTAAAGATACCCAGGGCACACACTGCGTGGTCTGTTTCAGGTCTTGAGAAATAATTAATTTTTTTAATGGTTGTGTGGGATTATGAAAAATAATTCATCATGCCCTGGAACAATGATTCGGTTTAAAAATAATTAAAAGGATTAAAAGGAATAAAAATAAATTTAAATAAATAAAAATAAATTTAAATAAATAAAAATAAATGAAAAATAAATAAAAATAAATAATAAAATAAAAAGTGGTGAGGAGAAAAATGAAAATAATTAAAAATGGGCTTAACTCATTTTTATTATTTTTTTCTTTTCTCTTTCCCTTTTTATTTTATTTTTCCTTTTTATTCCTTTTATTTTTCTCTTTTTTCCTCATCCTTATTTATTTTCTTTCCTTTATTTTTCTTATTCTCTCTCCTCTCCCTCTTCTATCCTCTGTGCATCACGCCCCCTCCACTCTAGGTGGTGTGCCACCCCCCGTCACCACTTCGAAAGCCCACTGCACCTCTATCTCTTCTCCATTTTCAACACTGTCAGAAGCACTATGAAGCTCTCGATAAGGATAATATTATGAAATAATAATCTTTGAGTTTCATATACTCTCTATTGTGAAATCTTCCATGGAATATTTTTACTTGAAATTGGGGTTTTTCTTAAATCCTATAATTTCTTCCGTTTTAGGTCAAATCAAAGGTTTCCGCGGGGTGTGAGATATACTACAAAAATGAGGTAGGGAACCATTATTCTTTCCTGTAGTTTCATTTATTATTTCAATTCACACCATTGTGATGCTCGTCAGTTCCTACTAGCGAATCCCGAATACTATATATTAATTTAATTAAATTGTTTTACTTGATCCTTGTGACCTTTGTTTAAGGATAACCCCTTACCAGGTTGTTGCCCTATCATTGTACACCCCTTTGGGTGCGCCAACATAATTGGCCTACTTACCTTTGGATTTGAGTCTTTAAATTATCAATTACGTGTGCATGTGCGGTAATTTGAGTTCAAGTTTTAAATTGAATAAATTGTTTAGGATGAATCATAAACCATGAATTTGGTTTTAGTTTGATTTTGTTTGACTAAATAATTGTTTCTATAAGCCTTGTAGTACTTTACCATTATTAAATGCAGTTTCCCCTTCTTTCACTAATAAGTTCCAGTTCTATTTAATATATTATTATTATTATTATCCGTGACTATGGGGCTTGAATAATTATTAAGCATTGCATTAAATGGTTAATTAGATAGCTGTAATCATGAATGCTGCTTTGTGATATATATATATATATATATATATAGACACACACACACACACACACCTATCTTGTTGTTTTAAATGAAATTGGGTCAGGGAGAGAACATGATTCTCGTATAAAGAACCAACATTTGGAATCTCCGTACTCGATAGGTTACCACACAACGCGTCGGGAAAATGATGTTTTAAGATTACTAGGAAAGGGATTTCCCCGATATTTTTACAATACTATTGGGTGACACCGGCTCCCTAAGAGGAAACCAAGGACAAACCTGTTGGCAACATGGCTACGTTAAGCCTCAGATGATACTCGATCCTTTACATGTGATACCCAGGACTGACTCATGGTTACTATCCATGAGAAATACTTATAATTTCTAAAGGATCGCATTGGACGGGCTCATGGAATTGGATATAATTGAATGGATGTACCGTAGAGATAACTTCAAGATGGTATTGGACTCCACCTATGAAATTGTTATTATTAATATAAATGATTGATATGATTTTATTGATACTGCATAAAGTTTCCTTATGCTTTGTGATACTCCTATTGTGCTTTTAGTGCACCTAGTTTGACATATGGATTAGACCCCAAGCCAAAGCACAAGCTTGGGGGTATTCCTTTTTCTTTGGTCTATCATATTACTCTCGCATTACTATGTATATATATTATACCTTACTAGGTATCTCATTTTAAAATTCCGGATTCGGCCGAAGAAGGTGGTATGGGATGGGTGTCCAATTGGGAACCCGGACTAAGCTACAATTATTTTTTTATTTATTTAAGTTGCTTGCATTTATTATATATATATAGCACACTGCTATTTATCTACAACATGAAATGGAAAGTTCTAGAAATTGTGTATAAGCCCCCAGACTTAAACATTACTTAATCTTGGGTTATTTCAAGAATTCACATTGAGGATCTTTTCAGGTTTAGAGTTTTAGAGAATTAGATCATAAATCATGCATTACATTCCCCATTTAAACAAGGTGGTTACATCAAAGGCATTATTCATTTTTTCCACCAAAGGAAACATATTTAAAATAAAATATGGTTTCTTTATTGACACTTCCTCGACACTATCATCACATCTTGTACTTTTCCCTTGACCTGTGAAAAACATTTCAAAAACATGGGATGAGCATAAAAAGCTCAGTAAGGGATATAAAAATACTAAAAGAAAACATTAGTCCATGTATACATAAAAATCAATGAAATCATACTTTAATCATAAAATATAAGCACTTTAACATACCTCATTAAATCATAAGATTTATGAATAACTCATAGAAATCATAAGACATAAAGGTAACTTGAGGCATTCATAACATTCTTACGTAGGGAGTAACCCTCATGGTTACGTCTGGAATACCCATCACAATATATTCCCTAAATATCTTCAGAGAAACCTTAGCATTTAACTCCTTCATGTTACCTAATGCATTGGAGAGCTATCTCGGGCTCACCCACCCTTAGTTTATCAAATAACCACCCGACTTTATAAACAATTCCCAAGAACCATAACATAATCGTATCACATAAAACATGCATAAAGGAAACATAAAATTTACACATTTCAATCAAAATATATCAATACAACACATTGATATAATAAAAACATTATCAAAACTATTTTCAATACCAAAATAAAATAAAAGTAAAACATGTTATTTATTTTTCATTTAAAAAATGTTATGGCTTTTAGAGGAAGCCGAAACTCAAATAATGGTCACGGCGGTGGAGAAGTCGTTGTCGCCGTATACGTACGACAAAAAAATTCCTTTTGTTGTTTAGTAAAACGATTCATGTAAAAATATTCCTTTTGAATGAAATTAAAAGTCAAAAGGGTTTATTATAAAAATAATAAAATAAGTTCGTATATAAATTGAAGTATGCCTCAACGAAAGGAGATTTGAGACGAAGTCCCTTACCACAAGTCCGACTTGTCTTGTTCATTTCTTTATATTCCTGAATAATAAACGTTGGCCAATTTATAATTTCTTAAGGACTTCCTTTAAAGTTTATTATTCAATTAATATCACATATTATCATGTTATAATAATTAGTTAATTATGTGAGTTCAAATCATATATTTTGTCGATGTTCGATGCATGAGTCAAAAATGAACTTATTTGAAAAGAATTGCCCATGTAGTTTTAAGTACATCATCTCCAGAATGGTATTAATGATTTAAATATCATATATATCCAGTATATATTCATTTTATACTATTCCATAACATTTTTAAATAAAAAAATGAAATGCACCGTTCATGAAGACGGTTGGCCGTACGTACGCATGAACGCTACTTTCATTTCTTTGTCATGTTAAAGGAATTAAAACTAAATGAGACATATATATATATTATAATTACAGTATAATATAAATTTTATATTGGTAAAATAAGTTCATTAATTACATTCTTTATAAATTCCATGTTTGGCATGAACGAGTCACATCACTTGAGGGGGCGGTAGTCCACACTTCCTCAGATGAAATTATCGCATTTGCACAACATGCAAAACATAAAGGTATGTTTTAAATTAAAAATACAGAAGCATAGAGAGGGAATAAATATAATTTATATCATATATAAATATAGTGACATCATAATGGCCACCATGAAAGGTGTTAAAAGAATATTGAATAATCATCATTTCGTGAGGCAGTAATTCGCCACCCACAGAAACAATATGTTCTTTAACCATTAGATGGAGTTGTGTGTAAGTGTAGGTAGAATCATTATCATAACAACATACTAGTATATTGAGGATACTGGTGTTATTATGGGATCAAATAATAAGAAGATAGTGGTTAGTGAAGAAGGAAAATAAAAGAAATAAACTCGAGAGAAGACATTACCTCTAAATCGGGTAACTCCTTTTAATTTGAGCCAAAGGCTTCCTTGGGAAGACTTCTTCCCAAAGTGAGGCTTCTAGGAGTAATAGATGGATGTGGAAAGATAATATGAGGAGATGTTGGATGATCCAAGGGCTTGAGAGGTGTGGGTAAGGAGGTAGAGGTGGGGGCCTTTTATAAGAGGGAGGAGGGTCACTTTTGGAAAGTCTTGAAATGTAACTTTATTATAAAATGGTTTTCAGATTTTAAAGGTCCCACAATGATATATTTCAAGGATAAGGTGATAAGGGTTATAAATCCACCCATACAATAGGTTTTTTACAAGTGTAAGTCTTATATTTTACCTTATCTTTTCATTTTATTTAAATCGTTCATTAATGAGGTAATCACTGTATCATCATGGTGTCATAAATAAATTTATTTATTTAATGTCTAAAAATTATAAAAAAACTACCATGATGTAGGAAATATTTTTAGATTTATAATGAATATTTATAGTAAAAAATATAACTTGTATAACCCCATGTAAAAAATTTTTCTAGTAAAACAATACATGTTTGTGACATTTTTATTTTTACTTTAAATAAAAAGGTATTAATGTCATTATCTTACCCCAGTGGCTCCATGAGGTCCCAAAAATTAACCCATGGATTTTATTGGTCGGACATGACTCATGCAATAAGGTTAGGACATGTGTCAAGGTAATTTCATATTATTATAACATTATTGTTACCTTAAATTACCCTAATTACCTCTAATCGCGGTTAATAAAACTCAAAAGTTACTATTCACCAAAAATTATTTTCATCCCATTGAACCAAATTTTACTTACTAATTACAACCATGTATGTCGGATTTTTGAAATTCAATTCACAGAAGCGGTAAAATTTCATTTAAACGAAAAATCAGTTTTTTAACTACCACTTAGCGGTTTCACTATTCATCAAAAATTGATGTTTTTCAGAAAAATACCAAAAATTCACCATTAGCTATATTTGATATTCCAAATTCAAAAATGATATCCATTTTAACAAATTCAAAACATAGAAGTTGCATTAATTAATTTTATAATTAATTCCCACTGTCAAAACAAATAACGTGTTTTTAAGAAACAATATCTATCAAAAGATTGACAATTGTTTATGTCCAATTTCAAAGTGAAATTAATTATAATTACCACAATTGGATTAAATGGTAAAAATATATTCTAATTACACTTTAAAATCAATTAAAAAGATAATTTAACCATATAATTAAATTAGATGAAAAAACAATTTTGAAGTAAAATGCAGTATTTTTCACTATTCATTAAAAAATGAACATTGTCAGAAAAATACCAAAAATTTATCCAAAGTAAATTTAAATGTCCCAATTCTAAATAATAAGTTTCTTTTGACAAATAGAGATTATAAAATTTTCAAAAGTTATATTTAAAAATGGTTTTCCATCAAAAGTCGGTAAAACAATCTTTTAAAAATATTAGAGTATTCTATGCCTAAGATTGGATTTATTCTCATTTTAAGCCTCTAAAACACTATCTAATTCATAAATATACGTAGATATGAAAATATATTATTATTTACTTACTTTGGATTTTACATCCTTCCCCCATTTAGAAAATCGCATCCCCGCAATTTATTTACTTATTGAATAAGTGAGGGTATTTATCCCTCATTGCATTTTCAGATTCCCATGTTGCCTCTTCAATCATGTGGTTTTCCACAAAACCTTTACTTGATGAATCACCTTATTCCGCAACACCTGCTCCCTGTGGTCAAGAATCTGGACCGGTTGTTCCTCATAAGATAGATTCTCTTCCAGCTGAACTACCTCTGGACTCAAAACATGAGATGGATCTGGCATGTACTTCCTTAACATTAAATCATTAAAAACATTATGTACCTGAGATAAACTCGGAGGTAAAGCCACTCAGTATGAAACTAATCCAACTCTCTCCAGAATTTCATATGGTCCAATGAACCTTGTACTCAGCTTTCCTTTCTTACCAAATCGCATCACACTTTTCCATGGTGAAACATTGAGGAAGACATGATCACCTACCTCAAAAGAGAGATCCTTCCTCCTGTTGTCCGCATAACTTTTCTACCTGCTCTGAGCTATTCTCATGTGTTTTTGTATCATCTGAACTTTTTCTGCCAACTCTTCTACCAATTCTGGTCCCATCAACTTCCTTTCACCTACTTCATCCAAAAAATCTGGAGTTCGACACCGCTTCCCATATAATGCCTCAAATGGTTCCATCTGTATACTGGAATGAAAACTTTTATTGTAAGAAAACTCAACCAATGAAAGATGTTGGTCCCAACTTCCCTGATAATCCATTGAACAAGCACGTAGCATATCCTCCAAATTCTGAATTGTTCGTTCTGACTACCCATTTGATTAAGGATGAAAAGCTGTATTAAAATTTAATTCAGTTCCCAACGACTTCTGAAGGCCTTTCCAAAAGTTAGAAGTGAACTTGGGATCACGATTAGATACAATGGAGAGGGGAACTCCGTGTAACATAAATATCTCTTTAAGATACAATCGAGAAAGTTGATATAGGGAAAAAGTATCTCATATAGCAAGTAAATGAGCAAATTTAGTCAATCAATCAACAATAACCCATATTGCATTATTACCTCGAGGTGTCTTCGGTAATCCCACAACGAAGTCCATGGATATATTCTCCCATTTCCACTATGGCACTAGTAAAGGCTGAAGCATCCCTTTCGGTAACTTCCGTCCTACCTTAACCTGTTGACAAGTAGAACACTTCACAATAAAATCATCAATATCTCTTTTCATTCCATCCCACCAGTAATATTCCCGAAGACCTCTTTACATCTTAGTACTGCCTGGATGAACTGAAAATGGAGAACTATGAGCTTCACATAACAACTCTCTCTTCAATTGTTAATCACAAGGCACACACAATCTCTTCCCAAATCTCAAAACGAAATCATTATCAATGTTGAATTCAGGTAACATACCCTTTTGAACCAGCTCTACCTTTTTCTGCAACTCACTGTCTTGCTTCTGTGCTTTCTTAATTCCGTCTGATAGAGAAGATTTCACTGATACCTAAAACAAAACAGAAGAATTTCCTACACCAACAAATTCCTAGACAAAATTCATCAAATCCTTAACCAAAGGATCACGTTCCAAATGTAACATGGTTAAGGAAGCATTACTTTTTCAACTCAAAGCATCTGACACTTTATTTGATTTTCCTGGGTGGTAGTGAATTGTACAATCATAATCCTTGATTAATTCTAGCCATCTCTTCTATCTCATGTTCAATTATTTCTGAGTGAATATATACTTTAAACTTTTGTGATCAGTATATATTTCACACTTTACACCATACAAATGATGCCTCCAAATTTTTAAAGCAAAAACAACAGCAGCTAATTCCAAATCATGTGTAGGGTAATTTATCTCATGAGTTTTCAACTGACTTGAAGCATAAGCAATTAACTGATTATTCTGCATTAGGACCCAACCAAGTCCTTTAAATGAAGCATCACTATAGATAACAAACTCACCATTCCTGGAAGGTAGTGCCAATACTAGAGAATTCACCAATATTCTTTTCAATTCCTGAAAGCAATCATCACATTCTTTTGTCCAGATAAACTTAACACCCTTTCGAGTTAGCTTAGTAAATGGGCTGTACAACCGTGAATTTTTTTTAACAAACCTTCGGTAATATCCTGCCAAAAAAAGAAAACTACGAATCTCGGTTACATTTATGGGTCTTTTCCATTCTTCAACAACCTTTGTTTTTGCAAGATCAATAGTTATTCCATCTTTAGAAACGATGTGACCAAGGAAAGAATTTTTTTGCAACCAAAACTCACACTTGCTTAATTTCCCATACAATTTCTTTTCTTTTAAGGTTTAATCCTTAAATGACTTTCATGCTCCTCTTTACTTTTAGAAAACACCAAAATCTAATCAATGGAAACAACCACAAACTTATCCAAGAACTCATGGAAAATTATATTCATAAGGTCCATGAATACAGCAGGTGCATTGGTTAACCCAAAAGGCATAACTACAAATTCATAATGGCCATATCTTGTATGAAACATGGTCTTCGGAATGTCTTCTTCCTTTACCTTCAACTGATGGTACCCCGATCTCAAGTCAATCTTTGAAAAATACTGAGCTCCCTAGAGCTGATCAAACAAATCATCGATATGAGGAAAATGATATTTGTTCTTAACAATGATGTTATTAAAGGCTCTATAATCAATGCAAAGTCTCATTGAACCATCTTTCCTTTTAACAAATAAGACAGGAGCACCCCATTGTGATGTTCTAGGTCGAATGAAACCTTTCTCTAATAAATCTTGCAATTGCTCCTTCAACTCTAAAAGTTCAATTTGAGCTATTAGATAAGGGGGTTTTGAAATTAGCTTAGCATCAGGAACTAAGTCAACAGTAAATTCAACTTCCCGATCTGGTATTATTCCAGACAACTCCTTAGGAAAAACATCAGGATACTTATTTACCACTGGCACATCATTAATCTGAACGGTTCCTTTATTTTCAACAATATGTGTAAGGTAACATTCATTTACATCTTTTACAAGTTTTTCAGCCTCTTGATATGTTATCAACAGTAAGGGTTCATTCTTGTACACAAACTAAAAGTCTTTCTGAAAAGAAACTTCTTTAGATCTACATTCAATCTTAGCATGGTAAACAGAGAGCCAATTCATACCCAAGATAACATCAAACTCTACTAGAGGTAAAACAATAAGGTTTACAAGTAGATTCTTTCCACGAATAAGTATAGGAAGATTCTTATAAATTCTTTTTTCCTCAACATTTCCCCCATGTGTTTTTACCACAAGTTCAGGAGTCATTTCTTGAGATGGAATTCCCAATTTACTAGAAAAATTTTCAGAGATGAAAGAATGTGTAGACCCTGAATCAAACAACACATTGGCATAATCTAAAAAAACAAACAAAGTACCTAATACCACTTCATTTGATGGCCCAAAATCTGCTGAAGTAGTTGAAAAGGAGTCCACCACACCTTTCTACTTGTAGTCTGACTGCTTCCCATCATTCGAGCTCTTTGTCGAACACTCGTTTGCATAATGACCCATCTCATTACACTTGAAACATTTCACTATCTATAAATCAAATTTGGTCTTACCATTACCCTGATCTTTTACAGGGCAATCACGAGCCTTATGTCCCATATTACCACATCAGAAGCACTTTCTAGAATTCAAAAGACATTCCCCAGCATGTTTTTTACCACATTTATCACAAACTGCAAACTTAGCTTTCTTACCATCAAACCTTTTTAAAGGATTCTTCCCTTTCTCCTGCCACATTGGTATCTTCTTCTGTTAGTTGTCATAGAACACTTGAAAATCGAAAAACTACATTTCCACCTTCTCAACACATTGAACAAGATTTTCATAACTTTTGAACTCACAAGAAGCTAATTCCCTTCGATATTTTGGCTTTAATCCTGAGTAAAAACGATTGATTTTACTATCAAGGTCTCAGATAAAATTTGGAGCATACCGTAACAATCGAGTGAACTTTCCTTCATAAGCAGCCACTGAGTCGTCCTCTTGCCTCAATTCCAATTTTTTTTCCATCCTAAGTTGAACAGCCTTAGGAAAATATTTCTAAAGAAACATAACTTTGAATTCATCCCAGTCAAGAGCATCAATCTCATCAGCGACCCTGATATTTTTAACCATAAACCACCACTGATCTGCTTCACCCTCCAAATGGTAAACAACAAGACTAACATTTTGATTTTCTGAACACCCCATGACATTGAAAATCTTCTCCAGTGATTTAATCCACCCTTCATCTAGAATAGGGCCAGATGATCCTCTTAATTATGGGGGATGTTCACTCATGAAATGTTCCACCACTGACATGTTCCACTGTGGTTGATCTGGCTGATCTCGTGCATGGATACCACCACCATTTATCTCTTGAGTCAACTACACCATTACTGCAACAAACTGTTTAGTTCCAATTCTTACCATCTTAGGATGCTGATTTGGAAGGTCATTTCAATCTATATGCCTTACTATCACTACTTCCATATTTCCTCTGCAGAAAACCATTCTGAACAAACATGTCTTAGATGAAGCAACATGGTAATCTTCAAATGCTATATCATTTCAATTTGACCATAATGTGTAATATATATATATATATATTTGGATAATCATTTAATAGAATTATAACTCCTAAAGTTATCTAAACCGACCTTTGATACCAACTATAAGGCCTTAGCCTTAAACATTACTTAATATTGGGTTATTTCAAGAATTCACATTGAGGATCTTTTTAGGTTTAGAGTTTTAGAGAATTAGATCATAAATCATGCATTACATTCCACATTTAAACAAGGTGGTTACATCAAAGGTAGTATTCATTTTTTCCACCAAAGGAAACATATTTAAAATAAAACATGGTTTCTTTCTTGACACTTTCTCGACACTATCATCACATCATGTAATTTTCCCTTGACCTGTGAAAAACATTTCAAAAACTTGGGATGAGCATAAAAAGCTCACTAAGGGATATAAAAATACTGAAAGAAAACATTAGTCCATGTATACATAAGAATAAATGAAATTATACTTTACTCATAAACATAAGAACTTTAACATACCTCATGAAATCATAATATTTATGAATAACTCATAGAAATCATAAGACATAAAGGTAACTTGAGGCATTCATAACATTCTTACGTAGGGAGTAACCCTCATGGTTACATTTGGAATACCCATCACAGTATATTCCCTAAATCTATTCGGAGAAACCTTAGAGTTTAACACCTTCGCGTTGCCCAATGAATTGGAGAGCTATCTTGGGCTCACCTACCCTTAGTTTATCACGGAACCATCCGACTTCCTAAACAATGCCCAAGAACCATAACATAATCGTATCACATAAAACATGCATAAAGGAAACACAAAATTTCCACATTTAAATCACAAGATATCAATAAAACACATTGATATAATCAAAACATTATCAAAACCATTTTGAATACCAAAATAAAAGAAAAAAAATTTTTTATTTATTTTTCATTTAAAAAAAGTTATGTCTTGTAGAGGAAGCTGAAACTCAAATAATGGTCACGACGGCGGAGAAGTTGTTGTCACCGCATACGTACGACAAAAACATTATTTTTGTCATTTAGTAAAACTCTTCATGTAAAAATATTCCTTTTGAATGAAATTAAAAGTCAAAAGGGGTTATTATACAACTAATAAAATAAGGTCGTATATAAATTGAAGTATGCCTCAACGAAAGGAGATTTGAGACGAAGTCCCTTACCTCAAGTCGGACTTGTCTTGTTCATTTATTTATATTCCTGAATAATAAACATTGGTAAATTTATAATTGCTTAAGTACTTCCTTTAAAGTTTATTATTAAATTCATATCACATATTATCATGTTATAATAATTAGTTAATTATGTGAGTTCATATCATACGTTTTGTCGATGTTCGGTGCATGAGTCAAAAATGAACTTGTTTGAAAAGAATTGCCCATGTAGTTATAAGTAAATCATATCCAGAGTGGTATTAATGATTTAAATATCATATATATCCAGTATATATTCATTTTATACTATTCCATAACATTTGAAGATAAAAAAATGAAATGCACCGTTCATGGAGATGGTAGGCCGTACGTACGCATGAACGTTACTTTCATTTCTTTGTCATATTAAAGGAATTAAAACTAAATGAGACATATATATATTATAATTCTAGTATAATATACATGTTATATAGGTAAAATAAGTTCATTAATTACATTCTTTATAAATTCCATGTTTGGCATGAACGAATCACATCACTTGAGGGGGCGGTAGTCCACACTTCCTTAGATGAAATTATCGCATTTGCACAACAAGCAAAGCATAAAGGTATGTTTTAAATATAAAATTTAGAAGCATATAGAGGGAATAAATATAATATATATCATATATAAACATAGTGACATCATAATGTCCACCATGAAAGGTGTTAAAAGAAGATTGAATAATCATCGTTTTGTGAGGCAGTAATTCGCCACCCACAGAAACAGTATGTTCTTTAACCATTAGACGGTGGTGTTTGTAAGTTTAGGTAGAATAATTATCATAACAACATACTAGTATATTGAGGATACTGGTGTTATTATGGGATCAAATAATAAGAATATTGTAGTGAGTGAATAAGGAAAATAATAGAAAGAAACTCGAGAGAAGACATTACCTCTAAATCGGGTAACTCTTTTTGATTTGAGCCAAAGGCTTCCTTGGAAAGACTTATGCCCAAAGTGAGGAATCTAAGAGTAATAGAGGGATGTGGAGAGATAATATGAGTAGAGGTTTTATGATTCAAGGGCTTGAGATGTGTGGGTAAGGGGGTAGAGGTGGAGACCTTTTATAAGAGGGAGGAGGGTCACTTTTGGAAAGTCTTGAAATGTAACTTTATTATAAAATGGTTTTCGGATTTTAAAGGTCCCACAATGATATATTTAGAGGGTAAGGTGATAAGGGTTATAAATCCACCCATACAATAGGTTTTTTAAAAGTGAAAGTCTTATATTTTACCTTATCTTTTTATTTTATTTAAATCGTTCATTAATGAGGTAATCATTGTATCATCATGGTGTCATATATAAATTTATTTATTTAATGTCTAAAAATTATAAAAAAATACCATGATGTAGGAAATATTTTTAGATTTCTAATGAATATTTATAGTCAAAAATATAACTTGTATAACCCCATGTAAAAATTGTTCTAGTAAAACAATACATGTTTGTGACATTTTTATTTTTACTTTAAATAAAAAGGTATTAATGTAATTATCTTACCCAAGTGGCTCCAGGGGGTCCCTAAAATTGACCCATGGATTTTATTGTTCGTTCATTACTCATAAAATAAGGTTAGTACATGTGTCAAGGTAATTTTATATTATTATAACATTATTTTTACCTTAAATTACCCTAATTACCTTTAATCGCGGTTAATGAAACTCAAAAGTTACTATTCACTAAAAATTATTTTCATCCCATTGAACCAAATTTTACTTACTAATTACAACCATGCATGTATTATTTTTTAAATTCAATTCACATAAGCGGTAAAATTTCATTTAAACAAAAAATCAGTTTTTTAACCACCACTTAGTGGTTTCACTATTCATCAAAAATTGATGTTTTTCAGAAAAATACCAAAAATTCACCCTAAGATATATTTGATATTCCAAATTCAAAAATGATTTCCATTTTAAAAAATTCAAAACATAGAAGTTTCATTAATTAATTTTATAATTAATTCCTACTTTCAAAACAAATAACGTGTTTTTAAGAAACAATATCTATCAAAAGATTGACAATTGTTTATGTCCAATTTTAAATTGAAATTAATTCTAATTACCACCATTAGATTAAATGGTAAAAATATATTCTAATTACATTTTAAAACCAATTAAAAGGATAATCTAACCATATAATTAAATTAGATGAGAAAACAGTTTTGAAGTAAAATGCAGTATTTTTCACTATTCATTAAAAAATGAACGTTGTCAGAAAAATACCAAAAATTTATCCAAAGTAAATTTCAATGTCCCAATTCTAAAGAATAAGTTTATTTTGACAAATAGAGCTTATAAAATTGTCAAAAGTTAGATTTAAAAATTGTTTTCCATGAAAAGGTGGTAAAACAATATTTTAAAAATATTAGAGTATTATATGCCTAAGATTGGTTTTTTTCTCATTTTATGCCTCTAAAACACTATCTAATTCATAAATATACATAGATATGAAAATATATTATTCTTTACTTACTTGGGATGCTACACTGTGGGTACCAGCCTACTGAGATTATATCTCACACCCTGGTCGGGCGCCGTTTGGTACCTGAGTAGACTTTATGTTCATAGGTATGGATACAAGGAAGCATGCCACTCTTAATGCTTGATTTCTTTACTGTTTTAAATGGAGATTTGGGGGAGAGTACCGAGCCTATCTAGAGATGCCGTGTCGCCATTTCTGTTTGGTCTTTTTTTAGTTTTGTTATAATAAATTCTATGCTTGTACCCCATACCCCCACACTTTTATTTATTTATTTTTGGTATCAAACATTGACATCGTTATGGTATCTATTATTACTATCCAGCTTCCGCAATTATTGTTTATTCTGTTGGTCCATTTATTTACTTCTACTATAGTCCGCTTTTTTCTCTATGCTTCCACTATTTTTATATATATTATTTACCACTATGTAATACCTTATCCTATGGGGGCATAATACCCTCAATTACTTACCCAAGGCCCTCGCTGTTTGTTAGTAACCTCTGGTGTTTGAGGAGATGCACTTGAGGTCTTGTGGCCCACCCTCTCGGGTCCCAGTTCAGTGGTACTCAGGGTGTGAAACTACAAAGCAGTATCATAGGGTTATTTTACTTTTGTCCTACTATTTGGGTTAGATAGGAAACTATGACACAAGAATTTGGAATTTACCCCGTGTTTGAACATCACTAACCCATGTATAGGGGAAACCCAAATTTCTTGGGCTGGGATTTCAGTTATTGATTATTCCATTTATTGTTGATATGACTTTACCATTGGGTGATTCACTTGCTTTATGTTATTATTGGTTTTGTTATTATTGAGATGATGATTTTGATAATTGAAACCCGATGATATGAGGGAATTTCATTTACATGCATCATATTAGGCACTATATGGATTAAAATGACATGCATATTGCCATGACATATCTATTTTCAATGTGCATATGCCGGTTTTCATGTGAGTGAAATTGTGTTTAGTTGTAATATCTTGCATTATTTGTTTTTTATAAATATAAAATGTGTATGTGTCTTAGTGGTATTTCTAAGACCTCTTCTATTTTTATCTAGACTTGGATCTCAGATTGGGCTATCTGTTGTGTAAAACTCCAAGGCATGCCATGTACCTACCCTCTTTACTTGATTTCCTAACCTGTTATTCCATGTTCAGGGAGGCCTTTCACCTACCCTTTTCCTTACTAATACTTTACTTGTTTACCTATTCTAAAATAGAATATATTCTAATGCGTGCATTTGGAAATTTTAGATCAATGACACTGTGACGTCTTCATGCCGTACGCTAGGAGGGTAGTGGTGAGCACATTCCAGAGTTGGTGGGTCCAGAACCACCTGTAATGATTCCTATAGAACCACCTATTGTGACTCCTGTAGTGCCTCTTATGGAACCTCCTCCTAATCTTCAATTGGGTGCTGATTCCCAATTTAGGGATAACCATATCAGGTTTATATAGTCAGTTCAGAGTGTTCCCAGGCCTACCCCAACTATGGAAGAGCTTAAGCAGGACTTTCTACAGCATCATACTCTCACTTTCTTAGGGGATGGTGCTCCCAATGCTATAGAGTCATGGATAGAGGCCATGAAATCCATCTTCGACCATATTGAGACACTTTCAGAGAGATTGGTCAAACTTGTTGTCTTTATGCTTCATGACTCCGCTAAGCATTGGTGGGATGTCATTTCTCAGGCAGACCAACCCTGAGACATGGTTTAGATAGACTTCCAAATATCTTTCTATGACCACTTCTTCCCATAGAATCTGAAAGAAGATCTTTCTGAAGAGTTCTTACATCTTCAGCATGGATCTATGATAATGTTAGAGCATTCTAATCATTTCACTGAACTCTAGAATATTACTCCATCTCTGACCGGTGATGCACATATGACTGAGAGACACTTTGAATATGGACTTAGATATTCTATCCGATTGTTAGTGATCATCTTTTGTTTTTCTACTATTATAGAGATCATGAATCATTCCCTAATTATGAAATGAAATCTCAAGGAAGCTGATCCTATGATCCAGGGTAGTTTAATTCCGAAGAAAGGTAAAGTTTCTTCAGGCAGTAAAAAGCACCGTTTCTAGGGTGCATGTGTGGGAAATT
Source organism: Viscum album (assembly GCA_963277665.1). Taxonomy (NCBI): domain Eukaryota; kingdom Viridiplantae; phylum Streptophyta; class Magnoliopsida; order Santalales; family Viscaceae; genus Viscum; species Viscum album. The sequence continues at coordinate 201,180,520 of OY728144.1, forward strand.
TCATCCAAATGACACGTACTAACAACACTATAATCTATCACCAGTGTGGCAAGATCAGCCATAAGAAACTCCAATGCATGAGTAACCTGATGAAGTGCTAAGCTTATGGAAAGATGGTCCACCTTCAGAAATTTTCCCATTCTTTTCCTTTAAAATAAAGTGGTAAAGGATCTATGCCAGCAACTTCATTAGGTATTGGATCTATGACTCCACATTAAGCTAAGAGTTCATTTTCCACCATCCAATCAGGCTGAGGCAATAGAGGCTGTGGCTGAGGCAACCAAGTTCCAGAAAACTAGTGTCAACAGAGTGGACCCACTCAGGCTAGTCAGGTGACATATCATGGCTGAGGTTTAGGTCATATATATGCAGTGCTACCACTACTAGTGGATTAGAGTCCAGGGCCCTCTACGGTTAGAGGTACTATCCTTGTGTCCTTTACTTTAGTTTCCTCCCTTTTTGATATTGGTGCTTCACACCCTTTCATATCTTCTATGAATGTTGAGATTTTGGGTCTTTCCATTGATTAATTATGTGGAATTATTTCTCTAGACACTCCTTTTGGGGTCAGAACAGAGGGAATATGTTAGTTCTAAGAGTTCCCCCTTGATATATGTGGGTACCATTTTTTCTGGAATTTTTTCATCCTCAAGATCATCGACTTTGATATCATTCTCAGTATAGAATAGATCATTCTTTATCATTACTAAGTGGATTGATATATTCATCGAGTTTACTTCACAACACCCAAGGGAATCATATATACACACAAGGGAGAATGTGATATCTAGGCATATTGAGCTAAACCTAAACATTTTGGGCTGGGTGGAGTGATAGCTCAACTAGAAAGCCTCTTTATGATTGATCAGGGAACACAGTTAGTGGAATTCCCTCCCATTGTGGATCATTTCAGGGATGTATTCCTTGACGATTTATCCAGCTTACCTTCTATGAGGGAAGTTTAGTTCACTATTGAGCTAGTTCCAAGTATGGAATTGGTGTCCATTCCCCCTTATATGATAACACCAATGGAGCTATAGGAACTCAAGAAGCAGCTTGAATATCTCAAGGCCAAGGATTTTATCAGACCTATCACATCATCACGGGGTTCATCAATCCTTTTCACCAAGAAGGTGGATGATACCCTCAGATTTTGTGTGGATCACCAATGACTCAACTAGCTTATAGTAAAGAATTGATATCCCTTGCCGCATATAGAAGACCTATATAACTAGCTCAAAGGAGAAACTATTTTATCCAAGATCGATATGAGGTCGGGATATCATCTAGTGTGTGTACGAACACCAGATATACCACATACATCTTTTCAAAGAAGGTACGAATTGTATAAGTTTTTGGTTATTACATTTGGTATGAAAAAACACACCAATATTTTTCATGGATATGATGAATCAGGTTTTACACCCGTACCTTGATTCCTTTGGAATAGTATTCATAGATGATATCTTGGTGTATTAACACTCTAGACATGACCATGAAACCCATATTGAGACCATGCTGAGTACACTGAGAGAGAACCATCTATAAGAAAAGATTAGTAAATGAAACTTTTGGATCAATAAGGTTCACTTCATAGGTCATAACATTTCTGAGGCAAGCGTATCAGTTGACCCAGAAAATGTGAGTACAATAGTTTCCTAGGAACAACTCAAGAATGTGTTTGAAATATGCAACTTCTTGGGGATTTCTAGATATTAAATATGTTTCATTCATGATTTATCCCACTTAGAAGCAACTCTTATGAACCTTACTAAGAAGGATGTGCAGTTCATCTGGTATGAAGTTTTTGAGAAAGATTTTTAGGAGTTAAAGGGAAGGATAACCTCAGCTCTAATCCTGATTTCTTCCAAGCCAGGTAGAATTTATACTCTTTACTGTGATTCTTTAGGAGTCAGACCAGGTGCAGTTCTGATACAGGGTGATCGAGTCATGGCTTATGGATCATACCAGTTGAGGCCTCATGAGCAGAACTATCCTACACTGATCTGAAATTAGCAGATGTAGTTCATGCTCTGCACTGTTGGAGACACTACTTATTGGGAGAAAGGTTTGTTTTTTACATGGATCATAAAATCTTGAAATATAATCCACACAACAAGAATTAAATTTGAGATAGTGTAGGTGGGTTGAATACCTGCAGTAGTTCTACTTTGAGCTTGCTTATACCCTTGTAAAGGGTAATACCGTGGTTGACGCTTTGAGTTAAAAAACACAAACACAAGCCATCAAGGTAGCTAGAAATGAGTGGCAGATGATGGATTTTTTTGAGATGTATTTAGAGGTTCAAGAGTAGCATAGATAACCAGTTCTAACAGATCTTGCAACGACATGCTCTCTTTTGGAGTGAGTCTGCATGCGATAATTATCTGATCGAGAGAGTCTCATTTTGAGGGAGAGCATCACAGGAGAGAACCCACCTACTGGTTGGGTTATTTATGGAAGTGAAAATCTACTCTACTGTGGCCATGTATGGGTGCAATCTGATTTTTGGGAAGAGATTATGAGGGAATAACGTGCCTCTATTTGGGTAGTTCATCCTAGACTTACCAAGATATACATAGATATGCATCACCAGTACTGGTGGCCAGGTATGAAGAAGTAGATAACAAGTTTCATCACTCAGTGCTCCACCTGTCAGTAGGTGAAGGTAGAGAACCAAAAACCTACTGGAATTCTACCATCTCTATCCATTCCTGAGTGGAAATGGAATGATATCACCATAGATTTTGGTACAAGATTTCCAAGATCTTATCAAGGAAGCAATGCAATATGGGTGATTTTTGATAGGTTGACCAAAGTCGCACACTTCCTACCTATATGGGAGATCTTATCTATTGATGAGTTAGATAGGATTTATATTTGGGAGATAGTTTGACTTCATGGTGTGCCCCTTTCTATCATGTCGGACTGAGATGCCTGTTTCACATCACAATTCTAGCAAGGGTTGCAGAAGTAACTGAGTTCACATGTGTTTTTGAGTACTTTATATCACCCCTAGACTGATGGGTAGTTCGAGTGAATAATTTGAGTGTTAGAGGATTTGTTGTGGGACTGTATCTGTGATTTTGGAAGTTCTTGGTAGAAAAATATTACTCTAGTTCAGTCTACCTATAATAAAATATTTTAAAAAACAATTCAAATGACTCCATATGAATCCCTCTATAGTAGGCCATGTTGTTCACCTCTCTTCTAGCTCAAAGAAAGTGAGGAATCTCTTCTAGGTCCCCATATCATTCCCGAGACATCTAAGAAAGTCCAACTGATTCAGAAGCAAATGACTAAAACTCCTTTTAAACAGAAGTCTTATACCGATGGTCATCATAGACCACTAGAGTTTGAGGTGGGACATCATGTCTTTATGTGTGTTTCACTAAGGTTGGGTCATAGATGAATCAGAAGACATGTAAAGTTATCATCGAGATATGTTGGGTTGTTCGAGATAGTGGAGAGAGTTGGGTTGGTAGCCTATCACTTACTGTTAACTCAGAGGTACCATCCCATACATGATATATTCCATATATATCAGCTTCGATAGTATCATCCAGACCCATCTCATTCATTTAGTCCCAACAACATCAAGATTTAAGAAAATGAATCCTTTGAGGAGAATCTAATTTGTATCATCGATCATAGCACGAAGGTTATACGAGGAAGGTCTATTCCACTGGTTTGGGTACTATGGCAGAACAAACGTGTATAGGATGAAACCTGGGAGTAGGAGACTAATGTGTGTGCTCAGTGGCTATAACTTTTCTCAGAAGACGTTCTGATACCCTCGAAAGGGTAACTCAGGGGCGAGTTGTCTTAAGGAGGGGAAGTTGTAATGTCCTAGATTTAGCCAAGGCATGAACCATTTTATTTTTTAATTTTTATTCCTTTTCCTTATAGAGACCCAGGGCACACACCGCGTAGTCTATTGTAGGTCCCGAGCATTAATTATTTTTTTAATGGTTACGTGGGATTATGAAAAATAATTTATCATGCCCTGGGGCAATGTTTCGGGTTAAAAATAATTAAAAGGATTAAAAGGAATAAAAATAAATTTAGAGTAATCAAAAGAAATGAAAAATAAGTGAAAATAATTAATTAAATAAAAAGCAGCTAGGAGAAAAATGAAAATAATTAAAAATGGCCTTAACCCATTTTTATTATTTTTTTATTTTCTATTTTCCATTTTATTTTATTATTTTATTTTATTTTATTTTTTTCCTTTTTATGATTCTCTTTTTCTTTTTTCATCTCCCTTATTTATTTTCTTTATTTTTTTTCTCCTCACTTCTCTCCCTCTCCTCTCCTCAGTGCATTGCACCCCCTTCTCTCCAGGTGGTGCGCCACCCCCGTCATCACTTAGAAAACCCACTGCACCTATGTCTCTTCTTAGTTTTCAATGCCATTAGAAGCACTGCGAAGCTCTCAGTAAGGTTAATATTCTACACCATGAATATTTTATTTTCATCCACTCTTCATCACATAATATTCCGTGGAAAGTTTTTACCTGAAATTGGGATTTTTCTTAAATCCTTTGATTTCTTCCATTTTAGGTCAAATCTAAGGTTTTCTAGGGGTGTGGGATATACTATGACAATGAGGTAGGTTATCCTTATTCTTTACCATTATTTCATTACTTCGTTTAATTCAAACCATTTTGCTGCTCATCGGTACCTACCGGCAAATCCCTAATAATGCGTATTAATTTAATTAAATTGTTTTCCTTGATCCTTGTGACCTTTGTTTAAGGTTAAACCCTTCCTAGGTTATTGAACTATCTTTGGACACCCCTTTGGGTGCGCCAACATAATTGGACTATTTAAATTTGTCTTTGAGTCTTTAAATTATCAACCATGTGTGCATGTGTGATAATTTGGGTTCAAATGTTAAATTGAATAAATTATTTAAGATGAATCATAAACCATGAATTTGGTTTTCCTATGATTTTGTTTACCTAAATAATTGTTTCTATAAGTCTTTTTGTGCTTTATGATTATTAAATGCTATGGCCTATGCTTTTATTGATAAGTTCCAGTTCTATTTAATATTTTTTTTTTTTATTATTAGCTGTGACTATTGGGCTTGAATAATTAATAAGTATTGCATTAAATGGTTAATTATATGGATGCAATCATGAATGATGATTTGTGATATATATATATATATGTATATTTATTCCTCTCTTTTTGTTTTAAATGAAATTGGGTCAAAGAGAGAATGTGGGTCCTGTATTATGAACCCACATTTGGAATCTTCATACTCGATTGGTTACCACACAACATGCTAGGAAAGAGATTTTTTAGGCTCTCCAGGAAAGGGATTTCCCCAAGATTTTACCATACTATTGAGTGACACTAGTTACCTAAGGGGAAACCAAGGATAGACCCGTTGGAAACATGGCTATGCCAAGCCTCAACTGATACTAGATCCCTTATGTGTGATACCTGGGACATACTCATGGTTAACATCCACAAGCAATACCTGTACTTTTGAAAGGATCACCTTATACCAGCTCATAGCATCAGATATAATTGAATGGATGTATCGTAACAATAACTTCAAGATGTGATCAGATTCCACTTCTAAAATTTTTATCCCCATTCCAAATCACAAGATTTGGGGTATGCCTTTTTCATTGGTCTGTCACATTACACTAGCCTTACTATGTATATATATTCTGCCTTACTAGGTATCTCATTCAGACTTCCAACTTAGGCTGAAGCAGGTGGTATGGGATGAGTGTCCACTTGGGAACCTGAACCAAGTTACAATTATTTTTTATCTATTTAATTTAATTAAATTTATTATATATATGGAACACTGCTATTTGTCTACAGCATGAAACAGAAAGGTCAAGACACTGTGGGTGCCGACCTACTGAGATTATATCTCACACCCTTCTTGGGCACCATTTGGTACCCAAGTAAACTTTATGCTCTGAGGTATGAATACAAGGAAGTATGCCACTCTCGATTCTTTATTTCTTTACTGTTTTGAATGGATCTTGGGTGTAGAGGACTGAGACTATGCTCGATATGCCATGTCACAATTTCTATTTGGTCTTTTGGTAGTTTTGTTAGCATGCAGTCTATGATTGCACCTTGTACCCCTACAAATTTATTTATTTACTTTTGGAATCATACATTGACATCATCATGGTATCTGTTATGGCTATTCATCTTCTATAGTTATTATTTATTCTATTGGGTCATTTATCTACTTCTGTTGCTGTCTGATTTTTTCTCTATGCTTCCACTATTGTTATATATATTATTTACCACTATGTAATACCTTATCCTATGAGGTAATAGTCTCCCCACAGACTTTCCCAAGGTCCTCTATGCTAGTCGGAAGCCTTTAGAATTTGGGGAGATGCACTTGAGGTCTTGTGGCCCACCATCTTGGGGCCCAATTTAGTGGTACTCAGGGCAGGATGCTACAAAGTCACTCAAGTTTGGTAACTATAATGGCATTAGAAAATTTTCTCATTAATTTCTTGAAGAAAATGGAAGATTCAGAATCTGATGATGAAAATGAAAAATCGCACCAATAGAAAAATTATAAGAAAAAGAATAAGTATTCTAGTTACAAGAAGATGAAATTGATGATAAAGTATGAATAACACACTTCATAATCTAGTAGTTATTTAGAAAATGAACCCAATTTATTTAATATTATTTAGAAAGGAAATTTTCATTTAAGTAGTGATGATGATGGTGAAGTTAGAAAATATTCTAAATGGAGACTAAAAGAAGAGTTGGAAGCTGCTCTTGAAAAAAAAAACACTCAACTCAAGAAAGAGAATAGAAAGTTAGAGAAATAAAAAAAAAATTTTCAAATGAAAAAATGGGAATGGAAAAAAATAAATATATTTTATTGATGATAATAATAAGTATATATTGAAGGTGGGTGATCTTGAGAAGATGTTGAGTGTTCATGAGAAGAAACTGACTCACAAGGAATAAGAGATATCTAAGACATTATCAATGCACCTGATAGTCCAACATGAATTAAAAAACAATATATAAGAATTCAACAATTTTTTTGAGGTAAATCTGAGTCCTCTCAATATTATGAGATAAAGGGTTCCTAAATATATGGTACATATAATTCTAAGCAATTTAAAAATATATATTCTATCACTAATAATGTAGGTGAATATGTATGGACTAAGAAATAAAGAGAGAGGACTTATACTACATCAAACGATGAAAGGAAAATTATGGGAAGACCATTTACCCTAGGAAAAATAAATATTGGTTTACAATAAGAAAAAATCATATTTTTTTAAATGTTTATTAATAGAATAAAATATCATAGTTTAGAGTATTTTTTTGGTGTTATGGAAAATATAGAAATAAAGCCTAGTCTTGGTAGTATAACATGTCATTTCAAGGAAACAATCATGATACAAGGGGGTATCATGGTGGAAATATGAGAAAATATTATCAAATAAATAAATAATTAACAAAAAATACATCCAAGATTCCAATAAAAAATAGGTATGGATTCTTTAAAGAAGCTTATGAAAGATGCAGATTAGAAGATCCTAGAGTTTAGGTATGCATGAACAAATTACCTAGAGAGGTTACATATGGTATTAAAGGGAATACAAATCATAAAGAAAAAGAGAGAGTTATTTATATATGAGAAGCTTTGTGAGACACCCAAAAGTCTGAACATACAAAGAAGTAATGTTTGATAGTTTTTCCAAATCAACTAAAAATATTGAAACAAATAGAGAAATCTCAAATAAATACTAATACTGAGGGTAAGTAGGTTATTTTAGAAGAATATTCTGAATATCACAAGAAGTTATCCACTAGTTATGATTTTGAGAATCAAAATAATTAGTGGGAACAAGTTGGATATGACATGAAAAACTCTATTCAATCAGAAGAAAATAAATTTTCTTTATTTACAAAGGTGGAGAATACCGTTCCACATAAAGATTCAGTTCATAGGAAGAATGTGACTATGAATTCTATGAAGAATATGAATGAGAAGTTAAACTATGTGATCAAAAGAAAGAATGAAAAGGCAAGGTTGAGAGGAAACTCTCAACTTGTATGATATTTTTGAGTAGCAAATAGGTATCCCTTATTACCTTATATATATATGATTTTGTTATGACATGCATTAAATTTATGGAGATGGATGAATCCATTGAGGGGGTTAATAGATGATTTAAAGCTTTCAAATATTCAAAAAAATTTGAATATAAAATTTCTAAACATATTTGTGAATTAATTATGATAATCACTTTCAAATTCATAATTTGAATATTTAAAAAAACTGTTATCAAAAGGGAGTTGATATTAAGCTAAAAAGGTGGAGCTATATGTTTTTTCACTTGAAATTTCTAGTGTGTTTATTTAGATGAGTGAATGATAAATATTTTTCCTTGAATTTATCATCTGAGAAGCTCCAAGGTATGAATTGATAGATATTTAATATTGGTATCACATGCATGTTTTTTATGGACAGTATTGACCACCTTGGTTATACACTCTTATTTTCTACACTGGGGGTTCCCATGTAGACTTAGAGTTGATTATCTAAAGGATATTTGTAAAAGAAATCATATGGTATCATCCTAAATAGAGATAAATATAATTAATGAGAATATATTCCCTCTAAATTTTCTTTTTATTCATTTTAAATATGTGGGAGAAATTAAAAACACACATATTTACTTTGATGGTGTTTGGTGATATTGAAAAAAAATCCAAAGGGGGATATTTAAGTTCCCTTTGAGTAATTTGTATTTGTTGTCAATAAGGTTGATTGACTTGGTTGTGAGAAGATGTAAATATGTGTTGAGTGATGATTCTTGGATTTGATGGTGTTTGGTGACATTGAAAACAAATCCAAATGGGTAGATTGAGATACCCTTTGAGTGATTTTTATTTGTTGTCAATAAGTTTGATTGAATTGGTTGTGAGAACATATCAATATCCGTTTTAGTGAGTGATGATTATTGGATATTTTTTATAGAAACATACTCAAATTAAATGTAATTATTACAGAGTTGGGCTTAATGTCCATGACAAGTGTTAAAGAAAATTTAAATATATAACATTTTTCTTCAATATAGAGAAAGTTAAGTATCTTGAGGAATTATGAAGACCATGAAAAATAATATTTTTTATGATGTTTTGTTGTGAATATTTCCTTGAATACATTTGAGTGGCTTGGAATTTGATGTTTAGAATTTTGGTATCTCTTTTATGAGAGTTTAATAAAAAATTATCCTACCATAAAAAACCAAGGATCCACCTCAAACCACACATATATAACATAAGGGTGTACCAAATGAGAGGCATGTCAACTCATCCATACTTGGTGGTAGGTGAGGATGAATAATTCTCATTATGAGTGCATGGGTAAAGGTTATTATATGTGGGAAAGCATGGTGGGCACATAACACCCACATGAATATGTACACATGGGTAGTGAATAAAGGAAAAAAGGTATGCTCTCCCAATGTTATGTCTAAAGGTGTATCCAGGTACTAACCCCATTGTCAGATTGATTAGCCAGTGGAACTTGTTGTGTTATTAAGAAACACTCAAAAAGGAAAAATATATGTGGGATCCCATGGTGTGTAGAAACTATATCTCTGATTTAAAATATACATAAAAAATATGGGCCATCTAATCCATTATATCCAGACTGTCTGATCGAGGCCAACATCATCTTTAACCTATGATATATTTCAAAGGGTTTCCGTTCATCAGGTTATTTATGGGAAAATCCCCAATGATCTAACCAAGATCATGATATCTATGGAGATGATAAAATGAGTTGAGAACAAGTTTTTGAAGGGAGAAGAAGCACATTCATGCAACATGAAGAAATATTGACTTGTGTAAATATATAAATTTTTCATAGTTTCAAATCATGAAGTGATATAGTGAAGGCATAAGAGATATAGATATGTTATTGGGGTGATGAATCGATTCAATTTTTCTATAAATAATTCTAAACCTCTCCATTTTCCATGCATACATTGAGAGATATATAGAGATCTTTAAAGTTGAAATAGAGACTCAAGGGATCACTTTATTCGTGTGGGAATTATGTGCATCATTATGATATTATTTATAAATATTTTGTGACCACATGAAGGATGTTTTGGTACCATGAGATCATGTTTATGTTAATCACATTTACCTAGCTATGTGGAGAAACTATGGATTGACATGTAAGCTATAAGATTTGTGAAGAACTATAAATCCATGTTTCATTGATATGAGAATAACATGAGAAATAAAATGAATATGATAATATGAATGCATGAGGTTGAGTGAAACAGTACTACAATCTTGAGGGTTTGGGAAAAAATTATTAAAACATTCAAAAAAAATAAGTGAGAAGTTTGAACCACATGTGATTTCATTTAAATGAGATCTTTATAGTGAAGAAGAAAAAAATTTATGAGAATTTTCACTACAAGTTACAGTGAATGATTATGTGAGGTGCATGAATGATTTGTAAAACAAGCATGATACAACATATGCATGAAGATTGTGCATTATGCATTCATGAAGAAGAGTAAAGCACATGCGATATATTTTTAATAAATAGTGTAAAGTGAAGTTTGAATATGAAGCTGTGTAGTATTTCATAAGGTATTCACACTTAAGTTATCAATGTATTGAGTAGGCCCAAATAATTTGAAGATCAATGTATAATGACCAATATCAAGCAGTTGTATAATGGTTTCCTAAGTTGTTGCAGTTGTATATGAACAGATCAGGTGATACATTTTGTTTATGGAGGAGGATTTTATCTCAAGGTAGTGAATAATATATTATAATATGATACATATCATTACTATTAGTGGATCATATGTTTAAGTGAAGTGAAAGTCTCTAGTGGGACTCTGGAGCAGGAGAAGGCTAGTGGGATGCTGGGAAAACAAAGAGATACAGTATAAAGATCCTCCCGTGGGAATCAGGAGTTAAAGAAGACACAATGGGACTTTGTGTCAATAACTTGTGTAGGAGGGAACTTGTGATATATAATATAACTCTTGAGTGGGAAAAATATGGGACATACTTTTAATGGGAATGATACGTTTCCTAGATGTAACTATATGCATATAGTGAAGTATCTATTACCTAGGGGAATAATCGATTGTAGAAAGGATTATGACTTTAGAAAAAACTTTTTATAATCCTTATGTGCTAATATATTTTTATTATTATTTATTTTAGGGTGAGAATAATAATTGAAGATGAGGTATTGATACTTTAATCAGTCAAAGAGGTTAAATTAAAAGATAAATAAATTGTAAAAATAGCATACCGCTAATTCAACCCTTCTCAATGGTACCCAACTGATCCTTGTGTACTTCGAAAATTTCCATAATTTTTATAATTATTAGACATATAATGTGTTGTGGAATCCCAAAGGTAATGCTTTATGGGTATCTTGTGTGAAGCCATGCGATTTGACCATGTGGAGATTGGGCCCACGTGCTATCTAAGTAGTAGGATAAAGCTACAGGCTGGTCTTATGGTTTGGATTAGTTAAAGCCTGCTTGTAAATTGGAATCACATGGAGGATCACCTCCTCACCTCTAAAATTAAACCCAGTCATGGATTTTAAGAAAAAATTACTGCCTCAGCTGGGCAGCCCCCACCTTTTTAAGCAACTAAGAAGGTATGAAACCTCTCCCTACACAATTTGTTGTGCTAACTAATGTATGTCTATGTTATTAAATAATAAATCAATTTATTAATATATTAAATATATCTTCTAAACTAATGACCAAGAATTATCCCATCCTAAACTTCACCTTACTTTTCATATCTTCCATAACCACTGATCCATGAAATCTTAAACCACCAATGTTCATAACCATAGATATCATCTTCCCCAATAACCAACCCTAGCCACTATATTCTCACTTCACCATCCAATTTAAAAAACCATCCCAATATTGGTTTCCTTATATTCTAATATCATTGTGGATTATGAAAAATCTACTCTATAAGTCCTCCACAATGTTAGTCCACTGCACATCACCCTATTTTCCTCATTACGTCTCACCACATCACAAAATGCCATTGTAGTCACAAAACAAGGGAACCCATCACCACAAAATAAGGTTCCCAACTTCTACCTTAGAATTAATTATCCTCCTACAACCCCATGTTAAGTCCCTTTATTTTTTAATTTGAATATAATCGACCACTAGCACCACACACCATTAAACTAGAACACTTCAATACTACAAAGATGATATTTATTAAAAAAATAGTAAGTATTTTAAAAAATGATCATATATATAATATAATGTATTAGTTTTAACTTTCAAAAAGTGATAATAAAACCATGAAATTTATTATTATTTTTATTAAACATGTTAACAAAAGTTCATTTTTATTAATGAATTTATAAAAAGTGATAATATAAGTATAATAATTTTTTTGGATGTCTTCACATCATCCCTCTCTCCCAAAAAAGATAATCCTCATCCTCAAACCCTAACCACCACATTGAGATACTAGATTTGCAGATATTGATGACCTCATTGATTCCCTATGATCAATAAAGGCCCCTCTTTCTTCGAAACTCAAACTCCTCCTGATAGTAGATTTTTCAAGCACAAAAGACTCCAGACCATCAAATTCATGGAAGAAGTTGTATAAGGTCTTGACTTTAATTTTTTATTTTTATTAGCTTTAATTTTTTCATCCAAACTTTGATTTGAATCAATTTAGAGATTACTAGAAATGATAGGGTTCTCTAATTTCACTATGGGTATCCTAGATTTAGCCCATGACCTCTTAAACTTCAACACTGAATTAGAACTTTAATATAATTTCATTTAAAAATCCTATAGAATACAAGGATATGGGTTGCATATTTAGTTACATATATATGGCCCTCTTTAACTTTAGCATTGAATTATCCTCTCTTACTGGTGTTTTTTATTCTCCTTACTTATAACTTCAATTATTTAGCTTATGGAGGATATTTAGAAGATATATTATAGATATTGGTAGGGATATTTGGTGAAATTTTTTACTACCACTACTTCTCTTTTTTTGGTTCTTTATCCACTTCATACAATAAAAATTTTCAAGATGTTCAAGCTACAATTTTCAGTGGTACATGGGAGGTTTAGTTATATGGTTAATAAGAAATATCGACTCACTCATGTTTTTTTCTTCTTATTTATCATAGGTTCACTTCTTTAGATTCTAGAAAAACACGAGGATATAGATTTTAAATCCCAAAAGGGGTCTTTAGAGACTGTCTATACCCTCAAAATTTATATTTTTTAATCATGAATTTTAAGTTTTTTCTCAATATATATCATTAAATAATTAAAATATAATCAATATTGAATATAAATATACAACATGATATGGTATTTTGAGTATTATAAAATTTATGGATAATTAAAACATACATTTCCTTTGATATTTATGTATTATTATTGTCACACATTGCCCTCATTTTTTCTCTTTATTTAATTTATCTATTTTATTTTGTATTTTTTATTCATTTTCTGATATTTTTCTTTTAAATTTTGGAAAAATGGGGTCTGATTCATGCCACATGTTTTGTTCACAGTTAGTGAAAACATTTCAGTACAACCATGTGAAGTCTTACATCATTTCATAGGGGTGTGTGTGGCTGGTGGATGATTTGGAAAATCATATAACCCACCTATATTCTTTAAAATTGTGAATTTATTCTTAATACATCATTAAAATTTAAAACATAGGCCCCCATTTTTACTCCCATTCATCTCCCTATACCCCAGGTGAATCTACCCCTTGTCTTGCCTCTCCTCCATGGAAACCTCCCCTAATTTCTTCAAGTTTTGAGGATAGTAATTCAAGTTAAAGTTCTCCAAACCTCCCCCATCTTATCTTTCTCTCCCTTCCAGTTTCCTAAGATAACATGGTCATGGAGACCTAATTCTTGTGGTTGATAAATTTTTACATGGGGGATTTATTATTTTAGAGATTAGGTTGATTCTATCAGGGTATCTCTTTCTTTTCTTGGTGGATTAACACCTCGATTATTAAAAGTGACTTATTGAGGTAAGTTTTCTCTATGCATGAATCTTTATTTATAAAACCATGATTTATTTCCCCTCTAAAATAATGTTTTAGATATATGATTATAGTATTAGGTATGACCATTTCCACTATTTAAAAGAATGTTGGTTTTCACTAGGTTCTCATTGAATTCGGAGGGTTCTACTCATTTTGAAAATGGTTAAAATTCTTTTCAAATGACCACACATATAGAGTGTTTGTAAAAGCCTCCTATAAAGTAATTTCAAAGTAAAAGGTCATGTATTTGATTTTAAATATACTTTAAAATATTTAACTTTTGAAATCAAATTTGTGCTGTGATTATTTTATGGTTGTATACTCTTTATTTTTTGAAATATGTTAATTATGTTTATGTGGCTTGTTTTCCTAAAACAAATTTTAAAAATTTGTTTCTAAAAATAAATTTCAAAGTCCCAGTTATAACTTTATGAACATATTTTTATTGATGAAAATATACCCTTAAATACACCCCATTGTGTTTTTTATTTAAATTTGATAAAATTATTCCTATTATATGACATGCTTGTTATACTCTTATTCTTGATGAAAGGGTATTTTTTTTGTTAAGGGTGTTCAGAGGTGAGGGTGTGCATATTGTATATAATGATATTTGTTATTGTTTTATTATTCAAATCAATTTTATATATCACATGGAACCAATATTATTTAATGTAATTTCAAGATGAAAATACTACACTAGTTTATGATTACACTCTGGCCAGTGGCCCCAAGTTTGTATTTCACCCTGCTTTGGGATTTTCCCCTCAATTAGTCCAAATGGGGTAAGAATAAGAATTAGGGTGGTTGGATTGCATCAAGAGTGGTGATAGTATAAAAACTATTTTAATACTATTCGATATTTTCCCCAAAGTTCTTAGGTTTTTTAGCTTTTTTATTATGGATATATTTTCTTTATTTCTATGTTAACTAGAAATTAATTTATATTTTTATTTATTAATATTTATTTTTTTATTATTATTGTTTTCTATTATCATTAATATTTCTATTAAAAAATATCAAAAATATCTACTTTAATTAAAATTAATGGTTTTGTAAATGTTTTGGGACTATTTCCCTATTTTCACTACATGTGGGATTTTTTAATGGAAAGATCTTAAAAAAATTCTCATAATAAATGTTTTTTCTACCTTTTTAAAGAGATTTAAAGGATCATTATAAGTAAAGTTTATATCTTCCATGTTTTCAAGTGGAATGGTTTCAAATGAAAATATATTGTCATAATTTTTCAATAAAAAGTAAAAAACTTATGTTAGTAGTTATATTTCAAACTAGCACGAAGTAGATTTTTTATTAAAGATTATATATGAAGTGTGAGGAAGATACCTAATGGTATTTTGTGCTCACACATATTATATTTAAAGTTCAGGTTCAAGTTTTATGGGAATATCCTTTGTGTAGAATTTGTTGTTTAGGTTTCTCATAGAGAAAATATTGCCAAGAAATTGGATAGTGTGATTGGGGTTATTTGGAGATTATTGTTTGGTATTTTTGGGGTTCTATTTTTATTCTATATCATTTATATATCTTCCAAACCAAAAATCATTTCATTCTAGTTATTTTTTCATCATTTTATATTTATAGTGTGTTGGATATTTATTTATGTCCATGTCTCATTTTGTTTTATCAAAATTTTAAAACAACTTATTGATTTGACATGGAAGTCTAATCCATGGACACACCATACCAAAATTTCTGAGTAATTCCACTATATTTTTAATATTATTTATCTAGGTGAAACCATTCCAATTGAGTATATATTGATTCCTTGGAACTAGTTTTTTGCTAGTGAAGATCAAGAACACCCCTCAAGCCTAGTTTCAGACTGATCCAAGTGACATGTCAAGTTGGTTTAGGATGGTTTGTTATAAATGGTATAAAATCCTTGTTTTTGTGTGGAGAGTAATGGTATATTTTAGATAGTAAAATTTAAACTAAAGAGGTGGGTACATGAATATTCTAGCTAACTTTTCTTCATTTAAAACCTAGATTTACCATGGGATGTAAGGTTGTGAGTCTTTATTTTTGAGGTTTTTTCACTAATTATTTAGTATATTTTGATATTGATTTATAGTGTCTTGATTTTTTCTAAAGTGGTATGAGTTTTTTTGGTGATTTTAATGTTTTTGGGATGAAATGGGAGGAAAAATTATGGCACACAATTATCTTATATAGTTTAGAAAACTATGTGGATTCCATGAGAATGGTTTTTCTAGGATCCTAGTGGCAGTTTCACGGTGGTAGAATGGTACACCAAACCACATGTTTAAACTATTCAGAACCACTAACCCCTTTAAATTTGGTGTTGAACCTCATTTTACTTCCTTTTTTATTATGGTTAAGGGTTTTATTTATTTATGATGAATTAGAGAATGTTTTTAGGATTCTTTGATGCTATTTGGATGGATTATATAAACAATTTTAATGGAGGACTTGATTTTTTTGGTAAAGGATAAGTTTGGAAAATAATAAATGAGTTTTATAAGGTAATTTGGAATGAGTTAAATGTATATTTGTTACAAAAAATTAATAAAGGTTTTTTGAAATTGAAAATTATATTTTATTAGAGTTTTAAAATTAATAAAGAGGTAATCTAGAATGTATTGAAATGAATTTGATGTTTTGGGGTTTGTAAATTGACTTCAACAATGGAATTTGGGAATGGAAAATCAATTTTGAAGTGGAAATTTATGACTATAAAATAGATTTATATTATTTGACCTATATTGTAGAGGTGTTTACAATGAGCTTTTAAATTCCATTTGGCATCTTCTCTTTTAAAGTATGTTCATATAAAATGTTTTGGAAAATCCATGGGAAATTTTGACAAAATGTTTTGAGTAAATAAGAGCGTGGGTTTTAAAATGTTTCAAATGTGTTCAAGGGAGGAGTAAGTGGGATTTCTTTTATGATTTGAGATTGGATCATTGGTTTTATTTAATAACATAGAATTTGAGTGAATATTTGGTTTTTGATACTTCTTTTGATTGAGTTTCTTGTTCCTTACTTTTAGATAACACCCTTATGATGACTTGAAGGATTATATAGGGGAAAGTATGGGTGAATATCCACATGAAAACCCTTTATCTAATCAATATATGGATTACCTTCTATAGTTCTGAAATTTGAATCCTTCACTATTTTATGAGTGACCAGATCTCCATGAAGAGGAATAATAATTAAAAAATATTGAAATGATCTTTATCCTTCTTGAACTATCCAAACTTATCAAGCATATTTTTTATATCATCATGCTCAAGGACTTGAGTTAGAAGTGGTGGAAGTCCATTTTCTAGAATGAAGAGTAGGAGAACCATTCATGGGAAGGTTTTAAAAAATTATCCATTCAGTTTTTTTCTCTAAGGTTTTGAAAGTGTCTAAGTTTATGGATTTGTATTTCCTTAAATAGGGTGATCAAATAGTGTTGGAGTATGATTTCTGATTTCATGAGTTGGTTCCCTTTTTTCTTAAACTGTCTCTTGATGATTCTTCAAAAGACCCATATTTTGAGAGAGATATTTGTCTTGATATTATATTGAGGGTGTATGTTTTTTAATTAACCTAAAATGTGGATGTTGTTGGGAAGGATCTTTGAATTAAATCAATCGTGGATGGAGTGCTTGAGGTATTCAGTAACTCCTCTATTTCTGAGAGCATTTAATGGAATTCAAGTAGAAGAAATGGGAATCAAGTCAAGTATGGGAAAATATGTATTGGAATCAAGAGGCCATTTTTTATCTTCTCATCAACTTCTTCTAAGAATAGGATGGTGGTGTTCCATTAGTGTGGTAAGTCAGGTCATAATAATCCTTGTTGTTAGAAATCTCCAAAGATCTACCATGATTTTGGCCATCTAGGTCTTTAATAAAGGTTTTATAAAGGAGTTGTGTGAAAAAGGAGTAGAGCTAGATCTACCCCTTAGAAGGATTCTTAGTTTCAACCTATTGAACATGATGCTGTCCCAATACCTTCTTAAGGTATTATTTGTCCCTTTTTTCTCCTTTTTTCTATTTTTTTTAATGACCTTTATTTGGACGAAATGTTTAAATCTTATTCTGGATAGTGCCTTATTTTGTAGATTATGGATGATTAGTGTATGTGACAAGGGTTTTTCAATTTTGTTGATGGTTTATCACTTGAGTGATGTGAGGACATAATTAGTGAGGACTGTATCAAATTATGGGGAGTGCTTAATATTTTTTGTATAATTAATCTTTTTTAGAGAAATTATAAATATGGTGGGGGTACCACCATAGTTAATATTCCTCTATCAAATATCCCTCTGTTCCATTGTGAATGTAGTGATGGAAATCATCTAAGTGTGGTGTCCAGTTTCCCAAACCTGAACTTTCCCTTATGGTTCATGTATATGAAGGATTTTAGTGCTTATTGTATTCCCAACATCTATACTGATGATAAGATGTATAATTTTAGTTTGTGGAATTTGAGGTTCTTTGGGAGATGTGATTGAATTTGGTTGTAGAATTTATTCTAGACTCACCTTTACTTTTTCTTATTCCTTTTCTTGGTGGATTTTAGGGTGCTCCTCAGTTTTTAGATTTGAAAAATTAGTGAGGAAGACAACCCCATCTATTCTATTTTCAACCTTTTTTACTAAGACTTTATAGGCCAGAAAGTGTTATGTTTGGGAAAATTATTGAACCCCTAGATTTTTTTCCTATTTATTTAATTTATATTTATATTTTTTCCTTTTTATTTATTTTTGGGTCTTTTATTTAATATTTTGGAGAAATGGGGGACTATTTTATGTCTCATAGTTTGTGTGTTGTTAGTTCAAATCATGCAACCCATCCATACGAAGGATTATAACATTTTTGAGGGATGTACATGATTGGTGCACTATTTGGAAAACCATATGGATCATCCCTTGGGTTACTAGTTTCATATTTATGATTAAAATAAGGTTTGGAAAAACAGGTGTCCAAACCATATATCTTGCTTGGATTCATTAAAATTTTGATTTTACTCTTTCTACATCATTTAAAATTTAAACCCTAAGCCCCAATTTCTCCTTCCATTCATTTCCCTTGATGATAGTAATTTATCTCCCTTGTATTAACTCTTTTACATGAAATCCTCATTGAATTTATTCAAGTTTTTAGGGTTGTTCTTCAAGGTAAAGTGCTCCAAACCCCCTCCTCTATTTCCTTTCACTCATTTTCTTCTGGTTTCATAACCAAAATGTTTCATGGGGACCAAGGGATTATGGTATATTGATTTTCACTATGGGGGGGGTGTATATATTGTTTTATGGATAAAATTTATTCTTTTGGGGTCTCTGTTTCCTTTTGGTTGTGGATTAGTACCCTAGTTATTGAAAGTGACTTGTTAAGGTAGGTTTTCTCCATACATGAATATTTAGTTACAAAATGAATATTGATTACCCATTTAAAATAATTTTTTAGATATTTTATGATAGTATTAGGTATAATTATGACCCCTATTTAGAAGTATTTTTGTTTTCATTGAATGTAAGGGGTTCCTACTCATTTTGAAAAGGGTCAAATCTATTTTCAAATGACCATACACACTGATTATTTTTCAAAAATGTATGAGTAGAACTTATAAATGAATTTTAAAGTTAAAGGATATGTTTTAGATTTTAAACCTACTTTTATAAATTTTACTTTAAAAATTAAAGGTGTTTTGGGTTATTTTATCATTTTATTCTCTATATTATTTTAGATATGTTAATGATGTTTATGTGACTTGTTTTACAAAAAATAATTTTATAAATTAGTTTCTAAAAATTTGTTTCAAAGGCTCGATTAAAACTTTATAAAGTGAATTTTCTTGATGAAAACATACCCTTGAATGTACCCCTTTTATTTTTTGTTTAAATTTAATGGAATTTCCTTATAATAGTTCATGGTTGTTATACTCTTATTCTTGATGAAAGGGGCTATTTCTGTGAAGTGTTTTAAGAGGAGATGGTGTGCTTGTGAATCTTATTTTGTATATATTTCTATTTTTCATTATTTTATTGATTTTATCCATTTCATATATCATTTAGAACCAATATAATCTAGTGGGATGTTTAGATACACATGCTGCACTAGTTGATGATTATGATTTGGTTAGTGGCCCCTAGTATGGATTTAACCCCGATTTGGGATTTTCTACATGGTTAGGCTAGATGGGGAAATACTAAATTTTAGGGTGGTCAGATTGAAATTTGTTCACTAATATGATAGATCTTGTTTTATTATTATTCTATATTTTTCCTTAAGCTCCTAGGTGTTCCCATGATCACTGATTTTAAGCTATGTTACGATGTCTACGTTTCTTTTATTTCTATGTTAGTTGACTAGCGGTCACTTAAAACTTCCCTTTATTACTATTACTTATATTATTATTATTATTATTATTGTTTCTAGTTATCATTCATATTTAAATTGAAAATGATTAAAAGGATATTATTTAATTAAAATGAAAGGTTTTGTAATGGTTTTGGAACCATTTCCCTATTTTAACTACATGTGGAAATTTTCAAAGGAATGTTCTAAAACTAATTCTCATAAAAATGATTATTCCTATGTTTTAAAAATATTTAAAGGACTATTCAAAATAAAGTCTATATCTTACATGTTTCTTGTAGAGAATCCAGTTTTTCTATGTAAAACTTTGAAATATTCTTAAAAATATTTTCGGAGTTAGGAGGTGAGATGACGTGTGATTCTGAGGGCCGATGAGACCATTATTAATTTTATAAAAATATTAAATATGTTTTTATTGCATGATTATTGTTTTTTCTGAAAAAGTGGAATATCTAACCAAAATAACTCAAAAATAGAGACTCATATGGGAAATATGAGACCACCGTTGAGTTTGGAACATGGTGTTTACATTATACGCAACATAACCTTGATTAGTATTAGGTGTTTGGATTGAGCGCCATCATGGGTGAAATAATTAAATAAATTGAATTATTTATTTAATTGTATATTAAAGAGCCCAACCTAAATATTTTTCTATAAATATATGATTATGGAAAATCTCCAGGGTTATCCGCATAACCCTAGGATCATTTATAAAAGCTTCCATCCCTTATTCATTGGCGGATTGAGACCAGATGATGACTAATGATTAGATTGAGGTGAATCGATAGGCAGCAGACATAGAAGATCATCTTCATCACTAGAGAATGTGTTCTTCACCAACTATTGATCCATAATCGAGGTAGGACTCATTAATTGTGGTTTACACCCCATTTGATTTAAATATTGATCATTGTTTTTATCTACCTTTGATAAATGATTATTGTTCATCACATGAGCCGTAATTTAATAATAATTATTATAACACTTCGTTCATTATTCTAATGGTAATAGATCAAGTCTAACCTGAATGATGACAGAGACTCATTCCTAATTTTTTTATCACTCTTATACCCCACAATTCTCTATTTTTTCATCATCAGTGTTTATTTTGATTGGTGGTTCGATACCTGATAAATAATCATTGAACAACCGATATTTGATGTAATATATCGATTCCATGAATATGGATCCAAGATAATGACAATAATAAAGGTGTGATATAGTTTAGAGGGAGATAAAAAATGGTTCAAAGGGGGAATAGAAGGTTTCCATATGTGGTTTGGTGAGACAGAGTTGGGATGCTCAGATGGTTTTTCCCAAGAAGATCAGGTGGTCGGGATCCGACCACTGATGTCTGATCAAGCATAGGCTAGGGTTCGACGACAAGGTAATGGGGATGACCCTCAGTGTCATACGGTCGTTTGAGATGCAACAATGAGGTGATTGATAGAGGAAATGTGCTGCATGTTTGGGGTGGCCCATGCTGATCAATATCGGAGTGTGTAGATGAGACTATGATGATTGGTTCCGGAGCATGTAGATGGGGGCGGCTATTAGGGTTGCAGCGTGAGTTGGGGAAGAAGAAGTTAGTAGAGGAAAAAGGAGAAATGAAATTAAAAAAAAGATAAAATGAAAAGGAAATTAATAGGAAATTAAAAGTGAATTTAAAAAACATTAATAGGTGTGGTGAAGGGGTGCCACACGACGCGAGGAATGGGTTAGGAACGTTTCCTCTATTTAAAATATTATTATATCAATAATAATATTATTACTTTCAAAATAATGATCTTTCCATAACTTCTTTGTGTGACATCGGATTTATGAACCACTAGCGGAAACATGACCTTGGAATTGAGATGGTAATTTTAAGATCAATGTTGGATACCTTTTTCAAACTCATTCCTTGAGTTAACAAAATGCCCAATAATAATAAAATTATTATTATTTCGGAATCTTATATCTGACCTATCTTCTTTATACAGTGTTAAAATGAAGAACCATTAGCAGCATCATGAACCTAAAATTCAAGCATATGTTTCAAGTCTAATATCAAGTATTTAATTTAGGTTCGTGACTCGGGCCCTTGAAGCACTGATCATGTGTTATAAGGTGAAATGTGACTTTTTCACCAGGTGTCAAATTTGGGCAAGTGAATAGCCTATTGTGAGGGTTTTTCTATGAGGATCGCAATGGTGAGATCCATTTGGACATCCAAGGACGTTTTTATAGGCATATCAGTGGATTTACATTTTTCCCTCGGTTCGACAATGAGCCTCATGCGTTCGTTAGATAGTTGGATGAGACATGTCATGCAGTACCCTTACACACCATGTAGTACTACATGGTCATCAAGCCATGCGTTGCTGAGTACACGACCAAGAAGAGGCACAAGGCTGCACATCATGTGGACCCCTTACAAACTGTACACTTTTTGAGGAAACTTTAACCTCCCATGTATCCTTCATTCAGACTCAAATTTTGGCCCATGAGTAGCCTATCCTAAGTGTTTTTTTTCATATAAAACGGGATGGTTCCCTCTTTTGTGGATTCCAAGATATGATTTGGAATGTTCTGGGTAAAAAATTTGGCTAGGAAACAATCGATAATGGTAATGATTGAACATGATAACCAAAGGCTTACCGAGTTGACCCTCTAATAGAGATGGGCAGTAGCCTCCTTGAAGACTTATGAGTTGACCCTCTAGTAGATCTAGGTAGTGGAGTCCTTGAAGATTATTGAGCTGACCCTCCAGTTGATCTAGACAGTAGAGTCCTCAACAACTACTGAGTTGATCCTCCAACAGAGCTGGGTAGTGGAGTACTCAATGCTTATAGAGTAGACCCTCTAGTTGAGATGGGAAGTCTATTCCTTGATGAATACTGAGTTGATCCTCTAGTTGAGTTAGGAAGTTGCATCCTTGATGACTACTAAGTGGAACCCCACATCAGCATGGGCGTGGGTCATCCACAGATACTTATAAAGTGTAACCCCCTCTAATGTACTAGGGTGTGGGTCCTCTACTTGAATTTTGTGCCCACTTGACTGTGGCACACAGTTATGAGGAGTGTTTTGACTTGTACAGACATGTGAGATGATGTGCATCATTGATAGACTTTTGGAACTTTTTTCTACTATTATTCTTTAGATGAGCTATGAGATGGAGATCCCCTTACTCTATTGTTTGGGATTATTTCAACTGAGCATATATATGTGTGTGTGTATATATATATATATATTCTTTTGTATCCATACCCTTGGATTTGGTTACTCTCCTTCCAGGAGAAGTTAAGGTACACAAGGTATTCCATGTGATTTCTGTGTTTATCTTCTCATGGTTGGATGAATCTACCCTCCAATTATAGGTGGCGAAGACTCAGTGTATAGTTCATCTACTCACTGTGTTGATCCTCTTGTGTTTTGATGAGGTTACTTTCATTATTGGTTTGGGTTACGCTATTCTCTTTGACTATAACTTGTATATACTATCTTTATATTCATATTGTATCTCTTACTACTCCCCCTTAATATTTCAAGGTATCCTATTGGGTTTGTATATAATCACCCTTGCATGTGATTTTCCCATACACTTCATATATTATAAAGATGATAGATAGGTAGGCACCAACTTGAGAGGATCTTAGGGATACTTGGTGACTTGGACCACATATAGTAGTTGTAACTTGGAGATCAGGAGCTAAGATCTCTCAGCACCTTTACTTTACTTTTTCAGTTTTGTTAGGTTGGGACATATTTCTAGTTGGGCATGTATTTTTTTCCATTTACTTTTCATTTTTCACTGTCGTAATCTTATACACCCTAGAGGTTTTTCATGAATAGTTTAATTTCTTGATATTACATCTTTTTATTATTATTCCTCTACACTTATTCATTGATACGGTTGTGTGTGTGCATACCGGTACTTATGAAAAGACCTCACATTTAGGATATGCCTTTTAGTGCTTGTCACCACCCCATGGACTATGAAGGCAGGCTTGGGGTAGTTTCAAATTGAGCCCCGTCTTGGGTTAGGTCATAACAGATTGGTATCAAAGTAGTTCATTTGTTGGGATGATGTTTGGAGTAGTCCCCTTATGAGGATTTGGTTGGGATTTAGGTAAACAATGTCAAAGTGTCTCAAGTGTGGCTCTCAGATCAAATAACCTAATGATGGTATGGGTAGCTGATGTATTCATTAACAAAGACCTTGTATATCTACTTGTTGACTTGGGATACCGAGACATTGGTTGCAGGGATCAATATTACATGCATCATATATGATTGCATCTTTGACTATCCTTCTTGATTCAGCTCCCCATTGTTGTTTATATATATATGCTCAAATGATTGTGGTACATCTAGAACACTTTAGAGATTCCTTTGTGATTCCATCTAGCCAGGATACGAGTTCCAAATCATGATTACGATCCGATGAATGATGTGGCCACAATTCATGGTCTATCTTGTGAGATCTTTTCCTCCAACTGGGTAGGTAATAACACCCCTACCTATCGAGCAGTAGTTGGTACCAGCATAACAGGTTGAATATGTGTGCAAACGTAGCGCACCCCATGAGTTCTAGTGCTAGAGGTCACTAAGGTTTTACGATGTTCTAGTTCCCCAGGCATAGGAGGTTTATCTTGTGTCAGTGATCCGAGCTTTCAGATTTGTGTATATCTCGACTGATCAGATGTTTACCCTCATAACCAGTGCTCTTTGTAGAGTAGTAGTTCAGTAGAGTCCTTTTATAGAGATTTTTTAGTGCATAATCAGGATGACACTGGACGTCGGTAGAATCCTATGATAGAGATGTCTCAGCTACCTCCAACAATGGTGGGGTATGATGACGTGCCAGGTTTACCTCCCCACCGTGAGATTGACCACTATATAGACTTTCACCAGGGATGACCTGATGTTTGTGCTAGCACATCAGATGACCCCATGGGGACATTAGAGATATTGGTTTGGTATAAGGGTATGTAGAGTTAGGGTTTTGTAAGAACAAGTGTGTGCACCTGGGAACCCCTATGTTGTTTTCCAGAGAGGCGGATGAGATCTTTAGTTATGGTGTGGATGGATATTTCCCAGACTAGGTGACTGTTAGAGAAGAGTGTCCACCCATAAGAATAGATGATTTCTTTGACCAATGGATTGTGGTGAAGTGGTTTTTATAGTTTGATCTCAGAATAGTTTATCACCAACTCCAGGTTAAGAGGTGGGTTTACCAAGCATGGCTTCCGAGAGCCTCTACGATTGCTTGAGATCTTAGTGATACCATTTTTCATGTTTAATTCCACTTCAAAGTTCACAAAAATTACAATCCATATCCTTAAAATTTCTTGGATAGGTATTTGGTAGTCTTGTATGATAGAACCCTTGTGTCATCTACATCAGAGTGGGAGAATGGGAGACACATGAGGATAGTGCTAGACATGCTCCAAGAGTGCTAGTTGTATGAAAGATCTCAAAGAATAAAATCTAAAATAAAAGGTAAACTTATCAGGATATTTATTATTATACATGGGAGTGACATTGGGCCCTGAAGTGGTTGAGGTATGATGATATTAAGAGCCACCCAGGGCATGGATGTGGTATTATATTCTCATAGTGAGGTTTTACATCCGTGATTTTCAAGCTAGGTGATGAAATAGTTTTCCTCTTTGTAGTTAACCCTTGAGGGTGAGGATGGTGAAACATACCTCCAGTCGATGGTTATTACTCTATACTTCCTTAGTGAGTAAGGGAGTCACAACCTAAAGATATTGGCTGAGATATCTTTCATGACCAGATATCCTTAGGAGTTTCACCTAATGGATTTTTATGAATATGGGAATCATGTCATCCTTTTTTAGGGATGGATAGTGATTCCAGTCATGTTACGAGATGAGGTGATGAGGGAGTTTCACAATTATCCTTTAGTTGTACATCTTGGTGTAGGGAAGATATATGGAAGAGTAATATATGGTCTTGGTACCCCCAACTTTTTCCTTAGTTTCTATTTTTTGGGGATGAATATATTTGAACAAGTGAATAATGTAGAGACTTTGGTTTTTACATGTAATACTATGAAATATTACCATATATATTTTTAGAGCTAGGAATTGAGATAGTATGAGATTCTAAGGCCTGGAAAACCCGAAATTAATTTTATATTAAATTTAAATATGTTTTTATTACGCACACATGATTTTCTTAAAAAAGTGAAATATCTCATAAATGGAGTCTCAGATCACAAATACAAGACCATGGTTGAATCCAGAGTGCGAGGTTTACCCTAGGCATGACCTAAGGTTGGTCGACATGAGATGTTCAGATGGGGTAGCCGTTGGCGGGTGAATTGGATAAATAAGTTAATTTAAATAATTTATTTAATAACCATAACAAAAATAACTCACAAGTGGAGACTCATATGATAAATATGAGACCACCACTGATTTAGGAACATAGTGTTTACCCTGGATATGATATAACCTTTATCGGCATCAGGTGTTTGGCTTGAGTGCCATCATGGGTGAAATAATTAAATAAATTAAATTATTTATTTAATTATTTATTAAAGATTCTAACCTAAATATTTTTATATAAATATATGGTTATGAAAAATCTACAGGGTTATTCGTGTAACCCTAGGATCTTTTATCGGAGCTTCCACCCCTTCTTTATTGGTAGATTGAGACTGAATGACGACCGATGATTGGATTGAGGTGAATCGAAAGGCAGCAGACGCAACAAATCATCTTCATTGCTAGCAGATGCATTCTTTTCCAAAAATTGATCCATAATCGAGGTATGACTCATAAATTGTGGTTTTATCCCCATTTTATTAAAATATTGATCATTGTTTTTATCTACCTTTGACCCGTGATTGTTGTTCATCGCACAAGATACAATTTATTAATTATTATTATAACACTTTGTTTGTCATTCTAATGCTAACAGATTGAGGCTAACACAAATTATGGATGAGACTCGTTCCTAAATGTTTTATCATACTTATCCCCCACCATTTTCATTCATTCACCACTGATGTTTATTTTTACCGGTGGCTCGATACCATATAAGTAATAATTTCCCAACTGATATTTGACACAACAAATTGATTTCACGAATACCAATTTGGGATCGAGACCATGATCGAGGTGCGATACAGTTTATAGGGAGATCAGAAATGTTTCAAAGGATGAATTGAGGGTTTCTATATGTAGTTTGGTAAGATAGAGTTTCGATGCTCAGATGGAGTTTCCTGAGAAAATTGGGTGGTCAGGATCCAACCACCGATGTCAGATCGAGCGGAGGACAGGGTTCGATGGCAAGGTAGAGGTGATGAACCTAAGTGTCTTGTGGTGGTTCAGGATGAAATAGAGAGGCGTGTGATGGGGGGAGTATTCCATGAGTTAGGGGTATCCCATGATGATCGATGCCAGAGTGTGCTGATGAGCCTGTGTTGATCGGTGCTGGATCATGTAGATGGGGGCGGCTGTTTGGGTTGTAGCATGAGTTAGGGAAGAAGAAGATACGAGAGCGGTAAAAAAGAAAAAAATTAAATGAAAAAATATAAAATGAAAAGGAAATTAAACAAAACTGAATATTTATAGTGAAGGGGTGCCACATGATGTAGGGAATGGGGGAGGAAGGTCTCCTCCATTTAAAATTTTATTATATTAATAATAATAATATTATTATTTTCAAAACACTAATCTTGCTGTACCTTCTTCACGAGACCTCATATTGATGAACCATTAGCGGAATCATGAACCTAGAATTAAGATGCTCATTTTAAGACTGATGTTGGATACCTTTTTCAAACTCATACCTAGAATTAATGAAACTCCCAATAATAATAAAATTATTATTATTGTGAAATCCGGTATTTGAAGTATCTTCTTTATATGGTGTTGTAATGAAGAACTATCAGTGGCATAAGAACCCTGAATTTGAGGCTGATGATTCAAGTATAATATCAATTATTTAATTTGGGTTTGTGTCTTAGGACCACGAAGCGCTGATCATGCATTATATGGTGAAATGCGACTTTTTCACTGGGTGTCTGATTTAGGCAAGTGAAAAGCCTATCCCAAGTGTTTTTCCATGAGGATCGAAATGGTGTGATCCTTTTGGATATCCTAATCCATTTATAGAGGAATATTAGTGGATTTATTCTTTTTCCCTTGGATCGATGATGATCCATGTGCATTCTTCATGCATTTGGATGAGAAACTTTGTATAGTACCAAGAAGAGGTGTTGGTCTACATGTCGTGCATACCCCTTACATGCAATGCACATTTTGAGGAAACTTAAACCTATTACATATCCTTCTTTAGGAATAAAATTTTAGCCCATGATTTTCCTATCTTGAGTGTTTTATTTCATGCAGAATGTGATGGTTCCCTTAGTCAAGGCTTTCAAGATATGATCTGGAATGTTCTGGGAATGACTCTTGGTTATGAAACGTTTGATAATGGAAATGATCACATAGGATCACCAAAGGATTACCATGTTAAACCTTAAGTAGATCTGGGTAGTGGTGTCCTTGAAGACTATCAAGTTGACACTCTAGTAGATCTTGGAAGTGGAGTCCTCAATGATTACCAATTTGACCCTCTAATTGAGCTAGGCAGTGGAGTCCTTGATGACTACTGAGTAGACCCTCCAGTAGAGCTAGGATATGGATTCCTAGACACATACATAGTAGATCCTAAAGTAGAGTTGGGTAGTGGAGTCTTCAAAGAATACTGATTTGAACCTCAAGTAGAGACGGGTAGTGGTGTCCTCGATGACTTCCGAGTG
Organism: Viscum album; assembly: GCA_963277665.1. NCBI lineage: Eukaryota > Viridiplantae > Streptophyta > Magnoliopsida > Santalales > Viscaceae > Viscum > Viscum album. The sequence goes on from OY728144.1 coordinate 201,209,760, forward strand.
GAACTCCCCATCAGCATGGGCACGAGTCCTCCATGGATACTTACAGAGTGGAACCCCCTTGACATACTAGAGTGTAGACCCTCTACTTCAAGTTTGTGTCCACTTGACTGTGGGACGTAGTGATGAGGCATGTTTTGTCTTGTATGATTACTTATAAGAAAATGTGTGAGATACTAGGTATCATTAATGGACTTTTGGAACTATTGTATACACTTATTATTGGGCTAAGCTGTGATATGGAGATCCCCCTACTCCCTCATTTAGGATTATTTCAACTAATAATAATATATATATATATATATATATATATATTATTTTGTATCCATATCCTTGGATTTGGTTACTCTTCTTCAAGGACAAGAAAATATGCATGAGGTATTCCATGTGATTTCTATTTTTAGCTTCTCATGTTTGGATGAGTCTACTCTCTAGATATAGGTGGTGAAGAATTTATGTGTAGTTCATCTACTCTCCGTGTTGATCCACCTGTGTTTGGACAAGGTTACTTCAACACTTGGTTTGGTTTGATCTATTCTCTTTGACTATATCTTGCATCAACTGTCTTTCTATTCCTATTATATCTCTTACTTCTCCCCCTTCAGCTTTCAGGGTTTCCTACTAGGTATGTATATAATCACCCCTTTATGGGATTTTCCACATTTTTCGTGTCTTATGTAGATGATGGATAGGTCGGCGGTGACTTCAGAGGAGCTTAGGGATATTTGGTGCCTTGGAACACCTATGGTGGTTGTAACTTGGGGATCAAGAGCTGGGATCTATCAACACTTTTACATTACTTTTTCAGTTTTTTTAGATTGGGACATATTTCTGGTTGGACATGTATTTTTCCCCTTTACTTTTTAGTCTGCACTATTGTAATCTTGTAAACCCTAGAGGTTTTTCATGTTTGGTTAACTTTTTAGATATTATATATTTTTATTATTATTCCTTTTCACTTCTACATTAAGATGGTCGGGTGTGTGCATACAAATACTTAGGAAAAGGCCTAACATTTAGGATATTCCTTTCGGCGCTTGTCACCACCCCCTGGACTATAGAGGTGGGCTTGGGGTAGTTTAGGATCAAGCCCCAACTTAGGTCAGGTTGTAGAATTTCTAAGTGGAAAAGATTAAAATGAAAATAGAATATTATTATATTTCAATAAAAATTATAACTCTTAAATTATTAGTTGTATTTAAAACTATAATGAAGTGGATTTATTCTTAAAGATTATGCATGGGGTGTGGGGAAGATACCTATTGGGATTTTATAATTACTTATATTATATTTTAGGTTTAGGTTAAAGTTCTATGAGAAGATCCTTTGTGTGGACTTCTTTGTTCAGGTCACTCATGGTGTGGGTCTTATTGGAAGGTTAGATGGTGACCTTAGGGTCATGTGGATATTGTTGCTTGATATTTTTTGGATTTATTTTTTATTTTTTATCACTTATATATTATCAAATTTGTATATAATTTAATTATTTTTATTATTTCAACTTTATAAAATTTTAGTGTTTCGTATATTTATTAATGGTTATGTATCATTTGGTTTTATTTAAAATTTAAAACTAATTATTGGTTTGGAATTGAATTTCAATGTATGGATACTCCGTGATGTAATTATTGAGAAATTTTTATTTGTGTTTAATATTATTTATATAGGTTAATCCATTACCATTGAGTATATCTTGATTCCCTAACACTAGTTTCTATCCTATGGGGATTAGGAATTCCCCTCACACCTAGCGCTGAGCCAGGCCGAGTGATGTGTCAAGTTTGCACGGGTTGGTTCATTAAAAATGGTATCAAAGATTGGGTTTTTATTTTAATTTTTATTTAAAATAGTCAAAGATTGGGTTTTGTTTTTAGATTAATGGTATATTGGAGATAGGAATGTCATAACTCAAGAGTTGGGTGCATGGAGAGTCTAGATAGATCCTCTTTCTTTAGAACCTTAACTTTCCGTAGGATGTTGGGTTGTATGTATTTAATTTTGATCTTTCTTCATGAAATTTTTATATACTTTGATCTTGATTTATTTATTCTTGAATTTTTATGAAATGGTATGATTTTTTAGGTGTTTTTCATGTTTTGGGGTGGAAATGAGAGGAAAATTGAATACTCATGGTTAGCCTACATGGTTTGGAAAACTATTCAATGCTTATGAACATGGTTTTTCTAAGCTCCCAATGGTGGTTTCATAATTTGTACATAGTCTACCAAACCATGCAACCAAACCATACACAACCAATAACCCCTTTAAATTTTGTGTTGAACATCATTTTACTTTTCACTTACTTTTAGTTAAGGGTATTTATTTATTTGGGATGAATTAGGAAGGTTTTTATGATTATTTAATGTTAGTTGGATGAATTATATAAATTCTTTTAAAGGGAAACTTGGTTCTTTTGGTAAATGTTATGTTTTTAAAATAATAAAGAAGTTTTCTATGGTAATTTGTAATGTGTTAAATGTTTGTATTTGAAACATGATATCAATAAATTATTTTTAAAATTGAAAATTATCTTTAATTATTGATTTTAAATTAATAAATAGGTCCTCTAGAATGACTTTAAATGAATTTTATGTTTTGGGGTTTGTAAATTGGTTTCAATGATAGACTTGTGGAATGAAAAATTTATTTTCAAGTAGAATTTCATGGTTATGTAACCAATGTATATTATTTGAACTACATTATAGATGGGTTTAAAATGAAATTTTAAATTCCATTTGGTGTCATATTCATTAAAGGAGGGATACATAAAATGTTTTGGAAAATCCTTGGGGAATTTTAGTTAAATGTATTTAGTGAATAATGGTGTAGGTTTGAAAATGTTTTTAAGGGTATAATAAGTGGTTTTATTTAGTGACTTGAGACTAGTTCATTGGTTTTATTTGATAACATGGTATTTTATTTGGATAATATTTGGATTTTGAGATTTTTTATTGTGTTTCTTTCTCCTTAATTTTAGAGTACACCCCTAAAAGGCCTTGATGGATTATTAAGGGGAAATTGTGGTTGACTCTCTACATGATAACCCTTCTATTGATCAATCTAGGTATTAACTTCTAGAGTTACGAAATTTGAATCATCCTCTATTTTATGGGTGAAATATCCCTATAAAGTGAATTTTTTAGAACATTTAAAGGATATTTTAACTTCTTGATCTACAAGAGCCTATCAAAATTAACTTTTGAATCTTTATACTCGAGGGCCTAAGTTAGAAGTGGTGGAAGTAAATTTCATAGTCCGATCCATAGGATAACCATTAATAGGAATATTTTTAAATATTTATTTATCTATAAGTTTTTACCTGAGTCTATGAAAGTGGCTAAGATGATGGAGTTTTATTTCCTTGAGTATAGTTATTAATAAGTGTTGGAGTATTCTTGTTGTTTCTATAAGCTTACAACCTTTATGCTTTAACTGACTATGAATGATTATTTAAAATATTAATATTTTGAGATATATATATATATATATATATTCATTCTGATATTATATCAAGGGTGTTTATGTTTGTATTAACCTCATATGTGGAGGTGGTTGGGAAGGTTGTTCAAATTGAAGCGATCATGGCTGGAGTGCTTAAGGTAGTTGGTACTTCCTCTATTCTCAGGAGTGGTGAAGGGAATTCAAGTAAATGAAAGTGAAATTGTTTTTATTCGGATAATATGGGTATTAGTGTAAATAGGGCATCCTATATCTTATCATTGGCTTCTTTTGGGAATAATATGTTAGTGTTCCATCAGTGCGATAAACCAGGTCATAAGAAGCCTTTTTGTTAGAAATCAGTGAATACCTTCCCTAGTTGTGGCTTCCTAATACATATACAAAGGTTTTATAGAGAAGTTTTATAGAAAATTAGTGGATCTAGATCTACACATTTTAAGGATTATTACATTAAATAGACTTAACTTGATGCTAACCCAGTACCCAATTGATATATTCTTTGTTGCTTTTTGTTTAGTTGTATGGTTTATTTTCATTGGAGTTTATTTGGATGAGATATTTCAATATTATTTTGGATACTACCTTATTATAGAGATTTTAATTAATTAGTGGATGTGCATAATTATTGTTAGTTTCTTGATGGTTTCTCACTTGAGTGATGTGAGGACCTCATTTGTAAGGTTTGTATTGAATTCCTTTCCTTTGTAGAATCTTTCATCTTTTTCCAAATTTATGGGAGTGTTCAATCATTTTTAGAGAATTGGTGTTTTAAATAATTTCTAAATATAGTGGGTAAACCACCATAGAAAATATTTCTCAATTAAACATCCATTTTTTCCCTTCTAAAGGTAGTGCTGAAAAGATTCCAAGTTAAAAAGTTGGTTTATTTAGAAAATAAAATAAAAATGGAATTGAAGTGAAAAGGATTCCAAGTATGCTGTTTAGTTTCCCTAAACCGAATCATCCATTTTGGTTCTTGTATATGAAGAAGTTGAGTGCTTATAGTATGCTCAAAATTTGTACTAATGATAAGATATCTGGTTTTTTGTTATAGCCTTTGAGATTATTTTCTATATGTGATTGAGTTTGGTTACATAATTCATCCTAGACCTATCTTTGATTTATCTCAGTCCTTATCTTAGTGGATGTAGGGGTGCTCCTCAGTTTTTTGATTTGATAAATTAGTGAGTAAAACAAACCCATCCCTTACTCATTAAACCATCTCTATAAATACTTTATGGGGATAGAAAGTGTTATGGAGGGGATAATTATCACATTTGAACCTTTTTTTCCTATTCACTTAATTTATCTATTTGTTTTTATCCTTATTATTCATTGTTAGGTATTTTTATTTGAAATTTTATAGAAATTGTGAAATGGTTCATATTGCACAATTTTCATTGGGTTAGTGAAAATTTTATGGCATGTCTATGTAAAGGAAAACATCATTTCAAATGGGTGAAAACTATTTGGAAAACCATGAAGTTAAATCATGCGACACATCCGTTGGGTGACTAGTGTCATCTATAAGATTAACCCATGATTTGGAAAACCATGTAGGATGACTGGATTCATTTAAAGTATGAATTTATTACTTTTCCCTTCACTAAATTTATACCCTAATCCTCCATTTCTCCTCTTATTCATCTCCATAAATGACATGCATCTCTCCCCATTGGTCTCCCTATTCTCTATGGAAACGTCTTTGAATGTATTCAGGTTTTGAGGGAAGTTATTCAAGGTAAATTGATATGAACCTCCCCCTCTTTTTTTTTTCTAGTTTCTTTCCCTAACTTGGTCATGCAGACCTAGGGATTGTGGTTTCTAAATTTTAAATTAGAGGGTTTTCTTATTTTAGGGACCAGTTTGATTCTTTTAGGATCTCTCTTTCCTTTTGGTGGTGGATTATAAATGTTTAAAGGTGTATTGGAAGTGGTCAAGCCAATGCCCAATAATGTATTTTCATCAAGTCCTTCATATTTCTCATTAGAACTAGATGAAATAGAAACCCCAAAATCCATGATACATGATCATCCTATAATATTTATAATTAATTTGAGTCAAGATAAATAATTATTTCTCATTGTAATTATTTCTTTGCTGATGATTCAATTGAGACCACTTGTCACACTATCATCTTGTTAAAGTAATCAAGGGTAGATTCCCTCTAATGGTGATCCAAACATGTTATAGAAACCTCTGATCATCACTCTATAATTATTTGGGTCCCAAAACATATGATTCTTGTGCTTTCATTGATCATTGTTGATTGTAGTAGAATAATTTGTGGTGAGAATGAATTACTCAGGTTTTCTCTAGACTTAAGAGGGTAATAGTGGAGGATCACTCAATTATAGAGAGCATTCTATGAGAAGATCTCTCTATATCTTGAGAGGATTCTATCTAGAAATTATTGTTCATAATGGTGTATAGGGTTAAAAAATGATATAATAAGGTATTTATATATATAGGTTTAGTGAATAAATAAATGCACATGGGACCTTATTATTCTCTTAATATCCAGAAAACACCATATCTAAATAATAATCACATTATTATTATTTACTTTCTATGTGAAAAATTCATGGATAAATAAATATTATTTACTTGAATAAATAAATTAATATATCTCAAATAATATTTAATATATCATTTTCCACCAGACCATTAATCTTGATCCATCGGTCCTCCTTAAAATTTATCAGACTCTGAATAATATCTATTTATTTAAATAAATAAATGCCACTGTATTATTTCCTGATAAATAAATAAATACTATATTCACTAAACCAGTGAATAAATTTTTTTTTTAAAAATTTTCATAACCAAATAATTTTTTTTACCTTGAGAATATACTAGAGATAAAAAAATATTATATATTCAAATAATTAAATAAATAATTACCTAGCATATAAATATTTATTTAATATTCAACTCACATGATATTCTCTCAAATAACTGGTGACTTAATATATTCGATCAACCAAACTTGAATTATTATTAAACCATCTATGAGAATAACATTTATTAAAATTGTTAAATTCATATTCAATTTAACCGAGGTTATAGACACACTTAGTGCGTACCCCCCTAGGCTCCTTTCTTAGTGATATTAGGCTACACCACCTAAAGTAAAAGTTTAGAATCTAGAAACACACCGAGGCCCCCATATAGAAGGAAGTTAATGTCAAAATTAAATAAAACCTCATATGACTGACTACACACTATGTAATATAATATCTTTATCATGATATATCTAATAAAGAAGGTTGCATACTGGTGTCATTAACCTATGTGCTTGATGTCACTTTCTTTGAATTTCCAGAAATAAACTTGCCCATAGAGCACCATGGACATGGATTTAATTAAGTAATTCCATTAGATTAAAAGGGACTGATATATCAACTTCCATTAAAGAATGTAAATGATAAATCCTTTCTCTCATTATTCATTAATGTAATATCACTCATGATGGACCCAATATATCCTACCTCACCGTGAGAATATTCTATCATGTTTTTCATCAATGCATTAAAGTATATGAATCATGATATTAATTAATATTAATATTCAATATTAAGGACCATTACACATGTTCTTAAATAGGTACATATAATGATATATATAAATGTGGGTTTACTATTGTTGGGTCATGTTATCATAATTTATTTCTCTAAAAATTACCAAGAGAGTATATAATGAGAAAGTGTCTTAATTTCCTATGAGTCACTATCCTTGATAGTCTGTATCATTTTTTCCCACAAAATGATATCATCCAACTATAGAATATATATTTATAAATACTATCATGAAAAATCTATGTTCTCATCATTACAAGGAACTATTATGACCTTTCAATGCAACATATATCCTTAGGACATTATCACATAGATGTCACGCTGAAGAACAATCATAATGTAATATGATATAAATTAATATTAAACATTATGAATATTTTGGTAATCCAATAGTATTTGGTTTTAGGGAAAAAAATCCAACAGATTAGCACCTAGACTATTGAAAGCGACTTATTGAGGTAGTTTTTCTCCATGCTTGAATAGTTAGTTATAAAACTGTAATTTATTTCCCCTTTAAAGTCATGTTTTAGGTATTCGATGATATTATTAGGTATGATTATGGAATCTGTTTAAAAGGATGTTGGTTTTCACCTTGTTTTCATTTAATGCGAATGGTTTCCTCTCATTTTTAAAATGGTAAAATCCATTTTCAAATGACCATGAACACCAAGTGTTTGTCAAAATCACTAAATAACTCTTATAAAGTAATTTCAAAATTGAGGAGATGATTTAGATTTTAAATCAAGTTTCAAAGATTTTAATTTTGAAATTAAATGTTTTCTTGGGTTCTTTTATGGTTGTGTACTCTTGATTATTTGAGATATTTTAATGATTTTTATGTGACTCATTTTCCTAAAACTAATTCCATAAATGGTTTCTAAAAAGATGTTTCAAAGGACCAATTGACACTTTATAAAGAGAATTTTATTGATGAAAACATACAGTTGAATTTATCCCTTTTTTTGTTTGTTTAATATTGATAAAATGGGTTTATTATAGGAAATTATTATTACACTATTATTCTTGATAAAATGGTATATTTTTTGTGAAGGGTTTTTGGAGTAAAGGGTATGATTATGATTCTTGTATTGTATATATTTGTATTTTTTTCTTATTTTATTTTATGCCACTACTTCATATATAATGAGGAACCATGATTACCCTATGGGATTTCAGGATACACATGCTACACAAGTTTATGATTATGATTTTTCTAGTGTCCCCTAGTATAGATTTTACATTTATTTGAGACTTTACTCCTCAATTATACCAGATGGGGTAAGACCAATAATTAGGGTGGTTATATTGCATTAGGCATTCTAATAAGAGGGATATTATTTTAGTACTATTCTAGATTTTCCCCTAAGCTCCTAAGTGTTCCCATGATCATTGAGTTTTATCTATGTTATAATGGCTTTGTTTATTTTTTGCGTTACTTGACTAGTGATTACTTCATATTTCCTTTTCTTAATATTATTGATATTATTATTATTATTTCTTATTATCATTCATATTTATGTTTAATAATATTTAAAGGATCTTATTTAATTAAAATAAAAGGGTTTTCAAAGGTTTTGGGACCATTTCCTAGTTTTCACTACATATGGTCATTTTTAAAGGAATGTTATAAAACAACTTCTCAAAACAAATGTTTATTCCTCATTTTTTAAAAAATTTAATGGAACATTATAACTAAAGTGTACATATTCCATGTTTCTAAGTAGAATGTTTTAAAATTACAATAAAATGTCGTTAGTTTTCAATAAAAAGTAAAGTGGTTACATTAGTAGTTGCATTTCAAACCAGCATGAAGTGGATTTATTATTAAATATTATTCATGTGGTGTGGGGAGGATACCTTTTTTTTTATTTCGTGATAATGATTATTATATTTCATGCCAAGGTTCAAGTTTGATGAGAAACTCTTTTGTTTGGATTTCTTGGTTTAGGCCACTCATGGAGCAGATGTTGTCGGGAGGTTGGATGGTGGCCTTGGGGTCACATGGATATTTTTTTTACTTTTGGGATTCCCTTTTTAATATATAATATTTATGTATTTTATAAGTTGAAAATCATTTAATTCTAGTTCTTGTTTCAACTTTATATATTTTTAGTGTGTTAGATATTTATATATTGTTATGACTTTTTTGGTTTTATATAAATTTTGAAACTGCTTATTGGTTTGGAATGAAAGTACAATGTATGGAGGTTCCATGTAAAAATTATGGAGTAATTATAGTGCATGTTTAATATTATTTATCTTGGTGAAATGATTCCCATTGATTATATCTTAATTATATATCAGTAGTTTCCAGCCCATGGGGATCGAGAATTCCCCTCGAGCCTAATGGCGGGCTTGGTTGAGTGGTGTGTCAAGTAAACTCAAGAAAGTTCATTTTAATTATTTTATAGCAGTGGAGTTAATATATTAATTTTTTTAGATATTTATCTATTCAGTATAATGATGGGAAGAGGCATGCTTTCCCTTATTTTTTATGTCAGTTGTTTGGTATTTTTTATTCTTTAATTACTAAATAAATGTTAGATAACATGGATAGTAACACATTTTACAATGAGTTTTATAAAACATTTAAATCAAATAAATTCAATATAATTTTTTTAAGTGATTTAGATAAGCAGTGAGAGGGTTATCTTATAATGCTTCTTGGAATTTCCACCAAAATTTTTTCCATGAATTCTATTTTAAATTTACATTAGATTAATTGGATACCATGATTTGATTTGGGAATTATATTTTTATTTTTTATACCCCTTATAAATATTTTTTCTCTTATTGATATAAATGAATTATTCATCATAGTTATTTTTATTTTTTATGAAAACCAGTTTGTGAGACTAGTTAGATGATTTGGTTAAACTGTCACATGTTGTTATTTTTAGTGATTGTGTTTTTATTCTCATTTATGATTTTCTTATGTCTTGTTCAGGTATGGATAAAAATAATACATGTATATCAATACCAATATGAATTATTTATTTCAATTACTGATCATAATCTTGTTTTAATTTTTAATGGATTCTTTTATATTTTCTTTTTCAAAGAATATTATTTTGTTTGGATGCATTAATTGATATATTTCTAAAAACTCCTATGTTGTGAAATCTTATTAATTTTTTTTATTTATGATTATAAAATTTATTTTATACCATTTATTTGAGTAATTTTTCATATGGAAATTAGTTTTAATTAGTCATTCAAAAATAAAACATACTCCAATCATTTTAAATCTCATATCACAAGTGGAAAGTTCTATGAGTGGATTTTAATGCATTCATCAATAAGGAAATTTTAAAAAATTATTTAAATACTGATAATTGTTGCATATTTTTGATAAAATATTATTATTTTATATGACATCAAGGACCCATGTTGCATATATTTATAATATATTGATTATTGTGTTAAAGGGAATTCCTATTTATCTAGAAACTAATTTTATTAATGATGTATACAAAAAGAATAAATTTGTTTTGGATGTTTTGTATTAGTGTTTTCATTTCAAGTATAAGATAATTGTTGAATATTTACTTAAGATATGGTTGGTAGATAAAAGGTTTTGAAAAATATTTTAATACCTCGTTCATCTTATGAAACAATAATTTTAAGGTGAGCTGCCTTCATTATTTATTTAAAGATTTCAAGATGCATTTCCCATAACACATGATTTTAGATATAGTTTATCTTGAGGTTCTAGAGGATTTTATTTAATTTTTATATTAAGTGAAATCAATTATTTTATATTATTTTATATTTTAATTTATTATGACATTTTATTATATAATTATAGAATCATTGGTTCCCAAATCACTTGTAACCTTTGGAAGTTCTTGGGATGTAATCAAACACCTTGTCGAAGTAATTCATTTATTTTAGGATTGAAGTGCACTATGTTGCATTTGTTGTCAATGAGGTATGTTGTTGTCAAGGAATGGATGGATGTCAAGGAGTTTCAATATGTGAATGAAAAAGGATGTGATGGTGTAGGTGATGAATGGAGAATGGCCATGGTACTAAGATGCATGTCACTTAGGAGATTCACTAAGTGGCATAGGAGATGATGGTTTAAAACATTCTCTCAAACATCTGACGATTGTTGAACTGGTCTTTAAGTTCAAAGAACTTGTATCAAGATGATACAAAGTCACAACATGATTAGAAGACCATGCATTGTAGTGACAATGCATGAGGAGTTGAAAGTGATCCATCCATAAGTTCTAAGTGGATGAAGTGGATTAAAGAAGTCCATGCACTATCACTTAGTGCATGTGAATTTGAAGAAGATCCAATTTGATCTCTAATTAGATCAATGAATAACATTGAAGAATCTATTTGATTAAGGAGCTCGGTTGATGAAGAAGACCCTTCGGGAATTCCACATTCTATGTATTGAGTATATGTGAGGAGGATTGAGGAATTCCTAAGAAGAAGAGATGAGAAGAAATGAAGAAGGGAGAATGGCCTGGAAGATGAATGACATTTGACATTTTATATAAATAGGATACTTTGTTTTTTAACAAAGTGTTTAACACTTCATTTGCCAAAAAATTGGCCAGCCGTGGACACCTTGAGGGTTCAACCCCAAGGCATGTGGGCCTAAGGCGCCACGCCCAAGGGGGAACCTGTGGGGCAAACCCAAGGCGGCATAGGACACGTGGGGGTGTCACGCCCGAGCGGCAGGGGAGCAGGAGCACGCCCGCGAGAGCGCATAGAGGGCGCTAGTAGCGCGCCCGAGTGGCAGGAGTGGGCGCAAGAGCGCGCCCGCAGAGAGAACACGGTGCGGGGCGACACCGTGGAGGGAGGAGTTCAATTGCGGTGAAGGGGGGAGCGGATGTTTGATAAACCGCGGAAAAACCGGCCTCCGATTCGATGTGGGATGCAGAATTTTTCCGCGGAGCGAATCCCAGCCGCATGATTGATCGTGTGTGCAATCCGATCCGCTCATCTAATCGCACCATTCGTGATCTGATCCAGGCTGTCCGAGGTTATTAGATCGCCTGATCCGACGGCTCCCCATCCGTATTCAACCTTGAGCTCGCTCGAATGCCACCCGCAGCCTCCGTTCAAACCAGAGGCCTCCCGATGACAAAATTCGAGCTCCCGACCACCTTTGAAGGAGCTGAAGGTTCCATTGTGCTCGTCTGTCCATGAGGAACCCATTAATGCAATAAAATATGTATGCAAATGATGGATGGGAGATTTTGAGATTCAGCCTAGGCAAAATATAATGCCGAGGCCACGTGGAGAGCATGCTTTGCATGCATGAGCCTAAACAGAGGCATGCACGCGTTCAAAAACGCATAAACGTGTAGAAGGAAAAGAAAAGGAAACCCGCGGTGAAACAGAGGATAAAAATAAATATTTGGAAAGATTTTTAAAGATCCAAAAATCTCGGGAATTTGAGTTATATCTCCACGGATGACAAAGGCATCTCTCTACCTATATAAAGAGAGGTCGAGGCTCTGAAAAAGCTTGCTGAAACGTTGTTGAAAATCTGCTGTCCCGTGAGCGCATCTCTCTGCCTCGCGAAGGTTTGAAGCCCCGAGCAAGTATCTTGCGCGGCTGAAGTTCCTTGCGTGCAACCTCTTTGCGCGACAAGAAGAGAGGGTTGGGCAGCGTGAACTTGCGCGCCGCCTCTGTGCACCGCTTCCCCCTGCGCGGTTTGCACTTGCGCGCCCGTGGTGCTTTGCACCTGTGTCTTGCGCGACCCACGGCCAGTGGCACATGCACGGCTGTGAAGAGAAGAACAGGGGCGCACCCCTTGCGCACCTCCTTTGAAGGCAGTGGTTCGGGCAAGTTGAGAACTCACTTGGACAGTGAGAAAAAGAAGGCCGAGACCACGCCCTTGTGTGTGCCAAATTGAAGAACACACTTTGTGTGTGCATTTGAAGAAGAAGGCCGTAGCCCTTATGTGGGTGCACACATTGAAGAAAAAATTAAAGAACACTTTGTGTGTGTGCAAGAAGAAGTGAAAGGCCAAGCGTATGTGTGTGCAAAACGTGGAACAAATTTTGTGTGCAAAACAAGCGAAGGCTGAACCTTAGTGTGTGCTAAGTGGTGTGTACACACTAAGAAGGAGAAGAAGGAGAATACTCACACTAAAGTAGAACACACATTTATGTGTGTAAACAAATTGTACAAAGTGTGTGAAGTTCAAAGAAGGTGTCTGATTAAATATACTACACCCTTTGTGGGTTTATTGCACCAAGAGGAGAAGAAGGGAAGTGAATGCTTGCATGCATGCACATGCACACGCAAACAAGTTTGAATCTGCTTGTTTGCATCTGAGTTGTCCAAGACCAGGAGATCTTGAAGAATTTTGAGAATCCATGAAATCAGTGCATGAGGAACCAGAGATTCCATGCACTCAGTGCATGAAGTTGATGTGAAGTCAGACTGAAGCCAGACTGAAGTTAGAGATATCAGTTGCCTGAGTTTTCAGTAATTGAGAAGAGCCTGATCAACAGAAGTGATCAGAAGTTGCTGAGCAAGACCAACAGACCTTTTCATAGGTTGTTGAAGTTTCTTGAAAAGAGAAGGCCAGGTCATCCTTAGAAGAAGGAGATAAAGCCTGAGAAAGACGAGAAGACCTGATCAACTCAAGTGATCAGAGGTACAGAGCAAGGCCAGCAGCCTTTATCCCAGGCTGCTGAAGATACTTGAAAAACTAAAGTGAAGAAGAGCTACTCATGTGACTCGAGGAGCCAGGAGAAGCCCCCTGTGAGACTCAGGGAGGAAGAAGTCTTCAGTGGGATTCTGGAGCAGGCCAGTGGGACTCTGGTAACACTGTGGGACGCAGTATAAAGACCCTCCTATGGGACTCAGGAGAGATACATTGGGATGCTGTATCGACCATTGTAATTATAACAAGTTATAATGGAGAAACCATGTTGGGGCGTATAACCAACATGGCAAGGACGTAGGCCTTTGGTTCCGAACCTTGTAAATCCTTGTGTCCTGTGCCTTTACATTTACTGCATCACTCGAGGAAAGGCTGAGAGATACAAGAAGAGTGGATCGAGGCTTTAACCATCCATAGAGGTTTAATTGATAAATAATCAATTAGTAAAAAGTTTTAAGGGATCACTGATTCACCCCCTCCCCCTCTAAGTGATTCACACTGATCCGGGCACTTCAATTGGTATCAGAGGGAGGTTACCTCTAAAAGATCCAAGAGATTCTATATGGAGTTCAGATTTGAGGAAATGAAAGAACAGCCTCAAATGGAGATATCTGCCAAGACTCTGAAAAACAGAATGAAGAAACAGGAAAAGAAGATGAAGAAGAAGGTTGATGCAATCATAGAAACTCCTTCTAAGGAAAGAAATGTGAAAGTCACATCAGATGACAATTCCTTTTATCATTCTTCTGATGAAGCCTGCTCTAGCTGTGATGAAGATGGAAGAAACAATGATCTTCTAAATGCAATCAAATATCTTCAGAAGACAGTCCCCAAGGAAGTGGCAATGTGTATAGCTACAGGCGTCCTTGATCTTTAAGAAGAAAAATTACAGCTAGAAGAAGAATCCAATTCAATGGAAGATCAGTTGGCAAAAAGGGTTGGCATAACCAACACTCTCAGAAAGCTGGTGAAAGCCAAAGATGAAACAATATTCCTTTGCAATGAAAGATATGAAGATACTGCTGAAGAATTGTAAAGAAGCTTTTCTGAGAAATAATTCTTTAACATAATGGTCAAAGAAGTTTTCCATGCACTGGAGAAGTTGCACAAAGTGTCAATGAATGTCAGAGATGATCAATTCGAAGACAAAGTAAAAAGGATGACGGAGCTTGACAATTCATTACTAGAAATGAAGAAGGTGCATGAAGAACAGATGAAACAGCTGGAAGAAAAATTGGAAGGAAGGCTAAGAACTGTTGAGGATGAGAAGAACTCCCTTAACATGAAATGCATAGAACTAGAGGTGATATTGAAAAATCTACAATCACCCAAAGCTGAATCCTCCCAGTCAGCTGAAAGTAGAAATGTTGCTACACAAGTGTGCTTTGAGAAGGATGATTCTAAAAGAAAGACATCCTCTAATGAAAGGGAAACATCTTCTAAAAAGAAGGTACCATCCATACCATCTTGTACTCATGATTTTAAAAGTGTTTCCACAAAAAGTACAGGATGGAAGAATAATTCCAAACAAGTATGGATGAGGAAAATGAAGAAAGAAAGCTCTCCTGAAACAACACAGCAGTTCAAGAAAAGTACCCTACAATCAGAAGGACTCAAGAGGTCAAAATTTGTGGGTCAGTGTTGGTGTTGTAATAAGTATGGGCACTGTGCAAAAGATTTCTGGTACAATCCACTAAATGTAAAAGCACAAAGGAAGACCATGCCAAGGGGGAGCAAGCCAGAGGAAAAGAAGCAACATCCACAGGTCCAGAGACATCTGTTTACTGCTAACAGATTTGGATTGCTTGATAACATCTGGGATGTGTGCAAAAGTGGTCAAAAAGATACATGTCAATCTCCAACTGTATCCAGACCTAAAAAGAAGAGAAGATCACAGAACCTGGCTCAGAAAGAATCCTTGGGAAGCAAGAAGAAAGTTGAAGATGCTCCCAAGAAGGTTAAGTCCTTGGAGTCTAAATCCAAGAAGGGTGATGCATCCAGAAGGACCACCAAGAAAACATGCTTCTACTTTGGAAAGAAAGGACACACCATGGATCTTTGTGAACAAGCCATGGAACTGAATAGAAGCAGACTGGACTCAAAAAGACAATCAATCCAGAAGAAGCAGAAGGGATTGATTGAAAATAAGTTGCCTAAGAAAGGTAGCTTAACAACATCAAAAGAACCATGTGGAACTTCCAGAACTGAGACCACACTTCCAAGTGACTTACTTGTCATATGGCCAAATCAGTTGCAACTTGCCAGAGAACTACAAAGAGATGAAGATAAAGTTCTAGCAATTGCTAAGGAAAAAGGGAAGAAGAAGATTTCACATGAAGATCAAGTTCTGTGTGTGAGGTGCAATCAAGATGGACATACTAGTGATAAATGCATGATATTCATTCCAGCTCAGAAGGGATTCTTCAAAAGAATGAAGATTGCACCAGGAGACTCTAGTGCTCAGAAGGCACCTAGAAATAGAGGAGTCACACACAAAGAAGTTGAAGAGGGTTGAGATCCACACCATCACAAACATCATTGAAGATCAAATGTGAAAGTGTGAATAATGGTGAAAATGGGACATCTCGGTTGAGAGAATCTTCTCAACCTTGTTGTTCACATTGATGAACCAAGGAGGTTCCATCTTATTCCCTTATACTTCTGGTATTTACATGTGCTAACATTGCAAGGAATTGAAGATGATGATCATTCTCATCTGGAGAGTGTTTTGGAAAGAATGGAGTGCACCCCTTGAGGGGGACCCAATCTGGAGAAGATGATATTTTGGGATTTAATATCATCTTGAGAAAATTGAAGGTATTCCAATCATACTTTCATCTCTTATTTCTTAATTGTATTCATCATGACAATTAAGGGGGAGTATTTATTGAAGTCAAATGGTTGAAAGGGGGAGCTTTATCTTTGCACTGAACGTTCTAATGAGTTTTGTGGAGTATGTGCAGGATTTAGAAATTCATTGATATCTCTGAAAAATTTCAAACCCCTTGAAGCATGATCTCACATGTATAGTGAAATTTTGGACAGCATTGAGTTCCTTGGTTACATCACTCTTGTTTTCTACAGCGGGTTAGCCCACGTAGACTTAGAGTTGATCTACTAAATGTTCTTTGATAAAGAGAACTTGTGACATCATCCCTCTCTCAGTGTTTTTCAAGAAAATACTTTTCAAAGGGAGGAAGAGATTTTTGAAAGCGAACCACACCACACATTTGCATTTGATTTCCAATAAGGGGGAGAAAATATTGGTACACATATTGACCCATTCATATGTGCTGAAGAATTGTATTGACAACAAATACAAAGGGGGAGATTGAAGTGCACTATGTTGCATTTGTTGTCAATGAGGTATGTTGTTGTCAAGGAATGGATGGATGTCAAGGAGTTTCAATATGTGAATGACAAAGGATGTGATGATGTAGGTGATGAATGGAGAATGGCCATGGTACAGAGATGCATGTCACTTATGAGATTCACTAAGTGGCATAGGAGATGATGGTTTGAAACATTCTCTCAAACATCTGACGATTGTTGAACTGGTCTTTAAGTTCAAAGAACTTGTATCAAGATGATACAAAGTCACAACATGATTAGAAGACCATTCATTGTAGTGACAATGCATGAGGAGTTGAAAGTGATCCATCCATAAGTTCTAAGTGGATGAAGTGGATTAAAGAAGTCCATGCACTATCACTTAGTGCATGTGAATTTGAAGAAGATCCAATTTGATCTCTGATTAGATCAATGAAGAACATTGAAGAATCTATTTGATTAAGGAGCTAGGTTGATGAAGAAGACCCTTCGGGAATTCCACATTCTATGTATTGAGTATATGTGAGGAGGATTGAGGAATTCCTAAGAAGAAGAGATGAGAAGAAATGAAGAAGGGAGAATGTCCTGGAAGATGAATGGCATTTGACATTTTATATAAATAGGATACTTTGTTTTTTAACAAAGTGTTTAACACTTCATTTGCCAAAAAATTGGCCAGCTGTGGACACCTTGAGGGTTCAACCCCAAGGCATGTGGGCCTAAGGCGCCACGCCCAAGGGGGAACCCGTGGGGAAAACCCAAGGCGGCAGAGGACACGCGGGGGTGTCACGCCCGAGCGGCAGGGGCGCAGGAGCACGCCCGCGAGAGCGCATAGAGGGCGCTAGTAGCGCGCCCGAGTGGCAGGAGTGGGCGCAAGAGCGCGCCCGCAGAGAGAACACAGTGCGGGGCGGCACCGTGGAGGGAGGAGTTCAATTTCGGTGAAGGGGGGAGAAGATGTTTGATAAACCGCGGAAAAACCGGCCTCCGATTCGATGTGGGATGCAGAATTTTTCCGTGGAGCAAATCCCAGCCGCATGATTGATCGCGCGTGCGATCCGAGCCGCTCATCTAATCGCGCCATTCACAATCTGATCCAGGCCGTCCGAGGTTATTATATCGCCTGATCCGACGGCTCCCCATCCGTCTTCAACCTTGAGCTCGCTCGAATTCCACCCGCAGCCTCCGTTCGAACCAGAGGCCTCCCGATGACAAAATTCGAGCTCCCGACCACCTTTGAAGGAGCTGAAGGTTCCATTGTGCTCGTCTGTCCATGAGGAACCCATTAATGCAATAAAATATGCATGCACACGATGGATGGGAGATTTCGAGATTCGGCCGAGGCAAAATATAATGCCGAGGCCACGTGGAGAGCATGCTTTGCATGCATGAGCCTAAACAGAGGCATGCACACATTCAAAAACGCATAAACGTGTAGAAGGAAAAGAAAAGGAAACCTGCGGTGAAACAGAGGATAAAAATCAAGATTTGGAAAGATTTTTAAAGATCCAAAAATCTCGGGAATTTGAGTTATATCTCCACGGATGACAAAGGCATCTCTCTACCTATATAAAGAGAGGCCGAGGCTCTCAAAAATCTTGTTGAAACGTTGTTGAAAATATGCTGTCCCGTGAGCGCATCTCTCTGCCTCGCGAAGGTTTGAAGCCCCGAGCAAGTATCTTGCGCGGCTGAAGTTCCTTGCGCGCAACCTCTTTGCGCGACAAGAAGAGAGGGTTGGGCAGCGCGAACTTGCGCGCCGCCTCTGTGCACCGCTGCCCCCTTCGCGGTTTGCACTTGCGCGCCCGCGGTGCTTTGCACCTGTGGCTTGCGCGACCCACGGCCAGTGGCACATGCACGGCTGTGAAGAGAAGAACATGGGCGCACCCCTTGCGCACCTCCTTTGAAGGCAGTGGTTCGGGAAAGTTGAGAACTCACTTGGACAGTGAGAAAAAGAAGGCCGAGACCACGCCCTTGTGTGTGCCAAATTGAAGAACACACTTTGTGTGTGCATTTGAAAAAGAAGGCCGTAGCCCTTATGTGGGTGAAAACATTGAAGAACAAATTAAAGAAAACTTTGTGTGTGTGAAAGAAGAAGTGAAAGGCCAAGAGTACGTGTGTGCAAAACGTGGAACAAATTGAGTGTGCAAAACAAGTGAAGGCCGAACCTTAGTATGTGCTAAGTGGTGTGTACACACTAAGAAGGAGAAGAAGGAGAATACTCACACTAAAGTAGAACACACATTTATGTGTGTAAACAAATTGTACAAAGTGTGTGAAGTTCAAAGAAGGTGTGTGCTTAAATATACTACACCCTTTGTGGGTTTATTGCACCAAGAGAAGAAGAAGGGAAGTGCATGCTTGCATGCATGCACATGCACATGCAAACAAGTTTGAATCTGCTTGTTTGCATCTGAGTTGTCCAAGACCAGGAGATCTTGAAGAATTTTGAGAAGCCATGCAATAAGTGCATGAGGAACTAGAGATTCCATGCACTCAGTGCATGAAGTTGATGTGAAGTCAGACTGAAGCCAGACTGAAGTTAGAGATATCAGTTGCCTGAGTTTTCAGTAATTGAGAAGAGCCTGATCAACAGAAGTGATCAGAAGTTTCTGAGCAAGACCAACATACCTTTTCAGAGGTTGTTGAAGTTTCTTGAAAAGAGAAGGCCAGGTCATCCTTAGAAGAAGGAGATAAAGCCTGAGCAAGACGAGAAGACCTGATCAACTCAAGTGATCAGAGGTTCAGAGCAAGGCCAGCAGCCTTTATCCCAGGCTGCTGAAGATACTTGAAAAACTAAAGTGAAAAAGAGCTACTCGTGTGACTCAAGGAGCCTGGAGAAGCCCCCTGTGAGACTCAGGGAGGAAGAAGTCTTCAGTGGGATTCTGGAGCAAGCCAGTGGGACGCAGTATAAAGACCCTCCTGTGGGACTCAGGAGAGATACAGTGGGATGCTGTATCGACCATTGTAATTATAACAAGTTATAATGGAGAAACCATGTTGGGGCGTATAACCAACATGGAAAGGACGTAGGCCTTTGGTGCCGGACCTTGTAAATCCTTGTGTCCTGTGCCTTTGAATTTACTGCATCACTCGAGGAAAGGCTGAGAGATACAAGAAGAGTGGATCGAGGCTTTAACCAGCCATAGAGGTTTAATTGATAAAGAATCAATTAGTAAAAAGTTTTAAGGGATCACTGATTCATCCCCTCCCCCTCTCAGTGATTCACACTGATCCGGGCACTTCAAGGATTATACTATTTTGGTTTTTATTTCATGAATTATGTATGAAAATATTAAGTGAATATTAAATTTAAATGTTTTATAGATTAAGTGTTTAATGAAATTTCAAGAAGTGTTTAAGATGTTACATTCTTTGAAAGATTAAATTATATTTTTACATATTTTTTCTATATTTGTTTATTAAAATCATATGATAATTTTTTACATTATTTATAATAACAAATTAGTGATCATAATTTTCTAAAATACTTGGTGTTGGGCCTTATATACCTATATTTTAATTTTCTTTCAATTAAGACACTATGATATGATTTTATATGATTTGATATAATTTTATTTTATTTGTAATTAAAAATAATCATATTATGGAAAATGAAATTCTAAGGTAGGAAATTATGTGTGTAAGAAATTATATAACCCTAGTTTTATTATTTTTTTTATAAATTTATGCACTTGATTATTTTTTTCTATTTATATAGGGTTATAATTTTATCAAATGAAAGATTATTAAGTAAACTACTTATATTTTAAGTCCCTTTCAAGGAATACATGTGGATTTTCATTCATGTTCACCATGAAACACCTAATCCAAAGAATCTTCTATTTTTTTGGATCAAATCACTTTAAATCCTTCATAGCTACACTACTTTACTTAAAACATGAACCAAACTCTATCTTACAGTTTCTATATTTTATTTTTTCATGAGAAATTTTTATTTTATACCATACATTGCATAGTATTTTTCAATTATTTTTTTAGTTTAATATAATATTAATTTTATGAATATGTAGAAATTTTTTAGGCATCATTTTCAATAATATCTATAAGCGAATTCTTCTTATAGTGGGATGGAGGGGTTGAAATTTTGGTAAAATCCATTTGTAGTGGAATATTTAATGAGCTGAGAAGTAGAATTAGTGTATATTTTTATATAATAACTAAGTACCATTTCTTACCATTATCCACCTTCTATCATTATTATTTTAAGTTTCATTTATTTATGGGTGTTAATGAAGGGGCATAAAGAGTACATAGGAAATCACCTCATACCTAATCCCCACACCTATGTTAGTTTAAAGGGTTATTTATTCCCTAATAAAACATGTATATCTACACTTGATTCACTAATTCTCACTTTAAATATTATTTTCCATTAATGCATGATATTTTTTTATTACAATGTGATTATTTAGGTTCTGTTTGATATAACCTATTAAAAACTAGTTACTATAATTTCCATTATATAAGGATATGTTTAAAAATACCCATTGAAATTTATTAATACATTTATATAATTTATAATAAGTTTATATTAAATTAGGTTTCCTATGAAATTTAAGTGAGTGTTTTTTGTAAAATGAAGAAAATACATTTTTTTTGAAAAAAACTCAAGTTTTAATTATTTTTGAGAATGATTTTCATTAACATATATAAGTGAATTCACTTTTCAGTGGGAAAAAGAAGTTATAATTATTATTGTATCCATATAAACTAGAATATTTAATGACTTAGGAAGTAGAAGAAACACAAATTTCTATATAATAATCATGGTTTTCTTCCTCCCAGCCTCCATCACCTCTCCTTGATATATTTAATTTCATTTGATAATGGGTGTTAATATAGGGGAATAAGGATTATATGAGGACTTTCATCAACCCCAATCCTCAAAACCTTTTCAATTATAAAGAATATTGTTTCACTAAGAAAGCTTTTCAACAATTATTGCATTGAATATTAGTTTCTACAGATGCATGATATTTTATGGTTAGAATGGGATGATCTAGGTTTCATTTGGAATAAATTATTGAAAACTAGTTACAATGGTTATCATTATATAAGTATTTTCTTGAAAAAAATCATTGAAATTTATTATAACACTAAGATGATGTATAATAAGTGTATATCCAAGTTTTTTTCTTCTAAAATTTAACTGAGGTCTTTATGAGAAATAAAATAAACCCAATTTTTTTTCAAACTACTTAAGTTGAAATTGTTAATTTTGTTTAAATAAGTTGATTAAAATTTATATTATGTTTTTATAAATTGTCTCATTTTTTTGTGTTTGGTGTTTGGGTATAGAGAGGTTTTTAATTGGATATAGGCAGTGATGGACCCATTTTTAAGTCTCTGGTGTTATTATTTCTAAGTCTCTTGTACTTATAAAATGTTTTACATTTTTAATTGTTTTAGCTTATGAACTATTTGTATGTGGAATGTTTCTAGTTGGTGATTTACTAATGAGGTTTAAAAAAAATTAATTATGTGAGAATATATCATCATTTTTTTGTTTTGGTTGTTCTATTAAGAAGCTGATATATGGAAGAAAAAACTTTCTTTCTGAGAAATTATTTGATGATTAATATAAAATTTTCATTAACATTTAAATGAAATTCCTCCCACTATCATTATGATTTCATTAATTTATTAAAAAATTTACTTTTAATTTGTGAGTTTTTTTGGTTATTGGTGTGATTTTTGTATGATGAATTTATTAATGATATTTCTAATGTTTTCTTCCATGAGATTATTTAAATTTTACATGGAATATAAGATATGGTTAGATGTGAAAAATATGAAGATTTATGAACTGAGGGTAGTGGTGAACTCTGATGTGAGTGAAAATGAACTTCACACTATTGTAGGTAGTGTCACAACTCATTATGATGAAGTTTTTAGGATGAAATATATTATATTGAATTATTGATAATTTAGTGAAACAACTTATATAAAATTACTTTTCTATAATTTTTTAAAAGTTAAATTAAATTTATATTTAGGGTGATAAATGGTTTGTAATTTAATGTACCAATAAGATTTTTAACTACTGTTTTTTTTGGAATTTGTTTTTTATTGAATTGTTTTAGATTTACTATTATTACCATGAGTAAAATTATATAGAGAAAAAGTTCTTTAGTGAAAAAAATAGAGATCTTCCATGATATTAAATTCTTTTATGATCCATTTGGTTTTGTTGTAGAAAAAATGCATGTCATTTATATTAAAAATGAGAATGATATTCCAACTTTTCATATTTTTTATCAAATATATATAGGATTTTTTGGATAAAAATTATTGAAAACTATTTATAAGACATTACACTTATGATACAAGTTTATTGTATAATTTTTTTTCTGATCACTAGTTGAAAAAGTACATTACTTATTTAAGTGGACTACTTCTGAAATTTATGTAAATGTTTTTCTTCAAAAATAGAACAAAAATAACTTATTTTTTATAATTTAAATTCATAAGTGACAAGTTATTTAATAATTTTTCTTTATGTTTTATAAAATTTAACTCTTCAAAATAGTATCTTATTAATAATAATGTTAAATATGTGGACGTTAATGGGAAATATCTATGGAATTCTACTGATAAGCAGGTAAACAAATATTGGACATCAGTTGAGGTAATTTAATAAATCATGTTTACACACATAATGAATTTGGTTAATTTAAAGTTAATGGGATATTTGGGTAGGTGGTAGTTATAGGGAAACATCCATGTATGGTTCCATCTATCTACAACTAATATCACAAGAACCAACCTCTATTTTATCTATTTTTACAAGGAAACCTTTTATAGTGACCAATCAATCAAAGTTATGTCATGAAATAGAGAGTTTATTAGATTCAATCATATAGTAACTATCTATTAACTTATCTATATCACTATCTTTAGGTGGAATTGCACATAAACTATGTCTCTTTTCATCTCATATAAATAAAAAAATGACAAGTTTCTTTAAATATTGATGAAATTTATAGAGTTTATTAGTGATTTTAGTTCAATAAAATAATGAAAATCATAATTTTATCTTAAAATTATGATATTTATAAAATTATACATGACATCTAGAAGAAGATAAAGAAGTACTGTCAAAGCTAAGTGTAGAATGACTGGTATAAATATACTTGAAAATTGTTATTAAGGATGATTTTGGATTCCAGTTTAACAGATTATTAAACTATGATAAAGGATTATAAACTCTTAAAGGATTAATATTTCATGACCAAAATGATGGTTAGGTTTCTTGTTAGTCCAATTTAATTATTATGATCTGTATTGCTAAATCCTCAAGCTATAGGGATATGAGTTTTTACAACGAGTCATGGTTTTATGTGAGACCACACTATACACTATCTATATAAATGTAAAAATATTTTGTTTAATAATCTCCCACTTCTTTGTAAAGTGTATTTCATTACATGTTTATAATAAAATTTACTGCAGTATTATGTGGGCATGAAATTTGTAAACAAATTAATTTAGGTTAAAACTTTTAAAGTTTTAATAAAAGTTATTTTTAGCGCTTTTATAAAAATTATAATAACTAATAGTATGTATTAGTTATTTTTTATTGATATTTTTTAGTTATTGTATATAAATTCTAACTTTTAGTATTTTATATTAAAAATTTTAAAATCACTAATAATGTTTATTAGTCCAATAATATTTAATTATTTAAGATCATTAATAAATGTTAAAAATAATCACTAATATTTTTTTTGGAGTGGTGCTACATTTCCATCCTAAACTAACTTAAATGACACTAGAATACACCACCTTTCTAACCACCTCTATGTACCACCTTGGGATGGTTTTCATTCCATGTATCCATACCCACTTCTTGGTGGTGTTTTTTTAAAGAAAAAAACCCATGGGTCATAGTATTCATCATATTTGTGTTCCCATTATAGGGGTGTGTTAGAGGGAATCCATGATTGAGGCTATAGAGGTTGGGAGGGGTGGCCCAAGCACTAACCACTATAACACATGTTATAATAGAAACATAGTAGAAACAGTAATAATAATCATATTTTTTTCATAACATTTTAAAAAACATATATTATAATTTAACTATAATATATTAAAATGAATAAATTGGATTAATTTAGAAGTTCATGATCCCAACTCAAGGGAACCTTTATCTTCTTCCATTCCTCGAGAATCAGTCCATCCTGAATTGTGTATCCAAATGAGGTTAAAAAGTCTATTCTAGTATTTATAAAAGACCATAAATGGGCTCGTGATGAGCCAGAACCCTGGTAAAAAATTATATTTGGGTTGAAGGAAACACGTCTTCCTAAGAAATATTACACCATCATAATTTTGATATGAGATCCCATTTTCAAAAAAAATATTTATTTTATTTAAACTTAATTAAATATATTATGTGAATTTAAATAATTAAATTTAATTAAATCATCATAAACCATAGCACCTCTGATTTATGCCAAATTTATACCCAAAGGTAAACACCACATTTTGATATTTATAAAACCTTAACAAAATATTCAGGGTTATTTACCAAGTTAAAATTACCATTTTCCCCTAGGATATGAAATGATCAAAATAACCCTAGAAATTTGAAAAATTCAAAACTTAAAATTAGGAAATTTAAAAATCCCTAAACTTGAAATTGTATAGTTTTAAATAACTAGATATAAAATATTGGGGATCACCTTACCCTTAATCTAATAATTCTAATGGAACAAATAGATCATAATTTATTTAATAGATGATAAGTTTAGATAGGATTTAAGGCTGAAGAAAAAGAAAGAGAATCCAAAATGAGTAGTGTTCATATAGAAGAGGATGATAAGAAATAGAAAAAATAGGTTCCTATTAAAAGAAAAATTTTATAGTCTACCAGATACCTGTTGAAATATCACTGGAAACTTGGTGGACACCAACAATCTAGTATTAATCCATTAACTACTCTTTGGTCAAGAAAGAGGTTACCCTTGCCTCTTTTTAGGCCATTGAATAATAGTTACATCCTAATAGATACTTGGTTGTGTCTTCTATATAATAATTAAAACACCATCCTATTATCTTCTTTCAAAACTCCTATATATTCCTTAAAATAATTTCTAGCTAAAAATACTCATAAAAAATAAAAAATAAAAAATTAATGATGAAATCATATAACAAAAATATATAATCATTAAAAAATACCTACTATAAATATTCTTTTCCCTGAGAAGAATAACCAATCATCTCCAGTGAAAAAATCATGCCATTGAGACCTTATGTCCACTTCCCATTCCCACATCTCCTTGTGTACCTAACCATACTAACACAACACACATACCAATGATACTATTTTACCCTATAAAGTATTATCACTCTGATCAATGATCTATACCTATAATTCTATAAATGAAGTATCTTATTATAAATCCTCCCTATCATAACTAATGAAGTAAAAAGGATCCAGTTCATAATTCCATAATTGAGATACATGGAAAACATCATGCATTTTATTGAATCAAATAGAAAAATATAACTAATAAGTCACCTCCTAATAAATTTCAGAATCTCAAAGGATAAAACAAACCATAGTGAAAAATTTTCTTTCTTATTTAATATATAATATACCAATAAATATGTCACTCATAGAAATACCTAATCACCCATTCCAAATTATAATAGTTATGATATTTTATCAATATAATATATTTGTATACTCTAAGTCATTACTAGTTTTATCTTGATTAATTAAACTCACTCAGTTGTCTGTTAAAAAATTATCAACCTAAAAAATAATGATTATACTACTTCCATACAACATAGTGATGACTTGAATGGTCTTCCATAAAAAACCTAAAATGAATCCATATAAATATAATTTTTATTACAATCACTATAAGAAAACTCTATAAAATTCATACAATCATATTAATCACCGCCATAATCAAGGATAAATTACCAAAATATATCTTTTATAATCTTTATAGTATGTCTAGACTAACTATCCTTATGTATATGCTATGTAATATTCAACTTATCATTTTTATATAATGCCCACTAATGTTCCTTATATAATAATAAAGTTAATATTAAGTCACATTTAGACACAATACTCATAATCACACCATGAAACCTCACCATTTTCCACATTTATAAGTTACCCAAACATCACTCAAAAATAGTCAACCAGTTCCACCTATTCTCTCTTTGTACTACTATTAAATGTTCCTTTATTCCCTATAGTATTATCCACTACTATAAAAAGATGTATTTTTGACCTCACTACATTGATCTATGTTGAAATGATAATAAAAAATGTCTCCTGAATCGATAAGAAATGAGACACCTTCATCATTCAATCCACAATGACCCATATGGTAACTCTAACTATGAGAAATATCTTAAAACTCATCATGAAATACGGTATGACTTAATCCCATTTATATAATGGAATAGAAAGTGGATGTTACATGTGAGTAGTTCTTTGATTATTTTTTATCCATTTATAAGCAAGAGATAATAAGAAAAATACTATAATATCCTTCTTTATTCTTAGATACAAAAATTATTGCCAAATATTATGGTATATCTCATTAATTCCAGGATGAAAAACCCATTTTAGATCATTATATTTTTTAACTACCTACTTTCACATGTGAATTATAACTACTAACCATCCATACACAAACAAGATAAAGTTCACATCCTAAGTACCACCAGGTATCTTATTCCTGCTATAAAGACTTTAACGAATAAAATACTTCTCAAAATTCATAATGTAAACTTTTTTCTCTGGTTCCACCAAAGATAATGTAATATGTAATGATAAAAAAATCACATTATAATGCAATTTTTATATAACCAAATACAATTCTGAGAAGAGACACATGATTTTCCACTCATCTTTTGATTCTTATACTACCTATGACTATAAATTATTACTCAGTACATCATCAACAACCTTAAATTTTTGAAAAATATACAATATCCCAAAGTTAAAATATTATAGATACTTTAACCATATCATATTCCTTAGAATAAAATATCATCTGAAGAATATATACTTCAATATTTTATTATTTTTATAAAATGAAAATTAATCACCAAAGAAATAATGAAACCAATATTTAAGAGAATTATCTATAACTGTACTCAATATCATGTATCAATTAGTTCTTATCATGCGACCAATTCTTCCAAGAATTATAAGCCATAGATTGATCTTCTTATATTAGTACACATCCCATCCCCATTCCTAATGCATCTCAATACACCACATACATTAAATTAAATTAGGTAAAATAAGTATATGTGATAATGATTTAATCTTCTTTAATTATTAAAATTTTTATTCAAACTGATTATCCTATAAAACATTCACTCCATTCTTAGTCAAAGTTTTCATTGATGATTCTATCCAATATAAATCTTGTATAAAGCATTAGTGATATCCTTTATGACCAAGAAAATTTCTAATATTAGATGAATTATTTTGAGCAAGACAAATCATAACCATTATAACCATATTAATATCTATAGAAATACCAAATTTTGATGAAATATGACCCAAAAAATTTAATTCCCTAATCCAAAAGTGATTCTTTGAGTGTTTAGCTTATATTAAATTCCCTCACAATATTTATAGTACAATCATCAAATTCTATCCATATTCCTCTTATGATTTGGTGTACTCTAAGATATCATCCATGAAGAATAAAATAAATGAATCATGGTAAGGATTAAAAAATATTATTTATAAGAGTTATATGAAACCACAATATCATTCATTAATCTAAATACTTCACTACTAATTCATAGTGACTAAATAAAATTTTGAATGTGATCTTCACTATGTTCTTAACTTTCACCCATAACTGATGATATCCAGATCATATATCAATCTTTTAAAACCAATAATATCCCTATAATTTATTAAAAAAATAATTATTATGATAAAATAGATACTTTTTTTAAGTGTTACCATATTTAATTTCTTTAATCCATATAATTGTTTAAACTTCCATCTGCATCCTTTTAAAATAACATAAGAGCACCCCAAGGAGGAAAAATTTGTCAAATAAATCTATTCAACTTAAAATACTCTAGTTTAACATTCAATTACCAAAATTTAGTAGGTTCTATATGATAATAAGGAATATATACTAGTACTCAGTACCATATCAATAGTGAATTCAATACCCCTCATAGAAGGAAAACCTAAGAAATATTTAGAAAAAAAAACTAACTAATTATTCAATAATTAGAGGAAAAATTACCTAATTATTTATTATATATTTTCATTCAACATATTAATTTTAAATTAATAAATTTATAAACTACTATAGTGGTGTATTAGGGCAAATCATATAGAAATAATATGTGTTGTATCTTGTAATATCCCATCTCAATGATTTTTAGGGAGTTTATATTGGTGTGATTTCAACTAAAATTATTTAAATCAATTAAAATAAATAAATAAATAAATATATAAGAAAAATCAAAGATTAATAATTAGATAAAATTGTGTTCCATGAATCCAATTTAGGTTTATATATACCAAATTATATAATTTCCATATTTGAATAATTATTTTTTTAAATTTCATTGATTCTAAATTTAATTTGAGCCTTGTTAGGTCCTATTATATAGTGTTAAATAATTCTAATTATTTTCTCATTGATTTTATAAAATACCATTATATGATGATATAGATAAATTATGAGGTATTTTATAACCAAATATACTAGTAAAATAAATTAACTTAATGCTCTTAGAATTAATTAATTTATCTATATTACTTTCCCATAAACTTAATTACTTCTTAAATCACCCATATGTAGGTATAAAAATAAATAATTAAAAATCTATGATGCGTATATCACTTGTGATAAATTAATAGTTATTATGTGTAAGACAAACAAGGAATTCATAAATATCTTAATGATATATAAATCTAAACCACATATAATTAAATAAATAACAATCTACATGAATTGATTCAATATTTTGGTCAAAATATGAAAAATAAACATGTTCAATATACCTGAAAACCATCCAATTTTTCACAAATTTAACACTTAAAAATTATTATAACACGATCACATGTATAGAAAAATAAAATGAAGAAAAAATATAATTATGTAGTGTTAACTTTCCCATTATATATCCAATGAAACATTGAAAATGTGAATTATTTCTTACACAAATCTTTATCATTATATACAAAATCCACTACTCTATTGATGCCCTATGATTATCATCCATATGTACAAATGTACCCATTATTTATTTACACCACTGATACCTGCAGACAATATTCTATAAAATAAAAAACTCAATGTGTGACATGCCATATCATCATTCAATTAGGAATGATTTTTACTAGAGGTCTTTGATATTGAAGGAGAACTGATGGGATGTCTAACTACTTTTTGAGATTGTTTGGTATGAATCTAGGATCTGGTGCAGATGATAGGATAATATGAAAGATAGTACTCACATGTTATGGGGATTAATGGTGGATTGTATAGTTGGTCGAGGTAGTAAGAAATGCATTAGACAATAGGGGTGAACTAGTGTGATTACTGGCTATGTGGATGGTTATTGGAATCACATACGTTGGGGATTTCATGACTGGTTGATGAAGGAGAGTGCTGCAGTGGGATTGATATTGAAGGTGAGGATGTAGGTGTTACTTGGGAAAGTGAATTTATTGGATGGATGAGGTGGCCTACTATTTCATGATATTGAAGGATATGGTACTCTCTTTTATACTATATAAAAATGTTACAAAATGTGGAAGATTCAATACTAAATAATTATATAAATGAAATAAGATAGGAGAAAAAGAAAATAAAACAATAGAATATAAATATTTATGTGGTTTTCAAAAAATCCTAATGTCCATGGAGATACCAAACTATTTTTATTATATATAGGATAACTATTATATAGATAATAATAAAATAAAAACCACAACTAAAAAAATGATCATTAGAGGTCACGTGCAAAAGAAACTTTACACACACACCTAAAGGGTCCAAACTAGCCCAAGTCACACCCTCATCCAAATTTGACCCAAAAACTTAATGTAACTTCTATAGAGTTCATCCCAAAGGGACCATTTCATACATTAGGTAAATTTACATAATTTAAATAAACATAAGTATCTTTAAAAGGATAGCTTTAAAACAATAACTTTAACCACATTCCTGTCCCATGGGCCAAGTTTTTATTTATTTTCCATATCTAAACCTATGGACCACCTGCTCTATATCATCACATCATACATAGAATCTTAAATTCTATATTTTTTTTATTTCATTTTCCTTACCCAAAAGAGTACCCTATGTGATTTACCATAGAGGGAATCTATCTATCTATTGACAGGTTCATTCCTCATTCTATCCACCAACATGGTATTTTATTCCAGGCATTAGTTTCATGTCTTCAAACTTTCAAGTCAATTTAAAATCAAGAATCCATTAAAAAAGGGATCATTCATCTATTCTATTTTACCAATACTCACTTTTATCCATGCACACTCCTTCAACCGATAACTATTACTCCTAAAACCGTACACCTCTATAACTCACCATTGTTGGACCCACCTTTTTGTAATCAGTTGTCTTTTCAAACACATGAATTCTTACCATATGTTATTTATTAATTTTAGATATCCACTATTGTAAAATAAAAATACTATATTAATATTTAATATTTATAATTAGGTTCAAGTGATCTATTATCTTGAGGTATGATAGGTTATAATTTTTTTGGGTAAATAAAAAGGGTTAAATATTAAATCGTAAGCATGATATATTAATCAAAGTGACTCCCTCACAACCTCACTCACTTTATTTTTTTCTTTTCCCATGAAAATAATTAAATAAATGATCATAATATATATAGTGGTTCAAATGGCAACTGTGATAAAATAATAATGAAATCATATGAGGAGATACTTTAAAACCATGATAAATAATAAAGGAAAATACTCCATAAGAAGGAATATGTATCTCACACTTTGGAAAGTATCACTACTATAATATGGTGTTTATAAATGATAAATATGAAATAAAAAAAATAAAAAATATGTACTCTAATATCAATGAGAAAAACCATGAAATATTATTTTATCTTGAAGTAATGTGTTATTAATTTTATAAGAATTCCTAAAAGTGGGTGTTACTGTGTAAAAAAAACTAGATGTACTCATTTTTGGATCTAAAAAAAATTATATTTAATAAAAAAATGTGTATAATATAGGGTTAAAGTAGATATAAAAATCACGAATAAAATGACGGGATAATTTCCATCCATGCACATTAAATACCTCACTAATTTGACAACCCTCCCCATGAAAAAATATCTCCCCCACACTTAGATTGAAAAATAATCATGCATATATCTAATATGTGTATGGGAATGGATAGAGGTTATAGGATTATCCTAAATAATATTTTTCATGGATTCTAAGGGATAAACAGTGGTAAAAACAAATGGGTGACTTATTGAGTCAAAAAGGGGCTAAATAAAACAAAATAATTCTTTAGTTATTTCATTGTAACTTTCAAAATTTCAATATTTTTGATAGAAAAAAATGAAAAGTTATATAATTTATACCATGAATTAATATTATCTTGAGAAATGTTTAAATGAAAAGTGATGAATAATGTTTTATAGTCTTCTCAATTATAGAATTATAATGCTGGACAACAATAATGAGCATGAATTTAAATAAAATCTAATTGATAAGCAAGTTTCAAAAAAATATTTTCAGAATAATGAATGAATATTAAAAAAATGTAAAATATGTGTGTAATGAATAAAAAATTTCAAATAGGTAATCACATACTTAAACCATGATTATGGACAAGAGTTTCATTTCCCATATTATGTTACTACATAAATGCAATCAGTTTTCACATAGGTTCAAAGATGAATATTATTATTCTTAAAATAAATTTGACAGTGTTTAGGAGTGTAGATAAAACATAAAAATAAATATAATACTTACTTAATAAATTTAAATAGTTTTTAAGATAGTTCTCATATTTCCTAAAGTTCTCAAAAAGATAACCTATAAAAATAAAAAAAGAGAGAACATACCTGCATTATATCATAAAAATAAAACCATATACGAAGAATCATGTGGATAATAAAAATATTTATAATAAATTAAAATACAATGTAATATTAGGATAAAATTTTGAGGATCATTTAATTTATTTTTTATTATCTAAAAATTAAATTAAATCTAGTGAAATAAAAACTAACTAATCATGGTTCACTTCCCATTAAACACTAAGTTTCACATCTTTGGATAGATGTTTATAAAAATCCACCAAGAAAAAATGAAAATATATCTCATGTATATGATTCATCATTAGTGGGATAATTTTAGTCATCCATAAATAAAGTTATTATCCTTAAATAAACACTATTTATTAATTAAGACATGTTGAATAAATAAATAGGTGTAATAAAATGAGAATAATCTAAATTAAAAGGATATGAATAAACATCATGTTAATAAATAATCATAGAGTAATGAAAATTTTAGTAGATAACATGAATGAAAATAAAAATATTAACTTTTTGAATATGTATAAGATAAAGAATTTCCTTACCAAAGTCCCTTAATAATGGCTTATATCCATCACATCCTTGACTTTATTGTTTGCATAAATTATATAACCTGATTCATTCCCATCTGATTCCACTAGTATAAGGAAATCCATTAGTTCATAACTTAATTTAGGCTCATGTATTCATTTAATGCTCCTAAATCAAGATCATTTTAAACCTCTATTAATGATTTAAGCTAATTGATATGAACCTTATTGCATGGGTAAAGTGTAATGAGTTCTAGGTGAGTAAGTATATCCATTATATTAGGTTTGATTTATTTTTTCCAATATTATTCATATTTTCATTATATTTTATCATCATTGGCATATTTTTCAACATGAATACATAATATTCCAAGGATTACCACTCTTATATTGTTTCTATAATGTTGAGAGTATCCTCTACCACCATTTCTAAATTATTACCTTTCATTTGAATTATTTTAGACACTTCCAATTTTTTCATAAAACAATGTAATTTAATGTCATTTGAAGTGATGTCCACTGGAAAATGGTAATCCATGTAATCTTAATTCATTTATGACTCTATGTTAGTGAGAAAGGGATTAAATTAAATTTCCTCAACAACCTCAAATTAATTGTTATCCTCACATGGTATGAGATAATATATATCAAATTAATCCATTTTCACTCAGGGGAAAGGGATTTGGACTCTTGTTTTTGAAATGTCAAATCATAATATCTGATGTATCATTATATATAATAGAATAAATATTAGAACAAACAAATTATTCAATTTTGTATTAAATTAGATAATTAATCTTTGGTGGAGATGATTATTTAATAGTGTGATATAAATAACGAGTCATTAAAGTACACTTATCTTTAATTAGGGTAAAAAATTCCATTCATGTGGAAACTCAACCAAACGTTCCTCAAAAAATATATTAAAGATGTGGCATCAAGTGGTGGTGGGTAGGCTTCTGAATTTTTTAAGAATTTGAATAATTTTCTTAAATGAGTTTATAAAATTTTCATTTTAGAATCCATATTATTATTGTAGCACCCCAAACATTTTATGGTATGTTTCTCTTAAATACATTCTAGTTATAGCCCATATTTCATGAATCAATGAGCCTCTATGGAACAAAACTTAGGAAATTATTGGAGATAGTCATAAACTAGCCATTAAACTTAAATTTTCCAGCTCTGTGATTTGAATTTTGAAAATCTAACATACATGGTTGTGTTCATGATGATATTTAGAGTCTGATAGAATTAACTTAATTTTTGGTGAATAGTAACTTAACCTTATGAATAGTAACCTACCCTTATGAATAGTAACTTACCCTTATGAATAGTAATATGACTCTTATGAATGGTATCCACACCCATGAATGTATAAATAAATTTAGGCACCTTAAAAATGTAGATGAATAATTTCAGTGTTTATATTTTTCAATTAAATAATTATTTTCATTAAATATTAAAATAATAATATTTTGAAAATTATTTTTGAAAAGTGGACTTCATTTTTGGATTCTACACATCAAAAAATAGGTAGGGTGAATTTTTGAGATTTTTCTGAAATACTTGAATTTTTAATGAATAGTAAAACGCGATAATTTACGATAAATGCTAAATAAGGGATTTATTGAGTCATTGATGATGATATGATAATGTAAGCCCAATTGTTTCAAAGTAACATTCATTTATTACTATTCTTGTTCATGGAATACTTACTATTCCTTATCTTGTGAAGAAATAATGAAGTAATGATTAAAAAATTAAGAAAACCCTCCTATCCTCCACCATAACCCCCCACTCCCTCTTCTCTTCACTCCTCTCAAGCCTTGTTCCTTGCAAATATTATACCTAAATATCTACCCAAGCTCCTCCCCCACGTCCAAAATCCCGTAGCCTCTTCAAAATACCAAAACCTCTCTCCTTAAGAGGTTCTCAAAGGAGGAAGTCTCAGTAGGTAAATTCCTCTATCCAATTCCTTCTTTTCTTTTAAGTTATCGTCTTTTTGTTTCTTTACTCACCCCCCTTCACCCAAATAGTATGATAAATCCAGTAACATACATGTAATGGAATTTTTTTATGCTAATGGGATATTTCATTATCTTTTATCCTTTCCCCACCTTTTATTTGAAATAAATGAAAGCACCGTTTGAGATGTGCCAATTTTTCACATTCAAGGACAACCGTTTATCAATTTCTATTATTATCTTTAATTATGCTCATGAAAGCATTTGTGTTATGGTTGAACCGGATTATTATATATTTAATATATCATATTTTTGGTTCTGTAATACTTTTGTACAAATGGTATTAAGTTATAAAGAAAAACATGTTCTTTGTAATGAAACCCACCTATTAACAAAAACAGTTGTCACTATGGTTTTATATAATAATTCGACTTCACTCAAAGTAACCAAAATAAATTTAAAACCATTTAATCTCCTGGATGTGCACTAATAGAATATAAATCCAATTCTGGACAACCACTTTCATCTTACATGTTTATCCAAACATGAATATAAGCGAACTAGCCATTAAAACAAAGTAAACAAACGAGCTCGAACAAAGAAATTGAACCTCATAACCATTCAAAATGGTTATAAATGAACTTAAAATGATTATAATAAACCGATTAAATATAGAAGAGGATCTAGAATTATTAATTAATAAACAAAATTTGTTTATTCAGGTCTTTAATAACAAGTGGAGAACACCAATGAATTTAAGGTAAGGGATCCTCTCTCTCACTTTTGTTCAAGAATCTCCCATATGTTGTGATCTTTTATTTTTAATACCTAATGATGGGGTATGTTTTTGAACCTACTCTTATGGTATATAAGTAATGTTATATCCCTTTATCTCTCATTAATCCGTCACAAGAACACTCATTACCATGCCGAAATGTTTGTAAGAGGGTTTCTCATCTCACTTTCAATTCTGTGGGATTTCCATTATTTGCCTCTTATTTCTTATATGTGGTATAAGTGTACTACCATTTGATATATATATTATCATGATTCTATTTATATTCATGGTATTCTGTGATTCATTGTCTGGTTATTAACTTTTGGTCATACGACTCAATTAATTACAACATGGTAACGAGCTTTGTCTCTATTTTCACTTCATTGTGAATTGCTTAGTATTGTGCACCTACTCTTTCTTATGTGGTGTACCTAATTCCCATTTGAGATCACTTTTCAATTGAAATTATATTCCATTTAAATTTCCGTATTCTCATATCATGGATATGATTAT
This sequence comes from Viscum album, assembly GCA_963277665.1. NCBI lineage: Eukaryota > Viridiplantae > Streptophyta > Magnoliopsida > Santalales > Viscaceae > Viscum > Viscum album. The sequence continues at coordinate 201,246,632 of OY728144.1, forward strand.
TGTTTAAGCCGTATACCATTTTACATATGGTATTTATTTTGAATGTTGTTTTGACTGTGGAAATATTGATGAATCTGTATCCTCTATTATATACGGATAATGTAAAGGCATAATGATCTTGTATTTAATCTATGTATAAGGAATAATTTGGACATTCAATGGTGGGTGGAGCCCGCTACATCCCCTCGATGCATCAGCATATCTCATGAGACAAATCAGTTGGCGACAAACCCTTCGAGTTTGTTTCCAAAAAATCAGATGGGTTTCTACCCATAGAACTAAAATGTTTTTACTGTATTATGGTATCATGTTCCAGATACATGAATTCCAATTAATAATCATTCTATTTATTTATTATCCATTATTACTATCCATGAGGTTTTTACTATGACAAAATCTATGGATGCAGTTTAATTCTTAGTCTATTAATGGCATGAGTTTTTCATTTATTCACCATCACATATTTATTATGCCAAATTGTTTATAATTCAGTTATTATTGATTCATGATTCTGCCATTTTTAACCCTTACTGAGCATTTTATCTCGCCCCTTTCATTGTTTACCTTCAACAGGTGATGAATATGAGATCATTTATTTAGTTCACGTGGTTGTAGTTTTTAGTTTTCATTATGTATTATATTTTGTAACCTTTTCCAATGTAATTTGAGTAACATCTATGTATTTAGCTTCTTCAAGACTACTAAACTAATCATTCCTTTAGGATTTTAATTCCTTCTAACCATGCCAATATAACAACTAATTCCCTAACTCTGGTCTAGAGGGGTCGGGGCGTTACAGTTGGTATCAAAGGAAGTTTAGTAGTAAACTTGGAAACTAGATTAGATAACGTAGATTAGGGAACAAATACCTAAGGTATTATTTGAGGACAAACATACAAGAATGTCCTGATATTTTGGTAAGGAAAAGATTATGTGAATTTTTCAAGAAATACATCCCTATCTGGATACGAGCAGGTAGAGGTGGCTCTGACACAAATGTACATAGGAGTGAAAGCTCTAACAAAGATTTTCTTGCTTGACCTGGGGTATCCTAGTACACGACAATGGGCCTTACTTCACTCTTGGTTATGACACTCCCTAGAGATATTCTTAGGTTAATTCATATTTTCTTTACAAGCCATTATGAAGGATTGAAATGTAAATTATTCCTCAAAGAAACCATTTTTCTAATTATGGGATTACCCATGCATAGGATCTTAATTTATGCTAAGTATTTTGTTAAGTTAAGATTATACATTATGATTCGTACCCCAATCTAGTGTGTTCCATTATTTAGATATGGCATCTAATGGAAGAAGGGGAATCAATACTCATGGGAAATGTAGGGATCTCCCCACTGAACAAGTCAACATTATCAATGTTAGAACAGATCAGATCATGACCATATTGGGACAACTTACTTAGGTTGTGACGAATAACCATTCCACACCTGTGCTGTATCATTTCATGCGGCAGAAGCCCCCATCTTTTAGTGGGACTACTAATTCAGTGGTTGCTGAGAAATGGATCAAGTCCCTTGAAAAGATATTCATGGCATTAAGATGAAATGAAAATTAAAACGTAGTACTGGAAGTATATTGTCTCAAGGGAGATGCTGATCAATGGTGGTCCTTGATTTAGAATACCGTGGAGGAAGAAGAAATAGAAGATATGGAATGGAGGAATTTTAAGGAAATATTCTTTGAAAAATATTTCCCTCGTGAGAAACGAACCGAAATGAAGAGGAAATTCATTGTCTTAAAGAAAAGGGAAGAAGATAGTGTTGCAGATTATGAGGCTACCTTCACAAGTCTAGCCATGTATACCGTAGATTACGTACATGACTTAGTAGACAAGATTGATCATTTCTTTGAAGGTCTTAAGCCAAGTCTTCGAAGGGAACTGGCTTCTCAAACATTTTCATTATATGATGAAATTGTATCAAGTACCATCTAAACAAAGAAGGAATTTTCTAGATCAAATTTGTTCAAGGGAAACCAAGATATAAAGAGTTACTCTGATAACCAAGGGAAAGGTGAAGCGCCAAATAAGAATAGGAGAATAAAGAAATTCTTATTATGCAATAACTATGGAAAGAATAATCTCACGAAATTCTTGAAAGGCATGGGAGTCTATTATAAGTGTGGAGAAAAGGGGAATATATCTAATGAATGCAAGGAGAAGAAATAATTTGATGATGTTCAATGCTACAATTTTAGAGAGATGGGACAATATTCCAATGAGTGTCCTAAGCTCCAAGGAAACATGCCTTAGAAAAGGCCAAGAGATCAAGGGAGAGCTTATGCGATTACAACTACGGAAGTTGAAGTTCTTAATGATGTGGTGGTGGGTACTTTAATTGTTTCCTCAAACTTATCCAACACTTTATTAGATTCTGGATCATCACATTCATTCATATCTTCCTAGTTTTCCAAGAAAATTAGACATGTCCAATTTGATTTAATAAAGGAGTTATCAGTCAAAACTCTTATGGGATGCATCATTGCAACAAAGGCATGTCTACTAGTCCCCATTGTGGCACATAAACGTGCTTTAGTTGCTAAAATTATCATCATACCGATGACTGAATTTGATATAATTCTCGGTATGAATTGGATATCAAATTATGATTCCAAGATCTATTGTAAGATGAAGGAAGTTACAATTTTTGAAAATGGTATAGAATCCCTTATCTTTAGAGAAGAAACCTCTCCACCTGATTCTTATCTAGATCCACCCCCATTAGCTCTACTAAATGCAATGCTTAGAGAGGAAGATAAAACAATATCTATGGGTGAGGAAAGAAATCTTAAAATTTAAGATGTACATATAGTGAAAGAATACGTCGATGTATTTCCAGAGGATTTACTTGGACATCCTCCAGAGTGGGAATTTGAGTTCTCTATTGATTTAATTCCTGGTGCAAGACTTATTTCAAAGACTCCCTATCGAATGACCACTGTGGAATTAGAGGATCTAAAGAAACATCTAGAGGAATTGAGTAAAAAAGGATTTATTCATCCTAGTGTTTCTCCATGGGGAGACCCTATCCTCTATGTCAAGAAGAAAGATGGATCCATGAGGCTATGCATTGATTATAGGGAAATCAATGCTATTACAATAAAGAATAAGTATCCTCTGCCTCGTATTGATGATTTATTTGATCAACTTCATGGATCTCAATACTTTTCGAAGATTGACCTTTGATAAAAATATCATCAGCTGCGTGTGAGGATGGAAGATATTCCCAAGACAACATTTCGAACCAGGTATGGGCATTAAAAGTTTACAGTGATGCCTTTTGGACTGACTAATGCACCCTTTATTTTAATGGATTTAATGAATAGAGTTTTCAAGTAATATCTTGATAATTTTGTTGTGGTATTAATTGATGATATCCTGGTGTACTCAAAAAGCTATGAATACCATGAGGATCACATGTGGATTATTCTAAAAACTCTTAGAAGAAATCAATTATATGAGAAGTTTAGAAAGTGAGAATTTTGGATTCAATCGGTTTCTTTTCTAGGCCATATTGTCTCTAAGGATGGAATCCTAGTTGATCCTGCAAATACAAAGTCAATCCAAGATTGTCCCACACCAACAAACATAATCGAGGTATGTAGTTTTATTGGCTTAGCATGTTACTATCTACATTTCGCTTAGAATTTTTCCCGATTGGTAAACCCACTAACCAAGCTCACACGTAAAGGATTTAAGTTTGTGTGGACAAAAGAATGTGTAGAATGCTTCGAAGAAATGAAAAGAAGATTGGTCAATGATCTAATTTTGACTCTTCTATCTGGAAGTGATTGATTTATAATATACAGCGGTGAATAAAAGAATGGAATGGGTTGCGTCCTAATGCAAAATGATAAAGTTATTTCTTATGCATCAAGATAGTTGCAGACTCATGAGAAAAATTATCCAAATCATGATCTTGAGTTAGCAGCTGTAATCTTTTCTCTGAAAATTTGGAGACACTATCTCTATAGAGAAATATGTGAGATTTATACATACCAAAAGAGTTTTAAATACATTTTCATTCAAAAATAACTCAATATGAGGCAAAGGATATGGCTCGAGTTACTTAAGGATTATGATTTTTAATACACTACCACCCAGGAAAGGAAAATAAGGTGGTAGATGCATTAAGCATGAAAGATCACAGACTCCTGACCCAAATGAGGATTGAAAGAGATCCTATATTCATGGATCTACTGAAGATATATATGGTAATTGTTAAGTAAGGGGAAATATATTATCTCTTTCAAATGATTTAAAAATAATCTTTATTAGATAAGATAAAAATCTCTCAATCTGATGATGAGAATCTGCACAAGAAAATTAATGCTGTCAAGGATGGGAGATTGGCAGACTTCATGTATGAAGAAGGAGTTCTGAAATTTGGGAAGAGGTTATGCGTTCCATCAGTACCTGAGCTAAAAAGGGAACTATTAGACGATGATCATAGATCAAATTTCTCTATACACCCAGGTAGCACAAATATGTATAGAGATATGAAGGAATATTTTTGGTGGGATAATATATAGCAGGAAATTGCAGACTACGTGTCAAGGTGTATGGTTTGTAAATAAGTAAAGGCAGAGAGACAAAATCCTAGAGGAGTGATTCAACCTTTAACAATTCCTATGTAGAAGTGGGATAACATTATAATGGATTTTGTCACCGGACTACCGAGGACACCTAGATGGAATGATGCAATATGGGTAATTGTTAATCATCTCCCAAAATCAGCACATTTCCTTCCTATAAGAGAGGATTTATCGCTTGAGAACCTAGACAGACTTTATATTAATTAATTTTTAAGACTTCATGGTGCAACTCTATCGATTGTGTCCGATCGAGATCTCCGGTTTACATAAAAATTCTGGAAAAGTCTCCAGAAGGCATTGAATACTGAGCTTCGTATGAGTACTGCATATCACCCCCAAATCGATGAACAGTCTAAAATGACTATTCAAACTCTGGAAGACATGATGAGATCATGATATCTTGACTTCCAAGGTATGTGGGATTAATACTTTCCTTTGGTGTAATTTTCCTACAAAAATAGTTTCCATTCTAGTATTCAAATGGCTCTATATGAAGCATTATATGGAAAGAGATGTCGAACTCCAACTTGTTGGCATGAAGTTGGTGAGAGGAAACTTATAGGCTCAGAACTTATTTAAGAGACCATAGAAAAGGTGAATAAAATCTAAGACCATATTAAAGAATCCCAAAGTAGGCAGAAGAGTTATGCTGACAACTGGATAAAGGATTTGGAATTCCAAGTGGGAGATCATGTCTTTATGAAATTATCTCCATGGAAGGGTGTCTTAAGGTTTGGTAAGAAAGGGAAACTGAGCCCTAGGTACATCAGACCATTTGAAATTCTGGAAAGAATCAGAGCTATAGCTTACCGTTTAGAAATTCCTCCAAGTCTCTCCAAAGTTCATGATGTGTTCCACGTGTCATTGTTAAAGAAATACATGTTAGACCCAACACATGTACTCACCTATGAAGAAATGGAACTGGAAACTAATTTGTCATACTGTGAAGAGCCTATCGGGATCCTTGACACAATGGAGAAGGTATTGAGAAATCAGACGACACATCTAGTAAAGGTTCTTCAGAAAAACCAGAATATGGAGGAAGCAACATGGGAAACCGAGGATGTTATGAAGAAGAACCACCCACATCTTTTTGGTGGGCTTTATAAATGAAAAATTTTGAGGACAAAATTTCTGAAGGAGCGAATAATGTAGCATCACAAGCATTTTATGGTATGTTTCTATTAAATACATTCTAGTTATAGCCTATATTTCATGAATCAATGAGCCTTTATGGAACAAAACTTGGGAAATTATAGGAGATAGTAATAACCTAGCTGTTAAACTTAAATTTTCCAGCTCTGTGATTTGAATTTTGAAAATCTTACATACACGGTTGTGTTCAGGATGATATTTAGAGTCTGATAGAATTAACTTAATTTTTGGTGATTAGTAACATACCCTTATGAATAGTAACCCACCCTTATGAAGAGTAACTTACCCTTATGAATAGTAATACGACTCTTATGAATGGTATCCATAACCATGAATGTATAAATAAATTTAGGCACCTTAAAAATGAAGATGAATAATTTAAGTGTTTATATTTTTCGGTTAAATAATGATTTTAATTAAATATTAAAATAATCATATTTAGAAAATTAATTTTGAGAAAATGGACTTCATTTTTGGATTCTACACATCGAAAAATGGTTAGGGTGAATTTTTGGGATTTTTATGAAATACTTGAATTTTTTATGAATAGTAAAATGCGATAATTTATGATAAATGCTAAATAAGGGATTTATTGAGTCATTGATGATGATCTGCTGATGTAAGATCAATTGGTTCCAATTAACATGTATTTATTACTGTTCTTGGTCATTTATTACTTACTATTCCTTGTCTTGTGAAGAAATAATAAACTAATGATTAAAAAATTATAAAAACCCTCCTCTCCGCCACTATAACCCCCCACTACCTCTTCTCTTTACTCCTCTCAAGCCTTGTTCCTTGCCAATATTCTGCCCAAATCTCTCCCCAAGCTCCTCCCCCACGTCCAAAAGCCAGTATCCTTTTCAAAATACCAAAACCTCTCCCCTTAAGAGGTTCTCAATGGAGGAAGTCTCAAGAGGTAAATTCCTCTTTCCAATTCCTTCTTTTCTTTTAAGTTCTAGTCTTTTTGTTTCTTCCCTCACCTCCATTCAACCAAATATCATGAAAAATCTAGTAACATACATGTAATGTAATGTTTTTATGCTAATTGTATATTTTATTATCTTCTCTCATTTCCCCACATTTTATTTGAAAGAAATTTTGAGATGTGCCAATTTAGCACATTCAAGGACAACAATTTATACATTTCTATTGTTATCCTTAATTATGGTCATGAAACCATTTGTGTTATGGTTGAACCAGATTATTATATATTTAATATATCTTATTTTTTTTGGTAATCCTTTTGTAAAAATGGTATTAAGTTATAAATCAAAACACATTCTTTGTAATCAAACCCACCGATTAACAAAAAATAGTTGTCACTATGGTTTTATATAACAATTCGACTTCAATCCAAGTAACCAAATTAAATTTAAAACCATGAAATATTCTGGATGTGAACTAATATAATATAACTTCAATTCTTGATAATGACTTTCATCTTACATGTTTATCAAAACATGAATATAAGTGAACTAGTCATTAAAACCAAGTAAACAAATGAGCTTGAACAATGAAATTGAACCTGATAACCAATCAAAACAGTTAAAAATAAACTTAAAATGATTATACTAAACCAATTAAATATATAATAGGTTATGGAATTATTAATTAATAAACCTAATTTGTTTATTCATGTCTTTAATAACAAGTGGAGAACACCAACTGATTTAAGGTAAGGGATCCTCTCTCTCACTTTTGTTCAAGAATCTCCCCTATGTTGTGATATTTTATTTTTAATACCTAATGATGGGGTATGTTTTTGCACCCCCCTTATGATATATAAGTAATTTGATACCCCTTTACCTCTGATTAATCCCTCACAAGAACACTCGTTACCATGCCAAAATGTTTGTAAGGGGTTTTTTCTCATCTCACTTTCAATTCTGTGGGATTTCCATTATTCGCCTCTTATTTCTTATATTTGGTATAGGTATAATTCCATTTGATATATATATTATCATGATTCTATTTATATTCATGGTATTCTATGATTCATTTGGTGGTTATTAACTTTTGGTCATACGACTCAATTGATTACAACATGGTAACGAGCTTTGTGTCTATTTTCACTTCATTATGACTTGCTTGGTATTATGCACCTACTCTTTCTTATATGGTGTACCTAATTCCCATTTTAGGTAACTTTTAAATTTAAGTTATATTCCATTTTAAATTTCCATATTCTCATATCATGGATATGATTATTGTCTAATCCGTATACCATTTTACAAAAGGTATTTGTTTTGAATGTTGTTTTGACTGTGAAGATATTGATGAATCCGTATCCTCTATTCCATATGGATAATGTAAAGGCATAATGATCTTGTGTTGAATCTATGTATAAAGAATGATTTGGACATGTAGTGGTGGGTGGGGACCACTAAAGCCCCTCGATGCATCGGTAGGTCTCATGAAACAAATTAGTTGGAGACAAACCCTTCAAGTTTGTTTCCAAAATATCTGATGGGTTTCTAACCACAAAACTAAACCATTTTTATGGTATTATGGTATCATGTGCCAGATACATGACATCCAATTAATAATAATTATCTTTATTCATTATCAGTTATTACTATCCCTGAGGTTTTCAGTATGACAAAATCTATGGATGCAATTTCATTCTCAGTTTAGTAATGGCGTGAGTTTTTCATTTATTCACCAAGACATATTTATTGTGTCAAATTGTTTACAATTCAGTTATTATTGATTCATGATTCCTCCATTTTTAACCCTTACTGAGCATTTGAGCTCACCCCTTTCATTTTTTACCTTCAATAGGTGATGAAGAGAAGATCATTTATTGAGTTTATGTGGTTGTAGTTTTTAGTTTTTGTTATGTATTGTATTTTGTAACCTTTTACAATGTAATTTGAGTTACATCTATGTATCTAGTTTATTCAAGATTTATAAAATGACAATTCCTTCGAGATTTTCATTCTTTTTAACCATGCCAATATAACAAGCAATGCACTGGCTATGGTCTAGAGGGGTCGGGGTGGTAAAATTATTACATTCTTCATGAAATTCTAACCTATTTTCATCTTTATCATCATTTTAAGCACCATTTTCTCCAGGTTTAAGTGTTTGGTTTATATAGTGATATATTAAATTGAGAATTATCATCTAATGTGAAAGGTGGTTAATATTTTCATGATTTTTGAGATTGGAATTTTTTTTTCAAATTTCTCTAAAAGGTATTCTAAACTATTTGAGGTGTATGAATCACATGTTTTCATATTAATAATAATATTTTGATTTTATAAATAATCATATAGAAGGTTTGGATTAATATTGGAATAAAATAATTCATTATCCCTTTGATCATGATATCGATTCAATAATAATTATTAAAATAAATATAATTACTAGGAAAATTAATAGGAAAAATAAATTTATAATTAGTACCATGCATTGTTTGTGGAAAAGGAGGGTATTAATTGAAAATGTATAGTTATGGACATGCTATTTTAGTATCTTGAGTGTTTTTAATTTTCTTATAAAAAAATAAACCAGTAGTAGTAATATAAAACAATGCATAAATCACCCTCTACCAATAATTTACTAATTCTATAATTCACCCTAATAATGGTGATAGAATTAGGTATATTTTTCACAAAAAATATAAAGTAGAAATTTATAAACCTTTGAAATACTGTAGTGGTGGAAATAGGTTCGATCCTATAGGGAAAATGCATGTAGCTACCAGTAATATACCATCTAGATGATGTTTTGGAAATTGATATTTTGTTTAATTTAAGATAAAATTATAGTAATTTTTTTTAAATAATCAAATTAAAAAAAACAAATAAGAATAAGAATAGAGAAGTATAGAAAATAATGTCAGATTCATGAATATAGTTTAGGTTCATTCATACCTATTTATATTATTTTTATATTCTAATAATTATTTATTTAATTATAAAAAATTCCAAAGTTAATTAGAGCCTTATTAGGTATTGTTCTTTGGTTTTAAGTAATGCTTATAATTCTCTCATAGGCTATATAAAGTCTCATTCTATATAGTTTAAGATAAATAATGAGACATTTAATAATGTAATCAACTAGAAAAATAATTTAACATGGTGTTATAAAAATTCATTTATTTATATGTGTTGATTTACCCTATACATGATTACTTATTAATTCTCATACATATAGTTGTGAAAAGAAACAATACAAAATATCTGATTTTTATCTCACATGTGATTACTTATTAGGCATCTCATGAGTGGGAAATAGAGTATGCATCAATTTCTTGATAAAATAAAAATTTAATAAAATATAATTTAATACATAATAATCTAAATTAATTTATATAATTAAAAGATAAAAAATATGAAAAATAAACATGTTTATCATGCATGAAAACCATAACCTTCATCATAGATTTAGATCTTATAAATTAGGCAGACATAATCATATACATATCAAAAGAAAACTAAGAAAAGAAGTATACTTGGGGAATTGTCGTGCCATTGATGTCAACAACTATGTGAATAGAGTCTCTATTTGATCTTAGTCACCATGTATTCAATCTATTTCTTTATATATTCACCATGATTTTCATCACAATCTACATGCTTACACACTACCAATATATGTCACCGCTACTCATGTATAATTCACTACTAAATAAAAATCTCAATACATGACACATACTATCCACTATTGGTATATTATAATGCTTAATAGGGGTTAATGACATTGAAGGATAACAAATGTGGTGTATAGGTTTTGTGCAGGGTGGTGTAGTGTGTAGTTGGGCCCTGATATGGAATATAAGGTGACTAAGAAGATGTCACTCATGTAGGTCATGGACCAGTGAAGAATTGTGTTTCCAATCAAGGTAGTAAGCAACACATCATACACCAAGGGAGTTAGTAATGATGGGGGGGGGTTGTGTTCTTGGATGCTAAGTTGATGATGGATAAAATCATGGACGATGGGGAAGACATGACTCGTTTTTTTGGAGGATGTGATGAAGGAATAGGTGTTAGAGGCAAGGGTCTAGGTGTTCCTGGGGAAAGTGGATGGCTCATCTAGTTGAGGGAGATTACTACTCTATTATGTTGAAGTCTAGGGTGACCCCTATTTATACTATATTAAAAATAAACATTTATAGTAGTAATAATAATAAATAATACAATTAAGGAGTTTTGAGGGAAAAGATAATGAAAATACTCATGCATGCACACACATACACACTCACATGGGGATTCTCGACCACAAGATCTCTTGGATTTCATCCAAGGCTGTGAAAAATTGGTATAAAACATCACCACCATGTTTTTAGTAGTAGTAATAATAATAATGATAATAATAATAATACTAATAATCTAATATAACTTGAGCATACCCACCATATGACCCCTTATTATTTTCCACTTATAAGTTGATATTTCATAAATGCCCAACACATGGGTAATAAAAATGCCACCTTGGTTTTTTCTATGGAAAAAATACCCAATGTTTTTTATATTGTATATTTTTTCCCAGCCATGATTACAAATTCCACATGACCCATGAAATCTAACATTCAAACCATGTTGCTATCAACACTATCCCATATATCCAGGTATCATGATTCCTTCCTCCATCAAGGAATATACTAATCCACAACCTGCATGAAATCACCTACTGACCAATTTTTATTTCACACATCATTCATGAAATTACATCACAAGCCTTATCTACATTCCATTTTTTATTTGGCATGTCCTAGCACATTTATATAATTTATAAATTCAACAATGAACAGATTCCACCATGATTCAACAATTTCCACATGGAACTGGTCTATTTCGCATTTTATATTTAATTTTTTCAACATATCAAATGAAATGTAACAAAAACTGTGATTAATAAAAAATAATATAATATGGTCAAAATTTAAAGCCCTGACCTTTAAGATACCATATCTTATCTCAAACTACTAGATTAATACTTTGTTGGTATAATAATAATAACAATAACATCAACAACAATGATAATAAACATGTTACATTCTTCACCACAGAACATGACACAACAAAGAATATATCTCTAATAATAATAATATTAATACTATTTATTTAGGTAGAGTACATTACAAACATAGTAATAATAATAATAATAATAATAATAATAATAATTATAATTTTAATTTTGGTAGAGGGGATTGCAAACCACAAACACACATACACACAAGATACCCAAGTGGGACAAGCCTCATCCCTCCCCATAAGGATTTTAAAACACCCACTAGTACCTATTATAATTCAATAACCCAAGGTCCATGTGGATAGAAGGACCATTCCTTGGCCCAAATCCCCACTTTTTTATCTCAATTATCCCTTTCGTGAATTGTACTAGTATAATACTCCTTATGTTATATTACTTGATATAATACCCACATATACTATAGAAACCATGCTACTACAACATCCCCTACTACTATGCCTTTATAAAATTACACCAAATTTCTATAAACACATACTATTCATTGAATTTTCTATTGAAATGTCATAAAAAATCCATCAAATGAGATTGATGAATACCAAATGAGTGGAAAACAAAGGCCTACCACATCCAGAGGTGTCTGTGGGTTGTACCGAATCATTCATTATATGAACTTAAATCTTCTTCACCCATTGTGTGATAACACCTCAATGTTTTAAGGATGAAGATAAAGATATATTCGTGTTTTAGGGAGTCTTGACCAAGTATCCACCGACCCACAACCATCTCATGGTTGTGGTTTTTTATAAATCTTGAGGATTCTACTTAGGTGATATCACATTAAATCATGAATTACAATGTGTGAGTTAATGCCTTGTCCAATTCATGAAACACATGCCTGAATACAACTCTGCTCTTGCATTATATCCCATGTAATGATTTAATAAATGATATACAATTAAAGAGGGTTTCTTAGGTGTTTATATATTATTTACATCATAGGTTGTATAGAATGATATACCCCATTATTCATGTAAATCATAATTTGTATACAAGTCATAAAATATATTATATATATACATCTTTAGGTCATATCTCCTTCAATATACCACTTTCACTAAATCATAAAATATTTTGTTTCATTTCACCTTTTATAGTATAATATATAATAAATTCTGAAACTATACCCAAAAAACCTTTTGGATATCTTCTAAAACACATTTTTAAATCTATCATTAACTTCAACATGTATCAAATTATATGTAATAACTTGTAAATACCCATCCAAAACATTTTTGGATTAACTATAAAAAACTTTTTATAGCATCTCTTTGAGTCAAACTCAATCCCCATTCACCCAACTATAAAGTGTTACCCCATGGAACATTGTAGTTCTATAAAAAATATGAATCTTAGGCTCCATAAGTGTAACCAAAGAGTGTCCTATACTAAATAATAAATTTTACTTAATCTACAAAGTGATATTTTGTGATCTCCATCAAACAAATATATCTCTATACTTGTGTCTACCAGTCTACATCACATGAAATCATGAATTATCATATTTTCCACTTACCAATACATCGAGTGACCATAGGACACATAATATATTAATATAATATTCATAACTTCTTGATTCTTTAAGCATAGACCGATTTGATCGATGAATAAATCAAATGTCATTCATCTTCATGGATGAGAATATCACATGTCTCTTATCCAAAATAGATAAGCACATCATATGTACTTTCTAGGTGTGACCACATAATTCTCATCCTATCTTAATCGAGGGCCCATATGTCATAATCATTATATGAGAGGAAAAATCCTATCTTGGTTAAGCTCTAACCAATGACATGATCAATAACTTACCAAAGAACACACACATTAACTAAGTAAACATGTAAACCCGTATAAGTATGGTATCAAAGTATGATGGTTCTAATTCTAGGTATCTCACAAACCATAGATAGTTGGGACTTAAATATGATCTATGAACCCCTAATATACTAAATAAATCATATATGACACTCCATGTGGTATACATAATGGGCCTTCTAGTGCACACAAACACAATTTTGTACCTCATGAGAATATTTTGTATTTCTATACAAGAATCCTACTCATGCAAAACTTAAAACTTTATCATAACCTATGATACTCCATGATGAACATTGATTAGGGATAACTTAAATTCATACTTTGAGAGCTCAATTATCATTACAATTTACAAAATGTACATATGTATATACATTTATACAACCAATGTGAAAAATGATAAAGTGGATTTTCTCTACAATATGATACATTTTAATATCCTTCAATATTTTAAGAATACATAACAAAACCAACATAAGATCTTATTTATCATATCATATATGATAAACTACTAGATCAGCCTCATGTATGATTCAATTTCTAGTATTTTTTTAGCTCATTACATCTATATGTAATTATTTACACATATTTATGTGAACATCTGATAAAACCCTCCCACTAAACTCTTTTAGTGAGTTACACCAATGAAGTAAGACAATTTGAATATTACTAATATTTTGGAATAATATTCCTAACTTTAAACTCTTTTACCATATTTTAACTCCTTAGATTCATAACATCAAATGTTACACTGCCAAATTCTATCTCCAACTTAGAACTATTTATATGTTAAACATCATCATTATCATCATAAATAATATAATAATTTTAATTATTTATTTACCATCACATCATAGTCCCTTTAATATAAGGTGATATTCACTTCGTTATGGTAACTAATATAACTCTTTTTTATTTCTCTTTACTACCATACCCTAATTTTTTTTAGGATATCAAGTAAAATATCAGATTAATCTTGGACTAGTATTATATTTTATTTATTAATTTTGAACCTGTATAAGTTAAAACATTCTCTCACCAGTATCTTAGACACTATATTCTTTTAAGAATATATTTACAAGATACAAAAAAATTCTTATTGTTTTGGAAACAATAATTATTTCCTTTCAATGGAGAATATTTAACAAATAAAATATAGTGAATATATGGTATTATATGTGTTTGTCACATTTTCTTGTGAAAATAGGTTTTTTAATCGCCATATCCACTTTTCCCCAAACCCACAGGATTTGAAAACCTTGATTGGTTCATTGAAGAAACATTGATAAACTTTTAAACTAACTTCTCTTCTTATGGTTTGAAAATTTACCCACTTGTTATATCTATAAAGAACTTAGAAACTATAAATCATATTCCCATTCCATATAGTCTCAATATTTTGAGAACATCAAGTAAACTATTCTTGAATTCATTCACATTTTCAAAAAATTTAATAAATGACAATAGGATGAATTCACTAACATGAACAATGAATTTTTTCATCTCCCTTAAATCATGTTATAGAATTAAAAAATATGTGTATCAATAAAACTCATTTATTTTCATTCAAAACAAATATTGTTTACATACTCTTCTCAATAGAAAAATGAGAGCAATGTATATCTTATGATGATTTTATCCAAACTTAAAGCATCAAATTCATCAATGTAGTAAATCCTTCATTACTTGAAGGAAAAATTTAAGTTCACATTCTTCAATTCATCCTAATCTTGTAAAATACTGTATATTTATAATTTTTTTAAAAAATATAAAGTTGAAATCATATATTTTTCAAAATAATATAATTTAATTCTATAACATTTATACTTGATATGGACTCTACACTAGGATTGTTTCAACCTTCTAGGTAATATAGGCAATATCTTCTCCAATAGAAAATTTTTCCATAATGAAAACATTATCCTTCTTTTTTCTGGTTTGGATTAGAAAATAGTGTGGAATCTAAACAACCTCTTTTCTTCCCTTTCTGGATAAAAAACATTACCTTTCTACTTATATACCATCAACATGGCACTGTATCTTGGACCACCCATGTCTTACTCAACCATTGTGGTGAAATGAGCATTTCTTACATAAATATTACATCATTAGAGAATAATATTAAATAAATTTTACACTAATACATGCTTGATGACTAAAGGTTTAATGAATTTAGAGACTAGATACATATTCATCTTATTTTATGAAATATCTTCAATATCTCTCATAAATAACATCTCAAATAGTAAACTTATTAGATATAACATACTTAAAACCTTTATTTATAACCTGAGGAGTTGAAACATAAGAAAGGGTGAGATCATGTTCTCAGTAAGGGTAAACATAGGAGATGTTAATTAATTATTATAAGTGAGAATAAGGGTATGAGAACACCAAAAATAACTTATTAAAACCATATATAATCAGTAAAAGATCATTAATCTTAAATCATAGCATAATGATTTTTTATAACAAAAGACATCAGTCATAAGTGTTTAGAATCTTCAATAATTAATCATGAGCCATGAGAACATATAATAAGAATAAGAAAAAAGTTTTTTTGAATACAAATAAGTATAAAAAACAATTTCCTTAGTGAATGATCACTTCCAAGAGAACCATAGTGAATTGGGTTCACTCCACATTATATCATTTCCTTAGTCAAGGTCTACTCCCAAGTCTATCATATTGGAAATAGTCCCTTAACCATTTTCACTCCCCATTCCAACCCTTATTATCTCATGAGATATCCATCTTTACCTAATAAATTAGAGGGATATATAATTCTGGGCCCACCCATCACATTATGAAATCCATACATATGTGTGCCAAAAGATCATAAAATATTGATCATATTATCATATCATAACCCATGTAAATGAAAAGAGTTTCATAAAAATTTCATCATTTCATCATAACGTAACCCATGGAAAAGAAACAAGTTTTATAAAGGTTTCATCATAACTTATTTAAACCATGGGAAAGAAATGGGTTTTATAGAATCATCCTTAAATCATCATCATCATAAGGCATCCAGAGAAAGGAAGTGGTTGATATCATAATATCATATCCCCAGTGAAGCATAAAAATCCTTAAAGGATGTTGACATAGATGAAAAATACCTTTAAAAGAACATTTGAACCTTTCTTTGAAAAATGATAAAAATATCCCTTTTTATAACATTTTAACTGAAAATTAATTAAAAAATGGGAAAATAATTATATTTTAAAATAACCAGGGAAACATTAAATGAATATTTAAATCAAATAATAATAATTATAGTTGGAAAAGTTTTTCATGTTGTATATGTTAAAAGAAAACATTCTTTTTACGCCTTTGTAAAAGTTCAAAAAATAATTGTTCAGAAAACTTTTAGAAATATTCATTTTAAAAACATTGTAAATAAACTCAAATGTAGTGTAATTAAAATTTTTAATTCATTTCAAGTATAGGTAAGAAATTTCCTAAAACAATTTTGAAGATTATGGACATGGAATAAATATTTTGTTGACCAAAGAGGATATATGGTAAGATTTTCTTTAAAAAAATTTCTTAACCATTTTAATTAAAAAAGATAGAAAAATGGTAATAATACTTTAAAATTATATGAATAATAATAGGATAATAAAATTTATTAGGTTTATTGGATAAGATCTAAGGCTATTATTTTTTTATTTATAATACCCCTTTTTAAGGGGTTCATGGGGAATCGTTACATGACCCGTAAGCCTAGAGGCACATGGAATTAGTACATGACCTAGAAGGCCCAAATGTCCTGAAACGAAAGAATAGTACCTCCACTACTGAATTGATACATATTTATGATAGATAATATCCATATAGTTTCCCTCAATATAAATTTAGTATAGATAATCCTTAAAAGAAATGAGATTGTAACATAATTCCCTTACCTCAAGTGTCATCTTGCTTTGTAAACATTAAAATATCCTATATAATAAATATAGATTTATTATAACTATATTATATAATCATATTCATACATAACATACTATATATCATTACTTTATAAATTCCAATTATCCTTTTATTAATAATTTCTCCATTAAAATGAACATTCGGGTGAAAACTTGTCCGTTTTCTGTGCATGTTTCGATTCGATGGTTTTGGTACTTACACCTTAGTCATGGTTTCATTGTATTTATAAAATTAATAATAAAATACATATAATATTTATTTTTATGTACACTTTTATAACTATTAATATAAATTAGTGATGAAAAATGAATTGCATCACTTCATGATGATGATAGTCCATACGTACGCATGAACGATGTTCCCACTTTTTTATGGATAGAATAAAATAAATATAAGTTATAATTAACCTATATAGAATAATTATTATATCATAAATATCATATATATTCATTAAATCTATCCTTATTACCATCCATGTAAATCAGAAAGTAAAAAAAAAACCACATCGCCTCGTGGAGGTGGTAGTCCACACATATGCAAGAGCGACATTATTGTTTTCCAACA
Source organism: Viscum album (assembly GCA_963277665.1). Lineage (NCBI taxonomy): Eukaryota > Viridiplantae > Streptophyta > Magnoliopsida > Santalales > Viscaceae > Viscum > Viscum album. The sequence continues at coordinate 201,264,724 of OY728144.1, forward strand.
GATTGGGAGGTAAGAAGGTAGATAAGTTATTATAATTATTGAATCCTAATTATGACATAAATTAAATATGTAAGCATTAAATCCATCATAATAACCAATAATGAAATATGGTGATGCAAAATGAATCAAGTCGTTATGTGGTGGCAGTAGTCCACACGTAAGTAAAAGCAATACTTTTATTTCCCATTTTATGGAAAGAAGGTGGAAAATGATTGTACCATATTAATAAAAACATATTATTATATATATTATATCAGATTAATTATGTTATGATGTATAAAATATATATTTTAGGATGTAGAATAAGAATGAAACTTGTAAAATTTTGGTAAGAACATATACCTCTTCTTCAGATATCCTCCTTAGGGTTATACCTAAATCATTCTTAGGATGATATTATGATAAGAAAATACCTCTATAAAATGGGTAGGAATATTAGTAATATTTTAGGGTAGATATTGGAAGGTATAATAGGATATTTAAGTGTTTATAAGAGAAGATAAGTTCTCTCCTTTTATAAGTGAGGGAGAGGACATACTTAGAATTGTTCAAAATATTAAAATATATTAATGTCTTACTCAAGAAAGATGGATCCAAAATGAATAATATTTTAATATTAGGTGATATAGGGTCTAAATAATACCATAAAATTATCTTTATAAAAGTTTTTAGTTCATATTAACCCTCATATATTTATTTCAACCCCTCATTAACACTTTTTAATCTTTACCGTAGTAATGCTTTTTTTAACTCAATTACTACTCATAATGAACAAATATTAAGTTGGACTTATTATATAATATTAATTATTATTATTATTAATACTGAATCCATTTTATCAAATTTAATTTCTATAATTGTTATAAATTATTTTAAAAACAAACATGAAAAACACGATGAAAAATGGTTTTCCAGAAAATGCAATTTTAAGTATAAAAATATTTTAATATAAAAATAAAGTGTAATGTTGATTCAAATGAAATGTATTGGATAATTATTAAATAAAATTAACTAATTAAATTTAAAAACAATCTAAAATATAATGTGACTTTTTAAATATATAAAAATAAAAGACACTTTTCATATAAAATCGGCATTTTCTACTATTCACCCAAAAATTAACTTTTTCAAAAAAATACCAAAAAAGTAACCCTGAGTTGATATTGAGATGATGATTTAAAAAATTATATTCATTTAAACAAATAAAATTTCTAAAAATTATATAAATTAATTATAATGTCCATGAAATAAAAACCATTTTTTAAGAAAACATACTTTTAAGGCATAAAATGACTTTATTGAAAATTGAGTACTTATTTATTATAAATTAATAAATAAATATTCATTATATAAAAACTTTTTATATATTTTTCATAATTTTTAGTCCAATTTATACCAATAAATCTAATGTCTAAGTGGTAATCATCAAATTAAATAATAAGAATTCAATAGTATATCACAGTTCGTTTAAACTCGATGTTGCATATAAAATAAGATATCAAAAAAATTAAATTTATATAAATATAAATATATCATAAAATATCAATTTGTTATACTATAACCCTTTATAATATTTTTTCCCTAAATTTTTTTTCTCTCTGATATAAAAAAATGAGGATATCTCTACTTCATCACATTCTCAGGTTCCCATGTAACTTCCTTGAATTTATGATTCCCCTAGAAAACTTTAACCAGGTGAGTGGAATTTTTACATATAAATTTATCTCTATGATAAAAAATTTATAACAGTTTTTATTCATAGGAAATATCATGTTCCAATGGTACAACCTCTAAGTTAAGTATATATTAAGGATTAGGTTTGTACTTCCTTAAGAGAGATAAATGGAATAAATTATAAACTTAAGAGAGATTCAGTGGAAGCATCAAGTGATAAGAAATTGTACCAATATGATTAATAATTTTTAATATAATGATATATATGGGGATTAAATTTACCTTATTTCTAAATCTCATAACCTTCTTCTAAGGATAAATTCATAAGAATATCTTCTCACTAATATTAAATTCCAGATATTGCCGATGATTGTCAGCATAACTATTCTCCTGAAACTAAGGTTACTTGATTTGATAATTAATGGATATAACCTTAGCTACCATTTAATTATCTATCTCAATTTTCAATATCTTTATTTCTCCAACTTTATCACATCACAATGGAGTTTTGTACCTCCTTGAATAGGGAGATTTATAAGGAGACATCTGAATGCTCATGTGAAAGATATAATTATAAGGGAATTAGATAAGAGGAAGGATTTGATCCTAACAAACATTGAAATACTAATAATATTATCTCAAAATATCCTCTATGGTTTGAATGGTCCTCTCAGAATATATATATGAGGATGATAATCATTATTGAAACAAAATTTTGTATCCAAAGTTTGTGGAATATTTCACCTGATTTCCAGGAAAAACTCAAATCCTGATTAGATATAATAGAATATGGTACTGCATGAAACATTATCAATTTCATAATTTATATCCTAGGAACATGATTAATATAGAAATTTTATCCTATGGTAATGAAATGTGCTGATTTCATAAGGTGATCAACTACAACCCAAATAACATTGTGCCCTTTAGATGTTTTGGGGAGTCCTATGATGAAATACATGGTAATGTTTTCCCATTTCCATTATGGTATGAATAATGGTTGTAACATAACTTTTGAATTTTATCTCTTAGACTTAAATTTTTGACATACCAGACATCGAGATTCATACTCTGCAATATCCTTTTTCATGTTATCCCATAAAAAAACAATCCTTCAGATCTCTATACATCTTTCTATATCTAGAATGAATAAAGAATGATTAATAGTGAAATTCAACCAACAAATCATTCTTCAAGTATGGTATTGATGGGAAACATACTCAATTACTAAACCTTATCATTCCATCACAATAATTATTGAAATCAAGAACATTTATCACCTTCTTCTGTAATTCCACATCATCTTTTTTATGCCTATTTAATCCTCACATGGATGGTTGAGAATTCATCTGAGAAAGATATGTTATGTAAAATTTCCTCATTATTTCATGATTTATCTTCTACAGATCCATAAATATTGTATCTCTTTCAATCATTATCATGGATAAACTAGCATTGTATTTCTGACTCAGAGCATCAACTACCTTGTTCACCTTCCTCGGTTGGTAGTGTATTATGGATTCTTAATCTTTAATCAATTATAATGATATAATTTGGAACATATAAAAATATTTTTTGTGAATATATAATTAAAAATTTTATGATTAATATATATATATATATCACATCTTTTACTATAAAGATAATGACTATATATTTTCATTGAAAAAAATTACTATTTCTAACTCTAAATCATGAGTCTGGTAATTTTAATCATGCATTTTAAATTTTCATGAGGAATAAGATATCACCATATAATTTTTCATGGGTATTAATCCCAAATAACTCCATTTATGGATCACTAAATATCACAAAACCTTCTCTACTATAGGGTAGTGTATGAACATGTGTGGTGATTACCCTTCTTTTTAGATCCTTGGAATTTTACTCACATTCATCTGTCCAAAGAAACTTGTCTCCCTTTCAAGTCAACTTGATTATTGGATTTGATAGATATGAGAAATACCCCCCAAATCACCAATAGTATCTAGGAAACATAATAAAACAACATATCTTGTTTACCACAGTTGGTCAGGGCCATTTCTCAATAACATTTATTTTTGAAGGATCCACCGATATACCCTCACTTGAGAGTATATGACCCAAAAATGAAACTTTATATAGAAAAAATTAATACTTGGTAAAATTTTCATACAACTTATATTTCCTTAGGGTCTTCAGTAAAATCATGAAGTGATATTAATGATCTTACTTTATCTTTGAATATATAAGAATATCATCTATAAAAACTACCAAAATAAGATCAAGGTAATCTCTAAAGAGTATATTCATTAAATATATGATCATTTAAAGGGAATTATAAAGTCTAAATAACACCACTATAAATTAATAATGACCATAACTCATAAAAAAGGAAGTCTTGGGTATATCCTACTTAACCATCAATTTATGACATATAGAATGAAGGTAAATCTTGGAAAAGTATTGAGCTCTATATAGTTGATCAAACACGAAATCAATACGAGGGAGATGATAATTGTTATTGATAGAGATCTTTTTAAGTTCTCAATAATCAATACAAAGACACATTGACCCATAGATCTTATTTTTAAAAAGAACATGTGCAACCCATGGTGACACACTGGGGAATATGGACCCCTTATCAATATTCTCTTGGGGTTTTTTCTTCAATTCATAAAACTCAATCAAGGCCATTGTATATAGAGTCTTTGAAATTAGTGTAGTATGAGGTATGAGTTCTATTGAAAACCCAAAATATTTATTTGAGGGAATACCATGAATTCAAAAAATACATAATCATAATATCAAATAGTAGTAATATATTTTATGTTGATATTCTCCCCAACCATTTGAGATAAATATCCCTCATGAATAGGTAGTAATACTCATTAAACTGAAGTACCTTCCATTAGATGTTCATATTTATCCTCACACTGAAAGATGGTTATATGTTGATTCAGAATATAAAACATGAATTTACTTCCTCAATAATTGATATGGTATCTATATAGAGAGATACAATACATGAAAAAAATCATATAAAATTCAACTAAAGGGAGAATCACATTATTTACAAGAAGAATATTCCTACACACTTTTATCATAGAGGTGTTATATATTTGAGATGTGATCATTATAAAATTAGACTTTTTTACTACCAAAACAATATATAATCTTTGAGGTGGTGACATGATACCTTTAGAAATTTTTTTAGATATAAAAGAGTGTGTAGATCTAGAATTAAATGAATCATTTTCAGTTCTATATTTAATGGTAAGTATACCTTTCATGACTTCATTATCATGAACCACTTCAACAACCATGATCACATGATGTTTACCTTTTTCTATGATCTTAAGAGGATGATGATTCAAATTTTCCTCATCAAACATCATATTAATTCATTTATTGATGTAATTTCCATACTCTTTACAATTATAGTATTAGAGTTTGGATGACACATTTAGTTGATCTTTTTCTTTGATAATTATATTTAAATCACTTAACCTATATTTTTCTTGATGGTAATTTTGTTCTAAAATCAAATCATTTACCAAACCCCATAATAAAATTTCCTACATGATTTATTCCACAATTATGACATGGATTAAGATTAATTCTCTTTCCTATATGGGTTTTATTATTATAATTTCCTCAAAATTACATCTTTTTCTTTTTGTCCCCAAAACCATGGGAACACTGAGAGTCACCAATTTATATTTCCATATTGATATGGAATAAAATTATTTATTATTGTCAATAAAGGTCTCTTACATACAATTAATTTTTGAGACTTGGTCTCAAGCCGCTAAAGAATCAGTCAAGTTTGGTTTCAAGAACGATGATAAAACCATAAGCATACCTTGCAAGTCTGATGAAAATTTCCTTATATGTACTAATAGATTCATAATTTTTTTCTTTAATTTTAGGAATTACCTTTCCATTTTCATGCAAATATTATGGGGAAACTACTTATTAAAAAAATAATATCTTAAACTATTCCCATTTCATGGATTCAATTTCCTCCTCTTGCCTCATATTTTTGATAAGAGTCCATTATTGATCAAATTCAACTTAAAAATTATACATGACCAAAAAATAATATAATTTAAGCATTTCTTATAAATAAGTGGATTATAGGAACCCCTGAAGGAAGGTGGACGTTGTTACAAAAAAGAATCAATAATGAGCTATTCCTTCCTTTAACCATTTCTTAGTCTAGAATGATTCACATTAACATTCATATATTGAGATATTTGGGGGATAATATCCATGATATTTATCATTCCACTTCAAATTTCATTCAGTTTATTATGATAATAGTCATTTTAGTACCTATCAAATTCAATGTTAATACGATTACTCCTGGTTACAACCATTTACTAAGAATAAAAATTATAGTGTGAGAAAAATCAATCATAGTTAGAAATTGTGTAATCATGAAAAATAATTCATAAGATGTCTAAATATTGTCACCTTATTTTAAATCTATAAAAATTTAGGTTTAAACTAGGAAATTTATAATCATAATCTATTCACATTATTTATAATGGCTCATAAAGAAAATTTGAATTAACCCACACACATCCCCCAGAGTGTCTAGACAGGTGTGTAGTCTTAGTCCCACTAATTGTGCACTAATTATGATCGAGTTAATACCCAATACACCCTTTTAGAGTTGTTACCCCTAGTTTAATCTATTACATAGCTATATACACTCTCCAGTATCTAGACAAGGATGTATTTTCTTATAAAACAACATAATCTATACTTTACCAAAGCTTTAGGATGTTATCCTATACTTAGACTTATCCTCAAAATTTTTAACGAAGTTCACTAATCATAATCTTTAAAAATGATTAAATCCTACATTGATAACAACTAAGGCGACCAAAACATTTCATATATAAATATTACATCATCATAAATGAATATTCAATACATTTTACAACAATACATGACCAAGGAACATAAAGGTTTAATGTATTCGTATACTAGATACATAATAATCTAATTTTATGAAATATCTTTAACATCTCACACAAATATATTCTCATGTAGTACACTTCTTAAACATACCCTAATTAAAACCTTTCTTCATAACCTAATGAAATAAAATATAAGAAACAATGAGATTAGATGCTCAATAAGGGTAAATATATGAGATATCAATCAATGAACATATGTGTGCATAATATAAACATAAGGTTATAAGAACATGATAAAAAATTATGAGAAATATACCCAATAAATCAAAGATCATTAATCATAAATAATAGAATAAAGATTTTTCATAAAAAATATGTAAGTAATAACTGTGTGAAATCTTTAATAATCAATCATGAGCCATGAGAACATATCATAATCATAATACATGTGTTTGAAGAAAAAAAAAGAATAGAAAATAATTTCCTTATTCAATGGTCACTACCAAGACTATCATAGTGGATTGGTTTCACTCCCCATTCTATCATTTCCTTATTCAAGGTTTACTCCCAATACTATCTTATTAGATAGATTCCCTTACTGAACTGGGTTCACTCCCCATTTCAGTCCTTTTTATCTCATGAGATATCCATATTTACTCAAAGCATTGGAGGGATATATAATTCTAGGACCACCCATAACATAATGAAAACCATACATATGTGTGCCATAAGATCATAAAAAATAATCATATAATCATATCACAACCTATGGAAAGAAATCATATCTCATAAACATTTCATTATTTCATTATATCATAACCTATGTAAAATAAATTTGTTTTATAAAAGTTTCATCATAACTTAATTAACCCATGGGAAAGAAATGGATTTTATAGAATCGTACTTAAATACTCATCATGATAATCCATCTAGAGAAATAAATTGGATTTTGTCATAATACCATATACCTAGTGAATTATAAAAATATTTAAAGGATGTTTACATAGATAAAAAATACCTTTAAAAAACATTAAAACCTTTCATTGAAAGGATGAGAAAAATATCATTTTATTTTGATAAAATTTTAACTGAAAATTACTAGAATATTGAGAAAATAATTTTCTTTGAAAATAACCAAGGAAAATTTTAATGGAATCTTCCAAGAAAATAATGTTCATGATGGTGAGAAAATAAATTCATGCCATATATGTTAAAAGAAAACATTATTTTCACACCTTTGTAAAAAGCCAAAAATGAATTATTCAAAAATATTTTAGAAATATTACTTTTATAAAATTTTAAAATAAAATAAATGTTAGTGAAAATGAACTTTTTAAAATATTTAAAGTATATATAATAGGTTTCATAAAATAATTTTGAAGAGTATAGACATAGAATAAAAATTTCATCGACCAAAGAGGAAATATAGTCATATTTAATTTAAAAACAATTTCACGATCATTTTAAGTACCAAAGAGAGAAAAATGGTAATAATACTTGAAAATTATAGGAATAACCATAGTATAATAAAATATATGGGATTTAATGGATAATATCCATAAAATTTTCCTCAATAGAATTTTTTTCATATACAATCTTGATAAGAAATGAAATTATAATATAAATACCTTACCTCAAGTCCCATCTAACTTTTCACACATCCTAATATTCTGTATAATAAATATATATTTTTTATAAATATATTATAGTACCATATTAATACATAAATTACTATTTATCATTCCTTTATAATTTATAATTATTCTTTTATTAACAATTTCTTCATTAAAATGAAGATTTAGGTGAAAAATGGTCCGTTTTCTATGCATGTTTAGGTTCAATTGTTCTGTTAATTTCAACTTGGTAATTGTTTAATAATATTTATAATCTTAATCATGAAATAATTTTCATATTTTTTTAATTATATATACTTTTATAATAATTCACCTAAATGAGTGATGAAAAATAAATTATATCACTTTATGGAGATGGTAGTTCGTACATACGCATGAGTGATGTTTCCATTTTTTGATGGAAGGAATGAAAGAAAGGTAAGTTATAATTAACATTTTATAATTATTATTATATCATAAATATCATAAATATTCATTGAATATATTCATAGTATGCCTCTATGGTGTAGCTTAGTTGGTAGTGGCCCTACGAGGTCTCAGTGAGGTCTCAGGTTCAAGTCTCACCGAGTTCTTCCTTATCAGTAGTGTAAGGATTTTATTATATTTACCCCCTTACCCAAATTTTTTAATAATAATAATAATATCCATAGTATCATCCATGTAAAGTGTATTTGAAAAAGAAATAAAATCACATTATAGAGGTGGTAGTCCACATGTATGCACGAGTGGCGTTATCATTTTCCAACAAATGGGGAGGTGATAAGGTAGATAAGATATTATAATTTAAAAATCATAATTATTTCATAAATATAATATTTAAATATTAAATCCATAATAATAAATAACCTTGAAATATGGTAAGGGAAAATGAATCATATCGTTAAGTGGAGGTGGTAGTCCACACATATGCACAAGCGATACTTTCATTTCCCATTTGATGGAAATAAAGTGGAAAATGGTTATCCCATAATCATAATAAAATATTAGTATATTAATTATAATTGAATAATTTTTTAGTATGGATAAAATGTATTTAAAGTAAGTATAAGAAGAATGAAACTTGAAAAAGATCAGAAAGAATATGCACCTCTTCTTTAGATGGCGTCATTAAGTCTATACCTAAAGCCTTCTAAAGATGGTATTATGATAAAAAATACCTCTAGGACATGGGTATAGATGTTATAAAAGTATTTTATCTGGTATTTATTGATATAATATGTTTTTAAGTGTGGATAAGAGTGTAAATGTTGTTTCCTTTGATAAGTGAGGGAGAGGACACACTTGGAACATTTCCAAATATTAAAATATATTAATGTATTACTCAAGCCAAATGCCTCCAAAATAACTCATATTTTAATATTATATGATATAAGGTATAAATATGATAAAAAAAGATTTAGACAAGTTTTTAGGTTATTTTAATCCATATCTCTTTAGTTTAACCCCTCACTAACCCCTTTTAACCTTTATAATATTAATGTTTTTTTACCATAGTTACTATTCATAATGACCAAAAATTAAGTTGAAATTATAATATAATATTAATTATTATGACCCAAAATAAGGAATAAATTTTATCAAATTTAATTTATTTAATGGTGGAATTTAATTTAAAAACAAATCTATAAAATAGGATGAAAAATGGTTTTCTAGAAAAATGCATTTTTTAGTATAAAAATGTTTTTATTCAAAAATAAAGTTTAATGTTGATTCCAATAAAATTTATTGGATTATGTTTTATCAAAATGAACTAATTAAAATTTAAAATTAATCAAAAATATAATTATTGTTTGTAATTACATTAAAAGAAAATAAAAGTTTCATAAGAAATCCATATTTTCTATTATGCACCAAAAAAATTACCTTTTTAAAAAAATTCTAAAAAATCACCCTAAGTTAATATTAAAATTATGATTTGATAAATGATATTAATTTACACATATAATTTTTTTGAAAATTATATACATTTTTTATAATTTTCATGAAATAATAACCATTTTTGAAAAAAACATATTTTTGAATCATAAATGACTCTAGAGAAAATTAAGTACTTATTTATTATGAATTAATAAATACATTTATTTATATAAAAAATTTATAAATATTTTATTAAATTATTATTCCTATTCATACTTTCCCATCCAACATCTAGGTGATAACTATTAAATTAAATAATAATAATTCAATAGTATACCACAGTTTGTTTAAACTCATTATTACATATAAAGAAGGATATAATAGATATTTAATTTATATAAAGAAAAATATATCCTAAAATCTCAGAGTTTTTCAAATATACTCAAAATATTTAGGAGATCAGATAAATTTTTAGAGAGACTATTCATATTATAATTCACAACAAACTTACAAAACCTTTTCAGAAGTGATTATAAAATGAAATATATAGAAAATTTAAGCTTAAGAGGTGAACCTAGCGTTTCCCAATCATTGATGTACCTAATAATATTGACTAAATGAGTGTATAAAGAGGTTAATTCCATAATTTTTCACTAAAAAGATATTTTTAAACTTTATACCATTCATACCTAACTTACTCATGATAAATCCTTTCTAGGTTATCTATCATTCGATAGGAATCCATAGTCTCGTGTTTCTTTTGCAACATAGAATTCATGGTAAAAATCATGAGTATGGAGACTTTATATGCATATTTTATATTGTTATCATTGTAATATAAATCCTATTATTAAACAACTCCACCAATTGGTTTCTTATGAATAGTATTTTCAAACACATAAAACTTTTCTTCTTGTTTGAGAACCATTCTCAAAATTCCAATACCAGTCAAGGAAGTTACTACCAATTATTTTATCCTTATACAATATTTATCTCAAGATTAGGATAGATGAAAAATTATTACATTTATATACAAAATAATTTTTTATTAGATGAGTATCATGCTTTATTAACAATTTAATAAGGACTTATATTAAATGGAATCCCACTAAAATGATGACCCCATTTTAAAACAAATAATATCCATTAGCGGGCCATGATCCATTTTCATTGAGAAATGAGTCCGCTATGAAGTTAATCTCACAACATAGTTATTTAGGTAAGGAATTATCCTAATCATATCATATATTTATATTTTATAATTAAGGAGACATCCATTTTTCTGATTTATCACATGGAAACACACAACAATATTCCCCTAGGATCCTTCATAAGGGTTTCCTAGCCATGTGTAACCCAAAAAAAATTCCAAGAACAAGATAACAAAAAAATAATTCCTGGGAAACCCTACTATAGAATAGAATACCCAAGAATGATCCAGTTCCACCCATTACTTTCATTCCTTACATAAGATAATCCAAGAGCACCATTTCTATAGAAGAACCTACCCGGATGGACGATCAAGGTCATGATAAGTTCCACTTTGTAAGGAATATAATACTTATTATTTTAAGAGGATTTAATATCACCATCATAAATCATGTTTATTAACTCATCTATTCATGATTCTAATGATTTATTTTTGAAATAATATTCCCTTTAAAAAATCAATACATTTAATCCATATTGATATGAGATTATTTACCCAACCCACAAGTTTGTGTTACTCACACAATATAGGAGGTAAAAATATTCATACATATCCCAATGCATCATATACATAAGGTACATGAACACTTCATGTAAAATTTTAGAGTTATATGACATTTATAATCTCCACATGATTAATCCTAGAGTGATAGATAGCCTACCCTATTCACCTTTATAAACAAGGCATAAGAATATAGGATGGTAGGTAGTCCTACCCCAAATCCATCTCCCTGAGGAGGCTATACTTAAGAGAGTATTAAATTCATGATATCTCTAACACCCAACACACACAAACTATGAACAATAAATAAATTCAAGATAATAACTTTAATTAAAAAACAAGGTTAAGGTAGCCAAAAAATAAATTTTATAGATTCGTACCTAGAATGGAATTTAAGGATCTATATTCTAGAAGCAATTTATCACATAAATAAAGAAAATATTCAAAATATAACCAATTATATATATATATATCAATAAAGTAAGTAATAACTTCTAAATAATTTGAAATTTCAAATATTTTAACTTGAGAACAATTTATGAAACTTTTCATAAATAAAAAAAACTATAATAATTTTATAATTTTGTTAATTATTATGGACATTCCATAATCATTAATATAAATAATGATTGTTTATTATAATATGAAATCTTTCATATTCATTATATGGAATTTCATTTAAGTATTATGATATTTTATGAATCATAAACATTTTATAAGTCAACAAAAATTATGTAAACTTGTTATATAATTATGTATAGTATACTTAATATTATTTAAGCATATAATAAATTCAATAATCAAAAATTATTTTGATGTGGTTTAAATAATTTAAAAAATATGGTTCATTTAATTTAAACAATTTAAATCAAGTTATTATAGACATTCCATAAACACATTTTAGCTTCATTTTAGTAATTCATAAAAACTTTATAAATTAATTCTTATTATTAAAAAATAAAACCTTTTATTTATAATATATTAATAATCCCATATAAATTTGAAAAAAACATATCAAATATTATTATTTAATATTTAAGGAATAAATAAATGTTTTAGAATCATTTATTAATCAATTATAAACCCTGTAAAATTAGTTAATTAATAAAATTTTATTAATTATTAAATATCCTCAAAATACCTTTTGTTATAATTTATAAACCATTTAAAAATAATAACAAAATTATAGTTTTTTTAATTTCTCTCTACCTTTACACACTGTATAAAGGTAATCTGGACTACATTTATATAGAAGTTTCACCACTCAAAGGTAATTTGTATTACCTTTATATAGATGCGGTGTTTCATAAAGGTAAGGGTAAAACCTAATACTCTTACACAAAATAGCTGTGTAAAGGTGAAAGATCCAATTATTAAATGCTACATGTCATGGTGAACCTTTTGTGGCCATATTTATTAGACTACAATAAATCTTTTTTCTTGGTTCCAAGTATGGTTCAATGAATTGGGAATTTTAAGGAAAACCACATGACATACTACACTATGGAGCTTGTCATGGTGAAATGTTAAATTATGAGATATATTATATAAAAATGGAATCCTCTCTAAAACCTAGATTATTCATATTGCTCATTTTATTTACATTAACAATTTATGTGTCATTGAATAAAAATTGGAATTAAACTTTGGCACAAATAGGGTGGTCATTTTGCATTAATGAGAGACCATATACAGTATATTTCCGTATGGGCTTTGATGTGGTGATGGAAAAAATGGAGTACTCTATTTTTCATTGGACTTTATTTCTCAAAAATTATTTCAACATTCCTAAAACATGAAAAGATCTAATACCATTTAATGGATTCGTTAGGGTATAATAAAAATTATTAGATACAACTGAAGTGATTAAATCCCTCATCCAAGGATACCCTAGCAAGAAATATGAAATCACATAAAATAAGAAATTAATAAACTATTGTAAACACATACCATCCAAAAAATATACAATTGAAGTGTCTTAAAAAATCATTCAAATGAGTTTAATGAAGATCATAAGAGTGGTAGAAAAAGGCCTCCCACCTATGGATATATCCATGGGTTGTTGCTGAATCATTCATCATATGAATGATACTCTCCTTCACCCATGGTGTGTTGGGACCTCAATGTGATAAGGATGAAGAATAAGAGAGATTCAGGTTTTAAGGACTCTCAAATAAGTATCCACCCACCCACAACTATCACATGTTTTTGTCTTTTTATAACTCTTGAGGATTCTCCTTCGGTGATATCAAATTAACTCATACATTACAATGCATGTGTTAATGCCTTGTCTGGATCAAGTATCACATGAATGAATGTAACTTCAGTTTAGCATTACATCCCATGTAATTCTTTAATAAATGATAGAAAATGTAGAATAATTTCTCTAGTGTCTAACCATTATTTACATCATAGGTTTTATAGATTGATATACACCATTATGCATGAAAATCATAATTTTCATGCAATTCATAAAATAGCTTATAATATAAGGATTTATGGAATATATCCTTCACTATTACTTAAACAACTACTTCTAAAACCCCATGATCCTAAAATAACAAAAGATCTATAACATACTCTCATATATTTCTTCATTATGATCACTTTATTCACTACCTTTGTATAGGCAACTAAATAGAAAAGGCTCATATGAGCTCAAAGATATAGATATAATCTAATATCAATCTGTAGAGACTTCATAGCTTCATCTCCATCTATGGATAGATCAAACCTTTGTGAGTCAATAATTTTCATGTTAGAGTTGGTTACCTAAAAAAAATTTATTATATACTCTATACTATGAAATCATGTATACAGTTTGATATATATACATTTTATGATTATCACATATTTTTTATTCAACATGCTCTATGTGATAATATCCTTAGAATATTTTTCACATTGATAGGATACAATAGTTCCTATAATAATGAGAACATGGTTATGTATTGGGAATATTCTTAAAATATGTCATATGATCTAGATACATATATCTAATAGGATGCATATGATTTCTGAAAATTTACTATTTCGGATTATAAGAATTGAGATTTTTCCTCATGAAGTTTGTACTTGGTTATCTTTAAGAGTATGCTATCATTAGGAAAAACTCGCCAGTTGGAATTACATTTATGATAGCATGAATAATGGTCCTTATAATTAATATCATTATATATATATATATATATATAGATAACATACTTATATTCATGATGAAAACCATGATGTATATACTTACGAAGAAGTAGCTTTCTTCATGTTCATCATAAGTTTTATGATATTAATTGAATGATTAGGAAATTATTTTTCCATTATAGGTTTTGTAAAAATATATTTCTTCATAATTGATTGAGATGAAAGTGCCTAAATTAAATCCATATCCATGGTGATATCATTTAATTAATCTAGTGTTTTCTATAAAACCCTTATAACATTTTAAATAATATTTTTTGGATTAATTGTGGAGTCGATGTGAAGTTGTGGGAATCACAGAGCCTCAATATTAATATATTAATAAAAATATATTATTTTTAGCCTACTCATGTGAATTATCAGGAAAAATGATTTTCCATAAAAATAAATCCTTATATGGAAATTATGAAGAATGGTTTCATTCAGGATAGGGGTTTTACCATAAGAGGACTAAAATTTGAGTTCATATTAGTAGTTTTTAGGACCAACCTTGATGATAAGTATTTTAATAAAATACTAAAAAAACAGGGATTTTATATATAATACTCATTTTCATTAATTCTAGTGATGGATACCATAAACCTTAGAATTAGAGAAGAATGATTTATATAGTGGCCCTGAGTGTATTTTTAGAGAATTCTAAGAATCAGTGAAATCAAAAAATGGATCATCACCATCACCAGTGTTAATGAAAACAAACATGATCTTTATCAACAAATAATCAAAATCAATGTTGGGATTTTTTATTTTCATTGATTCAATATTCATGAATTCTATATTGAAATTTATTTATTGAAACCTCTACTTTTATTGATTAAATCAGGGTGAATAATTATTCTATTAATCATTGATGTATTTATCATATTTTCATTCTAAAAATCCATAAACCCAACACCATGAGATTTATAAGGTATATTAAAATTTCACTTAACTTTTTATTGGCGTTTGAATGATTTCATTGGTGGATCAATTAATAAGAGGACATTCTTCCCCCTATATATATATCTTATCCCCCCTCTCTTTACCTATTGCATATGGAGGATGGGATGATGACCCTAGTAGTGGATTATGATAAAGAGGGGTGATAGGAAATTGAAGATAGGTAATGAAGTAACATGGGGTGGAGGTTAGAATAAGGGGAAAGTTAGTATAATGGGGAAAATGACACAGGGAGGGGTCAACATAAGTTGATAGGATAATGGTATGAGATAGAAAGGGCATATAGGAAGTAGCTAGGATGGTCCAATTGAGGATGATGCAATAATGACAGGCTCAAACATGACAGCTTGGGAAGAGGTGGAGACACAAAGGGAGGTAGCCATGGAAATGGTTCGAGGTGCACGAGATGGAGATGCTGAATATGGGAGGTTGAAATCATAGAAGTGCCTATTGAAACATGACATAAAGGGTTATTGACCAAACCATACCTATCTATATAATACCCCCTCGGATCAGAAGATATCAATCCTTCTATTTGGTATGTGGGTAGACTAAACTGACCTAGTTTGACCCAGTGTGGGGGCCTAAGAAAGTGTAGCCTAGAACACGTCAACCTGATCTTGTGTTTGGGAAAGAAACTAGCCCAAGTGAGGTCTTATTGAGTATAATAATAATATAGTAACCAGAATAACAATATGTATGGGTTCCCTATGTCCATTTAGATGCTCCAAACCCCTCCCTAATGCACCATGTGCCATTCTTAGGGTCCTTTATATAGACCAAACTACCTGTGTATGGGATTTTTTTACTTTTATTCACCAAGTGTAAACTTTTGGAAGATATATTTTCTATCCAAATTATTTTTCCATTTAGATCACAGTAGAAAATTCTACTTGGATATCTGAGGAAATTTTCAAGATAGGATAATAATTTTTAGGATTTACCTCTATAGGGTTGACATTGGGGTTCAAGCATGATGATAAGAGTGTTCTAGGGGTTGGAAGCCCTCTAGTGACTAGTTAGTGTCATGTAATGGGTCCTCTATATCATCATAGGAAAGGTTGATATTACCCCTGACGAGAAAAACTTTCTCCTGCATCCTAATTTCTTTCCTTTAAAGAATATATAAGTTTTTATTTGGGATTATTCTTTCATTATTTACTTTTTATATGAAATTAAATTTATTTTGATACTTTTTTTGGTTTTCAGGGTGTCCGATTAGGTATGTGTATACTCACCCTTATATAGATATATTTGACTGAACATGTCTTGTCTTATGAAAATGACAGACAGTTTGGTGGTGATCTTGGTAGATGCAGAGTTTGTAATGTACAAACCTAGATCACTATATGAATAGTAACCTAAATAGTTCTCTAATTGACCTTAGGCATGCCTCCCTGAATTCTAGTACCTTCCGACTAGTAGAGGGGCTCTAAGGAGGTACCGTGGGGAGGCTATACCCCCAGTATAAAAGTACACAATCATAAATAAAATAAATAACCAAACATTATACACATATATCACATCAGATTATCCAAAAATAATAAGCAAACACTAATAGAAATAGTGGCTTAAATGTCGAAGCTATGGTGTCAGTTTTTTATAATCCAATGAAAAATGTATCTGTAGGAACTTTTTGGCATTGGTTTTAACATAAACCGATGAAATATTTTTTATATTGATTTTTGGTGTCAGTTTAAAAAAAAAACATCAAAAACACCACTAAAATTATTTATGGAATCAATTTTTGTAAAAACTAATCCCATAAATGAAAAAAATTGGTGTCAGTTTTCACAAAAACCGACGCCATAAATGTAAAAAAACTTCAGTGTTGGTTTTCACAAAAACTGATAATGTACATTTTTTTTAAAAAAATCGGCATCGATGTTTTTGAAAACCAACACATAAAATATTTTAAAAAATATACAAGAACTCAGAACCCTCATTTTTTTAGATCTGTGAAAACCTCTCTCGAATCATGATGATCCCGACGACGACCCGGTGATCCCAACGACCATTGTTGTTTATTTTCTTTGGGTTTTATCATAATTTCATGATATGTGGTCTCAATTCTTAATCCTCTATCATTATTTCATTATCTAAGGAATTATTTCTCTTCTAAAAACATTTTTCATCTGATCATCATCCGTAGTTTAATTTTATTTCTTTGTTCTTGTTTATTTTCTATTTCTACAAACATTTTTATTAGATCTTGTAGTATTTGTTCTTCTAAAAAATTTGATGGATAAAGTTAAAATTAAGTATCCATTTTTTTTGGTGAAATTATAATTTTTTATGTTTTTTTAAATTTTAGGTTAAATTATTTATCATTTAGCTATATTGTTGAGTTATTGTTTCAATTATTTTTATCTAGTTGATTATTATTTATAGATGTTGTTCTAAATGTTTGCTTATTTCGATAAATTTTTTATTTGATGAAATTATCAAATGGTCTTGATGATATTATGAAATAAACAATGATATATTGTGTCATCATTCATCAATATAATGTACATCACATGTAATGAATCCATATCTTTCAACTGTTAAATTAATAGTCTTCAATACCTTTTGACACATGCGACACCAAACTAATGTAACAACTATGTAATATAAATTGATACATGTTATATTATTGTAAAAAATTAAATTTTAATATTAATAAACCACAAGTATATAATATGAAAATAAAAAATTTACTATTTGTAAATTTAGAAGATATATAATTTATATTACAATTGGATTTTTTTCAACTAAAATATGTTAACATTTTTGGTAGTTGACATTACTGAAACAATATTTTCATATATGAACTAATATATTATAATTAATTAATTTTCATATTCTTTTTAAATAATATTACAAAACAATAAATATTCAAATGGTCATATTATTTTGAAATAATATATTATCATTAAGTAATTTTCATATTCTTTTGATGTTTCCTATTTGATTACCAATCATTTTTATTGAATGTGTTTATGTTTAAAATGTATCTATTTATATTTATATATATATTTTTAAATGTTTATATGTTTTAATATATTCACTGATTATATTGAAATATTAGGTATTTAATGTATCACAATTGGATACATTTTCGAAGAACCACTACTGAATATGAAAAAAGAGTTTCTGAATTCTTGGAATTTTCTAAATGAAATCTTAAAAAAATTGATTTTATTTTCTTTCCATGTGTGAATTTTTTGAATATGAGAAATTTAAACTCTAAATAAATCAAGGATCATCTCATTTGTCATGGTTTTATCCTTAATTATACACATTAGATCTAACATGGTGAAAGAAATAAAAATTAAACATCTAATGTTGATGAAAATGTTTATAATGAAGCAGAGGACTGTATTGAAGAACTAATTGATGGTTTAGGTGGTGAAACATTCAAAAAATTTAAACTATTGAATGATTGTTTTCATATTCTGAGAAATCATTATTCCAAGGTTGTAGTAAATATATAGTGTTATCACCATTTTTGAGATTAGTTAACTTGAAAGAAAGAAATGGGTGGAGTGATAAAATTTTCTCTAACTTACATGAGATTTTAAAAGAGCTACTTCCAAAAGGAATTGGGCTTCCAGATTCCAATTATGAGGTGAATAAAATATTATTCCCAATGGGATTGAGTTATAAAATGATACATGCTTGCACCAATGATTGTGTGTTGTTTAGGAAATAATATGAATTTTTATCAAGTTTTCATACATATGGGACATCATGCTATAAGATGTATAAAAAAGTAAACTTAGATTTATTATCAGGTACTGACATCTAACCTCATGAAAAATCAATTTTGTACTTTCTAATTACATCATCCAATAATTCCTTCATACAATTATGATAATTCAATTGTGATTCATTATTAGGTACCAGAATCAAATCTCCTGCTAAATCAATTTGGTACCTTCCAATAATTACTCGTTTATAGCATATATTTGAAAATTAAATTGATGAAAAAAAGTTAATATGGAATTCAGATGAGATCATCTCTGATGGTAACTTACATCACCCTACCAATTAACCATAGTGGAAGAGATCTGATAATTTTTTTTTTGATTTTGGAAGTGATGTTAGAAAACACAGAATGGGATTGTGTATTGATGGAATTAATCCATATTGAAGCCTAAGCATCCAATAAAGTTCATGGCCTATTTTGTTGGTAGTTTAGAACTTGTACCCACATCTATGTATGAATAAAAAATATGTTATGATGAGCTTGATGATTTTTGGACTAAAGAAGATGGGAAATGATATTGATTTGTATCTTTCACCATTAATTGATGATTTGAAATTGAAATGGGAGACATGCGTTAAAGTTTTTTGATTCATACAAGAAAGAGTATTTACTTTTGCATGATATGATAATGTTCAGTATAAACTACTTTCATGCATATTGAAACTTATCTAGATACAGTGTTAATGGACATAAAGAATTTATAATTTTTGAATAAGAGACTTCATATTATCAATTTTATAATGGAATAAAGATAATTTACATGAGACATCAAATATTTTTACAAATTTATCATCCTTATCATAGATTGAAAAAATAATTTTATGGTTTATAGGAATATAATCTTCCCCCATGACAATTGGTAATTGAATAATATTATGATAAGGTGAAAAATATTAATTTGAAATTTGGTAAGAAAAGAGGTTATGGTCTTCAAAAAAATATCTGGAAGAAACAATATATCTTTTTCAAACTACCTTATTGAAGATTTTTAGATATAAAACAAAATATTTATGTTTTTTATATTGAGAGAAAAATATGTGATTGTTTGATTGGAACTTTGTTAGACATAAAAGTAAAGAAAAAAAATGGATTTCATGCCAGATTAAACTTTATATAAATGGGAATACGTTTGGAATTAGCTCCCGCTATGAAAAGAAATAGAACATATTTTCCTCCAGCTTGTCACACATTAAGCAAGATTGAGAAGATGGATTTTTTTCAGTATCATCATGGTATTAAAGTACCTAATGGTTATTATTCAAATGTAAAGAATTTAGTGTCATTAAAGGATTTTAAATTAATAGGTATGAAATCTCATGATTTTCAAGTATTGATACAACAACTTCTACTAGTCGCACTACATGGTATATTTTCAACAGATATTAGAAATACTATCATTAGGTTATGTAATTTTTTCAAATCCTTTTATAGCAAAGTTTTTGATCCAAATATTTTAGATGTGTTGGAGAATGAAGATTATATTATTCTTTGTCACTTATAAATGTATTTCCTATATTTCTTGATATAATGGTTCATATGGTGATTCATTTGGTTCATGAGATAAGAATATGTGGGACTCTTTATTTATGATGGGTGTATCCTTTTGAAATATATATGAAAATTTCGATGGGATATGTTAATAACCCTTATTGACTAGAGGTCTCTATTTTTCAAAAATATGTATCAGTAGAGGTGATTGAGTTAGTTAATGATTATTTGTATAAATTAGATCATATTGGTCACCCTATATCTCAGCATAAGACAGTTGATAGTGAAGGTAGGGGGATTTGAGGCTTAAAGGTAAATTTCATTCTACATGATGAAGTGATGTAAGCATATTTTTACATTTTGAACAAAAAAATGAGATTCAATAATATATATCATCACATATTACAGAATTAAAGTCACAAGATCCAAAAATAAATGAAAATTGTATGATGATTGAGCATAAAAAGACATTTGTTTCATGGTTTAAAGAGAAATTCATCACATATATATCTACATCCGAAACATTGAAATGGTTGGTAGGGGGACCATTTATTAATGTGATCACATGGTCTGGTTTTTATATTAATGGGTATAAATTTCACACAAAGAAGATGGACGATAATATTTCCATTAAAAATAGTGGTGTAATGGTCATCATTGAAGCACTGCATTTTTTTGAGTGCGAAATATAAAAACCTAATTTCTGCATCAATTCCATATTTTGGAGTTCTTGAAGACATATGTGAAATTTATTATATTAAATTTTGAGTCACCAAGTTTAAGTTTAATTGGGTTGCAAGTAATAGTGGTGTGAAACATGATGAATATGGGTTTAAACTGGCTGATTTTGAAAAGATTTAGTTGCAATGAGGAACCATTTATAATGGAAACACATGAAAAGAAAATATTTTATGTCATTGATCCATCGAATGACTAGTGGTATATAATTTTTCAAGGGAAAATAATCCATTTGGATGATGAGTATGATGATGATGTTATTGATTTATACAAGGCCTCTTTATTTATTACACGATTTCTAGATAACAATGACTATAACACAGACATAATGCATGAAATACGAAATGACCATGCTGAAGGTATATGGGAAAATACTAAATTACTCTCCTAATTAATATGGTAATTAATTATATTATATTTCTTTTTTTAAATTTACATGTGTAAAAACAGTATTATTTAATAACTATTGGATATTTAATTATATATATTTTATTTTTTATTTGATTTTTTATGTTAAATTTTGATATTCCATGGTTATGGTTAAACATTTTTCATTGAAATACTTGACATAAATTATTATATTTTGGTTTAATTTATGCATATGAGAACACCTTTTCAAAATTTGTTATTTAAAATTTTAAATGTTTATATTTTTTAGAAGTAATTTTTATATTTAATAGTTCACCTTGCATATTTTCTTGGTTAAGAATCATAAAATCATTATTATTTTTAAAAATTACACATGTGTTCCAGTTTTTTTTACTTCCATTAATCTATTTTCCTATTTTATAATTACTAAATTTTCTAATAATTTTCATGTACACAAGAATTTTATCACATTTTCCCGTTTCAATGACGGATACAGATACATAGATAGATGAAGATCTACCAAGTTATTTGTCTTTTTTTATATTATTAAATATCCAGTAATATAATTATTTAATGAAAGAAAACTTTTAATTAAAAAAATATAATTATAGGGATACTAATGAGACTTTAGTGGGGTATTCTTTTGCTTTTAGTATTCAAAAATCAAATTCTTGAGTTGGTAAACATGCATTAAAAATTTACCAAAACTACCAATCTCTCATGGAGATGAGAAATTACATATTATTTTTGATGATAATAATAATGAAATTGGACCAAATGAAACACAGTTTATCAGTTATATCAGCATACAGATCCATTGTAGGATTAAAATTTTATATCCTGATTGGAAGTCTATCAACAAGATGGTGATATATCATCTTTGTGAGGCCATAAAGGTAAAATATCTCAATTGATTTATTTTATATAATTTTTTGAATATTATATATTTTAACGGAGGTTCAATTGAGGGATTTAAAAAAAATGTCAACAAAACATTATGTCTTTAGAACGAGACAAAATGAATGTCTATGCCAAAAGTTTCCATTTTTAGATAAAGGTACATGGAAGAAATCTGTTTCCACCAGACACGATGAAACATTTTAGGTATGATAATTATATTATATTATATTTTAAACTTTGTTATATATGTACCTAATTAATTATTAATTTACTTTTTATATAATAGGCCTCTAGGAAATCCCATCAAGACATCCAATTGAAGAATTTAAACCCTCATACTTTATCACGTGGAGGGTATAATTTATTAGACCAAAAAATAATTGAGAAAAAGTTTGAAGTACTAAGAGATCACTTCAATAATGGTTATGATGAGGTCTAATTTGATCTTCCATCTCTACCCACCCACTATGAGAAACAAAAAAGAGTGAGAAGAAGAAAAATAAAAAATTATCCTATAGAGAAAGCTAAGGAAGTAGATGAAATAATTATAAGTAAGTAATTATTATTTTACATGAATGTTTGTAATTTATAAATCAACAACACTAATATACCATTTTCATTTTTCATTTCAAGATGAACTTTAGGAGAAATCAAAACATGGAACTTTTATCCCTAAGGGTAGGATAGAAATCCTAGCCACTGCTTTCAGAAATCCATAAAAATCTAGCCACATAAGAAGATATGAGTTGGATGTTGGTATTTGTAGTGTTTTTAGTCATCAAAGTAAACAATCGAGTGACCCAGAAATCGAATCCTTAAAATATTAGCTGAAAGATATGAAATAGTCCATAGGTGACTAAATTAAAGTAGCTATGTAGTAGGATATATTAGAATAATCGATGAGACAATCACAATATGTGCAACCTTCCCAGCCTTCCCAGCCTCTTACTCAAATCCTACAACTCCTCACTCAGACCCGAACTTATACTGTGAGTGGTATGTAGGAGATCCTGATATACATTTTGTAGCATTCGAAGCCATGAATTTTTTGGGGGATTCTGTACATCACCATCCTATTCATATGGGATTGGTTAGAGTGTCGTTACATAATATTATTGATCATACTACTCTACTACCATTCCCTACCATAGAGGTTACCTGAGTTGGGAATTATATGGGTCATTTTTTAATTTGGAAATCTAACCTTCTTCGTCATATTTCATATGAGGTATATATATTTTTTAAATATTAATTACATTTGATTGAAAATTACTTATAATGTTTTTTGACATTTAACTTATATATGAGTATCTAAAATCCAAAGAAATGGAAAAAAGGAAAAAAAAGGTTCAAGAACAAACAACTGTAGTTACTTTAGATATTTCTGATGGTATAGAAATATTATCTTAGGTTTCTTCTTACTTGGATAATATCAATATGTTTTGGATGCCATCCAATATATTTGGAAGAGACCATCCCTTGATAATATTTAGAAAAGATATCATGGATCTAATTAATTTTGAATATCTCAATATTCCTGTGTTGTAGTTGTTTTCCATGTAAGTAAATTGAGGTTTTGGTTTTTATTTTTTTAATTAAATATGGTTTAAATTGACTAACTATATTACTTTTCTAATTAGGAATCTACGCACACTTCTTTTTCAAAATTACACCCCATGTGTTTAATGGTTTTATAGATCCAGAATACATTTCAACGACTGTGCAATATGTGTCCAATGAAAATAGAGTGTCATGTTTATGTGAGAGGTTATTAATGAAGGATATTTAGATTTTTCAATTTCTTGATGGGTAAGAATAGAAACATAATTATGAACTTATGTTAATTAAAATATCATTAAATGTGAACTTTTTGAATTGTAGGGGTCATTAGATGTTAAGCGTATTATTACCAAGTGAATACAAATTATATTGGTTTTTCTCTTTATCAGGTGGTGTTCATAGAAAATTTTACATCGTATTAGACAAGTAAGTATTTTTGTTTTTTTATAAGATCATTGTATTTAATTATCATTATTTATACCCGTATTATTAGTTTATATATATGAAAATGCAGGTCATTTAAAAAGTTTAACAAAGATCACTTGGCAATAACAAAGCCAAATGAAATTAACTCTATATTACTTTTATTTTTAGATATATATATATATATATATTGGTTTTTATTATCAAGTTAATGTTTTATTAACTGTAGTTTCATCGTCAATA
This sequence comes from Viscum album, assembly GCA_963277665.1. Taxonomy (NCBI): domain Eukaryota; kingdom Viridiplantae; phylum Streptophyta; class Magnoliopsida; order Santalales; family Viscaceae; genus Viscum; species Viscum album. Next base: position 201,290,116 of record OY728144.1, read on the forward strand.
AGGAAATGTTGAATGTGGTTATTATGTTCTACAATTCATGTATGAGATAATCAAAAATGGGGTCTCTACTGATCATGATCAGGTTAGCTATATTAATTATTTATATTTTCTTTCATAGAATTCTATTTTTTAATCTTATATCATTCAATGTTATTGTATATGTTCAATGATGTTGATTCGTACAATAAATATGAAATTAACCATCTTCTATCTTTGTTTGTGAACTATTTGTTAAGTATGATTATTATTTAAGGTATCTATATTCTATTTTTTCTGATTAGTATTACATTTTCCTAATAAAAATTGTTCAAAAATGAATTATTTTGTTATAATAGGCGTTTGAATATAATGATATCAAACGAATTCTCCAACAACCACCAACAATGATCATGTTGTAAATTTTAGGTATGTGTTTTTAATTATACATTATAATAAAAATGCATAGATAATTTTTTGATTAACTTGTTAAAATTATGTATGTTTTTATTGATTTTTAGTTAATGATACATTCTATTTGATGGCTATATACTATTTTTCTATCATAGGGATTATGATTTTTTGGAGGTGTAATATTTAAAATTTTCTATTTTTTTAAACTTTTGGTGTCTGGTTTTATAAAAACCGATGCCAAATCATTTTAAAAAATTAGAATGGTTTTAGGTGTTGATTTTTATAAAAAAAACACTAAAAACGAAGTCAGTTCGTGTTTTGGGCATCAGTTTTTAAAAAATTGATGCCAAAAACCTTGTTTTTAACATCACCTTTATAGATGTCAGTTAAAAAACGATGTTAAAATTGAAAAAAACTGATGTCAAATATTATTTTTTCACTAGTGAAACTAAATATGTTATACAAAATAAAATTATGACATATGGAAAATAAGAATACCACCCATTGGGCTGACTACATGTATAAAGAATAAAAGAAAAATAAAATACAAGGCTCCTTAAAAAATCTTATCTATACCTCATCCCGATCTCCTAATATCATCTGATCTACCCTACCCAAACATGAAAAAATAGTCCCAACCCTCAACCCAAACTCTTAATATATCAAGTGAATGTATAATCAGGTGTACAATAACCATAGAGGCCTAAGTAGGATGTTAATACAACTTAGTAGGACACTGCCAATGACTTCCCAAAATATAACCAATCGGATAAAGTGAATATAGAAGTGGGAAATATAAAAATTAAAATTACAAAAATTAAAAAATTTAAACTAAATTCATAATACAAATGTCAAACCCATAGGCTAGGTTCACCTAGGGAATAATATATACCATCTTCAGTCAGTTATGGGGTGTCTCAGAGCACATCACGATGATCATGCCAACTATACCCCACTGAGGGTAATATAACCATCCTCATAAAATAACCAAAACCTAGGGGTAATATAACCACCCTTAGGGCCCCAACATCCAATCAGGGCTAGTTTTCACCACAAGTTTAACTATCAACCAGTGTCTACCCTAGGGAAATGTTCACCCTAGCTTTAACTATCAAATGAAACATCCACCCAGGGGCTGTGTTCCCCCCTTGTTTAACCATCATTAAAATGTAAACTTGGGGAAAATTCTCACCCTGGGTTTAACTATCATCACCATAAAGAACAAAACATATATTATTTTCATATCACAAAATAAAAAAAACAAGGCATGAAGGCCCATTTAACATTCCTATTCTGAAATAATTCCAGTCATATTTACCTAAAAACTTTTTAAAAACAATTCCAATATATTATTATTTCCAAAACACCATTTCAAATACCATTTAAAATATCGAAGATTGTGAAATCCCATTTCAAAATTCTTGTTTAGAATCATATTTTCCATTTACCCACTTTAAACACTTTATACAATTTATGAAAAAAATATTCCAAACAAGGCCAAGGTTCCATGTAGGGTCTTCCCTTAAAATCACTCACATACTTTTATAAACATAGCCTTCTTTTGGGTTTTTTCAAAACTATATGGTCAAATTATCATCAAGGGACCCCACCAGGGTCACCTCTTTCCAAATTTTAATCTTGTATAAGGGGATTTAACTAGGTAAGTAGACATTATAAATAATTTAATTTTAAAAAGTTCAATTCCTAGAAAGGCTGGCATGACCACACAATGTATTCACTTGGAACATAAAAGACTATGGGTTAAGTATAGGTACCACCTACCTCAATTGAAGTTTTCCAATTTTATTCCAAGGGTCGGTGGCCCTAATAAGGTTTATCCAAGCTCAACCAACCTCATCCATGCTCAACCAAGATCATCTCGTCGACCTAAGCTCCTATATCAATAAAAAAATAATTAATTAATTAATTAATTATAACATTTATAATTAATTAATTAATCCAATTATAACTCAGTATAATGATAGATAACTCATCGGGCCTTAGACGACCGTCGAAACCATAAAAAATGGGGTGTCGACCATTCATGGAAAACCCTTAATTCTAAGATTATATAAAGACCCAACCTTAAGAACTAAAACCATAATTAATTTAATTTCAATTTGGGAAAAGAACACAATAAAACAATAATTTCAACATACCTTATCAAATCACATAGTAATCAGGTGAATATGGCATATTAGGACACCCTCGTCCTAGGTTTTATAAACTCCCCAGCCACCCCAGGATGCCTCCAATTCTCCCCTGAACCCTCCATATCTATTATAGACCTAAAAAAACATCCAAAATATTCCTATTATTCTACTATGACTCTCATAATTCCTTTTTTAATCCTAGATAAAAATTCATCCCATCCATTAGTTGTAAAGTTCAAAATTCCTATGAAATTCTCTTGCTCGTATAAAAAATGGCCATTAAAAACTCCCCACTATATAACTTATCATGCCAAAAACTTCTTAGTGGTAAAGAAATTATACATATCGAACCACCCCAGTGATTGATTCCCATTTAATGGCCACATTTCATCCTTTGACACCCAATTTTCTTTTAACGTACAACCACTAATTAAAGTTACTGATTTCCCAGCAATAAGAGCCAACACTCGTAACCATTATTGAAACACCGGGATAACACTTCGCTGAGTGCATCCATCTCAATAAATGAAAACATCGTCATACAATTTATTATCTATCATATTATACTCCCCACTATATGGATTAACTAAAACAGGATGATTTGGAACCATGATTCCACCTGCCATCAGAATAATTGACCGACACACACATCTCACATTCTCATGTTGTGCCTAGTGTGGTTTCTAATTGACTGCACCCAAAACATACATGTGGAAACCATTTAAATTTAAGTTCTCATTTTTTGTTTCCAAGTCCTTGTCTATAGAGATATTACTCAACTATTCAAGCATAATATGAGAACACCGACATTTCCTTGAAAATCCCTGGAAAATTCTCAAAACATACCTATTATACTTAATAGGATATAACCAATGTAGTTTCTAACCAACCATATCTAATTGTACAAAAAATCACCATCCAGACCTCCTTTATCATACCCATATTGAAAAAGATCATATGCGGCCATTAACACATCACCAAAATTCCTGAATACAATGCTATTTCCCTAGAGGCATCTTGATATCATCCAATTACCCATAATAATTTTTGTACCTGATATCTAGTGTGATCTCTTTGATTGTCTCATTAGTAATTTTTCCCACATCATGATTTCTACATGAATCAACGCATTCTTGATCCAAAACCTCTAAATCCTCACAAGACATCCCCAACCTAATTCCCATACTCAGACTCCTCCTAACACTGCATCTGAATTTTTTACTTGGAATTCACCAAATGATGTTGATGTATTTGTGTCTATTTATTCACCGGTTCTATAAATCCAAAATGATCATTGAAAAACCAATCCCATTCTCCCACACTCATTTTTTTTTCATGAGGGGAATTTCACCCATGAATAATATCATACTCTGAATCTATCCCTAAAATTCTCCTAGGAATATAGTAAAATTTGGTCCCATAACTCACCATCCTCCAAAAAGGCCCAAAAACCATCTAACGATCAGTCCCTTCATGATATCATGATCCCGTCTGCATGGGGTTGTATCACCCACATCTGACATCACACTCCCCAACATAGGAACACCCTTATTGCGTCCTTTATTATCAGGACCTGAGCATTACAGTCCACACCCTATCCATCCCCAATCATGATGAATGGATATGGCCAAACCCATGCATTCCTGAGCACCAAACCAAAATGTACTTCATCACCCATTCCCAACCTATTGGAATGTCATCCTCAAAACCCACAAAATTTCAAATCCAAAATGATAGTTACCACTATAAATTAGACTCTAGTGCACTTTCCACTACATGGATTTACTTAAACCACTGCTTGAGTGAAAAATTTACCAGGATAGATCACTATCACACACGTTTCACTCCTTTCAATCCACACTCCCCTCACCCCAAGCAACACTTTCCTTTAACCAACTCCTAGACCAACTATGTCACTACACCCGATCCATTTCCCCTTTATCCTCTACCATGGAGGAACATTTCAAAATCCTCCATCGAGCCCTGATCCGTCATCCCTATCGACGTCATGTGAAAAAATCCCCAGTCCTCATCTCACACAACTATTCACCAACCAAAATTCAAAAATATTCATGTGTGAACTATGCGCGTTATGTTGATTTCCTTCCAAGGAAACAATTATACTATCCCATACCACCAGGTCACTAGAACTCGGATCATGATCCCATGAGTCATGTTGCAACCAGACTAAGCTCACAAGACTAATTCAACAACTGGCCATGTATCCTTCATGTCATTTCCATCCAACTAGAAGCACCATCAATTATTTCATCTAAAAGTATCCTAACATCTTACCTATGTTAAGGATATCCATCCAAGAATATTGATGATTCCCCCTACCACATTCTAGATACAACCAACCTAGAGTGCTTTGGGAATTCCTCTTCAAAATAGGAACTCCACCCATGCCATGATTTACCTCACAATCACATGCTACATGGGTGTCGTTCAAAACTACAGGAATCCACCATGACCTGAGGTGTGTTAATCTCATCCACATGCTTAACCTCCACTCGGCACCATTCCAAACCCACAACCCTCTATTCACACTCTCAAAGTATACTAAATGAAATTATAAAAATAGGTTCAGGAACCCAAATAGTCCTTATATTATAAGGTAGTATCGATACTAAATCACTCAAGATGTCTTCACATTCATGACCAATTAAGGAATCACTATGACTATGTCATACAAATGGTCACACCTTATATACATCAGTCTCAACCTCAAAGTACTTAACCATACTTTTAACATCAAAGTAACAGTTAAACTTGGTCCAACCCCTCTTGTGGGATACCCTGTGACATTTACCACCACCCATATAAGGTTTGAGAAAACACTAAGGGCCTCTATGCCTCTCAGCTAGCCCTACCAGTCAGGTCTCACTCCAGGGATACTAGGTACGACCACCTATCCCTACCAAGTATTACTAAGGTCATAAATCATGGGAAACATATCAGTTACCATCTATACCCATACCAAATCTCATATTTCAAACCAACCACTCACATGTTCCGTAGAATATAAAACATCAGGCACCTCATGTGAAACCATCCAACCAAAAGTGCATCGATTCTCATGAAAATCCACACATGGGACTGAACCTGGATAAATCACAACCCAATGTTCACAACTATCTCATCCAATGAAATTATCCTAGATTATATATACCAAGGAACCACACCCATGAGGTTTGGTTAGATATAATAAAAATATAATATATAATGGAAACACTATATAGGTTGTTACTGAAACTTTAAATAATTGGGCCTACATAAAACTCACCACCAAGGTGTTTATCTCTAAGACATTGAATTATTTACTAACCCCTCTAGGTCATTACTCATCCCTTGACAAAGGTATTGTACCACTATTTAAACCATAGATCATCTCACCATATGATCCATAAGAACTACCACTAGAATAAAACATATATATACAAGTCATCCTAATTGAGTAAAATGACACCAAGTAATTATATTTGAAAACACCATATGAGTAACTGATAAAACTTTAAATAGATAAAACATAGTCTCCAGAGATAAAAATCTCACTAATAGGCCCACTACATGTAAGGTGGATCCTTCATGCCTAATCATGATGCAAAATATGCCTCTTTCCATAATTGGTTAATAGACAAATTACACTAACTAAACTCTTTCCAATAGGCCAAGAGACAAAGTAAAATAAATCATAAACCATAAAACTCAAACCTCATGTGCATCACACTAGGTGAAAACCACAAATAACCATAATAGAACAAGCTAGAACATCAATCCCATAACTATGGTAATCTGAACTTCCACCGGGAAAGGTTTTTGTGACACACTAGTCTGGGATCAATCACAAAATTTGGCACATCCCTATATATCCTTCCCATCAACTCCCAAAATAGTAAGACAAAAATAAAAACATATTTGATATAACTTTGTAACATCTTGGGATGGATTACTTTATGAACAATAACCAGACCAGTTGATCATGTGACCTCAGACACACTTTATTGAAGGCAAGAGGAAACTTACTAGTAGTGGGGGTCTAAGTTGGTACCGTGGAGAGGATATAAACCCAATATTTGATTACACAAGCATAAATAAAACGAATAACCAAACATCATACCCATCTATCACATTCGAGTACCTAGAAATAATAAGTAAACTAAATATTCAATAAAAAGTAAAATGCTAACATATGACATATAAACATACCAACTATTGGTTTGAAAAAATGTACAAGGAATAAAATAAAAAGGAAATAAATGGATACACTAAAACTCTAATCAATACCTCATCATAGTCTCTTGATATCATCCAAGCTTCCCTGCTCAACTATGAAAAACCTAATCCCGAGCCTCTGCCCCACTTATGCATTAATCATGTGAACATATGATTAGGTATGAAAGTTCCATGGAGTCCCAATAAGGGTGTGAGTAAAACTCAATAGTCCACCACCAACAGTGTCCCTACATATAAAAATTCTAAATAAATTTCATGAAAAAGTATGCAAGCTAAGAATTATAATTATAACCATTAAAAAATTTAAACCGAATGAAAAAAAGAAAAAACCAAACCTAGGTGTCGGGTTCTCCTAAGGAACATTACAAACCTACTTTTGTCTATGTTATGTTGTCTCTGAGCATATCACAATGATTGTTCCAACCATCTCCCACCAGGGGTAATATACCCATCCATGGATAATAACCAGTACCTGAGGGTAATATACCCATCCCTAGGTCCCTAGAGTCTACTTGGGGGGTGTGTTCACCCTAGGTTTATCCATCAACCATCATTAACCTGAGGTCCATGTTCACCCTATGTTTAACCATAAAACCAAGAAAATACTTAGGGATCATGTTCACCCTAGGTTTAACCATCATCATTGTGTCCACCCAGGGTAAATGTTCACCTTGGGTTTAACCATCATCACAACATCCACCTGGGGGGGCATGTTCTCCCTGAGTTTAACCATAATCACCATAAGGAACAAAACATATATTATTTCTATATCATAAAATAAACAAAATACAAGGCATGATGTACCATTTAAAACTTATTTTTTGAAATAATTCTAAACCCCATTACCCAAAACCATTTTAAAAACCATTCTAATTTTAATGCTAAAGACCATTCCCAATCTATTTACAAAATTCCAAACACATGCCATCAAAACCATTTCCCCATTTCCATTTCTAAAATCCAATCTATTCCCATTTAAAAAATACCATTTCAAATACCATTTAGAATATTGAATATTGTAAAATTCCATTTCTCAATCATTTCTTAGAATCATATTTTCCATTTAACAACTTTAAACCCATTATAAAATTTATGAAAAAATATGAAAAACAAGGGAAATGTTCCAAGTAGGGCCATCCCTTCACCTTACTCACTTAATTTTATAAACAGAGCCTTTTGTTTGGTTTTTATAAAAACTACAAGGTCAAATTCTCATCAAGTAACCCCACTAGGGTCACGTATTTCCAAAGTTCAATCATGTATAAGGGGAGTTTAACCAGGGAAGAAGAATTTCTAAAGCATTTAATTTAAAATAAGTCAATGCTCGATGAGGCTGACATGACTGCCTGATGTATTCACTTAGAACATAAAATAATATGGGTAAATTATAGGGAAAATTCACCTCAATTTGAGTGTCCCCATTTAATTCCAAGGATTTGTGTCCCTTCCATGGCCCATCCAAGATCAACTAATCTCATGTATGCTCAACTGGTCTTGTCTTAGTTACCTGAGCCCCTAAATCAATCCAAAAATTAAAAATTAATTAATTTTATAATTTATAATTATTTAATTAATCCAATTAAAAATTATAATAATTACAAATAACACATTAGTACTTAGAATAATATTTAAACCTCAAGAAACATGGTTTCAACCAACTCCGACACACCCCTAAGTCCAAGCCGAGCCAAATCCCCAACCTTTGACACCTAATCCATAATAAATTAAATTGAAATTTGGGAAAAAACCTAAGAAAACCAAAAAATATACATACCTTACCGAATCATGAGTAATCAGGAGCAGATGAAATCTTAAGACATCATCATCCTAGGAATCATGAGACCCCCTTGAGAAACGACTGATTCCACTATGCTCTGGTGATATCACTAATGAAAACCTAGCTCGATAAGAAGAAAATTAAAAGAAGAAGAATATAAGAACAATAGAGGTGAATAAAGGTGGATAAATACCTTAAATTGGTGTTAAAACCTCCTTGGAATGTCTCCCTTGAAGGTTATTGAAGAGGAGAGGAAGGGGGGAGAGGCCCCTAGCCTTGTGAGAGAAAATATGGGGAGAAAAGGGGATACCCCCCTAAAAACTATAGGGGCTAGAAAATACATGTCATCCTTTTAACGGGCCACCAACTAGTTGGTACTGGGCTATTGACTAATCGGTGAGCCCAAAAGCCTATCCATGATTCTATCCATCCCATAGGTAAGCTTATAGCTTGCTGACAGCTAGCTGATGGCTATAGACTACAACCACCTTATATCCTAGATACCTCAAGCTTCCTCCAACACTCCCCTAGACCCACTAAATCCCTTATGAGACTCAAAACCCATCCAAAATAAATCTCTCATGGAACTCAAACTCTTATAATTCCATTTAAAAAATATTGAATCAAAATCTAGACCACCATGTAGTTGAAAAGTTGAAAATTCCAATGTAATTATCATGCTTGTAGGAACACTAGTCATTACATAGTTGAATGATCTTAGTGGTATATGGTGGTGGTAGTAGTGGGTGGTGTTCATGTTAGGAGCTTTTTCATCACTAATATATCTTCAATATTTCTTTTTTAGGTTAGTGTTTTACCATTGGTTTGATTTTGAAATGATTAATCAAGAACTGAATGATCATTGAGGAGGGGGGGGGTGAATCAATGCTCTTTTTTTATTTTTTTTTCATTCTTATAAAGAAACATTTTCCGGCTATTAAAGAGATATGAATTTTCTGAGGATAAGAATAAAATAAAACTATGGTAACATAAGTATTTACAAGGTTCACTACTCAATAAGAGTTTCTAGTTCTTGAAATGGTTTGGAAATAATCCAATACCACATAATCCACTAGAAAATAATTCTTTTATGTGGTTATAGGAACCATGGAATACACTTACACTTGCATTACACTATAATCAATTAACAGTTCCTGGGATCCTTGTACCAGTAAATTATGTAACAAATATTTTTACAATAACTTTAAGAAACCTTCACCAATAGGATTTAGTATATTATTACTGTGCTACTTTAACTTCTTTACACTTTCTCTTCATGAAAGTAATTATTCTTCACTTTCTTATCCATTAGTTATAAAGAACTTATTTAATCCATTGGTTATATTTCCAATAGGTTCATCTGGTAAAATATGTTCTATGGCACCATCTATTTCCTCCTTGTTGATTGAAGCAAAAAATTTCCTACTATCTGTCTATTCACCTCTGTATATAGTCTATATAATCCCACTTGGTATAAAAATATATACAGTGTATGACCAATGAATCTTCTAGCTGTTCTAATTCTACCTTTCCAACCGTTCTCATATGTTCATTTTTTCACATTGTCTATCTAGCAACTATTGATGGAATACTCTATCTAGAAATTGAAGGTATGATGTTTTTTTACAATGACTACCTGATTGACTTTCTTCTTCTTCAATGATTCATCTCACTTTTCTCATATGAACAATGTTCATTATAGGTGTGTATAAACACCCATTTATATAGTAGTGCTTGAAGTAGAAAAGGGGAGATTTCCAATTTATTTTCCCTCCTAATAAAAAAATAATAGAATCTCCCACTTAAAAAATTTCACCAGATTCTTCTCAAGACTTCTAGAGTATTATTGCATCTCTTTGAAAACTCAACACTAGAAACTTTCCTCAAACTTACTTAACCTTGGTGTTAAAAAAATTTATCAAAATTTTTTAACAATAAAAGAGAACCAAAATATTATTTTGTGATTTTAGGAATTTTTAATGATCAACTCAACATTATAACTTTAAACTTTTAAGATATTTAGGAATGTTTACGAACTTTATATGGAAAACATCCATTTTATGAATTCAAACAAAACATCTATTGAATGAAATCAACCAAAACCTTATGTCCAAAAGTCTTCTAAACAATGAATTGTAGAATTCTATCCCGTTATCCTGAAATAAAATTTAACTGATACTTTATATAAACCCATACTATAGACTTTTTAAAATTTCATATATCCTTATTTCTGAAAAAAATAAAACTTGTTCATCCAAAAGAGTCAGTCTGATAACATAGTATGATGATCTTCATCTAGTGTCATTCCCTAAAAATTTAACTTTGATTAGAAATATTCATAAATTATTGACTAATATTACTTATTATTTTTTTATGAACTCTACAAATATCCAACCCTTAATACTTTGAACACCCCTGATCCAAAACTTCATAGAATTTGAACTTTAGGATGTGTAACTTTATAAAAATAGGTTTTAAACCTTAAAAAAATTCTCCTTTATATGGTAATATCACATCAATGGGATAAAACTTATGAATTGTAAGGCTACCATTATTTGAATACTCTATTTACCCTTATGTGGGGGCCTTTGTTTTACAGTGTCTATCTAGTGTTCTTCCACATTTCTTCATAGTGAAAACTTTATACAAAAATACAATTTTCTCCGCCTTTTTACTTATGTTAGAAACATGGGATCCTCTGGTACTCTTGATATTAGGAACTTAAAAAAAAACAAAGCATTACCATATTTTTTTAACGAACACTCTATAAGATGAAACTTATAAGCATGATTAAATAAAAATATAACACACAAACATAGACTGATAACCTTTGTTCAATAGACTCGATTCAGAACCCTCCAATAGATCATCTCCATCTGATCACCTTTATTGAAAATATTAAAAAAGTAGGGTGATTTATATATTTAAGAAAATCATTATTATGAAAATTAATCAACAAATGATAACACATTAAAGATAAATTTCTTACAACTAGTATCACCTTTAGTAGCTTGGCCTCAACAGTCCCCCCTTTGGATTTTGTTATCAACCAAGGAACATAAATCACTAAATCTTTATAACTCATGAAATGGATTGTTTATCTAGATATTATAATATTACATGAGTGAAATTGATGTTAGAAAAGATAATCATTGAAAAAAATACCATGATGTCCATAATACGTGATTTAAGAAATTTTTTCCTTACACTTAAAACTTTCACAATATCTTCCTGTAAGAAATTTTTTTTCTATATTCACTTCAATAATCTGTTAAAATAGTTCACACATGTTTCAATCACAACTTACCCCCATTTAAAAAATCCCCCTAAATATAAAATATTCCTTAAAATGTTAAGAACATATCAATTGATAGATTTATGTTACAACTTTTCTTACCCTATACAACATTATCTAAAGAAAAGATAAGAGAAGAGATAGATTCCCATACCTTAACCTTGAATAGAGGGAGGTTAAACACCCATTATCAACCTCCAATTAAGAAATTATTCCTCTAGAAATGGTTTTGTGAAAATATCAAAAACTTTCTCTGTTGTTGGAACAATATATAGGTTTAGTTCATTATTTTACACATGATATTTGATTAAGTGATATTTGATATCAATGTTCATGGAACAATAATGTTGCACTAGATTCATAGTGAGATTTATAGCACTTTTATTATCAAAACCCAAGATAAGGGGTGAATTCACATCAACAAACAAGTATTCTAACTATGTATTTATCCAAATAAGTTTAGTTTCATCTTGAGTGGAATAAACATATTAATATTCTACTACACTAAGATTTACATAATATTTTTTATTTGTATGCCAACTAACACGTCTTTTTACTAAAAAGAAAAGTCAACCATATGTGGATATTATGTCATCAAAACAACTTCCCAATCCAAATATTTATAAAAAAACATATTAATCTTTTCTAAGATGTCATATTTTATCCTAAATTAAATAGTGAATTTTATATATCAAAGAATTATTTTTTCATCTCATAATATAAGATTATTTTGGAGCACTTTAATACCTAACTCATAATGTAACAATAAACATAATATATGGTCCTAAAACCATTAGATACAACATGATTCTAACCAACTTCCTAAACTATTTAGGATCAACCTTCTTACCTTCTCTATCTCTTTCAAACATAATTCCTACTAAAATGGGCATGGAAGCTAGATTTGAATCTTATATGCCAAATTTCATTAGAAGTTCTTTAGTATACTTGAGATAGGAAAATATATTTCTTCTTTTGAGAGATTTGTAAGCTAAGAAAATATTTCATTTATCATATCATGGATATTTAAAATAACTTATTCATTTCTTGAGTAAATGTTTCATATGTTTCTTCATCATTCTCCAAAAATATGATATCATCAATATAAACAATCAAAATGAGAGAAACCTCATGATTTTATTTTATTTAAAGGTTATTGTAAGCTCTTCCTTTATTTAAGTTCATATTCCTTAAGAAAGTATCAAATTTTTGATACCAAGATTTAAATCTTTCTTCAATCCATACAAATCCTTCTTTAATTTTCACACATGTATTTCTTATTTCCCAAGTAGAAATATACACAGTTTTTTAATATAAAATTATTCATAAAGATCTATATTAAGAAAAGGTAACTTGACATCTATATAGAAAATTTTATATATCTATTGCGTATCAATATAAAGAAATTTTCTGATAGTTTATAACCATCCCATAAAAGAAAAGTCTCATAAAATTCAATTCCTTAAATCTACGAGTGACCTTTACAAACCAGTCATGTCTTGTTTCCTATCACTTCAAAATTTTCATTAATTTTTTTATAACAACTAATTTGTAAGAATCACATTATTGTTGTTTAGTTTGGATACAAGTTCACACATGTCACCCCTTTTAATATGATTTAGATTTTCATTTATAGTATCAATCTACTCTTAATGCTCTAAAGCATCATATTTTTTTAGTTCAACCTGTGAGTATAAGGAAGTTTGTGAAACTAACCTTGATGTTATTATGGTTTAAGCATATTTTTATTGATCTCTAATGATGTTATAAACTTAAACTTGTTTTTTAAGCCTAAGATGATATGAATATAAATTTTCCTTATCACCTGAGATAGCTGAGTTAGAATATTCTTCTTTAGTAACTTCTATATTGTTACTATCATTAATAACTTTTTCATATTGTTTAACCAAAACCACATAATATTCCCTTTATTACATTTCTGTGACTGTCTATGAACCATCCTTATCATATTGTTTAATAACTTTCACATATTTCAAGTAAAAAATCTATAATTTTTCTTTTTTATAACACCTATAACCTCTACCATTAATAGGGTGGCTAAAAGATTCCATCAATACCTCTCTGATAAATCTTCCCAAAATTCTTACCCTTGACTTTTATAATTATAGGATAGTCAAATATCCTCTGGCATTTCAAACTTGTGGTTTCATTATAATAAATTTAATAAAGAGACATATCAGAGTTCGTCCAATAGAAACATTGATTCTAAACATAAAATGATGCTTTTATATCTTTCCTTAAAAAATATTGAGAAGTATCATGTTTGATCAACATTGTTTGTTCCATCTCCATCAAACTTATATTTATTATTTCAGCAACACCATTCCACTATGGTGTATATGGAATAATAAACTCATGAGAAATTACATGCTTTTCAAGATATCAATGAACTTCCCACTAGTATATTTACCACCATTATTAGTTTAAATATTTTTCACAAAATATCCACATTCTTTTTCTATACTTCTCATAAAACTCTTAAACATTTTTAGAGCCTCTGATTTATGTTTCAAAAAAATAATACATGTAATGAAAGTAAAGTAATAAATAAAATAAATAAAGTACTTATCTACATTTTTTGACTTTTCACTCATGGACCCACAAATTTCAGAATGAATCAGCTTCAAGGGAAGATTTTAATATATCTAAACTTTCTTATGAATTGAGTTTGTAATATCCCTATTTTGGTATATGAAAAAACAAAAATATCTTCTTCTTATCATGTTCGGAATATCATAAACAATTTCTCTTTTATTAAATTTATCATATACCTATGAAATATATGCTCCAAAATTTTGTGGAATAGTTGATTTTATTCCATCATTAATAGATTGAATGAAATTTATGTATCACCTACTTAAAACAAGTTTCCCTTTGTTTGTTTAACTCTCATTACAACTTTCACATATTCTATCCTCTTAGGAAAAAACCATATTTTCTGATTTTTTTTAACTTCATCAAAAAGTTGTGAAACACATAAAAAATTGTGTTCCAACCCATCGATAAACAATAATCTTTTAGATTTTAACTTTTCTTCCCTGATGGTAGTTGATCCAAAACCTTTGATTCCGAGCAACTCATCATTACCAAAATTCAATATATCTTCTTTATAATATATAAAATTCTTAAAAAACATAAAATCTATTTTCATATATAAATAACATCCACTATCAAATATCTAATATCATTCTTCTTTTTTATCTTTGAGAGAAGTTTCAATGATTAAAATTTTTTCTTTTTCTTTTTCTTTCATCCCATACAAAATTTGATATTTTTTTTGTATATTTTTTTGTAATGGTATATTGAAAATACATCCTTTTTCATGGTTTCCAGGACGATCAAATATTTCAAAAATATTTTACAAGGTTTGAAATTTATTTTCAATCTTTAAACTGACTTTTTTGAGTTGTCTCCTTTGATTGTGTAGACTGCCCCTCAAAATTAGCCTCTAGTTCCTCATGGGTTTATTGTAATGTTTGTGATTGAACCAAAACATTTTATTTGTATTCTCAAAACATCCAAAATTCCCTAAGTAACCATTGAAATAATATTTCTCTTTGAAACTTACATATTTTCTGATGTTGTGAAACTATTTTTCACCACTTTCATACCTTCCACTTTGGCACTGTGTGTAACACCCTGAGATTTTGTGATTTTTTTAATTAATTTATATTTTTGATATTTTTCATTTCATGTGAAACTGAAAATAGTTATATATATATATATATATATTAAAAAACTAAGTTAAACATTAATTTCACCTGAAATAAACTTGGATTGTGCTAAATACAACACTAGCTTAGCTTTTGCTACACATAACACCAACTTGGCTTGCACTATACACAACACCGACTTAACGTATGTTACATGCAATACTAAGTTTCTAAGAAACATCATTTTATTGTTATAATTATTTAAAAGAGTTAGTTATAACATAACCATTAAAAATTAGTGATATTAATAGTAATAAATACATTTAAAATATTTTTATAATGGTTTTATATAAATAAAACATATGTAAAATGAAAAATATAATTTTTTGTAAAGTCTTTATATGTTTAAAAATACTATTTCCTCAAATGAACTACTTCTCATATCCTTTTATGAAGAACAAAAAAATTAATTTTAGACACATAAAAAAATTTCATTTGATAAAATAAACTTTATTTTTGAATTTAGAATGCTAAAATTATCTCAGGGTAAAGTTTTTGGATTTTTCTGAGAAACTTTATTTTTTATGAATAGTGAAAAATACTACATTTTAGTTAATTACTTCCTTTTCGATTAAAAAACTATTAATGTTAAATTATAATTTAATTTTTTAATGTAAAAATAGATCAATTATACATCTATTAATACAAATTATGTTATTATAATCAATTTCACTTTGAAATTGAATATAAAAACTTTACAATATTTTAAACATTTTTCTACTTTAAAAACTCGTTATTTCGTCCTGTTTGTGGGATTAGTATTAATCTTAATTTTTCAGATTTTGTGAATTGAATTTATAAAAATATATAAACACCATTTTAATAAATATAATATTTATAGTCTACTTAGATCATGTTAATATTTTACCAAAAAAATTAGTAAAAGTGATTAAAATTAATCACTACGATTAAAGTCAAATTAAGCTTAATTAGGGAATAAACATTAATCTTAGGGGCCTAAATGACCTATCAACTTGTAAAAAAAACAATTTTATGGAAATATTTTGGCCATAGACCTTCAGTTAAATATTTTTTTTCTGGTTTTTAGGACTTATTTTAGGTAAGAACATGTGTACACCTAACTTGTTTTTAAAAATTCCAAGTGAGTCCTTTCCCTTCCCTATAAAAGGCCACCACCTCTCTATATTATTCACACCTCTAAAAACTATTATCCTTCGAAAATATATAAAAAATAAACTTCTCAACATACCTCCCTTAATCATATAAACATCTCATTGGGAATAAATAAATCCAAGGAATCCTTTTGGCATAAACCAAAAAGAGTTACCCGATTAAGAGGTAACCTCTTATCTCAAGCTCCTTTATTTTATTATACTTTCCCACCCCTCCAATATATTTATTCCATGATTTTATAACAAAAACAATATCATAAATATACTAGGATGTTTTTATGCTAAGGTATTTACCTACACTTACACACACCTCCATCTAATGGGTAACCAACATACTGTTTATGTGTACGGTGAACTACTGCCTCACTAAATAATGATTGTTCATTTTCCCTTTACCGCCTCTCATGGTGAAAATTATGATGGAAAATATGTTTATATATGTTATATATTATATTTATTATATATTTAAGATTCTAAAATTATTTTACAACGCATATCTTTATACTTTCCATCTTGTGTTAATACGATAATTTCATCTGAGGAAGTGTGGACTACTGCCCCCTCTAAACAATGTGATTCGTTCATACACTAAATTAAACGTATTAAGGATGTATTTAGTCAATATATATGATATAATAAAGATAATTTAATTATGATATATATATACATATATATACATATATGTCTTTTATTTTCTTTCTTTCAACATAATAATTTAACAGAATAACATTCATGCGTACGTACGACTTACCGTCTCCATGGATGGTTTATTCCGTTTCATACTTATATATCATATGGATTATTATAATAAAAATATATGAATATAAATTATATTTTAATAGTGTTTTAAACTATGGAAATAATTATATAAATATAAGTACCAAAGATATAAAAAATTAAGACACATGCGAAAAACAAAGCAGTTTTTACCCGAAGTGAAATCATAACATAGATTTGTTAACAAGAGGGTAATATAAATCCATAATCAAACCATATATGGTATTATAATTAATAATATGTTTTTTTATATATTTACAATAAATTTATAGTTATTATATATGAGGTTTTACTAAGTATGATGAGAGTCAAGACACAAGGTAGGGGATTCCATCTCACTTTTTATTTCCATGAGATACATGCTTTATTCACCACCCATTAATTTTGTGTGGCATGTATAATTCCCATGGATGTATTATATGACTATTATAATTAATTTTATGGGTATTTAAATATCCATTTTATCCTATTTATTTCACATGGTTTATGTTTCAAAAGTTACCAAATCGATAAAATTGTTTTATATCAATTTTCCTTGTTTGAGACTCATGTTTGGTTATGCACCTAAATTCTTTTTAAAGGTGTATATAATTACATTTTACATGTTATATCATGAATATAATTATTTTAATTTTATTTTAAGCTTCATTTAACTTCCTATTATTACATGGAGACTATGATCCCAAGCTACCCAGTGATAAGATTTTATTGAAATAATCTCATCACTTTTCAATATTTTTAATCATTATGATTGTTTAATGAAATTTTATGATCGATATCTCAATAAAATTACTTAATTTTATTATCATATGGTTATTAATAATTTATTAATATATTGGTACTATTTATTACACTCTTTGGTACATAATATAGTTAATAAAGTGTTTTTAAGAAAGCCCTACTTTACCCTCTCTTTGGTCAGAAATCTGTGTTACTTTAAAACCATGTTTTATAAAAATAGTTTCCAATAATATCTTAATAATATCATATGACCATTAAAATAATTTTTCTCTTTTTTTTTTAATTTTCTAATGTTTTCAAAGGAATATTATTGACTCTTTCTAAATGAGTCATTTTTCTAACCTTTTTACCACACAAAAAGAATGATCTTTTTACCTCATATGGAATTTATTAATTTATCCTCAGTAAATCATTTTAAGATTTATTTTCATGTTTAAAGGTTAATTTTTAAGAATTTGTTTTAAAAAATATTTTCAAATAATTTTTTTTCAAAACGTTTTCAAGCTCCTTTTATAATTTTTTAAGGGAAATGGTTTTCTAAATGTTTTCAAGCTCTCTTTATATGTTTTCAAATAAAAAGGTTTCCTAAATTTTTTCAAATATTTCATTATAAGATTTAAATTTTATTTTCAAGAAAATGGTTTTCAAAAGGTTATATGTTTTAAATATCTTTATCAAATAATAAAGTATATTTACCTCAAGAAATGTTTTCAAATTTTCCTTCCAAGTTATTTTCCATCTAAGATAACATTTTTTGATGTTACTCAAGCCATTATATGAAATGATCTAGATGTTAAATTAATATTCTATATTGAATGGTTTGTGTTTTAATGGAATTATAATATGACACCCATTTATTTTAAATTTTTTATATTCTTTTGAAACTCACTTTTTTTCATGGGTTATGCTTTGATGAAATAATTATAAAACCTATAAATTTTTCATAGGTTATGATGTGATTAAATTTTAATGATACCCATTTCATTTCACGGGTTATGATTTTATGTTTATAGAACCAATCTATTTTTATGGGTCATGATATAATGAAAGTTTTATTATATTATGTCACATGTATGAATGATTTTATTATAAGATGTGTGAGACCTATAACTCCCTCCAATACATTGGGTAATGATGGCTAACTCATGAGTATAAATGTTATGCGTGAGCCTGATTACATGTTCATAATGTTATGCATGGACCTAGTTGCATGTCCATAAGTTTATGTGTGAAATTGATTACATGCTCAAAATTTTATGAGTGAACCTTATCTTATGTTCAAAATATTATGCATAGACATGGTTGCATGCCCATAAGTTTATACAGGAACCTGATTACATGTTCCCAATATTATGTGTGAACCTTATTACACGTTCAAAATGTTATGCATGGACATGGTTTCATGTCTATAAGGTTATACAGGAACACGATTACACATTCAAAATGTTATGAATGGACCTGGTTTCATGTCCATAAGTTATTGCAGGGGCCTGATTTCATTTCCTTAACTTAATGAGTGAACATGTTTCTACTTATACATATTCACAACATTATAAACAAATGTGCATGCCAAACATTCTATGTCTTGTTTATATGTTATGATTTCATGACTTATGATCTTAATTCTCTTATGATACATGCCTTATGAGATTCCAATATTTATTATGATCTCTAATATGCGGGGTATGATCTTTAAATTTTATACCCAAGTTCCATACCCTTTTGTTCATATTAAGCTTACACATTTCCTTTATTTAGCCTTACTGAGCATTTGAGATCACCCCTTTCTTATGTTTACTTTCCACAGGTTATGAAGAATGGTTTTAGATAAAATTACTATAGATGGAGATCTTTATGGGAGTTTTTCAAGATCTTTCACCAGGATAGAATATTTTGTTTCAAAGTTTCCAAAGACACTAAACTATTAATGTCCTCATGCATGTATTTTTGTAATGTGATGAATATTCATCTAAAATTATATAATATCCATGTATGCTAAGCCATGATTTCTATAGTTGGTATAAAAATAAATTTTTAGTCAAAATTTAGAAACTAGGATGACAAAACTATAGTGATATACCTAGGTATATTTCCAAGGATATGTCTAAGGTTGTATCTAAGGATCAATGTAAGAATGATTTAATGTTTAGAAAAATTCCATGGAAATTTGGTAAAGGATAGATTGATTTGTTTCCTAGAAATACATCCTTGTCTGGTTACTACGAGTGCATGTGTCTGTGGAACATATGTACCTAGGAGTAACAACTCCAACAAGATGTTTTGGGCCTGACTCAGGGTAATCTGGTACACGACAATGGTCCTTATTGCACACCTAGTTTGACACTCTCAGGAGATATACTTTAGAAATTAAAAAACTCTTCATGAACCATTATAAAGGATTTTAATATACTATAAATATGAATAACCTAGTATAAACCTAAGTTTTCATATATTAAATAAGTAATATCCATGATTTAGACATCCTATAATTATTTGTTTTCATGATTATGTGGCTTTCTTATATGATATTTATTTCTCACCCCATGATTTCTAGTTTTATTCAACGGGGAGAACTAGAAGGAACATGGTTAAAATTTAATGTTTAATATTTGGAAAGTATGGGAATTATGAAAATTTATTTTCTAAGTGAAAATCTATAAAATATAATCAAGAAGGTGGTATGAGTGTTGTTATAATTTTGAGGATAAAGAGAGTGCAAACAATATGTGAAAGTTATGTGATGTACTTAGAGTATTATTTACATTGATAATAAAAATAATGATTATATTGAGTTTGAGGAACCTTAATACATGATTCATATTTCATATTCTAGGAAATAGGTTTTAAGGAATAATTCGATGAAGCCCGAGTAATGTTTTAAGAATAAAGTTAGATTAATGAAGTATTTATGTTTTGGAATTCAAAGATTATGTTACATAAATCATGAAATGTATAAGTATTTTCGGTATTATTTTTAATTAAGGATTTAAAAGGACACAATGAATGGTGATGAAGACATATAAAATTTATTTCATGGAAAGGTGATATTTCGATTAAGGGAAGGTAACCCTTAATTAATGTCTGAAATTGAGATAATGATATTTGGATAATGATATGTTGGATGTGAATAAGTAAATTGGATGCTACTAATTACCCTAGAACTAATTACTTAAAAAATAGTCTATGTCATCAAGGATGAAATTTACAACTTCTTGGATTTAAAGGATATATCCAGTATTCATTGGAAGAAGGAATCATGCACATTTTCTAAAAGGATTTATGGTAATTAAGGTTGTTACCATGTTTCAAGGGAATATACGATGAGGGTATTCACATGTTTGGAATATGAAAACCACGAGTCACATTGTGGTATATGGGGGATAAAGGTTAAACCTATTCCATGACATTCTTTCTAAATATTTTAATTTTCATATTTCAGAAAGGTTATAAGGTTAACCATTTATGGTAAGTTTAAGTTAAAATTTTGATGATGTTAGAATTATTAAACTGTTACATTTCCATATGAAGATTTATGAATATTGGATAGCCTGTTCAAACTACTTTGTGTTGATTATAACTTATGGTATATTATATCATCGTTCTCATGATCTGTTAGTACATCAGGAATGATAAATTCACCTTTATTTTTAGAGAAATAGGTGAAGTGGATCGACAAAATACAAAGGGAAATATTGTCCTAAAATCATGAAAGTATATATTTTCATGAATAATATTTAACTAATGGAAAAGGATATTGATACAAAAAAATGTTTTCCTAAGTACCGCGTTTTCTGATAAATCAGATGGTCCCTTAGTACATCACAAATTTATGGATTTTTTATTGTTAACTTTCTCCGAACCCTTTTCTCTATCACTCTCCACCGAAACATGATAGTTATACTTTTCTTTCATGTCCAATATTCACTATCAAACTATGTTCTCCTATGTGAAAACCTAGTTATATATTATGTTGGGTTACAGTTATGGTTCCGACTTTCTATTTTAAAAGGAATTTTTAGTATTCATTTTTAGGATGTGGGTTTCTATGAAATGAAATTTCAAGTATTAAACCTTTGACAACCTAGATTAATTTCATGGGAGAAATTCATTTTAATGGGGGTAGAATATAACACCCCAAGATTTTGTGAAATATTTTTTTTTCGAATTAATTTATCTTTTTGATATTTTACATTTCACGTGACATAAGATATATATATATATATATATATTAAAACAATAAGTCAAAAATTTATTACATACAGAACAAACTTGGATTACGCTACACGAAACACTTTCTTGTCTTGCGCTACACACAATAATGACTTGGCATGTGCTACACGCAACACCAATTTGGCATACGTTACACAGAATACTGAGTTTCTATGAAACATCATTTTATTGTTATAATTATTTAAACAAGTTAGTTATAACCTAGCCATTAAAACCTAGTAATATGAATAGTAATAGTTATTTTTAAAATGTTTTTATAATGTTTTTATATAAATAAAACATATTTACAATGAAAAATATTTTTTTTGTAAATTATTTATATGTTTAAAAACACTATTTTCTCGAGTGAACTGCTTTTCATGTCCTTCTGTGAAGAAAAAAATTTAATTATAGACACATATAGAAATTTAATTTGAAAAAATAAACTTTATTTTTGAATTTAGAAAGCCAAAATTATCTTAGGGTTAATTTTTTATATTTTTCCGAGAAACTTCATTTTTTGATAAATAGTAAAAAATACTGCATTTTGGTTAATAACTGCCTTTTCATTTAAATTTTTTTAATGTTAAATTATACATTAAATTTTTTTAAGGTAAAATTAACTCAATTAGACATATATTAAAACAATTTATGTCATTATAATCAATTTTACTTTGAAATTGAATATAAAAACTTAACAATATTTTGAACATTTTTCTACTTTAAAAACCTGTTATTTCGTCCAATCTGCGGGATTATCATTAATATTAATTTTGATGTTTCTATGAATTGAATTTATAAAAATGGACATAAAATATTGCATTAATTATAATATTTATAGTCTAATTAGATCATTTTATTTTTTTACCAAAATGATTAGTAAAAGTGATTGATATTAATCACAGTGATTAAGGTCAAATTAAGCTTAATTACGGACTGAACTGTAATTTAAGGGTCCCAAATGACATATCCACTTGTAAAACACCAATTTTATGGACATATTTCATAAATAAACCTTCAATTATATATTTTTGTTGGGTTTTTATGACTTTTTTTATGTAAGAACATGTGTACACCTAACTTGTTTTAAAAAAATCCAAGTCCTTTTTCTTACCTATAGAAGGCCACCACCTCTACCTATTATTTACACATATAAAAACTATTAGTTTAAAAAAATATATGACCATTAAGCTTTTAAAATCCATCCATTCCTCTTATAAGCCTCCCCTTGGGAAGAAATCAGTCCAAGGAAGACTTTAGGCACAAACCAAAAGGAGTTACCCGATTAACAGGTAACCTCTTCTCTCAAGATCCATTCCTTTATTTTCCTTATATACCCCATAAAAGATATTTATTCCATGATTTTATAACAAAAAAAGTATCCTAAATATACTATTATGTTTTTATTATGAGGGTTTGACATACACTTACACACACCACCATATAATGAGTAATGAACATACTATTTACGTGTACGACGAACTACCACCTCACAAAACGACAATTGTTCATTTTTTCCTTTACCACCTATCATTGTAGATATTATGATGGAAAAGATGTCTATATATGTTATATATTATATTTATTATGTATTTAATATTCTGTTATTATTTTTACAACACATATATTTATAATTTCCATTTTGTGTTAGTACGATAATTTCATTTGAGGAAGTGTGGACTACCACCCTCTCAAAGAGATGTGATTCATTTATACACTAAATAGAATGTATTAAGGATGGATTTAGTAAATATATATGATATAATAAATATAATTTAATAATTATATATACATATACCTATATTTATTTTACTATATTTCTTTCAACACGGCAATTAAATAGAAATATCGTTCATGCGTACGTATGACTTACCGTCTCCATGAACGATGTATTCCGTTTCATACTTCTATATCCTATGAATTATTATAATAAAAATATAATTAATATAAATTATTTTTAAATAATTTCTTACATTCTTGAAATCATGATATAAATATAAGGACCAAAGATATAACAAATTAAGACACATGCGAAAAACAAAGAGGATATTACCCAAAGTGAAACATTAACATAGAATTGTTAACAAGAGGGTAATATAAAGTTATAATAAAACAATATATGGTATTAGAAGTAATAATATGGTTAATTTATAGATTTATAATAAATTTATATTTATTTTATAGGATTTTTTAATGAGTACGATGAGAGTCAAGACACAAGGTAAGGGGATTTTATCTCAATTTTTATTTCCATGAGATACATGCTTTATTCACCACCCATTACTTTTATGTGGTGTGTATACTACCCATGAATTTATTCTATGAATATTATAATTAATTTTATGGCTATTTAAATATTAATTCTATGCTCTTTATTTTTTGGGGTTTATGTTTCAAAAGTTACCAAATCGGTAAAATAGTTTTTCTCAATTTGCCTTCTTTGAGACTCATGTTTGGTTATGCACCTAAATTATTTTTTGAGGTGTATATAATTCCATTTTACATGTTATATAATGAATATAATTATTTTAATGTTATTTTAATTTTTATTTAATTTCCTTTTCTTACATGTAATGTATGATCTCAAGCTACCAAGTGATAATATTTTGTTGAAACAATCTCATCGTTTTTGAAGATTGTTAAAGATTATGATTCTTTAACGGTATTTGATGATCCATATCTCAAGAAAATTCATTAATTTTATTATAATATGGTTATTAATGATTTATTCATATATTGGAACTATTTATTCCACTCTGTAAAACATAATATAGTTTATAAAATGTTTTTAAGATAGCCCGACTTTACACTCTCTTCGGTCAGAAATCTATGTTCTTTTAAAACCATGTTTTCTAAAAAGGGTTTCCAAGAATAATATACTAATATACTATGATAATTAAAATAAATTTTTACTATTTTTTTCTTTTACCAATGTTTTCAAAGGAATATTCTTGAAACTTTCTAAATGAGGCATTTTTCTAACATTTTTACCATGCAAAAGGAATATTCTTTTTACCTTATATGACATGTATGGATTTATCCACCATCAATACTTTGAAGCATCACTTTCATGTTTAAAGGTTAATTTTTAAGATTTTTTGTTAAAATATATTTTCAAATAAATGGTTTTCAAAAAGTTTTCAAGACCCTTTTATAAGTTTTTAAGGAAAATGGTTTTGAAAATGTTTCCAATATCTCTTTATATGTTTTCAAAGAAAAAGGTTTCTTAATTGGTTTTAATGATTTATTTATAATCTTTCATGTTTATTTTCAAGAAAATTCTTTTCAAAAGGTTTTATGTTTTAATGATCCTATTCAAATAATAAAGAATATTTACCTTGAGAAACGTTTTCAAAATCTCCTTCCAATTTATTTTCCATCTAAGATTACATCCATTGATGTTACTCAAGACCTTATAGAAAATGATCCAAATGTTCAATTCATATTATATCTTTAATGGTTTTATTTTTTATGGAATTATTCTTATGAAACCCATTTCTCTTACATGGGTTATATTCTTTTGAAACCTTCTTCTTTTTACAGGTTATGTATTAATGAAATGATTATGAAACCTATCAATTTTCCATAGGTTATGATGTGATGAAATATTAATGATACCCATTTAATTTCATGGGTTATGATTTTATGTTTATAAAAACCTTATATTTTTATGGGTCATGATATGATGAATGTTTTGTTATCTTATGTCACATGTATGAATGATTTTATTTTGAGATTGGTGGGACCTATATCTCCCTATAATGCATTGAGTAAGATGGATGAATCATGAGTATAAATGTTATGCATGAGCCTAATTACATATTCACAATGTTATTCATGGACCTAGTTGAATGTCTATAAGTTTATATGTAAACCGGATTACATGTTCACAATGTTATGAGTAAACCTTATTACATGTTCACAATATTATTGAGGGTCCCAGTTTCATGTCCCCAAGTTTATGCATGAACCTGATTATACGTTTAAAATGTTTTTCATGAACTTGATTACATGTTCAAAATGTTATGCATGGACCTAGTTTCATGTCCATAAGTTTATGCATGAACCTGATTACACATTCACAATGTTATTCATATACCTAATTTCATGTCCATAATTTGATGCAGGGGCCTGATTTCATGTAATTAAATAAATGAGTGAACCTGTTTATACTTATACATACTCACGATGTTATAAAAAAATGTGCATGCCACAAATTCCATTTCTTGTTCCTATGTTGTGCTTTTATGACTTATCTTATTAATTCTATTATGATGCATGCCTTATGAACTGTAAATTTTTATTATGATCTCTAATATTAAGGGTATGATCTTCAAATGTTATGCTCAAGTTCCATAACCTTTTGTTCAAGTTATGCTTATTCATTTCCTCTATTTACCCTTACCGAACATCTAAGCTCACCCATTTCTTATGTTTCCTTTCCATAGGTTATGAAGAAAGGTTTTAGCTAGAGGTACTAAAGTTGGAGATCTTTATGGGAGTTGTTGAAGATAATTCACCACGATAGAAGATTTTTCTTCCAAGTTTCTAAAGACACTAAACAATTATAGTCCTTGGGCATGTATTTTTTATTTTACTGAATATTCATCTAAAATGATGTAATATCCATATATTCTAAGCCTGGGTTGTTATACTTTTTTTTTCACCAAAATTTTGGTTACCTCCTGAAATTTTCTTCTTTAGTTTAGATTTATTCTCAGGCTCAATATAATCTCTTGTAGTAGAAATGTTTTTTAGAATTTGAAACCATATAAATGTCTAGATTTTTATATCTTCTTATTTGGATATATAAAAGTTATTCTTAGCTTGATTTGTTTTTTTAAAAATCTTTATACTTATTAGGTTTAAACTTGTCTTAACTTTCACCAACTTCTATAACCAATTTTTTGATGTTTTAAATTTTTTTCTCAACTTTAATAATTTTTTGATGAGAAAGCTCAAACTCATCCTCCTTTACCTTAATATTTTCATCAATTTTAATATTAAGGTTCTTATTTTCATTAAAAAAATTCTTTAGATCATTAATACTCTTTAGCAACATGAATTTTTCTTGAAGAAAATATTATTGATTGTTTACTGAAAGATTTTCTTCCTTAAAATTCTTATTTTCCCTCTCAAGTATTATAATCTTTAAAAGAAACTATTTTAAATATCTTTTTAGAATGAAATCAATTTTTATCTCTTCATATTCATATTAATAGGTACCTATTTCATCACTAATGAAATTTTAATCATTCACTTTTATAATAAGAAGTTTTTCAATAGCATCATCACTGGAATTATCAGCTTCTTATTCACTATCATCATCTTACTCATAATTAGATAAAAGGTTTCTCTTTTTTTTATTTAGAAAACTTATTCTCATTAGAATATGACTTGAATTTATTGGCCTTATTCTAAGGTAAACTTCTTGACGTTTTATCATCTTCACCATTTTATTTATCTTCCTTTATTTAAGGACAATTTCACTATTAAAAATTGTTAGTAGCAGTAGTTTTTTCATGAACTAGAGATAGTTTAAACTGCCACCTAACAGTGCAATGGAAATTATTAAAACTATTGTGTATTGCATGGTCAATAGTCATTTAGCAGTGGTTTTTTAAATTTAGCAGCAGTTTTGTCAAGTGTAATTTTTGGAACATTTAGCGGTGATTACTTGTTTTTATATAAGTGGGTTTTTATAAAATCAATATCCGAGGGAAATATAAATAAAATAAAAGAAATAATTGTGGAACATATTAACAATGGTTTCTTTTAGTGGTGGTTAAGCGTAACCACCACTAAACATATTATATAAAATGTGTTTAGTGGAAGTTACTTAAAATTGCAGCTAAACCGGTTTTTTTTTAAAATTTTATAAAAAACTATAAATATAAAAAATTTGACATATAATAAACTAAAAAATAGATATATGATAAACCCATCATACATATATCATACATCCATAGTCATATATAAACATCAATTCATCATAACCTCAATCTAATTCAACCATACATCTATAGATATAGATATATAATATATCCAAAAATAACCCATGATCAATATACATCCATTTCATGACCTCCATCGTATCTGTCTGCCTCCACACCATGTCATCAACTGAGGATGAACATTTCATATCACCAACTGTAACAAAAAATAAAACAAAAATTAAAACTACACATAATAAATCATAAATACAGTAGAATAATTGATTTTTTAACATACCATAGAAACTAAGAACCATCATGATTGTATTTTAAAGAATGTTGTGGGTCAGAATGGTCAACCTCTAGCCTAATTCTAACATCTATAACCTACAATGAAAACCAGAACATTTAAGAAAAGAAATGCAAAAGAGAAAAGACACAGAATATATTCAGAATGATGCACATAAAATTTGTTATTTTGTTAATCAAATAGAATACATTTTAACATAAAACAAATAATATATATTTCAAAACACTTTGAGAACATAAAAATACCTATTTGAGATGAGGTTAAATAGTTGAAATTGAAAAGGGATGAGTAAATATTCTAATTTACTTTTAAAACAAAGTGTGGTGTGCCTGGAATTTACTTAATAAACAAATTTTAATGATTTTGATATAACAATAGCCCTATATTTCAAAAACAACCAAGTGGTGGGTTTACTAGGATTACACAACAATCTAAGGTCATTTTCTATGGTTTTTACTATTCCACACATGTTTTAGTGTTTTAAAATACTAAAAATGTGTTTACAACTGTAACAGGAAAAAATAATTCAGAATGATGTGTTGTAAGTTTCTACATTCCAAAATTAAATATACAATTATTGCCTTATGATTTCAGGGAAATCTAATATCATTTTCCTAGTTTTTCCACCCAATACTTGTTTTTAATGGATTTTGTACCTTTCATAAGTGTATACCAAGTAATTCTGACCACACCACATGTTAGATTGAATTTTGGTCTACACATACATGTTAGAAACAACCTAAAAGTGGTTGTACCTTGATTTCACATAAATATTAGGACGTTTTATTTGCTTTTGAGTATTCCATGAACATTGTAGTATTTTAAAACACTAAAAATGAATTTATGACCAAAATAAGAAAACTGTAATATGGAATGATGCGTCGTAAGTTCCTACATTTCACAATTACATTTATGGTTATTGTCTCATTATTTGATGTAATCTTACATAATTTTCCTAGTTTTGACCTCCCAACACTTTTTAAAGGATTTTGTATCTTTCAGAAGATTATACCTAGTAATTTTGACCACACCTCACATTATATTGAGGTTTTTTCTATGAATACACATAAAAAACAAATCATTGGTGGTTCTACCATGATTTCACATTAATTCGAGGTCATTTACTATGGGTTTTACTATTTCAAGCATGTTTTAGTGTTTTGAAACACTAAAAACATGTTTATGGCCATAACGGGAAAACCATAATTTAGAATGACGTTTTTTCAGTTTCTACATTTCACAATTAATTTTATGATCATTGCCTTCTTATTTCAAGGAAATATGATGTCATTTTCCTAGTTTTGATCCCCTGGTATTTGTTTTTAAAAGATTTTGTAGCTTTCAAAAGTGTATATAGAGTAATTCTGACCACACCGCACATCAGATTGATGTTTTTTCCATGAATACATGTCAGAAACAACTCAAAGGTGGTCGTCTCATTATTTCACATCAATATGAGTCCGTTTTCTATGGTTTTGACCATTCCATGCACGTTTTAGTGTTTTAAAACACTTAAAATGTATTTGTGGCCATAATAGACCAACCGTAATTTGAAATTACATGTCATCAGTTCTTACATTTAAAAATTAAATCTATTGTCATTTCCCATGATTTCTGGGAATTCTGATGTCATTTGCCTGGTTTTGACCCCTGATTATTGTTTTTAAAGGATTTTGTACCTTTAGAAGTATATACCGAGTAATTTTGACCGTAATTCACACCAAATTGACATGTTTTATACACATACATGTCAAAAAAAACTCAGTGGTGGTTTTACTATGACTTCACATCAATTTTATGATGTTTTCTATTATTTTGATCATTCGATGCATGTTTTAGTGTTTTATAACACTAAAAACACGTTTATGGCCATAACAGGAAAATTATAATTTAAAATAAAATTCCTCCAGTTCCTACATTTTAAAAATAAATAAAAGATCATTTTCCATGATTTTAGGGTAATCAGATGTCATTTACCTAGTTTTTACCCTTAACACTTGTTTTTAAATGATTTAGTACCTTTCAGAAGTGTGTACCGAGTAATTATGACCACACCACATATTAGATTGACGTGTTTTCTACACAAACACTTAAAAAAACTCATTGGTGGGTTTACCATGGTTTCACATGAATTTGAGGATGTTTCTATGGGTTTGACTGTTCCATGCACATTTTAGTGTTTTATAACACTAAAAACGTGTTTACGTCCATAACAGACAAAACGTAATTTGGAATGATGTGTTGTCATTTCATACATTTAAAAATTAAATACAAGGTTTTTCCCATGATTTCAGGGCCATATAATGTCATTTTACTATTTTTGAACCCCACAACTTGTTTTAAAAATCTTTTATACCTTTCACAAGTGTATACCGAGTAATTCCGACCACAATGAATGTCATATTGATGTGTTGGATTTATGTACATTTAAAAAACAACTCATAGATGGGTTTCCCATTATTTCACATCAATATGAGTCCATTTTATATGGTTTTGACCATTCCTAACATGTTTTAGTGTTTTAGAACCCTAAAAACACATTTAATTCCATAACAGGGAAAATGTAATTCAAAATGATGTTTCATTGGGTCATAAATTTCAAAATTAAATATATGGTCATTTTACCACGATTTTAAGGGAATCCAGTGTCTTTTTCCTAGTTTTAACCCCCCCCAACACATGTTTTTAAAGGCTTTTATACCTTTCAAAACGGTATACCGAGTAATTTTGACCACATCGCACATCATATTGATGTGTTGACTATGAATACAATTTAAAAACAAATCATTGGTGGTTGTACCATGATTTCACATCAATATGAGGTTGTTTCCATGCTTTTGACCATTCCATGCACATTTTAGTGTTTTAAAACACTAAAAACGTGTTTACGGACATAATAAAAAAAATGTAATTTAGAATGATGTGTCGTTGATTCCTACAATTCAAAATTAAATATATTGTTTTTCCTATGATTTAAGGGAAATACAACATCATTTCCATGGTTTTGACCCTTGAAATATTTTAAAGGTATTTATACCTTTTAGAAGTGTTTATCGAGTCAAAACTGAGAAAATAAGATTTAATTATTTTCGTACTTATGGATAACAATATATAATTCATTTTTGACATGTAGGAATCAAACAAACATTAATCCAGCATAATATGTGGTCAGTAAGACTCTAAATGAATGTTTTCTATATAAAAGTTTCATTTTAGTTTTATTTATGGATGTTGTATGTGTTCTTTGCAAATGTGTGGATGATCTATGAAATTTTGAATTTACCTCAATGGGATGGGCTATAAGGATGGAAATTTCCTAGGGGATCATGCTAGTTATCCACTTAAATACAAAAAATAAATGATTTTCTATTTAAGACTGCCACAAATCCTATGTTTTCCTATAAGAGTCTTGTTGTTATACTTTTTCTTCTAATATTGCAATTTCACTTTTTTATTCTTGATCAACGACAGTACTCAAACCCCTATTGGGTGTAGTAGTAACAGATGACACTGCCCTACCAAAGACAACTGATAGAGTAGTCCCAGAACCCATCCCCCATACACATCGGGGATGTTCCTTCCCTAAAACTATTCCAACTGCATCATTCTGGGAAATCGATGCTGATTGTGAAGGGTCCGTATCTAAAACTCCTTGAATTTTAACATGTTAATACAAAAATTTTAATAATGATTTTGTAAAATATCTGAACTTTATAATGTTATCTAATTAATAAATTTTTAATTAATATTTATTGTTATTTCAAAACTATAAAAACATAATATTGAAAATTATATTATACCAATAAAAAATCCTTAAACCCAATTAATTTGGGCCGTCTAGATGTATCAAATGATTGCAAATTGGAATTGTTTGATCCATTTAGCTAGCCCCATTTAATTTGGTTTAATTCTTGTTAGTTTTTATAATATATTTTTCATTGTTACATTTTTATTATAATTAAATTATATGAAATGGTAATGAAAAGTACATACTCCAACATCTTCGGTAGGGTTATTTACAAAATTACCATTGAGTTTCCTATGAACTTTAAATGACATCTCTATTCAGGCAACATAGTGACCCAATTAATTATCCTTTATAAAAAATGGAAACAATTCAGAAAAATTATTGAGTTATAATAAAATGATATAAATAATAATGAATAAAATATAAACTAAAATTATTCTTTTTCTCAAAAAGCTACGAGACCTTACAATGTGAGGAATGAATTTCTTCTCATGATTCACATAATTTTTTTAGATAATTACTAAAAAAATATCAAAATTAATAAAAAATATAATTTTATTGTCTTTATGTTTTTAAGATACTGTAAAATATGTAATTACCTCATGAGATGCATCTCTATTGATATTGACAAAGTGATTCCATTGCTCAAGAGAAATTACTTCAAGCACTTTATCATACATTTTTCATGAGCTCAGAGAAGTGTCATTAAACGAATACCATAATATCCAATTAAAATATTCCCATTTCTTGCCCAAAATTTTCAAATTCCATGGGCGTAAAACAGAGTCAGGGACATCAAAATTAAAAAACATATTGAAATAAAAAACCTAACACTTTATCATTATATTAAAAAAATTTACTCATGTCTTTTAAATTAGTTTCCAAGGAATATTAAGTTAATATTACCTTTACTTGAGTATTAGAGACCTCATTTTTTCAAGATATAGAAATATTCCACCAATATTTATAATAAATGGGAAATCTAACCATATCACAAGAAAGATTCCCAAAAATATTCCCATAGATTCTGGAAACATCCCTGATAACACCCCAAAATCATCAAATGGAATGATAACCTTGAATTCCTTCAGTTTCCATACATCTTTCATGTTCTTATTTTTATCCCTTATATGGTTATCTTTATCTATTAGAAAAACACATAAAATAATTAATAAAATATAATTTTTTTTTGAAAAATGAGATACATACCAGTAACGGTAACTCGCCAATATCCCCTAGATGGAGGGGTGATGAACTGCTCTATCATCAAAGGTGAATTAGATGGTGGGATAACAATGAAATATGGAAAAATTATTGGATCTATAGCAGTATCAGGTATAATTGAATCACTAAGATCCACAGAAGATGATGGTAGTGGTGGCGTGCTCTGAGATGATGATTGGCTAGGATAATGATTTTTTTTTTCAGAATTCTTTCATTTCAAATGGTTAAGGTATATTAAATGTATAAAAATGGAAAAATAACTTTTTTTTACAAAAAAAAAGAAAAGAAAAACTAGAACAATGTATGTATGTACGAAATAGTTATCAATGAAAAATTTTAATATATTTTCATTACCAATTTATACATTTAATTATCTTCATCTTAATTATCATCATTGTTATCAACCTCCATTGCGACATACCTTTATTTTCAACCTCTCTTGAAAGTTATACTATTTTTATATTTCTAGGAAATACTATTCAATATTTTGTGTTTGATGAGGTTCACTTCTACAAAGCACCAATTGATCTTCCACACCCATATCATATTAGTCTCTCTACTTTAGGTGTACAACAACAATCCAACCTTCATGTATTTCATCATCCACATAATAAACCATATTCTCTTGTGAATCCAAGATAAATGGATCATTTTCTGCACAATCATTGGTATCGATCAATTTAGATAAGTTTACATAAGTAAAATGTAACAAATATTTCATTATACCACTATCAATGTTGACCCACTTACAATTGAATAAAATAGCTGAAAACTGGCTATGATAGTTTAATTAAATTATATAATTCAGTTTCCCATAGTATTCCACCTATATAAATATAAATACACCACTATTCTAAGTTTTCAAGTGTTCTTCATGATAAATTGTATGAAACCTGAAGCCATAAATATTGTAGGCATCAAATCTCTTATCTTTCCTTAGAGGACCTCGAGCCAAAAAATTTAAATCATTCAATATTTCAGTTTGATTTTCAACATAAATTATCTAGAAAAAAAGACATAAACTATTACTTTTAACATATACAAAATAACTACACATCAATTATATAAATATGAGTATATACTTACACTATAGCAGAACCATTCAACAAGATCCTTATTAACAACTTTTGTTAATTCAAGTTCATTTCGTGCTCATCCCCTTTTTCAAATATTTTTTTAGCAGTAATTCTTCTATAAATGGATCTATAATAACACTATTTAGTACCACACATCTATGTTCTTGTAGAAAGTCCAATTTAGTTAGTGTAAAATTTGATCCCATTCCAACTGGTCATCCAATAGTTGGGAATATCAATGAATAATTTTCAGAATGAGAATTAGTGGAGATGCCATCAGAAATTCCAAAATGATTTAATATAGTCTCAATTCCATCCAAATACCTAGAATAGAAGGTCAATCAGTCTTCAGCTATGTAACCCACAATAAAGCCTTCTATTTGAGCTTTATTCCTCACATATGATTTCAAATAACCTATACACCTGATGAAAAAAGAAACATATTAAAAAAATTTATGCAATGATTTTCTAAAATAAAAGTTTCCAATGAAAATAAAAAAATATCAACGCACCTCTCAATTGGATACAACTATCGATAGTATACCAGTACACCAAGTTTGGATTTTTCAACCAAATGAATAGTCTAATGAATCATGACTATGAAGATTAAATGGGGAAATAACATCTCCAAATGATATAGTGTCAAAACAATTATTTCTTGAAGTTTATCAAGATCGATTGGATTTATAGATTTTCCAAAAATATCTCCGAAAAATGTATAAAACTCAACTCGAAATCATTTAATTTTTCAAGAAAAGTATTATACAAAGCCAATGAAAACAACTACTCCATCAAAATATGTGAGTCAATACTTTTCAATATGTGTAACTTTCAATGTTTTAAGTCAACACACCTTGATATGTTACTTGAATATCCATATGGATCTTTTATATTCTTTAAAGTTTTAAGGAATATTATTTATCACGATTTTTTATTGTAAAAATAATCGAAGGATACTTGTCATTCTCATTTTCCCCAAAACCACAATTTACATTCATTAACTCCAAATCCTTACAAGCATTAAGGTGATATTTAGATTTACCATACTCATTAAGAACTATAAAAATTACATTATCACAATATTTATTCTCAATATGAATTACATCAATATTATGATGTATCAAATTAAACTCCCAATAAGGAAGTTTGAAAAATATACACTTTTCTTCCATTGTTGTGTTCTAACTTATTTGGATATTTTACCTCATACCCTTTTCCCCATTATTTAAATAGGTGAAATTTTCCAAATTCTTCAGCAATATTCATTAAATTTCCTAAGATTTATAAAAAATATAACAACTTTAGTGACTTTCTCATTTATATATCTCTATTGAATCATTTCCTGTTAAAAATGAATTTATGAGAAGCATTAATAAATAAATAATGACACATAAAACACTATTTTCTATTATGAGGTAATAATTGAGGATCAAAATCAAAATTACAAACTAGACAATCCAAAATAGTATGTGTGTTCCAAATAGATAAATTTCATAGTCTAGTAAAGTCACTAATTTTCCACATTAAAGAAACATGCATTTTGAGTAGTTGTCTTGTTGAAACATCATTTATTTCCACACCATCATCCCATAACTATTTCAATTCATTGATTATAGGTTGAAGGTATACATCAATATCATTTCTAGGAATTTTATTTCCAGGAATAGTCATCAATATAATGAAATAAGTATTCTTCATACACAACCATGGAGGTATATTAGAGGGGATCAAAATAACATTCCAAATGCTATAATTAGTACTTAAAGTAACAAAAGGGTTAAACACACCAGAAGACAATCCCAAACATACATTCCCATTATTTGAAGAAAAATATGGATACAGAGAATAAAACATCTTTCATGATGTTGAATCTTTTGGATGTCTTATCAATCTACCATTACTACCTTGAGCATGCCACTTCATGTTGTATGCAGTCTTAGATGACATGAATAATCTTTGAAAACATGGTTTCATAGGAAAGTAATGAAATACCTTTGTAGTAGTTTTATTCTTATTTTTATTCATAGGATTTCATTAATTTATATTATAATTTTTTTTCATTGACTTCTATATGATTGTATGAAATATTGTGCATTCTTCTTTATCAAACTCTTATCCCCAGTAAATAATGCAATCATTTGGGAATGAAGGTATCTTTTTATAATCAATTACAAGTTTTTTGATGAATTTATTCATCTCATTAAATGATGTAGGGATCTTAGATTCACTAAATACACCATGAAAAAACTCTAAAATCATTGAAATTTTATTTTTATTAATTCCATAAAGACACTCGATATGATACAACTTAAGTAAAAAAGAAAACATTGAATACTTGGCACACCCATCATACAGTTCTTTCTATTGTCTTAGAATAATTCATAAAAATCATTTTTTTGGTCACTGAAATTTTGATAAAGATTAACCTGATCAGGATCAATAGAAGGTTCTATTGTTCTATTAAAATCTTATACATTGTATTCTACAAAACCAAATGCACCATTTAACAAATTTCAAACTGAATTCTCCTCTATTGTTTCACTTTGTATTTTGTTAGTAGTATTTTCATTACTTTGACTTTCCATAACATTTGGTTCACCATGAAAAATCCAACATACATATCAATCATAAAACTATTTCAATATCAAATGCTAATATACTTTTTTCTATTCAACTAGATCTTGAATTTACAATCAGGACATGAACATTTTATTCTACCATCCATTAACCAGTTTTCAATTGTATAGTATAAAAATTCTTCCAAACCCTTGGAATTTCAAGGTGTTTTTATAGGTAAATTAATACAAATTTTATCCATAGATATTGTATTTTATTCTCCCTATACATTTAGATATAAAGATATAAATTTTTAATCAAATAGGTATTACCAAAATTAAATATCACCTAACTTCTCCATTGAAACTTTCATAAAAATATAAAGGAAAATGGGATGAATCAATTAATTAAAATTTTATTACTTAAATTATAATATAAAATCATTAATCAAATAAATCATTATTTCTCACAAACATAGATAAATAATGAAAAAAATTAGACGAACACCACATTTTATCACAAAGGAAATCCATGAATGTTATAAAAGATATCAAATATGTATTCTTAAATTGAGATTTGTAAGATGAAGTTTCTTTATCAGTAAATACAAAATTAATTTTTTTCGGTCAAAGAAAGATCTATACGGGTTAGGATGAGACTCGAGAGAATGGTATTTGAAGTTAGATATATGCTTGAAACAATTAATATTTAATAATGGAAGTTTGGAAAACAAACTCTACATTAAATATGATAAAGATGTATCAATTTTTGATATTTTATATATAGATGATATTATTTTTATTAGAGAAAAAGGGAATGGTGTATTATAACCTAATGGTATAACTAAGGAGGGTTTATTCCATTGAACATTTAGCTACATTGAGTAATGTACAAACCATTTCCCATGATCTAACTAAGACTAAGAACACCCCTTTAAAAATATGAATGAAAACTATACTTTATTTGGATATCACAATATTTCGGGAATGCACAAAATATTCAACTCTATATTTCAATATTCCAATGAACTTGTTTACTGTGACTTCATGTTGTTCCATGAATTGTATAAATAAACTATGTTCAAATAACATCTAATAAGATGTTCCTTCAATTTGAGATAAACATAAAAAAATTGATGTTAAGATAAATTTGAATAATGTGTATTGTGATTTTCAAATCAAATGATTAAAAAATAGCCTTTTGACTCAAAAAAACAATCAAACTACACACTATACTTAGTTCTATTAAAAATCATGTTAGTTAAAATAAAATCAATGAACTATGTTGGTTGTTCTAGTTACCATAACCAATAATTGATTATCATGCATGTAAAAATTAACCCCAACTACTCTTTCATTATTCATTAGATTTTATTAAACTAAATGATTACTTAAATATGAATAAAACATGAAGCATTATAATAAATTTTAAAAAGGGTCTAATATCTCATTTTCAAGGCCTTTATCTTAAATTCATTCCTAGGGTTGGTGATGAAACCATGTGTAACCCCAAACCCTACCACCAATTGGTAATGAGTTGTAAAATAGTCTCAATTATGTATATGTCAAAAATGTGAGGCATTAACATATATATAACAAAGTGGAAATTCATTGATATAAAGAAACCATGAAATTATAAACGATCTAGATTCCATAACCAAATTATGTCATAAATGATTTTTTAATTTAATACAACATAACCAAAATTAGTGATTATTATAAATTCAAATAAATAACTACAAAATCAAAAAAGCACATTATAAACCAAAATTAAATATATAAACTACTGTTGAATGACTGTAAAACAAATTCTATACTCTTTTTATCATCCATGATTTTCTATCTAATGCTACTCAATAATAGATTTAAGGTGAGGATGATGAAATATTTAAGGTGGGTTTTCATTACTATTGATGAGGGGATCCTAGATGGGGAGAGGGAGGACAGAGGGGGTCTATATCACCGCTAAGGAGGGGATTCGAGCCTCAGAGAGGGATGTCGGGGAGGGGGTCCACATTGTTGATAAGGAGGGGAACCACAATCTGAGAGAGGGATATCAGAGGGGGGGGGGTGTGAAGGTCGAGGATGGAGGGGGGTGTTATGGGGGCTGTGGTCTTCGATGAGAAGGGATGAGGTTGGTAGGAGGGGTGGAAGGAATGGGGGTCACAAGGTCGGGTTCACATCCAACGATGGGATATGATGAGGTTGGGGGAGGTAGGGGTGAAAATTGGTTGGGTTCATGTAGAGGGAGGGGGGGAGGGGGGGGGGGGAAGTAGTATTTTTTTGAAATGTTTAGCGGAGATTTAATTAAAACTATCACTAATTGTTAAAATAGTAAAAATATAGTGGTAGTTTGATCAAACCGCCCCTATATTATATTTTTTAACTATATTTAATTCATGGAGGTTACTAGAACTGCCACTAAGAAGCTCTTTTTTGTTGTGGTTGTAGAAAAATTTTCAATCAATCTAAAACTAGATCATTTTTGCGGTAAAAGTTATTTTTTACTTTCATATGCCTATCTTAATCTTTTTAGAAAATAATGACATAGATTCATAAATTTTTTTACTAATTGTTTCTCCTATTTTAGAGTCAATATCTTTTTTCCCAAGAACTTTCTAAGTCTTTCCTTTCTTGGTATCTTTGAAAACAAATTATTTATTAGTATTTTAATTTTTTTAATAACTTTTTATCATATCATTTTACAAGTGATGAGAGTACTCTATAGATCATCTAGAGATACAATTTCAGAATATATATCTTTCAATGATGATACATTGGAATCGAATTTACCTAGAATAATTCATTAGATTTTTTCAATAATGGTTAAATCTTAAAATTTCTCACTAAGACATCTTATAGTGCTTATAGTGTCATTTACCATTATTAAGAACTCACTTACAGATTCATATTCACACATTTATAGATCTTTATACTTCATTCTCCAAATTTGGAACCTTTTTTCTTTACTTTGGTATTTCATTAATATATGTTCTCTAAATTTTCCTAGACACATTTGAAAATTTCATATCCTTTAACCATATTAAATTAGATTTTAGTGAGTGTAGAAAGTATAACTTTTTTGGAATTCCCATCATTCTCCAAATTCTTCTTATAAATAACTATT
This sequence comes from Viscum album, assembly GCA_963277665.1. Classification (NCBI taxonomy): domain Eukaryota; kingdom Viridiplantae; phylum Streptophyta; class Magnoliopsida; order Santalales; family Viscaceae; genus Viscum; species Viscum album. The sequence goes on from OY728144.1 coordinate 201,330,534, forward strand.
AGGGGAACATCCTCAACAAGATGTGGAAAATCATCTGTAGTAGACTCAATAACTTCATAAATAAGGGAAATAATATAAGGTAACATTATATATTTCTAAATATGATAGTTATTTACATTAAAAATAGGAACCCCCTTAATATTAATAGAAATATAAACATCCATAATGACCTTAATTTCCTAAAACTTTAATAAAGATTTAATAAAGGGGAAGCTCCCTTTCTAACCACTTAAAAGGACCAATCAAGATCTATATGATCACTGAGTGGGGGAAGGGGAGAATAAATGGTATTTTTGTGTTTATATTTTTCCTTATTATAAAAAAACATTATGTCTTATTAAAGATATATGACTTTGATGAAATAAAGCATACAATCACAACCATAAGAACACACACATTTTTATGGTTCACTACACAATAAGAGTATCCAATCAATTGAATAATTTAGAAATAATACAATACCACACAATCAACAAGAAAACAGTCCTTTTATGCGGTTAAAACAACCAAGGAATATCCTTATATTTGTGTTTCACTATAATAAATTAATATTGAATGTTCTCCATGTACAATTAAATGATATGACAATGATTTTTATAATAACTATAATAAACCTTCACCAATATGATTCAATTGTTATTAATGTGCTAATAGAATTTATTCAAACTTAATCTTCTTGTAAGTAATTCTTCTTTAAATTATTTCCCAATAGTTTTAAAGAACTTATTTAGTTCATTAGATATCTATATTATTGGTTGATCTAGTAAATTTCATCTGGTGCCACCATTAATTGCCTCTTGTTAATAGAAACCACAACCATCCAACTATTTTTTCATTCACATATGTATACAGTATACTCAATCCCACCTAATATGGAACTCTTTCTTGTTTCTAACCGATTCCTCTTTTAACTATTCAACTAATTCCTTTATAACCCTATCCATCTGATCTTTTCTAAAAATTTTCTATCCAACAACAACTACTAGAAAAATACATCCAATAATTGACTGTCAGATGTTTCTTCACAACAACTATCCGATCAACTTCCTCCTTCTACAGTGCTTTTCCTCACTTCTTATCATATGAATAATTTTCATTATAGGTGTGTATGAACGCCACTTTATATAGTAGCACTTGAAGTAGAAAAATTAGGAATTCTAATTTATTTTCCAACTTAACAAAAACTCAAAAATTGAATCCAATCCTTAAAAAAATCACTAGATTATTCTCAAGAAATATAGGGTATTTTTGAAGCATCATGAAAACATGACACCAGTGAATTTCCTAAAACATACTCAATCTTGGTGTTTAGTAACTTCATCAAACTTTCTTAAAACTAAGAAAGAACCAAAATCTTCCTTCATAACTCTAGGAACATTGAATGATCAGCTCAACATTGTCAATTTTAATATCTCATAAAACACAATTTTATTGAATATTTTATTGATAATAAATGAAATAATTTCCATAAATTGTGTTAAATATGTTTATTTATAAAATATTTGGGATTACATCATTCATTTTAAAATTTGATGAAAATTCTTGTTTTTCCCTTTAAAATTCACTGTAGTATTTCAAACATAAGTATTTTTATGTGAATTATTTGAACTTAATTTTTTTAAATGTGTTTCTGAATTAATGGGATACAACTTTTATTTATTAAATTTTAGCTAAATCATGCATTTTAGCGGAGTAAATGGGCCATAAAATCAAAGCTAGACTGGTCTCATCGGATTAGAGATCACTTCAACATTTGGGTTGCATATTATTCATCCTTTCTTTTATTGGACCCAAATTTGGAGAGGATCTAAATAAAATAATTTATCAAAAATCATACTTCAATAAGGAAATCTTATTCACTCGTTTTTAAGGTCAAATAGGTGGTATAATTTGGGAAAAAAATATTTATCCAAATTTCCCCATTCACACTTGAAACCTATTTTAAACTATCCTCCCCTACTCTATAAATTTATGTTTTTATAATTTGGAGGATGTGAGGCATAAATTAGGAATTAAAGGTAATATGATAATTTTTTAGACTCTAATTATCTAATCATTTTAATAAAGGTATCTCTTGAAGCAAGGATCCCTTCATCAAAGACTTCTTCTTCTTCTTCGCGTTTTAATATTTGTGTTTGAATAATAAAATTATTACTTTCCCTTATATATCTTCATTTTTTTTTCAATTTTATTCTTCTATACTCATAATCATTAGTATGTAAATCAATATTATAAATGTGATTAGGTGATATCCTTTCCCCAACCTTTTCACATGAAAAACATTTCTATGTTGACTACACCACCCATAGAAGATTAGTTCTTTTTAGTATTTGATCTACCTCTTACCTTATTCATTAATTTATTTTAAATCAATGAGATAATATAATTAAATTAATACAATCTATTAATTTAGTTTTTAATCTAAATGAATCTAAGAAAGTAGTTGAATAGTTTACACAAAACACGTGAGGTTGAGAATTGTGTGAATTGTGAGAGCACAATCTTAATCAATAATACAAAACCACACATGATCGATTTATAGAGTTAAAATATAGTCCCTAAAATAAATTAATACCCATTTTCATATTGTATATGTGCCCTAATTTACCACTTACCATAATATATCCTTAGAATATCAATCAAAGTAGGGTGTTGTGATTGCATGTTCCGAAGCCAGCCTAGAGTTTAATTAATTTCATCTTGGTGGTTAAGTTAATTTTTGTAGGGTTTAGGCGTTATCAAATTAGAGGATCATAATTAAGTGTCTCATGGCCTGAACCTAGTTTCATAGAGTCGGTGCATTATTTTATGATATTGGAATGATTATAAGAAAATTAAGTCCCGAATGACCGATCAGTTTGGTAGCCTTGGAAAAACTAGACACAAACACAAGTTTTACTTTACATCTTGAAATGAATAACAACATATTATCCTTTTTAAAAACTCTCATATACATTATGATATACCTTAAGGTCAATAATATTATACTTATTCTCATAATTGAAAAAAATAAACACAAGAAATGGGTGATCTCAGATGCTTAGTAATGATAAACAATATAGGAGAAACTATCATAAATAAGAATAAACTTTTAAAGCAAGGTATAAAACCAAAACACAATAATTTTAAACATAATATTCAGAATAATATGGAAAGAATAAATTAAATAATTATATTTAGATATTCACATGTATATTATACAAGTATAATAATCACACGTAATATCAATAACTAATCTCATAATGAGGGAATACATAATTCCAGACATCATAACCATACTGTCAATGCCTCATGACAAGACCATACAAAACCATACCACCAAGGCCTTGTGACAAGAAACTAGTTTTTATCATGAGACCTCACAATTCATCTAGGGTATATAGATGCCCCCACCCTTCACTTACTAAGTCCAATTCATTCCTCTTATGAAAGTAGTAAAAAAAAACATAAACATTCATATTAAAACTAGCATACGAAATGTTAATACATTAACCATAAACTATGAATGGTATAAAAATAGAACATCCACAGTCAAATATATAATAAACCCTTAAATATAATACGGAAGATTTTATTATAATAAATCAACCCCAATTAAGCATAAAATCCAATAAAGGATGTTGACATAGATGAAAATAATATAATAAATTCATTAAAACTCTATATGAGAAAAATGTCTTTTTTACTTTGAAATTATTTAAAATCTGTAAAAATATTAGAAAAAAAAATTCTTATGGAAATAAACTTGTAATAATGTAAGGGATACTTCAAAATGGTAATGCGTCATAACAATGAAAAATATCCGCCGACACCGTATAAGTTAAAAAAACATTATATCCTTAATTTGTCAAAAAGGTCACAAAGTACCTCATTCGGAAAACGATGGAAAGATTACTTTCAAAAAATTTATAAATATTAAAACATGGGTGAAAATGAATTTAAATAAATATCGATAATATTTTGAATTTTTTAAGAAACATGGATATAGATGATAAAGATGCCCCAATAGATATTAACATATAAACAATCTCAAATAATAATGAGATTATGAAATAAACCCTTACCTTGTAATTTTATTTAGTATAGGGTGATTTGACAAACTTTATAATGGTTAAGGTATGTTATTAAATTATTCTAGGACTATATCCATATTTATGATATCATATATGATCCTATTATATCCTTTTGGTAATAATATTTTAGTATTACCGTTTTATCTGGTGTTAACTACTTCATTTTCCCTTTCATGTTTTGTCATGTAAGTCTTGTTTTTTAGGCATACTATATATTTTATTCATATACAGAATTATATTAAGTTCATAATTATTATTTTTACTTATCATATAAATTTTATAGTCATTCTTGAATAGTTAATGTGGAGAATGAATCTCACCACGTTGTGAAGACGGTAGACCATATGTACACACAAGCGATGGTATCATTACCTTGATGGTTAAATGGTGTAAAATTGGATGATATATTAATAATACATAATCATTATAATTTTATATTCTTTATTTATATCCAGTATACTCATCATTATACCCACCCAATTAAAGTAGTGTTGAATAACAAATTACACCACGATGTGGAGACGGTAAACCATACGTACACACACATAGTGATATTATTATTCATACAATAGATAAAATGATGAATATGGTTGTACCATTATTATAATAACATCTAAGTATATTTATTATACTGGATTTATTATTTTTATATGGAAATAACATAGAAATAGAAAGTATAAGAATAAAATAACTTTGAATGATGTGATAAAACAATCACCTCTTTTTCGGGTATATCCTTTTTTTAGCACAAAATAGCTCCTTAGAATGGATTTATGTCCAAAGTATGACCTCTAGGATGAATTTAGTGAAGTTGCGAGGATAAATGGTCAGGGTTTTTCTGAACTAAAGGGCTTTAGATATGTGAATAAAAGAGAAGGAGAGGTTCCCTTTTATAATAGAGGGGAGGGGTACTTTTGGAAACTTTAAAACAATTAATTTATTATAAATTTATTTTCAGTTTAAAAATAGATAAAAAGTTAGTTATTTATATGATAATATGATTATGATTCTAAATCCTCTCAACCTATTATTTTTAGACAAGTTTAGGTCTCAAAATTAACCTTATTTTTGGGTTTAACACTTAGTTAAACTGTTTAACTCTTACAATGTCTACTTGTTTTTTATAATATAGGGTTAATATATTTACTATAAAATTCCAAAAGAACCCAAATTATATAATTAATGACATATTTAACACTATAATAGTTTTTTATGAACCTTATATTTTTATAAATTTTATAACATTTAATTAAATATTATTTATTTTCAAGTGTTATTTATGTCAATTTTGATACTATTCAAAATTTCATTTTTAAAAATATCAAAACAATATGATAACTTATAAAAAAAACTATAAATATGTCACTAATATGTCTATGTTATCTATAAAATTCTTGGATGTCATTAATTAAGTCAAATTATATTTATTTTAATACATTTAATACCATTTAATTGATTCTTCCTTTAATAATTCAATTACTACATCTTTATTATGTCAACATTTAATATATTTATTTAATGTCTAAAAATTATAAATAAATAATCATTATGTGGATAACATTTTTATATTTCTAAATAATTTTTATAGTTGACCATATCTATTAAATAACCTCATATTAAAAATAAAATAGTTCTTAAAATTTGAATATGACATTTTTAACTCTTCTTTAAATAAAATATAATAAATTTCCTAATAAAAAACAAGTGGCTTAAAAAGGATCCTATTTTTAAAATAAGGATGATTTTGGTCGAAAAATACTTATCCAATGAAATTAAGCCACGTTTTAGGGTAATTTTATATTATAATAATATTATTTTTACATTTAATTAGCATATTGACCTTTAACCATGATAAATAAAATTCAAAAGTTACTATTTAAAAAAAATTATTTTAATCCTATTAGACCAAATTTTTCATTCTGATTACAACCATGTATTTCATATTTTCAAAATTCAATTCACACAAGTAGTAAAATTATGTTTAATGCAAATCAGCAAATGCGGCTAGAGGGCGGGTAAAAAGGGGTTAAAAAATTTCAATGAATTTTTATATCTAATTCTATTATAAAAATAATTTCTATAACCTACATTGGACTAATATATTTTTTATATATCTATTGAAACATCAAAATAAATTTTAATTAAAATAATTATTTAAATGAAAAAGTTAGTTTTTTCACTATTCATCTAGAATTGAAACATTTCAGAAAAATACCAAAAATTCAGCATAATCTAATTTTGATATTCCAAATTCAAAAAAGATGTATATTTTGAATTTTTTTTATAAAATTTCTAATTTGGTTAATATTATTCATAGTTGCCTTTTAAACGGCTAGTTTGATTGGTCATAGTGTGATCGAATTCGATGTTGTGTGCAACAAAATATATTGATTTATTTAAAAGGAATAATATCGTGGAAGATTGGGGTGTTAAATTCTTCCCTACTTCAAATAATTTCATCCCCAAAATTTATAGAATATCACTTCATAAAAAGATTTGGGTGGTTCTTCATCATACATCCCTCAGGTTTCCATATCGCCTCTTCCATTTTATGGTTTCTCCAAATAACTTTTACCAGACGAGTCATATGATTTATCAATACTTGTTCTATAGTATCAAGAGTCTTCATATTCTCTTAAAAATAAGATATATCGGGTTCCAGTTCTATTTCTTTGTAGGTGAATACATGCGTTGGGTTTGACATGTATTTCCTCAATAGTGATACATGGAACACATCATGAACTTTGGATTGAATTGATGACATTACAAAATGGTAAGATACAACTCCAATTTGTTCCATAATCTCAAAAGGTCCGATGTACCTGAGACTTAATTTACCCTTATTATCGAATCGTATAACCCCCTTCCATGGTTATACTTTCAATAAAAAATGATCTCCCACTTGGAATTCCAAATCCTTCCTTCGGTTATCAGTATAGCTCTTTTTCCTACTTTGATCTGTTTTGATATGAGTCTGAATAGTTTTTAACTTTTTCATTGTTTCCTCAACAAGTTCCGGGCCTATGAGTTTTCTTTCACCAACATCATCCCAAAAAGTCGATGTAAAACATCTCTTTCCATATAATGCTTCATATGGTTCCATTTATATACTTTAGTGGAAGATATTTTTATAGGAAATTTATATTAAAGGTAAATATTGATCCCATAGACCTTGAAGGTCAAGTGATCAAGATCTAAAAATATCTTCTAAAGTTTGAATTGTACATTCTGATTTTTCATCAGTTTGAGGGTGGTAGGTAGTGCTTAAAGGAAGCTTAGTATTTAGGGCATTCTGAATAACTTTCTATAACTGTGATGTAAAATAAGGATCACGATCAAAAATAATTTATAGGGGCACACCATGATGTCTTAAAAATTCATTAATATATAGTCTTGCTAAATGTTTAAGTGGTAAATCTTCTCTTATAATAAGAAAATGTTCTGATCTGGTAAGATGATCGACAATAAACCATATCACATCATTTCTTCTGGGAGTCTTTGGTATCCCCAAGAAAAATTACATCGTAATATCATCCCATTTTCACACAGGTATAAGAAGAGGTTTCATGACTCCTCTAGTTTGTTGTCTTCTATCCTTCACCTTTTTACAAACCAAACATCTCGACACATAATTATCAATATCCCTCTTCATGTTTTCCCACCAAAAATGTTCCTTCAAATTTCAATACACCATAGCGCCACCAGGGTGTTTAGAGAAATTTGACCCATGAGCATCATCCAATAATTATCTTTTTATCCCAGGTATAGCAGGAATACAAAGCCTCTTCCCAAATTTCAAAATTCCATCTTCAAATATGAATTCAATCAGTCTCCCATCATTCACAGCTTTAATTTTTCTTTTGAAACTCCTCATCATCAGACTGAGAACTATTTATCCTTTCCAGTAAAGAAGTTTTGGAAACCATTTGAAAAATTAGTGATGTTTCACCTTCCATGATAATTCCCATATCCATCTTTACTAGATCCATGAACCTAGGATCCTTTTCAACTCTCATTTTGCTTATAACTCCATGGTCCTTTCTACTCATATCATCTGACACTTTATTTTCCTTCCCTAGGTGGTTGTATATTGTGCAATCACAATCTTTGAGTAGCTCAATCCATATACTTGTCTCATGTTGAGTTCTTTCTATGAGAAAATAAATTTCAAACTCTTGTTATTAGTATATATCTCATATCTTTCACCGTAAAGATAATGTTTCTATATATTCAGAGAAAATATTACCACTGCTAACTCAAGATCTTGAGTTGGATATTTTTGTTCATGAATTTTTAATTTCATTGATGCATAAGCAATAACCCTATCATTCAACATAAGGACAAAACCAAGTCATTTATATTATGCATCACTATAAATCACAAACCCATCATTCCCAGATGGTAGAGTCAATATAAGATCATTGACTAATATTCTATTCAATTCTTCAAAACTTTATTCACACTCTTTTATCCAAACTAATTTAACCCCATTATGTGTGATCTTGGTTAAAGAGTTCTCCAATCAGGAAAAATTCTGGATGAAGCACTGATAGTAAATTGCTAAACCAATAAAACTACATACCTCAGTTATACTTGTCGGTGTTTTTCAATCTTGGATTGCCTTTTTTATTTGAAGGATCAATATCGATTCCATACTTGGAGAAAATATGGCCAAGAAAAGAAATTTCCTGAAGCGATAATTCAAACTTGCTAAATTTCCCATATAGTTCTTTTCTTCTAGGAATATTCAGAATAATCCCCAAGTGGTTCTCATGGTATTCTTAGCTTTTGAATTATACCAAGATATCATCAATAAATACTACAAAAAAATCATCAAGATATTAATTGAACAATCTTTTCATTAGATCCATTAAAAAATAGGGTGAATTAGTCAATCCAAATGGCATTACCGTAAATTTGTAATGACCATACCTTGTTCAGAAATCTATATTTAGAATATCTTCCTTTTTACATACAACTGATGATATCTAGAATGAAGGTCAATATCTGAAAAATATTAATCTCTATGTATTTGATCAAACAAATCATCAATGCAAGGTAGAGGATACTTGTTCTTTATTATAATAGCATTGATTTCCATATATTCAATACACAACCTCATTGATCCATATTTCTTCTTAACAAAAAGAATTGGGCCTCCCCATGGAGAAAAACTGGGGAAAATAAATCCATTATTACTCAGCTCCTCTAGTTGTTTCTTTAGCTCTACTAATTATGTAGTTTCAATTATACAGGTAGTTTTTGATACTGGCCTTGCATCCGGGATTAAATCAATAGTAAACTCAACTTCCAACTATAGAGGATGTCCTGGTAAATCCTATGGAAATACATCAATATATTCTCATACAATAGGCACATCCTCAATTTGAATAATTATTTATTCATCCATATATGTTATTTCTTCTTCTACCTAAGAATATCATTTAGTAAAGCTATTGTGGGTGGATTTTGATAAGAATTAGGTGATGAAGTTTCTTATCTAAAGATAATGGATTCTACATCTTCCTCAGAAATCACAACTTTACTCTTCTTGCAATAAATTTTCACAACATATTTTGATAGCCAATCCATATGGAGGATTATATAAAATTCAATCATAGGTATGATGATAAAGTAACTAGATAAAGAATTTTTATATTCCATAATGGGAACTTAATGACACATCTTTTTTTGCAATGAGACCTCCCTTAAGGGTTTTTACTGACAATTCCCTTGTTAATGTGAATTGGAAATATCTAATTTTTAAAGAAAATTGGGAACATATAAAGGAATGTGAGGATCCATAATCAAATAAAGATTTTGATGAATTTTAGGAAATGATTTAAGTACACACCACCACATCATTAGGAACTTCAACCTCAGAAGTTGTGATCACAAAAGATTTGCCTTACTCTCTTAGATTTTATGGGGAAAGTTTCATTGACACTTAGGAAAATCATTTTCATAATTTCCCATATCTTTACAATTTTAGCACTGAACATTGATATATTTTTTCTTCCCCTTACAATCACGAGCTTGGTGTCCTTTTTATTCACACTTGTAAAAAATTACCACCCCCTTTAAGCAAGTACCTGGGTGTTTCTTCCCACAATTAATGTAGGGTGGAATGTCATCTTTTCCCTTCTTCCCCTTATTTCCCTTTCTAGAGTATTCAACAACTATCTTATTCTTCTACTTTCCTTTAAAGTCATAAGACTTAGAGAATTACTTTTCTATCTTAATATCACATGAGACTATATCTTCATATGATGAGAAAGGCTATGATACCAGTACCCATTAGAGGAATGGTTTAAACCCATTAAATAATCAATTAATCTTACTTATTGGGTTACATATGTAGTATGCATCATGACTTGTTTACCTTGTGATATTAGCTTCATAATTTTCAACATTCTCATCCTACTTCTTCCTTAAACTCAAAAATTGACTCTCCATATCCACTCATATATCATGAGGAAAGTATTTTTCTAAGAATATTTCTTTAAATTTCATCCATTCTTTATTTTATACCTCTTCATCCTCCTTAATTTTTTGAATTAGTGACCACCATTGATCTGTATCTCCTGATAGACAATAGATTACCATAACCACTTTTCCCTTTCATCACTCCCCAAAGAAAGACATATTTTATCTAAGGAACTTATCAACTACTCAACTAAAAAAGGATTTTTAGTCCCATTGAATGTTGGAGGTTGTTGTCTCATGAAGTGATCAAACATTTATCCTCTATGATGTGAATCATGGTGCTACATATGGGTAAGGTTATTGTTCATAACCCGAGTCAGCTGTCCCAATATAGTTATAAGATGTTCAACACAAGTTGTATCACCAACACCACTATCATTATCTTGCATAGGAGGAAAATCCCTGCATGGATTATGTAAATTGATATAATTTCCATTCCTTCCACTAGACACCATTTCTAAATAATGTCATACACTAGATTCGATTATGAATTATAATGACTAATTCCAAATTATTAAAATAATTAACATAAATTAAAAAATTTATGAATATCTAATCTATAATCATAAAAATGGTTTCTTTGGGGACACATTTACTCATAAATCCTTCATAATTGTTTTTAAATAAAATTTTAATTATCCTAAGCATATCCCCCAGGAGTTTCAAGCTATATGGATAGTAAGGCTCATTGTCATATACAAGGTTACCCCAAGTCTGGACCGAAATACATTGAAATAGTTGTTACTCCTATATACATATGTGCCAAAACCACGTCCACTTGTAATATTCAGACATAGATTTATTTCTTGGAAGACCCACATAATCTCTATTTTATCAAAATTCTGGGATGTTTCTCTATACTTATCCTTAAAGTCTATCTTAGGGTAATTTTTCCTAATCAAAGTTTTTTTCTAAATCTAGTCTCCAAGGTTTGTACTAAAATGTCTATGATACCAAATATAAAATCCCTAACCTAGTTTTCTATATTCGGTGCATTATTTTATTACATTGTAATGATCATAAGAAAATCAAATCCCAAAGGACCAATCAGTTTAGTAGCCTTGGAAAAAATATGTACAAATATAGGTTTCACCTTACATATTGAAATGAAAAAACAACATAATATACCCTTTTAAAACTCTCAAATACCTTATAATATCCCTAAATATCAATCATAATATACTTCTCTTCATCTTGGGAAAAAATAAACATAATAAAGGGGTGAGCTCAGATGATCAGTAAGGATAAAAAATATAGCAGAAGCTATCATAAATAAGCATAAACTTTTAAGGCAAGGTATAAAACTGAAACACAAGACTTTTAAACATAATATTCAACATAATATGAAAATAATAAATAAAATAATTCAATTTAAACATTCAAATGGATATTATATTAGTCTAATAATCACATTTAATATCAATAACTAATATCATAATGAGATAATGCAAAATGCCAAACATCATAACCATACCGTCAAGGCCTTGTTCCAAGACAATACATAACCATACCATCAAGGCCTTATGCCAAGACAATAGTTTGTCTCATTAGACCTACTGATACATCTAAGTGATATATCAGGCACCACCCATCACTTACCAAGTCCAATTCATTCCTCTTTTGAAAGGAATAAAACATAACATAAACATTCATATTAAAACTAGCATATGAAATGTTAATACATTAACCATAAAACATGAATGGTATCAAAATAACACATAAATAGTCAAATATATCATAAACCATTCAATATAATGTGGAATATTGTATAATAATAAATCAACCTCAATTAAGCATAAAATCCAAAAAATGACGCTGACATAGATGAAAATAATCTAATAAATTCATTAAAACTCTTGGAGTGAAAAATCCATTTTTTACCTTGAAATTATTTAAAATCCATGAAATTATAAAATAAAACATTTCTTATTGAAATAAACTTGTGACAATGTAACGAATCTTCAAAATGTAAAGGCTCCATAATAGCATAAAAAATCTGCTTTCACTATATAAGTTAAAAAGAACATTCTTTCCTTAATTTGTCGAAAAGGTCATAAAGTACATCATTTGGAAAATGATGGAAAGATTAATTTAATAAAGTTTATAAAGAGTAAAAAATGGGTAAAAATGAATTTAAATAATTTTTTATTATATTTTTAATTTTTTTAAGAAACATGGATATGGATGATAAGGATGTCTTAGTAGATACTTACGTATAAACAATCTCAAATAATAATGATACTGTGAAATAAACCCTTACCTTTTACTTTCCTTTATTTGAGAGTGATTTGAACTCCTGTATAATGGTTAAAGTATGTTATTAAATTATATCAGGACCATATCCATATTTATCATATCATATATTATCCTCTTATATCGTTTTGTCATTAATATTTCAGTATTACTGTTGTTTCATGTGTTAACTGCTTCGTTTTCCCATTCATGTTTTGTCATGTAAGTCATATTTGTTATGAATAAGATGTATTTTATTAATATATAGAATGAAATTAAGTTAATTATTATTATTTTTACCCATTGTATAAATTTTATAATCATTCTTTAATAGTTAACGTGGAGAATGAATCTCACCGCATCGTGGAGACGGTAGGTCGTACGTATGTACGAGCGATGATATCATTACCTTGATGGTTAAATGGTATGGGATTGGATGGTATATTAGTTATAAATAATCATTATAATGTTATATTAATTATTTATATCCATTATACTCATCATTATACCCATCCAACTAATGTAGTGTTGAATAACAAATTGCACCACGATGTGGAAATGGTAAGCTATATGCACACACACATAGTGATATTGTTATTTGTATGACAGATAAAATGAGGAATATGGTTGTCCCATGATTAAAATTACATCTCATTATATGTATGATACTATATTTATTATTTTTATATGGAAAAAACATAGAAATAGGAAGTAGAAGAAGAAAAGAACTTTGAAATAGGTGATAAAACAATTACCTCCTTTTCGGGTATCTACTTTGGTTTGCACAAAAGGACTCCTTTGAAAGTATTTATTCCCAAAGTATGGACTCTAGGATTAATTTAGGGAATTTAGGTGAAGAAATTTATAGTGTTGTTCTGAAATAGATGGATTTAGATATGTGAATAAAAGAGATGGAGATGTGCCCTTTTATAATAGAGTGGAGGGGAACTTTTGAAAACTCTAAAATAATTAATTTATTATGAATTGGGTTTTGATTTAAAATATATAAAAAGTGAGTTATTTAATGTATAATATGATTAGAGGTCTAAATAATCTCAACCAATAATTTTTAGACAAGTTTAGGTCACAAAATTAACCTTATCTTTGGGGTTTAACCCTTAGTTAAACAGTTTAACTCTTACCTTGTCTATTTTTCTTTTTATACTATAGGGTTAATGTTACACTCCGACCACAGATTCCCATGTTTTTCTTATTTTCTCGGTCCCGCGACTCGGGGTAGAGTCGGGTTTGGGTCCAGGTTTAAAATTTTGAAGTGTTGATGTTTTTGGTGGGTTTCGAGCCAGCGTGAAGTCACCGCATTGCTAGTGGTCACCGCGCATTTCGGTCCAGGTGGGTGCGCGGTCACTGCACCGCTAGTAGCGATCGTGCGTTCGGACCCGGTGAGTGCGCGGTCACCCAACTGTTTAGATAATTAATAAAATTAGAAGAATAAATTAAATTGGAAAATAAAATAATAAATAAATAGAGTGAAGTAGGTTAAATTAAATTAAAAAGAATTTTACAAAATGTTTAATAATAATAATAACAATAATTTATAATATTGTTATTATTATTATTATTATTATTATTATTGGTATTATTATTATTATTACTAACTTACTTTTTTTTATTATTTTATTTCATCTTTTTATTTCTTTATTCTTTTCCTCTCTTTCTTCTCTTATTTTTTTCTTCCTCCGCGTGCTGCTCCCCCCAGCTGTCTCCTCGTTCTGCGCGCAAGACCCTAGAGGTCTTCCCCTTGGTCTTCCCTCTCCCCTGCTTCTCCCTCACACATGCTAGACCTGCAGCAGCTCCCCAACACCGCCTCCGACTTCATGCAGCCACTCACCCCGTCCGGATCCTCCAGCGCAGCCACACGAGGCCCTCACCTCCTCCTTGTATGAAGCCGTGCCGGCCTGCACCTCCTCTCGGCTTTCAACCCTCCTGTAGCGCGCCTGCAGCACCTACGCACAGCCGCTCCACCACGCCACCCTCCTGCTGCAGCGCCTCGCTTCGAGACCCTCCCTGTTGAGAAGCACCTCGCCACCAGCCCTCTTCCAGGCTTCCGCCTCGGCCAGCAGCGCTCCCTCTCCTCCTGGCCGCCACCCTTCTTACGCAGCGACGCCCCGCAACTCTTCTCCTGCGCGAAGAAGCCCCGCCTCATGCGCTCCCGTGACACCCCCCTCACTAATCTGCTCTACCCAGCAGCGTTGGTGCATTTTCCTTGTAGCGCCCTGCCACCCAGCTGGCCTCGTCCAGCTATTGTGCGTCCCAACACCACCTGCATGCCAACCCTCTCCTGATCTGGTCTACGCACAACACCCGCGACACCCAGCAGCGCCTGCTCGACCCCCCTTCCTCTGCACAGTGCCTCGCCTCGCCCCTAGAACGCTGCTCCTGCCTCCTCATGGCCAGGCCGCACTACACCTCCACCCTCCCTATAGACTGGCCAGCCTCCTTGTCTGACCCTTGCAGTGCACGCCCCACGACTTTCCCTGTTTCTGCACCTCCGACCTGTTGCAGCACCCCGTTCCAGCTGCTCCTCCTGTTCGACCAATGCTTTCATTGGTGTAGCACCCCCTAGAAGGATCCCGTCGTCAGTAGGTCGCCGCCCGACCTCCCTTCTCCCTCCCCCGCTGTCTCCCTCGGCCTCCTACCCTGTACAACGCCCGCCCGCCCGACCAGCACCGGTGCCTCCTGCCTGCTTCGGTCTTATGTTGTCCAGCAGCTCCTGCAACACCTTCAAACTTCGCCTCCTTTCCTACGTCATGGTGTGCCTCCCCCTTGGGCCACCGTGCGCTCTCCCAGCCGCACCCCTCACTGGATAGCCAGGCCGCATCCTTGTCGATGTTTGTCCGGCCGCCACAATCTTCGATCGGACCTACTCTGATCGGTGACCCCCCTACCTCCCTACTAATCCAACCGTTGAACCTCTTGCATAGTGGTGCGACCCTCCGACCGTCTGCACGCTCTTCTCAGCCACGCGCACATTGTAAAGACCCGGAAAATTCAAGGAATATTTTTATTAATTTTCTTTGGAATTTTACAAGAACGCAGTTTCTGACGGCGCCTGATTCCGAGGCCCGGTGTGCCCGGAATTAATTTCCGAAGTTTGGCTCGGGTACGTTCAGTGAACGAACAAACGGGTTTTTCTAACTTTTGAACCGGTGCTCGGAATCGAATTCTGAGGGCACCGATGGAATCGCAGTGCCGGTATTTGCTTAGAAATGCCTCATTCGGAGTTGCGTTTGCTCGGTTGTGGTTTTTCAATTTTTGGGTTTTAAGTTAAGAAATAAAATAAAGTTGTGCGACGATTTTATTTTTATTTCACTTAAAGCCGTTTGAAGACCACTTAAAGCTACTTAAGCTGAGTTGTTGCAGATAGGGTGCTATCCAAAAATATCCTACCCTCTTGGTAGGATATTTGTGGGGTGGGGCCCGCACGAACCCCACCGTTTCTTTTCCGCTAAGTAACGCACCCGCGAAAACCCGTCATTATGAAAGTCAACTGACGCGTTTTCTTAATTTCTTAACGCACCATTTAATTGGGTGGTTTTATTCGTGAATTAAATGGGCAGTTTCTTTCGTTGAATTAATTCTACGAATTAATTTATTCGTTTATTATTTGTTTGAAATCCGTTGGCGTAAGAATAAAATAAGACCAACGCACAACTTCTGGAAAAATGTTCGTTGAGAGGTTTTGACAAGTTTTGTACCTTCATCCTCCATCGCGAAGAACGCGAAGAACGCGAAGAACGCGAAGAACGCAAAGAACGCGAAGAACGCGAAGAACGCCGGCCTCCGACGAAGAATGCCAAACCCACAGAAATTGACGACGCGACGCCGTGTGCCGCGACACCGACGTTTCCTCTCCTGTGACATTATTCTGCGGCATTCCTTCTTCCGCAACGAAATCTTCGATCTTCTGTTTGAGGTAAGAGATCTCGGATTTTCTTTTAATTTTCCTTTGTGGGTTTTGACTCAAGAAGGATTTAATTATTATTAATTAAATATTTTTGTTCTTGAAACTCGGAGTTTGTCGACGCGACACCCTTCCGCGACGACGCGATGCTAGATACCGCGACGACGCGACGATCCCCAATTCCGTGAAGAACCCGCGATTGACGACTTGACGAGGTAGAGATTTCTATTTTGGAAATACCCCTTTTTTATATTCCCGTGAACGTTTCTTTAAAATTAAAGAACCGCACACATATGAACAATTTTATTTTGTTAAAATTGTTGTTTCATGTGTTGAATATAATTCTCCCGTTGTTTTTATCTAACGCGGAGGGTGCGGGCCAAATGAACACGGCCCGACAACCCTCCGCCGTTCTTCGTTGTTGTGCGAATTTGGAGGGCGATGACAAATCGTGATGCAAGGGAGTTTTGATGATCCCGCAGTGAAGAACGGGACCCGGGAGGAACAATGGCGTAGACGGGAAGGAAAATGGACCACCGGAGCAACTCCGGTGGCCCACAGAAGATGCCGGCGGCCAGCGGACCCGCGGCCGCGTGGGTCCAGCTCGCCCGCACGGGACGCGGCTGAAGCCGCGTCCGTTTGTCCAGTGCGGCCCCTTCGAGGGATGCGGCACCTCCAAGCCGTGGGGCCGGAGCCCCGCGGCGTCCAGCTGCTCGGCCGCTCAGCCGAGCCGATCCAGGCCGGTCCGACCGGCCGGGTCGGTCCGGGTCGGCCCGGGCCCGGACCCCCCGTCTTCGGACCGTTTTCGGTCTTTCGCCCGTAACATGAGCTACGGGCCTCCGAACGACGCGCCGTCAGCGGAAAAGCGATCCTTGGATCGAGATGGTCATTTCGGTATATCGCACTCAAGGTTTTGGAATACTTTGGGTTCAGCCGGGTTGGTTCGTACACAAAACCAACCGGGCCCTCGGAGCGGAAACACTCATATCTTGAGCTACGGACGTCCGATTGACGTGCCGTCGGCTTTGGTGGATTCCTCTAAGTGAGACAGATCTTTTGGCATACTCCGCCAGAGGTTTGGATGCAGGTGGAGTACGGTCGGGTTGGTTTTTCCTTAAAAACCAACCGGGCCCCTAGGACGAAAAAGCCAATAACTCTCAGACCGGGCGTCCGATTGACGCGCCGTCTGCGACGTCGAGTTCCTGTTGACGATACGGAACTTTTGGATACATCAACTCTGGACTTTAAGTCAGTTGATGTAACAGCCTCTCGGCTCGTGGAGCAGACCCTCCCGAACGAGCTTACTGTGTGCGAGAACCTTAGAGCTGGCTGCTACTGCTGCTGTGACAGCGATGAATGTACAGAGATCCTCAGTGGGTTCGACTGCGACGATGATGAAAACCGTACGGGAATCCTCCGTGTTTTCGGCAGTGAACACTACGTTACATCTTGGGATACATCAACTCCGGACTACATGTCAGTTGATGCATCGACCTCTTAGCTCGTGGAGTGGACCCTCCCGAAATGAGCATGCTGTGTGCGGAAACCCTAGAGCCGGTTGAGACTTGACGACTGCTGATCGAACGACTCGGTGTGTTACGGATAGCCTGGAGGGAGAGCACTTGGTTGTAGCGTCATATGGGAGCGCTTGGTTGTAGCGGCAGACCCACGACAGAGGTGCGCTTGGTTGTAGCGGCACATGGGAGCGCTTGGTTTTAGCGGTAGACCCACGACAGAGGTGCGCTTGGTTGTAGCGGCACAAGGGAGCGCTTGGTTGTAGCGACAGACCCACGACAGAGGTGCGCTTGGTTGTAGTGGCATATGGGAGCTCTTGGTTGTAGCGGGAGACCCACGACAGAGGTGCGCTTGGTTGTAGCGGCACAGGGGAGCGCTTGGTTGTAGCGGCAGACCCACGACAGAGGTGCACTTGGTTGTAGCGGCACAGGGGAGCGCTTGGTTGTAGCGGCAGACCCACGACAGAGGTGCGCTTGGTTGTAGCGGCACATGGGAGCGCTTGGTTGTAACGGCACGGGGGAGCGCTTGGTGGTAGCAGCAGGCCCACAGTACCCGATAGATGGAGAACTACAACAGTCCAAGGTAAGAGGGAAGCGCTTGGTTGTAGCGGCATAACCACTGCACTTGATGGAGAAGGAGTTTCCCAATAGCTTTGGGTTCCACTTCATGATCGAACCTGTGTGAGCTGAATCCTGTTTGCTTTCCTGTGTGGATTGTGTTGTGCTATCCTGTGTGGATTACGTTTTGCTTTCCTGTGTGGAATACGTATACTTTCCTGTGTGGACTGAGTTGTACTTGAGCTCGGAGGTTGGAGCGTATTGGAATTGTTGACTTAGGTATATGTATGGGCATATACCCAAGCAGTGTCGGTTGTTACTTCGTGATTGTATCTTTCCTTTGTGGTTTATACTTTGTGGATTTTGGGAGACCCTCGGGGGTCTCGGGGTCCCTACTGAGTATCTTATACTCACCCCTGCACGGGCTATGCCCGTACTTCGTTGTGTTGGTTGCAGACGACGGACAGCACTGATCGTGTTGGAGGCGTGCAGAGTAGGACGATACCTGGAGGTGGACCACTGGGCGGGATGTACTCAGAGCGGACGGCTGGACCGAGGAGCTGTGGAGGCTATCTGTACCCACCCTTCAGGTGGGACCTTTAGAGGACGGCTCGACGCTGTGGCTTTTCTTTTCAGTTGCTGTTTTTCCCTTTCAGTTGTACTTTACAGTTGGTCTTGTATTTCCGGCCCCTTTTACTTTCAGCACAACTTGTTACAGTTTTTACTTAGTGTTTACTTTACCGCTTGCTTACTCCGTGGTTCTTGTTTACTTTTCAAAGGCAATGCCTTCCCTTTTTCCGGGATTTACGCCTTAGTGCTAGTCGCCAGCCCCTGGCCTATGGAAGGCGGGCTTGGGGTAGTCACAGCACGGGCCCCAAGGACGGGTCGTGAAAAATTGGTATCAGAGGTGGTCGGTTCTACCGTAGACTCTGATATTTCTTCTATGTGAAGAAATAGTGTTTAGCATATTGGGTGTTGTTATCAGTCCAGGGAGTCCAGTGTTGGTGCGGCGGCCGACGTATCCGTACACCAGGACCCTGACTTCTGATTTCCGACTTAATGCACAAAAACATTGATTGCATGTGTGTTTCAAGTTTTATTTGTGATTACTTGTGTCAGCTCACCAGGTATACTGTTCTAACCATGGCACACTTGTTTCCTTTTCAGGATGGCCCCACGATGGCAGCCGGCAAGGGTTCCGAGCGATGTGCGTGGCGAGAGCCCACCGAGCGTTGAGGACTCGGTACAGGGCCCTTTGATAGTTGAGGCACCGGCGGTACCTATACCCGCCGAGCCACCGATGCTACCAGCCCCAGCCTCTGACGATGCACGTCGCCTTAGTGCACTACATGAGTTCCAGCGCCAGCGACCGTCCAGGTTTCGTGGGGAGACGGACCCCCAGGCAGCCGAGGACTGGCTGGAGGCGGTCGCTCGAGTTTTCAGGCTAGTGAGGACACCAGCAGACCTCATGGTGATCCTCGCAGCGAGCCTCCTTCACACGGCAGCAGGCAGATGGTGGAGCTTGATGCTCCAGGTGCACGACGAGACATATCTCCTCTGGACGGACTTTGAGAGCATCTTCCGCTCTGAGTTCATCCCAGCCACCCTTCGAGCGGTGCGCATCCAGGAGCTACTACAGCTGCGGCAGGGCAGCATGACAGTGGCCCACTACTCGGTGAGATTTACGGATCTCTCGCGCTACTCCACAGATATGGTACAAGACCCGTTCTTCCAGGCCCGGACCTTTGAGCAGGGACTGAGGCACGAGATCAGGGGTTCGATGATCTCCCTCAACATTCCGACTCAGGCAGGGGTGTTGGAGCGAGCCCTCTTAGTGGAGAGTTTCCTTGCTGAGCAGTCTCTAGCAGCAGGACCCACCACTTGCCGGCATGCGTCAGAGTCTTCTGTAGCGGGCAGTAGACAGATGACGTAGGGGTCCAAGAGGACTAGACCTATATGTGATCGACAGCATGACTCTCGATCGTTTGTGCGAGGCACTCGAGGTGGACAACGACTTGCCATGAGAGAGCAGTGTTACTCCTGCGGTGGGATTGGTCACATGGCTCGTGACTGTCCGACCCGCCATACGGATGACCAGCAGATGAACGAAGGACCCCCCAGGCAGAGGCAGAGGTTCGATCAGGGCGGGCCGCAAGGAGCAGGCGGCCATGGCAGGGGAGCTGGTCGTGCAGCTGGAGGTGGACGACGCTTCGGGGTGTTGCCACCACCACCACCAGGAGGTCCACCCCGACCGCAGGGGACAAGAGGACATGGGAGAGCTCAGCTTCAGGAAGCTGAGGCCTACGATCATGGAGCTCCGGGAGCAGATGGACAGGAGCAGGACTTGCTCCAGACCTGGAGAATTTTGTTCATGTTGCTTCTAGTTTTGTTGATGTATGTTTGTAGATGCTTTGTGTCTTTTTTACTTGAGCTACAGTAATAAAAGACACATTTTCTTGTGGCATTTACTTTCCTGTCCTCTCTTGTGTTGTTACTAAGAGGTTCCGGTTTAGACTGTTGACTTGACCCTCACTTGAGAGGTACCTACTGGAGGAGACCCAGTTACCACACACTGATGCCGACAGTGTGACTCAACCCTTGGAGGCGAGAGTAACGGTTGGATCTCTTGGTAGTAGCGTCAAGGCCTTACGACGTCATCCTTGGTATGGGTTAACATCATCCATGTCGGGATTGACTGTATTAGGCAAAGAACGTGGTTCATCCAGGGGATGAGACCAAATTTCTCTTATCGGCAAGGAAGAAATCATAGCAGCTCTTGTGGACCAGAGGTGGTCTAGGCCACGATAGAGAAGGTCTAGGTCATTCAGGAGGTGGAGGCCACTGGAGTTTGAGGATGGCAACCACGTCTTCATGCGGGTCTCACCTCGACGTGGATTACGGAGTTTTGGCCGAGGTGGCAAGTTGTCTCCATGCTTCATCGGACCCTTTCAGGTCCTCAGCAGGATTGGCGAGGTGGATTACCGCCTAGATCTAGCGCCTTTGTATCCCTAGTTTGTGTTGAAGCTTTACGGGGACGTAAATCCCTGTGGTGGGAGTAATGTAAGGACCCGGAAATTTCAAGGAAAATTTTTTTTTTCTTAATTTTCTTTGGAATTTTACAAGAACGCAGTTTATGAAGGCGCCTGATTCCGAGGCCCGGTGTGCCCGGAATTAATTTACGAAGTTTGGCTCAGGTACGTTCAGTGAACGAACGAGCAGGTTTTTCTAACTTTTGAACCGGTGCTCGGAATCGAATTCTGAGGGCACCGATAGAATCGAAACGCCGGTATTTGCTTAGAAACTCCTCTTCCGGAGTTGCGTTTGCTCGGTTGTGGTTTTTTAATTCTTGGGTTTTAAGTTATGAAATAAAATAAAGTTGTGGGACAATTTTATTTTTATTTCACTTAAAGCCGATTGAAGACCACTTAAAGCTACTTAAGCTGAGTTGTTGCAGATAAGGTGCTATCCAAAAATATCCTACCCTCTTGGTAGGATATTTGTGGGGTGGGGCCCGCACGATCCCCACCGTTTCTTTTCCGCTAAGTAACGCACCCGCGAAAACCCGTCATTATGAAAGTCAACTGATGCGTTTTCTTAAATTCTTAACGCACCATTTAATTGGGTGGTTTTATTCGTGAATTAAATGGGCAGTTTATTTTGTTGAATTAATTCTACGAATTAATTTATTCGTTTCTTATTTTTTTGAAATCTGTTGGCGTAATAATAAAATAAGACCAATTCACAACTTCTGAAAAAATGTTCCTTGAGAGGTTTTAAAAAGTTTTGTGCCTTCATACTCCTTCGTGAAGAATGCGAAAACGCGAAGAACGCGAAGAACGCCGGCCTCCGACGAAGAACGCCGAACCCGCGGAAATCAACGACGCGACGCCGTGTGCCGCGACACCGACGTTTCCTCTCCCGCGACGTTCTTCTGCGGCGTTCCTTCTTCCGTGACGAAATCTTAGATCTTCTGTTTGAGGTAAGAGATCTCGGATTTTCTTTTAATTTTCCTTTGTGGTTTTTGACTCAAGAAGGATTTAATTATTATTTATTAAATCTTCTTGTTCTTGAACCTCAGAGTTCGTCGACGCGACACCCTTCCGCGACGACGCGACGCCGGATACCGCGACGACACGACGATCCCCAATTCCACGAAGAACCCGCGAGCGACGACTTGACGAGGTAGGGATTTTTATTTTGGAAATACCCCTTTTTTATATTCCCGTGAAAGTTTCTTTAAAATTAAAGAACCGGAATCATATGAACAATTTTATTTTGTTAAAATTGTTGTTTCATGTGTTGAATATAATTCTCCTGTTGTTTTTATCTAACGCGGAGGGTGCGGGCCAAACGAACACGGCCCGACAACCCTCCGCCGTTCTTCGTTGTTGTGCGAATTTGGAGGGCGACGACAAATCGTGACGCAAGGGCGTTTTGATGATCCCGCAGTGAAGAACGGGACCCAGGAGGAACAATGGCGCAGACGGGAAGGAAAACGGACCACCGAAGTAACTACGGTGGCCCGCAGAAGCTGCCGGTGGCGCCGGCGGCCGGACGGGGCCGCCGCGGTGGCGGAGGCCAGCTGACCCGCGGCCGCACAGGTCCAGCTCGCCAGCACGGGACGCGGCTGAAGCCGCGTCCGTTTGTCCAGCGCGGCCCCTTCGAGGGCCGCGGCACCTCCAAGCCGCGGGGGAGGCGCCCCGCGGCGTCCAACTGCTCGGCTGCTCGGTCGAGCCGATCCAGGCCGGTCCAACCGGCCGGGTCCGTCCGGGTTGGCCCGGGCCCGGACCCCCCGTCTTCGGACCGTTTTCGGTCTTTTTCCCGTAACATGAGCTACGGGCCTCCGAACGACGCGCCGTCAGTGGAAACGCGATACTTGGATCGAGACGGTCGTTTCAGTATATCGCACTCAAGGTTTCAGAATACTTTGGGTTCGGCCAGGTTGGTTCGTACACGAAACCAACCGGGCCCTCGGAGCGGAAACACTCATAGCTTGAGCTACAGACGTCCGATTGACATGCCGTCGCCTTTAGTGGATTCCTCTAAGTGAGACGGATCTTTTGGCATACTCCGCCCAAGGTTTGGACACAGGTGGAGTACGGTCGGGTTGGTTTTGCCTTAAAAACCAACCGGGCCCCTGGGACGAAAAAGCCAATAACTCTCAGACCGGGCGTCCGATTGACGCGCCATCTGTGACGTTGAGTTCCTGTTGACGATACAGAACTTTTGGATACATCAACTCTGTACTTTAAGTTAGTTGATGTAACAGCCTCTCGGCTCGTGGAGCGGACCCTCCCGAACGAGCTTTCTGTGTGCGGGAACCTTATAGCTGGCTGCTACTGCTGCTGTGACGGCGATGACTGTACAGAGATCCTCAGTGGGTTCAACTGCGACGATGATGAAAACCGTACGGGAATCCTCCGTGTTTTCGGCAGTGACCACTACCATACATCTTGGGATACATCAACTCCGGACTACATGTCAGTTGATGCATCGACCTCTTAGCTCGTGGAGTGGACCCTCCCGAAACGAGCATGCTGTGTGCGGAAACCCTAGAGCCGGTTGAGACTTGACGACTGCGGATCGAACGACTCGGTGTGTTACGGATAGCCCGGCGGGGGAGCGCTTGGTTGTAGCGGCATATGGGAGCGCTTGGTTGTAGCGGCAAACCCACGACAGATGTGCGCTTGGTTGTAGTAGCACAGGGGAGCGCTTGGTTGTAGCGGCAGACCCACGACAGAGGTGTGCTTGGTTGTAGTGGCACAGGGGAGCGCTTAGTTGTAGCGGCATACCCACGACAGAGGTGCTCTTGGTTGTAGCGGCATATGGGAGCGCTTGGTTGTAGCAGGAGACCCACAACAGAGGTGCGCTTGGTTGTAGCGGCACAGGGGAGCGCTTGGTTGTAGCGGCAGACCCACGACAGAGGTGCGCTTGGTTGTAGCGGCACAGGGGAGCGCTTGGTTGTAGCGGCAGACCCACGACAAAGGTGCGCTTGGTTGTAGCAGCACAGGGGAGCGCTTGGTTGTAACGGTACGGGGGAGCGTTTGGTGGTAGCAGCAGGCCCACACTACCCGATAGATGGAGAACTACAACAGTCCAAGGTAAGAGGGAAGCGCTTGGTTGTAGCGGCATAACCACTGCACTTGATGGAGAAGGAGTTTCCCAATAGCTTTGGGTTCCACTTCATGATCGAACCTGTGTGAGCTGAATCCTGTTTGCTTTCCTATGTGGATTGTGTTGTGCTATCCTGTGTGGATTACGTTTTTCTTTCCTGTGTGGAATACGTATACTTTCCTATGTGGACTGAGTTGTACTTGGGCTCGGAGGTTGGAGAGTATTGGAATTGTTGACTTAGGTATATGTATGGGCATATACCTAAGCACTGTCGGTTGTTACTTCGTGATTGTATCTTTCCTTTGTGGTTTATCCTTTGTGGATTTTGGGAGACCCTCGGGGGTCTCGAGGTCTCTACTGAGTATCTTATACTCACCCCTGCACGGGCTATGCCCGCACTTCGCTGTGTTGGTTGCAGACGACAGACAATGCTGATCATGGTAGAGGCGTGCAGAGCAGGACGGTACCTAGAGGTGGACCACTGGGCAGGACGTACTCGGAGCGGACGGCTGGACCGAGGAGCTGTGGAGGCTATCTGTACCCACCCTTCAGGTGGGACCTTCAGAGGGCGGCTCGATGCTGTGGCTTTTCTTTTCAGTTGCTGTTTTTCCCTTTCAGTTGTACTTTACAATTGGGCTTGTATTTCCGGGCCCTTTTACTTTCAGCACAGCTTGTTATAGTTTTTACTTAGTGTTTACTTTACCGCTTTCTTACTCTGTGGTTCTTGTTTACTTTTCAAAGGCAATGTCTTCCCTTTTTCCGGGATTTACGCCTTGGTGCTAGTCGCCAGCCCCTGGCCTATGGAAGGCGGGCTTGGGGTAGTCACGGCACGGGCCCCGAGGACGGGTAGTGAAAAATTGGTATCAGAGGTGGTCGGTTCTACCGCAGACTCTGATCTTTCTTCTATGTGAAGCAATAGTGTTTAGCGTATTGGGTGTGGTTATCAGTCCAGGGAGTCCAGTGTTGGTACGGTGGCCGACGTATCCGTACACCCGGACCATGACTTCTGATTTCAGACTTAATGCACGAAAACATTGATTGCATGTGTGTTTCACGTTTTCTTTGTGATTACTTTTGTCAGCTCACCAGGTATACTGTTCTGACCGTGGCACACTTGTTTCCCTTTCAGGATGGCCCTACGATGGCAGCCGGCTAGGGTTCTGAGCGATGTGCGTGGCGAGAGCCCACCGAGCGTCGAGGACTCGGTACATGGCCCTTTGACAGTTGAGGCACCGGCGGTACCTATACCCGCCGAGCCACCGATGCTACCAGCCCCAGCCGCTGACGATGCACGTCGCCTTAGTGCACTTCATGAGTTCCAGCGCCAGCGACCGTCCAGGTTTCATGGGGAGATGGACCCCCAGGCAGCCGAGGACTGGCTGGAGGCGGTCGTTCGAGTTTTCAGTCTAGTGAGGACACCAGCAGACCTCATGGTGATCCTCGCAGCAAGCCTCCTGCATGCGACAACAGGCAGATGTTGGAGCTTGATGCTCTAGATGCACGGCGAGACATATCTCCTCTAGATGGACATTGAGAGAATCTTACGCTCTGAGTTCGTCCCAGCCACCCTTCGAGCGGTGCGCATCCAGGAGCTACTACAGCTGCGGCAGGGCAGCAAGACAGTGTCCCAGTACTCGGCGAGATTTACTGATCTCTCGCGCTACTCCACAGATATGGTACGAGAGCCGTTCTTCCGGGCCCGGACCTTTGAGCAGGGACTGAGGCATGAGATCATGGATTCGATGATCTCCCTCAACATTCCGACTCAGGCAGGGGTGTTGGAGCGAGCCCTCTTAGTGGAGAGTTTCCTTGCTGAGCAGTCTCTAGCAGCAGGACCCACAACTTGCCGACATGCGGCAGAGTCTTCTGCAGCGGGCAGTAGACAGATGACGCAGGGTTCCAAGAGGACTAGACCTACAGGTGGTCGACAGCATGACTCTGGATCGTTTGTACGAGGCACTCGGGGTGGACAACGACTTGCCATGAGAGGGCAGTGTTACTCCTGCGGCAGGATTGGTCACATGGCTTGTGACTATCCGACCCGCCATACGGATGACCAGCAGATGGACGAAGGACCCCCCAGGCAGAGGCAGAGGTTCGATCAGGGCGGGCCGCAAGGAGCAGGCGGCCATGGCAGGGGAGCTGGTCGTGCAGCTGGAGGTGGACGACGCTTCGGGGTGTTGCCACCACCACCACCAGGAGGTCCACCCCGACCCCAGGGGACAGGAGGACATGAGAGAGCTCAGCTTCAGGCAGCTGAGGCCTACGATCATGGAGCTCCGGGAGCAGATGGATAGGAGCGGGACTAGCTCTAGACCTGGAGACTTTTGTTCATGTTTCTTCTAGTTTTGTTGATGTATGTTTGTAGATGCTTTGTGTCTTTTTACTTGATCTGCAGTAATAAAAGACACCTTTTCTTGTGGCATTTACTTTCCTGTCCTCTCTTGTGTTGTTACTAAGAGGTTCCAGTTTAGACTGTTGACTTGACCCTTACTTGAGAGGTACCTACTGGAGGAGACCCAGTTACCACACATTGATGCCGACAGTGTGACTCAACCCTTGGAGGCGAGAGTAACAGTTGGATCTCTTGGTAGTAGCGTCAAGGCCTTACGACGTCATCCTTGGTATGGGTTAGTATCATCCATGTCGGGATTGACTGTATTAGGCAAAGAACATGGTTCATCCAGGGGATGAGACCAAATTTCTCTTATCGGCAAGGAAGAAATCATAGCAGCTCTTGTGGACCAGAGGTGGTCTAGGCCACGATAGAGAAGGTCCAGGTCATTCAGGAGGCGGAGGCCACTGGAGTTTGAGGATGGAAACCACATCTTCATTCGGGTCTCACCTCGACGTGGATTACGGAGTTTTGGCCGGGGTGACAAGTTGTCTCCATGCTTCATCGGACCCTTTTAGGTCCTCAGCAGGATTGGCGAGGTGGCTTACCGCCTAGCTCTACCGCCTTTGTATCCCTAGTTTGTGTTGAAGATTTACGGGGATGTAAAGCCCTGTGGTGTGAGTAATGTAAAGACCCGGAAATTTCAAGTAAATTTTTTTTTCTTAATTTTCTTTGGAATTTTACAAGAATTCAGTTTCTGACGGCGCCTGATTCTGAGGCCCGGTGTGCCCAGAATTAATTTCCGAAGTTTGGCTCGGGTACGTTCAGTGAACGAACGAGCGAGTTTTTCTAACTTTTGAACCGGTGCTCGGAATCGAATTCTGAGGGCACCGATGGAATCGCAGAGCCTGTATTTTCTTAGAAACGCCTCTTCTGGAGTTGCGTTTTCTCGGTTGTGGTTTTTTAATTTTTGGGTTTTAAGTTAAGAAATAAAATAGAGTTGTGCGACAATTTTATTTTTATTTCACTTAAAGCCGCTTGAAGACCACTTAAAGCTACTTAAGTTGAGTCGTTGCGGATAGGGTGCTATCCAAAAATATCCTACCCTCTTTGTAGGATATTTGTGGGGTGGGGCCCGCACGAGCCCCACCGTTTCTTTTCCGCTAAGTAACGCACCCGCGAAAACCCGTCATTATGAACGTCAACTGATGCGTTTTCTTAAATTCTTAACGCACCATTTAATTGGGAGGTTTTATTCGTGAAATAAATGGTCAATTTCTTTCATTGAATTAATTCTACGAATTAATTTATTCGTTTCTTATTTGTTTGAAATCCGTTGGCGTAATAATAAAATAAGACCAACGCACAACTTCTGGAAAAATGTTCGTTGAGAGGTTTTGACAAGTTTTGTACCTTCATCCTCCTTCGCGAAGAACGTGAAGAATGCGAAGAACGCGAAGAACACGAAGAACGCCGGCCTCCGACGAAGAACGCCGAACCCGCGGAAATCGACGATGCGACGCCGTGTGCCGCGACGCCGACGTTTCCTCTCCCGCGACATTCTTCTGCGGCGTTCCTTCTTCCGCGACGAAATCTTCGATCTTCTGTTTGAGGTAAGAGATCTCGGATTTTCTTTTAATTTTCCTTTGTGGTTTTTGACTCAAGAAGGATTTAATTATTATTAATTAAATATTTTTGTTCTTGAACCTCAGAGTTCGTCGACGCGACACCCTTCCGCGACGACGCGACGCCGGATACCGCGACGACGCGAAGATCCCCAATTCTGCGAAGAACCCGCGAGCGACGACTTGACGAGGTAGGGATTTTTATTTTGGAAATACCCCTTTTTTATATTCCCGTGAACATTTCTTTAAAATTAAAGAACCAGACTCATATGAACAATTTTATTTTGTTAAAATTGTTGTTTCATGTGTTGAATATAATTCTCTGGTTGTTTTTATCTAACGCGGAGGGTGCGGGCCAAACAAACACGGCCCGACAACCCTCTGCCGTTCTTCGTTGTTGTGCGAATTTGGCGGGCGACGGCAAATCGTGACGCAAGGGCGTTTTGATGATCCCGCAGTGAAGAACGGGACCCGGGAGGAACAACGACGCATACGGGAAGGAAAACGGACCACATGAGCAACTCCGGTGGCCCGCGGAAGCTGCTGGTGGCGCGGGCGCCGCGACTGAAGCCGCGGCGGCGACGGCCAGCGGACCCGCGACCGCACGAGTCCAGCTCGCCCGCACGGGACGCGGCTGAAGCCACGTCCGTTTGTCCAGCGCGACCCCTTCGAGGGCCGCAACACCTCCAAGCCGTGGGGGCGGCGCCCCGCGGCGTCCAGCTGCTCAGCCGGGCCGTGCCCTGGCCGGGCTGGACCGAGTCCGGCCGGGTCGGGCCGGGTCGGCCCGGGCCCGGGCCCCCCGTCTTCGGACCGTTTTCGGTCTTTTGCCCGTAACCTGAGCTACGGGCCTCTGAACGATGCGCCGTCAGCGGTAACGCGATCCTTGGATCGAGACGGTCGTTTCGGTATATCGCACTCAAGGTTTCGGAATACTTTGGGTTCGGCTGGGTTGGTTCGTACACGAAACCAACTGGGCCCTCAGAGCGGAAACACTCATATCTTGAGCTACGAACGTCCGATTGACGTGCCGTCGGCTTTGGTGGATTCCTATAAGTGAGACGGATCTTTTGGCATACTCCGCCCGAGGTTTGGACGCAGGTGGATTACGTTCGGGGAGGTTTTGCCTTAAAAACCAACCTGGCCCCTAGGACGAAAAAGCCAATAACTCTCAGACCGGGCGTCCGATTGACGCGCCGTCTGCGACGTTGAGTTCCTGTTGACGATACAGAACTTTTGGATACATCAACTCTGTACTTTAAGTCAGTTGATGTAACAACCTCTCGGCTTGTGGAGCGGACCCTCCCGAACGAGCTTGCTGTGTGCGGGAACCTTAGAGCTGGCTGCTATTGCTGCTGTGACGGCGATGACTGTACAGAGATCCTCAGTGGGTTCGACTACGACGATGATGAAAACCGTATGGGAATCCTCCGTGTTTTCGGTAGTGACCACTACGGTACATCTTGGGATACATCAACTCCAGACTACATGTCAGTTGATGCATCGACCTCTTAGCTCGTGGAGTGGACCCTCCCGAAACGAGCATGCTGTGTGCGGAAACCCTAGAGCCGGTTGAGACTTGACGACTGCTGATCGAACGACTCGGTGTTTTACGGATAGCCCGGCAGGGGAGCGCTTGGTTTTAGCGGCATATGGGAGCGCTTGGTTGTAGCGGCAGACACACGACAGAGGTGCGCTTGGTTGTAGCGGCACAGGGGAGCGCTTGGTTGTAGCGGCAGACCCACGACAGAGGTGCGCTTGGTTGTAGCGGCACAGGGGAGCGCTTGGTTGTAGCGGCAGACCCACGACAGAGGTGCGCTTGGTTGTAGCGGCATA
This sequence comes from Viscum album, assembly GCA_963277665.1. NCBI lineage: Eukaryota > Viridiplantae > Streptophyta > Magnoliopsida > Santalales > Viscaceae > Viscum > Viscum album. Next base: position 201,361,226 of record OY728144.1, read on the forward strand.
TGGGAGCGCTTGGTTGTAGCGGGAGACCCACGACAGAGGTGCACTTGGTTGTAGCGGCACAGGGGAGCGCTTGGTTGTAGCGGCATACCCACGGCAGAGGTGCGCTTGGTTGTAGCGGTACAGGGGAGTGCTTGGTTGTAGCGGAAGACCCACGACAGAGGTGCACTTGGTTGTAGCGGCACAAGGGAGCGCTTGGTTGTAACGGCACGAGGGAGTGCTTGGTGGTAGCAGCAGGCCCACAGTACCCAATAGATGGAGAACTACAGCAGTCCAAGGTAAGAGGGAAGCGCTTGGTTGTAGCGGCATAACCACTGCACTTGATGGAGAAGGAGTTTCCCAATATCTTTGGGTTCCACTTCATAATCGAACCTGTGTGAGCTGAATCCTGTTTTCTTTCCTATGTGGATTGTGTTGTGCTATCCTGTGTGGATTACGTTTTGTTTTCCTGTGTGGAATACGTATACTTTCCTGTGTGTACTGAGTTGTACTTGGGCTCGGAGGTTGGAGCGTATTGGAATTGTTGACTTAGGTATATGTATGGGCATATACCTAAGCAGTGTCGGTTGTTACTTCGTGATTGTATCTTTCCTTTGTGGTTTATCCTTTGTGGATTTTGGGAGACCCTCAGGGGTCTCGGGGTCCCTACTGAGTATCTTATACTCACCCCTACACGGGCTATGCCCGCACTTCGTTGTATTGGTTGCAGACGACGGACAACGCTAATCGTGGTGGAGGCGTGCGGAGCAGGACGGTACCTGGAGGTGGACCACTGGGCAGGACGTACTCTGAGCGGACGACTGGACCGAGGAGCTGTGGAGGCTATCTGTACCCACCCTTCAGGTGGGACCTTCAGAGGACGGCTCGACGCTGTGGCTTTTCTTTTCAGTTGCTTTTTTTCCCTTTCAGTTGTGCTTTACAGTTGGGCTTGTATTTCCGGCCCCTTTTACTTTCAGCACAACTTGTTACAGTTTTTACTTAGTGTTTACTTTACCGCTTGCTTACTCTGTGGTGCTTGTTTACTTTTCAAAGGAAATGCCTTCCCTTTTTCCGGGATTTACGCCTTGGTGCTAGTCGCCAGCCCCTGGCCTATGGAAGGCGGGCTTGGGGTAGTCACGACACGGGCCCTGAGGACAGGTCGTGACACACGCACCTTGTTCTCAATTGGGCGCGTGACGAACACCCGCCACCGAAGGCGAGCGGTTTGAGTTAACCCCATCTCGCCTGATCCATTGTTGAGGTGAGTTTTTTGTGCTATTTATTCGTTATATCTTTTGAAGTCTGTGATTATGGGTTTTTATTATTTTTGTAATCGCTATTCCGTGTTGGCAGGATTTTCCGTGAAATTGTGGTCGTCAGCTTGCACATGCTTGCGCGCCCGCTCGAGGTATGTCGCGCCATCGTTCTTGGATTGCGAGTCGAGGTAGGTCCCCCACTGCACTCACCTTTAAATTTTGAATTTATTAATTTCTTGATGTTTTATTAATTTTAATAAATATAAAATAATATAAGATAATTATTATTTTTTAAATGATTATTTGTTGTAAAAAGAGCTGTTTATTTTATACCGAACTCTTGAAATATTTTCTTGGCGAGCAGACACCCAGTAGTGAAAGAATGCCAGTTTGGACTTTAAACATAATTTACGGAATTTCAAATGTGGTTCTGGTTTTAAAGATAAATGATTTCTTCTGAACAAGTGTTTCAGGTTTTCTTGAGAAACAAGGTTTTTCTTTAAAATTGGTGAAGGCCCGTTTGGCACTTTAATAAAATAAATTATTTTGGAAAACCCACTCAGGGGTGACTTTTGGTGTGCGTTGATTGTGTGAGATGTATGTGATGTTTGTGCATCGTGACTGATTGATTTACACTGTGGACGCACCCCTGTGTATCGCATGTGTTGACATGGGAACCTGGCATAGTGAGTGAATCTTCTGAGAACGATTGCTGCACTAGTTTAGATTACGCACTGGCTAGTGGCCCCATAGTAGGGGAATACTGAGTTATTGCTGCTATGGGGATTGGGCCCCTTGGTTAGGCCATGCAGGGATATGCTGAGCGTTAGGGCGTTATGACGTCATCGAGTTAGAGCATGCTTTCAGGATGAGTCACATGTATAGTACGTTCTGGATTTTTCACGATATCCTAGGTTCGCCCCATGTTTCTTTTAGTGTTTTTTTATATATGGTGGATGGTTGAGAGGTCTAGTTCGGTTGCTGGCCCCTGTGAGCCACTTTTTCCATTTCCCTTGGTGTGTGTTGTGTATTATGTGTGGTTTTTCCATTTTGGATAATAACTGAAGTTTGGATTTCTAAATGGTTCGTAGAAAATGATTTGAAAAGAAATATACCTATTCCTTTCAAACATTAAATTTTTTTTTTAAATTAAAAAGGGAAATGGACTGATACTTGTTTTAGAAATAGAAGTGCATGTGTGTGAAAACCAATATTTTGTATATTTAGTTCAAACTTGTAATTGGTAAATTTATTTATTTAAAGGTAGTGCATTGAGAATATATATCGGGCTAGCCTACTGAGTTTTAATACTCACGCCTATAGTTATTTTCTGTTTTTAGTGTTTGTGAAGGTTACAGCTTGGGTGTGTTTGCCTTGGGTGACGTTTAGTCGTGAGTTGGAGAGTGACCCACGAGGTCACACGGAGATAGTGGTTGTCTCTTTCGGTTAGTTTTATTTTCTTTTGTTCTTGTTAGTTACTTTACTTTGTTTATTTATTTTGCGCTGCTCTGTTTATTTTCTGCTGCTTTAATTATATATTTTAATTGGGCGAAATCGTTCCCACTTGCTCTCTATTGATGCCCTGGCCCTTGTCGCCAGCCCGGGAGGATCAGGAACGCCTCTCGGGTCATGTCGCGGACCGGATCAGGTGACTGGTTCAGGGTTGACCCAGGTTGGTTCGTGACAAAATGTTATCAGAGCAGGTCGGCTCTTAGCGGACCTCGCTTTTCAGAGCGCCCTTTGTTATTTGGGATGTCCGATAGAAGGAGATTAGGACTATCGGGGCTCAGGAGGTAAGTTATGGGTCGGTGCCTGATCACCACTACTCGTGACGAGACCTGAGTTACCAAGGTTAGTCCAGGATTTGAGTCTCTTATCTTTGGTTGATTTGGATTGAGGGATGACAATGGAGGCGAATCGGTTCACTTTGCAGACTCACATGGGGTGGTGACCCATGTGGAGTCCAAGTGTCCGACTCAAGGTCCTCTTAGTGTTATGCTTTACCTGGGGCATGTCTCACCACCATGTCGCTAGGTCGGACATATGTACTAGTTCCTCAATCTAGTGGGTTATTACAGCTTGTGTTTTGTTTTAATCTCGGTTGATTTGAGTGTGCATTAAAAGTGAAATTGGTTTTGAAATGGAAAAGTGTTTCTTCTAAATTGTTTTTGAAATTAAAGTGGGTTTTTAAGAGAATGTGTATTGGTTTGGAAAAAAAACTTGGTATGTGTTTGGATTTGGTAAGGAAAATAAGTGTTTGAAACTTGGAACTCCTTATGGAGGGTCACACGTGCGTGGGTATGTATGGAAAGTGCATGGTGGCACTTGTTCACAGAATATGTGACCAGGATTGAATAAACGCACGTGTGATGGTTTATAAGGTTCCATAAGTGAGTTTTTAAAATTTTAAAGAAATAACAGTTTTTGAAAAGTGATTTCTCCTTGTGTTGTATATGTTTGGCATATGGGCCTGTTTCCCTTGGCGTGTGTTGCTTCTTTGATTGAGTTTTGGCTTGATGCCGGTTTCGATGGTGTTTTTCGTGTTGTTATGAGTATGCCACCCAGAAAGCCTCCAAAAGTTGTTAATGAGTTATGCCTAGTTCTCAGTTCCTTTTGTGTGTTGCTTGATTTTTGAGGTAATCGAATTCTGTTAGAGGTAGTTGTATAGTTATGAAGGATAGTGTGTCTTCGGGTTGTTGGGAACTCCCATGATAGTTAAGGTTCGTACCGCCCTAGAGTCATTTGAGGGTTCAGTTCTGGACTAGTAAATATGAAATGTCTCACCTTCATTAGAGTTTTGGGTGTGATAAATGGTGTTAGACTACCGCGAAGGTTCCCCATCTGGCAAGGAGTGTGGGCTGGAGGAACCTGTCTGTAAGAAAACACCCTCGTCGGTACTGGCTCCTAGTTCGTCGGATCGCTCTCTTGTGTGCCACCAGAATGGCTAGTCCAGGCATTCTAAGCCATGATGTTGTATCCATTTGAAAATGTATGACACTCGTGGTTGTTTTAATCATCGAACGGAAGGAGTTAGAGACCACAAGATGAAAATACCTAACTGTGAGGCAGGAGATGCTTCAGCTATCAGGGCCCCAGCCACAGGTCTCGGGGTGAAGCTCGCGCACAGTCAGGAGTTGCCGAGGGTGTGTGGAACCTCAGTCTGGATAATGTTTTTAGCTTTGGAATGGAAATATCCAAAAAAAATTCCCTTGTTCTATTATCGTTAATGTTGTAAGCTCATCCTTTGTCGCGGTGGTGTGATGAACTCGTTTCCCCACAATCCAAGCAGTCTTGTCTACCATCAGTGTGGTTTTTAAGTTGTTTGGTCTCTTTGAATGGTGTGGGCCCGTGAATAATGGACCTGTTCTGATTTTGAGTTGGTCCCAGCTGTGCTCGTTAGGGGAATTTTCATTTCGTGAAGTTGATGGGAGGTGTTGAGTTAATTTCTCATCCCTAAGTCGTTGGGTTGTTTCGTAGCAAGCTTTTCGTCAAGTCTCAGGTGAGTTGTTGGGTACATGTGAGGAAAATATATGAGATTGGGAGTTCCCACGTTGCCCCCCCGGGGGTGTTTTGTTCAGGTTTCAATGGTTTCTGTATTAGTGAATTCTTGTGGTGAGAACCCTCTCATGTTCTCCCCTCAATCTCGGGTAGTGGTTTTCTTTGAATTGGTCGGGTGTGACGTTTGTTGGGAATAGTTACTCTGAGGCTCTTTTTTTTCCTTTGGTTTTGTATGGGAATTGACTCTAGTTGTGTCGACTGTTGGCTTGGTGACTTTCTGGGGGCAGAAAGTGTCTGTGGTGGGGAGAATTGTCACACTTCGACCACAGATGCCCATGTTTTTCTTATTTTCTCGGTCCCGCGACTCTGGGTAGAGTCAGGTTTGGGCCCGGGTTTAAAATTTTGAAGTGTTGATGTTTTTGGTGGGTTTTGAGCCAGCGTGAAGTCACCGCATTGCTAGTGGTCACTGCGCATTTCGGTCCGGGTGGGTGCACGGTCACCGCACCGCTAGTAGCGATCGTGCGTTCGGACCCGGTGACTGCGCGGTCGCCCAACTGTTTAGATAATTAATAAAATTAGAAGAATAAATTAAATTGGAAAATAAAATAATAAATAAATAGAGTGAAGTAGGTTAAATTAAATTAGAAATAAATTACAAAATGTTTAATAATAATAATAACAATAATTTATAATATTGTTATTATTATTATTATTATTATTAATATTGGTATTCTTATTATTATTAATTATTTACTTTTTTTTATTATTTTCTTTTATCGTTTTCTTTCTTTATTCTTTTCCTCTATTTCTTCTGTTATTTTTTTTCTTTCTCCGCGTGCTGCTCCCCCTGGCTGTCTCCTGGTTCTGCGCGCAAGACCCTGGAGGTCTTCCCCCGAGTCTTCCCTCTCCCCTGCTTCTCCCCCTCGCACGCCGGACCTACAACAGCTCCCCAACACCGCCTCCAACTTCATGTAGCCACTCACCCCATCCGGCTCCTCCAGTGCCAGCCACACGAGGCCCTCGCCTCCTCCTTGTACGAAGCCGTGCCGACCTGCACCTCCTCCCGGCTTTCACCCCTCCTGTAGCGTGCCTGCAACACCTCTGCACAACCGCTCCACCGCACCACCCTCCTGCTGTAGCGCCTCGCTCCGGCGCCCTCCCTGTTGAGAAACACCTAGCCACTAGCCCTCTTCCAAAATTCCACCTCGGCCAGCAGTGCTCCCTCTCCTCCTGGCCGCCACCCTTCTTCCGCAGCGACGCCCCGCACCTCTTCTCCTGCGCGAAGCAGCCCTGCCTCCTGCGCTGCCCCTTTCTTTCCGCCTCCCTGTCCAGCTCCGATCCCCCTTGCAGCAGATCCCGCGACACCCCTTCACCGATCTGCTCCACCCAGCAGCATTGGTGCCTTTTCCTTGCAGCACCCAGCCACCCAGCTGGCCTCGTCCAACTGTTGTGCGTCCCAGCACCACCCGCATGCCAACCCTCTACCGATCTGGTCTGCGCACAGCACCCGCGACACCCAGAAGTGCCTACCCGGCCTCCCCCTTCCTCTGCACAACACCTCTCCTCGCCCCTAGAACACTGCTCTTTCCTCCTCACGGCCAGGCCGCGCTGCACCTCCACCCTCCCTATAGACTGGCCAACCTCCTTGTCCGGCCCTTGCAGCGCATGCCCCCCGGCTTTCCCTGTTGCTGCACTTCCGACCTATTGCAGCACCCCGTTACAGCTGCTCCTCCCGTTCGACCAGCGCTTTCATCGGTGTAGCGCCCCCTAGAATGATCCCATTGTCAGTAGGTCACCGCCCGACCTCTCTTCTCCCTCCCCCGCTGCCTCCCTCGGCCTCCTTCCCTGTACAACGCCCGCCCGGCCAGCACCGGTGCCTCCTGCCTACTTCGGCCTTATGCTGTCCAGCAGCTCCTGCTGCACCTTCGGACTTCGGCTCCTTTCCTACGTCACGACGTTCCTCCCCCTTGGGCCACTGCGCTCTCTCCCAGCCGCACCCCTCACTAGCCAGCCAGGCCGCATCCTCATCGATGTTTGTCCGGCCGCCACAATCTTCGACCAAACCTACTCTGATCGGTGACCCCTACCTCCCGGCTGATCCAATCATTGAACATATTGCGTAGTGGTGCGACCCTTCGACCGTCTGCACGCTATTCTCAGCCACGCGCACACACCTTGTTCTCAATTGGGCGCGCGACGAACGCCCACCACCGAAGGCGAGCGGTTTGAGTTAACCCCGTCTCGCCTGCTCCATTGTTGAGGTGAGTTTTTGCGCTATTTATTTGTTATATCTTTTGAAGTCTGTGATTATTGGTTTTTATTATTTTTGTAATTTCTATGCCGTGTTGGCAGGATTTTCCGTGAAATTGTGGTCGTCAGCTTCCACATCCTTGCGCGCCCGCTCCAGGCATGTCGCGTCATCATGCTTGGACTGCGAGTCGAGGTAGGTCCCCCACTGCACTCACCTTTAAATTTTGAATTTATTAATTGCTTGATGTTTTATTGATTTTAATAAATAGAAAATAATATAAGACAATTATTTTTTTTTAAATGATTATTTTTTGTAAAAAGAGTCATTTATTTTATTCTGAACTCTTGAAATATTTTCTTGGCGAGCAGATACCCAGTAGTGAAAGAATTCCAGTTTGGACTTTAAACATAATTTACGGAATTTAAAATGTGGTTCTAGTTTTAAAGATAAACGATTTCTTCTGAAGAAGTGTTTCAGGTTTTCTTGAGAAATGAGGTTTTTATTTAAAATTGGTGAAGGCCCGTTTGACACTTTAATAAAATAAATTATTTTGGAAAACCCACTCAGGGGTGACTTTTGGTGTGCGTTGATTGTGTGAGCTGTATGTGATGTTTGTGCATCGTGACTGATTGATTTACACTATGGACGCACCCCTGTGTATCGCATGTGTTGACATGGGAACCTAGCATAGTGAGTGAATCTTCTGAGAATGATTGCTGCACTAGTTTAGATTACACACTGGCTAGTGGCCCCATAGCAGGGGAATACTGAGTTATTGCTGCTATGGGGATTGGGCCCCTCGGTTAGGCCATGCAGGGCTATGCCGAGCGTTAGGGTGTTATGACGTCATCGAGTTAGATCATGCTTTCAGGATGAGTCACATGTATAGTATGTTCTATATTGTTCACGATCTCCTAGGTTTGACCCATGTTTCTTTTATTGTTTTTTTATATATGGCGGATGGTTGAGAGGTCTAGTTCAATTGCTGGCCCCTGTGTTCCACTTTTTCCATTGCCCTTGGTGTGTGTTGTGTATTATGTGTGGTTTTTCCGTTTTGGCTAATAACTGAAGTTTGGATTTCTAAATGGTTTGCAGAAAATGATTTGAAAAGAAATATACCTATTACTTTCAAACATTAAACTTGTTTTTAAATTAAAAAGGGTAATGGACTAATACTTGTTTTAGAAATGGAAGTGCGTGTGTCTGAAAACCAATATTTTGTATATTTAGTTCAAACCTGTAATTGGTAAATTTATTTATTTAAAGGTAGTGCATTGGGAATAGATATCGGGCTAGCCTACTGAGTTTTAATACTCACGGCTATAGTTCTTTTCTATTTTTAGTGTTTGTGTAGGTTACAGATTGGGTGTGTTCTCCTTGGGTGACGTTTAGTCGTGAGTTGGAGAGTGACCCACGAGGTCACACGGAGAGAGTGGTTGTCTCTTTCGGTTAGTTTTATTTTCTTTTGTTCTTGTTAGTTAATTTACTTTGTTTATTTATTTTGCGCTGCTCTGTTTATTTTCTGTTGCTTTAATTATTTATTTTTATTGGGTGAAATCGTTCCCACTTGCTCTCTGTTGATGCCCTGGCACTTGTCACCAGCCCGGGAGGATCGGGAACGCCTCTCGGGTCATGTCGCGGATCGGCTCGGGTGATCGGTTCAGGGTTGACCCGGGTTGGTTCGTGACAGTTAATATAGTTACTATAAAATGAAAAAATAACCGAAATTGGATCAATAATTACATATTTAACACTATCCTATTTATTTGTCTGAACATGATATTTTTATGAATTTTATGACATTGAATTAAATATTATTTAGTTTAAAGTATCATTTATGTCAATTTTGATACTATTCAAATTTTATTTTTTTGAAAATATCAAACCAACATGATAAATTCGAACAAAAACATAAAATATGTTAGTAACATGTTAATGTTATAAATAAAATTCATGTATTTCTTTAATTAAGTCAAATTATATTTATTTTAATATTTTAAATATCATTTAATTGATTCTTCCTTTAATAATGTAATTACTAAATCATTATTGTGTAACCGTTTAATTTATTTATTTAATGTATAAACATTATAAATAAACTATCTCAATTTATATAAATTTCTTAGCAATCTAAATACTATTTATAGTTGACCATATCACTTATATAATCTCATATTAAAAATAAAATTGTTATTAAAATTTGAATATTCCATTTTTAACTGTTCTTTAAATAAAATTTAATAAATATCATAATCAAACAAAAGTTGCTTAAAAAGGATAATATTTTTGACCTACAGTTTATTTTGATCTAAACATACTTATCCAATTAAATTAGGATGATCTTTAGGGAAATTTTATATTATTATAATATTATTTTTACTTTTAATTACCCTATTTACCTTTAACACTGGTAAATAAAATTCAAAAGTTAATATTCACCAATTTTTTTGATCCTATTAGACCATATTTTTCATAGTGATTATAACCATGTATGTCATATTTTCTAAATTCAATTCACAGAACCAGTAAAACTACATTTAATGCTAATCTGCAAATGTGGCTAGAAGGCGGGTAAAAAGATATTAAAAAAGTTCAATGACTTTTTATATCTAATTATATTATAAAAATGATTACTATAACCTACATTGAAATAATATATTTACTATTAATTCATTGTGACATTAAAATAAATTTAAAGTAAAATAATTATTTAAATGAAAAAGTCGGTTTCTTAATAATAATATAGTAATTTTATTTATTCATCAAAATTTGAAGCTTTTTAGAAAAATAAAAAAAAATTCACCATAATATAATTTTGATATTATGAATTCAAAAATGAATACTTTTTTAAAATATAAATTTTTTAAATTTCATAATTTGGTTAATACTATTCATAAAAGCTTTTTAAACAGCTAGTTTGATAAGTCATGGTATGATCAAACTTGATGTTGCGTGAAGCACAAACTGTTGAATTATTTAAAAGGAAGATTATCATGGAATCTTGGGGTGTTAAAAAGTGGATATTAATTTAAATGATAATTATTAATAAGTAATTGAATAGGTATAGTTAGATCGATTACATCTTCTAAATATTTTTTTTTTCAAAAAAACATCTTCTCATTGTGTCTTATTAATCGAATTTCATTTTAAAAAATGAAATCTTCTTCAAACATAATTACTCTTCTTTATAAATGATAAAAAATACCCATAATTTTAATTAGTGTGTTTATATTTTTTTTATTTTTAAAATACCTTTAATACGTAGTTTTAATTACTGCCTGTTTGAGATATGACCTTGGTCATCCACTCTATTGCACCTAAGTGCCCAAAAACCACACATCATTTGAAAGCACCCATGGTAGTGTCTTTCAAATTGGAACTATTTTTGGGGAGGCAAGTAATTTTTTCATCCAATTATAGGTATTTATTTTATTTTTTATTTTATTATTTTCTTCTCCTCTTTCTTTGTTTTTCCCCTTTCCCAAGTTTTCATTTTTTTCTCTTCTTTTATTTTTATCGGACCATCAAATCAAACTAATTATCTTTTTTATTATGGTTAAATTTTCCTCATTTCATTATTATTTGATCTATGACATAAAAAAATCCATAAGATATCTTAGATATTAACCTTGATATTTAACACAACCATAGGGCTTGAATCCGACAGTCTTAGTCTATAGGAAGTTTCAACATTCAACCCGTTGAAGAATTCCTCTATTCCAGTAACATTGAAATAGTAAGAAATTTTAATTCAAACACAAAAAAAGAAACAATGGCTGCAAAAAATCACAATGAACTTAATTGAACCATTAGATAATTTAATTCACCCAACATTTACTATCAACCAAATTGTATTTCATATCAAAATCTTGAATCAGAAATTGAACTGAAATCTAGGTTAATTCACCTACTTCCAAAATTTCATGGATTATCTGGTGTGGATCCAAACAAACATTTATAAGATATTAATGTGGTTTACTTAAACCTTAAACTAATAATTGTCTCTAAAGATCAAATAAAACTAAGAGAATTACCATTCTCACTTGATGGAGCTACAAAAGGCTGAATGCATTATTTATAACCTAAAGATGTAACTTGTTAGAATGATTTATAACATATTTTCCTAAAAATATTTTGTCCAGAATCAAGGCCTCTTCCATTGAAAAATAGATCTTAGGAATCAAGCTAGCCCTAGGAGAGTCAATGTATGAGTACTGGGAGTGATTCATGAAGTTGTGTGCAAGATTCCCGCATCACAAAATTAGTGACCAACTTCTCAAACAATACTTCTATGAAGGGCTCACACCTATGGAAATTATGATGGTGGATAAAACAAATGGAGGAGCATTGGTAGAAAAACACCAGTAGAAGCACATGCATTGATCAAAAATATGACCCAAAACTCCCAATAATTTGGTGATCATGGTACCCCACATGTTATATAAGTACATCAGGTAAGTAGATCTTCTCTAGAAAGTCATTTAATTGATACCAAGTTGTAATAATTGACCACTATGGTGAGGTATATTTCTTTGTCTCAAAATAAATCCCAAACCACCACTGTGAGGCCTTGTGACATTTTCACTGAAATAGACCACCCAACTGACTGCTGCTCCCAACTACAAGAGACCAAGGATTTCATAGTAGTATTCCCTAGGAAACCATATCATCAACAATAAAAACAAAATTCCTAGAAGTAGTATGATTCTTTTTATCCAATATATAACCAAGGGTGGAAGGATCAATCATACATGAGGTATGGCTCTGGATAGCAACAAAGACCCCCTTTTGAACAAAATTTCCAACAGCCTCCACCTTACCAATAGGGTTTCCAACAAACCCAAAGGAGATTTAAAGATCAAGCATGAACAAGTCAATAAAAAATTAATTCACAACCAAATGTATATTTCAATACTGATGATATTTTGGAACAAATTATTCTAAATCTACAGAATAAGATGAATAGTCAAGGTTCTGAGTTGAGGGAGTTGAAGACACAAATAAGACATACTGCACCGCCCTCCATAAACTGGTAAGTTAGAACTATGAAATTCTTCCTTCCCAACCAACTCCAAATCTTAATGGGAATGTCAGTTCAATCACATTGAGAAGTGGGAAGAAAAAACTGATACATCTACACCTATCATTCCACCTAGATTCATCTCAAATCCAGAGATGCCCCATTCAAGGCTAGCTGATTAACATTCAATGGAAAAAGACAAAGGTAAGAAAAATATTGATGATGTTCCTATGAAACCCCTTACATTTCAAAATAGAGTTTTGAAACAAAAAATATGGCTAAATATGCGATGAAAAAATAGGTTTTGGACACATTCAAGCATGTGTAGATAAACATCCCCCTTATTGAAGCCATTAAAAAAATCCCAAGGTATACTAAATTCATAAAAGAACTTTGTACCAATAGAAGATGGATTAAGTTAAATGACATGATCAATCTTGTTTGAAATGTGTCAATACTCATTACACCAACTCAACCAATTCCAACAAAGTGAAAGGATCTGGGGACATTCACCATCCCATGAAACACAGGAGAGTCACACTTTTCTAATGCTTTATGTGATTTTGGATCTTTCATAAATGTGATGCATCAATGTGTATTATATTCTTTAAAGGTTGGTGATTATAATCTAATGAGAGTAGTGGTGTAGTTGGTGAATAGAGCTACACCATATCCAGAAGGAGTCCTTGAGGATGTAATTATTTGGGTAAGAGACATGATCTTTACAGTATATTTCTATGTTCTTAACTTAGAGGATGATCATGTAAGTAATAATTATCCCATTATCTTAGGTATTGCCTTCCTCAAAACTACAAAAACTATCATAAATGTCCATAAGGGTACACTTTACATGGAGTTTGGAGATGAAGTTGTGATATTTAATGTTATAGAATCCATGAAGTACCTCTCAGAGGACCATTCTATCTTTTTTATCTCCCATTTGAACCACCAAGTAAAATCCCAATGGATTTTTATTGTCCTATACTTAGAGAGATTATGATTATTGGTTCTAGTTTTATGACTAAGATAATTTCCACACCTATTTCTAATGCAAAAACATCTATTGGATTTGATTTTGATTTGGATTCATATTCTTATTTTGATCATGTGAATTCTAATTATGACATGGCTATTAAGTTTACTAATAGATTCAATTATTTATTCTATAATTTCAATGATGTATATTCTGATACTGATGTTCATTGTGCACATATTTTAGTTACTTCAATTTATCCATCTATACATCACCCCTTACACTAGAACTCAAGCCATTGCCACCAAATATAAAATAATCATACTTGTTTAGTAGTAAGAGATTACCTATTATAATTTCTAAAAATATCCCTTTTGAATATGAAATAATTTTTTTGAATCTTTTTAGGGAAAAATTTAGGAAAATTAGGTTGACCTTGGATGACATATCAGGTATTAGCCCCTCCATTTTCAATCATAGGATTCTTTTGGAGGATGGGGCTAAACCGGGTTGACATCCACAAAGGAGACTGAATCCAACTCTTTTGAAAGTTGTTAAATTTTTTTGAAAAATTGCTCGATGTAGGTTTAATTTATCCCATTTCAGATTCCTAGTCAGTGATTCCTATTCAGTTTGTGCCTAAAAAAACTGGTGTTACTATAGTTAAAAATGATAGAGATGAGTTAGTTCCAATGGGGGTGAAAAACTGTTTGTGTGCAAGTATTTCTTATAGAAAAATAAATCAATCCACTCACAAAAACTATTTCCCATCCCATTTATTGATCAAATTTTTGAGATAATAGCAATGAAAACACACTATTGTTTCTTGGATGGATTTTCTAAATATTTTCAGGTTACTATAGCTCTAGAGGATCTAGATAAAACAACATTCACTTATCCATTCGGTAAATTTTCCTACAGAAGGATGCCATTTGGAATTTGCAATACCCTAGGTACCTTCCAGAGATGCACGATGATTATTTTTTCAGATTTCATTGAGAAATGCATGGAGGCATTTATGGATGATTTTATAGTGTATGGTTGTTCATTTGATGAATGTTTCTTTAGTTTGGGAAAGGTGCTAAATTTTTGTATTGAGAAGAATCTGGTCTTGAACTTTGAAAAATGTCATTTCATGGTAGAGAATGGTATTGAATTAGGGCATATAGTGTCTAAACATGGGATTGTGGTTGATAGATATATGGTAGATATTATTTCATCCTTGCCGTATCCTTGACGTGTGCATGATGTTAGATCATTTCTTGGGAATATAGGATTTTATCAACGCTTCATCTGAGATTGCAGTATGATCACTCAACCCTTATCTCGATTGCTTCAAAAGGATATTGAGTTAGTTTTTGAGGATTCATATAGGGTATCATTTGATGAGCTAAAGAATCATCTGACCACTCCATCGATCATACAACAACTACGGTGGGATATTACTTTCGAGCTTATGTGTGACGTGTCCAACTTCACAGTTGGAGCTGTATCATCTCAGAAGATGGAAGGGTGGTCCCATGTGATTTTCTATGCATCAAGGACATTATATTAAACCTAATAAAACTAAAAAACCCTGTAAAAAAAGTTTCTTATCATCATATTTTCTTTAGATAAACTTCGTTCATATTTATTGGGCTCTAAAGTAGTTTTTTTCAGACCATGTAGCTCTGAGGTACCTCTTGAAGAAGCTAGATGCAAAGACCATAATTATCTGATGTATGATCCTTATTTAAGAATTCATTATTGAGATAAAGGACAGGAAGGGTCCATAAAACTTGTTGGTGGACCACATGAGTAGGATTACTCACCCACTAGAGGAAAACATCTTGGACTAGGTACCACTCCATGAAACTTTCCATGATGAACATATTTATGCCCTACTAGGTACACATCCTTAGTATGCTGATTTAGTTAACCAACTTGTTTCCTATGAAATTACAAAAAATTTAAAGAAATAACAAGTCCAAAAATTAAATAGTGAGTATAGGTTCTATGTTAGGAATTATCCTTACCTCTGGTTCATGTGTAGTGATCAAGTTATTTGGAGGCATGTTCCTGATCATGATTTTGAGTCTGTTCTGCATTTATGACATATAATTTCATGTTTAGGACACTTTAGAGACCAAAAAACTTCTAGGAAAGTCTTATACTCTAGATTATATGGTCCCATATTATTCAATGATTCCCATGTGTTTTGTAAGCCATGCTCTCATTTCCAACACACTAGGAACATTTCTAGGGGACTTGAGATTCCCCAACATCCCATATTATTCTGTGAGATTTTTGATGTTTGGGGAATTGATTTTATGGGTCCTTTTCCAAGTTCAATTCTTTTATATTTTTGTTTCCATTGATTATTTTAGAAATGGGTAGAGGCTAAGGCCACTATGACTAATGATACTCATTTTATGGTCAATTTTATAAAGGTATAGATTTTTTGTAGGTTTGGAGTACCAAAGTATATCATTAGTTATTAGGGGAAAAACTTTTGTAATTGGAATTTGGATTACCTAATTTTGAAGTATGGGGTGATACAAAAAAATTCAACACTATACCACCCCAAAACAAATGGCCAAGCTAAGTTTTCTAATCAGGAGTTGAAGTAAATTCTGGAGAAAACCATGTAGCTGAATAGGAAGGATTGGAGAAAGTGCTTGGATGATATAATTTGGGCTAATAGAATAACATACATGACCCCCATTGGTATGTACTCATTTCGGATTATTTTTGGGAAATCCTATCATCTCCCCATGGAAGTCATGCATTGGGCTTATTGGGCTATAAATAAATGCAACATAGATTTAGTCCAAGATGGAATTTAACAGAAGCTGCAAATTAAAGAGCTCAAGGAGATTCGATTTTCATCATATGAGAACTCAAGGCTCTATAAGGAAAGATAAAAAGTGGATCACGATAAAATGATCCAAAAAATAGAGTTCTATATTGGAGAGAAAGTACTTATTTAAAGTACATGACTGAAGCTGATTCTTGGTAAGTTGCATTCTAAATGGTTAGGTCCTTATGTTGTGCCGAATGTTTTTCCTTATGGTTGAGTGGAGATCACACAAGAGGAAACAGAGAGGTGATTTATATTTAATGGAAATTTTTTAAAGAAATACATTGAGGAACTTCCTATCTTTGTAGTTGATTTCATCAAACTACATGACCACATCATCAATTGATAATATCAGGCTATTTCTAACCCTTTCAATTTTATATTATTTATACTATTTAAAATTTTACATTTCATGTTCACATATCATCTCATAAGTTAACATTGAGGGCAATGAAATATTTTAGGTATGGGGGAGGGGAAAAAATTTTGGGGTAGATATTTAGGATTTTCATTTGTGTGTTTTCTGTTAAGTTTTTGAATAAAATTTTCAAAAAAAAAACACAAAACAAAATCAATAAAAAAAATATCATGTAACATTATCATTTAAATGCGGAACATATAGAAAATTTATGTCTTCAAAATTAATTTGTGGCATGATAATAATGAATAATATTTCATTATTAAGGATTGAGTTTTTATAAAAATTGAAGTTATAGATGATATGATCAGTTTTTTCATTATAAAAACTTTTAGATTATGACACCATTCTTTGTGACATTTTATGAAAAATTGTGTAATTGATTTATCCACATAAAGTTTCACAATACCATGAATTGTAAAAATTTTCCCACTCAATCGACGGTATAGCCAAGTAAGGGAAAAAAGTTCATCTTATATCAATGGTTGGTCCATATGTTCATTTCTCTTCTGATCACTTTCATTACCATAATAAATTTCCCTATGCATATGTACCTGATATCCTAAATCTAGACACCATGAAAAAAATAAAAAAAAATAAAAAATAAAATATTTAAATAAATAAATAAATATATATATATGTTAATAAAGAGGGGAGTGATCAAATGTACAACATGTGAGGATATCTGGGTTGGAAGATTAAGGTTTGACATTTAGGAATGATTATGTGAGTTGATATTGATATTTTATTACAAAGGAATGTAGAATAGGTTTGGTGAATTAAAACAGGTAAGAATAATTCTTTTAATTTACCAGGATATACTGAATAAAGGGTGTAAATATGAGCATGAAATTATTTTCACACACACACACACATGTAGGGAATTAATGTAATGGTGGACCCATACCATGTTTTTTAATGATTAGTGTCATTAATTTCATTTTATTTTATTTTGATATAATTTATGAGATAATGAATTTTAAATTTATAGATATTGACAATTGATGGTAATCTTACTGTTCTTATATTGTCACTATGGATTGGGGAATATGAACATGCATATATCTTGTCACAATTTTTTGAATACTTGATATGAGGTTTTTCCCATGAGAGAAAAAGGGTAAGTGCGGTGGATTTGATAAAACAAAATTTTATTGAATATTTTATTGATAATAAATGACATAATTTTCTCACATTGTGTTAAATACGTTTATTTATAAAATATTTAGGATTAGATCATTCATTAAAAAATTTGATGAAAATCCTAGTTTTTACTTTAAAATTCACTGTAGTATTTCAGAAATAAATATTTATATTTGAATTATTTGAACATGAAATTTTTTAATTGTGTTATTGAATTAATGGGATACAAATTTTATTCAGGACATCTGAGAAAAATAGTGCATTTGAGTGGAGTAAATGGGGGCATGAAGTCCAATATAGATTGGACTCACCAAATTGGATATCACTTCACCACTTAGGCCATATATTCTTCATCCATGATTTTATTGGTTCCCAATTTGGAGAGTATCTCAAGGAACCAAGTTTAAAAGAATCATCCTTCTATAATAATAGTTGATTCATGTTTTTTAAGGTGAAATAGGCTGTGAAAGTTGGAATAAAATATTTATACGAATTTCTCTATTCAAACTTGAAACCTTTTTTAACCTAGCCTCCCCTCCACTATATAAATTTGTGTTTTCATCATTTGGAGGGTTTGTGAAGTTCATTAGGAAGTTTAGGGAAGAGGATAAGTGGTCCCAATCCAATTATCCAATCATTTCAATAAGGATATCTCTTGAATCAAGGATCCCTTCATTGAAACCTTTTTCTTCTTTGTGTTGTAATATTTGTGTTCGAATAACAAACATCTTAGTTTCTCTTATATATCTTCCATTTTGTTAAATTTTCTTCTTATTTAATCATACTATTTGTTCTGAAAATCAAGAGTAGAAACGTGAATGGGTTATACCCTTTCCATGACCTTTTCACATGCAAAACGTTTTTATGATGACTACACCACCCATAGAAGAGTAATTCTTTTTCGTAATCAATATACGTATCACCATATTAATTAATTTATTTTGAATTAATTAGATTATATAATTCACCTAATATGATATATTAATTGAGTTTTTAATTTAAATGTAACCAATCAGACAATTGAAAATTTAACACAAAACATGTTAGGTCGAGAATTTTGTGAATTGTGAGAGCGCAATCTTAATTGGTAATACAAAACCACACGAGATAAACTTGTAGAGTTAAAATATAATACCTAAACTCAATTAATACTCATTTTTAGAGTGGATATGTGACCGAATTTATTATTGAACATAATCTAGACTTAGGACATCAATAAAATCAGGGTGATGTGATTTCATGTTCTGAAGCCAGCCAATGGTTTAATTAATTTAATCTTGATGGTTAAGTTAATTCTTTAGGGATTGGGGGATAAGAAATTAGAATATCATAATTTATTGGATATTAATTTAAATAATAATGATTAATAAGTAATTTAATATGTATATTTATATCGAGTACGACTTCTAAAAATATTTTCTAAAAAAACATTTTCTCATTGTGTCTTATTAATCCAATTTCATTTAAAAAAATGAAAACTTCTTCAAGAATACTTATTATTCTTTTATAAATGATAAAAAACATCATAATTATAATTATTATGTTTCTATTATATTATTTTATTTTCAAAATACCTTTAATAAGTTGTTTTAATTACTTCCTCTTTGAGAGACGACCTTGGTTATCCACTCAGCTGCACCTAAGTGCCCAAAAACCACACATCATTTAGAAGAGACCATAAAAAATATTTCAATATATTTAGAAAATATTCATAAATAACTTTAAATTAGTACATCTTCATACCACTCATTCATCTGGTACAACTTTATAGTATCCCTTACACTTGATTCACCTCCATATGGTGTTCCTTTAATCACAGTAGAAACATTTTATTAGTCTTATGATAATCACTTCCTCTATCCAATTATTTGCATCAGAAATCTTTAACCATTTATTTCTCTTTCAAAACACTAATTGATGAACTTTATATATAAAAAATCCATCAAATTAATTTAACCAAAACATATTTTTGATGACTCTGACCAAAAACTTCCATTTGAAAATCTTCTGACTGATGTATCAGATACTTCCATTCAATCATCTCAAAACAAATTAGAATTGAGACTTCATATAAATCCATCCTATAAAATTTATACAACCAAATACATCCTTCTTTAAGACACATTGAAAACTTATCCATATGATGGACTTAGCACGATGAAATCGTTCGACGATATTCATCTAATGTCCTTCCCTAATAACTTCCCTTTGATTGAAAATCATTACAAATTATTGACCAATATCACTTCTTCTTTTCAATGAACTATTGAAACATCAAACTGTTAATAATTTTAACATTTCTAATCCAAAACTATATAATCTTAAAATGTTATAATGCTTAACTTCATAACAATAGGAAATAATCCCTGCAAAATGGATCATTTTTCAAATAATACCAAGATAGTGGGTTGGATATTACACAATATAGGGTTAAACCTTAAGTGAAGCCTCACTTTACCCTTACACTAGTTCTTTTTTCCAATTATCTCTATATGGTGATATTAAATATTTATTTATAGTAAAATCTTTGTACACATGAACTATTTCTTACCCCTTTCGACTTACACTAGAAACACGAGATCTCATAGGAATCATGATATTAGGAACTTATGAACAATAAATCATCAGAATATTTTATTACCGAACACTCTATCTAATGGAACTTGGAAGCATGATAAAATAAACATCAAGAAAAAAAACATAAACTGATATCCTTTTTCCAATGGAATCAGTCCAATACCCTCCCACCGATTATCTATGTACGATCCCCTTTGTTAAAAGGATTAAAAAAGTAAGGTGATTTAGGTACTTAATAAATTTTAGTTTATAGAATTTTATCAAAAAAATACAATACCTAAAATAAAATTTTCTTACAGCCAATATCACCTTTAGCTGCTTAGTCCTAACAGATAGGGCATGTATCTTTCCCATTTACTTTATTTTTTTTCATTAGATACATATTTTTGGATATAAGAGGTTGTTGCATGAGTTATCTACTGAAGTTTATATATTTTACCTGTCTTTCATTGATATTATGTTCTTTATAGTGATGTATTTTTTGTGTATGAGTGAATTAGGAAAGAATCCCATATTGTGTGATTTTTCTACATAGTATAAGTCACCGACCTCTAGCCTATTGGAGGTGGGCCCATTGTGGAACACTTATCTCAGTTTCACCTAAGAGGGGTTCCGGTGGGTCGGGTTATGTCAAAGTAATTTTAGAATGGGTTTGTTCTAAGGATATAATTGGAGTTAAATGTCTAGTGAGGTTTGGTTTAGAAACTTAGGGAAACCATATTGAGGAGTATTAAGTCTGGATTTTCAGCCAGGGAACCCAGTGATGGTGTAGTGATCATCTTATCCATTCACCAAGACACTTAAAACCTAATTTTCGACTCAATACACCAAGTTATGGTATATAGGGAACTAATAAATGGTATATGAATAATATTGATATGCTTAATTTATTTCTATATCCTTCTTGAGTAAAATCCCTAGAAATGATTTATCAACCATAGTTTATCTTGTTAAATTATAGGATTCTTCCATGAAGACTGTAATGACCCTACCATCTAGCCTACTAATTTGTGTGTTTTTGTAAATGGTGGGTTTTAGAGAATATTTCATAGTGTTCTGGGGGATGAGTGAAGAGTCATGGCCTTTCTGAGCTCTACCATATAGTAGCGATGGGTGCAGTAGTGGATGCAGTGAAGGCTGCTAAGAGCTATGGGCATGGAGAGCATGTGTTTTGGATGAGGAAGTGGAAACTAATTTGTGTAAGTCTTGTTTGGAAGATTTATATCTCATGAAATGTTAAATTTAGAGATACATAAAGGTAGTCACTCACATAAAGGTTTCTGAGCACACGTAAGGGTATTTGATCTCATGTTTAGGTCTCTTAAGCTTGTGTCAGGGTAAACCAAGATTTCTCTATTCATGTCAAGGAATCCCCATTCTCCCATAATAATAAACCTATATAACCTTATCCAGGTCATGATCCTTGATACATAAAGTATAGGTTGTTTAGTATTGGGGTGAACCACAGGCAGTAAAACAGATTGGCTAGCCATTTTAGAATCCAATTTTTCATGGATTGTTCACCTGTGTGAAATAAGGACCATTAAAGCACCCTTATTTACCTATTTTTATGGGAATGATGGCGATTCAAGGAATACATATAAGGGATAAAAAAATTTATTTTAGGTTGGATGAAATTATGAGAATATATTTACCATGATGTAGGGCATGTTGTGGTGGTTTTTTATTTGGATAAAATGGCTAGGGAAATTTTCCTACATAATAGAGGAGCTAAGTGGTGGTAAAACTAATTTAAATGAGATAAATGATCATCATTGAAATATGGTGGGGGGATTTGGTAGTTATCTTTTCTAAATGATAAAAATTTGGATATCACTTGAATGAGGAAATTATGGCCATTTTAATGCCTTTGTGTCAAAGAAGAGGATTGTTCAGTTTTCTTTTTGAGTGAAGGTCAACCTATTGAATTAGTTTGAACTAGTTTTTATATTGATCCCTTGGAAAATAAAAAATTATATAATGGGATCATTTAGGAACCCTTTTAGGATACTAAAACTCTTAATTCATGGTGATTAGTTTTCCCTTTGGTTGGAGGTATCATTCTCTTTACCTACTTTGTTTCTTTTTATTATTTTCTCTCGGATGATGGTATTATCTTCAATGTGTTGTGTCTATTGATATTGATCAATGTATTGATAATGGATATAGTGTTTTAGGCTTAATAAATTTTATTTTGATTTTTATATTCAATTTTGGTTCTCTTATTGAGGACTATTACTACTTCTTGCTGTATGAGATCTCTAGATTTACATTATAACTTCTAGAAAAATATTCTTGTATTGGATTGATGTGATTCCTTACATGATTTTGATCATGAACCCTTTATATTATTATTGATGTTGTTTAATGGGTGTTATTTTTTTTATATTAGGGGAAAATGATATATGAAAATCAGATTAAAGTAGGATGAAACTAATAATAAAATGATAAATCAAGAAGCGGAACTTGGAATTTTAAAATTGAAATTGCACGTGCTTTATGTTTCCTATACTATTGGTTATACTTGGATGCTTATTAATTTAATTATCTTTAATTTTTATAATATTTAAATTATACATAACCTTTTCACCATCATAAATGATTAATTATTAAAATATTTTAGCAGAAATGATAAATTATAGAATAAAAAATGATAATTGTATTACTGAAAAATTATTGATGCTTAATGTTGTTATTAATGCTGATTTTCCTTGTTATGACAAGGTGTGAAGTTATATTAATGATTATTATGTCTTAATTGATATTTTATCAACTATTTAATGAAATATAAATGGAAATAGTGAATAATAAAATATATAGAAAGTGGGAATAATGATAAATATGATAAGATAATCACGTGAAAAAATGAGAGGGGAGTGGGCGGTGATTGTTGTATTTGGTTAAACTTCCACCTGGATATTGATAATTTTGTGAAATGTTTAATGGTGAAATTAATGTATATTCTAGTATAAGATTTTTTATATAAATTATAATATGAAATCTAGGAAATAGATGCATCTATTGAAAAAAATAAATGTTTAATGCTCACAAAATGAAGTGTAACAAATAAGGGGTGGTTCATGTGTAATGAACAAGGGTAGAATAACCTATACTTTGGTTTCTTGGTTAATATGTGAAGGGTTAGTGGTATTTAAAATACTATTTATAATGTAACACCTTGATATTTTATGATTTATTCTCTTTAAATAATATGATTTATTTGATAGATTACTTTAAATGCAACACCGGGTTTCAAAGAACTACGATATACTATAAAAATATTATTATTTAAATGTGACCATTATAACATAGCCATTAAAATTATAATTATTAATAGGAATAAACACATTATATAAAATATGTAAAAATTTTTTATATAATTTATATAATGTCCTCGACCCTAGTAGCCCGAAGCTGATGCTTTCTTTATTATATTAGTAGTAAATAAAAGTGATCGCATTCTGAAGGACCAAAAAAGTTTAGTAGTCTTGGTAAACTAGATACAAACATGATTCCCATATTATATTTTAGTAAAGAAATTATATAATAATTTTTTCCAAGAATATAATTATTCCCTCTAAAATATCCATGCATATCAGTATTAGTATACTTAAAAGACTCTTGGGAAATGAAAGAAAATAAGGGTGAGATCAAATGATCAATAAGAGTTATGAAAAGTGGAAGCTATCAAGAGTAAATTAAGAATAATAAATATGTAATAATAAATATGGAAAGGTAAATATTTTAACACACATTCCATTTAATCAATAACTTGAATATCATGATTAGATAAGGAATAATCAATATAGAAAGGTAAATAATTGAACACACATTCCATTTAAATAACTTGACTATAATTAATAGATAAGGAATAATCATTTTGGAAAGGTAAATAACTTACAAACATTCCATTTAAATAACTTGAAAATCATGAATAGATATGAAATAATCATTATGAAATGGTAAATAATTGAGAACACATTCCATTTAATAAATAACTAAGAATAAAATACATATAATGAGAATATAATTGTAAAAATCTCATGGATAATAATAATTGAATTCTTAATGAAGGAAATGCTTAATTATTAGATTTCATGATATTAAGCTTCATGATACCTCTTTTGTCAAGACCCTTCACAAGATAATTTAAAACTATGGAAAAAACCCATTTAATGATAGCTTACTGATTCACCTCATGATACTACCAATGCATCAAGGGGATATATAATTCCAGGCCCCACCCATCACTATATGTCCAAATAACTCCATATATATGAAATAATTAATTTAATTCATGAACAATGTACCTTATCATCAAATATCCTTATTGAGTGAAGAATACATATTTAACATTATCTCCTTAGATAATCAAATAACTTTAAATATAGGACACCAAATGTATAAATGATATATGTTTTAAGTAATAAAAATATACATGATAAATGATATGTATATTTAGGGGAAATTTAATGTCCAAATATCATAGTAATGTGAATATTTCAAGGGAAAGATAATGACTAAAAAAACAAACTAAGAAAGTGAATTCCAATACTTTCCTTGGTCAAAACGATCATAAACAATCCATAGAAATAATAAGGAGGGTATCAATATAACATATTCATACTTATGTATAATTAAAATAAAGGGTTGTTATCATTGATGAATAGAAATACCATTAAAATATATTTTAAAAAATTCTTGAGAAAAATATATTTTTCACATTGAAAATATTTATTTTTTAAACTAAAAGTTCAAAAAATATTTTGAAAATAATTTTATTTCAAAATAACCTTTGAAACTTATAAATTAATCTTTAAAACATTGAGTGGTCATGACAGTAGGAAATTCCATACATGTCGTACATGTTAAAATAAATATTCCTTTCACTTATTTTGATAAAAGACAAACAAGCCATGTTTTGAAAATGACATGAATATTCCTTTATATTTTTTTAAAAATTAAAAATGTTTAAAAATTTATCTTATAAAGAACTTGTAAAAGATTAAAAATAATTTCGAATCTTTTTTAGAAAACATGGATTTTGATGAAAATGGATTTTTGACTTAAGAGAGAAATGAATTTATATTTTATTAAAAACATTTTAAAATTCATTTTAAGTACCAAAGAGTGGGAAAATAGTACTGTTACTTGAAAAATTCATGAATAACCATAGGAGAATAAAATTAAATCCTTTTATTTGATAATTATTAAATAATTTCTTTAAATTGAAACTCAAGTATAAATAATCTTGATTTATATGAGATTATGAAATAAACCCTTAGAAAGATGATAACATTGAAGTGAGAATTAATAAATGAATAAATTATTTGTATCAAATTTAAATCCAAATAAAAAATTGGACATAAAAAATAAGATAGTCAAAAATATTTACACACATAATATTAGAATGTAAAAGACAATGAAGAAGTAATATAACCCAATGAAAATAAATTGAGTTATGAAATTCTTTACCATTAAGTAACTTTTAAGAAAAATAAAATTGGATGAAAAGATTAAAATTAAAACTTAAAATACCATGAATTATTAATTAATCCTGATATTACATGTCAAAGGGTTAGTATAAGTACCATATAAAATAAATTAAGTGCGTAACATTTCAATATGCCTCAATAAAGGGAAATTGAGACAAAGTCCCTTACATCATGCTAAATTTTAGTTGGATGTTGTTTATTATCCTATATAATGATTTTAAGAATGTTATTAATTTATATAATAATCACTTATATATTTATAATATATTATATGATCTCCTTATAAAATTTTACCACCCGTTTGTTAATAATATTTCATTATTTTCATTATTTTAGGTGTTAATTACTTTATTTTCTCATGCATGTTTTCTCATGAAAGTTCTAGTTATTATGATTTATACCACTACATTATCTCTAAATTTTTATTAATGTTATAAATATATATATTTTTCATCATATTCACTTTTATAATCATTATTGAAATTTGAATATGGAGAATGGATCACATCGCTTTGTGGAGATGATTGGTCGTACGTAAGCAAAAGTGACATTATAATTTACTAAATGGATGATAGGGTAAGAAAGTTTATGATATATTAATTTTTAAAAGTTAATATAATTTCATATATATAATATATATTCATTAAATATATCCTTATTACCTTCCATGTAAAGCGTAAGTGAAAAAATCACATCTCTTTACAAGGTGGTAGTCCGTTGTACACATGAGTGACATTATTGTATTTTAAATGGAATGTAAATTAAGAACATATCTGTTATTTTGTAATTAATTAAATATAATAATATCAAAAATATCATATAAATATGTTATATCCATCATTATATCTATCCTTGAAATGTGGTGATGGAAAATGAATTACATCTGTTCGCGAGGCGATAGTCCACCATGAACACGATCAACAGTTTCATTTCCCATTTTATGGAAGATGAGATGGATATAGGTCATAACCTTAACTTAATAAAATATAATTATATGTAATATATTTAGGTAATTATATAATCATGTAATAATAATAATTGAAAGAGTTGGAATAAGAAACAAAATAAAAATGCTCATTTAAGAACATCACCTCTTCTTCAGAAAACATCTTAGGTTTGCACCAAAAGCCTCCCAGGTTAAATTTATGGAAAAAGGATATATGATATTTTTATGGTATTAAGGAAATTTTTTGGGTAGGTCTTGGCTGAAACAAATACATTTCAAAGTTTGAAGAGGGGAGGAGAGGGGGTGACCTTTTATAAGTGGGGGAGAGGACACAAATGGAATTTTTGAAAACACCCATGTTTTATCAATTAAAAATAATAAAAAATGGATCATTATCAAACCATATAGGTTATAAAGTATAAATATTTCTATAAAATTGGGTTTGGAAAAGTTTTTAGATCATTTTAATCCTTATCTTTTTAGTTTAACCCCTGGTGAATCAGTTTTTACCTTAACCATGATAAATATTTTTTACTGCCTTTTATATTCATAATGGTCAAAAATTAAGTTGAAATTATTAGATAATAAAAATTATTATTATTTAAAATATATATATTTTTTAAAAAAAATTCAATTTTTAAAAGTTTAAGAATCCTATTTTAAATTATACCTTCAAATGTGATGAAAAAGTGGGGTTTCAATGAGAAACTTATCATAGCTATAGAATGTTTTAATATAAAAATTCAATATGAAATTTATTAAAATGAACTAAATCAGATAAATTTTAATATAATTGATCTAAGTTTACTTTCAAATAGATTTATAATATAATTTAACAATGTAAATTATTTAAATGAAAATGAAATTTTCAATAAAAATCAATATTATTCACTATTCATAAAAAATGAAATATTTTATCAAAATACCAAAAATTAACCACAAGATAATTTTTCTATGATGATTAAAAAAATTAATTTTATTTTATCAAATAAATTTTATAAAAGTTTTAAAAATTTATTTTAAATTATTTTTCAAAAGCCTAACTATACCACCTTTTAGAAAAAAATACGGTTATTCAAAAACATTTCATTTTATTTTAAATGATTCTTATTTTATTTCTAATCAATAGATCCCCATATTTTTCAGAATTTAGTTATTTATATTATTACCCACAAATTTAATGTATAGGTTATATTGTTATATTATATTATGATTTATTTAGGCTCGGGGTTCCGTGTTCTACAAGCTATCGAAGAGATTAAATTTAAAGAAATAAATTTTGTGGGTTGTTTAAGTTCAGTGTTGCGTGTCACATGTGATATTGAATAAAATTTTATTATTTTCTTATTTTGGGGTGTGAAATTCTCCCCAACATAAATAAAAAGTTTCCTCACAATTTTATCTTACACTAAAAAATCATGGGTTTTATATTTGAAAATTCTTTTATAGAAAACTCACATAACAAAAAGAGTTGATAAAAAATCCTCTTAATAAGAGATAAATAAAATTACAAATGTTATATGAAATAAAATATAAATATTCTTCTAAGTAGGAATTTTTTTTGGAAAGTGAAGATATGAGAATGAAATAAAAGCATAAATTATTAAAGATAGTGATAGAGATCATTGATCACAAGAAAGTGAATGATCAATGGAATGTTAAGGACCTAAACACCATAAATCTATGATGATTTAAAAGAACATTTGATTCATTGGATTTGAATTTAGTAGGAGATTTTTTTTCAATATCCTTTTCCTAAACAAGAGGAATTATTTTACTATATAAAAATATACGGAAATATAATTACCTGATATATTTCTATTTCATATGATCAATTTAATCCTTTAGTTATTCTTCGATCAATTTTCAATTCATCTCTTACTCCATTAAATGAATATACATAAATAAATTTTTTATGCCTAAAGTAATAAAATTAACTTTTAACAAATCATAAGATCCATAAAATCATGATAAGTCTTTTTGTATGTCTATAAATATTTTACAAAACCAATATGGTTAGTAAAAGTTATCTAATATAATAAATTAATATATAAACCTCAACAGTAACACCACTAATTCATCATTAAAATTTATTCATCTAATAATTTAAGTAAAATCAATGAAATATTAACCAGAACATCACGTAGGCCAGTGGTAGGGGATAAAACTTTATCATCCTTTAGTTGTGGGTTCAATCCCCATGATGTTCGCCATATGCAATAGGTTTTCACCCAGTATGTGGGTTATACTTTTGTAAAATGATATTAATATAATTTCTATAAAGTTCCCAAATTGTGATGACACATAATTTATAAAAAATAAAAGATATGATAAACCTTAATGGTTACCAATAAATTTTAACTTATGCCCAAAATAGTAATGAAATTATTCCTTAAGTAACTTTTAAATAAAACATATATTAAACCAACAGGTTTTATTTCTATAGATGTCTCCATAAATATTCATAATCTTAGTATAATACCCTCATATAAAAATTAAAATGGGGTGTTTAAGAATTTGAACTTATTCTAGGTATTAAAATTATAAACCCATGAAAGTGTCTCTAAGTATTATGTTAATTAATATATATATATGTATATGTATATATGCTTCTAAAACTTATTACAATCCTTATATGTTTAATGATTATTATAACCAAAATACATTAGTAAAAATACTCCTACTATATAATTCCAGAACCCCAAAACATAAATACTTCATCCATTTTATTTCAACATAGATCCTTCCTTGATATTGGGGTTAACCTTTAAAATATAGAATTGAATTGGATAATTACTATGTTCCCCACATTCAATACAAAGAACTATAAATAGATCCCTAGGATGAAATTTATTTCCTTCCATCATGATATTTATTTTTCCTCATCAATTCATTGATTTATTCCCTTCTTTTCCACCTATAAAAAATTTTCCCATTCATTTGAAGAAATTTCTTTAGTGTCTCTTTACACATTTCTGACATGAAGGAAATCAAGACTTTTTTCCTCCATGGTCTCCACCACTTTAGCTCTTAGTGAACTCCAACCTTCTATTATTTGGTGAGTGAGAGAGTTATTCAAGGTATAAACTGTTAGTCATATTTCAGGATTACTAATTTGTCATAATTATTATATATTTTACTCCTATAATCATCTAATTTATTATCATAACCACCATATTATCCTTCATATTTAATGTTAACATGATTTCTTCGGGTTCTATCCACTGTCTAAAACTAAAAAGTACAGTGTGAGAAATGATAATTCTAATGAAAAAAATATAATCATTTATAGGATGTCTAAATAATGAAACCTTATTTTCAATATAATACAAAATAGGTTTATCCTAGGTCATTCATTCTCATCATCTATTCAAATCCTTCAAAATGATTTGTAAAGAAGATGCGTATTATTCTAAGTGTATCCCTCATGAGTTTCAAACCAAGTGTGCAATAAGACCCATTATTGTGTAGTATGTAATGCTTGATTAAAGACCGATGCATATTTTTCAAGGTTATTACCCTTAGGAAAATATATTCCAGAACAATTCACACTTGTAATATCTAGATATGTATTTATTTCTAGGAAAAACCACATAATATCTACCTTACCAAAAATTTAGGATGTTCTTCTATAAGTATTCTCAAAGTATATCATAGGGTTATGTTCCCTAATATATATTTTCCTTAATCTAGTTCCCAAGGTTTCTACTAAACTACCTCTCATACCAACTACAATGAACTTAATCCCAGTAGTTTGAAGCCAATGTTTTCTTTATTACATTATCACTAGATACAAGTGATCGCATCCTGAAGGATAAAAAATTTATTATTCTTGAAAAAATAGATACATATATGATTCCCATATTATATTTGAATATAAAAATTACAATATAATTTTTTCCAATAATATCATTATTCCCTCTAACATATCCTTATATATCATTCTTAGCACACTTACTTGATTCC
This sequence comes from Viscum album, assembly GCA_963277665.1. Classification (NCBI taxonomy): domain Eukaryota; kingdom Viridiplantae; phylum Streptophyta; class Magnoliopsida; order Santalales; family Viscaceae; genus Viscum; species Viscum album. The sequence goes on from OY728144.1 coordinate 201,391,584, forward strand.
TAAGAAAGGAAACAAAATAAGGGTGTGCTCAAATATTCAGTGAGAGTTATGTAAAGTGGTATCTATCATGAGTAAAATAAGAATAATAAATATAGAACAGTCAATATGAAAAGGTAAATGTCTGAACACACATTAAATTTAATTAATAACATGTCTATCATGATTAAATAAGGAATAATCAATATATAAAGGTAAATAACTTAACAAATATTCCATTTAAATAACTTTAATATCATGAATAGATAGGGAATAATCAATGTGTAAAGGTAAATAAATGAACACACATGTCATTTAAATAAATCGACTACCATGAATAGATAATGCATAATCAATATAAAAAGGTTAATAAATTAAAAAACATTCCATTTAATCAATAAATGAAAATGAAATTCATCCAGAGATAATATCATTGAAATAAATTGTATGGATAATAATAACTAAATTCTCAATGAATTAAATTCTTAATTATTAGACATTAGGATCTTAGTCATCATGACACCTTTACTATCAAGACCTTTCACATGACAGTTTAAAACCATGGGTTAGAACCCATTTAATTATAGATTACTGATTCACCTCATTAGACCATCTATGCATCGAGAGGCTATATAATTCTAGGCCCCACCTATCACTGCATGTCCAAATCATTCCACATATATCAAATAATTAATTTACTCCATGAACAATGTGCCTTATCATAAAATATCCATATGAATTAAAGAATATGAATTTTTAAATATTTACCAAGATAATTAAGTAACTTTAAATATAGAAAAATCTATGTAGAAATGATATGTAGTTCAAGAAATAAATATATCTATAATAAAAAATATCGATATTTAGGGAAAATTTAATGTCCACTAATCACCAGAAAGTGAATATTTCATGGAAAAGTTAAAGACTAAAAAATGAATAAATAAAGTGAATTTCAATAATTTACTTAGTCAAATTGATCATAGATCATACATAAAATGAATAAGGATGGTATCAATACAACATATCCACAATGTATTATAAGTAAAATAAAGTTTTTTTTGTTGATTATGAATATAAATTACATAAAAAGTTTTATGAAAACATTCTTGAGGAAAATATAATTTTCACTTTGAAAATATATTTTTTAAGAACAAAAAGTTAAAAAAATATTTTGAAAATAATTTTATTTGAAAATAACATTTGAAAATTATAAATTAATATTTAAAAAATTGATAGGTCATAATGGTAGTAAATTACAATCAATCCGTACATGTTAAAACAAATATTCCTTTCACTTTTTCAGTAAAAGCCAAACAAGACTTCTTTTTAAAAATAAAAAGAATATTAATTTCAAAAAAATTCTATAAGAATTAAAAATGGGTAAAAATTGTAATTAATAAATCATTTGTAGAAGGTTAAAAACATTTTTTAATACATTTTTAGAAAACATGGATTTTGATGAAAAAATGAGTTTCAATCGAAGAGAGAAACAAAGTCATATTTTATTAATTTTTTTATCAATAATATTAAGACCAAAGAGTGGAAAATGACACTATTAGTTGAAAACTCCATGAATAAATAGAGTATAAGAAAATTAAATGGGATTATAATATAACTATCAAATAATTTCCTTCAATGGATAATCAAGTATAAACAATCCAGATTAAAATGATATTGTGAAATAATCCCTTAAAAAGATCATAACATTGAAGTGAGAATTAATAAATGAATCGAAGATGTGTATAAAATTTAAATAAACATAAAAAATCTTAAATACAACATAAGATAGTCAAAATTATTTACTCACAAAATCTTAGAATGTCTAAGACAATGAAGAAGTAATATAACCAAATGAAAATAAATTGAGTAATGAAATTTTTTACCACTTGGTAAATTTTAATTAAAATACACTTAGATGAAATAATTCAAATTGAAATATAAAATGACATGAATTATTAATTAATCCTAACATTTCTTGGAAAATGGGAAGTATATACACCATATAAAATAAATTAGGTGCATAATATTTCAATATTTCTCAATGATGGGAAATTGAAACAAACTCTATTACCTCACGCTTCATTTTGGTTGAACATGATTTAGACTTGTATATAATGGTTTTAAGAATTTTATTAATTTATATGAAAACCATATCTATATTTATAACATCATATATTATCTTGTTATAACATTTTACCACCCATTTTTAATAATATTTCATTATTTTCATTGTTTTGGGTGTCAATTACCTTGTTTTCTCATCTGTGTTTTGTCATGAATGTTCTGGTTCTTGTGAATTATATAGTTACATAATATCCATAATTATATTAATGTTTTATATATCATTTTTTTCATTATATAAATTTTTATAATCATTATTTAAATTTGAACACAGATAATGGATCACATTTCTTTGGGGATACGGTAGGTTATACGTACGCATGTGTGACATTATTATTTTCTTAACAGGGGAAAAAGTAAGGAATTGTGTGATACATTAATTTTTAATAATTAATATAATGTCATATATATCACATATATTCACTAAAATTATCCTTATCAGATTCCATATAAATCCTAAGTGAAAACAAATCACATCGCTTCATGAGGCGGTAGTCTGCCGTACATACGAGCGACATTATCATATTTTAAATAGCATATAAAGTAATAATGTATATGTTATATTATAATTAAAAACATATAATAATATCATAAATATCATAAAAATTTATTAAATACATCATTATATCCATACATGAAAGGTGGTGATGGAAAACAAATTACATCGGTTCGCGAGGCGGTAATCCATCACACACACGATCAACAATTTAATTTCCTATTTTTTTGGAAAAGGAGATGAATATAGGAAATTAAATTAACATAATAACATCTCAGTATATTTAATATAATTATGTTATTATATAATCATGGTTTAATAAAATTTTAAGGATATGGATGAATAAATAAAATAAAAATGATCTTTCAATAACTTTACATCTTCTTTAGAAAACTTATTTAGGTGTGCACCAAAATCTTTCATAGGTTTGATTTTTGATAAAAATAGGGTATAAGATGTTTTTAAGGGATTAAGGAAATTATTTGGGTAGATATTGGCTGAACCAAATGTATTTTTAAGTGTGAATATGGGGGGAGAGGGGGTGTCCTTTTATAAGTAGGGGAGAGAAGAGAAATGAAATTTTGAAAAGAATTAATGACAACCACGTTTTTATCAGGAAAAAGTATAAAAAGGGTCATTATATAAAATTAGATGTTATAAGGTAGAAATATTTCTAGAAAATGGGGTTTAGATAACTTGGCAAGTTATTTTTATCTTTTTAGTTTAACCCCTGGTAAATCATTTTATACCTTAACCGTGATAATTAATTTTTACTGGTTTTACTATTCATAAAATTAAAAAATTAAGTTAAAGTTATTAGATAATATAAAATATTCTGATTTTAAATATGAAATCCATTTTTAATAATTAAATTGACAAAATTGGAAGAATCCAATTTAAAAATATAACAGCAGACGCGATAAAAAAACAAGTTTCCAAAGAGAAAATTCTAATAAGTATATAATGTTTTAATATAAAAAATCAATATTAAATTGATTAAAATGAAATATATTAGTTAAATTGAAATATAATTGAACTAATTTTATTTTAAAACCAATTTATAATATAATTTAACCTTTAAAATTATTTAAATGAAAATGCAGCTTTAAGAAAATCAGTATTTTTCATTATTCATCGAAAAATGAAATATTTCAAAAGAATCCCAAAAAATCCCCATAAGAAAATTTTGATATTATTATTTCAAAAATTAGGTTTATTTTATTAAATAAGTTTTATAAAATAAGTAAAATTAATTTAAAATTATGTGCACAAATCATGACTAAACCATTTTTAGAAATATACTGTTTTTAGAAAACAATTCTTTTTCATTTAAATGGTTTTTATTTTATTTATAATAAATATATAACCATAAATTTCATAATACATTTATTACTATTCATACTCTCTAATTTAATTTATTGGTTATAATATCATACTACATTATGGTTCATTTAGGCTCGGGGTTCTGTGTTTCACAAGCTATCGAATAGATTAAATTTAAAGAAATAAATTTCACGGGTTGTTTAAGCCCAGTGTTGCATGTCACATATGATATAGAATGAAATTTTATTATTTTAAAATTTAGGGGTGTTACAATTAAAATTTATTTATTAATTCATAACAAATAAGTACTCTATTTTTAGTAAATCCATTTTATGCTTCAAAAATACATTTTATTTAAAAACAATTATTTATTTTTATGTATGAAAATAGTAATTAATTTATGAAATTATTAAAAATTTTATTTGAAAAAATAAAAATCATTTTTTATTCATAATAAAAAATTTATATTAGGATAATGTTTTTTATATTTTTCTAAAATAGTTGATTTTTGGGTGAATAATGAAAAGATTGGTTTTTAAAATATTGTCACTTTTATGAAATTATTATGATTTAAGAATAAATTAATAAATTTTGAAACCTTTGGATAAATAAAAAATATTTTAAAGTAGTTAAATATTGTATTTTAAAATATTATTTTTAATTTTGGAACCTGAGATTGACTTTTGTGAAGATAAGTTATATTTTATTCAAATTAAAACTATTTTTGGGTCTTTGCATTTAATGTAATGGATGGAAGATTCCATTTAGTTTTTTATTTTTTAAAAAGTATAAAAAGTTTTTTTTATTTAATATTTTTTTTGTATAAATCAAAATATTACTTGATTTCAAGGTGAAATTATTTTTAGGCTTAAATCGAGAACTTTTCTAAAAACCGTTTTTCATGAGTTTTTTATTATTATATTAAAAGTAATTTCTACCACCTATAGAATTTGAATATGATAAAATGGATTCCAAATTTGGAATCATATTTTAATTTTTTTATAAGGTACATTTAATTTTTTATTATATAATTAAATTATCATGGTAAAAAGTTTAGTTATTATTGTTAAGGTTAAGATGGGTTTAAAGAGGTTTATGTAAGAGATAATGCTTAAAATATATAAAACACTCATGAAAATGTTATTTTTTGAGTTTATTTAGACCTTATAATATAATAACTTCTAAGTTTGTGATCGTTGGTTCCAATTTACATGATTAGGATATATATATATATATATTATTTAATATTTTAAGTAATTCCAAGCATGTCCTTTCCGTCACTTTTAAAGGGTAACCCCCACTCCTACCTTATACAATAAGTTTGAGATGTATATCTTGGATAGTATCTACCATAATACCATTATATATTTATTCCTCATTTCCTATATCTTTTGTTATTATAATAAATCCATCCTTTCAAGTCTTAAGGTGCAAGCCAAATGAGGTTTGTTGATGAATATGTATAAATCTTAACAATGAACTTTCAATTTTTTATTATATTTCATCTAAATATATGGTATCTATTATAAAATAATTTCCTAAGTTTATTCAATATAATAATTTTTTATTATGATTATGTAACAACCAATATCCACCTCTTTTCTATCCCAAGGGAAAAGAAAACATCGTTCGTGTGTACATGTGGACTACCACCTCCACAAAGCGATGAGTCTTCTTTTTCATGACCACTTAACATTTATTGTTATAATGTTGTATTTAATAAATAGAAATTATATTTATGATATTATTATAGCTCTATAAAGGTGAAATATTTTTTAATTTTCTTTTTTTTCCATCCATTGAGAAGTGGAAGCATCACTTGTGCATATGTATGGGCTATAGTCTCCCCGAAGTGATGTAATTTATTTTTCTTAACAACTTCATATTAATTGTTATAAAATTATATATAATGATTAAATATGATATTAATGAAATTATTGACATTCTGGAGATGATGTAACCATGAACAAAGTACAAGGACCATGAGTTCCGAATCAAAACATGCATGAAAAATGAAGTAGTTATCACTTAGAACATTGATTTTAATAACTAATTGTCAATAAAAGAGTTAAAAGAAATATAAGTAAATAATATATGGTATGATATATAGGATTATGGATCTATAATAAATTTATAATAAATATATATTTATTATACAGGAGGTTCGAATGCGTGTCAAGAAAGATGAGACTTGAGGTAAGAGATTTATGTTCCAATCTCATTTTAATCAGGATTATTTATGATTGAATTTACATTGAGGTAAATTATATGAACCTTATCTGAAAAACCTATTTTATTTTATTCTCCCATGTTTATTTATAGAATATTTATGTTTATTACCATTTTCCTCTCTTTGGTACACAAAACAGTTCAATTTTTTTAAGAAAATATGAACCTATTTCTCCTATTTTTGGCTGGAACTCTTTCTCCTCTATATCAAAGTTCTAAAAAATGTTTTTAATAATGTTTTCAATATTATAAATTGATTTTTTAAATTCAATTTCAACAGTGTTTTGATTTATATAAAAAGTTTTTAAGTAGGATATTATTGTTGTTATCCAAGCATCATATTCTTACCAAAGGTGTTAATAAAATCTTTGTTTTAAATATATACGAACAAATTCTTCCACCATCATGAATACTATTTAATTTTATGATCTATTTAAAATAGTTCATGGTTATTTTCAATCTTTTTACTTAATTTTCTATAATTTTTATATATTTTAAATAATTTATTTCAAAATTAAAATTGTATTTTCATCAAGAAATGAACCAATGATCTTTTAAAGGTATTATCATATATTAAAAAATAATTTTATGTTACTTATACTTGATTATGGAAATTATCTAGTGATACCATATTTATTGTTGCTTTGGATGGTTATTTATTATGATGATAAAATCTTGATGAAATCCATTTTCATTTTAATAGGTTAAGCTATGATGTAATGATAAACATGTTCATTGAATTATGTCATACATATGAATGAATTATGATTATATGGTGGTTGGGTCTATTATATCCCTCTAATTTATTGGGAAATGTGATATATAAATCCCATTAGATGATGATAATCATTAACATGATTTTGAATACCTTTGTTAACATATTGATGCATGAGTATGAATTTTTTCTGGATATTCTCATAATATTATTCATGGAAACAATTGTGAATAGATTTGTTCACATTTTTATATGTGAGTATGATTTCTTTTATCTATTCTCAAAATATAATGCGTGGAAATGATTCTGAATGGATATATTTACATTTTAATGTTTTAGTATTATCTCTTTCTAGATATTCCCACAATATTTTGTGTGGACATGATTATAACGAGACATGTTCATAAGATTATCATTTATTATAATTGTGATACCACATTTCTATGTCATGAATCTGGAATGATGATTATTGATTTGGCACCCCTATTTAATATTATTTTTTATATGAAATGATTTTGGGTATTATGATCTATGGTTTTCTTGGTGTGAATATTTTATATCGAGAACATGCACTTGATTATTTTATCATATCCTCATAATCATCTTATGATATTATGATTTATATCTCCTATGTTTACCCTTATAGAGAATCTGAGCTCATTCTTTCTTATGTTTTTCTTACCAAAGTCTTGATAGAAGGTTTTATGTATGATATATCTGGAAGGGTACTAATACAATGATCTTTGTTAGAGATTTTGAAGATATTTTATTACATAAGAAATTTATGTTTTTAGTTTCCAAAGACACTAAATCTTTAAGATCCCTCAGAATGTATTATAGTGAAATGTATTAAATATTCATATAAAATGATATAATATTTATGTATGTTATTCTTGTGTCACCTCATTTTGTATTAGAGCAAGGTTTAGTTATTTTTAGAAACTAGGATGATAAAACTTTAGGGATAATCCTTAGGATAATCATCGTTATAAAAGAAAATAGTATGTTATGGTAAAAAAGGAGTATTGTTTTCCTTGAAAATAGATCTATATTTGGATACATGCAAGTGGATGAAGTTGTAGCAGAGATTCACATAAGGGTAATAACTCTGAATGAGGTGGAATGAGTATTAAATCGATCATCACTGGTACATGATGAGTGTGACTAAGACTGTACACTTAGCTAGACATTCTCAGTAGATATGATTGGGTTACTTCACATTTTATTTTTGAACCATTAATATGGATTTTAATTGATAATGATTATGGATGACCATAGTTAAACCTAAATTATTATATGTTGATAATAAGATGTCATAATTTAATACATCTCAAAAATTATTTTAATGAATATATAATTTTTTAATTTGGTTATATAGATTTATTATTATATTATGTTTTTGATTTTAGTCAATGTATGCAACCAGAAGGAATCATGTAAACAAAAATGTGACATCTAATGAAAAAAACCCTTATGAGTAACCAAATGGAACATGATCTGGGATGTAATATATTTTGACTATTCTCACCCAGCTCTCACAATCTAAGAGTGGTAAAATAGACTATTTTGATCTTATAAGTGAACCAAGGAGGGAGGAAAATTCTATTTCATCTTTGATATGACAATGTATACCCCCCTTTTATGGGAATTTTGATCCACTATTTTTTGTGAAATGGAAAATCTATTTTTCATTATTCAAGGATCGAACTATGAGAAATTTATCTTAGTAGTCTGTCTCTTGGAAGGTGAACCTAATCAATGATAGTCTCTTATCAGCAAAATTAGAGAATATGATGAAATAATATCCATGGAATGTGAGGAGTTTAAGAAGGTATTTATTAATAAATAATTTACTTGAAATCTTCATACTAAGATCGAAAGGGCCTTTATGGAGTAGAAAAATAAGTATGATGAATCCATTGGTGCCTATTTAGACAACTTTACAAGACTTTCAAGGTATGCTTCTAGATTTGTAATCAAACATATGAGAAAAATTGATAAATTCTTTAGCGGTATGAAACAAAGTCTTTGAAAGGGGTTATCTATAATAAACTTTGGTTAATAATGTGGTTTGAAGGTAGAAATGGAGAGTGGGGAATCCATTTAATCTTCTAGTCTTAGAGACAAGAAAATAAAAAAAGATCTTTATGGAAACTAAAATGGTAAATCCAATGAGGAAAGGAATTACAACCACCTAAATGCCAAAAATGTGGTGAAAATAAATCAAGAAATTGTATTAAAGGAACTAGTAAATGATTTAATTATGAAAAGGATGGCCATCTAGCTAGTGATTACTAATGGGGGATTAAATGGTTGGAAAATGAAATAGAGGATAAAAAGGATTAAACAAATTAAGTAAAATGTTCCAGACATAGGGAGATTGTACATTATGAGAACCAATGCCCAAATATTAGAGTTAATGTGTATTTTATGCCATAATACCCCCCTAAGAAAAAGGATAAAGTGAAGGCCTTCACTATCACAACTGAAGTGGGTCAGGAAAACATTTTGGTGAATAGTACACTTAACACCCACTCTAGAACTTCAAATTTTCTATTTTATTATATCTCTACCAAATATTTTATATCTAAATAATTTTTTAGTAGTATAAAATAACCACCTCAACAATTATATGATGATATTTCAATAAAAACCCTTAATGGAATGATGATCACATCTCAAGTCTATAACTCCTATCCAATAGAAGTTTGTTGGAATGCGCTTCCTAAAAATCTTATGATTCTCCCTCTAGTTTAATTTGATGTGATTTTAGACATGGATTAGATTTATCTATATATACCCATATAAATTTTTGATAATGGAAAGTTACTCTTGACATTCTAAACCAATCTACAATAATCTTTTGGTGTGATAATGAATATGAACTTACAATGGAAGTTACTTTTGTTATATGGATCATAATACCTATTCATGAAGGGTATTTATATCAAATGTATAGGGAGAAACTCAACATTGAAGATATTCCTACTGTTCAAGATTATTCTAATGTATTTTCTAAATACTTTCATATTATTTCCTAGAATCATGAAATTGAGTTTTCAATTGAACTCATACATAGTGCTACAATTATTTCAAATATTCCTTATTTAATGACCCCAATTCAGGAGAAATAATTGAGGAAGAAACTATATGAGAATCTTGATAAAGGAATAATTTCATGAGTGTATCACAATGAGGTGAATCTATTCTTTTTGTTAAGAAGAAATATGGGTCAATGTGATTTTAAATTGATTATCAATAACTTAAAATGATTACTCTTAAGAACAAGAATCTGTTACCCCAAATTGGTGAATTGTTTGATCAACTATGAAGAGATTAATACTTTTCAAAGATTGACCTTCATTATAGATATCATCAATTGAGGGACAAGAAGAAGGATATACCAAATATATCCTTCTACACAAGGTATGTGAATTATGAATTTATATGTTATTCCATTTTGAGTTTCAAATTCCGTCACTATCTTCATGGATATAATGAATAATATCTTTAAATATTACCTTGATCAGTTTGTGGTATAATTTATAGATGATATTCTTATTTATTCAAAGAGAAATTAATAGCATGAGGATTATTTGATAATTGTTTTTAAGACCTTAGGGAAGGAGAAGCTATATTCCAAATTTACCCTATCCAAATTTTGGATATATAAGGTTCCATTCTTGGTTCATATAATCTCATACAAGGTTATATCAGTGGATCCTTAAAATATGGAAGTTATTAAACAATTTACCATACCAACCATGATTACTAAGATCTTTAGTGTAAAAATCTAACTTGGGGTCCACATAACCCATACCCCAAGCCGGTGGGTCACATGGGCTCAAGCACACCTCCATATATTCCAGAGGCTTCCAACTAGAAGTAAGGGTGTAAAGGTGGTATGGTGGGGAGACTATACCCTCTTATCAGAGTGACATAGTGGATAACAAAAAAAATTACAATAGTGTAATTATTATATAAGAAACATAATAATGAATCTGGACTAGTTAACCACCGTAGCAGAAATCATAATATACAGCCGATATAAATAATAATGAATGGAAGAATAAATAACTGAGAAACTAAGTAATAATATCAAATGCCACTAGTTAGTGTCATATATATAGATTCTTGGCATGTTGATATATAGAAAGGGAACCAGGTATAGGAATATACAATCATGCTATACAGAACGAGAAAAAGGAATAAAAAGGATGCTTCACTATAATCTCAAGCATATTCTTGATCCTTTTCTCATATTCTTCAACTATAGGTAAATCATATCAAAAACCTATATCAGGGCTCCTTCCCTTATCCATACCTACAGAAAAATAATCTACTAGAGTACTAAAGTTGGCCCAATTAGGGTGTGAAATAAACTTCCAGTAGGCCACCACCAATAGTGTCTAGATGTAATCCAAGTAGTGATCATAAATAAACAGTTTGAAAGTAAAAATAAATAATAAATAGAGCTAAATAAATAAACACCATCATACTCAGGTTCCTAAAGAACACCTGGCGACTCTATTGGGTTCGACTCATGGGATAAATGAGTGTTTGATCAGTAACTATATATATATATAGAAATAATATATATATATATATAAATAATATATATATTATATATATAGTATAGTATAGTTATATTTTGAATCCACTTATATGGAAAATGTACGTGTGGACATAAGTTTCCATATATGTGTAATACTAGGTGCTGGCTGGACCGGGTTATAACTCAGACATCCATAGCTAGTATAAGTGAGTATATAAGCTCAAGAAATATGGTACATACCATATATCTCATAATGAGAGAGGGATTTCATGCTCTTCACTCGAGATGGTGGGTGAGTCTTCACGTCAATAGCCGAAGCAAGGAACGTGGTGCATAATTCCCACTATCCAAATAGGTTCAATGGTGTGAGACATCATTCTCAACACCTAATGTAAGGGAGTCTGAAACATCATGCCCAAAAAAAACCTTAACATTGTTCTATAGCCAATATCAAAGGAATAATCATATTTATATTGATATCCATAAGGCATTACCTATCATAAGTTATATTCATCAATCAAAAACATAAAAAAGGAACTATAATTCAATTAAAGTATTTAAAAGAGATATAAAAAGAGGCGTCATCTTTCCACCCTTTAATCATTTAATAAACTAAACCATTTAATTATTTAGGAAATTCCAACAATCATGAAACAATCCATCCAATATTGTACATTCCATTTAATCTATCATGGAACAAAAATTCAATTTTCAAGGTTTAATGAGGCATTTATAAGGTTGCATTAGAAAATGGGAAGCTACATATAGGGGAAATTCCATTTATAAGGCAAGACTAGAACATAGGATGTGCTTTGGTCCAATTAAACATTCATATAATAAGATAAAATCCTTTTTTAATCTAAGAAGAATTAATAAAAGGTGATCTAGGCATTTACTCAAGTAATTATAAAGGTTAATTCAAGATGACACACCCAAGTGGTGTCCATGATTTAGGTTGGAATCCTATATTTACTAACAATGATCAATGCAAGTATATCAAGGTGAGTAAATCAATTTAGAATGAATGAATCAATTTTAGGGTGACACGCGGTAAAGGAAAACATGAGGCATAATGAAGAAGCTATGAAAACACTATACCTTTTGGGGAAAATGATGAGACCACATACCTTAGGGCCGTTGATGGATCCTCATATGATGGTGGCTTCATATTTGAAGTAGGTTGGGAGAAATCGAGGAAATAGTCCAATGCCTTAAAAATAGGGAAAATGAGCTCAGACCTAAAAAGAAAAACTAATATGAAGATAAAATAAAAAATAAATATATATGAAGGTAGAACATACCTATAGCTATCCAACACCTTTGATGGATCTTGATTTAGACTTCGAATGTGGTAGATATTGAGGAACCTAGGTTTAAGGAGATGAGAGCTCATAGGAGGAGAAAGATGGGTTGATATACCAGAATGAGAAGGAGGAAAATTAAAATTATATTTATGGGTTCATTAAATAAAAAATAAAATTTCACCCTCAAAATAGGGGGTTTATGATTTGGCCGCACAGTTTGGCCAAACTGTGCACAAACCGTGCTAGCCTCACTACTTGAGGAAAGAAACTGCATGGTTAAGGTGCATGATTTTCCTAATCATGGAAAAACCATGTAAAATTCCACTATCCAACCTATGATATTTTTTACAAGGGTGTGCGCTTGGGGTTACACTATTACAGAAAAATCATGCACCCCCTGCTGCTTAAAGGGACCCCACATGGTTACCCCTTACGGTTTCTACTAACTGTGCGGTAACCATGTGAGCTACCATGTTTGCCTATTTTCCAGAACTCTGTGATTCAAAAAAGACATGGAATCTCCGGGGACCTTCCTTAGGCCATAATGAACATTTAACAAGATTAAACAAGGGATTAAAATTAAAAAACAAATGAGTCATACCTTCATGAAAATATGAGTCATTATAAACTCCCCTATTTAAAGAAACTCGTCCCTGAGTTGGTCTTCTGAGGTTATGAAGGTATCATTTGAGAATAGCTCTAGACACCGAGATCATATATCAACATCCCATTCCTAGGTCTTTTTCCAATACTCATCCATACTTCCATAGAACCCATATAGAAGTAAATGATTTACTTCAGAGTGCCTTCACACTTTGATTAAAAATAAAAACTATATACTCCTTGAAGGAAGCATCTACATCCAATTCAAACTCATTAGGATGAAATACATGTGATGAGTCTGGATAATACTAGTTGATCAAAGATATCTAAAAGACATCATTCATAGACCAGTATCTCTGAGGAAGTGCAATCTAGTAAGCCACTAGTCTGATCCATTTGACAACATCAAAGGGTCAAAAGAATATAAATGATAGCTTACCCTGCCTATTAATATGTAAATGAACCAAAGTGGGAGAGACTCAAAAGAATACACTGTCTCCCACCTCAAACTCAAGAGGTCATTGTCATTTGTTGGCATATGATTGCTGTCTGAACAGAGATATCATCATGCACTTTCTAATCAATTAGACCTAATATATAGTCTCCTGAATGAGATTTGGTATGATAAAATCTACATCCCCTACCTCTATTCAGAATAGAGGTCAATTAAAATTCATAACATATAAGGATTCATAAGGATCAATCTCGATGGTTGACTAAAAGCTTTTATTATAAGTGAACTCCATAAGGGGAATGCATTTATCCCAGGATCCCCCCAAATTTAAGTACACATGCATGGATCATGTACTCAAACACATAAATCCTACACTCTATCTATCCATCAGTATGTGGGTGATATGTCATTCTTAGAAGAACCCACATACCCATGGACTTTTGTAAACCCTACTAAAACTATGGAATAAGGGAGTATCTCTATCAAAAATGATAGATCATAGAGCTCCATGAATATGTACAACCTCCCTAACGTAACACCTCCACAGATTGATTTTTGAGAAGGTATCTTATTGTAAAAAGTTTGTGACCGTCATCAAATGATCCAAAAAAACCCACACTATATCATTTCCACGAGGTGATTTGGATAAACCAGTCAAAAAATTCATCAAAACATAATCTTATTTCCACATGGTAATGAATAAAGTTTGTAAAATATCTATCAGATGCTGACGCTCCTCCTTCACCTATTGATAGGTGGAACATCGAGTGATAGATAAAAAAATTTCCCATTTCAAACCAGGACACCAACATCAGCACTGTAAGTCCCTATACATCTTGGTGACACCATGATGAACTTCCTAAGATGAGGCATGAAATTCCTACATCAGCTCATCTGTGAGGTCTGTTGTGACCTATACACACCCATAGAATAGCAAAGCATCATCCCCATACATGGTCTAACATGAATATGTATCATCGTAAGAGATTATTTCCCTTATGATAATGCCCTTAGGATCAGATTGTTGCCTCATTATTACCCGTTTTATAAGAGTAGAAGTCATTGATAATGTTGTGAGGATTGTCTGACCATGGTCCTCCTGAACCTCAATGTGAATCTCTGAGAACAAGACCATGAGCTTCCATTCACCAGTAGCCTTATGAACCAAATGTGTTTGAGTCATTTGAATTAGATAATCGACTATATAATTAACTTTACTAGTCATGTAAGCAAGACGTAAATCAAATGACTGAAGGCACTCAACTCACATACACTTCTTGAGAAATAGATCATGCTATGTAAAGATGTACCTAAGGATTTTTTAATCATCATATACCAAAAAAATTATCTCTACGTAGATAGCATCTCCAACAACATATAACATAAACAAATCATCTATATCGAGGTTGTACATCAGATAATTATGTTTGTGAGGCCTCAACTAACAAGACTCATACATGAAAACTCACTCATCATACACCAGAATAGCTTTAATCCCAATACCTGATGTGTCATAGTAAACCATATATCTGCTTTCTATCACTGATAGAATAAGTACTAGTGTTGAATTCAATCTTCCCATCAACTCCTGAAAGGATGCTTTAGATCCTCCTTCAAATATGTTCTTTAGATGCTTCCAAGAAACTATAGATCTCACTTTCTCTAGGTCTATTGAAACTTATAACTCTGGGATAATATGGTCCAAGAAGTGAACTTTTTCAATCCAAAAGGGTAATTTACTGATATTAAAATAGATATAATGATATCACAGCGTATTTAGTATGATATGATGATGGATGGAATGGTTTTTTCGAGAATGAAAATACACTAAGATATCATCAACAGATACTACCATGAATGAATCTAAATACGGGTGGAAAACATAATTAATCGGATCCATAAAAACTATAGGTTCATTTGTGAGAATGAAAAATATGACCTGGTACTCATATAGACCATACCTATTCATGAAATATGTGCAAGGTATGTCTGATGACCTGACACACACTTGATGATAGCTTAACCTCAAATAAATATTTGAAAACACTCTTTCTCCTCAGAGTTGATCAAAGAGGTTGTCTATTCCAGGAAATGGATACCAATTATTTACTATGAGCTATTTCAAATGATGTTAATCTATAGAAATCTTGATGGCACCATCTACCTTCTTGTAAAAAAGGATAAGTGATTCCCAAGAGAAGTGCTAGGGTGTATGAAGACTTTTCCTACAACTATTTATTAAGATCTTGAAGCTCTATATGTTCCATTCTATAAAGAAGAATGGTGACTAGTAATGATGGTGGAACTAGATCAATAGTGAATTCTACCTCTCGCACTGAAGGTAGTCTAGATAATTTTATAAGAAAGATGTCCCTAAAATACTATAATACAGAAGGGAAAACAGTGGGTTGTAGCCCCTAATCATGTCGGAAAATACTGGTGATCTGATCTATCACTCTACCCATCCTTTTCTAATAAAATCCATCTCGTGTCACATGAACATCTCATTCTCCCTTATGCACATGCTTACCAACCTCTGGTGATGTAAACATTACCCTATAATGATAGCAGTAAATGTGGGATTTATAGGAAACTAACCATTCCATCCCAATGATTACATCAAAACCCATAAAGTTGGGGACATATGGATTCCATACAAAGAGGTATATGCCTAACTCAAGGGGAAAATCCTTAAAATAAATAATGACCTATAATCGGATACCTAACAGTGTTTCAAGATTCATTATTCCATATAATTGTTCGATATCAAGGCCTAGACTCTCCATAATAGTCTCAAATATAAAATAATAAGAGGCGCTGATGTCAAATAATACAGTTAATAAAGAGGAGGCTACTAGAATAATACCTATAATAGTCAAAGGTCTGATGCTCTGATCCTCCGACATAGACTAGACTGCATGTAACTTGCCTATACCATGACCTTGAGTTACTACCTAACTTCCCTAAGAAATCCTTCTCTGTTGGCACTAAGAATCATGAGTTTGACTACATCTACCTCGACTGCCACCTCAGTCTAAGTGGTCGGTGGTATTCCAGCTGCCTGACTGACATGATCCTACTAGACATGCTCTTGATCATGGGGTAAGAGTAGATCCCCACTCTCTAGGCACTGATAGATTAGTTCTTCAAAAGCACAAGATATATACCATCTTGACACAAACTCCTCATTCCAATGGATATCGTAAGGACTATGGTTTCTTATGTCCTGGATTCCTGCACTAGTGGCATATCAAGAAATTGTCTGCACGAGGAGCCTGCCTACTAATACCCTTGTAAGAAACCTCAAAATGTATCTTTCACCCAAAATAATAAAATTTGATAGATCTAGGTTCCAATCCTCCCTAACTCAGACCATAAGCTTCCCTAAAATTTCACTCTATAATATGGTCCTAGTTAACTATAATTGAAATGGTCATCAATCAAAAGACATTGAACTACGACCGAATGGAGTATACTAGCCCATCCTCAAATATTCTGGTGGTTATAAGATCATCACCCTCTAGAGTAGGGGTAAACCACTTCATATTTGTAAAGTGGTAAGAGTATTCCATAATGGACATACCTCCTTGATACAGGTTTATGTATTATCTATCTTTTTCAGCCCTCAGAGTATGGGGAATGAAATATTTATAGAATATGGTCTACAAATCTTCCCAAACCATATAAAAATATCGTTCTACCAAGGTAATAACATCACACCATCACCTTGAATAATCTCGTATCATATAAGATCCAAGATTGACCCTATGCTCTGAAGGACTCTCCAGATTCTCAAATATACATATAATAGCTTTGAGCCATGACTCAGTAACATGTGGTCCTCCATCCTCCAAAAAGGTGGGAGGATACTACTGCTGGAACTCCTAAGTCAAATCTACAACACTAAGGGAAAGTAAAAGAACACCTTGCATATTACGCAATATAAAAAGGAATACCTCTCAGAAATGGGATTCAGTGCCCATATTAGGAACAAGAAGAGGTGCCATAAATGGCACTATAAGAGGAACTACCAGTGAATCAAGGCTCTCCACCTCTGGTGATTTTCCATCACTACATTCAGGGAATATGGATGGATGAATTTAGGGTATTATGATACTAAAATACCAAATGAACACCCAAAAATAGGTCTTAATAGTTGAAAAGATTTTAGATAGAAAACTAGGACAGGTGCATTACCTTCCTATAGACAGATCATACGCCTATGCCTACTCCAAAATCTAGGACTGAGGAATAGAGAAAGATCATTGAATTCCACTATAATGGAAGATATACACCAACTACCCACTACTAAAGTTGGTTTCAGATTTATACCTCTAATTCACAAGTATAAAATGGACATTTCACTTTAAAGGTAAAATAAAATTTAAATCAATACTCATTTAAACATTTAACTATTTTTGAATGGTTGAATTAGACAGGTAACCATCTCCAATCTATAAGGCACCATACCCAATATCAACCAAAATATGAAATCCGCTTAACCCACACTATAACATGTTCTAGCCCAGGTGACCAATGGTCCATGGATCAATGTACCATAATTAACTAATTAAGGTGTATACTTAAACTTATATAGGAAAAAACTATTAGGCTAAGGCATGCACTTTAATTGTAAATTATTTTTTCCAATCCACTATAAGAAATTCCAGCACATTTCAATTCATAATCAAGGCACTAATAAGATTCAATAAGAAAATACACACTAAAAATAGATGTGAAATAGAAAAATTATTATCATATTAGTCCTATTGTTCCAAAAATAACACATGTAATGTAATTCCCTCATTTCATAAGGCCTAGTTAAAAAAAATCAGTATTTCAATAATACCAATAATAATAAAAAATAAACAATTGTGTCACCAAATGATGAAGTCATATCAACCATAACAAGAATAATCAATAATAATAATTACCTATCTCAGTAATTTTGGTATCTTCTATACATGGGTTATCTACGTCCATGCATAGGGTCATTTCTATATTTCTTTAATTCCTAGTCTCCTACAATACACAAATAGTAAGATCAAAGAAAATAGTTATCTGATAACACTTTGTACCATCCCGAATGAGGTCCACTTAACATATTCCCCAAGTCAGTGGGTCACATGGCCTTAATAAAGTCTCCCCATATGCTAGAGGCTGCCCACTAGAAACGAGGGTGTAAATGTGGTATAATGGGGAGACTATACCCTCTTATCAGAGTTAAATAATGGATAACATTAAAAAAATTACATAGATGAAACATAATATAATAAGACACAATATTGATTCTAGACCAATAACCCACCATAGAGGAAGGTAGAATATAAAATAGATAAAATAATAAATAGTGGAAGGTTAAATAACTAGGAAAATGAGTAATACTATCAAAATCCAATAGGCAATGTCATATACTTGGATTCTTGGTATGCTGATGTACAAAAAGGGAATAGGGGACAAGCATATACAGTCATGCTATACAAAAAGGGAAAAAAGAAATTTTTTTTTCTCCATTATCATCTTGAGAATATGCTTGGTCCTCTAATTCTATGCTCCAACTATAGGAAAATCATATCAATAACCTATAGTAGGGACCTTTCTATTATCCATACCTACAGAAAAATAATCTACTTAGGTACCAAAGGTGGATCAAGTAGGGTGTGAGATAAAATCCCAATAGGGAAATACCAATGATGTATAGAATTAGTCCAAGCAGTGCTCATAGCTAAATAGTGTGAAAGTATAAATAAATAAGAAAAAGAGGTAAATAAATAAACACAATCCAACTCAGGTTCATAAAGGAAACTTGGAAGCTCTACTTTCTTCGACTAATAACTATAACGAGTGTCTGATCAGTAACTATATATATATATATAGTAATAATATATTTATAGTAGAGTTATATATTTCATCCACCTGTATGGACCAAGTACACGCAGTTGTAAGTGGCCATATACCTAAAATACTAGGTTCTGGCTGGACCAAGGTGTAACTCAAACATCCATAAATAGTCTAAACGAGACTATAAGATCAAGAAATATGCTATATTCCCAATATATCATAATGAGTGGGAGACTTCATGCTCTTCACTTGATATGGTGGGTGAGTCATCATGACAACACCCAAATTAAGTGTTGTGGTGGATCATTCCCACCATCCAAATAATGTTAATGATGTGAGACATCATGCTCAACACATGATGTAAGGGAGCATGAAACATCATTCCCAATAGAACCCTTATCATCGTTCCATAACCTATATCAAAGGAATAGTCATATTTATAATAATAGACATGAGTCATTACCTATCATGCATTATATTCATCAAGACCAAATATAAACAAGGCATTAAAATCCAATTAAAGCATTTAATAGAGATATAACAAGAGGTGTGGTCTTTCCACCCTTTAATTATTTAATCAATTAAATCATTTAATTATTAAGGCAAGGCCCACCATAATGAAACAATACATCCAATATAGTACATTCCATTTAATCTATTACAACATGGTAATTCAATTTTCATGGTTCAATGATTCATTTAGAAGGTTCTATTAGCAAATGGGAAACTACATACAAGGTAAATTCCATTTATAAGGAAATACTATTACTTTAGGTGTGCTTTGGTCTAATTAAACATTCATACAATAAGTTAAAATCCATTTTTAATACAATAAGAATTCTTAGAAGGAGATCTTGACATTTAATCAATTAATTATAAAGTAAAACACAATTCAAAAAGCCCAAGGGGTTTCCTGGATTTATATTGGAATCCTCTATTTACTAAACAATGATCAATAGAAGTATATCAAGGGGAGTAAATAAATTTAGAATGAAGAAATAAAGTTTAGGATGATGCAGGGTAAAGGCTGGCATGAAATAGAACAATGAAGCTACTAAAACACTATAAATTTTGGGAAAACAATGAGAACACCTACCTTTGGGCCGTTAATGACTCCTCATCCGATGGAGGCCTCAAATTCAAACTAGGTTTGGAGAAATCAAAGATATGGTCCAATTCCCTAAAAATAGGGAAACCATTATTGAACCTAAATAGAGAAATGGATCCAAAGATAAACTGAAAATGGAAGGGAGATAAAGGTAGATCATACCTCTAACTATATAATTCCTTTGATAGAGCTTGATTCAGACTTCAGTCATGGGAGATATTGAAGAACCAAAGTTGAAAGAGATGAGATCTCACATGATGAGAATGATGGGTTCATCCACCAGAATGAGAAATAAGAAAAGAAAAACTAGATTTAAGGTTTCATTAAGGGAAAAATAAATTTTCACCCTAAAAATAGGGGGTTCATGGTTTGGATAAATAGTGCGCAAACCTTTCTAGACACACTGCTTAAGGAAAGAACCCACATGGTTAAGGTGCATGGTTTGACTAACCATCTGAAAACCGTGTGAAATACCACTATCAAACCTCTTAAAATTTTTACACAAGCATGCTCATGGGGTTTCATGGTTGCAAAAAAACTGTACAACCCCCATGCTACTCAAAGGGACCCCACACATTTACCCTTCATGGTTTCTATAAACCATGTGGTAACCTTGAATCCTACCATGTTTACCCATTTTTCAAAACTATTAGATCCAAACAAGCCCGAAATTCTCCTAGGACCTCCCTTAGGCTTTAGTGAACTTTTACCAATATTAAAAAAGGGATTCAAATTGAAAAAAAAACAAGTAATACCTTTGTGAAAATATGGGTCATTACACATAGTTTTCTTAGGTTAGCCTAGATTTTATTGACACTTTGTGAATAATTTATCATGGCTATCTAATACACTGACCAAATTGACATGGAAGGGAGCCAAGTTCCTATGGATTGATGAATGTAACTAAAATTTAAAGGATATTAAATGAAGGTTGGTTAGTGAACCCATGTTCACACTAACCTATAATGAAGAATAGTTTGTAATCCATAGTGATGAATCAAATAAGTTATTGGTATGAATCCTCATGAAGAAAGATATAATGATAATATATTCCTCTCATTAATTTAAAATACATGAGAAAAATTACCCAAATCATGATTTAGAGATGGAATTAGTTATTTATACATTAAAAAATGGAGGTGTTATCTTCATAGTGAATCATTTAATATATATACTGATCATAAAATATTTAATTATATATTCACATAAAAAGAGTTTAATATGCACAAAAAGGATGGTTTTAATTAAATAAAGATTATGACTACTCAATACAATACCACCCTAGGATGGAGAAAAAAGTGTATGATGCTCTGAGTAAGAAAGGAAATTCTATTTTATCCATGATGTGGGTTAAAATTGATCAAATTATTATGAATTTATAGAATATGGGCCTTGAAATCATGAGGAAATTGGATAAATCATTCTTTCCGAGATGAATTTTAACCCTCCATCCACGTGAAGATTAAAGTGGTAAAAAAGGAGGATGTGGAACTGAAAAATAAGGTGTGAAATATTCCTAAGTTCAACCTTGATTACGATGGAATGATAAGGTTTTGGAACCAAGTATGTATCCTACAAATATTATACTTGAAAAAGGATCTATTGGATGAAGCTCATAGTTCTTGTTATTTTGGAAGTAAGAAGATTTATAGAGATCTAAAAGAGTATTTAAGGAAGGATAACATGAATATGGTTATTGTAGAGTATGTATCATAGTTCATGGTATATCAGTAATTTGATGCTAAGATAAAAAATTTTATGATAAAATTAGAACCATTACCCATACCAGAATGGAAATGGAAAAATGTTACTGTGGATTTTTTTGTTTGACTCCCCAAAACATCAAAAGGTCATAATACTATTTGGGTTGTATTTGATCACCTTATGAAGTTTGAAAATTTTATTTCAATTAGAGAATATTTATCTCTTGATAAAATTTTCTAGATTTACATTTAGTAAGTGGTAAGGTTTCATGTAGTGCAAAAGTTTATTATATCAGATAAGGATATGAGGTTTACCTCAAATTAATGGATAATTATTCATCTATCATTGAATATAGAGTTTGAATTTAATATTTTATATCATCCTTAGATATATGGTTAATCTGAGAGTTAAATAAAAACCTCTGAAGATATGTTAAGATCATGTCATATGTATTTCAATGTTAGTTGGAATCGACACCTTTATCTAGTTGAGTTTTCTTACAACAATAAATTTTACTCAAGAATTAAGATGGATCCTTATGAAGTCCTATATAGAAGGAAGTGAAGAAATAAAATTTTCTCATATGAAGTTAGATAAAGAAAACTATGTGGACCTGAGAGAACTGAGTAAATGGATGAGAAGTTTAGATCCATTCTGCAACACATTTTGGAATCTTAGAGTCAATTGAAAAGTTATGCTAAAAATCATCAATGATATCAAGAGTTTTTAGTGTTTGAAAAGGTATTACAATAAATATATCCTTGGAATAACGTTATAATATTTAAAAATAATGGAAATATAATCCCTAGATACATCAAATTCTTCAAAATTCTTGATCGTATCAGGGAAATTTCTTATCCCTTGGCATATCAACTAAATCTTTTTCAAGTTTATGATGTGTTCCAGGTATCTCTCATGAGGAAGTAAATATATGATTCTTCACATGTACAAAACCTGGAGGTTATACCACTGGATAAATAATGTTATTATAAGGAATAACTAGTGGAGATTATGGATTGAATATCGAACATACTACAAAACAAGACCACTCACCTGGTCAAACCTTTATGGCAAAACCATAAATTTGTAGAAGCTATGTGGGAACCTGGGGATGTGATGTGGTAGAATTATTCTCATTTATTTTCATTAGAGTGACATAATTTAGATATATAAGTCTTATAAGGGGTATAATGTGACACCCAAATATTTTATGATGTATTTCTCTTTAAAAAAATATGATTTCTTGGATTCCTTACTTCACACACAACACTAAGTTTTAATAAACCTCTATATAAAATAAAAATATTTTTATTTAAATTTGACTATCATAACCTATTTTTTGAAATTATAATTATGAATAAGAATAAAAAAATTATTAGAAAAAAGTATAAATTTTTTATATAAATAAAATGTATTAATTAATTTATAATAAATAAGCACTCAATTTTCAGTAAAGTCATTTTAGGCTTGAAAAATAAATTTTCTTGAAAAATGGTTTTTATTTTTTTATGCATGGATATTATAATTAATTTATGTAAATTTAAAACAATTTATTTAAAAAAATGGAAATAATTTATGGATTCATCATATTAAATATATTTTAGGATTAAATTTTGAGTTTTCTAAAAAATAGTTGATTTTTGGGTGAATTGTGAAAATATCGATTTTTCAAATACTATCACTTTAAGGAAATTATTATGATTTAAGAAAGGATTAATAAATTTTTAAACCTTTTTATTGAACAAATATATGATAAATTATTTAAACAATGTATTTTAAAATATTATTTTTAATTTTGTAACCCAATTTTAACTTTTGTGAATACAACTTTTATTTTATTCAAATTAAAAACTATTTTTGGGTTTTTTTATTTAATGGAATTGATAGAAGATGAAATTAAATTTTGGATTAATAAAAAAATAAGAAATATTTCTTATTATTATTATTTAAGTATAAAAATTCATATAAACCAACTTATTACTTTTTTTCAAGGTGAAATGATTTTTATGCCTAAATCAGGTACCATCTCGAAAACTGTTTTTCATGTGTTTTTTGTTCTTAAATCAAAATTAACATACATAAAATATATAAATTTAATCTCATAAAATGGATTAAAAATTTTGAATCCTAATATTAAATTTTGAATCCCCCTTTTAATTTTTTATATAATTAAGTTATCATGGTAAAAATTTAAGTTATCATGGTTAAGGTTAAAATCAGTTTAAAGTGGTCTAACTAGGATATAAGGCTTAGAATGTATCAAAATCTTGTATAAATATATTTTTTTGATCTTATTTAGACCCCATAACATATTATATATTACTTTTTTGTTCCTAGATTCAACTTTATATAATTAGAAAAAATATATATAATTTAATCTTTTAATAAATTTCATGTGTGTCCGTTCCCTCACTTATAAAGGGGAATATTATATCCTCCATTATTCACAAAGTTTACTGCATATTTATTATGAAATAAATACCCTAATACTATCCTAGATTACTGATACATATAATAGAGTTTATGGTATTTCCAAAATACCATCCTTCCGCGGCTTAGGTGTAAGCTAAAGGAGGTTTCTCAACAAATAGGTATAACTCTTAACCGAGTAATTTCAATTTTATTTCTTCTTATACCTCCTATAAATATATAGTAAAAATTATAAAATAAATAATTAATTATTTTATATATAATAAATTTTTATTATGGTGATGGACCAACTATTATCCACCTCTTTTCCATCCTATATGGGGAGAAAACATTCCTCGTACATATGTATGGGCTACCAGCTTCATGAAGCGATGCGTTTCATTTTTCATCACCGATTCACATTAATGGATATAATGATGAATTTTATGAATATATTTTATATTATTATATTTATTTAATGGTTAACTACTATTTAATTTTTTTTTTCTATCCATTGAAAAGAAGAAACATCACTCATGTATACGTACAAAATACCATCTCCATGAAGTGATTTAATTAATTTTTCATCAAAAAAATATATGAATAGTTATAAAAGTGTATATAATGATTAAAAATTATATTAATTAAATGATTAAAATTGTAAATATTATTTAAATATTATAAAAGAACAAGTATTGGGACCTTTGAACCCAAACTTGCATGAAAAATAATGCAGTTATCAGCCATTAGAATGATTTTAATGAAGAATTATTAATAAGTGGGCGATAATATTTTATAAGTAAAAAATATATGGTCTAATATATATTATTATTATTATCTAATAGATTTATATTTATTATAATGGTGGTTAAAATGCATATGAATCAAGATAATACTTGTGGTAAGGAATTTATGTTTCAATCTCATTTTAATTAGGATTATTTATGCTTGAATTTCTATTTTGGGAAATTATATGATAATGATCTAATAAATCCTTTTTATTTTATTATAATATTTTTATTTATGGAATTTTAAAGTTTTAGTACCATTTTACTCTATTTTTTACTTAAAATGGTTCAAAAATGTTTTTAATAAAATTCAACCATATTTATACTTTTTCTTGATTTGGAATCTTTCTTTACTATATCCAAGTTCTCTAAAATATTTTTAATAATGTTTTTAATACGATCCAATTATTTTTTAAAGATATTTTTACACTTTTTTTTACTTTCTATAAAAATTTCTTAAATATAATCTTCTTATTTTCTTCTAAATGAGTAATTTTTACCAAATATGTGAACATAATATTTATTTTAAACATATAACACATGAACAAATTCTTCCAAAATTATGAATACTCTTTACTTTGAATAATACTTTACAATATTCCATGTTTATTTTAAAATAAAATGTTTTCCCTAATATTATTAATTTTTTAATATAGTAAATAAGTCAATTCAAATTTAAAATGTTATTTCCTCAATAAATTTTCCTGTGATCTTTTAAAGAAGTTTTGATTATGAAAACATCCTTTTATGTTACTTATGATTCACTGTGGACATGATAAAATGATACCATACTTATTCTATATGTTATGATGATGAAATATTAATGTAACCCAGTTTGTTTTTCATAGGTTAAGCTATGGTGTAATTATAAATGTATTGATGACCTTATGTAATACATATGAATAGATTATGACTATGTAACAGTTGGGTCCATTATAACCCTCAAATTCATTGGGTAATGTGATACTGATATTTCATGGGATGATTATGATAATTATGGACATGACAATGAATATATTTATTCACATATCTATGAATGAGTATGACTGAATCTATCTATTCTCAAAATATTATTCACAAAATTTTTTGAGAATATATTTGTTCCCACTTTGATTAGTGAGTATGATTTATTTGATATTTTCTCACAAGATTATGTATGGGAATGATTATGAATGGATATGTTCAAATTTTTATGCATGATTATGATCATTTTCTAGATATTCTCACAAGATTATTCCTGGACATTATTGAAATTATCTATGTTCAAAAGATTATGATTCCTTATGATTATGATGCCACATTTCTAGGTTATGAATCTTGAATGATGATCAATGATTTAACACCATTATTGACCATGATTTTGGATATAAATTGATTTTAGAGTTTATGATGTATTATTTTTTGGGTATGAATATTTTATATTGAGAATATGAACTTTTGTATGTTATAATACCCTCATTATCATCTTGTGTTGTTATTATTAATATCTCCCATGCTTACCCTTACTAAGCATATGAGCTCACCCTTTCTTATGTTTTCCTTTCACTAGTTTTTATGGAAGGTTCTAAGTATGATATTTCTAGAAGGGTACTAATATGAAGATCATTGAGGGTGACATTAAATATATTTTAAGAAATACATTATTTATATATATAGTATCCAAACACACTAAAGATTTACAATCCTTGAGCATATATTATTGTAAAATGTATTGAATATTTATCTAAAATGATGTAATATTTATATATATTATGATTAGGTCACCTCATATAATCTAAATGATGAATAATCATAGTGATAAAAATATATTTAGTGATGAATAGATGGTCTATGAAGTGAAATGGATCGATACATGGATTTCCCTTAACTTTGAATAAAAATATGGTCTGTATATGAACCATTTGTGGCTAAAATGAAATTTTAATACACTGGAATTTAGTGAATCTTGGGATTTTAAATATTTTTGGATGATTTTATCATTTTAGAATCAATAATAAATCCAAATAGGATAGAAATCAGTAACAATGGGGTGAAATTAACATGAAAATGGATGAAACTACCGTCATGTGGTATCCTTTTCTAAAACATTGGTTATGATTTTGTTATTTTTGATTTAATTTTAAATATGTTTATTTTTTAAGAAAATCACTAATTTATATTTGATTATTATTTTAAAGTTATTAATTATTGAAGTGGTTATGGTGAAAAAATGGGGAGGAAGGGAATTTGTAGTGAAACTTATTATCTTGGGTTGTGATAGATTGAAGTTGGTACAATCATGAAAGGTGTGGGAGTAGAATATGGTGTACCTGATGATGAGTTGATAATAGGATGATGATGATGCACAGGTGGGTGATGTACATGAGAGTATAAGGGCACAAGGTTTATTTCCTTCATGTTTATATTAACCTACTGACTTATGGTTAGAATATGGAAATATGGTGATGATATGTGATGATCCAGCTGAGGTTACGTGGTGGTGTAGTTAATAATATATGGTGATGGTTTGGATGATATGGTAGTGGATATGTGATGATGGTGAGTAGTTTATGTGGTATTATTATCTCATACCCATTAATTTTTTGAGGGGAGTTCCTATCATATCCCTATTAATTTGAGTGGGAGAAAAACTTAGCCGACAAATAGGAGTTGAGATGAAGGATTTGGGCGTAGGAAATGAAGTATTGTGGTGATGGTTATAAAATTGTGGGTTGGTTGGCTATCGATGACGGTTTTGGTTGGATTGATTGAGGATGTTCCATAAATAGAAATGAGTTATGTATTTTATATTTATTGATATGTTTGTTCCACTTTACTTTATTTATGATTATTTATGGTTGGCCTTAATTGGTTATTTTGACCCACACCTATTATTTCATATTCATTACACACAGATGTTGATTTGTTTTAGAAGGAGAATCCTACTGAGTACTCCAAAGTGCCCACCCCAACTCAGTTTTCTAACTCTTTTCAAGATATATCATAGATGATTGGAGTTGGTGTTTAAGTAGCATAGATAGAATTTGTGGATGAAATATCTTTTAGGGTTTTTATTACATATATATTATTAATGTGATGTATTTTAATTATACATATTATTTGGGATGAGGGATTTCTTCTATGGAATGGTTTTTCTATGGTTTTTATGGGTGGATGTCCCCTTATATCTCATCCTTAAATTATTTTATAAGGGTACTTATCCTCATATATGTGTTTTATACCTTCAATGCTAGTTTCCACCACATGGACTATTATAGGGGGATTTAGGTGTTTATCATGTTTATTTTAGGCTTATGGAGGGGTACCAGTGGGGGGTGTAACACCCCGAGCTTCCACGATATGCTTCTCTTTCAATAACGCAATAGCTTGCATTGTACGCAAGTTCGAGATTCTAACACACCGAGACCAATCAAAATAGACATTATGAACAGTAATAACCACATTTTGAAATTATATATATTTTATATTTCAAAATGGACTTTATTTTTGGATTCGGAATATCGAAATTAGCCTATGTTGAATTTTTGGTATTTTTCTGAGAACTTCCAAATTTTTATGAATAGTGAAAATACTTAAAAACAACCTTTTTAATCAAAATAATTTATAGTGATAAATTATACTATTGAGTGGTTTTAAAGTATAATTAGAATATATTTTTACTATTTTATCCAATGGTGGTCATTAGAATTAATTTCACTTTGAAATTGGACATAAACAATTGTCAAACTTTTGATATATATTGTTTCTTAAAAACATGCTATTTGTTGTGACAGTGGGAATTAATTATAAAATTAATTAATGCAACTTATATGTTTGGTATTTTGTAAAATAGACATCATTTTTGAATTCGGAATATCAATTATTGCTTAGGGTGAAATTTTGGCATTGTTCTGAAAAACTTTAATTTTTGATGAATAGTGAAACCACTAAGTGGTAATTAAAAAACTGATTTTTCATTTAAATGAAACATTACCACTTCTGTGATTTGAATTTCCAAAATCCTACATACATGGTTTTCATTAGGAAGTAAAATGTGGTTCAATGAGATTAAAATAATTTTTGGTGAATAGTAACTTTTAAGTTTAATTAATCGCGATTAAAGGTAATTAGTGAAATTTAAGGTAAAAATGGTATTATAAAAATATGAAAATACCTTTAAACTTGTCCTAACCCTATTGGATGAGTCATGGCCGACCAAGACAATCCATGTGTCAACTTGGGGACCCCATGGATCCACTTTGTTAGGAAAATGACATTAAAAACTTTTTATTTAATGTTAAAATAAAAATGTCACAAACATAAGTTGTTTTACTATTTTTTTTAAATGGGGTTATACAAGTCATATGTTTGACTATAAATATTCATTGGAAATCTAAAAAGATTTCCTACATCATGATATTTTTTTTATAATTTTTAGACATTAAATAAATTAAAGTTTTTATGACACCATAATGATGCAGCGATTACCTCATTAATTAACGATTTAAATAAAATGAAAAGATAATGTAAATTATAAGGCTTACACTTGTGAAAAACCTATTGGATGGGCATATTTCGAACCCTTATCACCTTAGCCTCGACATATATCTTTGTGGGACCTTTAGAATCCGAAAATCATTTCATAATAATGTAACATTTCAATCTTTCCAAGAGTGCCCCTCCTCTCCTCTTATATAAGGCCCCCACCACCCCACCTTATTCACACCTTCAAGAGATTTGGCTCGGCCAACCTCTACCCAAATACTCTCCCAAATTCCCTATCTTACTCCTAGAAGACTCACTATGGGCATAAGTCTTCCCAAGGAAGCCTTTGGCTCAAATCAAAAAGAGTTACCCGATTTTATGGTAATGTCTTCTCTAATGTTGTTTTGTTTTATTTTGCTTCTCCAACCCCCTAAACTATTTTTATTCTTTTCTTTTGTAACAACACCAGTATCTTCAATATACTAGGATGTTTTTATGAGAATTATTTGACTTACACTTATACACACCTTCGTCTAATGGTTAAAGAACATACTGTTTCTGTGGGTGGCGAATTACTGCCTCACGAAACGATGATTGTTCAAAATTCTTTTAACACCTCTCATGGTGGCCATTATGATGACACTATTTTTTATATATGATATATATTATGTTTATTTTTCCTTATGCTTCTGTATTTTTCATTTATGGCACACCTTTATGATTTCCATTATGGGTAAACACGATAATTTAATTTTAGGAAGCGCGGACTACCGCCCCCTCAAAGTGATTTGAATCGTTAATGCCATATGTGGGATGTATAAAGGATGGAGTAAATGGTATTATACATTATATTATACTGGAATTATAGTATAACTTTATATAATTATAATTTCATTCCATTAAATATGAAATAGAAATGAAAGTAGCATTCATGCATACGTACGACTTACCGTCTCCATGAACGGTGCATTTCATTTCTTACCTCTAAATGTTACGTAATATTATGAATGAATGTATATACTGGAAATATATGATATATATGATATCTAAATCATGAATATAATTATGGATATAATGGATATTTTACCACATGAACAACTTGTAATTATAAGAAGTTTATTTTTGACTCAAGTACCAAAGATCGACAAAATGATAGTTATTAACTTAAATAATTACAAAATGTTCATAACATGGTAATAAGTGATATAAAAGAAATAATGAACATGAAAAATATTCTTAGGAAATTAGAAATTAACTCTAGTTTATTATTCAGGAGGTTAAAGAACGATCGAGTCAAGTCGGACACGAGGTAAGGGAACTTCTTAACCCAGTTTACGTTTTTTGGGTTAATCTCCTACTTTCAAAATATGTCATGATATTATTATGTCTTATCTTGTATTTTTACTTCTTTATGTGTACTTATAGTGAATACACATAATAGATTTATTTTAAAAAATGATATTTGTAAGGGACTTCGTCTCAATCTCCTTTCATTGAGGCATATTTGGTTTTATACACAACTTTCCTTTATACAGTGTATAAACCCCATTGACTTTTACTTTTATTCAAAAGGAATCTTTTTATACAAAGCGTTTTTACTAAAAGACAAAAGGAATGTTTTTTCTTACGTATGTGGTGACAACGACTTCTCCACCGCCGTGAATATTATTTGAGTTTCAGCTTCCTCTATAAGCCAAAACTTTTTTTAAATGAAAAATAAATACAATGTTTTACTTTTATTTTATTTTGGTATTGAAAATGATTTTGATAATGTTTTTATTATATCAATGTGTTGTATTGATATCTTGTGATTGAAATGTAGAAATGTTATGTTTCTTTTATGCATGTTTTATGTGATACGATTATGTTATGATTTATGATATGTTTAAACCTGTTCATATGAGGAATTCATTGGACTTAATAAGTGACGGGTGGAGCCCGCTATAGCTCCTCGATGCATCGGTAGGTCTCATGAGACAAACTAGTGTCTTGGCACGAGGCCTTGACAAAATCTTATTTGTATACTTGGCACGAGGCCTTGGCTATGTGGTTATGATAGTCTGGAATTATGCATTCCATCATTATTAAAGTGGTTATTGATATTACATGTGATTATTCGACTAGTAGAATATCCATGTGAGTAAGTGAATGGAATTATTTAATTTTATTTTTTACATATTATGCTGAAGTTCGAGTTTAAAATGGCTTTTGTTTTAGTTATACATTGCCTTAAATGTTTATGTTTATTGATGAAAGCTTCCAAAATATTGTTATCCTTACTGAGCATCTGAGCTCACCCCTTTCAATGTTTTAATATTTTCCAGGATGTGAAGAAGTATTTTATGGATGACCTGCAGGGATAGTCAGAAGAGGATATGAGTGTGGTCCACGGAGACTTTGTTATTGTATATTTTGACTTTATGATGTAATGTAACATTTATGAATGTATCTAGTGTTTCCAAGGCTACTAAACTAATCGGTCTTTCGAGACATGATCTTTTGTGATCATGCCAATGTTATGCAATAATGCACTAACTCCAGGTAACTGGTGTCGGGGTGTTACAGTTGGTATCATAGGAAGTTTAGTACTAACCTTGGAAGCTAGATTTAGATAAACTCTGATTAGAGCACATAGCCCGAAGATAGACTTTGAGGATTAGTATAGAAGAACTTTCTAGAATTTTGGTATTATAGAAATTTTGTGAGTTTTCTGAGAAATACATCCCTGTCTGGATATGAGCAGGTAGAGGCGGCTCTGGCACAGATGTACCTAGGGGTAAAACCTGAAAACACTGATTTGAGCTAGACTCGAACGGGAACTGGTGCATGACAATGGGCCTTGCTGCACTCTTGGTTACAACAGTCCTGGGGGATATGCTTAGGATAATTCTCGTTTTCTTTACAAACCACTATGAAGGGTTATGAGTATATACTTCCTCAAAGAAAACATTTTTATGATTATGGATTATATCCATAAATAGTTCAATTTATGTTAAGTATTTTACAAGTATGTAATTATGTATTTTGATTCATAAACTAATCTAGTTTATGCCATTGTTTAGAAATGTCGCCTAGTGGAAGGAATGGAAACTGTATAAATGCACGAACTCCGTGTAGGGATTGCCCTCCTACTCAAGATAATTATTGTTGATCTGGAGATACAACTGGTGCCGATCAACTTATTACCATACTGGGACAACTCACTTAGGTTATGAATAATAACCTTACTCGTATAGAGCACCCTGATCTGCAACGTGGAGGATCAATGTTAGACCGCTTCATGAGGCAACAACCACCAACATTTAATGGGGGTACAAATCCATTAGTATCTGAGCAATTGATAAAATCCATAGAGAAAATATTCCACGCCTTGGGGAGTAGCGAAAGGGAGAAGGTTATCATGGAAGTTTACCACCTCACTGGAGATGCCGATCAATGGTGGTCCTTGATTCAAAATAAAAAGGAAGATGAAGAAGTATCAAGTATGGAATGGAGAGAGTTCAAAGATCTTTTCTTAGAAAAATACTTTCCACATGACCATTGAGCAGATATGGAAAGACAATTTCTGAGTCTGAGACAAAAGGAGGATGAGAATGTCGCAAAGTATGAGGCTAACTTTACAAGGTTAGCAAGACATGCTGCAAATTATATATGTAACTCAAGAAGTAATATTGATCGTTTCTTTGATGGGTTAAAACCGTTTCTCCGTCGAGCTTTAGTATCACAATCTTTCTCAACGTACGAAGATATAGTCTCATGTTCTATCAAGACAGAAAAGGAATTCTCTAAGTCTTATGACAAAAAAGTAAAGCAAGAGAAGATGATAACGATGGAACAAGAGATAGATAAAGGGAAAAAGGGAAAGAAGTATTTTCCATTATGTGATAATTGTGGGAAGAATCACCCTGGTACTTGCCTAAAAGGAATGGGAGTTTGTTATAAATGTGGAGAAAAAGGTCACCAGGCTCGTGATTGCAAGGGAAAGAAAGAGGCTATCAATGTTGAATGCTACAATTGTAGGGAAACGGGGCATTATAAAAATGAATGTCCTAAGCATCAGGGAAACTTACCTCAGAAAAGTCCAAGGGATCAAGGCCAAGCTTATTCTGTTACTACAGATGAAGTTGAATAATTATTGTATTTGTGTTTTTGGAATCAAGAACTAGATTATGGTTATAAGAATAATGTGATATATATAAGGATTGTACTAAAATACTAGTTTTCATTAAGGTTTTAATATGATGAAGGTAATAATATTTTCAGTATGTGACAATAAGAGAAACATTACTTTTTTTGGGGAATCTAATGTTGCAATTGATTTTGGAATTTAAGGACATTTTAGAGAAAGTCTGGATGGAGGTATTTTGGATAATTATAAAGGTTGGTATGGATTAAGTTGAACTTTTAATAGTATTGTTTAAGGTTAAAACATTTATGAAGATTATTTTTGGAATATTATAATACTATATTTTTAGGAAAAGGACAACCTGCAGGGTGGGGCATAACCCGTCGCATCGGACAAAGCTGCAGGAATCGAACCCACAACCATAGTGCGGCAAACCTTTATTACCTACCACTAGCCTACAAGATGTCCCTGGTTATTACAAAATAGTTTTCCTAATATAAATGGTATGTGTTAATACTTTTAACCTTGTTTGATTAGGATAAATATAATATTTTTGAGTTCCATTATCTTTTTGAGTGAAAGATGAGTTTGTGGTAGAAATTAGTTATAGGTTGAAGCTCTACTTTTCAAGCATATATATATATATAACTATCTCTTATTCTATGAATAAATTAATTCTTAAACTTTAGTAAAGGGATATTAAAACAAAAAAATGTGTTATCCTAATACCTTATGTCTTGTTGAACTGATAATATTTTAAATCAACATAGATTGAAGGCTTTGAGGCCCTCAATTTTACACTTGTTTGTGATTGATGACCTCAATAACTCCCTAAAAATATTTACGTTTTTCCTCCAATTATATGTCTCTAATTATCACCAATGTTCTCCTTATCAAGATCATAATTTGGTGGTGACTTTTTTATTTCCATTTCCCTCTTATTAAGGCTAAATTTTATTAACCTTATTTCCGATGTGGGTTTTCCACAAAAGTATTTTCTATTTTTAACCTTTTATTTTCAAAGAAAATTTCAAATTGCGAGGACGCAATTTATTGAAGGAGGGGAGAATGTCACACCCCGATCTTCCACGATACGCTTCTCTTTCTATAATGTAATAGCTTGCATTGTACGCAAGTTTGAGATTCTAACACACCGCGAACAATCAAAATAGACATTATGAATAGTAATAACCACCTCTTGAAATTATATATATTTTATATTTCGAAATGGACTTTATTTTTGGATTCGGAATATCGAAATTAGCCTATGTTGAATTTTTGGTATTTTTCTGAGAACTTCCAAATTTTTATGAATAGTGAAAAATACTTAAAAACAACCTTTTTAATCAAAATAATTTATAGTGATAAATTATACTATTGAGTGGTTTTAAAGTATAATTAGAATATATTTTTACCATTTTATCCAATGGTGGTCATTATAATTAATTTCACTTTGAAATTGGAAATAAAAAATTGTCAAACTTTTGATATATATTGTTTCTTAAAAACACGCTATATGTCGTGACAGTGGGAATTAATTATAAAATTAATTAATGAAAATTATATGTTTGGAATTTTTTAAAATAGACATCATTTTTTAATTTGGAATATCAATTATAGCTTAGGTTGAAATTTTGGCATTGTTCTGAAAAACTTCAATTTTTGATGAATAGTGAAACCACTAAGTGGTAGTTAAAAAACTGATTTTTCATTTAAATGAAACATTACCACTTCTGTGATTTTAATTTCAAAAATCCGACATACATGTTTTTCATTAGGAAGTAAAATGTGGTTTAATGGAATTAAAATAATTTTTGGTGAATAGTAACTTTTAAGTTTAATTAATCGCGATTAAAGGTAATTAGTGAAATTTAAGGTAAAAATGGTATTATGAAAATATGAAAATACCTTTAAACTTATCCTAACCCTATTGGATGAGTCATGGCCGACCAAGACAATCCATGGGTCAACTTGGGGACCCCATGGAGCCACTTGGTTAGGAAAATGACATTAAAAACTTTTTATTTAATGTTAAAATAAAAATGTCAGAAACATAAGTTGTTTTACTAAAACAAGTTTTAAATGGGGTTATACAAGTCACATGTTTGAATATAAATATTAATTGGAAAGATAAAAATATTTACTACATCATGATATTTTTTTTATAATTTTAGGACATTAAATAAATTAAAGTTTTTATGACACCATAATGATGCAGCGATTACCTCATTAATTAATGATTTAAATAAAATGAAAAGATAATGTAAAATATAAGGCTTAAACTTGTAAAAAACCTATTGTATGGGAATATTTCGAACCATTATCACCTTATCCTCGAAATATATCATTGTGGGACCTTTAGAATCCGAAAATCATTTCATAATAATGTAACATTTCAATCTTTCCAAGAGTGCCCCTCCTCTCCTCTTATAAAAGGCCCCCACCACTCCCTCCTTATTCACACCTTAGAGCCATTTGTCTCAGCCAAACTATACCCAAATACTCTCCTAACTTCCCTCTATTACTCCTAGAAGACTCACTTTGGACAAAAGTCTTCCCGAGGAAGCCTTTGGCTCAAATCAAAAAGAGTTACCCGATTTTAAGGTAATGTATTCTCTAATATTGTATTGTTTTATTTTGCTTCTCCAACCCCCTAAACTCTTTTTATTATTTTCTTTTGAAACAAAACCAGTATATTCAATATACTAGGATGTTTTTATGAGAATTATTTGATTTACACTTACACACACCTTCGTCTAATGGTTAAAGAACATACTGTTTCTGTGGGTGGCGAATTACTACCTCATGAAACGATGATTGTTCAAATTTCTTTTAACACCTCTCATGGTGGCCATTATGAGGACACTATTTTTTATATATGATATATATTATGTTTATGTTTTCCTTATTATTCTTTATTTTTCATTTATGGCATACCTTTATGATTTCCATTATGGGTAAACACGATAATTTCATTTTAGGAAGCGCGGTCTACCACCCCCTCAAAGTGATTTGAATCGTTAATGCCATATTTTGGATGTATAAAGGATGGAGTAAATGGTATTATACATTATATTATACTGGAATTATAGTATAACCTTATATAATTATAATTTCATTCCATTAAATATGAAATAGAAATGAAAGTAGCGTTCATGCATACGTACGGCTTACAGTCTCCATGAACGGTGCATTTCATTTCTTACCTCTAAATGTTACGTAATATTATGAATGAATGTATATAATGGATATATATGATATATATGATATCTAAATCATGAATATAATTCTGGATATAATGGATATTTCACCACATGAACAACTAGTAATTATAAGAAGTTTATTTTTGACTCAAGTACCAAAGATCGACATAATGCCAGTTATTAACTTAAATAATTACACAATGTTCATAACATGGTAATAAGTGATATAAAAGAAATAATGAACATAAAAAAGATTCTTAGGAAAATAGAAATTAACTCTAGTTTATTAATCAGGAGGTTAAAGAACGATCGAGTCAAGTCGGACACGAGGTAAGGAAACTTCTTAACCCAGTTTACGTTCTTTGGGTTAATCTCCTACTTTCAAAATATGTCATGATATTATTATGTTCTATCTTGTATTTTTACTTCTTTATGTGTACTTATAGTGAATACACATAATAGATTTATTTAAAAAAATGATCTTTGTAAGGGACTTCGTCTCAATCTCCTTTCATTGAGACATATTTGGTTTTATAAACAACTTTCCTTTATACGGTGTATAAACCCCATTGACTTTTAATTTTATTCAAAAGGAATATTTTTATACAAAGCGTTTTTACTAAATGACAAAAGGAATGTTTTTTCTTATGTATGTGGAGACAACGAATTCTCCACCACCGTGACTATTATTTGAGTTTCGGCTTCCTCTATAAGCCATTACTTTTTTTAAATGAAAAATAAATACCATGTTTTACTTTTCTTTTATTTTCGTATTGAAAATGCTTTTGATAATGTTTTTATTATATCAATGTGTTTTATTGATATCTTGTGATTGAAATGTGGAAATGTTATGTTTCTTTTATGCATGTTTTATGTGATACGATTATGTTATGGTTTTTGATATGTTTAAACCTGTCCATATGAGGAATGCATTGGACTTAATAAGTGACGAGTGGAGCCCGCTATAGCTCCTCGATGCATCGGTAGGTATCATGAGACAAACTAGTGTCTTGGCACGAGGCCTTGACAAAATCTTATTTGTATACTTGGCACGAGGCCTTGGCTACGTGGTTATGATAGTATGGAATTATGCATTCCATCATTATGAAAGTGGTTATTGATATTGCATGTGATTATTCGACTAGTAGAATATCCATGTGAGTAAGTGAATGGCATTATTTAATTTTATTTTTTCTATATTATGATGAATTTCAAGTTTAAAAAGGCTTTTGTTTTAGTTATACATTGCCTTAAATGTTTATGTTTATTGATGAAAGCTTCCGCAATATTTTTATCCTTACTTAGCATCTGAGCTCACCCCTTTCAATGTTTTAATATTTTCCAGGATGTGAAGAAGTATTTTATGAATGACCTGCAGGGATAGTCAGAAGAGGATATGAGTGTGGTCTATGGAGACTTTGTTATTGTATATTTTCACTTTATGATGTAATGTAACATTTATGAATGTATCTAGTGTTTCCAAGGCTACTAAACTAATCGGTCTTTTGAGACTTGATCTTTTGTGATCATGCCAATGTTACACAATAATGCACCGACTCCGGGTAACTGGGGTCGGGGCGTTACAGGGGGGGGGGGTGTTTTGAAAAATTTGTTTTAGAGATTATGGTAGAGAGATGGGACGGGGATCATAGTTTGGCACAGGTGAGGATAAAATGGGATTTTTAGGGTAGTAGTGAAACCCAAGCCTAACATGTGATTTTGACCAATGAGACCAGTTGGGACATATATATTTTGTCCCCCTTGTGATGTCATGCACATATTTTTAAAACCTATTAAACCTATTTAGGTGGAATTGAAACCATTACCGGGCATAGATAATAGGAAGA
Source organism: Viscum album (assembly GCA_963277665.1). Taxonomy (NCBI): domain Eukaryota; kingdom Viridiplantae; phylum Streptophyta; class Magnoliopsida; order Santalales; family Viscaceae; genus Viscum; species Viscum album. Next base: position 201,430,850 of record OY728144.1, read on the forward strand.
TACATTTATTATGTCATTAGTTTCAATGTAATTTTTATCCTAGATATTTAAACTATATTTGGGATTAAATTATATCCTTTAATAATAAATTATTTTAATTTTCATACTAGAATAATTATATTACTCTAAAGTAAATAATGAAATGGGGAAATTAATTTAAATATTCTACCTAACTAACACATTATTGAAATTTTTATGTGTTTTCTTCATTCTTGTAGTAACATGTTTTCCTATGGGATTTATTTCATTATTGTAGTACATAACATGTTGAACTATTTCCATGATGCCTTGATTCATTAGTAAAACATGATTAATGTTCTCTTCATGTGTTTAGTTATCAATTTTTTAAAACCTTCCCAAAAAAATGTGCCCTTAATAGATCCCATGTTTATAAACTAGAATAAAAGGTTTTTGATCTATGTTATCCTGATTTTTGTGCAGGTTATTTTTCCATGTGTTACCTGCTACTTGTAATATATTATATTCATGTGTTATAAATTTATTTAGAGGATTAATTTTGGTTATTTATTTATGAAATTATTTTAAGAAAATAGTCATGATCAGTGATAAGCCTTCAAAAAAATTCAAAAACCTTTATACAAATGAACCTATTTCCCATTTTCAAGAATAGATAAAGTATTATAATGCCTAAATATTTATGTTTCATATGTAAAATATTTATTATAATTACTTATAAATTTTTTGAACTAATTTTGAAAATGTGTAAGGTAAAGATATGATTTTTTTAATTATTTGAAGCATGTCTAGAGTTGAGGGATATTTGTCATGGATTAATATGGGAACATTCTAGAATATATAGTATTTTTTCAAAGCTCCTTTAATTTAATAAATTTAATTCTATTCCTAAATCATGTTGTTTGGTGATCATGTTATACCTAATAATGGGAGTAAAGGTATGTTACCATTATGTAATATGAAATAATATTTCCTTGGTGTTTGAATGTTTAAGGATATATTAAGTTGAACATGTTAATAATGAAACAAGGAAATAAAATCATGTGTATTGGATTTTTTTTTCAAAATCATGTTTACTACATGATAAAATGGTTAATAAATATTTAATTTAGACGTGAATAACATGATGCATGATATCATGGAATGTATATATTTTCATTTTAGATTTAAATCACATTTGAGTTTTATTATTGAAATGAAAATCATAAAGATTTCATTGAATTTTGGATTGATTAGGTGGAGTGATGCATATGATGTTTCATTTTAGGGATTATTTTTGTCCAAATATTGATATTTATTTCCAAAAATCAATTTCTAGAAATTTTCATGCTAAAGTATAACTAGAATGAAATATTCCCCTAATAGAACTAAAACCTAGAAATTATATAATGATTATTCAAACCAGTGTGAAGTGATGGTATTTTTTGTTGTGGTGTTTTATTTTTTCTATGATGGGATTAATGAAACCACTTTCCATAAAATAATAATCATTTAAATTTGTTAATGGAAGTGGTTGTTTGAAAATTCGTAAACTGGTAATGATGTCTTTCTTACCACACTTGTTTCTTATAAAAAGAATGATGAAAATGTGATTCTTATTATTTTTTAATGTTGGGTTTTCCATGACTGGTCTTATACTGGTAATGTATTTTATGGATTCAATAATATAAATTGAGGTGGGGGGAACCTTTCCCATTAGGATGTGTTATTTTTTTGACTAGTCTTAAAGTAGTGTGAGCGAGTTAGGGACACCCAAAGAAGAAAATATCAAGGTGTGGTGGATAAGTTCCTTGATTTTTATACATGAATAAGTGATGGTTTAGATGATTGTGTGGGATGAAAAATTGTTGTGTGTATATTGTGGCAGTTGTTTTCATGGGTTGAAGTTTTTATTTTTTAAATATCATTATTCTTTGTTATGATAGTGTAATTTTTCAGTAATTTAGTTTCCATAATAAATGAAATACTTTTTATAAAAAGGGGACCTATTACTATAAAATTTAAAGAAGTATTGGAAGTTCATTTCAAAATATTTATGAAAAATAGTGGTTTTATAGAAAACTATTAATTTATTGAAAATATTTTGGAATTGGTTTCAAGGGAAATATTTCATGATTTATATACTAAAAATGAAATGTTTTTCTATGCATTAAATCCTAATCAGTAAAACAATTATTTTTTTTGATAATTAAATGTGAATATAGATTTTTAATTAGATAAATTCATGAATCATTTTGATGAAGGAAGTGACAATTGTAGAAAACATGTTTAAATTATTTTTTAATACCTTATATAATTTTTTATGTGAGCATACTGATGTGTGCCCTATTATAATTTTTGTTTTATCCATGTTAATCATTATATATTCTTGTTGTTATAACATGATTTAAATTTTAAAATGGGTTACTATGATAGGTTTTGATTAAGCATAGAGAATTAAAGGGGAATGTGTAAAAAAGTGATAATTAAAAATCATGATAAGGAATTTCACTTAGAATAAGATGTAAGTATTTTGAAATTATGAAAAACATTAGGCCTGGAATAAATCATTAGAAAACTATTATATATTTTTTATCTACTATCTAATTATTTGAGTTCTTCTAAATTTTTATATATGATGAAATACTATAATTTTTATTGTTTGATAGATATTGTTGTTATAATGACTATAGTTATAATTGTTTTTTGGGGTTGATAAAACCTACTCAAAACAAAAAAATTGAGATAAAATAAAAATTAAAATATCATGCTGTAATTGATAAGTTGTTTCCAGCTACACCCAACCCTTATTCCCAACCTTGCACTTTGTTTTTTAAAGCTATATTTAATGAAAGGGAGTTTAACTTGCGACTCAAATCATCCCTATAGAATTTTGGTAGTTATTTTTTATTATTTTAGAGTTATCTCCCTAAAGAGTGTGGTTTTGGATGATGATGTGTCATTTTTTAAGTTAAACTTCCTTATGTGTGTTAGTCATGTTTTAGTTATAGTTATATTTTGTATAGGTATCTCATTGGGTTGTTGTTCGGACCTCCCCATTTCTTCTTTCATCTATGGGTTTTGTTTTAATTCTTTTGGATTATAATTGTTTGAGAGGCATATAATGTAATGTACTAGAAATTTATGGAATATTTATTTTTTTATTTTAGGAGATGGATGCTTTAAGAGGAAGTTTTTTTGGTGTTATAGGGGAGGATTTAAGAGTTCTATCCTTTTTAAGGTATACCATGCCGTAGTGTTGGGTACAATAGTGGTTGCGATAAAGGTTTCTAAAAGTTATGGTCATGGTGAGTAGGAATTTCAGATGAGGAAGGGTTAATTGAGTTATATCAGGGTATGTTGACACATATACATATCTTTTAAATTTAAATTCTAATCTTCATAATGGTAGTCTCTTTCATAAAGATGGATGACCATTCATCATGGTGTTTTACCTCATGTGTAGGTTTCTTGGGATTATGTTAGGGTAACCCAAGATTTATAGCTTCATGTTAGGGTAGTCCCATTATCAAGTAAGGGTAAAAATAAGTTTCCTTAAACATATCTTTCTCTTTTTTATATAATTGTTGGTACACTTGGTACTGAGGTGCATTACAGTTTGTAAATCGACTTGCCTAGATTTTTTTAGAAGTGGGTTTTCATGGAGAGTTCACTTGTGAAAAAAGTGACAAATAAAATGATTTGGTTGAGCCATTTTGATGCCTTAGTGGTCATTTGATGTATAATTCAAAGAAATATTAAATTTCATGTGATGATGGAGGAAATAGAAAATATGATTTCACCATGTTGTAGCTCATTCCATAGTGGATTCCTATTTGGCCAAAATAGATATGAGAATTTTCTTAAACCATAGATGACCCCATAGTGGTGGCCAAAATTCTATAAATGAGATAGAAAACCACCATTTAAATAGGTTATGGGTATTTTGATTTTTTAAATTCTAAAAATTCAAATATTTTTTTATTGAAGCCATTATGGATATTTTGAATGCCTCTATGCCAAGGAAAAGGATTATTTGGTTTTATATTTGAATGAAGGTCAATCTATTTACCCAGTTCGACCTAGTTTCTTTCTCTTGATCCCTTGGATGATTTTAAAGTCTCTCATGAGATTATTTTTCCACCCATTGAGGATCCTAAACCTCTTTATTCATGGAAATTTGTTTTCCCTTATTTTTGAGGTATCTTTCTCTTTCCCTTATTGGTTTCTTCTTATTATTCTCTCTCGGGTGATGCTATTAACTTTGGTTTGTAGTATTTATGGATCTCAATCAGTGTCCTGATAATGGATACAGTTTTTAAGATCAATGATGTTTCTTGTGGCTTTGTTAGTGTTTTATTTCAGTTATCTTATTGAGGAGTATCTTAGCTTCTTGTGGTAGGGTATTTCTAGACTTATCTTTTAAATTCTAGAATAATATGCTTGAATAGTCCTGTTGTGATTAATTACATGATTTTTACTATTCCACCTTCTATGATAACTAATGTTTCTTAATAGGTGTTCTTTGTTTGCAGGGAAGGGAAAATAATATATGAAAAACAAATTAAATGATGATAAAACTACTAATAGAATGATAAACTCAGAAGTGGGACATATAATTTGAAAAAGGAAATTTCATATGCTTTATGTTTCCTATACTATTGGATATAGTTGGATGCTTATTAGGTTTATTGGATATTTTTTCTATAATGTTATTATTATATAGAACCATATCACCCTAATAGTTGATTAAATATTTAAAATTTCAGTGAAAATTATAAATTATGAATCAATAATTTGAAAAGTATTTTTGGAAAATTATTAATGATTGACATTGTTATTACTGATGATTTGTCTTGCTGTGAATGGGTTTATAGTGATTTTTATGACTATTATCTATTCCTTAATTTTTTAACTTTTTTATGAAATGGAAATGGAAATAATGAATGATAATATTGATGTGAATTAAGAGTAATGATAAATTTGAAAAGCTAATCCAGAGATAAAAATGAGAGGGGAGTGGGTGGTGATTATTATATTTAGTTAAACTTCCTCCTAGATATTGATAAGTGAGTTTCATTTTTAATAGGGAGATTAATGTAAATTTTATGATAGAATGGTTTATTTAAATGATAATGGGAAATCTAGGAACTCGATTCATCTATTGATAAACACAAATATTTAATGGCTCATGAAATAACATATAAAAAAGAAGAGGTGGATGATGTGAAATGAAACATGATGGAATGACTAATACATAGTTTACTTGGTTAATATATTAAGGGTTAGTAGGATGTAAAATATCACTGATAATATTAGTGTGAAATGATTATATTGGTAAGAATATTTTTAATTATGAATAAATATATTGTGAAGGAAAATGGATGGGTAAATTTTTTTACCTTAATATTGAATATAAACATGGGTTGGATATGAACCGTATGTGGATAAAATGGAAAGTTAGTAGACTTGAATTAAATTAATTGGAGATTTTTAATGATTGTTTTATTATTATAGAATTATTTAATCAATAATAAATCCAATGGTTCTGGAAATTTGTAACAATTTAGATGAAAGTAATATGGAAACAGATGAAACATTTACTGTTTGGTTTCCTTTCCAGAAACCTTGATTATTTTTATTGTTGATTATTTTATTTTAATGTTAATTATTTTTATGAAATTTATTTATTGATTTATTGTTATTATAATAAGGTTTGAAATTATGGAAATAGTTGTGGTGAAATGATGGGGAAGAAGAGAAGTTACAGTGGAACTTTCATTCTTGGACTGTGATGGCTTGATGTTGGTATGATAATGAAAGGTTTAGGAGTGTCATATGGTGTACCAAATTATGAGGTAATGATGAGATGATGATTATTATGCATATGTGGGGGATGTATAAATAAAGGATAGGGAATGAGTTTTATATCCCTCATATTTACATTACCCTACAGACTTATGGCTATAAAATGGACATGTCGTGATGATATGTGACGATGTGGTTATGGATATATGGTGGTATTATTGTGAATATGTTACTATGGATGGGATGATATGGTATATATATATGTGATGATAGTGAGAAATTGATGTGGTTTCATTCTGACATACCAGTTTTGTTTATTAGGAGAGTTCCTACCAGCACATTTTTAGTTTGAGTAGGAGAATACCTTAGATGACAGGTTGGAGTCGAGATAAAGGAGCTAGGCCTAGGAAAAGAAGTGTTTTGGTGATGGTTATAGAATTGTGGTTTGGTTGGTTTTTATGGTTGGTTTGGTTGGATTTATTGAGGATTTTGTAGAAATGGAAAGGAATTGTGGCTTATGTATTTATTTTTATATAAGTTTCGATTTACACATGGATTAATACCCAATGATGTTGTGGTCTCTATGTATTTAGGAGTTACTAGAGTTATAATAGTGTATCATGTTAATTATTGAGTTTGCGTCAAGATTCACCAATCTCACGAGGTTCTCCCTTAATATGGTACATCATGGATTCTTCTAGACATGAATGTTTGAGCATATTCTTCATAGAGACAATTGAATTGGTGTTGTTGCCCTATGTATCCCCACTTATTCCAATGTTATGGAGTGAGAATTAGTGATGGAGAGATTCTTTGAAGAGGTACATAAAATAATATATAATGGTTGTAGTCATATCAGTGTAGAGTCATTATAAATAATTTAGTGACCTTACCATTAATTCGACACTATAATAGGCAGCCACATGCATAGTATTATAACTAAGGATTATCAGATCAGTATCCATGTAGAGGATCTGACCATCCAGGGGATATGATTTACTATACTTGTGAGGGGAGAGGTCATCTAGATCACGAATATTTAAACCATCATGCATTAAATAGAAATTAGGAAGTTTATGGACCTCTACATCAGAGGTAGTGACATAACCTGGGACTTCCCAGTGGTGGGAAGGGTGGTCCTCAAAGAGGTATCTTTGTTAGAGGAGTTGGAGGCAAACTAAAAGGAGGAGCTAGAGGAGAAAAACACTATAACTTACTACCAACACTTCCACCCTAGGTGGTCCACACATGATTCATAGAGTTTATGGTTAGGGATGTGGCTAGATACATATGATATAGGCTTATGACCAGAAGGTGAAATACATGATCTAAGTTATTATTTATGTTTTTTTTACACTAGCACCCATAATAGTTGAAACTAGTGCATGACATTCCTTTATTGTGTCATCCATTGTTTTGGAGCTATAGATTTGGGTGGATATCCTAGCCTAAATAAGGTGACTAGAGAATCCCTCTAGAAGCAATCCCATACTCACTCTCATCCACTAATGATGTGATATTATGATTAATAGAGCAAGGTTTTCATGGGACCACATGGTGGTTGTGATGAATCCATATAATGTCATCTTTTATATGAACTTTAAATATTTAGTACATACCTAGATAAATTTATACCATCAAAGAGTGGTGTAATTATGAGTTGATGGAAAAGATTATCCTTTATGGGTGAGTGGGAACTTAATTAAAATGAGTAGGGCATGTTCCTAGGAAAGTTTAGATGATCGCCTGATAGTTTTTGAGTTTGGAACTGTGTGTAACAGATACCTCATACAATCAAATTACAACAAAGGTGTAAGAGTACATAGATATTTCTCCGAGGGTGTTCCAAGATTTCCCCCTCATCAAGAGGTATATTTATACACTAAACTACAACTTGTTACCCATTAAATATTTTCTATGGATTATTAGATAGCCCTAAATGAGCTTAAGGAGATGACGTTGTAGTTAAATGATATTATGGAGAATGGTTTTGTCTAACCCCATGTGACCCCATGGGCTAATTTGATATTGTTTCCCAAGAAGTTGGATGGGATATTGAGAATTTATGTTTACCCAAGACCACTCTAATGTCTTTAAAAACTTATTAGATTTCCCCACTCAATATTAGGGATATAAAGGTACAATTAGACGATCTAATGTATAAAGGTTTTATCAGACCATGTGTATCCCCCTAGGTAGTTTCAATGTTATTCACCACGAAGGAGAATGAGTGATTGAGGATTTATGTTAACTATTTCTTCCTTAATCATTTCATAGTCAAGAACACGTACCCTTTTCCAAGGATCAATGACCTCTTCAACCATTTTATAGGAGAGAAGTGGTTTGTAAAGATTGAACTCTAGTTAGTCTATTACCAACTTTGGGTTTATGAGGTGGACATCCTAAAAATAGACTTTAGGTGCTTCTATATCCATTATAAGATCCTAGTGATTCCCTTTGACATAATTAATTCCACAATTGTGATTTTGGGCCTTATGATTTGGATACTTTAACCCAACTTGTATTACTTCATGACTGTCTTAATTGACAACATCCTCATATAATAAATATCAGAGTAAGAGTATGTAGAGTATCTCAAAATAGTCCAAGACATACTTTAGGAGCACTGATTTTATAGAAAGATCTAAAATATTTAGTTCTAGATTAGATATGTTCACTTCTTTGGACATGTTATCTCAAAGGGAAGTATATTTTTGGATCAAGTAAAGATTGAGGTAATGTAATCTTTAGACCCACCCTAGACTGTGTTCGAGGTGTTGTGTTTTCATTAGTTGTATGGGTACAAATAGATACTCAAGTAGTACTTATCTAGGATTCTGACCTCTATGAAATCCCAGAATTGTAAGGGGGAACCGTTAATTTAGTTTTAGTGATGCTAGAAATATTTGGAAGAACTGAAGTTGAGGTTGATGAGTGATCCTACCTTGAGGTTTCCAAAGGAGGGAGTTGAGCATGTGGTTTCTGTGATCCCTCTAGGAATGGAATTATTTTTTTATTATGTAGAATAAGGAAATTATTTTTTAAGGGTCTAGATATTTGATACCGCATGGTCTGAACTGCATGACCCATGATTTGGTGGCGGCAATGATAGTGTTCACCATATAGTCTTAGAGGAACTATCTTTTGGAAATTGACTCATAGTTTATAAGGACCATCAGATTCTCAGTATATATTTAATCAGAGGGATATTAAACTTAGGTGGAGGAACTGGTTAAATTTCCAATAGGATTATTACTTTGAGATATTATACACTTCAAGGAAGGGAAATATAGTAGCTAATTCCTTTAGAAATGAGATCTTTTCTTAGTTGTTTGATGAGACATATAGGAATTTGGCCTCGTTGCAGCTTTCCTCGATAGATGCAGTAGAAGTGGTTTATATTTAATCGATGGTGGTGAACCCTACACTTTTCTAGTGTGTGATAGGGGACCATATGGGATACATTTATTGTGAGGTTTTACAATACTGAATATTCTCCTGTGACGTGCCCAATGGATATTCCAAAGTTGGGGAGCATGTTATTCGCTTTTGAGGAAAGATAGTGGTACCAGTCATGCTATACAAGGAGGTACCTAGGCAGTTCTATAATCCACCCTTAGCGGTACGTCTTGGAGTGAGGAATATATTTTATGACCTCAAGAATTAGTTTCATGGGGAAGGTATGAAACTAAGTGTTTCATAGTTTTTCTCATGGTGCCTCACATATTACTAGGAAAAGGTAGAGTAAAAGGTCAAAATAGGTTTAGCCCAATCCCTTGTGGTTCTTGAGTAGAACTGGTATGTAATTTAAATGGATTTCATAATGTATCTTCCTCAGTTATCAAGAGGTCAAAATTCCATTTTGGTTATGATCAACAGATTGACCAAATTATCCCATTTCCCTGCTATTTATGAATAAATTTTAGTGGAGAGTTTGGGATGGTTTTATATGGAGGATATTTCCCAATTTTTTTGAACCTTTGATGATATTTCCTAATTGAGACGCTTGATTTACATCCCGATTATGGAGGATATTATAGGTGGTATTCAAGACCTAGTTATATATGTGTATAATATTCCACCTTCAAATGGATAACCAGGCCAAGAAAACCATCAAAGTTCTTAATAATATGTAAAGACCTTGTGTGATGTATTTTAATTAGAGCTGGGAAGATCACATACATTTAGTGGAGTTCACATATAACAATCGATAACACCCTACTCTAGGCATGAAACCCTTTAAGGTCTTTTATGGGAGAGACTATAAGTCACCCCAATGCTATACAGAGGTAGAGGATTCATTAAAAATGGGGTCATATTTTGTATAGGTGACTATGAAGAAGGTATAAGTGATATAAGAGAGGATGAGAACAGCTAAAATCCATTATAATTCCTATGTGGACTGATGATGGATGCCTTTTGAGGTACCCTAGACCCCCACTCCTGAGATCAATTCTAGAAAACACATGATTTGAAACTTTATTCAATACCAAATGATATTTCTAAAACAAATAATATAAATTTTAACAATTTAAAAATGAAATCTCACAATAATCTCATAATCCCAGGAACATAATGTTTAGTTTCTTTGAGGATCAGCTACAATAAGAACTTATTTTATGATACATGTGAACATTTCATGATAATTTTACCAAACTAGACTCTAATATAGAATACTCATAAGTTATAATCATATTTTTAACCATTGGAATGAGAACATAATAAATGTGTGATCTCAAACACCCAGTAAGGGAAAAATTTTCAACATGTCATCAAAGGTTAGATTATAAGAAAATAAGAAAACATGGTTAGGGAAAATATATTATTAAAAGTAAGTGGAAAAATAATATTTTCCATAAGTCTTGATGGAAGGACATGTAATCTCAAATAAACAAACATTTAACATGACATAAGAGTATTATATAATAAAAATTAATGATGGATAATAATCATAGGAATACAATATATAAAGAGGTACAAAAATATGCATAGAAATCAGAACATGTTGGAGAAGGAATCACATCATACTTTCTTTAGTGAATCATGAATTCCTTCTAATTTCCCATAGTGTATTAGTAATTAATTCATGTACCCTTAGTGGAACATTAATTACTTCCTATTTCCCATATTTTATTAGGCATTACCTTCCACTTCCTATAGTGGAGCGAGCATCATTACTCATTTACCATTATTATCTCATGAGATGTTAAGATTTACCAATGAATTGGAGGGTAATATAAGACCCACCTATCACATACTAATCATACATACATATATGTACCACATGAAATCGATAATTCATCATATTATAAATAACCCATGGAAATAAAATGTTTTTCATAAAACTTCTAAATTGTATCACGTAAAATGACATAGATCAATTGATACCAAAAATTAAATTCACATCAAAAAGAGTTTCCCATTAAGTATTTTAGAGGGTGATTCATAAAATATAACTCTATACGAGTTATATCCTTTATAGATAATGAATAAAATGGAAGTGAAGCACAAAATAGTCTTTTGAAAACATTTCTTATCAATATTATAAAGAAAAAGTTATGATTCATTTTCAAATACCCATTTTTGAAAAAGTGAAGTGAAATATTTGGAAAAAAATTAATTTTAAAAATAATATTCAATAATTGAACTATAAAAATGACCTAAATTTTATCCTAATAAAATTTAGATTGAAATATAAAAATTATGAACGTAAAAGAAAAACCCTTTTTAATATTTTGAAAAAACCTTTTTTGAAACCCACATCATAAAAAGAGTGATAAAACATCCTTTTAAAAATAGGTATATATAATTTTAAAGATAACTAAAAATAAAACACATTTTAATTTTAAAATAATACTGGAGAACATTTTTGGGAATAGTGAATATGGATATGGAAGAAAATGATCTCATTCATAGAGAATGAGAATTATTCTTAAATCATAAAGTTTTATAAATAAAGAGATCCATAACTGTAATTCCCTAGAAAATAAATATGAAATGAAATATAATATCATCATAGAAAAGAATAAAACCATATTGTAAAACAATATTCTAATAGGAATCATTATTAATCAAGAAATAAAGGCCAGCCATTAAAACTCATTATGGATTAAGAAACGTTTGAATAAAAACCCATTAAAAGAGGGAGATTGAAATGGAAGTTAAAATACAATGAATAAAATACAATTCAAGATAATTTATATCCAATAGGTAGTATGAAAACTTTTTAAATTAAATTACGTTCATAAAACAAAACATGACTCAAAAAAGGATATTGTGACGAAACAATCTTACATCATAATTATCTTTTGAATTGATAACCCATGAACGGTGAAACATGATATTGATTTTTAAATTACTTATATTCCATGAAAAATTATTTTAAAATAAATCCATGGAAAATATATACACTATAAAAAAGAAAAAAATCGGTGAATACACATTGTATCTCAAAGAAGCAAAATTGAGATTCAAAAAGCATTACCACTAATCTTACTTAGCTGAATGTTATCCAAAATAACTTATAAAAAATTAACATACTAGTAAACTATTTTATAACATTATTAAAATATATATAATTTTATAAACTTAATTTATAATCATTTATTACAAATATAATAGTTAGTTATATTTTATTTTCATAATTGGATGTTATTAGCTTAGATTGTTCATTTCGTACCAGTTTCATAATGGATCTATAAATTCTTGTTTATAGATTAAAATTTAATTATTAAAATTTCATTACTTTTACTTAAATATATTTTTTATAATTATTTATAATGTTCTAATTTTATTTTATAAGTATTATAGTTATGATTTATGATGATGAATTAGGTGATGAGCTAGTTTTGGAAATTTTAACGAATAAGGGGTGGTATCTTAATAACACGTTATATATTACTATTACCATTTAGAAAAAAATGATTATTTACTTATTACTATAAAATATAAACAATAATTATTTTTACTTAGTTATCTATGATAGAAATTTATAGCATTGTTCATCTCGGTGGCTAAACTGACCCGAACAAGAATATGGTATAATCAATGGTTGAGTATGGTTAATAAAGTGATTAATTTTTAATAATATCCTTATTATAGAAGTATAATTATATTATTTATATTTTATTAATGTTTTAAACTATATTTTAATAGATTTGGATATATAATAAAAGGCCAGATTGAAAAATAAAATATGTCACTTTTGTAAAGGTGACAGTTTTCACATATACATGATCAATATAATTATTTTCCATAAATCATGAGAAAGATAGGAAATGATTTATAATTTAATAAAATTAATAATTTAATAATTGTAATGTTAATCTATTATTATAATTTTATAACTATATTTTTAAGTCGACAATAAAAAGTAAAACACTTTGTTCATAGAGGCGGTAGTGAACTCGTACACATGATGGCGTTTTCATTTTTCTAAGTAAAAGGGAAAGGGTAGTTATAAATTATTCCATTATCACAATAAAATTTTAGTATATAAATAATACTGATTTCATTATAATTTAATGGATAAAATATATTTTAGGATATAGAAGAAGAAAGAAAATAATTGAAATGGATATGGAGTAATTAGAAATGTTTACCTTACCCCGTGGAAAAATCCATTGAAAAAAAGATTAACGATTTAAGAGGTGGTATTTTAAGAATACCAAAACCTCTATAAAGTTTCTAGGAGTGATGGAGAATTATTTTTTAGAGTTTATTATAATACAATAGGCTTGGGGTGTGATTATAAGTGGGGTGATGATGGATCCTTTTATAAGGGAGAGAGGTGATATTTTTATAATATATAAAAGGTAAAGTCACCATTCAAAGGTCAAAATAACCCATTAATGGAAAATAATGGTTTAAGGGATGGTTAAGGTCAATTAATCCTCAACTAAAAATTTTAAAACAAGTTTTTATGTTTATTTACTCTAATATTTTTCACTTTTACCATTTTTGGTTTTTATCATGGTAACTATTTTTTTCATAAGAAATTTAATTTTAATGCCTAAAAAATAGTATTTATTACATACTTCAGACCTAATTATTCCAACTATTAAATTATTTTCTTTTAATAAAATTTATAACGGTGATAAAAATTAATTTTAATATCATTACAGATAATGCATCAAATCTTTTTTTAGAAAAAGTATATTTTTATGCTTAAAAATTATGATTAAGATAAAATTATCAATTTTTTGATTTATATGGAATTAATTGTTTTATTTTGAACCAAATAATATTTATTTGGATTCAAAAATTAATCCATAACAAACTTCTACCATGTGAAAAGATAACTAAAAGAAAAACATGAAAACCAGTTTTTTATTTGAAAAAAGGATTACTTATGTTTCAAAATGTTAAACATGGGTTTTCTTAATTGAACATAGTTTTTAAATAAAAATTTTACTCCTTAAAAAAATTCATGGTCATGAAAAAATATTTTATAGATTCTTTAATTCATTCCTATATATTGATAAGGTAAAAACAATATGATATTAATAAAAATTGTATTTTTTAGTATTCATCTAAAATCAATCTTTTAAGAAAAACCAAAAAATTTCATCCTAAGTTAATTTTTAAAATATTAATTCAAAAATGAAGTTAATTTTATAAAATTAATATTATAAAATATATAAATTTATTATTTTAATGAAAAAACAAAATATAAATAAAAAACCATTTTTATTGAAAAATGATGTTTTTAAGTGTTATTAATACTATTTTTATCAATTTATAATTTAAAGAATGTTAATATATTATTTCATTGATAATATTTTAAATTTGATGAATTTAATTTATTATGATAAAATACAAAACATTTAAATAACATTTATTTGAGGCTAAACAACCTTTTTTTAATATTAAATCATATGAATTGTTTATCGCCTAAATGTAATAAATTTTAGATGAATGATATAATTTTATTTCTAACAGATTTTTTTATTCTTACTATTTTCATAATTATATTAATATAATATGTCATGAATTATTTTTGTTGGGTGTTACATTTGGCGCAAGATATCTAACATAGTATTAATTAGAAAAAACATATATTCTAAAATCTTGGGGTGTTAAATTATCCTCTCCTAAAATAAATTTGATCATAAAAATTTAAATTATAACCTATTAGTAAAACTATATAAGCATATCTAAAAGATATATGTGAATCAAGATATAATTTATTGAGATATATCAGCCTTTCAAACATTGGAAATATATATTATTTTCTCATAATCGACCAATCCTAATATTAAGTTTTCTTTAATAATTTGAGTTAAACATTTCTCATGATCAGGTATCATAACTCCTATAAAATAATTAATTTTTAAATATTTCTTATAGTCATACTTTCACTGATATAAAAACATATATTTGTTTAAAATATGAAATGTGATTTCCCTATTTCATTAATTAGTATGGATCCTATGTGAAGATAGCTAATACATGTTCGTGATCAAATAAAATTCATCTAAACGAAGGATAATAAAAATTTAATGAATCATAATCCCATAAAACTTAAAGGATATTAATATTACATGTATAAAATAATGATACCAAAAAGTGTTTTTATTTATAATCTAGAAACTAATATTTTGTGAAAACTTATACGAAATATGATATCCTCAAATCTAGAGTGAATAACACATATAACCACTCGATTATTACCATAAACATTAATGAAAAATCTTTGCATAGAATTTATCTTTTTTAATATGGTATATGAGGTTGTTTTTTTCAATTTAATTCTTTATCCCTTGGGTTTGTGTAATTATTTTCATCATACCAAAATTTATCACATCTAAAACATCGAATTTCTAGTGGATATTTAGGAAGAAAATTATTTTCCCCCACCCTCTTAATGAAAATTTTCATTTTCTTCAATAGGCTGTTTCATGATTCCCTCCTTTACCACATATCAAACATCTTCCAATCACTTTAAATTACTCCCCTAGGTTCCTCTTCCCTCAATTTTGACATGAAGATGATTGAATCTTATTTAATTTATCATCTTCATCACCAAAGATTCTATGGGACTCCATACTTAACTTATTTGGTGTGTTTAGAAACTCAACTAAGTTCATAGTTTTAATCATAATTTTTTACATATAGTTTAACATAATCATAATATTTCTTACTCTATCCCTTATTCTATTTCATTTCTCATTGGTACAATCATCACATCATTTATGAAACCTATTATTATCTTTGTTTCTCCTTTATCCATCCATTATTGAAACCAAAAGGGGTAAATATGAGAAATAAATTTGTTTTTCATAATTTTTGGGGGTTTTGAAGCTTACATATGACATTTTAATTATGATAAACTTGAAAATAAGTCTAATAAATTCTTATTTTTAATTATCCAAAAGAAACTAAGGGATATTATTTTAACTTCCATACTAAACACAAAGTGATTATGGATCAAAATGGTATATTTATTTAGAAGTAATATTTAATTCCAGGAATGTATAGGAAGAATATTGAACTTGAAAATGTTTAATACTAACAAACAAGAAATGTTCCTGAGATATGAATTGATCTAGTACCATAAAAATATGGGGAATAAGAATTGAATCGAGTTACATAAAAACCTCTAAGTTTCAGTAGGATTATTTAGGAACCCAATAGAGATGGATTTATCTTGTCCAATTATGATATAGTAACATTACTTAGAGATAAATACACTACCCATAGAGAGGCCATTGATAGTTCTAATTTTGAGAAATAGTGAAAATACATGGAATTTGAGATGGACTCCATGAACACTAACCAAATTTGGACCTTTGTGAATGCACCTAAAGGGGTGATAACTATAAGGTTAAAATTGGTTTTCTATAATAAAAAAATCATGGATGGTAGATTTTTGACCTATAAATAATTCTTAGTAGAAAATGGTTAAATATAAGTTCTTGATATTAACAATGAAGTGACTTTTCACTTGTTGTGACGATAAAGTCAATTAGATTTTTTCTATCCATATAAACTCATTATGATTATGATATATATCATATGGATATAAAAAATTAATTCCTTAACATGAATTTTTCCAAGGAAATATATATAATATAGTCTGATGGTTTTAAAGCTTCAAGTGAGGTTGCTATGGTTTACAAATTACAACAATCTATTTATGTACTGAAGAAAGATTCTTAGAGTTGGAATATTTTATTTGGTTATGAAAAAAAATAATTTGGTTTCATCAATAATGTAGATTATGATTGTGTATAAAAGTGTCTTAGTGTGAGTACAATAGTGTTTATGAAATTATATGTAGATGAAATACTGCTTATAGGAAATGATGACTCAACACTTCACTCTATAAAGATATGGCTGGGTAAATGTTTCTCAATGAAACGAATGGGTTAAATAACTTACATACTCGGTATGAGGATCTATAGAGATAGGTCTAATAGGTTTCTTGAATTGAGTCATAACACATATATCAGTAAATTTATAAATCAATTTATCATGTATAACTCAATGAATTATTTATTACCAGTGTTTCATGGCTCAAATATTAAGAAGATTTAGGATCCTTCTAAAGATTTAGAATGAATAGAAATGATTCATTATGTATCCACCATAGGATCTATCTTGTATGACATGTTATGTACTCAAACTTATGTCTCGTGTGATTTGAAAATAACAAGTAGATACCAATCCTATCCTAGAGAGATTCACTGGATTTCTATGAAGAATATATTTAAGTACTTGAGTAGGACTAAGGTTATGTTCTTGATCTTTGTAAGAGATGATTAGCTTTGTGTAAAGTGTTAAAAAATTATAGTTTCCATTTTAAAAAATATGATATGAAATATCAATATGGATTTAGGATTTTCTTAAATGGTGGATCAATTGGTTTGAAGAGTTTTAAACACACCAGTAGACTTGACAATTGAGGAAAAATACATTACTGCATTAGATGCTGTGAAAGAAGTTGTTTGTATCAAGAAGTTAATTTTTGTACTTAGTGTGGTTCCTAGAATCAAGAGAGAAATCAATCTATATTATGATAATAATGGTGCTTTTGATCAGTCTATGGAACCCCAATCTCATCAAAGGATGAAAAACATTCTTTGAAAATACCATATCATATGAGAGATCATTTAGAGGGGTGATATAAAGATCAGTTGTGTGGATACTCAGTAGAATGTTAGAGATCTATTGAAAAAACCATTACAACAACAAAAAAATGAGGAGAATATTGAATATATAGATGTAATAAAAATGATATATTGTATTTAAATGTTTCATTTTTTTATAATAAATTCAATATCCAATTATCATTCATTCACGTGTGCTGCAATTAATTTTATAGTAATTTTTGATTGATAATATACCCTAAATGTATGACTTTTATTTATCCCTAACCTATGATCATTATGAATTATTATGGGTTGTAATAATATGGAAACTTTTTCTTGAATTGACTCTTATACTCATTATAAAGAATTAAATTTTATTTGTGAAGATTGGATTCATGATTTAAAAAGTATATACTTATTACTTATATTGATCCACTAAATTATTTCTCATGGAATGTTAGACACACATCGCCATACTTAGGGGTTTATTATTATTATCAATAATACTTTGTATAAGGTTGGAAAGATACCTATAATAAGATCCTTCATACTTTTACATCCAACTTATTAAAGTCTATCGGTTGACTTAGCTAATATTGGGGTGGTTGGGTAAGTTGATGATCTTTTCATTCGTTGGAGAACAAAAAAGATTGAAATTTTCCACTTCTTTGAGGATCATATAGATTATAGTAAGTTAAAATGGGTAAATATAAGCGTGAATTCCATGAGATATTTTTGAGATCATCGATAATAAATTATAGCTCATTCAAATTAAATTGATCATTCAAATTTGTTGATAACTCATATTTTTTTATTGCGATTTGATCCTTTTCTTTAAGCACTTGGTTATACTTATTTTTAATATCTTTCTATATTCAATCTAGTTTACAAAAAACTTATTCAAGTTTATCATGATCATATTTAAAAATATTTTTACCTTGTTCGATTATAAGAATAAGAGTAATAATAGGGATTTGAGTAGGAAGAAGATGAGGATTTAGAGTTTACTTTCTTACTAACCTCGACATCAGCATGGAGGCACTCAGTTATTTCATTGCTTGACTCGCTTAAGGAGAGGGAATAATTATTTTCCCTCTAGGTTAAAACCTTAAAGTATTTTTTCTATTATTATTATTATCTTTATTACTATTTTTTATCTAGGGGAATTCTAGCCTTATGTGTCCCTTCTTTTTTCATTTGAATCGTGTTACTTATTGTTGACTTTTCTCATCCTCCTTTCTGGAACATTGGTAGGATTTATTTATTTTGATGAAATTTTAATCTTATTATATATATGATCCATACAATAATTATCATAATAGTAACCATTAATTAATTTGAAATAGATTTTATTTTTCCCCATGAATTATTTGGCTTCCTTATTGGCATATCATTTCATTTTGATATCATAGGTCATAAGAGAGATGATTAGAATGACTTCTGTTTGATGTCTTTTGATTCTTAGATTAATTTCAATATATGTTTACAATTTCTTCTTAAAAAACCAAAGGATATTATTTATAATATTTTTTATAATATGAGTATCACTAATATACTTTATAAAATTACATATGTTAGTAAATCTTAGAAACATATCAGTAATATATTCTTTAGGATGGATACTAAAAATTTCTAAATATCATATATACATATCAATTATAGTATATTTAACATTATTTTTTTCCTTCATGATAATATTCTAAGAGTATTCATATTTCATGATCCTTTTTTCATATATAAATTTGATTAAATTCATTTTGGCCTAATCTACAATGAAAGTAATTCATATCTTTATCATCTATTTCAAAACAACTAATATCATCAGGTGCCTATTTTTATTTTTTTTCAAGAGTAGGAAAATAACCATTCATAAATTTTTTTCATATGGGACAAAAAATATATCTAATAAAGGTTTTTATGTGTGTCTTATAATAACTATCATTGTGTCTTCTAAAGAAGTTGCAAAACTCAAAAATTTCCCATTAGGAGCACCATGGGTATTTTAAAAAAATTCCATATTTTAAAATATGTCAAAATTTAAAATCAGGTAATAATTTAAAAAACTAAAACTAATTTATGAAAAAATAGTATATTTTTAAAAATACCAAAAAATATAATTTGATACCAAATATAATTTAGAGTAATATAAAAGATGGGAAGATTTGGGGGTATGAATTTACTTCATTTTTTTTAAAATGATGGTATAAAATAAAGGAAATTATTACACATGCAATAGAGTTATTTATAAAAAAATTGAATTAAATTGAGTGTAG
Organism: Viscum album; assembly: GCA_963277665.1. Taxonomy (NCBI): domain Eukaryota; kingdom Viridiplantae; phylum Streptophyta; class Magnoliopsida; order Santalales; family Viscaceae; genus Viscum; species Viscum album. The sequence continues at coordinate 201,450,978 of OY728144.1, forward strand.
TAGAAATTTAAACATTAATCATTGTAGATAATAAAATGTGGAAACAAAAAAGGTTAATTTTGATAAATTATTTACCCAATCACTCAATAATGAGCCCCTATGTCTCCTCCCTAAAAGAATTTGTTATACCCACAAGGGACTTTAGATAGAGATAACCTGGGAGTGGATCGGGGTATGAAACTCATTTTCATGTCCCCACATACCCAAGAAACTCTCATTATCCAAAGAGATCTTGACCTTACTTATTATTAGGTTCACCCATGTGTTCACCTGTCATGTGATGATCTGATTAACTAGTTTTCTTATGTTTCCCTTATTCAAATATGATTGATGATCACTCAATTCACATAATCTGATTTTCATCGTTTATAATGTATGTAAGGAAATCAAAAAAGACACAATAATTTTACTTGGTTCACTCACACTGGGCTACACCCAAGGAGCACAGATCGATGTTGTGTCAATGTTCTAAAATACACCAATCTTCCCTAGTCATGGGGATACAATGTTTTAGCTATGGTCACTCCATACCAGGAGCCCTACCTTTACAAGATTTAGGGTCTATCTCACTACCACCAAAGATTCAATCCCTTTGACCTCTCTATCTTCTCACTAATTCATGAGAGAATAATTGTTTTCTCATAGGCCAACACACACCATCATTGTCTGATAGTTGATGCACTAATTATTTACCATTGATATTTACTCTACTATCTCACAAATATGTTATGAAGTAGCCTCAATTTCCCTGTTGAAGTAGTATTCCAGGAATACTAACATCCCTCTAAAAATTATTTAAGAAGTTCCAATAAAATTCTATGTTGTGAAACATAACACTTTCACAGAACCTTTACACCACTTTTTCAAAACTACCCTCCTATTTATGAAACTTCATACTTTCACAAAACTCATAATCTTTCATGAAACTCACAACCTTTCATGAATATCTATAAAACATCACAAAACCCCTTGGTAATATTGACATAATTACTTTATTCATATAATGTATTTTCACACAAATCATTCATTCAAGAAAAAACTTTGTGAAACTCTTTAATAAATTCAGAACCTTTAGACTTCAATAAGTCTAGCTACTTTAAATAAGAGTGGTAGTGACCCATTTATACATGTTTCTACAACTTCATGAAAATTTCTCACCCGCCACCTCCTTTTTGAAAAAAAATTCATACATATTTGTAAAATTCCCTATATTTGGGATACATCATGTTAATTTTCCATTTTCAAAACTTCTCTTAATTACATAACCTACCTCTTTTTCTCTATTCAGAAAACTTATTATAATCTTGTAAATTGAAACATTTTTATTTTGAGGCTTAATATATTTTCATGAAACATAATTTCATGAATATGTAAACCTTCAAGAAACAAAACATTCACAAATTCCATGCCTTTTCTAGATTTTAATGATGTGGTCCTGTAAATCCATATTCGGTGACACTTATCCCTTCCTCCAAATTTTGGACCCTAAAAATTTGGCAATAATAGGGAAAAGTTTCTACCTTTTACACAAAATTTTATGTATCAATTCCATAACTTCCATGCCACTATATTGAATATTTTTCAACATATTATGTGAAAAATCACACTAGGACATCCACAACTGACATTTTCATGATGCAACATTGTCTGTGTAATACTATTTATTTGATATCTCCAAACCGTCTCTCAGTATGAACATGATTGAAATTATTGGATCACACATTGCTTCATGCACTCTACCACTTTCCATCTATTTGGATCATCACTTTATCTTACACTCTTTTACATGGTGAACAAAAAAGCCAACATGCTTCACCACACCATTTTAATGGAAGCACTATATCCAACACACTAACTCAACAGGGTTGATGGTGATAATGTTGAAAAAAATCCAACACACAACACATGAAAACACCAATTCTCATTGGTGTCCAACATAATAATTAAAAGGGATATATTTCTACCTTATTTTTAATGAAACCCAATAACCAAAATAATAAAAATGTTGTAATATTATGACCTTTTAATGAGGTAAATTTCAATTTAATTTTTGGTTAAATTCCCTTTAAATAGTTAATGGAATGTCTCATAGGAGTGGGGAAGGTCTTTAGTATGTATTAGGGGGTTCAGGACATGAAAATGGGGAAAAGTAGAGTTATATTGAATAGTTAATGGTTAGAAAATGGTTAGTATTAACCATAAACCATGACGATGTGCCCTGGAGGAGGGGGAATAACAATTTGTAAACTATGAAAGGGAAACCTAGAAACTTTGTGGGTTTGGATAGAGCCAAATTCACAGCCTACTCATGGTTTTCAAAATTTTAAAGAATTCCAAATAAACAGTTCATCCCAGTTTCATCATGAATAGTAGAGGTTACATGGTTATAACATGATCTGGGAAACCATGTAGCCAAAACAAACACCTATTTATAAATGAGGAATTTACCCTTTTCCAATCTTATGTTGATATCCTTATCTCTTTATTTTCACTCCCATTTCGTCTATAGAATATATGATAGTGAAATAAACCCTCCCAACTTCTCCATGGGTGGTCCTCCTTCAATTTTATGTTGTTTGAGGTGCAGTTTAGTGAAATTTTAAGTCCTAGGTATGTATTTAACTTTGTTTCATTATATTTTATGGAAGAATAATGTTTGGTTATTTTATCTTATTTTGAAGTTCATGAAACCTATTTGAAGGTAGTTTTTCTCCTTTTTATTTGATTCCATATTTGATAGATTCAAGTTTTATAGTCGGATGAGTGGTTGTCTCTAAGAATAAGCTGGGCAGTCTACAAGATTTATCCCATAATCTAAATTTATTATTTATATATGTGGTTGTGAAATTGAGCTACCTTACTATGCTTTTGTTTCCTTGACTAAGAAAAGTGATTTGGATTTTGTTTTGATGTGTGTGACCCTTCACAGACCCCATTGGGTCCATGGATGATTTTGATATTAGGCCTACGACTACCCATGGACTATTCTAATCCATTAGAAATGGTGAAATGAGTTTTTAAATGATGAGTTAGAGAGAGTATGAGATAAAACCAGTTGTAATTATTGTTTGGAATGTTAACATGACATAAAGGGCTATTTTTATTAGCTTGGTAAGTAAATAAGTTATGTTATAAAAAATATAATTAACGGAAAATAGAAAAAGAGGGTATGTTTATGCTATTAAATGGTTTTTAAGAACATTTAAGTTTTGAGTTAAATGAATAAATGTTTTAAGTATGGAATTAAGCCAAAGAGTCTGAGTATATTAGACCATGAGAATAAATGAACATTATAATGGGTGAACACTTGATGAAAATATCATGTATGTTGGAATTTGAGAATTTTGGAATGATGAAATAGTTATAGATGATGGACATGATGGTTCCAACCCATATGTAAGTATATTGAACATTCCTCTACTTATCCTTGATATAGGATGGCTAGACATCATTATCAACATCTTTCATTTTATATTTTAGACACAATGCTCTTTTATCTTGGATAGGGAATGAGCATGATGATCTGGGTACTAAGTGAATTTGATATGGTAATGTTAATTGGTTCAATTCTACTTAGAATCTATGTTTGGAATGATCAAAAAATGAATTATTTTTAAATTGAAGTGTTCAAACCCTATGATTGATAACTGATATTGAGAAACATGTTTCATTAATTTCCCTATTTAATTATTCACTTTTTAATATATATACATTATTATTGTTATTAGAGTAGATATTTCTTCATACTCTATTGGTGGTAGCCTACTGAGTTGTACTCACACCATGCTCGGGCCACCATAGGAACCTAAGAAGATTTCATGGTTACAGGTTAGGATAAGGTAAAATTCCCTATGTTAGATGGATGAGTTGGGATTTTGGGATATAGCATGAATTAAGGGACCCGTCTTGATTTTTGGATACTATTTGGGGACTTTTAGTGTTTCATTATTTTGGGTTTTCCTCTGACTCATGACACTAGTATGACATGTCATGTTTTTTGTATTGGATGTAGAAACTTATCCATTTTCATATATTTTTGTGTGATTAATGGTTATTGTTAGTTATTGATCATTATTACTTAAAATATTGTTTATTTTTATTTATACTATTGTCTTACTCTATTGAAGAGGTTATAGTATCCCCATGTAACATATTTGACCCTCGCTACTAGTTGAAAACCTCGGGTGTATAGGGAGGTGTGCCTGAGGTCACATGATGAACCATCTCGAGGAATCGATTTAGTAGATCCAATACTAGGATGATACAAAATTAATCACTTATTTTTAATGGAAACCAAGAACCAAAAAGACGACCCTTGGTTTTAACAGAGACTAAGATACAAGAACCCTCACTTTAACAGTCATGGGAACCTAAAAATGAAGATGAAGAAGATAGTGGTTTATTTTTACAAACCCTTTACAAATCACTCACCTCTATAAAGAAGATTTAAAATAATAAGAAAGATGAAGAGGGATAGAGTGAGAGATAAATGTATAAGAATACCCTTTAATAATTAAAATAAGGGAGAAAATGGCTGAAATATAAAAGGAAAAAAGAAAAATGATTCTAGCTAAGGAAGAATGGTTTTCTTTTATGAAAGAATTTTTCTACATGATTTCTTGAAAAAGATCATCACAGATCAATAAAAAATAATTCAGTTGAAAGTATCTAAGGAAGAAGTTCATAGTTGAGATACAAGCCTCCCTTGATGTCTATTTATTTCCTTTCTAGAACCTAAAGGTGCATTGTGACTTAGGAACTTGGGTCAAGGGAGCCAATAGATCAAATAGAAAAGGAAAAAGAAACATGGTCTATAGATAGTGGATGTTCTCAACGTATGTGTGGTGACCCATCTGAATTTAATCTTCATGAAAAAATTGATTGAGGATATATTAATTTCAGTGAAATTTCAAGAAGTAAAATCATCTGTATAGGTATAATAAGTTTTTTTTTAATTCAATTCTTATGAAAGGTGTTTCATTTTTTATTGTCTTAAAACATATTATTCTAATAAGTATCCAAATTTGGGGAAATGGTTTTAAAATATCTTTCAAAAATAATTTTTAAAAATTTTCAATATCAATGGAAAACTTTTTTTTATCACCTTTAATTTTTAAAAATTTTATATTATTGATTTATAATATTTTTATTCTCAAAATGTTAAATTTTTTAGCAGTCAAGATAGTAATTCTTAGCATAGAAATAGAAACCATGGTATTTATAGCACACACACTTATCATTCTCAGCCGACATATTCTAGTATGAGATTTACTAAAACAACATTTCAAAGATGATGATGTATGTGAAACTTTTCAACTTGGTAAAAAACAAAAAAAATTATTTTATTCCTAAACAAGAAGTATCAACCTCTAATTCCCTTGATCTTGTTTACCTTGATCTTTCTGGACCAACTTATGTCGAAAGTATTAGATTCAAATCAAATTATTTTGTTATTGAAGATTATTATACAAGATTCATTTGGGAATTTTTCTTGGGACACAAAAATGAGGCTTGTAAAGTATTTATAATATTTACCGAGAATGTTAAAAATGAAAACAAGAACATAATAATTTCTAGTCTATGTGATCATGTGGGAGATTTTGATAATAAATAGTTTTATTAATTTTGTACTTGACAAGATTATAATGACACTTTTCCACTCCTATAACACAATAATAAAACAAGGTTATCAAAATATGGAATCGAAATATTCATGAAATATCACGATCTCTCTCGAATGATTTTAATCTCCCTTAATCATTCATGGGTACTCAAAATCAAGTAAAAAGTTAGGGTTTGAAGTATCTTTTTATTGTAAAAGAAAATCACCATTTCTATCTGGGTAGAGGGAGAATCATTACTTAGAACTAAGGTCTAAGGAAAAGTGTCCCATGAACATGAACCAAAGTCCCAGTGCAACATCACGCTTGCATTATCTTGCCTATGTCATCAGGTCTGTGTCATGCCTATGTCACCACCTACCCACGTCACACTTGCATCACCGCTTGCACTGTAAATCCCCCAAAGATATTTCTAGGATCCAAACCCTAGACTTTTGGATACATGATTATGGGATTTACCACTCAAGAACCACCCCAACTGCAGGTACTCAAACTCAAGTAAATCCTAACAAATATTAAATAAAAAACCAAAAATATTAAAGAATCATTCATATCAAATTTGATGAAAATATTCCTAAACCATCATCCCTTTTTGATGATATTGATAACCTTGAACCTTTTACTTTTAATGATATAAATTCTCCCAAAAATTCTTTCAAAGGAGAATCTTCTTCAAGTAATTTTCATAAAGATTTGAAAAAAATATGAAGTCCATCCCTTGGAAATCATTATCAATGATTTGAAAGCCGGTGCTCATACTAGAATTTTTATCTCAAATCAAGTTGATTATCATTCCTTTATATCTTTCCTAGAACCTAGAAACCTTGATGATGTTATTAATGATGATAATTTTGTTTTTTCTTTTCAAGAAGATCTAATCCAATTCTAATGGATTAATGTTTTTACTCTTGTTTAAATACCTAAAAATCATCTTATTATTGGTAAAAAATAGGTTTTTAGAAATAAATTAGATGAGTAAGGTAACATTATAGATAAAAAACTAGGATCATATACAAAGACTATAATCAAGAATAAGGATTGATTATGGTGAAACCTTTTCACCAGTTTCTCAACAAGAATCCATTAGAATATTATTTGAACTTTCCACCCATATAAATTTTAGAAATTTCAAATTCATGTGATATATTAATTTTTTTAAATGGATTTATTTCTAAAATGGGTTTTGTTGAACAACCACCCTGTTTTTAATATAAAGAATTTAAAAATTCTATTTCTATGTTAACAAAACCTTTATGTCCTTTAAAACAATCCCCTCAATATGGTTATTAATATTTTAAATGTTTTATTTTATCAAATGATTTTAAAATGGTAAAATAATATTTCAAATTATTTCTATTTTTTAAAATTATCTTTTAATAATTATAATATAGGTTGATGATGTAATTTTTAGATCAATAAATGAATATCTTCATAATGAATTTTCAAATATCATGAGAAAATAATTTGAAATGAGTTTTATGGGTGAGATAAAATTATTTATTGGTTATCAAATATCTCAAAACAAGGATAAAACTTTTCTAAGACAAATAAAATGCACTAATAAACTTCTTAAGAATTTTTTCAAGGATCAATCTAATGAGATTAATAAACCAATTATTATTTCTTTTATGATAACATTGTTTGAAGCTGATAAAACAATTGAAAATAATATTTATATAGGTATTATTGGGAGTCTTCTTTACCTTACTATGAAATGACTTTAAATTATGTTTAGTGTTTATATTTGTGATAATTTTTAACCCTATCCTAAAGAATCACAATTAAAATATCTTAAATTGATTTATTTATATTTAAAAGGGTCAAAAAATCATGGTTTAATATATTATAAAGGAACTTATTTTAATCATTCAAGTTTTTACAATGCCAATTTTGGTGGATTTAAACAAGAGAGGAAAATTGAAAGTGGGACTTATCACTCTCTTAGACATTCCTTAATCTATTGGAGTAATAAAAATAAAATTCAAGTTACTCTTTCTGTAGAAAAATTGGAATATATAATTGCACGGAGTTTTTCAACCAAACTATAAAGATGAAACGAACTCACTTAGATTTTGGGATAACATTTCTTCATGTTCCAATTAAATGTGGTAATTATAGCTCTAAAATAATCTCTTGAAATTTTGTTCGGCATACACACACTATGCACATTGATATTCAACATAAAAGTTTTAGTAACCACATTTAAAAATGAGATATCATTTTAGAATAAATTAACATTGATCTTCAACCAGTCAATATCTTCACAAAACCACTTTAGAATATTTTAATTTTATTAAGGGGGTTCTAGGAATAATAATCTTGTAATTATTTTTCTTATCTCTTATTTTATATGTTTTATTTTTTTAAAACTTCATTATTTTTGGAAATATTTTATTTTATTATTTTTAAATCGACTGTTCAAATTTTAAAAATCATGTTTTTATGATTACTTTGATTATATTATATCTCTTATATATATATATATATTCATTTTTTTATAGGTATCTATCTAATCACAAAGGGGGAAAAAGGTCTAATATAATGTTTAGAGAAATGTCTAATGTTTGGAGGGGGGGGGGGAGAAAATTCTAATGTGTGGGGAGATGAATTTCAATAAAGAGGGAGATATCTCTCTTAGAATGATTTTTTTCAAAGGAATATAATTATTAGGATTCAAGGGGGAACATATTATTTCAAAAAATGGTATTTAAAAATCTTTAGTTTTTATAAAATATTACTTCCATTTCTTCTTCACTTCCTTAATATATTTTATTTTAATTTTTAATCTTAATTGAGTGTTTGTGATAATAAAAAAGGGGAGATTGTTCATCATTTAATATTTTTTATGATCATAACCACTTAACATGATTTCTAACATTTCAATTGAGTTTTAATGGTTATAGTATTTTGGGATCTTCATATGGAACGAATGGACTAAACAAAGGCATCAAGAGGATCATGGAGGACCATTTACAAGGTCTCTACTACCCAACAACATTGGATCATAGGTAGGAGAAAACAGACCTACTGGATAAGAATCCAATTAATTCTAAAGATATATCTTTCCCACCGGCTATCCAGTGGCACTCACCTGATACCAGGTGGAGTCTGCATTAGTGAGGGAACCTATAGGTCTCTTACTAGATTATTGGTGGTATCATGCATCTAGTTAGTATTTTAATTAAAAATCAATAAATTTGGAAATAAATTATAGTCTAAAATATTTATTTAAACTCTTTAATATATTCACCTGACCTAAATACCCTCCAACACCTCTTGATGCCTTCATTTTTTCTATTTGTTCCCTAGGAAGATATATAATCATTATAATAAACAACACTCAAAAAATTGGTTAAGAAACACATTAAGTGATTATGATTATAAAAAAAATTATAAGTTTAAATGAGTAGTAACATATAACAATCGATTGAATTAGACTAAGGAAATTCATGACCATGCTTAGTTGTTTCACATATGATGTGTTTAGCTACATGAATAAGTAAAATGTAATGTACTTAATGGATAAATGAATGAAATGTTATCTATTAATAAACGTGGTTAGTATTTTTTAGAGATTCAAGAAAATATTAGTTTTACTATACAAGATTGACATGCTCTATCATGATATTTTAAAATAACATTATGTTCAATAACGTATACAACAGGAAACACCGAGCATAAACAAATCATTAAATATTATTTTTTAAATGTAATAGTTATAACCAACCATTAAATTATTGAGTATGAAAATTATTAACCACATTATTAAATATATATAAAGGCCCCACTAAATAAAAATTTATAGATTAATTCTTAGGAAATAGTTACTCAAATTTCCAGTAAAGTCATTTTATGCATCAAAAATTTGTTTTCTTCAAAAATGGGTTTTATTTATTTTTTTGAGTGAATATTATAATTAATTTATGGAAATTTTAGTAATTTTAATTTATAAAAGGATATCGGTTTTAAATTTAGTATATCAAAATTATCTTAGGATTCATTTTTGAGAATTTTCTAAAAAGTTTGATTTTTCAATGAATAGTGAAAAATACAATATTTTTATTAGAAACTATATTTTCTTTTCAAATTACCCCAAGGGAATATCCTAGTTGTTATTAAGTATTTGGGTTTCAAGGGAGGTCTCATGGTTAAGTCTCCCCAAGTTCTTATAGGTGTAGTATATTTCTTTATTTCTTTGTATTCCCCCTCCCCAAACTGTTGTAAATGATATTTTATTTTCAAATATATACAATGTAAAATTTTATTTTGGATTAGTTTTCAAATTTAATTATTTAATTTTTATTAATAAAAATTAAATTATGGTATTTGGAATGAATTTTATATATGAATTCGGTATAAAAACATTTCTACACATAAAAGAAATTTATTAAAAAAACCAGTTTCATCATGTTTTATGGGTTTAATTTTAAATTAAATTATGCCACTTATATGAATTGAATTTTACAAAATTTATTACATATTTTGAATCTTAATAATTAATATCAGGTAATAAGATCAACTTAATTTCTGGTAAATATGAATAGTAACAATAATAATTTTTTTACGATGATAAAGGTAAAATGGGTTAATTTGGGATAAAACTAATAGGATAAGGAATAAATTTTATTAAAAAACTTGCCTTAATTTCATTGTATTAGTCAGTTTCATCCATAATAATCTAAAATTTTAATATAACATTTCTTTCCATTTATATTTAGTTTTTTCCATTTTAATATTTAAGTAAAAGATAAAGTAAAAAAATGTCACTTTCTTGTTTTTAATATCAATAATATTTTTTGATAGGGATAAAAAACTTATGTTCAGTTATAAACTAATATTTTAAATATAAATTATTTTTATTATTTTAATTTAATTTTAATTTTTATTAATGAAACAATTATCTTAAATTCATACACAACACCGACATAGTGCTTGTCCAAGTAGTAGAAAAATCAAGAAAATGATTTTAGAAAATCTTAAAGTAAAATTGTTTTGGTGAGTTAAAGTGTTCCAAAATTTTTGAAGATAAATAGAACATATTATAGATGTGTTAAAGTTTTATACTCTAATTGAATTTCTATCATTCTGTTTTCAAAGTCAAATTATATGAATAGTTCTTAAAATGACACTAACAGAAATTTATGTTTCATATATTTTATAAAATTATTTAAAAAAAACATAAAAATATTGAAATATGACAATTATGGTGATATATTGTATAAAATTGTATACCTTTTCTATTTATGATAAATTTTTTACATTATAAGTAAAATTATTAACCCTTTAATATTTAAAAAGTCCTTACCATGGTTAAGATTATAATTGGTTCACCAAGGGGTCAAACCAAAAGATAAGGTTTAAAATGATATTTAAACATAAATTTTTTTATTATATGATTATATTAAGGACATATATTACTTATATTTGAATCCATTCTATTTTGGAACTATTTTACATGAGTTAGACAAAAATTATATTATAATATGTCATATATTTCTGAAAATGAACTTAATGTCATTCTATAGTAAACAATAATTTATTAAATGATTTAAAATTCACAAAAATTCTATATTTAGAAAATTTAATTATACATGGTTCTAAATATAAACCATGGAACTTTTATGTATCGTTTTTCCTTTTATATTAATTTTATTGAACCTTTAAGGGTATTTTTTTGATATCATGGTAATTGTCAAAAGGGTTAGGGGTTAAAACAAATAAATAGGGGTGAAAACATCACCTAAGCTTGTAAAAATATAATATTATTAGATTATTTATAATAATAATAATCTAATATTATAATAATATCACTTTTATCCATTTTTAATTGAATATTAATTTATAATAATTTAATACTTTAAGAAATTCCAAGAGTGCCCCTCCCCGCACTTATAAAAGGGAACCTCATCCATTATCTTTCTCAGACCATTTTATCACTCTATATCATCCAATACCTATCAAAATACCTTCTTAAAATCAATCCAAACATTCTATAGATCTTATTGTGGTTATAATACCAAACTTAGAGGTCTTAAGTTGTAAAGAAAAGAAGATTGTTTGAAGAAGAGGTATAATGTTTAACTGGATGTTTTAGTTTTATTACTTCTTCGAACTCCTTAAAATATTATTAAAACAGGGTGAAATAATAAAAATGCCATATTTAATATACCTTTATATTTTTATCTTAATTTAATAACCTTTATTCATCTCATCTTCCATCAAATAGGAAACAAAATTTCCATTATTGTGTATGGAAGACTACCGCCTCGCGAGCCGATGTAATTCATTTTCCATCACCACATCTCATAGATAGTTATAATGATATATTTAATGAAAATATAAATATATATCATATCAATGAAATATTTAATTTTTTTTAAATATAACATATTATCAATTTTCTTACCTTTCTATTCATTGAGAAATGATAACATCATTCATGCATACGTGTGGATTACCACCTCTAAAGCGTTGTCATTAATTTTTAGTAACCACATAAAATGGCTGATATATATGATTTTATTTAAATAAATGATATTATAATTATTATATAATCATAATTTTTTAAATATAAAATAATAATTACCTTATTTCTATCAAGTTATTTGAAAAATTGAAACTTTACTCATGCATACGTATGACCTACTGTCTTCATGATTGTAACATAGTTAATTTTTCATAATTATATTTCATGGTTTGTTTGAAAATTATAATTTATGTATAAAGATTATAATAATTTTAAGATTATTATTATTAAAATTATGTAATAATGGCCACTTTGAACATACTCAACCTACTGAAGTCATTTTGGATATATGAACCGAATATCATCAAAACACCCAACATAGACTTAACTAATTAAGTAATTAAATATGTCATTAAAATAAATGAAATAAATGGTTTAGGGATAAGGTAATAAAAATTTATATGGTTATTATTAAATAAAATAACTGATATAAGCTTTTGATATAGGTTTTAAAGGACATAAATCGCAATTTTGGACTTGAGGTAATGGTTCTTCATCTCAAATTGTCTTATTTTGGACATATGTTATGTTTTAGACATATATTATTTTATGAGGTGTATATACTGAACCTTTGATATTTTATATCATCTATATATATATTCATGTTATTTAATGTTTCATTTTGTAAAGACCCAACCCCAGTTACCCTTAGTCAATGCATTATTACATAACATTGGCATGATCACAAAAGATCATGTCTCAAAAGACGGATTAGTTTAGTAGCCTTGGAAACACTAGATACATTCATAAGTATTATATTACATCATATAGTGAAAAATAAAACAAAATAGTATCCATATTCCACACTCATATCCCCTCAGACTATCCCTGCAGGTTAGTTATAAAATACCTCTTCACATCCTGGGAAAAATAAAACATAGAAAGGGGTGAGCTCAGATGCTTAGTAAGGATAACAATATAGCAGAAACTTTAATAAATAAGCATAAACATTTAAGTCAATGTATAACTAAAACAAAAGCCTTTTAAACTTTAACTTCAGCATAATATGGAAAAAACAAAATTAAATACTTTCATTTAATTATTCACATGGATATTCTACTATTCGAATAATCACATGCAATATCAATAACAACTTTAATAATGATGGAATGCATAATGGAAGACTATCATAACTTCATAGTCAAGGCCTTATGCCAAGACTAAAAATAAGATTTTGTCAAGGCCTTGTGCAAAGACACTAGTTTGTCTCATGAGACCTAACGATGCATCGGGGAGCTATAGTGGGCTCCACCCATCACTTACTAAGGCCAATGCATTCCTCATATGAACAGGTTTAAACATAACATAAACATTTGTATTAAAACTAGAATATTAAATGTAAATATTTTCTCCATAAACCATGAATGGTAGAAAAATAACACATCCATAGTCAAACATATCACAAAACCATCAATACAATATGGAAGTTTTGTATCATAATAAATCAACTTCAAAAAAAGCTTAAAATACTTCAAAGGATGTTGACATAGATGAAATCAAAACTATTTGAGAGAAATATCTATTATTTTGAAATCATTTAAAAGTAACATAATTATAAAATAAAACATTTACTTTGAAAATATTCTTATAAGCTTGTAAGGGATGTTTCGACGATTTTATAATGGCAGAAAATAGCCGCACCCTCTGTATAAGTTAAAAAAAGACATTCTTACCTTAATTCTGTCGAAAAGGTTAAAAAGGACCTTTTTTGGAAAACGACGGAAAGATTCCATTATAAAAATCTTATAAAAATTCAAAAAAAGGTATAAATGACTTTAAACCATAGTTTATAAAATAGTAAGAATTTTTTGAAATACATTTTTAAGAAACATGGATGTGGTTGATAAAGAGGTCCGAGTAGATACTTACGTGAACACAACCTTGGATAATAAAGAGATTGTGAAATTAACCCTTACCTTGTACGTTTACTTGGTCGAGGGTTAGTTAACCTCCTTTATAATGGTGAAATAATTGTTATTAAATTATACAATAATCATATAAATTAATATGATATCATATATGATCTTTTAACATTGTTTTGTTAATAATATCTTAGTATTATCGTCGTTTCGGGTGTTAACGAATACATTTTCCTTTATATTCTTTGTTATGTGAGTCATATTTTTTATGGATGGGATGTATCTTATTAAAATCCAGAATGATATCAAGTCTTTAAACATTATTTTTAATCATCTAATGAGAATTAGTCTTGAATGGATACGATGGGGAATGAATCTCATCGCGTTCGTGGAGACGGTAATCCGTACGTACGCATGAGTGACAATATCATTATTTTGATATTAAAATAATATATAATTGGATGGTATATTATATATAAAGAATCATTATCATGTTATATTTATTATTTACATGAATTACACATCATTATTATACCCATACAAATAATAATGTATTGAATAACAATTACACCACGACATAGAGACGGTAATCCTTACGTACGTACGTATGGTGACATGTCATTCAAAGGATGGATAAAATAATGAATATGGATGTACCATATTTATAATAACATCACAGTATATAGAAGTTACTGGAGTTATTATTTTAGAATGGAAATAAAAAATAAAGAAGAAGTGGAAGAAGAAAAGAACTTGAAAGAGGTGGTGAAATTATTACCTCTTCTTTAGGTTCTTCCTTTTGATTTGATCAAAAGGGATCCTTATGTTGGATTTCTTACCAAAGGAGGGGCTCTAAGATGAAGGGAGGACATTTTAAAGGGTATTTTGGTAGATTTTTGGCTGAGCCAAAAGGATTTGAAGGTGTGAATTATAGAGAAGGGGGAGTGCCCTTTTATAAGAGAGGTGAGGGGCACCTTAGGAAAAGCTAGAAATATTATTTTATAATAAAATAATTTTCGGTTTCTAATGGATCAAAAAATGGATTATTTAAAGTATAAGGTGGGGATGGGTCTAAAACCACTCAACCGAAAGGTTTTAGATAGGTTTGGGTCATTATATTAACTCTATCTTTTAGATTTAACTCTTAGTAAAATAGTTTGACATTTACCATGTCTCTTTGTATTTTTATATTATATGGTTAATAAAATTACTATATACTTCCAAGAGAACCCAAAGTGGTTCATTAGTGATACACCTATCATTATATAAGTGATTTGGATGAACCTTAGATTTATAATAATAGAATATCAATTAATAATATAATATTTGTTTTAAAAACGCTTTTATGTCAATTTTGACACTATTTGGTATTTTGTTTTTGCTAAATTCATAACAGCATTATTACTTCAAAAAAAATTCATCTAACCAACCCTAATATTTCATATTAACCTAGAAAAGTAATGGAATTCATAAAAAGTCTTAAATTAAATTTATTTGGATATTTATAATATCAATTATTTTAATATTTCATTAATTAGGTAATTACTGCATCACCATTGTGTTATAAATATATTAAATTATTTAGTATCTAAAAATTATAAATAAAAAACCATTATTTAGGAATATTTTTAGATTTATAATGAATATTTATAATCGAATTTATCTAATGTATAAACCTATATTAAAATTTTTTAGTTATTAAACTTTGATTTTTACTCTTTTAACTCTTCTTTGAATTAAATAACAATAAATGTACTAATCTAATCCAAGTGGACCAAAGAGTTTCATATTTTATTCCTAAGGTAGTTTTTGGTCGAATTATACTTAGCCAATAGAATTAGGACATGTGTTAGGGTAATAATAATATCATTTTTTACCCTTAATTACCCTATTTACTTTTAACCGTGGTAAATAAAAGTTAAAAGTTTCTATTCACCAAAAATTATTTTTATCTTATTCAACTAAATTTTACTACTTTATATTAACCATGTCTCTTGGATTTTTGAAATTCCACTCACAGAAGCGGTAAAATTAAGTTTTATGTGAATTTGCAAATTCTCTTAGGGGGTGGGTAAAAGACGGTGAAAAGTTCAATAAATTTTTTATATATCTAAAATTATTTTAAACCAAATCCAATGAATTACATTGAATTTATATAGGTATTATGTATCTATTTTTACCTAAAATAAATTTAAATAAAATAAAAAATTATTTAAGTAAAAATTCGGTTTCAAACTACAACTCAGTGTTTTTTCACTATTCATCAAAAATTGAAAGTTTTCAGAAAAATATCAAAAATTCACCCTAAGTTTATTTCGATATTACAAATCCAAAAATGAAGTCCATTTTGAAAGATAAAATTTATAAAATTTAAAAAGTGGTTATTACTATTCATAACGGCTAGTTTGATTGGTTGTGGTGTGTGTTAGAACTCGAAGTTGCATACAACACACGCTACTATATTATTCAAAGAGAAGCGTACTATAAAAGCTTGGGGTGTTACACATTTTGAGTTATTTCTTTCATGTGGGTTACAATTCAATTGTTAACAAAGTGATAAGTGTTTATTTCACAATCTTAGCATTATTCGGTATTATTTATGTTTAAGTATCCATTGGGATAATTATATGATTTTAATATCTTAAAAAAAAAATTTATTACCCTATTTTTATTTATAAAAATTTAAACTTTTCCTTTAATTTCTCCCCCTTTAAGTACTAAAGACTCAGAAAGAATGTTTTCAAACAAAACTGACTTTTTTCAGTTGGGAATATGTTTCATCAATGTCCATATTTTATTTAAAATGTTTTTAGTTTTCATTAATTATTGATTAAATACATTTTTACCATGTTTTACTTTCTATAATTTTTTAAAAAGAATCTTCTTTTTGTTTTTCGAAAGATGTAATTTTGATTTTTTATCGAAAATGTGAATGAAATATTTATTTTAACATACATGGCTTGACAATAATTTCCCATAATCATGAACAATATATAATTTGAATCTTATTTTATAATTTTCCATGGTTATTTTAAAATTAATTTTTTTTGATAATATTTTGGAATATTTTTTATTTCAATATAAATGATTTTGAAATGAAAAGGGTATTTTCCTCAAGAAATCTTTCATTGATATTTTTAAAGTATTTTAATATTTTTGAAAATTATTTGGTGAATATTATGAATTACTAGGTATATAATATTTTTATAACATCCACCATATTACTTTTTATGGCTTATAATATTGATTTAATTATTGATTTTAGAAAATATTAATATTTAGTATGCTAGTTTCTCAATATGAATGTTTATGTTGATTATGAATTGATTTTTTATTCACCCCTTTCATATTTTAAATGAGTTGGAATTAGTAAGTGCTGAGTAGGGCCCATTATATCCCCTCAATGAATCATTAGGTCTCATGAGAAAAAATATTTTTCATATTTGGAATATAAATTACCTATTTATATATGTTGTCTTGGAATAAGACCTTGTTGATAAAATTATAATGTCTAACATTATGCATTCTATCATTTTGAAACTATTTATTATTATCCATGTGGTTATTTATATTGTTATGTTATCCACTAATTTTTCCCCTTTTTATTATAATAGTTATATATAATAGTTTATTATTTTTTTATCTTTTCAATATTATTCTGGTTTTATTTATTTTATAATAGCATCTGATGTATGCTTTCCCTAACTAAGCATTTGAGCTCACCCTTATTATGTTTACTTTACCCAAGTTATGAATAATGATTTTAAATTTATTTTTTCTATAAAGGTTTCATGTGTGGAGAATTTAATGGTAGATGATGTAGATTTTTATGAATCATTTGTTTATCTATCTAAGTTTCTATGTAAGAGTTATTTCAAATTCTCTAAAACTCTAATCCTAAAAGGTCCTTGAATATATAAATGATCCCACATTTCATTTTAAAGTTATATTTTTGGGATGGTTGAAATTGGGTCACATTTATTGATATCAAATCTATAAAGTTAATGATTATTTTTTTTATCATCAGACAGAGGAGCGTAGTTTTGGGGATGTTGTAGTTGGAATTAGAGTCCGGTTTGGATAACTATGGAGATTAGGACATTTTCATGTAAGGTTAACTTAACTATAATGAACTCCATATTGGTTTTATAAGTTTAAGGTTGATCATAAGTTCAAAGGAATATAAACCCCATTTTTAGGTTTTAATTGATGTGATATTAAGGCGATTAAGGATATTTTGGGAGAAATTTTATTAGGTTGAGGTATATGTAATCCTTAGGTTTAACATGAAGGATTTTTTTTGAAGAATGATATTAATTTTTATGGATGTAAGATGAAAGGTATGAGGTAATATTTGAGGATAAAAAATTTCTTAATATTGAATTTATTAAGGATTTTCATCATATTTTTGGGAAAGTTAGAAGAATTATATTTATATAGTTTTAGTAAAAGGAAAAACAATAGGTTGGTTAACAACATGTTACATCCAGAAATACTGAAGGGATTTAACCCAAAACAGAACAAAAAACAAGGGTGCATCACCTACCATTGGACTATGTGTTGTCATGGTTAGTATAAATATTTTTACTTAAATGATTTGATAGATAAATATTAATTTTATTTTGGGAATATATGTTTTATAATATAAATAACCCTGAGATTTAATAGTGATTCGTAAATAAATTAATAAATTTTTTTTCAGAAGAAGATCACTATAATTTTGGGGAACAATATATGATTAAGTTAAATAGAATATTATGAGACTTTATTTGAGTAATTAATGTCGAATTATCTTTTAGAAGAATATATAATTTTAATGTGGCTTTATGGTGATTCAAGTTATTTATGGAAATGAATAACATATTTTAGAGATTGTATGATTAGGACATATACATTTTTGGGTATATGATTTCCTGAGTGAATAATATTGGTTTGAGATAAATATTAAATTACTATTAGAAGAATATGTGATCAAATACTTTTGATTTTTGGTTTTTGAACTTGGTCAAGAATATTTAAAATAAATTTGGGGTTCATTATTTATCAAATGATCTAAGCTGAACTTTGGGTGTTATTGTGAGACTTTGAAGATTAATGTTGTATTTCATGAAATGAAGGTTTACTAATTTTAGGAATTATCTTTCCTTGTGCTAAATTTTTTGGTTTTGGTTAGTGTATAAATATAGGAGGAATAATTTTTTATGCTTTAAGGGATTATTTGATCTATTAGAAGTCGATTTTAGCGCTTTACCCATGAAATTGTTTTCTTAAATACCCATAGTTTGGATTAAAAGATGATATTGTGGTGGAAATTTATTAAATTATGAAATTATAATTGTTAATTAATTTTATTTTATTATGTTCTTAGTCTGGATGGTAAAGGAGATCCTAAATTCTAGTAAAATGATCTTGAATAAAAAATGTTATCCTATTACTTTAATCATTGATGAATCAATAGTCTTTTTTACATCTCTTTTATTTAAGATTTTATGGCCATTAACTTTCTCTTGATCATTAAATTTCTTTTACTTCATGTTTTATGTCACTCACTATCTTTATTTGGACATTAAATGTTTCCTCCATGCCCATATATTCACTTCACACTAATGTTCTCATATTTGGGAACCTAGTTATGTGTTATTACATATTACCTTTATATTTCCCTTTCCCTCTTGTCAAGAGAAAGTTTTATTAACTGTTTTTATAACATAGGATTTCAACAAAGGTATTTTTAAATGTCAAACCCTTGATTTACAAGATAAAGTTCAAATTGTGAGGTTCAAATTTATGAAATGGAGAGTTAATGTAATATCTCAATATTTTAAAAGAATACTATGTTCAATATCATATACAACATGCAACACTGATCTTAAAAGAACCATGAAATATTATTATTTAAATGTTATAGTTATAACCTAGATATTAAATTATAAATTCTAAATATAATTAAATTTATTATGAAATATATATAAAGTTACTACATAATAAAAATTCATTTATTAATTCTATGGAAATAAGCACTCAATTTTTTTGAAAATTCATTTCATGCTTTAAAAATATGTTTTCATCAAAAATGAGTTTTATTGAATTTTGTGAGTGAATATTATAATTAATTTTTGGAACTTTTATAAAATATATTTGGTTAAAGGATATAATTTTTTAATTCAACTTGAAAAATTTAAGTTATGATGAATTTTTTAGATTTTTTGAGAAGTTTTGTTTTTTCAAAGAATAGCGAAAAATAATGATTTTTATTAGAAACCGTATTTTATTTTCAAATATTTACAAGGTAAAATTCTCTTTTGGAATAGTTTTAAAATTTCATTTTTTCATTTTTATTAAAGAAATATCTAATTATGGCCTTTTTAATGAAATTTATATATGAATTTAGTATAAAAATATTTTTATACTTAAAAAGGTATTTGTTTGAAAAACAATTTTTCACCACATTTTAAGAGTTTAATTTTAAATTATATTATGAAATTTCTTTGAATTAAATTTTATAAAATTGATTCCATATTTGGAATAATCATAATTAATATTAGGTAAAAATTACAATTTAATTTCTAGTAAATATGAATAGTAACAATAGTAAATTTTTGTTATCATGGTAAAGGTAAAATGGGTTAATTTAGGTTAAAACTAATATGATAAGACTAAAAATTCAATAAAACACTTTAATAATTTCATTATATTTTTATATTTCATCCATAATCATGAAAATTTGAAAAATATGACCTTTTTCATTTATATTTTATTTTGACGTTTATAATATTTGAGTAAAAGATAAAGTAAAAAATGTCATTTTTTTCTCTTAATATCTATAATATTTTTTGAAAGGGGAAAAAATAATATCCACTTATCTATAAATAGTTATTTTAAACATGACTTATTTTTTATGAGGTAAATTTATTTTTAAATTTTATTGATGAAAAAATTACCTTAAAATCTTATACAATGTTAACATAGTGCTAGTGAAAGCAGTAGAAAAACGAACTAAATGATTTTAAAAACACTAAAGGTATTATTTTTTTTGATGAGTTAATGTGTATAAAGAAATTTAAAGATATATATAACATATTATATATGTTTTAAAGGCTCATATTCTAATTCCATTATTTTTATGTTCTTTTCAATGTCAAATTTTGGGAATAGATCTTAAAATGACATTAATAGTATTTTTTGTTAAAAATATTTTATTAAATTATTTAAAACAAAAATCATAATTTTTTTTCTATTGGATAAGTATGATGATAGATGTAAAAAAATATCATCCCTTGGAAATTTATGATTCAATTTATACTTTATAAATAAGATTATAACTTTTTTCTATTAAAAATTCATTACCATGGTTAAGATTAAAATCGGTTAACCAAGGGGTTAAACCAAAATATAAGGTTTAAAATGATATATAAACCTATAAAAATTTTATTTCATGATTATATTAAGGCTATATATTCCTTATATTAAAATAAACTCCATTTAGAACCATTTTACATGAGCAATACTTAAATTATATTATAATATTTCATGTATTTCTAAAAATGACATTAATGATATTTTATACTAAAAAAATATTTTATTCAATGATTTAAAATTAAAAAAGATAATATTAGGAAAAGTGAATGAGATATAGTTTAAAATATCAACTATGGTCCTTTTTTGGGTCAATTTTTTATACTAATTTTATGGACCCTTTAAGGGGAAAAAACATTGATATCGCGACAATTGTCAAAAGGGTTAACAATTGGTTAAAACAAATAGATTTGGGTAAAGAATCAACAAAACTTTTCAAAATGATATTTTATAATATTATTTAGAATAATAATTATCATATATTATATTAATATCAATTTTGATCCTTTGATTCATGAAATTTCATTTATATTAATTTAATACTTTAAGAAATTATAAGAGTGCCCCTACCTTAAATTATAAAAGGGCACCTTCTCCCCTCTCTTCCTAATACCATTTGAGAAATCTATACAAAACACCTATCCAATCCTTTTATAAAATAAATAACCACATTCTAGAGATATTATTTTTGGTGTAATACTATCCTTATAGGGTTCAATGTGTAAATAAAAGGAGGTTGTCTAAAATGGATGTATAATTTTTTACCAAATATTATAGTTTTATTTTTTCCTCTAACTCATTCAAATATTATTAAAAAAATATAAACAAATATCATTGGTATCTTACATATAATTATATATTTAATGTTAATTGATTAAACTATATCCATATCCTCTTCTATAAAATAGAAAATCAAACTATCGTTCGTGTATATGGCGGACTACCACCTTACGAACCATTGTAATTCATTTTCTATTATCACCTCTAAAATCTAGTTATAATGATGGATTTTATGTATATATATTGTAAATACCTGTAAATTTCAAGGAAAATATTTTTTTAAAATTATTTGGAATTTTACGAGTCCGTAGTTTCTGAAGACACTTGATTTTGAGGCTCGGTGTTCCCGGAATCGATTTATGAAGTTTTGTTCGGGTACGTTCAGTAAAAGTATGTACGAGTTTTTCTATATTTGAACTGGTGGTCAGAATTGAAATCCGAGAACACCGATGAACTCGTAGCGCCGGTATCCGATTAAGGGGACCTTTACCACATTTACGTTTTTTTGCGGGTTGAAAGTTAATTTTTAGGGTTTAATAAAAAAGTTAAATAAAATTATTTTGAACAATTTTATTTATCTGGGGTAGTTAAATTCTACATAGGGAAGTTATTAGTGGGTCCCACACCCACATAAACTCCCATGAGAGGATATTTGTGAGGTGGGGCCCACATTAACCTAACCTTTTAATCTCCCCATAACTCCCCCTAAACTCCCTTAAACCCCCTTATTTAATTATTGACAACTCCCCTCTTTAATTGTTAAACTATCCACTTTGCACTTGGTCATTAACATGACAACACCTTGAATTAATTATTTTGAACTCCAGAAATTAATTAATTACTTTGGGAGGTTTTGAATCATTTTGAAAATGCATGGAAAGTTTATTAAAATAGGGGGAGCCTTAATATATTATGGGCTTGACAAATGTTTTGGGGAAAAACCTCTGGAGGATTAGAAAGAAGTGTCCCTCTCTGCGAAGAATTCTCCACGACTCGAAGAACGGGAAGCTTTTCCTCTCCACTTTTCTTATCAACTGGAACAAGATCGTGAGGAACAACTTCACCTCTTCTTCTTCCTCCGCGTCAAAGGAGAAGACACCGCTAGCGAGGAGAATCGTCTACGACAACGGATCTTCCTCCAACGTTGATGGGATGACACCATTCTCTGCGATGCCATCTACCGAGGTGCACGTCTTCCGTGGCTCGACGATGTGTGACGTCAATTATCGAGGTAAGGGAATTATGTTCACTTTGAATTGATTAAAATTGTTCTTGTTCTTTGTTGAGAAACATGGTTTGAATTCGGCCAATTTCTACCGCCTAATGTGGAGGGAGCGGGCTGAACGCACAAGGCTCGACGACCCTCTGTAGATTCTTTGTTTGTGATTGAGGCACATTGGAAGAGGCAGTGACGGGAGAAGCGGCGGTTGTGCACCAGCCGTGTGAGGAAGAACCGCGTCCTGGAACCGCGGGCCGCTTGGCTGAAGGAGAACTGGCCGCCTAAAGCCGGCCGGGCCAAAGGGAGACGGCGGCGCAACAAGGGGCGCCGCACTATGGAGGACCGCGACCCGCAATCCACGGGCCGCTTCGGCGGTGAACCGGTCGGCTTGTCGGCCGGCCGGGTGATGAAGCCGCAGAACCCGAAGGTGCCGCGCAGCAGGGCCACCGCCTGCCCATGCAGGCCGCTTGCGTCAGGAAGGACGACCGGTTGGGAGGGCGGCGTCGCTCGACGTCTCCGGTACGGGAAAGCGGCCCCCCTCGGACCGCTCGGCCCCTCCGGGCCGAGTCACTCGGCCAGCCAGCCGAGCCGCGGCCAGTCGGGTCGTGCCGCATTGTGCTGGGCCGAGCCGGGCCGGGACGCGCCCCCTCGGGCTGGGCTGCGCCCCTCGGGCCAAGCCGCGCCTCTTAGGGATAGGCTGCGCGATTCACCAGGGCGGTCTGACCCTCTGCCGGGTCAGACCCGCCAAAACTGGGTTGACCTAACCAGTTGGCCCACTGGGCTTAATGGGCCGGGCCCGTTTCCACTTAAAGGTGAATATCTTTAAGGCCGCGTGTCCGATTGACGCGCCATCTATGGCATGAGAACCCTCGAGATGAAGTGGTCCTTATGAGTTACTCTAAGTGAGTTTTGGAAGAATTTGGAAAACGGATGGGTTGGTTCAGACTCGAAACCAACCAGGCCCTCAGAGCGGAAACGCTTATAACTAAAGGACTGGACGTCCGATTGACGTGTCGTCAACTATGTTGGTTTACTTTTGACGAGACAATTCTTTTGGTATACTCCAGACGGGATTCAGATGAGACTGGAGTATGGCTGGGTTGGATTGTACCCGAAAACCAACCGGGCCCCTGGAATGGGAAAACTAATAACTCTCAGACTGGGCATCCGATTGACGCACCGTCTGTTCCATTGGGTTCCTTATGACGATACAGAACTTCTGGATACATCAACTCATGACTTAGTGATATTTTATTTGTTTACCTTTGACTCGAGGAGCGGACCCTCCCGAAATCGTGCGTGCTGTGTGCGGGAACCCTAGTGCTGGCTGCGACTGTGACGACTATTGTACTAGGATCCTCCGTGGGTTCGACGACGACATCTACCGTACTAGGACCCTCCGTGGGTTCGACGACAACGACTACCATACTAGGATCCTCTGTGGGTTCCACGATGATGACTACCGTACTAGGATCCTCCGTGGGTTCGATGACGACGTCTACCGTACTGGAATCCTCTGTGGGTTCGACGACGATGACTTCTATACTGGGATCCTCCTTGGGTTAGACACCGATGACTTGTCACGACCCCCTCCCACCAAATATGCCCCTCCTGAGATGGAAATGGTGAAAGGGAGACAATGACCCCCGAGTCCCACCTCCAGTAGGCCCCGGGGTGGCGACTAACACCAAGGGTATGAGTTTTCATAAATATGGGAGGCATTACCCTTTTTATTATTTAGGATCGGGAAATAGGAAAAGTCAACCACCAAAAAGGAAAAGAACAAGTGTATATAAATAAACCCAAACCACGCCCACATGCATGTTTAAACAATTTATAACAAGGTACAAGTACAAGAAATCTCGAAGTACAATACAAAAAGAAAACAAGAGAACATCAACTACAAAAACTCCAACTATCCGACTAGTACGGTCCCGCACGGCCCTGGTAGTCCTCCTGGAAACCTGAAAGTAAAAGTAGGGTGAGCATACAAGTATAATTAGTAGGGAATCCTAAAGCTATCATGAACAAGTGGGGAGACATCCTAATGTCCCGTGAGAACAAAAGAAGAAACCTAGCAAGGAATTCCATCCACCCAACCTCACCAGCCACACTCACCAAAACACAAGCACAACAGGTAGTAGTATATAAGAAACAATAGTGTTGGGTACCCCACACCATTTCCCTTTAGTTAACTGCTCTTCCTAACGGAAAACATCCTAACGCTACCACACTCTCCCCGCCCGCACACACCTGGGCCTCACAACCACGTAACCTGCCCGCACACACCTGGGCCTCACAACCACGTATCCGGCCCGCACACACCTGGGCCTCACAACCACATATCCCTCCCGCACACACCTGGGCCTCACAACCACGTATCCCGCTCGCACACACCTGGGCCTCATCCCAAAGATTCTTGGGAAAAAGTAAGCCCGCCCGAAGAGTCTTGGGCCAATCCACCCCAATCAAAACCTACCCGAAGAGTCTTAGGTGTAAGGTCACCTCAAGCCATCACAGCCTAGGGGAGAAGGAGCAGGAAGGAGCTGGTAACTAAGGGAAACACACCCTCTCCCATGAAATGGGAGTGTTCGGCACTACGTACTCAACATGGGTGGGGTGCAATAAAACACAAAAGATACAGATATATATATATATGTATACCAAACACACAGCCCAACCTATGGCTTCTAAACAGAGAAACTGAGCACGTGCCTCGACACTGCTACTACAAAGCATGCATAAAACAAACAACCCCAACCCCATTTGGGTTTTCACGTTCAACATAATTAGTTATTTAGTCCCTTAACTACTGGGCAAGTATCCACAACCAACCACATCGATCGTTCGTAAAACATATCCCTGCCATCCACAAATCAAGTTAGAAAAAACACAAGCAACACAACCAGGTCCTTCTTATCAACCAACCAACCCATTGATTATTAACTCCGTTTCATTACCACGTCCCACGATTCATTAACTCTTCCACTTTTATTACTCACAACCCAAAGTCCGTTCACATTCAACCCATACCTGCAGCCCCACTACCAACCACCATAACCACAACCGCACCAAAAACCGTACATCATTATCCCTTTAATACCATTTATCACAGCCCCACTGCCCGTCACCAACATAACATTCACAATAACCCACAACCAAGCCAACTGAAGCCCCGCTGCTCACCCTTTCCACAACAACCCACAAAACACCCCCATCACATGCCACGCATCCAAGGAAACACCCACATGTTCATTATCCCGTTTTGTTTAACCGAGGTGATCACACTTGGGTTCTAGATTTTGAACAGCCAACTTTACGTGATTAACCAATTCCACATTCCACAAAGTTTCCATCCATAAGAAAATTCAGGAGAGGGAAACATTTAATTGTGTAAGCAAAGGCCCCTAACGACCATGATTTTCACTTTGTAGAAACTCATTCAATTCACAACATAATATCACAGGATATAAAGTAACAGCAATCACAAACTTCCCAACCCCATTCTTTAACCAGTTATTATATTTATTTAATGGTTCAACTATTTCTCATGAAAACAAGAGGATACCCACCCCACACGATGCACAAATTAGAGAGATGAAGGTAAGATCCCGGCCTCGACAGGTTCTGATCAAAGCGCTCCCCCAGATCAAGTTTAGAAGAAGTCCGTCGGCGTCCGTCACTTCTTTCAAGTCCCGACAAAACCTCCTTGGGTGGAATTCGGAAAGGAAAGACCGAAGGAAAGACAATGGAATCAGGTTCAGAAGTTCCGCCTCGTTGTTATGATCCCGTGGCTACTGACGGATCGTAAATCGGAGCTCGAACGAAGAATTTATGGAAGAAAAGGAGCCTTCGAGTCTCTTGGGAGAACTCTGCTTAGACGAAAGGGGAGGAGAGGAGTGAGTTAAAAGGGGGAGGGGACCCCTCCTTTTATAGGCAAGAAAAGTAAAAGTACACGGCGTGTACTTTATGGTACACGGCGTGTACTCGGTTATTTTACACGGTCTCCACGCAGCTTCCAACACGGCTCCGCGGCCGTTGACTGGTCAACACATGGTTTGAGGGTAACACATACGCGGGGAAGGACTAAACGGCGTGTAGTTTGGACACACAGCATGTATCCATTTATTACACATGGCAAGGACACGACTCCAACACGGTACACGGCTGTTTACTGGTAACACGTACGTGGGGAAGGACTACACGGCGTGTAGTTTGGACACACGGCGTGTATCCATTTATTCTATACAGCAAGGACACAGTCTTCAACACGGGGTATACCCGGCAAGGTGGTACACGACGAGTAGTTACACTACACGACGTTTACATCACATGGAGAGGACACGACCTGCAACACGGGGTATACCCGGAAAGGGGGTACAGGGCGTGTACTCAAACTACACGGCGTGTAGTTTCAAAATTCTGGAAAGTGTGGGAAAAGTCCATTTTACCCTCCAGAACACTTCTTGACCTTCTTTTTGGCAAAGGAATGGGCCAGAGAGATCTGGGCCATTACATGACTACTGTACTTGTATCCTAAGTGGGTCTGATAGTTTTACTTCTGTTCCAGTATCCTACGTGGGTCCGACAAAGTAGCTGGTCTAGTATCCTACGTGGGTCAGACAGCTTAGCTGGTCTAGTATCCTATGTGGGTCCGACAGCTTAGATGAATCAATAACTACATCTGATCATCTCTATCACTATACGAAAGATGTATACCTGTGTGAGTTGAGTCTTGACTTTCAATAATTATCATTGATGGGATTGACTTCATTCCTGTGTGGACTGGGTTGTGCTTGGGGTCGAGGGTTGGAGCCAAACTATAAATGATGACTTAGGTATATGTATGGGTATATACCTAAGTAGAGTTGGTAGATACTTTGTAATTGTATCTTTTCTTTGTGGTTTATCCTTTTTGGATTCTGGGAGACCTTCGGGGGTCTCAAGGTCCCTACTGAGTATCGTTATACTCACCCCTACATGGGCTATGACCGCACTACATTGTGTTAGATGCAGATGACAGACAACACTTATCGTGGTAGAGACTTGTAGAGCTGGACGGTACCCAGAGGTGGACCACTTGGTGGGACGTACACGGAGCAGACAGATGGACCCGAGGAGGTGAGGAGATTATCTGTACCCACCCTTCAGGTGGGATTCCCAGAGGACGAATCGGTGGTTGTTTCTTTACTATACTTCAGTCATACTATTTTTTAGTTGTACTGTACATTTCAGTTGGGTTTGTATTCTGGCCCATTTACCTTTTCACACTTACTTTTGTATTCAGTATTAATTTGTGCTTACTTCTATTGCATAATCTGTTGTGTTGTTTACCAATATAAAGGCAACGACTTCCCTTTTTTTGGGATTTACGCCTTTGGTGCTAGTCGCCATCCCCTGGACTATGGAAGGCGGGCTTGGGGTAGTCACGAAACGGGACCTGAGGACGGGTCATGAAAAATTTGTATCAGAGGCGTCAGTTCTACCTCAGAACTTAGTACTTTGATTATTTATTCTCTATAAAGCAATAGTGTTAAGATTATTGAGTGTGTTTATCAGTCCAGGGAGTCCAGTGTTGGTGCGGCGGCTGACGTATCCATACACTAGGACCCTGACTTCTGATTTCCAACTCAGTGCATGAAAACACTGATTGCATGTGTGTTTCAAAAGTTTTCATTGTGATTACTTTGTGTCAGCTCACCAGGTATACTGTTTTGACAGTGGAGCACCTGTTTCTTTTTAGGATGGCCCCACAAAGGCAGCCAGCTAGGGTTCCGAGTTATGTACGAGATGGTATCCCACCGAGCGACGAGGCCTCGGTGCATGACCCCATCACAACGGAGGCACCAGCGGTACCACTACCCGCTGGGAAACTGATACCACCCGCTCAGGCAGCAGAGAGTGGACGCCTCCTGAGTGTATTGCACGAGTTCCAGCGCCAGAGGCCGCCCATGTTTCAGGGAGAGATAGACCCACAGGAAGTTAAGGACTGGCTGGAGGCTGTCGTCAGAGTTTTCATATTGGTAGGGACACCAGCCGAACTCATGGTGATACTTTCCGCAAGTCTCCTGCATTTAACGGCAGGCAGATGGTGGACCCCAATGATCCAGGTGCATGATGAGACATATCTACTCTGGACAGACTTCGAGAGCCTATTCCGGGCAGAGTTTGTACTAGCCACCCTTCATACAGTATGGATTTAGGAGTTATTTCATCTGCAGCAGGGCAGCATGACAGTAGATCAGTACTCAATGAGGTTCACTGACCTCTCACGCTACTCAATAGATATGGTATGTGACCCGTTCTTTAGGGCCCAGACCTTCAAGCAAGGACTCAAGCATGAGATCAGGGCTTTTATGATCTCCCTAAACATCCCGATGCATGCAGGGGTGCTGGAGAGAGCCCTTCTAGTGGAGATTTTTCTCGCTGAGCAGTCACCAGCGGCGAGACCCTCCGTAGGACGACACGTAGCAGAGTCTTCTGTAGCCGGCAGTAGACAGTTGACACAGAGGTCCGAGCGGACCAGGCCATCAGGTGGGCGACCTCAGGATACAGGTTCGGTTGTGCGGGGCACACAAAACAGAGCCAACCATACGAGGAGTAGGTAGTGCTATGCATGCGACGTGAAGGGTCACATGGCTCGAGACTGCACAAACTGCCATGAAGATGAGCAGAAGATAGTAGAGGGACCTCCCAGGTAGAGGCAGAGGTTCGACCATAGTGCTTCAGGAGCAGCTGAACATGAGTGAGACTAGCTCCAGGCATAGAGACTTTTGAATATGATGCTTCTATCTTTGTTGATGTCATTGTTTGTGGTTGCTTTGTGTCTTTGTACTTTGAGATGCAGTACTAAAAGACACTTGTCCATCTGATGTTTGATTCCCTACCTTTTTTGTATGCTTGATACTGAGAGGTTCTGGTTAAATCCGTTGACTTGACCCTCACATTCGAGATTCTTACTGGAGGATACCCAGTGACCACACACTACTACTGACAGTGTGACTCGACCCTTGGAGTCAAGAGTAACAGTTGGATCTCTTGGTAGTAGCGTCGAGTACTTACGACGTATTCCATGGCATGAAATATACCATTCATGTCAGGATTGACTGTATTAGGCAAAGAACGTGGTTCATACAGTGGATGAGACCGAATTTCTCTTTTCGATAAGGGATAAATCTTAGCAGCTCTTGTAGGACGTAAGAGAAAAAGGGTGTAGTCGAGTTCTTTACAAATATCAAGTCACACCCATAGTTCGTTGAACAAACAATTTACAGTTTACTCTAATCTAAAAAAGTCTCAGGTGTGTCTTCTCATAGAAGGACCTGGACCTGAGACGGTGGCGTTGTCTTGAGTTCCTCCGGGACTATGAATATGCGATATTTTATACTCCTAGGAAGGGGAAAATGTTGTAGCTGATGTTATCAGAAGAAGATTAGGCTTCCAGCTGTTAGGAGAAGTGACAGAGCAGCTAGTCGCGTTGCCGATATCCTTTGTGGATAGAGATGGAGCAGCCTTTCTACAGTCTCTCACAGTCACTCCTCCACTACTTTAGTGGATTAGGGAGAAACATTGTGGAGATGTTGATTATGAGATGCGACGCGCTCATATATCTCCAGAGTAGGCAGAAGTCCTATGCTGATAGGAGACAAAGACCACTGAAGTTCGAGGATGGCGACCATGTTTTCCTACGGGTCTCACCTCGACGAGGTCTATGGAGATTTGGCCGGGGTGGCAAGTTATATCCACGATTCTTCGAACCTTTCCAGGTCCTCAGCAGAGTAGGCGAGGTGGATTACCGCCTGTCCCTTCCACCTCATTTGCACCGGGTGCATGCCATCTTCCACGTATCTCAGCTAAGGAGATACGTGCACGACCCGTCCCACTTCATTGACCATAGGGAGCTGGACATAGATGATAGGGAAACATTCTTGGAGGTCCCGGTGGAGATCAAGGATCGACAGGAGAAGGTCTTTCATGGACAGTTTATTCCTCTGGTGTGCATTCGCTGGCAGCACGAGAACCTCTAGGAGAGCACTTGGGAGCAGGAGGCTCATATGCGAGCTCAGTACCCCCTTTAGTTTCCGTATTGTGTGTTATAGCTTTATGGGGACGTAAATCCCTTAGGTGGGGGTAATATAAAAACCCAAAAATTTCATAGATTTTATTTTAAATTCTTTGGAATTTTACGAATCCACAGTTTCTGACGGCACTGGATTCTGAGGCACAGTGTGCCCAGAATCAATTATTGAAGTTTTGTTCGGGTACGTTCAGTAAACGTACGTGCGGGTTTTTCTATCTTTTGAACCGGTGCTCGGAATTGAAATCATAGAACACCGATGAACTCATAGTGCCAGTATTTTCTTAAGGGGACCTTTACCGCAACTGAGTTTTATGCAGGTTGAAAGTTAGTTTTTGGGGTTTAATAAAAAAGTTAAATAAAATTGTTGTGAACAATTTTATTTATCTTGGGTAGTTAAATTCTACATGGGGAAGTTATTGGTGGGGACCACAGCCACATAACCACCCATGACAGGATATTTGTGAGGTGGGGTCCACACGAGCCTAACCTTTTCATCTCCCCATAACTCCCCCTAAACTCCCTTAAACCCCCTTGTTTAATTCTTGAGGGCTCCCCTCTTTAATGGTTAAACTCTCCACCTTCCACTTGGTCATTAATATGACAAAACCTTGAATTAATAATTTTGAACTCCAAAAATTAAATAATTACTTTGGGAGGTTTTGAATCATTTTGAAAATGCAAGGCACGTTTATTAAAATAGGGGGAGCCTTAATATATTATGAGTTGAAAATTTTTTTGGGGAAAAACCTCTAGAGGATTAGAAAGAAGTGTCCCTCTCCGCGAAGAATGCTCTACGACTCAAAGAACAGGGAGCTTTTACTCTCCAATTTTCTTTTCAATCGGAACAAGATCATGAGGAATGCCTTCACCTCTTCTTCTTCCTCAGCATCAAGGGAGAAGACACCGCTAGCAAGGAACATCGTCTACGACAAAGACTCTTCCTCCAACGTTGACAAGACGACACCGTTCTCTGCGACACCTTCCACCACAGCGCTCATCTTCTGTGGCTCAACGATGTGCAACGTCAATTATCGAGGAAGGGGAATTAAGTACAATTTTAATTGATTAAAATTGTTCTTGTTCTTTGTTGAGAAACATGGTTTGAAATCGTCCAATTGCTACCGCCTAACGCAGAGGACACGTTCCAAACCCACACGGCCCAACAACCCTCCATAGACTCTTTGTTTGTGATTGAGGCATGTTGGAAGAGGCGGCAATAGGAGAAGCAACAGCCGTGCTCCGGCCGCGTGCGGAAGAACTGCGGCCCGAAACCGCGGGCCGCTCGGCCGAAGGAGAACCGACCGGCTAAAGCCAGCCGGGCCGAAGGGAGACCGCGACGCGACAAGGGGAACCGCGCTGCGTAGGACCACAACCTGCAATATGAGGGCCGCTTCTGTGGAGAACTGGTCGACTCGTCGGCCGGCCGAGTGAAGAAGCCGTGACACCCAAAGGTGCCGCACAGCAGGACCGCAGCCCGCCCATGTGGGCCGCTTGCACCAGGAAGGCCAGCCGGCTTCATCCGGCCAGTTGGGAGGGCGACGCCGCTTGGCGCTGCTGGTTCCGGAAAGCGGGGGGCCACCCCCCTTCGGACCGCTCGGCCAGCCGGCCGAGCTGCGGCCAGTCGGGCCGTGCAGTTCCAGGTTGGGCCGCACCCCGCCGGGCCGGGCCACGCGATTCACCGGGGCGGTCTGACCCTCTACCGGGTTGGACCCACCAAAACCGGATTGACCTGACCTGTCGGCCCACTGGGCTTAACGGGACGAGCCTGTTTCCACTTAAAGGTAAATATATTTAAGATTGCGCGTCCGATCAACACGCCATCTGCAGAATGGGGACCATCGCGACGAAGCGGTCCTTAGTCATTACTCTAAGTGAGTTTTGGACGACTTTGGAAAATGGCATGGTTGGTTTGGACTCGAAACCAATTAGGACCTTGGAGCGTAAATGCTTATAACTCAAGGACCGGACATCTGATTGACGTGCCGTCAACTACATTGGTTTACTTTTGACGAAGCAGTTCTTTTGGCATACTCCACATGAGATTCAGATGATACTGGAGTATGGACGGGTTGGATTGTACCCAAAATCCAACCGGGCCCCTGGAACGGAAAAACTAATAACTCTCAGGCCGGGAATCCGATCGACGCACCGTCTGTTGCGTTGGGTTCCTTATTACGAGACAGAACTTCTGGATACATCAACTCAGGACTTCGTGATAGTTGATTTATTGACCTTTGACTCGAGGAGAGGACCCTCCCGGAATCGAGCATGCTGTGTGCGGGAAACCTTGTGCTGGCTGCGACTGTGATGACTACTATACTAGGATCCTCCATGGGTTCGACAACGACGTCTACCATACTAGGATCCTCCGTGGATTTGACGATGATGACTACCATACTAGGATCCTCCTTGGGTTCGACGATGAAGACTACCATACTAGGATCCTCCGTGGGTTCGACGACGACGTCTACCATACTGGAATCCTCTATGGGTTCGACGACGATGACTTCTGTACTGGGATCCTCCGTGGGTTCGACATCGATGACTACTTTACTTGTATCCTAAGTGGGTCCGATAGTTTTACTTCTGTTCTAGGATCCTACGTGGTTCCGACAGAGTAGCCGATCTAGTATCCTACGTGGGTCCAACAACTTAGCTGGTCTAGTATCCTACATGGGTCTGACAGCTTAGATGAATTAGTAACTACATCTGATCATCTCTATCGCTATACGAAAGATGTATACCTGTGTGAGCTAAGTCTTGACTTTCAATCATTATCATTGATGTGATTGACTTCATTCCTGTGTGAACTAGGTTTTTCTTGGGCTCGAGGGTTGGAGCCGAACTGGAAATTATGACTTAGTTATATATATGGGCATATAAATAAGTAGAGTTGGTTGATACTTCGTGATTGTATCTTTTCTTTGTGGTTTATCCTTTGTGGATTCTGGGAGACCTTCAGGGGTCTCGGGGTCCCTACTGAGTATCGTTATACTCACCCCTGCACGGGCTATGCCCGCACTACATTGTGTTGGATGTAGACGACAGATAGCACTGATTATGGTAGAGACTTGTAGAGGTGGACGGTACCCGAAGGTGGACCACTTGGCGGGACGTACACAGAGCAGACAGATGGACCTGAGGTGCTGAGGAGATCATATGTACCCACCCTTCAGGTGGGATTCCCGGAGGACGACTCGGTGGTTGCTACTTTACTATACTGTAGTTGTACTAGTTTTTCAGTTGTACTGTACTTTTCAGTTGGGTTTGTATTCTGGACCATTTACCTTTCAACACTTACTTTTGTATTCAGTATTACTTTGTGCTTACTTATATTGCATACTCTATTGTGTTTTTACCATTATAAAGGCAATGCCTTCCCTTTTGTTGGGATTTACGCCTTTGGTACTAGTTGCCAGCCCCTGGCCAATGGAAGGCGGGCTTGGGGTAGTCACGACATGGGCCCCGAGGACGGGTCATGACATATATGATATTAATGAAATAATTATAATTATTTAAAGATAATATATCATCTATTTTCTTACCATTCCATCCTTTAGAAAATGATAACATAGTTCGTGTGTACCTGTAGATTACCACCTTAATGAACTGTTGTGAGTCGTTTTTCATAACCACATCACAAGGATACTATATAAAAGTGTATTTGAAGAAATTATATGATAAATATAATATTATAATAAATATTTATAATAAAATACTACTTACATTATTTCCATCATGTTTTTTGAAAAATGTAAATGTTACTCATGTGTACGTATAACCTACCATCTCTATTTTTGTAATGCAATTCATTTTTCATAAAAATATTTCATGTTTTATTTTAAAAGTATAATTTATATATAAAAAATATAATTATTTAATGGTTAGTATTCTATAAATTAGGGAATAATTACCACTTTGGCCATATTTAACATCCTAAAGTCATTTTGGACATATGAGTTTAATATCGTCAAAACATCCGATACAGAATTAACTAATTAAGTAATTAAATATTTAATTAAAATAAATTAAATAAATGGTTTAAGGATAATGGATTAATAATGTAAATGGTTATTAATAAATAAAATAATTAATATAAATCTATTATATAGGTGTTAAATCACATACATAACAAGTCTGGAATCAAGGTACGAGTTTTTCATCTCAAATTGTCTTCTTTGGGACATATGTTATGTTATAAACATATATTATTTTACAAGGTCTATATAACACCCCTTTGATATTTTATACCATTAATAGATTTACATTCTGTTATTTAAAGTTCTATCTTAAGTTATTTATTTCTTTTGGGTTACAATTTAAAGGTTTCCAAAGTGGTAAGGGTTTATTTCACAATCTCATCATTATTCGGGATTGTTTATGTTTTAAGTCTTAGTTAGGGAAATTATATGATATTTATATATTAAACCAGATATATTTTATTCTTAATTTTATATTTCTAAAAATTGAAAGTTTTCATTTCATTTATCCTCTTTATGTATTCAAGAGTCCGAAATAATGTTTTTAAGAAAAATCTACCACGTTTTCTATTATGTCAGAAATATTTTTCTTCTAGGTCCATATTTTATCTAAAATGTTTTCAAGAATGATTTTAATATTATTAAATATCTGATTAAATAATTTTTTATTTTTTTCTTTCTATAATTTTTTTTAATAGTAATATTCTCGTCATTTTTTGAATGAGGAGACTTTTACTTTTTATTAAAAATGTGAAGGGAATATTGGTTTTAACATACACAGAATGAACATAATTTACCTCTATCATGAACAATAAATTATTTAAATATTCCTTTACAAGCATAAAAGTTTATTTTTAAATAAATTGTTTTAATTAATATTTCTGAATTTTTTAGATTTTAATATAAGTGATTTCAGAATGAAAAGGGTCTTTTCCTCAAGAAATATTCTAGTGATATATTTAAAGTATTTTCATCTATGTCAATATTATTTGGTTTTTTTATAATTTAATGGGGATATATTCTTTTAATTTATCCACTATATTACTGTATATGGCTTATGATCATGTTATATCTATTGATTGGGGAAAATATTAAAATTTTATATGCAAGATTTTAAATAAAAATATTTATGTTGATTATGTATTAAATTTTTATTCACCCCTTTCACATGATTAATGAATTAGACTTTGTATGTTTTGGTAGGGATCTATTATTGCCTCTCAATGCATCATTATGTCTAATAAGAAAAACTAATTTGGGTATTTGGTATACACTTGTTTATGTATGTTGTCTTGGCATGAGGCCTTAATGGTACGATTATGATGTACAACATTATGAATTATATCTTTATAAAACTATTTATTGTTATCCAAGTGATTATTTATGTTGTTATATTATCCATGTATTTATACCATTTTTTTTTAGAATATTTGATTTTTTTTCTCAACCACATTATTCTGGTTTTATTTATTTTATGATACCTTTGGATGTGTTTTTTCCCTTAATGAGAATCTCAGCTCACACTTCTTATGTTTTTTACCTGGTTATGAAGAATGATCTTTAATTATTTGTGTCTATAAAGGATTCATGTGTAAATAATTTTATGTTATATTATGTAGATTTTAATGGACCTGTTGTTAATATATCCATGTTTCTATGTAAGAGTTTTTCCTAGTTCTCTAAAACTCTAAACCTAGAAGGTCCTTAGATATATAAGTGATCCAAAATTTCCTTTTTATGTTGTACATTTTGTATAGTTGAAATTTGGTAACATTTATTAGTATCAAATCTAGAAATATAATGATTATTTTTTTAGCAGTGGATTCAAGAGTACCGGTTCATGGCTGTTACATGTTCTATGTCTAGTGTTCACTTGGTGTCATATACAAAGGGATAATATAGGTATAAATACAATTTATATGACATACCTTATGGTGGACATGTTTTTATAGATATATGATTATGTTTTATGGATATTATACGCAAAACCTTAGTAGCTTGAGTAGAACTAACACTTTTCAAGAGGTCATTCCTTGCTTACATATATGAAATATGGATTTTATAGTTTTTTTCAATGCTTCTAAGGCTAGTTGGGTGACTTATTTAGGACTTGTATAAGAATAATTTTTTAGACAAAGTGTTTTTTTCAAAAATTAAGAGAGTTAAAATACATTCATGAAATATATGGAATGAAGAGAGTTTCATAAATTCCTTATTGAATTTTAGTGCAAGTGGGAGATTATTGGATGTGAACATAAAATACTTGCATGAAAATCATGATTAATACCTTAATGTGATAAATAGCTGCCAAATCCATTCCCAAATGATTTTATTATATATTAATCAAAGGGTTTGATTCATTATGGAATACGTATTCATTGAGGTACTTCAATGAATCAACATCAATAGCTTGTAAGGTTTGAGTTCCAGGATATGGAACCCCATACATTAAGATTATATCCAAAATTATTCTTTCCATTAAGATTTTCTAAAATGTATATATAAGAGGGATAGATCCTCTCTTGTTGGGAATACAATACTGTCGATCTATAGAAAAAACTCTTCCTCCTCATAGACTATTTATCACCATATGTGAAGGTACTAACATCCCTTCAGGAGTACAAGAATCCTCACAATATGATCATGGGTTCATTAACCTATTTACTCCCTTGTATATAGAGTGATTTTCTTAACTAATCCTTGTTATATTCCTTAAAAACTCTCTTATGATCAAGGAAGATGGTTGTTGTATCTTTAAAATACCATGTACCCTATTTTTTTGATATTTCATGCTATTTATTGCTTAACAATCACAAAAATAATGAACAATATAAATAAATATTCCAAAATAATGTCAACATATGATAATAGTTTAAACCTTCCATGGATCATTATCCTTATTATTTTTTAATAAAAAAAATTATCCTTCATCCATATCACACACCATGAAACTCCCTTTCAATGAAATTTCTTGATTCTATAAATAATTTTGACCCTTTAGTTTGTTTTCTGACACTTCTTTATCATTTGTCATACCCAATTTTTTTAAGTACCAAAAAAATTATTTTCTAAAATAATTATATCAAAATAAATTAAAATAAATTCACATACAATTTAATATAATAAACATAAAATTTAAAATACACCCAAAATATATGTTTATGATTAAATAAAAATTATCTATTTTTTATACTGAAAAAATTAATAGTTTAATCAAAATAAATATCAAATTATTATTTGTGAAAAAACCTATGTAAAAACCCAATTAAAACGTACACTAATCACACGATTATTATTTATACTCCTTTTAAGATCCACATACCTTTTTAGAAGAAGATTTAAAAATCTAAAACCCAAGATACAATTTATAAGATTACAATCCAATCTATAAAATATTTGGAATAAGGAATAATCATCATGAATTTTCCATCAATGATCTTGTTTTACATAATATAATCACTTAAGATCTATCTATCTCGATAAATACATATAGAGGAAGAGCCTCAAGAACCAATATGATTGTCAATATCAAGCCTATGATTCAGTTTCAATCCACTCAATCCTGGAAATAAATATATTATTCTATGATAAATAATCACCAAAACATCTCTCAAAATAATCCCTTGATTTGGATAAGGTTATATTTTGGAATTAATGAGGTTTAATGGAGGATAATCACATCTTAAAAAAACATGTTTCTTTTACCTAATTGCATAGTTGGTCCACAAGGCCGACCCAATAATGTGATTAACTATAAAAGTATCCTTATCTAATCTATAATACATAGTTAGGATACATAGTCCAATTGTGAACCTAACCATTAACTTACCTATATAACCTAATATACTTTGTATGGTTGGGATACAAAGTCTATCATGAACCTAACCTTGCACTTATCCTTAAATTATGAAAATTTCAAAATTATAGTAAAAAATCCAAACATAGTGGGAAAGTCACCTACCAAATATCAATTGTCCCAATCATCCCTACCATTTTATTTTTGTCCCTAAAAATCATTAGTATATATTCACATTAAATAAATATATCCATTACTAATACATATGGTCTTCTATCTCCAAATTTTCCTATGAAATCACTATGTCACCATAACACTCTCATAAATGGAATATTATATCCTCTCTTTCCTATCTACAATTTATGCATGACTTTCAATATAGGTTACATCTATATCGAAATCAACCACATCATAAAAAATAACCTGAGATGGATCCAGCTAGTATTTCATTAGTTAGGATTCATGGAACACATCATGTACTATAATATACCTTAGGGGAAATTCCAATTTATACACTATATAACAAATTTTTTCAACAATATCTAAGGACTCCAAATTTTATTGTGATAACTTCCCTTTATTACCAAGAATTTTATATACCATTCAAGGTGAAACTTACTAAAAAACCAATCCCTAACAAAACCAATCTATAGATCATTATCATCCATCATTATAATATTTTTAGATAGTCTTGGATGTCATTAATATCTACCACATAAAACAAAATCAACCAAAAATATATTGCACCAGACTTGGTATTAATATATACATATATCCCATGTACACTTGATAAAATGGTTAATGAAATGACCTTCTATACATTTCCTCAAAAGGATCCATCTGAATCGACATTTGGTAGTTTTTTTATAAAAACCCCACTAAAGGGACATGATTCTTCAATGATATCCCAAATACAACACATAAGCTTAAATAATTACTTCTTAATATTATATATTATATTTCAATTTCCCATTAATCTGAGGATGATATGAGTTACACATCTTTAGTTAAAAACCCATTTTACTCTAATATCCTCTCCAAAAATTCAAAGTAAACTGTGTATCTGTATTTGAAATGGTAGATAAAGGAACTCTATAGAGTATAGACAATTTCTTTATGATTAACTTACCTAAAAATTATATTAATAATGACTTATAAATTGATAATAAATTATCTAAATTTATGAGTTTATTTATAATCACTTAGATAGTGACATGTTTCCATGGTGATCTTGGTATTCCCATCATGAAATCCATTACAATAATTATCCCATATAAAAATTGTCATAGGAAAAGTTTTAAAAAGAATAATAGGTCACTAATGATGAATTCCATCTATTAACAAGTGAAACATCAAGATGCATAACCACCTATCTCGACTTTCATTATTCTCTACAGGATCTATCATCAGATATCATAATACATCATTTCCTCTCTAGGATGTTCCACATAATTAGATTTATAAAATTATTTCATAAATGACTCTATTTATTAAATACATTGTAGATTCAGTTACTAGTTACTACCCATAAATGGTCCCCCACCCAATAAATAGTATCGATAATCTTATTACTTTCAACACCATTCACTTATCCATACTTTACTTAGTCCAAAAGTGTAGAAGCAATGTCAATTTAATGTAACACCACGTGATATCCTTCCTCATGAGGCTCAAGATATTAATACACCTTCTTTTTTATCAGCTTCTACTAAATCTATAATTCTTTAACAAATTGAGTCAAACTACTTGATGAAACAACTAAAATATTACAATTACTTAATGTGTAAGACAAATCATAGTCAAAAGTCTAAAGTTACCCATCCCATATTCTTTTCCTCAAATTCAAGTATCATAGGGAGGAAACATACTTTAGATATTTGTAATCCAAATATAATATAAAACCTTCACCAAATAGGTAATGTATTTATATCTTCAAGGCTTGAAAAACCACCTCTAGCTATAAGTCATGTGTAAGATAGTTATTCTAATGTGTTCGTGTTGTGCCTAAGTGAGTATTGATTTATTTCTCAATGGTTCAATATGTTTTTTAGTGTAGTAATGATAATAATAAGAAGATTTATATGGATTCATGATAATGAATTAGATTTCATTATTTAATAAAGTATCCAGATCATTCTATAATATTTTTATATTTCTTATATGATTAATGGAAAAAGAAACTATTAGTCTGTATGTTGAAGAACTCAGGTGGAGAAGTTCAAGACACAATGTAATTTATATATGATGATTGTTTGAAGATGATATTAATATTAAATAAATTTGTTAATAAAGATAAAAAAATATTTAAAATATGATGTGGATAGACCTTCTATAGGTGATACAGATAGTCTGGATGAGGAGCACAAATATTCCATGAGGTCCATCGACTACATGAAGAATTTGGTTATGTGTGAACAACACAATTTTTTTCATTATAAACCTCTACATATCATCTATTAATATGAGGATCAACTGTAAGTAAAGATGGAGTTTTCATGAGAAACGTCCAAGGATCTTCTATGAATATGAGCATCAACTATGAGTGAATATATATTTCGTGAGAAACCTTCATGGTTCTTACATTAATATGAGGATCAATCATGAGTAAAGATAAAGATTATGTGATAACTGAATAGACTTTCCATGAGTGGATGAGAAGTAATAAATGTTGGATAAAGAGGAACTGAGTTTTTTTTTCAGTAAATAATGTAATTATATAGATTTATGTAAGGTACTTCCATGACATATACATATTAAAAAGTTGAATTCTATAGTGTAGTTGAATGTTATTGCATAGACAAAGTGATCAATGTAGCCAAATGATGTTGTGTATCAAAAGTGATCCACATATGATAACGTTGATGTGTAAATAAAGGGTAACATATAGGTGAACTCAGGCTATGTGTGGGATTTATATAGGAATTTTAGAATGATGAAAGGAATTATATCCGTATATAATGGGTGAGATTTTTGGAATTCAAAATTATTAAAATAGGATGATCCATGTGTAAGAGAAAAGTGAGGACATAAATTTGGAAATATCAAATGTATGATAGATTAAGTCCTTTGGGTTCTTAAAATATGGGATATTTGAGGAGTTTTTTAAGACACATATATTTAAATATCATGTAAAGGAATGAATATTGAGTCTTCAAGAAGTTTGAAAGAAGATTCAGATGAGAATTAAAATGAGTAATAAATCAAGAAATCTATTGACTTATTTAATTGGAAGAATATCACACCTTCCAAATATTGTAGAGTTTCTAAATATGAATGGAAATTAAATATTCACATAATATCTTTATGTGATTATAAATACATGAATGTTGTGAAAGAATATGAAATGAGGTGAATAAGGAAATAATTTTGAACTCATATACCTAGTGTGAATTGATCTTTGAGAGCCAGATACATCCATTATTGAGGATAAAAGAAGGTGAGTTTAATTTAGGAGTCACTAAAGGATAAAAACCTAAGTATTATATTTTTAGGAGAATTTAGATCATACCAGATCAAGAATGATTTTTAAGATCAATAGATCATTAATAAATAATTTATTGAAGATATTGAAGGAATACATGAGAAAGGATAATCCTATAGGCTAATGGAGGAGGATCATTTGATGAAGAAGGTGATATTTCTACTATGGCATCAACATGAAGAATGCGGATCTTGGGACTGGGGCATCTAACTAGTAGCTGGGGAGGCTCAAGGCTAGGGTGCCTAACTAGTTTGTGGAGGAGAAGTACAGTTAGGGTGTCTAACCAACCGAGGAAGAAGAGTTGGTGGTTGGGGTATAGAACAAAGGATAATTGGATGATCATCTACTATAGGGACTAACTAGTTTCTACCTAACCGTTGCAATTGAAAAATAAGATTATTGTGGAGAGTCCATGTTGGGGTGTCTAACCAACATGGAAAGGTGTAGGTCATTACCAAACCTTGTAAATAACATGTGTTGCTCTCTTATTCATCATCACTGTACATAATGTGAGGTTTTCAGATTATTTTGAGTGGATTGATAACTCTATAATTTTTAAGAGTTTAAATTAAAAAGTACTAATTCATAAAATAGGAAAAATTTTCACTCCCTCTCAATGGTCTATCAAGCCCTGTGGCAGTATAATTAGCATCTGATCATAGGTTTCCTCTAAATATCCCTGATGAATTATGAGATATAGAGAATAATAACTTAGTCAACATCTAATGTGGTCCCACATTTTATGGTATGAATTATCATAGCTATAGAAATATGATACTACCCTATCTACTATCACTCGAGATAGATGTAAGAGATGCTACAAAAGTGGGGTTTTCAACCATTTCTAAATGATCTAATTTGACTCAAGATGAAAAGATAAATATGGATTTAGATAGAAAAGATCAAAATTACATCTTGATGACTCTATCAGAAAAGGTTTACATAATTCCATGGGTTTCTAGAAAAATAATTTTATGATGAATCTTGAGAAGAATAATTCATCATCTTATTTTTATTCAGATGATGAGGTCAATTTCTTTGCTGAAATTGCAGACAGCAATAATTCATCAAATATTGATGATGATGGAGAAGAAATGATAAAGCTGGAAAATAATTTGAGAGGTGATTTTGAGTCATGCATTGAGGATATTACAATTATTATATATAAAATAAGACAATGATAGAGGACAAAAAATGAGACTTCCATGAAAGAAGAGTATTTTATTAGGGAATTGATTAAAATTAAGGAGATAAAATCATATAAATTGAAGGTAAAAGAGCTAGAGAACATAGTGAAAGATCTTAAGGAAATAATTATTATAAAATAATAATATATCTTTTATACAAAAACCATTTTTATC
Source organism: Viscum album (assembly GCA_963277665.1). Classification (NCBI taxonomy): domain Eukaryota; kingdom Viridiplantae; phylum Streptophyta; class Magnoliopsida; order Santalales; family Viscaceae; genus Viscum; species Viscum album. The sequence goes on from OY728144.1 coordinate 201,495,037, forward strand.
ACTTTTCAGTTGAAAAAGGCGTGAGAAGGCTTCAAAAAATCAGTTGAGGTCAAAGGGGGGTCTTTTAAAAAATTGTGAGAAGAAAGATTCAAAATAATAAGGTAAATATATATTGATTCATATTAATAATAGATATTTATACTCTAATAATGTAGGTTATATAATAAAAACAAAGGAGTTTAATATGGAGAAGAATGAATGGAAATATCTCACACAAAAGAAAGAAATGTATGATCTAAGAGGATGAATTTTCCCAAGAAAAACATGGCTTACTTTTCAATAGGAAGACATCAATAAAAATATGGACACATCTGCATTTAATCTGGTAGAAAAATGTTTTAAGGGTTTTGTTGAGTTTTGGTAGACACAGACAAGAAACCTATTCTTATTGGTTTAATATGTCTTTACTAAGAATGTGTCAAGATACAAGGATAAGTTTTAATGAGAATACGAGGAAAAAATATTTGAGGTGATAAAATATGGATACATTTACACTAAAGTTTTGTGCACATAACTTTTTTTTTGGTTTTAAAAGATGTATATGGTATATTCGTCAAGAAATTTCATAGAACTATGGTATACATGAATATACTTCAAGGATATATTACCTTTTTTGAAATATGGGAAAATTATAAGAAGATGAATGAATTTAAATAAATGTGATGAAAAGATTATGTTATCATGAAGAAAAATGATAAAACCAAGTGAACTGTCAAGAAAGAGTGCCTGATAATCTAGACAGATCTATTGAAAATTTTGAAGATGATGGTGAGTGCTAAGGATAATGGAAAGAAAGTGGCTTCAGAAGATAAGGTGAATATAGATGATAATTCATATATAAGTAGAAACCTAAAAATTCAGAATTTTTAGGTTGGAATGGCTATTCCAAACAAAGAAGAATATCAAGGGAGGAAATAAGATAATCAAATAAATAAGACTCAAAATATAAATATGAGACCAAATAAATCTTCACATACTAAGATTAGGAGAAAATAATGGCCTAGGATGAGAAGAAGCACTCAGCCTAAATGTTTTCTCTCAAACACAAAGTGGTACCTTCTTATTCCATATTCTTGTTGTTTAATTGTGTGATAATAAGTAGGGAATTGAAGTACATAAATTTGTATTGTAAAAATAGTATAGAAATGGGGAAATTTAAGTGATTCGACATTTGGATAAAAAATATGACAAGTTCTCTTAGGGAGTTATTAAGAAGAAAATTACCCATGATGAAAAGAAGATGAGTCCATACCTTTAGGGGAGAACAACTAAGAATATAGCTACAAATATATTATTTCCAGAAAATATGGAATTCATGGATAACTTTGATAACCTAAATGTTCAGGTATGAAAATCACACTTAATAATTTTGATTATGAATGTATAAAATGATTTTATTTAGAGGGATTTTTATTTATAAAAACATGATAAAAAGGGGGAGTTGTATGAGGTATATGTAGGTTACATGTTTCTTTTAAATTAATATCTTTTTCACAACCACTATTTGAGAAATGATAAGAATCTAAGAATTATACAACATGAATGGTAGTGTATGAAAAACATAGACAACCATTGTTGTGTCTCTCTTTCTTCTTACATTGGGCTGGACCTTGTACACTTGGAGTAGAATAATTAATGGATATTTATTAATAGAAACATGTGGTTTTATAGTTCTCTCATATTTAAAAAAAGAGATAAGAGGATGAGATTTAATTGATAGATAAAAGAATATTTGAGGTACTTCCATAATAAGTGGCAAAGGAATCATGAGGTTACAACCTAAAGAACTCATGTGGAGAAGTTCAAGACATAGGGGAATTTATATCTAATTATTATTTTAAGATGATATTAATTTACAAGATATGGGTTAATTATGATAACACACTATTTTCAATATGAATTTGATGGACCTTCTATGGGTGATGTAGGTTGAACAGATGAGTAGCACAAATCTTCTGTGAGGTGAATCAACCATATAAAGTAGATGATTTCAAGTGAACAACACAGATCTTTCTTGAGAAACCTCCATGGATATATCATGAACATGAGGATTGACCGTGATTGAAGATAGAGATTCCATGAGAAACCACTATAAATATTCCGTGAATATGAGGATCAACCATGAGTGAAGATGGAGCTTCCATGATAAATCTGAATGGGTCTTCCATGAATATGAGGATCAATTATGAATGAAGATGGAGCATCCATGAGAACTACATAGATCTTCCATGAGTATATGAGAAAGTACATAAGTTAGTTAAAGTGGAGCTGAGTCTATTTGAGTGAAGTTTATGATTCTATAGATTCATTTAATGGACTTACAACATGTATTAAGATCATCATATTCGAATGCTATTGTGTAGTTGAATGCTATTATGTTTTCAAAGTGACCAACATAGATGAATGCTAGTACACAACTGAAGTAAACCATAAAATGGAATTATTTCATGTAACCAAAGTGAACTACATTGGTGGATTTAGTCCATGTATGAGATTCATGTAAGAATTTTATAATTACTTAAGGGATTATATCTTTACATACTAAGTGGGATTTTTTTAATACAAAATTCTTTAAACATGAAGATCCATGTATTAGAGATGCATGAGACTATTCACTTGGGGATCTCCAATATATGAGATCCTAAGTCCTTCAGGGGTTTAAAAGTAGTGGGATTTTAGAAATTGTTTATGAATTGGATATTTAAATATCGCATGAAAGAATGAAGACTGGGTATTTAGGAGGTTTAAAAGAAGTTTCTTATGAGAATTCAAATAAATATTAAATCGAGAAAACTGTTAACCAATTTAAATGGACTAAGATGACACCAGCTAAAGATTGGTGATTTCCCAAATATGAATAATAATTTAATATGAATGGAATATATTCATGTGATTACAGTTGGGGTTTGTCTTAGTGGTAAGCACCCCATAATCTAACATGAAAAATGGGGGTTCAAAACCCATTGGGCAGAGGTACTGTAGGAGTGGTGGTACTGTAGCAACGATGTGTACTATAGCGGCGACAATGGAACTGTAGCAGCGGCAGGGTATTATTGTAGCAGTGGGTATGGTGTGGGAACTGTAGCTGGCTGGTACTGTAGTAGTACTATTTATAGAATGGTCCTTGGGCCAAAATGTTGGGCCTACGGGCCATATAATGGGCTACATGCCCACTGGGCCTTCAGGATATGTAATGGGTCTCCCTCAACCAAGTTAAAAGAGGTATTTGATTTTATTTAATAATAAAATTAGGCTTCGGCCCCAACCTTTAAAAAAAATAACTAAGAACTCTCATACATAGTTGAAATAGATCTTTAAGAGCCCGATACATCCATTATTAAGGTGAGAATAATGTGATCCAATTATAGGAGCCCTTCAAGGTGATATACATGAGTATTCAAATTTGAGTAGAATCTAAATTTCACTAGGTTTAGATGGATTTTCAAGACCATCATATACTTTTTAAAAAAGTTGCTGTAATTACTTAAGGCATACATGATAAATACCGATCCTTCTAAATCCAAGATGAGGATCATCTAAAGAATAATGAGATATTTCTACTACTAGATCCACACGATGAAGAAGATCTTCACGAGGGTATTTAACCGATTTCTTAAGAGTCTCATGGATAGGGTTTTTAACCATTCATAGGATGAGAAGGATGGTTGGGGTGTCTATTCAACAAAGTCAAAAGAGTTAGTGGATGGGGTATAGAAGCAGGGATAACTAGAGGATTAACTATCGGGGTGCCTAACGAGTTTCAACCTAAATAATTTAATTTCAAAATAATATTGTAGTGGAGAATCCATTTTGGGGAGTCTAACCAACATGGAAAATAGTAGGTCTATGTAATAAAACCTGTTAATATTGTGTGTTTCTCTCACATTCATCATCACTATACATGAGGTGAGGTTGTAAGATTATTTTTAGTTGAGAGATAACTATGATAGGTTTAATATGGTGAATTCCAAATAAATAATTCTTAAAAGGATATCACTATTCCCCCCCCTTGGTGGTCTATTTGGACTGGGGCACAATATTAATAATTGTCTCAATTCATATGCTAAAATTAGATCCATACATAATAACACATAACAATAATCTCATGATCTCATGTTAATATTTGAAAAACCTTTCACACCTTTCAGATGATAAAATAGATCATTAATATTAGGTAAAGGGTATTTATTTTTAATTGTTAAATTTTTTTAGTAAGTCAGTGCATAATCATAAGTTACCATCATCCTTCTTGAAAAAAAAAACTGATTTCACTTAAGGTTAAAAAATCAGTTGAACCAAACCCTTTCTCTTCAAGCCCTCTAACTGAATCATCAACTGACATATCTTTATAGGTGGAATATGATACAAAGTTAATGATATCAAATTAATTCTATGAAACAATTAAATAATGAATTCAATATCTCCCTCATGTGATAGTCCAAATATGTTTTTAGGAAAAATATTTTGGAAATATTCCACCACACAGACAACTAAATTTTATTTTTTAATTCTACTAATCCAAGAACCAACTTGACTAGATGTCATGTTAAATATTTAAGGTTTCAAACAATAGGTCCTATACAACGTTTTTGAATATACCACTTTCTCTAAAAGGTGTAAAAACTTCTATCAAGTTATGTAAAAGAAACTCTATCACCATATCATTCAATATGATCCTTAAACTTCACTGTCTAATCCATTCAAAATATGATGTCATATGTGTATATCTCTAGAACCAAGAATTACTATGAGATATATACATTATAAATCATAAGGGATTAAGAAGGAAATATAAATATTAATTCTATAATTTCTCTAAGAGGAATCTCATGATTCATGAAATAAGACATTAAATCCATATGAAAATTCAATTGGCCGACTAGTCGTGAAAATATGAATGAAAAATATTCACTTGTATCAAATATAGTAAGGATCATGGTAGAAGCAGTAATAAAAGTAACTTATATTATAATGGGTTATGATTTAGATTCCATTACTTCATTCTTAGAACTAAAAAACTATCCCTAGTTCTTCTAATCCTAACCCAGTTAAGATATACCACCCACTATCATTTGTAACTGTGCTCTAGCTTACTTCAATTTCCTCACAAGCATCCTATATCATTGTCTCAGGTTGAATGATCCAAACTAAAATATTAATATAATTGACTAAAAAGAATCATTGAATTTCCTGGATATATATACTAGTGATATACCCTAGCACGATGGTAGTTCAGGCTTTTAAAAGCATTAGAAATGGGCTTTTTCAATGCTATAAAGTACTAATAAGCTATGTTTCTTTAAAATCCCACAACCTTTATCTGTGTTAACAGAAGCAGTAATAAAGGACACATTTATCAGGGTTAAAAAAAATAACTAATAAATTACACCTTTATCATTTTTTTATATGCTGATAAATTGAGTCTTTATTAGCTCTTTTATCAGCACTAATAAATGTTTCCATTATAATTACTTTTATTTAGTGCTAATAAAATTAAAACAAATATTTTTTTTCATTTAATACACCCATTTTATCAACGCACTAACCCCCTATCATAATGATGTGTCCCCCACACACTTAGGCCACAATATTTCTCTAACCCACCTCCTTTATTAGTGCTTTCCAACCCCTTTATCAATGCTTTTCATTCCCTTCAACCTTTCTCATAATTGGAATCGAACCCCTGACCTCTGCCTTCAAGACTCTACTCCTTTACAACTACACCATTATGATTTGTATAATATTTTATGATATATCTATTTATTATATATATATAAATAATTTTATGCATTTATTTATTCATATAATTATATACATTTATATATTTATTTTTAAAAACAATTTAAAAATATGTCAATATATTGAATATTTATATATTATATATATATATATATATATTTATATATATATATATATATTTACATATATATTTATACATATTTACATATAGTTGTATATTTAGATGTATATTTTCTATAATGTATTTATAAATAATAATTATAAATATGTTTATATAATATATTTAATGATAATGATATATTTATAAAAAAAGATTATATATAACATATTTTCACAATATGGACACACATAGACACACACACACACACATTTATATTTCACACATACACACATGAATATTGACATGTAAGTATTTATTTATATGTATCGGAATATACACATAAATATATATTTTTTATTGACACATAGATATTTATATAAAAACATTACTTATATAGGTATATATATATATTAATACATTTTTATAAGGTAACTAAAATTGATATTTTTTATTTTAAATAAAATTAATAACAAATATTTATTTTCATATGGATTATATATTTAAAATATTTTTAGGTAAATATGTTTAAATTTTTATTTGTACAATTGATTTATTACATGTAAATATATGAATATATAAATATATATATATAATTATAAATAACATTAAAATATAAAAAATGATAAAATTTAAACATTATAATATCTATATAACTGTAATACTAGAGAATAAATTTAGTATCTACTGAAAAAAGACAAGACGATCCCCTCAAATGATGGTTAAATTCCATCAAATCTTCAAAATTAAAGTATCCTGATAAAAATATTGGTTTTGGAGGCATTCTAGGCCTTTTTTGACCTTGAAAAAAATGCTAACTATGGTTTCCCCAAGTCATTATGTCATATATATTTTCAAAAGTATTGATTTGACATGTGGTACATCCCAAATATACACCCATATCAAAATGTATGGCTAGTTGAAGTTCAAGTGATGTTTTCAACTTATTGCAGATCATCCATTAATTTTTTGAATTTTTATGTCATAAAATTGTTTTTAAATGACTATTAATCAATACCAATATCAATTTTTAATTATTCTATATTCAAAATTTCAATGAATATCTTATATATTCAGAGTAAATTCATATGTTTTCCTTATATAAATTATATTTCATAAAATATATTTTATTCATATCAATATAAATATATTAATGTATTAATGTATGATTTTTAATTATATTTTTTTTATGAAATAAACTTTTTTTCATTTCTAACATTGCATTGATAAATTCTACCCTTTATCAATGCTAATAAAAGATTAGATAAAAGTGACCTTTTTCAATGCTAAAAAAACACGACAAAGGTATAGTTTTTTAGTGTTGATAAAGGGTAGTTCATAATATCATGTGATATTTAGTAGTGTGGGTTTGTTAGGACAAACCATATTTATATTTTAATTATAAAACTCTAATAAAATCCAAACTATCTTTCCCTGAATATGAATTTATTCTTGTTGTGTTATTATGACTATCTTTCTAATGGGATTCATCACATTTCATTTTTTATCTTCTAGAAAAATACTTTCCTACATCATATCAAGGGAGAAAAGTATGCACACTCCATGAATGCATTATTTCCCCTAATTCCACTGCTAATTTATTCCCCATTATTTCACAGGTGGGTAGATCAAACAGAATCACCTCTGAATGAATCTAATTTCAAATCATCATTTATAAACATTACATATAGAGATTATCATTCATGATTAGATCCTATATAAAATAAAATAGACCCCCAAAGAGATTACTATAATCCAACACTATCATGTTCCCTTGGTCTCATTCCTGGAACTCCTGGGTTTTCTTTAGTTTTAAAGTATCTATATTGAAATATTGACTAAAAATATTCTAGAATATAACCTATAGCACCCCTAATTCAAGGTACGCATCCATTTATTCATTTTTTTAGATTAATATTTGTTGGGTTAGTTTACTAGAAATTTTCCGAGGTTTAAGAGGAGAAAAACCTAAAACCTAGACAAAAAAATGATACAGGGAACATTCAAAAAATTAATGGTGGTTTCATGACATGAATCAACCTTAGTAATATTCCATGAAATTCGTTCATTTCATGAAAAGCTTCCTTAGGTGTTCAATTTAGAGAGTTCACGATGTGAAACAGGTTCATGGCGTGAATTAGTTTCTTTAGAAAATAAAAATAGGTGTTCTTTTTTTTTAAAAACCACATATCAACACATTCACAACATGAATGGTGGAATAATGTCAAGAATCAATCTGGTCCAGCTAGTTTTATTCATTTATGTGTGTGTGAAGCCTCATTCGATTTAATTTTTCTTCCTCTTAACCTCAATGGATAACCGATATTATTTCTAGTGATCCATAATAAACAGACTTTGTTTCTAATGAATATTTGGGAACTCAATTATATAAATCCAAGGTTAGGATTAATATCTACCTTCTTGTATTATATATATTCATGTTAGATTCATTAGAAGCATTGTTCAGTGTGTGATTACTATATCTATGGGTTTGGATATTTGGTGATGAGATCATATTTGGTTTTGATAGAGGAATAAAAGGAAGAGGTATGATCCCTAGAATTGTCTTAGATATTTTGTGGGAAACAATCTTGTGGTAGGTGGGTTCTCTCCCACTCTACTATTCTGGAACTTGATGGATTGAGTTTTCCCAAATTGTTCTTATGATTTTCTTAGAAGTACCTAGAGAAAATTTACATAGAATATACATGTGTTGATGTTATTTAAAAAAGGGTTGTTTTGAAATATGTAATTTATATTAAAAGAAATTTTTTAATTGGGAGTTTGGAATAATTGTTTTGGTGTGTGTTTATGAAAAAAATGGGATAGAGCATGGTTCTGAAGTACTGCCGACAAAGTGGGATGGAGTATAGTTGTGAAGTATCACTATCTATGAGTGATACCAATATTTTGTATGTGGATGTATGTGTGTGTGGGTGTGATTAATATAATTATTATTCAAAGTAACATGGAATGAGTTTGGTTATGATTTTGATATATACTAATTATCTGCTTCTGTCATATTTTAAAGAGAATGTGCTAACTTCTTCCTATCCTAGTAGTGTGTGTTGGGTAGTCTCTAGGGATTATCTATCAAGTGTTATGCTCACCCCCTTATTGGGAACTTTGGTGTGTTTATAGATATAATCTACTATGATACAGAGAAAGGGAGAGTTTATTACTTCATTAGTGGAATTCCTTAACATTTTTATTATGCTTTATGAATATAGAGTTGTGGAGTGTCTACATTTTTCTCTATTGTGGTCCCTCCTGGGTGCCCAAGTTATCATGTGTTGGATTTTTCTTCTTAAAAAAATTTATATTATTTTCATTATTACTCTATTATGGTTATTATATTTTTGTTTTAGTGAGTCATGTGGTATATTTCTCATGCATCATATTGTGAACTTGGATTCTATATTTCTTTTGATAGGTTTTTTGGGTTTGTCAGGAAAATAATCCTCCAATGTTCTCTTAAGACCTTTGAAATTATATCCCGCATTTGGTTTCTTAGGGATGTCATATTAGGTTAGCAGCACTTCGTGTATTCTCAAGCTAATGAGTTGGGGGTAGGATGTTACAAATGCTATCAGTCTTGTTTGGTCCTTGAGTTGGGTTGATAGAAAGGAGAAATTAATATTGAAACTTGAAATGTGTATCTTAAAAATATATATCTAATAATTTTTTGTTTAAATTTAAGTGACCATGGTGTTTTGGATATATAAGTTTCTAAGAAACTTCTAGTAAATTTTTTAACTAATCATTATGGGTATAGATAATGAGTATAGTATATCGTACATTAGAACCAAGACATCCCACTAGGACTACACTATTTATCTACTATTTAATGAGTTTGAGAATGGATTAAAATGGTTAAAAAGGTTGATTTTTGAAATGATAATTGTAGTTTTGTGTTTTTATGATGATTTTGAATTTTTAAGCCTTCAGTTCCTATAATGTGATGATTAAATGGTGTTTTATTTTGGTTATAGAAAATGGCACCTAGAATATACTATAGAAATTAGTTGAAAGAGGCAGCAGAAAATGTGGATTCATCTGACCCACAGGTGAACCAAAATTTTTTAAAAAGTATTGTACAATAATTTCAAGCCATTAAAAAAGTAAATCAATATAATGAACAAGGAAAATGGATTATTTAGTGTAGTTTTAGAAGACCCCCCACTAGTTTTTTGAGAAGATTCTGAAATCAGAAGGCACAAATGTGGCTTAACCAAATGAAGCTAATTTTTAATTTTCTTGCTACACCATTGGAGTTGAAAGTGAGGTTAGAGACCTATATGTTATAATATATTGCATATTAATTGTGGGATTTATATATCTAAGATAAATCTAAATAAGTACTTATGTGGGAGGACTTTGAAGAATTGTTCAATATAAAATTTTATCCACAAACATTCAAGATAGAATGAAAAAAACTTCTTCATCTTAAATCAATAAAATGTATCTATGTCAGACAATGAAGTTAAGTTTATGAAATTGGTTTGTTTTTCTCCAAAAAAAGCTACTAGTGGATCATTAAAGGCATAAATCTTTGATTTTGTATCATGGATAGAGATTTGATCCAAGATAAAAGTTTTTTTTATAATGGATTATATAGAGATAGTTAATAGAGAAATAATGGTAGAAAAAGGTCTTCTTGGGAATCCTACCAGAGGAAGTATGTTTTTTTCTATGGGAATAAGTGGAAACTCAAGTACTATAAACAAGATAAAGAGAGATATCTAATCTTAAAGAGGTAGTACTACTTAAACTCACACTTCTTAATAAGTTAAATTTCCTATGAGATCTAGAAGAAAAATAGGTTATTTCTAATGTGGTTCACTTATGAATAATAAAAATTAATGCATTGCAACACTATGGAATTTAAACCACTATAGAAAGAAATTTTATATCAATATATATTTTCTTAAACATTAAAAATCATCAAGTGGAACAAGTTTGACCCAGAATCAAGTATATAATTATCTAATTTAACCATCCCATTAGAATAGTTTTCATCCACAAACACAGGTGAACCAGAACACTTCTAGGAACACTTTGGTTTTCCAGTCAACACCCCAACAAGGAAGAATGATCTATCCTATAACAGTTGATTGAAAACTTTATGGAGTATAGAATGCTCTCACACATGAGAAATTGGGTCCCTCCATGTTTTAAAGAACCATTCTTACAATATCAACCCTTATGCATGTCTTGTTTGGTATTGGAACATCACATTCTTTCCTTTATTCTTCCTTGGATAAATAATTGGGACTATATGTGGAAATTATGCCTCATATTATGAGTATAAATAGACCCCTTTGATAGTAGGAATGTAGAGGATTCAAAGACCCAACATGTTCCACTAACATTTATGTAGTACATTTTATCTATGAGTTTATGTCCCTGGAGATGAATTATTTTTATTTAATCATTAGTATAGATTTGATGGTGGGATTTAAGGCCCATATCGAATTCTATGTGCAACAGGTAACATTTATATCCCTAAATGGATTCCTTTATGTATTTAATGGGGATTTGGATATAAATTTTGGTATAGTAGGACCTTTAGTGATAGTGGATGAAACCATATAGGGCTATCTAGAAGCAATGAAATTTTAAGGTTTCCATGAATTAGTAAATGGGACTTTTACTACTATAGTGGGGAAAAACACAGGTTTCATTCAGAATGATTTCTTTGGGTTACCACCTGAGTGGAAAATTAAAATTTCTATTGATATATTCTTGGAAAAAGAAATATTTCATTACTTTCTTATAGAATGGATCCAAAAAAGTAGAGTGATTTATAGGTCCGACTTAAATATTTGGAATGTAATGGTTTTATCAGACCTAGTACAATACCTTGGGCTACACTAGTTTTATTTTTCAAGAAGGAAGATGATTCTATCTTCTTATGTATTGATTATCATAAGCTGAATCAAGTTATGATAAAAAATAAATATCCACTTCCTCAAATAAATGATTTTTTGATCAATTAAATGGATCAAAGTTGTTCTCAAAGATTTATATAATCTCATGATATCAGTTTCTTAGATTTATAATAGAATATATTCTAAATAAAAAATTCAGAGTAGATATATCCACTATGAATATGTCATCATGCCCTTTTTTCTTATGAATAAACCTATATCTTTCATGGCCTTGATGAAATGAATCTTCCATAGGTACCTTGAATCCTTTATTTTTTTATTTTTTAAAGAAATTAATATTAAATATCATGGAAAAAATGACCACAATGATTACTTAGAAATTGTACAGAGTACATTATGGAACCACCTTTTGTATGATAAGTTTTCTGTGTATGAATTTTGTATCCAAGATATATCTTTCCAATTTCATTTTATTTATGAAGAAGGAATATCTGTTGACCCAAGAAATATAGAATCAATTATCTCTTGATAGAAACCAAAGAATTTTTTTAGATATGAATCTATAAGGAATTAGTATGCTATTATAATTTTTTTTAGGTATTTCTCTAGGATTTTTTCTCCTATGATTACTTTAACAATAAAGGGTGTTCCATTCATATTGAAATATAAACTTAAAAAATTATCTCTTGAGCTTTAATATTTTGTCACATTAGCACCCATCCTAATATTTATAGATCCTATTTAGGGCTATGAGGTATATTTTGATGCTCCTGGATGTAGTCTTGGTTGTGTTTTTATATAGGGATACCATGTTGTGGACTATGGTTTGAGGAGATTGTGAACAATTGAGAAAAACTATCTAACTCATGACCTGGAATTAGCCGTAGTTGTCCATTCCTTTAAAACATAGTGTCATTACCACTTTGGAGAAAAGATCACAACTTTCACTAACTATAAGTGTTTGAAATACATATTTTCTTAGTGATAATTGAACTTGAGGCAATGAAGATGGATATGATACCTCTAGATATTTGATTTTGAATTAGTATACACACCCGATAAAGGGAATTATGTTGTAGATGCGTTGAGTTTAAAGATTAACAATGAAGTAGTTTGAAATGTTTGTGAAATGTACAGTTGATGAGCATTATTACTGTCATAAATCTAGATTTCATAAAATAGGATGATCATGAAATTTTATTCCTAGATAATATGATCCCTAACATGATGTATTTTTTGAAGTATGCTTATATAGAAGATCCCAATTGTATAACAATTTGGTCAAACATAAATTTTGGGATACATATAATAGCTAAACATAGGATGAGAACTCCTTATTACATTTTAGGAAATTAATCATAGTTCCTTAGTCTTTCTAAGAACAAATATTTTCAGAATATCACCATTCGGAATGGGTTATTCATCCAGTTATTTAGAAAATGTACAAGGTGATGAAAACTCATTTCTAGTGGTTAAGTATGAGGTGAAATATTTCATATTTTATGATTAAATTATTAAATTTTCATTTTTTAAAACTAGAGCATTAATGACTAGAAGGAATTCTACAGCCTATTCCTATACTTGTATGTAAGTGGGAATATTTTATAGTGGACTTCATCACAGGTCTACTGAGAATGTTATGGAATCATGATGCTATTTAGGTGATTTTGGATTAAATTATCATGTTTGAAACACTTTCTAACTATCATTGAATCAAACATTATATAGGATTTGAAAACATTTTACATCCAAAAAGTTGTCATGTAAAATGGAGTCTCAATTTCAATTGTATTTTATAGAGATCCCAGATTCACTTCTCGATTATGGTGATTGTTGCAAAAGGCTATAAGAAGTTAACTGACCATGGGAAAAAAATATCATCTATAAAAAGAAGGTAAGTTATAATGAAAAATTCATATAGTATAAGATATTCTTAGGTTTTGTTTTATTAAATTTTATGGCTCACAGGAAGACTATATGCCTTCAGTGGGGTTCTCTTATAATAAAATATTTTAGTAGACAATAAAAATGGCGTGTTTGAGGATTTTTATGGACTTCCTTATCATTATACACTGTGTTGGGTGGAAATTGGAGTGAAATAATTGATTTGACTGAGTCTTTTATATAATATTATGAATAAAATTCAGATGATCCATAAAATAATGGTTGTGGCTCAAATCCAACAAAAATCGAATGTGAATAGTCATCACCAAGCATTATCTTTTGATGTGAGTAACCTTGTATTCTTGAATTTTCTACCAAGATTTAGTCATAGCTTCTTAGGGAAATAAGTAATTTCATCTCTATAGTATGTGAGACCAATTGAGATTGTTAAGAAGATTGGAACTATTTCATATTAGTTAGCCATACCGTTGAGATTCAGTGCTATCTATAATGTTGTCCATATTTTTCAACTGAAAAAGTATATGTGGGGTCCCATTAATGTGATTAGTTGGGATCATGTTACTATTGTTCTAGATGTGATTTTTACCTATTAACTAATACATATAATGAATATATAGGAAAAAAACTTGTGAGGGAGATATATTTACTTAGAGTGAGTTTTATGGAGGCATGGTCAGGTTCAAGAGGAAATACGAGAATGAGAAAAGTTTATGTAGGTATAATGGAATGATTTTTCAAGGGTTACATTGATACAAAACTTCTTGAGGATGTAATTACTAATAGTGTGTAGAATGTAGAACCCCCAGTTTGATGTATGCCATCATATTATGATTTTTTATGGTAATGAGTTTTTAGGTTAGTCTATTGGAGGTGTTCCGTGGTGTAAGAGGAGAAGAACCTAGAACCTGGATATATAAAATCTTTTAGAAAATATTCACATTATTAATGTTGGTCTCATGATGTGATTCGACCCTAGGGATAAGCTATGAAATTAATTCATAGTGTGAAAAGTTTCACTCAGTTTTTGGATGAGGTAGTTCACAGTGTGAAATAGGTTCCTAACATGAATGAGTTTCTTTGGAAAATAAAAAGAGGCCATGAGTTTTTTAGTGAATAACACCTCTTAACCCCTTAAAACATTAATAAGGGATTCATGTTGGGTATTGTTCATGTTTAGAAAATTTTAATCTTTTATACATGTGTGAAGCCTCATTGAAATTCCTTGCTCTTTATCTCAACCTCCAGGGATTCCCTTGGTGATTTTCGGTGATACACAACATCTGGTATCTAATTTCAATGAATATTTGGGTTCTCAATTGTGGAAATAAAAGGTTAATATTTCATTCTCCTTTATTTTAGTGGATATCTTCATGTTTTCTTGATTGAAACCATATTTCGGTTTGTGAGACCCAAATTTGTGGATTTAGATTTGTGGTGAGGAGATATTATTGGGTTTTAATATAGGAAGAAAAGGAAGAGGTGTGATACATGGAATCATCATAAATATTTTATTCCAAAAAATCTCGATGTAGGTGTATTTTATCTCACTATATTGTTTTAGAACATGATGGCTTTATTTTTCCCAAATTTGTATTATGCTTGTCTTGGAAATACATGGAGTAAATTTATATAGAAGATCCTTGTTTTAGTGTAATTTTTAAGAGGGTTGGTTTGAAAGATGGAATTTATGTTTAAATAAATGTTTTAATTTAGAGTTTATAATAACCCTACTATTTATTACATATTTAAACATGATTTATTACATAAACATTCACTTAAGAAAACTTTGAGGATCGAGAGGTCTAGTGTCTTTGGAAATTCGGAACATTACATAATAACATAGAACATGAAACACAACATCTTTATTGAAAAATTCTTTTACATGACCACAAAATTACTTTGTAATTATATTTTCATGGGATAACATGAGGAAATTCATAATAAAAGGTTGAGTTATAAAGCCCAGTAAGGGAGTAAACAAGGCATAACATAAAGAATACAGTATATGTTAGGCAATAGGCATATCAATGGAGTACAAGAGAAACATGAACCTAAAGGCATGATATAAAATGATTATGATAATATGTAAATTTGGAAACAACATTTAACATGATATTATCATGATACAAGGCTCATTGCACATGTATCATGAGTAAACCCTCATTGAACTTGACGTACCATGAAACTAATCATTACCCAATTAATTGGAGCGCTATCAGAGAACACCCTTCATAACCATGAACATAAAAGGATTAATGAGAGATAAATAGGTCTCTCATCAGTTAAACATAATTAGAGAAGTATGGGGGAGGTTTTAAATCATACCCCAACATTTTAATTGAAATAAAAAGTGTTTTAAAACATAAACAAACTTGGATAGAAATGAGAAATGAAGGAATCCCTTACAAAATTTTGGGATGCTAACAGGTATACATAAGGGTTCATAAGAGGGATAAATGAGAGTAAAATGGGATCTCATAATTTATAAATAAAATGGGAATTAAGGATTATATATAAAAACATATCCAAATATAGAAATAAAATAAATTCAAAGACATAACATGGAAAGAATTCTTGATAAAAGAGGAGGGTAGAAAATCCCTTATGGAATTTTGACATAGTAACTGGTGTGATTAAAGGATAATAGGGGGGATTGATGAGAGTGAAATGAAGAAATCATCATATATACATCAAATGGACAGTATGGGGGTCTTGGAAAATCATAACCCAATATATAAATATAGAACATAAAAAGCATAATATAAAAGAGTAACTTGAATGGAAATGAGAAGAGTGAAATCCCTTAAAATATTTTGGCATAGTAATGAATTAGGTAAGGGTAAAAATGATGGAGGTTAAATAATAATTCATTAAAATAACATTAAATGGACAAAAATATAATGATTATAAAAGAATCACATTATAACCATTCGAAATTACAAGAACTACTTTCAAATAAGATGATTGAATTTTAAAGGGGGAGAGGAAAGTGAGGATCCTTTACTTGAGTGTGTGACTTCAAGAGCTTGAGGAGGGGATTATTGAGAGATTTTGGAACCTTGAAATATTTCTAGATATAGTTGGGAAGATGTTGGTTGAGCTCCAAACAGTATTAGTGAAAAGGAATGGGAGACTGAGTGGGTTTATATAGGAAAAGAGAAGGAATTCTTTATTATTTAGGTTTTGGACACTACACATTAAACTAATCAAAACCAAAAACCATCCCACGGTTTTTGAAAAAGTAGAGTGTAAAACATTATTTTTTAAGGAAAATTTCCGAACTTATTAAAATACTAGGCTTGTTTATGTGGAGGTGAGTCACACTCTCAAGGAAATCATTTTAAAAAGTTAAAATATTTTATAAGTATTGGAGGGTCCACTAAGGAACCATAATTTTAATCAAACAAATCAAAAATCACATTATTTTAAAAGTAAAACATATATTGGAAGAATACAACTTTTATAGTATTTTATTACATCACTATTGTGTTATTATGATGTCATAAAGCACATTATATATTTAAATGGTATTTAATTTTTACCCAAAAAATCGACTGTCTCAGAAAATTATGAAAAAATCATCATTAGATAATGTTGACGTCCTGAATCCAAAAATTATTTTAATTTTATTTAAATAATTTCATAAAAATTTTAATTTTTACTTTTAAAATAAAAATCGATATTTATCGAAAATTGATGGGTTTTAAAAAATAGAACCTTTCAAACCTTAATTAAAATTACAATTGTATTCATAAAAAATTATACCATAATTTGTATTTAATAAAAATTAATTTTGTAATAATAAATTTTTAAAATATTATTTAATTAAAAAATCCATTAATTTATCATAATATATTTCTTAATTGAATATTAACTAAAAATACCATTTCTCCTTTAAAATACATTTATAAAGTAACAATAATTAAATAAATATATATTATTTATTCTATAAAAAATTAATGCACATAATTATAGTACTAGTTATTGTTACATAACCCCTTATAACACCCATATAAGACCTAAGGGTAAGGTAAGAAATGGTGATAGACTCTTGGGCCAGCTCAGATAGCATCGCTTGGGTAGTAATATCTATTAACTTTCACTTCTCTCATATGTGATTTAGTTCAATCTTATCGTGTTGAAGATCAGTTTGGGATTGATCAAGAGTGAAGCCCAATGACACTACCTCCTTTTTGAGCTCCAAAAAATGGTATTTATATGGATTAATTCTACTAGATGAGTCCATCACTTCCTTTGTCTGAGTAAATTGGTTTTGTTAAAGCCCTATATTTATACTAATCATGAGATCGTTGTTCAATGAAAATATTAGCAATGGTAAAAAATTTTAACGGTATTTTAAAATCCAAAAACATAAAACCAAGGAAGTGAATATGTTTTATATATCCATTTTACATAATAATACATTTAATTAGATCAAGAGTAATTTTCATTAATAAAATTTTGTGTCATTACAGAGTTTAACATAATTATGTTGGCATGTGTTCATGTAAAAATGGGACGGATCATAGTCGTGAAGTACCACCATCAAAGTGGGATAGAGTATGGTAATTAAGTACCATTGTTAATCTAGGACACCAAGATTGTTTTTGTGGATATATTAATGTGTTTTTTTGTGTGATTAATGGAATTATTATTCCATGTAACAAGAAACGAGTTTAAAATAATTATTTAATGTTTTCCATGGAACAGGTTATGATTTTGATATAAATTTCTTATCTACTTATATCCTATTTTAAATAAAATGTGACAACTTATCCTTGTATTAATGGATTATGTTGGTAAGCCTCTCAGAATTATCTACAATGTATTATTCTCACCCCATTATTGAGAACTTTGGTGCGTTTGTAGATATTGTCTACTTAGATACATGGAAAGGAAGTGTTAATTAATTATCTAGTAGAATTCCATGATTTTGAGATTATGTTTAGTGGAACTATATTTGTGGAGAGTCTACATATTGGTCTTCTATAGTGCCACATGGGTTCCTGATTCATCATGTCTTGGAGTTTTTTTCTTTTACTTTTTTATATTATTTCAGTTTTTACTCTATTATGGTTCCTATATTGGTATTTTATTGAGTTATGAATTTTATTTCTCATGTATCATATTGTAGTCTTGGTTGTTATGTATCTTTTGACAGGATGTTTTGGTTCTTAGGTAAAATAATCCCCCAATGTTCTCTTAATACATTGACATTTATTTCCAGCCTCTGGTGTCTTAGGTATGTCACATAAGGCTAGTAACACTATCTCTTCTCAATTAAATGAGTTGTTGTTGGATTCTATACCACCAATGTCAGATCCTCATGTAGATTTTATTTCATGACTATCTACCCCCACTTAAAAGCTTATCTATCAATCACACAAGTAGTAAACTACACCTTTAGCATCTAAGGGTATGAAGGTATTGATTTTTTTTTGATATTTTATAACTAATATTATGCTTTTTGTAATCCACCATAACCTCTAAATACAAAAGGATTCTATATTTATATCTCCAAAACACGATCCACTTCCTTAGTTTTCTTTTGATCGATCCCCTTTCCATGTGCATGAATCTCGTAGACCAAAAAACTTAGGTGTAGAAGAAAAATCCCTAAATTCATAACTTTATCCCCACAATTAAACTATATGTGGAGGCATTTTTACAATGTCCTAAAAACCATTAATAAGGATACACTACACAAAAATTCTCTATAAACAGATCATAATATTCTAAGAACTCAACACATAGGATTATAGTCTATATCTAAATGAATCTATACCCTTTTGGGTTTTTTTGTTTTTTATTAGTAGTTTAATTATAAAAAACTTTATCAAATAATTTCAACCAAATTATTTGAAATAAGTTTTTTTTTCAAACACATTTGAAACCATTTCCCCAAAAATAATCTTATAATATAATCATTTTTAAAAATCTTATATAAAAATATATCATCTCTATACTTTCCTACGATGATACATTAACACAGTTCCCATCCTAACCGATCATGGTTCTAATTACCTACATGGGAAATTGAAAAACATCCTATAAGTGATCCTTTAATCTCTCTTCATACTAAAACTCCCTCACAAATTATGTTTTTTTATAAATTGGTTAGTTGTACCATTTTATGTTATAAAACCATGCGCTGATTCTATTTTGAAATAACTTAATCCAAACATATGATCCCAATGATATAATTAGAATCATTCGAAAAACTCAAGTTCATTCCATGATCACCATAGGCTAAAAACCATTTCTAAGGAATACAACACAATTATTGAGGAATTATTTCCACTCAATGTAAAAATATAACTATAAGAAATGAAAATGAATATTTTTTATGAGAGATAATATTTGAATTATTTTTATTTTAATTTCACAAAGAAATACTTCATATTTTTTTAATAAATTGGGAATTTAAAACATTTTTATCAGAATAAAATTTTATTTAATTAGAAAGTGGATTAAATGTGTGATTAAAAAATATATATTTTTTTAATTTATTGAACAAAATCTACCTTAAATATTTAGTGTTTTGTAGGAAAATATTTTTTCATTTCAATAAAATTAGGCTTAGCATAAGGTCATCAAACTGAGCCCTCAGGACACAACTAGTGAAGGGCTAGATAGCCTCACCATCTCCTCCATACTACCCTATATAGACGACACATCATGGATTATTACTATGAGTTGAGCCACTTTTCTTGCCCATAATTCCATGTATATACCATATGCAACACCTTCAGTTCACCATCCTTGCCTATAACTCCTCACCATTGAATTCTATATCTAACATAACTCCTCCAACTATTGTACTCATTTGCAAGAAAGTTATCCAATGCTCTGGGACCACTAAGGCCGTATACCCTTATATTACTAGAGAAAATCCTTTCAACAGTTCTAGAAAATTCCATCAACTACACTAAAAAAGTGGTGTTGATCTAAGAACTGTTAAAAGGGGGACACTTTTATCAGCCCTAGAAACTTTCTTATAAAGGGGGCCTTTATTAGTGCTAAAAAAGAACTGATAAATGCGGTAATTTAGTAGTTATTCTACTATAACTGATAAAGGAAAACCTTAATTATCACTACTTATAGCACTAATAATGGTACCCCAATATCAACGCTAGAAATATCATTGATAAAGCCTCTGCTGCTGTAGTGTACTTCTAGAACTATAACACAATGCAACACTAAATAAAGGCCCCAAATACAGACAATAGTAAAAAAAATATATGATATGGAAAAATAATAATTTAATTCAATTTAATATTACATCACAAATACAAAAACACACTATATTATATAAATTTAATGAATTTTTTTACAATTACATTAGCAAGAAAAATTTATCACAAACGTTCAAAAACATCAATGGTTTTATTTTTTTTGGAACCTGACTCCCTCTCAAAAATATCAATCATGGTATCAACTGCTGAAAAAACTACCATAACTCAAGAAAAATAATACATCTTTATAAGAAAACAATTATTAGGTTTGTGATACAATAATGAAAAAAATTAAACATAAATATGAAACAATACATTAATAAAATGTCAATGTTAAATTGATAATGGACACTTTATGTCGTACCGGTCACAATATGTGTCATATTGACGTGTGACTTATTCCTTCACATCAAAAATGAATTATAGATATTTTTTATAAATTATTAAAAAAAATAAAAATTCATTTTTTTGATTTTGAGTATGTCACATGTGTTTTTTATTAAAATGTCATTTTAAATTGATACTAAAAACTTCGAGTTATACTGATCAAATCATGTTTTATTTTGAGGTCATATTTGTTCCTACATATCAAAAATGACTTATTAATATTTTTCTTAAATTATCAAGATAATCTGATTTTTTTCGTTTTTAGTGAGTGACATTCATTTTTAACTAAATTGCCAATTTTCGACTGATAATAGACACTTTGAGTAATATCAGTCGCACCGTGTATCTAATTGATATGAGGTTGATTCTTATGCATCATAAAAAACATATGGATTTTTTCCCTAATGTATCAAAATAATATAATTGCATTTTATTAGTTTTAAGAATGTCATTTGTCTTATTTACTGAAATATATTTTAAATAAGAAGACACAATTGGAGTCATATTGGAAAAACAGTGTGATGGATTGAGTTGAGGATGATTTATACACATCAAGAATGAATGATGGGTAATTTTTCTAAATAATAAAAACAATATAAATGAATTTTCTCAATTTTGAGTACGTCGGTTGTGTTTTTTTAACAAAAATTTCATTTTAAACTGAAAAAGAAACACTTTGTGTCATACCAATCACATCATGGGTTGGTTTGATATGAGACTAATTACAAAACGTAAAGAATTACATATGAATCATTGTAATAATTTATCAAGACAATATGGGTGTGTTTTATTAGTTTTTAGTGAGTGAAACATTTCTTGAACTAAATTGTCAATTTTAAACAGATAATTGACAATTTGAGTTATATTTTGAAAACCGTGTATCATATTGAGGTGCAATTTATTCCTACACATCACAAAGGAATTATTAATCATTTTCTAAAATTAATAAAACAATATGAATGTGTTTTATTTTATTTGAGTATGTGATATGTGTTTTCAACTAAAATGTCACTTTTAAACTAAACACACACAAATTGAGTTATATCAGACACCCCGTGCATTTGATTGATATATTTACAAAAAAAAATTACTTATGGATCATTTTTATTAATTATCAGAAAAAAATGAATTTATTTTCTCAGTTTTGAGTATGTCGCTTTTCTTTTTTACTAAAATGTAAATTTTAAAGAAAAAGACACACTTATATTCATATCATTCATACTGTGATTTTGATTGAGGTGATGTTGATTCATACATGAAAAAAATGACTTATGGGTCATTTTACTAAAGTATCAAAACAATCCAAATAAATTTTATTAGTTTTGAGTATGTCAATTGCAGTTTTTACTATAATGTCATTTTAAACTGAAAACACACACTTCTAGTCCAACAATCACATCATGTGTCGATTTGATGTGAGAGTGATTCCTATACATAAAAAATTAATTATGAATTGTTTTCCTAAATTATCAAGATAATATGGGTGTAGTAACTCAATTTTGACTCAGGTACGAATTCTTAAAATTTTGGTCTAATTCACTCTTATGAACCTAAAGTGGATTCCTAATGACTTCAAGAAGGTCTTAGGGGTGTCTGAGGATTGTTCAAATCCCAGGACCCAATTTTTGGAGAAAATGGTTTTGTTACAAAGTTAGAGTAAACAATGCGGTGAGGAAGCATGACTAGTCTAAACCATACATATGGTATTCATTTTCGAGTAAAGTTATATCCCATGGTTGGCACACAGTTTCTCAAACCGTGTGGCATAACTATATGAGTGCCCCCTATTCAATAGTTTCTCATGCATAGTAGACATAAATTTTGGGATACCATGTGGCCAAACCATGCACCGGATAAATTTTGGGTAGTTATTAATTTCCCCCCTTAATGATCTAATTTAACCACTCTTTCCTTCTATACAATTTACCAGTGGGATGAACTCCATTTTCTCCCATTTTGGAGCTTTTTGAAGGCCTAAACTAGGGATCAAGAGATCTCCTATGTTTGGGGTTTGATCGAGCTTCCATTGGTCACATTGGATGTGCAACAATATGTACTCTAGTCCTTTTTATTTTTTCTTTGATTATATTTTTCTCGACCTAATTATCAAGGTGTAATAAATTTTAATAATTTCTTATATCTACTCTATTACATTCCAAATTAGAGGCTAATACTATATGAAGAGAGTCATACAAGCCTAAGGTGTGTGGTCTATAACTCGTCCCTCAAGTTTTTTTATTTTAGAATTGATGTGTGGGGATCACCGATTTCATCAAGTGTCGTTTATTGAATTTACATTCCATGAATATATTCATTAGAACTATATGGTTATGATCTTTAAATAAATGTGATTAGTTTTTGGTTGTTATATTAGTAATCCAAAATACCCCATGTTGGGTAATATTCCATAATTGGGTTTTTATTGTTTAGATAATTTTGAGACCCTATTCGGGTGTTCTTGAGCTTGAACACCCTAATGGTAATCCTCCTTATATTAAATACATATTGAATCATGAAATTGTGAATGGATTATACTGTGTCACTTCCAATTCAACCACCTAAGGTAAGTTCTTAAATGTAAGTAATTGATTCAAATGATATTATTGAAAGAATACTTAATTATATGACTTGGCCATATTAAATGTAAATGAATGTTTGGTTGAACATCCATAGAACAACATTACATGTTCATGGATGGTGGCTGGATGAATCTTATTAATTGAACTAGACTTACATGGTTTTAATTAAAAGGTTTCATGCTACTTGTCCTTGTCTAACTAGTGAAAGTAAATCATTAAAACAAATGATTTTTTAATGTCATAGTTATCATATTACCAAATTAATTGTAGTGAATTAAACGTAAGGTGAATTATCATGAACATGGACCCTGAAAATTTTATAGGAATTCTTGACTCATGTTAGCTCTTGGATTCCTAAGGGAATTCCTTGGGTACTAGAGGAAGTCATTCCAATTAAAGGATTCCAGTTTCCTTGGGTGAGAACTACCTGGGAAAATGATAAATGTCTACCTTTGGATGCTCTATATGACACCTTAGGATCCATTAATTATTATTACAGGATTCCCTAGATAAAATCCTTGGATCCAATGTGACATAAGTTGTCTTGGTTACATCCTTGGGTATCTCCACTGCTTATCTCCCATTTTATCTTGTATGAATTCCTTAGACTCTATTAAAAACATTATTGGGGTAATGACTAGGATGTTTCTCCTTGGATTACATTATTACCCAATAACTAGACTCAGTTACTATTGAGTTCGTATCCCTTGAGGTCTAGATATCCTTGGTAAATACCATGGAACCACTTCATTTAAATTGTCAATAATTGTTTCCTTATTACATATTGGAACCATCACTATCTACACTATCACGAGGTGATGTCAGTGCTGGATATGCCTCATGTGACCTATTAATATAAATTAATAATTTCTTAATTAATGAACTTGTTACATATTCAGACACCATCCAAGGGTTGAATAAGGTACTTGGGTATTTAGTTATAATATACTACTTTACTTTATATATGCATGCCTGGACACTATTGCATTTCCATTACACAGGGTGAATGTTATAGACACTATTGGTGGCGGTCCACTGAGATTTATCTCACAATCTCTTCGGGCACCGTTTGATACCCATGGGAGATTACATGTATGCACATGTTGATAAAGGGACCCATAATGCTTCAGACACTTGATTTCTTACTGTGCTAGGATGAAGCTGGTAGTAGATGACTGAGCTGTAGCTTGGGATGATTGGGATAGTTTATATATTTCTCTTTTACTACATTAAGTTTTGCATTTATGCCTACTATATTGTATCAATGTTCTCCATATTTTTAGTGACATGTAATATATCATCATCAGTTAATGTATGTTATTTCAGTTATTTCAGTTATTATCCTCGTGTCTTTCCATAATGCATTCTGTTAACTTATTGATTCCATTATTTAACTCTATTTATAATTATTTACGGTGATACACTCTGGTAATGAGGGAATATTCTCTCCATATACACAACCTAGCCCCTCAATACCAGTCAGAAGACTTTGGAATTCATGGAGATGTGCTTATGGCCATGTGGCCCACTGGGCTTGAGGAACCTCCTAAGTGGCATCCAGGTCTGGGATGTCACAAAGTGGTATCAAAGGCTTTCCTTTCTTGCATTAATATTTAGAGACAATAGTCAGGAGATTATGTATGCTTGGGACTTGTTTATAAGCCGTTCTTTGGCATCATGAACCCATGTTTGTGGAAGAGTCCAAGTTGCCTAAATTATTATTGTTTTTATACTTTTTCCTATTACAGTTGATATCATTTCACCGTTGATTGATGCACATGCTTTGCGGTGTTATTGACTATTATTCTGATTAATATTCTATTTTATCCCTAGAACGATGATATGAGGGTAAGGATCATTGTTTCATGCATCATATAGGCACCTAGAATTCACATTTCATTCATATTTTCATGCCATATAGTGCATTTCAATACTTTTCATTCCTTATTATGCCTATGATTGATGAGTGATCCTTGCTTGTATAGATGCTTGTGCTATTTTTGGGCTGTGATTTAGTGATTTCCTATTTTAATTCATGAGGTGTTATGGTCTTTTGTGGGATGGAATGAGTAATTTACCCAATCAATACTTTTATTAGAAATTCAAGTGGGTGTTAATCTCGGTGATAATGAGTATGAGCCCTGATACACTAGGAGGGAAAATTCATTTTAAAAGAACTTTGATACAATTTCTAAGAAAATGAAAACATAAAAGTGGAATTGTTGAATGTACTTATCCCTCCTAATCATGTTTATGAAATTTAATGGAGTTAACCTTGTAATTAAATGTTAAATGAAATGAAATGATTTCCATTAAATGATGAGGCATGGCACTATTGACCCTTAATCTACTGGAACTCCTAAATCTAATATTTGATCACATATTGATACTTATCCATATATGTGGGTAATTAGGGTAGTATACCTTGGTTAGGGAGTTTTATTATGTTTAACTTCAATTATTGATGTTATATTTATGTTTCTAAGTTTTTTATGAGGTGTGTGCTTGGAATTTTTAGACCAATGCCGCCATGATGTCCTTGTGTCGTATGTTAGAAGGTGCTGATGACCATTCTCCAGACGTGGTGGGCCCAAAGATTCCAGTCTTACTTCTAGGAGTTCCACTTGAGGAAATGGCTGGTTTACATGGTCCATGATATAATTCCCATGTCTGTGAAATTTTTATATGTTTGATGCAATACATTCATAGTGCTCCATGTGCTACACCTATGATAGTAGATCTGACACGTGAGTTTCGGCTATAGCATCCTCCAACCTTTTGGGGGGATAATGGTATGTAGACTATTTACTCTTGGATAATGGCCCCCTTTATATCATTTAGAATTTGGAGATGCCACTAGAGAGGAGGTTCAAAATTTCTACTTACATGTTGCATGATTCTTCCATGTACTGGTGGGATGTGATTACCCAGGATGGTCATCATCAGGGCATGTTATGGGTTTATTTACAGACTATATTCTATGATCAGTTCTTTCCTTAGACATTGAGTGCTAACAAATCCATAGAGTTCATACTTCTTGAGTAGGTTTCTATTTCAGTTAAGGATTATTCAACACATTTCACTGAGTTGTAGTGATTTGCACTACTTTTAGTTGGCAATGATCTTTCATGTGATAGATGCTTTAAGGATGGGATTTAGTAAGCCATCCGTACTCAGGTGAATGTATTTTTGCTACCAAATTTATTTGAAATAGTAAATTAGGCTCTTATCACTGAGCAAAACTTGAGGGATGGTGATGGTACCAGGTATACAGGACCAGTTCCACAGTAGGTTGGTAGTTCTTCCAGTGGCAGGAAGCGTTCCCTCGACGTTTCTCATCAGGGCAGTGTCATCTAGGGTAACCATGTAGGTAGCTCTATAGTGTGTCACCAGTGCGGATTTATGAGGCATATAAAGGCTTAGTGTGATAGAGACCCACTAGAGTTTCGAGAATGCGGCTGTATTTGGAATCTGTAACATTTCTCTCAGAACTTTACATCAGCTTCTAGTGTAAGAGGATCCGCACCAATGGAGGAGGTCATTGACATGGTAGTCGGACCCCTGATCACCAATAGCTCAGGTAAAGTAGTTTTGATCATGGTAATCTAACTATTGTTTAGGGTCATAAATCATTCCAAATGCATGATTTATAGATGATACCCGAGGATTAGGATGTAGGACCATCTATAATACAAGTTACTATTCTAGTAGACTCTACTATAGTATCTTATTTATTTGATACAGGATATTCACACTCTTTAATATCCTTATCTATTATGGAAATCCTTGGGATATAAATATAGTTTTATGTGGATTTATGACCATAGATACCCTACAAAGATTATGGTCAGTGGGCGTACACCAATTTAGGGACTTCCCCCTTAAGGTAGGAGGTTACCCTGTATTATGGGACCTATTTGTTCTTGAGATGACATGATTCAATTTTATTCTCAAGATGGATTGGTTGGTTCTATATCACTCCTTGGTAGAATGTTATCGTCAAAGGGTATCATTTACATCACTAAAGGGAATCCATTATCTATATAAGGGTGAGTGGGATGTCTCTTCTAGAAGATCCGGACCAGAGAATCATGGGATAGGTGGGGTAACCACCTATATTTATATTATCTTCATGGAGGATCAAGGTTTAGGCAAGGTTGAATTACCTCCAGTAGTAGACCTTTTCTAATATGTTTTTCTGAATGATTTTTCTATCTTACCTCCTTATAGGGAGGCTGAATTTATGATCGAGATTTTTCTAGGATTAGCTCTGGTTTCCATTAATCTATATAGTATGGAACCTATAGAGATCCAATAGATCAAGCGATATTTAGGGGAATTTGAGGCCAAAGGTTTCATACAACCCAACAATTCCTCTTAGGGTGCACCTATGCTTTTCACCAAGAAGGAAGATGGGACCCTTTGTTTGTGCTTGTATTATAACCAGTTGAACCATATTAAAGTCAAGAACTGATATACACTACCTAGATTAGATGATATCTTTGACCAAATCTGAGGAGATAGGGTCTTTTTTAAGATCGACGTGAGATCAGGATATCATCAGGTGTGAGTTAGGCCATTAGAAATACCTCATACAACTTTCCATAGTAGGTATAGTATATTTGGGAACCTAGTTATGTCATTCAGTCATATGAATTCAACCTCCATTTTCATGGCTCTAATGAATAGGGTGTTCCAAAACTATTTGAATTCTTTTTTCATAGTATTTATAGAAGACATATGAGTGCATTATAACACTCATAGAATCCATTCCAAGAACCATTAGATCATTCTGAGTACACTGAGAGAGAATAAAATATATTCTAAGCCTTCTAAGTTCCACTTCTATATTGACAAATTTCACTTCTTGGGTTATATTATCTTATAATCGGGGGGTCTCTGTTGACCTAGAGAAGGTGAGTGCGATGGTTACATGGGAGAAAATGAAGAACTTGATTCATATATGAAGTTTCTTGGGGATGAATAGACATTACAAGAGTTTCATACAAGACTTATCACACCTTACTTCACCTCTTACTGGCCCTATAAATAATGGTGTTAAGTTTCTATGGTCAGAAGTGTGCAATAAAGTATTTCAGTAGCTGAAAGGGAGGCTTATCTCGGCACCTATTATGATTCTACCAGAGACTATAAGTGGTTATATCATCTTTTGTGATGCATCAAGAATCATCTTTGGAATAGTTCGGATGCAGGAGGATAGAATCATCGCGTACCAATCTTGGCTGTTGAGGCCTCATGAGAGAAATTACCCAGCACACAACCTGGAGCTAGCAATAGTTGTTCATACCTTACGTTTTTGGAGACACTGTCTTTTGGGTCAGAAATTTCTAGTGTACATGGACCACAAGAGCCTAAAATATATATTTTAAAAATATGTCTTGAATCTCAGACAACAAAAAAGGGTCAAATATATAAAATCCATTGATTTTGTGATTGCCTATATGCCTAGAAAGGGAAACATAGTCACTAATGTGCTGAGTTGAAAAACTTAGGCACAAGCCCTACGGGATTCTAGTGATGAATGGAAGTTAATGGCCCTATTTTCTAAGCCACATCTAGTGTTTCATGAATGTAATTAGTAGTCTTAGCTCTCAACATTGACGGTTACCTCTTCCCTCCTTGAGAAGGTGAAGGGAAGACAATTTTCTGATCCTGAGGGCTTGGTTCTCTTTGAGAGTCTATCCAGAGATGACCCACCTCCAGATTGATCTATGGAAAGAGAAGACATCCTAGGTATTCATGGGTGTGTCTTGGTTACTACATATATGAGAGGGTAGTTGATGCAAGATTCTAATACTTCTTAGTGGGAAGTTTATTTAGGCATCTCTAAAATGTATCGAGATATGAAACAACAGTATTGGTGGTCTGGGATGAAATGTTATATAACAAGTTTTATCACTACGTGTTCCACCTTTTAGCATGAGAAGGAAGAGCCCCATTGACCTGTAGGCTTGTTACAGCTACTTTTAGTCCTAAAATTTAAATGGGAAGATAATGTTATAGATTTTATAGACGGATTACTTAGGTAGACGAGGGGTAGCGATGTTTTATGCGTATTTATTGACCAACTAACGAAAGTATCCCACTTTATTCCTATTCAAGAGACCTTATCTATTGATGAGATGAGAAGAATATATGTCTATGAGACCATACAGCTACACGAGGTCCCTCTTACTATAATTTAAGACAGGGACACTCGTTTCACATCATGGTTCTGGAAGGGCTTGCAAAAAGATATGGGTAAATGGGTTCTTCTAGGAACATATTTTCACCCTCAAAATGAAGGGAAATCAGAACGGACGATACATGTTCTAGATGACATGCTATGATCTTGTTTCTAGATTTCAGTGATTATTGGGAGAATCATATTCCTCTCATTGATTTTTTCTATAATAAAAAATTTCATGAGACAATTCATATGGATCCTTTTGAGTCCTTATATGGTATTCCATGAAATTCACCCATGTGATAGCTAAAGGTAGGTGGGGTAGCACTACTAGGTCCTCATGTCGTACCGATGACTTTGGAGCAGTTTCAAATGATCAGGATGCTTATGTATAATGCTTAGTCTTGATATAAATCTTATGTCGATCATGGTCGATGACCACTAGAGTTTGAGGTCGGGGATTGTGTTTTCCTTTGGGTATCGCT
Organism: Viscum album; assembly: GCA_963277665.1. NCBI lineage: Eukaryota > Viridiplantae > Streptophyta > Magnoliopsida > Santalales > Viscaceae > Viscum > Viscum album. Next base: position 201,525,542 of record OY728144.1, read on the forward strand.
CAGGCTAGGGAATAGAGGGTTATAGAAGAAAGGTAAGTTGACACCTTCTTATTTAGGTTCATTTGAGATCTAGGAAAGAGTCAGGTCGGTAGACTATCAGTTGTTACCAACTTAGATGTACTATGATATGCACGATGTCTTCCACATCTCATAGCTTCATCATTATCATGCCACCCCGTCTCATAATTTTGATCATGAGGAAATTGAGATTGACACTAATTCTTCTTTTGAGGATTATCCTATATTCCTCAAAGAAAGAATCATAAAGCCTCTCTGAGGTCGGTCGATTGCTCTAGTATGGGTGATATTGCAGCATGACCATGTACTAGTTGAGACTTGGGAGAAGGTGGCCGATGCACATGCTAAGTGGATAGAGTTATTCTCAGACAGGGCTTCACCAACCTTGGTAGGTGATCTCAATGGAAAAATCCTTTAAGAGGGAAAACTATAAGAACCATATTTTTTTACTCAGATACAGATCCTAAAAATTTTGGTATAATTCACTTTTATAGACCTAAATTGGATGCCTAATGAATTCATGAAGGTCTCACGGGGTGTTTAGGGCTCGTTCAGAGCCTGAAACCCAACTTTTTGGAAACAATGGTCCTATTGTGCGGTTATAGTAAACCGTGCGGTGAGGACGCATGGTCAATATAAACCATGCAGATGGTCTTCATTTTCATACAGATCCATATTACATAGTTGGCACATAGTTTCTCAAACTATGTGGCCTAACCGAGCGAGTTCCCCTTATTCTACAAGTTTTAGTGCATGGGTGGCACATAGTTTGGAAAACCATGCGGCCAAACAGTGCATAGGATAAATTTTGGACAATTTTAAATTTTATCACTTAATGATCTAACTTTATCCCCTCCTTCCTTTTATTATATTTTCCAGTGGGATGAACTCCATTTTCTCCCATTTTGGATATTTTTGATGGACTAACCTAGGGATCAAAAGATCACCTTCATCTGGGGTCTGATCAAGCTTCCGTTTGTCACGTTGGATGCAAAATTATATGTACTCGAGTCCTTTTTAATCATTCTTCATTTCCCTTTCTATTGACGTAGTACTGAGGTGTATGTGTTTTTACAATTTTCTCAAATATACTACATTCCAAGCCAAATTAGAGGCTAATACCAGACTAGGAGAGTCATACAAGTCTAAGGTGGGTGGTCCCTAACTCATATCTCATGTTCTTTCATTTTGGAATTGATGTGTTGGAACTGCCGATTTCATCAGGGACCATTTATTGAATTTATATTCCATGATTATATCCATTAGAATCATATGGTTATTATCTCTCTAAAAATGTTATTTTTATGGTTATATTAATAATTCACAACACCCCATGTAGGGTAATATTCCATAATTGGGTTTTTAGTGTTGTGATACTTTTGAGCCACCATTCGGCTACACTCGTGCTTGACCACACTAATGGTAAGCCTCTTTATATCAAATTTTTATTGAATCATGAAATTGTGAATGTCTTGTACCATGTCACTTCAACTTGAACTGGCCAAGGTAATTTATTAAATATATTTAAATGATTAATATGATATTATGGAAAGCATATTTAAGTATATGAATTGTCCTTATTTAATGTAAATTAATCTTTGGTTGTAAGTCCAAAGCACACCTTTCCATGTTCATGGAAGGAAGAATAGTAATCCTTATTAATTTAACTTTACTTAAATTGTTTTATTTAAAAGGTCTCATGCTACTTGGCCTTATCAAACAAATTTATGGAAAGTCATGAACCATGTCATTTTGTTAATGTAATAGTTATCATATGAAACAAATTAGTTGTAGTGAATTAAATGTAAGGTGAATTCTTATGCACATGGACCATGAAAACCTTATAGGAAGGCTTGATTTGTGTTAGCTCTTAGATTCCTAAGGGAATGCATTATGTACTCAAGGATGTCATTCCGATTTATTGATTCCTATTTCCTTAGGTGAGACCTACATGGGAACCCAATCCTTGTCTACCTTTGGATACCCGATATGGCATTGTAGGGTCCCTGCATTATTATTATTGGATTACTCAGATATAATCCTTGGATCCAGCATGACATAAGGTGCCTTGGTTACATCCATGGTCTTAACCACTACTTATCACCTATTTTACTTTGGATGAATTCCTTGGACTTAGTTCAAAACATTATTGTGGGAATGCCTTAGACGACGCTTCTTGGATTACACTCTTACCCCTTAGTTAGACTTAGTTACTAATGCGTTAGCAGAAATTTACTTCTAGGATTAATTGGTAAATACCATAGAAACACTTAATATAAATTATCAATAATAGTTTTCTTTTTACATATTATAACCTTCACAATTTACACTATCATGAGGCGATGTCAGCACTGGCTATGCCGCACGTGACCTACTAATATAAATTGGTAATTTCTTAATTAACGAACTTCTTACATGTTCAGAAACCACCTAAGGGATAAAGTTAGTACTTGGATATTTAGTTAAATTATAATCCTTTAATTTATGTATGAATTCCTGAAAAATGATACATTTTCATTACATAGGCCGAATGTTATAGAAATCATTGGTGGTTGCATACTGAGATTTATCGCACAACCTCTATGGGCATTATTATGTACCCAGGATAGATTAGATGTATGAATGTGTTGATAAAGGTAATCATAATTCTTCATAAACTTGATTCATTGATGTGTTAGGATAGAGATGGTACAAGATGACCGTGATATAGCTTAGGATTCTTGGGATAGTTTATGTATTTTCTTTTTTCTACATTAGGTATTTCATATATTCCTACTACTTTGTATCCATGTTCTCTTGATTTCAAGTGACATGAAATATATCATCATCAGCTATTGTATGTTATTCCAATTATTTAAGTTATTATCCATGTCTCCTTATGTTGTGCATTATGTTTACTTATTGATTCTGTTATTTACCTCTATTTATAGTTATCCGCTATGACACACTTTGGTAATGAGGGTATAATATCCCCATAGAGACGCCCTAGTCCCCTGCTACTAGTTGGAAGCCTCTAGTGTTCAGGGAGATATGCTTGATTCCATGTGGCCCACCAGGCTCAAGGCCCTCCTAAGTGGCATTTGGATCTGAGACATCACTATGAGTTCATTTTTTTGATTTGAAGTTAGGGAAAAATATTTTGAATTAAATAGAAAATTTTAAACTAATGACAGACACTTTGAGTTATACCAGGAAAACCATGTATCAGATTGTAGTTATGTTGATTCATAAATGTCACAAAATACTTATGGGTATTTTTCCTAAAGTATCAAAATAATAAAAATGTGTTTTCTTGGTTTTGAGTATGTGACATGTCTTTTCAACTAAAATGTAAATTTTAAACTTAAAACATGCACTTTGAGTCATACTAGACACACCATGAGTCATATTAAGGCGCGGTTGATTCCTACACATAAAAAATGACATATGGATAACTATCCTAAAGTATCAAAACAATAAGAATGTGTTTTCTTAGTTTTGAGTATGTTATTTTTCTTTTTTACTAAAATGGGGATTTAAAATTAAAATACATGCTTGGAGTCATACTGATCACACTATGTGTCAGATTGAGGTTCGAATGATCCTACAAATCAAAAATTCCTTATGGATCATTTTTCAATAGTATTAAAACAATCCAAATGTTTTTATCAGTTTTGAGTATGTCACTTTGGTTTTTTTACTAAAATGTCATTTTAAACTAAAAACACATACTTTGAGTCATACCAACCATACCGTATATTAGTTTAATTTGAGAATAATTCCTATACATCAAAAATGAATTATAAATAGTTGTACTAAATTATCTATACAATCCAAGATTTTTTATTAGTTTTCAGTGAGTGGCATAATTTTTGAACAAAAATATTAATTTTAAACTGATAATACTATGAACACCATGTATCATATTTAGGTGTGAATAATTTATACAAATTAAAAATGACTTATAGATCATTTTATTAGAGTATAAAAATAATCTGAATGTGTTTGTTTCATTTGGTTATGTCACTTTTCTTTTTTTTTCTTCTAAAATTTGGATTTTAAATAAATAGATACACTTGGAGTCATATCGATGACACCGTTCATTGGATTGAGATAAGGTTAATTCTTACACATCCAAAATAAATTATGAATCATTTTAATAAATTATAAAAATAATCTGAATGCATTTAATTAGTTTTGAGTATGTCACTTGAATTTTAAAATAAAATGAAATTTTAAACAGAAAACATTCACTTTGAGTCATATAATTCACATCATGAATTAGTTTGAAAATATAATGATTCATACACATAAAAAATGAATTATGAATTGTTTTCCTAAATTATCAAGATAATTTGAGCGTGTTTACTTAGTTTTCAATGATTGAAACAATGTTTTGAACTAAATTTTCAATTTTAAACCGATAATGTACACTTTGAGTCATACTAGGATCACTTTATATCAGATTTAAGTTAGTATAATTCCAACACATATAGTTTTAATAATTTATCAAAACAATATGACTGAGTTTTCTTTGTTTTGTGTATGCCAATTTTCGTTTTTACTAAAATGTCAATTTTAAATAAAAATACACTTGGAGTCATACCGGTCACATTGCGCATCTGATTGAGTTGAAGCTGATTTATAACTATCAAAATTTACTTATGGATTTTTTTCTAAAGGATCAAAATAATCCATTTGTTTTTTCTTAGTTTTGAGTATGTTGCTTTTCATTTTTACAAAAATTTCATTTAAAACTGAAATCATGAACTTTGAGTCATACCTGTCACATCGTGTGTTGGTTTTATGTGAGACTCATTCCTACACATCACAGATGAAATGTAAATAATTTTACTAAACTTTTAATAAAATTCATGAACTTTTTCTTATTTTTCAATGAGTGACACATATTTTAAACTTTTTTTCGACACTTTCACCAGGGCGTGTCCAACTTGCATGTTATTTTCTGTTGGAGTCGTATTGTTTCCCTGAATTCCCACTCTCCAAAGGTGGTTGGAATTCATCACATTCTTGGTGATGTTTGATCCTTAATCGAAATAGGATAATGAGATGTCATATTATCCTTCCATGGATTCGACCTTGGAACTTTTATCATAGTCTTGGTTTCCCTCAAAGATTAAGATGTGTTCGTAAAACTCATTCTCAATGAAATATATTTGTGTACATTGTTTAATTACACAGCTTCTATCTAGACATTACAAGGGGTCTTGATAGGAAAGAAACCATAAGTAAGTGGAATAGTCCCATCGGGCATTATTGGTATGTCTAGAAACTTGAACATTGGTCACCTATATTCTTCCTCATAGGAGGGATTCTCAAGGGCCCGAAACTTGAGGAATCCCACATCGATCATGGGTTATCTTATGTCAGAGGCATGTCTCCTAAGGTTTTCCTTGGGTATCCCATGTTTATCATAGCGCATGTCACAATTTTAACGCATTAATAATATGGAAAGAGAGGGGTTGATCAGGAATTCCCATAGAGACTGATCGAAGAGGTGGATCCATAAGAGGGTATACCTCAAAATTCTACCAGATGAACAAGTCTGAATGCTTATAGAGACGGACCCTGGAAAGTTTGCCTCATAAATAGAAGGTGTCATACTATGAAGGATGATCTGGACACCACTGAGGGTGGATTAGAGAGATATACCCCAATGAAGGCGGAACTAAGGTTTACCATTGGTCAGGATCAAGCCTCAGGGAGGCATCCTATGTAACTTGTTTAGAAGGCATGGATCAAAGCCCATATAGTTTAAGAAGGTATAGTGTGAGGTTTACACATGGTTAGATTCCCTTCACAAGAGGATTACTCTTGGTTGGATAATGGATGACATGGGGATTACAAATGGTTATCTTTCCAGGTGCTGCAAGAAGCAGTGATGTTATGGATGGGGCTTATCTTTAAGAATGACCCATATGGATGACATGATTTTACCAGGATGTGGAAATCCTGGTATAATCAGGATGGAAATGGATGAAGGGTTGATATGGAATGGATGGAGTGGATGGATTTCTATGGGGAGGTTTCCTATGTATCCCAATTGGTTGGGAATCAAAGTCAACATTGTTATGAAGGGGGGAATTGGTAATTACACCCAAGTAGGTGGCCTAAATGGATGTGGGGCATGTGATTGGGGATTATTCGATGAAGCTACACATTGTAAATATTGAGGGTTACACATGAGAGTAGCCCATATGGATAGAGAATGGGGATTATTTCATGAGGGATTATCATTGGGATGAATAATAGTTTCATAGTTACTAATGACCTCTAAGACTATGTGAGTCATGCTCGGTGTGAGAAAAAAGAGGGAGCATCAGACTAGATAGTCATGTCTTGAAAGATGCGTCAACGAGAGATGGTGTTGGGATTATGAATTGAAGCTACATAGGGAGGATTGTGTTCTACGAAACTAGGATATCATTATATAGGAGGAATAGTTTCTTCCATTTCATTCATACACAGGGAATCCTATCAAAGGGGGTGTGAGGGCTTACATGGAGATTGCTCGAGGCACACATGGCGACAAAGCCTAAAGGGATAGGGTCACAGATATAAAGACAACAGAAGTAGTAGGTTCCCAATGACCATACCCTCTTTATTCCCCCTAAGAGTATGTCATTACATTTCACTCATAAACAGTGACATCCTAAGATTTCCATACACTATGAGATCATAGTTTAACATTATGTATCGAGGATTTAGATGCTTCGTAGTTTAATATCCCATAGCTCAGACATGGGGGACTCAATCATCACCCATTGGGATTACATAATTGAAACCTTTCAAGTTTTGGGGAAGGGATAACATCAATAATTATAGAAGGAAAGGGTGTGTAGGATTGGTCGATAGTGGGATCTATGTTAGTCTAGCTATACTGAAAAGTAAAATCCATTAGCATGAATATGCTAAAAAAAGAAATAGGTAGGGCACTGCAATAAGGGACACCTCACGAGGGACTAAAAAATAACTACACACATGCCTAGAGTCCCACACTTAGGAGGTGCATTCAAGAAATTGGAGTTGCACACAAGAGGAGATCATACATGGTGCTTTAGAGTAAAGATAAACCATGGAGTCATAAAGAGAGGGTTCACACAATATTGGTGGTATGCACGCAAAAGGATTAGTTGAGTGCAATATTAGGTAGCACTCTATACCAAGGTTTCACGCAAGAGGATACTTTTTCTTGCACCCAACCTAGGAAAAAATAAAGTGGGTGAGGTTAAATCCATTGCAGGTCCACATGAAAGGGGACCCATAAGGGACCTTTCACATAAGATCATGTACCTTGAGGGTTCCATGGTCTTTCATGATGTCATATAATATTCTTATACAAAGATATTGACACCGTATATTTCATTTCATGCACTTTGCCTAAGAATTCATGGTTGGATTTCCATTTTCCATGAGACCGGTCTACAAGAAGGCATCATTAGAAAGAACCACCCTCTCCAAGAGTAGGCCATGGATTTACAAGATCAATAAAAAAAGGTGTACATAAATAAAAATTTAATTTATGAGTTTATTATGAAAATATTTGGTGTATTCACCATGTTAATAAGTGTATATCTCTTCAAGATCTTCAATTTGACTGGTCGCAGAGCCCAAATGGACATACAGATCAAAATTTATAGCACTTGGAAGACAAAACAAATTTTATAAGGGGAAGTGTGTCACCACACTAGTCCATCCACACAAGTACATCCACACAAGCCCATCGACATAGACCTATATGTGTAAGTCCAATAGGTTTATAAATAGGCCCCTTCACCTAAAAGTTTCATAGAATGACCAAACCCTTGGACCATAAATCTCGGAGAGGGATCTGGCCACATAGGTCCTCCACCCAAGTAGTCTATAACTACTTAGGAGACCTTCCATGGCCTTAATTCATTAAGGAAAGGCCCCCATCCCAACACTTGGGTGACCCACACTGGGGAGACCGACACATGGGAAACATACAAGAAAGAATATACACCTGCCTTCACCCACCAAGCCTTCTAGTATACTCATCTGGAAGCACTCAAGGATGTCCATTGACCATGTTTGGAAGCAAAAAGTGAGCGGGAACACACACCTACCATCATTTATCAAGCCTGCCAGTAGCCTTGTTTGGTAGCACATAGAGAAGTAAGTCAGAAATCTCTAATGTAAGGTAGAGGGAAGACTCAACTCTATTCCCATGAGTACTGTTAGTATCCACTAATAGTAAATAGAGGACAAGAGCAAGAAAATAAACCTCCTCTAGATGCATAATGGATGTATATACCCATTCTGATTGATGGAGTAACCAATAATATCTTGAAAATAGTAAAAGGGAAGACAAAAATCTGTGCCCACATCCTAAAAACTTTCTAGGATATCATCACAGTGACACCAATAGATCTTGAGAGATAGAAATATAACTATTTCCCCAAAAATGGGGTGGCTAATCAGCATAACACCCTAGAGCAGACACATACCTCTACTCTCATCTTGGAGGGTCATTGGGAAAACTCCCCCATAACATATGGAAATTAGGGTCGAGAACATACACCCATTACAATTGAAGGTAATCGTCCTATTTCAATGGCCACTCCAAGTTAGGCACAAACACTTTCCCATGATAACCACTTCAACCAGCATGTGACCCAAACTGTTTGTAAGAAGATTCCCAAAAATAAGTATCATCAAGAATGGTTAGAGAACCAAGAGTTTATCTACAATCAGGATTTTCTCGATTCTAAAGTTATTGAATCCCTTAGATGTTTATCTACTGTAGCTCAAGATCCTACCCTTCCATTACCAAATTATGGGAGGAATAACATTAATTATGAGGGTCCTCATTAGACACTTCAACATGAAGGCTTTCTTCATGAAAATAATTTGATCGATCTCAAGAGTCTATCTCATGACGAGAGACATAGAAACCTTATATGTGTCCAAGAGACCACTGAGAAAGAGGGTTTTCCCCTTGCTTTAATCCACCATGGTGGTCCTCCCCATGATGTCATTCTCTACGAAAGTTCTCTTTATAGTAGTGACTCACATTATTAAGAGGATTCTACAAATGAAAATGTAGTAATGAGAAAGCAATATTATCTTCAGGAACTTGAAAACATGAGGCCATTCATGTTTGATGCCTTATCAATGGTGGGTGAAATTCATTCTAAACCATAACATAGACCAAGGATATGTTGATTCTATGAACCACCCTTGGGCCATTTATCTTCCAATTCAATAGAGGAACTCCTTATCGATCCTGTTGATTCTGATAAAGTGGCGGGAAAAAGCCAACTTTGGTACGATATGGTAGAAGAGCCTCTAGAAAAAGAAGAAGAGGATATATTGAACATGAGGAAATAGATGGCCAAAGATGACATACCATCCATCTTATAGACTTTATCCACCTCTCAATATAGTATTATATAGGTGTTGATAAAAGATTTTGTGCATGAAATCTACCTAAACATATGGAAAATACCTCGTCCCCTAAAAGAAAAGGTGTTACCCTATGATGAGTATCAAACTAATTTCAAGGTAATTTAAGGGTTAGAATTCCAAATTGACATGTCATCTATCATAGTTTCCTGAAATCCAAAGATTGAAAAATAGTAGGGATCCCTTCAACTTGAATGCCTTCATGCATTAAGGAGGTTGTGAAAGATGATCATAGATACCCCATCCGATGTTCGCATCTGAGGATTGAGTGTACATGGATAATTGCATTTCACTATGCTACCAAGATAAAAAAACCTCCAAATGTGGAATCTTGAAATTTCATTACCCTAGGTTGTCCATAACAAACATAATCTATTCATGACTAGAGATATGATCAACAAGAATAGGGCTCAATAGACTCTTATTGAAGTCAGGACCAAATAGAGCAAGATGTTGAGATAACCTTGAATAAAGCATCTGAGAACATTAAGAAGGTTGACCTCTTTGATTATGATGGCTGTCAGATAAAGAAAATTTCAGAAATTGATCAACGGTCTTCCGAAATAGGTGATTTAAGAGTGTTCTAAATAATGAACCCAACCAACGTTCGAACCAGAATCCGTAAAATCAGAAGAGAAGATGTGGTAATATCATCCACAAAAGTTTAGAAAAAAAATCAAACCTATAGGGATGAGGAATTTTTTAATCAAACCCTCAAGATAATGCAACCAATCCTAAAGCATTGAAAAGGTAGAATAAGAATATCCCTAGCCCTCAGAGCTAGGTTCTGTTTCTCTCCAACGATACCCTCCTTAGTGGGAATCAGTTTTCTACCAATTAGGGATGATGTCATGTGTGAATCATATCAATTTTTACCATTATGTTATTTATTGAAATCACCTGGAAAGTGCATGACTAAAATCTATGAGGATTCTATTTGGATCACTGTCCATCAAACAACCCTTGGGAAACCAACAAAGATGAGGACAAGGTATCTTAGAGGGCGTAAAAGAAGGCGATCTCACAAAAATTCCAATAGAGAATTTACAATGCACTATGCATATGTGAATTTCATCAACTCCATCATCGAAGACCCTCCATAACATAATACTTATTTAGAGGATTTTGGAGAAAAAGTTTATCTTCCTGAGATAGTCTACACTGAAATGAATGCAGAAGGTGTGTGTAGCCAAAACTAGAGGCTAACCCAAAATTTTGGGTATCCCCTCGAATAATCTAACTATACCTCTTGAAAAGAACCTAATAAGGGGAAAGGTAATGGTCATACCATGTATCAACTTCCCCCCATATAACGAAAATCCCTTTAACAAGAGGAAATATTTTCTCACTAAGAAGAGGAAATGAGAGAGTTGGGAATACTTAATGCAGAGATACACCGAGGTAATATTCTGGCTTGATATGCTCCCCAAGGAGACCCTAAACTCACACTTCCAGTTAGATCACCTCATCAAAGAGGGTTTTCAGAAACAACTGAAGAAGACAAGAAATGTCTGCTAAATGTGGGATATCAACTAATAAAAAATTTTAATTTCATAACAGCGGATCAAGAATTCTCTCCATTGGGTACATAGCCAAAACATGGTATGGAACATCCTTATTGGATTTCCCCTATTGGTTACCCATAACAGATACCAGTAGTGCCACCACTAGTGGTCCTTCAAATTATCAAACCTATTTAGGATCCAGTCTCCATACCTATTCAGGTTCTAGATCAGCTGAATACTCCTCTAATTCTTATAAACACTATTGAGATATTAACGACTCGATGGGAAGCTATTTAAGGACGGAGTGATCCTATAAAAAAGGAAAAGAAGAATTATCCCAAATGGGTGGATCCTACCCCTCCTCTTCCAAACTTTGGGAATCCTACATTTACGATTTTCAATGCCTTAGAAGATCTAGATAAGTACTTGATGCATTTCCTCTCTTGCTACGATTACATGATGGGAAACCTTGAGCAACATGAAGCAGTGAAACTCATATGCATTGTGAAATCATTTTAGAGGAAAACCATTGTATGTTATACGATTTTTCAGTCCTGATAAATCACTAGATGGGAAGACCTCTATCAGAATTACCTCTTCCAGTTCATCTCAACACTACAGAAGGCAATAGTATTCGATCTCAAAAACTATAAGAAAGTGGAAAAATAAAGAGTCTCAGAGTTCATTTATTGGTGGGAAGTATTGACTTACTCCTTGAACCTACCACTCACTCAAGAATAATTATTTTCTATCTATGTATAAAATATATGTGATGAGTTGCACACAACATTGATTCCTTTGAAATACATAGGATAGTTTCGGGATCTGGATGAAATTTCTCAGCAGTTTGAAAACTCCATCATAGAGACCAAATCCAAGTCATGGGTAACCCCATCATCTCAAGGAAGGATAACTGGAAAGGTAGTGGATGCTACAGTTACACTTAAACAGGCCCCTATACCCACTCCTAACTCAAATCATGCATCATATAGTAGGGATCCACCTCTTGGGAGTCAATATAAATGACTGCCTCATCAAGATGATCAAAGAGATCAGAGTTGGAGGAAGTTTTGGGCATTTAAAAACAAGGTCTATTCCTTAAAAAATGACCAAGTCTCTAGCTACTTCATCTCATATTTGGAAAACAACTTAGTCCAGTTACCAAATCCCAAGAACCCTAACCAAGAAGGTGACAAGGATCTCCCAAACTATTTCCCTTTCCATTAAATTTAGGGGCATCCCATCTAGGAGTGTTTTTCAAGGAAATCCTAAAAAAGATGCTGGATTCTTGGCATGTGAAACTGAAGAATTATCCATCCCATTTGGAATATGTTTCTGTTACTGATTCTGAGGTGGAAGGTGGGTGCAAAGAATTTAAATTCAAGAATGCGCCGAATTTTGATGACTGGATGGTTAAAAAAACAATCAATATAACTCATTAAAATCTATAAACACAGTTGAAAAAACTAATTTTTCCTCCTGGAACTTCTTCTACAACAAAACTAGCTTCATCAAAAGCTCAGTCCTTTGAAGGCCCATCCTCAAAGAAGCAACATGGTAGGAAGTATAAGGAAAAAACACAAGAAGATGAGTTCATATCAAGGCCAAAGTTTTTCTTGACCATAGAAGATTTTATGCCAAAAATCTCAAAAGAACGGGCACCACCCTGGCAAACAGTACAACAAGAGTTGACCCTACATGCAGAATCTTCCTCAGATGAGGTGTTGATCTTTGGTTCCATTAATGTTATTCACTTAACGAATCCACACTCAAATGATGATTCTGATTATGAAATTGATTTAAATGCACATTATTAGGTAACTAGGGGAATATTTTATCAATATCAAGGATATAGGGGAAGATGTGGTCATGCTAGGAGCCACTACTTCAACCAAACCCTCTCTCGAAACTTCTACGTGGTTGAAATTTGTTGGAAATCTCTCTAGAGAGATCAATAGAAACAAGGGAGCTCTTCCTCCACACATGATAGGGTCTTCCCAAACATAATTATCTTAGAAGACCTATTAGAGGATATTCCACCACCTCCTCTAAATGTGGGAAGACCTAGCCAGACTAATCCACTAAGATAAGGAGAAATTTTAGTTCATTTCCCAAGAGATGATCCATACAAATCAAGAACATCAGCTCCTAAGGTGCCTGCCAAAAAGAATCCTCATTCTAGAAATCACATACCTTTAGACCAGAAATATTATGTCTTGATGAAACTAGCCCACTTTATGACTAATTTATCAGTTTTGGATGCTCTGTGTCTGTCAAAAAGACCTCTAGGAAGCACACATTGATGAATTGTCAATCCCTTAGGAATTTGAAGTTAAGGTCACTACTACTGAAGTATATCATGCGAACAATGATACCATAGAATTCCATGAATTCATTAACTTCACTGAACAAGATGAGGATGTTGTAATATAAGGATGTTTCAGACCCTTGTATATATCCGACAGTCTAAATGACATTGATATTTGATGATCCTTCATTTAAAATGACTCATGAGTCAACCTCATTCCATTATAAACACTTCATCAACTGGGTCTCAATGAATTAACATCTCTCCCTCCACTCTGATGTTACAGGGTTATAACAAGAATGATCAAGTGCCTCTTAGTGAGATTACACGTTGGAATCAGTTCAAAGATATTGTGTTTGACTCATGGTTCATGGTGGTTTTTCCAGACACAACTTTTAATGTTCTACTGGGAAGACCTTGTATGCTTCAACATGCATCAATTCCTTTATCATATCACCAATGTCTCAAATATTCTTTCAGTGGTCAAATTGGGAAATTATATTGTGTCAAGGCCCCATTCAAATCCTGTGAAACACAATACATTGATGAAGGGTTCTATCACAATGAAGGGAAACAATCAATGACTAATGATAAAACCTAAATAAATTCCCCAAATGGTTTGGTGATGATCCCAGATAACCCTTTAAAGAAGCTCAGTGAAGATTATGTGCTTACTATTAATCAAATTTAAAGGGTGGACAAGATTTCACAAATTCATTCAATAGCTCCCACAAATTAGTCATTCCAATTGAGCCTGATGGCACTGAATAATTTATCAACTCTCTAAGTTATAATGAAATATTGAATAAAAATGTCTTCATTTCATTCCCTGGGCTTCAAAAATCCCAGGTTTTCTAGCCAAACTAGAATAATACATCATTATTATAGGATAATGTGAAGATATACATTCTATGTCCCTTATTTCCCCTTTAAGACTGGATGTCAGCAAGTGAGACCGAATTGATTTCTTCATTCTCTAGATTTCGAAATGGAGACTCCCCTCTTCCCTTCTAGGAACTTATTTTATCATCTCCTCCCTAAGAAGAAGAAAAAATATGGGAGAATGAGGAAGAGGAGGAAGAATAAGATCTCCGGAACGCCCCTCCAGCATTTGATGAAGGTGTCTCCACCACTGTGGATGAACTCAGAGAAATAAATCTGGGTACAAAAGAAGATCCACACCCCACTCTAGTTAGTGCATATTTGACTCTCGAAGAACAGTTGGAATAAACATCCTTCCTAAAGAATCAATGGGATGTTTTTTCCTGGAATTACATAGAGATGCCAGGCCTTGACCATGTGGTGGTCACCCATCTTTGGGGTTTTTCAAAAGACCATCGAGGTTACAAGCAAGTAGCCAGGAGGACCCACCTGACTCATGCCTCCAAAATTTAGGCTAAAAGTGGAAAAACTCATCAAAGATGATTTTATCTAGGATTTGAAATACATAAAATGGCTATACAACATTTTACTTGTGAAAAATAAGAATGGTAAAATAATAGTTCGCATTGATTATAGAGATCGAAACCATAATTTTCCGAAGGATGAATTCCCGGTTCAAATTATAGAACTCCTGATTGATTCAACAGCCGTTTATTAGGCCCTATACTTCATTGATGACTAATCTCGGTATAATAAAATCCATATGTCCCCAGAAGATAAAGAATCCATAGCCTTCAGAGCACCTAAGGCATATTCTATTATTGGGTAATTCCATTTGACTTGGAGAATGCTGGTGCCACAAATCAATGTACTTTGAATCATATCTTAAAATCCGTATTGGGAAAGTTTGTCTAATGCTATGTTGATGATCTAGTGGTAAAATACTAAATAAGTTCTGATCACCTAGATAACTTTGAAACCATATTCACCGAGATTCAATAGTATAATACGAATATGAACCCATTGAAATGTGCTTTCAGGGTAACCTCAAAAAAATTTCTTGGCTTCGTTGTACACCATTGTGACATTGAATTTGATCTTGAGAATACTAAATATATCCTTAGCATGTCACCTCCTCGAAACTTGAAAGAGTTAAGGGGACTTCAAGGAAACTTGGCCTATATTTGGTGCTTCATAGCCAACCTCAAAGTAAAGTGTTTACCCTTCAAAAAATTGATAAAGAAGGGGGGTCCCATATCAGTGGACCAATGACTGTCAATAAGAATTAAATGCACTCAAGAAATACTTCTTGAACCAACTGATAGAGATTCCAACTATTTAAGGAAATCCACTCATTCTATATATAATATATTCGGAGTGATCCTTGGGTGCATTCCTTGCACAAAAGAATGATGTCGATAATTAAAACAACCTTTAATATTTCACTATAACCACATTTGATGTAGAGACTCGATATTAAGATATTTAGTAGAGATTCCCGGTGTTAATCTTTTCCATTTAGATGTTGAGGAACTCTCTACAACACCATGGGATCTACTTGGTCTCTCAAAATAACCCAATAAAATTTCTCCTCAGTCATCCTATGCTGGCAGGGAACCAGGAATGGTGGGCAGTGATCCTGTAGTATTTTGATATACAATTTCTACCTCAGAAAGAAGAAATTACAAGCCTTAGTAGACTTACTCATAGAGAACCCATATATAGAAGATATTTCATTAAATACTAAACTACCTGATGAATAAGTCTTCTCAATTATGGATATCCCCCGAAAATGGGAGACATATTTTGACGGTGCTTCTAGAAGTCCAATGGGGAAGAGAAGGGAAGACCCTAAACTCAAAAAATTTGGGTTAGGAATTGTTCTTATCTCCCTAGAAAATAAGAGGTTTCAATAATACTATTGGCGCAAAAATGGGGGAAGAAGAAGAAGAAATGAAAAGACCAAATGGCTGCCTCACGAAGCCCCTTCTCGTAGTCCCCCTGGCCCCGCGGCTGCCATAGATCAAGGAGGCAGGATGCTCCACAAACGCCTTTGACATTCGCGATCCCACCGTGAAGCAAGGAGGCGGGATGATCTGCAAATGCCTCTGACGTTTGTGAGCCCGCTGAGGAGCAACAAGATCCTTCTTCATGCCGAGTGAGCTCTACTTCGTGGTGACTCTTGACTATAAATACTGGCCTCCCCCCAAGTCCATAGGGCGGATCATCCAACCTTTCTACTTCCTAGCTCCTAAATTGCGAAGTACCCTCTACTCTGCGAATCATGAGCTACACGAGGTACTTTTTCTCTATGAAGTTCCTCCCCTTTGCCATGTTTTCTTCCCCTCTTTAGAGAGGGATGCCTTTCATAGAGCCTATGGGCCTCCACGAAGGGAGGGGATCCCCAAGGGGACCCGGGTCATCACAGAGAATTTATGATTTATGAAGCACCCCTCATGTACATGTGATCCACATGCTAAGGCAGGGTCACCGTACTTAGCAAAGCATATTGCTCCACAATAGCTTTCTTTGTGAGTCACATTTGCTTCACGAGGCAGTGCTCTGTGAATGCCTTACCACTTCGTGAAGAACCTCCTATATGCACCTCTTCCCTATGCTTAGGCTGGGACACTCCACTTCGTGAAGCATCCCCCTTCGCAAGTACCCTCCACTACGTGGAGCACCAGAGCTTCACAAGGACCCAACCTCTGAACCCCTCTCCTTTGTAATTCCCTTTCTCGTGTGACCCTCCAGGTTTGCACGAAATGATTTCAAGGTCCACAGGAAACCACTTCCCATTACGTTTCTTCACCTCATGTTTCTTCGCATAGACACGCTACTGGATATTGCTTCTTCGCATATCCAAGCTAACGTGGACCCCTCAATGGTTTGCTTCATAACACCCCCTATCCATGGCGTTGCCTGTCCCTTCTCTTCACCAAGGTGTAGAGGGTACCGGTTATGTAAGTCCTAGGGGTGCAGAGAGAACCCACCTCATCAGAGCTGCAGGACATTAAACTGCCAAGCACCATCGTCCTCAGCACACAACATTAAACTGTGACTTCCCCCATGCATCTTACATGTGTAAAGGGCAACAATATTGGTGTAAGCCCCTAGCTTTTCATGCAGGAGGTAGCACCCCTGCTCCTCCGGACTTCTTCCTGGCCGAAGACCAGAGAGGGGGGGGGGATGGGAACCAGAGACCTCATTTCTTTAGTGCCAAATCCCTCTCCCTTTGAGATTTTTCACCATCCGATCCTCCATCCTGGAGTAAATCCCAATCTTCCTCTCCCTGGGCTACTAATCATGTGTAATCCCCACTACAATTCCCATAGACACACCTTCCGCGAAACGATCGTTAGGTCTTCGTTGCCTCTTGTTTCTCACAATGATCATGACTCACATGGGATTAGAGTAAGCATCGTCCATGAAATCCTCTTCGGGCAGCCCAGAGTGTAATCCCCACATGCCTACTGAACTACGTGGAACTTTATTCTTTCCAAGGAGAGGTACGTAGGTAGCCTCCCTGAGGTTCAAGCCCAACAATATCAATCTAGACCCCAGGTCCTTATTCACATCGATTCACTAAACTCCATACCGAACTATGTGGACTTTGATCCTTGCCAAGGTGAGGTACGTAGGAAGCCTCCCTGAGGTTCAAGCCAAACACTATCAAGCTGGACCCCTGGTCCTTATTCACATCGGTTCACTGACCTCCATACCGAACTACATGGTCTTTGATCCTTTCTAAGGTGAGGTACTTAGGAAGCCTTCCTGAGGTTCAAGCCCAACACTCTCAATCTGGACCCCAAGTCTTTATTCCCATTGGTTCACCGAACTCCATACCGAACTACGTGGACTTTGATCCTTTCCAAGGCGAGGTACGTATGAAGCCTCCCTGAGGTTCAAGCCCAACACTATCAATCTGGACCCCAGGTCCTTATTCACATCGGTTCACCGACTGCCATACCAAACTATGTGGATTTTGATTCTTTCCAAGGTGAGGTATGTAGGAATCCTCCCTGAGGTTCAAGCCCAACACTTTCAATCTAGACCCCAGGTCCTTATTCACGTCGGTTCACCGAAACCTTGGGAAGACAAGAGTGTAAGCCCCAAATACCATCTTCAGCTACATGGTCTTTGATCCTTGGCAAGGAGAGGTATGTAGGAAGCCTCCCTGAGGTTCAAGCCCACCATCTATCTGGGCCCCAGGTCCTATTTCACATCAGTTGACCCCCGTATTGTATGACATTAAACTGTGGACCTCAATCAGTGGTAAGCAGCTATTCCCCCATTCAGTGGTAAGCCATTGTCAAACTCATTTGGCGGTTAGCCATTGAATTCCCCAATCGACGTAATCCGTCATCTGATAAACTACGCGGACTTTTATTCCTTCCACATGGATACGTAGGAAGTATCTTTGAGGCTCAAGCCTACCACCATCATCGCCTCGAGTCGACTCCAAAATATTCTCCACCCACTTCACTTAATCACCCATCATCCATCCTGATTCTTACCCGAGCCACCACATTCTGGTAAGATCATGCCAATCCACCTCTTCGCTGCTCCTAACAGTAATTGGGTAACTAACCACGCATTATCCCTGACATCCGTGTTCCCTCAAGGGGATACATCTATCTAATCAACTCTAGTCAGTGTTCTGATCAGTCTAATCCATCTCTGCTAGACGTTAAACTCACATCATACCCTTTGTTAAGCATAGGAAGCTAAGGAAAACCCCAAAGACATGCCTATGGAATATAATTCCCCGCATGCGACGTGGGATGCCTTGGGCTTCCGCGCCCTCAAGAAGCCTTATAATAAGAGAAGAAACCCAGACGTGCCAGTGTTCCAATGTCCAGACATGCCAGTGATGCCCAATGTGACTACTCCCCTGACTGAAGGTTGCTTCACTGACCAGACCCTTTGGAATGTCCCGATAGAGGCAGTGTAATTAACTGGTGTCCATGAAAATATGGCTCTAAGAATAGTTTCATGAACAACATCTTAAATCTATTAGGGAGACCAAGACTAGGTAATGAGCTTCGAGGAGGAACACATGGAAGGAAGAACTGACATCCCATCATCCTGTTTTTATCAAGGAGTAGACAACCCTGAATAAGAAACAGATGCCGCCCACCTTCGGAAAGCGGGAATGTGGGGAAACAAAACCGCGCCTTTCGTCCTCAAGCAGACAGACACCCGCGCCCCAACGAAAGATCCGGAAACAGAAATGGTGAACCCGAGGTGAAGGGATTCTCCTCAACATAGAGACTAGTAGATTTAGAGGCATCAATGAATTAGTGTGTCACCGGATCTAGTTATCTGGCACTGGGTCCTGCTAAGAAAATAGCGGGCATGGCCTGAAACTCACCAGAATTTGGGGCATTCAAAACATTGGGCATCCAGATCTGTGACGTTGTCAGCATGGATCCCTCTTACCGGTCATGAAAGATGGAATGGCACTGTGGCACTAGTTATTGATTCCTTTTTCTTTCAGCACTAATGAGTTAATCTCCCTACTTTCAAGAACCAAGTTTCTATATCCAGAAATCGATCACCACCCACCCATTGATACAGGGGTAGGGGAAATGCCAAAGCGACAATCTCACGTGGTTTTTCCTATTCCACAACGGTCTCAATATCTATGACCACTGGGCACCCATTCCCTATCTCACCATCAGATGTCATCCAACGAAGGGTGATTAATGACCTCGTACACCGGTACAAGGAGGAGGGGATCATCCCTATGAGGGACATGGCCCACCTGGATTTAGAGGCGTCTGTGCCTCGTCGTCAATGCTGCCCCAAGGGCCGTACATGGAGAAACTTCTCCCCAACCCAAAATATAATTGTTTTGGGAGCCTGTCCCTGGAACACCTCAATGACTCCCTGCCCTACGCTGGCGAGGAAGGGGATGTTCGGGCCATCCCGGTCAGAGTCCCATTCCAGGGAATCCTGGCGAGGGCTCCCACCAGAGCGCATTAGCGCCTCTACCTAGTATTACAAGCCGAGGAGTAGGTGAGACACATACCTACACCACCAACTCATGTCCATCTGACCTAACTCCAGCATCAGGCACAAATTGAAGAGGATGCCCGCCAAGGGGCGTTAGCGTCAGCGGCTACTGTGGCCCGATCCACCACTAACACATATCAACAAATCCCTATATATGATGAGTAGGGTAAGTTATACACCCGACCAAGATCGAGGCCCCAACCACCCCACGGGTAGGCTGGGTTGACTCTCTCGTTCGCCGGCACAGGCAGTGGCCGTCGCAGAGTAGCCCGCAGCGACGCCACCAATTACGGAGGCCCTCCCCGTACCACTACAATGGAGAACGCGGGTCTTCCCCACTTCCAATATCGGCATGGAGTTCTTCCCCATGCCACCTTCAAACTAGATGGGGGTCCCCCCAATAACGGAAACACTCAGTATGGGAGTCTCTCCCGTGCTCACTACACCGGATATAGAGTCATTCCTCCTGTCGTAGATCGCCGGGGCCGGGACGTTGTGCATCCGGTCACTATCCAACGTGGGGGTCCTCCCCATGTTCTTGTAGTAGTAGACGAAAGTCCTTATCACCCTAGAAATCATACGAATGGGGAGAAACTTCACTTCAACAGCACCCAACACGGAGTTCCTACCCATGTTCAGCCTGACCAGTATGAGGACCTTCTTATATTGACATCTATAGAGGGAACAAGCATGGAGACCCTACTCATGCTCCTGTCAGCTTCAGCGGAGGTCCTACCCATTCCAACACTATCCACGGATGTCCTCCCCATGCCCCCTTTGATATCTTCCCAGGTGCTCCTCACACCACGGCTTACTCAGGTGGAAACCCTCTCCGCCCCAGCACCAGTATGACCAAAGGACCTCCTCGTGCCGGAAATCAACCTTGTCCTAAAGAACCATCTTGGGGAAGGAAGGAGAGTCATCGCCACCATAAAAATAGCGCTGAGAAGATTCATACTGAGATCAAACCAGTCTTCTTCTTAGATTATGAAGCAGAGTACGAGTTGATTATGGAACCCTCCCCTCAGTCCTTTGTGTCAAGGGTTGGGGCAGGAATGAGGCGCAATAGCCTCGTGCTCCTGAAAAGTGAAATCCACTGAATTCCTACCTCCCTCCACAGGTATATCTAGGAGGATGAAAATCTGAAAACCTCATAGGCCATGGTCATTCAATCACCATCTTCGTCACCAGAATC
The DNA here is from genome assembly GCA_963277665.1 of Viscum album. Taxonomy (NCBI): domain Eukaryota; kingdom Viridiplantae; phylum Streptophyta; class Magnoliopsida; order Santalales; family Viscaceae; genus Viscum; species Viscum album. Next base: position 201,546,894 of record OY728144.1, read on the forward strand.
TCTCTCTACCTTGATAAGAGATCACATAGAGCTATTTTGGGGACCAATGGTGGGCAAGCAGCATCGCGACCTATCGCCAGTGGCCCTATCCCCTCAGCCAGGAACTGTGGACATCAGCCCATCTTATCACGACGTAGTGTCCAGATCGCTACACTCTTCGGAGGACAACCCGAGATTCGGCGGCCAGTTAGCCCGCTCGCCGTATTTTCCACCAGCAATCTTGCCGCCCCAGTGGTCTGGCTCAGTGCCGCTACCAGTTCCATAGCCGCCTCCGATTGACGAGTGGGGTAATGAAGGTCCAGACCCTAAATTCAAGCCAAAGAGCTTATGGAACATCCTCACAGTGAACCACTTCCGTGAGATGTTCTGGCCCATGGCAGCGCCAAATTTATATGTGCTGGAATCCTTCACCCTAGTGGAAATTGAGTGTTTCTGCCAAACCCTCTGGGCGATGCACTTCCGCCTTCATCATCTGTGAGTGGTTTATCCCAGGATCCAAACAAATTTTGAAGACATTGGCCATCAATTCCGTCTAGTCAATCTGGCTGCACTCCCTGTGGCCTAGCGCCCCGAGTCACCAGGCCGCCGTAGGGACCTCCCACAACAATGCATTCATACTTTCAAGGTACTCCGCAAGGTTATCAATGAGGATTCTCCCCACGTGCAAATCCATGGATGGGGGTAGTATGCTGCCCTCATCTTCAGTCCTATCCGGTGACAACTCGACTCACTAGGAAATATCGAGGATATGCCCCAGGAAGGGTCATGGTCAACATGGTTGACATAGTAGACGAGGAGGATGAGTTGGAGCTTCTTGATGGGGACTTACCCCCTGAGGGCGTGCCACCACTATTGAACCCATCATGGATGGTTACTCTCCAGTAGAGGAAACTACTAGGTCCCCCTGCACCCAATGAGGCATCAGTACTCAATAAAAATTTGGGTAAGGGTAAAGAGCACGTCGGAGCTTCCAAGCACTCTGACCCATCCGCCTCACTGCAGAAGATGGGGGAAGACCCTGAGAAGACCACATTGAGCTAGAAACTTTTTGAGAAGAAGATGTTGGTTAATAACCTCTTGGATGAACGTGCTGCAGAGCGACGACCGGACTATGATGATCCCAGGCCAGGGCAGCAGGGGCATGGACAACTTCTCATCGGCGAGCTACCTCTAGGCGACCCTGACCGTCTTGCCCCTGTAGACAGGGTTGAGGCCAGAACATACGGTAAGAGGGAACAATATTTCTCACCAAACCCTCCCAAATGGCCTGAAAATCCAAGGGACCCATCTTGGGCTCCCCCATATGCCCCAAGGTTCATTCCACCAGCCACTCCATGAGCCGTTGGGCCTGCTTTCTGTGTTGAAGAACCCGACAATGCACTGGTGGTCAGGGATCCCCGTAAGGATAGGAAACCCCACCCAGATGATCCAGTGGAGGCACTCATTTCCTGCCTCGAGGCGTTGGAAACACGACAGGTGGAACTCCCACCTGATGGAATGTCGTGCCCAGTATGGGTGGATGATATGCCAGCACCACAAAGTTTTGAAAATCCCACCTTTTCCTCCTTCAACGGGATAGGGGACCTACCGCATCACTTTTCCCACTTCATCTCTAGGTGTGGGCCCATTTTGGGGACTCCAGTACAGTAGGAATCCGCCAAACTTCAGTGCTTTGTGCAAACATTGGAGGGATCGGTGTTCGTTTGGTACAACCAGCTCCCCATCGAGTCAATAGCCGGTTAACAAGACCTCCGGAGGCAATTCCTCTACTAGTTCAATTCTACCACCCAGAAGATGAGTATCTCAGACCTATTCAAATGCCAACGGAGGCCTGATGAGCGCGTTATAGATTTTTTCACCCGTTGGAAAGGGCTCACTTACTCTCTCGACATGCCACTAACTCAGGAGCAGCTACTAAAGATGTGTGTGGGAACTTCAAGACTGAACTGGTTCCCTCGTTGATAACCCAGAACTACCCTAGGGGATTCTGAGACTTCTCTGATAAGGCCAGGCGCCTAGAGGAAGCACTGCAACAGGCTAGCCATGCACATCCGTTGCCTCATGTAATTCTTATGAGAAGGGCCTCCAGAGCCTAACCCACCGCAATGGCCCAAATAGAGGCCCCCAGGCAACTAGAATTGCTACAAGTAGTATCGGCCCTGCAGCTTCACAGAGGCCCACCACCTCAGGCGTAGCCTCCGGTCCACAAGCACCCACCTCCGAATCGGAAGGTTCCCTTGCATAATCTGCCACCGCCTAGGTGAGATAACCAGGAACCACCACCCTGACAGGCTCCTCCAGCTCATCGCCAAGGTCAGGCTCCAAGGGACCCCTTTCTGGACATAAGAAACTGGAATTACTCATTCAACAAGTCTCAGGTCCCCGGTTACTTCCACAGTGCCTTAGAGCAGAGGATCGTGTGTTTTCCTAAGGGCATAAGGCCATAAGAGGCAAACCTCACTGATCACACCAACTACCATCCCTATCATTAGATCTTGGGAAAACCCCTCAAGCAATGCTATGTGTTCAAGGACTGGCTCCAAGACCAGGTCGACAACAACATAGTCAGGTTGGGCCCAGCTTCGGCACAAGTGGCATGCATCTTCGTAAGGCCAGATAGCAGCAGCGACAGCTAGTGGTAGCAGGTTTCTAACCGTGGGTCCCAAAAGTATGATGACTTTATGGCTCAAAAAATAGTTTCCTTTTCCCATGCCATCATTCGTGCACACCTGAATCAGACGGAGCCTTCAGAAGATGCAGTCGCTACTTCTACATAATCATCTCAGCCGGCCTCTTCCCAGAAGTGAAAACATCAGTGGTGCAAGGGAAAGCAACAAACCCCGCCAATATTGTCATCGTCCCGCACCCTCGGCAACTTAATTCCTACGGAGATGGAGATTCCTCCTAGAATCCACCCAGTAGTGGATGAATCTTCAACTAATAGTCAAGGGTACACTTTGGTTAACACCGTAGAGTTAGTAAACCCCAACATGACTCCTGATGATGGAGAGCATCAGAAGGATCTCCCAAACATCCCCATCTGACGCCAGCATCGGCGGAGCTATGGTTATATGGGTCATCGAGGCACATTAGTTGGCACCTCCGTCTAGGTAATGCATGCCACTGAAACCATACAACAGGCTCAGCGCAGATCTCAGTAAACACAACCTTCTCATATAGTAACATTAGTTCTGCCTTCGCCTCCATTCGTGCTGCTAGATCAGGCAGAGTCACCCAGACCTCTTTGTGACCAGGCGTTCTTCCCCACGGACTAATTTCAGTCATCGGGTTCCCCTCTGGAAGTCACTTCACATGCTTTGACTAGTGAGCAACGAGACCTTCCCAGCACCGGTCAGCCGCTAATCCAGCCGACAGGGTCCACCATACCTCCTGTCATAGAGCGACCCCCTATAAGCAGAATCTTGTGCCTGGAACAGAAGTACGACGTCCTCAAACATCTTTCCAGCATCCCAGAAAGACTCTCCATCCTCAAGGCTCTTTTCCTATCGTCGAATATGCATGAGGCCCTCACTGAGGATTTAAGAAGCCCCTCCAATTTGAGATGGAAGTAGAAGTTGTCGAAGCCTTCCATGCTAAGGAAATTGAGAATGTTGAATGTGAGGACATTATCTCATTCTCTAGAGAGGATGAGGGCTCTCGCATACCGGGGCACATTCTCCCGCTGTACATCACCTGCCAGTTCAATAGCGTGGAGGTCCACTGTTGCCTTGTCTACACGGGCTCTGGGATCAACCTAATCCTGACTCGGATACTGTGAAAATTGGGGTTGTTTGAATATTATATGAGCCCCTATGACCTAAGAATCTAGGGATATGACAGGACAAAATAGAAACCAGTCAGAAAGATCCGCTTGAAGACCCAATTCGGTGGCCTAGTTTCCAGCACCGAGTTTATGGTTGTCTCTCTGGAGACCGCCTACAATGCATTGATGGGAAGACCATAGATCCACCTGCATGCGACAGTTCCCTCATCATATCACCAGTGCCTTAAGTACTCCCTGAATGGTCAGGTGGCCATGCTTCAAGGTGACACATCTCCCTTTGCCTCTTATAAAGACCACTATCTGGATGCCGACTACTACAAGAGTAAAGACAAGAAGATTTAGACCAATGAGGTCAAGCATGCCATGGCTGCGACCGACCCATGTATAGATCTAGATGATGCCTATGTCTTCCTAATACATCGGTTTGAAGCCACGACCCCCAATATAGGGAAATGTTTTTTTGTCTTCAGGACAAGAGGGAACCACATTCCCAGATCCAAGCGACATCGAGAGATCACTTCGTATTCTTACACGAATCAAGACTAGGTGATCCCTGAACCCTACCCCCGTAACATATCGAGATGTTAGCCCCATGGAAATGGAAGTGCATCATTCATGCCTGTTTCGTTGGGCTAGAAATAACCGGCCGAGGCCAACGTGCCACTACTTCTTCGACATCATCAAGCATGGCCCCTTGGGCCGAATACCAGACGAGATCGGATAGACAACATTTATTTCTATGGTTTTAGCAGTACTGGAATCTCCCAATGCAGTGACCGATGCTGCTCAGGCTCGTACCAACCTCCCATCAGAATATGCTGACCCAGAGGAAGCTCCTCCCACTAGGGATCCCTCATCTACAATTGAATAAGAGGATCTAGAGGACGCTACCCCCTCCTTTGAAGAGGTTGTATCTACCACAGTTAATGGATTGGTACAGGTGAACCTCGGTAGTGAGGTGGACCCAAGAAACATGTTGATCAGTGCCTCCATGCCCCCCCCCCCGAGGAGCAACAACGGTATGTGGGATTCCTTAAACAGCACCATGAAGTGTTTTCCTGGAGTTACGACGAGATTCTAGGACTGTATCCTCAGGTAGCCTTCCACCGCCTCGGTCTTCTGGAAAATCACCACGGGTTCAAGCAGCGTCCTAGAAAGATGTATTCTTCTCATGGTGCCATGGTCAAGGACGAATTTGATAAGCTCATCAGAGCCATCTTCGTCAAGGAGGTCCAAAACCCCAAGTTGTTAGCCAACATTTTTCCAGTTAGGAAGAAGAATGGACAGATTGGAGTCTGCATCGACTTCCGAGATCTCAACCGTCACTGTCTAAAGGATGATTTTTCCCTTCCCATAATGGATTTTCTGATTGATGCTACGACGGGGTTCCAAGCCCTTTCCTTCATGGACGGGTACTCTGGATATAATCATATTTTAATGGCCCCCGAGGATGAGGATCCTACAGCCTTCAAGGCACCACAAGGTATATTTTTTTACCAGGTTATTCCCTTCAACTTAATGATTGCATGTTCCACCTATCAGTGGTCCATGTATCGCATATTCAAGCCAATCCTCAGGACATTAGTGGAATGCTATGTGGCTGATCTAGTGGTAAAATCTCACCAGTTCCATGACCATATCAAGGACCTTGAGAAAGTTTTCGACTTACTCTATTCCTTCCACATGAAGATGAACCCATTGGAATGTGCCTTCGGGGTTACCTATGGGAAGTTCCTTGGCTTTGTTGTTAGTTACCAGGGCATCAAGATCGACCCATAGAAGATAAATGCCATCATCCAGATGCCTCCCCTGAGCAATATTTGGGAACTTCGAGGCTTCCAAGGACACTTAGCCTACATACACCAATTCATTGCAAATCTGTCCGGCAAGTGTAAGCCCTTTTCTCAGCTCATGAAGAAAGGAATCTCTTACTAATGGGACAAAGAATTCCAGACCGCGTTCGAGGAAATCAAGCAGTATCTGCTCCAGCCTCCGATCTTGATGCCACCCATCTCTGGAAAGCCATTGATCCTTTATGTGACTGCCTTGGAATGATCTATTGGCAACATTCTTGACCAGAAGAACAATGAGGGGATAGAGAACAACCATTACTACCTCAGCCTCATGCTACTTGATACAGAGACCATACACCCCCCCATCGAGAAGAGATACCTTGCGCTGGTATTCACAGTACATAAATTAACAACATTACTTGTAGCACCATGATGTACAGCTGGTGTCTCGAGTAGACCCACTAATGTACGTTCTGAACCACCCCATGTTGAAAGGCCATCTAGCTCGGTGGGCAGTGATTCTTCATCAGTTCAATATCAGGTTTGTCTCTCAGAAAGATATTAAGGGGCAAGAAATGGAAGACTTCCTTACCGCCCATCTAGATCCTACCGACCAGTCCTTGGATCTCGACTTTCCTGATGAGGAAATCCTCTCAGTAGATAATTCCATGCCGTGCTAGCAGGTGCACTTCTATGGTGCTTCCCGGAGACCCACCAGCAGGGGGATCAATGATCCCAGGCTCAATGGGGTAGGCCTGAGTATTTTCTTTATTACCCCAACTCAAGTCATTCTTCCATACTCATTCTTGTTTTCAGAAGGCTACACCAATAATAAGGTAGAGTATCAGGCTCTTATTACTGGCCTCGAGATGGCCCTCGAGATTGATGTGCCACATTTACTTGTGAAAGGAGATTTTAAACTAGTCATCAAGAAGATCAACGATGACTACATCTTCAGAAAGATAGATCTTGTACCATTGTTGGAGTGCACTCTCCAGCTAATGGATCCGTTCCTATCTTGGACGGAAGTTACTCATGTACCTTGATCTCAGAACGGTTGAGCACACGCCCTGGGTGGCCTGGCTGCATCACTTGCAGAACCCAAGCAAGATGATCTGATTATCCACATGGCACATCAGAGAGTCATTGTTCCCATCACCCCAGGTAACTACGATGGCCTGCAAGTGAGCTATCTTACCGCCGAAGCCTCCATGTCAGGACCCCCAGGTCCCTTAGATGCAGTGGTTGAACTGACTCCCAATTGAAGATCCCCCTTTGTCGAGTATCTCCAAGATTTTTACCTCCCGACTGATCAGGTCGAGCACGAGTGAATCTGATGCCGCATGCTACAGTTTACTCTCCAGAGTGGTCCCAGTCTTGAGCAGATCCTCTAAAAGCGCAGGTTCGATGGTGTTCTACTCCGATGCATCCAAGGAGTCAATATTTCTCATTTCATGTAGGAGGTCCATGTCGGTTCCTGTGGGGATCATCATATCAGGCCAAAGCTATCCCACTAGATCCGAAGACTGGGGTATTTTTGGCCCTCCATGATCCATGACTGCATCGGGTTCACCAAGAGCTTCCATGCGTGTCAAGTTCATGATAACTTCGTGCATCGGCCACCGGAGCCTCTCCACACTATCAAGTACTCTTGGCCCTTCGCAGTCTGGGGACTCGATGTCATGGGATTATTTCCACCGACGACAGCTCGCCAATTTCAGTTCATCCTGACCACTACAGATTTATTTTCCAAGTGGGCAGAAGTGGTTACACTCAAGGGGGTCAAGGCCCGCTCCATCGTTGAATTTGTGATCTCCAGTATCATCTACCAATTTTGAGTCCCTCATGCCGTCCTTACCGATAACAGTACCAACTTTCGAGCAGCTAAGCTGAAGAAATTGTACTCCAATTACAACATCCATTCTAACCATACCTCCCACTACCACGCGTAATAAAATGGAAAGATCGAGGCATTCAACAAGACCCTCTCTAACATCAAGTAGAAAATGGTTGGTCAGAAAAAGAAGAGTTGGCCAAACAAGCTCCCCAACACCCTCTGGCCTTACCGGATGAGGACGCGTAATTCCACCCAGGTGACTCCATATTCCATGGTGTATGGAACTGAGGCTGTCCTAGCCATTGAGATTCAGTTTCCTTCATTACGCACAACGTTCTATGACCAATAAACACTAGATAAGGTAACAGAAATCCATCTGGCTGATCATGAAGCGCTCGATGAGAACATGCTTCATGCCCTACACAATTTGGAAAGGCACCAGAACAAGATGGTCAGAGCTTTCAACAAAAAAAGTTTGCCTCCGCTCCTTCTTGCAAGGAGACTTGGTACTGGCCCTCAGGACACCAATGATACCTGGTAGGAAGCAACCAAATTTGGAACCCAAATTGGAAGGACCATTTGTTGTACACAAGGTCTACCCCAATGGTGCAAATGCCTTGGTGACCATGGATGGTTAGCGTATAACTCCTCCCACCAATGCCAAGTTCCTCAAGCAATAATATTCCTAAGCCACAAGGTCCGACATGACTGTAAACTATTTTTCCTTACACGACCTTAAACTACACATCGTCCCGCAAGATGATAAACTGTCGGGTCCTGCATGACCCTAATCTTCTTAGGTCCCACATGACCTTAAAATGTGTTGGGCCCAGTAAGACTTTAAATTGCTATGTCCGGCATGACATCAAACTGTACATCGTCCCAAAAGATGCTAAACTACACCTTCAAGAACTATGTTTGGCTTGATTCCCATCAGCATGGGATACGTAGGAATGCTCAAATGTTATGTATTGAGTCCAGCCCCCAAACTCTTTTCTTTAACTATTCCCCCTATGTATAGTTCCCCTGGAGGACCATGGTGTAGTGAATTCTTATTTAGCTCCCACTCTTGTCAGGAGTAGGAGGGCCACACCATGTGCTCCCTTCTCATTCTTATATTCTCCCACGTCCTTATCGCACAATGCTAAACTTCATGGCCTTACAGAACTATTTGTGGCTTGATTACCATCTGTATGGGATACGTAGGACCGCCCAGAAATTTTGTCTGTTGGCCCAGCCCAAACTTTAGAATCTCCCCTTGGGTCCCTCGACCCTCGGGCACTTCGACCCTTTTTGGTCCCTTGACCCTTCTAGCCCTAGTCCTCATTCAGGAGTGTGCGGTGTGATTCAGACTCCAAGTCCAGATTCACATCGGGCTATTTTCCACACCCCACACATTCCCGTGATACATTCCTCCCACCATATCGTCCCTTCCGCGAATGTAGGTCCCACCATGTTTTGCGAGCCCAATCATTTGGATTTTTTATTATATTTTGTATCCAAAAGGACCCCCTAATGGTATGGATATTTAGCCTAAGGGTTATCCTACCATTTCATGCCAATGTCCCCAAAGATTTGAGAGAAAAACTGGTACAAGTCCCACGTTGTGAATACGTTCAACGGTTGATGCCCAATTTGTTGGATGGGTCACGCAAGGGGGGGGGGGGGAAACTGTGTTTCAAATTTGGTAAAAAACTATCCTTAATCATCGTTTCCACCCAGTGGTCTTCCATAGGCATGATGATTCACCCTTTTCATTAAGCTATAGCATGCATAAGACACTAAATTAGGCATCCACGGTCCGATCTCTATGACCATAAACTAAAATCACTATCGTCCTCCCGACAAGACGTTAAACTGCAAGCTGGCTATGATCTTCTATCTATAGCCCAGACTCTGGTCCCTCAACCTTCCCAGGACCTAGGCCCAAGATATCACTTAGATCTATATGGTGTGGTATGGGATTATGTCCTTATTCACATCGAGTTACTCGCCATGCCGTACATGCCCCTCATTGGGATATCCTACCCTTGCTCCACGTCCTTGCCGCAAGACTTTAAACTGCATGACACCTTCCAGAACTACGTGTGGCTTGATTCCCATCCGTATGGGATACATAGGACCACCGAGACATTTTTTCTGTTGACCCAGTCCCATATCTTAGAAATCCCCTTTTCACCTTGGCCCCATGGCCTGCACTTTCCCAGGGAGAGGAATATATGGTGTGGTATGGGACTATATCCTCATTCACGCCGGGTTTGTAACAACCACACCATATACCCCCCTTTCTACTGAGAGTTCTCTACCCTCTTATTATATAATCATATTTTCAAGTTGGCTGCTCTCAAGTTGAGTCCCTAGACCCTCTATGGTGATTCACCAATGTGCCCAAGAGCACTTTGGTTTAGCGCCTGGAGTGTCAGACATTACCCAGACATGATCCCACCCGCCTTCCAGGCTTCATGTTCCCCTTTACTAGGGCTTCCATCATCTTTCACAACTAAAAGGACCACCGAATGGCATGGATGCTCGGCCCAAGGGCCCTCCTACCATTACATGCCAATGTCCTTGAGGGTTTAGAACAAAAAACTAATACAAGTCCCACACTGCGAATATGGTTAGCAGTCAATGCTCATTTGTTGTTCCCATTTCAGGTCACATGATATGGATACTGTGTTTCAAACATGGTCAATAGTTATACTCCATCGTCACACCAGCCCCATTAAGCCCAAAATATCGGTCACATGATTCACACCACTTTCCACCCCATCATGTCTGAGTGGGATCTTGACACTCTGGGTGCTATCCCTCAGTGAACATTCACACGTTAGGAATTCAGATCCATGGTACAGTGTTCTTCGGGGATCCACACCAATTTACCCTTTAATATCATTCCATGTATTGCAAGGATCTCCCCCTCCCTTATTTCCTAAACAGAGTTCAACTCACGTAGGATTAAGGATTGGACTAAGATTTGTGCCTATTTGGATGGATTCCGCTTATCCTTGGTCCGAGCTCTAAGACCATAAACTAAGATCTTTTCTAAAACTATGTACAAATTGATTCCCATCATTATGGGATATGTAGGAATTCCTAGACATCTTGTCTTTGGGTCCATATTGAGTTCCACTAATTTATCTCTTCTGTTCTTCCCCCGGGGCTTTAACTCTTACGGGACTGTGTGGCGTGGTATGGGCCTCTGTCCTCATTCACGTTGGGTTTGCGTTAGCCAAACCACATACACCCTTTTCTAGTAGTTATTCCCCCTACATCCTCTCCCACATGACATTAAACTGTATGTAGTCTCACACAATGTTAAAAGGAATCTTCTAGAACTATGTGTGTCTTGATTCCCATCCTTATGGGATACGTAGGAACACCCGGACATCTCTTCTTCAGGTCCAGCTCAACTGAGAGCTAGCTTCTCCTGTCCCATGTCCTTTAATTTTTCCTGGCACCTTGGCCTAAGGTTTCTTTTATGGAATCACGCACGGTGTGATGTGGACCTTGTCCTCATTCATGTCGGGTATGCTTTATCAAGTCGGGCACATTCCCTTTCAAATCTCATCCTTCTTGTATATGTCTAATCCATATGACTTTAGACTATGATACCTAGTCCCACATGACTCTAAACTTTTACTTCTATCCTGAACGATGTTAAAAATGCATGGTTGGTCCCATCACATGACCCTAAACTATGACATTATCGTCCTGGCCACATGACGAAAAACGGAACTGCGTTGTGGTGTCCTCACTCGAGGGGACATCATGTTTGGTATCCGTCACCGTACCATTTGTCATCACCTGCACACGGATTGATTCTTGTGGAAATTCTTGGACTTTTTATAAAAGGTCCATCACTTCATAAAAAACACCATTCATCCTAAAGGAAAAACGAGATATATCAAATTATTCTCCTTTCAGTGTGAGGGCCAGGCCCGCACAACCTTATTATCCCTGACACTAGTATCTTACCATGCCACCTTCTAGAACAACGTATGGCTTGATCCCCATTCTCATGGGGTACGTAGGAAAGGCCATGAACCTTGTCTCAGGCCTAGCCTAACCTTTGTTTTCAGTCCCTTGACCTGAAACCTCACCTAGGAAGTGCATGGTGATCTGGACTCCAGGTCCTCGTTCACGTCAGGTTGTGCAATTGCATCACCATGTGTCTCCTGCATTTCCTACCACTCATGGTCCGAACTCTATGAACATAAAATAAGACCACTCCACGTCCTTTCTGTAACACATTAAAATGCATGAAATCTTCTAGAACTATGTTTGGATTGATTTCCATCCTCATGGGATATGTAGGAATGCCCATGAATTTTTGTTTTCAGGTCTAACCTCAAGAATCTACAATCCTGCCTCTTTTTTTCACCCCCTTGGCTCAAACTCATTTGGGAACATGTGGTGTGGCGAGTAACTCTTAGGTTCTAGTTCACGTTGGGTTTTTCAATAGCCTCACCATGCACTTCCCAAGTCTTTTCCGAGTGTGGTCTGAGTTCTATGACCCAAAACTAAGATCTCCCCATGGGAAATGCGCGCCATGTTTGGCTATTTCGCCACCCTACAAATGGTTCATTAAATCAAGCACTCCTTAATGGTCCACCCTAGGACCTTAAGTTGAAAGCATGTGACTCCAGGACCCTTTTCCTTGGGAAGGGACTCGACTCCCCCATATGATACGTCTCATTGTCATACTCAGATGTGTTTTGAGAAAGAGCCCAAAGTCTTGAATTTTCACAGGTATATTCCCCTTATTCCATGTACAAGCTTCATGAGCCCATTATTTGGATCCTCATCCTATTCCACATCTGAAGGGACCCCCTTCATGGCCAGGTCTCATGCCACCTCAGCTCACATACCATCTCAGGCCAACATCCCTAAGGACCTCAGACAACATTTGCGGCAGGTCCTGTGTTTCGAACATGGTCAGTGGTCGACCCTCATCTGTCTGTCCCCATATCAGGATAACACAATTAGGATGTTGTGTTTCAAATACATTCAATAGTCATCCCCTATCATCATGCCACCATCATTGTGGTCTAGATCTCGAGCATCATGATTCACATATTTTCACTTTCTTATGTTCAAGTGGAATTCCGACATACTTGACATTACTTATTCACGCGTCTAGGTGCGCTACGTGGATGGGTTAACATCATTGGGATAGAATTCACCTAATGTACCTTCGCCCCTAACTTGTTCCTTCCTGTGTCAAGAATTTCCCACCAGTACTTCTTGTTTCCCACATCGAGCACAACTCACGTGGGATTAATAGTTTTGGTAGGATGTGTACTGGAGCAGCCATGGATTTCATCGTCCTACATGATGTTAAACTACAATCTATGAACTATGTAGGCTTGATTCCCATTCTAATGGGGTATGTAGGAATACCTAACCACTTTTCTTCGGGCCCTGCCTAATTTCCACTTTTGGTCCCTCGACCCAAAGAACTTCATCCAGGATATATGGTGTGGTATGGGACTATGTACCCTTTCACGTTATGTTTATAGCTACTGCACCACATAGTCCCTTCCAAGGATCTTCCCTTTCAGTCATCGTCCTACTGTATGATGTAAAAATACTGATCATTCCCGGTCCTTACCAGGGAGTTCCTGTTCACAATTGTGTCTGATTACGGATCAGACCGATGTTCCCACCCAATGTGTTTTCACCATGGTGGCGTAATTTCAAGAGTGTTGGACTTCGTTCAAACAACTCATCACTCCACCTTCACGCTTTTCGTGCCCCTTATTCAGACCCTCTTCCCTCTTCACGTCTAAAGGAATCTCCTAACGATATGGATGCTCGACCTATGGATCACCTACTATCCTGGGCTAACGTTCTGTAAGACTAATGAATAATTTTTCGAGTCAGGTCCCGTGTTTCGAATATGGTCAGCGGTCGGCCCTCATTTTTAATCCCCATTTTAGGCTAACAAAATTAGGATACTATGTTTTGAACATGGTCAAAAATTATCCTTCATTGTCACGCCACCCCCACAGTGTTCCAAATTTGGGGTATCATACTTCACACTTCCCACTCTCCTATGTTCAGATTAACTCCAACGCCCTAGGAGTTACCCTACTTGTGTACAAGAGCACATCGGTAAAATGACAATTCGGTTGTTCTGAGGTATCCCCCCTCCAGCCAGGCCTTTTCCCCTTTCTTTCCAGGAATTCAGATTGACTGTCCAAGCCCCAGATACCTGAATTTTGGTTTTCACTCCCACATTAGAATGGAGTAATAATGTGGTTACCCCCTGTTTCTCACATCGGGCCTGACCCATGTGAGCTTAGGGAATGATTTTTGGATGCCCCATGAATGTCACAGGGATGAAATAAACCGACACAAATAATAGAACTCATGCATACAGTTGACATAAAAAAAATCAAAGCATGAAATTATGTTGAAAAGTTATGTGCATTACAACACCCAAGGATCGACCCCTCCCATGGTCGGGTTGACCCTGTCAAAAGAGCGTTGCAGCTCCGCGAACCTCTGGCTTGTGGCATCTAGGATTTTCTACCACCTATTTAGCTCCCACTCCTCCTCGACAGTGATGGGGCGCAGCTCATCAGCCACAACCCGAGACCACTCCACGCCGGTCCGGATGATGACCATCTCTTTGTAGGATCACTCCAGACACTCTTCGACCTCTACTGGCTAGGCCTTCAATCCCAATACCAGCTCATATTGCGCATTGAGGGAGGCTGAGTGCTAGTCCACCCGGCTTTGTAGCCACTGGACCTCATTTTTAGCCTCATGAAGCCTTTTGATGTTCAATGCTTTCCTCTGCTACCATACCACACCAAGGCCACAGTCATACTCTTGAATCTTCTCTTCCATAAGATCTCAGAAGAGCATGTGAGGACGTTGGGCATCCACTCCCCCAGCACAAAGCTCATGCAGCCGCGAGCGAAGTATATCCATATCATCCAGTCATAGTGCCTAGGAGGTGTCATTAATGAAGCACTTGATTAGATTCCATGATCTACGACGAACTATTTCATTGTCCTCTTCATTAGACGTCGTCTCATCCCAGTCAGCACAGTTGGCAGGCTTATATGTGGGGAATTCCCTCAAGAAATCGTCAGCAGGATCCCCATCTGGCGTTTGGTCAGGTGTGGTGGGACCTGGGCTATCTGATTGATCCTCGTCATCAAATCCCACCCTAATAATCTTAAGTGGTGCCCTGCTGATGGTCCCACTAGTGATCGGGAGCATAGCAGTTAGGTCGGTTTGGACCTACGACTCCACGACCACCAGCATTCCCCTGGGAAGGATGCCGCCAGAAGTGCCGACCAACCTTGCCAAGGCGGCCCATGCCATTTGAAGAACTATGTGGGCCAAAAAGGGGCTTGGATGGAAGTTTACATGGTCAGTGGGTGAAAATTATAATTTTAGTAGAGGATACTTACAGATATCGAATTCATGGTCTCGTTCTTGGTTTGACACTATTGGGACCCCTAGACGTGGCCCCCCGTATATGGTCAGAAGATCTGAAAGCTCCAGAGGGGTCGCCTCAGGTGTCCTATCCCCACTGGACGTAGAAATAGATGCGGCGACATGTGTATATCCTAAAGGTCCCGCATCTTCATCCAATGAGGGACGAGAACAAGTTCTTTGTATGAGACTCTCCTACACAGTTTAGATGTTATCAAAGAGTCCAGAACAACCTCAAAGCAAAACTTGAAGAAGGGGGTTTCATATTTTTACCTCAAGGGCCTCTGGGAACTCTTCAAGATCTGAGTCTTGATATCCAACTTCACCCTCCTCCAATGGGATCCCTCTCCCAGCCTCGTCCCCCCATGAGGAATTTTATGATTCTTCCGACAGAGGGAACCGTTCCCTAAAATCCGCAGAAGAAAACTGCAGAGGAGTAGTGTGATCGAAAAACACCTTGAATCGATTTTTCATTGGATGAGGATCACCCTGAGAGTGAACAAAGTAATCCACCTCAGTCAAATATTGTTCCCCCTCATCTTGGGACACCGCAAAGCTGGCCCTAATAGGGCCTATCCCCAGCAAATCCATCCCGAGATGGTTCATGTGTTTCCACATCTCAGATGGGCCGAGGAATTTCCTATTGATGTCCCAGATGTCTCAGGCCTCTGAGAAGAAATCATTATCTGGAATAACAATGTGGCGCAGCCGCTTCCCCGGAGCCTGAGTAGGTATTCTACAAAATCCCCTTGGTGGCCACCCCTATGGGTGACTCTGTCCTTCTGGAACCGTCGGGTCCGCTACCGCAGTTGGGTCTTTCGCTATTTCCTCACCCTCAACTGGTGCTGGCCTCACGACCATGGAAGCCACGCCACCATGATATTCCCTTTCCACCTTCCTTCCCTGACCCTGAGGTTGGGAAAGCTCACAATCACTGACTCGAATGGTTGGCTACTTCAGCATCTCCCCCGAGTAGGCTGCCTCCCAGCTCTGGGCATATTCCTTCACAAGCCCAAAGATAGCTATGGGTGGAGGCAGCTCGTTCCCCATTTTCCCATACTCCTGTGTGAACATGAGACACATCTTCCTCATCACACACATGGGTTCTTCATGGTACACCTCTAGATAGACATGCGGGGTCAGTCGCTGCATGCAGCAGAATTGCCTTGCAAACTAGTGTGGGGTGTACGAATCGCAGAGGGGCTCACGGTCCACCCTCGCAACCAAGAATCCACCTTGAAAGGCCAAGAGATAGGCCTGGTGTTTTTCCATTCCCCGATCATCATCAGTAAATACCCCCTTCAGCAACAGAAATGGGTGGAAATTGAATTCTTCCACCTTCCACAGTTGGTTCAGTTGTAACAGTGTGGTTAGCTTGGCCGGAAAGCTTCCCGCGACATTCAGAATTGATGTGCGGAAGTTCGATCCTAGAGGAGATATGGGGTTTGGGTACTCATAAACCCCCTTATGTGTGCCACTATCCACCCATACAGGAGGAGGAATGGCCCACATATCCTCTGTGGCCTCTTCCCCTCACTGATATGCCACAACATCTTATACAATTTGGAGAGCATCAGGATACCGAGGTTAACTCGCCCTCCTGTCACCAATGTGGACACCATGATAAATGTGCTTGGTCCCACTCCCATGTTGGTATCCCTCACCAGAAGGATCCAACCACAGATAAGAGCCACAATGAACGCTGCCAGCCTGACTATCAGTTGCTACTCAGTGCTAACACTGAACCCCTAGGTCTTCCCCTGGTTGTCCTCTAAGATCCACCAATACGAGTTCTCCATGCCCTATTGAGCCCCCTTTGGGAAAGTTCAAGGCCTCACCAGAAACTGCCTCTCTTCCAAAAAATTCAGAAATAGCTTGAACCATCGGCTGAAGTGGACATCTCTAACTACTTCTTTGTCCTCTCCAAGCACCACCTCCATCAATTCCATTGCCAACTATGGAATTTTCTATGGATCCTCCCACAAACTCATGAACAAGAGGAATTCATCATACATATCCCCCCAGTATTAGGACCCCAAAATCTAGTGGACATCCCACAAGATGATACCGACCTCCCCGTGGTGTAAGTGGAAGGTATTGGTCCTCGATGACCATCTTCTCAACAGATTTAGAATCAGCTATTTCAGTTGGTAGATGTGGAATTGTGAGGCCCAAGCCACCTCATAAAAACCAAATCTCCTTATCTCTGCCCCAAAATCCTCACACGAGGTGCCTACCCAGTAGGCCCAGGCCCAATCATCTGTGAAGTTTCCGCCCTGGCACAGGTCCCACTCCTCAGACCACCCCTTCCCTGGGTTCTTGAAAGTTTCCTTAAATATTGTCTGGTACATAGGGGGAGACATCTATGGATATGATTCCTTCATGTTGAAATTATTCAGGTGGTTTTATAAGCAGTCAGCGATGACGGGTGTGAAACCCTCCTAGGCATGGCCGTCAGCCGCCCTGAACCGTTGGCGCTGGCACGACGTACTCCTGAACCAGTAAGCCGGTTCATCCCAACTTCCTTCTGGGATGAAGAAATCATCCCTTAGCTTGAATCCATACAAAGGAAACCTCTTACACAATGGGTAGTTCTTCTGGATCTCCAATAGCATCACCACCAATGAGCCCTGGTCAGATTGGCTCCAAATTAACTCCCCTAGACCCAGATTGTTCGCCATCTCATCCCTCCGGGTGGCATCCGCAAGGACCCCCAGGGTAGCTTCTTGATGAGCCCTTTAGTTTTAAAATTTGGAAGATTTTCGGGTTTGGTTCATGAATATCATTCGTGGAGCTCGTTCACGAATCCTATTCACGGAGCCCTACCTCATCCTTCAAGCGCAAGATCGCAAAGCGTGGTCACGGAGAGAAAGACTCGTTGTGCGCGATGGAGTAGAAGACACAATTCGCAGAGAGAAATCCCAGAGTACGTGGAGATTCACGAATTGAGAGCACTAAAGGCCAAATTCACAGATAGAAGAAAGAAAAAAAGAGAGGTCAACTCCCTTATTTATAGGTCACGACCTTCAGTGCTCCGCGGTGCATCGTTATCGTGCCGAGCTTCATGGAATGCTTGGCCTGACATCGCCCATCTGTCTCACGAGACCTCTTCGTGAGACAACATCGCGAATGGCCCAGGGATTTTGGTGATTGACCCTTAGAATTTTACCCTTCATTTCCCCTCGGCTCCAAGTCTAAGGGGGGCATTTGTTGCTGCCAAAATGGGGGAATAAGAAGAAGAAACAAAAAGCCCGAATGGATGCCTCATGAAGCCCCTTCTTGGAGTACCCTTGGCCTCATGGACACCATAGATCAAGGAGGTGGGATGTTCTACGAATGCCTCTGACGTTCACAATCCTGCCGTGGAGCAAAGAGGTGGGATGCTCCATGAACTCCTCTAACGTTTGCGAGCCTGCCACGTAGCAACAAAATCCTTCTTCATGCCGAGCAAGCTCTGCTTTGCGGTGCCTCTTGCCTATAAATAGCAGCCTCCCCCCAAGTCCATAGGGTGGATCATCTGACCTTTCAACTTCATAGCTCCTAAATTGCGAAGCACCCTCTGTTCGGCGAACCATGAGCTACGCAAGGTACTTTTTCACTGTGAATTTCCTCCCCTTTGCCTTGTTTTCTTCCCCTCTTTAGATATGGATGCCTTTCATGCGGCCTAAGGGCCTCTATGAAGGAAGGGGATCCCCAAGGGGACCCGGGTCGTCGTGGAGAATTTATGCTTTGCGAAGCACCCCTCATGTACACGTGATCCACATGATAAGGTAGGGTCACTGTACTTCACAAAGCACATTGCTTCACAATAGCTTGCTTCGCGAGGCACCTTTGCTCCGTGAGGCAGTGCTCCACGAATGCCTTTCCACTTCGTGAAGCACCTCTTATATGCACCTCCAACCTATTCTTAGGCTGGGACACTCCAATTTGAAAAGAACACCCCTTCACAAGTACCCTCCACTATGTGGGGCACCAGAGCTTCACAAGGCTACTGCCACTAAACCCCTCTGCTTTACAATTCCCTTTCCCGTGCGACCCTCCTGGTTTGTACGAAGTAATTTCAAGGTCCCCTGGACACCACTTCCTATTGTGTTGATTCTCCTCATGCTTCTTCCCAAAGGAATTCTAACAGATATTACTTCTTCGCATTACCATGCTAACATAGATCCCTCAATGGTTCGCTCCAAAACACTGCCTAGCCACGATGTTGCCTATCCCTTCTCTTCACCAAGGTGCATAGGGTACCAGTTATGTAATTCCTAGGGGTGTGGAGAGAAACCACCCAGTCCGAGCTGAAGGATGTTAAACTTCCAAGAACAATCATCCTTATCACACGAAATTAAACTGCGACTTCCCCCCATGCATCCTATGCGGGGAAAGGGCAGCCATCTTGGTGTAAGCCCCTAACTTTTCTTGCAGGAGGTATCACCACTTATCCTCCTGAAATCTTCCTAGCCAAAGAACAGAGGGGGGGGGGGGATGGGCAATGGAGCCCCCTATCTTCGGTGCCAAATCCATCTCCCTTTAGGATTTGTCACCATCGAGGCCTCCATCCTGGATTAAATCCCAATCTTCCTCTCCCTGGGTTGCTAATCATGTGTAATCCCCACTCCACTTCCCACAGACGCACCTTCTATGACGTGATCGTTAGGTCTTCACTGTATCTTATTTCTCACACCGAGCATGACTCACGTGGGCTTCGAGTAAGCATCGACCATGACATACTCTTCAGGAAGCCCAGACTGTAAGCCCCACAAGCATACCGAACTACGTGGACTTTGATCCTTGCCAAGACGAGGTACGTTGGAATCATCCCTGAGGTTCAAGCCCAAAACTATCAATCTCGACCCCAGGTCCTTATTCAACTCGGTTCACTGACATCCATACCAAACTACGTGGACTTTGATCTTTCCCAAGGTGAGGTACGTAGGAAGCCTCCCTAAGGTTCAAGCCTAACACTATCAATCTGGACCCCAGGTCCTTATTCACGTCGGTTCACCGACCTACAAACTGAACTACATGGTCTTTGATCCTTTCCAAGGTGAGGTATGTAGGAAGCCTCCCTAAGGTTCAAGCCCAACACTATCAATCTAGACCCCAAGTCCTTATTCACGTTAGTTCACCGAACTCCATACCAAACTATGTGGACTTTGATCCTTGCCAAGGCGAGGTACGTAGAAAGATTCCCCGAGGATCAAGCCCAACACTACCAATTTAGACCTCAGGTCCTTATTCACGTCGGTTCACTGACCTCCATACTGAACTATGTGGATTTGATCATTGCCAAGGTGAGGTATGTTGGAAACCTCCCTGGGGTTCAAGCCCAACACTATCAATCTGGACCCCAGGTCCTTATTCACGTCGGTTCACCAAAACCTTGGACAACCTAGTGTGTAAGCCCCAAACACCATCTTTAACTACGTGGTATTTGATCCTTTCCTAGGAGAGGTACATAGGAAGCCTCCCTGAGGTTCAATCCCACCATCTATCTGGGCCCCAGGTCCTCGTTCACATTGGTTCACCCCTGTCCTGCATGACGTTAAATTTTGGACCTCAATCAGCAGTAAGACGTTGTTCCCCCATTCAGCGGTAAGACGTTGTCAACCTCATTCATTGGTAATCTGTTGAAGTCTCCAATCAATGGAAAGCAGTCATCAGATGAACTACACAGACTTTGATTCCCTGCCACAGGGATATGTAGGAAGTCTCTTTGAGGCTCAAGCCCACCACCATTGTTGCCCCGATTTGACTCCATAACATTCTCCACCCACTTCACTTAACCACCCATCATCCATCCTGATTCTTACCTGGGCTGCCACATTCTGGTAAGATCATGACAATCCACCTCTTCGCTGCTCCTAGTTGTAACTGGGAAACTAACCATGCATTAGCCCTGACATCAATGTTCCCTCAAGGGGATACATCTATCTGATCCACTCCAGTTAGTGTTCTGGTCAGTCCAATCTGTCTCCTCTTCGCAACATACCCTATGTTAAACATAGGAAGATGAGGAAAACCTTAGATACATGCCTATGGAATATAATTCCCTTTATTCAACGTGGGATGCCTCAGGCTTCTATTACCATGAGAAGCCCTATAATAATGGGAAGAAACCCAGACGTGCCAGTGTTCCAGTGTCCAAACACGCCAGTGATTCCAAACTTGACTACTCCCCTGACCGAAGGATGCTGCCCTGACTGGACCCTTTGAAATTTCCCGACAGAAGCAACGTAATTAACTGGTGTCCATGAAAATATGGCACTAGGAAGAGTTTCACAAACAACGTCTTAAGTCTATAAGAGAGACCCGGACTTGGTAATGAGCTCTAAGGAGGAATCCACATAAGGAAGCACCAACATCCCATCATCCCATTTAGATCATGGAGCATACATCCTTGAATAAGCGATAGATGTCACTCAGCTTTGGAAAGCAGGAATGCAGGGCAACAAAACCGCACCTTTCATCCTCAAGCAAACGAATGCACATGCCCCGACAAAAGCATCGAAAAAAATACTCCTTGTTATCATAATTAGTACTAACAATGAGGCAGAATATCAGGCTCATATTCCAGGCCTGAAGTTGGCACTCCGAGTACTAGTGAACCACCTAGTGGAGAAGGGTGATTCACAATAGATAATCAAGTAGATCATAGAGTATTATGTCATCTGAAAGGAAGATCTAATTCCCCTATGTGATTATGTACAAGGGTTAATGGTAAAATTTACCTCAGATCCAACATTGACTCACATCCCACGATCACAAAATGATCAGACATATGAATTTTCAAATACAGCTACAACTTTGGCAGATCCGAATCAGGATGAAATAGTTATCACTATTTCACACATTCAAATGGTTTCAACTATTGTTAATATTAGAGAAGAAGAGATCAATAAAATCAATCAGATCCCTGATTCATATATCCCTACCACAGGATGGATGGAACCCATCATAGACTATCTCCATTATGGAGTACTTCCACTAGACAGAGTTAGAAGAGATCAGATCCAACAACGATCAGCTAATTTCACTCTTTATGATGGTCCAAATCATCAAAAATTGATCTAAAAGTGAGTGTTTTAGGGATTTATTCTTAGTTTTGTTGGAGGAGAAGAGACTGAAGTTGTTATGGAAGAAGTACATTCAGTAGCCTGTGGTGCCCACCAATCAGGGTATAGGATTTCTTATTAAATCCCAAGGTTTGGATACATCTTGCCTTCGATGATGCATGATTGCATTGAATTCACTAGGAAGTGTCATCCTTTACAAGTGCATGCCAATTTCATTTATCAACCCCCATAGTTACTACATATAGCTAAACAATCTTGTCCATTTTATATATGGGGAATGGATATTGTTAGACCACATCCTCCAGCTATGGCTAAGTAGTTCAAGTACATTCTTATTGCTACTGATTTATTCTCCAAATGTGCTAAGGAAATACCCCTAAAAGAAGCAGAAGCCAAAATCATTGATTGTTTTGTCAAATCTAACATCATTTATAGATTTGGTGTCCCTCATATCATTTTAATGGAAAATGGAACTGACTTCTATTCTTATAAGGTAAAGAATCTATATCATTAATAAAATATCATATCCAACCATTTATCCCACTATCATGAAGCAACCAATGGACAGATAGAGTCTTTTAATAATACCTTATCAAATATAATCCAAAAGATGGAAGATAAGGAGAATAAATCTTCTCCTGAAAATCTCTTGCATGCCTTATGGGCTTATCGGACTACAACTCGTACCACTACATGATCAACCCCATACTCATTGGTGTATGGAAAAAAATTAGTCTTTCCCATTGAGGTTCAATTTCCATCACTTCGTATTTTTTTTCACCAGCTATCCATAGATGATCAATCCCAGAAATGACTGGATGAAATGGAGCGATTGGACGAAAAAATATTTCATACTTCTAACTACCTAGAGGTCTATCATAATCGGATAGATGAGGCCTTTTAAAAGAAGTTTTTTCTTTGTTCATTCTTCTATGAATAATTGGTATTGGTATTTAGGACTCCAATGATACCAGGAAAGTATTCTATAAGGCTTGAGCTAAAGTGGAAGGGACCTTACTCCATATATGTGGTCTACTCTAATGGAACCTATTCCTTAATCTCAGTGGATGTAGAACTCATTAAAACTCTAACCAATGCAAGGTTTCTGAATAAGTACTTTGTGTAATAAAAAATTTCTTATTAGCTACAAGGCATTAAACTACATAGCACTATTTCCATCCATTCTTCATGATGTTAAATTACATAGAATCATCGTAATTATCTCATGAAGATAAGTTGCATGACATGTGGTCCAAGCTGCAAGATGGTAAGTTGCATAACACCAGTTTTACTCACCACGTGACATTAAACTATATGTTTAATGTCTCCCTTATTTTATGTAAATAAATCCCCAAGATACTATGATTAAATACTCCTTGTGGTCCCTCAAAAGATGACCAGCTTCCATGTGTAAACCTCACTCACCTCATTGCCACTCTCTTGTGGCACTTGAGCCTAATTTCCCTCTATGTTTAGATCAGATATGCATGGGTAATAACTATCAATAACTACATGTGGATTGATTATTTCCCCTTAAAGATATGCAGTGACACCCGAGTCTTATCCCCTGGTCCAGACACAATGTTTGTTTCACTTCATTTGTCCTCACGTTCCCACTGCATGATAATAAACTATACAGTTTACCTTGAACTATGCGTGTCTTGATTTTCATTTCAATTAGATACATAGTGATGCTCAAATCTCTAATCCTAGGTTCAACCACAACCATAAAGAAATAATTTCTATTTTCCTTATCTATGAACCAAGTATGCACTAGGAATTCCTCCAAAACATTTGTCTTGATTCTCATACTGGTTTGTGTCATGATCCCAACCGTTATTCTAGAAAGTATCTGAAAAGTATTAGCACCCCCTTCCTCACACAAAACCTCCATTGGTGTGGGGATTTTTTTTTCAAAACTACATGTGTCTTGATTCTTTCCCCAGAAAGATTCATATTGACACCCGGATCTCCTATCTCAGGTGTAACCATAATGTTTAAAAAAAGTCCCTTCACCCCCTGTGTGAATAAATCAAACCTTCACAGGGATCATTTTTAAGAACTATGTGTGGATTGATTCTCATCCAATTGAGATACATAGTGAAACCCAGATCTCCAATCCTGGGTCCAAATGCAATTTTGGAAAAGTAAATTCCCCTCCCCATCCCCCATGTATGAACCTGACCAGCACAAATAACCTTTCCAAGAATTCATGATTTTGACCGAACCATCAGTATGGAAGTAATCAAAAGCCCCCTTTCCCACATCAAATTCTGATTTGTTTGGGAAACAACTTCTTCAAGAAATATGTGTGGCTTTCTTCTAATCCTATTGAGATATATAGTGATGCCTGAATTTCTAATCATGGGTCCAGCTATGGTAAAATCATAAATCCCCTTTACTTTCTATTAATGAATCAAATCTATGTAAGGAGAATATCAAGGACCATGTGAGGCTTGATTATCACTCATATGAGATACTTAGTGATGCCCAAACTCTTAATATTGGTCATAGTCACAACATAATGAAAATAATTCCTCTTTTCTCCAATATATGAGCCATTCCTGTGTGGGGAGATTCAATATGTGTTCTCATCTTATGTATGAACCCATATTCAATGAACCCCCATTATCCTCCACTTATGAATTCAGTAAGGGCGAGGGACCTTTATTAAAGAACTTTTTGTGGCTTGATTCTCATCCCATTGAGATATATAGTGACACCCAGATCTTCAATCTTGGGCCCCACCACATCACTACATAGAAAAATCCCCCACTCTCCCATGTACCAGTCAGATCTTCATGGGGAGATCTGATACGAGTTCCCACTTTATGCATAAAATCAAATATGTTAGAAATACATATAGATTGATTCTTTCACCAAAAAGATACATAGTAACACTTGGGCTTCACACCTTAGTCAAAAAAAATATTCCTTTTCACATTGGAATCACCCTTCGCCCTTTCCGTAAGATGTTAAACTGCACGACTAATGTATTTACCGCATGACTTAAAACTACATGGTACCTCTAAAACTACATGTGGATTGATTCTAATCCCATTTAGATATGTAGTGAAGCCTAGGACTTAATCCCTAGTCCCAAATACTAGGTAAAAGAAAACTCCCCCTGCATACAATAAAAAATCTATTCAAGATATTTTATTTTGGGTCCTTTCCTTAGATAGCCCACTAAGGAAACAAGAGATGTCTTGATTCTACATACGAGTCAGATCTATGTAAGATAATCCAATATCATGGCCAATAATGATCTGATACTCCCTTTATTCATTAAAAAATACACATTTATTCATGTCATACTTCTAATCTTGAATATCTTCAGATTTACACAACCTTTCTTCAGCATTTTGTGGTAGATTTTTTGAAAACCGAGAGCTCCTTTTATTGAATATGCAGTACGTGTCCCCATTGGACTTGCATACGTCACCCCTATAACGGGTTTTCCATCCAAATTATGCCACTATTTTTCTATGTAGTATGCACTCTAGTTATCCTTTCATAAAACATCCCTCATAACAGGTTTTTCAAGTAGTGGTACCTTTGTTCTTGGGAGATGCATCTTCTATCCCTTTTAGTATTGATGATGGTATACTGGAACCTAAAAATCATCTCTCATCCTTTATATATTTGTCCCAGATCCTTTCCCTTGACCTAAAAGTCTCCAAGACCATGGTTTACTCTTTTTCCCTTCAATTTTTCAATTCAGAATAGAATTACCTTGAACCATTTGACAATGAATCATTCATTATTTCCATAATATTATGGTCCTTTCCATATGAACTAAAACTACAGGAACCATACTTCATACGTTTGGGTTAGACCTATGTATAGCATTCATTTCATAGATTCTTTGGAAATTACAACTTGAAATACCCCTTTTGTATTCAGGTACATTCTCCACAAACAAAACTTGATTCTTAGGAAAATTCGAATCTTCATAAAATTTCATTGGCTTTTACGATAGAATGTCAAAATTATTGATAACTATTTTTTGGGACCATGCACTACGTGACCTAGTTGGCCTTGCATAAGTCGCCCCCATAATGGGGTTTTCAGCCAAAGGATGTCTCTACTTGACTGTGCAGTACACTCCCTAGTTGTCCTTGCATCAAAAACCATAATAATAGGTTTGGTGACTAGTGGTAACTTTTTTCTCAGTCCCATACCACCTTTTGGATCCAAAAAACTACAAATAATAGCTTACAACTCTCCCCTTCCATACCCAAATATAGTATTATATTTTCAGATAGATAAATGAGAATTGGAGAACCATCAAACCTTTGGTCAAAGCTAAAGACCATAAATTAAAATACCCCTAATATCCTTACCACTCGACTTTAAACTTCACAACATAATTTCCTTACAACATGACTTGAAACTGCACAACCCCATAATGTCCTTGCTTCATGAATTTAAACTATACATCATAATGTCTTTGCTGCATGACTTGAAACTACACAACCCCCTAATGTCCTTACTGCATGAATTTAAACCACACAACATATTGTCCTTACGTCATGACTTGAAACTGCACAACCCCCCCAATGTCCTTACTTCATTACATTAAACTAAACATCACAATGTCCTTATTACATGAATTGAAACTCCATATCCCCCTAATGTCTTTACTGCATGACTTTGAACTGCACAACATAATTTCTTTGCTACATGACTTGAAACTACACAACTCCCCCAACGTCCTTACTGTATGCCTTTAAACTACACATCATAATGTACTTGCTACATGAATTGAAACTATATATCCCCCTAATTTCCATGCTTCAGGACATTAAACTACACAATATAATATCAAAAAGGATCTTTCTAAAAAAATGTATCCTCCTTCACATGTTGAATTTTTACAGTAGTGGTTTCCCATTCATGGCCTGTGTCAGTACAAATGATTCCTTTATTCTCAGACATATTTCCTTAGAAAATCCACCCACTGTGGTCTTGAGACATCCACATATTAAAATTTATTTTTTCACCAGTAAGATAATGTCAGAATTCTTGAAAACTCTCTTACCTGGCTATATAGTATGTTCCCCCAATTTCCTTGCAGAAGTCGTTCACTTAATGAGACTATTAGCCTAAGGATACCACTAATTGACTATGCAGTACATTTCCCAGTTGACCTAGAATAAAACAACCCTTATAATGGTTTTATCAACTAGTGGTAATCTTTTTCTCAAGAGATACCTTCTCTATTCTCGAATACCATGTTTTCATATTTTTAGATCACAAAATTGTCTCAAGATTCCCCTTCGAAGTATCTAAATAATATCATAAAATTCTTATCCATCAAAGCTTATTTGGGTTATAATTTCAAAATTCATGGTCAAAGCTATTCGACCTATAAAATTAGCTTTCTTATTCTGACATGCATGACTTTAAACTACCCACAAAAAGAGACACAGTAATCACCAGATTGAAAATCTGCAAAGGGAACTCTAGAAAAAGTTTGAGTCTTGTATCACCAGACCTACACACTATATGTTATAGGAAAAATTGAGAAGTGAATGTTAAAAGACACAAATTTTGTTGGATTTCCCCTATGACCCTAGCCACGATCATACTATTCTAACTATGTCCAATGGATTAGGCATAAATTAGAGAATCTTCCCATACTTAACGTAGCTCCAAAGTCTACTAAATGATTTTATAATGCGTCAAAGTGCCCTATAGTTACCTTAGAAAAAGATCATTTTCATTTTGAATAAATATAATTCTATGGGGGTGATTTTGTTAACATCACAGATTTCATTTCAAGCACT
Source organism: Viscum album (assembly GCA_963277665.1). Classification (NCBI taxonomy): domain Eukaryota; kingdom Viridiplantae; phylum Streptophyta; class Magnoliopsida; order Santalales; family Viscaceae; genus Viscum; species Viscum album. Next base: position 201,574,622 of record OY728144.1, read on the forward strand.
TTTCCATATAATTCATGGTTGGATTTCTATTTTCCATGAGACTCCTCCACAAAAAGGGATACATAGAAAGAACCCCCTCTCCAAGAGTAGACCATGGATTTCCAAGATAGATAAAAAAGGTGATGATACATAAAAATATATTTTATGAGTTTATTATGAGAAGATTTTGTGTATTCACCATGTCAAGAAGGTTATAACTCTTTGCGATCTTTGATTTCACTAGTTGTGGATCTCAAACAGACATAAAGATCAAAAGTATGGCACTCAGATGATAGAAAAAAATTTATAAAGGGAATTGTGTCACCACACAATTCTATCAACATGATACCATCAGCATTGACCCATCCATGTTGGTCCAACAAGTCTATAAATAGACCCCTCCGCCTCAAATTTTTAGAGAATGAATGAACTCTCAGACCATGAATCCCAGAGAGGGATCTGGCCGTGAAAGTACTCCATCCAAGTAGTCTTTCACTACATGGGCGACCTTGATGGACCAAATTCATTAATTATAGGCCCCCATACAAACACTTGGGTGACCCACACTTGGGAAATCCAAACATGGGTGACCTAGACCTGGGCGAGATAGTTTGATCTGCCCTAGTACTACCTGGGAGACACACCTAGGGTGACCCATACTAGGGAGAACTACTAAGGGAGACACAAAATAGGGTGTCCCACATGAGAAAAACCATAGTTCAAAACTATGGGGGGTTTTCCCCTACATCCCCACTCAGGATCACTATCAGGTTGCAGTCCTAGACCTCCGGGTCGGTCCCTTCACTTCCGTCACTTACCCCTTGAAAAAATGGAGAGTCTCACCGTGAACGTTTTGGGTCAGGTCAAGAACATTTTGTATTTTTTAATATACGGCGTTAAAATCCTCCTATGGAATACAATTATTTCAGATAATTCTCCACAATACTTGATATTATTTGAGTTTACATACATCACTTTGTCCCTTTCTCATGTTGCAAGTTGAAATTCTCCTATTGGATTCCTTGAGTAACTTGAGTTGATACACTCCTCATGAAACTCCTCAGACCTCGTCACCTAACTCCTAATCCAAGTTGAATCATAAATGGTAATCCACCATAGTATTAAGCCCCCAAAAAACCACAACATGGAATAAATTCTAGTGTAATCCCCTATCTTTTCTTATAGGAGGTTGCACATTTTTTCTCCTCTCCACCTCCTGGCCACTAAGTCTGAATGGGGATGGGTATCCAATACCTTTACCCTCTCACCTCAGAATCCTTGACCTTCATTCCTTATTTACCTTGGAATCTCATTCAATGTAAAGTTAAGAGAGGGAAGTTCCATATCCATGGCCTCTTCCACTGTAGCCCTAGACTACCCCAGGGTCGCCTTGTCCTCTTCCACCATTGTCCTCCTCCTCTTCCATCATCGAAGGAAGGAAAGTGTGTGTTTTGTTGAATATTTCACATCCTCTTGTTTCTCATACCTAGAATGACTCATGTGAGCTTAGATGATTATAATGATCACAATATCCACACAATACACCTAATGCATTGAACTATGAGAACTATGATTCCTACTAACTAGGATATGTAGGAAGATCACTCAGGGATCAAGATCAATGGGAATCCTCCTTAGGAATAATACCCAATCATAATTCCCTTAATATGGGTTTCCTCCTCTGGATTAAACCCCAATTTAATCCCCCAAATCACCTTGATAAAAAACATCCCTCATGGTATGAGGGGCATCCTTCTCACGAGTTACCCCCAACCTATCATCTCAAAGGGCAATACCCCCCTATGAGATATTCCCTTGAGGGCCTCCATAGGCATGGGTACTCATCAACAGACAATGTGGGCTTTGTTTCCCAAAAGAATGGGATATGTAGTAATCCTTACAATGGTTCAAACCCAACATCATAAACCAACCATGTTCCATTGGGTCATATCCCCAATAGGGCCTAATTCATCTTAGAAGCTCACATTCCTTCCAAGTTCCTTTGGATGCTTAGGTATAATCCCCACAAAAAACATTGGCTATGAATCTTTGACCTATACATCCTTTCCAAATTACATTAAATTATATGGTTGGGTCCTTATCACATGACATTATAAGGTATGATGTGTCCAATTAAGCGACACCAAACTACGTGGGTTCTTATTCCTTTCACAAGGATACGTAGGAAGTCAACCTATGGGTTAGATCCCAACATCATAATAACTTCCATCTATTTAGATGAAGATAAATTCCATAGTAACAAGCATCTACCTTGATGACAATAAAATCTAGAGTGCCCTGCTGCGTGGCTAGAAAACCAGAATAATCGTAATAATGGCCAAAGAATCTCTAAGTAGTATATAAGAGGATATAATCAATAGAGAATCTCAGATAAATATAAAAATATCTATTGATGAAGAACCTCAAATACATACAGATGATTCTGAGTTCCACACATGATAATAATTGATTGATAATATTTTGATAACCCACATAATATATGGGAATTAATGAAGGATTCACTAACATATATTAAATCTATAAGAGAGTCCCAGAGTGGGAAATAATTCCCCCCAAAGGGTGTAATGAGCTTGACCTCCCATCCTCTCGAAAAATGTGAGTTCTTAAGCATCATAGGTGAAAATCCTTAATGAGTTCCAACCTTTGGAAAGAAGTCCCCTATGGATATATAATCATTGGGTGTTTCTGATTCCATGAAAAAACCTGTTGGAAACCATTCAGAAATAATGATTTACCCAAAAAAGTCAATTTTTTTAGAAAACAGTGACAGAGTGACGGTTTGACTTTTGGCTGATCACCCCAAATAAAGGGGGTTACCTTGTATTTATAGGAAAAAAATATATTAATGGAGAACATAATATTTTTTGTGTGGAAGAGGACTTCCACATGGATAAGTTTTGGCGAGCACAAAAGGGACTATTTGACATCACATTAAGCATGAAACGACCTTACACACGAGACCAAATATTGTGCAACACAACCAATTCATACACACGCCTTACATTCCTGATTTTATTAGCCTATGTGAAAGAGGAGAAACATTCATCACATTGGGAATGCAAGGGCCTTGGATTCAGATTGAGGTCTTGAACGCCCAACTTGGATATTGAGTGCACTTGAAATAGGATTCTCAGCATGATTTCATGAATCAAATGATGCTTTAGGATTACCCAAAGAAGACCTTAGAAGTCCTCTACGGAATTGGGGTCCAACATATGCCCCCTCAGAATATAATCTGAAAGGGGACTAGAAGTTCGGGGTTTTGTGGGAAATCCCGAATAAAGGAAGGCATTTGTGGGGGTTGATCGCAAAACTCTACCCTAGCATGAAATATGCCTTTCACATTATTGGAACACCCATTCCATACCTGTAAATATGTGGGGGGATGGGTATAGTATATTGACCTTCCCACATGATTAGAAAAGTGCTCTCATGTTCATAAGATACAGACTTATGCACATAAAACCACATTTTTGGAAGATATTTCATTTCATTTGGCCATTCTTTCATGCAACAGTGCATATTGTATGTAGCCTACCCAATATTTTGTGATTTTGACTTATTACTTCATGATTTTTTTAAAAACTTTCAGACATGTTTGAAATGGCTGACTAGTGGACCAATGAGGAGATCAAAGCCTCCATTGCCTCACGGAGGGTGGAAATGGTTAGGAACACTAAAATACTCCATGATAGGTGACTTGTATCATATAATCAGATGCTCTTGGGCATGCTGATGTAGCTGTATAATGATTACCTTCTCAATGATGACCTTTTATTGTGGAATTTTGGAATACCTGATGAGGAGGCTATCCTTTGATTCGAAACACATTCACCATAGTCATAGATCATTTGGGAAGACAACCTCTATCAATACAGCATCACTATAAATGTACTTACTTCCAAGGAGATATAGGATATAGTTGAATATGTCTTGAATGAAAAGAATAGGATGATCATGGGGGATGAACAAGAGGAGGATGAGGTGTTCCCTTCCCACTATGCCATCACCTATTAGAGAATCATGAGGAATGAAAATGTGGGAAATAAATATTGGGATCTGAGGTTCGGGGAAAACTTTACTGGTGAATGGGCATGGGAATATAGGGTATTCCACACAAACAAGGACTTTGGAAAAGAATTGTGCCATATGAAACTGTACAAGGTAGTATGTATATCAAAATTCTATTTTTATCATCAACTGAATCTGGTCCAAGTGATATTCAATCGATGGTCCCTATATATGAACGCATTCCACCTTCACCTCAAGGAGGTTGGTGTTAGCTTGTGGGATGTTCATTTTATTGGAGGAATTCTTTTGGAGGGACTTTGGTATGACAAGTTCCTACTGCAAAAGAACACCTGGGATGATAGGGCATGAACTATAATTTTGAAATGGCTTCTATTGGATGTGGATATGGAGAAGTTTCATATCAATCATATCATGAAACACATCCCATTCATATCATGTTTTGACCTATTCCTGAAAAATGAAAAGAATGTGAAGTTGTTGGGTAGAGGGAAGAAAAGCCCAATGGTGTCACATATGGAAAAGGTGGGATGATATTGGTTTATCCTAGAGGAAGGAGAATATAAATCTTGGGGGTAAAGTGTGATCAAATATTGGAAACCATCGGTATGCTAAAATTCCTTTATTTCAACATTCCTAAGTATTTGGGTACAACCGGTAAGAGACACCAAAATGGGAATCCATCCAGGGACACTGTTGATGCCCGAGATCGTGGATGCTCATCACAAGGTGAACCTGGGAGTGCATGTACTAGCTAGGCTCTACACCATTCTTGGGAAATTTTCAATGGGAATCATTCCGCGAAGGATCTTTGGGTTGTTCCAAATCTAAGATGGTTGGATCCCAGTACATCTCAAAGTATATGAATTTACAAATGCTATCTTCCCTCCAGGTAATGGTCTATGACCATTCCTGCAGACCATACCTGGGGTCGGACTAGTGCCGCTCAATGATAAAGTGGTCAAAATATAGATTAGTAACCATGAGAATTTCAACTTCCATGACTTCCCCACTCTATTAGGTCCGATGATGGATGATATGCATGGTTTATTAAAGTAGAGATAATACCTTCATAGCATTAGGGGTGGCATGCTAGTAGCTTAGATTGATGACACGATTCTCTGTGTTCCATACAATCCATTGTACTTTTCTAGAGAGTTTGGATTCCATTAGATGGTGTCCAAGAAGATGTATATAGTGGTCCATGAAGAGTTCCACACCTACATCCTTCACCAGATATGGTGCATGTTGATGATTATGGGTTTGGGCGAGGCCATCATGCTTCCCCTACCAATGTTGATTCTATCATATCAATAGAATATGAAAATAATGGATGGTATAATATCCATTAGAAATATTTTGGTGGCACATTCGAGTAATCAAGATAGTGTTTGTAGTACTAGAGTATTGGGGAGGCAGGTGAGCCACATCTTAAGGGGCATGCCAGACATCCCGGGCAGTGCAAGATGGAGTCAGAGATGTTGGGACATCACTAGCTGTTGCCTCATCTCCACCAAATGAAGGGGGTAGTCTGGAATCCGACCTTAGGGGCTAAAAAAAGAGGCCCCTAGAAAGAAACTAAGATATCTATTTCAACCTACCACCAATTCAATCTTCCCCACAATTTGGTCATCTTGTAAAATACTATGATAATCAAAAAATCCTGAAGGCATGTGGTAGAAAATGACCCTAGAAGGGGTTTAGTTTCCAGAAATGGGGCACATATAGGTCACAGATAGGGTGGAATTTCAATGGAAGTATGCATATCTAACATCCATGGAAATATATGCATGCCAACATGGGAAATATGAAGAACTACATATATTGGTGAAAGTGATGCTCATTGAAGAGCATGATTCAGAAGAACTATTGTCTGAGGATGACATCAATGATGAAGGAGAAGAATAATAAGAAAGAAAGGAAGAAGATGAAGAGGAAGTGGTTATGGAAGAAGAAGAAGATTAAGATTCTAAAGAAGAAGAGCCTGGTGGTGGGGAATCCCAACGGAAAATGGTTTATCAAGGTAGTCTACAAGATTGCGGTTAGATTTCTAGCTATGATGAGGGGCTCACCAAGTATCTATCAGTAAGTCTTACTTACATGTTCTTGGTCCCTCATCCTTTCAAAACTCGAATACACTAACTGAATCTTGTCCTTTATAGAATAAAATCATCAATGGTCAAGGAATCTCCACTATATGGAATGAGAATGTGCCAATTGATATAGAGGGATGTGACAGTGAGCTTGCACTTAGGGATGAGCTAGGCAATGAACCAGTCATAGCCGAGGCGAAAAAAAGTGGGCCAGACAAGGGGGTCAAGTAGATAATAAGATGAAAGGATCCAGTTCAAATCATTGAAGTAACAAGTTATTAAAGGTATCTATTAGTTTAAATTCTTTCATTCACCCTATAACTTGATCCTATAGTGCTTAACTCTCATAAGTCTCTATCTTTATAGATTCATACCTATCACTTGAAGATTAGGTTGACTGAAGGCTTATCCCATGCAGTGATCGAAAGGCTATAGGCCTGACAACCAGACAAGTTTGAGGCATCCATAGGAGAACTTCTGAGGAATGCACCCATTAAAGAGGGGTTGGTTTCCCAAAGAACATCTAGCCTTGGAAACATGTGAGAAGGAGGTGTTAGCTATGGGTGATTCCAATGATAAGGGAGAGCTCAAAGATGGTGAAGGTGGGGTCACTGAGGACTAATAAAGTGAATATGGTCATACTTGTGTCATAAAACCTTGTCCCTCAGATATGATACCATAGGAAGACCCTTCTTATAGACTTCTGGTCATCTTCCTAGAATATGAATGGCATCCCTCCTTTTTGTTACTTAACTTTTCATTACATTTTACAAATAGAGGATCTTTAAAGTTTAGTGTCTTGGAAATCTGGAATATAATACCTGAAAACATAAATAATTCTTATAATACACTTATAAGGATTACTCATAGGTTCATACTAAGTTAAATTACTACATATCATAACATGGGGACATACATCAAAGGTGAGGGTGAGCAGAAGGGCGAGTAAGGGAAAACAAGGGAAATAGTTTACTTGTGATATCAATAAGAACTTGATGAAATACCTAAAGAAGTGAGTAATGGAAGAAGTGGAATATCATAATTAAAATAACATGAATAATAAATTGAATATGTGGATATAAAATTTTATTTATACATTCATTAGAATATCACCAAGGTCCAACCCCAAGGTTTCATAAAAATTATCAAGGTTATCCACCAAGGTATCGTAGAACATGCCATCTCTAGAGATTAATTTCATTACCCAATGCATTAGAGAAATATCAGTGTGAAACCTTAATATATATTCATTACAATTTTATCCAAATATATTATAATAAAATAATTTATAAATTACCCAAAGAGAATAAAATAAATGGGTTTCATATCAAAATCATGAAGTTTTAAAAAGTGTTTAAAAACAAGATCATTATGTCATTTATAACCCATAGAAAGGGAAAGGGGGATTTATGTGTGTCAATTATAGAATAAAATATATCATTTTTATATATTTATGAATACCCCTAGGAATTAAATAGGTTTTTTATTCACATAAATAAAATAAGATAATTTCATGGGAAAAAGAGATAGATTTTGAGACGAAAATTCTACTGCATAACGACTATGCAACATGGTTATAGAAAACATTAAAAAGAGAGTAGACAGGGTATCCCATCCATAAATGAATCATAATAATTTATAGGTATATAATAGAATGTAAATAATAACATTGTATGGAAACTTGAAAGTTATACCACATAAAAGACAACTTCAATGGGAAAATGGAGAAGTTGAGAATTACCTTACGAAAATTCGGCAGCCTAACGGCATCGCTTAAAATTAATAACATCGGTTGATGAGAGATGAAATGGTATATCATAAATTTTAAAAATAATGGATAGTAATAAGGATATAGAATAACATACACCAAAAAGTAAAATGGAAACTAGATGATGTAACATAAAGGAAGTCTTGACTAAAAGAGGAGGGTGAAAGGTTCCCTTACCTTGTAGAGTAACTTCAAAAACTCAAAGTTTGGGACCTTGGGAGGATTTAGGGAACCTTTTGAGAACTTACGGGGAGTTAAAAGACCAGACATTCTTTGTGGAGTAATTCTTAATGAATGTAATGAAGGAAATGGTTGGTATTTATAGCAAAACTGAGTGAATATTTTATTAATTTCTAAGGGACACATCATTAGCGGTATTTGCAAAACCATGAGATTTCCCATGGTATTTTCTCATGGTTTTAGACACTTGGGAAAAATAATATAATATTTTAATCCAAATTATTCTACCATCATTTTAAATTACATAATATATCATTATGATGTCATAAAACACACTGAAAAACTCAAAAACTGTATTTTTACTATTCATTGAAAAATAAAACATTTTATAAAAATCTCATAAATTCACCCTAACCTAATATCAATGTTCTGGATTCCAAAATGAACTCCATTTTATGAAAATAGTTATATATATATTATATATTTAATTTTTAAGTAAAATCACTATTTATGTGAAAAAATACTAATAAATAACTAATAATTTTCGAAACAGTTTTCTTACTTATGATATTATATTTTTAATTGATTTTTTATAACCCCCATTTCACGGGATGAGGGGAAACCCTTAAAAGGCCCGTATAATTAGAGATTAAATTGCTCGTAGGCTTTTTAGAGACATTACAGGACCCGTAGGTCTTAAAGAAATCATACAAACTATGATTACTTAAAACCATCCCTCCCCATCATCTGCATCATGATCAGCTCCCCACTTTTGCATGGTTGTTTTTCTAGTTGTACTATGCAGCGATGAACATGCTCGGTATCGATGGAAGATGATATTCCCTCTCAATCGTCCAAATCCATTTAGCCATGCTCTGGTGAATGCGCCCTGCTCTTGAATCCTCCTTTGGAGCTGGTTCTTTATAGAATATATCTTTTCATCTGCATATTAGGTGGCCCTAGAAGCCTTTGAGGTGGCCCGAAGGCCTTGAGGTGGACTGAAGGCCTTAATTGTGGCCCGAAATCCTTACTGAACAGAAGGCATGGGTGGCCCGAAGGCCTTAAGGAATCCAATCCCAAACTGGTGGCCCAAGGTGAATAGTTCTAGCTGCTACTGTACCGAAAATTACCTACTACAGTAACTATTGTAGTACCTGCAACAGTACCCATAAAAATACAACTACAGTGCCTACTACAGAACTACTACAATCCCCAAGAATTATTCCTCTACCAAGTTTCTAACCTGGGTCACGTGGATGCACTTAGAGAGATCTCACCAACTGGTCTGAGGATCATGTGACTATTATATCATATTACCATTCAAGATTCCTAAATTATATTTATACTTAATCAAGTGAGGTTACTATTCTATTAGTCACATTACTATTCATAATCGTAATATTTGTATTCATAATTTACTATTCACCAAAAAACGAGTTGATCTTATCAGACTCTAAATTTATTTCTGATCACAACTGTATATGCCCATTTTTTGAAAATCATTTCAAATTATTAATTATTTAAAGTATATATTTTTTTTAAAATTAATTTTTTAAATATTCATCAATAATATGAAACTTTTAAAAATTCAGCCTACATTTATATTGACATTTGAAATTTAAAAATGATAGTTATTTTACCATAACAAAAATAAAAAATTTATTTATAAAAAGGATTACACAAAGTAACTGAGGCCTCATTACATAACCCCATATAACACCTGCATATGACCTAAGATTAAGGTGTGCAATTGTGATAGAATATTGGGGAGTCGTGGAAAACATTTCCTGAGTTGTGATTTATATCATCTTGAACTTCTCCCATAGGTGATTATGTTCAAACCTAACATGTTGAAGCTCAACTTGGGCTTGGTCCAGAGAAAATCCCAGTGACGACACCTCATTCCCAAGCTCTGAAAGATTGGATTTGTATGGCCCGAGTCTACTGGATGAGGCCATCGACTCTTATTTCTCTATTAATTAACCATGATCATTTGTATTTATAAAAAATAATAATAATGTCAAGAGTTTAGTTTCCAATGGTCATATTGACCAAAGATCATATAACAGTCAAAACCCAATGGTATCATTTTAATTATACTCACTTCATTAATAAAAGTATATAATTTTGTTGAGTAGTAAATAAAATAACATACAAAATCAGAAAACAAATATTATTCAAATGTTCGAGTCATTACAATATGAACCTATGGAACTCGAAGAGCTGGATAAATATAATCATGGAGTGGCCTAGGAAATACACATGACTCAATATATAGTGTGGAAGTGAATCTATCATTTCCTTGAAGCTCCAAAGGCACAATGGGTGAGCCGAATGGGGTCACTCTACCACTAGATGTATTGTCTATGCACTGGAGGGGCTGATTCTCGTGGTCTTCACGTGCTGATCTATGACTATCTTGCTGAGAAGGTTTGTGAGATCATTCAACACGTAGATGTCTCATCATTCTAGGATAAATCCGAAAACATATGGAAGCTTAAAATGGTGGAATAAGAGATCCACCACCTAGAAGAAAAAATGAATGAGTGTTCCTCCTTTATCACCAATCAATCAGAACTTCTCATACGACTAAGGGTATAGCTGGAGGAATCCCAAGATTAGATAAAACTGGAAAGCTGTCAAGTGGATGATCTCCAAGATAAGTGGGACCAAATTCAGATTAGTGATAATGATCTTCATTATGAAGTTGTTGACAAAAATAGGGATCTCATAAGGAAACATCAGACCCTGGTGTCCACATGCTAGAAGGTGGCAGAGATGAAGCGCTTCATTGAAAGGTAGGATCCATAAGGGATGTGTTTTACCAAACCTTTGAAATGTCTTATTTTCATTCTTGGAATTGTGTTCATGGACACATTATTTCTTGCTTCAATTATCTCATTTTAATCATATCTATGAAACAACTAATGAACAATTCCTAAGCTCACGTGGGTCATGCTCGGTGTGAGAAATAATGGATGATCACATAATCATTAAATTTTCATGACATTGTTGAATAATCATCAAATAATCAGGGTCTACTATTGTTGAGTAACCACCGAGAGTGTTTGGGCTAAGGGATGTTGTTAGTGATGAAAAGTGGGCCCATGACCTGCTAGATTCATGGGTATGGGGAGGATGTGGGGTTGGTTGGGCCTAACTTTTTTGACCATTTAGAGTGCGGGCCAATGCTGGTTTATACCACATGGGTTTGAGATTTCCCATGGGCCTAATTTTAAATGAAATTATTATTTTTACAAAATTTTCTTCTTTAAAATTTTAGTTTTTTTAATAAAAAATTGTGATTAAACCCTCACATATGATTTATAACTGTAATGGTAATACTAATTCACCATTCATTCACATGTTAAATTTAAATAGGTCTATATTTATTATTTTAATATGATATTATAATATTTATATATTAATTATTAACAATATTCACATGTTTTGTTATGCCATCTCTCAAAAAATGGAACTCATATCCTCTAAAAATGGTTTCAACTTTAAAAAATTTATTATAATCATAAATTTTTTTAGGCCGATTTAATTTTTTATTATTTAATTTTATTTTTTTATTAAAAAAATAGGATATAACCTCATGGAAACCCTAATAACCTTCTCTTAAACTGATCATTACCCGGAGAGTCTTCATTCATTCACAGGTTCAATCATTCCCATCACTACACAACCAACATCATCATTCATCGCCCCTCACCGATCACTCACATACTTTTCATCACAATAGTTCTCCACCACATTGGCATTTCTGCATTCCACCATTAGACCATAGAAAACAATTTCCATAGAACTCTTTAAAACTTCAGCTATTGTCAATTCATAATTCTCCCTACCATTAAGAATAAGAAAAAATAAAACATTTCATTGATTATAAATAGATCATTTTTTTGTTAATGTTGGAAAGCCCGCAAGCTTATGCAGGGCCAGGCAGGATTGAAATTTTTTGTTCACATTATATGAAAGATTTTGATGATAAAACCATGTGGGCTCAAACCCATGTGATCTTGGACCACCCCTCCCCAGACAACCCATTTCTCTTTACTAGATGTTGTGACTGGAAAATAGAGCTCTTGAAGTAGCCAAATTTTATTTACAAATTTTCTCTAGTGCGTGAATAACATAACACTTGTGGTATTGGATCTATATGAACAAAGGGGATTGGGAAGTGTGAATCATGATACCTAGAATTACAGAACATGATGGGGGAGATTTCACAATATAGTAAAACTTTTGATTGCGTTCAAAACACAATATCCATTTTTCTTATCCTAAAATGGGGACAAACAAAGAAGGGTCCACTGCTAACCAAGTTTGAAACATGGAACATGTTCTGAAATGTCGTCTAAAGTCCTTTGGAAGGTTGGCCCTAGACGGTAGGTGGGCCTTGGACATACACTATTCTATTAGGGGGTCCCTTCAGATGTGGAAGAGGGTGAGGATCTGAATAAAGGGGAATGAAAAGCATAGAAATGGAGTGCTGTAATGATTTAATTACTTCCAACACTCTTGGAATTATGACACCATGTCTTTGAACAAACTGGTGTGAATGCACTAGTCTGAACAAAGATCAAACCTAACTTCTATGGGAGAATTATCTCAGATGATGAGAAACAACTGAATATGAAAACAATGCAGTAGATGACCAACATCAATGGAGAAGAACTCTCAATATAGTCCCAATATTCTTTTTAGTTTTACGTCATGAAATTAGGGACGATGAGTACATAGTTTAACGCCACACAGTAAGGACAATGTGTGGTAGAGTTTAACATCATGTGATCAGGATGCATCCCATAGTTTACCATCATGTGATTAGGATGTTTCACATAGTTTAAAGTCATACTACCTAATCCATGACCAAAAGTTTAAAGTCATGTAGCATGGACTGCGAAGATGTCTACTCCAATAATATTTGTGTGGCATGGAAGAAAAATACCTGATGTGAATGGGACCAAAGAGGATTGAAACCACAAATGTATTAGGAAATAGAAGGGAGGAAAGAATATGTGATGTGATGAGAGAAAAACTTGATATATAATGGGGCCATAGGAGGCCCAAAACCACACTATATATCTCAGTGAGGTTTCTAGTTTAAGGTCATAGAGATCGGACCAAGGATCCCTTGTTTGGTATAACCACATTGGTACCCACCCTACTAAAACACCTAAGCCCATGTGTGTAAGACTCCATTTGGGAAACAAGGAATGATACAAGGGTCTATCTGACATGTGGGAGTTCAAAATAGGGGTGGGACCAAGGATGAAATCCTACCATGATACAATAATGTAAAAAAGGAGGTAAGTTGACAATTACAAGTCTTGGATGAAAGGGGGAATTGGTAAGCAAGGATCGAATATTGACCTTATTTGAAACATAGGGATCGTAAAGATACAAACTGAGAATGGGATGAACAAATAAAAAATCAACTGTGGACCATGTTTTAAACATAGGATTCATCATTTTCTACAGAAGAACCATTAGGGACTTGGCCCACAATAAAAGGTTAGCCAAAGCGGAATGAGACCATCACTTTTAGGGGGTCTTCCTGGATATGAAAGATGGTGGAAAACCCAAACTTAGGAGGGATCAAATTGTGGAATGAACATATCATAGAGTGGGATTCAAACCCGAGTGTGTAAATATTTTAGGGTCATACTGCACGGACCATGGAAAACAGTTTTAAGTTGTGTTTCTCAGACTAATGTTTTTTTCAGTCTTAGGGTATGAACATAACACGTAGGAGGTAAAAACTGATGTGAATGAGGCCAACGAATCTCACATGTTTCATACACACCCTAAGGAAAATGTCATATAGTTTAAGGTCTTCAATCTTGGATTATCACAGAGGCCAAAGGGCTCAATATAGTTAATGAACCTGTGGATGAGCCTGAAGAAAAAATGTCTGGGAATCATTACACATCCCAAAAGGATGGGAATCAAGTTGTATGTAGTTATTAAAACAAATCATGGTGGGAGACCAACATTGGTGGGGGAAAACCTCTCTGGAGAGGAAGCTAAAGCATCCCATAATTATCATGGGGCATCTTAACCTTGTTCAGGGTAAGATAATAGATTAATGTTATGTATTGAATAAATTAACATGTTTCTAAGGTTATAGGGTTTAGAATATAATCTTAGTTTAGGGTTATAGAGTTTTGAACTATCAACTCTTAGTTTAGTGTTATAGATTATGGACCATTAGATCTTAGTTTAGGGTTATAGATTTTGGGCCATAAAGGTAGGTGATACTATAGGAAAATCCATGACGTATTTGGATAACAAACCTGAAATGAATGAGGACCAAGGATTATTGGAACACCACTGATGCATTCCTGAAGGAAGCTTGAATGTAGTTTAAAGTCATGTTTCTTGGACTATACTAATGTTAGAGGTGCCGTAGATCTAAGAACCTTGTGGTTGGGCCCAAAGAAAAAGTTTCTGGGCATCAATACATATCCCATGAAGATGGGAATCAAGACATGTGTAGTTTTGGAGTTTCTTATAGTTTAACATCATGCGATAAAGAAACATATGGACCGATGTGAAAGGGTAAGAATGTTGTGACTTGACCCAAGATTGAGGATTCATGCATCACTACATATCCCATGAAAATGGAAATCAAGAAATATGTAGTTCTTGAAGGGATATATACCTGTGTAGTTCTAGACCATACACATAGAGGGAGGGAATTAATTTTTTTATTGTTGTTTTTTTTCTCATTATTCTTGATTTGAGTGGCTGGACCAGGATGGAAAACTTTGTCAATGCTACATATCCTATGTGGATAGGAATTAAAAAATATATAGTTATTTATAGGTGGAATGGTAGATGATTATTTCCAAGGGTGATGTCCTCTCATGTGGGAACACCACAATGCTATGCCATTTTTTCATGGGGTAAGGAAAATGGTGTGCCAGTTTTAGGTCATGTCACATGAATTGTCCATGAATTTTAACCTCATGTGGTATGGTTGATGGTAGGAATTTGGGGTATAGATATCCTAGAGGGGATTTGTATTAAAAAATAACCCAATGTGAATGAGTCCAAAGAGGCCCACACCACACCACACACCCCCAGGAGAAGGCTAGGCCAATGGGACGAAGGGCTGAAATTATGAATGGACCCAAAGAGAAAATATCTGGGTGTTCCTACATATCCCATAAGGATGGTAATAAATACACACATAGTTCTTTATCATGGTAGTGTAAAAGACCTATGCTAGAAGTGATTTCCTCTCAGGTGAGAACATCATGGTGGCACTGTAAAGTTTAGAGTGGCATATCTTAGACTGTATAGTACTTATTTTAAAGGTCATAGAATTCAGGATGTGGGAAATTATTATTAACTGAATATATATAGTATGGAGATTTGAAAAAAACCTGATGTGAATGACGACCATGGAGGCCCACACCATTCCACATATTCCTTAGGGGACTAGCATATAGTTTAGAGTCGTGGTGCTTGGACTATAAGGGATACAAATAGCATAAGGTCATAATACTTGGAACTATTGTGGAAATTTTTTGGTCATGTTACCTTGACCATAGGCTCTAAGTTTAAGTCCATAGAGTTTGGACCATGGGAAAATGGAGTTCAAGAGGATATTTATTGTGTGGTGGTATTGGAAACCTGATGTGAATGAGGACCATGGAGGCCTCAGCATCACATGACATAATCCAAAGAGAATCCTATATATTATTGAAATTAATAATACTTGGACTCGAGCGACTAGTTTAACGTCGTGTGCCTAGGGTGTAAAATGTTATGCAGTTTATCATCATGAAACCAGGATGATAGAGAAAGGACAGTTCACAAGGGAAGTATATGGTGTAGTCATTATAACCCAACATGAATGGGGACTAGGGAGGCCTCATACCACACCACTTACTAATGAGAGAAACTCTAGCCAAATGTATGAATGATTGATATTACAACTGGGACCAAAGAAGAAATGTTGGGGAATTCCTACATATCTCATGAGGATGGGAAGCAAGACATACATAATTCTTGATCAAGGAAGGGTATAAGTCCAATTCCATAAGTGATTTCATTTCAGATGAGGGCATCATAGTAGAACTATATATTTTAGAGTCATATAGCTTGGACTATATGGGAGGGGGTACCCAAAAAAAGGAACATGTGTATCACAGTAGGAACAACCCAACATGGATGAGTGCTAAGGAGGCCCAAGATGTACAATCCATATTCAAGGAAAACCTAAATATAGTTTAATGTCTTGTTCTTGGGATGTGGGTATATGGATTTAAGGTTGTGAATATTGGAACATTATTGTTATGTAGTTTAACTTCATGCAGCCAAGACACTAATGTTATGTAGTTTAACATCATACAGCTCGGTCCTGTATGGATCTTAGTTTAAGGTCATAGAATTTGGACCATGGGGTATAAATATCATGGTGATTTGGTAAACTGATGTGAATGAGGTCCATGATTGTCACCACACCACGTATTCCTGTGAGAGTTTTTCAGCTCCATCACGTGGGTAAAAACCCTTCCAAGACTCCCAAGTCCACGTGAATCGGGCTGAATGTGGGAAATATGGAGTGGTGTCAGACCTTCCCTATCACATGGAAATGAACAAAAAGGGTAAGAATAGTCCATGTAGATGTGTGAAGGGGTAACACTGAGGGTGTTGGGGTTCAACCAATACATAGGGAGAAAGAAGAAGAGGAAAATCAATACTTCTTAGATCTGGATCATGAATGGCCGACTGATTGGTATGGACCACTATTGAAAAAATTATAAACATAGCATCAAAAACTACACCAATTAGGTATGGGGCATGCAAATGAAGAATTGACTACTAACCATGTTCAAAACAAAGGATCCTTCATTTTTTTGTCAGATATCCATTAGGGCATTTTTCTAGGATAGATGGTGATCCAAAGATGGGATGAGACTCTCACCATTAGTAGGTACATATGGATATGAAATATGTTGGGGATCCTAATTTGAAAAGAATATAAGTGTGATAATGGATCAGGGAAGTTTCCATGGGGAACCAGATACTTTAGGTTACACACCCCAGTGCATCAGAGAACTCTAGTAATAGGACACAATTATACTTAGGGTGAAGGACCATGGTACTACAAATAGTTTAAGGTCATATTGATTAGACCAAACGCACTTAGTTTATGGTGATAGAGTTTGTACCATCAGTGCCCAGTTTAACGTCATGTACCTAGGTCATTTTTGTGTAATTTAACATCATATTGTATGCACACACTATCACAATTTAATATCATGTTATAGGGATGGAAGGATGAAAGGAATTTATTGAGAAATATTTATCATACAGAAACTAGAAACTGATGTGAATGGGGACCCAATGGGTCCAATCCGTACAACACAATTTTAGGGAGAACTCCTACACAATTTTGATTCATTATATTTGGACTTGGTTGCTTAATTTAAATTCAGGAGCATTTTACCTATCCCTGTAGTTTAACTTCATGTGATAAGGATGTGGGATTCCTTATGTGAAGTACTACTTGAAGAACTTGGAATTGGTCAGAGGAGTAATGTGCTCTCCATCTATGGTGACCAAATAATACACACCATTTGGATAGACCTGGTGAATGATGCAAGACCCTTCCCATTTGAGCTATAACTTTGGTGGAATCCTACCACATATCATTATCACCCAGAGAGCCAAAAATATATCACCTAGGAGGAAGAAAAGGAGGAGATCCTTCTTATTGAAATCTCTGGCTATATTTTTATGGTACCTCTCTAGATTATGCAAGCCCTAAAGCCTATTCTCATCGAGGGCTTCCAACTCATCTAGATAGACTTTTACTATTATGTCTAACGTCTAATCATCATAGAAAACTGTTTGGATTGAAGGTAGAAATATATCAATAGACATGAATGCCTCTGTTTCATACACCAGAGAATATGGGGTTACTTGGGTGGAATTGCGAGTTATCATCCGATAAGACCAGAGAGTATTGAGGAGCTTGTCTGGCCAACTTTTCTTGTTCTGGACCACCATATTCTATAGAATATTAGAGAAGGTTTTCTTGAACGCCTCAATATATCCATTTTCTATTTCATGGTAGTAGGATGTATGGTTGGACAAGATATTTTACTTGGAATACAACTTCTTCAGTTCATATGCTCAAAAGTTGGTGTAGTTGTTCGTGAGAATGGTGTGAGGGACATTGAATAGATAAATTATGTGGGAGATCATGAATTCAACAACAAAACATGATTTCAATCCCTTGAGAGGATCAAATTCTTCCCACTTGGGAAAGAAATTTGTTACAGGAAGAATGAACCCACACCAGGGAACTGTTACTAGTGGATATAGTCCCATGACATCGAGTCCCCAGACGGCAATGGGAAAAGAGTACCTAGTAGTATGGACACAATTTGTAAGGTTGATTTATGATTTTTCATGGATATGAAATGTGTGGAACCTCTTGGTGAACTCGTTACAGCGATAGACCATGGTAGGAAAAAAGTATCCAAATGTAAAACTTTTAGGGTAAAGTCTCATTCTTGCCTGAGGATCTCCATATAAACTGACATGAAATTCCTATATAACCTGGGGAATATTTCCTCCTTTAATGCGGTGGAGAAATATTCCATTAAACACACTTTTTTAGAGAGTTTTCTTGAGGTTGTTCCCACTCTAGAGGGTGAACTGTGTTGCACGCCAATGGATTCACTCATGTTTGTCTCTATCCTGAGGGAGAGTGATTTGATGGATATACTCAATGAATGGGGTCATCCAATCATATGTTTCTTCACCTATAGGGGGTATGGTGGTCCCTACATAGAGGCATCAACAATGAGGTGATTTTCCTACTTTCTTTCATTGTTTTCTGATCTGTTAGGGGAGATGACTCTTCGATGCACCACATGGATGAATAGGTTGAACTGGCTACGCTCTAAAAGTTAGGAAGTGAGATAGGCCAAGGCATCATATCATCCATTCTGTGACTATGGAACTTGAGTTACCTATGGTTGAGAAGGGAACTAGGTCATCAACCAGCGAGTACAATCCAATAATTGAATGAGCTCTAACATCCAAATGAAATAGCCATCGTTGATCTTCTTGATGAATAACTCGATGTATCCCTTAATGAGAAATTAGGGATCATAAATCTCGAGAGATGTCTTGAGAGCATTGATGATAGATTGATACTCTGCCTCATTTTTGGTACAACCTTCTGATATTAGGCACAAATATGGAAAGACAATATCTGTTGGTGTGACGAAGATAACCCCAAAGCCTACTCTATTGTGCCTGGGATCATTAAACCTTCTACCAATTGGACTCTGGTAGGCACCATAAGAGTTCATCTTACATCACGACACAATAGAATCAACTGAGAGGATCTCCACATATGGAAAATAAAGATTAAGGGACTACTCTATGGGGCCCAAATGTGAGGCCAAAAATTCCACTATAGCCTGAACCTTGATGGCCTTTTGCAGAATGAATATGATGTTGAACAACTGATAAATCACTACCCACTATTATAGATGGATCATCAATATAGGGAAGTTCAGAAGATACTTTAGCGTCTCTACATATGATACTAGCTATATCTCGTGATGCTAAAGATAGTGTTGTAACTTCTACACTGCGAAAACCAGCACGAGACAACTCTTCTAGATGGGAGAATATCTATATTCCATGTTATGGACAATATGATTGAGATAGTATAAACTGTTCTCTATCCCTTCTTTTTTCTTATAGGTGAGTAGGTCACGAAGGGAACATTCTAAGCCGGTAACATAGAGGACTAAAGAATTCCCAGAGAAGGGTGGAATCAGAATTGGGGGGGGGGTGAAGTAGGTATTTATTGATCTCCTAAAATGTGGTCTAGTACTCTTCATCCCATTTTTATATGGTTTC
Organism: Viscum album; assembly: GCA_963277665.1. Lineage (NCBI taxonomy): Eukaryota > Viridiplantae > Streptophyta > Magnoliopsida > Santalales > Viscaceae > Viscum > Viscum album. The sequence continues at coordinate 201,594,602 of OY728144.1, forward strand.
ATTCTTCATAATCTTAGATAAGGTCTTACACTTGTTGGTCCAATTATCAATGAATCTGTGTATGTCAGCTAAGTGGCCATGGAGGCCTCAGATTTCCTGGAGGTTGCTCAAAGGAGGAATCTGATTGATGAACTTGATCTTCTCTAGGTAAATCTCAATGCCTCTACACTGAATGAAAAATACAAGAAACATCCTAGAGGTAACCCCAAAGGCACACATCAAGGGGTTCATCTTCATATGGTCGGAATAGAAGAAGCTGGACACTTGCTCAAGATCTTTTAGATGGTCCTAACACTTGAGGTATTTGACCACAAAATCATCCACATAGAATTCCACTAGTGTCCTGAGGATTGGTTTTAATTTTTTAGTGCTTGAAGGCGAGAGGCTAGAACCTGGAGATTGTGTCGATAAATAGATTTTTCATAGGTATAGGAAAATCATTTTTTGGGCAATGACAATTGAGATCCATGAGGTCGATACAAACTTTGATATGCCTGTTCTTCTACCTAAAGGGAATAATGTTTGAAAGCCACTAAGGGTAATGAACTTCCTTGATGAGGTTGGATTTGATGAGATAATCAACATAGGCCTCAACCATGACACCATGAGAGGGGTTCATTTTTTTGGTAGAATGTTTTAACCCACAATGAATTACCAAAAGACCAAGATGATGGATAACGTCCTGTGGGTCCAGTCCCGGAATTTTATCATAGCTCTAAGAAAACACATCATGATCTTTCTTCAATAAATCCATGTGCTTCAACTTTTCCTTTTCTGGAATGGTTTCACTGATTTATATTCACCTCAAATATTCCTCGGTGCAAAGATTCACCTGAACCAACTCCTCAGTGGTGGTGTGGACTCCCTATTCAAACGTGGAAGCAACATAATCCAAATCCTCTTCATCATTTGAGGAAGGGGAATCTATGGGAGGATATGATTCATCCAAGGAAAATGATTCTAGAGGAACACTAGTTCCTTCTTGGGAAGAGGTAGATTCCTCACTGGGTAACTCCTACTATGCTGAAATGATAGTGATTACAGCCATCGAACCAATTCTACTAGGCCTCCGACTGAGGGCTCCACTCTTGATGATATCAAAGTAGTGGTGACATGTTAGTCTATGTTTGATAAACTCAACTCAATGGAATAGGAAACTATGGAACCCAATTGTACCCATTGAGTGTAAACCCCGCTACCTCATAGGAGTAAGGGGTTCTAGAACCACTCGAGCATGTTCTGTGTAGGAGAACGAGGTACTCTTTCAATGTTCCTTGTACATGGGAATACGTCTTCCCTACTTATTTAAATGAATAATTAGTGTCCTAGGTTTGATTTTTTGGCCTCAAACTAGTGAATTAGAAGGATGAAAGTGTCATCTAAGTCCATCCATGGGTCTGTCATAGTGATATTATGCTTGACCTCATTGGTCTAAACCCATTTGTCTTTTATCTCATAGTTGTATTCATCCATATAGTGGGATTCAAAAGAGGTGAAGGGAGATGAATCAACTTGGAGCACACCCATTGAAATGTTTTGGGAGTAAAAAATACATTGGTAATATGAGGAGGAAACCGCTGCTTGAAGATGAAGCCAGGGTTTATCCATCATCACATTATAGGCGGTATCTTATGAAACAACAATCAATTAATTTCTTTCAATAATGCTAAAAAACTAAGTCTTCAAGTGAATTTAGCCACAAAAAACTACTTGGTCCTGTCATAACTTTGTATCTTCTGGTCATAGGGACATAGATCTTCTTTAGTCAATCCTATGTTTTGGAGCATCCAGTTTGAGAAAAGGTTGATCCCAGAACTCGTGTCAACTAGAGAGTGGAATACTTCCATGCTATTTTACTGGATGATGATGTACAATAGGAGGATATTCCCCATTATGAGGGAGCCTTTATCTTCTCTTGAGAATGAGATGATGGATTCTGATTCTTCTTGCTCAACTTCCTCAACATGGAACGATTCTATGGCCACTACCTATATTTGAAACTATAGGGGGTTCCTCAAGGCTTCATTGAGGGATTGTTTCATGTATTATGATAGATGGAGGGTGTTGAGGATCAAGAAATATTTAGGAATGATGGAAAGGTGCTTAATCACATCAATCTTCTAGGCCAGGCACACATTCCTACCCATAGGGGGATGCTCTTTAGTAGGAGGTATGATAGGAGCCACTGGTCGAACCCGTGGATTTTGAATAGTGCTGGAAATGTCATGCTGATCATCAGCTAAACCATGCAAGTTCAATATGATATGACTATTGGATGGTTGAGGGTTGGTCACAACTAGATGCAACTATTCATGATACGGTCACAACTGTTCTGCCTGGTAGAGTAACATGATTGGGAGTGGTAGTGAATATGATTAGACAGACTAAGAGGGCTGTGCCTGTTGAGATGCTGAACCTACTATATGGTATCAATAGTATGTTTTTCTTGGCTTGAAGTACTATATTGAGGATCTTGATGATTCTCATATCCTCAGCTCATTCGACTATGGCATCAACAGAATACAATCAGAGGACTTGTCTGATATTCTTCATCATCAAGGATCATATAGGGATCCACCAACTCGATGAAATTCATAGAGGAATAAATAATCCGAGTAATTTTCCAATAATAGGTTCAGTATAGGTGTGATTCCCATATCTAGAGGCCTGAAAGTGTTGATAGTGTGGGATGGAATTGGTGCCAGTGAAGGATTTTTCTTTTCCTTCTGCTGTCACCACCCACTCTTATGAGAGGTGGAAGACTGCGATGCGGATGGTATGAATGTATAGATAGTATCTTGATGAGGTACATCAAATTTAGGATGTTTGGGATTATTCAAATGGTCAGGAATGACACCTTCGGAATGAGAGAGTGCTCGATGAGCCAACCAGTCATCATACTTCTGAGTCCCATGGCTGAAGACATGCTTCCACTAACCTTCACTGTCACTATCAAGCTTTGTAGAGATGCATGCCACCTGCACTAGGGAAGGGACCAATATGACCACATTGTTATCTACATAGACCTGGAGCCAGTCCTTGAACACATAAAATTTCTTGATGGTATTCCCCATGATCCTGGGATAAGGGGAATAGTTAGGGAGATCAATAAGGTAAACCTCCCAGGGTTTCCTGCATTCTAGTAGCTTCACAATTCCTTGTTCCAAGGAATATCAGAAATAACTAGGACCCTAAAACCCATGGAATGATTTGGTCGGGTTTCTTCTATCTGGGAAGGGAGTTCTAGGATCCTGGCCCTGATGAGGGGTTGGAAACTGACATAGGGATAGATCCTAATTCTCTCACCTTTGCGGTAGTGGTACATTATAGGGTGGTGCCTTCTAATTCTGAGCTAGGCATTTCTGAGCCTAAGGCTGGGCCTAAGGTTGTTTCCCTTGATGAGGATACAGATTATGATATGTAGGTAATGACCCTAGAGACCTAGGGGCCTCTATCTATGTGAAGGTAGTAGTATCTTCCTTGAAATATCTTCTTAAAGGAGATAGAGGAAGCAATGGGTGTGTCTTCTTAGCTGTCTACAAGGATTGTTTTTGGTGTTGGGCCTTGCTAGGGAAATATCGAAAACTACCTTGGGAGTTATGAGTGATGAGAGAGGGGACAAGCTCAGTCTTAACATTAACTACACACATAATCAGTAGTTGTTCTTGTGTCAGTGGCATGTCAAGAAAATATGTGAGGCCCTTCCACCTGGAGGCAAAGTCCAAAATGTGCCTATCTCATTATTTCATGAACTTAGAGAGGTTGAAAATAAAAGTCTTTCACACGGTGAAACTGAACTAGTAGAGGAACTACCTACAAAGATCTTCCCAACTAGTAATGTACCCAATGGGTATCTTTCTATACCAGAAAAACTCTAGACCTTCCAATGTCTTCACAAAAAATTTGATCTTAGAGGCCGCTTGCTACTCTAGAGTTCACAACATTGTCTATCACCATATGATGAAGTGGCCCAAATACTACATCGAGTCACCCGTACTACTAATGGTGATGAATGTAGGATTACCGAAACCCTGGGGTGCTTGAATATCATCTACCCATATTGGATATGGCCTGATATCAGGTAAGATTTCCAGCTATAGCATATCTAGGTCATTGAGGAATGTAGTGAGATAAGCTATTAGATTTTCTTGGAAGGTATTATTTTCCTGGTGAGGATTATTGACCGCCAATGCATTAATATGATCATCAACATGATATGTAGGCTCATAAGCTCATGAAGTGATTATTAGAGCGGCTAGTGAAGTATTAGGATCCATATCACGAGGGAGGTTATCAGAGCACTTGGGTGGATTCAAAGACACATACTATTCTCTCTTTCCATAGACTCTGGTCTCTGTTCAATTGGTATGCATGAGAATGTAGAGATCGATAAGAGGTAGTTGACTTATAAGGACCTATGGAATCCCATACTATCCCAATATAGGGGGCGGGGGAAAGAATGGTTTAAGGGTTACCATAATCTAGGCACCGATCTGCAAGGCGCTTAGCAAGGATCTCATCAATGAGCCTCCTTGGATCTATAATCTTTTGGAGAAAAGAGATCATGGATGGATAAACCTATGTCTCTTGTGTGACCTCAAATGGGTCGAGTGTTTTGAAGTCCCCAACATGTCCTTTACCCTTTTTGGTGTTCTTAGCGATGGGTAATGATGCATAGGTTTCTCTGATCCCAAGTGTCTGGCTTTGTAAAAGAGTGTGAACACATGTAGGGTCCACATGATTATGCGCTACCTGAGGGAGAGGTTTCTCTCCTTCAAAGCCACTATGGTGTATTCATATTTGTTTATCTCAAAGATAACCATGTTTAATATGATGGTTCCTAGAGGCATTTCCTTGATGATTTTATGAAAACCAGGTTGTCGAAGGATATGAATGAAGTGAATGGATGCTTACTAGACACACACCCAGATCTATACATGCAGGGTTGCCTCTTCAATGATTTTGTGGAGCAATGTGAAGATCTGACGGAATCTATTTTGTAGGATCGAGTGATATAGAATTCTACACCATTAGAATTTTTACCAACTCAACCATGCATCACTTCTGGGTGATGTCATCTAAATGATCCATACTCTTTGGATAGAGAAACGAATGGCCACATAGGTAAAAATTCATCACCCAGGTAGTCTAGAAAAAGCACAAAATCTAATCTAGAGTGAGGGCCTCCATAATTTCTATGTCAGGAACTACAATTGGCTAGAGGATCTCAGGCAACTGATCTGCAGTGAGGGTGTCCCACAAGATTTCCTTTTTATAAGAGGGAATCAGATATTTACTACCCAAGCTCCAATCTTTGCCAGTTGAGAAACTAGAAATGACACAGATGTGGACCACTATAGCAGTAGATTGACTGGTGTAGAGACTACCGCATGCCCTAACTGATCACTATATGGAAGGTCGTCTCTCGGAGGTTGTGCTGACCGCATCATTACATCTCTATAGGATGGGTTTCAAACATTGCCTCATGTGGGAGGGAAGCAGTGGTCATCTATGGGTCAACAAGGTGTTCACATTATATCATATCCTAGAAATATACTCCCTAATCTCATGTAGAGGTAGAGAGTGAATCTAGAAATGATATAGATGACTACAGCACGAGACCCTATATGGGAGCCAAGTGTTCCTCCTCCTTCATATACCTATGAAGAGATTCATGGATCTTGTGAAATTCAACTTCTAGGATGACCAATCTCACCCACTAGGATCCTTCCCCGGACTTATAGTCAGAGGATTAAGGTGAAGGATTCATCATTGAATCCCTTTCAGCTTTAGTATCTAAGAAGTGAATGGGATTGAAAATGAACATATGCTTATTGGAGTTATTCCTTCGGCAACGACGGTTCTACCTTCGGCCCTAGTATAGTTTACCAGGGTAGGGAACTTTGTCAACACGATGAGGAACTTCTTTTTGTGGGTTGATTAAAAAAAGAGGACCTTCACTTTGATTTTTTTAGATACGAGGAGGACCTCCATGTTTGTTGTCACTAGAGAAGGGAGAACATCTGTTCTAGTAGTGGGTGGAATGAGGAGGACCTTTGTTTTCCCGACTGTTCATATAGAAGGGAGGACATATTATTGAGTCATCGAGAACATGGGGAGGGACTCCATGTTGGTTATTAGTGGATCAAGGAGGACCTCCTATTTGGTGAGATGAGGTTCAAGGAGAACCTAGGTATATATTTAACATGACATGGGGAGGAACTCTTTTCTAAGATACATGAGTATGGGGAGGATATCTATATTGGTTTCTAGATGTGTGGGAAAAACTCTATAGTGGTGAGTTCTAGAGCAGGTAGGGCCTCCACTTGATTGGATGTAAACATAGGGAGGACTTCTATGTTGGATTCATGTGACATGGGGAGGACCTTCATGTTGGTTGAAAGTGGTAGAATGAGGAGTAACTTCATACTGATCATCGATGAAGTGGGTAGTGCCTCCTCTTTGATTTTTTTTGGAGTGGGGAGGACCTCTGCTTGAGCTTGTGGTGACATGGGGAGGACCTCCATGATGAAGGTTGAGGAAGTGGGGATGACCTCCACTCTAGTTGGATGTAGTACGGGGAGGACCTCTATAGTCGATGGTGAAGAAGAAAGGAGGGCCTTTTCTTTAGTCAGTGCTGCTGCAGAGAGGACCTCCACTTAATATGGGAGTGGCATGAGGGGGACCTTTGCATTAATGGTTTGTAGCATGAGGAGGGCCTCTATATCTGGAACTATAACCTTGGGGAGAATCTTCATGATGGATGAAAATGAGGTGGGGATGAACTTTTCTTTAGTTGAGGTTGGGAACATGGGTAGTTTTTCCATGTTGGGTGTGAGATTGGGGATGACCGAAACATTGGTTAGATATAATAAAAGGAGGGACACTTTACAGGATCTAATCATCATGATTCAGATCATGATGAATGTTGGTGGTGCCAGTGATCAAAAGAGTCAACTTGTCCTATCCGTAAGGTGGATAATATCTCGATTCTGATCGGGCGCTGATGGGTCCCTAATATGTAGTAGTTAGGATCTGGTGGAATGCATCAATGGTGGTTTGGGCCACAAGTGACATAGAATATGATTCCCCCTGATGGGAATCTTCCTCTTCCTGGGCCTGACATTGGCGTCGGGACATCCAGACTGGGGCCCGTAGAGCATGGGTGTAGACCACCTATTCTTTAACCAGAGAGACCAGTCAATGGTGGCATTGATGAGAGATAATGGGAGTACTCCTATGTGACTCCTGGGTGGTGGTCATTGCCAGGGTGACCGAACATCCCCCACCTTCTAGGCATAGGGGTGCGAGTCATAAGAATGATTCGGGGAGAGGCTCCCAAAGCGGTTGGACTTTGGAGTGGGGAGAAATGCCTCCCTGCACAACCCTTGGAGCTTGCAACACTGGGGAGGAACATAATCCACCAAGTCCTGGAAGGCCATATACCTTGTTTAAATCACCCCTCCTACTCGTACTGACATTCAAGGGTGTCCATAAACATCCTTAAGATGATTTCATGGGATGAGACAGGGCGTAGGCACCGAGTTATCGTAGTTTTGGAAGAAGTCTTTTTAAAGACCCAAAATTTCCATGTACATTTTTTTAAATATATAGGAATTTTAGGAGTCCATTAAAATTGACAACACGTGATTCCGCGGCCCGGTGTGCCTGGAATGAATTTGTAAACATTTATTTGGGTACGTTTAGTAAACGTACGAGCAGGTTTTTCTAACTTTTGAACCGGTGATCAGAATTGAAATCTGAGGGAACCATTGAACTCGTGGTGTCGGTATTCACTTAAGGAGACTTTCACCTCGATGACAGTTGGTCGATAGTGAAAAAATTTTTTTTTTTGGTTTTTTGTGAAGGAATAAAATAAAATAAAATGGTGTAACATTTTATTTTTATTTTATTTTTAAACCATCCATGTGGATATTTCACAAGTGGGGACCACCTGAACTAAAACCTCCCATGAGATCTTATGGAGGTGAGGACCACTGAGCCTAACCTCCCATGAGAGGTTATGGTGGTGGGGACCACCCGATGCTTAAAACCCCTTAAACCCCTTGAACTCCCTCATAAGTGTAGGGGAAGCCTCTTAAACTTCCCCCACATAAATGGTTCCACCCCCTTTAATTTATTATGCCAACCTATGTAATTAATTAACCCAATCTGAAATTGTGCTAACAATTAAAATTAGGGAAACACAACAGTTGGATACTTTTTCATTTTGGGGGAAAGTATTTGTAAAGGGGAGAGCTCTTGGAGTCTTAAACTTCTTAGAACGAAGAACATCGAGACACAACTTCGAATTCTTCTTCAGAACATCCTCCAGTGAATAACGCCATCAAAGAATGCTCTTTGGAAATCAAGTAAGAGGACGATGAACGAGCCCGACATCGAAGTGTGGTTTTAGAAGTGACGATCATAGGCACTCTCTTCGCCTTCTTCGACTTCCTTCTCGCACCAATGTCAACGAACAATCTGAGGTAGGGTGGTTGTTTGAAATTCTTCTCTCTTTCCATTCTTTATAATTCTTCTTAATTCAAGAAGGAATTATAGCTTCTTGCTAATGCTCTAACACGGAGAGTGTGGGCCAAAAAAACATGGCCCATCCTCTCCGCATACCTTGTGATTAATTGTTGATCACGATGGAGGAATGGCTACGAACCATGGTGGGGCACAAGAATGGTGACCGAAACCACCGTCGGCCGTGACAAAGGTGATGACGTAATGGCGTCGCCCTACGGCCGAGATGTCGTCTGTGGCTGAGCCGACCCGCGGCCTCTGCCACCCCGCAGCACCCGCGGCCTTTGCGGCCCCTCGCGGACCTCGTGTCCTGCCAGATCGCCTAGCGGGTAGGGACGGACAGAGTGTTGGGCCATACCATAGGCTGGTCTTGACCCATAAGGTCGGGCCAGGTCGACCCTAACCAGGTCGGCCCAGGCCAGGTCGGGTCGGGTCCGTCCGACCGGGTTGGACCGGACCCGGACCTGATATGAACCTATACTTTTCTTGGGCCATAACTTTGGCATTAGATGTCTGTTTGACGAACCATCTGTAGCACTAGAAATCATGGAGCGAGACTATCCCTTTGAGTATACCCCACTGGAGGTTTGGGTAAAGTTGAGGTATGGTCGAGTTGGATCGAGCATGAATCCAACTGGGCCCCCAGGACTAAAATGCTAATAACTCATAGACCAGGCGTCTAATTGATACGCCGTCTATTGCGTTGAGACCCCAATGACATGGTGGAACTTTGAGATAAATTTTCATGGGACTTTGTAGCAGTTGGAGTATCGACTAGTGACTTGTGGAGAGGATCCTCCTGGAGATGAGCAGGCTTAGTGTAGGAACCTAGTAGCTGGATGTGACAAGAAGAATGAAGAGATATCCTGTGTCAGTCAGCTCCTAGAGATCCTGTGTGGGTCAGCTTCTGGGGATCATGTGTGGGTCATCTCCTAGAGATCCTGTGTGGGTCAGATCCTAGCGATCCTGTGTGGGTCAGCTCCTAGATATCCTGTGTGGGTCAGCACCTAGCGATCCTGTGTGGGTCAGCTCTAGAGATCCTATGTGGGTTAGCTTCTAGCGATCCTGTGTGGGTGAGCACCTAGCGATCCTGTTTGGGCCAGCTTCTAGCGATCCTGTGTGGGTCAGCTCCTAGAAATCCTGTGAGGGTCAGCACCTAACGATCATGTGTGGGTCAGATCCTAGCGATCCTATGTGGTCCATCTTATTTATAGAGTAAGATGATTCAGTAGTGACATCTAATAATCTCTACTACTGTATTTAAGTTATACCTGGTATGAGCTGAGTTTGTACCTGTGTGGTACTTTCCTTCTTGGTAATACCTTGGTGGTATTCTAGATTGTGGCATACCTGTGTGGTACTTTGTGGTTTTCCTTCCTTTGTGGAACAGTTGAGCTTTGAGCTTTTGGGTTGGACCATGTGTTTCCTCATGTTTGAGATGGGTATACTTAATAACTTAGGTATATGTATGGGCATATACCTAAGTAGGGTTGATAGTTGATTTCATGCTTTGTGGTTTATCCTTTGTAGATTTTGTGAGACCTTGAGGGTCTCGGGGTTGCTACTGAGTATTGTTATACTCACCCCTGCACGGGCTATGCCCACACCTCATTGTGTTGGATGCAGATGACATACAATGTTGATCGGGGTTGAGAGTACCCGGATTGGATGGTGCTCAAAGGTGGACCACATGGCGTGTCAGTACGCATAGGAGACAGGTGGACGTGGAGTGATGCAGAGACAATCTGTACCTACCCTTCAGGTAGGAACCCGGAGGACGACCCAATAACTTCCTTTCTTTTTCTTCAGTTGTATTGTATTTCAGTTGTACTTTTACTATTAATGTTGGGCTTGTATTCTGGCCCCTTTTTACTTTCATCACTCTTTTTTCTATAAAGCTGAATTTTATTCATATCTTGTTGTGTTCTTGGTTGCGTGTGTTTACAGGTTATAAAGGAAATACCTTCCCAGTTTTAGGGAATATGCCTTTGGTTCTAGTCTCCAGCCCCTGGCCTATGGAAAGAGGGCTTGGGGTTAGTCACGGCATGGACCCTGGGGGATGAGTCGTGATAGTCTTGGTGCAGAAGGAGTCATGCGTGGTTTCCACATTGTTGTTTCTCTAGCCCCGGTTCCTATGGGAAGTGTAAATTGATTTCTTATTTCTTGGGTCTTAGAAAGAAGGAAGATTCATCCATAAATATGAATATTATAAATAAATGCCCAAATCCCCAGCATCATCCAATCTTCCATGGTGGGAGAGAGAGACCAACACTAATGATATCACAAACTAGAATGTCCAATGATTAACTACCCCAACCTTTGGTGAGTTCCATGATAGACACACTATTTTCTTGGTGGGATCCGATGTCAGATGTTTGAATCTGATGAAATTCTTATCTACGGATTTTCTAAACACTACTAATGCCCATGTTAAGGTGAAATGTTCACGTCAGGGTTACTATTTATGTTTCCGACCCTTTCTGGGGTGTGTCTGCCTTGCGTGCTATTGTCTGCTGGTGTCACATTTTCCCCCACATTCCTTCTTTCCAAAAGCGTGTGGAATTCATCACTTTATTGGTGCTATTTTCCCTTTGATCAAAATAGGAATATGGGAAGTTAGCTTCTCCTTCTATGTATTCCTCCTTGAAACATGTCTCTTTGTTTGGGTCTCCCTAAAAGATTAATACATGTTCATGAAACTCATTACCAGTTCTATCTCTTTTTGGACACTGTTTAATTACACTTCTTCTTTCTAGAAATTATAAGGGGTCCCAATAGGGCATCAAACATCAGTCATGAGAGTAGTCTCATTTGTCATCACTGGCATGTTTGGATGCTGGAACATTGGTCACCTATATTCTTCCTCACAGGAGGGATTCTTAATGGTGTGGAACCTAAGGCATATCACATCAATCATGGGGTATCTTATTCTAGATGCATGTCTTTCGAGGTTTTACATAGTTATCCCATGTTTATCACAAGTCAGGCCATGATTTTAACATCCCGTAGAGATAGAGAGAGAGTGGTTCATTAGGATGTCTCATAGAGATAGATAAGAGAGGTGAGTCCCTAGGAGGGGATACCTAGAAATTTTACCAGATGAACAGGTCAGAAAGGATATGGATATGACCCTAGATAATATGTCTCATAGAGAGATGGTGTCACACTATAAAGACTAATCTAGACACTACTGAGTGTAGATCAGAGAGGTGGAACCCAATGAGGGGAAACCAATGTTTACCATTGGTTAGGATTAAACCTCAGGGAGGTGTCCTATACATCCTATTTAGAGGACAATGATAAAAACCCTCATAGTTTGAGAAGGTATTGTGTGGGGATTGCATATGGTTAGTTTCCCTTATCTAGAGAATCACTATTGGTTGGATTATCGATGTTTTGGGGATTATACATGGTTAGTTTTCTGGGTGCTGCTTAGAGAAGTGATGATGTGGATGGGGCTTATATGTTGGAATGACCCTTATGGATGGCATGATTTTACAAGGATGTGGTGACCCGGGTAAAATTCTGATGGATATGGATGAAGGGTTGAGATAGAATAGATGGAGTGGATGGATTGTTATGGGTGTTATTCTTGAACCTTAGAGAGGTTTCCTACGTATCCCAGTTGGTTGGGAATCAAATTCCACATAGTTCTTAAGGGTTCATTGGGACTTCCTCCTATGGATGTGTCCGAAATGAAAGAGGGGCATGTTATTCGGGATTATGCACTGAAGAATCCCATTATACATTCTAGGGGTTACACATGAGAGTAGACTATATGGATATATACTGTGGATTAATCCAGGATGGATGCCTATTGAGATGGAGAATGGTGCCACAATCACTACTGACCTCTAATACCATGTGAATCCTGCTCGATGTGAGAAACAAGAGGGGGTAGCAGAACAGACAGTTGCATCATGAAAGATACATCTGTGAGAGATAGTGCGGGTCTTATGCAAAGAAGCTATCTACAGAGGATGACATTCTGTGTGATGAGGATCATATTCCATAGGAGGATGAGTTTTTTTCATGTAAGTCATAGATTGGGAATCATATCAAAGGGGGTGTCATGTCTTACCTGGATACTTCCCATGGATCACATGGAAAAAAATTCCAAAGGGAACAAGAAAAATATTTGAAGATGCAAGAAGCTGTAGGCTCTGAATTAATTTTCTCTCTCTATTCCTATATAGATGATATCAGTCCATGTCACTCATACATGGTGACATCCCAATATTTACATGTATGGTGAGAGCACAGTTTAACATCATGTTTCAGGGATGTGGATTCATGGTAGTTTAACATCCTGCAGCTCAGACATGGGGGACTCACTCCTCACCCCTTGGGATTTCATAACTAATTCCTCTCAGCCCTTGTGGATGGGAATAAATCAAAAATTCCATAAGAAGAGGGATTTAAGGAGTAGTCGATAGTGTGTTTCATGTTAGCATGGATATACTGAAAAGTAAAAGCTATTAGCATGCCTATGATGAAAATCAAGTGTTAGGTAACTGCAATAAGGGACACCTCATGAGGGACCAAGAAATCACTACACACTAGCCTGGAGGGCCGCATAGAGGAGGTGTACACAAGACATGTGAGTCATACACAAGAGGGGCTCAAACATTGTTCTTTAGAGTAAAGGAAACCCATGGAGTCTTAAAGAGAGGGTTCACACAAGATTGGAGGGCTGCGTACAAAAGGATAAGTTGAGAGAAAGATTGGGTGGTGCTCTTGACTAGGGTTGTGTGCAAGAGGTTACTTTTTCACACACCCAAATTAGGAAAAAAGAAATTGGGCAAGGTTCAAGCCCTCATGGCCCAAACAATGGGGGACCCATAGGGAACCTTTCGCACAAGATACTATACCCTGAGGGTTTTATGGTCTTTCATGATGTCGTGGAAGATTATTACATGTGATAGAGTGACAGTTTGAATTCCAGATGATCACCCCAATGGGGGGGGGGAGGTTACCTTGTATTTATAGGAAAAGATATCTTGTGGGAGTTCGTAATATTTTAAGCAATGAAGAGGACTTTTATGTGGATGAGCTTTGGGGAGCATGGAAATGTCCGTTGAAGTCATATTGAGCATGAAATGGCCTTGGGTGTGAGATCAGATCTTGCACACCACAACCAATTCTTACACACATCGTCCTTTATAGATTTCATTAGCCTCCATGGAAGAGGACTAACATACATCACATTAGGTGCATAAGGGTCTTATGTGCATATTATACTCTTGCACGCAATCCTTGGATCTTGTGTGAACCTGATTCAGGATTTTGAGCATGATTTCCTAAATCAAATGATGCTTTCGATTTACCAAATGACGACATTGGTAGTCCTATGCAAAATTTGGTTCCAAAAAAACTAAAATGTCAATTTTAGACTGATAATGGACACTAGGATTCATATAGGTCACACCATGTATCAAATTGAGGTTTATTTGATTCCTAAACGTAAAAAAATAAATTATAGATATTTTTAATCAGGTATCAAAACAATATGAATTATGTTTTCTAATTTTGAGTATATGACGCGTGTTTTCAACTAAAATTTGAATTTTAATCTCAAAAATGATCTTTGAGTCATATTGGACATAAAATGTTTTAGATTGAGGTGTGGTTGATCCATGCATTTCAGAAATTACTTATGGATCATTTTCTTATAGTATCAGATAAAAATTATAAATAAATTAACTTAAAAATATATATATTTAAAATGATGATAAAATCATGTAAATAAGTAGTAAAAAATTACCTTTTCATGATGTATGTATACATTCTGACACCAGCTATACTTCCCATTCATTTATAAACAAATTGATTTCCTCTTGTGAATAAAAGGACTGTAAAAAGTCATTGTAGTACTTGAAAAATATAAATAAACAAAGGATTAGTAAATATTTAAAATTAAATTTTAATTAAATTCAAAAATACTACATTGGGGATACAAGTTTGTTGAAGTCACACAATAAATTTCATATATTTACAAACATAATAACCATAATATTTTCCATTGATTTGTTTTAGACATTACAGAAACATTGAGAAAAATAAGTGATTTGTTTTGATATATGTTTTGATATTGAAATATTATTATATATAACCTAATACTGATCCACTTGTAGAAGATGATAGGATCCTTGTATTCATTAAAAGTACTCATTCCATGATATTGATGATATTTAAACACAACCCTATCATAACAGAATTTTCATTCAAACATAATATAAAATGTAAAACTTGAAGTTTAGTTGTAAACTATTGTATGAAGTGTATTACAAATTGATAAACATCATCACATGTGGTTAGGTTTTTTGGTATCCATGCATTGAATCTAGAAAATATATCTTTAGAGTATCCAAATTGAAAAAAACGAGTAACCATTTCTACTTAAAAAAAGGAATAATTAATGAAATCAATGAAATATATTTTATATGATTAAATTTTAATGTTTTTTTCTATATCATGGGTGTTAAGAATTGTATTTTGGCTATATTGTTTCTTTAAAACATTGAGGATAGTTTCTCCTCTATTCAATTTTACTAGGCTCCAATTTGAATTATTATGTGGAATCTATGTGAGGACTAATGAGTCCAAATTTATGTTTACAGGGTTTTTCCTTCAAATAGGATTTATATATATTCTAGAAAAAAGTATGATTAGTATTCAGTCATAATTAATATTTTAGATCATCTATTGTAAAAAAAATCACAAAAAAACACCTCATGTATACATTTACCTCTGATAATTCTAGCCACTCATGCATGAAAATTTCATTTACATTCTTAAGACCAATACAGTCTGTAATAGCTTATCTGTACATCTGTTCTTCACAATCAACGGCGATTATAGAATCATTTTCAAACATTGTACCAACATGAACCTATAATGTTAGTAAATTTGGAAGTTGAATGGTTGGGGTAAAGGTACTTAGTGAAGATCATTTAGATTGGTTGGTTGATCTTTATATCATTTAAATTCACCCTTCCATTTCACCACTTTCCTTTGTCCATATATAATAACATTCATTAGTTCAGAACTTTTTTCATTAATTGTTAATTTCTTTTGTGAAAAATAAATTAGAAATGAATAACAACTTGATTGCATGATTTTTTTACAAGATCTAATGGCCATGCTACAAATGTTCCAATATATTGCTTGACTGTATGAATATTTGTATCATCCATTTGAACAGGTAGCTCAATGCTTGTCTCTTGAGATAAATTAATCACTACTCTAACAATACTTATTGAATTTTTTCTTTTGTGTAGAATATCTCTTTGGATATTGTACATGGTACCCCTCACAATAAGGTGATAGGTGGGTGTTGGTAGATATGAATTACAATCATTTTCATCATGTAGAATATCATTATAAGAAAGGAATCAGTGTATTCCTAATTTAAATTTGAAAAAAAAATTATGAAAATATTGATTACCTCTTCTAAGATAGCTCTTTAAGGGGAATGGATCACCTCAAAGATGGTAGGGGTGGGGGGATATCTTCACATGGTGGTTTTTCTTGTGTTGTTTCTTCTCATTGATTCTTTCATACAACATTTTCTACCAACTCTGACATAAAATTAATTTTTTATTTCAGAGTATATAATCATTATTACAACTCTTATTTTATTATCTTTATCCCCCTATTCATTTGTTTTCTCAAAATATATTTTTAGTGACACCCCAAAATCTACACCTCTGACACTACCATGTTGTTCTGGCTACTTTAAGGCCACTGATAGCTATTGTTCATCAGGTATAGAAAATGATGATTCTTGTATCAAAGTTGGATGAAAAATATATGAATATAAGTAACAATTATTATGTAATACAAATTTTAATAAAAACAAAATTTTATTATTCTATACTTACGTATGTTTTCTAAGCTTATTGTGTATTTTCATCTATTAGTATACCTTATTTATTTACACATTCTTCCATCCATATCACATGACATGAGATGGAAGTGGATTTGGATTTCAATTCATCAATCTGTATATAAATAGAGGAACATAATTTTGTTGTTATTTCATGTCACATAAAATTATAATGGTATAATTAAAATATAGACCAATTTGCTTTCAAGTTAAGAATACCCAATCATTTCTTTATAGTAGGAGTACATTGGTTTTTTTCCCATTGCTTATATTCCTCACTCAGTTTCTGTTTCATAAATTAAAAATTCTTAATTAAAGTGATTAATACACGTATTTTAAATCAATGTATTACGATTCTTAATGTACTTAAAGATATGTCTCTTTAAGGTGGATAATAAACACATCCTAAAATATTTGTTTATCCGGTGTGCATACATCTGTGGAGGGTGAAAGTTTATTTTACCTTCAACATACTTGAGATGAAAAATCATAATAATTATGTGAAAACATCTGTAAGACTTTATAGTGAGCATTAATAAAAATTTAATTTACGGTTAATCTACTATTAATGTACTCTTGAATGGATAATGAAGAGCAATTCAACGTTTAATTATTTTTGTTTTTAGTAAAATAATGAAATTATATAATAATTTTACCCTAATCCCTTCCCAAATAGATTTATTAAGTTTGAGAAAAACATTTTACCATGAATCTACATCAATCGACATATGCATGTGAGTGGAGAGCCCACTGTAACTACTAAACATGGCCTTTTTGAGGTTAACGGTTCGACCACATGCATTCCATCCAACCTCGAATTTGATGCCTTTTTTATCACCTTAATAATTTTTGATAACACTATCATGATATTGTTCTCATATTTTTTGGACAATGGTTTTTCACCTTCTACCATTTCCCTAGCTTCAACATCGTCAATATGTTGTTCCTCTAGATTAGTAACATCTGTATGTGAAAAGTTTTGTTGTTCCTATACATTTGGAGAACCAGTATTTTGAAAAATTTAATGTTCCTTAGGATTGTGGGAATCAAAATTTATATAATTCATTATCTACATAAGTGGTTGAATATTTAATTTAGATTACATAAATACATTAGTGAAAAAATAATAATATGAGGTAACACAATGTATATTAAAAAAAATATAACCTGGTTATTGAACTCTCTTTATGATTGATGGTAATTTGACACTCCATAGAGTATCTAAATACCCTCATTATGGTATCGTATGACATACAAGACCCCATATACATTGGGGATATTATAAAATGATTACAACACCCCAATGAAGGTGTTATCCTTAGTTGAAGTGACATTTAACCCTTTATTGGTTTTGGTCGATAACAGAATATTTAACTACTTTCATTTTGAGGGATATAGAATATAAACTACTTGTATTCCCTTTGATTCCGTTATAAATAGTTTGTCTTTGTAACCTTCTTTAATAAAATCCACTTTCACAAATCTCAATTCATCTACTTTAAAAGCACTACTAGTATCCACCCACTTGCATTAAAAAATCAGCACATGGAATGTTTTATAATCCTACAACCATATTTGTTTTATGATTCCCAAGTATTACATATTCAAAAAAAATTTATTTCTATCCTTGGTACCAGAAACATTTATCTCTTCAGAAAAAGGTGTAACTCCACTATTTTGTATGGTACTGAGGTTATCTTGTAAATTTTTATAGAACTTATAACCATTAATTTTATAACCATTATAATATTATACATGAAGACATGGTCCTCTAACTAGCCATAAAATTCGTTCTGAAATTCAATCCATATTTTCATCAAACTACTTAAAAATCTAGTCTCAAAACCATTTTATAAATTTTTTATTATGTGCATTTTATATCCATCCTTCATCCCCTGATGGACTCAAATGCCTAATAATTTTTTATGGGTTTCAAAATATGGGGAAACATTTAAACTATTATGAAAAATGTAAAGGTGATCCTACTCCGGATATGTAACAATAATTTTAGAAACATCTTTTCTGGAAGTCCCTTCACCCACAACCCTCTTGGTGTGACGAGATTTTAGTATAAAATTGTATTCCACCACATACATGTAGTCAACACATAATTCAATTACTTCCTCAAAAACATATCACTCAACAATACAATCTTCTGTATGAGCTTGATTTTTTTATATACCCTTTAAAAAATTTCATATACCATTCAATGGGGTAAATCGATCTATAATGTACAGGACCACCTAGTCAAATATATCTTACCAGGTGAACCATCAGGTGAATCATCCTATAAAAGAATTTAGGTGGGAATAAAATATCCAACTATGATAATATGACAAAAATTTCATTTTTCATAGTTGACAATTTCATAGAATATATAACATTACAACATATTGATTTTAAAAAGAAACAATTTTTGGTTAATTTATGATGTACATTCTTAGAAAAAATGCAATGTAAAGATACATGCATTATATCTTGCATCAAAACATGACATTCATGTGATTTCAAACCCTTTAACATTAAATCAGTCATCGACACTATATTCTTTATATTATAATAATACCCCTATGGAAACTTTACATAATTTAAGAAGTTATAAAACTAAATCACTCCTATATGGGAAGAGAGTAAGTAGATGGAGGAAGAAAAGTTTGTTTTTCACCCTTCAATGGAGCCAAATATTCATGTATTCCCATTCTAATCATGTCTAACCTATCCTTAATTCTATCCTTCATTTTTATGGGTGTATTTAGTTACTATTTAGAGACTCTATTACATATATTGTTTTCCACATACATGATATCAAGAAAATTCCGGATATAAGAAAAATTCTAGTATAGTAATTCAAACAAAACTAATCACTTTTCCCAGCCTGTTTTTATATGGTTTTTCAAAAAAGGTTTACCAAAAGAAGTGTCGATGTCTTTTACTTTCTGAAATAGTTCATCACCCACTAGTGGATACAGTGCTATATGTTCTTCTAAAATCCCATCAAATGATTTCATCTAAGATCAGTACTTAGGTTGCTGGGGTAGAAATCTACATTTTCCTAGAAACACAGTCTTTGATGAATGTTGCAACCTAATTGACTACATACCTTGTTCAAAAAATGGGTCACCCATGAGTTTCTTTAATTCCATATCTTAAAAATTTTCTATAAGAAGTATTGTCATTTATCATTCCATACAACAGGACAGTCAATGTGAAACATTCATTTCTATAAGCATCATACAACGTAACACATGAATCCCATAATAATTTTAAATAACTAATCAATGGAGAAGAAAAAACATCAATATCATTAACTAGTTTTTTTGGTACTAATATAAGAAGAGATAGCATAATGTATTATCATTTCATGCATTAAAATGGTGAAGAGATATAATTTACCAACATAATCAACCATTTACTATGAGTACTTCTTTGAAAACCAAAAGGATTCACTCCATATGTAGATAGCATGGTACAAAGATTTCTTGACACATTTCTAAATTCAAGATACTTGTGATCAATTATCTTTCACTAAGGAGAGTATGTCGAGTGATGAAGTTTCCCATATTTATTTCTTGTATCTTCCTGAAAAATCAATTGTCTTATAGTCTCCTCACTTCCTTACAGGTTTCTAAACTTTGAAATGATTAGGAAGTACCATACAACTATAATAGGACTCAATTATTCATTATTGTATTGAAAAGCACCACACTTGCTGGAATTTATAAGCTATTTTTGGTTCTTTTGAAATAGTATACAATCATTTAGACAATCATGTATTCTTTTAGAGACCATACCCATTGAACATAGCATTCGTTTACCATCATATATCCAGCAAGGAATCTCATTATTTCTGGAAGCATATTATTCAAGAGATAAAGTAGCTTAATAAAACTGGAATCACTCTCTCTATTTATATATTTTAAATTATATAGCTTTAGTATAGATGAATATGTTCTATATTTAGTACAACCATCATATAAAGGAATCTTTGAAAAACTCTTTAACTTATCAAATAATTTTGCACAATCATGAATTTCATCATCAACTGTCATTATTATTTCCTTAGTACGATCATCAGCATCATTCACACTTGTAATGACATCCTCAATACAGTCTTCATCATTGTACACACTTGTATTCATATCATATTATCCATAAAATGTAGTATTATCCCATTCACTTCCTAGATTCAATTTTTACCTATGTTTAGTCCAACATTTATTACATTGACATATTCTATAATAGATCAAGTGTTCTTCCCACTCCGCTAGACTAATTCGTATTGAATAACAACAACGTTAACATATGAAAAGGATTTGGGAAGGGTCATATGCATGATCCTTTACAAACTTGATGAACTCTTTAACTCCATCCCCATACTCTGTTAGCATATGATTGGAATCCATCCATACTTTAGACATATCAATCCTATTTGATTTGATAATATTAATATTTAACAAAATAAATAAAGTGTAAAAACCATTTAATAGAAGAGTTCATCTTTTGATTAAAATATTAGTGTAAGGTAAGATTATTAACGGTTATGATTTTAAAGAAAAAATTGGTTTATTAATGGTTATCATTTTACTAATGTGGTTCATCATTAATATTTTATATATTATATTAACCAAATATACCATCTCTTATACTAGTTCAAGTCCCAAGAGAGACCACTCCCCTATCAGAACCCAACATAGAGGTGATCTACATATGGAATTTAATAGAAAATATGTTCCAGTGGGAGAAACAGATCAGAAATGATCACATTCCTTGATTTTAATATATCATTAAAATTTCAAGGCAACATTATCTGATAAAATTTAAACTAAGAAATATATATTAATAAAAATTAAAAAAAAAACTTTTAAACAAAATTGATTTCACATAATTATTAAAATCATTTAAATAATTAATATGCTTATTTACATAAAAAATATGAATATATACATATTTTTAAAAAAATATTATAAATTATAAAACTATAAAATTAAAAATAATAATTTTAATAAATATTTTTATATAGATTTATAATTTATAATATATATTTATATATTATTGATAATTATAAATGTATAAATTGTATTGATTTTAATAAAAAATACTATTAATTAATAATTATAATTAAAAATATTTTTTTTAAAAGAAATGAATAATTTTTTCAAATTATATCATTAATTATATTAATGTATAATTATATTCATAAATAATTATATGTATACATAAAAATATTTAAAACATACATTACTTGATAAATATCAATTAGTAATTTAATTATTATAATAATATATACTAAGACGGTTCAGTCATGGATTTGAAAACCAATCCCAGGACCCCAAATTTATTAATAAAGATAAAATGTACAAGAATGAATATGATTCATACAAGGCATAAAGTTCCCCCTTCAGGATAAAACAGACCAAACATAATAATTAAACACTTGCAAGATCTAATGGATCCCAAATTAATATGGTATTTTCCTCTTACATTTGGATGTCTACCTCTCCACAATGTCTTTATTTTTGGTACTTAATATTATTTATTTAATAATGATTTAGAGTAGTCTTTAAGAGTGGAAAAAATCCTTAATTTCCATTATAAATCCAAAAAATTTAATTTGGGATCATATCGGAATCCATCTTCAATGGTTAATGATAACAACCTCTGGACTAATAAAAAATCATTGAATCTGATGAAATCAAGCTCCACGAGAGAAACAATTAATTCAGGATGTGAAAAAAACCAATCAACCACTTCCATTCTAGGAACTCGATTGGTCTTTCACCTTACTATTTCTCAAAAGGCATGATACTAGAATTTCTTTCTCGTGCAATATCAAATTTCTAATCTAATGGATTAATAAAGGAGGAATATGGATTTTTAATTAGATCATTAAAGTGGGGTGGGTAAGACCACTTGTCATTATCATCATCACTTTAATATAGAACTTGTAGGGGTGGAACCTATAAATAATTTCTTCCTGGAGGGTCAAGAGATTTGGAATTCTGAGGGGTGACCAATTGGAATACCTCTTCATCCACAAAAATTTTATTACCTTTATGAGTCCTTGAAAAAATCACCTACTTATGTCTTAGTTGTTGGTCATCCAACTCTTGAGCAGTATCCTCATCAAAGGGTTTACCATCTATCAATTCATTAACACACTCACCATCCATAGCTTGGTGTTAATCCAAGATATTCATTTCCATTCCACTCATATCATTAACCCTTAACTCTATTGATGTAGTAACACCAATATCATTAATCATCATCAGTGACTTATAATTCATTGAAACATAAAATCTAATATGTGAAATAGGACTGGGATCATTAATTGACCATCATCCTTCCATACTATGAATGATTAGTAGATTAAGAAATATGAATTCCATTATATGTGTGTGTCTTTGTATCTGAAGATCCCAATGTAATTTGTGTGTGATATATATATATATATATATATATATATGAATTCAACAAATACAATTATATATCCATATAACATAACAAGATTTTTGTGATTTATTTTTTATAATTAATTTAATATTTTTGATATTTTATATTTCACACAACACTGAATATATATATTTTTATACAAAATTACTAAGTGTGTCCTCCATCATACACAAAAACAAGTCAATATTATGCTACATAAAACACTTATATTTTGTTGTAGTACAAGATACACTATGTTTATGTTTAATTACACACAATACCTGGTCCCTTCTATAGCTTGTGTTACACACAAGGTTGAATTTTACTGAACTACAAGATACTTTTAGTATTATTATTAAAATATTATTATAGCTACCACCAAGCCATTAGAATGAAAGTAATGAATAAGATTAACTAAATTGTGAGAATATTATTTACACATTTATATAAAATTAATACTTTGTTTATCAATTACAATTAGTAAATGAAAGAACTATTTGAAAATTAAGAAATTACTTTTCCAAGAAAACTATTTTTCTATGCACAAACCCATTTTTTACCTCAATAAATTAAAAAATACTTGTGATTAATTTTTTCGATAAATTTTATAAATTTTACATTAAATAATTTTTTTATACTCAGACAATATATTTTATACTTATAAGATAGGAATAAATCCAATTTTAAGAATAAAAATACGTTTTCTTAAAAAAGATAATTTTACTGCATTTTAATAGAGAACTGATTTTAAATCTGATTATTGAAACTTTTATAATTTTTATTTGAAAAAATAGACTTAATATTTTGAAATCAAACACAAAAATTATATTAGAGTGAATTTTTGGTATTTTTCTATGCAGTTTCATTTTTTTGATTAATAGTGAATAATACTGAATTTTAATTCAAAACATCATTTTCATATAATTTATTTATAAGGTTAAATTATGTTTTTTATTTGTTTTAAAGATAAATTAGATCAATTATTCATCAGTTAATACAATTTAGTTTATTGGAATCAATAGCACTTTGAAATTCGATATAAAAACTTTCCAAACTTTTGAACACTTATTTTAAACACCCACTTTGTCATCCTATCTATGGGATTAAATTTGAATTAATTTATTCCACTCATGTAATTTGAATGTGTAAAAATATATTCATATTTTTAATAATAATAATATATAATTTCAAATATGTTCAATTTATTTTTTTACGAAAAGTATTAGTGAAAGTAATTAAAATTAATTTCAACGATTAAGAGGAAAATTAGCTTAACATGGGACTAAACCTTACACTTAAGGGACAAAAAGACCTATAAACTTGTCAAAAATAATTTTTTTGGAAATATTTTGACACTATCGTCCCTTTTTTCTAATTGGGTTCATTATTGGATCCACTATTCATAGAAAAAAACATTTATGGATATCCATTTTATGAAATTTATAAGAATGTGACTCCTCCCCCAATATAAAAAGACACTCACCCTCCCACTTATTCACACATATCAAGCCATTTGGATCACCAAAAATCAGATAAAATATACTCCCAAAATCCATAAATTCCTCCTATAATCATTCCTTTTTGCAGAAATCCAATCTAGGAAACTGTTTGATGCAAACTAAGAGGATTTACCCAAATAAGAGGTAACATCCTTCCTTAAGCTCCTTTGTATTATTTTCATTCTCCACCCCCTAAAATTTCCATATTACATGTTTATATAATTACCTAATTATCCTAAATATATTTATATGTTTTTATTCTGCTTTTTACCTACACTTACATACACTTCCATAAAATGGTTAATGAACTTACCATCTTGTGTACGGTGAACTACCACCTCACGAAACAATGTTGTTCATTTTTTCCTTTACCACCTCTCATGGTTGATAATTATGATTGAGACTCTGTTTTTATATGATATTTATGATATTTATATTTTAATATTATTATTTAATTATTATATAAAATAGACCTTAATGCTTTTCATTTTGTGTAAATACGATAACTTTGTTTGTGAACGTAAGGACTATTGCCTCCTCAAATAGATGTGATTCGTTAAAACTTTATATGGAATATATTAAAGATGAATTTAGTAAAACTATATGATATATATGAATTAATAATTA
Organism: Viscum album; assembly: GCA_963277665.1. Taxonomy (NCBI): domain Eukaryota; kingdom Viridiplantae; phylum Streptophyta; class Magnoliopsida; order Santalales; family Viscaceae; genus Viscum; species Viscum album. The sequence continues at coordinate 201,619,574 of OY728144.1, forward strand.
TATTAAAATTATAATATATATATACATATATTTCATTTAATTTATTTATTTCAAAACGAAAAATAAATGGAAAAAGTGTTCATGCGTACGTACAACCTACCATCTCCATGAACGATGTATTCCATTTCATATTTAAATATTTTATAGAAGATCATAAATATTTATAAAATTAATATATATGTTATATAAATCATTTTTTACATTATTTAAATAATTAAATCATTATATAAGTAATAGGATCAATAATATCAAGTCAAAACACATACGATAAACAAAGTAGTCTTTACCAGAAACATTACTTTAACATGGAATTATTAATAAAAGGGTAATATAAAGTCATAAGTGGATAATATATTGTATTCTATACAATAATATGGTACTATGGTAGATTTATAATAAAATTATAATTATTATTCATGATTTTTGAATGTTTCTGAAGAAAACTCAAGACTTAAGGTAAGGGAATTTAATCTCACTTTTTATTTCCATGATATAATTACCACATTAACCACTAGATTATATTTTTTGGAGTATATACTACCCTATGAATTGTTATATGATTAATTTAATTTTTTTAGTGATATTATAAGTTTCAATTAATTTTATTCTTTCATGTGTATCATGATTCAAAAGTTACTCAAGTAGTAAGGGTTTTCTCATCTCACTAAAATTTTTAGTGAGACACAAGCCATGTTCACCTCATATTTATTATATAGGGTGTGTATAATAACTATTGACATATTATATTATTATTATACTTAAATTTATCGGTATTTACATATCCATTTCATGATATTTATTTCATGGGGTTTATGTTTAAAAAGTTACCAAATTGGTGAAGTAATTTTTTGTCAATTTGCCTTCTTTGAGACACATGTCATGTTATGAACCTATATTTTCCTATGGTTGTATATACTGAATTTGGAATGTTATATCAGTAAAATATTTATTTTCATTATATTTTAAGATTCATGTAATTTTATTTTTTACATTTTATTATGATTCAATGTTACCAAAGTTGTAATGTTTTATTACTACAATATCATCGTTTATCAAGATTGTTTTTGATTATGCATCCACTAATGAAATACTATGATACATATATCAATAAATCTCGTGATTTTTTTAAAATTTTGTTATTCATGTTATATCCAAGTAATGTTACCATTTTCCCACTCTTTGTTACTTAAGATAATTAAGAAAAGCTTTTTATAAAAATCTAACATTATTTCTCCTTTCAGTCGGAAATATGTGTTCTTCCAAAACTGTATTTTATAAAAATGTTTTCAAAAATGTTTTACTATTTTCCTATAATGTTTGAATTAAATTTTTTACCCATGTTTTATCTTTTATAAATGGTTTTAAAATTAATATTTGTTTCATTTTCTATAAAAAACATTTCTAAACTTTGAAGGTGTAAAAAGAATGTTTGGCATGTATGAACTAACCCGCCTTCATGACCATCATTTCATTATATATGCTTTTGTAAGTTTATAAGGTCATTTTTTTAAATAAAATGTTTTCCAAATATTCTATAATTTTTTTGATCTTAATTTTAATAAAAATAAAAGGTTTTCAAAAAGGTTTTATGTTTAAGAAGTTTTTTAAATGATTTTAAAGGCTTCTTTTATATGTTTTCAAAAGGTAATTTTCAATGAAAAGGGTTTAAATGATTTCAAGATTTATTTAAATATTTTAAAATACATTTTCTAGAAAAGGTTTTCCAAAATTATTTCAATCCTTATTTTTAGGTTTCCAAATTATTTTAAAAGAAAAAAGTTTTAAAAATGATTTCAAGATTTCTTTATGATTTTAAAATCTTTTTTCAAAGAAAAAGGTCTTCATAATATTTTCAAGATTATTTTATATATTTAAAGGGAAAACGTTTTTTAAATAATACCTTATATGTTTTCAAGTTATATTCAAAGAAAATTATTTTCAAACGGTTTCTTGTTTAAAAAGAATTTTTCAAAGAAGAAAGGATATTTTACTCAAAAAATGTTTTAAAAAGATTTTTTTATGTTATTTTCGATCTAAGATGTAATAATTCATGATTTACTGGGGATATGATCCAAAAATTCCATTCATATTATATCTATAATGGTTTATTTTTATATGGAGTGTCTCTTTTTATACCCATTTCTTTTGCATGGGTTATATGGTTTTGAATCTCATATCTTTTCATGGGTTATGGTTTGATGAAATGATAATGAGACCTATCTATTTTCTATAGTAAATGATATGAGGAAATTTTTATTATACCCATTTAATTTCATGGGTTATGATATTTTTTTATCATATTGTGGAAAATTTATGTATTATTTCATTATGAGATGGGTGGTACCTATATCCCCCTCTAATTCATTGGGTAAATATTTATATATCATGTTATAATGATGGGAATCAAGTCGATGGGAATGATACAATGTGGAAGATGGGTAAACCAGATACACTATGGGAATATGGGGAAACCCTATCCACTATGGGAAGATAGGGAAACCTGATCCACTATTTGAAGATAGAAAAAACAATCCACTATGGGAAGATGGGAAAACATGATCCACTATGGGAAGATGGGGAAACCCGATCCCTTATAATGAAAAGACTGTGAATCAGGATGATTGTGTGTCTTTTCTAATAGGTGTTGTCCACATGAAGTTCCATGATATGTTTTTTGAAATAATTAAACACTTATATGTAATTATATTACAGGTTTATGTGTTTTTTTCAAATTATATATCTTATTCCGAGGATATGTTCACATGGTTCATGTTCTTGATTATCTTATAATTCATGTCTTATGAATTTCAAATATTTATACCATGTCTCATGTTTCTAATATTTGATATATGTTATGATATTCAAATATTATTCTCATGTTTTTATATCCTTATGTTCATGTTACACTTATGTATTTCCTTTATTTACCCTTACTAAGCATTCAAGACCAACCATTTCTATGTTTCCTTTCCCTGGATTATGAATAAAGGTTTTGAGTATAAGAACTAAAGTGTAAAATCTTTTTGGAAAGCATTGAAAATATTTCACCAAGTTAGAATATTTTGTTACAAGTTTACAAAGACACTAAACAATTATAGTAATCTGGAATGTACTTTTGTAATGTTCTGAATATTCATAAAAAATGATGTAATATCTATGCATGTTAAGCCTAGGTCATTATAGTGGGCATTAAAGGAGAGTTCTAGTCAACCTTTGGAAACTAGGATGATAAAATTTTAGTGTGATCCCTAGTGATATTTCTAAATATGTGTATAAATAATTCTCTAAGGATGAGTTAATGTTTAGGAAATTTTCCAGGAATTTTGGTACATGATTGAGTAAGTGGTTTCCTAGAAATACATATATATCTGGATACTACAAGTGGATATGGATCTAGCACTGATGTACCTAGGGGTAATAACTCTGAAAAAGTGCATGTATCCTAACTCGAGCATAACATGTTATACGACAATGGGCTTTGCTACACACCTGATTTGAAACACCCAGGGGATATTCTTTGGGAATTCAAAAACTCTTTACGAACCAACATGAAGGATTTAAATAGGTTATGACTGTCAATAATGTAGGATAAACCTAATGTTTCATAGATTAAATAAGTAGGTTCCATTATTTAGACATCCTATGAGTATTTGTTTCATGATCATGTGGCTTTCCTCTATGATAAGTGATGCTCCCACTTTGATTTCTATTATTATTCAAGGGAGGAAACTAGAAGGAATTGAATGTGATGGAATTTTATTTGATGAGAAGTCAAATGGGATGGTCACTGGAGTGAAGGACATTGTGATAATTCCTTTTCAGTTTTCATAGAACATGATTAACAATGTGTACCATAACAACCTCTCAGATTCACCAAAAAAGATAAGAAAGGAGTTTATTGAGATTTCAGGTAATGGAGACCATGGAGGAAACACGATTCAGTTTCATTTGTGTTAATACTGTGGAGATAACCACCTAATTGATTTTCTTAGAGAATCAATAAGATGTTTTAACTATTTAAAAGAACACATAGCAAGTAATTGCAAAGGAAAAAAATAAAGGGCTTAGTTAATGAAATGGATGGGAATATTAGCCTCCCTAAGACATCATCAAAGGTTAAATTCTTTTTGGGTGTAATGAATGGTCATTATAAAAATCGATGTCCTATGTGTAATGTTCTTGAAGAGAATCATAATGGTTGTATGAGTAATGGTTATATTTATGATGATGATGATGAGAATATATATAAAATGTAAAAGGAAAGAGGTATTAAGTAATAGAATGAGGTGGACTTTTTATGGCTTAAGGATGAAGTGGAACAATCAATTTTTTTATTTATTTGGATTTAATATTTTTTTTATGAATGGTGAAATATATAAGTATTGTTCAGTTTATGTTTTTTTGCAAAGGATTTATAAGAATACGTTGAATGGTTCTAATGGACTAGAAAATTGATTTAATGGAAAAGTGATTTTTATTGAAAACACATTATTAAGGGAAATATAACCCTTAATATGTTCCTTATGTTAAGATAATGTTGTTTTGATAAAAATATGTTCGATATGAATAAGTAAATTCGATAGTACTAATTACATTGGAACTAATTAAGGACTTGTAAACAAGTGGTTTATGCTGTCATTGATGAAGTTTACAACATTTTTGGTTTTAAGGATATATTCAATATACATGGGAATTAATGAAACATGAATGTTTTAAATAAGGATTTATGGTAATTCAGGTCATTACCATGTTTCAATACAATACTGGATGAAGGTATTCACATGTTTAGTTTGTGACAAATAAGATCTAGTATAAGATATATGGGGGATCGATGTTAAGCAAATTTTGATAAATTTAGTGACCTTATTTCTAGAGTTTTTTTTACTTTCATATTCTGGAAGGGTTAAAAGGTTAACTATTTATGGAATGGTTTATATTAAACTTTGTATAAGGTTTTATACATTAAATTATTATCTCACCATATGGGGATTTATTCATATTGTATAAGTTGTGATAAACTTTTGTAGTGATAAAATTTTGTTTTTATAAATCTTGATGGAATAAACTATCATTATATTCATGGATCTCATTACATGTTAATTCTCTATGATTTAAAAATTCACCTTCGTTTCTTATAATGAGAGATGAAGTGGAGGATTATCAAGGAACAAAAAAATGTAAGGTTGTCCTACAGTCATGTAAGGATATCTTTTCATGAAAATTATTCATCTTTATAAAAAAATATCTTGAATAAAAAAATGTTATCCTAGTATCTTCATTTTCGAGGAATCAATTGGCCACTTAGATCATCACAGATTTATGGCTTTGTGATTGTTAAATTTATCCTAATCGTTTTCTCTATCACTCTATATCATAAATTATAGTTAGATTTCTCTTCATTTTACATGTTTTAACTTCACACATATGTTCTCCTATGTGTAAACCTAGTTATTTGTTACTTTCGGTAACCATTATATTTCTAGATTTCTATTTTTAAAGGATGTTTTAGTATTCATTTCTATGATGTGGGTTTATTGGAAATGAAATTTCAAGTATTAAACCTTTAATAACCCAGACAAATTTCGAGGGGTAAATTCATTTTAAGGTGTGTAGAAGGTAACTCCCTAAGATTTTGTAATTTTTTGAATTACTTTAATCCTTTTGGTATTATACATTTCACACAACACTGAATATAGATTTTTTATAAGAAATCACTATGTTTAGCTTGCATTATAAGCAACACCAAGTCAAGATTGTGCTACACACAAAACTTATATTGGCTTATGATACATGAAACACTATGTTTGGATTATATTATACACAATAATAGGTCTCTTTGATAGATTTTATTACACGTAAGGTCGAGTTTTACTGAACTACAAGATAATATTAGTATTATTATTAAAAATATTATTATAGATATAACATTTCTTTTAGAAAATAAGTTATGAATAAGAATAAATAAATTGTGAAAATTTGATTTACTCAAGTATATAAAAATAATCCTTTGGTTATCAATTACAACAAGTGAATGAAATAAATATTTGAAAATAAACATTATAATTTTTAGAATAATTAAAAAACAAATTACAAGTCAAGGATCGTAAATTCTAGTGTCTTGGAAGACTAGGTACATAATTAAATATTATAATTTTTTTATTTAATCTCCATAATGAATTCCTATAATCAATTGTGATCATATAAATGCATAATATAACATAGGGATAGAATTAAAAAATGGATGATCTAAAATCCCAGTAAGGTGAAAAATATAGTAGTAAATGTTTAGCACATGGGTTAGAAGGCATGAAATAATAAAAATAAAAGGCGTGGAACACATGGAATCATAACATATAAATATGGGATTATATAAAAATTAATTCATAGTAATATGGTAGAAAAATAAAACATGAATTTATCATGAGTCAAGGCTCTTTTCACATAGAGGATCACAAGTCAAGGTTAACCACTTATATCATTTCACATGGTTTCATGAATCAAGGCTAACTACCTAGACAGTTGCTCATAATGTCCCATGAGACTGAACTTTACCCAATTCATTGGAGTGTTATCTAGATGAACCCATATGAACATGTTCATGAACATGGTTTCCACATATATAAGCACACATGATTAATAATACATAAACATAAGGGTACCCATGGAAAGAAATGGGTATCATAATCATGTCATAAAGCATAATGAATGGGCGTATCATACAAGTGTCCATGAAAGAATGAAATTAAAATATAAATAGACCTTAATAAGGTAAAATAAGCATATAACATGGTAATTTATGTCATATATAATTGAAAACATGAAATATGATTATTTAATAAATATTAGCATTAATACACTTTAGTGCGTTTTTAAAGAAAATACTAATGAGAATTTAAAATAGAAAAGGGAGTAATATATTATATAAAACTAGAAGTTAACCAAGAAGGTTTTTATGATAAAAAGAGTATTTTTATAAATATAATGGTTTCATAAAAAAATATATTATAGTGTACTTGAAATTGGGTAAGAATTGGGGAATTTCCCTTAAAACGTGTTTTCTTATCGAGAAGTTTTAGGGAGAGAATCATTTAAAAACATGTATATCCCCCAAAAGAGAATGAGGTTTGGATTTTGAAACATGATTTTGTAGAATATAAATATTATTTAAAGTTTTACATAAAAAAATAAAAGAAAACTTTATTTTTATAAAGAGAAAGATATATCAACTCTATGTAACGTAGGAGGTTTGGGTAGAATCCCTTACAGAATATCGGCATGGTACTAGGTGTACTTAGGAGGGATTAATGAGAGAGAAAAAGAATTTCTCATCTTTTATACATCATGAGGGAAGTACAGGGAAGGTGAAAAATTATACCCCAACATTAGTAACTATGCATAAAATGACATAAAATACAATAGATTCTTTAATAAATGTGAGAAAGAGAGGATCCCTTACCTTAAGTCCAATGGCGTTCTTTGCTTGATCTTAATGACATCTTGATTTAATATTCCTTGAGAGACTATTAAGGGGATAGGATTAAGTATTTTGGGGATACCAAGGGATTCTAGATGTGGGGTGGGGGGGATATTTGAGAGAGATTTGGGCATAATTTATGAAAGTCACAAGGCTTGATAGGAGTGAAGAGAAGAGGGGAGGGTATATGGTTTTTATAACAGATGGGAGGAGGGTTTCTTTAATATTTTAATCATTAGTTTATTATTTTTTCATAAGAAAAGTAATATTAATAATTCTTGTGACCAAAAACATTAATATTTGCAATTTATTTCAATCCAATGTCCATTTACAACATCAATGACTCAAGCATGATGCAAAAATTCAGGTTTTAGCATTTATCACGAATTATCATATTTTACTATTCATAAAAAATTCATGTATTTTAGAAAAATCCAAAAAATTTACCCTAACCATTTTTGAACATGTAGAATACAAAAATTAACTCCATTTTTCGAAAAATATTGATCTAAATATGATTAATTTAATTTTTAATTAAAATCATAATTTACTTGAAAAATACGGATTTTAAAACTATAACTGATTTTATAATGCCTTAAAAAACATCATAAGTTCTTATAAAAGTATCTTAAAACCAAAAGACATGACAATTTTAATTTATGAACACATTTTAGGAAAATTAATTTTCTTTTAATATAATTAATTAATTGTAATTAATTATTTATGACTTACAGAAATATAAATACTTTTACTATGGTCATATTATCAATTATAAGATGTCTAAATTTAAATTATACATTCATGGGTGAGGTTACTATTATTTTGGACGATTTAATATTCATAATGTTTATATTACTATTCAAAAGGGTAGGTTACTATTCATAAGGGTAGGTTACTATTCACCAAATGTTAAGTTTGTTCCATCAGACCAAAAAATCACCCTGAATGGAACTGTGTATGTGATATTTTTTAAATTCAAGTCACGGAAGTTGTAATATTATGTTTAAAGGTCACATAGTACTGAGTAGTTCATTGTATTTTGATTTCATGTGATTATATGACATAATTATAAAAAGGGAATTTCTATTGATAAAACATTGGGTCGTTACATTATCCCCCCTTATGAAATTTCACCCTCGGAATTTCTTTTTACATTCTAAGCCATAAAAAAGTGCATGTACTTTTCCTTCATTTCCTCCTCTAGTTCCCATGTTTCCTTTTTGTACATATGGTTCCACCATAGTGCTTTGACCGGGTGAGTAGTCATATTACTTAGAACTTTATCTCTACGATCAAAAATCTTCACTGGCTGATCCTTGTAAGAAAGATCATTCCCCAATGGTACCACCTCTAAAGAGAGTAAATGGGAAGGATATGGTATGTACATTTTTTAATAAGGATACATGGAAGACATCATGTACTTCAGACATGGTAGGTGGAAGTTCTAGTTGGTAGGATACAGCCCTGACACGATCAAGAATCTTACAGGGGACGATGTACCTGGGTTTTAGGTTTCCTTTCTTCCCAAACCTCATGACCTTTCATGGAGATATGTGGATAAATACCATGTCTCCAACTTTAAACTCAAGGTATCGTCGATGATTGTCTACATAACTATTTTTTTTACATTGGGCTTCCTTGATGTTCTACTAAATGGTTTTCACATTCTCCACCATTTATTAGACTATTTCAGGTTCTAGCAGATTACACTCACTAACTTCATCCCAAAACATCGGTGTTCTTTACCTTTCCCACAAAGGGCTTCGTATAGTTCCATTCAGATGCTCGAGGGAAAACTGTTGTTGTAAGAGAATTCAACCAGTGGAAGATGTTAGTCCCATCCTTCTTTGAATTCCATAGAACATGATCTCAACATATCTTCTAGTGTTTGAATAGTTCGCTCCAAGTGGCCTTTAGTTTGAGGATTATTGGCCGTACTAAAGTTCAGTTTAGTTCTTAGAGCATGTTGGAGAATTTTCCAGAACATTGAGGTGAATCATAGATCTCGACCAGATACAATATATAGTGGTATTCCATGAATCCTTACCACTTCTTTGATATATATCAATGCAATTTAATCCAAGATAAGTCCTCTCGAATCATGATAAAGTGAGATGTCTTTGTAAGATGATCCATAATGACCCATATAGCTGTGTTTCCTTTGGATTTCCTTTTAAGTATAATGAAAAAGTCCATGGTGATGTTATCCCACATCCATGTTGGTATGGGTAGTGGTTTCATCATCCCCTTATACCTTTGTATTTCAACCTTAACTTCTTGATGTACCAAACAATTTGATGTATACTCAACAATCTCCTTATGCATATTATCCCACCAAATGTTCTCTCGGAGATATCGATACATCTTCGTGCTCCCTGGGTGAATAGATAATGTTGAGTTATGTGTGTCATTAAAAAGATCCCTTTTTTATCTCTAGATAAAATGGTACACATAATCATGACCCAAATCTTACAACTCTATCCTCATCAATCATGAACTCAGAAGATTTCTCATTTTTAATGGATTCAACCCTTTTTTGGATTTCCACATATTTTCTTTGAGCATCCTTTATTATCTCTATGTGGGATGGTAGAGAAATAATTTGAGAAATGATTGATGATATTCTTCCCTTAATTATTCCCATGTCCATCCACTTATAATCTAAGAAGATCAAATACTTTTCAATTATAATCATTGATAAAGATGCAGGATCCTATCTACTTAGAGAATCTCTCATTGGAATCCATTCCCCTAAGAAGAAACTCAAAAATCTATACATCCTTTGCTGATATTGTGAAATCAGCTGGTAGTCCTCTTCAAGAGATGACAGAGGTGGATCAGGGGCCTCTGTTGGGGGCTGATATTCCTAGTAAGAAGGTAGGCAGTGGCCCAAGAAAGACGTAGGATGACATCTCTAATAAGCCCTACAAGCCTGATATACTCAAAAACGATGGTCCAAAGGTTTCTAATATCTTCAAGTGTATGTGGACCGATTTTGGGTCTTCTCCCATCACTGTGAAGGCAGACCTTGTTGCAGGGGAAGTGCGTTTGGAACATGAACCTATTCATGGTAGAAGCTGTGAGACTGAAGAGATGAAATCACCAGCGATAAGTCCTCCTTCCCTAGGTAGGGAGCTGCTCGGTGAGATTGCAAGTGGACTGGGTAATGGGAATGAAAAATGTTGTACTACTAGTGGTGTTTGCACCCTTGTGGATGCAAAGGTTCTGGCAGAGAAACTTAGTACTATGGAGCAGCGTATTGTTTTGTATTCGAATCAAGGGGGGCTGATGCATCAAAGGCCATCAAGACCCACAATCGCTTCTCTGTTATTATTGGAGATGGTAAGGAGAATGTATATCTAGAAGGATGTAAATTTCACATTCCAAGATGGAAGCTCAGACAACTTTGGTCAAGCATTCAGATGAAAACGAGATCAGTGACAGAGAAGAGAAATCACATCCAACAACAGATCATGAGCAAGAGTACCAAGAGGACCACAAAGTAGGTCCTGGATCAAGGAATGGGAAATATGGAATTAATATTCATTGGAATTTTCCAGTCCATAAAGGGGGGGGGGGGAAGCAATACCTCACAAGTACTATTCGAATACTCCAAATACTATTGTGACTACATCATCTGGTAAGGCCAAGAGGAATGAGGCAGAAGTAAAATGGGTGGAGGTCTCAACAGTTGAAGGGGTCAAGAAGGTCTTTAACAAGATGGGAAAGCAGTCTCCAGCTATAAAAATCAAGGCTCCTGATGAAGTTTTGTAAGTAGATAAAGGGGGGTTTCTAAAGCTCATTCGTAACTCAATGAAATAATTGCGAGATGGAGTCATTCAGATCAACATTCCAAGAGAGGAGATTGATAGAATTAATTAGACAAGTATTCGAGTTGATGTCACCAATTAGGATCAAATGGAGTGGATTCATAAACAAGATCGAATCTTGGATGGAGGTTTCAATAATCTTTAAATCAATGTGGAGGAATTCATTTAGACATGGGAAAAAATGGCTAATCATCTTGAAGAACTCATCAACGGTGACCCAAATATTCAAGTAACTTATCTATAATGGGAACTCTATAGGGTGGATAACTATAGCAATATTAGGCAAGTATTTGGAAAAAATATGAGTTCCTTCAGTACTAACTGAATTTTATTTACTTCTTCATGGTTCCCCACTTCTTCCTTAGAGTGTTTTTGAAATAAAAAATTCATTTTTGAGAGCATCTTCCTCCTTTTTTGCCTTATCAGGATGGTGGTTGATTGAGAAGTCATAATCCTTGATGAGCTCTATCAATATTTGCTGGTGAATATCAAGATATTTTTGTGTGAATATATATTTGAGACTCTTATGATCATTATATATCTCACACTTATTTCCATAGAGAGAATGTCTCCATATTTATAATGCAAAGATCACAGCTGCCCACTCGAGATCTTGCATAGGATATTTTTTCTCATGGATTTTCAACTTATTTGAGGTGTAATCTATAAATTTATCATTTTGAATCAGCACACAACCTAAACCCTTATTTGAAGCATCATTTTACACCATAAAGAGTTCTCTACTTGTTGGGAGTGTGAGTACTGGCACATAGATTAGCCTCTTTTTCAACTCCTTAAAACAGTGTTCACATTCCTGAGTCCAGAAAAACTTTACTCCCTTCAGTGTCAGCTTGGTCATTAGGTTTCAAAATCATGAGAAGTTCTTAAAAAATCATCGATAATACCCGACTAGACCCAGAAAGCTATGGATCCCCATTACAGATGTTTTCCTGGGACACTCTTCAATCGCCTTTATCTTGGAAGTGTCCACAGGTATCCCTTTTTTTGTGATAACATTCCCCATGAATGATACTTTCTCCATCTAAAAATCACATTTACTATACTTTTAATACAACTTCTACATTTGAAAAGTCTTTAACATAGTATTCAAATGATCCTCATGTTCCTCCTTGCTCTTGTAATATATCAAAATATTTTCAATAAATACTACCAAAAATATGTCAAAGTAATCTCTAAAGAATCTATTATTTAAATCCATGAAAATTGAAGGAGGATTAGTGAGTCTTATGGGAATCACTCTGAACTTGTAGTGTCCACAAGTCGTTTGAAAGGTAGTCTTGGGAATATCTTCCTTCCTCATATTTAATTAGTGATATCCTGATCGATGGTCCACCTTAGTGAAATAACAATACCCATAATACTGATCGAAGAAGTTATCTATCTATGGAAGGGGATTCTTGTTCTTTATCATGATTTTATTGAGCTCACAATAATCAATGTTGAGGTGAAATGATCCATCCTTCTTCTTGAAGAAGAGTAATGGAAAACCCCATGGTGAAGCACTAGGGTGTATAAAACCCTACTCCAGATTCTCCTGTAACTAGTTCTTCAGCTCTTCCATCTCTACGATGGTCATTATATAAGGTTTCTTTGATATAGTTAGGGATCTAGGAATAAGTTAAATTGAGAAATCAACCTCTCGATTAGGAGGAAGACCAGAAAAATATTCAGGGAATACATCAGTGTAATCCCTAACGATGGGAATGTATTCAAGCATGATTCTATCATTTGTCTCAATCATTTGATCTAGAAATGCTTGTTTATAAGGAATTAATACCCACACTTGAGACAATGATTCTAAAAGAGATTCATCTTCCTGCTTACACTTGTAAAGAATTGTAGGATTCTTCGGGATGTGAAGAGTGATCCACCTTAATTGATAGTTGATGTTGGATTTGTATAAATATAGCCAATCCATTCCCAAGATAATATCAAACTACACTAAAGGATGTGTGATAATATTTTCTGGGAGGTTAATTCCACAAACATTTACCAGGGAGGAGTTATAAACCTTGGATGCAATAATTTCCACATTCATTGTTCTCACAGATAACATATCCTCTAAGTTTTGAGGTGGTGTTTGAATAGTTATACTAAACTTTAAAGATATGAAACAATTCGTAAAACTTATATAAAATAGTACATTCTCTATTATTGAATGAATAGTTAGCATACCTATCACCACATCATTATCCAGATCAACCTTAGTAGTAGTGATAAAAAAAGTCCTTCCTTTCTGTCTTGGAGGTTTTTTTTATTTACTCTAACAACCATTGGATTAGAAAAATTATTCTCATAATTTCCGTGTTCCTTACAATTGTAACATTGCACTACTGGATTATCATTTATCTGAAAAATCTTTTCTCCTTCCACATTAGCAGGATTATTCATTTCCCATCGACATTTTTAGCTAGATGTCCCATATTTCTATATTTGAAGAAATTTATCATTTCCTTTAGATATTTCCCAGGATAATTCTTCCCATAATGTTTACACATGAGATAGTGTGTCTTCATTCCATCATGGAATTTATTTTTGGAACTGCCCACATTAGATTCCATTTTTTTTCTTTTTTTCACTGGGCCCATGATACCACTGAGAGTCCCCGATCTACATTTCAACCTAAAGGGAACAACAACAATATCTTCATAGCTGTCAAAGTCTCTAATTGCCTATACTTTTCATATAATTGGATTTTGTATGATAAAGAAGCGATCCACCTTGCTTTAAGTATTCATGACAAAGCCAGAGGTGTACCTTTCAATCCTTCTAAAGTTTGCTTCATATGCCCCGATTGACTCGTCTTCCTTCTGCTTGAGTTTGAGGAACTCTCTTTCTATCTTGAGATGGAGGGTTAGGGGAAAATATTTATTTAAAAACATTATATTGAATTCCTCACAATAAATAGAATAAATTTCCTCATGGGGATTCATATTCTTGATTAGTTTCATCCATTGATCAACTCAACCATCAAAAAGATAGACCACCAACACAAATTTCTCTTCTTCTAAGCACTAGAGGACAACGAATATCTTTTCAATGGAGTTAATTAGATGTTCTGTGTGGAGGGGATCAAAAAATACACTAAACATGGGATCCCTTTTCCACATGAAGGATTTTATTAAAACTTGATCTTTCATTTGGGGATTAGGGAATTCCACGTGATTCAAGTTATTATTCATAACCTGGGCCCGAAAAGCAATTACTATCATGCAGGTTTGAGCACTTGTTCCTATCATATCATGAATATCATTAAGGAAATCATCATATTTTCTATTACATTGATTGTTGGATTGTGTTCTTCTATTTCCCACCATTATCTAAGAAAAATAACGTACAATTGGAGGGCTTGAATACTTATATATTCAGTATAAAAATGAAACTTGAACATTCAATGATAAACTTGTAAAGGGGAAGTACATCCTAACTTGTGATACCCTAGATTTCAATATAGGTTATACTTGATCTATTTCTTAACTTATATTCTTATGGGATATTTTTTATTCCCTTAATAATGGTTTTTACTAAGCTTATGAATTTAACAAATCATATCCCCTAGGAGTGTCAAACCAAGAGTGCAACAAGGCCCGTTTTCGTGCACTAGTTCTTGTTCGAGTGTCAATAAAAGTGTTGTTTTTGGGTTTTACCCATAGATACATCTATTCCAGAGCCACCTCTACCTATTTGTATATAGATAGGGATGTATTTTCTTAATAAACCACATACTCTATACTTACCAAAATTTCATGGTGTTTTCTTATATTTGTCTCATTCTTCAATTTCTTACTATAATGCTCTATTATTAATCTCCAAAAATAAATAGACCATCCTTTAATACCAAATACATGAACCATATCCTTTCACATATATCATTACATGATTTTTAGCAAAATTAAACATCAAATTACAATTTAGGGATCATAAATTCTAGTGTCTTGGAAGACTTGGTACATAATTGAACATTATAAAAACAACATTTTATTTAATCTCTATAATGAGATCATATCTTCAATTTTGATCATACATCCACATATAATAACCTAGGGATAACATGAATAAATTGATGATCTAAAATCCCATTAAGGGGGAAAACAAAGTAGTAATGCTTTATCACATGTGTTAGAAGGCATGACATACTGAAAATAAAAGGAATAGAACACATGAAAACATAACATATAAACATGGGAGAATATAAATATGAATTCATAATATTGTGGAAGCAACTAAAAACATTTATTTAGCATGATTAAAGTCCCATTTAACATAGGGGAGTACATTTCAAGTTTAACCACCAAGACCGTTGCACATGGTAGCATGAATCAAGGCTAACTGCCAAGATCGTTGCGCATAATATCTCATGAGACTCAACTTTACCCAATGAATTGGAGTGCTATTTGGGTGAACCCATCTTAGATGTTCATGAATATTATTTCCACATATATAATCATACATAATCAATCATATAGAAACATAAGGGTACCCATGGATAGAAAGGAGTATCATAATCATGTCATAAAGCATAATGAATGGGCGTATCATAAAAGTTTCCATGAAAGAAAAGAATTAAAATATATATGGACATTAATCAGGTAAAATAGTAATATAACATAGTAAGTAATTTTAAAAAGAATTTACAACATTAAAGAAGAGTATTTATGAAATTTTGGTGTTAAAACATTTTAGTGTGATTTTAAGGAAAATACTAACGAGAATTTAAAATAGAAAAGCGAGTAATATTTTATATAAAAAAAAGTGAAACAAGAGTTTTTTCATGATAAAAAGATTGGTTTTATAAATATAATGGTTTTTTAAAAATATGTCATATATTTTACTTAAAATTGGGTATGAATTCAGGAATTTCCCTTAAAATGGGTTTGTTTATCGGGAAGTATTGGCGAGGGAATCATTTTAAAACATGGATATCCCTGAAAGATAATGAGGGATGAATCTTGAAACATGAGTTTGAATCATATAAATAGTATGTAGAATTTATGAATAAAAAATAAAAGATAACTTCATTTGTATTAAAAGATAGATAGACCAACCCGAAGGAATTTAGGAGGTTTGGGAAGAATCCCTTATGGAATATCGATATGGTACCGAGTGTACTTTGGAGGGATTAATGAGAGAGAAAAGTTGTTTCTCATATTTTATACATCATAACGGAAGTACAAGGAAGGTGATAAATCATACCCCCAACATTATTAAATATTCATAAAAGGAAATAATACAGAGGATATTCTTGAATAAATGTGAGAAAGAGAGGATCCCTTACCTTACGTCTGGTGGTGTTCTTCGCTTGATCTTAATGACTTCTTGATTTAATATTCCTTGAGAGACTATTAAGGGGAGAGGATTTGGTATTTTGATGAGACCAAGGGATGATGGACTTGGGGGAGGATCTTGAGGGGGATATTTGGGTAGAATTAAGTGGAGTCACAAGGCTTGAGAGGAGTGAAGAGAAGAGGGGAGTGTCAGTGATTTTTATAGTGGAGGGGAGGAGGGTTTCTTTAATATTTTAATCATTTGATTATTATTTTTTCATAAGACAGTAACAGTAATGATTATTGTGACCAAAAATAGTTATATGTGAATGTGAGTTTGAACCAATGGCTATTTACATCATCCATTACCTAAGCATGATGTAGAACTTTAGGTTTTAGCATTTATCATGAATTTTCATATTTTACTATTCATAAAAATTCAATTATTTTAGAAAAATCCCAAAAATTTACAATATTTTTTTGACTTGTAGAATCAAAAAATTAACTCCATTTTTCAAAAAAAATATAAATACGATTAATTTAATTTTTTATTAGAATCACAATTTACAAGAAAAATACAGATTTTAAAACTATAACTGATTTTATAGTGCCTTCAAAAATTACATAAGGTCTTATAAAATTATCTCAAAACCAAAAGACATAAAATTTAAATTTATGAAAACCTTTTAGGAAAATAAAATTTCTTTTAATTAGTTAATTTATTGTAATTAATTATTTATGACTTACAAAAACACCATTACTTTTACTATAGTCATATTATCACTTATAAGATGCATAATTGTTTTTATATATTCACGGGTGATGTTACTATTTTTTTGGACAATTTAATATTCATAATGGTCATATTAAAATTCATAAGGGTATTTTACTATTTAATAAATTATTTTTCCCATCAGACCCTAAAAATCACAATGAACGCAACTGTGTATGTCATATTTTCAAAATTCAAATAACAGGAGTGGCAATATTATGTTTATAAGCTCACATAGTACTTATTAGTTCATTGAATTGTGATTTCATGTGGTTATATGAAATAATTATAAGAAGTTAATTTCCATTAGTAAAAAATTGGGTCATTACAATAAAGCTAATCAAGGAACCCCTTTGGTGAAAACCCAGAGGAGTTACCCAAAGAAGAGGAAACATCCTTCCTTAAGTTCCTTTTTTATTTTCATTCTCCAAATCTTAAACTAATATTATTCTATAATTTTATAATAACATAAATATATCCAATATACCGATATGTTGTTATTCCATGTGTTCAACCTACACTTACACACACATTCGTTTAATGGGTAAAAAACATCCCATTCTTTTGTACAGAGAACTTCCGCCTCATGAAATGATGTTGTTCGTTTATCCTTTACCACCTTTCATGGTTGGTAATTATTATCGAAAATATATTTTTATATGATATATATTATATTTATAATGTTCTTATTCTTTTGGAGTTATTATTTAACACATAACTTTATTCATTCCATTTTTTTAAATATGATAACTTCGTTTGTTGACGTGTAGACTACCACCTCCTCAAAGTTATGTTATTTGTTCATAATTTACATGAATTATATTAAATATGGGTTTAGTAAAAATATATTATATTTATGAAATAAAAATTCTAATATAATTATTATATCTATACATATATATTTATATTTCATTTACTTTTATTCTTTTAAAATGACAAAGAAACAGAAATAACATTCATGCGTATGTACGACCTACCATCTCCATGAACTGTGTATTCCATTTCCTATTTATATATTTTATAGATTATTATAAATATTTACATAATTAATATATATGATATATGAATAATTTTTTACATTCTTAAAAAAATTAAATCATGATCTAAGTAATAGGATCAAGAATAACAAGTCAAAACATGTGTGATAAACAAAAAGATTATTACCTGAAACATTACTTTATCAAGGAATTGTTAATATATGGGTAATATAAAGTCATAATTGAATAATATATAGTGTTATATATAATAATATTTTTGTGTGGTAGATTTATAATACACCTATATTTATTATACAGTTGTTTTGAATGTGTCTGAATAAAATTCAAGACTTATGTTAATGGAATTTCATCTCACTTTTTTATTTCCATAAGATACTTGTAATATTCACCACTCGATTATATTTTATAGTGTATATAATACCCTATGAAATGTTATATTATTAATTTAATTTATTTAATTATATCATAATTTTCAATTATTTTTATTCTTTCATGGGAATCACGATTCAGAAGTTACTCCAGTAGTAAGGGTCTTCTCGTATCACGTCTATTTTCTGTGAGACACAAGTCATGTTCACATCATATTTCTTATATGTGGAGTGTATAATTACCATGTACGTATTAAGTGATTATTATAATTAATTTTATGGGTATTTACATATCTATTTTATGATATTGCTTTCATGGGTTTTATGTTTCCAAAGTGACCAAATTGGTAAAGTAATTTTGTCTCAATTTTCTTTATTTGAGACACATTCCATGTTATGAACATATATTTTTCTATGATGTGTATATAATTACTTTGAAAATATATATAATTAATCTCATTATTCTTATGATATTTTAATCTTCATGTAATTTTATTACTTCTATTGTATTATGATTTAATGTTACCAAAGTTGTAACGGTTTATTGTTATAATCCCATATTTTATCAAGATTGTTTATGATTATGATTACATGGAAGAAATATTATGATACATATCTCAAAAAATCTCAATTAGTTTCTTAACCTTTGTATATTAATGTTATATACAAGTAATGGTACCATTTTCCCACTCCTTGGTACTTAATATAATTAAGAAATTGTTTTCACAAAAATCCAACATTATTTCTCTTTTTGGATAGAAATATGTGTTCTTTAAAATTTTTTTATAAAAATGTTTTACTATTATCCTATGATTTCAAATGGAATTTTAACCCATGTTTTAACTTTTTAAAAAATGTTTTTATAAAGAATATTATTGTTTTTTTTGTCAAGAAACTTTTCTAAACTTTTAAGATCTAAAAGGAATGTTCAATATGTATGGACTTACCCACCACTAGGACTTTCATTTATTTAGAGATTCATTTTTATGTTTACAAGTTTATTTTTTATAGAATTGTTTTTCCTAATATTATAAAAATTTGTTAACTTTTAGTTTGTTTTCAAATAAAAAGTTGTTCAAAATTTTTTTATGTTTATGAAATGTTTTAAAATGATTTTAAAATATTCATTTATATGTTTTCAAAAAGTTATTTTGAAATAAAATTATTTTAATTATTTCAAGTTTTCCTTAAAAGTTTTAAAATATATTTTCTAAAAAAGTGTTTTCCAAATGATTAAAATACTTATTTTTAGTTTTTTAATGTACTTTTAAAGAAAAGGGTTCTGAAAATGTTTTTAAGATTTCCTTATGATTTTTCAAGGTGTTTTCAAAGAAAAAGGTTTTGAAAATATTTTCAAGCTTCTTTTATAATTTTTCAAGGAAAAAATATTTCAAATTTTTTTCAAAGAATACATTATAATTTTTCAAGTTATTTTCAAATAAGATGGGTTTTAGAAGTTTTAATGTTTTAAAAATTATTTTTCAAATAAGAAAAGATATGTTCCTCAAGAAATGTTTTCAAAATATCTTTCCAAGCTATTTTCCATCTAATATGGAATACTAAATTCTCTTATAGGGATATGATCCAGTAATACGATTCGTATTCTTGAATGATTTATGTTTTTATGGATTTTTTCTTATCATACACATTAGTCTTCCACAGGTTATATACTTTTAAAGCCCATATCTTTTCATAGGTTATGCTTTGATGAAATAGTTATGTGACCAATCTCTTTTCAATAGGTAATGATATGATGAAATGTTTATGATACCCATTTAATTTCATGGTTTATGATATGATTGTTTATGATCTTTTGGAACATGAATTTATGGTTTAATTATGATATTAGTGGAACCTAAATCTCCTTACAATTCATTGGGTAATGTTTTATATCTCATGAGATAATGATGAGAATCAAGTAAACGGGCATGATCAAATATGAAATATGGGGAACCCAGATCCACTATGGGAAGATGGGGAAACTTGATACACTATATGATGATTGGGAAACCTGATCCACTTTTGGAAGATGGGGAAACCTGATCCACTATGAGAAGATGGGGAAACCTGATCCACTATATGAAGATGGGGAAACCTGATCCCTTGCAAGGAATGGACTGTGACTATGGATGATTGTATGTCCCACCCAGTAGGTGTAGTCCCCATGATGTTCCTTGATTAGTTTTTGGAAACAAGCCTTAACTTTTAGGGAAATATATTACATATTTACATGTTTATAACAAATTTTATGCCTTATGCCTATGATATATTCACATGGTTCATGTTCTTGATTTTTTAGAATTCATGTTTTATTAAATACAAATATTTATGCCATGTCTCATGTTTATGATCTTTGATATGGAGGGAATAATCTTCAAATTTTATGATCATTTTCTCATACCCCTATATTCATGTTATACTTATGTATTTAATTTAAAAACCATTACCAAGTATTAGAGCTCACCCCTTTCTTATGTTTTCTTTCCCTAGGTTATGAAGAATGGGTTTAAGTAAAATTATTAAAGGGGAATATCTTTGTGGGAATCCTTGAAGATTTTTCCCCAAGTTTGAAAATTTTGTTCCAAGTTTCCAAAAACACTAAAATATTATAGTCCTCAGTCATGTACTTTTGTAATGTGCAGAATATTCTTAAAAATGATGTAATATCCATTTATGTTAATCCTCAGTCATTATAACCCTATTATATAAATTTCATGTAATAATATTTTTATTGTAATTTGAAAAAAAATTGAAATTAATTACTCCTATAACATATTCTTATATTAATTAATATTTTCATATAAATATTAATAATTAATAATTATATATTAGTATATATGATATTAGTTATATTATACATAAAAATTGTTCACATATGTGGGTGTGTCCATATGCAAAACCAAAGAAAATGGATTTTTATCAACTTAATTGGTGAACTTAACACATATGTGTCTATAATGTTAAATTTATTCTAATTTTGATATAAAATGAACTAAAATTATTTTCTATTATTTAAAAATTTATATATTAATTACTATTATTATTGTTAGGTTCCACAAGGTATACAAAGAAAAGACGCCATAAGTGGGGGTGAATTAGGGTACGAAACGCTTCCAACTTAAACAACTTTTATTTAAATTCTCACTACCCAATATGATCTTGAATTCATTATTAGAACCCTTCAGTTATTTTTAAGATGATGATGATTTTATCGTCAATAATATCTAGTATTTAGCCCTTTAAACATATGATTAAATGATTATTAACCCACAAACACCCCAAATATGTTAGGTAGAATATAAATAAGCTGGGAAACATAATACGATGATTTTTGTTTGGACCACCCACACTAGGGTAATTCAAGGAGCATATAATCGGAAATGTGATGATGCACCAAAATAAAAAATAAAAAATTTAATATATATGTTATATTAAAAACCTAGGTCATAGCAGATGTTCCCAGAAATTTTGTAGTAGGAGTGGGAAAATTCGTGTGACCAACAATTATCGATTGGGAAATGTCATGTTTCCAAAGTGTCAGTCACCCAAATTTTCACACTCCTTCCAAATGCATGATGGAAGTGATGCGATGTTCAAATACTTTGAAAAAAATAAAAACACCCAAATAAAAACTAAAAATGTTAAATATATTAATGATATATTTCAATTAATTTGAAAGAGATAGAATTGGAGTGAGGGAGAATGTACAATAGTGTGATAGAGTGGAATATCACACGACAAAAGGGTGGAAGAGAAGCAACGACACCAGTAGAGAGGGAGATCAGCAGTGATGCATCAAGTAGGTAGAGTGGTGATAATAATGACAGGGAGGGAGAGCAGCGACGCTCGAGGGTGGGAGAGCAGGGAGGGAGGGAGAGCAGAGGCGAAGGAGAGCGGCAGGGTGGGAGGGAGAGCGGCGACAGAGCATGACGACAAGGTCAAGGAACAACATAGAGGGAGAGTGGTGGTGAGGGAGGGAGAGTGATGATGAGGTTTCATTTCCATGAGATATATAAGGAATGACTAAATCGTGGTTATTTAAGGTTAAATTTATAAAACATAATAATTTTTTTATCTGTGTTTAAAAAACATCGGTGATAAAAATGGATTTTTTCAACAATAAGATATAAAGGGCTAATAAATATTCAATAATATAGTTAATATAATCAAAAAATTTAAATTCATATAATTATAAATTATTATAACTATATATAACTTTAAATAAATATATTTATAAATATTTGAAATTAATTATAAACATATTTATATAATTATATTTATATTTATATAATTATATATAATTATAATATTAAATATACTTATATAATTAAAGAATTATATATATTTATATTATTTAGTCAGGGGAATACCTAAGTGGTAAAGGTTACGCATAATCCTGCATCAGACTCGGGTTCAAATCTGGGTGGGAGAAAATTTTTGCTGGCAGGCGCTGATGTACACTACAAGAAAATCACCTCATAACAGCAGTTTAAACTACCCTGATATGGTTCTGCTATGGTTTAATAAAATGGCATCTAAAACTGGTGTTGACATCCAATACGTTGTAGTTTCATCCATTTATTAGTGGTTTTATTGGTTTTAGAGGTGGTTTTTATCGGGAAAATATGGTAAAGATTTATTAGATGTTAAAACTGCTGCTAAATATTTTCCCTCCTTTCATCGACACCACCGCTTAAAAAAATAAAACCACTACTAAATTAACCTGTGTCATTATTAGTGGTGTTTTTAACCACTACCAATAAAAACTATCAAAATATAAAATTAGTTTAAACCAATGCTATATGATTATTTATAAATAAAAAATGGCTACAGATTCTACAACCTCATTACCCTGAAAAAAACATATGCAGAGAGTATATAACCCAAGGTGTGCACACAAAAAATCTAATCATAACTAAATATATCAAGGGAAACTATATTTCACATTATAAAACCATACAATACTACAAATCTGGCCTTTAACATTGTTTTTATTTATTAGAATTGGAAGAAAACGCTGATAAATAGCATATTTATCAGCACTAAAGAAAGTTACGATACATTAAACCTTTTATTAGCACATTTATTTTAGCGCTGATAAAGGAAAATTTTATCAGCACTTTATTTTTAGCACTAATAATGGGTATACTTTATTAGCACTTTATTTTTAACATTGATAAATGGTAGCTTTTATCAATGAATAAGTTTTAGCACTGGTAAAGGGTACACTTATTCAATACTTTATACTAAGAGTTGATAAATATTTGTTTCATCAATGCATTTTTAACACTTAAAAATTAAATAATTATAGAAAAAATAAATAAAAAATGTGTTTATTACAAATTTTATTAATTAAATTATTGATAAAAAGAATTGATTGATTATACATTATTAAATATTAATAAATTTATTAATTAGAAAATTATGATAATTAATGTTATTAAATTTTATATATTAAATATACAGATATTTATGAATGTATGTAAATATGATTTATTTATTACAAAATATTTATGCACTTTACATTAAATAGTCATATATTTATTGAATAATTTTATATTGTTAAAAATTAAAATGAATTGAAAATATTGACTAATTGCAAAATACTCAATATATAATTGAATGTCATTTGGTTTTTCAATTTAATATAGATCAAATGTGTTTTAGATTGATTTCACATATATGTAATCAATGCATTTATATATACAATATACAAACACAAAACTTATCAGTTTTTTTAATATTGTTAATGTGTACCCATATCCATAATTTATTCTATTTCACTCATTTTTAATATATATGCATGCACTAAAAATTAGATATTCATTAATAATGTTAAAAATTTATTTGTAAAAAAAATTATAAATAAATATATTTATAAATATACAGTCATTATATTTATACAATTATATATTTATAATTATAAATAAATAAATATTTTTTGAAAAGTATTTATATAATTATAAATACCTAATTATTTATATTTATATAATTATTAAATTTATAATAAGTTTACTTAAATAATGAATATATTTACTATATATATATATATATTTATTAAATATATATGTATAATTATATAAATATATATAATGGTATAAAGAATATGTTTTAAAAATATTTATATAATTAGAAATAAATAATTATAAAATTATAATAAATATATTTAAAAATGAATATATTTTGCTATATTGATATTTATATATATTTATTATTTATTTACAAATTTTTTAATTTTTTTATTTATATTTATAATTATAAATCCTTTAACAATGCTTCAATAATAAGCACTAATAAAGGAATCTTTATTTGTGCTTTTTCTATGCTGATAAAGATGAGGATTTATTAGTGCTAAATAAAGAAATGATAAAATGATCATTTTTCAGCACTCTAATTTTTTCACTCATAAATATAGGTCTTTATCAGTGCTAAAAAAGCACTGAAAAAAGGGTCCTGATACTTTTTAAAAACCCATACCATTTACAAACCCATTGTGATATAGAGATTTCCGTGGAATTCACTTTCTGCCGGCACTCCTCCTCAGTGAATCCAAGGTCTAATCACACCACTTGACTACCTTCAAACATTTAATATGACATTCAAAGAGGGTTTACGATTTTCTTCAACATAGCGAGGTTGGCCTTCTGATTTTCTTTGTGTTTTTTTTGTTTCATTTTTTATTTCTTTTTCTATGATTTGTTTATGATCTGTTGTTTACACTTTTTTGTGATTCTTTGTTTAGGGAATGATTTGTGTTCTGTTGTTTTTATTGACTACAAATGTATGACTGCTTGTTTATAGCAACTCATCAATTGGATCTTGATGAAAATATGACACTGGTTTTTTTATGATGTCTCTTGTTTCATTCATTCACATGAAATTTTAGATATAGTAATACATGTCATTCATTACTTGCAATTAGTGTGCTCATATTATCAAATAAAATAGAGGGTTTAATATATCTATCCTTATTATGCGGGTCGTTGGTTGTTTAATTTGTTCTCGTTGTTCCAATGATACTTGTATCCAATGAAACATCTCATTTGTTGATTAAGGTGGAGGACTGATAAAGGGAGCTTTTGTTGTGTATACCCACTACTGATCTTCTTTGTACATATGTAGTAAGATAATGATTAAGATTTTAATAATTGTTTTTGCAACATGATGGCTTGTTATCCTATTTTGATACATCCCGCACTTTTGATCTTCTCATGTTTTTTCTTTAAACTCATTTTTGGTGCAAGAAAATTGAACCTTGTGCATCCTCTTGGTATTCTTATTCAATAATTTTAGTGGGTGTTGGTTGGGAAACAAACTCATTCTCTATCTTTCTCAAAACAAAATCACTACTTGCAATCATCATTTATAACTTCATAGTATGCCTTAACAAGAATTTTAATCTTTTGATGCAATTTTCATCTTTTTAAACTCTTATTGAAACTTCTTTTAGAATAGTGATCTTCTCTAACCATCCCATGAAATCTATTTCTCAAAGTAATATACTTTTCATTTAGTTAACATTGGTTCCCTATTTCTATTCAAGTTAATTATCACATGAGACATCCACTAGAGACATAGTTGACATGAAAATAATTATTTTAATAATACCCGTAACTTCATTAGTATAATTGGTAACTTTATTTATTAAATTGTCCTTTAAATTCAAAATATTGAATATATTACAAATAATTAATGGAAAACTAGAAAATACCCCTACAATCCAAAATAAAATCACAGGTATTTTTACCTTCCTATATAGCTCATCTTGTTTTCCTTAATTCTCATACGTGTCATATTGAGTGTATTTAAAACATATCATTTATTTTAAATTTTACTGATAAGTTCCAAATCTCTATTTATGAAACCAATAGGATGTATATGAACTGAAAATGGATGAACACTAATTGTTTGACAAATGAATATGAATATAGAGCTAAAGAGTTTATCATGTTTTCAAAAGGGCATGCCGATGACCCTTCTAAAATCCTTTGTCCTTGTTAACATTGTTGTTATTCAAGAAAAATTACACTAGAATAGTTGGAAGAACATTTGATTTGTCATGGTATAGATAAAATCTATAAATGTTTGACTAAACATGGGAAAAAACTGAATGTTTACATCGATTGTGATGATACTACAGTTTATGAATCATTTTATATGAATACCTTTGTAATAGATAATAGAGATCACATGGAAAAAACTATAATGGAAATAAAATATGACCTTCATGATTGTCCAAATTTGTTTAAGGAGTTAAATAGTTGTTCCAAGAAACCATTGTATACCGATTGTACTAAATATATAACATTTTCAGCTGTATTGAGGTTATATAATGTGAAAGATGGAAATGGAAGGAGTGACACCAGCTTTACATAACTACTTAGTCTTCTAAAATATATGATTCCAAAAGAAAACGAACTACTACACCAAACATATGATGCTAAACAAATGTTATGTTCAATGGGAATGATCTCAAAAAAAATACATTCTTTTCCAAATGACTACATATTGTTTTGCAATGACCAAGAATAGCTAATGAAATTCCCTAACTGTGGTGCAGATCAATACAAGAAAAATGAATCAAGTCCTTCGAAATCTATATGGCACTTCCCTATAATTACATGGTTTAGAAGTCTATATGTATGTTAGGATACCTCAAGAAAATTAACATTGCATTCATATACAATAATTAATGATGGGAAGCTACCTCATCCAGTAGATTCTCCTCGATGGAATAAAATTGACTATGAGTTTCTAAATTTGTAGATGAGCCAAGAAAATTTCATCTTACATTATCGATAAATGAAATAAATCATTTTGGTGTACAGAATGGTTCTCACAGTGCATGGATTTTCATGTTAGTAAATTATAACTTCCCTCCATATTTATGAATGAACTCAAATAGATTATATTTTCTATACTTATATCTTGACCAAAGCAACCCAATAATGATATTTATGTATATTTGGATCTATTAATCAAAGATATGAAATTGATGGGGGATATAGGTGATATAATATATGATGCTGATAGAAGTTAAGAATTCACATTAATTTCCATGTTTTACAGAATGATAAATGACTTCCCCGCTTACAGAAATTTATCAATCTATTGCATTAAAGGCATGTTGAGGTGTACTATTTATAAAAAATGAACATACTCAGTTTGGTTGAAACATTCAACAAAGACTTTGTTTTTAGGATATCGAATATTTTTACCTCAAAAACATAAATACAGATCCTCGATGAAAGCATTAAATGGGAATATCGAACAAGGTAAAACACCATCTCTTTCAATGGGAAATCAACTGTTCAAAAAAGTAAAAATGATTGAAACTATGTTAGTTAAACTATTTTCAAAAAATCTTAAATAATAAGGTTGGAAGAAGAGATAAATCTTCTTTTAATTATAACATTGGAAATGTTTGTTTGTCAGAAATTTTCTTGATGTCATGCATGTAGAAAAAAGTGTATTTTATAGTGTTATTGGCACATTACTAAATGTTCCTAAAAAAAGAGAGAATCAAGGCTAGGTAGGACTTGATTGAAATGGGGATAAGGGAAGAGTTTGCACCGGTTAAGGGAAAAGGCATAATGTTCTTCCTCCAGCATCATACACTCTATCCAGATAGGAGAAATTTCAATTTTTCATTTTCCTTAGGAGTGTAAAAGTTCCACATTGGTATTAATAAAATATCAAGAATGTCGTGTCAATGACTAATTTTGAAGTTATAAAAACTAAAATCACATGACTATCATATTGTGACGTAAGATTTAAATCTTATTGCTTTTAATTTAATTCTATCTCAAAATTACATTAACCAAACTGTGCTTCCTTTTCAAATCTAAATGTAGTAAAGTTATAGACCCGGTGAAGTTTCCCATCATGAATAGGGAGATTTCCATCATATTATGTGAATTAGAAATGTTATTCCTACCATCATCCTTTGATACAATGGTCCACCTCATGGTTCACTTGGTTAGAGAGGTTCAACTATGTGGTTCGGTCCATTACAGATGGATGTACCCCATTGAAAGGTATATGAAGATTTTGAAAGGGTATGTCAAGAATCTAAGTCGTCCAAAAGGTTTTATTGTGGAAGGATATATTGTTGAGGAAGCTATTGAATTCTGTACCAATTACCTATCAGATGTTGAAAGCATCAGTCTCGCAAAGTCTCATCATAGAAAATTTCACATAGGTGAAGGGATTTCTGGAAGAGATGTTGTTACAATTACCTTGACAAAACTAAAGAAAAAAATCATTATATATTACATAATAGTGAAGATGTTGATCCAGAAATTGAATCCCACAAATAAGTTCTTAGATATTTAAATCCATTAAGAGATAAAATATGTATATTTAATACACATAATAAATAATTTATAGGATGGTTTAGAGATCAAATTTATAAAGAGTTATCTAAAAATCTGAATTCAATTTCCAAATGACTTTAATGGATAGCCATAGGATTGAATGAAAATGTTTTATCTTACACTAGGTTCGTAATCAATGGTTATACGTTATATACAAAATAACATGATGACTTCAGTACAATTCCATACAGCTGTGTTATGCTTGTGGATAAAGCGATACACATATCTGGTTCCAAGGATATAAATCCAATTTATGAAAATATGTCATATTTTGGAATTATCGAACAGATATAATAGTTGTATTATACAAAATTTCATGTACCACATTTCCATTGAAATTTAGTTGACAATATGAATGGAGTGAAAGTTGGTGAAATGGGCATTGTGAAGATGAATTTCAATGTAGAAGGGGAAAAAGATGATCCCATCATAATGTCATCACACACTACTAGAATTAGTGGTATTTGTGATAGGCTATTTGCGACGGGATCCCGTCGCAAATAGGCTTTAGCGACGGGGCCCCGTCGCAAATTTCCCGTTATGGAAAACGGCCTCGCAAATATTTTTTTTTGCAATGGGCCCATTGCAAAAAATTGTATTTGCGATGGGAAAATTTCCCGTCATAAATAAGCCTCTGATTATAAACATTACATATAAATAAAACATTTGTGACGAGCCTGTCGCAAATACTATTTGTGATGGGGAACTACCTTGTCGCAAATAAGCCTCTGATTATATACATTATATATATATACATTTTACGACGAAACTGTAGTCTTGTCGCAAATACTATTAATAAAAAATTATAATTAAATTATTTGCGATGGGATCCCGTCGTAAAAGGTCTCGTTACTAATATAAAACATAATAAAAAAATATTTAATAAAATTATGATTAATGAAAAAATTATATTATTATTAATACAATAATAAAAATATAAAAAATATTATTCTTTTTAAAATAAAAAAATTTAAAAATATAATAATAATAAAAATATTTAATAAAATTATGAATAATAAAAAATCAATATTAATATTATTAAAAAAATAAAAAAATAAAAAAATAAACAAAATACTTAATATTTATAAAAAAATATAAAAATATCATAAAAATATTATTATTATTATTAAAATAAACAAATATTAAAAAATATAATACTAATAATAAATAATAAAATATTAAAAATAAAAAATAAATAAATTCTACAATATTTGCACCATTATAAAAGACAGAAACTATAAATAATTCATATTACAACAAATCTTGAATTCAAATGTTTTTAACATAAAAAAAATCACTGGGGGGTCTTCTTCTGGAGGAGGTGGAGGATTTGTAGGAGATAGTGGAGGAAACTCCAACCCTAAACTACGAGTCAGACGACACATGTAATCAATCTGCTCGTGATGTTGCTGCTGCTGTTGCTGCCATCGACACATCTCCTCCTCATGCTGCTGCTGCTGCTGCTGTTGTTCCTGCTGACGCATCTCTTTATGCTGCTTCTGCAAACTCTCTATAAGCTCAGTCTGAGTTCGTAACTGCTCCTAATACTGTGAGGCAGAAGATGATGCCTCTCTATGATTTCCTCTCGAGGTGGACACTGACATCGCATCAGTACAATAATAAGTATCAGGAGTCAAATGAGAGCTGATACCAACTACTCGACCCTTATCAAAGCCATAATAAGTCACCTTCATCCATGCTGCCTCATTGAAATGGTGGGCACTGGTCTGCTCAATCATCTTGTCCTGACTCTTAGCCTGTGTCTGAGAGGTCGCAGCATCATACGACTCCTTCAATTCCAATTTGAAATTAAAATTGTGAAAATATTATATGCATTTAATTGTCAAACTGAAAAAAATAATACTAACCACAATCCGACACAGGAGATCACATCTAATATCTCCAGTGGCTGGATCACGGTACATCCTCCGATAAACGTCGACGTTCATAATATCATGATGCTCGACTACCTATAAAAATATAAAATAAATTGTTTATATTTAAATTTATATAAAATATTTAAAAAATATACTTACCAGATGCTCTCTATGCGTACTGAATGTACGACTACCAGCTCGATGTGTCACCCCCTGTCTCCCCTGGTTCTGCCATCCCACTGAAGATCTCCTCTGAAATCCACCACCCAACCAGTGTAAACATAATCCATCCCAAACATGAGATGAAATGTACTCTGGTCGGTGGGCTCTACAAGACTCATCAAATTCTGTAATTCATAATTTCTTAATGGCCGTTCTTCTCAAATTATGCAAAAAACTGACGGAAATGATCACACATAGACACTTGCCATGCCGCATGGATAGCGTCACGTATGATATCATCGATGGGATACCATAAAAGCTACAAATTATTTATAATATGATGTTATTAATAAAATAAATTTCAAAATAAATTTTATTTATTTACGTTCCAGCCAAGGAATGAACATGTCACGCTACACATCAACGAGAATTTGTTCCCATGTGATCCATGGCTGAGAAAAATAATTACATAAGATAGCGCTCCCCTTTCCAATAGATACATGCGCAAAACTATGAAAAAGGAATAAATAATCAAACAATTAGTATATATATAAATAAATTAATGAAAGCTAACTAAAATTTATAGGTTCCCATACCTCAGTGTGGGAGGATCGAAGCCAAGACGTGGACATTGCTCGTGGATAGGGTCAGAAATCATCAGTCATGCAAGACCGTGCCCCCTCCATGTACCCCTTGAACCGTCAATAGGCTGAGGGTCAGATGGTCCCCAATACCCCTCATCCAAAGGTAGCTTAGCCTCTTGCTACTCACCAAATAGATCAGGATCCATCTGAAACACAAAATGATTGTTGTTAGCAGATAGTTGAAAATAACTATTATATATAGATATATATTAGTTTTGATTATAACCAGAATTTTACTATGTCAATTTCCATCTTCATCTTCATCTCCATAACTGTCAATGTCAATGTATTCATCTTCCTCCTCAGCATCATCAATATCCATATGAGTTTCAGTTTCATCATCTCTTGTCATTTCAAATTCATTTGTAACATCATTAATATCTTCTTCATCATCGAACCTTAATTGTGGAGTTTCATCATTGATATTCACATCTCTTTGTGAAAAATATTGATTTTGAGAAGTCTCTTGAAAAATTTCAATTCCTTCCACTTCAGCGGAACCACATTCAGTTTGAGTAAACTAATTTTCCCAAGATTTTATTTTTATTATACTCCAAAAATCCGTCAAGTATATTAAAGTAGCACAGCACTTGGAATAATAAATTTGATGTGCCTGTTGAGACAATAAAAATGGTTCATTTACTGCAAGAAGACTTTTATATTTAACATCGACGATTCCATGAGTCGGATGAACACATAAGCCTCTGTCAGTATCCAACCATCGACATTTAAACATCTTTATGTAATTCTGTCCTAGATAACACAGCTCAATAATTTCATCTAGAATGCCATAAAAGTCAACTTCAGTTTCTCTGTGATGCGATCCTCTCAAGAAAACTCCACTTTTCATTGTTTTTTTGATTCTCCATATGCACGTTTATGAAATCTAAAACCATTAACCACATATTCATTATAATATTTAACCATTTTGGATGGTGGGTTACTCAATATACATAGTCGCTTATCAATTTTATTAGCATGTTGAGACACATGGAATTTTTTAAAACAATTATCAATATAATAAATAATAAAAATAATTCATATTAAACCATCAATAATTTATGTTACCAGTTTTTTAAACCAATGAGAAATTTTTTTTGTCTGTGTTATTCAATAGTAGCTGCTGTAATTTTGTGGAAGTTTTTTCTTGATATGATTATCATATAACCTACAAATAAAATAATTTTACATACTCTAACATAAATTATAGAATAATTTATAGAAGTAATCACAGTACAAATGATGTCATTTTTTACAGTTGAGCAGAACATATGTATGAGCTCTGTGATGTTCATCATCAGAAAGCCATCGTTCATGAACTCCATCAAAACCAAGATTTGGATAATTAATAACTGATAATTGATTTTCCATTTCATTATGAACATTCCCCTTGTTTCATCCCATGCGATTGTTTTTTGAGGGATATTGAGATTCAAAATATTGAGAGCAGAAAAAAATAAATTTCCTATTGAAAAAAGCTTCAGAAATTGAGCCTTCAAATGATGCTTCCTTACGTACCTTTTTCTTCAATTTCTACATTCATCTCTCAAATGGGTACATCCATCGAAACTGTACTGGACCACCAAATTTAGCTTGATGTGGAAAATGTAATATCAAATTTTCCATTGAGTCAATGAAATTTGGCAGAAATATTTTTTCCAGTTTACATATAATTATAGCAACATCTTCTTTCAGTTTTCTTAGAGCATCATAGTATGTTGTCGCTACACAAATGTCTTGACCAAAATATGATATGTCTGTTATTGAATCCAAAATCATAGAATTCAATAAACCTCTGAATCAAATTGTCCTAAGTCTTTCCATTATAACATGAAAATCATGAATTTTTAATCCGGTAATATAACCATTCTTAACGCATCTACCTAAATTGGAAGCATAGCCATATGGAAGTCTCAAATCTACAATCCACTGAAAAATATAATAAGAAACTATCTTTGGATAGTGTATAAGCTGGTTTTGGCTTCATTAACCTCTGTGATCTGACATTTTCAAATAGTTCATGTTCTGGTCGCCTGCAAATTTGGGCAAGATCTAATCGTGCCTTTACAATATCTTTGGTCTTACCTGGTGTATCCAGAACTATATGAAATAAATTATCAAAACATTTCTTCTCAGTATGTATGACATCCAACATTTGGTTGACCTAAAAATCAGACCAATATAGAAGATCCTAAAAAATTCTTCGTTTTATCGAAATATGTTCTTTCCCAAAGCCATGAATTTTTTGTTGGTTTACTATTTTCCCAAATGTGATGGGAGGTAATGAGAATTCAACTTATTTTAACTCTGTACCTGAGATCATTTTTGGAGGTTCGTCCCTTTCAATTGTACCTTTTCTGAAATGATATTTGTTCCTATGAAAGGGATAATCAGTTGGAAGAAATATATGTTGACAGTAAAAATAGAAAGGTTTTTTTCCATTGATGAGCATAAAGGCTTTGTTGTCTTTCACACAGTAAGGACATGATTTCGGACCATGTGTAATCCAGCCAGATAACATGCCATTAGCCGTAAAGTCACTAATCATCCATATTAATGAATCTTTTAATATGAAATTTTGTTTTGCAGTAACATCATATGTACTAACACCATGACCCCACAATGCATTTAACTCACCAATTAATGGTTTCAAATAAACATCAATATTCTTTTTCGGATGTCCTGGGATTAATAAGGTCAAAAAGATATAGGGCTCCTTCATCAACATCCATAGAGATAAATTGTATGGAGTTATAAAGATAGACCAACATGAATACTGACTTCCATAAGAACCAAAAAGACAAAAACCATCAGTAGAAAGACCCAAATGCATGTTTTGGGATTATAACGCAAAAGACGGATGCAGATGGTCAAAATGTTTCCATGAATCACCATCAGATGGATGATTGAAGTTTTTATTAGTTGAAATCTTGGTTTTTTTCCATGAAATCATTGACGCTGTGTTTTGAGACATAAATAAATGAAGCAACATGGGTGTAAGGGGGGAATATCTCTACTATTTTACTGGAATCAATCCAGACTTCCATGGTTGAGCTTCTTTATACCTCGATTGTCCACATGTTGTACAACTATCCAACTAATCATTTTTATGAGAATATAAGATGCAATCATTTGGACATGCATGGATCTTCTGATAACTAAGGCCCAAATTACGAACTAGCCTCTTAATCTCATAGTAATTTGATGCAAACACATTTCCTTCTGGTAATAGTGTTTTAACCAAATAAAATATCTGATCAAAACAG
Organism: Viscum album; assembly: GCA_963277665.1. Lineage (NCBI taxonomy): Eukaryota > Viridiplantae > Streptophyta > Magnoliopsida > Santalales > Viscaceae > Viscum > Viscum album. Next base: position 201,654,626 of record OY728144.1, read on the forward strand.
TTGTTTGACATTACATTATTTTATTTAATAGCCATAAATTTTGCAAAACCACTTCTAATTTTATTTTCTTGCAACCATGATATAATGCATCCTCAGCAGAACTCAATAACTCATAAAATCTTTTATGGTGCAAACTTAGGTGTTAAATCAATATCATCTTGAGCTTCAATTTGTTGAACATATGGAACTGGAACAACATGTACTAAATTTTGAAATCGTGATGGATCCAGAATCAAGTTATTAGTATCTTCTCTGGAACTGCGTTCACCGTGTTGATACCAAAAAACACAATCTAGTTGAAAGCCAAACCACAAGATATGTCCCCCAACCTTGTCAAATGTGTCAAACGTTCTCAGAAAAAACTTTTTATAGGGACACTTTAATGTGCCTTCTGAAACATATTCTGGTTTTGATGATGAAATGATAAGAAAGCTTCAACACCCTCAATATATAGAGGATTTAAACCAGAACCGTTTGGATTTCTACACTAATTTATCCAAGCGCAATCATCTAATAATGATTGTTGTCGACTTCCTTGTTCCATATTTTTCTACAAAATATAAAATCATTACTATTTTTGAATAATTTGAAATTATAAAAACACTATTTGAAAAAAAAGATAAATAATTACAACTAATTCATAATAATTACCATTAATTACGGGCGACACAATTTCCAGTGGATTGACGACTACTCTTTTGTTTGACGACTCATTTACTTGCAACTTTCTCACACAAAAATCACAATGAAGAATCTTCTTAGAGGGATGTATACCCATTCTTGTATACACGAGAATAAATATACGTACCTCTAAGAAGATTCTTCATTGTGATTTCTCTGTGAGAATGTTGCAAGTAAATGAGCCTTTAGACAAAAGAGTCCCCTTTACGTTTATGAATCATCTTCTTGCAACTGTCAGCACCTGAACACATTATGAAAAATGTGGTCCTACGAATTCATATTCAAACTCGTGCATATGATATTTGATATGCCTACGTAGAAGCATACTTTTTATAATGTTTTGATTCGATCAAATTTGAAAGGAGAAGAGTCATCAAGAAAAAGGAGTGTCGTCAATCCATTGGAAATTGTGCCAAGTTATTACAATTTATTACAATTGATTTTCTTCCTAATTTTTTCTATTTATTGCTAATTATTCTTATTTATTACTAATTGTTACAATTTTTACTAATTGTTACTAATTGTTACTAATTGTTACTAATATTTACTATTTATGACTAATTATTACTATTTTTTTACAATTTTTTTACTAATTATTACTATTTATTACTAATTGTTACTATTTATTACAAATTGTTACTAGTAACAGTAGAATTTATTACAATTTATTACAATTTTTTAGAATTTTTTACTATTTATTACAATTTATTACAATTTATTACAATTCATTACAATTTATAACTATTTATTAATATTTATTACTATTTATTACTATTTATTACCATTTATTACTATTTATTACTATTTATAACTAATTATTACTAATTATTACTAATTATTACTAGTTATTACTTATTATTACAAATTATTACAAGTTATTACTAATTATTACTAATTATTACTAATTATTAGTAATTATTCCAAATTATTCCTAATTATTTCTAATTATTACTAATTATTACTAATTATTCCTAATTATTCCTAATTATTCCTAATTTTTCCTAATTTTCCCTAATTTTTCCTAATTTTTCTTAATTATTCATATTTATTCATATTTATTCCTATTTATTCCTATTTATTACTATTTATTACTATTTATTACTATTTATTCATATTTATTTGTATTTATTTGTATTTATTCCTTATTAATCTTAATTATTTATAATTATTTATAATTATTCTTAATTATTCTTAATAATTCCTAATTATTCTTAATTATTTTAAATTATTTCTAATTATTCCTAATTATTTCTAATTATTACTATTTATTTCTAGTTATTCCTATTTATTCCTAATTATTTCTAGTTATTACTAATTATTAGTAATTATTACTAATTATTACTAATTATTAGTATTTATTAATATTTATTAATATTTATTACTATTTATTACTATTTATTACTAATTATTACTAATCATTACTAATTATTACTAATTATTACTATTAATTAGAATTAATTACAATTAATTACTATTTATTAATGTTTATTACAAATTATTACTAATTATTTCTAATTATTATTAATTATTACAAATTATTACTAATTATTACTCATTATTACTATTTATTACTATTTATTACTAATTATTACTAATTATTACTTATTATTACTAATTATTACTAATTATTACCAATTATTACTAATTATTACTATTTGTTACTATTTATTACTATTTATTACTATTTATTACTATTTATTACTAATTATTACTAATTATTACTAATTGTTCATATTTATTCCTAATTATTCCTAATTATTCCTAATTATTACCAATTATTACTAATTATTACTATATATTACTATTTATTACTATTTATTACTAATTATTCCTATTTATTACTAATTATTCCTATTTATTTCTAATTATTTTTATTTATTATTATTTATTCATATTTATTACTAATTATTCATATTTATTACTAATTATTCATATTTATTAGTAATTTTCTTATTTCTTACTAATTATTCTTATTTATTACTATTTATTCCTATTTATTACTAATTACGCATAATTATTACTAATTAAACATAATTATTACTAATTAAACGTAATTATTACTAATTAAACAGAACTATTACTAATTAGGGTTAATTGATATTAATAACTACAATTTACAACTACTAATTACAAATTACAAGTTATTATTTATAGACAATACTAATTTTAGTTAATAATTATTAATTATTACTAAATATGAATTATTACTAATTATTAAGAATTAGTATTAATAATTTCAATTTATTATTACAAATAAATACAGATAACAAAACAATTTAAATCTAATTTAATTATAGCTAATAAAAAATAAATAAAATTAATAGAAAAAATGAAATAAATACTAAATTAAATAAAATATAAATATCTTTAAACTTGATCTCCAATTTATTTAAGCGACTTCACAACTTCTTCGTAAAAAAACTAACTCAGAGAAATTTTCACTCTAAAAATAGAGTTTAGAGAGAGAGAGGAAGTGAGAAATGAGGGAAAGAGAAAGAAAAACGGAGGGGGTATATATAGGTTAGATTAGTTGCGACAGGATAATTTGCGACGATAATCTTGTCGCAAAAGGTTCTTTTTGTGACGGGGTCCGTCGCAAATAACTTTGCCCGCATTAATTGTTGTCGTGGTTAAAAGAGTATCTGCGACGGTCCCCATCACAAAAAGTGACCTGTTGACATACCTTTTGTGACTGGACAACATCCATTCTCAAAAACCCATTTACAGTCGCTGGTATTTGTGACGGGTCCCCTCGCAAATACCCTCTGACCGACAGACTTTTTGGGATGCTGGGATCCCCTGTTGCAAATAACCTTCCCACGATTTGGCGTGCATCCTGCGCCAAACCGCGCCTTACTTATTGCAACGGGACACAAAAACCCATTGCAAATAACTTGTTATTTGTAATGGGACGACCCCCCTTCGCAAATAACGTTTGGGATGGACTATTTGCGATGGGAATTAAGCCTGTCGTAAAAGCCTGTTTTTCCCATCGTGACAAGAAGTGCAAGTATTTTATCTCTCTTATTCAACAAATAAGAATTGGCCGATTTTCCTGCTGGTAACTAAAAAAATGTTGAGTTAGATGAAAATTCAATCGAGGATGATCCTTTTATTGGCACTTCACAATCAGTTCATGTTTGTCCCGATGTGGACAATGTCTTGTACATTAGAGGGGACCACAAAGAGGGGATTTTGATTCTCTAAAGAGGAACCAAATCCTTGAAAATATTTTTTAACAAAAGAAAGAGAGTTTAATGAGAAGGTAAGTTTTTTAAAATATATTATGTTTTCCTCATAATACTATACATTCTATACTGCATTAACACAATCTAAATTAAATTTTTGACTACACATGTAGACAATGTCTTATGCACATGATGATGTTACTAATCCCTTGAAAGAACAAACTATAATGAAGTAAACCCTTTGGAAATATGTAAAGGTAATGTTACAATATACTTTCTCTATTTTACCCAAAAATTATATAATAAAACATTGATTTAATTTTCATTATTCCTTACAGAGTTCATTTTTATTGTTACTAACATAAGAATAGATTTCTTATATAAGTGTTTTCTATTGCTCGAGTAGGGGGTGGTTTGTTTGGTAATAGCATGAGTTAGGTCAGGATTAAAAGACAAAGGAAAATTGATTTTTTTAATGTACGTAATAATTTTTATTTATGTAACTCTATAAACTAATGCTTGAAATGTCAATAATATAGTGTTTTTTTGGTAGTTGTGTTTTAAATTTTATTTTATTTAAATTTAGAATTGAGACATGTTTTTTTGGATATTATATGTGTTTCTAGTGTGTTTTTGGTGATGTAGTGTGATGTAACAACACACTAAAGTATGTCCATTTATCGGCGTTTTCAGAAGCACTGATAAAAGATACATTTTCAGCACTTTTAAAAGCGGTGATGAAGGTCTACATTATTATTTATTTTATAATAATTGATAAAATAATCCTTTAGTGGTGCTAAATTAAAGAGTTGATAAATGATATCTTTATCAGTGCTTTTAAAAGTGATGAAAAATGGACCCTTTATAGATGCTTTTTCAGTGCTGAAAAAAGTGTTGGGATTTTAACCCTGTTCAGGTTATCAGCGCTGATAAAGGATATTTCTATCACTGTTAAAGGGTAGTTTTATAGTAGTGACACCATGCCTCTAAAACAAGGAAAACTCAGAAAAAGGTAAACCTACTATTAAAACCACATTTGGCTTAAAGCCCAATGAATAAGCATTTTTCTCAATGAAAACCACCCTTGAAATTTTAGAAAACATGTAAAATGCATAAAAACCCATTTAAAAACCACCAAATTCCATTTATTTATTCCATATACCAAATTTTAGATGGGAAAAATCCTATCATGTTGTAGTGAAGATGTACCAAAATAGGTTCCAACACATCGTGGTTCCAGCTGTGTTCAAAAGGATAATTCCAATTTCAAGTGGATCTAATGAAATTTCTCTGTTTTGACTTAAGGTCCTCTCATAATCGATCTATGAAGTCATTTAACATCATAAATGGTGACTATGAGGTCTAATATGATCTAATGATTTGAAAAGAATCAATATTAGTTGATAAATGATTGAAATAATTTGGAATCTTGAATTTTAATTCAAAATTCAAATTCAATTGGGAATAATGTGTTGCTACTACTGTATAAGATTAATATGAATAAGGTATTGAATTTTCAAGTGTCAATTATGCGGAGGTCTTAGAGGGAATACAAATGATATTATTATGGGATTATTTTAATAAAATTTGTGTTGTATGGAAGGAATATGAAGAAATATGTTTTGTAGTTCAATTTTCACAAAAAGTAGAATCTTGAATTTTTAAAAGAACATAAGAAGAGTAAGGGATTATAGAAACACTTCCAGTTTTTTTAAAGAATAAGAAGAAGAATATTTTTTGCTCATGTGTTGTGCATAATAAGTGAATAAATTTCTTTCTATTGAGAAATTATATACGGAAAATAAGAATTTGGAACATCAATAGAAAGGCATAGTCTATACTAGGGAAAGATTTATTATTGTTAGAAAACTCTATTTTAAACTATCAGGATGGTAGTATAAAGGCTCAGTGAGATACTGAAAGAGTGCGAGATGCACTAAAACATAAACGGGAAGAATGTAATATAAGTTCAAGGATAAAAATTGCTCACTTGTACCTATATGTTGATACCAGTGGGTTGTGTAATATAAGGAGGAATCCATATCACCCAAAGGATTGTTCTTCTCATTTTTAGAGGTTAACCTTGTAAATCTGTGGTGAAACCTATGTTGGTGGGTGTTTAAGTTTCTTTTTAAGAAAATATGATGCTAAGAAGATATAATGAGAGAACTATTCACATTAATAAGTGAAGAGATAAATGTATAGGTTTTAAAATGTTTTCAATTGGATAAAAATTCATCATCATTGATTCACCCTCCTATAAGTGTTGAACATATCCTAATTGGACTGCTAGAAATTTATTAATTTTGGTTCATTATTATTCTTTGTTTCACCTCTGAGGTGTCATGTTTCGAGTGATGGTGAAATTGTTCAACGAGAATCATCACCCGTCTTTTTCCTAGAGATGGTCTCTTTTCAAATTCACCATTTATTTTGTTTCAACCCATTCTTTATCATTATCCTTTAATATAGGGTTGGTTTAACCCCACAGGGACTGTGTAATTTACCCCTTCCATACTACGAAAGAGATTCCATAGTCAGGTGGTCCCAACAAGCGATTTCATGGGGTCAAGTACTTGTGCAATCAGTCATCCTAGGATATAACTTCCTCGTATAATCACCAATGGGTTTATTCGTGGATCCAGAAACACCCAATAACCTTGGTATCCATGATTCATGGACTTTATTTCAAAAGGTAGGAGCTCGTGGGTCAATGATTCAGCCAACAACACTTAACGACTCCATTGGTCGAGAGGATGGGAAGTCAGGCTCACCACACCCTTTTGAGGGAGGATTATTGCCTATTATGGGACACTGTAATAGATTTAAGTCAGGTTCATATGTTTGTGAATCCTTGGTTCATTCCCGAAGAGTGTGTCCATGGGACACCCCTAGTTTGCAGGATTATCATAGACATGCATGGATTTGATGCTATGGAGGCAATAATTACTTAAGTCATGCAATAAGGTTCTCTGGAGTTTATCATAATCCAGGGGGATTAAAGGTGAATTGATGTTGGGATAAGACCCATAATATGGGTTTCCTACATATCCTTGGGAGAGGAATCAGAACCCACATAGTTCGAAATGGATGGGGCTGACGCATGGGAGATGCCCATTTGGGGTAGAACATTATCAGCTGATCCCTTTTTAAAGGGAGCCATTTTGAGCTCGGGTCTTCAAGTAGGCATCCTACATATCCTGGTTTGATCATGAATCAGAGTTCTTGTAGTTCATAATTTTGGGGGGCTTACAGGTGGATGCTACCCATTTGAGGAGAACATGATTGGGTGATCCTTTATGGGAGGGAACCCTTTTGATATCGGGTCTTCAAGTAGGCATCCTACATATCCTGGTTTGATCAGGAATCAGAGCTCTCGTAGTTCATAATTGTATGGATGTTGTAGTCTTCACAAATCTCTAAGCCCATACGAGTCATGATCCGTTTGAGAAACAAGAGGATGAGAGAGATCCAGCCAACCACGTGCTTCCTCTCCTATTGGTGGGAGAGGGAGAGCCTACAGGAGTCTAGGGAGATGGTGGGAGTGGCCATGGAGTGATAAAACATTCAATGTGAAATGACATTAAAGGTCCTGCAAATCGGCCTCAGAAGATTGGGGACTTACTTCAGTGGGAGTTCCCCAGAACGCGTTCAGGAGAGTCATCCTCGTCAAAAGGGGAAGTTAACATAACCCCATTGACTGATCACCCTTCCTCATTGAATGGAAAAGTAGTTGATCACCCTTAATCACAAGAAAAGGGAGGTTCACATTGGCATCCCAAGGTTGGACTTCGGGTTACCATGGGAATGTATACCCACATAAATTTATGGAACCCAGACTGTTGCAGGGAGAGCCTCCGTGAATCCCCTTTCCATGGATATGTTGACTCAAAAGGGGAACGCTAAGGCATCCGATGGCCTGATCATACAGGTTCAGTGGATTTGGATGAGGCTTTGGCTTGATGTCAGGGGACTGGCTCATAGAGGGACTATAGAGGACTGGATGGTAATGGAGGGGGGAGATTGGAATTGGAGGAAATAATACCTGAAAACAACCCATTCCATGCACTGATATCTTATGTTGGATGGTGGAAGCTTCACATACTATATTGGTATGTGGGAAGAGAGGTCATCCGCATACTGATGTAGTAAAAAGTCATGGGAATAGACAATCATGCACCATAGTTGTACGCGATCCGTCACACTACTTTGGGTTCCATCTGTGTACTCATGTAGTACACGACGCCAAGTTAAATTTGTGTAGCGATAAACTTCATGAAACACCATATTAATGGAGGGTATGGGGTAGTATCGTTCGTGGGGAGTTCATCTGCGAGAAATATGTGGTTCATGGTTTCACCGATCAGGTTCGTAGTTCTATTATTATTGTTATGTTCCCCTGTTTTATGGTTCGGGGCTGGCTATGCCTAAGGAGAGTGCGATTTTCAATTTAGGCTTTACCGATGATTGAATACTGAAGTTAGAATCTTCCCCAAGTTCTTTCTTCCAATCTCTAGGGTCCCCTTCAAGCTTTCTTCTTCCTTCCTCCTTTTCAATTACTTATATTCTCCTTTTATAGAGCATTGGGGAAATCATATCTATGGGAATCCAGCACCATTTTTAGAGGCCCATGAAGAGATATCCTGAACCGTGGAAGACTCGGTCAATCGGGGTTTGCATAGGCTGCAGTTCATGATGATGGTTCGTGAAACCCTATCGGTTTGCTTCATCCATGAACCACTGAGTCCATGAGATGGTATGTAGATGGATTTTGTGTGGACGATTCCTTCAGAAATGTGGTTTGCGGTACACTGGGTTCGCTGGTCATCGCTCCGTGGGGCAGTGCTCGTGGATCGTTCTGCATACTAGTGTTTTGCGATCCAGGTGGTCCGCGAACCCTTCCCTGTGGTGGTACATGGGCCACATAAAATCCTTTGAAAAACATATATTTTTTCAGGTTTCTTCTGAAATTTGTGACTCAATTTGAGTCCATTCACCCTACTATAACCGTAGATTACTTTCTTCCTACTTCAAAGTGATTGTGGGAGTATTTTCTTCCCTTGGATGAATTTTGAGGACCCTAAAAATGCCCCCCATTAGAATGGGGTCCATTCAGGATGAAAAGGGGACTATTATGATATAGAAGTGGTCCTGAACTGAAATAGTTCACTGTAGAACACATAGGACCTATAGGAGGGGACCACACCAATATATAGGGGCCCATTTCATTTGTCTTTTACCATTCCTTGTGGAGAAAAATGCTCTTGACTTCCCTAGCTTCCTCTGCATTTGCGTACCGCTCCTTTTGTGAAAATTATGGTCGCAAACCGCTTCATACGTGCCGAAAACTGATATTTTGGCTATTTATTTATCTATGAACCAAATTTTGGATTTCACAAACAACATTATGGAATTTTAAAATTAAAATCCAGATTCCATGTAGGAGAACGCCATGTTGCTTGTGTGATCACATAGCGAGCATGAACTAGTGATCTAAACTTTAAGAATTCATAATTCAAAATTTAAATTTTAATATGCAATATCTGAAAATAAACTTAACGATGCTAGGTTTGCAGTATCCACCTTCTGCTAACCCTTCTGTTCACCGACTAATGCTCTACAAGCTAGCACCTTGCGGTTGGTTCATGTACCATGGGTATACGTAGTTGCTTTCACACATTATATAGTACACATGATATTCCTACTGTGTACCATTTCTGAGAATAGTATGCATATCCTTGCGCAGATGCATTTTTTAGTCCTTTAGCCATTCGTTTGTAGCCTTTATCCAAAAACTTTCATTGGACTAATTTTTATTGGATTTTAGATCCTACTGAACATGTTACAAAGGCTCTTTCACAGGTTGTGATAAAATCGGTGAAGAAGAGGGAGACCATGGTTGGGGATAGTGAGGACCATCTTCAATCCTACATTATTCCTCATGACAAATTCCTAAACGATATTTTGATGCTAGAGCTCCTAGCATACCCATTTTCTGTACAATTTCCATTTTACATCTTTGGTCTCCTGAATGATGTTTCTCTACTGTTGGCGGACCCAAATACCCCTTTCATTATCATATAATCACTACAAGGACATGATCGAGACAACATTTCCCAAATAGGAGAATTTATTACTACTCCAATTCAGGAAAAACATTTCGAATTGGGAGGCTTAGTGCGGACTCAGGGAAATCACAGGTGTAGCAATTCTATCCTGAAACTAATCGCTCGAGAGTACCCATCCATTATCAACATTTCCCAAGAAAACCTGAACGGTGTGTGGAGAACCAAGTGGGATATGTGGGTTCAAGGATGTTTCTATAATGAATGGGCCTGGGAATTCTGCTTACATTACATTTGTTTGGAGTCCCCTGACCAGTTGAAGGTCGTGGGCTTATATCAGGCAACCTAGGTTTCTCAGTTTGCAGCCTTCTCCCTGGATGAAATTCTTTTTAAGCTGCTGAGTCATTGGTGTTCAAGCACCAAAACCTTCCATTTATCGCATGGGGATGTGGGAACCAGCTTATGGGATATCCATCTGCTTAGAGGACTCCACATCCTTGGAGAGATGTACAACAAGTTTCTCACAGTAGCCGCTAGTTGGAATGACACTGACCGTGTGTCCCCTTTGACAAGGAGTCTACTGGTTAGGGAATAGGGATTGGTAGATCATCCCCTCTATACTCTCTCTCTTATCCCCTTAAAGGTGTGGATAGGGTCATTATTATAGGTGAATAGACCTAAGATGAGGGCTCCCCTCAGTCGAACTCATCCAGCCTATCAGTCCCATCAGACTCCGGGGGTCATATTGTGCTACCATTTTAGCGGGACTACATAACACATATGGATATGATCTTCAACCAGGCGTTCCACCTATGCTTATATTAACATCATTATTTTCTAGGTTTTTGAGAGAATGGATTTTCCCATCCCATGATGTATATATAGGGGTTCAGGTATGTACTTTGATGATGGCGGCCATGATGGTATAGTGTTGATGCATAAATTTTGTCCTTCCTACTCTCGCCCGACTTTATGAGTTGTTGGGACAAATACATGAATTTAGGCCCCCACATAGTCTTATCAGACCATTTCCATTCCAGTATGGTTGGATGGCATAACACTTCCCCTATTAATAATATTGACATACTGTGATGGTTCCTCATTCTGACTTTCAATCCACCCATCTCAATATTTCTTCTATTCTTCCCAGAACTCTAAGCGTTATTGATGTGGTTGGGCTGCTGAATGACACATATCTCTTCTCATTTTCACCACATCCTACCTGTCATGGGTCGTTAAGAGGTGATAGAGGTGATTCTTTAAAAGAACAATCATACATCATTGCGATTCGGGATGGGATTCTCACTGCTCGTATAGATAAAGTAGCCATTTTTGAGTCATACCTACCCTACCAGTTTTCTTGGAAATTTGGGTACCTTCAAAAAGCTGCACTTCTTCCTATTGATCAGTTAAGGGGAGAGTAACATCCCATAATTCTTTTCCAATTTTAGCTTATGATGATGCGGGAAGGTGTCTCTATGGAAGTTATCATCCCCAATACGATATGATCCACATTTTTGTCATAAAAATATGCCTAATTGTGGGTGGACTGTTACCCCGATGGGGTGCTGAGAGAACCAGTTTGACGGGTGCAGAAGCCTCTAACCATTATCTACCCCATCCTCACCCCAACAACCATGCCACACATTCCTTCTTCTGTGATGAGCGCAACGACTATGTCTTCTATTCCTGTCCCTACAACAACCATGATTGATACGCCACATATTCCTGTCCTTGTGGTAAGAAGATGCTCAGTTCACCTCCAGAAGCGTCTGAAAGGGGATTCATTTGTACAACCTATCTCAGTGGGGAGTGATTCAGACTTTTCCCCTCCTACGGATAATTCCCATGACCTTATTGAGGCTGGCCCAAGTAGAGTATCACCGGCCACCCGGGAATCCACAACTAGTCCTCTACACTTGGCTCCAGCGATTGAACCATCTGAGGGAAAGGAGATCCCCCCTCTTGGGTAACCTATATTAGGTCACTTCCCACTCCTCTGATGAAACTTCCTACTTATAGACACATTGCGGTGGTGTAGGATAATGGTATTGGTGTCGCGGGAAGGCATCAGGCAGTGCGAAAACAGGAATGGTGCTAGTTATGTGCTCTTGCCGCAGAGACACCTATGGCCAATTTTGCTAACGAGACAAAACATTTTCTGTAATTATTGACCGAGATGGGTTCTGACAGCTCCAATTATCATCCCTTACACCTACCCATTTACCAAATCATCATAGGTTGAGATGACCTTGCTTCTTGCGAGGGCATGCTTACCAAGTTTAATTCTTCCCGTCATTAGGTGACAACCTTCTAAGATGTTTCATAGTACATTGATCAATTAACGACCTACGAGGAGAAGAATTATGATATAGTGGTCTCCCAAAAGGAAGAGTTGTGGGAGTGTGATGCTAGCACATCAGGGTTGAGGGATAAACATGCCTCTCTACATGCCAAATAAGAAGCTATCTCGAAGAAAGGGCGGGACCTTAAAGTTATTATGTAACAGTCACGTCAAATGGTCAAGGATTAGGAGGAGGATAGATCTTTTTTAGAGAAAACTCATGATGGCCCGGTGAATTCACCTTCCATCTTTCTGGAAAGGGAGAGCTGAGCCTTGTTGTAGATCCATCCCAAATCATGATATGTACTCTTCTTTTTTTTATACTTTGGAGAGAATCCGAACTGGGGATGTTCCTCCATTTTTGTTAAAATTAATGAAATTGATTTTCATTTAAATACTTCTTCTTTGAATTTTCCTGTCATGTCATTAGATCACAATCAATCATAGAAACATCATTTTGATCAGGTATTAATTTTTAACCATGACCAGTAAATTGAAAAAAAATTGACTCGGGCACTAATTGTTGCCCGAGTCATGGGACTCAGCAAGCGTAGTTCGACTATTGCTGAGGTTTATAGAAAAACTCATGAAATTTTATATCTTTTTTCATTATTACCCTATTTTTTCCAAATAATTCTTGTTATGGGTTTAGCTGGCATAACATAACTTTTTCTTAGGCCACCCTTTCTGGGTTTTTGACCTAACAAGCTTTACGTCTCTTTTGATGGCTCAACATTATTTTACTAAACCATACATGGAGTAGGTTTAACGAATTAATACATGAATTTTATCTAGATGTTCCCTTTTCATACTTTCAATCTAGAATGTACATTGTATTTTTTCCTAGTCTTTCACAATCATTCCAATAAAACTTATTAATGATGTTTTAGGTCAGACAACATTGACAAAACTTAATGGGGGCAGGGGTCCCAATTCAGGATTCGTCGGTCGAGAATGTCTTAATATCCATCATAAATGGATTAAGGATTTTCCTTGACCTAATTGTGTGAATTTTGGACATGCATGAGGCTCAGGAGCCATTTTATGCATTAATAGGTAGGAAATGACTCTCCTAGGGAAAAAATTTCCTTTGATTTACAACCATTTTGTAGACGACATATGCAGATCCATCGGGGCATCATGTGCATAGTCAAACAAAGGTGTCCACAAGACACTGGCCTTCTATCTCTAATGGCCTGGTAAAGTTTCCAACACTTTGAATTTGTTTTTATGTTGGAAGCCACAATGGGTGGTCAGTTTGAGTAATGGTGTCCAAAAATATTAGGGACATTCATATCGGCTTTGAGTGGGAAACTATTCTTGCATGGTTCTTACATGTGTAAGAGAGAGCTAGTGAATGGCTAGTTTAGTTAGAAATATTTTTTATGTCAAGGGACTTTGGAAAGAGGATAGTAGGTAAGCTGTTATCAAGGGGTTTTCCAAATCTGGGGGGTGTGACAAGACATGAATGTCATTTGAGCGTACAAAATCTAGAAAGGACTCTACTGAGAATGAATTTTCCTTTGATTGACAACCATTTTGTAGGTGATATATGTAGAACCATTGGGGCATGATGTGCATATCCAAACAAAGGTGTCTACATGACATTGGCCTCCCAATTCCTATGGCTATAAAAGATTATGGAGATTGTAAACTTTCTGAACATGGTATGTGATCTTTGAAAAGGGGTGCACCTGAACATGAAAAGGGACATTTCTTTTAACTGAACTTATATGGGAAACCCAAATTTGAGTGGGGGAATTCTTATTTCGTATGTGGAGAAACTTCACACATATAGGTGGGGTATATTTATTTCACAAAAACCTCAAAAGAGACCAGAGATTAATCAAACCCGCATGTTATGATATATCCAAGACGTGTGTAGGAGGGAGAATGTAAACCATGAATTTGAGGGACCTTGAAGAAGGAGGGATGTTACAGGTCTTGGAATCCATTAGGCATACTGAGATAGGAGAGGACTCTCCTATGGATGAATTTTCCATTGATTGATGGTTATTTTGTAGGCGATATATGAAGAGCCACTGAGGAATGATGTTTATAGACAAACAAAGGTTTCTGCAGGACACTGGACCTCTATCTCAGATGGGCATGGGAGATTGTGGGGATTCAATATTGATCAGAGAATGGAGTTTTAGTTGTATCAGGAGTGTATCCAGATATATTGGAGACATTTGGGCTGCGATTTTATCATTGAATTAGGCATCCCTTATGTAGATTTAAATCACATGCATGATGAGGGGTTTGTCCCATCTTTTGGGTACCCTGTCATTTAACATCACATGGCTAGGATGTGGGGTTCATCTTGGGGAAGGGAACCATTACATTCTGTTTAGGGTCATGATACATCAACCAAATTCTTGGACTATTTTTTCAAAATGTCTCGGTGGATCTCTCGTTAAGATCTATAAGGTCATGTGAGCTATGATCAGTGTGAGAAACAAGGGATTACGATGATTCCAGGTAACTACCAATGAATAGAAAAATCAAAATTTGAGGGAAAATTAGAATAAAGTCAATGATATGTAGTTTAACATTATACAACAAGGATGATTTTTTCTTTGCAGTTTAATGTCATGCGATGAGGACATGATGTCGTGCAGTTTAGAGTCATGTAGTGTGGAAGATTATGCTATCTCAAAGATCATTAATATCTCTGAGTTAATCGCAATCATGATATTCTAGAATTACTTAGATGTGTCTGATGATATAAGTTTTAAACGATAGTCCTGAAAGCACCTTGAATCCGGAGGGATTCCATGGGGCTTGGAAGCCATCGACCATACTGAGATGGGAGAGGAATATCCTGGGGATGAATTTTCCTTTGATTGACAACCATTTTGTAGGTGAAATATGCAGAGCCACTAGGGCATGATGTGCATAGCCAAAAAAGGTGTCTGTGGTACATTGGCCACCCTATCAGATGTCCTTGTATGTTTATGGGGATCTAAGTTTTATCAAAGTATGGGGTTTGAAAAATGAGAAAGATGTGTCTAGGAACGTAAGAAATACCCAGACCATGATTAACCATGAACTACTGTAGCTTCCACATAGATATGACTCGTATGTATAGAGGGAAGTAGGATATTTTGACTTCTTATGAGTGGGGGGCATTTGGGGGATCTCGTAACATTTGAAAATCGGGCCATACGTGGTCCTTGAAGAATCTCCTAGTTTACTGAAATGTGGTGAGGACCTTTTATGGACACCCCGCACAAGTCTAGATTACGCAAAGGGGAAGGGGTATTTTTTTTAACAGTGGCTGGGCTAAAATTCTAGATCCAAGAATAAATATGTATCCTATAAAGGATTTAATAAAGCCACACATAATTCTGAATGTTCCCTACAAATAGTTGGTCTATGCATTGGGTCATGTGAGGGAATTGTTTTTCATTAGCTGGTCCAAGATTCCAAATCCATGCGTCACTACATATCCTGAAAGGGAAGGAATAAAGCCGCAGATAGTTTTGAATGTTCCCTGCACCGATCTGGCTCATACATAGGGGTAGAAACATTTTTTTTTCATTCACTAAAGGTTCCGAGTCTACCATACTTCTCTATAATTTGTTTGCATAAGGGAATCCTTAATATTTATTCTAAGCTCACTTGAGTTATACTCGATGTGAGAAACAAGGAGTGATAATGGATTCTTGTACCAGTGTGGGGAGATAGAATATATGATAGAGGAAATTATTTTGGTGGGGGATGTGAAAAGATCAGGAATCGAGGACTCTCTACATATCCTGCAAGGGCAGGAATCAAGTCAATCATAGTTCTCTTGAGAGATCATGAAGTTTATTTTCATGTGATTAGGATGCTTTGTTCTATGCAGTTTAACATCTTGTAGTGAGGACATGAGTCCTAGTTTAATGTCTTGTATTAGGGATTATATTCCTATAGTTTAACTTCATGTGGATAGGACTATTACTCATAGTTTGTGGTCATTGAGTTTGGACCATGAAAAGGTGGTACTAAAACTCATTGTTTTAGGGTCATAGAGTTTGGACTGTGACATTACAATACTACAACTCATAGTTTAGGGTCATAGAGTTTAGACTGTGAAATTAGAATACTACAACTCAAAGTTTATGGTCATAGTGTTTGGACCGTGACATGGTGTTGCAATTATGCGAATACTTCTTAAAATACTTTGCATTTGTGGGAGCCGTGATGATTTGTCCTTCCATTGATATCAGGGAATATGCTTCATTGGAATAGAACATGTGTATGACATATGGTTCTTCCCACTTTGGTTCAATCTTTGGGGGATTCTTCCCAAGTATCATTGGGGTTCCAAGGAATAACACCATTTCTCATTCGAAGAAATATCTAAGGCAAATCTTTTTGTTGAAATCTTGTGTGATCCGATTTTGATATATTTCCAAATGGTGTAAAATGTGCAGCCTTTTCTCATCTTGCAACTCTAACTCATTGAACCATCTCTAGGAATGCTCGTCTATGGATAGTTGATTGTAAATTGTGACATGAAGTGATTGCACTTAGATTTTGATAGGCAAAACCACCTCTTCTCTATATACTAGTGATTATAGGGTTACCAAGGTGGCAGTGCGGGTCGTGGTCTGGTAAGCCCACAAAGCATGAAAGAGATTTTCTGGCCATGCTTTCTTATCCTTATCAACCATCTTTTGGAGTATGTTGGACAAAGTCTTGTTTAAATCCTCTATCTTCCCATTGGCCGCTGAATGGTACTAGGATTAATGGTTGGATTTGATACCATACTCCTAGTATAACCTGTCCAACTCAATAGAGCAGAAGTTGGGGCTGTTGTCTATCAGTATTGTATAAGGGACACCAAATCTGGTAATGATGTTGGCCTTCACAAATATAATGATGTATTTCACCCTTACTTATTTAAGGGGTATGGATTAAGCCCATTTGGAAAAGAATTCGATCGCTATGACCATGAACTTGAATTTTTTGGCTATGGTAGGAGGATATGGTCCCATAATATCCATCCCCCAGGCGACAAAAGGCCATGAGTACTTAGTTGTATAAAGTAACTTAGAGGATCAGTGAATACAATTGGCATGAACATGGTATGAATGTCACTTCTTGTCGAATACAGCACAATCCTATATCATAGTGGGCCAGTATACCCCAGCCTTTGGATTTGATGAGAGAGTTTGGTTGTTGATTGGTGCACTCCACAAGCTCCAGCGTGCTCTTCTTTCAATATGGAAACAGTCTCTTCTCCATCAATTCACCTAAGAAGGACTCCGTCAGGGCCTCTTTTGAAGATAATATTTTCTTTGTTTACCCCACTGTACATGGAAAAATTGACTGCCTGTCTTCGGACCTATCCCCTTCTATCCCTATCTTGTAGGAGTTCCCCCTTCCGAAGGTAATTTGATATGGGAGTCATCTAGCCAGTTGTGTGACCATGAGGTTCTAGAAATAAGGATAATTTCATAGATCTCACTCATATTGTTCTATATAAATGGAAAGACCATCCAAAAGACAACAATGCTAATGACTGTTTCATCCCGATCTGGATCAGCCAAGGTCATGGATGCATTTTTCAAAGCATCGGATTGAGCATATTGAGACCATGGGACATAAGGTAACGTTTTTTCTAATGGGAATTCTGTCATCAGTTCTCGAACAAGGTTCTTCAAGGGGACAATACTTATTTATTAATAGTATAGTCACCATTGACTTGTTTTATGACTAGCTCAGAATCACCCTTTATTTTGAGGTGTTTTTCTTGAACATGAATTGCCAATTCGAGGCCCTCAATGAGGGCCTGATATTCTGCTTCATTATTTGTACATTCATCCGAAATAAGAAAAAAGTAAGGTAGGAAGACCTTTTCAGGGGATACGAGTATAAATCCCAACCCCACTTTATTGATCTTGGTATCCTGCATTCTTTTCCTTATCGGGATTCTAGAAGCACCATTGAAGTATATTTCTCATGTCTGGGGGTCCTCCTAGATAGAGAACACTTCTTCATCTAGAAGTTTGGAATCCAACAGTGTCGTCTCTTGCAAGGGGTGCTTGGCCAGAATGTCTGCTAACGCCTTCAATTTGAGGACCTTATGGGGTATGTACAGTATGTCAAAATATTGTAGGATGACTGACCATCATGATAGGCATGCAGTTAGCATAGGACGGTTGAGGATATAATTGGGTATGTTGCAGCAGGAGATATGGTGGACCTCATGGTGATGCAGGTAATGCATGAGTTTTTGAACAACAAAGATTAAGGTTAAGAAGTTCTTTTATATTTTTGAATACCGAGTTTCAGCATCAATAATTATTCGGTTGAGGTAATAGAGGTTGTTTTCACTACTGACATCATTATTCTATGCGATGAAGGCACCTAATGATTGTTCTAAGGCAGTTATGTACAAAATGAGGGGTCTCCCCTCAACTGGCGGCATCAGCACCAGTGGGATCAGAAGATATTTTTTGATATTTTCAAATGATTCTTGGAAATCATTTCCCACTCATACATTACCCCTTTCTCTATTAACCTAGTGAAAGGTAAACATTTACCTGCCAAGTTGTCTATGAAGCACCGGATGTAGGCCAGGTGCCCATGGAGACCTCCCAACTCAGCGAGGATATGAGGTGAGGACATGCCAGGGGTCGATTTTTTCTTCTCATGGTTGAATTTTATGTCACGATAGCATACGATGATGAAGAAGAATTTTATAGAGGTAATGCCAACAGAATATTTTTGGGGATTCATTTTAAATTATGATGTTGTAGTTTGTTGAAGACAGTTTCAAGATCAGTCAGGTGGTTTCAGCACTTTTGTGATTTAACCACCAGATCGTCAGCATGACACTCGATGAATTTCTCTAGGAAGGGCTTGAAGATGCGATGCATGGTGCACTGATATGTGGTGCCATTATTTTTTAGAACAAAGGGCATCACTTTATAATAGAACACTTTTTAAAGAGCCCTAAAAGTAGCAGCTTCTTCTTCTACCTAGGCCATCCGAATCTATTTGTATCCAGAGTAGCTACCCATGAAAGAGAGGGAATCATATCTGGCGGTTTCATCGATCAACAATTCTATTATTGGGACCGATATATCATCTTTCAGGAAACGCCTTTTGAGGTCCCTAAAGTCGATGCAGATTCTAATCTGTCTATTATTCTTTTTGACAGGGACTATGTTCACCAGCCAGATCAGTACTTCTCGTATGAAGATGGATCTGATCATCTTGTCAACTTCTGCCTCTATTTTGGAAGCATACGTTAGATGGGTCCTTCTAGTGGCCTTCTGGCAGCCTCGTTGATCTTCTGGTAAACCCAGATGATGAGTGAAAACTTCAATATTGAGGCATGAAATTTCTATTTAATTAGAGGAAAACACATCTCGAATTTTCTTTAGTAAGGAGGTATATGTTTTTTTTCTCCTCAACATGCATAGCCCCACTGATCAGAGTGGGCCACGAGTCGTCTTTTGTGCCTAGGTTTATCTCCTTAAGTCCGTTGATTATGTTGGAGACGCCTTCTTCAAACACGATAGGTTTATCTCTGAGGTCATCATCATCATCATCATCATCATCATCATCATCATATTCTTCATCTTCTTATAGAGATAGGATTCTCGAAACTAACTCTCAAATTTTGGGAGAGAAATCATCTTCTTCCTTAGTGAGTAAGGCGAGGGTAGTTTGGGGTCCTATGGATGGGTCAGGAGCATCTTTGGTAGGGGTTTTCATGTCATCGTAGAAGTTAGCCCATTCTCCTATGTATTTGGACTTGGTGGCCGTAACAGAGATCATGTAGTCAATTGAGACTACATCTAGACTTGCACTTGTGCATTCAACTTGGTTGATGGGTAATACATAATCTTCCCCAAGCTGCTAGAGGGGGTCCATTCAGGGCAATAATCCAATCAATTTCATTGACTGAAAAATGTTTTTATTCTGATTCATAGAACCCTACGTCGATGTAATGCAACCCACAAGACTGAAACGAGGATTTATCAGTGAGCAATGTCTTGTTTTTCCCATTAGTGCAATATTTGATGCACCAATGGTATGATGACAGAAGTGTAGTGTGCTAATTTAGCTAAGGCCTCCCCAACAGGACGTTGAAGGCCATACTTTTCCGCACTACCAAGAACTTAGAATCTGATGTGAGGTGTACAATTCAAGTTTTAAACTTTATTCAACCCAATGGTTTCTATTTGCTTTTGTCATATCACAACAAAGTTGTGGTGCATGGTGTCATGTTGTCTTCATCATAGCCCAGCTGACCAAGCATCCACTGCAGGACAAGGTTTACCCTAGAGCTATTGTCGATGGAAATCCTCCAAGAATCAATTCCATTTATCTTTCTAGACACATATAAGGGTTTTATGTTCCCTTAATTGATGACATATTCTTCCCTGTCTATGAAGGGGATGACAGTGTGACATTCTTCGAGATTGTTCTCCATCCGATAGAAATCGGCTGCTGCAACTTCAACTTTGAATTCCTAGAAACATATTAAGGCTTCGATGAGTTCCTCTTTAACTTCTGTGGATAGAATCAAAGTATCCAGGATTGAAATCATTTTTGGTACTGAATCCAGCTTCAATATAATGTCATATTTCTTCTTTAAACGTTGGAACTTCCCAGATTGGGGTTTCTATTTCCCAGATGCTTTAAGGGTATGAGATTTGGATGTAGATAGTTTGGCCTCTATGGAAGGAGCTAGCGTCACTGTGGTCCTTTCTGGGTTTGGACGAACTAGTCCGCCTATATATTATGGGTGATTTGGTATTTTTTTTCTTTCTATGAAGGATATTTCAAGGTAACTGGGCTTTTATTTCCTCTGTTGGGAGCGGAGGAGCATTCCAGTTCCAATTTTGTCTGTCAAATAGTTATTCCACGAGTTTATGTGATGTTAACGATTTGAGTTATGGTGTGGCCAGGAATTTGACTCCTACCATGATCAGGCCTTCCAAGAAGCCTCCAGCCTCTACAACTTCTTCCTCTGGCTCTCTATTTGGGTTGGGGGAATTCAGGTTTGTGTCCATAGTCTCCATTCGAGAAGGCTTCAATCAAGTGAATGACATTAATGGCGCCAAAGAATGGTTTTTGATGTGTCAATGTTTCTATCTGAATGTCTCTTTCTGATGGTACCATTTTGTGGGGTGGTTCCCATTGTACCATTTGGTGTGGTGGTGCTCATTATACCATGTCTATTGGTATGAAGTCTGAAAGTGTCAACACTGACTTCAGATTTTGTGTCATCCCATATTCTTTCTCATACATTATGCACTTCTGGCCTTTAGAGGACTGCAGGGCCGAGGAGAACAGTTGTCTAGTATTTAGAACTTTTGGGGGGCACGGTTGGTTGTTTCAACTACACCCAAAGGATGGTATGGACTTAGTAGAATTTCTTCTGGGTCATCTAATTGTCAAAATATTTCCTTTTCTTACAAGAGACTATTTTCCATTCCTCTATTTCTCTTGATTCTACGGTGGAAACATAATCCACCTGTGATGGTGGTGGGACTATCTTGACTTTCCCGGAATCCACCATATTTTATAGTAGATACTTGAAAATTAATCACTCTTGGATGGTATGTCCCTGTACCAGGTGATATGGACAATAATTGGGATAGTCGTTGAGTCCCACTTCATCAGCTCGCTCTGGCTCTGGCAGTAGGAGCAAGTTGCAATTCATGGTGGCTATGAAGTAGCCACAGACATGGTAATCTCAGAATGAGTAGAATTTATTTCTTCATTATTGGAACTGATTTCTTTTAGCACCTCTTTTCTCATATTGCTGAGGCGGGGGTGAATTTCGGCATCCATGGGGTCCTACACGGTTCGACGTGGTCCTCGTAACTGGAGCTAGTGCCGGGGGTGGCTTAATCATGACAGAAGCCACTTTAGATTTTCTCATTATTTTCCCAAGGGATGATGGGTCCACTCGGGACTTGAGATTAGTCCATTGCAAGGAGTCTTTTATCCTTTGAGAAATGGCATAGAAATCTCTAAACCCACTTGTGTACTTCACTGGGACTAGTGGTGTTCGTAAATCATCATGCAGATTATCGATACACATGGTGAGCATTTACTCATGGGGAAGTGGCCATTTTAGGGAATAAGTCCAGCCTTTACATTTGGTAATGAAGTATGAGACTCTTTCATTCTCTCCCTGATTGTAGTTCATGAGATCACTAACCATCGTCTTAGGAAGCGTTGAATTGAACTGGAAGAGAAACTGTCACCGAAAGTCCTCCCAACCTGTGATCGAGTTAGAAGGAAATCTAGTATGCCATATGAAAGCCAAACACTACAGGGTTCATACAAACCACTTGGGTTTTACTACTTCTTGCTACTCCGGAGTGCCCATCATGAGGTCACACACTACTAGAATTTGAGGTATTTGCAATGGGATCCGGTCGCAAATAAGCTTTTGCGACTGGGTCTTGTCGCAAATAGCCCGTTGCACAAAACGACGTCACAACTAGTATTTTTTCTAACAGGCTCATTGCAAAAATTACTATTTGTGACAGGAAACCGTCCCATCAAAAATAGATCTTCCATTATATACATTATATATATATAAAAACTTGTTGCAATGGGCCTGTCACACAATGTATTTGCGATGGGCCCGTTGTCCTGTCGCAAATAGTTCTCTGTTTATATATATTATATATACCTAAACCTTTTGCGACTGGCCCGTCGCAAAAAGGCATTTGAGATAGGTCCTTTTACCATAGAAAATACATTTTTAAATAAATAAATAAATATATATATATATATACTATTTGTGATGGGACCCTGTCGCAAAAGGTCAAGTCGCAAATACTGAAAAAAATAAAAAAAATATTTAATAAAATTATGATTAATGAAAAAATAATATTAATATTATTAAAATAATAAAAAAAATAAAAAATATTAAAATTCTCAATATTCGCAAAAAAAATGTAAAAAAATCATAAATTATTATTAGTAAAATAAACAACCATTAAAAATTATAACGCTAATAATAAATAATAAAATAAGAAAATATTAAAAATAAAAAAGAGAAAAAGAAAATTAAATTAAATTATTCAATATTCGCACCAATATAAAAGAGAAAAACTATAAATAGTTCATATTACAACAAATTTTGAATTCAAATGCTTTAAACATAACAAAAAATCACTAGAGGATAGTCTTCTTGAAGAGGTAGAAAAGCTAGTGGAGATGGTGGAGGAAACTCTATCCCTAAACTACGAGTTAGACATCAAATGTACTCCATCTACTTGTGCTGCTACTATTTCCATCGACACATCTCTTCCTCGTGTTGCTATTTCTGCTGTTGCTAGCATCGACACATATTCTCCTCGTACTGCTGCTGGTTCTTCTACTACTGTTGACACATCTCTTCTTACTACTTCTACAAACTCTCAATAATCCCATTCTGAGCTCACAACTGCTCTTATTTATTACTAATTATTACTAATTATTACCATTTATTACTAATTATTAATAATTATTAATAATTACTATTAAATATTAATAATTATTCCTAATTATTACAATTTATTACAAATTATTATAAATTATTATTAATTATTACTAATTATTACTAATTATTACTATTTATTAATATTTATCACTATTTATCACCATTTTTACTAGTTATTAATAATTATTTCTAATTATTCCAAATTATTGTTATTTATTCCAATTTATTTCTATTTATTTCTAATTATTTCAATTTAATGCTATTTATTGCTAATTATTGCTAATTATTGCTAATTATTTTAAATCATTT
Source organism: Viscum album (assembly GCA_963277665.1). NCBI lineage: Eukaryota > Viridiplantae > Streptophyta > Magnoliopsida > Santalales > Viscaceae > Viscum > Viscum album. The sequence continues at coordinate 201,678,665 of OY728144.1, forward strand.
CTAATTATTTCTATTTATTGCTAATTATTGCTATTTATTACTATTTATGACTATTTATGACTATTTATTTCTATTAATTGATTTTTATTATATTTATTACAATTTATTAGTATTTATTAGTATTTATTACTATTTATTACTAATTATTACTAATTATTAGTAATTATTACTAATTATTACTAATTATTTCTAATTATTACTAATTATTACTATTTATTACTATTTATAACTATTTATTACTATTTATTACTAATTATTACTATTTATTACTATTTATTACAAATTATTAGTATTTATGACAAATTATTAGTATTTATTACTATTTATTAGTAATTATTACTAATTGTGAATATTTATTACTTTTTTTTATTTATTAGTATTTTTCCTAATTATTAATAATTAGCATTAATTACTACTAATTACTGCAAATTACAGCTACTAATTACTATTTACCGCAAATTATTTATATACATTATTAATTATCATTAATAATTATTAATTATTATTAATTATTAAGAATTGGTACTAATACTTTCAATTTATTATTTCAAAAAAATACTGATGACAAAACAATTTAAATCTAATTTAATTACAACTAATCAACAATAATTAAAATTAATATTAAAAAAAACTATAATAAATAAAACATAAATATCTTTAAACTTGATCTCCTATAATTTTAGATGGCTTCACAACATCTTCGTAAAAAAACTAACTGAAAAAAATTATCACTCTAAAATTTGAATTTAGAGAGACTGAGAAAGTAGGAATTGAGAGGAGTGAAGGGAAAAAAGGATTGGGGGTATATATAGGTTAGATTAGTTGCGACAGGAATATTTGCGACGGGTATCCCATCACAAATAGTACTTTTTGCGATGGGTCCCGTCGCAAATACCTTCGGCCACATTAATTAATGTCGGCAGTTAAAAGGGTATTTGCGATGGGTCCTATTGCAAAAAGTTACCTCTCGATACACTATTTTTGACGGCACAACCTCCCATTGCAAATAGTTTTTATCACCGCCGAGTATTTGCGACGGTTCCCATCGCAAATACCCTCCAGCGGATGCACTATTTGTGACGGGAAATTCCCCCTTTGCAAATAGTATTTACCACCTCTCGGTGGTTGCGACAGGAGGTACCTCCCCGTCGCAAATATCTTTCTGCACGATTTGGCGCACAAACCGCGCCAAACCATGCGTATCTTTTGGCGACGGGACCCTAAGTCCCATCAGAAATAACTACTTATTTACGACAGGTTGATTCTCCCTTCGCAAATAACCCATCGCAAAAATCCATTTTTCCCGTAGTGACAATAAGAGGGGTAGTGCATTAGATGTGGTTCTGGGTCCCTCGAGCCATTTAATACTAGGAATACGAGGTTTTTGAAATTTAGAGATGGAAGAACGTTGCTCACCCAATCATGGTTGGGTTTGCGCTCTGGTTGTATCTGAGCGCGCCACCCCTCCATGGATTCTTGTCAAGCTGTTTGTTGCTTGACAGTGTTTAAGAGACTTTGATGCATATCCTACGAGGCTTGAGCTTGGGCTGGTGCGACAGTGGCCAGAGATGGGCATGCCGGTGCTACTGGAATTTGGGGCGGACATCCAGTTGGGGGTATCATTTGTGGGTTTACCTGAATATATTAAGGCTACCTTCTCAGTGCGAGGAAGTTTTTATATCCTTCTGGGGCTGAGTTTAAGTAGGTTGACAGTCCCGATTCCGAATTGAATGAGCCTCCGAGCATGGATTCATTCACTGGGATGAGTGCATGTGGCAAGGGCACCTTTTCTGGGAACACCTGCTGACATTCCATAGGGGGAACACATCTGACGAGGTAGCTCCCTCGACGTAGCTCAACATTAATTCACCTAAGATATTTTATCTCTTCCTCCTTCTTGGAGAATCGTTCCTTAAGAGTGAGGGATACATTATCAGGGGGAGGAGGAGTCGGGTCATAGACGACCTTGGATTTATTCTTTTCCTTGTTGGGGTTTCACGAGGGAGGTAGTGACAGATTAACTGAGGGGGCACCCAAATTTAAGACCGCTCTCTGGTTCCGGGTATTCACACCATCAGACTCGGTGTGGGATGCATCTGGGAGGGAACCATCTTCCCTTTCATCCTGTTCAATTTCTTATGAGATCTATGGGTTTGACATTTACCATGATCACTGATACATACCGTATTGGGGGCGGTGTACCTAGATCCAAATGTTAGGAAGGAATTCTGCCTCCTTTTTTGAACTTTATCCTTCCATTATGTGGTATTCATTGGGTTTCTTGGGGAAGATTGACCCGAAGGGGGCCCTGTTCTGACCTCATAATACGCCTTTGCCTCGGAGAGTGAGTGCTATAAGAGGGGGTAGAACATGTGACTCCTCTACCCATCGCTCTTCCTAGATGGGAGAAGACAAACATCCACTGTGCAGGGACTTGAGGTAAAAATGCCCCCAGCCTTGTGAGCTGGAGTTTTTCCTGTTCTTCTGTTGATGTGATATGGCTTAGATTTGTTCATTATATGGGGGAATGTTTATTTAAAAATTCCCCCAGCCATGTGGGTTGGGGTTGTTTCTGCATTGCGGTAGTTTCCTCCGCTATTTCCACCTTTTCAATTTCATGTACTCCTATACGGGTGTGAGCCGAGTATGAAATTGGGCCGGTATGAAGTCTATGGTTTTTTAAAGACATGAGCACTACTTACTGGTTTGATTCCCTTAGGACAGAAGCCTGTTGGATTTTCTTTGTTTCCTGACTCAGAAGCTTTTCTATGGCTTGATCTATTCGGTCCTAAAGCTTTTGAGACTTACTCCGTGACTGTTTTTGTTGAGTATCCCATCTTTCTTAAAAAAGTGTTTCATTTGATTGCTGCCTTTGGGTGATGATATTACATGATTTAATTTCCAATGAGGTTTGCTGGATGAGACACAAGGTGAAGTGTAGGGATCCATGTTCTCCCCATCCATGAATAAGAACAGTAGTCGGGGCATTTCTAATGAGGCAACGCAACTTGTGCAGTACACGGAGGCAAGATAGTTCAAATTTTCTCTTTTTCTCCTTTCGGATCGTGGCTGTCATGCAGATGGGAGGGATTCCAGGTCGATTAGATGGAGAAACTCCACTAACGTGTAGACATGGTCCGCATACCCTTTGTAGGGTAGGGATTTTTCTTTCAACTGGTGAAGGGTTTCCCATATATTGTGGTGAATATCATGCGTACATTCCCTAGAAAACTCTCCTGGTATGTCGAAATGAGAAATGGTGATAGCCTAATACATCACTAAAATATTTTCCTTAGCTAGTTGTCTTATCACAAGCAACATATCCTGCTTTTGACCTTCCGTGGGATCCTCTACTTGATGTTCCCATCTCGACGGCTTCTTAATAATTTCATTCCAAGCAACTGGGGTGGTGGGATCCTCATTGATATGAGAACAACATGGGGGTTGATTAGAAGATGAGCGTAGCCCCGGACCTTCCTCTGGTTGAGAAAGGACATCATTCATTTTAAACAGAGTTCGTGATATATCTGACTCCTTTCTGAGCACCTCAACATAAGAAAAATTTCTCATATTTGTTTTGATAACGGGAGGTCCTTCTCGCCGGTATGAATTTTGGTTTTAGGGAGGACCTTCAGAATTGGTGCTCTAATGGTGAGGGGTACTATTGCAAATCGATACCCAACCACGGGAAATGTCTCTACATCCTATACCATGGGGAGGACATTCAGGGTGCGCTACAGTGAGGGGAGGAACCTCTTTCTTCTTAATGTCATTTAGGGGAGGACCTTCTAGATGACTTCTGTGATAGAGATGACTACTATCACGGCTTGATACCAGGCTACATGGGGGATTTCTATTGTTCACATCTTGGGAAGGGCCTTCAAGATGTACTATAATGAGGGAAGGACCTTCTAATTTGTTGATGTTACTATGGGGAGGGCCTTCATAGCAACTTCCATTGCGAGGAGGGCCTTTGTAATGACTGTCATCATGGTGAGGACTACCATCATTACTTGATGTTCAACTATTGGGAGAAGCATATCTGCAGTGTATACTCTGGGGAAGACTATCAGGGCAGATGAAAAAAGGGGAGGAACTTCTTGCTGTCTGATATTCAAGTCAAGGGGAGAGCTACCCTGATGCACATCAGGATATATTCTCTCGTGATTGGTCATTCATAGCCGATGGAGTGAGCCCCCATGGGTGCTCTATGGAGGACCTTTAGAGCTGCTGGTAGCGACATTGCAGGGAGGGACTTCTCAAATGCTACTACCACTTCCATAATTTAGTAATGGACTAATTGGATCTTGAGCCTTTATTGATATATGTTTTAGGGCATCAAGAACCCCAGCTTCTAGGATAGAGGGTTTATGTATGCACTCTTCAATTTTCGGTTCACTTTGGCACATTTTATTTTTGAGTTATCTCTTGCGGGTAACCGGAGCCATCTGCTACTAGTAACGACCTTCATATATGGGTACCTGTCTTGTTGGGTCCCATTATGTCACTGGGATACCCTGAAAAACATATTGAGTTTTGGTAGGGATATATGCCTACCCTAGAGTGGCCACCAGGTTGGATCAGCGTCCCTCAGCTGAAATAAGTGTTTTTTCCTGATCTGGTTGTTCGTATATCATGGGATATTATTGTTAACCCTCCTAGACTGTAGCAGGAATTCATGAAAACTTTGGACTGACTAGACCAGTTTGCGAGTAAGTCATTCCGTTCGAGGAAACTGGGTCGTGGGCCTGGTTTTTCACCTTTCTTGCAGATGCAATAATGACTTGGAATGTTGGGATGATATGGTCTGAGATCAATATCTAATCATCCATCACTTCTAGGTTGTAGTGAGATACATCTTTGGATGGAATGAGTATGAAGGCCTATTCCGATATCGGAGCAGGGGTTTGTGCATGCTCCGGTCCTCCATGAGTTCCCACTAAATACCGAAAGTTCTCCTGTGATGGGATAGAGGAATGAGTCTACCACCAGTTGTATTCTCCAGTTGCCACCATATTTGACTTATGGTATCCATATTTACAAGTGGGGATTTTCATCTACTTTCTTGATGTTGTATTTGTCTCACGGTCTTTTTATGCATCCACAGGAATTTTACTCCACTCATATTTGCTTGACGCCCTATTTGGATGGTGGGATTGATATGCATCAGCAAGTATTTACGCCTGTGTATAGCTAGTTTTCATCCTATTTGGTTGACATTCTGGTTGTGCGTCAGCAGATATCTGCATCTACCTATAGTTTGACACTCTGTCTACCTAGTGGGATCGACGATCACTAGCAGGAACATGCATGTGCTCATATTGTGCCACCCTATTTCTATGGTGGGCTTGAGTGGAGGGGCGGAGTTGTATGTCTACCCATTGAATGTATCCGCGTTAGTACGACAGTGTTTTTCCTCAAGAACCAGGGTGATGGAATGTTCTTGATTTTATATTGGCCTCCCTTGGTGGGAAACCTGAGGGGCCCAGGTCTCTTGGACTTCAGCAGGTTTCCTTGGCATAAGGTCCTCCTCAGTGTGTGGGGGCCTGGAGATCTGGTGTCAGCAGCAACGCTCTCTAGCGGGGGCCCGTGAGTAGGACCCCTATATAGTTGAGATGATGTTTTCAGCATCGGCTCCATCTTCCTCCTTAAGATAAGTGAGGTAGTCATTGTCACGTTTGGGGGATAGGCTCCTGAAATAGTTTGAGATGACCACCGGGACCGCCTTGTGCTAGGGTGCCAACTACAACTGGCGAGTATTCACAGACTAGAGGGAATGTCTCACAGCCACCGCCATGGGGAGATTACCATTTCAGTGTTACTCTTTGATCAGTGTGTCAGGTACCCAACGTTGAAGACACTGGGTAGGTGAGGGGGTCATACTCTTCATTGGGGCCTCAATAGCTTGTGGGATCACTGATGCATGTGTCTGCATCAGTCATTGAGATGTCATTTGGATCGAAGGTTGCTCTGCGGAAACCTGCAACATACATGTATGACATACAGAACACAAAAACATTTCAGAGTAGCATTAATTTAAACATATTCATATCTGATGATTCATCTTGGCCCCCTTCCCCTCTTTTTTTCTTGTGGGGCGAAGGGTCATGAGTGGGGTAAGACCACAACCTTGGTTAAGGATTCACGTCGGGTTCACCATTTTTATTTCATCTCCAAGGTGGCGCGTTTGGTGCATATAGGGAAAAAATGGTCCAACATGCAACATACTTATTTCTAATATCATCGGTGTAGAACTGCCACATTGGTTAAGGATTGACGTTGGTTTCACCATTTTTTATGGCCTCCAAGGTGGTGTATTTTGGGTGATGGTGAAATGGACGACAAGAATCATCACCCGTATCTTTTTCTAGAGATGGTATCTTGTAAAATTCACCATTTATTTTGTTTCGAACCATTTTGTGTCATTATCCTTTAAAGGAGGGTTGGATTAACCCCATGGGGACAGGGTAATTTTCCCCTTCCATACTACGAAGGAGATGACACAGTCAGGTGGTCCCAACATGGGATTGGATGGGATTAAGTACTTGTGAAATCAGTCCTCCTAGGATATAACATCCTCATATAGTCTCCAATGGGTTTATTCGTGGAGTTTAAAACCCCAAACGACCATAGAATCTAGGATTCATGGACCTGCTTTACAAAGGTAGGCCCTCGTGGGTCGATGATTCAGCCAATGAAACTTAAGGACTCCATTGGTCGATAGGATGGGAAGTCAGGATCACCACACCCTTTTGGGGGAGGATTATTGTATATTCTGGTACTCTCTTATAGATTTAAGTAATGTTTATATGTTATTGAATCCTTCATTCATTCTCTAAGAGTGTATCCACATGCTACCCATTTTTTATAGGATCATCATAGGCATACATGGATTTGATGCTATAAAGGCAATGCTGGCTTAATCCATGAAATAAAGAACTCTGGATTTTATCATTATCCAGGGGGGACAAAAGGTGACTTGATGTTGGGATCAGACATATAAGATGGGTTTCCTACATATCCTTAGGAGAGGAATCACAACCCATGTAGTTCCGAATGGATGAGGCTTACGCATGGAAGCTTCCCCTAGGGGGGGGGGACATTATCAGGGGAGCCATTTTTAAAGGGCACACTTTTGTGATTGGGCCTTCAAGTAGGTATCCTACATATCTTGGTTTTAACAGGAATTAGAGTTCTTGTAGTTCATAATTGTTTGGGGCTTATGCATGGAGGCTACCCATTTTAGGGGAATATGATTGGGCAATCCCTTATGGGAGGGAACCCTTTTGAGATCCGGACTTCAAGTAGGCTTCCTACGTATCATGGTTTGATCAGGAATCAGAGTTGTTTAGATTTATGTGGATGTTGTAATTATCACAAATATCTAAGCTCACATGAGTCATGCTCGATGTAATAAACAAGAGGATGTGATAAACAAGAGGATGTGAGAGATCCAACCAACCACATGCTTCCTCTCCAACTGGTTGGAGAGGGAGAGCCTATGGTAGATGAGTCTAGGGCAATGGTTGGAGAGAGCACGAAGCGATGAAACTTTCAATGTGAAATGACATTAAAGGTCATGTGACTCATCCATAGAATATTGGGGACTTAACTCATTGGGAGTGCCCTAAAATGCATTCTGGGGAGGGGAGGAGTGTCGTCCTCATCAAAATGGGAGGTGAACATAACCCCTTTGACTGATAACTATTCCTAATTGAATTGAAAATTAGGTGATCACCTTTAATCCCTAGAATAGGGAGGTTCATGTTGGCATCCCAAGGTTGGACTTCAGGTTACCATGGGAATGTAGAGACACAAACATTCTAGGAGACCAAACTATTGTAGTGAGAGCCTTCATGACTCCTCTTACCATGGGTATATAGACTCAAAAGGGGAAGGCTGATGCACCCGATGGCATGATCATTAGGGTCCAGTGGATTTGGAGGAGGCATTGGCCTGATGCTGAAGGACTGGTTCATAGAGGGACTATGAAGGACTAGACAGTAATGGATGGGGGAGATTGGAAATGGAGGAAAGAATACATGAAAATACCCCATTCCATGTACTGATTTTTATGCGGGATGAGGGATGCTCTGTACACTGTAGTGGTATGTGGGAAGAGGGGTCGTCTGCGTACCGATGCAGTACACGGGCATTGGTATAGACCACTACGCACAACAGTGATATGCGGCCTATCAAGCCACTTTGGGTTCCATCCGCGTACTGATGGAGTATGTGGTGCCAACAAAAATATGAGTAGTGATACACTATGCAGAACAACATATTGAAAGAGGATTTGGGGGATAATCGTTTGTGGGTAGTTCATCCGTGAGAAATATGTGGTTCACGGTTTCACCAATCAGGTTTTTGGTTCTATTCTTATTGTTAAGTTCCTTAGTTTTATGGTTTTTAGTTGGCTATGCTTGCAGAGAGAATGATTTGCAATTCGAGCTTCACTGATGATTGGAGACTGAAGCCGGAATCTTCCCCAAGTTCTTTCTTCCAACTTCTAGGGTCCCCTTCAATTTTACTTCGACCATCATCCTTTTCAATTCCTTCTATGCTCCTTTTATTGAGCATTGGGGAAATCGTATCTATAGGCATGCACCACCATTTGTAGAGGCCCATGAAGAGATATCCTGACCCATGTAAGACTCGATCAACAAGGGTTTGCAAAGGTTGCAGTTTGAGATCATGGTTTTCAGAACCCTACCAGTATTCTTCATTCAGGAACTGTTGAGTTCGAGAGATGGTATACAGATGGATTTCATGTGCATGGTTCCTTCAACGATATAGTTAGCAGTCCATTGGGTTCACTAGCCATTGCTCCATGGGCCAGCGCCTCACTGATCATTCTGCGTACTAGTGATTCATGATCTAGGTGGTCTGTGAACCCTTCATAGTTCTAGTTTTTGGGCCACATAAAATAATTTGAAAACTTAAATTCCTTCTTGTTTCTTTGGAAATTTGTAACTCAATTTGAGTCCATTTACCTTTCTAGACTCGTAGAAGTACTTCATTCCTTTTGCAAAGTGATTATGGGATTATTTTCTTCCCTTGGTGAAATTTTCAAGACCCTAAATTCTTCTTTTTTCTTAAACAGTAGAAAATATTTTATCCACATTATATAAACAAAACATGAACAGAATCACTTATTCTCCTCTCTTATTTTTTCCATTTTTTCCCATAAGGAAAATATATACATATTTCCTATTCAATATATATATAGTCTCTATATTCTCTTCTCCTAGGTGTTTATCTATATCTTAAAGAACAATAGAAAATTAAATTAGGTAATATTCACAATCCAATAATAAGATTCCTTCAAGTTCTTCTAATCATTCCGAAAAACCATGGAAGAAACTTCACATAAAATAAATAACCATGAAACACATAATTTTACACATGATTTATATGTTGACTAAAAAATAAAACACACTAATCATATCCACTTTATCTTATCCTCACACCTCCCACCAAGGGGTCAATAATCTTCATTAATGAACTTGGGATCAAAAATTTATATAAAAATTATATAAGTATAATAAAATATATTATATAATTCATCAATATATATATATATATTAAAAATTATATATAAAAGTATAAATAGAACACAATATCTATATAAATAATTATAAATTTATATTGATTATGATGTATATATTAGTGAAAGTAATTATTCATATTAAAAAACCGAAAGAAGACCCTAATTAGAATCCAAAATAATACCCATTATCAAGAAAAAAATATTTAAAAACCATGAATGATAACAAAATATTATAAGTGAACAATCAAGCACCGATTAACACCTAAAAAACTAGAAATAGATTTTAAAATATTTAAAAATTTCAATAATCATATACCTTTGATCTAAAATTGAATAGATAAGGTGGTTGTCGAGTTTAAAATTTAGATTTTTGAAGGGAGATTCAACGGTTGGACTGTAGGGTGATAGTTATAATGATAATTGTTAGTGTATAAATAATAGGGTGGTGGCATGGGGAGAGATTAGATGGTTGAAATCATCAGAGCCCATGGGAATGTGGGATGCCATGGAAGGCTTTGAGAGGAATAATGAATAAGGATATGCATCATTAATAATGATGTAAATTGATTGATGTAAAATAGTGAGTTGATGCAGCTTAAGTGGATGATAGGACAAAAATGATGAAGGGGGTTTGGGGAATAAATGCTATAAAGAACAACAATCTGAATGATAAACACGAACAGATATAGTCTAGAAGTAAATAAATCATGCATGAAAATTTAAAAATGGGGACAAATTTATAAGCAAAATGATTGAACATTACCTTGTGGGATTCCAACAAGAAATAAATGAAACTAAGGTATTACTACATTGGATAAGGGAAAGGTTGTTTTCTGATGGTAAAATAAAAGATAATATGGATTTCACTAAATAATACGAAGAACATTGGAAGATAGTTATTTTAATCATATTCAATACTATATTTTTATGAATGGATGACTATCAATAGAGCCCTGAATGGTTTTCATCCTCTTCAAACAAGGGAAATCATGAAAATTTTAGGTCATGAAAATGTAAGGTGAATACTCTCTACCACACATGATAAATGAACAAACCCTCTCTTTCAATATTTGTATAAAACATCAAAACACCACTAATCACTGTCTGATGATGAACATTACTCATAACCCTCTCCATCTCTGTCTCTACTTCCAGCTACCAGCACCTGTAAGACAATTATATTGAAATTAAATAATCATGTATATTTATATTTAAAATTAAAACCAATAAATGTTTTCGAACTAAATGATTTTGAAATTGTGTGATTTACATACTCACCACCAGTGATCAATGCAGTACCACTGAGGACAGATCTTGACATCTTCTGATATAAATCAATAAATGATTTCTGCAAAGCAGATATCTGATCCCCCTATTCCGGAATTTTTGTTTTCCATAGAAACAAATTCTCTCTCAAAATCTCAGGGTAGAAAGTGACTACAACCTGAAGTAGATACAACTGAAATACCCGGTGTCCTACCAAATACCTCACACGGTAATGGTCCATAACTCATCCCACACACTCGCCCAAGATTCTCTTTTCCAAGGACTTTACCAACTTTGTCATCCTGGGATACTGAGTAGGAATGTGTGGGATTGAAATCCCATCACTCTTTAATTTTTACCTATAAACCAAATATCAGTCATATTAGAAGAAATATATATTAACATAGTGACAAAAGATAATAACATATTATAATGAGAAATGTATTCATACCCCATCTTCTTTTGTAGTCTAACTAACAAAACTCCCATAAGATTTTTTATGAACATCCAACCACAATTCTGTTTAGGGTTCTTGGTGCCCTAAACTCTATGAATGCATTAAAAAAAGATAAATAAAAAATTTAATATATTAAATAGAGAGTATATTATTATAAATATTTAAACTAATGAAAATATTACCAAAGTTAATGAGATTCTAGAAAAAATCTTTGACCTCGCAGTGTAAGGGATGATTTTCTTAGCCCGACTTGATGAATTATTCTCTGAAAGATCCTGAAATAAATAAAATGTAATTTAATAGTAATGTATGAAATGCCATCTCCTTTTCATATACAATTATAACTGTAAAATGATATTAATATAATAATATATATATTTAAATACCATGTGGCTCTAATCACTATTCCTATCAATAAAAAATTTCCAAGGCTCTTTAGGTACCCCATTGCGTACATTATTATACATTTGTTGGGTGCTCAACGATGTATCATTGAATTTGTTCCAAAATATTTATTTAAAATCATCCCATTTCTTTCCCAAATTTTTCAACGTCCACTTTCATGCTAGCATATCAGCAATGGAAAAGTGGAAAAACATCTATACACTAAGAGTAATTTTGAAAATATTAGCATTTAATAAAATAATTACATTCAATTACACCATAATTTATTAATATTACCTTTATTTGTAAATAAAAAACATCATTTTTACAAGATTAAGGCATATGCCTCCAATAATCATTTTTTATGGGAAGTGTCACCAGATCAACCACTAGCTGGCCTATAATATAGCCACGTAATCCCACAACACCATCTATAGGGACCCCATAAGAATCAAATGGGACAACTATCTTTAGGCCAGTCAGATTCCATTAATCTGAAATTTTTACATTTTCTCCACAATATCATTCTTTCTATATTATATGAAAAAACAGTTAGTAGTATAAAAAAAGTGAAATAAAATTATTAATATTAAAATTTGTACCTATAACAGTCACCCTCCAATATCCCCATAAAAAACTAGGAGTGGCGCCCTTATCCCTCAGTGCTGATGCTGCTAAATGGGTAGGCATTGACTGAGCTACTGATGGGATGCTGACGGAGGGTGTGAGAGAGGTACAAGGGGAAAGCGTATTGTGTCTCAAGTCCTATAGGGAGGGAGACATATGGATCATCATTAGTGGTTGTGGTCAATGGAATGTCAATTGATAGTCGAATGGCATTAGTACAAAGCTTCCTCCTTCACACTCCTATCATTTAATCCAATAAAATTAAGTTCAGATCACATATTTCAAAAAATTCTTATAGAAAAAAAATAGAAAGATAAAAATGCGTAGTACTAAAAAAAATATACACATCAATGATAATTAATGACTACACAAATGACATAATTTGTTAATAAATGAATGGACAACAGCACATGAAATCATTTTCAACTTCAATCATGTATGTTTCCTGATCCATCATAACTGCATATACTTCATCCACCCTTGAAAGAATAATATATTTAATTTCATGATGGAAAAATAAGTCTGCTTCTTTCTGTTGATGGGATTCAATGTTATAAGTCAAATCTTCCACTTCATCACCCATATCACACAAGTCACTTTGTTTCACCTGAACAACTACACTCCACCCATCATCCACAACATCATTAACATAATTTACCATTTTTTCTTGAGATGATAAGATATACAAATCATGTAGTTCACGGTTACCAACATCCATCAAGCGATAGAATTTCATATAATTAAATTGCAAGGAATATCTTTTAACACCCCTGATAATATCCACTCAATTTCATTGGAATAAAACAACTGAAAATGAACATGGTAGTTTAATTCTATAATATCAGTCAACTTTCTATACTATCCCACTAGAGAAAATATAAATATGCCACAATTATGTATTTTCAAACCCTCTTCTCGATCGACTCTATAGAATCTAAATCCATTCACATTGTAAGCGTCGAACTTTCTAGCCTGTTTTAGAGAACCTGAAGCAATAAAATTCAAATCTTATGACAAATTTTCTCATGTATTAGTATTAATGATCTAAAATAAGTAATATACATTATTATATTTACAAAATATACGTATTAACCGAATATCTGTATTGATTTCAATATTTATGAACATGCGCATCATAAAAACCATTCTACATCTCTTTATTAACATCTTTTGTTATATCATTCTCATTTAGTGTTTATAATCTCATTCATCTCTTTGTTTACATCCTCATGTATTCAATAAATGGATCTAAAATTTCACTATTCAGCAACACATATCTATGTTCTTTTAATAATTCCATTTCTGTCAGTGTAACATTTGATCTCCTCCCAACTGATCAACCAATAGAGGAAAGATATTTGATTTACCATGTATTTTAGATTCTATCAATGTGTCATCAACATGTCCAAATCAATGCAATCTTATCTCAATATCATCCAATTATCTAGAAAAAAGGTAAGAAACTCCTCTGCCAAATAGACTTCTGAAATAGAGCCTTCAATTTCAGCTTTATTTTTCATGTATGATTTCAAATGCCCAAGATATCTAGGAAATGAAATAAAAAACATAATTATATATTTAATGAAGTTCCAAGAATTTTTTACTAAAATTAAAAATATATATATAAATTACCTATCAATTGGATACATCCTATGATAATTTACAAGGTCTCTTAATTTATCTTCCTCAACCAAATGAATAGTTAAATGCAGCATGAATGTAAAAAACGACGGAGGATTGATCATCTCTATTGCACAAAGTGTCAATACAGATCTCTCATTAAGGTTTTCAAGATCAAATGGATGTAGAGTTTTCTCACATATTTGTCTAAAAAAAGAGAAAAATTGGAGTACAATAGCAGTAACCTGTTCAGGTATTAATGTATTCAATACCAATGGTAGTAACTACTGAAACAAAATATGTGAATTTTGGATTTTTGATCTAGGTAACCAATGATGATTTAAGTCAACACAAATTGCGATGTTACTTGAATACCCGTAAGATACATTCTCATGTTTTAAAATTTGAATGAATGTATCTTTATCCTTATTTTTCATTTCAAAAATTTTCGGAGTATACTTTCCATTCTCATCTGGCCAGAGATCATGCTTTATATTAATTGCTTATAATTATTTCTGAGCATTGAGATGATCCTTTGACATTCCATGCTCATTAATAATGTGAAGATCAAATTTTGACAAACATTCTTCTCAATATGCATCACATCAATATTATGGCGTAACAAATTAAATTCCCAATACAGAAGTTTGAAAAATATACTTTTTTTCTTCCATTGGTGCGTTCCTATTTCACTTGACAATGCACTTTGAAATTGGTTCCCACTATCATTCAAATGATTCACCTTCCTAAATTCCGTTTCAATATTTTAAAGTTATTATAATATTTAAAAACCTATTAATAACTTTTGAGGTGGTTTAAGATCAATGAAACCCTTGAATTTTAAATTTTTCTTCCAAAATATGTGAGATATAACGAGAAATCTTTGATGACACAAGAAGATCCATTTTCTAATATGAGGTAGCCTTTCGGGCTCAAAATCAATGCTAAAAATAGGACCAAAAAAACCCATGTAATTGTTCTAACCAGCTAAATTCCCAAGTCCAGGGAAGTCACTAATGTTCCAAATTAGATTAGCTTGCATTTTGTACATTATTCAAGAAGATGCATTATATGTCTCAACATCATTTCTCCATAACTCCAATAATTCTTCAATTAAAGGAAGCAAGTATACATTAATATCATTTCCAGGATTTTTTTTCTGAGAACAATCATTGAAATGATAAAAGAAATTTTTTGCATACACATCCATGGAGGCAGATTATAAGGTATCAAAATAACCGACCAAATGCTATAACTGGTACTCAAAGTCCCAAATGGGTTGAATCCATTGGCATCCAATCCCAATAGAACATTCCTATGATCAGATGAGAATTATGGATGTAATGAATCAAATTTCATTAACGATTGGATATCTCTTGGATGTCTCATTAACCCATCATTGTTATTATCTACAAAACTCCACTTCATGTGTTTGGTGGTTTTCGATACCATGAATAATATTTGCAATCGAGGATTTCAAGGAAATTAATGAAAAACCATTGTGGGTGTGTTCCTTTTCTTCTTCTTCATGGAAGTATGTTGATCTAAACATCCAACATCACCTATTGACTACCATCTATAAGAATAATTATTTTTTTCAATCCTCGTCTGCTTGAATCCTCTCCTTAATAATGCATACAATCATTGGGACACACATATATTTTTGTATAATTTAGACCAAGATTGTTAACAAGTTATTTTATATCATAAAAGCCTTAGGGATATTTTCTTTAGGAAATGCATCACAAAACAATTCCAATATCATGGAAATTACCTTATTTGAAATTCCACATAGGCATTTGATATGGTACAACATCAGCAGAAAAGAATGTTTTTAATATTTCAAACATCCAATATACAACTCTTGATTTACATCGTCAAATAAACCATGAAACACATCTGTCTACTCAGTTATTTTTTAACTTACATTAGTCTCCATATAATTAAGAGGAGGATCCAATGATATGTTAAAATCTTGATCTGGCTGTCCTATAGTCTCAGAAACCTCAATTGTCATGTTGCTATTTATAAAACCCTCACTGGTGGTTTTGATATGTTTCGATATGAATATTGGTGTCTTGAAATACTGAATGAATCATTTATAAGGTTTTAAATTTCATTGTCCACTTTTGACAAATTTGGGATCTCATTATGTGGATTGAAATCAATGTGCAACCTTTATGCATTGTTCAATTATTCGTTCAAAATCCAAATCAAATATTGAGTAGGGAATTTTGTCAATATAAAGTGTTCATAAACTTAATATATCTTCAACCATCTTCTAAATTTACATTTAGGACATGGAAATCTTATTCTCCCATCAAAAGATTGATTAGAAATTGAAAAATCTTAAAAATCCTCCTAACCATTAGCCTACTGAGTTGTGTTCCTTAGTAACGTGATCTAGCTTCTATCCATATATATCATAATGTGCCTACACATTATTAAAAAAAATAAAACAAAAAAATATTACTAAATAGTAAAAGATATTCATATATACTAGCTGGAAAAAATATGAATATATTAAATTATGTTTTCCTATATAAATATATATGGTAAACAATGAAGCATTTTAAAAAGTTTAACTTAATTCCATAAAGTCTAGTTACGAGGAAAATGATGTGTAAAAGAGATACATTTTTCATTAAAACCATTATGAAACCCAAGAGGAAAAATACTTATTGAAATCCATTTTTAATAAAAATATTCTTTTATGAAATCATTGGAAAAAGTACCAAGATCTAATGTCAATAATAGATTAGAGGACCAATATGATTATCAAAACAGTTAAGCTACTATAACGATTCTAATTTTTATTTAATGGATATATTTTGAAAAATATTTTTATTGAGTGAATTGGTTGATTGATGATAATTAATGATTTGTTATTCAAATTTTATTTATTTTACGTATATTTATGATTTTATTTATCATATTTCTTTTAATTTCATGAATTTTATTTTTATGTATGGATGAAGACACCATTCAATTTATCAGTGGATAGTGGTAGTGAAGAGAGAAATAGTGAATGGTCGTGTGTTAAGTGGGAAACATTGTTACTCTGATGAGGATTGGGAAATGATCAATGAGGTGTATTGTGAATTAATTAAAATTATTGATTCCAACAATAAAAATTACGTTGGGAATGATCATGACTTCATGGACATGCTAATGAGGCGTTCACCCAATGTGTGGTTTTCCAAAAAACATATTCCACCCTTCCTATAACTAAGATTCTCCAACCTTTAGAAATTATAGATTTTATATAGGCCGATTTATAAATGGACTTAATTTCTAGTTTACCAATTATAGTGGTTTTTATGTTATCTATGTTATAGTTTATTTCCTCTCAATGTATGCTCATTTCCTATTATTGAAACACCCAAACATGGCTGCCAAAATGGACAATGTTTTACTCTAAGAGATCATTTATCTACACATGATACCTTCTTCAATTGTTAGTGACTATGATCTAATTTTTCTCAGTGACTTCTATACTGAGTTGTTTTACTTACATGGCACTAAACACTATTTCAACTCTACCTAACACTCACATATAGATGAAAAAATTGAAGTGTTTAACCACTGTCTTGATACATATCTTTGTTAACTTTGTGGGAGAAAAACCAAAATGTTGGTTCTACTGTTTACCATGGGAAGAATTATACTACAACACTACCTGAAACACATCAATAAACATCACCCCCTTTGAGGTAATCTAAGATCACAAGACGCTAACAATTATTAGGTACCTACCACATGAAATCAATGTTTTCATGGTGGCTACTTCCTTATAAGATCAGGACTAGGCTTTGAAATAGTTCAAGAACCACCTAGGATTTACCCAAGATATCATTCACAAACAAGAAAACACCCACATGTTCTCGATTAATTTTCCAGATGGTACCCATGCCTATGAGAAGCTCCAACCCCACAAGCAGTACTCCATTGGTAGGAACATCAATCATCAGTCATCTCCTCATTATTATGGTATATTACCTATCATCTAAAAAATTGGCCCAATCACTTACCAACTAGACCTACCTTCTAAAACCCACATCCATTCAGTATTTCATGATTCAAATCTAAAAAAGGAGGTGATACACCATGCACCCCCACCTCTCTACATACAGATCTAGATAAATATGAATCCCCATGACCAGAATCACACATGGTGTCTTCTCATTGCTTCATGCTCTAGGATAGTGGTTATAAACCCTAGTTTTTAATTAAATGGAAGGTCCAAATAAGAGATGATTCTACATGGGAGGATGAGTTTGAACTCCAAAAATAATCTCCCACTTTTATTCTTAACAAAAAGACTAATTCTCAAGAGGTGGCCAATAATAAGATCTAGGACCTCCTTGATGAATGGAAGGTTTACTATAGAAATGGTAAAGTTTTACATTTAGGGGAGAAGGTCGTTATGCCATGTGGGATTATATTGGGTGGGATCAAAAATTATTAAAGGGGAGTAGGGAGCATACTGTGGGGCTATATTTTCAATTAGAGGGAAGTTTACGACTATTTATTAGGAAGGTAAACTATGAGAGTCCTTGAGTGGGTCTTAAGTCTTTTGTTACTTCCTCATGTTTTTCTCACTATATTATTGAATTTCCTATAACAATATACTAACCATGGATCACTACTCATAACACTTAAATAGTCTCTTACCAATCATCCTTATATAGTGAATTGTTAATGTAATTCTAGATTTCCAAACAAAAATTTTATTACCACCATTATGTGATTAACCAATTATGAGATGTGATCATAACATCCAAATGATCTTAAGTATAGTTTTTTACAGTAGCACCATTAATCAAGAAGCAACAATATATGAACAATAACATGTAATATAGTAAAGCACATGGTAATCACCCCTTTCCCCTTCAATTTCGCAGATTATTTCATTATCTCCCTTAGTATAATTCAAAACATCCACCCATCAAGACTAATATTATGATAATAGAACAATTATTCACAAATAAGAAAGATAATTATGAAATCATCTACCTCGACTTAATCTTTGAAGAATGTAGTGTAAGAATAAGGACAAACTGAGGATCAAGAACCTTAAAACTTGAAAGTAACCTCCATAGAACCTAATCATAGAAACAAATCACTAAATATTAATCCAAATACTATCCAAGAATTAAATTACAAAATTTCATAACCACATAAGAATAAGGAGAACAAGAATTTTAAGAGAGAAGGGAGAAAGATGAACCTTGCCGGGACCAGCGGTGAGGGGCAGAGAGTTTCTAGTTTCGGAATGGTGGAGAGGAGTGGCGAGAAGCTTGGTCTGGAATGGCGGTGAGGGATGACAAGGGTCGAGGGGTGAGGGAGCGGGTCAGGATTGGTGGTGATGGGAGGAAAAGGTTTAGCATTAGTTTTTAACAAACTAACACTAAAAAACCACTTCTAAAAAAACACCGCTAAAGTCTGATTTTGGTTTGGTGGTAGGTACGATGCATGCATGTGGTGACGTAGGCAAGACACATGAACATGGTGATGCAGACAAGATGCATGCATGATGTTTCCTTAGGCCTTTGGGCCATATAACGGGCTTCATTCCCACTGGACCTTTGGGTAATGTATTGAACAAATAAGTCTTGATGGGTGGGATATCCCTAGGGGGTGTTATGGCCTACCCTTCCGGCCTATGTATGTGGTGTGTGTGTTTAATGTAATCATCCCCCAAGCACCTAATATATATAAATATATAATTATAAATATAATAAATATATTTATTATTGAAATATATTCATTATAATTTTATAATTATTTAAATAAATAAATATTTATTTTGATAATTATAAATAAATATATTTTTATATATATGTATATAATTATAAATTTTTTTATATACTTATATATAGGTAAATATAGTTATATATATTTATATAATTATATATTTTTATAAAATTATTAATATAATAAATATATTTATTATTTAAATATATTTATTATAAATTTATAATTATTTAAATATATATGTTTATTTATAATATAATTATAAATCAATATACTTATAAATACTTTAATATAATTATAAATATATATATATAATTATAAATATATATATAATTATAAATATATTTATTAATGTATAAATATATATTTATGAAATTATAATAAATATATTAATTTATATTTGTATATAATTAAAATATATTTGAATAATCATATACATTTATGTAATTATATATATTTATATAGTTATATATATTTATATCAATATATAAATATATATAAATATAAAAATAATAATTTTATTTATAATTTAAATAGATATATTATAGTTTTATAATTATTTATATATAATTATAAATATAAATAAATGTACTTAAAAAGTATTTATATATAAGTATAAATATAGTGAATATATTTATTAAAATTTTATAGTTATTTAAATAAATAATTATTTATTCATATTTGTATATATAAATAAACATGTTTATAAAAATATTTATGTAATTATAAATATATTAATATAATTCATTTCAACTCGGCCTGAAGGCCTTAAAATTTTTTTATTTTATTTTTCGTTAATCCCCCCTATATGGGTTTTGGGAGAGCCCTTACATAACCCACAGACCAAGTGGCACAAGACCCATTACATGACCTAAAGGCCCAAGAGACAATGTTTAGTACGTGACCCGAAGGCTCAAGACCCACCAACATAAGAACTACCCCTTCCCAACATCTACATCATTGAAGGTGTCTGGGTTCACACCTTACATGGTTGGTAAGCTGGAATTGCCCTATGCTGAGTTGTACGGTGCCTTGTACCAATGATAATCTTTATAACCTCTCATTCTTCCAATCAAATTAGCTTTTCTCTGTTGGATGCTTCTTTGTTCTGAATCCTCATCAGGGGCCTTTCTCATGTGTGATCTGCAGTAGGATGCATTTGGTCCTTTGTGGCCCGGAGGCCCGATGGCTCGATGGCCTATGGGGGACCGAAGGCCTATGGTGGCCCAAAGGCCCTATATCTTGAAGGCCTTTGGTGGCCCAAAGGACCTTAGACTCGTAGGCCCAAATCAGTGACCTGAAGTCCCAAATCAAGTGAATTATTCCATCTTCCACAATATTGCACAATACAAAATATAATAATGAATATATTACTGCTTAAGTAACCCAAAAATTTACCCCCACTTAGATTTGTATCTGGTTATTTCAGATTCCAAACAAGAGCCTCTACCACAAGGTTACAAACTCGTTGGTGTAAATATATTAATATATATATATATATATTAATATATAATTATAAATATAATAAATATATTTATTATTTAAATATATTTATTATTATTTTACAATTATATATATATATTTATAATTTTATAATTTTATATATAAATTAGAGAATTATTAAAAAATTCATTTAAAAATATTAATTATTTAAATTTAAATCATATTTTTAGTGCTAAAAATTAATAAACAAAAATGAATCATTATTATTCATATAAATTACAAAAATATTGGAATTATTTCATTTATATTAAATAAATATATGTATAAATAAATATTACAAAATGATTAAATATATTTTTAACAGTATTACTTAATATATAATAAGAAATTAATAACGAAAATTAAATAAATTAAAAAATATTAAAAATGGAATTCATAACATTTACATGAATTACAGACACAAACATCCACACACACACACACATACATATATACATACACATACACATCAATGCATGCAGTTATAGATGTAAATATATTTTAAATTATTTAATATGAATATAAATATATATATAAAAAATATATTCATTTAAATAATTTATAATCGTTTAAATAAAATATTAATATATTATATTTATCTTAATTATAAACATATTTTGTAATTAATGTATGTAAATAAACTATTAAACATTGTGACTAATACAAATTTTAAAATTTTATATATATAAAATTATGAAAATAAGATTTATTTTTATTAAAAGGTGTATAAATCATATTTATATATTATATTTACATATATATACTTATTGTAATATAAATATTATTTAAACTTATATAAATAGATATATTTATTTGTAATTTTAATTATAAATAAATATTTTTATAAATATTTATATGTAATTATAAATATATTTATATAATTATATATAATTATATATAATTATATATATTTATATAATTACTCCAAAAGGCTTAGTCATGGATTTGTAGAGAAAATCCGTGACCCCAAATTTTTTAATAAAAAAGAAGCATACAAAACGGTACGATAAATAAGTGTACGAACAGTCCACACCAAATAAGTAGTTAAATCTTAGAATTCCCACTATTTCCCAATTTTCTTGGAAATATTCACCTACCCTTGGGGTGTCGACCTCTCTGCCACATCTTGTGTTGCGAGGGCACATGGTCCTCCTCAAATAATGATTCGTAAGATTCCTTCTCCATAGAGAAGATCCTGAATTTCTTGGATAGATCTTGAAAATCCATCTTTTGGATGGGATCAGTAGCCATATTCAATGTTAATTTCCAACAAAATTTGGCTAGATATACAATCATTGAAGCAAAATACCTATGGATCCATCATAGAATAGATATCCTCAAGTTGTGTGAAGAACCATTTTGCGGCTCATTAGTTAGGAATTCCACAAGCCTTTCACATTCTTGGTACCATGGAGGAATGATACATGAGTTTTTATCCCTTGAAATGATACAATATTCATATTAGGCCTTGAAAAAATTACCATAAGAGTTTTTCACAAGATCAGAATAGTTTGACAGAAAACTTCATTCCCTATCTTCAATGTATCTTCTATCCAGATACTTCACCTATTAGGGGGTTCCTGATCAATAGATGAATAAACCCACGTGGATATGGGGGCACATGCCCTGTTCCTCTGGTGGATAACCATCTTAAAACATTCATCATCCATTAAAATTTTCTTACCTTTGGAATTCAACACCATTGATAAGTGTTCAAATTTCTTGGGTGTTACATAATTTCCCTTCTCATATTGAAGATCCTTTATCAAATCATTATCATGAAGGTTATGATATTGAGATCCATTGCAAGTTGATATAGAAAACTCATAATTTTTTTGCTTTCCCTTATGGGATCTTGAGAAAACAAGATACCCCAGGAGAATAATTTGATCCACATTATCTTGTGAAAATTCCCCTCACACAAAATCATCTTAGTCTTCAGGTGCAATATTTTCCCAGGACATGGAACCTGAGTTCCTATCAGCAACCCTACCCTATACAGGTTCAAAGCTAGGCCGAGTCCCCCCATCTCCACATGTTGTCTATTAGCAGTTTCATAATGAGAATAATCAACATTATCTACCATTTTTCTATTTCTAATAGTCAAATTATTAGTTTGATAGTCATCCCTACCATGGGACTGCATCTATACAGGCTCATGGTCAGGCCGAATCCCCTCTAGCTTTACTCGCATTTCACTTGTAGTTAAAATTTCATAAAAAACCACATTACTTACCCTTTGGACATTAATAAGAGCTATATCATCAGTATGAGATTCATGAATTCATGTCCTATGTGCTGGTATCACCGAAACACTCTTACCTACATTTGTAAAGGACGTCCCAATAACATCCCGAATTTATGGGGCATTAAATTTATCAGTTTTTCTATTTTACAAGAAAGTTATTTCATCATGTCCTATGGATGAACATAAGACACACTAAACATACCTCCTACAGTTAGCAGCCTCACGACCTATGAATTTTCATTCTAAGAAAAAAATTAGGAAAATTTTAATTTTCAATCCACATATTAGATTCATTATAATTAGTTTCAAGTTACACTCTGCCCACTAATGTTGAACACATATCAATTTCAACAACGAACTGAGCATAATAGCACAATATTACCTTCTCATTTTCCTTGTCCATGTTTGTTTGTATCCAAATTGTTAAAGCAATGTCATATATAATTTTAGGGTAGTAAAAACACAATTTATCACATAAACCCTCACCCACAGTTGTTAAAATACATTACTTACCTCTATTGGACTGAAGAACCAGTCCCATTCATAGATACGAATCATTTCGGGTTTGAGGGAGATCGAGCCGAATCCCCAACCGTTCAACGTTAGATCTTTCAAAGGAAATTTGTAATGGAATAAACCTCTTGAAATTAAAAATAATTTTCTGCATTGAAAACCCCAGACACTTGATAACCATTCAACCAATTCAGTAAGTCTCCATGGATTAGATCCTCTAGGTAAAAGCAAGCATGCATTGAGGTAATTCATACCCATTTCCATCCTTTTTGAAACAACATCCAAGTTGGCCTTAACATTGGTGAAATTACCCTTGTGATGATGAACTCCAAAATAAGAATCCCTAAAGATAGAGAAATACATATTGACTACCTTGTGTGTTGCTTGAGCATCAGTGACCACCTCACCTTGAGAAACATCCCGATTAGTAGAAAATCCATTATGAGAGTCAAATCTCCTTGGAGTAAGGAAATTATTTGCAAGAGATTTGAAGGAGGAAGCCACCATGGATCTAAGTTGAATCATCTATCATAGGGTACTGCGAGAGGCTACCAAAAACCCTTCCATCCTTCCTATAAATAATTATTATTTATATATTTATCAATATATAAGTATGTATAATTATAAATATAATAAATATATTTATTATAATTTTAGAATTATTTAAATATTTATATTTATTTATAATTATAATCATAAATAAATATTTTTATAAATATTTTTATATAATTATAAATATACCAAAAAGGGTACAAGAGCCATAAAAACCTTCTCCTACAAAAACATTATTGAAAAATAAAAGACAATACACGAGAAAGTTAATGGAAAGGTTCAAACAAAGGGAATTCCATCATCCAAAAAATAAAACTACAAATAATGAGAAGAAAGATCATCCCCATCCTCAAAAGGTCACCCAAATATCCCCCAAGGTGGGGGTGCATTTAATGGAAAGGAAAAGGTGGCCATGTCCTATAGGTTTGTCGTTCAAGGTTCATCATCTAGTTCTCCTACATGTGGTACAACATAAAATGATCATGTTTCTAATGATATTATGAAGGATGAAAAGAATTGATCTGAATCTGGAGGCTCTCAGGGTGGGGGATATAAATATTATGAATGAATGAGAAAAGATGATTCTACATTAATAAAATTTGCGTCTGAGGTGGAGGTCTTAGATAGCGAGATTAAAGAGGAGGTTGCGGCACTTTTGTAGGAGAAATTTCTTTTGAAAAGGGAAGATGGTTTTTGGAAATCTTCATCACAAACCAGCTCACCCTTTTTTGAGAAAGGAGACAATAAATATGAGGGATATAGTAGTACCAACTTGGATGTTGTGACTGATCTAATTTAGAGAACATATTACATGACTTCATTGATTGTATCAGATGTCCCTAAAGTGGTGGTTGTGGAAGAAGTTGTTGTTGTTTTTCCTAGTTAAGGTTAGGACAATACATCAGGGTACTCATCTTATGGAAATAGCTTGCAAGTTATTGAGGTTATGGATGACCAAGAGGGTACTTGATAGAATCCTAATTAGTGCATGTGAGGCAGATACTACTGAGGCAGGGGTGGAAGGGGAGGTAGCCGAATGAGTTCTGATGGTGTGAAAAATGTGGAATGATCTTACCCATCTCAATTTTCTAATCTTATAAAGATTAATTTTAATTCTTTGGGAAAATCCCCAATTAAGGAGTGTGAATTCATAGGGTAAATTAATTTCAAAACTTCTCCAGAGGACTATGAAGGTGAAATGACCCCATAAGTTCTCATGACATATATGAAAGATTGGTTTTAATTTCAATTGGAAATTACATTTGAAAAAATGGAACATGATTTTTTTGGATATAGGGACTATCTTCTAGTCCAGAAACTTTTATAAAAAAATATTGAAGATACATACTGCTTCAATATGGGGATGGAATTTTGAGATATTTCTTGGAAATATATGTGTTTCATTATTCTAGAGGATTATGAATCATCATCAGATGATGATCTTGCAATGCCTCAATAGAACACAACATCACAAAGAGGTCGAAATACAAAAAAGGGTTCCTACCCTATAAATATGGGCTCCATTGAGAGTGGCATGACTTTATTTTATACTTTATCAGTTTTGGTAAATTTTTACTTTGTTGTGTGTCGCTCTTATTTGGTTTTTTTGGCACTTGAAATTTATAATAATGTTTATGGGTGTGACTAGTTTTTCCAACTCACACTCAGACCTCTTTGGTTTATAATTAAATATTTAAGTAAATTCCATATAGACATTTGTACACTTATTCTATATTTATGCATATCCTACAGACATGTGCACATATATGTACACATATATACATTTGTAAACATACGAAATATACATATACACATACACAAAACACACACACATAACAAAATTAATGCTCAAATGTTCACATTGACATTGACATAAATATATATGTTCAAATATCACATATTAACAATAAAACATTTATATTTTTATAATTGTTTGAATTATTAATATATATATATATTAATATATCATATTTATATTAAGTATATAAGTTTATTTTTTAATTAATGTATATAAATACACAATAACTTTTGAATATAAATATGAAAATTATATATATATATATATTAATAATATTTTTTATTAATTTTTTTATCAGTGATAAGAATAGCGCGGATAAAGATCCACCTTTATCAACTCTACAAAAATAACTGATAAAGGGTACACTTTTATCAATGATTTTTAGCACTAATAAAAGATACCTTTATCAATGCTTTTATCTAGTTCTCATAAAGGTTAATCATTTATCAACACTTTATGTTTAGTTTTGATAAAACCAAGCAATAAAAAAGGCACGATATTTGGTAGTTTCGTCCATGAATGAGTTAAGAAAAGGTGTTATAGAGGATTAATGGGTGGTTTTGAAGGAGAAACACATAAGGGGGTCTTATTTGTGCAAGCATCATGGTAAACTTTCCTTTACATTTGGAGTTCATATGAAGGAGTGAGATCTCTCTATCATAGGTTTAAGAAGGGAAGAAGACTCTATGTTTCTCTATTCAACATTTATATGTATCAATTAAATGAAATTAAATCCCATTACACATATATAATTAATAAACATAAATTTCATATAAAAACCATTTTAAATTTCAAAATAACATGAATAAAACTCACGAATCGTCATAAAGAATGTAGGTGATTGATGAATTTAGAGAGTTTCTCAACCATATGAATATTAAATTGTGGATGAAAATTAGAGGAATGGTATATAATCTAATTATTGAATTTGAATAAAATATCAATTTTACTGAATGATAACACACTTTTTATTGTCTCAGGTCAAATATTCTCCACCAAATTATTTATTTCTTTTATTTTCTTTCCATTTCAAATTATTTTCACTATTTAATTTATAATTTATTTATTCATTAATCACACATTCATTTTTGAATAATTTAATTAATTATTTTAAATATAAACAATATTTATAAGTATAAAAACACTTCATGAAGAGTTATTAGTTGAGTTTCCTCCTTTAGGGACAACCCATGGTTCACCACTACGCTACACCCAATTAGAAAAAAAATTATTAATTTAAGAGGGTCGTGATAACCTTTTATCAAATTTGGTACCATTTATAGGGAGTGTTTCTAGCTTAATTGAATTCACATCACTTTTGAAAATATTTTCCTTATTTTATTTCTTATTTCTTTATTTATTTCTTCTTTATTTTCATTCTCACACTAATTTTATTACAAATTTCAATTCATTATTCTATAATGAGTCGTAGTATATTTAACAAATTAAAGAAAGTGGACAAAATCACCATGATGGTTAGAGACTATTCACTAAACTAGCATAATATGTCACGACCCATCCTCGGGGCCCGTGTCGCGACTACCCCAAGCCCGCCTTCCATAGGCCAGGGGCTGGCGACTAGCACCAAGGCGTAAATACCAACAAAAAGGGAAGGCATTGCCTTTGAAAAGTAAACAAGCACCACAGAGTAAGCAAGCGGAAAAGTAAACACTAAGAAAGAACAGAGTACAGCTGAAAGTGCGGAAAAGTAAATGGGCCAGTATACAAACCCAAACTGAAAGTAAAGTACAACTCGAAAGGGAAAACAACAACTGTAAAGTAAAAGCCGCTACACCGAGCTGTCCACTGGAAATCCCACCTGAAGGGTGGGTACAGATAGCTCCACTTCTCCTCGGGTTCCGCCGTCCGCTCCGAACTCGTCCCGCCCAGTGGTCCACCTCCAGGTACCGTCCTGCTCTGCAAGCCTCAGCCAAGATCAACGCTGTCCATCGTCTGCAACCAACACAACGTAGTGCAGGCATAGCCCGTGCAGGGGTGAGTATAAGCTACTCAGTAGGGACCCCGAGACCCATAAAGGTCTCCAAAAATCCACAAAAGATAAACCAAAAAGGAAGATACAAACACAAAGTAACAACCAACACTACTTAGGTATATGCCCATACATATACCTAAATCATCAATTCCAATATGCTCCAACCTCCGAGCCCAAGTACAACTCAGTCCACACATGAAAATAAACTTATCCCACACAAGAAAGAAAAACGAAATCCACATAGGATAGCACAACTCAATCCACACAGGAAAGAAACAGGATTCATCTCACACATGTATACTTCTTCGAAAGACGATAAAGATGATCTCTGATCCATCTAAGTCATCAGACCCACGAAGGATCGATAGGTAACTAACCCCCGCAAAAGACCCACATAGGATCGGGCCCACACAGGACCTGTAGGCGCTGGTTCACAGAGGACCGCTGAGCGCAGACGCACACAGGATCGGACCCACACAGGATCGGGCCCACACAGGACCTGTAGCACTGATCCACGTAGGATCGCTGAGTGCTGTAGTCGTCGTCGTTGAATCCACTAAGGATCTCTGTACTGTCGTCGTCGTAGTCACAGTAGCAGTAGCAGTAGCAGTCACAGTCGCAGCCAGCTCAAGGGTTCCCGCACACAGCAAGCTCATTCGGGAGGGTCCGCTCCACGAGTCGAGAGGCTGATACATCAACTGTCACAAAGTCCAGAGTTGATGTATCCAAATGTTCCGTATCTTCAACAGGAACTCAACGCAACAGACGGCGCGTCGATCGGACGCCCGGTCTGAGAGTTATTGACTTTTTCGTCCCAGGGGCCCGGTTGGGTTTTAAGGCAAAACCAACATGACCGTACTCCACCTGCATCCAAAACTCAGGCAGAGTATGCCAAAAGATCCGTCTCACTATGAGAAACACAGCAAAGCTGACGGCACGTCAATCGGACGTCCGTAGATCAAGATATGAGCGTTTCCGCTCCGAGGGCCCGGTTGGTTTCGTGTACGAACCAACCCGGCCGAACTCAAAGTATTCCGAAACTTTGAGTGTGATATACCGAATCGACCGTCTCGATCCAAGGATCGCATCGCCGCTGGCGGTTCGTCGATCGGAGGTCCGTAGCTCAAGTTATGGCCAAAAGACCGAAATCGATTCGAAAACGGGGGGTCCGGGTCCGGGCCGACCCGGCCCGACCCGAACCGGGTCGACCCGACCCGGGTCCGACCCAGCCCGGCCGGCGGCAGCGTGGCCTGGAGCCGCCCGGGTGCCACGCGCGGGCGGCAAAGTCCCCGCCTCTTCTCTCTGGCGGCGCGGCTGAAGCCGCACCTTTGACAAAACCGCCCCCCCACGTGGGGGCCTGCTTTTGAGAAAACGGGGGGGGGGGGGGGGGGGGGGGGCGCTGCCCCCCCTTTGTGTAACCGCGGCCCCCCCTTTATGGGGGCCGGTTTTGGCCAGCCGGGGGAATTTATTCCCCCGGTCCTTCTCCCTTCCGGCCGGCCCAACATGGCCGGCCGGTTCTTCCTCAACGGGACCGGAAAGGCCGGTCTCCCTTCCGGCTTCTGACACCGACGGCCCGACGAGCCGCCGGTCTTCTCGTTCCACCGCGGCCCGGAACTGGCCGCATCCTTCGTCGTCCAGCACGGTGCGACGACACCGCGCCCCTCCGCCGCGGCCCCGCTCCGGCCGCGGCGCCTTCGGTTTCCTTCGACGCGGCGCAACGGCGTCGCGTTCTTGATAAACTTTCCGTGGCGCGGCGCGACGACGCCACGCGATTTTAGCCTTGCAATTCCCGTGTGGTGCAACGGCACCACGCCATCTCATTCATCCGCAAGGAAATAATAATCAAGGAAAGAGGAGGGGGAATTCGGCCATGTTTGTGTGGTCCGACCCCCCTCTCGTTAGATGATAACCCTTAAATATTTATCCATAAGATTATCATACTAGAACCAAGAACTAGAGTAAATAAATAATCCACAACAAACCCCTACCTCGGTTTCAAGTACGATGTTCGTCAACAACCCGCGGAAGACAACGTCGCGGAGGTCGTGCGTCGCGGTAATCGTTCGTCAATTCTGTTGACGAAGAGGTACGTCGTTGGTGAATCTTCGTAAGCCGACGAAGGAAGTCCGAGGAGGAAGCGGCGTTCCCTTTCTTTGACACGGAAGGCGTCGTCGATATTCGGAAACAACCGGCTATGAAGAAGAGAGGAGCGGCGTTCTTCGTCGGAGCTCGAAGGTTCTTCGCGTTCTTCATCAAAGTTTGAAGAAGAAGAACGAGCTCTCCAATCCTCTCAAGATGGCTAAACAAAATAAAGTAATCTAAGGCTTATTTTATTTACACAAACATCAACTTGAATTTCCAAGGTTTGAAATTCAAATCAACCCACCTTAATTAATTAAACCAAGTTGTCAAACATTAATTAAAGGGGGTTATAGGGGAGTTTTGAGAGAAGATGAGGAGTTGGGGTTCGTGTGGGCCCCACCACACTTAATCCTCCCAAGGGAGGTTACGTGGATGTGGGTCCCACCTTTAACTCCCTTTGGTAGAAGTTAACCAACAAAATAAAAATAAAAAGTGTTTCCACATTTTTATTTAACTTCTTATAATTTCTCCCAAAACTAACTTTCGTCCCGCATAAAATGAAACCTCGGAAAAGGTCTCCATAAGCGAATAACGGCGCTGCGAGTTCATCGGTGCCCTCAGATTTCAATTTCGAGCACCGGATCAAAAGTTAGAAATTCCCGCTCATTCGTTCACTGAACGTACCCGAGCCAAACTTCGGAAATTGATTCCGGGCACTCCGGGCCTTGGAATCAGGTGCCGTCAGAAACCGCGCTCTTGTAAAATTCCAAAGAAAATTAAGAAAAAATTTCCCTTGAATTTTACGGGTCTTTACATTACTCCCACCTCAGGGCTTTACGTCCCCGTAAAGATACATTATAAACTAGGGAAACAAATGAGGGTACTGAGCACGCATCTGAGCCTCCCGCTCCCATGTGCTCTGCTGGAGGTTCCCGTGCTGCCATCTGATGTACACAAGAGGAATTGATCGACCACGTAGGACTCGCTCCTGTCGATCCTCGATCTCCATCGGGACCTCCGTAAAAGTCGCCCCATCGTCAACGTCATGCTCCCCATGGTCAATGATGTGCGTCGGGTCGTGCACGTATCTCCTCAGCTGAGATACGTGGAAGACGTCATGCACCTGGTGCAACTGAGGTGGTAGAGCCAGGCGATAAGCCACCTCGCCAATCCTGCAGAGGACCTGGAAGGGTCCGATGAAGCGCGGAGATAACTTGCCGCCTCGGCCAAATCTCCGAATACCACGTCGAGGTGAGACCCGCAAGAAGATGTGGTCGCCATCCTCGAACTCCAGTGGCCTCCACCTCCTGTCAGCGTATGACTTCTGCCGGCTCTGAGCTATCCTCATCCGCTCCTGGATGACCTGGACCTTCTCTGTCGTGGCCTGGACCATCTTCGGTCCCACAAGTGCTGACTCCCCAGGGTCTGTCCAGCACAAAGGAGATCTACAAGGTCGGCCATACAACGCCTCGTACGGTGCCATCCCGATGGTGGAGTGGTAGCTGTTGTTGTACGCAAACTCCACCAAGGTTAGGTGGTCCTCCCAGCTGCGACCAAAGTCGAGGACACATGCACGGAGCATGTCCTCGAGAGTCTGAATGGTCTTCTCCGTCTGACCATCCGTCTGAGGGTGAAAGGTTGTGCTCAGATGTAGCTGCGTCCCGAACACCTCCTGTAACCCCTTCCAAAGCCGGGAAGTAAAGCGAGCATCTCGATCGGAGACGATAGATGATGGCATGCCGTGGAGCCGTACAATATCCTGAACGTAGAGACATCCCAAGCTCTCCACTGAGCCCTGATCTCTGATGGGTAAGAAGTGTGCCGACTTGGTGAGTCGGTCAACAACCACCCAGATGGAGTCGTGACCTATGGAAGTGCGTGGAAGTCCAGTCACGAAGTCCATAGATATCCCGTCCCACTTCTACTCCGGGACCTCCAAGGACTGTACCAAGACTGCTGGTACCTGATGCTCTGCCTTCACCTGCTGGCAGGTGAGGCATCGAGAAACGAACTCTGCCACAGCCTTCTTCATGCCCAGCCACCAGTGCAGTCGTCTGAGATCCTGGTACATCTTCGCCACTCTAGGATGTACCGCCAAAGGAGAAGTGTGAAAATCTCTCAGCACCTCCTCTCGCAAAGCGACTGGTACCATGGTACGTCCTCTTAAAAGGACGTCGTACTCTGTTCCAAGGGAGAAACCATCAAGTGTCTGTGCCGAGGATATCTGTGCACGTCATGTCTCACAGTCAGTGTCCTCTCGCTGTGCCTCTCTGACCCACTGCAGTAGTGGAGGGGTGACTGTGAGAGACTGGAGGAAGGCTGCTCCATCTCTATCCACGATGGATATCTGCAAAGAGGCTAGCTGCTCCGTCGCCTCTTCAAGTAGCTGAATGCCCGTCCTCTTGCTGAGGGTATCAGCTACTACGTTCCCCTTCCCAGGAGTATAGAATATCTCAAAGTCATAGTCCTGGAGGAACTCGAGCCATCGCCGCTATCTCAGGTTCAGGTCCTTCTGTGAGAAGATATACCTGAGACTCTGATGATCAAAAAAGACTGTAAAGCGCTCGCCCATCAGGTAATGTCGCCATGTCTTCAGAGCGAAGACCACTGATGCTAACTCCAGGGCATGGGTAGCGTAGTTCTGCTCATGCGGCCTCAACTGACGTGATCCATAGGCGATCACTGCCCGCTCCTGCATCAGAACACATTCGAGTCCGGTCCCTGATGCATCACAGTAGACTACGTACCCTACTCCCTCCTCAGGAAACCTCAAGATAGGTGCGCTGGTCAATCTATGTCTCATCTCCTGGAAGCTCTGCTGACATCTGTCTGACCACACGAAGGGTTTCCCCTTCTTCGTCAAAGCTGTGAGTGGTGCCGCAACTCTAGAGAAGTCTGACACGAATCTCTGATAGTATCCAGCTAGTCCCAAGAAACTCTGAACCTCAGTCACGCTCCTGGGTGGATCCGATGCTAACACAGCCTCGATCTTCGCAGGATCTACTACAACTCCCACCTCAGAGATAACGTGTCCCAAGAAGTGGACCTCACGTATCCAGAACTGGAACTTCGAGAGCTTACCATAAAGCTGGTGCTCTCAGAGTGTGTCTAGTACAACTCTCAAGTGATAGGCGTGCTCCTCCTCAGTCGTGGAGTAAATCAGAATGTCGTCAATGAATACCACGACAAACCGATCAAGGTATGGCTGAAAGATCCTGTTCATGAGGGCCATGAACACTGCTGGAGCATTGGTTACGCCGAATGGCATAACCAAGAACTCATAGTGGCCATACCGACATCTGAAGTCCGTCTTCTGCACATCCTCGTCTCTGACTCTGAACTGATGATAGCCTGACCTGAGGTCTATCTTTGAGAACCACCGTGCTCCCTTGAGCTGATCAAAGAGGTCATCAATCCTCGGTAGCGGATACTTGTTCCTCACTGTCACCTAGTTTAGGCGACGATATTCAACAAAAAGTCGCAATCTCCCGTCCGCCTTCTTGGCGAACTATATCAGGGAATCCCAGGGTGAAACACTGGGTCAGATGAACCCCTTGCCCTGCAAGTCCTCCAACTGTACCCGTAGCTCTCAAAGCTCGGCGGGGGCCATCCGATATGCTGGAGTGGATATCAGGGCTGTCCCGGGGTAAAAGTCAATATAAAAGTCTACCTCTCTGCGAGGAGGTTTCCCTGGAACGTCGTCGGGAAAAACGTCCGCAAACTGATCCACCATTGTAGGAAAACCAGGACTCCGCACGTCAACTGCTCCAAGGATGAGGCTAGCCAACTGATGAGTGATGGGCTGTCCTCTCCTCCGTAGAAATCCATCCTGTGCTGCAAAGGCTCCCTTCTCGCCGGTGAAGGTGAACCTGCTCCCGTCGGTGAGTACACATCGCACCTTGCGCCTAAAACAGTCAATCTGCGCATGGACCATAGATAGCCAATCCATGCCCAAGATGACATCGTAAGGCCTCGACGCTGCTACAAGAAGATCCAAACCGAAGCTCTCGCCTCATAGAGTAATCTCACACTGTCGGCACCAGTTCGTAATCGTCGAGTCTGCTCCCGTAGGAGTCTCTAGTTGTAAAGATCGAGCCAACGGCTCTGTCGGAATCTCCGAGCTCCGAACAAGGGCAGCGGCTATGAATGAGTGACTCGCTCCTGTGTCTATAAGTACTACAGCAAGGGTGGAATAGACACAGATAGTACCTCGAATCATCTCGGGTGCGCCGTGGTTGTAGGCCTCTGCTGCCTGGAGTTGTGCCTGTCTCTGCCCGCCAGCTCCCTGTGGTCGGGGTGGACCTCCTGGTGGTGGTGGTGGCAGAGCCTCGAAGCGTCGCCCACCACCTGCTGCTCGGCCAGCTCCTCTGCCTCATCCGCCTCCTCCCTGCGGACCGCCACGGTCAACCCTCTGCCTCTACCTCGGTGGTCCCTCAACCGTCTGATGCTCCTCGGCACAGCAGGTCGGGCAGTCACGAGCCATGTGGCCCTGCCCGCCGCACGAGTAGCACTATATGCCTCTCGAAAGACTGGCTCCGCGATGTGTGTCCCGAACTGCTGAGACAGTGTCCTAAGGTCGTCAGCCTGAAGGTCTGGTCTGTCTGGACCCCTGAGTCATCCGTCGACTGCCTGCTTCAGATGACTCTGCTACGTGCTGCCCTGCGGTGGGTCGCGACGCTGGTGTAGACTCAGCAAGGAAGCTCTCGATCAAAAGGGCCCACTCCAGTACTTCTGTCTGAGTCGGTATGCTGAGGGAGATCAGCGATGCCCTGATCTCGTGTCTCAAACCCTGCTCGAAGGTCCAGGACTGGAAGAATGGGTCCCGTACCATGTCGGTCAAGTAGCGCGAGAGATCAGTAAATCTCGCCGAGTACTGAGCGACCGTCATGCTGCCCTGCCGCAGTTGAAGAAGCTCCTAGATGCGCACCACACGAAGGGTGGCTGGGACGAACTCCGAGCGGAAGAGGCTCTCAAAGTCCGTCCAAAGTAAAAGATGCCTCATCGTGCACCTGGAGCATCAAGATCCACCATCGGCCCGCTGCTGCGTGCAGTAGGCTCGCAGCGAGGATCACCATGAGGTCTGCAGGTGTCTTCACTAGCCTAAAAACTCACACCACTGCCTCCAGCCAGTCCTCTGCTGCCTGGGGGTCCGTCTCCCCACGAAACCTGGGTGGTTGCTGGCACTGAAACTCATGGAGTGCGCTGAGGCGACGTGCATCGTCAGCGGCTGGTACTGGAAGCATCGGTGGCTCGACGGGTAGTGCTACCGCCGGTGCCACTGCTAACAAAGGGCCCTGCACCGAGGACTCGTCGCTCGGTGGGCTGTCGTCACACTCGACTCTCGGAACCCTAGCTGGCTGCCGTCGTGGGGCCATCCTGAAAAGGAAACAGGTGCACCACGGTCAGAACAGTATACCTGGTGAGCTGATATAAAGTAATCACAAAGAAAACTTTGAAACACACACGCAATCAATGTTTTCGTGCATTAAGTCGGAAATCAGAAGTCAGGGTCCTGGTGTACGGATATGTCGGCCGCTGCACCAACACTGGACTCCCTGGACTGTTAACCACACTCAATACGCTAAACATTATTGCTTCACATAGAAAAGATCAGAGTTCGCGGTAGAACCGAACTCCTCTGAAACCAATTAGTCACAACCCGTCCTCGGGGCCCATGCCGTGACTACCCCGAGCCCGCCTTCCATAGGCCAGGGGCTGGCGACTAGCACCAAGGCGTAAATCCCAACAAAAAGGGAAGGCATTGCCTTTGAAAAGTAAACAAGAACCACCGAGTAAGCAAGCGGAAAAGTAAACACTAAGAAAAAATAGAGTACAACTGAAAGTGCGGAAAAGTAAATGGGCCAGTATACAAACCCAAACTGAAAGTAATGTACAACTCGAAAGGGAAAACAACAACTGTAAAGTAAAAGCCGCTACACCGAGCTGTCCACTAGAAATCCCACCTGAAGGGTGGGTACAGGTAGCTCCACTGCTCCTCGGGTTCCGTCATCCGCTCCAAACACGTCCCGCCCAGTGGTCCACCTCCAGGTACCGTCCTGCTCTGCAAGCCTCAGCTAAGATCAACGCTGTCCGTCGTCTGAAACCAACACAACGTAGTGCGGGCATAGCCCGTGCAGGGGTGAGTATAAGCTACTCAGTAGGGACCCCGAGACCCCTGAAGGTCTCCCAAAATCCAAAAAGGATAAACCACAAAGGAAGATACAAACACAAAGTAACAACCGAAACTGCTTAGGTATATGCCCATACATTTAACTAAATCATCAATTCCAATACGCTCCAACCTCCGAGCCCAAGTACAACTCAGTCCACATAGGAAAATAAATGTATCCCACACAGGAAAGAAAAACGAAATCCACATAGGATAGCACAACTCAATCCACACAGGAAAGCAACAGGATTCAGCTCACACAGGTATAGTTCTTCAAAAGACGATAAAGATGATCTTTGATCCATCTAAGTCGTCGGACCCACGAAGGATCGATAGGTAACTAACCCCCCCAAAAGACCCACACAGGATCGGGCCCACACAGGACCTGTAGGCGCTGGTTCACACAGGACCGCTGAGCGCAGACCCACACAGGATCGGACCGACACAGGATCGGGCCCACATAGGACCTGTAGCACTGATCCACGTAGGATCGCTGAGTGCTGTAGTCGTCGTCGTCGAATCCACTAAGGATCTCTGTACTGTCGTCGTCGCAGTCACAGTAGCAGTAGAAGTAGCAGTCACAGTCGCAGCCAGCTCTAGGGTTCCCGCACACAGCAAGCTCGTTCGGGAGGGTCCGCTCCACGAGTCGAGAGGCTGATACATCAACTGTCACAAAGTCCAGAGTTGATGTATCCAAAGGTTCCGTATCGTCAACAGGAACTCAACGCAACAGACGGCGCGTCGATCAGACGCTCGGTCTGAGAGTTATTGGCTTTTTCGTCATAGGGGCCCGGTTGGTTTTTAAGGAAAAACCAAACCGACCGTACTCCACCTGTGTCCGAACCTCGGGCGGAGTATTCCAAAAGATCCTTCTCACTAAGAGGAACACAGCAAAGCTGACGGCACGTCAATCGGACGTCCGTAGCTCAAGATATGAGCGTTTCCGCTCCGAGGGCCCAGTTGGTTTCGTGTACGAACCAACCCGGCCGAACTCAAAGTATTTAGAAACTTTGAGTGCGATATACCGAATCGACCGTCTCGATCCAAGGATCGCATCTCCGCTGATGGTTCGTCGATCAGAGGTCCGTAGCTCAAGTTATGGCCAAAAGACTGAAAGCGATTCGAAAACAGGGGGTCCGGGTCCGGGCCGACCCGGCCCGACCCCCCCCCCCCCTTGGGTCGGCCCGAACCGGGTCGACCAGACCCGGGTCCGACCCGGCCCGGCCGGCGGCAGGGTCCGGCTCGGCGGCGCGGCCCGGCCGGCGGCGGCGCGGCCTGGCGCCGCACGGGTGCCACGCGCGGGGGGCAAGGCCCCCGCCTCTTCTCTCTGGCGGCGCGGCTGAAGCCACACCTTTGAGAAAACCGGCCCCCCACGTGGGGGCCTGCTTTTGAGAAAACGGGGGGGGGGGGGGGGCTGCCCCCCCTTTGTGTAACCGAGGCCCCCCCTTTATGGGGGGCAGGTTTTGGCCAGCCGGGGGAATTTATTCCCCTGGTCCTTCTCCCTTCCTGCCGGCCCAACATGGCCGGCCAGTTCTTCCTCAACGGGACCGGCAAGGCCGGTCCCCCTTCCGGCTTCTGACACCGACGGCCCGACGAGCTGCCGGTCTTCTTGTTCCGCCGCGGCCCAGAACCGGCCGCGACCTTCGTTCATCCGCAAGGAAATAATAATCAAGGACAGAGGAGGGGGAATTCGGCTGTGTTTGTGCGGTTTGACCCCCCTCTCGTTAGATGATAACCCTTAAATATTTATCCATAAGATTATCATACTAGAACCAAGAATGAGAGTAAATAAATAATCCACAACAAACCCCTACCTCGGTTTCAAGTACGATGTTCGTCAACGACCCACGGAAGACAACATCGCGGAGGTCGGGCGTCGCGGTAATCGTTTGTCAATTCTGTTGACGAAGTGGTACTTCGTTGGTGAATCTTCGTAAGCCGACGAAGGAAGTCCGAGGAGGAAGCGGCGTTCCCTTTTGTTGACACAGAAGGCGTCGTCGATCTTCGGAAACAACCGGCTACGAAGAAGAGAGGAGCGGCGTTCTTCATCGGACCTCGAAGGATCTTCGCGTTCTCCTTCAAAGTTTGAAGAAGAAGAAGGAGCTCTCCAATCCTCTCAAGATGGATAAAAAAAATAAAATAAGCTAAGGCTTATTTTATTTACACAAACATCAACTTGAATTTCAGAGGTTCGAAATTCAAATCAACCCACCTTAATTAATTAAACCAAGTTGTTAAACATTAATTAAAAGGGGTTATAGGGGAGTTTTGAGAGAAGATGAGGAGTTGGGGTTCGTGTGTGCCCCACCACACTTAATCCTCCCAAGGGATGTTAAGTGGATGTGGGTCCCACCTTTAACTCCCTTTGGGAGAAGTTAACCAACAAAATAAAAATAAAAAGTGTTTCTTCATTTTTATTTAACTTCTTATAATTTCTCCCAAAACTAACTTTCGTCCCTCATAAAATGCAACCTCGGAAAAGGTCTTCTTAAGTGAATAACGGCACTGCGAGTTCATCGGTGCCCTCGGATTTCAATTCCGAGCACCGGATCAAAAGTTAGAAATTCCCGCTCGTTCATTCACTGAACGTACCCGAGCCAAACTTCGGAAATTGATTCCGGGCACTCCGGGCCTCGGAATCAGGTGCCGTCAGAAACCACACTCTTGTAAAATTCCAAAGAAAATTAATAAAAAATTTCCCTTGAATTTTACGGGTCTTTACATAATAAAACAACTTCTATCTTCCCATATGTTCCTACACAAATATTTCATTACTCATAGCACATACCATAACCTGAGGTGTACAACAATGGATGGGTGGAATGATTCCACTAAAAAAATCAAATGCCTCCATGCCATTATGATAATGATTATTAAACACTAGGGACAATAGAAATGATAATTAAATCCTTACCATTAGACCAATATATAAATACGTAACAAGTTGA
This sequence comes from Viscum album, assembly GCA_963277665.1. Lineage (NCBI taxonomy): Eukaryota > Viridiplantae > Streptophyta > Magnoliopsida > Santalales > Viscaceae > Viscum > Viscum album. Next base: position 201,718,111 of record OY728144.1, read on the forward strand.
GATTAAGGATATTAGAAAAATAATGGTGATGATGGCCGCCACCTTTAAACCATTCATATATCATGGACCCCCAAAACAATAACTAGATAATGATGAACTAATTATAATATTATTTTCTTAATAGGCCATCATGGAGTTTGAAGAACAATTATAAAATCCTTAATTCTCAACCCCTTCCAACTTTTGTTTTGAGGCCCATCATAAAGAGTGACTACTTATATATTAAAATATAATGGGTGTTTACTTAAATTGTTATCAATTTGATTTTAATATTTATCAAAATGAAAAGATAACCATCCCCATTTAATTTGAAATTTTAGATTCATCACAATTATTGGAATCCTTGGATGATGATGACACTACAATTGAGGAAATATGAATAGAATAGAATATGGAATAACCCCTTACTAATTCCATTGAATGTTACTCAGAGGCACATAGAGAATAAGAATCCATCACGGTAAAACCACTAAAGGGAGTAGACTATTCCTTATATTTAATTTTTTTTGATCATTAATTACTTGGAATTCCTACTGAACCTCTTTATAACTTCAATGTATCACCGTTAAATCCATTCATTTCCCTATAAAGTGAAATGTAAAAAGTGAAATCCATTTAGGAGAAGTTTGTATTTGAGTTTAAATAATAAATAATTAGGGAACTTTCTATGAGGACACTACTTCCTTGATGATAACTAGAATATAAAATGGATAAAGATATTATAATTCACAGGGATCACCCCAACTTCTCATTCCTTTCCTATATCTACTTATTTTTTCATTAATTATCAGGGTGGATTATTTTAACTTCCTTTAAGGGTAAAAAATTCTTAATGTTTTCTTAAGGACACTAGGAAAAATATTATGTGGCAGTTTCTATTATGGAAACTAGACCCACCTTATAATCCTGGATGACCACTAGTACTTCCAAGATCTAAGTAGTATAAATTCAACACTTTTGGGTAGGTCACCTTAGGTTGCTTTTATTTTTAATGAATTTTATTATATATTTCCATTTAAATAAATATATTACATGTTTTATTTTCTTTTAGGTGTTTTATAGTGTAGGGAAAATCATATATTCAACCTCACCACAAATAACTTAGATTTTATCTTTTAATAACACACTTATTTCCCACTTTTTCAAATCATTTTATGAATTTCATATATGCATATCAATTTTGATAAAATCGGTGAAATTATAACAATTAAGTGTAGGGAAATGGGATATGGGAACCCGTTTTTTTATTTTGAATATTTTGGTGTGATTTTCCATTTTCTTTTTTATGTTTAGGATTTTTCATATTTTTATGCTTAAATTAATATCCAACATATTTTTTGACTTCTGGAGTCATTTGTGTGGGGAGTCCATCATATTGAGCTTAAAAAGTTTAAATGATTTATAATATTTTTTTCGTTTTCATTAGAACTTATTTCAATAATTTTCATAATTTTTAACCACTTCTATGAAAATGGATATGACCATAGGAATAAACTATGGTTATAGCCATGATAAAAATGGTTATAGGCTATGGCTAGGACTATCTAGCCTATGGGTTCTATTTATATAGAAATAAAACCATGTCCTATATCCATGTTCTATTCCCATGGAAATAGGGTCATTTCCATTAATTTGGTAAGATATTTCCATAGTAAATGGCCATGGAAACAACCTAATTCTCAGGGTTGTGACATTGTGGTAGAATTGTTGCCATAGGAAGTGCCACTGTTGATAGCTTTCCATGTCAACAACAATGAACCTATTTCCATAGTCAAGGCGTGTGGCTATAGTGGAGATATTACCATGATAATAACACCCATGTGCCTTGCCCATGTTGATAGGAGTCCTAAAATATATACCCACCTATGGGTTTTGATTTCTGAACCTCTTAGTTACATAAGGGATACTTCTTCCACTTCACCACACATTATTTTAAGTCTATATATATATATAATTATATATATATATAATACTAAATATTTAATATTTTGAATGTTATATGTTTTTAAAACTATAAAATAATTAATCTCCTACCGAAATAGGTGACATGGATCATGGTGGTAGGAGAACTATTTTAATAGGTGTAATAACCCATGGTGATAGGGAGTGTCCACTTGGGTCAACCACTACAGGAATGTTTTCTCATGGTGTAGGGGGTCTCCATGTTGGTCTACCACCACAGGAGACATGGATCATAATGATAGGGGATTTCTACGTGGGTGTACCACTATAGGAATATGTATCCATGGTAGAAGGGGGTATTAACATGGTCCAATAACCACAAACATATTTTCCCATGGTGTAAAGACCTTTCTGTGTTGTTCTCACAACATTTCCGCACTGGATATCGGTTTTTTGTAACATCTGATTTCTATATAAGAAACATCCCATGACATTAGGGACTTACTATATTGTTCCCACATTTGATATGGGTTTTCCAATTCAAACTCATGATACATGAGAAATTGTACATGGAATCATACCCTTACAACCATGGGAAACCATGTCCTGTGGCAATAGTCTTTTTGGAACCAAGGATGAACATTCATGGAAACGGAGCATGGTTTGTGTTTTTTGTCAATCCACTCTTGGATGATCAAGGAGTTTTCAAGGAATGTGATCTTATAGTATAATATGAGTACATTTTTTAAGGTGGATTCATTTCCTAATGTTTTCAAAATATTTGGGCTCATAATCTGAAGGTAGAGTCTAGCATCATAAAAGGATATTTTTTGGAATAAAATATTTATAAATATGGTAAAGGCATGGGTTTCAAGAAGGCTTGGTCTTGAAATGGTTAAGATTTTTCACGGTATGTAGATTTGTAAGTGTGTGATGAGTTGATAGTGTTCTCTATGACTACAAGAAATAGAGCAATGTGAATGTGTGATGAGTTAATATTAATCTCTACGACTATAAAATATATCATTGGAGATTTGCGAAGAAGTTTTTTAAGGTGTATGAAAAATGTGTGGGAGGAATGGAGGCTTCTCAAAGATCCGATCCTATATATAGGAGGCTAACACCACTTCTTTCCACTTTAAAATATTTGATGAAAATATTGAAATTCTCTAAATTTATGAAGGCCAATATCTTCATGAATAAAGTATTCAAAGTGAGATTAAGCATTGTGATTTTTTTATAGTCTTGATCAATTCTTAGTTATCTGGAAAAAGGAGTTTCATGATGACGAGGTTTCCCATGATTAATCAGTGAGCTTTGTGAAGCTAGTTTATTCCGTGAAGGTAGTTTACTTCTTGAAGTTAGTGAGATTTTCGAAGGAGATTTTGGAAAGTAAATATTGAACATAGGGTTTATGTAAACAATGATTTCAAGTGCATTCACTCAAGACATTGATTTAAGAAGAGTCTCATGCTAGTAAGGTACAAAGACTTAAATGGAAATATATTGAAGTGACCTTCATGTCATTAAACTATGTAACACCTCAAGCTTTCATAGTATATTTCCCTATGAATAATTCTATAGCTTGCACTGTACACAACTTGGAGTTCTAACTCACCACGAAAAATCAAACTACCCATTATGAATAGTAATACCCACCTTTTGAAATTCTATAAATTTTATTTTTCAAAATGGATATCATTTTTGGGTTTTGAATATCAAAATTAGCTTAGGGTGATTTTTTGGAATTTTTCTAAAAACTTTCAATTTTTTATGAATAGTGAAAACACTGTGTTATTGTTTAAAAACGACTTTTTATTTAAATAATTATTTATTTTATTGAAATTTATTTTAAGTAAAAATAGATACAAAATACCTATATATGTTCAATATAATTAATTGGAATCATTTTATAATAATATTAGATATATAAAATTTTATTGAACTATTTACCATCCTTTACCCAAATTCTAGGCGCATTTGGAAATTTGAATAAAACATAATTTTACCACTTCTGTGAATTGAATTTCAAAATTCCAAGAGAAACTGTTGATGTAATACCCCAATATTTCATAGTCTGTTATTTCTTCAAAGGAATTCAATAACTTTTACTACACGCTACACTGAGTTCTAGTGCACCATGACTTACCAAACAAGCCTTTCAAAAGCGGTTATGAATAGAACTAAATGAATTTTTAACTTTATATAATCTTTATAATTTGAGAATCCATATTAATAGTTTTTTAGACATAATATAAGAACAAATACATTTTTTTTTCAGATAAAAGAAGTATTTTTAAAAAAATGCAACTTTACCGCCTTTTAAGGGAGAAGCCTTTTTAAATCTAATATTTGAAACTTTTATAAATTAAATCTGACAAATAAAACTTCTTCTTTATAATAAGGATATAATAATTTAGTTTCAATAAAGTTTTGTTGTTTTTCTGATAACTTTCATATTTGGGTGAATAGTGAAAAATACTATATTATAACTGAAAACAACTTTTTTAATCAAAATAATTTATATTGTTAAGTTATACATATTAATGGTATGAAAGTATAAATAGATTATATTTTCAGCATTTAATCCAATGATGGTCATTTTAAGTAATTTCACCTTGAAATTGGACACAAACAAGTGTCAAACTTTTGATAGTTATTAAAAATACGCCTTTTGGTTTTTATAGCGGGAATTAATTTGAAATTAATAAATGAAACTTTTATGTTTCTAATTTAGTAAAATAGACTTCATTTTTGGATTCAAAATATCAAAATTATCTTAGGGTGAAATTTTGGTACTTTCCTGATAACTTTCATATTTTGATGAATAGTGAAAATTACTAAATTTTAATTAAAAACAACCTTTTTAATCGAAATAATTAATAGTGATAAATTATGCATTTGATTGATTTTAAAGTATAATTAGATTATAATTTTACCATTTAATCAAATTTTGGATATTGGAAATAATTTCATATTTAAACTGGACTTAAGAAAGTGTCAATCTTTTGATAGTTATTATTTGTTAAAAACACGCTTTTTGTTTCGACAACGGAAATTAATTTTAAATTAATTTCCACCACTTCAGTGTTCTTAATTTGGAAAAATTTATTCCATATTTGGAATCATGATTTCCAAAATGTGAAAATAGGAAACTCTTATTTTTAGACATTTTGAATAATTAATTCGGGTAATATTTTATTTACTATGGTTAAAGGGTAAATTCGGTAAATAAGGGTAAACAAATAAAATTATAATAATATTAATTTACCCTAAAACATGTCATAACCCTATGGGTTGATACATTTCCAAACATGGGAATTTCTGAGCTGATTTTGGGACCCCATGGAGCCACTTGTAGGTGATAAGGACACTTTATATTAATTAAGTTAAAGTAAATACAAAAATGACAAAAGCATGTATCTTTAAGAAAAAGAATTTTTACATAGGGTTATATATGTTATATTTTCGACTATAAATATTCATTAGAAAGATAAAAATATTTCCTACATAATGGTATTTTATATATAATTTATATACATTGTATAATTAAATTTATTTATGACACAATAATGATTTAATATTTTTCTCATTAATGAAAGAATCAAATAATTTGTATTATAAATGTTAAAATAAATATAATTTGAACGTTTTGATTTTATAAAAAAAATTTTATTGGTTAATATGACATTTTAGGATTGCTTAAATTAATTTGGTAAGAATTAATAAAGTTGTTAAGACTTTATAAAAATCAATTATTAAATATTGTCAAAATTGACAAAAATGAGTTTTTAAAACAAATATTATATTTTTAAATTATATTCTATTCATAAAAATCTAAGGGTCGGCCAAAGGACTTATATAATGATAGGTGTATCATTAATAGACCACTTGGGGGCCGCTTGGATGTATATAGTAAGTTTATTAACTATATAATATAAAAATACAAAGTGACATGGTAAGTGTCAAACAAATTAACTAAGAGTTAAAACTAAAATATAAGGTTAATAAAGTGACCCAAACCTTTAAAAACCCTATTGGTTGAGTTTTTTTCAACCTATCCTGACCATATACTTTTAATAATCTATGTTGGAGCCATTAGAAACTGAATATTAATTTATTATAAATTAATACTTTATGTTTTTTCTAAAGACCCTCTCCTCCCCCTTATAAAAGGACACCACTTCTAACCAATTACTCACATCTCTCATGCATTTTGGCTCATCCAAAATCTACCCAATTAAGCTCCCTATATAACTATCCTCATCCTTGAAGCCTTACCTTAGGCATAAGGCACTTCAAGATTCCTTTTTGGTTTAAACCAAAGGGAGTTACTCAAATTAAAGGTAACAATTTCTCTTAGCTTCTTTTCTTTTATTTTACTTCTTCAACCCCTAAAATATTCTTATTATTTTCTTCTGCAACACCACCGATATACTAAATATAATAGGATATTTTTATGAGAAATATTCGAACTACACTTACACACACCTCCATCTAATGGGTGAAGAACATAATGTTTCTGTGGATGGCAACCGAACGCCTCACGAAACGATGATTGTTCAATTATCTCCTACCACCTCTCATGGCGGCCCTTATGATGGAACTGTAATTAAATATGATATTAATGATATTTATTTTATATATAATCTTCTGTAATTACATTTTATATCATACCATTATTCATTTCATGTTGTATATATATATATATGATAATTTCATTTGAGGAAGAGCGGACTACCGCCCCATCAAAGTGATATGACTCGTTCATACCATACATGGAGCGTATAAATGACGGTGTTAATGAAATTAAGATACTTATATAAGATAATATATTATACTGTAATAACAATATACCTATGCATTATTTGGTTTTGATTCCTTTTAAAATGAAAAATAAAATGGAAGTAGCATTCATGCTTACGTACAGATTACCGTCTCCACGAACGCGATGAGATTCATTTACCCATCATATCCATTCAAGACTAATTCTAATCTGATGATTAAATTTAATCTTTAAGGACTTGATATAATTGTGGATTTTAATATTATACAACCTATCTATAACAAACACGACTAACATAACAAAGCATATAAAGTAAAATGAATCAGTTGACACCCGAAACGACGATAATCCTAAAATATTATTAACAAAAAAATATTAAAAGATCAAATATGATATCATATTTATATATATGATTCTTTTATAATTTAATAAAAATGATTTAACTATTATACAGGAGGTTAAACTTCACTCAACCAAGGAAAAGTATAAGGTTAGGGGTATTTCATCTCACCCCTTATTCCCGTGAGATTCATGCCATATTTTCACTATTACCTTTTGTGTGGTGTATGTACTGCCCATAATTGTATTCTTTGTGTAATAAACTTTAATTTATGTGTATTTACATATTCATTGTATGATACCTCATTCATGGTGTGTATGTTTCCTAAGTTACCAAATTGGTAAGGGGGTTTTCATCTCATTCCTTATTCTCGTGAGATTCATGCTATATTGCCACTATTACCTTTTGTGTGGTGTAAATGCTTCCCATAATTATATTATTTGTGTAATACACTTTAATTTATGTGTATTTACATATTCATTGTATGATACCTCTTTCTTGGGGTGTATGTTTCGTAAGTTACCAAATTGGTAAGGGTTAATTCCTCAATCTCATTATTATACGAGATTGTTTATGTGTAAGTATTTACTGGGACATTTTTATTATCCATGTATATTTTTTTATAAAAATGATTTCAAAATGAATATTTTAAGGATTTTTGAAAGGTAATCTTTATCAAGTTCAGAATTTTAAATGTTTTAAATATTTATCTTTCTAAATCTTTTTAATTAATGTTTATATTTTCAAAATGATTTTATGGGTTTATTTATGTGGACATGAATGTTTTGAAATGATAATTCTTTTAAAAAGTTTCAAAGTGGTATGGGACACATTGATTCCAAAATCTCTTTTAAATTACTTCCTTTATAAATGTGTGACTTTTCAATGATTAAAAAAAAGAGATTTTTCTCTCAAATAGTTTTGATTTCATCTATGTCAATATCCTTTGATGGATTTTAAGCTTATTTGAAGTTCATTTATTATGATACAAAACATCCATATCGTATTGATGTTTTTGTGATATGTTTGATTGTGGATGTGTTATTTTTATACCATTCATTGTTTATGGAGAAATTATTGACATTTCGTATGCTAATTTTAATACGAATGTTTATGTTATGTTTAAACCTGTTCATATAAGGAATTCGTTGGACTTAATAAGTGATGGGTGGAGCCCGCTATAGCTCCTCGATGCATTGGTAGGTCTCATGAGACAAACTAGTGTCTTGGAATGAGTCCTTGACAAAATATTATTTGTAGTCTTGGTACTAGGCCTTAGCTACATGGTTATAATAGTCTGGCATTATGCATTCCATCATTATGAAAGTGGTTATTGATATTGCATGTGATTATTCTACTAGTAGAATATCCATGTGAATAAGTAAATGGCATTAGTTCATTTTATTTTTTTTCCATATTATGCTGAAGTTCAAGTTCAAAAGAATTTTGTTTTATTTATACATTGCCTTAAATGTTTATATTTATTTATGAAAGTTTCTGCTATATTGTTATCCTTACTGAGCATCTGAGCTCACCCCTTTCTATGTTTTATTTTTCCCAAGATGTGAAGAAATATTTTATGACTGACCTACAGGGATAGTTTGAAGGGGATATGAGTGTGGACTATGGAGACTATGTTTTTGTAGTTTTTCACTTTATGATGTAATGTAAGACTGATGAATATATCTAGTGTTTCCAAGGCTACTAAACTAATCTGTCTTTCAAGACATGATCTTTTCTGATCATGCCAATGTTATGTAATAATGCACCGACTCTGGGTAACTGGGGTCGTGGCGTTACAGTTGGTATCAGAGGAAGTTTATTACAAACCTTGGAAGATATATTTAGATAAAATCTGATTATAGCACATAGAACTAATATGGACTTTGAGGATTAGTATAGAAGAAATGTCTAAAATTTTGGTATTGTAGAGATTTTGTGAGTTTTCCGAGCAATACATCTCTATCTGGATATGAGAAGGTAGAGGTGGATCTGGCACAAATGTACCTAGGGGTAAAACCCAAAAACACCACTTTGAGCTAGACTCGAATGAGAACTGGTGCATGACAATGGGCCTTTCTGCACTCTTGGTTACGACACTCCCGGGGGAAATGCTTAGGAGAATTATCATTTTCATTAAAAACCATTATGAAGGGTTTATGAGTATATACTTACTCAAAGAATATATTTTTATGATTATGGATTATATCCATTAACTGTTTAATTTATGTTAAGTTTTTTACAATTTTGGAATTAGGTATTGCTATTCATAAACTAATCTAGTGTATGCCATTGTTTAGAAATGGTGCCCAGTAGAAGGAATGAGAACTCCAATAATACGCATGATCCCAAGAGTAAGAAGGATCATATCATTCATGGTCTTAAGCCAGAATTTTGAAGGTAAATAGTCTCCCATGTATTATAATCATATGAAGAAATAGTATAATTGGTTGATAAGATAAGTAAAGAGTTCTCAGAGTCCTATGGATTTGAAAGGAAGCCAAAGAAGAAAAGGATGGTAGGGAGAAAGATAGATAAAGGGAAGAAGGTAAAGAAGGATTTTCCTATATGTGATAACTGTGGAAAGAATCACCTTGGAAAATGATTGATGGGAATGGGAGTATGTTATAAGTGTGGATAAAAAGGACACCACGTTCGTGATTGCGAGGGTAAGAAAAATGTTTCAAATGTACAATGCTTCATCTTCAAGGAGTGGGGACACTACACGAATCAATGTTCAAATCATTAGAGTATTACCCAAATGATGTTATTGGATAATAATAAAGTTATGATACTACCACTGATCAAGATGAATGAACAGTGTTTCTATGTTGTTATTAAAGAATTATTCCATTTGAGTGTTGTATCAATGATGTACTGGTTATATGAATTATGTAGATAAATAAGGATTGTACTGCAGTACTATTTTACTGAGGATTTGAGATTATATATTACTATGAAAAGTGACTCAACAACAAGTTAAACTTTTTTTTCAAAATAAATGGTTAAAGGAAAGTTAATCCTTAATATGGTCTTGATACTGAGGTAGTAATTTTGGAATAAGAGATGGTTGATTTGGATAAATTATATTTGATATTCCTGACTACCTTGGCACTGATTAATGGTTTGTTTATTTCATAATTGTTGGAATATTCACAGTTTTTGGATATAATGAGTATATCCAGTATTCTATAAGTAATAAGGGATCATGAATGTAATCAATAAGGTTTTATGGTATTTCAGGATGTTGTAGTGTTTCAAAAGAATACACGATGAATGTGTTCACATGCTATTACCTGGGAAAAAGGATTTTCATTGTGTTTACCTACATAATAAATTTTGGACTATGAGTTGGACATAAGTATTTTGGATAAGTCTAGTTTGATATTATTTTCAGATTTCCATAAAAAGGACAACCTGTAGGTTGGGCGGCAACCCGTCGCGTCTGACAAGGCCGCGAGACTTGAACCCACAACCGAAGGGCGACAAGGGTGTATCACCTACCACTGACCCACGTGATGTCCTGGATTTAATGATGTAGTTTCTTTAATGGTTCTTCTAGATGAATTAAAAATTCATTCTTTTTGAACCCTATATGAATAGGATAAATAAAATATTATTTTTATGTTCTATTATCTTTTAGAGTGAAAGGTGAGTTTGTGGTAGAAATTAGTTAAAGGATGGGACTCTACTTGTCAAGTATATATTTTTCTTCTTCTATTATTCAATGAAGAAATTAATTCTTATACTTTAGTGAAGGGGATCTTAAAACAAAAAATGTGTTATCCTAATACCATATGTTTTGTTGAACCGATGGTATTATAAATCATCATAGATTTATGAATTTAAGGCCCTCAATTTTACAATTAATTGTGATTGATGACCTCAATCACTACCTATAAATACTTACGTTTTTCCTCCTATTATATGTCTCTAATTTCCAACAATGTTCTCCTAATCGAGATCATAATTTGGTGGTGACCCTTTCATTTCCATTTTCCTCACATTAAGACTAAATATTACTAACCTAATTTTCGATGTGGGTTTTCCCAAAAGTGTTTTCTATTTTCAAAATTTTATTTTCGAAAAATAATTTTAAATTTCGAGGATTCAATTTATTGAATGAGGGAAGAATGTAACACCCAAAGATTTCATAGTACGTTATTTCTTCAAAGTGATTCAATAAATTTCACTACACACAACACCGAGTTCTAGTGCACCATGACTTACCAAACAAGCCGTTCAAAAGAGGTTATGAATATAATTAACTGAATTTTGAACTTTATATAATCATTATAATTTTAGAATCCATATTATGAGTTTTTTAGACATAATTTAAGAACAAATACATTTTTTTCCGAAAAATGAATTATTTTTCAAAAAATGCAATTTTACCGCCTTTTAATGGGGGATACTTTTTAAATAAAATATTTGAAACTTTTATAAATTAAATTTGACAAAATAAACTTCTTCTTTATAATCGGGACATAAGAATTTAGTTTCAATAATGTTTTTGTGTTTTTCTGATAACTTTCATATTTGGGTGAACAGTGAAAAATACTATATTTTAACTGAAAATGACTTTTTTAATCAAAATAATTTATATTGTTCAATTATACATTTTAATGGTATGGAAGATATAAATAGATTATATTTTTACCATTTAATCCAATGATGGTCATTTTAAGTAATTTTACCTTGAAATTGGACATAAACAAGGGTCAAACTTTTGATAGTTATTAAAAATACGCCTATTTGTTTTAATAGCGGGAATTAATTTTAAATTAATAAATGAAACTTTCATGTTTTTAATTTGGTAAAATAGACTTTATTTTTTGATTCAAAATATCAAAATTAGCTTAGGGTTAAATTTTGGTACTTTTCGGATAACTTTCATATTTTGAAGAATAGTGAAAATTACTAAATTTTAATTAAAAAAAAACTTTTTTAATCATAATAATTAATAGTGATAAATTTTGTATTTGATTGATTTTAAAGTATAATTATATTATAGTTTTACCATTTAATCATAGTTTGGCCATTGGACATAATTTTATATTTAAACTGGACATAAGAACGTGTCAATATTTTGATAGTTATTATTTGTTAAAAACACGCTTTTTGTTTCAACAACTGAAATTAATTTTAAATTAATTTCTGCCACTTTTGTGTTTTTAATTTGGAAAAATTTATTACATATTTGGAATCAGGATGTCCAAATTGTGAAAATATTTAACTCTTATTTTTATACATTTTGAATAATTACTTCGGTAAATATTTTATTTACCATGGTTAAAGGGTAAATTTGGTAAATAAGGGTAAACAAATAATATTATAATAATATTTATTTACTCTAAAACGTGTCCTAACCCTATGGGTTGATAAATTTCCAACCAGGGGCATATGTGGGTCGATTTTGGGACCCCATGGAGCCACTTGTAGGTGATAAGGACACTTTATATTAATTAAGTTAAAGTAAATACAAAAATGACATAAGCATATATCTTTTAGCAGAAATTTTTTTACATAGGGTTATATATGTTATATTTTTGACTATAAATATTATTTAGAAAGATAAAAAGATTTCATACATAATATTATTTTATATATAATTTATAGACATTGAATAATTAAATTTATTTATGACATAATAATGATGCAATATTTTCCAAATTAATGAATGAATCAAATAATTAGTATTATAAATGTTAAAATAAATATAATTTGAAAGTTTTGATTTAATAAAAGAATTTAATTGGTTAATATGACATTTTATGATTTCTTAAATTAATTTTTTTCGAATTAATAATGTTTATATGACTTTAAAAAAAATCAATTATTAAATATTGTCAAAATTGACATAAATGAGTTTTTAAGACAAATATTATATTATTAAATTATATTCTATTCCTAAAAATATAAGGATTGGCCAAAGAACTTATGTCATGATAGGTGTATCATTAATGGACCAATTGGGGGTCTATTTGATGTATATAGTATGTTTATTAACTATATAATATAAAAATACAAAGTGACATGGTAAGTGTCAAACTAATTAACTAAGAGTTAAAACTAAAATATAACGTTAATAAAGTGACCCAATCCTGTCCAAAACCGATTAGTTGAGTTTTTTTCGACCTATCCCCACCTTATACTTTGAATAATACACTTTGGAGCCATTTTAAACCGAATATGAATTTATTATAAATGAATACTTTAAGTTTTTCCTAAAGAGCCCCTCCCCCCTTATAAAAGGACACCACTTCTAACCAATTACTCACACCTCTCAAGCCTTTTGGCCCATCCAAACTCTACCCAATTAAGCTGAATATATAAATATTCCCTACCTATAAGTATTACCTTAGGCAGAAGGCACTTCAAGAGTCCTTTTTGGTTCAAACCAATGGGAGTTACCCAAATTAAAGGCAACGATTTCTCTTAGCTTCTTTTCTTTTATTTTACTTCTCCAACCCCTAAACTCTTCTTATTATTTTATTTTGTAACACCACCAGTATGATCAATAAACTAAAATATTTTTATGATAATTATTAGAACTAAACTTACACACACCTCCATCTAATGGGTGAAGAACATAACGTTTCTGTGGATGACAACCAAACGCCTCACGAAACGATGATTGTTCAATTATCTCCTACCACCTCTCATGGCGTCCATTATGATGGAAATGTAATTAAATATGATATTAATGATATTTATTTTATATATAATCTTATTTAATTCCACTTTATATCATACAATTATTCATTTCATGTTGTATATATATACAATAATTTCATTTGAGGAAGTGCGGACTACCGCCCATCAAAGTAATATGACTCGTTCATACCATACATGGAATGTATAAAGTATGGTGTTAATGAACTTAAGTAAAATATATAAGATAATATATCATACTGGAATAATAATATACCTATGTATCATTTGTTTTTGATTCCTTTTAAAATGAAAAATGAAATGGAAGTACCGTTCATCCATACGTACGAATTACCGTCTCAACGAACGCGATGATATTAATTTCTCCATCATATCCATTCAAGAATAATTCTCATTTGATGATAAAAAGTAATGTTTAATGACTTTATATCATTCTAGATAAGAATAAGATACAACCTATCCATAACAAACACGGCTTACGTAACAAAGCATATAAAGTAAAACAAATCAGTTAACACCTGAAACGACGATAATACTAAAATATTACTAATAAAACAATATTAAAAGATCATATATGAAATAATATTTATATATATGATTCTTTTATAATTTAATAACAATTATTTAAATATTATACATGATGTTAAACTACCCTCAACCAAGGAAAAGTATATGGTAAGGGATTTTTCATCTCACTCTTTATTCCCATGAGATTCATGCCATATTGACACTATTACCTTTTGTGTGGTGTATGTACTGCCCATAATTGTATTCTTTGTGTAATGAACTTTAATTTATGTGTATTTACATATTCATTGTATGATACCTCTTTCATGGGGTGTATGTTTCGTAAGTTACCCAATTGGTAAGGGGTTTTTCATCTCACTCCTTATTCTTGTGAGATTCATTCTATATTGCCACTATTACCTTTTGTGTGCTGTATGTGCTGCCCATAATTGTATTATTTGTGTAATAAACTTTAATTTATGTTTACTTACATATTCATTGTGTGATACCACTTTCATGGGGTGTATGTTTCGTAAGTTACCAAATTGGTAAGGGTTAATTCCACAATCTCATTATTATCCAAGATTGTTTATGTGTAAGTATTTACTGGGACATTTTTATCATCCATGTACATTTTTTATAAAAATGATTTCAAAATGAATATTTTAAGCATTTTTTAAAGGTACTCTTTATCAAGTTCATAATTTTAGATGTTTTAAAGATTTATCTTTCTAAATATTTTTAATTAATGTTTTTATTTTCAAAATGATTTTATAGATTTATTTATGTGGACATGAATGTTTTGAAATGATAATTGTTTTCAAAAGTTTCAAAGATGTATGGGACACTTTGATTCCAAAATCTATTTTAAATTACTTCCTTTATAAATGTGTGACTTTTCAATGATTTCAAAAGAAAGAGATATATCACTCAAATAGTTTTGATTTCATCTATGTCAATATACTTTGATGGATTTTAAGCTTATTTGAAGTTGATTTATTATGACACAAAACATACATATTGTATTGATGTTTTTGTGATCTGTTTGACTGTGGATGTGTTATTTTTATACCATTCATGGGTTATTTAGAATGTATTGACATTTCATAAGCTAGTTTTAATACGAATGTTTATGTTATGTTTAAACCTGTTCATATAAGGAATGCATTGGAATTAATAAGTGATGGGTGGAGCCCACTATAGCTCCTCGATGCATCAATAGGTCTCATGAGACAAACTAGTATCTTGTAAAGAGGCCTTCAAAAAATCTTATTTGTAGTCTTGGCCCGAGGCCTTGGCTACGTGGTTATGATAGTCTGGCATTATGCATTCCATCATTATAAAAGTGGCTATTGAGATTTCATGTGATTATTCGACTAGTAGAATATCCATGTGAACAAGTAAATGAAATTAGTTCATTTTTTTAATTTCATATTATGCTGAAGTTCATGTTTAAAAGGTTTTTGTTTTAGTTATACATTGCCTTAAATGTTTATGTTTATTTATGAAAGTTTCTGCTATATTGTTATCCATACTGAGCATCTGAGCTCACCCCTTTCTATGTTTTATTTTTCCCAGGATGTGAAGAAATATTTTATTACTAGCCTGTAGGGATAGTATGAAGGGGACATGAGTGTGGACTATAGATACTATGTTATTGTAGTTTTTCACATTATGATGTAATGTAAGACGTATGAATATATCTAGTGTTTCCAAAGCTACTAAACTAATAGGTCTTTCGAGACTTGATCTTTTGTGATCATGCCAATGTTATGTAATAATGCACTGACTCTGGGTAATTGGGGTCGAGGTGTTACAGTTGAAATCAGTAAGTAAAATGTGGTTTAATAAGATGAAAATAATTTTTGGTGAATAGTAACTTTTGACTTTTATTTACCACTGTTAAAAGTAAATAGGGTAATTAAAGGTAAAAATGATATTATAATTACTCTAACACATGTCCAAATTCTATTGGATCAGTGGATTTCTACCGAAATGAACCTTAGGGATAAAATATGATCTTTTTGGTCCACTTGGATAAGATTAGGACATTTATTATTATTTTATTGAAATAAGAGTTAAAAGTGTTAAATTCAATGTTTAATAACTAAAACATTTTTAATATAGTGTTATACATTAGAAAAATTCAACTATAAATATTAATTATAAATATAAAAATATTTCCTACATAATGGTATTTTATTTATAATTTTTATATAATAAATAATTAAATTTATTTATGACACATTGATGATGCAATAATTACCTTATTAATGAATTATTATAATAATTGATATTATAAATATCCAAATAAATGTAAATTGAGACTTCTGATTAATTGAAATAATTTTATAGATTAATATGACATTTTATGGTTGATTAAATAATTTTTTTTCGAAGTTATAATTTTTTATGACTTTCACAAAAATAAAATATCAAGTAGTGTCAAAATTGACATAAATGAGTTTTTAAAACAAATACTACATTATTAATTGATATAATATTCCTAAAAATTTAAGGTTTACCCAAAGGAAATAGATAAGGTTAGATATATCAATAATGAACCACTTGGGGGGTTCTCTTGGCTTTTTATAGTAGGTTTATTAACCATTTATTATAACAATACAACAATACATGGTAAAAGTTAAATTATTTTACAAAGAGTTAAATCTAAAAGATAAGGTTAATATGGTGACCTAAACCTGTCTAAAACCTATTGGTTGAGAGTTTTTAGACCCAAAAACACCTTATCGTTGAAATAAATCCTTTTTTAGCCATTATATACCGAATATTATTGTTTTATAGAACAATATTCCAAGCTTTTCTGAAAGTGACCCTCACCTCTCTTATCAAAGGATAATTCCCCTCCTCTCAAAATCACACCTCCAAATCCATTTGGATTGGACAAAACCTGGTCAAATATCCTCCCAACTACCCTCAAATCGACCTTTATGCCTTACTTTGATAAAAAATCCATCCTACGGAGCCCTTTTGAACAACTCAAAAGGAAACACCCGAAGAAGAGGTAACAATTTCACCACCTCTTTCAAAGTTCTTTTCTTCTTCCACTTCTCTTTCTTTGTTTATCCCATAGAAAAATAATATATACAGTACCTTATACATACTGTGTTGTTATTATAAATATGGAACAACTATTTTCATTATTCTATCCATCCTATGAATGACAAGTCACCAAACGTGCATACGTACAGCTTACTGTCTCCACATCGTGGTATAGTTTGTCATTCAAACACTTCATTATTTGGATGGGTATAATAATGTGTATAACTGATGTAAATAATAAATATAAAATTTTAATGATTCTTTATATATGATATACCATCCTATTACATATTATTTCACCATAAATAGAATAATATTTTCACTCGTGCATACATACAGATTATCATCTCTATGAACGCGATGAAATTCATTCCCCATCATAACCATTCAAGAATAATTTTCATTTTCTAAAAAAAATATTTTCAAGAACTTATTATCATTCTAGATATGAATAAAATACATCCTTTCCATAACAAACATGGATTACATAACCAGGCATATAAAGGAAAATGAATCAGTTAACACTCGAAATAATGATACTACTGAATTATTATTTACAATGCAATATTAGATAATCATATATGATATCATATTTATGTATGTGGTTCTTTTATAATTTAATAAAAATTATTTAACTATTATATATTAGGTTAACATAACCTTGATCAAGGAAAAGTATAAGGTAATGGTTAATTTTACAATCTCTTTATTATCCTAGGTTGTTTATATGTAAGTATCTACTAGGACCTCTTTATCATCCACATGTATGTTTCTTAAAAATTTATTTCAATTTTTTTTTTAATTTTTACTAGACTATGGTTTAAAGATATTCATTATCATTTTTTAATTTTTATAAAATGGTTTGAAAGGAATCTTTCTGTCGTTTTCCAAACAAGGTACTTTATGCCCTTTTCAACAAATTAAGGTAAGAATGTTTTTTAACTCATACGGCAGGTGCGACTATTTTCCACCATTATAAAAACTTTGAAGCCTACATTACAAGATTATAAGAATATTTTTAAAATAAAAATTTTATTTTATAATTATGTGACTTTATAATGATTTCAAAATAGAAAGAGAAATTTCTCTCAAATAGTTTCGATTTCATCTAACTCGACATCCTTTGTCGGATTTTACATTTGTTTGAAGTTGATTTATTATAATAAAATATTCCATATTATATTGAAGGTTTTGTGATATGTTTGACTATGGATGTTTTATTTTTATACCATTCATGGTTTATAGTTAAATTTTTTACTTTTTTATGCTAGTTTTAATACGAATGTTTATATTACGTTTCAACCTTTTCATATGAGGAATGCATTGGACTTAGAAAGTGACGGGGGAGACCGTTATAGCTCCTTGATGCATTGGTAGGTATCATGAGAGAAACTAGTATCTTGACATAAGTCCTTGAAAAAATCTTATTTATAGTGTTGGCACGAGGCCTTGACTATGTGGTTATGATGTCCGACATTATGCATTCCATCATTATGAAATTGGCTATTTATATTACATGTGATTATTCGACTAGTAGAATATCAATGTGAATAAGTAAATGGAATTATTTGATTTATCTTTTCCATATTATTCTGATGTTTAAGTTTAAAAGTTTTCTGTTTTAGTATTATACATTTCCTAAAATGTTTATGCTTATTTATGAAAGTTTATGCTATACTGTAATCCTTTCTGAGCACCTGAGCTCACCACTTTCTATGTTTTATTTTTCACAGGATGAGAAGAAGTATATTATGGGTGACCTACAAGGATTGTATAAGGGAGATGATTGTATTAAAAGGAGACAAAATGTTGTTGTTTTTCATTTCATAATGTAATATAAACCTTATGTTTGTATCTAGTACTTCCAAGACTACTAGACTGATCATTCTTTTGAGATTTGATCCCTTATGATCATGCCAATGTTAGTTAATAATGCACCAACTCTGGGTAACTGGGGTCGGGGCGTTAAAGTTGGTATTAGAGAAATTTTAGTACAATCCGTGGAAGCTAGATTTAGAAAAACTCTGATTAGATAATAATACCCTAAGATAGACTTTGAGGATTAGTATAGAATAACTTTATAGAATTTTGGTAATGTAGAGATTTTTGGTATTTTCCAAACAATACATCTGTGTTTGGATACGAACAGGTAGAGGTAGATCTGACACAGATGTACCTAGAAGTGAAAGCTTTGAAAAGGAGTTTCAGGTTTGACCTGGGGTATCCTGGTACACGATAATGGGACTTGATGCACTCTTGGTTACGACACTCCTGAGGGATATAATTAGGATAATTCACCTTTTCATTACAAACCATTATAAAGGATTTATGTGTATATACCTCCTAAAATTAAACATTTTTATTATTATGAATTATATCCATAAATTGTTCAATTTATGTTATGTGTTTTACAAGTTTGAAATTATGTATTTTGATTCATAAACTAATATATTATATTCCATTGTTTAGAAATGGGGGCTAATGGAAGGGATGAAAATCGTATCAATACACGTAATCCATGTAAGGATTTCCCTCTTAATCAAGATAATTATAGTGGAGCTGATGATGAAACCGGTGCTGAACAACTTATGAATATACTGGGACAACTCACTCAGGTTATGAATAATAACCACCCCCATACGGATCTCCCTGATCCAAAACACAGAGGATCAATGTTAGACCGCTTTATTAGAAAAAAACCACCAACATTCAAATGGACTATAAATCTATTTGTTTCTGAGCAATGGATAAGTTCCTTAGAGAAAATATTTCATGCTTTGGGGAGTATAAAAATAGGAAATTTTGTCATGGTAGTTTATCACCACACAGGAGATACAGATCAATGGAGGTCATTAATTCAAAACACAAAGGAAGATGAATAAGTACCAAATATGGAATTGATGGAGTTTAAAGAGATTTTCTTAAAAAAATACCTCCCTCGTGACCATCAATCGGATATGGAAAGAAACTTTATGAGTCTGAGGCAAAAGAAGGATGAGAATGTTGAAAATTATGAAGCTAACTTGAAATGGTTAGCAAGGGATTAATCATATTATATATGTAACCCAAGGAGTAAGGTTGATCGATTCTTTGATGGGTTAAAGTCATTTCTTCGTCGCGAACTAGTCTCAGAATCCTTCTCATCATACAAAGATATTTCCTCATGTGCTATCAAGACCAAAAAGGAATTCTCTAAGTCTTAAGACTTTAAATCAAAGAAATAGTATAAGAGATATGTTGAACACTCTAGAAATGGAAATATGGGGAAGAAGGGAAAAGTTGAATATCCATCCTCTTGTAAATGTGGGAAGAAACACCCTGCTACTTTCTTGAAGGGAATGAGAGTATGTTACAAGTGTGGTGAAAAAGGACACCAAGCTCGTGATTTCAAGGGAAAAAAAGAGGCTGTAAATGTTGAATGCTACAATTGTAGAGAAATGGGGAATTATGAAAATGAATATCCTATGTGCCAAGGAAACAAACCTCAGAAAAGGCGAAGGGAGCAATGCAAAGCTTATGCGATCACTTCTACTAAGGTTAAATCTCCGAATGACGTGGGGGCATGTAATTTAATGGTTTCCTCAAGTTTAGCCAACACATTATTTGATTCAGAATCATTGCATTATTTTATATATTCCTAGGTTGCTAAGAAAATTATATATTTTCAATTGTATTTAACAAAGAAGTTTTCAGTCAAAACACCTAATAAAATTATCATTTAAATAATGTTTTGTGAATCAGTCCCCATTAAGGCTTATAAATGTTCTTTATCTAATGATTTCATCATCACAGCCACGATTGAATTTTATATAATCCTCGTTATGTATTGGATTTCGGACCATGATGAAAAACATTATTGTAAGAAGAAGGAGGTTACAATTTTTGATGATGATAAGGAGTACTTTATCTTTCGAGCAGAAATGTCACCACATGATTCTTATCCACCCCCCAATTTCTCTAATAAATTCAATTATTGGGGAGGAAGAGAATGATATAACTATGGGTGAGGAAAAGAATGTTCAAATAGAGGATGTACCCATTATGAAAGAATATGTTGATGTGTTTTCGGAGGATTTACCTGGACATCCTCCAGAATGAGAAATTGAGTTTCCCGTTTATGGAGTAACCCTAATGAATTCAGTGACTTCCCCCCTCAACCATTAGTCAGTAGGAGGAGGTAGGGTTCTTGGTTCCCTCATAACGACTAGAGGCATGATTTTCAACCCTTCACTGATCCTGGTTCCATTTCGTCTTTCCCAGAGTGTGACCATGAACCGAAGGTCCCTGGCCTTCGGGATGGCGATCCAGGGTTATCGTTGTCTTCTTTGGAGTTTACGGAGGAATAGGGGCTTCTTAATCTTACTTTGGTTGCACGATGTAGGAATAAAAGGCCTTCGGTGGATGAATTTGACAGATTCAACTTTGATTCATGGGTGCTTCTAGAACAGGTAGTTTTATGTGTTTTGGATACAGGACAGTTGATGGTGAGATGTACTACATCGGATGATCTGACTCGATCTTTTTTCGAGTGCGCCCAAGAAGTGCAGAGGATGAGGATTCTTTCTTTTTCATTAGATCTTTGATATTTATCTGAATTGTGATTCTATAACAATTCCAGTTTGGGTATGTCTTCCTCAATCACCTCTTCCTTTTCAAAACCCTGCGATCATGAGAATTCTAGGTAATTTAGTGGGTCAATTTCTCTGTTTTTATGCACGTACTACCTCCGCGAGTCACCCTATAAATCCACGTATGTGCGTGGAGGATGATGTGTCAAAGGGTCCAGTTGATTCAGTATGGATTGAAGCTGGGGAAGAGGTTCAATGGAAGCTACCGGTGGTTTTTGAGCACTGGGTGTAGTTCTGTTCAGCTTGTTGCCAACTGGGTCACGCGGCTGTAGATTATAGATGATGTGCTCGACAGGGAAATGTCTCAATGCAGGCGGGGAAGGTATATGTTAGTCTTCAGGTTGTGAGTATGGAGGTGAAGAGTAACACAGTTTCAATGCAGGCAGGTGAACCTTCTGTGGAGAAGTTTCTTTCTCAGAACAAGGATGATCTGAGGGCTCTAGAAATGGGGAAATCTGTGGTCAAGCTGGTTGAGGAGTCTACTTTGCAGTTTCAGAAGGAAATAGTGATTTGGACTGGAGGGGTGGAGGTGTCTCAACCCTATATTGATAAGTGTGCTGCTTCTTCGGGGGCAAGAAGACACCAACATGAAAGAGTTTGATCCAGGACGATGTTATGATATACAAATCCTTTGGGTGTTTGGATGCCAATGAGTCTGCTCAGGTTGGAGGGGATGGACAGATTTAGGAGGGTTTGAGAGTTGACAAGGTCCATGAGGAGGGGAAGTTACTTAAGAAGAATAAAGGGAGAGAACGCAAGGAATACTCATTTTTACCGAAGCCAATGGAAACACAGTTAGGTAAAAAATCTAAGCAAGGTGAGAAGGAAATGTCCTCGGCCATGGTTTTCATGCCGGAGGATTCTCAGGTTTTGGCCAAGGAGAACAATAATGAAATGGGAAGAGCTACTAAAATGGAAAATAATATAAAAGAACCTATCATTTTCTATGAGGAGGACATGGTAGAGGTATTTCTGTATGTTAACATCCCATAGGAAGAGGATGATATGATGGGAAGACCTATCAAAGTGGAGGTCAACAACGAGCAGGCTAAGTTGATTGAAAAATAGGATTTTATCTTAATGAGATTCTTCAATGATCTAAAAATCATCAAAGAAGAATATATCCAAACATGGGACAAAATGGAAGAACGATTTGAAGACGTTATTGGGGATGATCCTGATGCTAAGTTATGTATAATGATTTGTAATCTGTATAGGGAGGATAGCACTAATAGGCTAAGGTTATTCTTTGGTAATTTTTCATTTTCTTATGAGGATTCACCTCCAGACTGATTGGGTTTGTTTCTCATGTTGCTTTTAAAGTGTTCTGGTGGGACTTTTGGGTTGTCTGCGGGTCAGGGTGCTAATGACATAAGGATATGGTCATCTTCATTCTGGTTTTCTTTGACGTCCTTGGGGGTGGATCCTGGAGGTCCATTTCCTCTCTAGAAGGATGGGTGAATTACTCTAGAGTTTTCCAATGGGAGGATTTGGGTCAGTGTTGAAAATCGCGCCGGGGGACGCTCAAGGTAATACTTGGTGGATTTGGCCAGCCTTTCTGATGTTCTTCCACCTTGGTTCATGGTTTCTTAATCATGGTTTGTGGTTTTTGGTGTTCTTTTGTTTTAGTGAATGTGGTTGTTTTGGTCTCATGTAGTGGGGTACCGTGAACCCATAAACCGACTTCTGAAAATGGAAAAATATGTGATTGCTCTATCATTGATTTAATTCCTGGTTCAAGGACCATATCGAAGACCCCTTATAAAATGGGCACTGTGGAAATAGTGGAACTAAAGAAAAAACTAGTGGAATTGAGTAATAAAGGATTTATCCACCCTAGTGTTTCTCCATGGGGATCCCCTATTATTTTTCCTAAGAAGAATAACAGATCTATGAGGTTGTGCATTGAATACAGGGAGATCAATACTATAACAATGAAGAACAAGTATACCCTACATCGCATTGATGATTTATTCGATGAACTTCATGGAGCTCAATATTTTTCAAAGATTGACCTTCGATCTGGATATCATCAGTTGTGTGTAAAGAAGGAAAACATTCTGAAGACATCATTTTATACCAGGTATGGGCATTACGATTTTAAAGTAATGCCTTTTGGACTAACTAATGCACCCTCTATTTTCATGGACATAATAAATAGAGTTTTTAAGGAATAACTTGATGAATTTGTAGTGGTATTTATTAATGATATCTTTCTATACTAAAAAAGATACGAAGATCATGAAAATCACTTGCGTTCTATTCTAAAGATTCTTAAAAGAAATGAATTATATGGGAAGTTTTGCAAGTGTGAATTCTGGCATGAAGAGATTTCTTTTCTTAGACATATTCTCTCTATGTATGGAATCTCTATTGACCCTTATATGAAAAGACTAATACAAGAATGGAAAACACCGATGAGTATAACTGAGGTACACGGTTTTATTAGTATAGTAGGTTATTATCGATGCTTCATCCATTATTTTTCTCCATTGGCTAACCCGTTAACCAAGCTCACACTTAAAGGGGTTAAATTTGTTTTGAAAAAAGAGTGTGAATTTTTTTTAAGAACTAAAGAGAAGTTAGTCAATGATATTATCTTTCATCTACCATCAGGGAATGACGTGTTTGATATTTATAGTGATGCTTCAAAGAAAGTACTTGGTTGTGTCCTTATGAATAATGATAGGGTTATTGCCTATTCATCACAACCACTAAAAATTCATGAAAAGAACAATCCCACTCATGATCTTGAGTTTCTATAATCTTTTCTTTGAAGATATAGATACACTATCTCTATGGTAAAAAATGTGAGATATATTCTGGTCAAAAGAGTTTGAAGTATATTTTCACATAGAAAGAACTCAACATGAGGCAAAGACGATGGTCTAAACTACTAAAGGATTACGATTTCACTATACACTACCACACAGGGAAGGCAAATTAGGTAGAAGATGCTTCGAGCAGAAAGGATCATGAAGTCTTGAACAAGATGATAGTTGAAAGGGATCCTATGTTCATGGATCTAGTAAAGATGGATATGGGAATAATCATGGAAGCTGAAACATCAATACTTTTGAAATGGTTGCTAAACCATATTTAATAGAAAGGATAAAAAATTCTCAGACTGATGATGAGGAGTTTCATAAGAAAATTAAAGATATGAATGATGGGAGATTGATTGATGTCGTATATAAATATGTGATTTTGAAAATTGGTAAGAGACTTTGTGTTCCATACATACCTGATCTAAAAAGGGAATTGTTGGATGATGCTCATAGCTCCAATTTCTCTATACACCCTAGTAGCACTAAGATGTATAGAGATTTGGAAGAAAATTTTTGGTGGGACAACATGAAGAAGGAGATTAATGATTATGTGTCAAGATGTATGGTTTGTCAACAAGTTAAGGCTGGAAGACAACATCCTGGAGGAGTTATGCAACCTCTTCCCATACCTAAGTGGAAATGGGATGATATTACAATGGACTTTTTTATGGGGCTACCAAAGACTCCGAGAAAAAATGATACAATATGGGTCATTATTGATCATCTTACCAAGTCCGCACATTTTCCTTCTATAATAGAATATTTAACACTTGAATGTTTAGCTAGACTATATATTAATGACATTGTAAGATTCCATGGTGTACCCATATCTATTGTTTCTAATCGTGATCCCCATTTTACATCAATATTTGGGAAAAGTCTTCAGAAATCCCAAGATACTAATCTTCATTTGAGCACTGCCTACAACCCTCAACCAGATGAACAATCAGAATGGACTATTCAAACCTTAGAAGACATGTTGAGATCTTTCTCACATGACATTCAATGTATGCGGGATCCGCATTTACCTCTTGTAGAATTTTACTATAACAATAGCTAATATTCAAGAATTTAGATGACACCATATGTAGCATTATATGGAAAGAGATGCCGCAAACCAACTTGTAGGTATGATGTTGGTGAAAGAAAACTCGTAGGCCCAAAACATGTTGAGGAAACAAATGAAAAGTTTATGATTATTGAAACCCACATTAAAGCATCTAAAAGTAGCTAAATAAGCTATGCCAATAACCAAAGCAAGGATTTGGAATTTCAAGTAGGTGATCTTGTTTTCTTGAAGGTATATCCATGGAAGGGTGTTATATGATTTAGTAAGAAGTTAAATTTAAGTCCCAAGTACATCAGACCTCTAGAAATTCTAGAACAAATTGAAGTTTTAGCTTATTGTTTGGTAATGCCGCCAAGTCCCTCTAATGTTCATGATGTGTTCCACATATCACTATTGAGAAAATACATGTCTGGACCAACGCATGTACTCACCTATAATTAAATAGAACTAGAACCTGACCTGTCTTATTGTGAAGAGCCTATCAGAATTATTGATACGAGAAACAAGTCTTGAGAAATTGGATAACTCGTCTAGTGAAAGTTCTATGGCGAAACCATTAGATGGAAGAGGCAACGTGGGAACCTGAGGAACTTATGATGAAGGACCAACCAGGTATTTTTATGCAGTAATATTCTAGAAATTTCGAGAATAAAATTATTTAAATAAGTGGTGAATGTAACAACCTAAGCTTCCATGGTATGTTTCCCTTTAAATAATGCAATAGCTTGCGCTGTACGCAACTTGGAGTTTTAACACACCATGACTAATAAAACTAGCCATTATGAATAGTAATACCCACTTTTTGAAATTTTATAAATTTTATTTTTCAAAATGGACTTCATTTTTGGGTTCGAAATATCAAAATTAGATTAGGGTGAATTTTTGGTATTTTTCTGAAAACTTTCTATTTTTGATGAATAGTGAAAAACATTGCGTTATTGTTTAAAACTGACTTTTTATTTAAATAGTTATTTATTTTATTTAAATTTTTTAAGTCAAAATAGATACATAATACCTATATGAGTTCAATATAATTCTTTGGATTCATTTTATAATAAGATTAGATGTTTAAAATTTTATTGAACGTTTTACCGTCTTTTACCCACCTTTTAGGCGCATTTGCAGATTTTCATAAAACGTAATTCTACAACTTCTGTGAATTGAATTTCAAAAATTCGAGAGACATTGTTGACATCAGTAAGTAAAATTTGGTTCAATGAGATGAAAATAATTTTTGGTGAATAATAACATTTGACATTTATTTACCACGATTAAAAGTAAATAGGGTAATTAAATGTAAAAAATGATATTATAATTACCCTAAAATATTTCCTAATTCTATTAGATAAGTGTATTTTGATCACAATAAATCATAGTAATTAAATATGATCCTTTTTTTTCACTTGGATTAGATTGGGACATTATTATTATTTTATTTAAATAAGAGTTAAAAGTGTAAAATTACAAGTTTAATAACTAATACATTTATAATATAGGTTTATACATAAAATAAATTAGACTATAAATATTCATTAAAAATATAAATGTATTTCCTACATAATGGTATTTAATTTATAATTTTTAGACATTAGATAATTAAATTTAATTATGACACAATGATGATGCAGTAATTACCTTATTAAGGAATGATTAAAATAATTGATATTATAAATATCAAAATAAATGTAAATTGAGACTCATGATGAATTAAAATAATTTTATAGGTTAATATGACATGTTAGGGTTGATTAAATAAATTTTTTCTAAGTGATAGAGTTTTCATGACTTTCACAAAAACAAAATATCAAATAGTGTCAAAATCGACATAAATGAGTTGTTAAAACAAATACTATATTATTAGTTGATATAATATTCCTAAAAATATAAGGTTCAGCCAAAGCACTTAGAAAAAGTTATATATATCAATAATTAACTACTTTGTGTTCTCTTGTAATTTTATAGTATGTTTATAAACCATTTATTATAATAATACAAGAATACATAGTAAAAGTTAAACTATTTAACCAAGAGTTAAATCTAAAATATAAGGTTAATATGGTGACCAAAACATATCTAAAACCTACTGGTTGAGATTTTTCAACTCCACCCCACCTTATACCCGAAATAAATCATTTTTGAGCCATTATAAACAAAATATGATTGTATAATAACATAATATTTCAATCTTTTCCTAAAGTGACCCTCACCTATCTTATAAAAGGGTACTTCCCCTTCTCTCAAAATCACACCTCCAAATCCATTTGGCTCAGCCAAACCCTACTAAAATATCCTCCCAAAAACCGTCAGTTCTACCTAGAGGCATTAATTTGATCCAAAAGCCAACCTAAGGAGCCCTTTTGTTCAACTTAAAAGGAAACACCCGAAGAAGAGGTAATACTTTCAACACCTCTTTCAAAGTTCTTTTCTTCTTCCACTTCCTCTTTATTTGTTGTTTCCATACCAAAATAAATACTCCAGTTCCTTATACATACTATGATTTTATTATAAATATGGTACAACCATATTCATTATTCTGAAAAGTCACCACACGTGCGTACGTACGACTTACCGTCTCCACGTCGTGGTGTAGTTTGTTATTTAAACACTTCATTATTTGGATGGGTATAATAATGAGTATAATTGATGTAAATAATAAATATAACATTTTAATTATTCTTTATATATGATATAACATCCAATTACATACAATTTCACATTCAGTAGAATGATGATATTGTCTCTCATGCGTACGTACGGATTACCCTCTCTACGAAAGCGATGAAATTCATTCCCCATCATAACTATTCGAGAATATTTTTCATTTTATAATTAAAAATAATGTTTAAGAATTTAATATCATTTTGGATATGAATCAAATACATCCTATACATAACAAACATGACTTACATAACCAATCATATAAAGGAAAACAAATCAGTTAACACCCGAAACAATGATACTACTGAAATATTATTAACGAAGCAATATTAGAATATCATATATGATATCATATTTATGTATGTGGTTCTCATATAATTTGACAACAATGATTTAACTATTTTATAAGAGGTTAATGTATCCTCTTTCAAGGAAAAGTACAAGATAACGATAAATTTTACCATCTTTTTATTATCCGAGGTTGTTTATATGTAAGTATCTACAGGGACCTATTTATCATCTACATATGTGTTTCTTAAAAATGTATTTCAAAACATTTTTACTATTAACTGGACTATGGGTTAAATTAATTCATAATCTTGTTTGAATTTTTATCAAATGGTTTGAAAGTAATCTTTCCGTTGTCTTCCAGACAAGTTACTTTATGACCTTTTTGAAAAATTAAGGTAAGAATATTTTTTAAACTTATACGGCAGGTGCAGCTATTTTACACCATTATAAAACCTTAGAATCTTCCATTAGAAGCTTACAAGAATATTTTCAAAATAAACGTTTTGTTTTATAATTATGTTAATTTTAAATTATTTCTAAATAGAAATAGATATTTCTCCCAAATAGTTTTGATTTCATCTATGTCAACATCCATTGATGGATTTTACACTTGTTTGAAGTTTATTTATTGTGATTTAATCTTCTATATTGTATTGAAGGTTTGGTGATATGTTTGATTATGGATGTGTTATTTTTATACCATTCATGGTTTATAGTTAAATTATTAACATTTAGTATGCTAGTTTTAATATGAATGTTTATGTTATGTTTCAACCTTTTCATATGAGGAATGCATTAGACTTAGTAAGTGAGAGGTGGAGCCCGATATAGATCCTCGATGCATCGGTAGGTATCATTAGACAAACTAGTGTCTTGGTACAAGGCCTTGACAAAATCTTATCTGTTGTCTTGGTACGAGGCCTTGACTACGTGGTTATGATGTCCATCAGTATACATTCCATCATTATGAAATTGTCTATTGATATTACATGTGATTATTCGAGTAGTAGAATATCCATGTGAATAAGTAAATGG
Organism: Viscum album; assembly: GCA_963277665.1. Classification (NCBI taxonomy): domain Eukaryota; kingdom Viridiplantae; phylum Streptophyta; class Magnoliopsida; order Santalales; family Viscaceae; genus Viscum; species Viscum album. The sequence continues at coordinate 201,747,893 of OY728144.1, forward strand.
AATTATTTGATTTATCTTTTCTATATTATGATAAAGTTTATGTTTAAAAGTTTTGTGTTTTAGTCTTATACATTGACTAAGTTGTTTATGATTATTTATGAAAGTTTTTGCTATATTGTTATCCTTACCGAGCACCTAAGCTCACCCATTTCTATGTTTTATTTTTCCCATGATGTGAAGAAGTGTATTATGAATGGGTTGTAGGGATAGTATAATGTAGATGAATGTGTTAAAAGGATACATGATGTTTTTTTTCATTTCATAATGCAATGTAAAACTTATGTTTGTATCTAGTACTTCCAAGGCTACTAAACAGATCAGTCTATTGGGATTTGATCCCTTGTGATCATGCCAATGTTATGTAATATTGCACCGACTTTAGGTAACTAAGGTTGGGGAATTAAAAAATACGCAAGACTTCACCCAAAGAAGTGAGATAGGGGAGACAAAAAAAGTGGTTTGAGGGAGGCAGTGTGTTATCCCTAAAATATTTTTATGGTAGTGTTCCTGGCATAGAGTTACTATTTCTAAAATAATGCATTCCACAACTAGTGATGATTAGTGGATTTAAGTATGACTGAAACACTATTGTCATTTTATCATTGGACAATCCCTTGTTGGTGAACCAAGTAAAATCAATGTGTTTTCTCTCTTCATGTGAATGTTTGATTACTGCACGATTTCATAAGTGAGGTTTAACAAGTTCCTACCAACATGGGGACAAGATTTGTCACTTTAAAACAAAAAGTTGAAACCCTGATTTACCCCTCACCTCCCAGGGTGTTCTAGGGTCTTATAAGTCTGACATACAATCATGGTTTGGCCAACTGTCTCTATACATTCATTGTTTGATATCAAATTTATAGTAGTGAATTGATTTTGAAATTTAAACCCTGGAGTGAATGACCAAATTTTTTTTCCCATCCTAAGATGTATTCTAAGATTTTTTTGACATCTTCTTCCTAATTCCCACACTTTTTCGAGACAAACACATATTTTTTATGAGATATAAAACGTGTGACCATTATTTATTACAGCTTTGGGGTCATTAAATGTTTTGAAAATGAATAAGACACTTATTTTTCTGGTTCATACTTTACCTTGAGACCCACATTAATAGAAAATGTATATATAATGCTGAATATTTCATGTCTGTTATTATATAACTTATGTAAAAAAATAAATTTTTTATTGGTTATTAAATAACTGAATTTAAATCTACAAATTTGTATTTTTATCATCAATTATTGAAATAAAAAAAATTAAAACCTCAATAATTTTTATTGTTTAAATCAATTATTAATAAAACTGACATGAAAACTTACCCAAAAATATACCTTTAATTTTTTTACATCGTGACACACCCCACCACCATGTGATTTCACCCGGGAATGTTTTTCTCTTGGAAATATATTGTGACACCTAAATAAAATCATTCTCCCTAAATATTTTTTCATTTTTCCCTATGTTCTCTTCATATTACCTCTTCCACATTTTTTTCATTCTTCATTCAAAAATTTTAATTTGGGTTTCAAAACTTCCAACAACTATAAATATTTACCTATAATGCTCATCTATTTTCTCGTCACCTACCACCAGTATGATCAGTTGAAGTGTTCAATTTTCCTACTAGTTTCCACAAAATTGGATGCAAATGGGACATATTTTTCTTTTGATAAATAACCCACATATCATTTATGAGTTTGTTATGTAAGATAATAGCCTCTATGTCTCTGGTAGTGGAATTGGATAAATAACCTTGCATTAATGTATGAAATTTTCTATTTTATTTTTCATCTGATTTTATATCCATTCATTATTAATAAAATATGCATATTATTTTTATGATTTCATTGATTATAATTATTTCCTTAATTTTTAACATTGAAAGGTAATCATTTTTATATGAATCAAACTTTAACACTGAAATTTATATTTGTTTCTGAATAATAATTTTGATTGTTGATATGTATCCCAAAATATTATATAGGGTTCTTGTTAATATCATAATTTTTTTTAAAAATATTATACGTTTTAAATTTTTTTAATAACTAACATGAAAATCAATTTTTTTACATTGGTTATTTAAATAACCAGTGTGAAAGGTCATTTTTCACTTTAGTTATTTAAATAACTAACGTGAAAATTTATAGAAAATTTAATTTTAATTATATTTTTCAAAATAATTGATGTTGAAAATATTTTTAATTTTATTTATAAGATCGAATTTAAAAATATATTTACAATGCCTCTTGGAATAATTTTACCTATAAAACCGATATTAAAATGAAAAAACCAAGGTAAAAAAACTACATTTTTACTAGTGCCAACTATTACATTGAATCTTATTAAGACCATAGTCAACCATGGATGACCTTATTGGTTTAAGACACATATCATTCCATTTATCCCTTAATTTCCTTTACATTAAATATAATTTCATGATTAATTGATGTTTGAGTGTGAGGGGAGGCCATTTTATGTGTTTTCATTGGGAAAGATTACATTTATATCTGATTATGGGGGTGGTGTTTTCATTTTAGGGAATTAAAAGGGAATGGACCTGAGTCAAATTAATTGTTTTTAATTTTATCATTATATTCTCCTTAGAAAAAGTAAATATGAAAAATTACAAACAAAACAAGAAAAGGAAAAGAAAAAAATATGCACTTGTAAAAAAATTGTTAAAAAATTGTAATTAATATTTCTTTATGCTTAATTTTAATGGATCCTAACCCATATAAAGAGAAAGAGAGCGTGATGTTTCCTTAGGAATAGGAATTGAGTGAGGTATCCTTCATTTATTAACTTGTTTGATCATGCATTATATTTAATAGTTAAACCATCTCTTTGTAGATTTTGTTTTTAAATTTCTATGAACCTACCTTAATTCACAGTACGTACCTTGAAAATTCTTCATGATTGAAATCATTTTAAATATCTCATGGTGTAGATAATTATAATTTCTATTAGTTTCTGATGATACATGAATATTTTGAGTATATGTATAACTCCATATATAATTATCTTTATTGAATAGTGACATTGGATTATATATGAAGTAGACCACAAAATGGAAATGAATGGAAATCAAAAGTTAATTTTCAATTGAATTAGAGAAATAATTACCTTTTAAAAAAAATTCAAATATGAGGCATGACAAAACCTTTTTTTTAAGTTAAGAAAAACTGACACATTTTATTTTGGTTGATTAGACTGGAATCAAATACTTCATTCCTGGAGTTCATGAAATTTTGTTTGAGGGAGTGATGAGACATAAAATTTACATTGTTTTTTTTAAGTTTTATTGTGAAATTCCAGATATTTTATTGAGTAATTATGTAATTTCACATTTTTATAGGAATTAATTGGAATTAAATTGGGAAGTTTATTAAATGTGTGATCTAAATTAATTAATTCATTTTTAAATTTGTTGAACGAAAGGTACAATAATTATTTGGTGTTTTATTGGATGGGGAAAAATAGTTGTTATTTTTTCAAAATATAGGCTCCCAACACTATGAAAAATATGGCCTTTAGCGGACTCCAAAAGCCGTTGCAAAAGGGATTTAAAGATCACTATATGACCAATTTTGGCTCTCACAATTTCCTCACCTCTAAATGAATGTAGTGACCTCCATTGGAGGTCTATATAGGGGTCTGTATACAAGATTTTTGGTGGTCGATGGGAAGGGATTTAGCGACTTCCATAAATAGTCACTAAATAGGGAAGGATATAGAGACATCTAGTGTAAATCACTAATTTAAAAAAAAATATTAGCTCTCACCATAGGTGATCACTACCATGATTTTTAAAAATATTAAATTTTAAAATCCATTCCAAATAATAAAAACAGAAAATAAAAAACCTACGATCCAAAAATCTAGTAACCCTTACAGTATTCTTCCCATATTAATCAACATATAAAATAAAAAAACAATTAAATAAAGAAAATAAAAACATAATGTTTACATTAAAATCAAAATAATTCAGTGAATACATATAAAGTATTGAAAATAATTTATATAGTATTTCATACATAAAGAATCATAAATATATAAATGATGTAGAGATAATATGAAATATTTGGTTACACAATTTAATTATCAGTTGAGCAGTGGATATTAGTTTTGAAAACCAATTTTACCACATACCAATCAATTTGAGTATCAAATTATTTCATAGATGATCCCAAGAGATCATAAATGATTTAACGAATTTTACCCTAGATTTTTACATCAATAAAAAGTTTTTTTTCTCATTTTTGGCCCCTAAGAAAGAGATATATAATTTAAATAAAACAATACAACATTACCAATTGTTTTCCATCATACTGAGTGATACAAGAATTTGATGGATGTAATGCTGATTTTTATAGATAAAAAACAACTTAGTGATCCATAACCTATAATGTCATATTAATACAAATAAATTTTAATGGTATTGAACCCCTTTATTTGATTTGTCCCATAACTCAAAATTTGAGGAACAAACACCAATTTTGATCATACTACGCAATTCATGTCTCTAATCAATGTGTTGTTGATTCCTAAATAGTTTAATTGGATTTAAGTTCATTTTCCTAAGATTTCAAATCAAACATTGCTTTTTTGGTTAGTTTTGACCCCTATACACATGATATACCCATTATTACAAAAATGTTAATAATGTCTAATCAAACCTTAATATATGCTGATCAATATGAAAATTAGATTGATGCATGGTTGATTCAAATATTTCAAAAATGAATCAAAGAATGCACTCTTATATTTTTAAATCAATTTAATGTTTTTTCTCATTTTGTCCCCCTGATGAGAGATATGTCATTTTAATAAAACTATACAACATTGACAATATTTTTCTATCACATCGAGCGACAAAAGCATCTGATTGATGCGTTGTTGATTCATTTACAGAAAAAAAGACATTTTTATCATTCTCCAAGGATTTAATGTCAATAAAAGTGAATTTTATTTTCGTTTACTACATTTTATGTGATTTTTCTCCCTACACTAAATCTGAGGGACAAACCCCACTTTTGATTATATTAAGAAATTTGTGTACTTGATTAGCCTCTCAATTATTCTAATATATTTCAAATGCTTTAAAGATCATTTTAAAAATATTTCATATCAATCGAAGCTATTTAGGTCAATTTTACCCCCACACACATGATTTTAGAATTATTAGAAAATTGTGAATAATGTTAAATCATAACATAAACCATACTGCTGAATCTGAGCATCAGATTGACACACGATTTAATCCAATAGATTAAAAATGATTTAAGGAATGTTATCCTATATTTTAACATCTTTCCTAAGTATTTTATTATCATTTTGACCCCTTCATGGGAAATATGTCATTTTTATAAAACTATACAATGTTACCAATCATTTTCCATCACTCTGAGTGACACAAGAATCTGATTGATGCAGAGTTGATTCTTGGAAATAAATAATAATTCAGTTATCATTATCTCATGATTTAGTTTATATAAAAGTTTATTTTCTTGGTATTGACCCATTTTTTATGATTTGTACCTTAACTCAAAATCTTAGAGACAAATGACACTTTCGACCATATCAAGAAATTCATGTATCTGATCAACCTACCAATGATTCCTATATAATTTAAATGGAATAATGATAATTTTCCTAAGATTTAAAATTAATTAGATATTTTTTGATTGGTTTTGACTTGTACACACATGATTTCCCATTATTACAAAAATGATAATAATTTAAAACAATACCTTTATCCATACCGATCAATCTGAGCATCCGATTTGTGTGGTGTTGATTTCTAAAGATAAAAAGTTATTCAGTGATAATTTTAACATAATTCCATGTCATTACAAGTGTATTTTATTGGTATTGAATGATTTTATATGATTAGTAACCTAAATCCAACCCTGAGGGAAAACAATCACACTTATCATACTGATAAATTCAGGTCTCTAATCAACCTACTGATGATTCATATAGATTATAAATGAATTAAATTTCATTTTCCTAAGATTTCATGTCATTTGGAGATTGTTTTTTAGTTTTTACCCCTACAAAAATGATCTTCCCATTATTAAAAAATATTAATAACTTTCAATCACTATATAACCCATATTGATAAATCCAGGAATTATATTAACATGTTGTTAATTCTAGTAGACTCAAAATGATTCAAGTAATTGTTTACTAGAATTTAATGTCAATATGAAGTTGTTTAATTATCTTAAACCATTATGGGAAATATATTATTTTAATAAAATTATTCGATGTTACCCGAAATTTTCCATCATTCCACGTGATATGATAATTTTATTGATGTGATATTGTTTCATATATATCAAAAAATGACTTGGTGAATAGTCTATCACGATTTCATTTTAATCCAAGTGTGATTTCTTGATATTAACCCATTTTAAGTGATTTTTCACTTAACTATAAATCTGATGGAAAAAAACCACTATTGATCACATAATGTAATTTGGTTATCTGATCAATGTGCTGATGATTATTACAAACTACAAATTAATTAAATATCATTTTTATAATATTTCATGTCAAATGGAGATCTTGTGGTCTATATTGACACCTACAACATGATTTTCCCATTATTAAAAAATGTCAATAATTTCAAATATTACCTTATGACATAATGATTAATCTAGGAATTAAATTGATGTATAATTGATTACAATGGACTAAAAAATATTTGAGGAATATTATCCTAGTTTTTTTTCAATATGAAATCATTTTGTTATTTTTAACCCTTGATAGGAGACATGTCATTTTAATAAAACTGTTCAGTGTTACCCATAATTTTCCATCATATGGATCGACAAGAGTATCCAATTTATGTTTCATTGATATATAAAAATAAAAATCAACATAGTTATCATTATTTGATGATTTTATATTAATCTAAGTCTGTTTTATTAGTATTGGCCACTTTTATGTGATTTTTCACTTAACTCCAAATCTGAGGGAAAAATCAACTTTCTTTCATATCGGTAAATTAGAATACCTGATCAACATTTAGATGATTCAAATAGATTGTAAATGGATTAAAATTATTGTACAAATATTTAATGTCAATCATTGATCATTTGATCTAATTTAAATCATATATACAAGATTTGCCGGTTATTAAAAAATTATTAATAATTTAAAATCATACCTTAAGCTATACCGATCAATCGAGGAATCAGATTGACCCACAATATATTCTAATAGACAGAAAATAATTTGAGTAATGTTCTCCTAGATTTTCATATCAATTTGAATTTTTTCTCTTTTTTTCTCTAGTGGGAGATATGTCATTTTAAAAAAACTATACAATGTTACCCATCATTTTCCATCATACCAAGCGACAAAAGAATCTATTGGATGCATCATTGATTCTTATAGATCAAAAAAACTTGTCTATCACATTAAAACAATTTCATGTCAATATAAGTGTGTTTTCTTGATATTATCCCCTTTTATGTGATTTTCACTTAACTATAAATTTGAGGAAAAAATTCCACATTCAATATTATTGAGAAATTTGGGTATCAGATTGATGGGATGATGATTCTTTCAAATAGAAAATGTGTTAAATACCATTATACCAATATTTCATATCAATTTGATTTTTTGGTCAGCTTTGACCCCTACATACATGATTTTTTAAATATTAAAAAAAATTAATAATGTAAAATCAAACCTTAACCCATTAGAATCAATTGAAGATTTATATTGACATGTAGTTGACTTCAATATACCCAAAATTATTTAAGGAATGTTCTCAAATATTTCCAGGTCAATATGAAGTTGGTATCTCGTATTTGACCCCCTAATGATAGGTACGTCACTTTAATAAAACTACTTAATGTTACCCATTATTTTCCATCATACTAAGAGACATGAATATTTGATAGATATGAAATTGATTCCTTTAAATCTAAATTGACTCATCTGTCATTCCATCATGATTTCATGTTAATACAAGCATGTTTTCTTGGTATTTAACCCTTTTATAAATTTTTTTACTTAACTCGAAATCTGAAAAATAAGAAACACCTTCAATAAAATTAAAAATTCGGGTATCTAATTGATGTGAAGATGATTTCAATAGATTATAAATGAGATATAGATCATTTTCCGAAGATTTCATGTTAATAAGATCATTTTTTTGGTTTGACCCCTACACACATGATTTTTTAATTATTAGAAAAATGTTAATAATTTAAAATCATACATCAACCCAAACTGATCAATATAGGAATAATATTGACACAAAGTTGATTACAATAGAACAAAAATGAGTCAAGGAATGTTCTTATAGATTTTAAAATCAATTTGAATTTGTTTTCTCAATTTTGACCCTATGATGGGAGATATGTTATTTTTATAAAACTATACAATGTTACTCCATTGTTATCCATCACACTGAGTGAAATGAGCATCTGACAGATGTAATGTCGACTCATATAGATAAATAATTACGTGGTGATCATTCTCACATGATATCATGTCATTTCAAGTGATGTTTCTTGGAAAACACCACTTTTATGTGATTTTTTAGTTAACTCAAAATTCTATGTACAAATGAAACCTTCAATCATACTAAGATATTTAAGAATCATTTTGATGTTTTGAAGATTTTTCTATATTTTATATGACTTAATGATGATTTTAGAAGATTCCATATCAATTAAAGCTCATTTGGTTGGATTTAACCTCAAAACACATGATTTTATCATTATTACAAACATGTTAATACTGTTAAATAATTCTTTAATAAAAGTGTTTTCCTCATTTTTGACTCCTAAATAGGTAATAAGTCATTTTAATAATATAATAAATTTAAAAATGTACTGACTATTCTAAGAATCTAATTGACACGTGGATGAAATCTAAAGATACAAAATCATTTAATAAATATTTTCCCAAGTTTTCTCATCAATATAAATGTATTTAGTTGGTTTTGAATCCCTAAATGATCAGATTTCATTTTAATGAAATTTTAAATGTGACTTATTACTTTAAAAAAAATACTAAAAAATGGTATATTCATTTTTTAATGAGAAACCAGAAATATAAAATGAAACACAAATCTTGGATCTTTTTCATTATATAGGACCATGGTTGTCGGTGACATCCAGTGCGATAGGGGCATATAACAAACAAAAATTAAAAAGATAGTAATAATGAAGGAAATAACAAATTTAATGATGAATCTAATAATAAATTAATGAAAAAACCATTATAAACCTGCATCGTAGGATCCCATGAACCATCGACATGCTATATATACTCCCACAATGTTGTAACCTCAACCAATTGCTATACATTTAACTCCTCAAGAAGCACACATTTGTGCCTCCAAATATGTCACATGTTGTGTAATCCTAGGAACAATAGGAGCCACAAACATATAATATTAAACTAAAAAATGTGATATCCTTTTGACATATGTCTAGCGGTATCCATTTCCATCACAACAAATAATGCGATGAAATATCTCATCCCTCTATATGGAAAGTTATCGTTGGTCCTCTAGTAGGTGTGCTAACTCATCCTCAAATTGGGAAAATGTAATATATAAATATAATTATAAATTTAAATATATATGTGTATATAAATATATGAATGTATTGGTAAATAATATCATAACTTAAAGTGACACACATCATGTCACTATTGTGTTTATTTCATGTTATTTTATGAGCTTGAGGTTTTTATGAGTTTCTATGGAGTTTCAACCCAATACAAGTAAACAAATTGAGGTTTTCTTACTGTAAAAAATTAATCCATATGGTTGAGACAAAAATATGGGAGTCCTATGAGAAAATATGTGGGAATTTGATCAGTATGAGGTATATCACATGACTTGCACATGGTTAGGTAATCACATGATAAGCGTGTGGTTCAGCTCAGTAATATGATAGTGCCATTTGGAATGGTTCAAGCATGATTTGTCTAATAGTGAGGCACCTAAGAAAAGTTTTGTGTGTTAGGGGTTGGTTCAGAAATTCCTTACACAAGATTGAAACATGGTTTAGAAAACTATGTTGCCTAATTGTGTGGTCTTTTCGGGTTTTATAATATTTTGAAATATTTTTATATTTTTTAATACTTTTGATATTTAAAACCTCTAAAACTAAAACCAATTTCCACCACCACTATCTATCATGAGACTCCCACTACGATGCTCCCTAATCTCCCTCATTTGGTTTCAACCCACCTAGTATCCCTCTTTTCTCCAGCAATTCCGGATAATTTCCTATAATGACCCAAAGTTTCATTAATGGAAATCCCTCTTGATCTAATTAAATGTCTCTTTATCTTTATATAAAATGTCAACTTATTTGGTTTTATGTTATGAATTTTTACCATTTCTAATATAGTCGTTGAACAGTGATCACATGATTAGTATAAATATAGGACTTTAACAAATCCAATTAACTCAGACAAAATAAGCGATGACCTCATCCAGTAGAATTGATCCATACAAAGCCCATTTGTCGGAGCTCAGAAAAGAGGTGGCATCCTTGGGCTTCACTCTTGACCAAACCTAAGATGAGATTCATCTTGTCAAGCTCGAACGGGACTGTCTACAGGAGAAGTGGAAGTTGATAGAAATTAACACCCGATCGATGTTATCCGAGCCACCCCAAGAGTCTGTCACCATCACACACCTTACCCTTAGGTCTTATGCAGCTCTTTTAAGGGGTTATGTAACAAATAAATAGTACTATGTTCATGTACATTATTTTTTTATATAATAATGAATATACTTTCTTTTCATGATTGATACATTGTAAATAGTTTTTAAAGTACAAATAATGTTTTTAGTTATTATTTAATTAAGAATTATATTTTATTAAATTAAGGGATTTTTGAATTAAATAATATTTTAATAAAATATTATTATTATTATTAAATTAATTTTTAAATATAAATTATCTTATAATTTTATGAATGTAATTGTAATTTTTATTAAGGTTTGAAATCCATTTCTGTCAAAACCCGTGAATTTTCGATAAATGTCGGTTTTTATTTTAAAAGTGAAAATTAACATATTTAAAAAAAATTATATAAAATAAATGTTATTTCTGGAAACAGGACGTCAAAATTATCCAACGGTGAATATTTCATAATTTTCTGAGACAGTCAAATTTTTGGATAAAAATTAAATACCACTTAAATATATAATGTGTTTTATGACATCATAATGACCCAATAGTGAGGTAATAAAATACTATAAGCTTTATGTTTGGAAAATATATGTTTTACCATTAAAATAATGTGATTTTGGGTTTGTTTGACTTACTTTTCAAAGCATTAATGGACCCCTCAAGACTTATTAAACACCTTGTCTTTTTAAATTAATTTCCATGGGAGTGTGACTCACCTCCCCATAAGCAACCCTATTATTTTAAGAAGTTCAGACTTTGGCCTTATAAAATATTGTTTTCCTCTTCCCTTTTCCAAAAACCATGGCCAAAAACCATTGGATGGTTTGTGGTTTGGATTAATTTAATGTAAGGGGACCCAAACCTAAATAATAAAGAATTCCCTCACCTTTCCTATATAAACCCACACAAGATCCCACTTCCTCCTCACTCAAAGCCTTTGGAGTTCCTCCAACCTCTGCCCTAATCTCTCTAGAATCCTCCCAAGGTGCCCCAAGCTCCCAAGAAGCCTCTCGCAAGCCTCTCTCTAGCCTTTGGAAGCACACTTCCATGTAAGGGTTTTTTCTTCCTTTCTCATTTTTGTCCAATTTTCTTTAAGTTTTTTTGCCCTTTTAATTTCAATTATGAATGTTGGGGTATGGTTTATCACCTCCCTCATACTTACCTATTTAATTTTGAATGATGGGAGACCCCTTTATCTCTCATTAAATGCCTCCCATGAACACCCATTACTATGCCGAAATTCTGAAAGGAACTCCTCTCTCCTCTTTTACATTCAAGCAATACTTTTGTATCATGAATCTAAATTCCATTTAAATTGTTGGGACATGTATCTATATGACCTCATTACGGTCCATTACATGTAGATATGATTATGAACACCTTTCTCTCTCATCAACCATTTTTTATGAATTCTTATGTCACGTCGTTATGCTGTCGAAATCACACCGATTTTCTAAGCCAATGCCATTGTGTAGTGAATACCATGCCCATTTCCTTATCAAGGGTATTCACATTTATTCACACATACTTATTGATTATAATGTTTCATGTATGAATTTCACATTCCTTCATCATGGAATAAATTATTATGTTTTATGAATCCATGTTTTATGATCCATGTGGCACACTTATGAATGAAATGAAATGTTTAAGAAGGGAGCGCCCTTATAGCGCTCCAAAGAACTGGGTAAAGTATAGTATCATGATACATCATTTTCAATGAGTGTTCACTCATTATAATTCAAGTGCAACGAGGGTTTACTCGTGCTTTATGTGCAATAAGGATTTACTCATGCTCCATGTGCAATGAGCCTTGGATCATGCTAATTCTATGTTAAGTGTTGTTGCCACATTTCCATGTTATGATTATCATGCTTTATCATGCCTTTATGTTAATGTTTCTCTTGTGCTCCATTGATATGCCTAATATCTAACATGTATTGTACTCCTCATGTTATTCCATGTGTATTCCCTTACTGGGCTTTATAGCTCACCCTTTTCTTATGCATGTCCTCAAGTTATCCCATGCAATTCTAAGTACGAGGGAATGTAGTGGTCATGTAAAGGAAGTTTTCAATAAAGATATTCCATTTCATGTTTTAAGTTTTTATGTAATGATCCTAAGCCCTAAAGACACTAAACCTATCCATGTTATTTGTTGTATCAAGTGAAGTTTAATGTAATAAATCATGTTTAAGTTTGTATTAAAAAGAAGAGTTGTCATAGTTGGTATCAGAGGATAGGTTTAGTTATTTTTGGGATTAGGATTAGAAAACCCTAGTAAAGCCTTAGAGACAAGACTAATTATAATAAAAACATCCCTATTTTTTGGTAAGTACAGAGTAAGTGGTTTATCAAACAAATACATCCCTGTCTGGATACGAGCAGGTAGAGGAAGCTCTATCACAGATGTATCCTAGGGGTAAAACCTGAAAACACCACTTTGAGCTAGACTCGAACAGGAACTGGTGCACGACAACGGGCCTTGCTGCACTCTTGGTTATGACACTCCTGGGGGATATGTTTTGAAAAATTCATAGGCTTAGTATGAACCCTTATTAAGGGAATTAAAAAAAATACACCTAAGAATATATGTTAGGTAGTAGATCATGAAAAGCCTAGATTGAAGCCTATAGACTCATGAGTTAAGGAAATAAAGTTTATTTATAAGTCATCAACTTTTGTCTTTGGATTAACCATTATGTGTTACCCCTAACTTTACTTTAATTCCAGCCAATGGCCGGTAATAGGAGGACTCAGGCTAACAACCGTTGTGAAGATAAATGTGATGACTGTACTAATGAGATACCCAATACAATGGGAGCGGGAATCACGAACTTTGTCACGCTTCTCTCTCAGCTAACTCAAGTTTTGAATAGAAACACAGGTTAAGAGGAACGTTCAAACCCCCCCCCCCCCCTCCCCAAGAATGAACAAGTCACTATCAAGAGATTCATGAGACAAATTCATCCTACTTTTAGTGGATCATCCGATCCCACGATCGCTGAATAATGGATAAACTCCATTGAAAACATCTTCTCCATCCTTCAATGTTCTGAACAAGAGAAGGTTCTCCTGGCGGCTTATCTTATGGAGGGTGAAGCTAATCAATGGTGGATGTTGATCAAAAATACGAAGCCTGAGGAGGAGATCAAGGCGTTGAAATGGAAGGATTTCCAGAAGATGTTTTTCGATAAATAGTTTCTGTGCACCCTCCGGCTTAAGATGGAAAGGGAATTTCTTTCCCTCAAGAAAAAGGACGAAGAATCTGTTGGAGTGTATGAGGAAAACTTCACTAGGCTTTCATGATACGCTTCTGCCTTTGTCGTTACCCCCGAATTCAATGTTGACCGCTTCTTTGGTGGGTTGAAGCCTAGACTACGGAAAGTATTATCAATTCGTGACTTCGACAGCTATGAGGAAATTGACCGATGTGCCCTCAAGGTCGAAATGGAGATCAGATAATCACAGGGGTATCATGGGGATAAGAAATGTAATGTGGACTTCAATGATGGTGTTCTGATGGATAAATCCATTGGTTCTAAGAAGATCCAGCACCCCACCGGCCAAAAGTGCAGAAAGAAGCACCCTGGAAATTTCTTTAAGGGGACGGGGAAATGCTTCAGGTGTGGAAGAGAAGGGATCCTAGCTGTTAACTATCGGCAAGAAAGACCCGCAACTACGACAGAGGAGAAGAACGCTCCGTTTGAACCTCAACACATTGTTCATTGCTATAAATGCAAAGAACCAGGGCATATTGAAAATCAGTGCCCTAATCCAAGGGTTTTCAGAGACAACCAACAACCTCCAAGGTATCAAGGAAGATCTTTTGCCATCACTTCCACCGAAGTGAACCCCGAAAATGAAGTTGTGACATGTACGCTAGTTATTCATCCAAGAATAGTGAACGTACTTTTTGATTCAGGTTCTACGCATTCTTTTATATCATCAAAGTTTAGTAGAACAATCTCAACACCACCACAAATCATGGAAGGGAAGATGTCGGTGACTACGAAAAATGGGGCAATCATTGCATCCCTTGAATATAAGTCCTCCCTTGTTATAATCTGTGGATTGAATTTCCCGGAGAACCTCGTCATACTCCCTCTGGTGGAATTTGATGCAATTCATGGCATGGATTGGAATTCCTTATATAGAGCCAACATAAATTGTCGGGAGAGGGAAATCACACTCCATATGGAGAATCGACCCCTGATTCATTACATGTGTAAGGAGGAAGTTGAATCTCCTTTAGTTCCATCATCTCAAGCATGGATATTACTGCCCTATGAGCATGCGTATCTGGCTCAGATGATTGAGTCCAAGAAAGAAACCATCCTTGAAGAAATGCCTATTGTGAGGGAATTCACTAAAGTGTTTCTCGAGGAACCTCCTGATCTTCCTCCTAGAAGAGATATTGAATTCTCAATTGAACTTATACCCGGGGATTACCAATATCCAAGACTCCATATAGAATGGCTATTGTAGAGCATGAAGAGCTAAAGAAACAACTATAGGAGAATATGGATAAAGGGTTTATACGCCCAAGTTCTTTGCCATGAGGTGCACCCGTCCTCTTCGTCAAGAAGAAGGATGGGTCAATGCGGATTTGCATCGATTATCGTGAACTTAACAAAATCACAATAAAGAACAAGTATCATCTCCCAAGAATTGGTAACTTGTTCAATCAGCTATGTGAAGCACAATACTTCTCCAAGGTGGACTTGTTGTCGGGATATTATCAAGTAAGGGTGAAGAAGGAAGATATCCCCAAGACTGATTTTCACACAAGATACGGGAACTATGAATTCATAGTAATGCCTTTCGGACTCACTAATGCTCTAGAAATCTTCATGGACTTAATGAATAGAGTCTTTAGAGATTACATATAAAAATTTTTGGTAGTCTTTATAGATGATATTCTAATATACTCCGAAGCCAAGGAGGATCATGAGGATCATTTAAGAACTATACTGGAGACTTTGCACAAGGAGAAGCTCTATGAAAAGTGCAGCAAGTGTGAGTTCTGGTTGAAGGAAGTCTCATTCTTAGGCCATATCATCACAAGCAATGGGATATCTATGGATCCCTCCAAAACAGATGCAATTGAGGGATGGTCGAGGCCAACATCGGTAACGGATATCCGTAGCTTCTTGGGGTTAGTTGGATATTATCGACGACTTGTGAGTTATTTCTCACGATTGTCCAACCCTCTTACCAAGATAACTCAAAAGGGATTAAAGTTTTATTGGAGTGATGAATGCGAAAAAAGCTTCACTGAGTTGAAAATGAGGCTAATCACTGCGCCCGTGCTCACATTACCCACAAGTGGAGAACCTTTTGTGGTATTCAGTGACGCTTCAAAGAAGGGCTTAGGCTGTGTGATGATGCAGAATGATAAAGTGATATCCTATGCCTCAAAAGGATGATGTGGGAATTAAATAAAAAGTGGAATCTATTGAAATAGATAAATCCTCAGAGTTTAATGTTAATTAAGAAGGAATTGTGCTGTTTGGGAAATGACTATGTGTTCCATCAAGTCCAGATCTGAAGAAAGAACTTTTGGACGATGCACATAGTTCAAATTTCTCTATTCACCCAGGGAGCACAAAGATGTATCGAGATCTCCGAGAAAACTTTTGGTGGGATAATATGAAGAAGGAGATCGCTGAATATACATCAAGGTGCCTAGTGTGATAGAAAGTGAAGGCATAGAGGTAGAAGTATAAGGGGATGATGCAACCATTTCCCATACCAGAATGGAAATGGGAGAAAATCACCATGGACTTTGTCACAGGACTTCCGAGGACATCCAAAGGAAAAAATGCAATCTAGGTTGTTGTGGATCATCTTACAAAGACTCTACACTTCATTGCTATTCGGGAGGATTTATCATTGGATCAACTTGAATGGATATATATCAAGGAAGTGGTAAGGCTGCATGTAATACCACTATCTATTGTGTCTGACCGAGATCCAAGATTCACCTCTATGTTTTGGAAGAGTATTCAACATGCTCTGAATACTGAACTGAACTTCAGTATGACCTATCACCCTCAAACTGATGGCCAATCCGAGCGGACTATCTAGACACATGAGGACATGTTGCGAGCATGCTCAATGGACTTTAAAGGAGGATGGGATCAATATCTTCCTCTGGTTGAGTTATCTTATAATAACAGTTTCCACTCGAGCATCCAAATGGAACCATATGTAGCCCTGTATGGGAAAAGGTGCAGAACACTGGAATGTTGGGATGAGGTTGGTGAACGTAAGATTCTTGGACCAGAAATAGTCGAGGAAATGGTGGAGAAGGTGAAAACCATTCAACAGTATATCAAGGCAGCCCAGAGTTGACAAAAGAGTTATTAAGACAATTGTCGACAAGACCTTGAGTTTAAAGTTGGAGAAATGGTTTTTCTACGCATATCTCCGTGGAATAAGGTCATGAGGTTTGGAAAGAAAGGGAAGATAAGTCCAAGGTACATCGGCCCCTTCGATATTCTTGATCGTGTTGGGGATGTGGCCTATCGACTAGAAATTTAAGCTACTATGGCCAGACTACATGATGTCTTTCATGTATCCCTCTTAAGGAAGTACATACCGGACCCTTCACATGTACTCTCTTCTAATGTGGTACAATTGGAAGATGACCTTTCTTATGAGGAGAAACCAGTGAAGATATTATATCGTAGAGAAAAAGTTATACAAAATAAGACAATGCCCCTCGTCAAGGTGTTGCAGAGAAACCACAAGTTTGAAGAAGAAACTTGGGAATTGGAGGAAATGATGAAGCTGAGTTACCCACATCTATTTTAGTGTGGGAAAAGGAAATTTCGAGGGTGAAATTTCTTAAGGGGGGAATATTGTAATGACCCAAAGTTTCATTAAGGGAAATCCCTCTCGATCTAATTAATTGTCTCTTTATGTTTATATAAAATGTCAACTTATTTGGTTTTATGTTAAGAATTTTGACCTTTGCTAATATAGCCATTGAACAGTGATCACATGATTAGTATAAATATAGGACTTTAAAAATATAATTTACTCAGACAAAAGAAGTGATGGCCTCATCCAGTAGAATTGCTCGATATGAAGCCCATTTGTAGGAGCTCGGAAAAGAGGTGGCATCCTTGGGCTTCGCTCTTGACCAATCCCAAGATGAGCTTCATCATTTCAAGCTCAAACGGGACCGTCTACGGGAGAAGTGGAAGTTGATAGAAAGTACCACCCGAGTGATGTTATCCGAGCCACCCCAAGAGTCTGTCACCATCGCACACCTTACCCTTAGGTCTTATGTAGCTGTTTTAAGAGGTTATGTAACAAATAAATAGTACTATGTTCATGTACATTATTTTTTGTATATAATAATGAATATACTTTCTAGTCATTATTGATACATTGTAAATAGTTTTTAAAGTACAAATAATGTTTTTAGTTATTATTTAATTAAGAATTATATTAGATTAAATTAAGGGATTTTTGAATTAAATAATATTTTAATAAAATATTATTATTATTATTAAATTAATTTTCTAATATAAATGATCTTATAATTTTATGAATGCAATTGTAATTTTTATTAAGGTTTGAAATCCATTTCTGTCAAAACCCGTGAATTTTCAATAAATGTCGATTTTTATTTTAAAAGTAAAAATTAACATATTTATAAAATTATTTAGATAAAATAAATGTTATTTCCAGAATCAGGATGTCTAAATTATCCAACGGTGAATTTTTCATAATTTTCTGAGATAGTCGAATTTTTGGGTAAAAATTAAATACCTCTTAAATATCTAATGTGTTTTATGACATCATAATGACCCAATAGTGATGTAATAAAATACTATAAGATTTATGATAGGCCAATATATGGTTTACCATTAAAATAATTTAATTTTGGGTTTTTTGACTTACTTTTCATAGCATTAATGGACCCCTCAAGACTTATTAAACACCTTGTCTTATTAAATTAATTTCCATGGGAGTGTGACTCACCTCCACGTAATAAAACCTTTTATTTTAAGAAGTTAGGACTTTGGCCTTATAAAATATTGTTTTCCTCTTCCCTTTTTCAAAAACCATGGGAAAAATCCATGGGATGGTTTGTCTTTTGGATTAATTTAATGTAAGGGGACCCAAAACTAAATAATAAACAATTCACTCACCTTTCCTATATAAACCCACCCAAGCTCCCACTTCCTCCTCACTCAAAGCATTTGGGGTTCGTCCAACCTATGACCTACTCTCTCTATAATCCTCCCAAGGTGCCCCAAGCTCCCAAGAAGCCTCTCGCAAGCCTCTCTCTAGCCTTTGGAATCACACTTCCAAGTACAGGTTTTTTCTTCCTTTCTCATTTTTGTCCAATTTTATTTAAGTGGTTTTTCCATTTTAATTTCAATTATGAATGTTGGGGTATGGTTTCACACCTCCCTCATACTTCCCTATTTAATTTTTAATGACAGGAGACCCCTTTCTCTCTCATTAAATGCCTCCCATGTACACCCGTTACTATGCCAAAATTCCGAAAGGAACTCCTCTCTCCTCTTTTACATTCAAGCAATACTTTTGTATCATGAATCTAAATTCCATTAAAATTGTTGGGACATGTATATATATGACATCCTTACTTTCCATTACATGTAGATATGATGAGGAACCCCTTTCTCTCTCATCAACCATTTTTTATGAATTCTTATGTCACATCGTTACGCTGCCGAAAGCGCACCGATTTTCTAAGCCAATGCCATTGTGTAGTGAATACCATGCCCATTTATCCATCAAGGGTATTCACATTTATGAAAATTTTCTTGTTGATTATAAAGTTTCATGTATGAATTCCACATTCCTTTATCGTGGAATAAATGTTTATGTTTTATGAATCAATGTTTTATGATCCATGTGGCACACTTATGCATGAAATGAAATGCTTAAGAAGGGTGCGCCCTTATTGTGATCCAATGCGTTGGGTAAAGTATAGTATCATGATACGTCATTTGAAATGAGTGTTGACTCATGATAATTCAAGTGCAATGAGGGTTTACTTGTTCTTTATGTGCAATTAGGATTTACTCATGCTCTATGTGCAATGAGCCTTGGCTCATGCTAATTCCATGTTAAGTGTTGTTGCCACATTACCATGTTATGATTATCATGCTTTATCATGCCTTTATGTTCATGTTTCTCTTGTGCTCTATTGATATGCCTAATGTCTAAAATGTATTGTACTCCTCATGTTATTCCATGTGTATTCCCTTACTGGGCTTTATAGCTCACCCTTTTCTTATGCATGTCCCCAGGTTATACCATGCAATGCTAAGTACGAGGGAATGTAATGGTCATGTAAAGAACGTTTTCAATAAAGATGTTGTATTTCATGTTTTAAGTTTTTATGTAATGATCCTAATCCCCAAAGACACTAAACCTATCAATCTTCTTTGTTGTATCAAGTGATGTTTTATGTAATAAATCATGTTTAAGTTTGTATTAAAAAGTAGAGTTGTCATATTTCCTATTGCGATCTTCAAGAAGTAAGCATTCATTCAATCATATTTTATCTTCTCCCTCCTTCTCCCACATGATTTTCTCCCTTTAATGAAACCTAATGGTTCATGGTTTGAGATTAGGGTTTTTATGTGTTTCTAAAATTCTGGTTTTGGAATTTTAATGTTTAAAGGGACTCTCTCTTACATGTGGAAGCCTTCCCCTTCAAAGGCGACAAGAATCCGGTCACTATAACTTTCTTTGGGGTCAATTTCCATTGATCCTAGGTGGGTGTTTCTTAATAATAAATTTCTATTACATTAATTTAATTTATTTATTTTTGAAAATTATTTATATTTTAAATTATTCCTATATGTATGAACAGAGAGGGACCTAGGTAATTTAAACATGATTTTAATGGTTGGCATGAGATGTGAATCCATGCCAAGAGTTTGTTAAAGTGACCAATAGGATTTTAAAGAATGATTTTGATTTTAAAAAGTGATGGAAAGAACCATATTGAATTTTTAGAAAGAATTATTTATTAAAATTGGGTTTCAAACGAAGTGTTTAGGGATGTGTGTTTTTAAAGGGATATGATAGCCATTGTTTTGATTTGATTAAATCTTTTGAGATTTCCCAAATGAGTATGTTTATTTAAAAAGAGCATGTTTCCCCTTCAAGTTTTTGTCTTGAAAATAATTGTGGATTTGAATGTTTTTAAAGGTTTTTCTAAAAACGTAATAGTGAGTTCATATTTGATTTTAACACCTCAAGATTTTAAAAGAATTCCATGTTTGAAAGCATATACAACATGTAACACCGATCTTAAAAAAACCCCAAAATATTATTATTTAAATATGACCATTATAACCTAACCATTAAATTTTGTACATAATCATCCAAGATTCGATTATATGACCTTTATTATATTTTATGTAATGAAAAGTAAAAAATGTCACACCCTTGTTTTTAATAACGATAATATTTTTAACAAGGGGATAAAATAAGTATATGCTTGGTTATAAAAATTAAAATTAAATATAAAATATTTATCTTCACCATGGAGATTTAATTTTAATTTTTAGTGAAGAAATAATTACCTTAAATTCTTACTTAACGTTGATACAATAATAATTAAATTAATAGAAAAATAAAACAAATGATTTTAAAAATATTAAAATTGATATTATTTGAATGAGATAACTTATATAAAGAGTTTTATAAATATATGTGATATATTAGTGATGTTTAAATTAATTATATTCAAAAATAATTTTTTTGGGATGTAATAGAAGTCAAATTAAATGAATATTGTACACATCGACAATAATGATATTTTATAAAAATAATAGTTTATTAAATTATTTTAAAGTTATAAAAATATTTAATGTGGAAAATTATGATAATAAATGATTTAAAATTTTACCCCTTTTCTATTTATGAGTAAATATTTACCTTATATATAAAATCATAACCCTTTAACAGTGAAAAAGATGTTATAGTCTTTAATGTTAAAATAGATTAACTAAGCCGTTAAACTAAAGGATAAGGTTTAAAATAGAACTTAAACCCCTACAATGTTTATTTGTTGACTCTATTTCAACCATATAATACAATAGGTTCTAATTAATGAACATTTTGAAGTATTTATGTCTTGAATAGTATTATTTTATTTTATGTTTTTGAGAAATTCAAAAAGTGCCCCTCACATCAATTATAAAAGGGAACCCCCTAACTTATTTAAACAATTTGAGCCATATATCTCAAAAAACCTACCCATTAATCTTATAAGCATATTAATATATATTTTAGGGGTTGTGGACCTTCCAAAATAGAAACACTATTTCCCTTAAGAAGAGATCTAAAGGGAGTCCAACGAAGAAGAGGTAACTGTATTTACCGACTCTTTCAAGTTTATTTCTTATTATACTTCATATTATTGTTTTGTAATAATCCTAAAATAATAAAACCAACACAATAAATATTATAATATGTTATTATGATTATGGTACAACCATATTCCATCTCTTTTCCATCTTATAAAAAATGAAGACATCGCTCGTGTGTACGTATGACTTACCGTATCCACATTGCGATATAATTAGTTTACATCATGAAATTACTTGGATGGTTATAAATATGTAAAAAATGATTATATATGATAATTATTACAATATTATACCTATTAATGATAATATCATATCTAAATTCATACCTTCCCATCCATTTAGAAACAATAACGTCGTTCGTTCATACATGTGGACTACCACCTCTATAAAGTGATGTGATTCATTTTTCATTGATATTTTTATTTTATGGTTATAAAGTTATATTAATTAAATATATATGATATAATAATTATTTAAATGTGATTTTTTTATATTTCTTTCATTTCATCCATTGAAAAGTGAAAACAATATTTATGCGTACTTATAACCTACCATCTCTATGAATAGAGTAAATCATTTTCTATTTCCATATTTTATATATTTTGATAAATATGTATATTATGAATATATATGATATTTATATTATTATTAACATTATTTATATTTTGGAACATTATTTAACCAAGTCATACATAAAAAATGAAGTAGTTACCACCAAGAACTGCGATTTTAACAATGAATTGATAATAAACAGATGATCAAATATTATAAGTAAATAATATATTGTTATATATATGATTATGGTTCCTTAATAAATTTATAATAAAGATATATTTATTATATTGGATTTTTTAGAGCATAGTAAGGTAGTCCAACCAAAGGTAAGTATTTCTCGTCTCACTTTTACGTTTGTGAGACATATTCCACATTCACCACTTATTTATTTTGTGTGGTGTATATACTGCCCATATGATATATTATATCATTAATCTCTTTTTCTTCATGAAATTTAATGTACCATTTTATGTTACTTATTTCATGGTTCTAATGATTTAAAATATACCCAGTGGTAAGGGTTTATTTCACAATCTCATCATTTTTTGAGATTGTTTATTTTTAAGTCTTAGCTAAAGAAT
This sequence comes from Viscum album, assembly GCA_963277665.1. NCBI lineage: Eukaryota > Viridiplantae > Streptophyta > Magnoliopsida > Santalales > Viscaceae > Viscum > Viscum album. The sequence goes on from OY728144.1 coordinate 201,771,089, forward strand.
ATTTATCTTCCATTTACTTGTTATCTAATTTTTTTTTCAAAAATGTTTTTAATATTATCCAATGATTGTTCAATATAATATTTAACCTAGTTTTACTTTAAAAAAATTGTTTTAAAGGGAATCTTACTATCATTTTCTAAACCAGGTACTTTTTGGATTTTCTTAAAAAAGTGTGAAAGGGTTGTTTTTTAACTTATAAAATATGAAAATAATTTTATACCATAATGATGTCACAATGGTTTTAAGGTTACTTTAAAATTTATTTTAATATTACATTAATATTTTACAAGTTTCTTTTCAACAAAAATTATTTCTTTATTATGCGTGCTATTTTTAGATTTTAAAAAGTGATTTTCAATGTTTGAAGGGTATTTTTCCCCAAAAAAATTATTGTGACCTTTTTAAAGCATTTTAAACTATGTTAAAAAACTTTTTTTGAATAATATATTGAGTATATACTATAATAATACCATCCACCATATTTTTTATATGTTTTATGTTAATTTTGACTGTAGGAAAGCATTAACATTCCATAATATAGTTCTTCTAATATGGATAGTTATTGATTATTAAGGCATATTAATTCAGTTATATTTTTTTATTAATATGAGTAATTCATTTTAATTAGTATGTGAAGGGAAGAACCCTCTATAGACCCTCAATGCATCAATTGATTTCATAAGACAAACTAGCTTGGATTTTGTTCGAGACCTTTCTCATTTGTGTAGATGTCATAGAACAAGGCCTTGTTGGTATTTTCAGATGTCTTAACTGATGCCTCAATGATAAGTTCCAAATTTCCATCATTATTCATTCCATAATTATGAAATCAGTTATTGATTTCTATGTGATTGTTTGATTAGTTTTAATATCCATGGATAAGCTCCTAAATCATTTAATTATTTACATGGATTATTTTATCATCTTTCATTCCTGCCATATTATGCTCAAGTTATTATTTTAGTGGATTTTTTTAAATTATTTTCCTTTCCATATTTTTTATTGTTATTGATTCATGATAGCTTCCATGTTATGCATACCCTTACTGAGAATCCGATATCACCCCTTTCTTATATTTTATTTTCCCCAGGATGTCAGGAAGTGTTTCTGGATTGATGTGTAGGGAAATTCCATCAGGAATAATGGAATTATCAAAGAAAACACTTTTTTTATTCTATTATTCTGAAATGTAATGTTAATTTTAATTATGTATCTATTTTACCAATAATACTAAACTTTTTGTTCCATTGAGATGCGATTTATTGTATCTAGTGATAATGTAACAAATTAACCACTGACTCTGAGCTACCGGGGTTAGAGTATTTATAGTAGGTATTGAAGGAAGATTAGTAGACACCCTAGGAACTAGATTTAGGAAAAAATATATTAGGGAACATAAAACTATGAATGAATCTGAGTACAAGTCCAAGTATTGGATAACATCATAAACATTATTAGGATATATATTATGAGGTTTATTAATATTATTATTGTTTCTCATACAATGATTTTTGTTTTTAGATAATGGATATGGCAATGAGGAATAATTATAACACTGAATGTGATAGACAATGTAATGATTATGAGAAACAAAATTGGATGATTGCTGGAGAGAAAGATATTTTGATTATTTCTAATTATCTATTGTGATATATGATTAACAATATAAATATCAATGAGATTCCTAACATGTTAAATAATATGAAAATTAACTTTTTATGGATGTTCAGGTGGAAATGATCATGGTGGTAAGAAAGTTCAATTTCTTTTAAGAATATCGGAAGAAACACCTAGAATATTTTTTCAAATGGAGGGAAAGATATTTTCTATTTAGAGATAAAGTTTATATAGTGAAGAATTTCTAAGGAATTAAATGTCTATATTTGGGGAACTTGGGAATTATCTGAGTGAATTGCTTGAATGGAGGGTTACTATCTAGACAAATGAAGGACCTATGATATACAATTTTTTAAGTAAAATTATTAAAGTGTTTATGTTATAGACATATTTTTATCGATGGTATTTTAGTTAAAGGAATCTTGAAACATCTAATGATTTTTTCAAAATAGTTTTTCAATATGGATTTTGAAGCAAAAATTAAATAGTACTAATAACCAAGAAAAGTAATTTAGTGAAAATGTATTATTTTATTGAAGCACTCGATTGAGGGATAGATAAACCAGAACATGTGTTTGTTATTTGGATAAACCTAAAGTGTATTGGGATGATAATTTTATGGTTAATCATAATTTTAAGGGAATATATACCACTTTTTTGTTTTATATAATGGGATTTTAAAATGAAATTTTTGTTGAAATTTATGGGAATACAATCCTTTGGTTTAGTAATTTTTTTACTGAAAAATTTATTTGGGGAATAATTATTTTATATTTTACAGAAATTAGTTTAATATGATTTTGAGGATAAGTTATTTATTTATTATTATGATAAAAGAGTCAGTATAGTTTGGGAATATTTCATATAGAAAACCATAGTGGTTAAAAAAGTTATTTTATGACTAATGTAATTTTTTGAGGATTTTAATCATATTTTTGGGAATTTTAATGTTTTAGAAAAACCAAAACCTGAATTTAGGGTGAAAAAAAATCACATCTAGAAAGTATATGGGACCTGAAACCACAGTTGTAAGTAAAAAAGGGCCCAATTCCTACCACTAGATTACCTGATTTCATGGTTTGTATGAAATTGTTTTTTTATATAAATAATTTGGCTGATCAATAAAAATTTTATTTTCGGAAGTACATTATATAATCAAATTTTTTTATTTTTTTGGGACTTGGATATGATTAATGAAATTATAGGAGATAATTTATTAGGTTAAAGTATATGTAACCTTTAGGTTAATCAGAAAGGATTATTTGGGAAGAATGATATTATGTTTTTGGAAGTGAAAGATGAAGGGTATGAGATAACCTTTGTGGTTAAAAAATTATTTAACATTTAGTCTATTGGTTTTATATGGGATATATGGAATAAGGATAAAGTTAATGGTGATTCAGGTTATTAGGATATGTGATCTTGGTGTACACTTGTTTTTAATGTGACATTATGAACTACTAAGTATAAATGTTTGATAAGAATTTTGGGTTTTGAAGATGGTCGGTAATATTTTGGAGGAGTCTTAAGGTTAACTACTTATGGAATGGATTATGTTGAACATCGGATATTATTTTTTGGGGATAAAATATGATTTATCTTATTTCATTAACCACGGTAACCATTTTGGTTTTTGTAAATATTTAGAGGATGAAGGAATTACATATGGATTTTATGATTTGTTAAAAGTGTTTGAGGAATAAAAATTCTTCTCTAATATCCATATCCTAGTGTAATAATTAAAGTGGAAATAGAATGAAGAAAAACCAAAGGATGAGATTATACTTATGACATGGAAATAAATCAAGTAACATTATTTTCTTGAGTGATTTATCTATATAGTAAAAGAATCTATTGGTTGTAGTAAGAGGATGTTGAAATAAATATGTTATCCATTTACTTTTATTACTGAGAAATCAATGGGATTTTAACCCATCACATATTTATGGTTTTGTGGTGGCCAACTTTACTATAACCATGTTTTCTATCACTCTCTATTAATCCTTGGGTATTATTTTTTTCTTCTATATGCATATTTTTATTTCTAAATAATGTTATCCTATTTGGAAACCCAGTTCTGTGGTGACCAATGTACTTTAATTTCCATGTATTTAAGAGTAATTTTTATAAACTCTTTTTACAATGTGTGTTTACCAAAAAAATTATTTTCAATTGTAAAACAATTTATTTATAAAAAAATTTAAAAATAAGAGGACACAATTTATTAAAGGAGGCTAGAATATAACACTACAATATTTTAAAATAAAACTATGTTCCATAGCGTATACAACATGTAAAACCAAGCTAAAACAAACCCCATAATATTATTATTTAAATATGACGATTATAAACTAGTCATTAAATTGGTGAGTATAAATATTATTAAAAAAGTTTTTAAATATATATTGTTGGAATTATCATGTTCTAATCATGTTTCAATGATCACAAATCCTGTACATTATGTAAAGATTGATAATCCGGTTTAATTTATCTCAGTCATGTGTACAGATGGTTGGTTTCTTTATGATTTAAATAAAACTATCCAAGATCTTAAGTTTTATGTGTGATTATTGTAAACTATATTTAACATTGGTCTATAATGATTTCATTTATGAATTATTATGTCTAATTCACACTATGAATATTACTGCTCAAGTTTATATACATATATTTGGCTAAGTTTAAGAAATCGTGAGTCTGCCACAAGTTCTATTTTTTCAGGAAAAGGACCTAGATACTGTGACAAGTCACTGTGACCCAGACACTGTGACCATACACTGAGACCTAGACACCATGAACCAGACACCATGACTCAGACACCATGACTAGACACTGTGTCCCAGACACCATGATCAGACACCATGACCATATACCATGATCCTAACACCACGACCGTGCTACCAGTTTTTAATCTCTATAAAACCATGCCATCATAACTATCTCACCTCACAAAGTAAAATAAGAAGACACCATTTCATGGTGACACCATTTCCAAGTGAAACCATTTCTAGATAGACTGTGACACCATTCATTAATTTCTTTTGTCGCTTTTAATTTAATTTCAAATGGTCATATTTGAGTCTTTTCAAAGCAATGATATAATTAATATTCTTTTACAGACATGTCACCTAATAGTATGAGGTATGAGGTGCAGAATACATGCATCCTGTCGACTTCAACACATGAAATCCAAGAATAAAAAGAAAAGTGTTTCCTAGAAACAAAGCATTGTGTGATATAGTGAAGAAGCGCAAACCGAAACATGCAAAAAAATACATTTGAAGAACACAAAAATAATTCATGAATAAAAAAGATGGTATAATATAGATCAGAGTCAAGAATATCTTCTCAATACCAACTCCATGAAGAACATAAGCCAGATCTAACTGAAAACCAGAGCATCAGACTTGCGATACTATGTTTCTTGCAAGAGGACTTGATTCTTTCATATGATTCATATGGGAGGTCTAATGATGCATAGAATAACATCCAGAGCACTTCTAACCTTATCTAATCATATTTTCTCTATTGTGTATTGTTTTTAGTTTTGGAGCAGTGTGTCTGTCTGTATTAGAACACACACTTTTTCCTTCACTAAACCGAAGGATACAAGATATCCTTCCTCCCATATCTTTTTACACTTTTTTACTCCCACAGATAATTGTGGAAGAGGTACCTTTGTGAAAATTTAGTTCATACCCATGAAAAACTATGGAATAGGTCTTCTGAACTGGACAATCCTATAAACTTTTGATTACCCCGATCCAAGGTGTGGATCAAGTTTAATAATATACACTTCTTGGTGGCAGGTGATAACCAAGTGGAGTGGATTTGGTATCATCTTGATACTGAACCACTTGTTTTATATCTGCTGTGTTGTTTAATTTAGTTTTCACTATTTTACTGTATAATTTAGAAATCCCTAGATTCACTTTCATAGTTAATCTTGGACATAAGTTATAATTGTTTTTCCTTATTAGAATAGATTCAAAATTAATATCAATTACTGATATTGAGATTACTAATAATTAATAAATCTTCTAAGAAGTAATTTGAATAGTTAAACTTTCATAACCATATTACTTTGATTAACTGGGATTTATTTTTATTGGGGAACCTTTTAAGAAAACTTTTAAAACATAAAATTTTATAGATAATCAATTCACCCCCAGTTTATTACTACACTCCGACCAAAATTTAGTATCAAAGGAAGATTGTTATTCATGTTAAGCCTCTGTTTTTGAATATATTCAACTATCATTTAAGTTTCACTTTAAAGATCTGTAAATTTATGTTAATTATAAATTTCTATATTTTTCAATGTATTTATGTATTATGGATAATAGAATGGAATGTGCTGCAACAAACATACCACTATTCTATAATGAAACCAATTATTCCCAATACAAAATTAAAATGAAAATGCATTTAGAAAGTATGGGTTTTAAAATTTGGTCTTCAATTATAGATGAGTATAATATTCTTGTTACTGATAGAATAAATTGAGATGATCCAACCATGAATTACTAAAATAGAAATTGTAAAGCCATGAATGCTTTATATTTCTCTTTAGGAGATGAGGAATTTAACAGAATTTCTGCATGTGAAACTGCCCATGAATTTTGGGATACTTTGTCTGTTTCACATGAAGGAACTTCTAGTGGGAATGAAATGATATTTAATACTTATAATATTAAATATGATAACTTTAAAATGCAACCTGATGAGCCTATTTCTAACATGTATATCAGGTTCAATGAAATTTTCAACACAATGATTTCTCTTGGAAGAGAAGTCATTACCAAAGAACAAATCATGAGGATTCTCAGATGACTCCCTTATAGATAAAGCGGAACCTCTGTCTCTATTATAGAATCATGCAACATAATCAAGTTACCTGTAAAAGAACTCATTGGGAAAATAATGATGTATGAAGTAGATATTAATGTCAATAATGAAGAGGAGGACAAACCTAAAATAAAATCAGTTGCATTTAAGACCACCACCACTAAACACAAAGAAAAAGGGAAATTGGAAGTCTCTATATAATTTTCCAGTAGTGAACAATCATCACCTGACAGTGACGAGAATATGGCTCAATTATCTAGAAGGTTTCAGAGATTTTACAAGAAAAAGAAATTTTTCAGAAAGCTTAACTTCGAAGGAAGATATGTTAAAAAAGGAAGCTAGAAGAAATATTAGAAAACAAGTGACAAGTCTGATGAGATAGTATGCAATGAATGTAAGAGAAAAGGACATGTAAAGTCTGACTGTCCTAAGATTAAGTACAGAAATAAATATGAGTACAATGATATAAAGTATATAAAGGAAATGAAAGCCACAGGGAGTGATTCTGAGGACAGTTCAAGTGACTTAGAATCTTCACGTGATGAATCAGATAAAAAATCCAATATGTGTTTTATGAAAAACACATCTGAGGTAACACTAGAATCTCTTGTACACAATTACTATTATTTTTGAGATGAATGTGATTCTAAGAATATTTCTAATGATGAAATTTTTGAGTATTGTAATATTCTTGAAAATACATGTAATGAACTAAAATATAAATACAAGTCTATAATGAAACAGTATGCTCTTACCTCATCAGTTAAATCCGAACTTACTATAGAAAGGGATAAAAATGTTCAATTACTAAATAAAAAAATGAACATAAGACATCTAATAATCAATTGAAAAAGGACCTTGGAAGTTCTATTAATGGTAAAGATACTTTGGTACAAATTCTAGGTAAACATATTACTCATAAATATTCTAATGGTATTGGATATCAATATGGTAAAATAGATTTTGGAAGAAATAATTTTGTTTCTAAATCAAGGACACACAACTTTACCCCTAGTACTGGAAAACATTCAACTAGTTCAAATTATGATGCACTCTTTATTGTCTCAATCTTTTCTGGACCAAATAGAGTTTATTTTTCAAGAACTTTACATAATGCTTATAAGAAAACTATGATGTGGATATGGGATCCTTAAGCACAAGTCACTAATATTACTAGACATAAGAAAATATTCGTACCAAGGTCTGTTTTTATTTGACTATTTTTTAGGAATGTTTCTTAAAGTGATCCTATAAAATCTTATGGTACTTGGACAGTGGGTGTTCAAGACACATGACAGGGGACGATTCATGCTTCAAGAACATAATAAAAAATGATGGTGTACATGTCACCTTGGGTGACAATGCTAAAGAGAAATTTATTGGCCTTGGCCAAATAGGTATCTCCAACTCAGTTTTAATTTCCAAATTAATTTTTTTGATGGATTGAAATATAATCGGCTTAGTATTTCACAACTATGTGATGATGTATTTTATGTTAAATTTGAAAATTATGCTTTTAATGTTTTTAATTATAAAAATTAATTTTTGTTTTCTGCACTAAGAAATGAAAATGTATACTCTGTTAACATAGAGTCTTCAGTTTCTCAAAATGCTTCATGATTAAGTGTGTTTCCCAAAGATTCTTAGATTTGGCATAGGAGACTAGGACACTGTAATATTCACCCCCATAGAAATCTAACTACAAAAATCTTATTCAATGGTCTATCCAAAATTGAGTTTCCAAATGTTAAAGTGTTTAATCCTTTTCAAAAGGGAAAAAAAACACAAAATTTCTTTCAATCCAAAGGAAGAAGTGTCAACTTCTCAACCTCTGCAACTGGTTCACATGGATTTTTTGGACCATCAAGAGTTTCTATTTTAAATGGGAAGCACTATGTTTATGTTCTTGTAGATGACTTTTCTAGATATAATTGTACTTTTTTGGCTCACAAAAGTGAAGCCTTCTCTCACTTCACTAAATATGCTAAAACTGTAGAAAATCTTAATAGACATAGAATTAAATCTTTAAGAAGTAATCATGGTCGTGAGTTTGAAAATCAAGAGTTTGAATCCTTATTTTTTCACAAAATGTCTATAGTCATAATTTCTCTGCCCTAGAACACCTCAACAGAATGGAGTTGTAGAAAGAAGAAATAAAACCTTTCAATAGATTTCTATAACCATGATTAGTGAATATAACATACCTATTTATTTTGGGTTGAAGCTGTAAATACAGCATGCTATATTATTAATTGAGTGTTTATTAAACCCATTCTTAAAAGAACTCCATACGAGTTATGGAACAATAGAAACCACAAAGAAATCTACTTACATGTTTTTGGTTGCAAAGTCTATATCCTTAATACTAAGGACAATCTTATAAAATTTTCATCCAAGAGTGATGAAGGAATCTTTCTAAAATATTAAATCTCTAGTAAATGCTATAGAGTATTTAATAGAATAATTAAATGTGGGGAAGAATATGTCTATGTAAAATTTGAGGAAACAGATCCATATGAGCCTAAGACCACTCTAGAGAACCTGGAGGATGATGTGTCAAATATGGATATCAATTCGAAATCTTTTAACCATCTAGTAAAGAAATCTGTGAAAACTTCCAGTTCTGTAAATTCTTCAGATTTAGGTCATAATGAACCCAAACCTGTTGAAGAACCTGAAATCACTGGTCCTTATTTTTTTAGAGCTAATAGAACTCTTAATAACCTTCCTTTAGATGTAGTTGTAGGAGATTTAGATAAATGAACTCAAACTAGAGCTTCTATTTGAAATCAGGTTGAACATCAAGTCTTTTTGTCACAACGTGAACCTAAAAACATTAATGATGCTATCAATGATGAATTTTGGATGATGGATATACAAGAAAAATTTAATCAGTTTGAAAGGAAAAATGTTTAGAAAAATGTTGAAATATCCAAAGACACATTTACCATAGGCACTAAGTAGGTGTTTAGAACTAAAGTAGATGATGCTGGTAACATAGATAGAAACAAGGATAAATTGGTTGCACACGGCTATAGTCAAGAAGAAGGAATTGACTATGAGGAAACTTTTTCACCAGTAGCTAGACTTGAAGCCATCATAATTCTTCTTGCTTATGTTGCACATCAAAATTTCAAACTATATGAAATGGATGTTAAAAGTGCATTTCTAAATGTTTATATAGCTTAGGATGTCTTTGTTGAGTAACCCACTGGTTCTACAAATCCTCATCTTCTAAATAATGTTTTTAAATTATCAAAATCATTATGTGGTTTAAAACAAGCTCTAAGAGATTGGTATGATAGATTAAGTACTTTTCTTATTTCTAAAGGTTTTAAAAAAGGAATAGCCAATCCTTCCCATTTTATAAAATGAATTTCCAATGATTTTTTAGTAGTTCAAATTTATGTAGATGATATTATATTTGGATCTTCAAAAAATCCTTTATGTATTGAATTTCCTAAAATGATGCAAAATGAATTTTAAATGAGTTTAATGGGTGAACTAAAATTACTTCTTAGATTTAAAATATTTCAAAATAATGATGGTATTATATTAAATAAAAGAAAATATACTAAGGATCTTCTAAAATTTTTTCTCTTTGATAACACTAAAATTAGTGAAACTCAAATGAGTAGTACTTGTAATTTGGATCTTGATGAAGATGGACAATCTGTTGATCAAACCATGTGTAGAGGAATTATTGGAATCCAACTCTACTTAACGGCTAGCTGACCTGACATTATGTTTAGTGCATGAATATGTACTTATTTTCAAGAATATACTATGGAATCTCATTTAAATGTTGTTAAGAGAATTTTCAAATACCTCAAGCATACACCCAATCTAGGAATGTTCAATCCTAGAGGACAATCCTTTGAGTTAGTTAGTTATTCTGATGCTGATTTTGGTGGTTGTAAGTTAGATAAAAAAATAATCTCTGGAACATGTCTCTTTTTAGGAAAGTCACTAGTATCATGGTGTTATAGGAAACAAAACTCTGTTTAATTATCTACTGCTGATGCCAAATACATAGCTGCTAGTAGTTGTTGGGCACAAATTTTTTCGATGAAACATACATTACTAGATGATGGATATCAATTCAGTCATGTACCCATAAATTGTGACAATAAAAGTGCAATTAACATCTCAAAAATTCCCGTTTCACAATCTAAGACAAAATATATTAATGTAAGACATCACTTTTTGAGAGACCATTATCATAAAGTGATTCCACTTTTGAATTCATTGGAATTGAATATCATCTCGCTAATATATTCACCAAGAAATTAAATTCTGAAAGAATAAATTAAATCATACATGAATTGGGAATGATAAATCTTATGTAATAAGTGTACTGTTTCACAACATACTATTTCACAGTTTATGGTTTCACCAGTCATTGTATTAAGATTACTGTCTAACTCTTACAGTTCTATATTTTACTATCTTAAAAGTTGTTGTTTCATGTTTATGGTCTTACAGATACTATATCTCAGTTACTGTCAAGAACAATACTATTTCAAACAATACGGTCACACAATTTTGAAGTCACCCATTAGAGATCTCACTAAGAAAACCAGTTACGGTCTCACCGTGAAAGTCTGTTCCTGTCTCATCTGAAAGACACTTCATCATTTTATTTACATATTATAACCTATATCACTATAAATAATTATTTTTATTCTTTTACTTTCCCATGCTTTGGAATTTATGGGGCTTGATATCCCTAAAATATTAAAACGAAATAAGTTTCACTCCTTTATTCATTCGAGCCTTCTTCTCTGAAACCCAAAACCTCTATCTCTCTCTATCTCTCGAACCTTATTTGAATTACTAGAATGAAACTCGCTTCCTCATAAACTCTTAATATGCAAAGATCAAAGAAGAAGATGAAATAGCACTGAAGATAGTGCCCAAAGTTCCTTTGAATCTTAACCTAGTGAATAGAATAGTGGTACATGAAAAAGAAATCTTCCCCAAGTGGCTGCTATTAAGTATGTCTTTAGTATTGAAAGTACAAAAATAGAAAGTATGGTTTTATTAGTTCAGAAAAGAGGAAATACTAATTTACCCAAATATATTTGCTCACTTTTATCAGTTTGTTCAATTCTCTTTTGATATAGAATATGGTTTTGTTGTGAGAAGCTGGATCAGTGGCCAAAGATCCACTTTTTCTTCGAGGTTACGGGCTTCCTGCCTATGGATACCTCATGAGGGAATTTTTGAGGACTACCAGAGACTTCCTCCTCCTCCATGTGATATCTTTGTTTTAGAAGAATCCTTGGGAAGCTTGAATGGAAACGAAATAAATAGAAGAGCTATTTCTACTGATCTAGATGGTGAAACCATACTATTGTTTATGTTTTTCAGAATATGATTAGTACAAGAAAAGGATATTTTTCCATAATCAAGTATCATGATGTATCTTTGATACATATTATGAAGAATGGACACAAGATTAACCTATGAAAGTATGTTATAATTCATCTGTGTGAATTTATAAAGACAACCTCAAAGTCAACCTCCCTATTCTACTCAAGGTTAATCTATGTTATGCTTTATGCTAAAGGGATGGATGGACCAGATGAAGAATTCATTAAGGACTATGAATTTTTAATCTCAAAGGTTAAAGTCAAAAGAAAGAAAAACAGTTGAAATATATAAAGAAAAGAATGAGTAGAGAATAATGACAGGGTGTTTGAAAAGTTCAACCTAGTTGATAATTCTTCAAGACCTTTGGACATTTCTAATATTGGTCTAGAACCAGATGATATTTTTAACGACCCCATTGAGGAAGAAGAAGAAGAGGTTGTTGCACCTACAGGGGAAACTGTTTTGGATAAATAAGGATGTGAACCTATTCCTCAAGTATTTATTGAGAAGGAAGTATCTGTTCCTAAAGAAATTTTTGTTTTGGAAGAAGAATAATTTGTTGTTAATGTAAGGGAAAAGGATGTTCTAGAAGATAATCTAGAAGAATATATTTCGCCTAAGAAAGAAGCTGCTTTTGAAGAACACTTATAGGAACAAGATATTCTTGAGATTATCCCATCTACTGAGGAAACAATGGAGCAAACCTTTCAGTGGGATATAAAAGAAATGGGTGAGTCTATTAGGGAAAAAATCTTGGAAATAGATCAAAGATCTAAATCTCTTATCCCTGTAAGAGATGCACACGTGGAGGGGGAGAAACACCCAAATTTGAAAAGTTTTTATATTCCTAATCAAGTTGATTCGGGCTCTATGGATATATGGTATAGATTCCCTAGCTATTTTGATGTGAATGATTCCCCGAAATCCTTAGTTAAAGGTATATATATGTATACTATGTCTTAATTGAAACTGATATCTACTCTCGAAATTATATCTACAAAGGGACCTGATCCTGTCTCAGTGTATATCCCTGAACCTTCACAAGAACCTTCTACCTTAGTGAGTAAGGATGATTTGAATGAATTTGGAGATACCTTATTGGCAGGAGTTGAAAACCTAATGAACACTCAACCTGCTCCTATTACCAATTTAAGTGAAATCGATGATGTCTTGTTGTGAGAAAATATCATATGGAAAATCAGCCAAAAATGATTCATGGAATTAAAGAGTTCAGAATTGAGAACAAATAGATAAGTGATGAAGTGAAGTATCTTAAAGGTATGGTTGAAGATATGAAGAGAGTGTTGAAATCAAGACCAAAACCTGTTGCTCATCCTGTTAGTGGTCAGATTCCACAAGAAGTATCCTCCCTGATTCAACCAAACCTAACTTCCTTAGTAGAAAATCTGGATAATATAAACAATAAAATAGTTCAAGAAATGCATGAGATTGTTATTGGTCTCAAAAAATTAACTGATGTGTATAAGGGTTATCTCTAGAAAGTTATAAATCAACTAAAGTCCCTTACTTTAGCTCTTATAGCTTCTAGTACCTCTATAAAATCATCTCAACCCTCATTGGACAGTGATCTGCTTAGAACGGCTGTTAAGGAAGAACTACAATCCATTCTCAATGGCTCTAACAAAGAATATCTATCTATGGTTGTCAAGAATAGTGACAGAGTTCTTGATCTGGTAAAAATTCATTCTAATATTTCCAATGACTCTCAGGAAGAAATTAATAAGAATGTGTATTTCAACATCAATAAGATTTTCTCTATGCATGATATGATTAACCATTTCAAGTACCTTGTAGATAATCTGAAAATCCCTCCGGTTACTCAAGATTTCAAATCTTAAGTTCAAAAGCTGAAGTATTTCTCTCCTTTTTTGGACTAGTTCATGGAGAACAATGATGACTTTGAGAAATTGATGCAGTATAGTGGTGATATTATTCCTGACTTCATCAATCTATTGAGGCCTTATCTTCATGTGCAGAGCACTGATATTGCGGCTCCTACAACGACACCCTTATGACCTAGTTTGCCTCCATCATAATTCACTACCTTTGCATCTACTTCAATGCCTATCTCTCAGGCTCTGAGTTTGATCACACTTTTTATCCTTGACCAACAATTACCTTGGTCTTCTACCAAAACTACCATGTCCCCTTACGTTTTTGAAGGACACCCTCTTCCTTCTCTGACAGGTGGTTCACTTCCTTCTTCAACTTCTACCTCTGCTCCTGTAGCTTCTCCTAATGCTTCTACCTTGGAAAAAGAGAAGACAAATAGGGCTGAATAAAAGTGAACACTATCTTTTGATAGGGATACTTTTGTATTTTTGTTTCATACTGTTTGTAATGAAACCTCTTTCTCTATCTAATGAACTGTGAACTCATCTTTTCTATTCCCTTTTTTACTTTTTTACTCCTTCTGATAATCACAAAAGGGGGAGATACATGCACTCATGCACTCTAAATGCACACTAAGGGAGAGACATATCCACTAAGAATAGATATCTCACTCATATGATTTGTGATCATCAAAAAGGGAAAGATTGTTGGACTCCTTATTTTTTAATCATGTTTTAATGATCACAAATCCTATACATTCTATAAATCTTGTTAATCATGTTTAATATGTATCAAGTCATGTGATCAAATGGTTGGTTTCTTTATGCTTTAAATAAACCTATTCAAGATATTAAGTGTTATGTATTATTATTATAAACTATATTTAACTTTGGTCTATAATGATTTATTTTATGTATGATTAAGTATAATTAACTTTGTGAATATTACTACTCAAGTCTATATAGAGATATTTCACTAAGTCTGAGAAACCGTGAGTCTGCCACCATTTCAGTTTTTCTGGAAAAGGACCCAGACACCATGACCAGACACCATGACCCAGACACAATGACCAGACAATGTGACCCATACACCATGACCCAGACACCGTGACCCATACACCGTGACCAGAAATCGTGACCTAAACACCATGCCTAGAAACGGTGACCAGACACCATGACCCTAACACCACAACTATGCTACCGGTTACTGATCTCTATACTACTGTGCCATTATTACTATCTCACCGCTCAAAGGCAAAAAATGAGACACTGTTTCGTGGTGACACCGTTTCCAAGTGACACCATTTCCAGATAGACTCTGACACCAATCTTTAATCTGTTTTTTCATTTTCAATTTAATTTATAATACTCATATTTGAGTATTTTAAATTCCCTGACATAATTAATAATTTTTTGTAGACATGTAACATAATAGTATGAGGTATGAGGTGCAGAATACATGCTTCCTATTGGCTCCAACACATACACTCCAAGAATAAAAAGAAAAGTGTGTCCTAGAAACCAATAAATGTGTGATATAGTGAAGAAGCACGGACCGACATGTGTAAAAAGATATATATAAAGAACACACAAATCATTCATGAATCCAAAAGCTGGGATAACATAGATCAGAGTCATGAACATATTCACAATACTAACTGCACAAATAACACAATCCAAATCTAATTGGAAACCGGAGAATCAGACTTGCGATACACTATTTCTCACAAGAGGACTCGATTCTTGCATCTGTTTCATCCGAGAAGTCCAGAGCCACATAGAATAACACCCAGAGCACTTCTAACCTTATCTCAACATCTTTGATATGTTGTGTACTGTTTTTAGCTTTCAAGAAGTGTTTGTGTCTGTATTAAAACTCACACTATCTCCTTTACTAAACTTAAGGATACAAGATATCCTTCCTTTCATATATTTACACTTGTTTACTCCCACTGATAATTTATAAAGAAGTCCCTATGTGACCTGTTAGTTTATACCCACACAAAACTGTAGAAGAGGTCATGTGACCTGGACAGTCCTGTGCACTATTGTTTACCCCGATCCTGGGTGTGGATCATGTTTATTAATATAAACTACTTGGAGGAAGGTGATCACCAAGTGGAGTGGATTAGGTCTCGTCTTCAGACTAAAACACATTTTTTATATCCACTATGTTTTTTAATTTATTTTTCTCGGTTATACTGTATAATTCAGAAATAACTAGATTCTCTTTGATAGCTAATCTTGGACAGAATTTATAATTGTGTTTCCTTATTAGAATAGCTTCAAAAGTAATATCAATAACTGATATTGAGATTACATAGAATTAATCAATCTTCTATGAAGTTATTTGAATAGTCAAACTTTCATAACCATATTTCGTTGATTAACTGGTCTATATTTCTTTTTTGAGGATCCTTTTAAGAAAACTTTTCAATCAAATTTTTTAATAAATACTCAATTCACCCCCTCTTGAGTACTGTAATCCGACCAAAATATATAAATATGACATACTCAATAAAAATTCATGGATTAATTATTATGAAATTAGTACTCAGTTTTTAGTAAAGTTATTTTATGCTTTAGAAATACGTCTTCTTCAAAAATGTTTTTATTGAATTTCAGGAGAAAATATTATAATTAATTTATGAAATGCATAAAAATTTTATTTTATAAAAATAAAATCATTTTTTAAATCATCATATAAAAATTATTTTAGAGTGAATTTGATGGATTTTTTTGAAAAGAATTATTTTATAGTAAATAGTGAAAAATACAATTTTTTATTGAAAACTATATTTTTTTAAACCATGTTCAAATTTCCATTTTTTTAAAATGGGATAAAAGTAACATTAGTTCTATTATATTATCAATAATTCCATTAGTTTCTTTGTAATCTATTTTACAATTTAATTTTGTATAAATATATTTTTAAACTTAAAAATAATTTTTCTAATTTTTTTTATTGCCTTTTAATCATAAATAAATTTCTAAAACTTATAAAAATGAAATATTAAATAATATATCCCATATTTATAATCAATATCTCTAATTTAACTTTTATTTTTGGTCTTTATGTATTAAAACCATGGTAATGTTTGTTACCATGATAAAGCATAAATCCGGTAATTAATGTTAAAAATAATCTGATAAGGGTAATAAAATGACCCTAAAATTTTCCTAAATTTTATTTAATGAGTATATTTTGAAAATAATAATCCGATATTCATTTATATTCCCCTTTTTTCCATTTTAGTATGACTACTACCTTTATAAACTTTTATGTAAATAAATTCAAATATGCCAAAGTCTTGTTTTTAATATCTATAATATTTTTAAAAACGAGATAAACAGAAGATAGGTTTGGTTATAAATATTAATTTTAAAAATAAAATATTTATCTTCATCATGGTAATTTAATTTTAATTTTTGATGAATAAAAAATTCCCTTAATTGCTAAAACAACACCGAAAAGGTAATTATTCATTTAACAGAAAAATAAAATAAATGTTTTTTAAAATATTAAAAGTGATATAATATGAATTAGATAACATGTACCACAAATTATTATATATATATATATGAAAAATTATTTTTTTTAAATAAATTATTTTCTAAATAAAACTTTGTATTGATTTTTCTGAAGTGAAATTAAATGGATTGTGTCAAAATTGAAAATAATGATATTTTATCTAAATACAATTTTATTAAATTATTGAAAAATAAAAAAATTGAAATGTAATGTTGTTATAGAATATGGTTTAAAATTTTAAACATTATCCATTTTTGGGACAATATTTACCAAGTATGTAAAATTATAACCCTTTAAGAGTGAAAACGTTATCATAATTTAGGTTAAAATATGTTAATTAATGAGTTAAAAACATATAATGTTTAAAATAACCCATAAACCTGTAATTTTTTTTGGGGTTAATTATATTTAAAAAATATCATACAATAGGTTTAAATTGATGACCATTGGTAATAATTTAGATCTATAATATACTTACATTTTAATTTTGTATGAAATTCCAAAATTTCCCCTCACCACAATTATAAAAGGGAACCTCCTCCCTTGCTTATTTACACCACTTTTATCCATATAGATTGACCAAACCATATCCATTAATATTATAAACATAATTATACAAGTTTTTTTATGTTCTTTACCTTCCAAAATATAACCTCTATGTAACTTAAGAAGGGATCTAAAGGGATCCCACCGAAGATTAAGTAATTGTCTTTACCAACTCTTTCAAATTTATTTATTATTCTACTTCATATTCATGTATTGTAACCATCCTAAAATAATAACTCTATGATCATAAATATATTGAAATTTTATTATTATTATTATATTACCACCATATTCAATCTCTTTTCCAACATACCAAAAGTGAAAATATCGCTCACACATACGTACGACTTACCGTCTATACGTAGCGGTATAATTATTTTTTAATCACCAATTTATTTGGATGGTTATAAAGTAAAAAATAATAAATATATATATAAATTATTACATAATAATACTAATTTAATTATAATATCTTATATAACTTCTTACCTTCCAATCCATTGGAAAATGATAACGTCGCTCATGCGTACATGTGGACTACCACCTCCACTAATTGATGCGATATATTTTTTACTTTTATTTTAATTATATGGTAATAAGGACCAATTTAATGAATATATAGGATATAATAATGAATATATAAATGTGAAATATTTTTTACATTTATTTTTTTCCATTGATTGAAAAGAGAAACCAACATTCATGCGTACATACGACCTACCATCTCCAAAAACAGTGTAATTCATTATATATATATATATATATTATAGACTACTATAAATATTTATATAAGTAATATATATGATATTTATATAATTATTTAAATTATTTATATGATGTAATATTTGTAAAATTAAAAGGATCAAAACCATCAAACCAAATTATACATGAAAAATGAATCAGTTACCACCTGAATCAGTGATTTTAACAATGAATTGTTAATAAAAAGGTGATAAAATATTATAAGTAAATAATATATAGTATGATACATATAATTGTGGTTATTTAATATATTTCTAATTAATATATATTTATTATCGTGATTTTTGATCATATATTAATGAAGTCAAACCTATGGTAAGGCTTTCTCATCTCACTTTTACTTATGTGAGACATATACCATACTCACCACTTATTTCTACTGTGTGGTGCATATTCTAACATCCTGAGTTTTTATATTTGGTATATATCATTAATTATTTTTAAACATTTATAATTTTTTATTTTTTGGCATATACCCTGAATCCTTTCCTTTAGGCCAGTTAGTTTTTTTGTGGTAAGAAGGGAGAAAAGGGATAGAGTTTGCCGCATGAACAAATTCATGGAACGAATTGTTCAGGATAGATCCCATTCATTAAATTCATTAGTTTTTCCTAAGAGGTAAAAACATGAGATTTATAAATTGTGAAAAGTATTCATGTTGTGAATATCTCATATCCATTTTAAAAAAAGGTACAAAACCTTCATTTTTTCATCTTCTTCTACATACAATGACTCTCCTATAATGATGGTCCCATTTGGCCCCACCACAAGCTTTGAGGTAACATCTACATTTGGACTCTGATAGAACCATCATTCATCATATTGGAAGTACGTTGGTAAGTGCTTTGATACTCCTCATTCTTTTCTCAATTTATCTCACCATAATTGTCGATATTTTTGGTGTAAGATAATATTATTTATTTTCAAGGAATTTGTATATTTTTTTGTTTAATCTCATTCCAGGATGAATCAAAAGCTGATACTACATGACTACTCTACTGAAGAAATAAGTTAGGTGGTCTGGTAAATATCCATCAATTCTTGTTGATTTATATCGTTCATCATTTTTATACATGCAATATCATCCATGTGTTTTCATAAAATACACATACCCATTATTTAATATTTTAGCCTTGATATAAATTACCTTACGCCTCATTATTCTTATTGAAATAGGTCCCCATAGACTAATCCAAAACCTTATGTTGTACCTATGGAATTTAACTTAATATTATAAATTCACATGTGATCAAACCATCTCTTGTGTAGTTTTAGCTTGAGTGCTAAATGTAATAATTATACTAAATTAAATGGAAAGTGAGTGGTATGACCATGTCATGTGATTTTATATAAACATTTGTTACAAACCAGTTTCAGTAGAATGTTTGTAAGTTATAATGCCTACTTGACTACTTATCCTTATGATACTTATTATGGAATCCTCTATACTTGTGATACTCGAGTGTAGAATCCCCTATACTTGTGATAATCAGGCCTGGAATCCCATATACCTGTGATACATAGACATGGCTCCCCATACACCTATGATAATCAAGCATGGTGTCCCAATTGATATGATACTAAATCATGGAGTCCCCTATATCTTTGATACATGGGAATAACAAATTTTATGATTCATGATACTAGAGCATGGTGTTCCCTACAACTTTATTAGACTCTAGTGACTAGACATGGACAACTTAGTTACACCTTGGTCCTGGATAGCTCTAAATATTTAAATATATGGATATAAACAATATAATTATATAGATAATATATATACATGAATATAAACTTATATTTATATGTTTATGGTGGTATCTGTTTATAGGTTCCCCGAAACGGGCCAAAGAAGGTAGTGTAATCCTGGTTCCCTTTAGTCTTGGATGCCTGACTAATTGTAACCCGAGATCAAGAGAGCACATGACTGAGCTATGGCTCATAATTATATCTAAAGATATTATAATTTCCTTTTGTTTATTTTCATATACTTGTATGTATGTGTGCCTTCTTCCATGTTTTCCTATTCATTTTTGTTTAGATACATGACATTATATCATTTTTTATATGGTACTTGATTTTTCTAATGATTAATGTTTCTTTTATACGGATAATTTATCCTTAGATATTAGTTGATGTTATACTTATTTCATTTATCCATTTATTACAATATTGTGTTACTATGATCAGGATGGTATAGTCTCCCGATTATACCACTTTAGACCATCACTGCTAGTCAAAAGCCTCAGACATATGGGGAGGTGCACTTGAAGCCATGTGACCAACCAGGTTTAGTTACTTATGGGTGAACTAGATCTGGGATATTTCAAATTGGGATTAGAGGTTTATATTCTTTTCCTTGTTATTTTGGGATTGTATAAAGGAGACTAGGATGTGTCAGAATTTTTTAATAAGTCTATGATTGGGAGTACCTAACCCATGTATAGAGAAAATACAAATTAGTAGGGATAAGAATTACTAATTTGGATTCCACTTATTATAGTTGTTTTGACTTCACCATTGGGGTACACACATGATTTGTGATGGTTATTGTTATGATTGAGGATTCCATTTTACACATGGCTAGGTATGGCAAGTAAATATTGGATCATACATCATCATAGGCATGCGTGGATTTACATGTCATGCATTATTCCATTCCATATAGGTCCATATCATTGCTATGAGTGTCATTACTTATATATATATATATTGAATTATGATATCATTATTATAGGGGAATGAGATGAAGAATTGGTTAATTAAATAGAATGCGTCAACATAACAATTTTTTCTTTCATAGCTTGATTATAACACCTTAAGAAGTCAATTGTGGCATGTTGAGTAATGTAAAATTCGTCACATGGGATGGAACATGTTTGTGGTTGTGATTAAATGGACACTACAGTTCAATTTATATAGTGTATGTGCCTTTATAAGTTGGAAATAGTCATCTTGGTAATTCAACCATTAAAAATATTTCTATATAAATAAGTATGAATTTAAATGAAATTAAATTTTTTAAATGTAATGGTTTCCATTAAATGGGGATACCAATTTCACTTAATGGGTGTTTTCCTATATAAATTACAATTGAAACTCTATATACCCAGAAACCTGACTTATAGTAGAGAAATTGACCCTGAACCAACCTCAGTAGTGGGTAGTAGGAAATGTATGTTTCAATTATTAGGATTTTTAAATCACCTAGACCATGATTTATGAGTAGAAAGAGAGGTGTGGATTTTATATAGAAATAATTTTGACCTATTCTGTTCTAATAACTATGGATTATTTCATTATTATATTTTATCTATGGAATGTTCCTGGAATTTTTTGATCTATACCACCACAATGTTCTTGAGTCATGCACCAGGAGGGTGGTGATGTCCATGCTTTGGAGGTGGTGGGGACTGAACCACCAGTGTTTCCTTCAGTAGTTCCACCTGAGACATCTCTTATTATAACAAAATTTCACATAGATTCCCTGTTTTGAGAGGGATTCGTACGTCTTATGTAGACTATGTTGGGATCACCACAACTTTCCCATACTATAGAAAATTTGATGTGAGAATTTTAGAATCCTCATCCGCCCATTTTTTCAGGGGATGGAGGCCCTTAGGAAATAGAGTCATGGATGGAGTCCATGCTAACTATATTCAAGAATCTTAAGAAACATCCAAAGAGGAGAGTAAATCTTAGAATTTAAATGATTTAAGATTATTCCCAGTGATGGTGGGATGTTATTACTTAGGTGGATCATCATCGGGGTATAGTATATGCAAGTTTTCAAGCAGTAATCTATGACTATTTCATTCCTTAGACACTGAGAGTGAACAAGGATAGAGAGTTCATGCATCTACAGTAGGGTAGTGTGTCCATGATGGATTATATTGTTTGTTCACATATCTACAGTACTTCACAATAATGATTTCTAGTGACACTTTGATGATTGTGAGATGTTTTGAGGATGAGATCATATATTCCATCCAATCTGAGGTAAATTTCATTCGGTTGATCACTATTTCAGAAATACTAAACTAGGCCGTCATCACTGAGTAAAACCAAAGGGAAGAAGATAGTGTGGGGTAGGGTGGTTCAGAACCAATATAGAGAATTGGTTTGACTAGAAGTTAGAAAAATCACTTTGAGACTGAACATAAGAATAGTGGTAGCAAGATGAAACCCACTATTGGTTTCAAGGATTATCATTATTGTGGGAAGAGTAGGAATACAAATTATAAGTGTCTTAAAGACCCTGTTGAGTGTTGAGGCTATGGTGGGTTATGGAATCTTTATAATATTTTTAGGACCTTACTATCTATGTCTAGTGGGAGAGGATCCATATCATCTCTACCACTAAGAGAAGGTTTAGTAGCACCTCATTATGTTGGTAGTAGAAGACTATTGGCCATTTAGGTAGAGGAGGAGGTCAAGGATGAGGTAGTTAGGCTTTAGGTGTACAACTCTTGTAAGGAAAACATACATAGGGTAGTTAGGTTATATCCTAGGGCTATAGATATGACCATATCTAAGTAGTTCAACCATTTCCAAAGGAGCAGAGTGTTGGGCCATCTATTGTTTGAGTTACTATTATAGTAGCATCTATTATCGTGTCTTACTTATTCAATACTGGTGTCATGAACCATCCCCCAGGGCCCATGCCATGACTACCCCAATACCACCTTCCATAGGTCAGTGGATGGTGACTAGAACCAAAAAGGCATATCCCTATAGTGGGAAGGCATTGCCTTTAAAACTGTACAAACAAACAATCCAAGAGCACAACAAGAAACAACCATGAAATAAACTACTATAGTAAAAAGTGTATTGAAGGTAAAAGGGCTGGAATACAAGACCAACTGGAAAGTACAAGTATAAATGAAAGAGAAAATAGCTTTGGGATCGTCCACCAAGGATCCTACCAGAAGGGTAGGTACAACTCTCGATCAGTAGTCACTACAGTACATCACGTCAAATGGTCCACCTCTGAGCACCGTCTAGTCTTGGCTCCCTCATCCTCGATCAACACTGTATGTCATTTCCACAAGACATAGCAAGGTTCGGGCATAGACCATGCATGGGTGAGTATAAAAATACTCAGTAGGGACAATGAGACCTTCGAAGGTCTCCTAGAGTTCCGTAAAGGATAAACCACAAAGCAAGACCTCAAACAAAAAGCATGAAGTTGTCATCAACTCTACAGAGGTATATGCCCATATGTATACCTAAGTTATAAAGATATACTCATCTCATACATGAGGAAATATAATGCTACAACTTTAAAGCCTTTAGCACAACTGATCCACAAGAGATGAATACCATAAAGGTAACACCATAAAGGTAACACCATGAAGGTAAAATTACCACAAAGGTAAAAACACAAAGGAAAACATACCCCAAAGGTAACACCATGAAGGTTATAGTACCACAAAGGTAAAGAATCATCTCACACCAGGTATATAACTCAAGTACAGAAGTACAGATGATTAGTCGTAAATCTAGATCTTCTTATTCTGTCGAGAGGCTCTACTGTTGACCCACACATGATCAATAGATACTAACCCACACAGGATCTCTAGATGCTAACCCACATAGGATCAATAGATTCTGACCCAAACAGGATCGCTAAGCCCAGACCCAGATATGATCGATAGATGCTCAACCACAAAGGATCGATGTTCTTTCTTCACGTTACAGCCAACCACAAGATTCCCGCACTAACCACGATTGATTCTTGGAGGATCCGCTCCTCAAGAAATCGGTTGTACCTCAACCTCCGCAATGTTTCATGAAGAATTATCCCAAAGGACCTCCATGTCATATGGGTTCCAACGCGATAGACGACACATCAATCAGATGCCCGGTCTGTGACTTATAATCGTATTAGTACCGAGGGCCCAGTTGGATTCAGGTTTGATCCAACCCAGACATACATCAACTTTCTCTGAAATTCATGTGCAGTATACCAAAAGGTTGGTCTCACTCCAAGGATCCCAGTGCCGTAGAATGTTCATCAAACATATGTCTAGTTCACATGTTATGGCCCTTTATGTGAAACTGGCCTGATTGGGTTCGGATCTGGCCTAACCTGGTCGGACTGGCCCGGCCTAACCCAGTCTCAGTTTGGCCTAGCTGGGATAGTTCATGGTGGGCTCAGCTCGCTGGGCCATGGTCTGATCGACATGGGAAGCACGACCCACCCCACGGAGGTCATGGCCCGCTGGGCCCGCGCGACCTCGCCCGCAGAGGGCCCGGCTCGGACCACGGAGGCGCGTAGACAGCTGGGCTCGTACGACCCAACCTGCAGAGGGGCGTGGCCTGATAGGCTCATGAGACTCCGCCCATGGATGGAGCGGCCCACTGGACTAGCAAGGCCCGACCCACTGGAGGCGTGGCCTGCTGGAGTGGGGCCCACCCTAGCTGACACGGGGAGAGCGGCTCCTTGTTTTTCACGAATGACCTTAACCGTTCTATTTGTAAGGTCGTGCCACGTGGCGTGGCTTTCTCTCCCATGGGATCCGCAGGGAGCGGGTCCATACTACCGCAGCGTTGGAGTCGCGGCCAGCCTCTCCGACGGCGCACTAGTGCGCCCTACTTCTTCTCCTGTGGCTGGACGGTGCCGGTCGTCCCTACGTCCGCCACAACTGATGATTCATGGCCACCTTCTCCAGTGGTGCACGCGCACTACCCCTCATCCGATACCGGTCCAAGATGACCGCTATCTCCACCCGCCGCGGTTTTGGCCACATCCTTCTCCATCGGCGGCGCACTTCGGCGCGCCGCCATCTTCTCTGCGGCCGACCGCCGTCGTCACCCACCGGCGCTGGTTTCCAGTGCTGCCATGCCAGTTCCCCGCTTTCGGTCTTCTGTGGGTCACCGGGCGAGCTCCAGTGGCCCATTATTCCATCCAAAGGTTCCAACGGACATACCAGTACATCCTCTTTATCACTAAACCCACCGTTCCAGGTTTCATCCAACCCTAATACATAGCTGATGAAGAATCGGCCAAATTTCAACAAAAGGCGTAGGATTCGTGCCTTGTTCATTTAGCGTATTCACTCCATGTTAGCTTGATAGCAAGAGGGTAGTATAATGATTCAACAAATCTTGAAATTAGACAAGAAATAAAAACTACCTCAATATTGTTGGAGAACGTCCACATTTAAGGAAGAGTCAATGTTTTTCGTTTGTGGTTCAGTGGTGCTCATCACTAGTCACTAGAACTGGTTACGTCTTCCAAGTGGTTGGCGTCGTAGTACTTTTCCAGAGCTTCGTTGCATGGTGAAGACGCGCCAATACATCTCCCTGAGCTCCATATAAACCGGAGAGGGGGAGGGTGAGTAACAATGTTGGGAATTTATGGTGTTCATTTTATGAATGAACCTCCCAAATTCCAATAGTGTTGTTACAATGATTGAGGAGTCAAGACAATGAATGGATTGACATGTCATTGGTCCCACCACCACTGCTTGTCCATTGGAGGAAAAGAAAAATAGAAATAAAAAAACATTGTTATTTTATTATTTTTTAATATTCCAAAATCAATCTTTTTATCCCGACCTACTGTGGTTGAAGTGAAGCCTTCCTTAAGCGAATCACGGCACTGTAGATTCAACAATGCTCTTGGATATTTAATGTAAAAACCGGTTCAAATGTCAGAAAACACCGCTCGCAAGTTTACTAAATGTACCTAAAAAAGTTCAGAAATTCATTTTGGGAACACTGGGCCTCAAGATCACGTGCTGTTAATCTTCACAGACTCATAATAATTCCATATAATTAAAAAAATACAAGGAAAATCTGGGTCTTTACATTCTCCCCACCTTAGAGATTTTCATCCCGTAAATCCACAACATAAACTATGGAAACAAATGGGGGTACTGAGCATGAATCTGAGCCTCCCACTCCCATGTTCTCTCTTGGAGGTTCCCGTGCTACCAGTGAATGCGCACCAGAGGTATTGATCATCCACAAAGGACCTTCTCCAATCGATCCTCAGTCTCTATTGGAACCTCCATAAACATTGCCCCATCATCAAAGTTTAGCTCGCCATGGTCGATGATGTGAGATGGGCCATGTACGTATCTCCTCAACTGGGATACATGGAAGACACCGTTCACCCTCTCCAATAGTAGTTGATGTGCCAAGTGGTATGCCACCTCGCCAATACTCCAACGTATCGGAAATTTTCCGATAAACCTTGGTGAGAGTTTTCCACCTTGGGCAAATCACCATAGTCCCCATTGAGGGGAGACTTGCAAGAATATGTGGTCCCCCTCTGGGAAATGTAGAGGTCTCCATCTTCTGTTAGAATAAGGCTTCTGTCTACTCTGTGCAGTCTTCATCCACTCCTGGATGATCTGCACCTTCTCGGCGGTAGCCCATACTAACTTTGGACCCATAAGTGCTGACTCCCCTGGGTCTATCCAGCTTAAAGGTGATCTGCATGGTCGACCGTATAAGGCCTCAAATGGTTCCATACCAATGGGGGAGTGATAAATATTTTTTTATGTGAACTCCACCAAGGGAAAGTGATCCTCCCAAGTGCATCCAAAATCTATGACGCAACCGCGAAGCATGTCCTCCAATGTTTGAATGGTCCGCTCCGTCTAACCATCCATCTGTGGATGAAAGGTGGTTCTCAAATGTAGCTGAGTCCGGACCAACTCCTATAATCCCTTCCACAACTAGGATGTAAAACGTGTTTCATAGTCAGAGATGATCATCGATAGAACCCCATGAAGCCGTAAAATCTCTTGTACGTAGAGGCTTCCCAAGCCCTCTACTAATCCCTTCTCTTAGATGGGTAGGAAGTGGGCTGACATGGTGAGTCGGCCAACGATCACCTAGATGGAATCATGTCCCCTGGATGTACATGGAGGCCCTGTCACAAAGTCCATGGAGATACCATCCCACTTCTACTACAGTACCTTTAATGGCTGCGCTAATCATGCTGGAACTTGATGACCAACCTTCAGTTGCTTACAAGTGAGGCATCACGAAACAAACTCTACCACTGCTTTCCTCATCCCTGGCTACTAGTGCTAACGTCGGAGGTCCTGGTATATCTTCGCCACACTAGAATGCACTATCAGAGGGGACATATGGAACTCCCTCAACACCTCCTCCTATAGTGCCACCGGTACCATGGTGCGTCCTCTAAAGATAATGACATGCTCCCCACCTTTATAAAATCCATCAGGTGCCTCTCTTGAGGATATTTGAGCATGTTGAGCCTCATAGTCAATTTCACCAAGCTATGCCTCCTGAATTTGCTAAAGAAGTGGGGGAGTGATAGTCATAAACTAATGGTAACCTGCTCCATCTTTATCCACAAAGGATATCTGCAACGCGACTAGCTGATCAGTCGCCTCACTCAGCAACTGTAGACCAAACCTCCTACGGAGTGCTTTTGCTACTACATTACCCTTCCCAGGAGTATAGACTATCTCAAAGTCATAGTCCTAAAGGAACTCTATCCACCACTACTATCTCAGGTTCAGATACAGCTGTGAGATGGTATACCTGAGAATATTATGATAAGAGTAGACTGTAATACACTCAACCATCAAGTAGTTTCGCCACATCATCAAGCTGAAGACCAATATTGCTAACTCTGGGTCCGGAGCAGCGTAGTTATGATCATGATGTATCAGCTGTCATGAACCAAAAGTGATCACTGCTTTCTCCAGCATCAGGACACATCCAAGTCTTGTCCCTGATTCTTCACAGTAGACTACAAACCTAACACCCTCTTCTAGTATCCTCAAGATGGGGGCACTCGTAAGTATCTTACTCAGCTCTTGAAAACTCTATTAGCATCTCTCCGTCAATATAAAGGGTTGTCCCTTCTTTATCAAAGCTGAAAAGGGTTCCAAAACTCTGGAAAAGTCAGGTACGAATCTCCAGTAGTACCCATCTATCCTTAGGAAACTCTGAACCTTGGTCACACTCCTAGGTGTCTCTCAAGCTAGTACATCCTCTATCTTCACCAAATCCACTGCAAGTTTAGCCTCCAATAAAACATGTCCTAGAAAGTGGACCTCTCATATCTAGAAATGGCACTTCGAGAGATCACCATAAAGATGGAGCTCTCAGAGTGTATCCAAAACTATCTGCAGAAGATAGGCATGCTCCTCCTCCGAATCATAGTATATCAGGATGTTGTTGATGGATAACACCACAAATCGATGGAGGTATGGCTAAAATATTCTGTTCATTAGTCCCATGAACATTGCAGGGGTTTTGTTCATGCCAAATGGAATAACCAAGAACTATTAGCGGCTATACAGACATCTGAAGACTGTCTTCTGCACATCCTCATCTCATACCCTGAGCTGATGATAGCTTGATCTGAGGTCAGTCTTTGAAAACCATTGATCTCCCATCAAGTGATATAAGAGATCATAAATCCATGGAATTGGATACTTGTTCTTCACGGTCAATTGTTTCAGGCGCCAATTGTCCACATAGAGTCTCAAACATCTATATGCCTTCTTGGTGAACAAAATCGGGGTCGTCTAGGGGGAAACACTGGGCCTTATGAACCCCTTCTTCTACAAGTCCTCCAACTGTACCCGTAACTCATGAATCTCCATGAGAGCCATTCAATATGCTAGTGTAGATATCAGTTCTATCCTGGGGTACAGGTCAATATAAAAGTGTACTTCTCTGTGTGGAGGTAGTCCCAGAACATCATCCGGAATGAAATTAGCATATTGGTCCACCACTATAGGATAACTTAGACTCTCAACATCAACTTCTCCAAGGGTTAGTCTAGGAAACTAATGTGTGATTGGATGCACCCTCTTCTAGGTAAGTCTATACTTTTCTAGAAAGGTTCCCTTCTCCCCAGTGAAGGAAATCATTGTCCCATCCTTGAAGACACACTGCACTTTGCACCTAATGCAGTCAATCTGAGCATGGACTGTAGATAACCAGTCCATACCCAAGATGACGTTGTAAGGCCTCGACATCGCTACTAGTAGATCCTAGATGACGCTCTCACCTCCTAGAGTAATATAATACTACTGGAAATAGTGTGTAATCATTTAATTTTCTCTTTTAAGAGACTCTAATAGCAAGGATCAAGCCAATGGATCCACCAGAATCTCTAAGATCTAAACGAGAGTTGTGACAGCAAAAGAGTGACTGGAACTTGTGTCTATAAGTACTTTAGATAAGGTGAAGTAGACACAGATCATACCTAGAATCATCACTGGAGTTCCGTGGTTGTAGGCCTCAGCTGCCTGGACCTAAGCTCATCCATGTCCACCTGCTCCCTCTGGTCGGGGTGGACCACCTGGAGGTGGTGGAGGTAGAACCTCGAATTGCCGCCCACCGCCTGTTGCATGACCAGCTCCTCTCCCACATCCACTGCCTTGTAAAACTCCTCACATGAACCTCTACCTCTATCTCGGATATCCCTCAACTGTCTTATGGTCATCCGTATGAAAGTTCGGGCAGTTGTGAGCCATGTGACCCTGCCCGCCGTACGAGTAGCACTGCCTGCTTCTCATCTGTCATCCTCTATCATGTGATCCCCACACCACTGACCCTATATCCTGCAGTCATCCACCAGAAGGTCTGGCCCACTTGGGCCCTTGCATCATCTGTCAACTGCCTGCTGTAGATGACTCTAATACCTAACTTCTGGTGGTGGCTCTCGCTATCAGTGCCTGCTCAGCTAGGAAGCTCTCCACAAAAAAACGCTCACTCTAGCACCTTAGACTATATCGGAATGCTGCGCGATATAATCGACACTCTGATCTCACATTGGAGACCCTGCTCAAAGGTCCAGGCCCTAAAGAAACGGTCTCATACCATGTCTGTGGAGTAGAGAGAGAGATCAGTGAACCTCACCGAGTACTGGACCATGATGATGCCGCCCTACTGTAAGTGAATCAGCCCCTATATACACACTGAGCATAGGGTTTCTGGGAAGAAATCTTCCCTAAAAAGGCCCTCGAAGTCCACCCAGGTGAGGGTCGACTCATCGTGTAACTGGAGTATCAGACTCTACCATCTCCCAGCTGTTCCCTGGAAGAGACTAGAAGCAAGGATAACTATCAGATCAGTTGGTGTCCCAACTAAGTGAAAAACTATGGAAACAACCTCCAGCCAGTCCTCAGCCGCCAGTGGATCCGTCTCACCTCGGAACTTAAGAGGCCTCTGATGCTGAAACCCATAAAAAACGCTCAGTTTGTGTGCACCATCTGTTGGTGGGGCTGGTGGAAACTGTTGCCCAATGGGTAGTGGTGTTGTTGGTACACCACCCGAAGGTGCTAACACCGTAAGAGGGCCCTCCACTGAGACCTCATCACTCAGTGGTCTGTCATCGTATACTCTGTCGGGAATCCTAGATGGCTATCTACATGGAAGCATATTGAAAGAAAACAGGTGATCCATTCTCAATAATTTATACCTAGTGAGATGACTCAAATAAAACATAAGAAAAACATTTCAAAACACATACAATTAGTGTCTTCATGTATTGAGTCAAAAATTAGAATTCATGGTCCTAGTGTATGGATATGTTGGCCGCTGCACCAAAAATGGATTCCCAAAACTAAAAACCACACTCATAACACTTAATACTATTTCCACATTGAAAAGATCGAATTCCTAGTTCTTCAGTAGAACTGACTACTCTGATATCACCTTGTCACAACCCGTCCCCCAGGGCCTGTGCCGTGACTACCCCAAACCCACCTTCCATAGGCCAAGGGCTAGCGACTAGGACCAAAAGGCATACCCCTATAATGGGAAGGAATTGCCTTTAAAACTTTACAAACACACAATCCAAGAACACAACAATAATCCACCACAAAGTAAACTGCTATAGTAAAAATTGTACTAAAAGTTAAGGGAATGGAATACAAGCCCAACTGGAAAGTACAAGTTCAACTGAAAGAGAAAACAGATCATGGATCGTCACCCATGGATCCTACAGAAAGGGTAGGTATAGCTCTCGATCAATTGTCTCTGTAGCACGTCACATCAAATGGTCCACCTATGAGAATAATCTAGTCTTGGTTCCCTCAGCCTCGATCAACACTATCCATCATCTGCACAAGAAATGGCAAGGTGCGAGCATTACCCATGCAGTGGTGAGTAAAAATACTCAGTAGGGACCCCGAGACCCTAGAAGGTCTCCCAGATTTCCACAAAGGATAAACCACAAAGCAATACCTCAAACACAAAGCACAAAACATTCATCAACTATACTTAGGTACATTCCCATACATATACCTAAGTTATCAAGATATATTCATCCCATACATTAGGAAACATAAGGCTCAAACTTTTAAGCCTTTAACAAAACTG
This sequence comes from Viscum album, assembly GCA_963277665.1. Classification (NCBI taxonomy): domain Eukaryota; kingdom Viridiplantae; phylum Streptophyta; class Magnoliopsida; order Santalales; family Viscaceae; genus Viscum; species Viscum album. The sequence continues at coordinate 201,802,952 of OY728144.1, forward strand.
ATACATTAGGTAATAATACCACAAAGGTAACACCACGAAGGTAACACCACAAAAGTAAAAGTACCCTAAAGGTAACACAACGAAGGTAAATGTACCATAAAGGTAACACCACGAAGGTAACACCATCAAGGTAAAAGTACCACGGAGTTAAATACTCATTTCACACTAGTTATATAACTCAAGTACATAAGTATAGATGAATAATCCCAAATCTAGATCATATTATTCTATCTAGTGGCTTTGCTGGTGACCCACACAGGGTCGATAGATGCTGACCCACATAGGATCGCCAGGTGTAGACCCACACAGGATCGATAGATGCTAACCCATACAAGATCACTAAGCACTGACCCACACTGGATCAATAGATGCTGACCTATATAGAATCAATATTCTTTCTTCATGTTATAGCTAGACAAGAGATTTGAACACTAAGATTGCTTGATTTCGAAAGGATCCACTCCTCAAGACATTGGTCGTACCTCAACCTCCACAATGTTCCATGAAGATGTATCCCAAAGGACCACCATGTTGTAAGGGTTCCAACCCGACAAACGATGCATTAATCGGACACCCGGTCTGTGACTTATAAGCATTTTAGTACCGAGGACCCGGTTGTATTCAGGTTCAATCCAACCAGGACGTACTTCAACATTCTCCAAAACTCAAGTGGAGTATACCAAAAGGTCCATCTCACTCCAAATATCCCAGCACAATAAATAGTTCTTCAAACAGATTTCCAATTCACAAGTTATGGCCCTTTAAGCGAAACTGGTCTGGCTGGGTCTAGGTCGAGTCTGACCCGGTCTTGGTCTGGCCCAGTTGGACCGGGCCACAACGGGCTTGGTCTATTGGGCCGCGGTCCAGCTCGACCTGTAGGGGGCGCATCCCAGCCCGCAAGGGAGGCACGACGCGGACCACGGAGGGCACGGCCCGCTGGGCTCGCACGGCCCGACCCAATTCCCTGAGGGCGCGACCCGACCCATGGAGGGGCGTGGCCGGCTGGGCTCGCACGACCCAGCATGCAGAGGGGTGCGACCCTATGGGTCACGCAGCCAGGCCCATGGAGGGTGCAGCCTTTTGGGATCATGTGGACTAGCCCACGGAGGGACGCGACCTGCTAGAGTGGGGCCCACCCTAGCTGGCATTGGGGTAGAATCTCCCCAGTTTTCTCGAATGGCCATAGCCATTCAGTTTGTGCAGCAGTGCCACATGGCACCGCCTGGTCTCCTATGGGGCTCGCAGGGAGGCGGTCCCTATTGCCATGGCCATCCTCTGTAGTGGCAAGCTGTTGCCCGTCGATCCGTCTCCTGCGGAAGACCGGTGTCGGCCATACCTACATCCGCCATGGCTTTTGAGCCGCGACCACCTTGTCTGGCGGCATATGCGTGCTTCCTCCACGGCCGGCCCGAGCTGGCCGCCGTCTCCACCCACCACTGTTTTGGCGACGACCTTCTTCGCCGAAAGTGAGCGTTGGTGCACCGTTATCTTCTTTACGGCCGACCATTTCTGGCTACGATCGTCACCCACTGGTTCCGGTCGTCGGTGCTACCATGCTGGTGCCATGCCGGTGGTCTTCCGCAGGTCACTAGTTGAGCTCTGGTGGACCGTTTTCAATCCGAAGGTGCCAACAGACTTTCTGAGACATCCTTTTCATCGCTAAACCCACCATTCTGGGTTTTGTCCAACCTAAATAGATCAATCATGGAGAACACTTCAAATTTCAACTAAGGGAGGAGGGTCCGGGCTTCATTCGTTTGGCCCGCGCCCTCTACGTTATCTTGATGTCAAGAGGGTAGTATAATGATTCCACAACTCTTGAAATTATACATGAAATAAACCATACCTCAAGATCATTGGAGAATTTCCGCATTTGAGGAAGAGTCGGTGTTCGTCTTTCATGGTTCGGTGGTGCTTGTCACCGCTTATTGGAACTAGTTCCTTCCTCCAAGTGTTTGGCATCGTGGTACTTTTCCAGAGAATCATCAATTGGTGAAGTCGTGCTCACACTCCTCATCGAGCTCCATATAAATAGGAGAGGGGGAGGGTGAGTAATGCTATTGGGAATATATGAGGTTCATTTAATAAATGAACCTCCCAAATTCCAACAGTTCCATTACAATGATTGAGGAGTCAAGCCAATTAATGGCTTGACATGTCATTATTCTCTCCACTACCGCTTGTACATTGGAGGAAAATAAAAAAGGAAATAAAATAACTTTTTTATTTTATTATTTTTTTTAAAGTCTAAAATCTATTTATTTCTCCTTACCTACTGTGGTTGAAGTGAATCCTTCATTAATAGAATCTCAACACTGTGGATTTAACGGTGCTCTCAGATTTTTAATCCGAGCACCGGTTCAGAAGCTATAAAAAACCACTCGCGCATTTACTGATCGTACCAAAAAAATGTTCAAAAATTCATTCCGGGCACACCGAGCCTCGAAATAACACACTGTCAATTTTCAAAGATTCATAATAAATACATATAATTAAAATAAAATTACATGGAAAATCATGGTCTTTATAACTAGTGCTTCATATTATTTTATCTCCATGGATATCATGGAAATCATTGGTCTTGATATCTAGTATTTTATGGTGTGATGACACTTAATACTCCATTGTGAATTCGATCGAAAAATGTGCACTAGTGAGAGGTATTACCTCTTTAATAGGTAGTTATCATTTCATTTGAGACATCTTCATCCTCAAGATGATGGGATTTTATATCATTATTGGAATGAACTGGTTGGTCTCATTTCATGCTTATGTTGACTAGTATTTCTATTGGGTATTATTTCCATCACCATAGGGTGATAATTATCTTCAGAAGGGTTAATGGGATTTTCATAAAAGTAGAGATGAAATAGAGAATCATGAGATGGGTGGAGTGACATCTCATATTTCTAGAATTTATATGAAGGCTCAAGGAATACATCTGGATAATTTCAATCCTATAGTAGATCATTTCAAGGATGTCTTCCTGGATGATTTTTTGGATTACCACCATAGAGACATGTGGATTTCTCAATCATTCTATTTCTAGGAGGAGCACTGGTATCCATTCCTCCTTATTGGATACTAAAACTAGGTTTTAAGATCTCAAAAGGCATTTAATGGATTGGAGGATAAGGGTTTTATAAGTCCCTACACCTCAAAATGGGGTTCACCTATTATTTTCACCCAGAAAGCAGATAGAAACCTTAAGCATTCCATGGATTAATATCAGTTGAAACCACTTACTGTCAATAACTGGTATCCACTACCTCATATTTAAGACTCTTTGAATAGCTCCGAGGAGAAATAGTTTTCTACAATATTTAGTTGAGGTTAGGATACCATCAGATATTATTTATACCTTTAAACATACAATATAAATGTTTCTTAGAAGGTATATTATTTATGAGTATCTCATTATTAATTTCGATATCATTAAAACACAAACTATTTTCATGGATTTGATGAATTGATTTCTCCACTCATTTATAGATTTATTTGTGGTAGTCTTTGTGGATGACATCTTAGTGTACTTTCATACTCGAAACAAACATGCCAAACATATTGAGATCATGACGAATACACTGAGAGAGAACTAGATATTTTCTAATATCACTAAATGAAACTTTTTTACTAACACGGTTCTCTTCATAGGTTAGATAATTTATAGTCTGATGTGTCTATTGACCTAGAGAAGGTGAGTGTCCTGGATTCTTGGGATCATCCAAAGAAAATCTATGACATTAAATTTTTTTTAGGCTAGGATGGATATTACTAGTTCTTTATTTTGGAATTTTTATTCCTAGAAGAACCTCTTATATTATTTAATTAGAATAGTGTGAAATTAATGTGGTCAAAATCCTATGATATAGCCTTTCAGGTGTTGAATGGGAGGCTAACTTCAACACTGATCATGATTCTTCAAGAGTTGGGTTGAGGCAATACATTTTATTGTAATACATCAAAAATTTGGCTATGATCTGTTTTGATATAGTGAGATTGGGTCATGGCACACAAGTCATGGCAGTTGAGGTCTGATGAGTGGAATAAGTTGACACATGATCTCGAGTTGGTGGATATTGTATATACCTTTAATTTTTTAAGGTATTAATTTCTTGGAGAGAACTTTTTAGTGTATACGGACCAGAAAAAACATCATGTATATCTTTACACAACTTGACTTAAATCTCAGGCAGAGGAGGTAGGATGAATACCTAAAATCCTTTGATTTTGATCTTAATTGTATGAATTGGAAGAGTAATACTATATGGGATGATTTGATCTAAAAACATTGAAATGTATAGTGCAGGAGGCCAGTAGTGAGTGGAATATTATGGATTTTTATCCAAGATGAATTTAGAGGTGCATGAACAACACGAACAACCTCCCCTTATAGAGTTAGTAGAGACCTATTTACTTCTTGATAGAGTGAGGACGAGTCAATTATTAGATCCTAAGTGATTAGTCCTAATGGAGAGTGTTTCAAGTGATAACTCACTAACATGGTGGATTATTAACAAGGATGAGGTCTTTCCCATCCATGGATGTGTTTAGGTTTTTATAGTCATCCAGGAGGAATTTATACAAGAGTATCAGAATTATTCTTGTGTGGTAAACCCTGAACATAAAAATATGTATCATGATCTATGTATATAATACTAGTGGTATGGTATGAAGAAAAAGATAGCCAGATTTTTTACTTGGTTTTCATCATACTAGTAGGTGAAGGTGGAACACCAACAACCAGTAGAGATTTTGAATCCATTTCCCGTTCCTAAGTGAAAATGGGATGAAATCACCCTTGAATTTGTGATTGTCTTACCAAGATCCCCTTGAGGTAATGATGCAGTATGGGTGATCATCGACAGGCTCAAAAAGGTATCTCATTTATTACCTATTAAGGAGACCTTTTTAGTATATGAGATTTTAAGGATCTATGTGTGGGAGATTATATGACATCAGAGAGTCCCATAAACTATTTTATTGGAAAGGGAAAATCATTTTACATTACAGTTCTAGAGATTATTATTTAGGGAATTAGGTATACAAGTACTTTTGAGTACAACATACTACCCTCAGACTGACGAGCATCCGATTGGATGAAACAAGATTTAGAGGACATGCATAGAGCATGTGTCCTTGATTTTAGAGGTTATTGGGAGAAACATGTACCTATTACTAAACTCTCCTTTAATAATAGATTTTAAAATATGATATAGGTGGATCTTTAGAAGGAATTATATGGTAGTCCATTCCAATCACCTCTATGTTGGTTAGAGCTAGGGGAGGCAACACTACTTGGACCTGATCTTGTCTAGAAGACATTAGTGGAGGTCCTGTTGATTAGGAGACGAATGAGTATGGTCCAATATAGTTATAAATCACATTATTACCACCATAAATTAAATCTAGAGTTCAAGTCCTAGTATTGGGTATTCTTATGTTTTATGAATATACTGGGGCATCAATAGTTTAGGTAGCACAGTAAGATGTCACATTATTTTGTTGGACCTTTTGAGGTTTTGGAGAAGGTCAGACCTATTTCAAATCAAATAGAACTCCCTGAGAGAAGAAAATATATTCCTTATGAGTTACACATCTCACAATTACATCGTTACTATTCATACCTATCTCATGTATTTAATCATGAAGATGTCAAGTTAGAGGTAGAGGTGACCATTGAAGAGAATCATATCCATGTTATGGAATAAGGAACAAAGGATCTTCAAGGTAGGTATGTCCCTTTAGTACGAGTGTTGTGGTAGCAAGAAAAAGTTCAGTATTATAATTGGAAGAGAGTGATTTTGATATTCATTCTAAGTGGTCAAATTTGTTCTTAGATGATGCCTTACCACCATTAGAATACCAACTTAGTAATGAGTTATCCTATGCAGGGGAGGCTGTAAAAAATTGGGATTTTCTATCAAGTATGTATCTTTAAATTTTGGTTAAACCCTTGATAAGTTTATCATTTTTTATTATACCCAAAATACATTCCTTTAGTATAGTTAATTTTTGGGGTAAGATGGGAGTGGAGGGATGGATCTGGCCATAGGACAAAATTCCCAATGTGAATTCAACTCATGACGTGAATTGGTTAGGAAAAACCCCACTCACGATGTCTATTGGTTATTACCAGGAGAGAAAAACTCATTTTTACATGAATTGAAAAATATTCATGTCGTGAACATCTCATTCCCTTTTTATAAAGTTTAATTAACATTATTTTATTAATTTTCTTCTCCACACAGTGCCTATACTCCTGCAAATATCTCCTTTGGACTTAACCCAATATTTGAGGTAACTTCCTCATCCAGACTCTAATTAGACCACTATCCATCACTTTGCAAGCATGTCGATATGATATTAGATCTGATTCTTTCTTTTCTCAGTTTATGTTGCCATTATTGGTTCTAGTTTTGGTGAAAACTAATGTTCCCTATTTTAATAGAACTTGTTTATTTCTCCATTTTTTATCATTTAAGGTTGAATCAGAAGATAGTACAGGATGATTACTCTACTAAATTAATAAGGTAGGTTGTCTACTAATTATACCATAGGTCTTGATTTTTTATATTATGCGTCATGTTACCCCACACCAGATCTTCCATACATTACCATAAAAATACACTTAACCCTCATTTAATTGGTTATCCATGATATAAATGATATTGTGCCTCTTTATTCTTGTTGTAATTGGTCCCCATCGACTAATTCCACCCCTTTAGGTGCACTAATAGAATTGACATTGATATTATAAATTCATATATGAACAAATCATATCTTATATTGTTTTAGCTTAAATCCTAAATGTAATAATTGGAATGAATTAAATGAAAAGTGAGTGGTATTACCATATCACATGATATTACCTAAAAAATTATTATACCCTAATTTAAGTGGAATATTAGTAAATTATAATTACTATCAAAATTATTATCATTTTGATACATGGGATTGGAATTTCTTATAATTATGATACTCAAGAATAGAGTCACCTATACATTTGAAACTCGGGCATGGTATCCCCTATACTTGTGATGCCCAAGCATGAAATCCCTTATTAATGTGACACAAGGGAATTTTGTACCTATTGGAATAATAATTAGGCATGACATACCATATATTTATGATACTTTGGCATGGTGACCATTATGATTCAAGATACTCGGGAATGGAATCCGCTAATGCTTTATGATATTCTAGTGACTAGATATGGATTCCTGAGTTATTCCTTAGCTTCAATCTAGAACTATGTATGTTAATATATTGATACAAACATCATTATGTATATATTTCATATATATATATATATAAATACATAAATATAAAACTATATGTATATGTTTATTGGGATATATTTACAAAGGTTTCCTGACTTGGGCTAAAGTAGGTAGTGTCATCCTGGTGTCTTTTAGGAACTAGAGACAACCCTTTACAATTTATATTATGGATTTGCAATTATGATATCTGCACACTTCTCATATAATATACACAAGTTGGATTATTCTAGACACTGATGGGGGTGTAATATTGATTATATTTCAAACCCTTTTCTGGTCTCCCTTTGGTACCTAGAAAGTCTCCATGGATGTAGATAGGGACAAAGGAAAGCTCCCAGTCAAGGATGCTTTATTTTTTGTATCATGGGAGTGGGGGAGTAGAAGACTAAGCTAGGGATCATGATGCTATATAGATATATTTTTTTCCTTCTGGTTCTTGGATATAAATATATGTATGTGTTCCAACTACCCTATTTACCTATGAATTTTTTGTTTAGAGAAATGATATTATAAAATTTTGTATATGTTACATGATAGTTCCATTGATGAATATTATTTTATTTGGATGATTTATATTATACTATTAGTTGATATTATGCTTATTCCATTTATCCATTTATTAGACCATTGTGTTACTTTGATAATGAAGGTATAATCTCCCAATTATAACACCTTTTACCCCCACTACTAGTTGGAAGCCTCTAGCATATGGGGAGGTGTGATTGTGGCCAAGTGAGTGACTAGGTTTATTTATTCATGAGTGAACTTGGTCCAAAATGTTACACATATAACGCCCATTTTATATCTGATATCATGAACATATTTGTATTCATGGAATTATAATTATCATTTGAAGTTATTTCTCTTAAGGGGATTGTGATTCAAATGATACCCAAGTGGTGAGGGATTATTTTACAATCTCTTTATTATTTGGTATTGTTTATTTTTAATTATCAACTAAGAAATATTTATATTCCATGTCCCTATTTTCTATTTTTTTCAAAAATGTTTTTACTATTCTCTAATTATGGTTTAAACTCATTTTTACATTTTTTTTATTTTTTTAAAAATGTTTTAATTGTAATCTTCCTGTCATTTTATGAATGAGGTAATTTTTTAATTTTCTTACAAAATGGTGGAAGGAATGTTTTTTAACTTATACAGAATGAACATACATTTCTGTTTTCATGAAAATTCAATAAGTTGAATCATACTTTATAATTTTTCGAGGTTATTTTTTAAAATATTATTTCTTTATTATGTGTGCAGTTTTTATAATTTAAGAAGTGATTTTCAAAGTAGAAAGGGTATTTTCTTAATGAAATTTTCATATTTACTTTTTAAAGTGTTTTCATCTATGTCTGCATCAATTTTTGAATATTATTGTGAGGATATAATATAATTATAACATCCACCATAATTATTTTGATATTTTATGATCATTTTGACTTGGGGAAAATATTGAAATTATCTATAAAGCTTCTTCTAATATGGATAGTTATTGATTTTTAAGGAAATTTGATTAAACTATGTTATTTATTCATATGGGGAATGTATTGTAGTTAGTAAGTGATGTGTGGGCACTACTATATCCCCTCTCCGCATCGATAGTTCTCAGGAGACAAACTAGCTTCGGTTTTGGACAAGGCCTTACCCATTTGTATAGATGTCACATTACAAGGCCTTGATGATATTTTTAGATATCTTGGTTGGGGCCTCTATGGTAAGTTTCACATGTTTAGGATTATGAATTACATCATTATGAGATCAGTTATTGATGTCAATATGATTATTTTATTATTTAAAATATCCATGGATAAGTTTTTAGCTCATGTGATTATTTATATGGATTATTTTATCATCCTTTATTCCTTCCATTTTATGATCAAGTTATTTTTTAAATGGCATGTGTTTTAGTTATTTATATTTCTATATTTATTATTAATATTTATTTATTATATCTTATATTGTACACATACCATTACCGAGCCTCTGATATCATCCCTTTATTATGTTTTATTTCCCCAAGATGTTAAGAAGTGTTTAATGGTTGATATAAATGGATATTATTTTGGTAATAATGGTGTTCTTAAAGAAAACACTTTGTGTATATTATGTTTTTAAAATGTAATATGAATTTAAAGTATGATCAAGTTCAACAAGACTATTAAACTATTATGCCTTTTGGAATGTCTTTTAATATATCTATTACCAATGTAATAAAGTAACCACTGGCTCTGGGCTACTGAGGTTAGGGTATTTACATTGAGATTAAAAAGTGATTTAGTGAAATGGATTGGCATCCCAAGAAGTTTTTAATGGATTCCACGGTTTTCATTATATGGAAATGATTTTTTTATAAATGGCGTGATTCCCCCTTTAGCACATTGTGAACATTGTTTCCAATTGTGGATTTTGACCACTTTTGGGAATGTTTATTTTTATCGTGTTGTATACATTTTTCACGTTTGTTATACATGGGGGTATTTTTTTGAGGGTAGGAGGTGATTAATGAGTTATTTTCAAATGGGAAATCCTTTAGTTGAGAAATTATTGATTGTGTACACCCCAATTGTTTTGTTTGGGTAGACCTTTTGAAATGGGATTAGTGATTGAGGTGGATGATGCCCTGACCTAGTCTTGCGATTAGAAGTTTTACCCCTAGGACTAAGAGAGCCCATTTCGGATCATTCCCCATGTTACTAAGTGTGATCATGGGTGGTTGGGGACCATGAGAGGATAGGGATGACCGTGTGAGCCTCCACAAATTTTTAGTCATGTTATGTGATATATTTTATCCTAGGTGCTTTCAGAGTCATGATAGAACCCATTTAGAGCCTGTTGATTAGTACCGTGACATTAGGATCCTTTTTATAAACATTTAAGGGATTTATATTTATGTATTGATAATATCCCCAATTTGTTTTCTTTTCACATATGTTCTTATCATTTATTATTAATTTTTGTAAGATTTGACATGGTGGGGGATATCTGTGTCCATTCATCATTCTTTGTGAGGATTATTTAAAAATGTTATGGAAAGGGATTGTGAAAGGTTTTAAAAAAGGGAAAATAAAATCATATGTTTAATGTTTTTTCAAAATATTCTTATGAATGAATTTGAAAATTTTCTCCTATGAGAGAAGTGTAAAATGGTTTTTTTAACTCCAAGGGTGTGTGAGTTTTAAATGGGGTTTTAGGTTAGTGTGCCATGTTTTATATGGTGTTAAAACATGTTTTGGAAAACTATTTGATGGTTGGGAACCTCTCTGAGTTTGGAATGGGTATTTCTAAAGGTGTTTTTTATGAAATGGGTTTAATGTGAGATGTTAAAATGGCGTTTTGGGAAAGTGGTTTTTGCCAAGGAAAATTGATTTCCAAGCTATTATTTCCTTTGACAAAAAAACATAGAAAATGGTTTTTATAAAACTAGTGATGTATTGTTACTTTCATTGAAAAATACAATTAAAAATGTATAATTGTTATTTTTTATTTCACACTATAATGATTAGGATGTAATAAAAAATAATCTTTTAGATTCAATGGGTTATGGTTTCATACTAAGTGTTTATCTTCTCAAAACTATATTATTATCTCAGAGTTAGGTTATTGGATCTCTTTTAGAGCACTATATGAGTTTTGATTTGTTTTGGGATTCAAGGTGGGTAATTTATTTTATCGCATTTGGTATTTAGAACCTATTACCTTGTTTTATAGGACCTATTTTATTTTCATAGATTCCCAAAAATATTTCCCTTTAAATGATTTACTTTAAGAAATTTGGATTTTCATTCTTTCTATGGGTGGGGGTGTAGTGATATTGTGATGTCCGAGTATAATAACTAGAGGAATTTATATAGAAGGTGGAGCCATTCACATCTTGTTTACTGCTTTCTTTATATTTTACTATTTTTTTTATTCCTATATTTTTATTTCGGCTTGTATGTATGATTTACGGATGGTTCATGATTTATTTTTTTATTTTTTCCCATCACTTTAACTATGATTTTTAGGATAAAACATTTTCCAATTATTTACTATTATAACTAGGGACTAGTTTTATCTTGTAAGGATTAGGAATTCCCTTCGGACCAGTGGTGGTCTAGCTCATGAATCTGTCAGATGAATACCCTAGGCCAGTTTGTTACAAATTCTATTAGTGGATTTTAATTTTTCTTTTCCATGGGATCCTAATCCTTTTGAATGAATTTTTTTTATTCGATGTTATAGTGGTTTGGAAATATGTTTGTTAGGTCATTGGAAGTAGGTGTAGGGAGAGTGTCATAAGATATTTCTCACCCCGAGCCTTGAGTTTCTGTGGGAAGTTGGGATTTTTTCCTTTGATTACATTTTTCCATTTTATAGAATTGTTTTATTAGGATTGATTCCAACAAAAATGGGTTTTCATGCCCAATGTAATGACTTGAGTTTCCTTGAAGGGTTTTACTTGACATTGGGATGGAAACTGAAAAAGTGGAATCAAATATTATAATTGTATTGTAGATCCTAACAGTATATATGGAAACCAAACTATTGATGCCTGAAATATTTTAGGGTCTAATTCCATATTGGCATGTGGCCGTAAATAATGTGGCCAAGTCAGAAATAGTTCCTCATCCCTGTTTCATTTTTTATTTGGAATTCTTTACCCTTTTGTTTCCTAGTGTGGTTAAGTGAAACAAGATAAGGGTCATGGTTGGTCTTGTGATATGTTGGAAACTTATCATTTATTTTGAGTCTTGTGTTATTCCTTGTTTATATAGTGTGTGCATGTGATGTGAAATTTATTTTGTTTAGGTGAAAATGGGTTTCATGAGAAAAAATGATTTTGGTCATAAAATAAGTACTTATGTATTGTTTATAAAATAATATTTGTTTCATAAAATGTTGTGAAATTGTTGATTTCATATAGATTTTGGAATTTTTTTACATGTGATTGATATTTATAATCATGTGAACACAATTTTTTAAATACGAGATTCTTATTTTCAGGTAAAATAGTGATTCCCAAATTGATTTTTGTGGAATATTTTGGATTTTACCCTTATCGAGTATTTAAAAATTTAAGTTTACTGCATTTTTTTTTCAAAAAGAATAGAATTTTATTTATTTGGAATCTTAGAATGGTATTTTGGTTTTAAAATAAGTAGTGTTTCTTTAAAAATCAGTTTTTTTGGAAATAATTTAAAATTAACCAATTCATGTAAACGCTTGATGTTGGAATTATAAAATGGGTTCTGTTTAGTTTTGAAATAATTTGGGCCTAATTTTAATGGTTCCCTAGTTTTTTAAATGGGATTTTAAAAATTTATTTCTTGTTTTATTAAATATTTTTCTTTTATTTTTCTCTTTTATGTTTTGGGATATATTGGGGTGATTTTGGGGACATGACCACTTGAGGGTCTATGTCTCGGTTTGTTTGATGTGATCCCCCCCATAGAAAGGCATAGTGTAAATGTAAAGTGTTTATATTAGGGGTCCTTACTCCATCTATTTAATACTTTCCATCCTCCAATTGGAGTGGCAGGTGTAGTTTCTTTCTCGGAGTCTCATGATTCAGATTGATCCGAGGTAGTGTTCCTTTAATAGTTCCATTTGAGATTGTTCGGTCATTTGATTTAGAATTTTGAGACTTGGATTTTTGTTTGGATCAATGGGGATCATTTTTTGGGGAGTCTCTTAGGTTAGATCTTGTTTGTCGATGTTTTTATGGCCTGATATAGAATAATTTGGGGTTTTTTGGATGAGTGAACACTGTTTGATGAATCCTTCAGGTACTTGGTTTCTTCTATTTTGGATGATGAACCATTTTGGGATTTATTATCATTGATTATAGAGTAGTTATAGCTTAAGGAAGAATTAGAAAAAAAATTTCTGGTGTTCCTTCTTGGTTTCCCATTATGGGTGGTGCTTCCTTTGGGAATTTTTTTGTTCCTCATTTCTCATTGATGCTTTTTTCCCCTATGTGGTATGGGCCATGCGCTATTACATGTTCTCTAGGTTGGAAATTTTATGATCCTAAGGTAATTTATTGCATAAATGGGGTGATTTTTTGTTTCTTGTAGGGTAATGTATTTTACTGTGATATATTCTCTTTCAAGATTACCATGGGACAATATTTTGAGGGTTGGATCTACACATCCTCGTATGCTGATTATGAACCTTAAGATCAGTTCCCTATCATTTCTTAATGAGGAATGTATCATGTTTTATCAATACTTTGTTTTTGGATACCATCATTTTCGTTTATCCAGTTTGTGTCCCTTTGGGTTGTTTAGCACCCATGCCTTCATTGGGTGGGTTTTGAACTGGTTTCTTGTGGTTGGGATTCTCCAATGGATTTTTCAGATTACCTTTAGAGATTTTAGGAATATGGTTTCTATGTGGCATTATCTTTTATTTTTGGAAGAGTTTGAATAATTTTACACCATTCTATATTAATTCTAAATAGTTGGGAGAAAGATGATATGTCTCAATTTCTTTAGGTCCTTTCTTTGATTGGTGGTATTTCATGTTTCCTTGAGAAAGCTTAATTATTTAAGGATTTTTTTTAGTTTTCCTTGAGAGTTTCCTTTGAATTATTCCCATTTTTACTTATACTTTAACCCTAATATTTATATGGGTATAAAGTTCCATGGTGGGCAGTGTTTGACACCCACCATGTCATTGGGGAAATTATTTTTTATTATTTTATGTACTCGGGGGTTGGTTTTGAGTTTCCATGGATTTTTAGCTCAAGACATTGAATTTTTTAAGGTTTTTTTTCATGATTAGTGTTTATGGTTTATCCCAAACCATGTGATTCTTAGTATAAAATATGCGATTCTTTGGGGTTTCTGAGGTCTACCACACATCTTATTCATGGTTAGGTAAACCTTCTGACTAGAATATGGTTCGAATAATTAATGTGATAGTGCATTTTGGCATGATTGGGTCATGGTTTTTCTTACCAGTCAGTGCTTAGTAGAAATTTGTGGGGGTGGGGTTTGGTATAGAAGTGACTTGCGTACAGTTGACACATGATTAAGATAACTATTTTTTCTAACTATTCATTCTCCCTATTTATTTAAAATGTTGGGTTTTATGTCTTACATTTTTAATTATTTTTAATTTTAAAACCACTAAAAATAAAATCCCTCTCTCTCACCCATCTCCTTCACATGATAGACCCTGGGCTTCTCCCTTCTCTCCCTAATGTTGCACCTCCATTCTCTCATCAACCCTATTTTCTCTTCAAATTTAGGCCAATTTCCCATTGCGATATTTAAGTGGTAATCCTTCCTTCCCTCCTATCCTCACTTTTCCCACCCTATATGGTCTGATTTTCTTCTTTCCATGAACCCTAATGGTTAATGGGTTGTAATTAGGTTTATGGGATGGGTCCAAATTATGGTTTTGGTTTATCAGGTTTCGGAGTTAATATCTATTGTGTGTGGGAGTTTTCTCCTTCGAAGGAGACATGATTCAATTCACCAAAACTTTCTTCTATCAAGATTTCCTTTGGTCTGATGTCGGTGTTTCTTTTTCATAAAATTTTATTACATTTTTTAAATTATTTATGTTTTAAAATTATTTACCTTTTAAATTATTCCTATATGTATGTCGCATGAGAGGCCTATATAATTTAAAATAAATTTTAAATATATTCATGGGATGTGAATCCATTCCATGTGTTTGTGAAACTGACCCATTGGATTTTAAAGAATTATTGTTATTTTTAAAAGTGGTGGTGATCATCGAGTTAATGTCTGAAAAATTATTATTGACTTAAAGTGGGATTTAATCCATGTGTTTGGGGTTTTGTATTTTCAAAGGCATTTTATAACCTCTTTTTGGAGGTGTTTTTCAAATTCCCAAATGAGCTATTTGATATACAAAGTGTGTGATACACATTGGGAGATGTATTTTGAAACTCATTGTATCCCATAGTGTTTTAAAAGGTGGTTTTGAAAATGATAGAGTGATATATCATTTTAGTTTGAAAATTTATTCTATGAAATGGCATGGTATTCATAGAATATTTTTAATGGATGACCCCTTTGGTGTTTTGTCAAAAGGATTTTTCATAAATGGTGTGTGGCCCCCTTGAGGCCCTTGTGATCATTTTTTTGATTGTATCTTGTGACCCCTTATGTGAATATTTATTATTTTTTAATTTTATTTTATTATTTTTTGTTTTTTATACATGGGGCTATTTTATGAGGGAAGTAGGTTATGCATGATTTATTTTCAAATGTTTTATCCTTGAGTTGATAAATTATTGATTGTACACATCTCCATTGACTTGTCATGGTAGACCATGGGAAATAAGGTAGGTGACTGAGGTGGATGATGCCTTAACCTACTATTGTTATTTGGATCATTTCCTTTGGGACCAAGAGAGACCGTTATTGGAATGCTCTCCTTTGAGACTGGCTGTACTAATGGGTGGTTTCCAATTGAGAGAACCATAGTGGTGTTTTTGAGAATCTAGAGAGAACCATGTGAGCCCCCACCTATTTAAGTCACATTATGTGCTATGATTTATCCATGGGTCATTCTGAGTCTTTCTAGAACCCATCTAGATCATGTTGGTTAGTACCATGACACCAAGATCATTTTTAGGATAATTTATGGGATTCAACATTGTGTATCCATTGTATCACACACTATTAATTTATTACTTGAAAGATGTGTTTTTTTGTTTATTATCTTCTATTGTATGACTTGAAGTAGTGGTGACATCCTATGTTCTTTATTAATTTTTTTTGAGGTTTCTTTTAAAATGTTATGAAAATGAATTGTGAATGTTTTTAAAAAAGGTAAAAAAATAATGAATTGAAATTTTTTTAAAACTATTTTTATAAATGAGTTTAAATATTATTCACTTGCGAGAAAAGTGAATAATTTTTTTCTTAAAACTCCAGGGGAATGTGAGTTGGGAAATGGGTATTTAGGATGTTTTTACAAGTTTAATAGAAGGATGGTTTTCAAAATAGTTTTAAAAAATTGTCTGATGGTTGGGATCCAATTTGATTTTGAAATGGGTATTTCTAAAAGAGGTATTTATGAAATTGTTTTAAAGTGACACTTTAAGGTGTTGTTTTTTCCAAGTAGTTTTGGATGAGAAAAGTGATTTCTAAGATATTTTTTTCATTTAAAAAAAATATTGGAAAAGGGGTTTTAGAACACTTGTGATGTATTGATTCTTTCTTTGTAAATATTTATAGATTTTTTTAATTTTCAACTATATTTCATACTATATTTTTTATAATGTACTGTTAAATTATATTCTTAGATGTGGTGGGTTTTGGGGGACTACTGAGTACTTATTTTCTCATGCCTATATTATTATCTTAGTTAAAGGTTCTTTTCTCCCCTTCAAACCTATCTTTGATCATTTATTTATCTTGGAATTCAGGGTGATTTATATATTTTATTACATTCGGCCTATGGTTCTTATTAATAATTTTTATTGGACTTAATTTTATTTTTTAATTTATCCTATGATTCCTATTAATTTGTTTTATAGGACCTACTTTTATTTTCCTATAATGCACAGTAAATTTCCCATTAAATGATTTAATTTTTCCAATTAGGGTTTTTTTCTTTCTATTGTTGGAGGGGTAGTGATATTATGGTGTAAAAGGATATGAAATAGGAGGAATTTGTATTAGAGAAGGATATCATGGTGTGAGGGAGGTTTTTGGTGCTCATACTGCTTATTATTTTCTTTATATTATGTTGTTTTTTATTGTTCCAATATTTTTAATTTTTCATGGACGACCACTGTATAGACGGTTCATGAATGATTTTTGTGGTATTTCGGCTATCAAATTTACTCTAATTATTGGGTTAAACCACTCCCAAGTGTGTTCATATGATTCACAAGAACTAGTTTTTAGTCCATCATGATATGTAATGACATTTCTGCTAGTGGAGGGATGGTTTGAGATTTCATCATATCGAAGTCCTGGGCTGGTTCGTTACACATATTATAAGGGCTGCAACTAAATCCTCATTTCAATCATGAGTTGTCATCCACACTTATATTTAATCACTTTCTGCACCTTTCTCCCATAAATGTATACTAATATGTTATTAATATATAAAAAACCATATTAAACAATACACATAAAAGGTAAATGATAAATACATCATGTTGAATCAGAGACATGTGATGAGTCCTAATAATATGAAGTGGTCCCTATAATGTGTGATATTGGAATGACTCACTACCACTACCTATATTCAATTAATTCAAATTAAAAACATGTAAAATTATACACATTCTAAAAAAATTTAAAATAAAATAAATAAGCTCACTTTTGCAACCTCAATGGAAAATATAAAACCAAGTCACACTATTGAGATGGGATAATGCCTCTTGAGACACTTCCTATAATGTCTAGGGCACCATGTTTTGATACCCAGTTCTCCCTCTTGAAACAACATTTATAATCTCTCTAAATTTTAAGATATTAATCCCTAAAAACAGGAAAAAAAATAATTGGGGAAGACTCTTAACTTATTATTTATAAGAAAAAAAATCCTCAAAATTGT
The DNA here is from genome assembly GCA_963277665.1 of Viscum album. Classification (NCBI taxonomy): domain Eukaryota; kingdom Viridiplantae; phylum Streptophyta; class Magnoliopsida; order Santalales; family Viscaceae; genus Viscum; species Viscum album. The sequence goes on from OY728144.1 coordinate 201,820,777, forward strand.
AGGTATTTTTTGAAAATAGCTAAGATACTAAAATGATCATCTTACCTGAACTTCCATTCATAGTTGATATGATGTATCATGAGGGATTTAATACAATTCATGTATACTCAATGGAAAGTTGTTTAGTTCATGTATGATATAACCCAACTAGTGAATAAATGTTGGGGAACCCTATCCCATCAGACAATATGTCTCTTTAAATGATATATCAATGTCTGTGTCATAATTCCTTGATAAAATTCCATAACAAGGGGATCTATTATGAGAGGAATAAGTGGTTGAGTTGAATCTCATTTAAAAAAATTCTGAAATAATTAGATAGATGTGTATATTTATTAGTTCTAAATTTAATAAATAAATACACATTTACATTCATACATACCTTGACCCATAGATGTTGATGGCTCTTTAGAGTGATTTAGATCTAGTACCTTTTCTATGAAAAGGTATATAGTCATCTAAGACATTAGTATTTAAACACATGTATAATATGTATCAAATGAAGTGTGATTAAATAAATAAACAAATAAATTGTTTATAAAGAGTTTATAATTATAAAAATAGGTTTTAAATTGAAGAGCGGGAAAAAATTCACACCTTTCATTAAACATCAAAATTGACTGTTTCTCCATCCACAGTCTCTCTAACCCATTGTGTATCTTCTTCAAATTGAGATATAAGTTTTTTATAAAGATTTTGTGTAACAAAGTAAAAAATATTAGTTTCATCACCTTTAATTAAAAATAATCCTAAACTTGATATTTTCCTATAAATTTTTCAATTCAAATTATATGGGAAGCCAAAGGAGAAAAAAAATTATATCTGTACTGCTAAAATGAAAGGATCATGACAAAATATTCATATCTATATAACATAATATTAATTTTCACCAATGTAAAATAAAATTGATTTACTTTAGTTTAATGGATTAGATCAGTCCCCTTACACTTTATCAATATTTATATCAACCTGTGTGCATATAAAACTTTAATGATTTATTTCAATTGACTATAGTAATAAGTAGAATCAACAGATAGAAAACTAGTTCCACTATTTTGTGTTACTCATTTTTCATCGTCATATTTATTGAAAAATCAAAAAACATTATAATTTAAATCTTTATAATGAAAAGTATTTATAGATGGACCCTCAAGTAGTTGGATAAACTATTTAGTTAGTGTAGGGTCACCTAACTCCCATAGGTTATGGACCTATATATTTCATTGAAATAAAAAAATATGTATAAATAAATCATTACAATACTTAAAATACAATGAAAATCCATTTATACATAAAAAATCCATGAACCAATCATGAAATGATTAATAATGGGACTATTTAATCTGATAATCACTAGCATGAGGCAAATGTTGTTTTATATATGTAATGTGTTTCCTAAAAATGATAATTCCATGTCTAAATCATCAAAATATATATGAAAAAATATAAAAGTTAAATAGTAAAAGATATTAGAAACATACTGATGTAATATTTTAACTCCTGGTGTATTTAACAAGATGTATTAATGATCTTATATCTGATCATTTATTTATATATAAAATATGGTTCCTTTATGTGAATTTATATTAATCTTAAGAGTCTTCTTGTTATCTTCTTTTTTCTTTAACATCTTTGAGAAATTTATTTTCAAATTTTGAGTAAATAATTTTGATCCCTATGGCCCTTGTTCCTATTGCTCCAACCTACTTATAGAGATTTACGAATTCTTGTTTTTTATTGCATTTCCTTCTCTATATTTTCTATTTCACCTTCAATATGGGTGATATCTTCTTACATGATTTAAAAAACTCAAAAAAAGATACCAATTATATGTCAATTCAATCCATATTATCTTATAATGAACTAAATGATATTTCTTGAGATGTTTTAGATATATAATATTCCCCATTTATTCGTGGTTCTTCTTCATGAGGCCATTTTTTAATAAAACATCACATAACTCATGATAATTTGAATCCTTTAATGTGGAAGGGATGTCCATATACTTAGTAGTGGATTGAACCACCTATTTTCCATCTTACATGAAAACAATATCTTATTTATTTTTATGGTGTTGAGAAACTGAACATTCATCTTTCTTTGTACAAGAGACATCCTTTTCATCTTCCTATTACCATTATTTCTCCTATTCATCATGATCTTGGAAGATACTGAATTTTGATCTAAAAATAATCTTCACCAAAACTACACTTCCTTGTCAGATGATAAAGGAAACTCAAATCTTCAAAAAGTGAATAAGTTCAAATAGATAATCCAAGATACGTGAATCCCACTACGACACTAAGAATTAGGACCACTTTGGGATATTCTCAACACTGAGAGGGGTATTAATCAGTGTTTGGTGTAGTTTTCTTCCAATTTAATCATTTTACCCCTTTTCGTATTTGACCAGTTAAGATATTGATTATATAATTCTCTTACCCCTCCTTTTTTAGAATACACACAAAGTTTATAGGATATTTACAAGGTTCACATTTGAATAAGAAAGTCTAGTCCCAGATGTTCTCAGTGATGAATAGTACACTGCTTTTCCACTATAACAAGGAACCAATTACAGTGGTTGGGATTAAAAAATTATAAATAGAAATATGAATCCTTAAACTTTGTAGGGGGGATCGAAAATAATCATAGTTCCCTAGACTAGTTATAGTCAGGTCCATATGCATATCCTATTGTATCTTTTAAATACATGTATAGATAGTCTTCAATTTCATTAATTGATTTTGCAACACCAAGAAAGTCATCCACCAGTTAAAAATTTTATTGTATTCCCTAGTGATGCCTTAGATTCTTTCTATTCAATTACTTTCACATTAGTATGAAATAAACTTCTTCTTTACTTCCATTATATGCATAGTAGTTCACAAAACCTTCTTCATTTTCACATCGATTGGTAGAAATGATGTTTTTCTTTCACAGGTGAAAGACTTATTCTCATGTTGTTATTCTCTTATACTTGACGTAATTTCTTTCTTCAATCTGTGCAATATGGAACAAGCAACACCATATTATTCTCATGAACATAATGGCCTACTTGGCTATAACATAATCTTATTCATATGCAAATAAATATGTAAATAAACTACTTATCTTATTTTTTTATTCAGTGTACTAAAATAACATGTACTAGAACTCTCTTCATACTTATTTCTCATTCACCTTCTTCAGTTCATATAAAATGAACCGGTTCTTCCTTCTTATCTTCAAATAACAGAATGTATAAAGATTACAATTGAGTTATGTATTCTTATTATTGACACACAAATATTTCATCATGAATCACAATGTCAAACTTATCTCACTATTTTTGTATCTTCCTTAACTAACATAAAATATAAATATATATATATATAGGAAATAAAATATTAGGTTCCACCTTTTTTGTTCCAAAATTTACACCTAAATGAATTTTTTTTTAATTACCAAGGTTTTCATTAATTCAAAACACCTGATAACATCTTCTATTAGATTTAAAATATTCATATTTAAAAAGTCACTGAAGAATCAGGCTTCATCTATGTAATTTATTCCACAAAATCCAATTTAAATCTTAATATTTCCAATATTTAATATCTTTAAAACATTTCTTGAATACTCGATTAAAGACTCAATTCATTATTATTTTTTCATTCATGATATATGAAATATTTCATTCTAGTCAGTCCAAAAAATATTCATATTTAAAATGTATTTACATATAAGTATTAAATATACATTGCTTATAACCATGCATCCCATTCTTATCTGTAGAAAAAAACATAATTATTTTTTCCTCTTCCTTCATTAAATTTCTTGAATATACTCACCTTTTTTATTGTGTGATTTACTCTGAAATATATCTTCTTTAACTTTCATTAATAAAACATTATCATGATGAGTATTATCATGATATATTTTTTTGTTTAATTCCCTTTTAATGTGAAATATTTGAAATATTTTCATCTATACACAAATATTCACAATGAATATTTATTATATTTCTTATTCATACAACATAGAAAACCTCTTTTCATACGTGATGCAATTCACATATGTATCCAATTTTCATATGGCATGCTTTACATGTACCTTCCATGACATGGCCTATAACGACCCAGAATTTTATTAATCAGTTTTCCCTCCTTATAATTATGTTATAGAGTATAAAACACATAAATCAGCTATAAAAACCAATAAAAACATTATTTTCATAAATTATGAATGAAATAAGAGGCAGTCCTATAAATTAAGGAACCTTTACCAATGGAAGAGTATCTTGACCATTAGAATAGTAATGTGACCAATAGGAATAGTAGACCATACAATAGTATAATAAACTCACCTATGAAATTATAAATAAAATTTAGGTATCTAATGAATGATAATATAATATATTAATATTATGAATGAAGTAAATAATCGCTTTAAAAATTTTTAATTAAGTATTTATATTATTGCGAAACGTATATGTCTATTTACAATATTATAATTAATTTAACGACTTAAAAGAAAATATATTTTCCCAAAATATAAATATAAATTTTTTTTTTGGTATGAGGATTATAATATAATTTTAAAAGACCTTGATTAATTTTTCTCTATCATAAAACTCATTGTAATTTTGAAATCGATATTTTTTTAATAAATGACGAATTTAATTTAAAACTAAATTTTTTCATATTTATAAAATTATATTAAAACAATGGAATACATTTTTTAATTCTACACATTGAAAAATTTTTAGGGTGTTTTTTGGGATTTTTCCTAAATTAGTTGAATTTTTGGTGAATAGTGAAATATGATAATTTATGGTGTTTAAAATTAAATACATGAATTTTTGAGTCCTGGTTGATTCATGGATAATGTAGGTGGATAATATATTATAATCAAATTTTATATTTTCTATATCTATTCATAATAATCAACACTATCGATAGCATTGATCCAAAAATAATAAACTAATGAATAAAATAATAAAAAACACCCTCTCCTCCCACTATAAATACCGCCCCTCATCACCTATTATACTCAAATCTTCAAAGAATTTAATATTTCTAATATTCTAACCAATTCCTCTACCAAAACTCTTAACCAAATCATGTTCCTTATAGTCTAACCAAAAGACCATTTTCCAACCGCTTAAAGAGGTTCTCAAAGAGATGACACTCAAGAGGTAAAAGCATCCCTCTCTCTCTATTAATTTTTGTTGTGTTCTTATCCTTCCATAACCTAAACTATCCAAAATGAAATGAAAAATATATAATCATATATATACTTTAATGTTTTTATTTTAAGATTATATACACCATTAATTCTCTTCTCTTCCCCTTTTTGTTTTCTAAAAATGAAAACATAATTAGGGAGGTGTCGATTCGACACCTTCGTGGACGATGATTTTTCATTTTATAATACCACCTAAAATTATTGTTATAAAACGATTATAATGGTTAAAAATGTTTTAAAACTAAAATATAAACTTATTTAGTGTTCTATAACTAATATATATACATAATATTCAGTAGTTAGACAAAACTAGTCGTCATGATCGAAAAATGCCAAAATAATGTAAATGGTTATCACTAACATTTTATCCAATGAATCATCCAAATATCTTGAAAAAAATGATATATAATACCAAATAATATTATTTAATTTCATTCATAACATATAATTTCATTTCTGGATTACTATTCCCATTTTACATGAACTTTCAAACATGTATACAAGTGAACCAATCATGAAAACCAAGGAAACAAACACACCCAAATGACGAAATTGAATCTTATAATTCATCAAAATTCTATAAATAAACTTTTTGAAATTAAAATAAATCAAATAAATGTATAATATATTATTAATTAATTAATTAATTAATAAAATTTGATTATCTGGGACATTAAGTGCAAGTGAAGAACACTTTCTGACATAAGGTATGGGGTTCTTTCCAAACCTCCATTTTTCCTTCAGGTTATAATTTATCTCTCTTTACCCCAATTTAATTCTTAATTATTATTATTTACACCTCCTAAATTCTATTTTTACATTCAAAAAATATGTGATCATCTCAATTCTTCTTTCATTTATGGGAAAATATATGTTTTATAAGGTTCCCTTCTCAATTCCTCCCGATAAGCATGCCTGAAAAAAGGGAGCTTTCCAGTTTATTTCCCATTTTAAAGTACAATCCATAATATGTTTTAAGAAAAAAATATTAATAAAAAAAAATATTTTTATGAGGAAAAATTATCTATGTTCATATCTTGTTCTTTGAAAACAATTATACCTTTTCCCACTTTAAAGAATCTATAATATCTCCACCTAAACCACACTAAAGAGGATTATTCCTAAAGATTATTAAACATTATTTATACATGTTTTAACTTAATTTGAACATATTTTTTCATTATATATTCCTATTTTAACTTATTTATTTCCATGTGTTATTTAAATCCATTCTTTCATGGACACTTTTATGATTTTCTCAGTTGATATGATTTATGACATGATTATGATACCCATTTCTTTCCTTGGGTAACCCTTATGTTTCTATTTGATTTTTAATATGGAAAAGATATTTATGAATAGTTTATGCAGGGTGTTCCCAAATAGTTCTCAAGTGCATTGGGTAATGTTTAGTCTCATGAGATGTCATGTTAGGACATGAAGTAAACCTGATCCCTTTATGGGACTTTGTCCACCATGTGGAATAGTTTTGGTAGTTATCCTTGACTCATACCTATGTCATGTTGTATGTTATCTCCAAATTATTAATATTCTAAGATCAAATGATCCCATGTTCTAAATTTTATGTTTTTTTATATTTATTCATGTTCCATGCCTTTTTATGTCATCATGTTATGCCTTCTTGAAAATGTACTTTGCTTTATTCCTATGTTTATTCCCTTACAAGTCTTTTTATCTTATCTATGTTTTCATGTATTCCCTAGGTTATAATATGAATATGTAAGAGATAAAAGTAATATAGGATCTCATAATAGATATTAAATAAGAGAAGTTTTTATTTTGGTTTCATGCTTTGTAATCATGTAACTAATTTTTTAAAGACACTATACTTTACGATCCTTGGTCTATATTTAATGGTTTATTTTGCTGAAAATCATGTAATAATCTATGTAAAATTCTAGGGTAAATATAGTTCATATCATAGCATGGTATACTTAATTTTTAATTTTAGTACTATAACTATTTATTAAGAACCCCATGGACAATTCTATGGATAACATAAATTGAAACTTACGGAATCACTTGTTAGGATATACTTTTCATTTTCAAGTTTATCGTTTTATGTTAAATGTTTCCTTTTTATATGATTATTAGATAAGTATTCAAGAACTACAATTTTCTTTTTATTTTTTATTTCATGGATTCATATAGGAGAAGTAACATCACATGTTTTCACCTCAGTATCTAGAATGAAATTTCCTAGGTGAAATTTCATAATGGGGGAAGAATGCAATGACCCTAAATTTTATCAATTGAATTTACATTATTCAATTATGTTATATGATATAAAAAAAATAAATCACCTAGATAACCTAATAAAAACTATATTATCAAAAATTAATAATGAAATTATAGGTATTTCTAGAAATTATGGAACCTTTACCAATGGAATGATAAATTCACCATTTGAATAGTAATGTGACCATAAGGAATAGTAAAAAGTACAATAGAATAATATCCTCTTCTATGAAATTATAAATAAAAATTTGGTATCTTATGAATGAAAATATAATATATTTATATCATGGAATAATTAAATAAATGTTTTAAAAATGTTAAATTAAGTATTGGTATTTTTGTGAAATATAAATGTTTATTTACAATTTTATAATTGATAAAATGATTTAAAAAAACTTTATTAACATAAAATATATTAATATATTAATATTTTTATTTCTTAATATTAAAATATAATTTTATGAGGCCTTAATTAGTTTTTCAAAGTGTCATAAAATTATTTGTAATTTTAAAATTAGTATTTTTTTGTATAAATGATTATTTTAATTATTAATTAAATTTCTCATATTTAGACAATAATTTTCATAAAATTTTGTATATTTTTTATATCTACACAATGAAAAATGGCTAGGGTAAATTTTTGGGATTTTTTTAAAATAGTTGAATTTTTGGTGAATAGTTAAATACGGTAATTTATAGTATTTAAAATTTTTGCCAAATAAAAGGCTTTTTGAGTCATAGTTGAGTCATGGATGATTTAGTTGGAAAGTATATCAAATTGAAATTATCTAATTACTCTATTTAGTTCTAATAATCAACACTATTGATAGTCTTGAGCCAAACCAATAAACTAATGAATAAAATAATAAAAAACATCCCTCTCTCACTATAAATACTACCCTCACCACCTCTTCTCCTCACAAATTATAAGACTTGTAGCTTTCTAATTTTATTACTTATTCATATACAAAACATCTTCCCCAAATTCTTGTCTTTATGGACTCACCAAAACTCTATTTTCAGGAAACATAAGGAGTTTCTAAAGGAGAGAACACTCAAGAGGTAAAACTTGTCCTCTCTATCTCTTACAATTTCTGTTCTTTTCTTATACTTCCCTAACACCCCATGAAAAAAATAACATGATAAATGTAGTATAATATATATACTATAATTTTATTATGTTAATGTTATATCCACAATAAATTCTCTTAATCTCCCATTTGGTTTTAAAAATAAAATCAGCGTCTGTGAGGTGTCGATTCACCACCTTCATAGATAATGAATTTTCATTTTATAATACCGCATTCATGTCTTGTCATAAAAAAATTATAATGCTTAAACAAAATTTTAAATTTATTATTAAAACATATTTACTTTTCTTGAACTAATATATATACATTATATTTGTAACACCCCGAGCTTCCATGATACACTTCCTATTCAATAATGCAATATCTTGCATTGTACGCAACTTCGAGTTCTAACACACCGCAACTAATGAAAGTAGCCATTATGAATAGTAAAAACCACTTTTTAAATTTATAGAAATTTTATATTTCAAAATGTACTTCATTATTGTATTCGTAATATCGAAATTATCCTATGTTGAGTTTTTTGTAATTTTCTGAGAACTTCCAATTTTTTTATGAATAGTGAAAAATAATTAAAAACAACTTTTTTAATTAAAATAATTTATAGTGATAATTTATTCTATTGAGTGGTTTTAAAGTATAATTAGAATATATTTTTACCATTTTATCCAATGGTGTTCATTAGAATTAATTTCACTTTGAAATTGGACATAAACAATTGTCAATCTTTTGATATATATTGTTTCTTAAAAACACGCTATTTGTTGTGACAACGGGAATTAATTATAAAACTAATTAATGAAACTTATATGTTTGGAATTTTTTAAAATAGACATCATTTTTGAATTCGGAATATCAATTATAGCTTAGGGTGAAATTTGGCATTGTTCTGAAAAACTCCAATTTTTGATGAATAGTGAAACCACTAAGTGGTAGTTAAATAACTGATTTTTCGTTTAAATTAAATATTACCAATTTTGTGATTTTATTTTCAAAAATATGACATATATGGTTGTCATTAGGAAGTACAATGTTGTTCAATGGGATTAAAATAATTTTTTGGTGAATAGTAACTTTTAAGTTTAATTAATCGCGATTAAAGGTAATTAGTGAAATTTAAGGTAAAAATAGTATTATAAAAATATGGAATGACCTTTACACTTGTCCTACCCCTATTTGATGTTTCATGGAAGACCATGAAAATCCATGGGTCAACTTTGGGACCCCATGGACCCACTTTGGTAGGAAAATGACATAAATAACTTATATTTAAAGTTAAAATAAAAATGTCACAAACATAAGTTTTTTTTACTAAAACAATTTTTAAATGCGGTTATACAAGTCATATTTTTGACTATAAGTATTCATTAGAAAGATAAAAAGATTTCCTACATTATAATAGTTTTTTATAATTTTTATACATTAAATAAATTAAATTAGTTATGACACCATGATGATGCAGCGATTACCTCATTAATTAACGATTTAAATAAAATGAAAAGATAATGTAAAATACAAGGCTTACACTTCTCCAAAGCCTATTGTATTGGTAGATTTAGAACCCTTATCACCTTATCCTCGAAATATATAATTTTGGGACCTCTAAAATCCGAAAAGTATCTCATAATAATGTAACATTTCCTTACTTTCCAAGAGTGCCCCTTCTCTCCACTTATAAAAGCCCCCCACCTCTACCACCTTACTCACACTTTCAAGCCATTTGGATCGGCCAACCTCTGCCAAATTACTCTCCCAAATTCCCTAAATTACTAATAGAAGCCTCACTTTGGGAAGCATTATTCCCAAGGAAGCCTTTGGCTCAAATAAAAAAAAGAATTACCCGATTTTAAGGTAATGTCTTCTCTAATGTTGTTTTGTTTTATTTTGCTTCTCCAACCCCCTAAACTCTTTTTATTCTTTTCTTTTGTAACAAAAACAGTATCTTAAATATACTATGATGTTGTTATGAGAAGGATTTTATTTACACTTACACACACCTTCGTCTAATGGTTAAAGAACATACTGTTTCTGTGGGTGGCGAATTACTGCCTCATGAAACGATGATTGTTCAAACTTATTTTAACACCTCTCATGGTGGCCATTATGATGACACTATTTTTTATATGATATATATTATGTTTATGTTTTACTTATGCTTATTTATTTTACATTTATGGCATACCTTTATGGTTTCCATTATGGGTAAACACAATATTTTCATTTTAGGAAGTGCGAACTACAGCCCCCTCAAAGTGATTTGAATCGTTAATGGCATATGTAGGATGTATAAAGGATGGAGTAAATGGTATTATACATTATATTATACTGGAATTATATTATACCTTTATATAATTATAACTTCATCCCATTAAATGAAAAATAGAAATGAAAGTAGCGTTCATGCATACGTACGGCTTACCGTCTCCATGAACGATGCATTTCATTTCTAACGACTAAATGTTATGTCATATTATAAATGAATGTATATACTGGATATATATTATATATATGATATCTAAATCATGAATATAATTCTGGATATAATGGATATTTCACCACATGAACAACTTGTAATTATTAGAAGTTTATTTTGGACTCAAGTCCAAAAGATCGACAAAACGACCGTTATTAACATAAATAATTACATAATGTTCATAACATGGTAATAAGTGATATAAAAGGAATAATAAACTTGAAAATGGTTCCTAAGAAGGTAGAGATTAACTCTAATTTATTATTCAAGAGATCAAAGAACAGTCGAGTGAATTCAGACACGAGGTAAGGGAACTTCATAACCGAATTTCCATTCTTTGGGTTAATCTCCTACTTTCAAATTATTTCATGATATTATTATGTCCTATCCTGTATTTATACATTATTTATGTGTACATATAGTGAATACACATAATAGATCTATGTTATTTTAAAAATTATCTTTTTAAGGACTTCGTCTCAATCTCCTTTCATTGAGGCATATTTGGTTTTATACACAACTTTCTTTTATACGGTGTATAAACCCCTTTGACTTTAAAGTTTATTAAAAAGGAATCTTTTTTATACGAAGAGTTTTACTAATCGAAGAAAAGGGAATGTTTTTATTTCCATACATATGCGGTGACAACGACTTCTCCGCCACCGTGACCATTATTTGAGTTTCGGCTTCCTCTACAAGCCATCACCTTTTTTTAATGAAAAATAAATACAAAGTTTTAACTTTCTTTTATTTTGGTATTGAAAATGGTTTTGAAAGTGTTTTTAGTATATCAATGTGTTGTATTGATATCTTGTGATTGAAATGTGGAAATTTTATGTTTCCTTTATACATGTTTTATGTGATACGATTTTTTTATGGTTTATGTTATGTTTAAACCTATTCATATGAGGAATGAATTGGACTTAATAAGTGACGGGTGGAGCCCGCTACAGCTCCTCGATGCATCGGTAGGTCTCATGAGACAAACTAGTGTCTTGGAACGAGGCCTTGACAAAATCTTATTTGTGGTCTTGGCATGACGCCTTGACTACGTGGTTGTGATAGTCTGACATTATGCATTCCATCATTATGAAAGTGGTTATTGACATTTCATGTGATTATTAGACCAGTAAAATATCCATGTGAATAAGTAAATGGGATTATCTCATTTTACATTTTCCATATTAAGTTGAAGTTCATGTTTAAAAGGATTTTGTTTTAGTTATACATTGCCTTAAATGTTAATGTTTATTTATAAAAGCTTCCGCAATATTGTTATCCTTACTGGGAATCTAAGTTCATCCCTTTAAATGTTTTAATATTTTCCAGGATGTGAAGAAGTATTTTATGAATGACCTGCAGGGATAGTCAGAAGAGGATATGAGTGTGGACTATGAAGAATTTGTTATTAGTTTTTCGCTTTATGATGTAATGTAACATTTATGAATGTATCTAGTGTTTCCAAGGATACTAAACTAATCGGTCTTTCGAGACTTGATTTTTGTGATCATGCCAATGTTATGAAGTAATGCACCGACTCTGGGTAGCTGGGGTCGGGGTGTTACAGTTGGTATCAGAGGAAGTTTAGTACTAACCTTGGAAGCTAGATTTAGATAAACTCTGATTAGAGAACATAGCCCAAAGATAGACTTTGAGGATTAGTATAGAAGAACTTCCTAGAATTTTGGTATTATAGAGATTTTGTGAGTTTTCCGAGCAATACATCCCTGTCTGGATACGAGCAGGTAGAGGTGGCTCTGGCACAGATGTACCTAGGGGTAAAACCCGAAAACACCGCTTTGAGCTAGACTCGAACGAGAACTGGTGCACGACAATGGGCCTTGCTGCACTCTTGGTTACAACACTCCCGGGGGATATGCTTAGTATAATTCTAATTTTATTTACAAACCACTATGAAGGGTTATGAGTATATACTTCCTCAAAGAAAACATTTTTATTATTATGGATTATATCCATAAATACTTCAATTTATGTTAATTATTTTACAAGAATGGAATTATGTATTTTGATTCATAAACAAATCTAGTTTATGCCATTGTTTAGAAATGGCGCCTAGTGGAAGGAATGGAAACCGTATCAATGCACGCACTCCGTGTAGGGATTGCCCTCCTGCTCAAGATAATTATTGTGGAGCTGGAGATACAACTGGTGCTAATCAACTTATTACCATACTGGGACAGCTCACTCAGGTTATGAATAATAACCTTACTCGTATGGAGCACCCTCATCCGCAACATGGAGGATCAATGTTAGACCGCTTCATGAGGAAACAACCACCAATATTTAATGGGGGTACAAATCCATTAGTAGCTGAGCAATGGATAAACTCCTTAGAAAAAATATTCCATGCCTTGGGGAGTAGCGAAAGGGAGAAGGTTGTCATGGCAGTTTACCGCCTCACTAGAGATGCCGATCAGTGGTGGTCACTGATTCAAAACACAAAGGAAGATGATGAAGTATCAAGTATGGAATGGAGAGAGTTCAAAGATATTTTCTTAGAAAAATACTTTCCACATGACCATCGAGCAGATATGGAAAGGCAATTTCTAAGTCTAAGGCATAAGAAGGATGATAATGTCGCAAAGTATGAGGCTAACTTTACAAGGTTAGCGAGGCATGCTGCAGATTATATACGTAACCCAAGAAGTAAGATTGATCGTTTCTTTGATGGGTTAAAACCATTTCTCCGTTGAGATTTAGTATCACAGTCTTTCTCAACATACAATGATATAGTCTCGTGTGCTATCAGGACAGAAAAGGAATTCTCTATATCTTATGACAATAAATTAAAGCAAGAGAAGAAGATAACGGTGGAAAAAGAGACGGATAAAGGGGAAAAGGGAAAGAAGGATTTTCCATTATGTGATAATTGTGGGAGGAATCACCCCGGTACTTGCCTAAAAGGAATGAGAGTTTGCTATAAATGTGGAGAAAAAGGTCACCAGGTGCGTGATTGCAAGGGAAAGAAAAAGGCTATCAATGTTGAATGCTACAATTGTAGGGAAATGGGGCATTATGAAAATTAATGTCCTAAGCGTCAAAACAACTTACCTCAGAAAAGGCCAAGGGATCAAGGCCAAGCTTATGCAGTTACTACAGATGAAGTTGAATAATTATTTTACTTGTGTTTTTGGACTCAAGAACTAGATTATGGTTATAAGAATAATGTGATATATATAAGGATTGTACTACAGTACATGTTGTTTTCATTAAGGTTTTAATATGAAGAAGGTAATCATATTTTAAGTATGTGACAATAAGAGAAACATTACTTTGTTTGGGGGAATATGATGTTACAATTGATTTTGGAATTTTGAGACCTTTTAGAAAAAGTCTGGACATAGGTATTTTGGAAAACTATATAGGTTGGAATGGATTAAGTTGAACCTTGGATAGTATTATTTAAGGTTAAAAAATTTCTGAAGATTATTTTTGGAATATTATAATACTATAGTTTTAGGAAAAGGACAACCTGCAGGGTGGGGCATAACCCATCGCGACGGACAAAGCTGCAGGAATCGAACCCACAACCCCAGTGCGACAGGCCTTTATTACCTACCACTAGCCTACATGATGTCCTTGGTTATTAAAAAATAGTTTTCCTAATTTAAATGGTCTGTGTTAATATTTTGAACTTTGTATGATTAGGATAAATATAATATTTTTGAAATCTATTACCTTTTGGAGTGAAATATGGGTGCGTGGTAAAAATTTATTAAAGAATGAAAGCCTACATGACAAGTAAGTATATTTCCTTATGTTCTTAGTAAATCTCTTAAATAAATTCCTCAACTTTATTAAAGGTAACTTAAAACAAAAACGTCGTCGGTTAACTTTTCCAACTGGGGATTCAATGACCGTTTAACCAATCACAAGTTTTTGATTTTCTTATGGTTAACTTTCTCCTAATCCTGTTTTCTACAACTCTCCATCAGACCTTGATGGTTTTTTTTTCTTCCATATCCATATTTTCATAGAATCCTAGTATGGGCTATCTCGGGTGACCTTTGTATTCATCTTTCTATCTTTTAAAGTTATATTTTTATTAACCTTATTTCCGATGTGGGTTTTCTACAAAGGTATTTTCTATTTTAATCCTTTTATTTTCGAAGAACATTATCAAATTGTGAGGACGCAATTTATTGAAGGAGGGAAGAATGTAACACCCCGAGCTTCCATGATACGCTTCTCATTCAATAATGCAATAGTTTGCATTGTACGCAACTTCGAGTTCTAACACACCGTAACTAATCAAAGTAGCCGTTATGAATAGTAATAACCAATTTTTAAATTTATAGAAATCTTATATTTCAAAATGGACTTCATTTTTTTGTATTCGGAATATCAAAATTATCCTATGTTGATTTTTTTGTAATTTTCTGAGAACTTCCAATTTTTTTATGAATAGTGAAAAATACTTAAAAAAACATTTTTAATCAAAATAATTTATAGTGATAAATTAATCTATTGAGTGGTTTTAAAGTATAATTATAATATATTTTTACCATTTTATCCAATGGTGTTCATTATAATTAATTTCACTTTGAAATTGGACATAAACAATTGTCAATCTTTTGATATATATTGTTTCTTAAAAACATGCTATTTGTTATGACAGCGAGAATTAATTATCAAACTAATTAATGCAACTTATATGTTTGGAATTTTTTAAAATAGACATCATTTTTGAATTCAGAATATCAATTATAGCTTAAGGTGAAATTTTGGCATTGTTCTGAAAAACTCCAATTTTTGATGAATAGTGAAACAACTAAGTGGTAGTTAAATAACTGATTTTTCGTTTAAATGAAATATTACCACTTCTGTGATTTGATTTTTAAAAATCCTACATACATGGTTGTCATTAGGAAGTAAAATGTTGTTCAATGGGATTAAAATAATTTTTTGGTGAATAGTAACTTTTAAGTTTAATTAATCGCGATTAAAGGTAATTAGTGAAAATTAATGTAAAAATAGTATTATAAAAATATGGAACGACCTTTACACTTGTCCTACGCCTATTGGATGTGTCATGGACGACCAAGACAATCCATGGGTCAACATGGGGACCCCATGGGGCCACTTCGGTAGGAAAATGACATAAATAACTTTTATTTAAAGTTAAAATAAAAATATCACAAACATAAGTTGTTTTACTAAAAAAAAATTTAATGGGGTTATACAAGTCATAGTTTTGACTATAAATATTAATTAGAAAGATAAAAAGATTTCCTACATCATGATATTTTTTTTATAATTTTTAGATATTAAATAAATTAAATTATTTATGACACCATGATGATGCAGCGATTACCTCATTAATTAACGATTTAAATAAAATGAAAAGATAATGTAAAATACAAGGCTTAAACTTGTCCAAATCCTATTGGATGGGTATATTTAGAACCCTTATCACCTTAGTCTCTAAATATATAATTGTGGGACCTCTAAAATCTGAAAAGTATCTCATAATAATGTTACATTTCCTTACTTTCCAAGAGTGCCCCACCTCTCCACTTATAAAAGGCCCCCACCTCTACCACCTTACTCACATTTTCAAGCCATTTGGCTCGGCCAAAATCTGCCCAGATACTCTCCCAACTTTCCTCCATTAATACTAGAAGCCTCACTTTGGGCATAATTCTTCCCAAGGAATCCTTTGTCTCAAATCAAAAAAAGAGTTACCCGATTTTAAGGTAATGTCTTCTCTAATGTTGTTTTGTATTATTTTGCTTCTCCAACCCCCTAAACTCTTTTTATTCTTTTCTTTTGTAACAAAAACAGTATATTAAATATAATAGGATGTTTTTATGAGAATGATTTTATTTACACTTACACACACCTTCGTCTAATGGTTAAAGAACATACTGTTTCTGTGGGTGGCGAATTACTGCCTCACGAAACGCTGATTGTTCAAACTTCTTTTAACACCTCTCATGGTGGCCATTATGATGACACTATTTTTTTATATGATATATATTATGTTTATGTTTTACTTAAACTTCTGTATTTTCCATTTATGGCATACCTTTATGGATTCCATTATGGGTAAATGCGATATTTTCATTTTAGGAAGTGCGGACTACCGCCCCCTCAAAGTGATTTGAATCGTTAATGCCATATGTGGGATGTATAAAGGATGGAGTAAATGGTATTATAAATTATGTTATACTGGAATTATATTATACCTTTATATAATTATAACTTCATCCCATTAAATACGAAATAGAAATGAAAGTAGCATTCATGCGTACGTACGGCTTACCGTCTGCATGAACGGTGCATTTCATTTCTTACCTCTAAATGTTATGTAATATTATAAATGAATGTATATACTGGATATATATGATATATATGATATCTACATCATGAATATAATTCTGGATATAATGGATATTTCACCACATGAGCAACTTGTAATTATAAGAAGTTTATTTTGGACTCAAGTACCAAAGATCGACAAAACGGCCGTTATTGACATAAATAATTACATAATGTTCATAACATGGTAATAAGTGATATAAAAGGAATAATAAACATGAAAATGGTTCTTAAGAAGGTATAGATTAACTCTAATTTATTATTCAGGAGATCATAGAACGGTCGAGTGAATTCGGACACGAGGTAAGGGAACTTCTTAACCCAATTTCCATTCTTTGGGTTAATCTCCTACTTTCAAATTATGTCATGATATTATTATGTCCTATCTTGTATTTATACTTTCTTTATGTGTACATATAGTGAATACACATAATAGATCTATGTTATTTTAAAAATGATCTTTTTATGGACTTCGTCTCAATCTCCTTTCATTGAGGCATATTTGGTTTTATACACAACTTTCTTTTATACGGTGTATAAACCCCTTTGACTTTAACGTTTATTCAGAAAGAATATTTTCTATACGAAGCGTTTTACTAATCGACAAAAAGGGAATGTTTTTCTTTCCATACATAAGTGGCAACGCCGACTTCTCCACCGCCGTGACCATTATTTGAGTTTCGGCTTCCTCTATAAGCCATCACATTTTTTTAATGAAAAATAAATACAAAGTTTTAACTTTCTTTTATTTTGGTATTGAAAATGGTTTTGAAAGTGTTTTTATTATATCAATGTGTTGTATTGATATCTTGTGATTGAAATGTGTAAATTTTATGTTTCCTTTATGCATGTTTTATGTGATACGATTATGTTATGGTTTATGTTATGTTTAAACCTATTCATATGAGGAATTCATTGGAATTAATAAGTGATGGGTGGAGCCCGCTACAGCTCCTCGATGCATCGGTAGGTCTCATGAGACAAACTAGTGTCTTGGCACGAGGCCTTGACAAAATCGTATTTGTGGCCTTGGCACGAGGCCTTGACTACGTGGTTATGATAGTCTGGAATTATGCATTCCATCATTATGAAAGTGGTTATTGATATTGCATGTGATTATTCGACCAGTAGAATATCCATGTGAATAAGTAAATGGAATTATCTCATTTTACTTTTTCCATATTATGTTGAAGTTCATGTTTAAAAGGCTTTTGTTTTAGTTATACATTTCCTTAAATGTTAATGTTTATTTATGAAAGCTTCCACAATATTATTATCCTTACTGAGCATCTGAGTTAACCCCTTTCAATGTTTTAATATTTTCCAGGATGTGAAGAAGTAATTTATGAATGACCTGCAGGGATAGTCATAAGAGGATATGAGTGTGGACTATGAAGACTTTGTTATTAGTTTTTCGCTTTATGATATAATGTAACATTTATGAATGTATCTATTGTTTCCAAGGATACTAAAGTAATCGATCTTTCGATACATGATCTTTTGTGATCATGCCAATGTTACGAAGTAACGCACTGACTCTGGGTAGCTGAGGTCAGGGCGTTATAATATTAATTAGTAATAAAAAACTAGTTCGTGATGGTTGAAAAAATGCCAAAAACAATCTAAATAGTTATCTATAATGTTTTATCTAATTTATCATCCACATATCAAGATAAAATGATTTATAAAACCATTAAGTCTTCTAAAAGTTCATTAAAAGTATATAATTTAAATTTTGGATAACTATTATCATTTTACTTGATCTTTCAAACATGTATACAAGTGAACCAATCCTAAAAACCATGGAAATAAACACTCTCGAATGAAAAAATTGAATCTTATCATTCATAAAAAAGAGTATAAATTAAATTAATAAAATTATAGTAAATAAAATAAATTTATAATAAGTTATTAATCAATTAATTAATGGGTTTGATTTTATTGTCCAGGACATTAAGTGCAAGTGCAGAATACTTTCAGACATAAGGTACGAGATTCTTTCTAAACCTCTATTTTTTCTTTTTGGTTACACTTTATCAAAATTTACCCAAATGTAATTGTTAATTATTCTTATCTAATCCTAAAATATTTTTAGTTTATTTATTAAAAATATGTATCTATCTCAATTCTTCTTTCATTGATGGGAAAATACATGTTTTATAAGGTTCTCTTCTCAAATCCTCCCGATAGGCATGCCTGATTAAAGAGAACTTTTCAATTTCCCAACCATTTTTAAGTACACTCAATAATATGTTTTAAGACACCAATATTTTTCAAAAAAATATATTTTATCATGAAAAATGATCTATGTTCATTTCATATTCTACGTAAACAATTATACATTTTCATGCATTAAA
Organism: Viscum album; assembly: GCA_963277665.1. Classification (NCBI taxonomy): domain Eukaryota; kingdom Viridiplantae; phylum Streptophyta; class Magnoliopsida; order Santalales; family Viscaceae; genus Viscum; species Viscum album. The sequence goes on from OY728144.1 coordinate 201,840,522, forward strand.
TACTCTAGAATATTTTCACTTAAACAACACTAAAGAGACTTATTTATTATGTTTCTTAAACAACATTTTTACATTTTTTTCACTTCATTTGAACATAATTTTTCATTACATATTCTTATTTTAACTTATTAATGTCCATGTCTGATATAAATCCTTTATTTCATGAAAAATATTATGATACAACCATTTATTATGCTCTATGACATGATTATGATACCCATTTATTTCCACGGGCAACCCTTATGTTTATGATTAATTATTCATGTGAAACACATATTAATGAACATGTTATGATGGGTGAACCCAGATTGAAATCCAATGCATTGGGTAATATTTGGTCTCATGAGATGTCATGTTGGGGGAGGGAGTAAACCTGATTCCTTTATGAGAATTTGTCCACCATGTGCAATAGCATTGGTAGTTAGCCTTGACTAATGCTTATGTCATGTTGTATATTATTTCCGTATTCTTATGATACCATTATTACTTTATCCAATGTTCTACATGTTATTCTTCCTTATGTTTATTCACATTCCATGCATTTTTATATCAACTTTTTATACCTTCTAACCCTTGTTTTATTCTTTATTCTTATGTTTATTCCCTTAATAGGCTTTTTATCTCATCCATTTGTTCTTGTATTCCCAAGGATATCCTATGAATATGTATGAACATAAAGGAAGTTAGTATCTCATTATGGAGATTAAATAAAAGATGTTTTTATTTTGGTGTGATGATTTCTAATCATGTACCTTATCTTCCAAATACAATAGACTTTACAATCCCTAGTTTGAATTTGATTAATAATTAGGATTAAAATCATGTAATAATATATGTAAAATGATATGGTAGTTATATGGCCAATTTTCATCAATAGATAATTCATATACATGAACCATTTTCCTTCATGGCCCATCACGTATCCAAATTTTTGTACATGGAAATATTTTTCCGTGGAAATTCTTATATGTGGTTCATATCTTACCCATCACATACCAAAATTCTAAAAAATGGTCATTTTCATATGTAATATAATATTCAGGTACATGGTTTATTTTACACAATATATACCGTATTTGGTGAAAGTATTAAAATTATCATATGTGATTATGTATTTCTTCAAATAGCATCCCAAACACCATCTTCCTTTAGGTTCAACCTTTTACCTTATTTTAATTTTCATCCAGGAAAATCATTACAAGAATCATGAAAACCATTATTATGTTGTTTAATCTTTAGAGGAATAATTTAGTTTACATCGGCTAAATAAATATTTTTTCTTCATCTTAATCTTCTCAGTATTTATACACGATCATGTTCACATAGAACATTATATTACTTGAGGCTAAATTATTCTTCATCTATACTAAACATTGACACCTTCCCCCTTCCTGTGTATCATAATCAATATCCAATGTGAATATCACTGTTTCTTCACCAAATTATGTCAACCCACTAAATATACATATTCTCTTCCACATTCATTCTACATGGAAAATAAAATCTTCAACTCCTAAATAGAGATGTAATAACTCCCCATTTTCATTTATTATTAAAGTAATTACAAGAACCATTAAACCAATCTTCCTAATCATTCAGAATCAATACCTATCCTCATTTAATATTGAAATATCTTGAAAAACATTTAAAAATTTTATCAAATAATTAAACACATAAAAATTTTACTCAATAATATACCTCTATGCTTTTCTTTTCAATACCCACATGAAATTATATGTCAATAAGGGACCATTAATCTATTAACTTCTCTCCCCCATCTCAAAAATCTTTCATTTCACTTTTCATCCCTTTATTAAAAACAAATAAAAAGTTCTTATGGTGGATGATATTTATTTATACATAAGAAATGTGATATGAACTATTATACTCTAATTCTACTTGATTCATGCTCAGTGTTGAAAAAATAGGTTTTAATTTAATCAAAAAAGCAATCCATTATCAACTGACGTTGATACAAACTGCCAAATGAAATGAGAAAACTTTAACTTTCTTATAACTATGAATCTATTTCCTGGTGGAAATAAATAACAGGTACCAAATTTTGTTTCATTTTTATCATAAAAAAATCAACTTGAAATTCTTGAACACAATTCAACAAATTAAGCAATAAAATTCAATCATAAGGAATGATTATTGTTTTAGAAAACAAGTCTAAATATTATTTAAATATTACTATTTTATTTCATTTATTTAAATTAAATTAACACATTTTTATTTTCATGATTTGATTTATGTTACCAAGGATGCGATAATTAGAAAGACATTCCTTTTCAATGACACTCCTTTAAGAAAATTATAGAATAATTCATATTTTCATAAAATATAAAATTTAAAAGCTTCTTATTTATTATCTAATCATATATTCCTCAAGGGGAAAATCCTATAACACTATTTATATGAAAATTGTAACTTCCCAAAACTAGTATTCCTAGATTCGATGCTAAAAATATAAACTTTAAATGTTTGTATTTGATATCGATAAATGTGACCCATTATATCCATCCAAACCTTAGAAAATTGAAAATAAATATTAGATCACTTATATAATAAAGTAACTTTTAGGTTTTGAGTTTTATATAATTCTTACATGTCACACCCCTATATTTTATGAAATATATATATTTAAAATAAATATAATTTTTTCTATAGATTGCATTACATTAAACACATAATTTTAATGAATCATGATATACTATTAGAATACTATTATTTATTGTGAAAGCTTTCTCATATCCATTGGATTTCAATGTATTAATTTGAATAAATAAATTAAAAAAATTTATGGTTACATTTTATAAATGAATTCTTTGAGTATCAATTAATTAGAAATAAAAATAAACTTCATTTGATTGTAAAAGAGATATTTTTATGAAAAACTATTTTTATATTCATAAAGTATTTTTATCTTAATTAATTAAATTATTCACTATCTGTGAATAATTTTAATGAAATTTATATATTATATAGTTTTTAAAAAATTTTAAATATCATTTCATATTTTTCTAGGCATGTGATAAGAATAAACAAGTTTTTACTCTTAAAAATATAAAAAACTATTTTCGCCACGTGTTGCACACTTATTTTAAAATTAATTTCTATCACTAATAGAAATTGAATTATATAAAATAGTATCCATAATTGGAATTATGAGGTTAATATTTGGAAAATATGACCTTTTAGTTTTGGTCAATCTGAATAAAAACCGCGGTAAAATTTATCACCTTGGTAAAGAGTAAACCAGCGTATTCGAAGATAAAACTAAGTGATAAAGCCATAATTTTTCATAATAATAATTATTGGATGAATATAATTAGACTATTATGACATTAGGATCAAAATATATTAGTTTAATGGACATTTTCCTTGAATATAACCTATATAATATTCAAAGTAAAGAAATTTACAAAATTTCACTCTCTTAGTTTTAAATAAGTCGTATATGTCCACATAAAGGGAAAAAATAAAGTAATGAATAAATATAAATGTATATTTTGATATTAATAAAATTATTTTAATGATACCGATTTATTTATAATTTTTTTAAATTATTCAGTTACCTTAAATGCTTATACAACACCGATGTAGTATTTATTCAATTATTTGAAAAATAAAACAAATGATATTAAAAATATTAAATGTAATATAATTTGAGTGATTTATAGTGTTCCAAAAATTTTATAAAATATTATGAAATATTATTTATGTTTTAAAGGATAAAATTCAATTTATAACTTTTCTATTTATGCATTTTAATTCAAATTAAATGAATATTGTCAAAAGTGTCATTAATTATATTTTATCAATATTATATTTTATTAAATTATTTAAAAATAAAAAAAAATATTTAAATAGGAAAATATGGATAATATATGTTCACAAATATCATCTATTTTCCATTTATGATCCAATTTTCACCTTATATGTAAAATTACAACCCATTAAGAGTAAAAAGGCATTTCTCCGATTAATATTCAAATAGGTTAGCTAAGGGGTTAAACCAAAAATAAGATTTGAAGCAAAAAAACATATTAAAATTTAATTTGTTGATATGATTACAAGACCATAATATATTATATTTTAATCCCTATCCTTTTGGTTGAATATATACTAGATAATGACTTTATTGTAATTTAATCTTTTAAGAAATTCTAGAAGTATCTCTCTCCTCAATTATAAAAGGGAAGATCCTCTATCAATTATTTATGCCACATTGTACCTTTAATATCAATGATAACTAGATAAATTATATTATTAAATTTATTTGTTTACATTCTATAGGATATTTTATTCCCAAAAGACTAATGCTAGTGCCCTTAAGAGAGGATCTAAAGGAGTTGTTTTAAAGAATATGTAATCTTCTTATCCGATTACTTTCTTTTTAGTTATTCTTTAAACCCATATAAATATTTTATGTTATTAATAAAATAATAAAATCAGTATCCTAAATATACTAAAATGTTATTATGATTAATAAATTATTTATTAACCCTATTTCTATCAATTTTGAAGTGAATGTATCACTCATGCGTATATATGGATTACCATCTCCACCTCGTGATACAATTCATTTTCCATCACAATATTTCATGGATGGTTATTATGATGATTTATAAGATTATATAGGATACTTATGAAATAATTGTACTTATGAATTATAACATCATATCCACCTTCTTACTTTCAAATCCGCTGGGAAATGATAGCATAGCTCGTGTGTATGTATGGATTACTACATCCACAAAGAGATGTGATTTGTTTTTCATTTTTTCTTTAGATAGATTTTAATAAGGATAGAATTAATAAATATATATGATATATATATATATTATAATAATTATTTTTGTAAATTTTATATATTGAATACATTTCTTTCATTCTATCTATTGGAAAGTGAAAACATCATTAATCTGTACGTACGACCTACTATCTCCATAAACAGTGAAATTAATTTTTCTATCTCCAACTTTTATGGATGAATATAAATATTTTTATAATGAATATATATGATAATTAAATCATGATGAAAATTACGGATATGATGTAACCATGATCAATGTATAAGGACGATAACTTTTAAACTAAAAATACAGGAAACATGAAGCAGTTATCACACAGATTAGTGATTTTAATAAAGAAATATTAATGAATGGATGATAATAAGATACAAGTAAATCATATATGATATAATATAGATTATTATTGTTTTTCAGATAAATTTGTAAAAAAATATATTCATTATATAATAGTTTCAAACAATTATGAAATAAGTCAGACCCGAGGCAAGGTATTTACGTTTCAATCCTATTTTAATTAGGATTTTTTATGGCTAAAATTTATATTAAAGAAAATTATATTATTATTATATGATTAATACATTTAATTTGTATTCTTTTCTGGTTATTTATAAATAATAATTATTTTCCTCTTATTTACCTCTAATTAAATACTCAAGATACTGAATGAACATTATTAAAGAAAACCGATTATGTTTTCCTATTTGACCAGGAAAATTTTTATTACATATCCATGTTTTTATAAAAAGTTTTCAATAATATTTTTACTAGTTATCCTATGATTGTTCAAATTAATTTCTACCCATGTTTTACTTTTTTAAAAATTTTCTAAAAAGAATATTATTATCATTTTTAAAATGCGTTACCTTTAGAATTTTTACCAAAAATGTGAACAAAATGTTTTCTTTTAACTTATATGGAATGAATAAAGTTTTACACCATCATAAAAACTCAATGTTTTGAATATTAATTTATATGTTTATGAGTTTCTTTGGAAAGATATTTTTTCAATAATATTTTGTAAATATTTTTATTTTAAGTGATTTTCCAAATGGAAAGTTTATTCTCCTTGAGAAATATTTCAATGAGATTTTAAAGTAATTTACATATATGATAACATAATTTGATATTAATTATTATTTATTGAGGATATAATCCAATGATATCATTATTACAATTTTTATGGATGTATAATGTTTATTAGATGTTTATGAAATCCCTTTATTTTCCACGGGTTATGCTATGATGAATGGATGAAATGTTTATGAAACACATTTTCTTTATATGATTTATGATGTGATGATATGATACATGTTTTATGATATTGTGGTACACATATATATGTTTTTCATTATGTGATTATGGTTATATTATTACCAAGGATGGTGGTAACATTAAAACTAAGAAAACTGGTTACGTTATAAAAAAATATTGGTGGACCCATAATTATAGAGCCCTCCAATGGTTTGGGTAATTATTGATATAACATGATAGAATTAAGATTATAATGGGGAGAAACCTAGATCAGTAAGGGACTTTGTCCACTATGATAGTCATGGGAGTGAACCTTGACTACTATGATGGTTTAAGGAGTGAACCCATTCCACTACGAGAACCTTGGAAATTATCCTTGACTATTACGGAAACGATTGTGTATACTTATGTGTATTCCAAAATTATATGTCTCATTACAATTTTATATTTTCATGTACCATGTTATTTCATAACTTTTTGATTCATATATTATAAACTTCCAAACCTTACGTCGTGAACTATGATTATGATCTTTGATATATAAGACATGGTTTTCAAATTTGATTCTCATGTTATCATAAAATTATTATAAGGTTATGTTTTAATGATCATTAATATCACCATTATTTACCCTTAATAAGAATATGAGATGATACTTTCTAATGTTTCCTTTCTGCAAGTTGTGAAGAATAGTTTTTTGTGTTATATTTCTTATAAGGGATCTAACTATAAAGAATTATTTAATCAAATTTAAATATTAGTTGTTTATATGTTTAATTTTCCAAAGATACTATACCAATATGATTTTGGAATGGATCATAATGTAATGTAATGAATATTCATATAATAAGATGTATTACCAATTTATGAAAATTATTGGTTGATATAGAACAAAATCATGACAACCAAGATTCATAAACAACAGGATAATGAAGAGAAACATAACATCCTACTAATTTATTAACATTTAGCAACCTTTATAGGCGTAAAATACTTAAAATGTTTCTTCACAACCATGTAAAAAGGAATCAAATAAAGAGGTTGACCTAAAAAATTAGTAGAGATTAATGTAAGCATTATCAATTGAATGTCATTAGTGAGAGTAAGATAAGAATATGGGTATGATGACACAATCAATGTGAATGCGCATAACATAAGGGAATTCATACCCATCAATAACCATATCATTAATCATGAAACATGGACTAAATCTTTATCAAATGAAAGATTAATTTGAATCAATAATCCTGATCCAGGTGATGTTAATCTTGATCAATAGAATAATTAAAAACCTAGAGAAAGTAGAAAAAAACATTTCATGAAATTTAGAGCATAATATTCATAACCCTCTGTTACACCCATGTTATAAATAATATTAGCACAGTTAAATACATTGAAGAAACCACACCGATTAACTCCCTTGTTATTTCCTTTGATGCAAAGGAACATGACTCAATACATTGAGGATATATAATGTTCCACAACCTTCATATAAGCTATATCAAGCTAACATATTTTCCATGAGCTATAATGGGGATATACTCATCGTATAAACATTTTTAAGTTCACATGTTTCTTATATATAATACTAAAGTACCATATCATGAATTAAACATCATGAAACTCTTCAAAAACTATTTTCCACCCATATGAAAAAAACTCTAATATATCAAAATACCCTTCTATTTTTCAAAACCCATTATCAAAACATCAATCACCCATAACAAGGGATGGGGGGTTCTATTAAAATAAAACATGATATCTTATAAGGGAATACAAACATAAAATAATAGTTATTATAGTGTGAAAAATTCATTTTCACCATATAAATTATAATAAAATATTATTTACATAATTTTATTAACTCTAGGAAACAAAACGGGTTCTATAATAATCTGTTTTAAAAAATAATAATCTATCCAGAGAAAGAATGAGGAGGTTTCATTAAAAAATATTCCTAGTAGAGCATAAGTTACATCAAGGGTCGTTAATATGGACAAATGGAAATACAATTAAATATCATGAAACATATTATTGTACAAAATACCATTTTCAATATGAAAATCACTTTTAAAAAATAAAAATCGTAAAATATTATGAAAACCCTTTTCTTTGATAATAAAATTTTATAATTATAAAGTAATCTGAAAAGAAAATAATTTTAATTATGATAGGAAAATATGTCCATGTTGTAAATTCTAAAAAATAAACATTATTTTCAAGCATTTTTTTATAGGGAGTATACATTTAACCATTTAAAAAAGTTAAGAAATTCCATTTTTTTAAAATTTAATATAAGGTCAAATATCATGTTAAATATATTTAAGAAATAATTTTGTTTATAAATGAACATTTTTCAAAATATTATTTAAAATATGGATATAGAAGAGAATGATTCCTAATACAAAAGAAGTTATAAGAACAATATCAGTTATGAACAACTCACTTGACGTTTCATTAATAAATAAGTGAGTAAATGGAAGCTATGTTAGATCAGATTACACCAAATATACACAAGAGGGGGGGTGAATTGTGCCTTTTCAAAAATCGTTACGAGATTGTGTTCTGCCTTTTAACTTTAATCAGATAAAATGATGTAGTGGAAATTTAAATAGCAGAAACACAAGATGTACAGTGGTTCGAGGAACAGAAGGCCCCCAGTCCACTCCACCAACACTCTACTCCACGAGGTTGGTGATTTTCACTATCTGGTTCTCATTTCAACAGACCAGTTCACAACTGAGTACAGGTAGTTGTCACCTTTACAATCCAAGGCAAAAAAAGCCTTCTGGTTCACTTACAAAACCTACACAGCTTAGTACGAGAAACCGATCACTCAAGAAATATTTTCATATTCTCAAAATACTTTCATGATGTTCTTCACAATTGAAATAGAATGCAATTGACATTAGGTAGATCGTCTCCTTCAGAAATAATAATATTTACATAAGAGACGTTCTGAGTCGATCCTGTTGCAGTAAATATAAAAAATAATTCACAACTTTAGCAGAGACAGATCCACAGTAGATCTTCGATATAGAACAAGTGAATCTTCTATCATGTTCCTTTCTCTTTTACAAACAAAGCATTGATGATCCTTTTGAAACAGCAGATCGGTATGTTTCAGTAGTCTATGTTTTCCCTTTTTTTCAAAATAATTAAACGATCACACTTGATCAATAGAAAAAATAATATCGATGCAGTTTCAAAAAACCCATATAAATAAAATAACGATAAGAACTTCTCCTATAATATTAGATCCACAAAAGTCGCCTTTTTTACTCATGATATTCAAACATTTGAATTTACAGAGTAGTCGTAACTTCCCTGAAGACTCGGCATAAAAATATCCTTTTAATTCGATCAAATTCTTTTGAATCAGTCAAAATCGTACATTATAATCAGCTTCAAATTTGGCTTGAAATTCTCCTAATAATCAGTGTACTGACCGTTGCAAAAAAATATCAACTTTAAATTCTCTGATTCCAAACATAAGGTCGAGTTGAACTGTATGCATCTACTGAACGTAAGGTTGATGACGTAGTCTTCAAACGTAAGGTTCACAATGTAAGGTTGACAACATAAAGTTGACAACGTAAACTTGACAACAAAGGTAAGGTTCATTCCAAACATAAGGTTGGTCATCCATAATTTTATCTTCAAATTTCAAACGTATGATAAAAGATCCATATTTTTATTGATCTATACTCTTCCAAGAATGTATGGTTGTTTACAAAAGTATGGTTGATGAACAATACTTTTGTGAAATAAATGTAACGTTTAATATTTACGTACGGTTCTCCTTCCATACTTTTCTAATATCCCAAACGTAGGGTTCCTTCCTAACGCAGGGTTCTTCTTCCATATTTTTCCAATCATGTATGGTTGATTAACCATACTTTTTCCTTATCTCAAAAATTATACATGCTTTTCATCCTTACACTACGTTTATCCATGTAGAGTATGAACAGTGTTTCTAGAACACGCTCAAGCAGATTCAAAATAAGTAGCGCATGAATAGTGTTTCCAGAACACGCTAGATATGAATAATTTTTTTTATAAATTCCTGTTATTTCAAGAGTAAAATAAAATAAATAAATTCTTGCAAAATATGTATCAAATAAAATCATTAGAAAATAATTGATGGTATTTTTGAGCATCAAAATTGTCATAAAGAGATAGAGTATTAATAAAAACTCCCCCTTTAAATAACAATATTAATTATTTTTGAAAGCAACACTTTCTCAATAATCTCCCCCTTTTTTATGATAACAAAACCCATAAAATAAATAATGAAATTAACTTAATTTAAAATTAATTAAATATAGTTTTGAAATTTTGAAAAGATAAGTTTTGAATTTGGAAAAGATAAATATCTCCCTTGAATTTATCCATGTTTTAATTTCTTCCCCAATAAAATGAATTACTCCCCCAAATGAAAAGATGTTTGTGTTTATCCAAATTTCCCTCCCTTTTTGTGATATGAAAAAGAATGATAGAAGATGTAATAGAACACAGATTAATGTAGCACTGAACAGAAGTAAATTCTATTATTAACTATTTAGTAATAATTCAATCTGGATTATTGGAATATCAAAATAAGAACAGTAAAACAAGTATATATAATGAAATAGATTTTAATTAAAAGTACAAAAATAAAAAATACAGGAATCAAGGTTTTGGTAGTTAACAGGGAGGGTTTATCTTCTCTGGACTGTAGACTTGATTTCTGCTAACTCTTCTCTTAACATTTTCATTAATCCGTCACCGATCTGAATAATAAGATCTCTGGCCTCTAGATTTATATAAAAATCTTTAATGATATTGGCTCTAAAAAACTCATGAAGCTGTTCTTCTTTCTCCATAAACAAAGACTGCTTCTTTGTGAATTTATCTAAGACAGAGCGGATTCCTGGCTCACTGGATGTCAACTGATCAACCAAGAATTTATTATTATCTAGTAGAACAGATAATGGAGAACTGTTTCACTAAAGATCTTGCAACCTGTCATTCATGTTACTCGTTGCAGCTGTGATAGCTTGAAATCTTCTGATTAAATCAGGTGAAGTACCTGATCAACTAGTAGCACTATTCCCAACTGATGCAAATTGTGTTTCCATAAGCAACTTAAGATCTGATAAATCCGATTTCATAACAATTTCAGATTTCAATTTGGAAAGAGTATTTAGCATATCCTCTTTAAAAATTTCATCTTCTTTCCTTGAAACAGAACTCACTTTAAGATTTTGAAATTTCAACTGTTTTGATGCTATGGTGCTTCTCAGAGAATTATTCTCACATTGCAGTTGTGATGTCTTTTTGTACAACTCTTCAACTTACGTATTCCTTGAATCAGAAGCACCGTGTTCTTGATTTGCATTCTCAGGCTCTGTGTGATGTAGCAGTACCAAAGGTAATGATTCACCATTAGATTTTTCTTTATCCTTTTCCTGAGTAGGTTGGTCGATAGATTTTTCCTCAGAGTCCCTTTCAGACACTTCCATAGAAAAATCTTCTTGAAGAACGTCTATATGAGCTTCAGAAACATTCTCATCACGAACATCTACAATTTGTTCTTCCAATGAAATATCTAAAATTATATCCTCTAGAGTTTCCCGAGGTTTGACCACTTCCTCACCAGGCTATGCCTTCTTTTCTTGTTGAAGTAAAACAGAAACATTAGCTACAACCTGTTGTTCTGATCTTTCAAGTACAATTATTTCAGGATCAGGATATGTAATAGTGACATTCTGTTCTTGAGGTAAGTCAACAAACTTTTCTCTGACAAAGCTGTAATTCAGGGGAAATAAGTTCCTCAATCACAGGTCTTCTCCTCTAAGTCTGAAGTCCCTCATGACTTATTTCTTCCCCAGTTTATTCCACTTTAAATCAGATCCTCCTTGCTACAGTGCTGACTCTAAATTCACCTTGTCCCTCCTTGGACTTTGTAGATTGAGCTTGAGCACTCTCTAATTCATCATATAATCCTACTGGAAAAAGTTTTCCATTGATAGTACTCCATAAATATCCAATCTTCCTTAAAGTTCAAGCATTAAACACATTACTATGATGACAGCGTACTTTGGAATCCATCAGTCTCACCATGTCTTTCGTAAACAACAGCTTAGAGATGAATCGACCAAAAGGATAAAAGTTCATTCGGGAATCACTCTGACAACAATATCTTAGGTATCTAACCATATACCTAGGAAAATTGAGTTTAAAATCACTGAGATAAAGATACATTATATACATATCGGGATATAATATCTTTTCCATTTCAGACATCCTCAGTGCAATCCCTGTTTCCACAAATTTGACCAAACTTTTCTAATCACGATCCAAATCCTTGATAAATTTTTATTATAGTCTTAATACCAAAGAGAAACGACATTATGTCCTCTGATTTATGCATAGAATCTCCAATATTTTTTAAATCGAAATGAAAAACTCCCTCATGAGGGCAGTTGAGAATCTGACCAATTTCTACTAACGAGATTGAGAAATCCCTATCCTCCATCTTTGCCATTATATTGTCCTCAGTATCTTCCAGACTAAACTATACTTATTTGAAGAAGTATCCAAGCTCTATCTCATACAGAAATTCTGTATTCTCACTTGTGAAAGTCTGTTCGAGATTCTGAAACGACAGTTCTTGTTTTAACAGGAGTTTGTCACATATACCCATTCGAGATCAATCGCCTTGCCCTGTATGATTTTTCTTCCTTATGAACGTTGTTTCTTGAAAATGCTAGTTTTGTCTTCATCAAATCTTTTAGTCTTTCCCATATTTGTGAGAATCTCTGAAGGTTTGAAGGTTAGGGTTTCAGAGGTTTGAAGATTAGGGTTGACGGGCAGAGGTGCGGTTTGCGGGTTCGAAAAGGTTTTGGTAGAAATGAAATGGTTTAGAAGATGAAAGAGTTTCTGAAAACCATGATTCCCATGTTTTTTATAATCATTACATATTTTAAAATTAATAAAATAGATTAAATGAGGAAAATAAACTTATTCTGTTTGAAAAACAAAATAGCTAAATTATTTTAAGAAGAATTAAAATAAAGAACAACTATAGTAAAATAATATTTTATTTTTAAAAAATAAACCTAGCCCCCCTTAATAAAATCAATCCTTGTAGTGGGAAGTGGTTTAGTAAAAATATCATCTAATTGAATTTCAGTACATACATATTCCAAATATATATCCTTTTTAAGAACCTGATCTCTAAGAAAATGATGTCTGATATCAATATTCTTGGTTATAGAATGATTAATAGGATTTTTTGAAATATTTATAGCACTAGTATTATAACATAAAATAAGTATATTATTATAATTTAGTCCAATGTCCATAAGAGTGTTTTTCATCCACAACACTTGTGCACAACAACTGCCAGCAGAAACATACTCTGCCTCTGCTGTTGATAGGGAAAATGAATGTTGTTTCTTACTTGATCATGACACTAAAGATTTTCCTAAAATTTGACAAGTTCCTGAAGTGATTTTCCAATATAATCTAAAACTCCCAAAATCTGCATCTGAATATAAAATCAAATTAAAATCAGAAGTTTTGGGATAAATAAGAGATTGAAAAATAGTTTTTTTAAATATCTAAAAATTAATTTAACAGCAGTTAAATGATATTCTTTAGTATTTGATTGAAATATTGCACAAAGACATACTGAATACATTATATCTGGCGTAGTAGCAGTAAAATATAATAAACTGCCAATCATACCTCTATATAACCTGTTGTCAACTGATTTTCCAGTTTCATCGAAAACAAGTTTTATATTAGTGCACATAATAGTTGTACATGTCTTGCTGTTTTCAAGTCCAAATTTCTTCAATAAATCAGTAATGTATTTGCTTTGATTCAAAACATTTCAAAAATCTTTTTGATAAATTTGAAGTCCTAAAAATAATTTTAGTTCTCCCATCATACTCATTTCAAATTCTTTTTTCATTTACTTCAAAAACTCGTCACAAAGGGTTTTATTAGTTAATCCAAAAATTACATCATCAATATAAATTTGAACTAATAAAATATTAGAATTCACAGTTTTCTTAAATAGTGTTGGATCTTCCATTCCAATAGTAAAATAATTTTTCAAAAGAAAAGAGCTTAATCTTTCATACCAAGATCTAGGTTCTTATTTAAGGCCATAGAGAGCTTTAATATGTTTAAAAACAGAATCTGGTTTTTGAGAATTTTCAAAACCAGGAGGTTTCTCAACATAATCTTCCTCAATTATATAACTATTTAAAAAAGCAGATTTAATATCCATCTGAAATAATTTAATGTTCATATGAGATGCATAGGCTAAGAGGATTTTAATGTCTTCTAGTTTAGCTACAGGTCAAAAGGTCCCATCATAATATATACCTTATTCCTTATTATATCCTTTAGCTACAAGTCTAGATTTATTTCTAGTTATTATTCCTTGATCATATTGCTTATTTCTAAAGACCCATTTGGTTCCTATCACTGGATAGTTCTGTGGTCTTTCAACTAATTCCCAGAATTCATTTATTTTGAACTGGTTTAATTCTTCTTCCATTACTATCATCCGGCTTTCATCATCTAAAGATTCTTCTATAGTCTTGGGCTCTAATTGGGATATAAAAGTAGATAATTCTACAAGATTTCCTATATTTCTTCTAGTTTTTATTCCTGTATCTAAGTCGCCTATTATAGTTTCTAAAGGGTGATTGTTTAGGGTTCTAGTCTTTCTAGGAAACACACTTATAGGTTCTTCAGTATCATGTTCTTCTGAACTGGACAAAATTTCATTTATATCTTTTTTTAAATCATTTTTCATGTTCTCAAGCCTCATGTTAACATTAGAGTCAGTTCATCCATTTGATCTTTCCTTTTCTCAATGGGATCAGATTCATCAAATTTCACATGAACTGATTCTTCAACAATCATGGACTTCTTATTATAGATTCTATAAGCTTTGGAAGTAGCTGAATATCCTAAGAAGATTCCTTCCTCATATTTTGGATCAAAATTACCAAGATTATCCTTGGTGTTCAAGATGTAAACCTTGCATCCAAAAACATTAAAGTAGTTAACTTTAGGTTTACTGTTATTCCAAATTTCATAGGGTCTCTTTTTTAAAAGAGGTCTAATTAAATCTCTATTCATTATATAGCAGGCTGTGCTTATAGATTCTGCCCAAAAGTAGGTAGGAAGACTATATTCATTTAGCATAGTCCTAGCCATTTCCTGAATAGTCATATTTCTTCTTTCAAAAATTCCATTTTGTTGAGGTGTTCCAGGTGCATAGAAGGTGTGTTTAATACCCATATTTGAGAAGAAGGAATTAAATTCATGATTCTAAAATTCTCCACCATGATCACTTCTTAATGAAATTATTTTAAATTCTTTTTCATTTTGAACAGATTTAGAAAAAATTTCAAATAAAGTAAAAGCTTTATTTTTAAATTTCAAAAAACAATCCATGTAAATCTAGAATAGCCATCAACTAAAAAAATACATATAATTTACCAGCCAAGCTTACTGATCTTGAAGGTCCAAAAAATCCATATGGATAAGTTCTAGAGGTTTAGATGTAGCAATTTTGTTAACATATTTGAAGGATGATTTGTGTTTCTTGCCAAGTTGACACGCATCACAGAATTTGTCACTTTCAAATTTCAGACTAGGAAAATCAGAAACTAAATGTTTCTTAGATAACTTATTTAAAACATATACATTATAATTTCCAAGTCTCCTATGCCAGATCCAAGATTCATTCATTTTAGCAGTTAAGCAATTTACTTGTCATTTACAAGAGGAATTTAAATCTAGGGTATACACAATATTAGTTCTTGGTTCTCTAAATTTAAGAAATTTATTTTTGAAAACAGAAGAATAATTGTTAGAAAAATCAACAGCATAACCATCATCACATAGTTGAGAGATACTTATCAGATTGTGTTTTAATACATGTACATAAAGTACATTATTAATTGAGATGACTTCTGGATCTCCAACTATTCCAATATCAATGATTTTTCCTTTGTCATTGTCACCAAATGTGACAGGTAAACCATCTTTTCGAGTGAGTGTAGAGAAATTCAATGAGTTTCCACTCATATGTCTTGATCAACCACTGTCCATATACCATATGTCATTTTTTTCTCTTGTGACCTTCTCCCTCATCTGTTTCTTCAATAAAACACATGTTGGATTTCAGATTTTCTTCCTCCTTCTCTGAGTCTGATTGAAAAGTACTACTGGAGTCTTCAGATACACTCCATGTAGCTTTCATGGATTTCTTGTCCTTATGCTCATAATTATTTCTTTTGAAAAATTTCTTTCTCTTGTCTTCTTTTATCTGAGGATAGTTAGGTCTGATGTGTCCCATTTTCTTTTATTAATAGCATCTGACTTCTTTGTCATCCTTTTTGATGGATTTTCTGAATCCCTTCTGCTTTCTATAGATTTTTGTGAATCTTTGGGCTAGCTGAGCCAATTCCACATTAGAATTAGATAAATTAGAACTCTATGAATTCTCTTTTACATTTTTCTTCATCTTTCTGTTTTTGCTATGTGATGATTCTTTCAGGGCAGTATCATCTCTTTTGATAAGAACTTTATGTTCATTAGCTTCATCTTCCATCTCATCTTCATACATCATTAATGTTCCAATTAGTTCTCTCATGGTTAAATCTTTGACAAGTGTCAACTGTCTGATTGTTGCAGAGATTCCATTCCATTTTGTAGGCAGTACTCTCAATACTTTTAACGCTTGATCATCTTGTTTAATGGGATTTCCCAAGGCAGTTATGTTATTGAAAATCTTGGTCAATCTTCCATTCATTTGAGTAATACTCTCACCTTCAACCATTCTGAATGTATAAAATTTAATCTTAGCAGTTGCATATCTCATTTCCCTGATATTGTTAGTTCCTTTGTAAGAAACAACAATAGTTTGCCACATTTCATATGATGTTGGGAATTGAGATAATCTGTTAAAATAATCAGGTCCTAGACCACATATAATTGCATTCATTGCCTTCGAGGTCATGTCATAATCTGCTTCAGTAGCTACACTCCATGTTTCAGGTTTTTCTGGTATTTCATATGGAGCCAGAATCTTGGAATATACTCTGCATCCACGGTTTTTCAGATAGATAATCATTCGCGACTTACAAAATCCATAGTTTTCTCCATTGAAGTACGGTTCTCTAACCATAGACCTTCCATCTCTTGTATTACTCATCTTGTTATGTGTATAATCACTTAAAACTTGTTAAAGATTTGTCAGAAAGTTCAACCTTTGATACCAATTGTTTGATCGGATTACACCAAATATATACAAGAGGGGGGGGGGGTGAATTGTGTCTTTTCAAAAATCTTTACATGATTGTGTTATGCCTTTTAACATTAATTAGATAAAATGATGCAGTGGAAATTTAAATAGCAGAAACACAATATGTATAGTGTTTTGGGGAACAGAAGGCCCCTAGTACACTCCATCAACACTCAACTCCACAAGCTTGGTGATTTTCACTATCTAGTCCTAGTTTCAACAGACCGGTTCAAAACTGAGTATAGGTAGTTGACACCTTTATAATCCAAGGAAAAAAAAGCCTTCTGGTTCACTTACAGAACCTAAACAGCTTAGTACGAGAAGCTGATCACTCAAAAAATATTTTCGTATTCTGAAAATACATTCCATATGTTCTTCACAATTGCAAAAACATGCAGTTGACAGTAGGTAGATCGTCGCCTTTAGAAATAATAATCTTCACATAAGAGACATTTTGAGTCGATCTCGTTGCAGTAAATATAAAAACTAATTCACAACTTTAGCAGAGACAGATCCACAGTAGATCTTTGATATATAATAAGTGAATCTTCTATCATGTTCCTTCGTCTTTTACAAACAGACCTTTGACACTTCTTTTGAAACAGCAGATCGGTATGTTTTAGTAGTCTCATTTTTCCCTTTTTTTCAGAATAATCAAAATATCACACATGATCCATAAAATAAATAATATCTATGTAGTTTCAAAATTCCCATATAAGTAAAATAGTGATAAGAACTTCTCCTGCAAAATTAGACCCACAAAAGTCGCATTTTTACTCGCGATATTCAAACATTTTAATTTACCGAGTAGTCGTAACTTCCCTGAAGAATCGGCATAAAAGCTCATTTTAATTTGATCAAACGGTTTGGAATCTATCAAAATCATACTTTAAAACCAGCTTTAAATCTGTCTTGAAATCCGCCTAACAATCAGTGTACTGACCGTTTCATAAAAATATCGACTTTAAATTCTCTGACGCCAAACGTAAGGTTGAGTTGAACTGTATGCATCCTCTAGAACGTAAGGTTGATGATGTAGTCTTCAAACGTAAGGTTCACAACGTAAGGTTGACAACATAATGTTGACAACGTAAACTTGACAACAAACGTAAGGTTCATTCCAAACGTAGGGTTGTTCATCCATAATTTTCTCTTCAACTTTAAAATGTACGATAAAAGATCCATACTTTTACTTGATCCATACTTTTCAAAGAACATATGGTTGTTTACAAAATTAAGGTTGATGAACCATACTTTTGAGAAATAAAAATAACGTTTAATATTTACGTACGGTTCTCCTTCCATACTTTTATGATACCCCAAACGTAGGGTTCCTTCCTAACGTAGGGTTCTTCTTCCATACTTTTCTGATAACATATGGTTGATTAACCATACGTTTTCCTTATCTCAAAAAGTATACATTCTTTTCATCCTTACACTACGTTTATCCTCATAGAGTATGAACAGTGTTTCTAGAACATGCTCAAGAAGATTCCGAATAAGTAGCGCATGAACAGTGTTTCCAAAACTTGCTAGATATGAATACTTTTGTAATAAATTTCCGTTATTTCAAGAGTAAAATAAAATAAATAAATTCTTGCAAAATACTTGACAAATAAAATCATTAAAAAATAATTAAGGGTATTTGTGAGCATCAAAATTGTCATAAAGAGATAGAGTATTAATATAAACTCCCCCTTTAAATAAAATATTATGTATTGTTGAAAAAAAACTTTCTCAACAAACTAATCATTTAAACCATGTCCATAACAAGGGTATAAGGATTTAAATTTGGTTCAAAAAAATTATATCACATCATTTCCTTCAAATAATAATTGAACACGAACAATCCCAAAAAGAAATAATATTTTAACATAAATCCTTTTCCTGTTTGGTAAAATTTCCCTCAAAAGTACCATGAAATAATAAATTCAAATAAATTTTAAATATCATTAAAATAATAAAATTCAAGATATACATGTTAAAGGGGTAGTATATTAACCTCGAAAAGAAGATAGGTGCATATCTTAAATGTATGTTCCAAATAAAGAGATTTTGAGATGAATTACCCTTTTTTGACACTTTATTTTGTCATATGGGAGGAAAATATTATTAATAATACTTCAAGTATGTTATAGAGATAAAAATACCAAAGAAGAATCAACGGAAATTTCCCAAGCTGGCTTGGGCGCACAACCATGTGCATCAGAAGGCTCATGCAGTTCCCTTGGGTGACACTGAAAGCCCGACCGTACCTGCACTGGGTACCAGCACCATAAACCAACACCATGGACTAGTGAGGGGTAAATACTTCGAACAAGGTCCCATATTTTCTTCTAATTAGTACCCAAGTGATCTTTTTTTACACCTACAAAATCATAATAATACTCCAAAATTTGGTCACACAACCCATTCACCTATGTTCCCCAAACCCCCTCAGGTAGCCCTATAAAAACCAAGAGAATAGTGAATTGAGGGGGATAGGGAGAAAAAAGTCACTCTATAGTTTTAAACTCAAAGGAATATTTATGATAAAATATTCCTCCAGCGTGAAATCTACTTGGATGAAGGTTCCTTCTCTAATCAAGTACTAGCACGAGACCCTTCCAGGGACATTGGAGGAGACCCATGATGCCTAGTCTAAAGACTCACCCAAGTATTGTCACCTAGGTAATCCATTTCCCAAAGCATATCTAGATCAAACATGCCTTCCCCCTATGGAAATATCCTTCATTTCTCATAGGTATACCCCCTGCATGAATAACTTCCAGCTCCTCCCAGACCTTACGTGAAGAACCTCTGCCCATGACGCCAGGACCTATGTGAGATCCCCTTGGCTTACCCATACTATAACCAATGCGAGTCACCTATCAAAACATATTCCAAGACCCCAATTATAGTATTCCTCTTCCTTTTCATCCCTCATCTTTGTGGGACCAAATTGAAATCACCATCAAAGCCTCCAGACTATTAAAAACATTGAAAGAGGCACACCAACATGTCTCCCACTAGGATACACATTCATTTAGACATAGGTTTTATACACTTTTCCTCCCTGATGGGTAGTGTCCTTGGGGTGAATGTGGATATAAATCCCTAAATTTATTAGGATGTTTAACCTGAGGACAGTGTTAGAGATCCCATGGTCCTAAAGACAAGGATTAGAGCCTTTTATTTCCAACAACATCTCTAAGACCACGGACCTCTGGTTAGAGAAGGGATTGAGAGTGTCACACATACCTTTCCCTTTGAGGTGTAGTGAATTATCCTCCTCTCTTCCCTAAGAACTGGGACTAGGGAATCCCTCCTGGAGTAATCCTCTAGACATTATTTTAGGACCTCTCCTGCTTTATTCCTTCCCTCTTCTTCGTGACTGTGGCCTGTGTCCAAATTAGTAGTAATATGTGACTATCCAGGATATAATTATGGGAGGTAATAGGAACAACAAATCCCTTTTTTCTTATCCTATTTACCTAAACTCTTCCACCAGTGGGTGAAGGATGGTGTGTTTTTCAAATATTATGCTTCCTCTTTCTCATATTCAAGCATGAATTAAGTGGTCCTAGATGTTAGCCACAATCACGGCATCGGCATGGCCAGCTGCATGTTTTGGAAGAGAATATTTTCATAAATATTCATCTCTCATTTCCTTTAGGGGATTCCATAGGCATAATCTCTCAAGGTAATATATCCAATCATAAAGATTCCTTCCTCGAGTAATACCCAACCAAAAATCCAAATCGTCATGATTAAAGACATTCATAATGACCTCACACCCTAGGGAATCCCTTATAGAGTATGTCCCTAGCCTTTCTTATGGGAGGTGGTACCTTTTATCCTCTTTTACTGCTTAGGTCATAGATGGATCAATAATTAGATGTGACTATCCCAATTAAAAAAATAAATGAGGATATGAGCACGTTCAAAACCCTCTCTCTTTCCCTTTGGGTTCCAGTATCCATCCACCATTAAACACGATAGATCATGTGATCTTCAAATATATTGATCCCTCTTATTTATCATAATGATAATGAATAATGTGGGATTATAGGTTAGTGGTGATCAAAATATATACATGATCTCAAGAATTTGTGAATCATTCTAATTGTAATTCCCAACAAAAATCTGGGCCTCCTATTTTGTATAATCCACAATTAAACTCAATCTACTAAAAATCCTTCTATATAGTGTAATCCATATCTCAATCCTCTCAACAGGCCTCATTCCCAATGAGAAAAACTTTTAGAGGTCCTCTATAAACATGGATCCTCAAAACCAAACTATGTAGGATTTTATTCCCATGAAAATGGGATATGTAGGAAGAATCCTTGAGGTCCAAAAACAATATCCCAAATCAAAAAATGATTTTCCCTAGGCCATATTCCTAGAAGGGTCTTATACAAACTAGGAATCAATATCCTTTCTAGGATCCTTAAGCTACTTCAACATATATCCCTCACTAAACATTGACTAGACACCTTTCTCCTGTACATCCTTGCCGCATGATGTTAAACATCAGGGTTTGGTCCTTACCACATGAACTTAAAATGTATGATATATCCCATTAAGTTTCACTGAACTACATTGGTTCTGATTAATTTCACATGGATACATAAGATGACCATCTCATGGGTCGGATCCCAACATCAAAACGACTTCCATATCCTTAGATGATGATACACTCCATAGCACTCCTCCATGTGGATCAAAACCAACATCATAATGATAAACAATAAATGAATCTCTAATCATTACATAAGAGGGTACCATTGATGTAGAACCTTGTATACAAACATACACACACACTGATAGATATATATATATATATCTTCATCGATGAAGAACGTCTGATATATATATAGAGGATTTTATGTTCTATACGTACTAATAATTGACTATTAATTCGATGGGGGCCCATGTCATGCATATTAATAAATGAAGGATTCACGAACACATCTTAAATATATAAGAGAGTACTAGAGTAGGAAACCCCCCATGGGTGCGATGATCCCAACCTCCCATCCCCACTACCAATGTGTGTTCTTAAATATCATTGGACATGTTTTCTAACAAGCACCTGCCTTTGGAAAATATTTTTATGATTCCTCACAAATATAGAACTGCTATCTTTTTTCGACTCTACAAACAACACATTGTAATCTATTCAAAAAGAATGGTAAACCTGACTTTAATGATTGTGAAAAATTCAAATGTCCCAAAATGAATCGTTGAGCACTATATTTTCATGGAAAACACAAATGGCGAGCCTAACATAAACCCTCTACCAAGATGATGGTGTTACCCACTTCTTGGGACCCATTTTCTCTAAATATGAAAGATGGTCAAACAACATAATCAATTGTGCATGTGTTCATTTAAAGAGATACTAATTTGAAGGGGATTTGTTTTTTTTATTTGGAAAATATATTTCAGAAACTATCAACAATACATCCCTTTAATCAAAATAGCATCACACAAACTCTCACAGATGAATTCCCTGGATTTTCTTTATGTTGGGTCCTTGTCCAGAAAGATGATGTCATTGCCAACCAAGCATATTCAATGATGGGTATTGAATGAATGAGTCTATGAGAACCACCATAAAGGTACTAACCTGACCATATATTCCACCCAATTGGCCCCTCGTATTGTAAAGCCCCACCAGTTTTCCACTCATCAATGATCGGTTGTCCAGAAGCTGACATAACCAATTTCCTTATTCAACCATTCAGAATCTTATCCCTAGAACGCAACAATAAGTTACTCCCTTATCTTAATAAGGTGGATCAAGGGGCCATATACGACCTCATCTAGCTGAAATAATGGGTCCTTCTAAATAGATCCTACCAGCAGTCTTTTTCACCAACACTGCACAACAGTTAACCCTTGGCATGATGATGATGTCTTCCGTGGTAGTCCCACCATGGTAATCTAGATTTGGACATGAAAGGAAGACCACCAGGGGAAGTAACTAATCAATAGGGAGATGGTCCACACCTCTAACCCCTATGGATAATCTCACCATTCCAATTTAGTGAAAAAATGTGAGGAGGAACACACACCTACCCGCACTAACCAAACCTTCCAGAAAACTCATATTGAAACATCCAAAGAAAAATGCCAAAAAATAATAAAAAATACAACAAGTATAAACACACACATTCTAGGACTAATAAATTATTCTAAAATTCTCTTTTGGAAGTTTCTAAAGAATTACATTGACTAAATTTCGCAGCTAACCATGAGAAGATGCACACAACTGCCAACATTTATAAATCTTACTAGCAGACGCATCTGGATTCACATGGAGGAGCTAACTGGAATGTCCCAAAGACAAATAAGGGTAAGAATAAAATATATTCCCCACACCTACGTACAATCAATATCTGTTGGAATGAAATAGAGGACAAGAATAGGCACATATCCCTACTCCTAACATAAAATGGGAATCTATCCCCATTACAATCACTAACGTCACCAAGAAAATTATTAAAATGGAAAAAGGGTACATGAAAATTCCTACCCACATCATTCAGGACATACAGATATCATAACAACAAAAATGATACATTCATAGGGGTAGAAACATAACTTCATCTACATAATTGGGGTCACTCATCCACATGTCACTCCAGAGATGACACACACACATTTTCTAATTTTGGATGGTTGTGGTGAAAAATCTTTCATGATATATGAACAATTGGATCGAGAACATACACCCTTTCCAATAGGATTTAATCATCCTATTTTAATTTCCACCCAACGAAGGCCCGACCCCTTTCTAAAATTTCAGAAACATGTCAAAAAATTATAGTAGAAACACAAGACCTTGTCTGACTAGCCTTTACGCATGAAAACCCCTTTTCCAGAATGTGGTCCTTTTCACTCAAAAGCTGACATCTAAAAAGAAGCCTTACCAGAGATGACTAGAAAATGATGATCTCATCTAAAATCCCACATTAATTAATTATAGAGTTATTAAAGCCCCAAATTATTATCAGTGGTTTTTCAGGATCCTACTCTCCCATTACCAATGTTTAGGAACAATATCAGTAATTCTAAAGGTCCTCCCTAGATGCTTCACCATGAAGGATTATGTCATTTCTAAAATCTGATCGATCTGAATATATCATTTCATGAAAAGAGTCACGATAAAGCTCATAATAGCTAGAAGATCAAACAACAAGAGGGTCTTTCACATAATATAGTCCACCCTGGAGGTCCTCCTCAGGGTACGTACTACAATAATTTTCCTTCTAACCAGATATCAATCCATAATGTTAGTCCCCCCCATAATGGAATTCTCTATGAAATTTCTCTCCGTAGTATTGTTTCACATCATCAAAGGAGTCCTCCCTTTGGTGATTTAATGATGATAAAGACTTAATTTAATTAGGTACTGGGGAAAAATGTCTAGTCATGTCTGATGCCTAGTCATTTACCAGTGATATCCTTTCCCAATAAAAGAAATCCCAAGGTGATTGTCATTCTCCAAACCAACCATGGATCTTCTACCTTCCAATATTATAGAGAAATCCATACCTCTCATTCCATTTACCATAATATAGAAGAAAATTATCTAGTTTGGTCATACCAAGTTGAGGAATAAATGGAAAAGTATAAATAAGATATTCTAAACATGAAGAAAAAACTAACTAAAGATGAAATACAAGTAATTTTATGGACTTTATCCACTCCTCAATACAACATTCTAGAGGGGTTGTTGGAATATTGTTCCCATGGAATCTGCCTCAATATATGGAACATCCTTCATCACTTAAGAGAAAAAGTATTACCCAATAATGAGTATCGAAGTCAGACTATGGAAATATAATGGATGCAACACCAAATTGACTTGGTTGGCCTCCAAGACACATGACAACCAAAACTGAGAAAACATTAAGGATCCCTTTAGCATGCATGCCTCAACACGTTATAAGAATTATGTCAGTTTGTCATAGATACCCTATACATTCTTCATATTAGAGTATGGGGTGAACACATATAATTTTATTTCATAGCACTCCCAACCAAAAAAATCCCTCCAATGATGGAATTATTAAATGTTATGACTTCATTCCGACTTCATAAAACAAAATCTATTCATAAATGATGATATTCCAAAAACAGCCCTGACCAACTCTCACTGAATTTGATCTTGAAGAGAGAAATGTATCAAAAGGTTTTTGAATTAGGATATTGAATATATCAAGTAGGCCTCCAGCTTAAGGGAATTCAATCTTTGGAAGACACAAATGTCATAGATAGTGAAATGGTCTTTGTAAATATGTGGTTCAAGTTTAAACCAAATGATGCACCAAACCCATGTTTGGAAAAAACACCATAAAATTAGTAAGTAATCTTTGATAGTAGATTTCACAACAGTCTTGGAGAAACCATAGCCTGAAGGGTAGGGGAATTTTCAACACAAAATCTATGGTTAGAAAACTAGACCTGAAGAGTTGTGAAAGTGAAATGACAGCAGTACCAACCCTCAAGGTTGGAGGATTTTTTACCTCAACAACCTCTTCCTTAGTGGAAGTCAATATTCTTCATACAAGGGGTAAATAAACATTATAAATCCTCCCATTTTCCCTCATCCTTTGATTATGTATAATTATTGGTAACATGCATGATCAAAAATTCTAGAGATTCCTTTTGAGTTACCATATAACATATAGCACCTACAGAACTAGTGAAAGAGAGGACAAGGATTCATGGAGGGTGTATAAAAAGTTATTCTTGTAAAGAAATTGATGAAATGGCTGTAATGAATTATGCCTAAGTGAATGTCCTTAAAACTAACCCTATATACCCCTTAAAATATATGGCCATTCCATAGGAGATGGAGGAGGAAGTTTTAGTTCATAATGAGGTCCACTCCGAAACAATTGAAAGAACTATGAATAACCCACACCAGAGAATATCCATGAACTTCATCATTACCAAAATCACCGCACCACTACCTCCTCAAAGAGAATCCAAAAAAGAAAAGGGTAAGGGTACATATATGCCTCAACCACCTCTTGGGGGGGATTGGATCCCTTAGAGCCGAGGAAATATTTTACATGAAATAGTAAGATATAAACGAATTAAGAATACTCAAAATAGAACTACTCTAAGGTAGCCTTCCTGCTGGACATGTTCTATAATAATATTCCCAAATTTTACTCCCAACCAGCATAACCCAACAACGAAAATTCACAGAAACAACTGATGTGCATCCAGAACACCCGTATAACATGGGGTAGAAATAATAAATATACTGGGATCCAATAGCAGAAGATCAGGACTTCCATCCATTAAGTACATATCTAAAACTAGGCCAGTAACATCCTTCCAGGCATTCTCTTATAGGTTACTCATGTTAGATACAACAAGGAAAATCATAATTAGCCCTCCCGGATGCTACCCCAATTCTAGTTCCTACTCAATAAGATATTCCTCATGGTCTCATCCACACCATTGAGTCACTAATATATCTATTGGATTTTATGGAAGTGAGGCATGAACCAATACAACCAGTGAATAATCCTTACCCAGAATGGGTTGATTTTTCTCTTCCCCAACTGATATTTGGGAACCCTACCATTCCAATTTTCAATGGATTGGGGAACCTGAAGCATCACATGAAAAATTTTGTGTCCCTCTGTGATCCCATGATGGGGAACCCTAAACAATAGTAATTATTTGAAATAAGGTGTTTTTTGCAATCACTAACAGGACCATCCTTTGTATTGTACACTATTTTGTTAGCTTGGTCAATTACAAGGTGGGAAGATTTCCATTGGAAGATTCTCTTCCAATTTTTATCAATACTGTAGAATGAGAAAATACTCTATAAAAAATGGCAGAAAAAGAGGGTATCATATTTTTTCACTTGTGGGAAAGGATTAATATACTCAATTAGACTACAAATTACCCTATATGACATTTTCCCATATACATGGAAAATATTCATGATGAATCCTGTGAAATATAAAGGAGGGTTTCAGGACCTTGTCATGATTTCTCAAATAGTGGAAGAAATTCATGAGTAATTGCATTAAAATAAGGAAAGAGAATGGGGAATGTAGAGGTTTCCAATGTTACAATTAAGTAGACCCCTACACCCACTACCACTCTAAAGCCATCAACATATCATGTGGTTCTACCTCCCGAGTGTCAGAAACAAAACCCATCTCATTAAGATGATAAAAGAGAGACGATATGAAAATAGTTTTAGGACATGATGGATAAGTTATATTCTTCTTGAAATTACTAAGTCCCTAGGTATTTCATCTCAGCATTGGAAAACAACTTGATCAAGTTTCAAAATCCCAATAATCCCAACAAGGATGGTGATAAAGATATCAAAAACTATTGACCCTTCCATCAATCATTGGGAAACAATATCCATGAATGTATTGTTTTCAAAGATATCCTACAAAAGATGGTGGACTCAGGGTAGACCACCTATCTAAGTAGAATGTGTTTCTTCCACTAATCTGGAGAAGAATGAATGAAACAAGGATAACAGCAAGTGTAAGAATATTTTCAATGATTTGAAGGTTAGTAAGAAGATCAATTGGAATCATGATATCCTATTAGAATAGTTTAAATAGCCATCTATGTCCCTGACCACTTCTACTATAGCAGAACCAACTCTTCGTTGTCACAGTCTTTTGAAATCTAGTCTTCTAAGAAACTACATGACCATAAAAGTAGGAATAAAACATAAAAAGATGAACCTATACTAAATCCAATGGTGGATTTGAATTTTGTGTACATTATGACTATAGTAAAAAAACCATGGGCACCACCCCACCAAATAGTACAAATAGAATAATCCTTCCAGATAGAATCCTCATTAGATAAGGAGTTGGTTTTTTGTTCCATTAATTTTATTCTTTTAATTGATCTCTTATCAGGTGATGTGTGTGACTATGAACCCAAATTTCCTAAATATTATTGGGGAACTAGGGGAATAGGTTGTCAGAGTGGAGGATACAAGGGAAGATTCAGTCAAGCCAGGAGTCACTATTCTAGACAAGTCCCTGCTCAAACCATATATGAGGATGAAACTCATGGGATAGTTCTGTATAAAGCTCAGTAGGAGAAATAAAATTTTCCCACACAAGTTGGGGTTTGACCTAAAAGGACCATCCTATAAGATTGATTTTAGGGGACAAAATTTCCAAATTAAACTCTGTGTATAGGAAGACCCAATCAAACTGACCCACCAAGGGAAGAATCACCTTTAACTCATGCTCCAAGGGATTATCTTTCCATATCAAGTACATTAGTTCCAAAAGTGCCTACAAAGGAGAAATCCCATACTGAGAGGCATAGACCCTTAGATCCAAAGTATGAAATATTAAAACATACATCCCAATTGATATCTATGTTGTCAATCATGGAAGCTTTGAGTCCATCAAAAGACTTTTGGGAAGATATCATAGAGACATGTTCAAGCCCTCGGGAATTTTGAAGTCGAATTTTCTACTTCCAAAGTATAGTATTTAGAGAATGATCCCATGGAATTCCACTTGATCATCTCTTTCATAGAACAGGACCAAGTCACCATTATACAAGGACAAATCATACCATTGTATGTATCTAGAAAAATAAATGACATTGATATCTGAATAGACTTCATTGACAATGGATTAGGAGTCAACCTCATTATGATATGAAAACTATGTCAATTGGGTATTAATGAGTCTCATTTTCTCCCTCTACTCTAACACTATAGGGTTATAAAAATATGAGAAATATCCTCTTAGAAAAACAAAGATTAAGAATTAGTTTTTGGATCTCATGTGAGACATCATATTTATGGTTGTTCATCAAGATAAAACCTTCAATATTCTGCTCGTAAGTACTTGGGTACATAATCATGCAACTATTAACTCATCACACCACAAATTCCTCAAATATAGTATCAATGGTCAAACTAGAAAATTGAATTATGAAAAACCACCATATAAATCCTTTGAATCACAATACATTGATGCAAGATTTTACTAGAGGGAAGGGAAACAACCAATCCCTGATGATGTTTCTTGAATTAATTCCCAATTTGTCTGGTGATGATCTCGGATGACCCTTGAAATAATTTCAGTTTATATCATCTGATTCCCATAAATTAGTTTGAAGAGGTGAGTCTGTATTCTGAACATGTTCGGAAACATTAATTCCATCTAATGGGAAAACGAAACCCCACCATTCTAGAGAAGTATTCAACAGTCTAGACAGTGAAAAAATCTTGGGTGAATATACCTTCATTCCTTCCCTCAAGCTTCAAATAATCCTTATATCATTGGTTAGAGTTGAAGATGTTTTCATGTCACTAGGAGAAAATTAATATTATCATTCTATGTCCCTAGTATACCCTTTAGTGGTTCAAAAAATTCCCCCCATCATTAATCAAGTTAGAAGTAGTTTCTACACCTTCTGAATATAAAAATAATGAATCGTCCACTAACATTGAGATATTTGATTCACCACCTACTTCTATTGAGAAAAAGATAGAAGTAAAAGAGGAAAAGTATGATGAAGAGTAAGAGGCTGAAGATGTCAAGGATTCCCATAAATCGTTGGAGAGTGGTATCTCTTCCACTGTTGATGAGCTCAGAGAAATAAATATGGGTAAAAAATAATATCTACAACCAACTTTGGTCATATCATCCATTAATAACAAGGGAATATAGGTGTGAAACTCTTTCCTGAAGCAAAATAAGTTTATATTGACCGGAAATTACACAGAGATTCCATAACTTGTTCTAGAGGTGTCTACCCATTACTAGGGCTTTCTAGATGACCACTAAGGATACAAATAGGTATCCATAAGGACACACTTGACTCACACCTCCAAAAATGAGGCTAAAGTGGAGAAGATCATAAAGAATGATTTCATTTAGGAAGTTCAGTATCCAAAGTGGCTGATCAAAATCATCTAGATAGAGAACAAATAGGAAAATTAGGGTCTTCATTGATTTTAGAGCTATCAACCGAAACTATCCAAAAGACGACTTCCCAGTTCCCTTTACAGAGCTACTGATTGATGCAAAAAATGGTTAACAATCCCTCTCCATCATGGATGGTTATTAAGGGTACAAAAAAATCATATGGACCCATAAGATGAATAATCCACCACTTTCAGTCCCCTTAGGGAATATTATACTATCTAGTAATTCCCTTTGACTTAAATATTGTTGGTGCCACATACCATTGTTCCATTCATCACATCTTTAACCCCCCTGAATTTTTTTTATTCTATGTTGAAGGAATTTTGGTTAAGTCCCATAATATTAATAACCACCTAACTAATCTTGAGACCATCTTCAAAAAAAATTTATAACATAGATTGAAGATGAACCCCTTGAAATGTGATTTTAGGGTAACCTTGGTAAAATTTATTAGATTCATCATACACTATCCTGACATCAAAATCAACCCTAAGAAGATAGAGGCTATCCTTAGAATGTCACCTTTTAGAAAACTCAATGATTCGAGAGGAATTAATGTTCAATTAGACTACATTCATTGATTTATATCAAACCTTGCAGGAAAATGTCTGCCCTTCATTAGGTTGATGAAGAAAGGGGACTTATATCAGTAGAACAATAACTATCAGGAATCATTTGATAGTCTCAAGAAATACATTTTGAGTCCACCTATATTAATACCTCATGTTGAGGAAAATCCACTCATTTATATGTGAAATCCCTAGGGTGATCACAAGGAACATTAATCTTGTAAAATAAGGACACTAAAAATGAAAATAGCCTCTATTATCTTATTCGAACCATTCTCGATGTTGAACCTCTCTATTCGGATATCAAGAAGAGATGCTTGGTTTTAATCTTCATAGTCCATAAACTGAGGCACTACTGGAAGCACTATGTGGTCCATTTGGTCTCTCACTATAACCATATCAAATGCTTTCTCAGTTGTCCTTTGTTGAAAGGACGTTTGGCACTGCGTGATGTTATCTTGAAGTAGTTTTATATATAGTTTTTTCCTCGGAAAGCAGTGAAAGTCCAGGATTTGGAAGATTATTTGGTAGAACACCCATTTTCAGAAAAAACAACTTTAAATAATGAATTTCTAGATGGAGATATTTTTTTATTCAATATTTACTCACTATATGGGTGCTGTATTTTGATGGAACATCCAAAATACCAATAATGAAGAGGATGGAAGACCCCATGGTGAATAAATTCAGATTAGGGGTTTTGTTCATCTATCCAGAAAAAGCAGTCTTGCCTCACTCCTTCATATTGTTAGAAGGATGTAAAAATAATTTAGGAGAACATCAAACCCACATTTTATTCCTAGAACTAACACTCCCAATATTAGTGGTCCACCTATAGGTGAAAGGTGAATCAAATTTGGTAATCAAATAGATCATTGGGGATTATTCCATCATAAAAGAAAATCAAATCCCCATGATTGACTATTTATGATGGTTAATGGAAAATTTATCCTTATATACAACATTTAATCACATCCTTATATCATATAATTCCTATGAATATGCTTTGGAAAATGAATCTATGGCTTGGAAGATCCAAACAAGGATGAAACGGTCATCAACATTTCACATCATAGAATGGTCTCTCCTTTTTCTCATGTTAGAACGAATGATATAAATGAAGTTATTTCCTTACCTAATCCATATATTTCTACCATTGGGTGTATCATATCCATCATGAACTACTTTTATAATGGAGTAATCCCATTAGAAAAATATGGTAGAGATAAACTGATGACAAGAAACCAAATTCACTCTTTAAGATTATTTAAATCACATGAAAGTCCTTTAAAAATGAGGATTAAATGGAGTACTTCTAAGATGTATCTATGAAGAAGTGACTATCACCATTATGAAGGAAGTGCACTCAAGATCCTACAGAACTCACTATTCAAGGTTCAATATTTCCTATCTAATCTGGAGTCTTGGGTATTATTGGCCCACTATGACACATGATTGTATAAAATTTACCAATAAATTTCATCCCTGCCAAGTTAATGCCAAATCTATCCATCAACACATGGAGTTTATACATACAACAAAATACTCTTGGACATTTTCCAAATGGGTAATGGATGTTGTGGGTCAATAACCCCTATATATGGCTAGGAAGTTCAAATATATCCTAACTACTACTGAGTTCTTCTCCAAATGGGCTCAAGAAATACCCCTCAAAGATGTCAGGTCTAAAATCATTATCATCTTTGTGAAATCCAACATCATTACATGAATTTCTGTCCCTAATACAATATTTATGGATAAGAGAACTAATTTCTATCTTTATTATTTGGAAAATCTATTTCATGAATATAACATTAAATCTTACCACTCACCTTGCTATCATGTAGCGCCTAACATACATATAGATGCCTTCAATAGGACCCTATCAAAAATACTTCAAACCATGGTGGATAAGGATAAAAATTCATGGATTGATAATATATTTCACACCATGTGGGCCTACAAAACCACAAACTATACTAACACACAAGAGACCACATATTCACTCGTCTATGGGAAAGAAGTAGTTCTACCCACTGAGGTTGAATTTCTATGTCTATATATTTCCATCTATGATCAATTATCTGTAGATGAGAAATACTAGAAACTACTAGATGAATTGGAACAAATCAATGAAAAATTATTTCACACATTACATCACTTTTAGTTCTATAAAAATAGGATATCATAGGATTTTAATAAAAATATCCACCTCCATTCATTCCTCTATAGAGAATTGGTACTGGTTCTTAGGAAGCCAATGACACTAGGAAAGATGCATCTGAAGCTTGGGCTAATGTGAGAGGGACCATACTCAATAAAAAAGGTCTACACTAACAAAGATTATTACCTGATCTTAATGGATGAAGATATCATTATGACCCCGAAACAATGCAAGGTTACGGAAGAATTATTTCCTAAAATCACATGACATACATCTCAGTTGAAAGATGTTAAATTATGTAGTTGGCCTTTGTCACACGACATTAAAAAATGGAATGTTTTCCTAATAAGGAATAAATTAAACTGAACAACACCATATAGTACAAGATGTATGAATTTCAACTACATATCCTAATGATCTAGTCACAATATGTTAAACAGTATGAAAATATCTTTTTTCACATGATGTAAAAATGCATGGTTGATGTCCTTGTTGTATGAGATAAAAATGCATAACATTTTGTTCTGTGATTTAGAGGATCACCATATTTAGTGCTAGTATCCCACCAAAAATTGTACTCAATAACTACATATATCTTGATTTTCATTCCCATGAGATACTTAGTGAAGCCCAGATCCCAATACCAGGCCCAACTGCAGCGAACCCCCCTGTGCATGGGTCAAAATTATATTGAAAACCATTTCATAACATTATATGAATTAATTATCATCTATAATCCTAGACATCATTCTTAAAAATAAAAATGTCCCCATTTCCCACATCAAAATCCGATTTAGTTCGGGAACTATTTTAAAAAACCATGTGAGGATTGATTCCTTCCATCACAATATACTTTGTGGCACTCATACTTATAATATTTGACCCAACTACAATACTAATTCCATTACACATCTGGCGACCCACATCCTTACCGCAAGATGTTAAGTTACACAGCTAATGTCCTCATTTCATGAAAATAAACTGTATGATCATTACAATAACTACTCATGGCTTCATTCTCATCCCAATGAGACATGTAATGATACTCAAATATCCAATGTTGATTCCGTTAAAAAATCAACCAAAAACGAGACAAAAAATTCCCCCTCCCTATATACTAGCCAAACCATCATGTGGAGGATCTCCAGAACAACACATGTCTTGATTTTCATTTTAATGAGAAATGTAGTGATGCATGGATCATACATCCTAGCCCAGCTAACAAAAAATCTAAATTCCCCAATAATTCATTTGTATAACCTTTTTATGGTGAAAGAAACCTTTGACACTCCTTGTTTCCCGCATTGATAACAACACACATGGGATTAGGATTTTTGGTAAATGAATTCCCTGCATAGGTAAGGCATATATATTAACATCAAGGCTTTTATATTCCTAGATGAAAGACCATAAAAGGAACACCGAATTTCCTCACCGCGTGACTTTAAACTACATGAGTTCCTTAATAACTACATATGTATTGATTCTAATTATCATGAGATTGGTAGTGACTCCTAGATACTATATCCTGGTCCTACCATAATATGGTTAACTCCCCCCACTCTACTATGTATGAGTCAGATCTACATAAGAGGATCTAGTATGGGTTCTCACCCAATGCATGAGCCCATATTAAAAAAACCCCTTTCACCTCACATGAATTCATTATAGATGGGGGATCCTTTCTATAGCTACATGTGAATTGATTATTTCTCCAATAAGATAAATAGTGATTCTGACATCATATACCCTATTCCATACACAATATTCCATTTTCATGATGATTAACCTTCATCCATCACACAAGATGTTAAATGACATGGTTGATGTCCTCTCTGCATGAATTTAAAATGCATCGTTACCTCATGAACTATATGTGTATAGATTATCATTTTAGTGAGATATATAGTGATGCCTAGGTCTCGTGTCCTAGTCATATCCATGGCGTAAATAATAATCCCCCCACACCTACATACAATCAGTGATCCATACTGCAGATCTTCATTTCGGTTCCCTCATTCAAGGGTCCACTATGGAAATAGAGATTTCCCCTCTTACTTGTGTGTTAGATCCATGAAAAGAACTCTACACTTAATGAACAATATTAGTCCAATTGCTTTCTTTGTGATAAAAAATATCCCTTCCACACGTCATACTCCTAATATTGGGCGCTTTCATATCTTTATAATCTTCCACCATCTATTGGTGATAGAATGTATGATACCTAAGGACTCCTTTTTCTAACTATATAGTAATAAGCCCCAATTGGATTTTAAAATTACCACACATAAAGGGAATTTCATAGAGAATATGACACTATTTGACTATGAAATAACACGCCCTAGTTGGATATTCATAAAGTCACTCAGAAAATGGGCTTGTCAACTAGTGGTGCATTTTATCCTCTAAAGAAGACTCTATTTTAATCATAGGCCTCAACGAAATTATGTTGAAACCGATAATTCAAAAATTTTCAACTGTCATCCCACACATTTTTTCGAAATAATTTCTCTTAATTCAAGAATCCCCAATAAGATAATGTTTTACAATTTCCCCCCCCCCCATGAATAATGTATTCCAGAATAACCTTTGTCTGTTAGGGTGAATATTACCAATTGTTTCCATAGAGAAAAAGTCATATGAACCAAAAATAAAAGAACCATATTTCTCACATTTTGGTCAGACTTATGTAGGAACCCTATTCCCCCATTATTGGGTAATTTTGACTAGAAATTATCCCCTCATATTTTGGATCTTTCCATCCACAAAACAAACTCTATGCCCAAGGAAATACAAATATCTATAAACTTCCTTTTTCTATCTCCAAAATAATTTCATAATTCCTGATAACTCCTTTGTCTGACTATGCAGTAAAACACCCCAGTTGGATTTTGATAATTCACCCATAAAATGGATTTTTTGAGACAGAGGATGTCACTTTTGACTCTGTAGTAACATTACCCACTTGGATTTGTATAAAGTCACCCAAAAAATAGGGTTTTCAACCAATGGTACATTTTCTGTGGGAGATAACTCCTCTATCACTATGACCCCTTCCCCCATATTAATCATTGGATATGGAGACCCCTATATTAAATCTTACAAATCCCCCTTCATACATGAAATGACATAACATTCCAGGATATATTAATGTGAAAAAAGAGGATCATTAACCTTTTTTTAGAGTTGAAGGACCATAAATTATAGCGTTAAATTATCTTTTTATATGACATTAAATATCATAGAATAGTGGAATAGCCACAAGATGTTAAACTATACAAAACTTCCTCACCGTAAGACCTTAATCAGTATAGTCCATGTACTTGTCTCAAAACATTAAATTTCATGATGCTTCAACCCATATCAGAAAGGGTC
This sequence comes from Viscum album, assembly GCA_963277665.1. Lineage (NCBI taxonomy): Eukaryota > Viridiplantae > Streptophyta > Magnoliopsida > Santalales > Viscaceae > Viscum > Viscum album. The sequence goes on from OY728144.1 coordinate 201,876,971, forward strand.
CTTCCCCAATGGAATTGTTCACTTAAAAGAATCCACCCTCCTTCACACAAACCAAATTCTTGTTCGAGTGGTTTATCATTAATGGATAATTCCAATACAGATACTATCTTCAATCTCAAACACATTCCCATGAGAAACCACCCTTCACGGTCTTGATAAATCCATATCTTCACAAAATTCCCAACCATGGGTAATAAAATATCAAAAATCCAAAGGATACCATTGTCAAAGTATGTAGTAAAAACCACCAATTGGAATTTTATATGTCACCCAAAAAAATTAATGTCCTATCTTCTAGAGGATGCCACTTCTTGACTATGTAGTAACACACCGTTGTTGGATTTTCATAAAGTCACCCAAAAAATGGGTTTATCAACCCGAAACATATTAATCCTTGGGAGAGACCTCTAATATTCCCATAATTAATGAAAATAGTTTTCTATAAATCTCTTTTAGAACTCGGTTCATGGATAATCCTCAAATATTTTCATCATATCATGTTTTATATTCTGGAACAAAAAAATCATGAATCAAAGTTCCCCATCAGGTATCTAAAGATTGTCAAAAAATTATTGGACCACAATCCATGTTTATGTCATTATTTCAAAACTTATGGTTAAATCTATTTAACCTAAAACACCAGTCACACTATTATGTATTGCACGACATTAAACTGACCATGAAAAAGAGACCTAAATCATGCCAGGTTGAAAACCTGCAAAGAGAACTCTAGAAAATTGTCAAATCATTGATTTCTAGACCTACAATTTTCATGTTTTAGCTACTAACTGATAAATAAAAATATAATAAGGCACAAAAATTGTTAGGATAAAAACCTAGAAAGTGTAGCCTAAAAAATCCATGTCTTGTCTGGTAATTATAATTTTCATTGGAATTAGGAAAAAATTAGGGTGATGAAACAAAAGAAAAAAAGTTTTTAAGGTTTTCCATATGACCCTATAAATATTTGAACTATGTTAATGAGACCTAATTTATACGGAAAAAATTAGAGTGCTACCTTACCCTTGCTATTGTGATTATAATGTGATGAATTTTATTCGAATGATTCATTTTAAATGTTTTATATTATAATTACAAAAGAAAATAAGGGTTGAAAAAATTGATTGGAAATAAAAAACCTTTCATTTATGTTCTCAAATTCAGAGGTACTTCCACATATCAGAGTCTTCGAACTAGGTTTCACAATTTCTCTGCAACATTGGATTTGATAAGGTGAACTATTACTCAAGAATTTTCCACATCTTATTGGAACCCAGTTAGTTGTGTGGCCATGGATTCTTTATCTTGATAAAGATTCTATTTCTCTGCATCCATGGAATAATCACCTTTTACTGAGGCCCTCTTCAAGAAATGATGGATTTGAATAGTCTATTCTTATACTATCATTAGTTCTTCTTGAAGATGCACCATTAGGAGTGATTTCTCATGTAGAAAAATGTTAATGGTCCTCCATCTCTTCAGCATTCTTATGCTTATCCTAGGATCCAAAATCAATAATATATTTAAACTAGATTTCAAACTATTCCACTTCCCATTTAGACCTTCACTCCTATTCCCTTTTCCATACTATTGATTTTACCCTAAGGTAGATTATGTGGTAATCGAAGTAGAGTGAAAGTCAGTGAAGTAGAGATAGAAGTTCATCAAGATCTATCTCTGTGACTATATTCTAGATGTCCTTATTGAAAGTTGTCACATGTTGAGAAGGGAATCCTACATCTCCAAGTTTGACTCAGATCTTTTCTCAATGGGAGACATGTATTCTTGGATTATTTCACTCAACTAGTCATTTTTTCTCCCTCCATGACAACCTCAATTTCACTACCAGTGCTGACCAAACTAGCCTTAAATCTCTCAATTCATGGTTATCCATTGAATTCAATGGGATTGAATAGTAGGAGACACCTCTCATTAACATCATGAGGCTAATAGATAGTGAAGGCAATAACGTAACCAAAATGGTTAATAAAAATCACCCTTTGTTGGGTCAACTATTGGTATTCATACCTCACATGTACTCTTGGACTCAATTGTCAGAGAGAGGAACTCCAAAAATGAATAATCCTTCTATTTTTTATAAGGAACAAGGATCAAGAAATCTAGATAATCTCCCACTTTAGAAGGCTCAGCAGTCGCACCCTCAATAGTAGAAACAAGATGGAATTAGGTGCCTTGTTTTTGAAGTATCTATGAAATTCTATTTGTTGAAAATTTTTATTAAAATGAGATATAATTTGAGACATAAAATAAAAATAGGATGACTGTATTTAAATGATTTAAGAAAGAGATAACTCACATACATCAAATAACCTACTAAATTCTTCAAACCCTTCCAGAGATATGAGAATATTATTGTTTTTTAACATACCCTCAAGGTCCATTAGTTCACCAATTATTTTATTATATAATCCCTCACATCTTACAACATCCTCACTAGTAGGTGTTTCCAAGGCATGTTGTTGAGGACCCGAATTGTCTCCACTATTGGTTATCTCTATCGAATTCTTAGCCGACACATCATCATCCAACCCTGCGGAGGCAGGGTCAACATTAACACCTTCATCAGACCATTTGAGTTCCCTATCAACCACTTCTAGAGGGAAAATGGGGCCGAAATTGAGTGGTGTAAGGTCCTATAGTATAGGGGATATATCTGAAATATCATGAGGATAAGAATGTTAAAAATTTAGCTTGACACTTTATGGTGAGTGTTTGACTTTATTGTGGCCCTATCCTCTCTCAACATGAATGGGGGATGACATGACTATATTGCTTCATGCTTCATCCATCAAAATGATGGATTTATCAGCATGGGTATGTGGATCCTCTAGTTTTTTGCCTCGATCATTAATGGACAAGTGATGTATCCCTCAAAGAAGGAAATTGATACAGATTATATAAAATTGAATAATGGTCAAAAGAGTAGGTCTAGAAATTCATGAGATTAAATGACAACACAAAGACTTACTTCGGTGTATATGCAAGACCAATATCTATTCTCTCTTTCACTTCTTCTCTTGATATGGTGAGGGGCTTGTATCTGTACCCTTTATAAAAAGAACATGATTTGGAAGTCAAGGATTTCCCCCACCATTTTATCCATCACATCCTTTTGAAACAGAGATAGTTCCAAGGGTTCATGAGACTCATCCAGTACCCCAATTAGGGTGCCCATGGGCCTATACCTCAGTGACATAGGAATATCCTATGTTAGTAATTATTGTTATTATTATTATTTTCCTCCTCCAAACTAAAAAATATACCCCATATAAATGAATTATGATGGATAAAAGAGAAACAAAGGGAAGGGAGAAGAGAAAGATACATCATCATTGTTGACATAGTCATCCCACTCCTCTTTAGTGTGACCAACCACCCCATCATGCCTCCCTCGATCCAAAAGGTTAGATACAAGCATTATAACTAATGTTTATCATTAATCACATATATCAACATCTCCATATCCAAAACATATTATTATATCTCAGCTAAATCTCTATCCGGGTAAAGATCAGAGGGTGATCGGACATCCCCCAACTTGGGGATGCATACACCATCTTAGAGTAATTCCCATTCATCATTGATGTCATGAGATATGAAATTACAAGATTTTATTTTTAAGGGTGTCACATAATTTGGATCTAATGAAACTAGTTGTGAGGAAGGTCAAATATATTTTTACATGTAATACTTTTTAGGGCCCTCTTCCCTCACAGATGTCTGCGTGACCAAATCCTATGTTTCCTCCTGACGATGATGACTAGACCACATTGTCTTAGAATATGTGTTTTTATAATCCTTGGTCTACTCATAAGTCTCTGATCGATATCACCGTGAAGAATTCTGAGCATAAGCATCCTCACCTTTAGTTTGAACTTTTCTATCATGCATGTCATGATGAGAAGTTTTTGTGGCCATGACCTGATGAAATCCACTTTTTAATACCCCTTGAGGCTTTAAGGAAATCCACACACTACTATACCAAACCACAAGAACAATTGATGTACATAATAATGGAAACTTATTTGACATTTCAGACACATTTATAGACATCAAGATCCAGAACTTTTGAGCCACTATAGGTTTTTTCTTGATCCAAACATGCATGGGAAGAATGAAGACTGACTATTTTAGATATTTGAATTATTGAGTAAATCGATTTGAAATAAATTATTCACATATGATTTCACTGTCGATACAAGCCTCTAAAAAATTGTATCTGAATTCCATCACGTTGGAACATAGTTCATCAACAAAGTTTCCATTATTTATAAATGTACTGTTTGGTGGATCACCATACAAGACAAATTTAAATTATCCCGACATGTCCAACATCCTCAACACTTCTTCATACATCTAGGAAATAGGATGGTTTCAATAAACATCCTAGAAAAGGGTGAAATCATCCCTCTAGGACTTTAAATGAGTACAAAAAAACATAAGAACTAATGTGTGCCACAATATGTCCCCACAACATTTAAAATTACAATGTAATTCAAAACAAGTCCTTCCCATTATATTCATATATAAAACACCAATATATTATCACTATGATAGGGGAAACCAACCTTATGTGGCCCCCTTATGCCAGTTTGGATGCTATAAAGAAAATTCCAAAAGACCACTCTACCATTAGATTTGCAAAATGGAAGTAGGTATGTACTCAAAAACATTCTGAGAAATCCAACTAGATGGGTCTTCCTATAAACTTCAACATTGACCTTGTAACCCCAACCGGTATACTGAACCTTCACCAGTGTAGGCTAGAATATGTCAGGAGAACCCTGATTCTTCAATGCGGGGCATCATGTGGGGAAACCTTCAAGGCACTGGTGGGTGGGATCATCTCCTTCTGGCTTGAGGAAATCCTTCATCAATGTTCCATAACAGATATCACCCTAAGGGTGAGGATATTTGTTCTTCTCTTTTTGAGACATCGTAAAAATATTTTGGGACAAGGGAGATGTCCTTTCACTATCTCCCATGTGATCTTTAGTGGGATAAACTCATCATACACATCCCCATGAGTAGAGGTTCTAGAATGTTTTGTAGACATCCCATAGGCTAATTTAAACTTCACTGTGTGTTATATGAAAGGAACTTTTGTGTGGACTAAACCAGATCAATAGCTCAGTAATAATTTCTATGTTATTTTAAATATAGGTTTTCACTTCCCAAAAACCCCTATAAATTCTGACAAATTTATTATCCTTCTTAAACTCTGTACAATTCTTGCACACTTATTACTACCACATCTATACAGGCCTAACTCCCCCTCTATAGAATAAATCCCAGTCCCCCTTCCAACATTGCAACTGGTCTATATGTAAAGTGTTATAAGATGAGTCATAATATTGATGATTTGATTCTTGGTCAAGAGACTTTAGATCCAGGGTTCATTTTCTGTTATGTAGGAATCAAGAAGTAAGAACCATACCTTACTTGATGTAAAAACCCTTGGAGGATATTTTGGGGGTAGGAAAATTGACATGTTCCATGAAACAAGACTTTAGAAAATAACTCTGATCCTTTGGGATAAGAGCATTTATAATAATCCCATGACTGTATTAGGGAAGAAACTTTCTTCATGGATAATCATGCTGATATTGCATTAGGTAATTTACTAAACCTAGGAGAGTGGATTCTACCATGTCATAGTTTTATGGCCCAATGACTTTAATCACTTCAGTTGTATGTGCATCACCTTGTTTGGGATAATCCATTAGATTATCCATTTAAATCGTACAAGATGACATAAAGATTTATTTTTATTATGTCAAAATATTGTTTTAGAAAAACAAAAAAAATTGGGAAAGTCTTTCACACATTCCCCACAACTAGGTCTATCGTGCATGCTTCAATTAGGTTCTTCATGCATCCCCTCAACTATGTAGACTGGTTTGGGCTCCTCGAAGATATGATTCTATGAAGAATGGTCACTCAAGTGGTTGTACCATGCATGAACATGAGTAATTACTTTAGAATACCCCCATGGAAAGACAAGCACGACATGGATGAATGAACAATCCGCACAATGAGAGAAAGAAGAACATGTTTGGAAGGAAGACTTCACTGAAGGGTCGGTGGTATTTATAAACACAACTAACTTGTTCATGAATCATGTTCACTAAAACTATATCATAGACATGCACACCATTATTACAATACTCATCTACATGGTTACCCTATGCCGCTAACCTTTTCTACCTATGTAATATTTCCCCTCTTTTACCTCAGGACAAGATCCACATCTTTTGATCGGATCCAATCCTGAGGGGGGGTATTATTTACAGTCTGTTTTTCAATATGGGATGAAAACATTATGAATAATAATTTAATTATTCTATAGATATGAAAATACCCAAGAAGAATCAAAGTAACTTTACCATGTTTTCATGCATGCACAACCCTACACATCAGAAGGATCGCACAACCCCCTATGAGTCACAGAAATCCAGGCCATACCTATACTAGGTACCTATGCCATAGACCTGAGCAAGGTATAAACTTTGACCAGGGTCCCATATTTTCCAATAAATAGGACCCAATAGACCCTCATTTTCACAACTTTAAAATCATAACAATCCCCCATGATGTGGTCTCACATCCCCTTCATCAAGGTCCTTAAAAACACCTTAGGTCATCCTCCAAAACCTAAGATAAGTGAGAATTTAGGGGGATGGGGAGATAAAAGTATCTACTGGTTTTGAAACACAAAGAAATTTATCTAAGGACCTCTTCCCACTAATTTAACATCCACTTCCATGATGGTCCCTTCCCTAATGAGGGATCTTCCCAAACCCTTCTAGAGACACCTGAGGAGACCCATAGTTCCTAGTATAAGGCTGCGACCAAGTGCTATCACCCAAGTGATCCATTTACTAAGGAATCTATAACTCGTAGGAGAATACTCCCTATGGAAACAACCATTTTCTCTCATTACTATACCCCCTGTGTGAAGAACTTCTAGCTCTTCCTAGGACCCACACAAAGAAGCTTCTAATTCCCTGATCAGACCTATGTGAGACCCCCTTAGCTCTCCCAGCCTCTAACCTATGATATACACCTCTCAATACCTCTACCAAGCTACCAATGTAAGGGATAATATTCATTTTACCTCATATGAGGGGGACCAAATTGAAACCTCCAAAAAATCATCTGGACTTGTAAAACCATTAAAAGAGGATCACCAGTGTGTCTCCCATTTGTATATTAATTCCTTCAGTCAAAGGTGTCCCACACTTGTCCTCCCTGATGGGTAGGGTCTTCGGGGTGCATGTGGATATGAATCCCTTTGGTCAGGAGGACCCCAGCCCTAGGGGTAGTGTCAAGGATCTCCCAGTCTCAGAGACATGGGTTAGGGCCTTGTGTTTCTCATATCATCTCTAAGACTAGGGTACTCTGGTTCAAGTGGTGAGGGAGAGTATCATTATTTCATATCCCTTTGGGTTGTAGTGGATTATCCTCTTCTCTTACCCAAGAACCAAGGCTAGAGAATCCCTTCCTAGAGAATGTACACAACATTTCTTATATGACCTCTCTTTCATTATCACTTTATATTTTTCTATGATGATGAGATATGTCAAAATGGGTAGTCAAGCATGAATGTATAAGATAAAATGATGGGATGGAATGGGAACACTACCACACAATATTGTTCACCCATCACCCCATCCTCTTCTACTAGCAGGGGAACGATGGTGTGGTTTTTTGGATCTTCTACTTCCTCTTTCTCAAATTCAAAAATGAATCAAGTGAGATTAGAGGTTAGATAAAATCATGACATCCACATGGGAAGATGCATGTTTTAGAATATAATATTTTCTTGGATCTTCATCTCACCTTTATTCAAGGGGCTTCTATTGGCATAATCCCTAAAGGCCATACATCCAATCTTATGGAATCCCTCTTGGAGTAATCCATAACGAAACCTAAAAATCATCATGAGTCAAGATATTCCTCATGAATTAATTCACTAGGAAATCCCTAATTGAGTAATCCCCATCCTTTCCTATGGGAGTTGACCCTTTTTCTCCTCTTCACCTACCCAAGTCATAGTTGGATCGATCATCACATGTGATTATCCTTATCCCCAAAATAAAAGATGATACATGCATGTTCAATACCATCCCTCTTGCCCTTTGGGATCTAGAATCCATCCACCAACAAAAAATGTAGATCATCTGATCTTCTGATCTATTTACCCCTCTTGTTTCTCACACCGAGCATGATTCACGTGGTCTTAGAGGTTGGTGGTGATGACACCATCTTCTGGATCTCAATCCTTTGGGAATTATTCCAAGTGTAAGCCTCAACTAAGATTTTCTCCTCTGATTCATTATAATCCCCAGCCACACTCAAACTCACAAGAATCCACTGATATGGTGTAATCCCCAACATAATCCTATCAACATGCCTCATTCCCTAAAATACAAACCTTCATAGGGCCTCCTTAGGCATGATTCCCCATAATCGAACTATGTGGGATTTGATCCCCATACCGAAGGGATATGTTGGAAGCCTCCTTAAGGTCAAATCCTAACATCCAAAATAAAACCTGATTCTATCTGGGTGACATTTCCAGTAGGGTTTTATCTAACTTGTGAATCCATCTCCTTTGTTGGTTCCATGGACCGCTTGGGTATAAGTCCCACACCAAAATTGAACTAGGAACCATTTTCTGAGACATACTTTTCTATAGAAGTTAAACTACATAGTTTGATCCTTATGACATGACCTTAAAAGGTATTATATGTCCAGTTATGTAGAACCAAATTCCTTGTGTTTTGATTCTTTTCACAAGATTATGTAAGAATCCCATCTAATGGGTTTGATCCTGATATCAAAACAGATCCCATCTCCCTGGATGATGATACATTCATGAGTGCCCCACTGTGTGTCTCAAAACCCTCATTATTTTGATAAATGAAAAATAATATCTAATTAGTACATAAGAGGGTACCATTTATGGATAAACATAGATACATATAGATAACTCTATTGAAGAAGAACCTTAGATACATACAGATGACTCTAAGTTCCACACATGCGAATAATTAATTATTAATTTGATGGTGGACCAAATCATATATGGGAATTAATGAAGGATTCAAAAACTCATCATAAATATATAATAGAGTCCCGAAGTAGGAAAAACTTCCCCCAAAAGGGTGTGATGAGCTTGACCTCAAATCCTCTCAACAAATGTGATTTCTTAGGTATCATTGGATATGTTTCCCAACGAGAACAATCCTTTGGAAATAAGGTATACGAGTCATCATCGATATAAAACTGTTGGGTGTTTCTTGATTCACAAACAACCCATTGGATTAATTTTGAAAATAATGGTGAACCTAACATAAATTATTGTGAAAAATTAAAACCCCCCTCAATCAATCTTTAGTTGTTATATTTTCCTAAAAAACATCCTTAAAAAGATCGTATCATTAAATTGAGAAATATTCAATAGATATATTATGAGTAACAAATATAAATCTACACAATAATAGTGTAAATATAAAAGAAATAAAAAATTTTAATTTAACACCTAATCTTGGAATAATATAATAAATGAATTTGTAATAGAACCTAATCAAATGAAATTGTGTTATGAAATGCTTACCGCATGGTATCTTTCCAGTTAAATCCCCTTGGATGACACAATTCAATTAAAACCTTAAAATATCATGAAGTTTTAAGGATTAATGATATAAATTGTAAATGGGAAATTATATACACCATATAAAAAAAATTGTGCTCATAATAATAAAATACACCTCAATGAAAGGAAATTGAGATAAAATCCCTTACATTAGATCCATACGTTCTATGTATGTCATTTAAATCATGTATAATGAACACAAATAAATTTTTTAATTGTTTAAGAAATTTTTTCTAGGTATATTAATTTATAATTAGAACGCTTTTTATTTATTACAATTTAATATATAATTACTTAATCTGTTTACTCCGCATTGGGTGTTTTGAGGATGTTCAGTTTGTAATTCCAAAATGAGTGTGACATATTGACCATAGTCAAAGAGGACATTATTAAATAATATCTATAATAATAATCATGAAATAATTATAATTTTCATAAATATATTATACATTATAAAACTAATAATGAAATATGGTTTTGAGAAATGAACTACATTACAACCACAGAGACGATAGGTCTTACGTACACATGAGTTACATTTCCCATTTTCAAGGATCGCTATAAAAAAATGTAAAGATTTATTTTATATTTATAGAATGAAAATAATATCATGAATAACATATTATATATTTATATTAACATAAATATATAATCAATGTGATGTGGTGAAAAAAGAATAATCACATCACATTGTGGATGTGGTCATCCACAGGTATACATGAATTATGTTACTATTATTCAATGGATTGAAAGGTAGGAAATTATATGATATAATATATTTTTAGAATGATAAATATGACATTAATTTCATATATATACATTAAATCCATTATTATAACCATACATGCGATATGGTTATGGAAAATAAATTATATCGACTTGTGAGACGGTAGTCTGTGGTAAACACAAATGATGGTTTTGTTTCCCATTTTATGGAAGAGAATATAGATATAGATTGTTTCCTTAAAATAAAAACATACAATTATATGTATTATACTAGTGTTATAATTACATCATGGTTGAGTAATATTTTATGTGGGTGGAAAAGGAAACCAAAATGCTTTGTTAAGAACTATACCTCTTTCACATGAGCCTCAACCCAGTTGGTGAGGACTACTTAAGTGCATCTAAGTGACCTGGGATCAAATCTAGGAAGAGAATAATTTTTGAGTACTGTAGAAATACTGTAGCATGCATTGTAGCATGAACTATGCAGAATTGTAGAAGGTACTGTAGCGAGAACTGTAGCACGCACTGTAGTAGCTGAGAATATTCCCCTGTTTGGGCCTTTGGGCCACCGATTTGGTCCCCGAGTCCTTTAAGGCCTTCGGGCCACCTCAAGGCCTTTGGGCCACCTTAATTGCAGGTAAAAACCAGACAAACTACAAGGAACAAAACATCAGAAGGAGGAGGAGCAAGGAGAATTCACCATAGCAGAAACCAAACAGATTGCAAGAATAAGAGGTTATGGCACCTGCTATTGGGACAAGCCTTTGCATGCACGGGAAAGCCTAACCGAATAGCCATGTGAAGGAGGAGATCTGATTTCCCGAAGAAGATGCTGGGGAGGAGCAGTTCCAAGTAGTTAGTCTAGGTTGTATGTAATGTTTGAAGCCTACAGGCAATGAATTCCTCTAAGGCATAAGGGCCATGTAATACTTATGCCTATGGGACTTATAAGGGTTCCACCGCACCCCTTTAAAGGTGGATATTCAAAATCAATAAAAAATGAAGGCCTTCAGGTCATTGGAGGAAGAACTATACCTCTTCCTCCAACAACCTATGAAGGTTTACACCAAAATATTTCCTAGGTTAGTTTTCCAATGAAAACAAGGAATATAGGAAAATGGGAGTGATTTTTGGATGGTAATGTTTATAGATGGTTTGATAAAAATATTTTTTAAAGTGTGAATAATAATATTATATGAGATTCCATTTTATAAGAGAGGGGAGAGGTACTTTTGGAATTTATTAAAATATAAAATAAATATATATTAATTTTTAAGTATAAATAGATCTAAATTGACATTATTTGAACATAATATTATTATGAATCTATATTCTCACATTTAATTAAATTTTTACAAGTTTGTATAACATTTTTACCCATATCATTTTTATTGTAACCCCCCATTAACCCTTTTTTACTATTATCATGAAACAATGTTTTTTACTATTTATGGGTAATATGATTACTATAAAAGGAAAAAAATTCTATAAATGGGCCATGGTTGATGTCATAAACCATATCCCATTCACTTATATAAATATAATTGTTTTAGTAATTTAAATTAATTATTAAATCATCATTTAATATAAAATTACATTAATAAGATGTTTTCAAGTATTCATCTAATTTTATTAGACCCCGTTTTAGGTAGTTAACCCTATATTTATGTATTTTAAGTATATTAAGTGATCGGGTAAAGTTTTTGGAGGTTTAGAATTGTTTTGGAATTGTTTGTTTTATGATTTTATGGAAGAACATGATTTGAGCATGATTAATAGAAACTCTACAAAACCTCCCAAGAAATCATACAACTGAAACATTGGGCACTGGGATAATTCCCAGTTAAGTTTATGATTCATACAGACCTTGAATATAACTAGGAGAAACTATGCATTGCTAGAAAGAGTGAAATAACAAGGTTGGCGCACAGTTTTTATAACAGTGAGAGCTAAACATGTGGGGAGTCTTTGGAGGTAGTGGCATATGGATGGTTTGCACACAGTTTTCCAAACCATGCACCCTAACTATGCATCATGAAAAAATAGATTCAAAAATATTGGATCTAAACCAATTTACCACTATAATCCTTATTCCCCCCTAAAATTCAATTTATAGAATTCCTGTAACACCCCAGGTAAATAAAGAATATGACATTTTCATATTTATCCACATTTGTGAATAAAGTATTAATATTACTTTAAAGGGTTTCTATGTTCGATAGCGTACCCGATACACAACAAAGAGTTTCATTGAAATCTTACGTTGCACACTAGTAATAAAACAATATTATTTTAAATGGTAGTTAAAATGTAGCCATTTTATTGGCGGGAATGGATAGAAATAATTACAATATTATTATATATGTTTTTAAATGTTTTTACATTTATCCAACAAAAGATAAAGGCTTAAAATACGGAAAGAATTCAATTTTAGGCGTATATGCCCTAGTTTTCACTAAAGGTTCACTTATCGCCTTTTGATGGCGAACCATCATTAAATATAGTATTGTTCACTCTTATACATTCTATTGGACCAAAATAAATCTTTTCTTAAGAATTGGGACATCAAAATTTACTTTGTGTAAATTTTTGGTATCTTTCTGATTAAGTTCATTTTTTTAATGAATAGTGTAAAATGTTGTATTTTAATTCAAAACCAATTTTTAATCTAGTTTATTTATATGATTAGATTATATTTTTAATTGGTTTTAAAGTGAAATTAGAAAATATTTTTACCATTAAATCCAATAGTGGTTGTTGGAATTAATTTCACTTTGAAATCGGACTTAAACTAGTGTCAATCTTTTGATACTTATTGTTTTATAAAAACACGCTATTTGCTCTGACATCGGGAATTAATTCTTAAATTAATTAACGTGACTTATATGTTTTGAATTTTTTAAAATAGACTTCATTTTTGAATTCGGAATATCTAATATATCTTAGAGTGATTTTTTGGTAATTTTCTGAAAAACTCCAATTTTTTTATGAATAGTGAAACCACAAAGTGGTAATCAAGCAAACTGATTTTTCAGTTAAATGAAAGTTTACCACTAATGTGTACGGAATTTTGAAAATCCTACATACATGGTTGTCATTAGTATGTAAAATGTGGTTCAATGGGATGAAAATAATTTTTTGGTGAATAGTAACTTTTTTTCATTAATCGCGATTAGAGGTAATTAGTGTAATTTAAGGTAAAAATGATATTATAAAAATATGAAAACACCATGAAACTTGTCCTACCCCTATTGGATGATTCATGGCCGACGAATACAACACATGGGTCGATTTAGGGGACCATATGGAGCCTCTTGGGTGAGATAATGACTTTAATGCCTTTTTTAAATAAAGGTAAAAATGACACTAACATAAATTGTTTTACTAAAATAATTTTTAGAAGGGGTTATACTAATCATATATTTGTCTATAAATACTCTTTGGAAAGATAAAAAGATTTCCTACATCAGGATATTTTTGTTATAATTTTTAGACATTAAATAAATTAATTTAATTATGACATCATGATGATGCAACGATGACCTCATTAATGAACAGTTTAAATAAAATGAAACGATAATATAAAATCTAAGACCTAAACTTTTCCAAAAACTATTGGATGAGAATATTTCTAAGACTTATCATCTTATCTTAGAAATATATCAATGTGGGACCTTATAAATTCGAAAAATGTTTGAAAATAAAATTATAGTTTCATGATTTCCAAAAGTGCCCCTCCTCTCCTCTTTTAAAAGTCCCCCACCTCTACCTCATTTCACACACTCCTCAAGCCTTTTGATCGGCCATCCCCTGCCAATTTAATTTCTCCATATCCCTCTCCTCATCCTATAGGATTCCCTTTGGGTAGAATCCTTTCAAAGGAAGCCTTTAGGCTCAAATCAAAAGGAGTTACACTTTTAAAGGTAATTCATTCTCTCATGTTCATTTGTTTTATTTTGCTTCTCCAACCCCCCTAAACTCTTTTTATTTACTTATTTTGTAACAACACCAGTATATTAATTATACTAGGATGTTGTTATAAGATTTATTCGAGATACACTCTCACGCAACTACATCAAATGGTTAAAGAACATACGGTTTCCGTGGATGGCGAAATTCTGCCTCCCGAAACGATGATTGTTCAATACTCATTTAACACCTTCAAAGGAGGCCATTATGATGTCACTATTTTTATATATGATATATAATATGTTTAGGTTTTACTTAATCTTCTGTATTTTTCATTTGTGGCTTACTTTTATGGCTTCCATTATGGGTATAAGTGATATCTTCATTTTAGGAAGTGCGGACTACCGCCCCCTCAAAGTGATGTGATTCGTTAATGCCATACATGGGACGTATAAAGGATGGATTTAATGTTATTATATATGATGTTATACTGTAATTATTATATACCTCTATATCATTATTATTTCTTTCCATTAAAGTATGAGGTAGAAATGAAAGTAGCGTTCATGCGTACGTACAACTTACCGTCTCCATGAACGGTGCATTTCATTTCTTATCCCCAAATGTAATGTACTATTATAAGTACATGTATATAATGGATATATATGATGAATGATACATCTAAATAATGAATATAATTCTGGAATTAAAATATTCATACCTCTCATTTAGTTTTAATTCCATTAATATGACAATGAAATGAAAGTAGCGTTCATGCGTACGTACGGCTTACCGTCTCCATGAACGGTGCATTTCATTTCTTACCTCTAAATGATTATGTGATATTATAAATACATGTATATTCTAGATATGTATGATATATATGATATCCAAATCAGGAATGTCATTCTGGATATATAGAAACTTTGACCACTCGAACAACATGTGATTGTAAGAAGTCCACTTTCGACTTAAGAACCAAATATCAACAAAACAAACATCATTAACTTAAATGGTTACAAAATATTTATAACATGTCAATAATTGATATTAAAGGAATAATGAACCTGGAAAAGGTTCTTAAGCATGTAGAAATTAACTCAAGTTTATTATTCAGGACGTTAATGAACGATCGAGTCAAGTTGGACCCGAGGTAAGGGATCCTACTCCTCTCTTTATTTTTAAGTACTCTCTTTTATGTCATTCCTTTTAAAGGTAAACATTATTTTTATTGGGATGTTCTTTTATATTACTATTACTGTAATTTTTATATGATGAGAGACACTATTCTCTCTCATCAATCCATTTTGGAAGTTTTAAGTGGCACCATTAGGCTGCCGAGTTTTCATAAGAGATTTTTCATCTCACTTTTACTCCCGTGAGATTTATGCTACATTTGCCACAATTTCCTTTGAGTGGTGTATGTACTGCCCATTATTTTACTCATTGTGTAATATACTTTCTTTTATGAGTATTTACATCAATGTTGTATTGTCCTTCTTTCACGAGGTGTATGTTTTGAAAGATACCCATGTCGGTAAGGGAACCTTTCACCCTCCTCATTTTAAAAGACTTCGTTTGTTATGTCTTTTAATTCACATACTATTATGTTGGGATATGTTCTTATATATACTGATTGATGTAAATTTTATGTCCAAGTGATGATATTCCCTTTCATCTCTCATCAACTCATTTTATGAATTTTTGAAGTGACGCCGTTTAGGCTGTCGAATTTTACCAAGGGAACGTTTTAACCCAATTTCGATTTCTTTGGGTTCAACTTGTAGTTATTGAATATGTCATCCTATGAATATGTGTGAATGACCTTTTATTGTTTTACACTTAATATCCAATTATATTGTGTGTATTTATATTTTTCACACATAATTTTGTGATTGAATTATCCATAACTTAAGGATACCTTCTTTATAAGGGGTTTCATCACATTTTACCTCCCTATTGAGACTTCATTATTGTTATGCACCAATTCACTCTTATATGGTGTATATACTGTCCTTTGGAATATTATATCATGAATCCATTTATTCTCATGATATTATAAAGTTCTGATTTAATGTTATTCCTCAATTATTGTATTCAAGTGTCTCTAATTTTGGTAAAAACCCTTTAACCAAAATATTGCTTTAAATGTTTTAATGATTTGTTCTTATTAATATCCATGTTTTCAAAATGGTTTTAAGGATTTATTTATATGGATATTAATGGTTTACAATGTTTAAAGCTTCAAGGTGGTATGGGACACTTTGATTCAAAAATCTATTTATTAAATGTATGTTGACGCTCCTTTCGTCACAGAATCTAAAGATCGGAAAAGGGAATATCTCAGCTGAAAGTGATTCATACTTTGAAGAAAACATCAAAAATCAACAAAGGGATGAAAAAGGAGAACATTACCCATGTATCGCGCAAGTTCCCTCTTGGTCGCGCAAGTACACTTGCGCGCCGACTCAATACTTGCGCGACTCCTCATGTTCGTGCAAGGGACTTGCGCGACATATGTGGTAACCGCCCAGTAACCGCCCGGGGTCTTCTTTTGCCTATAAATAGACCCTGTGGGCCCCCCATTCGAGAGGATTTTTTTCCAGAAACTCGGATTGAAGCTCCCGACGCCCATGTCTCTTCTCAAAGCTTCCAGAACACTTCTAAGGTAATTTCTTACCTAGAATGGAAGATCTAAAGGGAAGAAGGAAGGCCTAAGTGTTGAAACTTATCAAACACTTGCGCGCCGACTTAATTCCTTCAATATAACTTGCGCGTCCCTCTTCTGGAAGAACCTCAAGAGGATGATAAAGGGTTTAATAAAGAGTCGCTCAAGTATTTCAACTCTGGTTGAAAATCGCGCAAGTATCCCTCATGTCGCGCAAGTATACTTGCGCGACCAATACTTGCGCGCCGCCGCATGACTTGCGCGACTTTTAATACTTGCGCGCCCCTATCTTTTTGGGTGCCCACCTTGCCCATTTTTACCCCTCTTAAGCCATTTCACCCTTACTATTCAAGATTCAGTCTTCAAGATACTCTTCAAAGCCATTTATGGCATGATTTCTTGGTTTGACATCCTTATCTGAAAGGAATTCTGTGAAATATCTCTCAAAACCTAGTGATTTAAACATCTTTATGTCACCAGAGATTGAGAGTTCATTCATTCAACCTCATCCTTTAAAATGAGAGAATCCTAACCTGGGTCTCCTTTTCAGGAATAATCCCCAGTTATAAAACCTTTGATCTTGGGCATCTTTCTTAAGAATAAGCCCCAATCAAGTCCTTTAATCTTGGGCATCCTCCTCAGGAGTAAGCCCCAAACCTTAATCCCTAACCTGGGTCTCCTTTTCTGGAATAAGACTCAGTCATAACATTGGGCTTCCTTTTCAGGAGTAAGCCCCAAGTCCCCTAACCTAGGCTTCCTTCTCAGGAATAAGTCCTAGTCATAAATCTTGGGCATCTTTCTTAGGAGTAAGCCCCAAGTCTCTTAAAATTTCTCTTAACCAGTCATAAATTACCTTTGATTTGGGTTTCCTTTTCAGGAATAAAATCCAATCATAAGTCCCCTCCTAATTTGGGCATCCTCCTTAGGAGTAAGCCCCAAGATTAGAGTATTCAAATCTCCATGAAGCACATATAACTTTGTGGACCCTGTTCTTGGATTTTCTCCCTAAAAGTAAATCCTAAACCTTCGTCTATCTGGGCAATCATCTATACATAATCCCCAAAACAAATTCTTATGATTGCATCTTTTATGGCACAATTGTCTAAATTTTACCAATACCTCTTGTTTCTCACACCGAGCATGACTCACGTGAGCTTAGAGTGTAAAAGTAATTATGACATTCATCTTTGAGCCATCAATCATAAAACATCATATCCCATTCCTCGAACTACGTGGGTTCTGATTCCTTTTTCAAAACAAAGGATACGTAGGTAGCCCATTTATGGGTTCGATCCCAACATTGAAATAATCTATGTCCTTCTGAATGACGATAAACTTCAAGTGCCCCACTGAGTGGCTTTAAAACCAGCCTGGTCATCAAAATAACCAAGAGACTTTTATATAAATGTTTTTAAGGATACCATTGACCAAGAATCTCTAAACAAATATAGATGATTCTATATTGATGAAGAACCTCGAATACATATAAAAGATTCTCTAAATTTCTTGCATATTTAATCATTGATTGTTAAAACTAAAGGAAAGCTCATTTTATACTTGGTAATGTAATAAGGATTCACGAACTTAACTTAAATCTATAAAGAGAGTCCCGGAGTAGACAATAATTCCCCTCAAAAAGGTGTGATGAGTCCGACCTCCCATCCTCTCGACCAATGCAAATTCCTAAGCCTCATTAACCCACAAGCTAATGAGCGCCTGCCTTTGGAAAGTAGGTCCAAACGGATGTGGAATCATTGGATGTTTCCGGTTCTACGAACAAACCCGTTAGAAACCGATCGGAACGTTTGAATCTCCCGTCCAGGAGGTCATCCCCGGATTCTGCGCGAAACAAAAATGGTGAACCCGACGTGAATCCTTAACCAAGTTAAAGTGATGTTCTTCTTATATGTTAGGCCCTTTGGGCCAACAAGTCAATCATTGACATATGATCATCCAAAAGATGCAGTAGCCGGATTCATCTTGATTATGTCTGTTACATGGAACAGGCACTCTTTTTTCAAGATCTTCTACAAAAAATGGCTTTCCTTAAATTCACCTCTGTGAATACTGCTGCTGGGAACACCTCTACTGTGAGGTCTGCTGCCGTGAAAACCAATGCTGCTACTCCTGCTGGAACGTCATCCGCTCTGAGGATGACATCACCAACTCAGCGTCTTCAACGCTGTGTTTCTAATGCACTGGTTAAGGAGTACCGTCGCAACGGTACTATCCCAACTCTGGAGGCCGCTCGTCAAGCCCTCCAAGTTAAAAATTCTACCTGGTCGTCCGGACAACGGCGACCAGCAATCAAGAAGCAGGCGGTGCTGACTACCGTCTCCAACCGTTTCGGGTCGTTATCCACGGAACGCAATTTCCATTCACTCCCTTATTCTGAGGAAGTGAATGAGCAGGTCCCGCAGGACCTTAATTCAAAGAGACAGGAGTCCTTCTTAAGGGATCCCATCAACAATCGCCGCCAGACTCGTGCGGTAGTGCACCCTCAACATGATGAGGGTACCGTCTCCAGGCATTCAGCTCAGGTTCCTCGAACCCGAGCAGGCAAGATGAATCACCAGAGACGGAATCCGGTTAACAATAGGCAGGTTTTCATCCCTGCCATCTCCGGAGAAGTCCACCAACCTAACTTGGTGGCAAATAACGAGCAGGCATACACACCTGTTCGTTTTAATCCCGCTGTCCAGCAGACTCGTCTGGCAGCATCAAGCCGATCCCGCCAGGCAATTCCGGCGGAGTACCATAGGCAGTAACATACACCTGCTTATACATCAGCAGTTAGTCAGCAGGCTCGTCTGACTACATATGATGGATCTCGTCAACCGCGTTTGGCGAAGTGTAATCAGCAGGCACATACACCTGCTAATACTAATCAAGCCTACCAACAGTCTCTCTTGGTAGCGCACGGAGAAGTCAGTCGGAAAGTCCCGACGACAAACAGGAGGCAGACTAAAATCTCTGCCTCCACACTTGAGTACTGTCAGAATTCACTGACAGGAAAAGGAGGACAGGAGCAGGCATATACACCTACTCCAAGCCCGGAATGGACGTATATCCCTGTTCCGGTGGCTGAAGTCACCAAACATATTTTGTCAATGGTGAAAGAGCAGAAGCAAATTCCTGCTCATATTCTGGATGCTTGCCAGGATATCATAACAGCTTCAGCATCATCTCAGGGACAGACACATAAATCTATCCCTAGCAGTGGAGTGACACATCAACAATTCACTCCGGAACAGACACACACATCTGTTCCAGTCCAAGAGGGTTGTGGGGCCTACTCCCCCATATCATATGGACAACCAAGTCAGGCACATACACCTGATTTGAGCGATGATCGTCAGCCTAACCTGACCATCTTTCCTGATCAGGCACATACACCTGCTCAGAGCAATCACTTTCGTCATCAAGTGGTTTCTAAAGCGAGTAAGAAGGCATCTAAGAAAAAGATCCGCCCAGCACAGTCAGGAGATCAAAGGCCAATCTGCAACAAGGCCTTGCTCGATGCTGGAGTTCTTGAAGCCCTCAGACATTTATCTGTCGGAATTCAAGATTCTACTCCCTCAGTTCCCAATATCAGGAACATTAATCCCGAAGGTCTTCAACAGACACTTCCTCATGAAGACTTGCTTCATGAAAATTCGGTCAATCTTGAAGTTTCTTCTTCAGATGAGAGCCACAGGAACCCTCTGTGTGGTCAGAAGGCCAAGGAGCAAGAGATTTCATCTTTTGCTGTAACCCATCATGATGGTCCTCCTCATGGTGATGAACTTCGCTGCGAAAGTCCTCTCCGCAGTAGTGATTCACATTGTCTCGAAAATTCTTCAGAAGGCAATGTAGTGACGAGAAAGCCCTCCTATCTCGAGGCACTTCCAAACGTAAAACCAGTCATGTCTGAAGTTTTACTATCGGCAGGTGAAACTCTTTCTCCATCAGAAGATAGCTTGGGGTTCAGGTTATTCTCCGAACCTTCCCTGGGTCATTCATCTTCCAGCATGAATAGTGATTCCTCTACCAATCTTGTTGAATCCGATGAAGCAACAAGGAAACACCAACTCTGGTCCAAACAGGTAGAAGAATCTTCATTTAATGATAAAGAGGAAATGCTGAACATGAGGAAAAAACTGGAAAAAGGTGAAGTACCAGTCATGTTTTGGCCTTTGGCTGATTCACAGTATGACATTCCAAAGATGTTGACGGATGATGGAATCCATGATATTCGTCTCAACATATGGAAAACTCTTTGTCAATTAAGGAAGAAGGTATTATCTTACGATGAATATGAAAATCATCTTAAGATAATAGAAGGGTTACAACGCCAGATTGATTTGGCATCTCTATCAGTCTCTCGGTATCCGAAGGCTGAAAAGCAACAGAGAACCCTTCAACGTTCATGCCTTGGCGCACTAAGAAGATTGCGTCAGTTAATTTCCAATGCTCCATCTAATGTTCATATCAGAGGATGGGGTATTCACGGAGCACTACATTTCACAGTGCTTTCCGGTCAGCAAAGCCCGCCGAAAATGGTCTCATGCAATGTTATTGCCCATGGCCGGCCACAGTCAATGGGCTTTGTTCATAATCAAAATCTTGCTCGAGATCAAGCTTCAACTAGTTCCTCTCAAAGTCAAGTATATAGAGAACAGGTTGTTGAATTGCTCCTACACCAAGCAGGCGAGAATATTGCACAAGCCTCTCGTCTGGAGCAAACACGTCATCAAATGACAGAAGTTTCGGAAATCATCCAACGGTCTGT
This sequence comes from Viscum album, assembly GCA_963277665.1. NCBI lineage: Eukaryota > Viridiplantae > Streptophyta > Magnoliopsida > Santalales > Viscaceae > Viscum > Viscum album. The sequence goes on from OY728144.1 coordinate 201,898,730, forward strand.
TGAACCAGGTGATAAAAGTGGATACAGGTTAATGCATCCAGCTAATTTCTGAACTAAGATTCGCAAGATCAAGAGAGATTTTAAAAAGATCTCAGACATAGCATGTCAAGAGACACCCCAGCTTGCCAGACTGGGGACTTCTCTAACCCAACCCTCAGAATCAACGAATGGGATTCGAGGAGTTGAGCGGAAGCAACAGGGACACCCCCAGTCCACCGGACTGGGGACTTTTTCAAATCTTCAATCCCTCCCTCAGATAAAGTCAGTATTCTCTCGATTAGGGAATAAGCCTCAAGAGGAACGAAGAGCCAAGATGTCAGGAGATTCTCTCCAAGTGACGGTTCTCCAAGAAATTCCTGAGGGATCAAGTCAACGGAATGCCATGTCTTATCATGGACATAAAAGGAGACAATATCACAGAAATGCTGATAGAAAGGATTCCATGAAATATGCATCCATTAATGTCATCACTGCCGTTGCTGCTGATTCACCAGATGAGGCTCAATCAGAGGGATCAGACGAAGAGGTTCCTGCTCAAGAAGTTGCGCACACAGACCTAAATGAAGAAGGTGTGCACACACATAATCAAAGGCATACCCAAAATCTGGGTATTCCTTCAAGTAACCCACTTCCCCCTCTCCGAAAAGGATCCAATAAGGGGAAAGGAAAGAATCAGGTTACTTCTCACCCTTCCTCTGAATGAGGTCAATCGCTCTCATTAGAGCAAAGACTTGCACAACAGGAGGAAGAAATGAAAGAATTAAGAAGGTTGAATGCAGAACTACTTCAGAGTAGTCTTTTTCTTAAGAATGCTGAAGTCCGACAGCCGAAGGAATTTGTTGTAACTACTGAGATGGATCAGGAATATCCTCCTTTATCAGTACACCCACAGAGGTCTAATCCTACGGGTCAAATGCAACAACGGTTGGCAGCACTACCAATAGTTGCAGCACCAACCTCCACGTCTGTCCAAGCTCCATTCATTGCACCTACCCAAAACCAAGTTCAACCTGACGTTTCTCAAAAGTTAATAACTACTATTGAGTCATTAACAGCTCGGTTAGAAACTATGGAAGGGAAACGGGCGCAAGTTCAACCTGAAAAGAAAGTTTACCCTGAATGGGTAGATTCAATTTCTCCTCCATCCAGTTTTGGAAACCCTATTTTCCCTACATTCAATGGATCAGGCGACCCTGAACAACATTTGACGCATTACGTGTCTTGTTGTGATCCTATGATGGGAACTCCAGAACAACAAGAAGCAGTGAAACTCAGATGATTCATGCGAACCTTGCAAGGACCAGCTTTTGTCTGGTATACAAGCTTGCAATCCCGGTCAGTCATCGGATGGGAGGATCTTCGTCAAAAATTCCTTCTTCAGTTCAGCTCAACTTTGCCAAAAACGACAGTTTTCGATCTTACAAACTGCAAGCAAAGGGAGAATGAAAGAGTCTCCGATTTCATTGCTCGTTGGAAGGGATTAACGTATTCCTTGAGTTTATCACTCCCTCAGGAGGAATTGTTGCCAATCTGTGTGGCAAATTTGCGTGACGAATTACGCACACCATTGATCCCTGTGAAATACACAGGAGGGTTTCGAGACCTTACTTCAATCTCTCAACAGATTGAAGATTCCCTTATGTAGGCTAAGGTTAAATCTCGTGTAATTCCATCAGCTCCAGGAAGAAGAATGGGTAAAGCAGAAACTGCTACAGTTATGCTTAAACAGGCACCTGTACCTATTTCTACTTCAAAACCTTCATCTTCTCGAAGGGCTCCACCTCCTGAACGCCAACAACAAAGGCTGTTTCATCCAAATGATCAAAAAGATCAACGACGAAAACAATTTGAGGATATGAAGAGTAAAACATACTCTTTCCGAAGTGAGCAAGTTCCTGGTTACTTCATTTCAGCTCTGGAAAATAATTTGGTTCAATTACCAGTGCCGAAGAGACCAAACAAGGAAGGAGATGAAGACTGTCCCAATTATTGTCCCTTTCATCAAATGTTGGGACATCCCATCCAGGAATGTTTTGTCTTTAAAGACCTCCTGCAAAAGATGGTCGACTTGGGACAAGTCAAATTGAAGGGTTCTTCAGCTCATGTAGCGTGTATTACCGCTACAGATCCCGAAGAAGGAGGCGAGTGGCAGGAAGTCAAAAGCAAAGCTGCGAAAAAATATGATGATTGGATGGTCAGAAAGACAATCAATCGGACCCATTCCATTTTGCGAACACAATTGAAAAAGACAATTGTGTCTCCTACAAAAGCTGCAGTAAAGCCTCCATCAAAGGACAAATCCTCAAAAGGGCAGCACAATTCAAAGAAGAAAGAGGAATCATGAGAAGATGAGTATGTATCAAAGCCTAAATTGTCTTTGACTCTGGCAGATTTCATGCCATCTACTTCAAAGCCACGGGCACCGTCCCACCAAACGGCACAGCCTAAACAGGCCAACCAGGCAAAGTCTTTATCAGACGAAGAATTGATCTTTGGTTCTGTTAATATGATTCAATTAACAGATTCATATTCCAGTCTTGATAAGCCTGAATTCCCTGTATCAAATAAAGGAACCCGAGGAAGTTCTAGAGGTTCAGGATATAGGGGAAGACGTGGATCTTTCCGAAGCCACTACTCTAATTCTACCCCTGCTAGCTCTGTATATACAGCAGAAACTCGTGGTAGAGCCCTTCAGCGAGCTCAAAATGAACAAGCAAGTTCTTCTGCCAATGGCCAACTCAGCTTCGGCACAGTTGTTTTGGAAGACCGATTAAATGTTCCATCTTCTTTATCTCAGCAAGCAAATGGATCTAATCAGTCTAATTTTCCAAAACCAAGGATGTTGCCAACTTCAATACAAGATGCATCAGCTTCCAAAGCATCTGCTTCCAAGGTACCTGCTAAACCGCATATTCCTATTGGGAAACGCAGGCCTCTAGATCAAAAGTATGATATATTGAAACACTTGGCCCAAGTACCAGCCAAATTATCAATTTTGGATGCTTTGAATCTATCAAGAGATCTTCAGGAAGCACTCATCGAAGCCTTGTCAAGTCCTCAAGAGTTTGAAGCTGAAATTGCTGCAGCTGAAATTTATCACATAGAGAATAATCCTGCAGAATTCCATGCAGTGATATCTTTTACTGATAAAGATGAAGATGATGTTGTGCATGGGCACATAAAACCTTTATACCTATCTGGAAAAGTCAATGGTATAGATGTTCGAAGAGCTTTTATTGACAATGGTTCAGGAGTCAACCTCATGCCCATTCGCACACTTCGTCGATTGGGCCTCACAGAATCTGATTTATCTCCTTCTACCATGATGTTGCAAGGATATGATAAAAATGAACAAGAACCACTGGGAGAAGTTACGCTCAGAACTCAGTTTGGAGATCTTGTTTCCAATTCGGATTTCATTATTGTTGATCAAGACTCAGCTTTCAATATCTTGCTTGGAAGACCCTGGTTACATCAGCATGCAGCTATTCCGTCATCATACCATCAATGTCTCAAATACTGTTTCGATGGTAAAGTTGGAACATTGTATGGTGATAAGGCCCCGTTCAAGACATGTGAGTATCAATACATTGAGGCGGAATTTTATCACATGAAGGGAAGAGAAAAATCTACAATAAAGGAAATTACCAAAGTTAATGCTCCATATGGTTTGGAAAAAATTCCAATAAATCCATTTTCACATGTGAGTACAGATTATGTGTTACCTATCAGTCAAATTGACAAAATAGGCCCAAATCAAAATACTCTTATGGAAAGATCCATAATGTCAATTACGGCAATCGAGCCAGACAACATGGGAGAAATTGGTAACTTACCAAGCAGTGATGAAAGCATAAGTGGTGACGTTTTCATTTCGTCTGCTGAAATCCAACAAGTCTATACTTCGCTAATCAGGCCAGAAGAAGTTATAGCAACACCAGAGGTAAATATTGATGTCGATTCTCAATCCATCATCTCCTCTTTGATTCCCAAAGAAGACCCTTTATCATCAATAGGGTCGGAAATGGAAGCTTCTTCTTCAAAATGTGAAAATTTTGACATCTCTTATGATCATGAGAATTTCGTTTTTTCATCTACTTTGCAAGTAGAAACGGAAGAAATAACACATGATGAAGAGGAAGAGGAAGATCTTAGAGATGCTGCTCTAGCATTTGAAGAGGGTATCTCTACCACTGTGGATGAACTCAGAGAAGTAAATCTGGGTACAGAGAAAGATCCACGCCCCACTTTAATTAGTGCGGCCATGAACCTTGAAGAACAAGAGATGTATATTTCTTTTTTTAAAGCAAAATAAAGATATTTTTGCTTGGAATTATAAAGAGATGCCTGGCCTTGATCCTGATGTTGCCACCCATCATTTGGGTTTGCCAAAAGAACATCGAGGATTCAAGCAAGCCGCGAGAAGAACACACCCAACCTATGCTTCCAAAATCGAGGCTGAAGTGGATAAGCTTATCAAAGCTAACTTCGTCAGAGAAGTTCAATATCCCAAGTGGTTGGCTAATATTGTCCCTGTAAAGAAGAAGAACGGACAAATTAGGGTTTGCATCGATTTCAGAGATCTTAATCGGTATTGTCCCAAAGATGATTTTCCAGTTCCGATTACAGAACTCTTAATTGATGCGACGGCTGGATATGAAGTACTTTCTTTCATGGATGGGTATTCTGGATATAATCAGATCCGAATGGCCCCAGAAGATGAGGAATATACAGCCTTCAGAGCTCCTCAAGGTGTGTTTTGTTACCGGGTGATGCCCTTTGGTTTAAAGAATGCAGGTGCAACATATCAACGCGCCATGCATCGTATCTTCAAACCTTTTCTAGGGAAATTTGTTGAATGCTATGTAGATGATCTGGTGGTTAAATCCAAACAACGTTTTGATCAATTGGCTGATTTGGAAGTCATATTCCACAAGCTTCGACAACATAATTTGAAGATGAACCCCTTAAAATGTGCTTTTGGGGTAACCTCAGGAAAATTCCTCGGCTTTGTTGTACGCCATCGTGGTATTGAAGTCGATCCTGAGAAGACCAAATCAATCCTTGGTATGTCACCTCCTCATAATTTGAAAGAATTAAGAGGACTTCAAGGACACTTAGCCTATATTCGGCGTTTCATCGCCAATTTGGCAGGCAAAAGTTTACCCTTTACCAAATTATTGAAGAAAGGAGTCACTTACCAGTGGACTAAAGAATGTCAAGAAGCATTTGATGTTCTCAAGAAATACCTCTTAAGTCCACCAGTACTCATGCCACCTGTTGAGGGTAGGCCTCTTATCCTCTATGTGACAGCTTTAGAGCGATCATTGGGTGCCTTTCTTGCTCAAAAGAATGATGCTGGGAATGAAAATAGTCTCTACTATCTCAGTAGAACTATGCTTGAAGCAGAAACCCGGTATTCGAGTATTGAAAAATGCTGCCTAGCATTAATCTTTGCAGTTCAGAAACTGAGACACTACCTGCAACATCACGAGGTCCAATTGGTATCTCGTAATAATCCACTCAAATTCATCCTTAGTCGTCCAATGCTTACAGGACGTCTGGCAAGGTGGGCGGTTATTTTACAGCAGTTCGACATCCAGTATGTGTCTCAAAAGGCAATTAAGGGCCAAGCTCTGGCTGATTTCCTGGCTGAACACCCTTCAGTGGAAGACACGTATTCAGATATCGAACTCCCTGATGAGGAAGTTTTTTCTATTCAAGAGAGTCCTCAAACATGGGAAATGTATTTTGATGGTGCTTCTAGAAGTCCAACAGGGAAGAAAATGGAAAATCCTAAATTCAACAAAGTTGGTTTAGGAATTGTGCTCATTTCTCCAGATAAGGCAGTGTTACCTTATTCCTTTTTGTTGTGGGAAGGTGGTACCAATAATGAAGCTGAATACCAAGCTCTCATTGCAGGCTTGGAGTTTGCACTTCAAGCACAAGTGAATCACTTAAAGGTGAAAGGTGATTCAGACCTGGTAATCAAACAAATCAATGGGGATTATGCCATCAGAAAAGAAGAATTAATCCCTTTGTATGATTACGTCAGAGAGTTAATGTCGGAATTCCCTACAGAACCGACATTTTCTTATGTCCCAAGATCACAAAATGCTCAAGCTGATGCACTGGCTAATATAGCCACAGCTTTAGCAGATCCAAATCGGGACGAGACAACCATCTGTATTGCCCACCGTCGTGCAATTTCACCTTATGTTCAAGTCAGAACAGAGGAAATTAATGAAATTAGTCCCATTCCTGAACCATATGGTCATACTACAGGATGGATGTCACCTATCATGGAATACCTTCAAAATGGAACACTTCCACCTGATAGAGCCGAGAGAGAACAAATTCGGCGACGTGTGGTCAATTTTACTCTTTATGATGGTCCAAACCACCTCGAGAAAATTCTCTACAAACGTGGTTTTGATGGAGTTCTCTTCAGATGTATTGATGGTGAAGAGATAATGGCTTTCATAAAAGAAGTGCATGCAGGAGTCTGTGGTGCCCACCAGTCTGGACATAGATTTTCTGATCAAATTCGAAGGCTTGGATACTTCTGGCCTTCAATGATACAAGATTGTGTTAATTTCACAAAGAAGTGTCATTCATGCCAAGTATATTCCAACTTCATTCATCAACCTCCAGAGTTGCTTCATACAGCTAAATACTCATGGCCATTTTCCACATGGGGAATGGATGTGGTAGGACCTTACCCTTCATCTACGGCCAAGCAGTTTAAGTACATTCTTACTGCTACTGATTTCTTTTCGAAATGGGCAGAGGCAGTACCTCTCAAAGAAGTCAGTTCTAAATGCATTGTTAGCTTCATCAAGTCTAACATCATTACTAGATTTGGTGTCCCTCATACCATATTGACAGACAACGGCACCAACTTCTGTTCTTCTGAGGTAAAGAGATTGTATCAAGAATACAACATTAAGTCCAACCATTCATCTCGATATCATGCAGTGGCTAATGGCCAGATAGAGGCCTTCAACAAGACTCTTTCAAATATACTGCAAAAGATGGTGGATAAAGATAAGAGGTCATGGCCTGATAAACTCTATCATGCTTTATGGGCTTATCGGACTACCACTCGCAATGCAACGCGGTCTACTCCATATTCATTAGTATATGGAACAGAAGCAGTCTTGCCAATTGAAGTTCAATTGCCCTCACTCAGAATAGCCATTTGTGATCAGTTATCAACAGATGAGCAATCCCAAAAGCGGTTGAATGAATTGGAACAGTTAGATGAGAAAAGATTGTGCACTTTGCACCACTTGGAAATCTATCAGAATCGAATAGCACGAGCTTTTAACAAAAAAGTTCGTCTTCGTTCATTCATTCAGGGAGAATTGGTATTGGTTCTCAGAACACCAATGATACCAGGAAAGAAGCCTCCCAAGCTTGAACCAAAATGGGAAGGACCTTATTCAGTACATAAGGTCTACTCCAATGGTGCGTATTCTCTGATTTCAGTGGATGGAGAACACATCACGACTCCAACTAATGCCAGATTTCTGAAGAAGTATTTTGTATAAACACAAAATATTGTTCCCAGAACCAAGACTCTTACATTTGGTTCATACAGTAATGGTCCAGTATGACCTTAAACTACAACTTCGTACAACATGACATTAAACTGTGTCACACTTCTGTCCGAGATGACACTAAACTATAATACGTCCAGCATGACGATAAACTGTACGGTCCATGCATATGACCTTAAAATATTCGCACTTATGTCCCTGCAACATGACACTAAACTGTGCAGCACCAATAGTCCTAACTGCAAGACTTTAAACTGCATAGTCCCTGATTTTGTCCTACATGACAATAAACTGTATAGAAGTTCCTATATTTTTGTCCGAGATGACATTAAACTATATTGTGTCCTAGCAACATGACAATAAACTGTGTGACACTTTCATCGTCCAACATGACGTTAAACTGTGTCAGTTCCCTTATCGTCCAACATGATGTTAAACTGTAAAAAGTCCCTCACGTCCGGAAAGACGTTAAACTATATAATCATCAAAAGTCCAGAATGACATTAAAACTGCACAATCCCCCTTTCGTCCAATATGACGTTAAACTGTATTGTCCCCATCGTCCTAACTACATGACGCTAAACTGTACAGAAAGTCCTTGATATGTCCTACATGACATTAAACTGTGCATCGTTAAGGTTGTTATTACCTCTTGTTTCTCACACCGAGTATGACTCACGTGAGCTTAGAGCGAACATCAACCATAACACTCCCTTTGGGCCACTAACCATGTGTAAGTCCCAACAAAATTTTTTATTAAGATCTTTGTCCACAAGAACAACTTGATCATTGATTCATTCTTTAATTGAACTACACGGACTTTGATCCTTGCCCTCCAGGCTGGGTATGTAGGCAACCTCCCAAAGGTTCAAGCCCAGAAACAATCTCTTCACATTGGTTCACCACCATCTCATAGATGATGATTTGTGAAACCACCCCTGGAATCAATATCTTTACATTGATTCACTTTCGTCGTTGTTATATGACGTTAAACTATACAACACTTTTGTCCGGTACGACAATAAACTACAATATTCTTTGATTTCCTCATTTGAGAAGGAACCATTATTAACATTGATTCTTTTTCAATCATGGTTTTCATTTTCAAAAGACTACGTACATACATGGTAATGCCTAAACTTTTTATCTTAGGTTAAAACCATCATTGCACTAAAGTCCCCTTTCACCCTTCACATGTACGAACCAAATTTGTACAAAGGGTAGCTCTAGAACTACGTGGACTTGATTCCCATCCTTATGGGATACGTAGGAACATTCGAGTGTCCCTCGAATCCAGTCCCAAGTCTTTTGGGCCTAACCCCAAATTTCACTTTCAGTCCCTTGGCTGAAAAGTCTTCATGAAAACACACACTGTGTATTCATTATTATGGTCCGAATTCTATGACCCTAAACTAAGATCACTCATACTTTCGTCCTGCACGACGTTAAAATGCATTTCAAGAACTACGTATGGCTTGATTCTCATTCTTATGAGATACGTAGTGAAGTCCAAGTTTCAATTCAGGACCCAGCCACAACATGAAAGTGTTTTTCATTGACCTATGTATCTCTATATACATTTTAAAATACCCATCTTTATGTATTATAATCCTAACATTAAATATTTTCAGATCTTCATAACCCTTTTCATGACTTCTAGTCACAAAAATGTCAATCTTCTGAGAATTCTTTTGCCTGACTATGCAGCACGTGCCCATAGGTGGCCTTGCATAAACAGTCCACATAAAAGACTTGTCAGCCAAGAGATGCTATTTATTTGACCATGCAGCCAATGCCCATAGGTGGCCCTGCATGTTTTCAACCCCCTAACGGGTTTGTTAAATAATAGTAACTTCATTCTTGGGAAGAATGCCTCTTTTGTCCTTATTTGTCTTAAACGACAGTATGTAGGGATCCGCAAAAATAGCCATCCTTAACGTATTTGTCCCATATCCTTTTTCATGATCTGAAAGTATTCAAGTCTATGGTTTATTCTTCTTCCCTACGTTTGGGTCAGACCTTCGTAGGAGTGATATTCATCCAGTTCTTCGATATTCTTGTTTGGAAATATCTTCTCCATATTCAAGTACCTCTTTCCATACAACAAACTCTATGCTTTAGAAAATTTGAATCTCCATAAACATTCACTGGCTTTTAGCACTAGGAAAGTAAATTTCTGAGAGTTCTTTTGCCTAACTATGCAGCACGTGCCCATAGGTGGCCTTGCATAAACAGTCCACATAACAGACTTGTCAGCCAAAAGATGCTATTTTATTTGACTATGCAGCCAATGCCCATAGGTGGCCCTGCATATTTCAACCCCCTAATGGGTTTTGTTAAATAATAGTAACTTCATTATTGGAAACTACTTCTTCTAATGCTATTTAGCTCTTTTTCATATCATTCCTCAGATTCAAATATTCTTAAGCCATAGTTTACATTTTTTCCCTCATACTTGAGTATGGTAAATATGTTTTCAGATAAATTGTCAAGGAATTGAATCCATTTTAATCCATTTTCGGTCAAAGCTATTTCGACCTTAAACATTAGCCCCTTTATGTCCGGCGTGCATGACTTTAAACTGCCCACACAAAAGACAAAGGAACTCTGAATAAAAGTCAAGTTCCAGCTCACTAAATATACATTTTTTGTATGATTTAGGTAATATTGAGCAGTTAAAAGGTTCAAAGTTTGTAGGGTTATTTGTAATAATCCTAGTAAAAATCAAACTATGCTTACTAGGCCCATTGGCTTAAGTAAATTTGAAGCAGGTAATGGAAGAATGCAGGTACAAATGATTGAAGACAAAAGTGTTTTTCATTGATACACAAGAGTTAGAAGGACATCCACAGACTGGAGTCTCTTCTCTTCTTTCAAGAATTACAAGAGGCTTTCAACATAACACTTCATTTGATTTACGGCATCCCGAACTTCATTAGAAACCACCTAGAATTCATTCATTCAACTGGATACAATAAGAGATGCAGTGATACCAGCTCTTCTTGGAACAATTGTAAAAGGATGTTCTTGAGTGCGGTTTGAGAAAATTTTCTGCTGATCAAACAGTGACTCTGTTTCTGTCCAAGAGACTTGGAAGATGGATACGTGGATTTGAGAATGGAGCATTGGAAGTAAAGAGCCATTTGGAGAGAGTACTCTTTTCAGATATTGCTCTAATACCATGTTTGTCTTCTCTCCACCAACCGGCAGTGGAAAACATTTCAGCCCATGGGTTTGCCATTTTCATATCTGCAAAGGAATGACATGGAGGAAGAATTTGAAAGTTCACACCATTGTTGTTACTCTTAATGCACAGCATAACCGAAATACAGAAGTAGCAGTGCAGCTGCATCTCAGGTGTATAATTGTTTGCATTTGGAACATTGACTCCTTGCAAATGACCATGAACACACAGAGACAGGTAAATGCTCTGTGGGAAATTAAGATGATATTTCTTCAAATACTTATCCAAATCTGGGAAAGTGCTGTCGCAGATATCATAGTAATCATGGACAATAATGTTCATCATGTCATCAATCCGCTTGCTAGCCAGTTCATCAGCCATTTCAATTCCCTTGGGAACCACTGAATCTGCACAAAAGATGAATAAACTAACTCTTAAATGGGTTTATTTTCATAAAATTTGTAAAGAAATTTGGAAAAATGGCTAAGGCATTTAAGTCGCGCAAGTCTAAACATGGCGCGCAAGTATTTGTGTGTCGCGCTAGTTTTTGACGCGCAAGTATAAACCGCGCAAGTACAAATACCTTAACAGTGGCGCGACATCGAGGAAACCCTAGAAAACAGAGCAACCTGCGCGGCGAGAGCTCGAGAAGGGATGATGTCCGGAAATCTGGATACTTGTACGGAGGTGAGGCCGTGTATTTATAGGCTCGGAAGCCTACCTGCGCGCCGTACCCAGAGCAATTAAGGCCTGCGCGACGCAAACTTGCGCGCCGCCCTTTGCGTACTGAAAACTTGCGCGCCTCCCTTTTCCTTTGGAAGGATTCGATTTCCTCAGAGTCAAATCCTCATTTCTCTACGGATCCAACTCTGAGGGGGGACTTTTGTTGACGCTCCTTTCGTCACAGAATCTAAAGATCGGAAAAGGGAATATCTCAGCTGAAAGTGATTCATTCTTTGAAGAAAACATCAAAAATCGACAAAGGGATGAAAAAGGAGAACATTACCCATGTATCGCGCAAGTTCCCTCTTGGTCGCGCAAGTACACTTGCGCGCCGCCTCAATACTTGCGCGACTCCTCATGTTCGTGCAAGGGACTTGCGCGACATATGTGGTAACCGCCCAGTAACCGCCCGGGGTCTTCTTTTGCCTATAAATAGACCCTGTGGGCCCCCCATTCGAGAGGATTTTTTTTCCAGAAACTCGGATTGAAGCTCCCGACGCCCAAGTCTCTTCTCAAAGCTTCCAGAACACCTCTTAAGCCATTTCACCCTTCCTATTCAAGATTCAGTCTTCAAGATACTCTTCAAAGCCATTTATGGCATGATTTCTTGGTTTGACATCCTTATCTGAAAGGAATTCTGTGAAATATCTCTCAAAACCTAGTGATTTAAACATTTTTATGTCACCAAAGATTGAGAGTTCATTCATTCAACCTCATCCTTTAAAATGAGAGAATCCTATCCTGGGTCTCCTTTTCAGGAATAATCCCCAGTTATAAAACCTTTGATCTTGGGCATCTTTCTTAAGAATAAGCCCCAATCAAGTCCTTTAATCTTGGGCATCCTCCTCAGGAGTAAGCCCCAAACCTTAATCCCTAACCTGGGTCTCCTTTTCTGGAATAAGACTCAGTCATAACCTTGGGCTTCCTTTTCAGGAGTAAGCCCCAAGTCCCCTAACCTAGGCTTCCTTCTCAGGAATAAGTCCTAGTCATAAATCTTCGGCATCTTTCTTAGGAGTAAGCCCCAAGTCTCTTAAAATTTCTCTTAACCAGTCATAAATTACCTTTGATTTGGGTTTCCTTTTCAGGAATAAAATCCAATCATAAGTCCCCTCCTAATTTGGGCATCCTCCTTAGGAGTAAGCCCCAAGATTAGAGTATTCAAATCTCCATGAAGCACATATAACTTTGTGGACCCTGTTCTTGGATTTTCTCCCTAAAAGTAAATCCTAAACCTTCGTCTATCTGGGCAATCATCTATACATAAGCCCCAAAACAAATTCTTATGATTGCATCTTTTATGGCATAATTGTCTAAATTTTACCAATACCTCTTGTTTCTCACACCGAGCATGACTCACGTGAGCTTAGAGTGTAAAAGTAATTATGACATTCATCTTTGAGCCATCAATCATAAAACATCATATCCCATTCCTCGAACTACATGGGTTCTGATTCCTTTTTCAAAACAAAGGATATGTAGGTAGCCCATTTATGGGTTCGATCCCAACATTGAAATAATCTCTGTCCTTCTGAATGACGATAAACTTCAAGTGCCCCACTGAGTGGCTTTAAAACCAGCCTGGTCATCAAAATAACCAAGAGACTTTTATATAAATGTTTTGAAGGATACCATTGACCAAGAATCTCTAAACAAATATAGATGATTCTATATTGATGAAGAACCTCGAATACATATAAAAGATTCTCTAAATTTCTTGCATATTTAATCATTGATTGTTAAAACTAAAGGAAAGCTCATTTTATACTTGGTAATGTAATAAGGATTCACGAACTTAACTTAAATCTATAAAGAGAGTCCCGGAGTAGACAATAATTCCCCTCAAAAAGGTGTGATGAGTCCGACCTCCCATCCTCTCGACCAATGCAAATTCCTAAGCCTCATTAACCCACAAGCTAATGAGCACCTGCCTTTGGAAAGTAGGTCCAAACGGATGTGGAATCATTGGATGTTTCCGGTTCTACGAACAAACCCGTTAGAAACCGATTGGAACGTTTGAATCTCCCGTCCAGGAGGTAATCCCCGGATTCCGCGCGAAACAATGTATTAAATGGTTTTGGAAAATGGTATCTTTTTGAACGGATTCATTATTTCAATATACTAAAATGTTATATTGTGATTGAAATGTGGAAATATTATGTTTCCTTTATGCATGTTTTATGTGATACGTTTATGTTATGGTTCTTTGTAATTTTTATGAAAACGGGTGGTTCTGTGATAAACTAAGGACGGGTGAGCCCAATATAGCTCTCCAATGCATTGGGTAACGTGAAGGAGTGAAACGTTAAGGTTTCCCCGAAGAGATTTAGGGAATATACTGTGATGGGTATTACAAATGTAACCAAGATGGTTACTGCCTATGTAAGAATGTTATGAATGCCTCAAGTTACCTTTTATGTCTTATGATTTCGATGATTTATTCATGATTTGATGAGGTATGTTAAAGTGCCTATGTTTTATGGGTAAAGTATGATTTCATTCTTATGTATATATGAAATTATGTTTCCTTTCCATATTTTTATAACCCTTACTGAGCTTTTTATGATCATCCCAAGTTTTTGAAATGTTTTTCACAGGTCAAGGGAAGGGTACATGATTTGATGACAGTGTCAAGGATGTTTCAAGAGAGAATCCATGTTTTATTTTAAATATGTTTCCGTTGATGGGAAGAATGAATACTATCTTTCATGTAACCACTTTGTCTAAATGTGTAATGTAATGCATGTTTCATGATCTAATTCTCTAAAACTCTAAACCTGAAAATATCCTCAATGTGTAATCTTGTAATAACTCAAGATTAAGTTAGGATTAAGGTTTGGGCCTTATAGTTGGTATCAAAGGTCGGTTTATATAACTTTAGAGGTTAGGGTATTCTTTAAGCGTAAGGGACATTACCATAATGGTTAGGATTTCAGAAAGAGTCCTAGTTTTAGATAAAGTGAATGAGTAAGTATATCTAAGTGTTTATCTTCCTCATTAGTACATGATGGTTATGTTGATATACTCACACTGACCTTTTTGGTTTTAGTAAATGGCTGGATCTAGCAGGCACCAAAGTGACAATGGGTTTGAAGGAAACTATGGTGGTTCTCTGATTAAGAGACTGGATGAGATGGGGGATTCAATGATGAATCCCATGGTTATTCTAAACCAACTATCATGGATTCATGATCAGCCACTTCAACCTTGGTGAGTTCTCTAATGCATCATGTACGAGATGGCCAACTCGATGTGGAAATTCAGGTAATAATTATTAAGGTAACCATTAGGGTTTATATGATCCTTACTTTTTAGGTAATTATGGGTTACTCTATGATATGATGGAAAATGAAAGGCATGAGATAAACTTGAGGTTAAAATATGTTATGATCATCTTTGAAGATTTTATCTCATTTTGGGGGAATGTTTTAAGAATTATATAGTTTTGGAAAAAGGACAACACGCAGACCGTGTGACTACCCGTCGCGTCGGACAAAGCTGTGGGAATCAAACCCACGACCAAAGTGCGACTGGTATTTATCGCCTACCACTAGACTACGTGAAGTCCCTAGTTAGTTTGACTGATTCTTTTTAGTTATATGATTTTATTAATTAAGAGTAAGTTGATTTTGGGTTATTTATGAAAATGATTAACCTATCATGGAGGATATGTGATTAGGTTAATTACTTTTCAATACGAGACTTTAGGAGCAACTGATGTTGTTTGGAGATAAATGTTACGATTTAACTTGGAAGACTATGTGACTAAATCCCTCAAATATTTGGGTTTCAATCTTAGTTTGGTTTACTTTGAAGAATTTTATGGACAAATTGTTTATCGAATGGTCCTCGTTGAACTTTGGGTTTTGTTGGAAAAATTTTGGAGATTAAGAATAGATTTTCTTTTTATAAAGGGTTATCCTTTTCTGGATTATCTGATCATGTACTAACCTTTTTGGTTTTGGTTTTGGTTAGAGTCTAAAGACATGGGAAGTATATAGTTCTCTATTGTGGATTAGGTGATTCTCTAGAAGTTGATGATAGTACTCTTAATGCGAACAAGTCTCCCTAAATACTCGTCTTTTGGAAAAGATATGAGTTTGATTAAGGAATCTAGTAAAATTTAGAAGTCAACATAAAAAGTATGTATGTTTCCTTATGTTTTATTTAAGCTCAAAAATAAATTCCTCAATAAAAAGTAACCTAAAGAACAAATGTTGTCTATTAATGTTTCCTACTGGGGAACCCAACACCGTTTAACCCATCACAAGTTTGTGATTTTCTTATTGTTAACTTTCTCCTAAACATGTTTTCTATCACTCTCCATCAGAACATGACCCTATGTTTTCTCCTCCATGTCCATATTTTTCTACATTGAATCCCAGTATGGGTTAACTCGGGTGACCTTTGTACTTATCTTTCTTTATTTTAAAGTGATTGTTTTACCGACTCTTGTTCCGATGTGGGACTTTCAAGGATGTTTCCAAGCTCAATTTTAAAAATTACTAGGACGCAATTCCCAAAAGGGGGGAAGGATGTAACACCCCAGGTAAATAAAGAATATGACATTTTCATATTTATCCATATTTGTGAATAAAGTATTAATATTACTTTAAAGGGTTTCTATGTTCGATAGCGTACCCGATACACAACAAAGAGTTTCATTGAAATCTTACGTTGCACGCTAGTAATAAAACAATATTATTTTAAATGGTAGTTAACATGTAGACATTGTATTGGTTGGAATGGATAGAAATAATTACAATATTATTATATATGTTTTTAAATGTTTTTACATTTATCCAACAAAAGATAAAGGCTTAAAATACGGAAAGAATTCAATTTTAGGCGTATATGCCCTAGTTTTCACTAAAGGTTCACTTATCGCCTTTTGATGGTGAACCATCATTAAGTATAGTTTTGTTCACTCTTATACATTCTATTGGACCAAAATAAAACTCTTCTTAATAATTGGGACATCAAAATTTACTTTGTGTAAATTTTTTGGTATCTTTCCTATAAAGTTCATTTTTTTAATGAATAGTGTAAAATGTTGTATTTTAATTCAAAACCTCTTTTTAATATAATTTGTTTATATGATTAGATTATCTTTTGAATTGGTTTTAAAGTGAAATTAGAAAATATTTTTACCATTAAATCCAGTAGTGGTCGTTGGAATTAATTTCACTTTGAAATCGGACTTAAACTAGTGTCAATCTTTTGATACTTATTGTTTAATAAAAACACGCTATTTGCTCTGACAGCGGAAATTAATTATTAAATTAATTAATGTGACTTATATGTTTTGAATTTCGTAAAATAGACTTCATTTTTGAATTCTGAATATCTAATATATCTTAGAGTTAATTTTTGGTAATTTTCTGAAAAACTCCAATTTTTTTATGAATAGTGAAACCACAAAGTGGTAATCAAGCAAACTGATTTTTCAGTTAAATGAATGTTTACCACTAATGTGTACTGAATTTTGAAAATCCGACATACATGGTTGTCATTAGTATGTAAAATGTGGTTCAATGGGATGAATATAATTTTTTGATGAATAGTAACTTTTTTTCATTAATCGCGATTAGATGTAATTAGTGTAATTTAAGGTAAAAATGATATTATAAAAATATTAAAACACCATGACACATGTCCTACCCCTATTGGATGATTTATGGACGACCAAGACAACCCATTGGTCAATTTAGGGGACCCTATGGAGCCTCTTGGGTGAGATAATGACTTTAATGCCTTTTTTTAAATAAAGGTGAAAATGACACTAACATAAATTGTTTTACTAAAACAATTTTTAGAAGGGGTTATACTAATCATATTTTTGCCTATAAATACTCTTTGGAAAGATAAAAAGATTTCCTACATCAGGATATTTTTGTTATAATTTTTAGACATTAGATAATGTAATTTAATTATGACATCATGATGATGCAACGATGACCTCATTAATGAACAGTTTAAATAAAATGAAAATATAATATAAAATCTAAGACCTACACTTGTCCAAAAACTATTGGATGGGAATATTTCTAAGACTTATCATCTTATATTTGAAATATATCAATGTGGGACCTTAGAAATTCGAATAACCTTTGAAAATAAAATAATAGTTTCATGATTTCCCAAAGTGCCCCTCCTCTCCTCTTATAAATGTCCCCCACCTCTACCTCATTTCACACACTCCTCAAGCCTTTTTCTCGGCCATACCCTGCCCATTTACTCTCTCCACATCCCTCTCCTCATCTTATAGGATTCCATTTGGGCAGAATCCTTTTAAAGGAAGCCTTTAGGCTCAAATCAAAAGGAGTTACACTTTTAAAGGTAATTCATTCTCTCATGTTCATTTGTTTTATTTTTCTTCTCCAACCCCCCTAAACTCATTTTATTTACTTCTTTTGTAAGAAAACAGTATCTTAAATATACTATGATGTTTTTATAAGATTTATTCGAGATACACTCTCAGACAACTACATCAAATGGTTAAAGAACATACGGTTTCCGTGGATGGAAAAATTCTGCCTCCCGAAACGATGATTGTTCAATACTCATTTAACACCTTCAATGGTGGCCATTATGATGTAAATATTTTTATATATGATAAATAATATGTTTATGTTTTACTTAAGCTTCTTTATTTTTCATTTTTGGCTTAATTTTATGGCTTCTATTATGGGTATAAGCGATATCTTCATTTTAGGAAGTGCGGACTACCGCCCCCTCAAAGTGATGTGATTCGTTAATGCCATACGTGGGACGTATAAAGGATGGATTTAATGTTATTATATATTATGTTATACTGGAATTATTATATACCTCTATATCATTATTATTTCTTTCCATTAAAGTATGAGTTAGAAATGAAAGTAGCATTCATGCGTATGTACGACTTACCGTCTCCATGAACGGTGCATTTGATTTCTTATCCCCAAATGTAATGTACTATTATAAGTACATGTATATAATGGATATATATGATGAATTATACATCTAAATGATGAATATAATTCTGGAATTAAAATATACATACCTCTCATTTAGTTTTAGTTCCATTAATATGACAAAGAAATGAAAGTAGCGTTCATGCGTACGTACAGCTTACCGTCTCTATGAACGGTGCATTTTATTTCTTACCTCTAAATGATTATGTGATATTATAAATACATGTATATTATAGATATATATGATATATATGATATCCAAATCAGGAATTTAATTCTTTATATAAAGAACCTTTGACCACTCGAACAACATGTAATTGTAAGAAGTCCACTTTCGACTTAAGAACCAAATATCAACAAAACAAACATTATTAACTTAAATGATTACATAATATTTATAACATGTCAATAATTGATATAAAAGGAATAATGAACCTGGAAAAGGTTCTTAAGAAAGTAGAAATTAAATCAAGTTTATTATTCAGGACGTTAAAGAATGATCGAGTCAAGTCGGACCCGAGGTAAGGGATCCTACTCCTCTGTTTCTTTTTAAGTACGCTCTTTTATGTCATTCCTTTTAAAGCTCAACATTATTGTTATTGGGATGTTCTTTTATATTACTCTTACTGTAATTTTTATATGATGAGAGACCCTATTCTCTCTCATCAATCCATTTTGGAAGTTTTATGTGGCGCCGTTAGGCTGCCGAGTTTTCATAAGAGATTTTTCATCTCACTTTTATTCCCGTGAGATTTATGCTACATTTGCCACAATTTCCTTTGAGTGGTGTATGTACTGCCCATTATTTTACTCATTGTGTAATATACTTTCTTTTATGAGTATTTACATCAATTTTGTATTGTAATTCTTTCACGAGGTGTATGTTTTGAAAGATACCCATGTCGGTAAGGGAACCTTTCACCCTCCTCATTTTAAAAGACTTCGTTTGTTATGTCTTTTAATTCACATAATATTATGTTGGGATATGTTCTTATATATCCTGATTGATGTAAATTTTATTTCCAAGTGATGAGATTCCCTTTCATCTCTCATCAACTCATTTTCTGAATTTTTGATGTTACGCCGTTTAGGCTGTCGAATTTTACCAAGGGAACGTTTTAACCCAATTTCGATTTCTTTGGGTTCAACTTGTAGTTATTGAATATATCATCCTATGAATATGTGTGAATGACCTTTTATTGTTTTACACTTAATATCCAAATATATTGGGTGTATTTATATTTGTCACACATAATTTTTTGATTGAATTATCCTTAACTTAAGGATACCTTCTTTATAAGGGATTTCATCACATTTTACATCCCTATTGAGAATTCATTGTTGTTATGCACCAATTCACTCTTATATGGTGTATATAATATCCTTTGGAATATTATATCATGAATCCATTTATTCTCATGATATTATAAAGTTCTGATTTAAAGTTATTCCTCAATTATTGTATTCAAGTGTCTCTAATTTTGGTAAAAACCCTTTAACCAAAATATCACTTTAAATGTTTTAATGATTTGTTCTTATTAATATCCATGTTTTCAAAATGGTTTTAAGGATTTATTTATATGGATATTAATGGTTTACAATGTTTAAAGCTTCAAGGTGGTATGGGACACTTTGATTCAAAAATCTCTTTATTAAATGTTTTAAATGGTTTTGGAAAATGGTATCTTTTTGAAGGGATTAATTATTTCAATATACTAAAATGTTATATTGTGATTGAAATGTGGAAATGTTATGTTTCCTTTATGCATGTTTTATGTGATACGTTTATGTTATGGTTCTTTGGCATTTTTATGAAAACGGGTGGTTCCGTGGTAAACTAAGGGCGGGTGAGCCCGATATAGCTCTCCAATGCATTGGGTAACGTGAAGGAGTGAAACGTTAAGGTTTCTCCGAAGAGATTTAGGGAATATACTGTGATGGGTATTCCAAATGTAACCAAGAGGGTTACTCCCTACGTAAGAATGTTATGAATGCCTCAAGTTACCTTTTATGTCTTATGATTTCGATGATTTATTCATGATTTGATGAGGTATGTTAAAGTGCCTATGTTTTATGGGTAAAGTATTATTTCATTCTTATGTATATATGAACTTATGTTTCCTTTCCATATTTTTATAACCCTTACTAAGCTTTTTATGCTCATCCCAAGTTTTTGAAATGTTTTTCACAGGTCAAGGGAAGGGTACATTATGTGATGACAGTGTCAAGGATGTTTCAAGAAAGAATCCATGTTTTATTTTAAATATGTTTCCGTTGATGGGAAGAATGAATACTGTCTTTCATGTAACCACTTTGTCTAAATGTGGAATGTAATGCAAGTTTCATGATCTAATTCTCAAAAACTCTAAACCTGAAAAGATCCTCAATGTGTAATCTTGTAATAACTTGAGATTAAGTAAGGTTTAAGGCTGGGGCCTTATAATTCCTCTCTCTCTTAAGGATGTAGATACCATTACTTACAATTCGAGAGTGATTCATATGTGAATGAAGTAGAATTTGAGGCTAAATTAATAAGTAAGTGCTTTTTCTTTACATTTATCCAAGATTTATTCTTCTTTATCCCTCTATTAGAATCATGTATCTAATCCATTTGGGATAGATCCATTCTATAAGATTTGAATATTGATGATATGTGGTTTTTTATTTAATAAAACTATATCTAATGATTGTTTTAGGAGTTTCAAGCTTGGTTTCTGAGGTTGTTGTTGCATTATTCATTTTCATCAAATGTTTGAGAGGTATATGAATTATCTCTCAACTACTCTTGATTATAACTTTAAGGATTGGTTTTTTTTCATAAATTGAATTGTGAAATTTATGTGTGATTCTTAATGAAAAACCTCTTTAGTGATGGTTTTGTGAAATTGTAAAAATTATATGGTTTTGTGGAAAGTGGCTTTTGTTCATGATTTTAAAATGATGATTTTAAATTTTTAATTTATTTTAATGGATGGAAAATTGTTTTTTGAGTTATTTTTGATAAAATAATTTTATTATTAAAATTTATTTCCATGGGTTTTGGAATATTTGGGATGAGTTCATCTGCATTAGACATGACCCTGTTCAAATGGTGTGTGAGATTAGGGTAATTGATATATTGTTACCCTATGATAACTTGGTAGATCAATGATATACTACTCATTAGTATGGAACTATCACCTAGGTATTCATATGTTTATGTGTGAAATTGTTATTCCAAATGATATTTGAGAAATGTTTTAAATACTTTTTTCATTTCCTTCCAGGGAAGACGATTTTGGATTGGAGAGTATTTTGGTTTTGATATAGGATTATTTAAATCGATTTTAAATAGTTTTATATAAATTCACTAACATGTTCTTTCTTAGTATCATGATTTGGGAAGTTATTGGGGAAATACTACTGATTTTAGAGTCATACCCTTCTTGGGAACCGTTCTGCGTTTGTAGATGTCATCAATCGTGAAACACCTAAAAGAAAGGTATCACAGTTATTTTGTTATGCCTCTTGATTACCTGGGAGTTCTTGTTGTGTTGGTTCTTGGAGAATTTAAAAAGTTTCTAATTTTATGCCTTCGGTGTCTTTGGTCTGTATTGGTTTTGTTTTCCAATTTTTACATTGATACTATTGTTGGCTGGTTTCCTTTTGAGTTATATTTCATTATATATACACATCATAGAGTGGTTTTGTTTTGTTTTATGTCAGAAGTTTTTATTTTATTTTTAAATCATAAATCATACCCTAATTTTTGATGAAGTCCTTGGAAATTATTTCTAGCCTTTGGTGTCTTGGGGATGACACCTAATGGCAGTATCACACCCGTCACTTCTAAAGAAAATGAGGAGAGATATGTTACAACTGGTATCATTTTCATTGGCCATAGAGTTAAAAAATCATTCATGTTATTCCTTGCACTGCGTTGGTATAAAGGATATTGGATTATAATAACTTGAAATTTAGAGCATAAAAAGGTGTATCTATACTATTTATGTTTAACTTCATGTAACTAGGGTTTTTGGTACATGAGTATTTTGAGAAAATTCTATGAGTTTTCACCTCGCCATCAAGCGCTTACCTATTTAGAATCTCAAAGAATTCATTGATAGAAATGAATCCCCACTAAGAGTGCATAATTCATTTTGAGTAATGATTTATGATTTGGTGAAAAAGTGTTGATTCATGAAAATAGTTGAAAATGATTTGAATTTCAAAAATCATGTTGGAATTTTAAAAAATTGTTTGAAAACAGATATGGTTAAATTTTGGATATTCTTTTTATGATATTTTTGATGTGGTAAATATGAAATATCTAAGCCTTTAGTATCTAGAGAGTGACACTAAATGAAGATTGTTTTTTATAGAGAATGGAACCATTTAGGTGTTGGTGAAACCAGCCAGAAGAGGCTGTTGTGAAAGTGGTTGCACTTGAGCCATAGGTTAACCAACAACTATTTCAAAGTATTCACCATGATTTTCAAGCTATTGAAAAAGCAAATATGTAGGATGAACCGTGAAAAGTAGACCATTTGGTTATGTTCCAAAAGAAGAATCCACCCATATTTTAAGGTGATTTAGAATCGGAGAAATGATATGCATGTCCAAATAGAATGAATCAAATCATCAATTTCCTTGGAACAATAATTAAGTTGAAAGTGAAGTGGGAAACTTATTTGTTGGAGGATCAATCATTCTAGTGTTTGGATTTAGTAGTTCAAAAAAAAATTGGACAAAGGCATTTCATTGGAGGATTTTGAAGAGTTACTACCCAAAAAAATATATCCTCACAAATTCACAATTTCTAGAATAATTACATCTTCAGTTTGAAGTTGGAGAATCTCTCATTAACAAAGAATCTGACTAGATTTATGAATTTAGTTCAGTTTTCACTGGACGTTATAGTGAGTGCATCCTTAAAGGCATGAATTTTTTCAATTGGGCCAGAAATCAGAAATTCACTCTATGATTTCTATGATTTGTATAATAGATTATATAGATATGGTCAATAGAGTGATGAAAGAAGAAAGTGATATATCGGAAAAAATGGTCAGATGAATCATTTTTATTCCAATGGGTACTAGTGGGAACCCCAATGTTGGGAACAAGAAGATGATGGAAACCTATAATTAAGTGGGAATTATATCTTAAATTCAGACTATGGGATCAATAAACTCACCTATTAGGTTTATGTATAAGCCGGTATGATTCTATTGTGGTTCTTTTGAGCATATGAAGCGATATTGTATGAAAGCACATAGATATTCTCACAATTACAAATAGACTGGACATCATCAATGTTGTTGTCATAGTTCTCCAATTTCGGGTACTAGGGACACATATCGTGCTTCTTAATCATCATATGCTTCAACGAGATAAGTGTAGAAGAATAGATCTCATCCACAGAATCTAGGAATACATGGTGATTCATAGAATATGATGACTCTTTAACCAGTGAAATCTCAATAGAATAACAAAGAGAAAAGTTCATTGAGTAACCAATTTCATGGATATAAACAAATGATAATGGATGATCAATATTTAAATTTGATGGTTAAAAGTGAAATTATTTTGTATTCTACCATTACAAAATCTTTGATTGATATGGGTTCATCCCATTCATTTATTTCTTCTCGTGTTGTTGATCATTAGGGTTTTCATGTTGAGACTATACCTCCTATTTTGATACATCAAACTCCTCTTATCCAAAAACAAGGTTAAGACTTTATACAAAAGATTTTCTATAAATATATATCTGTCTAAATTGATTTGGGGATTCTTTATCCCTGAGATGGATGTATATGGAAAAATACTATGTATGGATTGGTTGAAAATGTTTATTTCTCACATCGACTATTATACCTCAAGGGTTAGTTTTACAACAGATGATGTCATTGATCATTTCATTAGAGAAGATCAGAATTTAGAGGAAATAAGAGTAGGATTGTTGACAAAAAAGGTGGAACTATCTCATACTAATTGGTATCTTTGACCTTGGAATGTATATATGGGATCGAGGATAATGATTTTCCAACAATATTTGATCAGTTTCATAATTCTTTTCTGGATTTGTTTGGGTTTCCACCTATAAGAGAAAAAGGTTTTATGATTGAACTCTTATCAGGAACCATTCCTATCTCACTTCAATTTTATTAGATAGAACCAAAAAAATATGGAAATTGCAAGTCCAGTTGGAAGGGTTGGAAGGAAAACCCTTTATTTGGCCTAGTATATCTTTGTGGGAAGCACTAGTTCTTTTTGTGAAAAAATCCAGATGAAACTCTTAGGCTTTGTGTGGATTAAATTATGCTTAATTAAATTATGATAATCAATTGATATCCTACTCATTGAATTGATGATCTATTTGATCAATTTAGGTGAGACTAATGGTTCTCTAAAATTTAATTTCATTTTTGATATCACCGACTGTGGGTTTGGAAGGATGATATTATGAAGTAGTTTTCAATAGTATATATAGCCGTTATGAGTATATGTTTATGCATTTAGGTCTTATGAATGTACCAGATTTCCTTATGGTATTTATGAATAAAATATTTCAATGTTAGTTTAATTACATTGTGGTAGTGTTTGTGGATGAAAGAGTGGATTATTCTAGGAAACGAGACGAGCATAAGAAACACTTAGAGATATTGTTGGGTATATTCAGGGATCATTTTCTGTATGCTGAAATTTTAAAGTGTTATTTTTTATGGATCAAATAGGAAAATTTAATTGGAAATATTATTTATAAAAAATATTTTTTGGTGGATCTAGATAATATTGAGATTTAAATCAATTAGAAACCATGAAGTAATGAATTTGAGATATGAAGTTTCCTCATTAGAATTGGTTAATATCGATGTATTTTCATGTATTTTCACAAATAGCTTCCCCAATGACATATTTTATGCGAAAAAATGTTCTATTCCAGTGGAATTATGAATTTCAAAATTATTTCCAAGATCTTAAAATTCGACTCACATTAGAACATATTTTGATATTTCCATAATTAGGATAAGGCTATGTGGTGTATTGTGACGCTTCAGTATCTATGTTGGCATGTATTCTCATGAAGGGAGTTCATGTTATTGCTTAAGGATCATGGAACTTATAGTTTCATGATAAGAACTACACAGAACATGATTTGTAATTAACTGATGTGGTCTATGCTTTGAATACGTATAGTCATTACCTATTCGGTGAGAAATTTAAAGTGTTTTTGGATAATAAATATTTAAACAAATTTTATCACAAAGAGATTTTAATATAAGAAAAATAATATGGTTATATTATATTAAAATATATGACTTTGACATAATGTATATACTCGGTAAAGTGAAATACATGGCAGATGAATTAAGAAAGATGTCATATTGTTAGTTGGTGAAAGAGGCTTCATATCAAGGGAATATGATTTCCGTGATAGCTGATATGCACTTGGATTGTAAAGGTAGAGGTTGTTTTGTGGTTTTATTTCTAGTTTCTTTTATTCCTCATTTGGTTTAGAGAGTTAAAGATTCACAAAAACTAGATTATGAATGTGTTTCTATAAGGTCAAAAACTAAATGGTGGGGAGGCCATTGAGGGTTGGATTCTTAACATAAGATCAGTTTTGTGATTTTGAGATTGGATGCCAGTACCTTTGGCCTTTCAGCAATAAATTTTCTATGCTTACCACCATTGGAGAAGGAAAGTTCATCATGGAATATAAAATATGTAGAGGGAACTGAAAGTACACTTTTTGTACGGATAAAATGAGAATAAAATTGGTTGAGTTTGTTTTGAAATGCCTCACATGTTAATAGGCTATGGAAGAGCACCATTTTATAGTGGGTGTGTTGCAGTCATTACTGATTCCCATGTAGAAATGGGAACATATATCCATCTATTTTATGACTGTTCTCCCATTGACTATTTAGAAATATGATTCCTTATGGGTAATTTTGGATCGAATCATGAATTAAGATAATTTTATATTTATTCATGAATATAATATGGTGGATGACCTATCCAAAATATACATTGTGGGAGTAGTAAAAAGGAATGAGATACAGGTTTTGATAGTATCAAATTGAGATATTAGGTTTAAAAATAATTTATGGAAGTGTTTATAAAAAGACCTTGGGACTCTGTTAATTGTGGCCGTGAAGTACCATCCTCAAATGTATGGACAATATAATAGGATGATCCAAACATTGGAGGACATTATTTTGGCTTATGTAATGGATTTCAGTGGCTCCTAGAAGGAGAATATATCATTATTAGATTTCTCATACAACAAAAATTATCAGGACTCAATATATATGGACAATAATTAAGAATTTTATGGGAATCATTGTCATTCTCCACATTGTTGGGTGGAAACAGGTGAGACTTCACTGGTAGGATGGAGCCTTATGTAAAAGAAAATATAGAAAATTTAATTGATCAAAAAGATTATGGGGATGGATTAGAGTCCTCAAAAAACATATGTGAATCATAATCTATGTGTGTTTTTGTTTAATGTGAGTGATCTTGTGTTCTTGATAATCTCTCCAAAGATTGGGCATCATCATTTTGGGAAGCTGGGAAAGTTATATCCGTGATATATATTCTATTTTGAGATACTTGAAGATTTTACTGAGGTGTAATATATGTTTTATTTTCCAAAAAGGTTCAGTTAAGTACATAATGTGTTTCATGTATCTCAATTGAAGAAGTATCGACCATATCATGACTATGTGATTTGATGGTATCATGTTGACCTAGAGATAGATTCCACATTGGTTCACGTGCTAGTGTGGATTTTAGAAATGAAAGTGAAAAAATTGTATGTGAAAATAATCATTCTAGTGTGGTTTTTATGGAAACATGGTTGGACATAGGAAGAAACATGTGATCATGAAAATGAGATTGTAGAGCAATGGGCCGAACTCTTAAGGAAAATAGTGGTTTTATACTTTATGGGGATGGAAATTACCTTGGCGGGGAGACTGTAGCACCCCCAATTTTATGTAATTAACCTTTTATTTATGTATTTAAATTATATTAAGTTATTATGATATGTTTATAGAGGTTCATGGGAGATTTGAAATTATTTTGAGGATTTTCTGGAGGTGTATGATTTGAACACAATAAGTATAAACTGTGAAACACCTCCTAGGAAACTATGAAAATGAAATGGTGGGAATTAGGTAGGCACACAGTTAGTTTTATGGTTTTTACAAATAATGTGGATTCTTAGGAGAAACAATTCAAGGCTAGATAGTGGGGAATAACATGGTTGGAACATGGTTTTTATAACTGTGTGAGCCAAATGTGCGATGAGTTTTTGGTGGCAGTGGCTTGTGCATGGTTAACACATGATTAGCCTAACAATGCACCCTTAATGTGCATCATAGAATATTAGTTAAAAAAAATCAAAGATCTAATCAAATTAACCTCCTTAATACCTTGTTTTACCCTAAATATTTTATATCAGAAAACAATCTCCCTCCCATGGTTTTGTAGACCATTTCATTTGATCTGAGAGAAATTCCTAAGAGAATCAGTGAGCGTTGGAGGCCCAGATTCATTGATAAGGGCTCGTTCTAAGTCACCTGTATTTATTCTTCTTCTCTCTTCAAAAATCATGTATATAATCTATCAAGGATTGATCCATGGTATGTGATTCCAATATTAATGAGATATGGTTGTTTCAATTGAAGGGAAAAATATTTAAAGAATGTTTTAGGTGTTTTAAGCAGGGGTTTTTTGAGGATAATGTGGCATTGTTCAATTTCATCAAATATTAACAGTTGGGTGGATTATCTATTTAATCCTCTTGATCAGAACATTAAGTATTGGTTTATAATTTTCATAATTTCATGAATTAAATTTGGAAATTGATATGTGATTCTTTTTGGAAAACTTGTTGAGTGATGGTTTTGTGAAATTGTGAAAATTTGATGGGTTTTGGAAAGTGTTACTGGTTCATGATTTTAAAATGATGATTTTAAAATAATGTTTTTTGAATTATGGATTTATTTTAATTCAGAATTGTTTTTTATAATTATGTTCAGTAAAATAAATGTATTATTAGAATGTGTTGGAATGGGTTATGGCATATTTGGTTAGTGTGAGTTCATTTACATTAGACATGACACTATGAAATGGGTGTGTGCCATTGTGGAACTTGGTATATGGGAACCTTTTGTTGACATGGTAGATTGATGAGGGAATTCTCATGAGTTTGGAACTATCACTTCAGCATGAATGTGTGGATATGTGGATGTGTGGATGTGTGAAATGGGTTTTCCAAGTGGATTTGAAAAAAAAATTAAAGACTTATTTTATTTATTTCCATGGAAAAATGTTTTGGTTTTTAGCGTTTTTTGGTTTTGATATAAACTACTTTAATGTTTCTTGATTCTTTTGGATTTTATTATTGAGTAGGAGATTTGATCATGTTAGATGTTTCTCAGTTTAAGTCCTTGGGGTATTTGAGCTTTTTTGGTTTTGTTTTTTTCTTTTTTACTTCGATAATGTTATTGGTTAATTACCTATTGAGTTCTATTTCATTATACTCATGCATCATATAGTGGCTTTTTTTTGGTTTCCAGTTATGGTTGATTGTTTTATTTTCAAATGAAAAAATCATCCCCAAATTTTCTATGAAGCCCTTGGCATTTATTTCAATCCTTTAGTTTGTTGGGTATATTACCTAAAGCCAGTATTACACCTGTCACTTCTCAAGCCACTTAAGAGGGGTGGGTTTTTATAAGAAAACAATGGAATTGGAATAAAATGAATCCCCACAACTATAATATCTCAATCTATATATACAAATATCATGGAAGATTTAAAATCACTTAAATAATATCATTTTTAGAGTTTTAAAAATCATTTTATAGAATTTTTTACTTCATGCATAAGCACTATGTCAGTGTTGCATAAGAATTTAAGGCAATTATTATTTCACTAAAAATAAAAAATTATTTACCATGATAAAAAATATCATTTATTGTTAAAATTAATATTTATAACACAACATATCCCTTATTAATCCCTATTAAAAAAATTAATAGATAATAAAATAAAGATATTTATATTATTGGCTTTTCTTTATATAAAATAATGTAAAGAGTAAAAATATTATAAAATTGATTAAATGAAATTTATTATACTTTTGGATGATAATTGATGATATAAAATCATAAAATATACTAAATTAAAATTTTATGGTCATTTTTAATCCTTATCATTTTAATTTTAACTGAAATTTACTCGATATACCATTTACCTTGGTAAAAAATTACTAATGTCACTATTCATAATATCCAAAAATAAAATGGAAATATTTACTAAAGTTTGACCCCATAAGTAATTATACATAATCCATTTTTCATGATTAAATTTCTATCAGTTGCATAAAACTGTTGTAATATAAATGTGTAAAATGCAACGGAAATCATTTATTTGAAAAATGTGTTATTAACCCAAAAAAACAACTTAGGACAAAAATTAGGTACAATGATGATTAATATTAATTTCTTTAGAATACATATAATTAAATATTAATTATGTTACTTTGGGATAAAATTAAAATAATAACGAGACTTTTTAATGAAAATAAAATTACTCTTTTAACAAAATCAATATTTTTCAGTATTCACTGAAAGATAATTCTTTCTTATAAAAAAATTTCAACCAAAGATAATTTTTATTTATGATTTTAAAAATGATATTCTTTTTTTCAAATAATATTTATAAAATTTCAAGAAATTAATTACAATGGTTTTCTCACAAAAAGTAATAAAACCGATCTTTGAAGAAAACATGTTTCTTGAAATATAAAATGGGTTGAATAAAAATTAATTTCTTATTTACTAATTATAAATCCATATATTTATATTGAGTGGGAATGTTATATTTATTTTAAAATTTGGTTATTCAAATTCATACTGACAAATCCAACAACATGGTTATAATGGTAATATTTAAATAATAATATAGTAGGGTTTATTTATGATATGTGTTTCATATCTTGTACGCTATCGATTATAGTAATTATTTCAAAATCTCAGGATATTAAATTATACCCCTTTAATAAATTATGTCTTTTTAATTCAATAATAAAGTTGGTAACCAAAGGTTTAACATTTCAAAATAACTTTCTTAAAACCCCTCATCATAAAAGGGTGAATAAAACTTCCACTTGAGAAGAGAGAAAGGGAAGTACCAAGGTCATCGGGAAGAACACATGACTAGTTTTACAAATATGAAAAGATTAATTTGAAGTGAAAATATAGGCATGGAAGAAAATCATAATGTCCATATAACGATAGAGAGTGATAGAGATCATTGATCACAAGAATGTTAATGATCATGAGAAAGACAATGAACCCAAAACAATAATCCCAAGAGGTGTAGAAAAACCATAAATTAATCAGAAATAAAGGTAATATGATAACCGTTTTTTCTCAAAAACCTTTTACTTACATTTGAACAATTATTTTACCATCTAGACTAAAATAATAAGAATACATGATTAATTTTAAATTATAATTTCATCCTTTAATCAATTTCCACAACCATATCATTTTTTCCCAAAATGATGAGTATTCAAGAAGAATTTTTCATGCTGGATCTCTATAAAAAATTTCCAATGGATCACATACATCATCAAAATGATAAGAACAAATTTCTCCTATCTTTATACATTAACTAAAAACCAAAATGGTTATCACAAGGTAAGATAATTTTCAAAATAGATAAACAATCATACGAATAAATACAACATAAATCAGAAAATTCCCAAAAAAAACACCCAAAGTTCAACATAGATCATTTTGTAACCTTATATCCCAAATATTTTAAATAATATACAAATAAAATAATATTTTAATACTCAATAGTTATGTCATACCATTCAACTTACATACCTAATGATCACTCATAACTGTTGTAATATTTCTAATGATGAAAGGGGTTTGACAGTATGCCTCTCAAGGATCTCGATAGTGTCCATGCCTCTTCCAAGGATGTTATTATATATGGTAAGGAAAATATGATTGAAAATGACGGTTCAAAATCTTCTCCTATTAAATGAATTCCACAAAAGTACTACTCCAACCTTATACAGATGGTTTTTACCATATCGTCTTCAAAGGTACTAAGAAGGGATAATGCATAGATCCTTAAAATCTTCAATGAAGGTAATTTTCAATCTGAATGGAAAAATACTGATGATTTTTATTATTAAAATGACATTTCATATTATGAAGTTTAATTTTTTTTCATGATACATGAGGGAAATAATCTTTGTTTGACCACACTAATCTTTCTTGTTTTTTTTATTTTTAATAAATGGTCAGATGATTTTGATTTTGGATGTACTTGTTTGGTAATGGATATATATACCTCAACCCAATAAAACATCTCCCAAAATAACATTAATCACCTAAAAATACCTTCACATAAAAACTCAATATGGGGGTCTAAAATTTTGAACTTATGATCAAACTTAAATTTATAAACATATAATTCTATCCAAAACTCTTAAAATAAACTCAGATGAAAATATCATATTCTGCAAAGTTTTCTAAACCCTACACTGATACCAAATATAAGAGCCACAAACCTGCACTCTTAGATCTGATAATTAAAATATAAAATTTATATTTTTTACTTTGAAACCAATAAATGTTACCCAATTATTTCAATCTGAACCTTACAAAATCAAAATTAAATAATGGAAAACTTATATACCCAAGGTACTTTTAGGTTTAGTGTTTTAGAGAATTAGGAAAACTCTTAAAAACTTGGATTCATAAACAACTGGTTTATAAAGATCAACATCATATTCAAATAATTTCTTCACATTTAGTAACCTTATTAAGAACAACATACATAAAACCTTTCCTGACAACCTAGGTAAAATGAGAATATAAGGATGGTGAGATTAAATTCACATTAAGGGTAAACATAAGACTTAACAATTGAATGTAATCAATGAGAGTAAGATGAAAAAAAGGGTATGATGACATAATAAAAGAGAATGAGTAAATAATAAAGATATTTATAACCACCAAGACCTATATCATCAATAATAAAACATTTCATAAATATTAAACAAATTCCAGAGTCAATGGAATAAATAATAATGAGAAATGTGTTGTCAATATTGATCAAAGGAATTGTTATAAACCTCGAGTAACCAAATTTGTTTAGGAAACATAGATCTTAGTATTCATAACACTTTTTCAATCAGTTTTCGAAATAATTTTACCCCAGTTTAATCCATAGAAGAAACCACGTATGTTAAATCACCCTTTCTTTTCATTGACAATAAGGAACATAACCTAATTCATTAATGACTTATACCGGGTCTCACCCTTCATATTTGCTATATCATGGTCACTTTTTTATGACCAATAATTGGGATCAAACCATAATATAATCACTATCGTTGTCACACATTTCCCATAAATAATTCTCAAGTACCATATCATGTATAAAACATCATTAAACTCTTAAAAAACAATTTTTAACCCATATGTGAAACACTTACAAATATATATATACTCTGTCCATTTTAGAAACCAATTTTTGAAACATAAATATTCCAATACAAGGGAAGAAGGGTTTTATTTAAAGATAACATGTAATATTATAAGGTAACTAAAACATCAAATAATGGTTAAAATGGAAGGAAAACCCATTAATCTTGTATATTTAAAAATAGAATATTATTTTCTTATATTGATTAACCCTTGGAAAAGAAATTAGTTTCATGAAAATATTTCTTTAAAAATAATAATCAGTCTAGATAAATAATGAATATGTTATCATTACAAAATATACCCATTTTAATATATCAACATCACGGTTTGTTGGTATTTATGAAACGATATACAATTAAAATATCATGAAAAAACGTTCTTATAGAAATTAACCTTTTCACTTTAAAAATCACTTTAAAAAAATAAAAAATCATAAAATATTTTGAAAACCAATTTCTTTGAAGATAAACATAGAAACATATAATTTATTCTTAAATTAAAATAATGGTTATGGTGATGATAAAATCTATTCATGTTGTAAATGATAAAAATAAACATTATTTTCAAAAATTTTGTAAAGGGAGTCTAAAGTGACCCATTTGGAAAGTGTTAAGAAATATCATTTTAAAAAATGTTACAAGAAGGAACAATATAATTTGTAATATATTTTGGAATTTTTTTTGTTAGGAAATAACATTTTAGAAATCCTTTTATAAAATAAGGTTATGGAATAGAAATATTATATGTAAAAGAAGATACCAGATCAATATCACTTGCAAACAAATTTCTTGATGTTTATTTAACAAATAAAGGAATAAATTTAAAATAAACATGTAAAAAATATTCCTAACTAGAGTATAATAAAATATGTGTTCTTTAGGAAAATAAGTGCACATTATTTCCTTAAAAATAACCTTTAACATAAAGAATACTGAAAAGAAAGAATATTGTAACATAAAGCCCTTGCCACTTCGGTAAATTTTCAATTATAATCCCCATGAAATAATAACTTCAAAAGATACTTCAAGTATCATTAAAATTAAAATATTAATGATATCAAATTTCAAAAGTTATGTATATAAACATCATAAAATATAGGTGCATATCAAAAATGAATGTCCCAAAGAAATAGAATTTGAGTCGAATTACCCTTAAAAAGATCAAATATATGAATTTAGAATTAATAAATGAAGATATTATGTGTAAAAAATATAATATAAAAATTAAAAGTCCAAATAAAACATAAAAATAAAAGGTAATTTCACACATAATATTTTCACAATATAATAAACTAAGATGTAATATAACCCAATTGAATGAAATTGAGTTAAGAAACCCTTACCACTAAGAAAAATTTTAAGAAAAATGAACTGGAAAAAATTATTAAATTGATACATAAAAAACCATGAATTATATAGGATTCATGATATAACATGTATAAGTGGATGTATATACTCTATATAAAATTAATTACCTACGTG
The DNA here is from genome assembly GCA_963277665.1 of Viscum album. NCBI lineage: Eukaryota > Viridiplantae > Streptophyta > Magnoliopsida > Santalales > Viscaceae > Viscum > Viscum album. The sequence goes on from OY728144.1 coordinate 201,933,149, forward strand.
ACAAAATAATGTTCCTTAATTAAAGGAAATTGAGACTAAATCTCTTACCTCGAGTCCAAACATTCCATGTATATCCATTAACAACTATATAATAAACATAAATAAATTATTTAATTTTTTAATAATATTTTATTTATTTACTAAATTATTATTGAAACAGTTTCATTTATTACAATGTCATACTTATTTACTTAGTCAGTTAAATCCACATTGGGTGTTTTGAGAACTTTCGGTTCATAATTTCAAAATGAATTCAACATGTTAACCATGGTAAAAGGGATAATTATTCAATAAAAATATACAATAATAATTATGATATAACTATAATTTTTATACACCAATTATTCTTAAAAAAATAGGAAATATGGTTTTAAAAAATCGACTACGTTACAATCATTGATAAGATAGTCGTACATACTCATGAGTAAAGATTCAATTTTTAAACCATAATTATGGAATGAAATAAAGAATTATTTCATATTTATATACTTATAATAATATAATAAATAAATTATTATTTACTTTTATATACAATTATATTTAATCTATTTTATATGGTGATGAAAAATGAATCACATCGCTTTGTGGAGGTGGTAGTCCATACCTGCACACAAACGACATTATCATTCTTAAATGGATTGAAAGGTAAGAAAGTATATAATATATTTTCTTTTTATGCTGATAAATATTTCATTAATATCATATATATAAATTAAATCTATCATTATAACCATCTATGATGATGGAGATGTAAAGCAAATTATATCGATCCGTGAGGTGGCAGTCCGATGTCTACACAAATGATGGTTTAGTTTTACATTAGATGGAAGAGAAAATGGATATAGGTTAGGTAATTATTATAAAAGCATCTAATTATATGTAATATACTAGTTTTATTATTTCATTATCTTTTAATAGTATTTTAAGGATGTGGAAGAAGAAATAAAATAAAAACGCTCAATTAAGAACTACACCTCTTCCTCATAAAACCTTTTAAGGTTTATGACAAAATATTTACTAGGATGGTTTTATGATTAAAACAAGGCCTCTAGTATAAGTGGTGTGATGTTAGGAATGAATTTATTTAGATATTATCTAATAAAAATGGTTCTTTAAGTGATATTAAATGATAAGAATCAGCTCCCTTTTAAAATAGATTTGATGGGTACTCTAGGAATTTATTAAAATATTAAATTAATATAAATTAATTGTGATATCCAAAAGGATATAAATTGATAGTATTATAGTATAAGATGAGTATTATATGAAATAATATCATATAATAAAATTTTGAACAATTATTTATAACATATTTACCCTTATCTTGTTATTTTAACCCCCTGTTATTCTTTTTTCACTATTACCATGAAATAATGTTTTTTACTCCTTAGTGGTTAATATAGTTACTACAAATGAAAAAATGATCATAAATGAACCATGGTTTATTTCATTAACCATATCAAATTCACTTGGTCAAAGATAATATTTTTAGAATTTTAAAATATTTAATAAAACATTATTTAACATAAAATAACATTAATGTCAATTTTGGAACTATTCATTTAATTTGACTTTCAAAATAATTTTATTCATTTTTTTAATACTTTAACTAGCACTATGTTAGTGTTTCCTAAGAATTTTAGGTAGTTATTTATTTAATAAAAAATTAAAATAAATTTCCTTGATGATAAAAATAATTTATCTTTAAAAAGAATATTTATAACTGAACATATCCCTTTTTATCACTATGTCAATAATTTGAAGGTAATAAAACGAAGATAATAATTTTTTATTTATATATATATAATAATGTAAAGAGTAAACATCATGGAAAATAGAAAAAATTCCATATATTTGATATTTGGATGATTATGGTTGGGATATACTCCTAAAAAAATTTTATGGAAAGTGCTAGGGTCATTCTTTAGTCCGCATCATTTTATTTTTAAACGTAATTATATTATTTATCCTTTACCGTTGTGCCAAAAATTATTAAAGTAACTATTCATAGTGTGCAAAAAATAAAGTGGAAATATTTTCCAAATTTGTAACCCCTAATTCCAAATATGGAATCCATTTTTGATGATTCAATTTCTAAATGTGGGAGAAATTACTTTTAATATAAATGCTTAAAATGCAATGATATTTTTTTGAAAAATGTTTTTAGGCCCAAAAATGTATGTATAAAAGAATAAAGTATAATGATGATTGAAATGAATTTAATTAAATTATATATAATTAAATAATACATATGTTACTTGAGATTAATTTCAATGATTAATGAGACTCTTTAATGAAAATAAAAAGATAGTTTTGAAAAATTTGATATTTTTAATATTCACTAAAAAATCAATTGTTTTAGAAAAATAAGGAAACAACACCCAAATATAATTATGATATATTGATTTAAAAAATTATATCCTTTTTAACAAATAAAATTTCTAAAAGTTTAATATATTAAAGATAATTATTTTCTCACAAAATGAAATAAAGACCATTTTTGAAGAAAACATGTTTTTTGAAAAACTAAATGGATTTAATTAAACGTTTGTGTGGATTTAAACATAATTAATCAATAAATTTATATTTATTATGAACATTATATGTATTTCAAATTTTCTTCTTCTTATTCATACCTCTCTATTAAATAACTAGATTATAATGGTCATATTTAAATAATAAAATTTTAAGGTTTGTTTTAGCTCAGTATTTTGTATCTTATGTGTTATCAATCATGGAATTTATTTTAAAATATCAGGATATTAAAAAAATAGATTTTTGATTACTTACACATCTTCAAAAAGGACGATCAAGTTTGAAACATTTTCTCTAAAAACCAAATATAAGGTCAATTTAGGATGGTAGCTTATTCATAAAGTTGTTCATGTTGTGACAACATACATACTTTCTTAGGTTCTCCCCAAATCCTTGATTCACCATCAATTCCATGCATTGAAATAAAATAAAAATAAAATAATGAATAAGGTAGATCATCATTCTCTTCAATTTTAACAATAAGATTAAGAGGATTTTCTCAACCAAGATACTCCACTCATCATGACTGCACATCGGTTTTTCAAATTAGGTTTAACAGTTGGAAGCATAGATCTCACCACTTATTTTATTTATATTCATGTGAAATCTATCTTCTAAATAGTTTTTATGGAACATTTATTATTTGGTGTAACTTTATTATACATTAGAAACTATTCTTGTACTGGAATTATTATAAATAAATCTCTAGGAATGTGTAGATCCATGTTTCACCCCAAACACATTACTTTATTATAATAGTTTTCTTTTTTTTGAAAAACATTCATGAAATTTACGATATTTATGTGGAATATTATCTTTTCCTTTAGCACCATCCTTTATTGGTTCTTCTTCCATCATCTCTTCTCTTTCCAAATATGTTATCCATAGTAGAAGTAAATATTTGGGTATAGTGATAACTTTGTTAGAGTTTCCACATGGTTATTTATGAGCCATTTTATTCACATAATATATTTTGGAATTTTGAATCTTTATAATCTTTTCAAAAATCATTTTTATCTATTTTACATTTAATAGTTGTCCAAAGAAATCAAAATATTCATTTGGGAAATCATATAAAATTTTTAATTTATATCTTTCTCTTCCTACTATCCCAAGGTTCTTTCTACCTTATTTACCTATTTACGTGGTCTTTTCTTCCCATATATTTTCTATACATGTTTAAATATACATGGACTACCCCTATAACCAATATTATTTCAATCGCAACAAATATCTTGAATTTTACCAAATCTGTTTGATGTGAATAGATTCCTTCTCATATTTTGACGTTTCTTCTTCTCATAATTTCTCTCTCTTGACACGTGGTTCCAATTAAAATTTAGAATTTATATTATTGTACAAAAAATCCAAGTCATATTTCATAATTGTTTTTATAGAATCGAAAAGTCCCTCAAAATCATGATCTTTTCACTTTGACTTCTTGGTTTCCATATTTGTGATCAATATTTTTAGACTTCTTCTATCACTTTTTGGGAAAAACATAGGGAAACTAGTTCCATTATACCTATTATATACACCCTAGACGTGGTGCTAGGATTATTACCCATTTAAATCATCTAAAATAGTATATATTCTATTCTTAATCCTACAATGTTCACAAATACATATTTATAACAACTGTTGGAGATAATAATGGATGGTAGAGTTTTCATCAAAACAACTTGTGGGAAATCATGAAATGGTATCTGGTCTATTTATGAAAGTTAGAGGACTTATATCATTAGATTATATTATATATCATTGGGTGATAATAAATCCTACTTCCTTATATGGTTTTGAAATCTCAATATGTTTCTTCTCTATATTGGTAAATTTTATTTACAATTCTAGACATTTAATACTAAGAATATTATTTTAATCTTCAATTCGAAATATTATCTATTCATAATTGTTATTCATATTTTCAGTCTATTCTTCATGCATTATGTTCATTTTTTTAGGAATGAGTAAAGATCATTGATCTTCTTTGATTTTACCTCCAACTAATCATGCTGGAAATTTATTCTACTTTTCAATTTTCCATCATGTTCATATATATTATCTTCAAGATCATTCTTGATATCTTCCTTTTATTTAACTTCTTTAAGATATTTATTTTCAAATTTTGAGGAATTTATTTTGAGCTATATGTTTCTTATTCTAGTGGATCTATCATGCTTAGAGATCTTTGTGTATTATAATTTTTTTTCTGGAAAACCCTTATCCATATTATATGTTTCACTTTTATGTTATTTGATCTCTTCATACATTCTTTTAGTAAAACCTCAAAAAATGCAACTATTTCATTGTAATTCAATGTGAAATATATTTTAATCAACTAACATATATTTCTTGAGATATTGTAGATATATCATCATCACCACTTATGCCTGGTTCTTCTTCATAAGGATATTTTTTCCCTAAACTTTCACATACCCCATGATATTTTGAATCCTTTATGGTGAATGTTCTATCCATATGATTCATGGTGTAATGAAGAACGTGTTCTTCACCTTCTAAAAAAATCCAACTTTTAAATTTTTTATAGAAGTACTAACTGAACCTATTTATTTATTCTCTAGAAAAGAGGGACATCATTTTCAACTTTTTCTTACCCTTCGTTCTCCTGATCATCAATGTATTGGAAGATATTAAATTATTACCTTATTCAAATGAATATTCCTAAAAATTCACTTTATTATTAGTAAAAAAGAGAGTCCCAAATCATAAAAAAGATAATAACTTCAAATATAGTAACCAATATAGGAAAAAACACTTTAATACTAGTTTTTAGGATACTTTAAAAAATACTCAACACTAAATGGGGGGGAGGTGATTCAGTGTTTGGTGTAGTTTTGTTATAATTTTATATCTTTATCCCTTTGACTTTTTAACTGGTTAATAAATTGATTATTCCATTCTATTTCATCTCCTTCATTTTTCTGTACAAACACAAAGTGTGATATATGTTTACATTGTGCACCTATCAATATGAATTTACATTCCTTACTGTGCATGGCAATGACCAATAGATAGATGTTACACTATAATAAGGTACCAATTATAGAGTTTTGGATTGGAAAAAATCTTGAACCAATGTTTGGTTCCCAATATATTAAGAGGGAATATAATAAAATCTGTATTCCGATGCCTGGTGATATCCTAATCCACATGTAGATCCTTATAGATCAATATACTACATATATAGACATTCTTTAATTTTTTCAATTACATTTAAACACAATGAAAGTCCTCCAACCATTGAGAATTCTATTGTATTTCATAGAGCTTACATAGATTGTCTCTCCCCCTCACCTTCACAAAAAATATAAGAAACTACTCTTCTTCTTCCCTTATATGAATAATAGTGCATAATACTTTATTCCTATTTACTTCAGAAGACTGAAATTATTCTTTTCTTACACATGTTAAAGACTTATTCTTCTCATTTTTTTCTTCTCTTTCTTTCCTATAAATCATTTATTCAATCAGTTCAATCTAGAATTCATAATTATTTATTATTAATCTAAACTTCATAGCCAACTCAGATAATTTATCATCTTCTTACTATGTAGTCAAATATGCGCATCACCTTCTTCACTAATTATTTTCTTCAGTGCACTCAAACAACATATACTGGATCTATGTTCCCTCTTATTTATTCTTATTATTCTTTTTTTACATATAACCAAAATAGTTCTTCCTTCTTGTATTTCACTCAAAAAATGTATAAATATTATAATTGAGTAAGATCTTCTTATTCTTGACACTTGAATATTACTTCTTCAATCAAAATGTTGAACTTATCTACTATATTTTTCGGTCTTTCTTAACTTACAATATATATATATATATAACATCAAGTTCCACCTTTTTCATTCTAGTATTTACTTAAAAATGTAAATATGTTATTTTGAATTATGTAGATTTTCAGAACATAAAATCACCTTAGATATTCATTATTTAATTTTCAAATATTCATATTTAAAAAAATCCCCAAAGACTCAAACTTATTCTATTCAATTCATTCCAAAAATTCTTCTTCACATCTCGATATTCCCAGTCTTTAATAAATATTTAAAATATTCCATGAATAATTTGTTCTTCCTTCATCATTTTTTCAATTATATATAGATATATTTCATATTTTTTACTCTAAAAAATCGAGATATTTAAAGTGTATTCACTTATGTATATTAAATATACACTGGTTTTAGTCATGGATCTATTATTTCTTAGCACAAAAACATGTGATTCTTTATTCCCCTTTATTAAATTGATTGTATCAATTTTACTTCATTTGTGATGAGTTAACCCTGCAAATTTGTCTTCTAACACCTTCATCAAACAACCCATATCATGATGAGAATTATCATGAAATATATTTTCCTTTGATTCTTGTTTACCTAGAATTGTCTAAAACATTCTCATTATGGAACAAAGATCTATTACAAACCATTCTTCCATTTCCTCTTCATACTACATAGAACACCTCTTCCCATATGTGATAAAATTCAAATATGTGACCAATTCACATACATCATTATTTATATACACATTCCTGAAAATGTTGTATTATCTTCATCAACTAATTAATATACATGAAAAATTAGTCTACATGGTCTATTAGGTATCCACATTTTCATAAGTGGATATCTTCTTCCATGGATATTCACATATATGTTTTATTCCCCTACGTTATCCAATTTTCCTATGTGACACGTAATGTGTCAAAATTCCCATATGTAGTAATTTTCATACATATCAGAACATTTGGGTATATGAATTCAACTACATAGTAAATCCCATACATGGTGACAATTTTCATTTTTTCATACGTGATTATTCATTTATTTATACATCTTTTCGAATATTATCTTCCTCCATATTTAACCTTCCCCCTTGAATTTTTATCCAAGAAATAGTTTTCAATAATCTTGAAAAACATTTTCGTGGAATTTTATCTTTATAAGAACACATTAAATTTCATGAACTAAAATAATCTTCTTGTTTCATCTTCATCTCCTTAGAGTCTATGAATGATTATGTTCACCTAGATCATCATCTTCCTCAATAATTAAATATTATTTCTCAATAGTGAACATAAAAACCTTCTCTCTTGTTTTGTATCATAGTATAACTTCTCTGTGAAGCTCAGAGTTGGTTTAAAAAATTCATTTAACCCACCATTTTGCCACTTCATTCTCCATGTAAAATCAAATCTTCAATACCCACATAGAGATAGTATAAATCTCCCTTTCGTTTGTCACTAAAACAATGAAAAAAAATTCAAACCAATCATCATAATCATTCATAATCAATACTATATCATCATCCTCATATCATTGACATAACTTAACTAACAACTATTGAAAAAAATTATTTAAAAAAAACACACACCTAGTGGGTACAACAATCCCCCCATTTTATTTTTTCTCAATACCCACATTAAATTATATGTCTATATATTCTCTGTAATCCACTAATTTATCTCCCCCTTCTCATTAATATTTCATTTTAATTTCTCTCCCTCTTATTGATAAGGAATAAAAAGTTCTTGGAGTGGATGGTATCAATTTACACTTTTTAAATGTCCCATCAACCATTATAATCTAAGTATACTTGACCCATAATTAGTATAAAAAACTAGAGGGTTTGATTTAGGAAAAATATTATCCATTATATACTAATCATGATACCTACTACTAACTGAAATGAGAAAACTTTACCTTTCTCCAAACTATGCATCTATTTTGAGGTTGAAACACATAACAGATAAAAAAATTGTACCACTTCATCATCAAAATAAATCAATATGAAATTCATGCACTAACTTCAAAAAATTGTTCTAAAACATTCAAGCATAATGTAGGATTTTTGTTATATTAAATAACTCCGAATATTATTAAAAAAACATACACTTTATTGGAATTTATTTAAACTAATTCATCCCATTTTAATATTTATGATTTTATTTTGGTTACCTAGGATTATAGATTTATAAAGACATACCTTTTCAAAGATAATCCTTCAAGCACATTAAAGAATAATTCAGATCACCATGAAATATAAGACATGGAAACTTTATCTTTATTCTCCACTTTACTCCCCCTCAACGAGGCACTCCTATAATGTTTTTATATGAAAGTATAATTTTAACTACTTTCATATATTTACTAAGGATGATCTAGTTTGACACATGTTCTTTAAAAAAAACCTGAGATCAATTAAGGATTGTAGCTTCTTTTTCAAGCAGTCTACACTATGTTAAAGTAAGCTTTTAGTGGCCGTTTAAACCACTACTAAACTATTTTATGGCAATTTTGAAAAACTGTTGCTCAATCATTAGTCAAAAATCATTAAGAAAAAATTATCCAAATCCATTGTGGAATTATTTAGCCACTATTTATTTTTTATTTATTAATTTTTATAATAATTTAATTATTAATAATTAATTATTCTATATTATCTATTTATAGTTATTATTATCTACTATCCATTATTTATTATTTATTTATTACCACCCATATGTCATACAAGTATGCATGCATATATCTTTGATATATTCCATGAAAAAATGTAGTATATCTATATATATTGAGTGACATTTGAACCCCTTACCTCTTTGTTATTTTGGAAAGACATTACCAATATAGTAGGATTTTAAGTATGTGAGTAAATAGATTTTAATATACTTATATATGTTGGTTGGTGTGATTAACTCAAGAGGGGGTGAATGGAGTTCCAAATAAAAATTTCTCTTAATAATTATACTAATATAAAAACCCTTAATAAAATAAACTGACCAATTAATCAAAATAGAAGAACGGTATAAGATCTGTCATTTTAAAAGATTTCTTAAAGAGTGTTTACGTCTTTGTTAAATTACTATTTTGAAATACCTTAACTTTTGAAATAAATTTACTTAGAAAGAAACATATATTAACACAAGTTAGGATTAATAATCAAAATAATAGTTTTGTTTGTTGAAAAAAAATTAATCTAGGATATAGTAGTAAAACTAAAAAATGACATGGAGGAATAAATAAGAGGTTCAGTATCAAGATGACACTTAATACCCTTCACTTGGTAATCAAATACTGTATAGAAGATTATAATAATAATCTAATGAAACCACAACTTTTATGAGATAAACAATAAACAAAAAAACAAGCTATCTAGGCTAAAAAGAATCCTCTACAGTTATTCGTGGGACTCAAGAATAGTATCGGTCATATATGGACCTCTTCCAAAAACACAATGGGAAATTGATTAAGAGAAAGAAGACAATAACTAGTATTCTCGGGTTAGGATCAAAATATAGAGTGTGTTTAAAAACAAGGTAACAATACACTACTCAAAATAAAATAGACATAACAATAAAAAATAGGTAAGCTCATTTTGATTTGTTCTGAACTTTCACTATCCTCAGATCAACACTAGTAAGTAATTGTTTCTTAATTATGGAAACATGTTGTAGATATAGGATTTTAGTAATCATGGTGGAATGTTTTAGTTGATATTTGTCAGTTTCTAAATAATATTAATGAATAATTCTATAGTTTTGTGTCACGTTATCTTTACAAAACATGAATCAGTAAGCTCTTGAAAATTCATAGATTTAGTCACACAAATACTTCTAAGTAAAATCTTTCTGTATATGTAACGCGACTGTAAGATCATATGGAGAGATATTGAGATATAATTCATGTACATAGAGAAGTAGTAGATCCACAATCCTTAGACCGATAATTGACTATGTCCTGAAGACTCGGTAAAAAATAACACCATAAAGAAATATCTATTAAGCCATTCACACCATAGTCCTTAGACAAAAATGGTTATAAGAAGCTAGTGGTGACTCAGCATCTTGTGGTGACTTTATTGTGTTGGTAACTCCTCTGGAATTAGCTCCTCTAGCTATAAAAATGACTCATGTCTAGGTGCAACTCATTCTAGAGGTAATGGTAACTCAGAGTCTAGTTATATCTCGTTCTGTTGGTATTGGTGAATCAGAGTCTGGCAGTAGCTCATCCTAATGGTAACAATGTAATAGATTCTGGCAGTAACTAGACTCAATGGTTGTTGTTGGCTTGCGGTAATGGTGACTCCCAGGGAATAGTGACTCACCATAAAATCATGATGAATTATCATAGATATAGTCTTACCATATAAAATGAAAATATCATGTGAATCATTATTACTAAGAGAATCATGGTTTTCAATCATTAAAATAAGAGAGTGTTAGACATACTCCAAAAAGAGGTTCCAACATTCTACCCCTTTTTGATGATCAAAAAACATGGCATTCTATAAATCATGTACCATATGAGTAATCATAAATAATCATATATATATATTTGAGTTTAAAAACAATCTTCTTATCATTTTATATGATATTTTAATTATATAAAAGATTTCATAAAATTATTTATAATTTTATGTGGTTTTCCTCTTGCCCATAGAGATTATAATAAAATAAAAAATAAAACATTAGTATAAATAAAAAAGTATAAGAACACAAGGATATTGAATTAAATTTGTTCCAAAAAGTTGGTTAGTACAGATAAATAATTTTGAAAAGACAAAACATGATAGCTATAAAGAATTCTTCATCTAATCAAATTAACTTATTATAGTTTGGTGGCTAAGAAACCTTGTATTTCCCTTTGTCTCTATCTCAGTCATGGGAGGAGACAATATAAGTGTAAGTTTGAAAAAATGTCATAATGGAAGGTTGTTTTGTAGCAGGAGGAAGTGGACCTCACATAATAACTGGTCTGAGGTTCTTGATTGTATATACTGCAGAAAAACGCATAGGATGAAATGATATAGGGATAAGACTATCTGAATGATTTATCACTATAGGTCTATAGCGAAATGGATCTGTGGTTTTGGTTGATAGAGTTGTGGTGACATGAATTTATTATCTTGAAATAACAGTTTCATAATGGAAATGGAGGAAGGGTTTAATCAGGATGATAATCTCTGGAATTATATTACCTCATATTTCCATTTCATTAATTAAATCCAATTTCTCATGCCTGAATCTCTACAAGGATAGTGTGAGATATTTTAATTGAGTTACCTGTTCTTTAAATACTCTTGTCATTGGTTGAAATCTCAAATCCTCTATAAGAAATTTTAAATTACTAAACATCTCATTATTTGTATAAATCCTTGAAATATAATTCTTTATCGCTTTCGTGATGATGTATTTTCCATTCCCAAGATCAATAGCATATTCATCGATCATCTTATAGATATTCTCTCCATAATAATGTATTTGCCCAATTTTTTCTCATGAGGGGTCACATCACCCATAACAATTATGATCTCTTCCCTGATAACCTGCTGGAGAAGATTTGTATCAATTTGTACAAGATATGGAGGTGGTATAGCTGATGTATAAGAATAAGTAGTAAGGATTTATAGATTTTGAAATATAGAAGTCATAAATTTTGAAATAGTGGACTTTAGAACCTCTACTAATGATTTCAAACGTTATACCTCTATTGAAAATATTCTATTTTCTACTTCCATTTCTTGAATATTAAATCATACACTTGGTAGGATATGATATATAAATAATTTAAAAAATGAAAAGTTCTCTCTTCACTGATTTGGGAAATCAAATATGGTTGAGAGTCCAAGACTTGCGTAAAACTTGAAACCAAATTTCTTCTCATGGAGTCCAAGTCAAAATTCACATTCAATTATAATGAATCCAAATCATCCTTACATAATCATGAGGTATAATAGTTTGAGTAGGATGTGGATTTCTTTTCTCATGAGGAACTTCAACCTCAGCTAATCTATTTATTTCCATTGGAGAAAAATGACGTAACTCCCCATCTTGATATAGTTGATCCACTATGTATCCTTCACCTATGAAAATATTATCATTATCATCATATGAATCACTGTAGTCCAATACTAGTCTATTAAAAACTGAATAATTCTCCCATTCTTCAAAATAAATAACTAAAGGTCTAATATTAAGAAGTATTTGAGAGTCTCTAGTTACTTGGGATCATTCACCAATTTCGGTTACAGAGGGGGCACGTTCGGTCTGATTGGTTTTCATGATATCTACCTGTTGTACTTGAATCACTTGAACTGACTAATCAACAAGGTTGGTAGACATATCCCCATCACTTATAGCTTTAATACCTTCTGTAGGAATAGTTGGCACATCAGGAATTAAAATATCTTTAAGCTTATTATCATCTCTCTTAGAACTAGATACCACTGGTGAAGAAGGTTGATGTTGAACTATCTCTTCATCATGATCAAAAGGAACATATCTATTCCTATCACTGCCCCTGTCATGATCTGTAACACCTTATTCATTTTGATCATCTCTATGATAAAGTCCACCATCATTGTATCCATCATCAGGATCCTCATCATCATGATCCTCATCATCTTTACATAAACCTCTATCCGATTTCTCAATATCCCTAGTGTCAATATTTTCTTCTTTAGAAGAATTATCATTACTTCAATTTACATTACCATTCTGATTATATGACGTTCTAGAAGAAGATAACTTAAATTGATCCTCTCCATAAACATCAATGTCATCATCATCATTTTCATCTAAAAGGTATTCTTAGGTAGGAAGATATCCTAGTGGAATGATAGATTTATTAAAAACTTTTAGATTATATTTAGGAATCTTCGAGCCACTCCCTTCTTCCACTAAAAAATATTCTTCTTCTTATTCTTTCACTATAGGTTCTAGTATTTCAATATCTACATTATAGTACTTATATATCTCATCTATCTCAATAACATGATCCCTTATGTCCTTAGGTATTGTTGGATGATTGATAGCATTGAAATCCTCATATAATTTATCATTTTATATTACCCAAAATTCCTTCCAGGGGTTCCAACTCACTTTCACCCTTTTAAAAATTGTTTTTAACAAGAAAAAACAACCAAATTTTTCATCAACTTATTGTCCTTCATTGACATAACCATTTTCATCTATAATAAAAGATATCATTTTAGGATAAATGAGGGAGATCGATTTTGAGATCTTCTTTATCATCTCATACATATGAATAATAAAAATCTACACAGATTGATTTTTTCCCTTCTTTTAATCACATACAAGAAATAAACATCTTGATACCTCTTGGTTTTGAAATCACCCTTTATTAGACATAAAATATGTCGAAAAAACATGAATAATAGCTTACACTCACTACCATGTTCAACATCAATAGGTCTCCTTAGGTTACTATCTCCAGTCAACTATAGGAGAGCCTCTTTGTATTTGAAAATATCACTATCACTTAGTATACTACCTTGAAAATCCTCATAAAACCATTTATTATATACTGTTAATAAATTTTCCCATTCCATTGAATAGAAAGAAATATCATCTCCATCAATGTGACTTCGTATCATATCCACTTTAATTCTGAAAATAAATTCCACATTCTGATAAAAAACATAGACTAATATTGAGGAATATTTTTTTGGTAGTTTTTCTCCATTGCTGAATGATTTGGATAATAATTCCCTAGCTGTGTTGCCTAAAGAGGGGGAAGTTAAGGAGATAGTTTTAAGCAATCCACAGGATAGTTCCCTTGGTCTGGATAGATTCTGAGGGGTGTTATTTTTTTCTATATGGGAGGTGGTTGATCCACCAGTGGTGGAGGATATTCTAGATTATTTCAGTGGGGGCCCGTTAAACAGGGATCTATGTGCTTGTCACATTGTTTCTATTCCAATGATTATGGACCCAACGAGTATTGGGAAATAAAGACCCATATATCCTTTCAATGTTTCCTATATTATCTTGTCTTCTTTGATTTCAACAAGGCTATAAAGAGTCTTTCCACGGTTGGTGTCATGAGAGCATCATGGATTCATTAGAGGACATATCATCCAAGGGGTCGTTGGGATCATGAGGGAATTGGTGAATGATCTCAAAAATTGTTCAGTGGGCTCAAATTTCATCCTACAGGTGGATATGGATAATTCTTATGACTGAATGGAGTGAAGCTTTCTAAAAGGTGCAATGCGAAGGTGTGGTTTTGAAGAGCAGTTCTGCGATATTTTCTTCTGGTGCTTCTCTTCTCCTTCGATTTCTATATCTATCATTGGTAAATGATTTGGTTTCTTTTAATAGGTTCATGAGGTGGGACAAGGGGACCATATTTCCCCAATGTTGTTCATTTTGGATCATGATCCTCTTTATCGCAACATATTAAGGGCACAGAGGAGGTAAAGTTGTCACTTTATCATTGTAGAAGCAGAATGGAATGTATATCACACTTAAGGTTTTCTGATGACATACTAATTTTCTCTAATGGGATAAAATGGTCATTAATGAATCTAAGGAATATTTTGATCACCAATTGGAATTTGAGTGTGTAAGTGATTAATTCTTCGAAAATATTTTCCTTCATTTTCAACAGGTGTCCCCAACGGCGTGGTAGGAGTATCCTCAACATTTTTGGCTACTAACAGAGATAGATACCTATCCACTACTTGGGTGTACCCATATCCTATGGTTGCATTAAGAAAAATTATATTGAAGACATAGCTGATGGGAAGGATTCATAGCTAGAAGAACAAATTTTTATCATTCGGTGGGATGGTGGCGTTGGTAAACAACATGTTGATGCCTATACTAATTCATGTTTTCTCGGTGCTTCAACCTCCCAATGTGGTCGTTAAGTGGATAAAAAATATTCCGATTTCATTAATGTGGGACACCAATTAGATGGTACACACCCACTGTGACACCTAGGCACATATGGCCAGAATAGTGGAGAAGGGTGGAGTGGGTCTTCATGATGTAAAGGAAGCCAAGCAGGGCATGCATGGATGGATGGCTTGGGATATTATTGTGGGTGAGTAGTTGTGGTCTTGGTTCTTTAAGGATCAGTGTGGAGAACAATGTGATATGTCTGTTTTTGGGTCTCATTTTTCCTGCTTGGCACTATGCATGGTCTCTTATATTGAGGTCCATTTGGATTCGGCAAGGTGGATTTTTGGAAAATGGGATATTAGTTTCTAGAAGTCCAATTGGGAGGGGGTGAAGCTGGAGTTTCCAGGTTCTCCACAACTAGACATATTATTCAAGGAGGCTTGTGGTCGGCCTGAATTTTTTGTTGATATCCTCAGCTCTGATCAGATAAAGATGTATGAAGGTATCTTTTTGAATGACGAACAAGAAAAATGTTACTTAATAGGGTAAAATTTGGGAAGGTTTTGATCCAAGGACAATCAGAGACTAATTCATTTGGAAGGCCCCCATGATGTGGAATCTATCAATGTGTGGTGTAGGGAGATACCTTCCAAGATGAATTTTCTCATATGGAGTATCCGGATAAAAGCGCTCCAAATGGACGTGAACATCCAACAGAAGGGGATCACTTTGGCATATCAGTGTTTCTAATGTGATCACCTGCTACCTAAAATGATTACTCACCTCTTTTTACAGTGCATATGGGAACATTATCTGTGGTATCTATTCTCTCCACAACTATGTATCGATTTGGAGTAGTCTTCTGTGCATGGTTACATCAATTTTTGGGTTCATGGAGTTGAAGTATGGGCTAGTGTTTTTAAGGTTCGAGAGGTAATCCTTGCTTCAGTCTACTGGACCATTTGGGAGGCACACAATTAGTTTAGAGTAGGTTCCAGGAGGTCACCTTTTTTCTTGAAGATGCGGTTGAGGTCACTAATACATGAGGAGGGATCGATTATTATGGGGAATCAGATTAGGGTTCCATTTTGCAGACTTATTCACAGGCCATGCAGACCCAACATAAAGGTGGGTATTTGGATCTAGTGGATACCTCCTATAAGAGGATTGATGTGGAATGTGGATTTATATTGTATGGGAGGACTAATGAGAGGAGGAGGGGTGATTTGGGATTTCCTAGGTGCTGTTCTTCAAGGGTTCGGTGCTTACTATGGTATGGGTACATCTTTAGGGGTGGATGTGTAGTCCCTTTTAACCAACATATAGATTTATAGGGAGAATGATCTTCAGGTGGTAGAGATAGAGTCTGAATCTGAAGTCCTAGTGATATCATTCCAAATACCGTGTGAAGTTACTTGGAACCTGATATATCTGATCTGGATGTGCACTACAGAGTTCAATCATGGAAATAATGTTTGTCATATTTTGAGGGAAGGCAATTTTTTGGATGACTCTCTTAACCACTTGGGGAACCCTACTGATGTTCTTGTGATTTATGAAAACTTAGGACCACTTCCTATTGAGTCTTGGGTGGTGATCCAACGGGATTCCCTGGCCCTACACAACATTCGACCTCTATGAGTATGTTCTTTGTTGTTTCCTTTTACAAAATCGTTGAAAATTAATTTTCAGTCAATAACCTTTAATACTGGCTAACTTCTTGTTGGGAGCAATTACACATTGATCTCTTTCTCTAATTTAACAACTCACTTCTCCAAATGAGGATTTTCTGAAAAAACATCCAAGCTTCATGACGATACCTTTTGTTTCATATATGGCCTCATCTCGTATGGATTTGATTTTACTACTCACTTCACACAATCCATTGGATCGGTTGAAGGCTTTAGTGAAACAAGGTAGAAGGATGATCAGATTAAGAGGAAGTAAAAAGGTTTCAGAGATTATGGATTTTATGGGAAGTGAATCGATTTAGATTTATCCCAATAGTTATATCATTTAGGGATTATAAATTAATAATAATAAATTTTCAATAATAAAAAATCAATCCGTAAAATAAAATTGATATGGAAATAAAACAACAATAACAAAAAACAGAACAGTGACTCATCAATAGAAACTAATCAATGGTTACTCATCAACAGTTAATTATAAATAGTGACTCATTGACGATGAATCATCAACCATGACTCATCAATGGTGACTCATCAATAGTTACTCATCAATGGTTACTCATTAATGGAGACTTATCAGTGGTGAGTTATCAATGATGACTCATCAATGATGACTAATCAATGGTGACTCATCAACAGTGACTTATAAATGATAAATTATCAACCAAAAATTATCTTTCTTAATCAATTATTGATATAGTTCAATCTCTTAGAATTCATAGGATTTGGGAATATAACATCTAGATGATGTTCAGTTCTAATAAATTCTAATGTTTTATCACCCTTTGGATAATGATCTCTCAAAAAGGCATGCCTTGCATCAATGTGTTTTGTTCTATATTGAGATACTGGATTTTTGGAAATGTTTATCACACATTTTTTATCACAATTTATTGGTACATGTCTAAATTGGTATCCAAAGTCTAGTAAATTATATTTCTTCCACAATATTTGTACACAAAAAATTCTTCCAGCTATATATTCACCTTTAGTATTACATAGTGCAACATAATACTATTTATTACTACACCATGATACTATATATTTGCTTAAAAATGAAATGTTACTAATGTGATTTTTTCTATATAACTTGCATCCACCAAAATCAGTATCTAAATAAATTAGTAAATCAAAATCTTGTCCTCTTTGTTAGAACAATCCAAAATTGGTTGTATAATTAAGGTATTTAAAGATTATTTTGGAAGATAATAAATGTGAATCTTTTTGATTTTGTTTAAATAGAGAACATTGACACACAATGAAGATAATATCAGGCTGAATAGAAGCTATGTACAAAAGAATACCAATCATACCTCTGTATCTAGTTTGATATACTAATTTCCTAGCTTCATAAAGATATAGTTTATAGGCGGTACTGTTGGGAGTGTCACTACTTTTTCTACTTTATAGGAATTTTTTTTAAAGGATCTTTAGTAATTTACTTTGATTTAAGACAATTCCTTCCTTATTTTGAAAAATCTTAATTCCAATATAGAATTTCAGTTCTCACTTCAAACTCATTTCAAATTCATTTGGTATTAGTTTTGAAACATAATTACTTAAGGAATATTTAGTATATCCAAAAATAATATGTTCTACAAATATATTTACTATTAAAACATATTTTTAAATTATTTTTATAAAAAGAATTCGATCAGCTATACCTTTTGAAAAATGTTATGAAATAAGAAAATAGGTAATCCTAGAATACCATGCTCTAGGAGCTTGTTTTAAACAATATAATGATATTTTTATTTAAAAAATGATTTTGGAAATGTGGATTTTGAAATATTAGTTGGTGTTCAACAAAAACATACCAAATTATAAATACATTTAAGAATTCACTTTTAACATCAACTCGATATAGTTTGAAATCCAAATACTCTTTATAGGAAAGTTGTATCCTAATGGCTTTATGTCTTGCTATAAGTGAAAATGTTTCTTCATAATCAATACCTTCTTCTTGATTATAACCTTGTAAAACAAGTCGAGATTTATTTATTACTATAGTTCCAGACTCATAAACCTTGCTTCTAAATACCCACTTAGTGATAATAGTTAAGGTGTCTTTAGGTTTTTCAAAAAGTTCCCAAACATTGTTTTTTTCAAATTGATTAAGTCCTTCTTTCATGGCTATTTCCCATAATTCATCATTGATGGCATCATTAATGTTCATAGGTTCTACATTTGACAATAAGTATAAGTGTTCAATTTGTTTTTTTAAGGGAATCTTGAGTATGTGTACCTCCATATAGGATTACTACTACAACATCTAACAGGTGGGTGTATGCATTCAAATGGGTATTTGAGAAGAGGGGATTGTTGACTCAAGATCTTCTTCTATATTAGGTTCTAGAAGATTACTGGTTGAAAAATATATTTGTTTAATATAAATTTTATAAGTTTTATAACTAAGATTTAGAGTTGAAAGATCATCCTCAATGTTTTATAAGTTAGTCTTAGTGTCATTTGGATTAGTTTCATCATATTTAATGTGAAGATATTCTTCCATTATTTTTGTTCTCTTTTTTAACACTCTATAAACTTTACTGGGAGTAGAATACCGAAGTAAAAATATTTCATAACTATTTGATGAAAAATTATCCATATTATCCTTTGTATTTAGAATAGAAACTTTGTAACCGAAAACTCAAAATTAATTAACCTTTGGATTTCTCTAATTCCATAACTCATAAGGCATTCTTTTTAAGAGTTTTCTAATTAATACTCTATTTATAGCATAACAGGATGTGTTAAGAGATTCATCCAAAATGTACACAGGTAGTTCATACTCATTTAGCATAGTTCGTGCTATCTCTTGAAAAGTCCTATTTATTTTTTATACCACAACATTTTTTGTGGTTTCCTAAGAGCAGAAAAGTTTTTATTATAAAACTTTTGTGAAAAAAATGATTCAAAGTCTTGATTTTCAAATTCTCAACCACGTTCACTTATTAGGGTCTTAATCCTAAGTACACTATGTTTTCTACCAATTTGGCATACTTAATAATGGAATGATAAGATTTGATTTTGTGAGATAGAATTAATACCAATGTGTATCTAGACAAGTCATAAATAAATACATTGACATAATGTTGTACATTTAGGAAAGAGACTCTAGATGGTCAAAAGAGGTCCATATGAATTAACCCTTGAGGATGATAGGTTGAAACTTATTTATTATTATTAAAAGAAATCTTATGAAGTTTTCGTTTTTGCCATGGATCACATACTCTATCATTTGAGAATTATAGTTTTGGAAGGCCTCTTACTAACCTTTTCCTAGTGATCATTATAAGTGAATGGATATTAAAATGGATTATTCTCTTATTCCAAATCCAACATTCTTTGAGGAAGTTACTTTAGAAAGAAATATTTTTAGAATTTAAATAATTAAAATCAATAGAATAAATATCATCATTTAGTAAAGCAGTAAAAATTAAAACATTTTTATCATTAAAAACATGAAATTTATTGTTTTCAAATTTAACATAAATTCCTTCATCAAATAATTTATATATGCTATAAAGATTGTATTTCAAACTATCTACATATAATTTTTTGGAAATTAGCACCGAATTAGGATGACTGATTTGGCCAAGGCCGATGATTTTACCTTTAGCATTTCCACCAAAAGTGTCATGTACCACATAAAATTTGATAAAATTTTTGATTTTTAAATACTCAGTAGATATATTTTTAGAATATCTACTATCCAGATACCATAGGCTTTTTATGGAGGTTTTAAATCGGGCTTCCTACATAAAAACGTTTATGCCAAAAATGATTTTGGTACCCAAATCCTCTTGGGTCCAGATATGTTAGTAATAATTGATTTAGGAATTCATATTTTCTAAATGGATTCCTTATAAATAGATTGTATCTTTCTATAAATAAAGAATTTATTAGGTCTGGTTGAGTAGGTATTGATAGTATATTAATTTCCAGAACAAGTACTTGATGTAAATCTAGTTTTTGTATTTTCTCTCAAGCCCGTTTGGTAACCTATGCTAGTTATATAATTTGGAGAAATGTTTTTTAAAATTACTTGAGTTAAAGTTTTCTCACCATTGTTAAACCTTTCTATGATGTTCATTAATTGTTCATTTTATAATTTTAACTCATTTTTTTCTTTCAACAGTTGATCATTTTTTTTTCAGAAGTAATATGTTTTTTGATATATACTATCAATGAATGTTTTTTTCTTAGGAGACTTATATTTATCTTTGATCTCATGAAAGGTATATTCTAGAATACTACCGTAATCATACAAATCATTACTTTTCATGCATTCCTCATTATAATTATTTTTGTCATTTTTAGAAATTTTTGAAATCTTAGTTGGAGAAGTAGGAAGAATATTTTATACCTATGATATGCTTGATATAAAGAACACATATTCCTTGTCAGACTTATCTTCTTGATTAGTGTTTGAATCACTTGATCTGTATTCAATGGCACTCCATGTTTCTTTCATAGATATTTTGTATCTTCTACCCTTAGCCACATACAAATTTTTGTATTTCAATTTTGGAAAACCATCATAAATTTTTCGTTTCATTTTGATTTCATAGTAGGTGATTTAGTTTGGAGTTTCAGCATTTTTTCAATCATTTTTACACTTTCCTTGGTTTTTATAATTTCCTCTAAAATTTTATTTTGCAAAAAACATATTTTTCCTATAAAATTGCTCAAATATTCTATCTATATGTTCCATTTATTTATCACTGTCATTTGGAGAATCTTCTTCACTACTATCTTTAGTTTTTTCCTTTTCACTTATTTCGGAGGTGGTAGTCTTAAAAGATACATATTTTATTTTTGGTTCATATTAATCGATCTATTTGTTGACATTAATATCTTTTTCATACATCACCCGTTTTCCTATTAATTATTTGATAGGTAGTTTACTCACATAAAATGATTATTTAATTGAAATATATGTTCCTTTCCATCTATCTGTTAAGCATATGAGAAATATCATCACTCGATATTTTTCTTTCACTTACATTCCAATTAAGTGCATGATATTTACTATTTCATTTAACTTGAGATAGATATCAGAAACAAGATCATTAAATTTCAATTGAAAATTATCTTACTTGATTGTGTATGTATTTAATCTCATTTTTTGACATTTGATATTCTTTCATGTGAAATTGATAAGGTATCCCATATTTCAAAAGAAGATTTTCAAGTAGATATTCTATTGAATTCATCATCTCCTAATTAATAGAACAAAGCATTCATAGATTAACAATTATTATTGTAAAAACAATTTATAGCATTGCTCCAAGTAATTATTTCATTTCATGGAATTTCATATTGATCTTATATTACAACCATTATATCAAAAACCATACTTTATAAATTAATTTTCATCTTGATTTTCCATTGATAAAAATTAGTACCATTAAAATAAGGAGGTCTGTTGGTAGAAGATCCTTATTGTCTTTTATCTATAAAGAACTAAAAATTAAGAAATGATAGAAATATGATATATTTAGAATACAACTAAAAATTATAGTTAATAAATATAATTTAAAATAATCCTTTGATACCAAATGTTGGTTAGAGTGAGTAACTTGAGATGGGGTGGATTGAGTACCCCATAAAATTTTCTATTAGTAAATAGACTATAATAAAGAAAACTTAAATAATAAATTGTTCAATTAATCAAAACAAAAGATCGATATAATATATGTCCTTTTAAAATATTTGTTTAAGAGTTATTAAGTCTCAGTTAAAATAATTTTTATAATTACTTTAACTTTTTAAATCAATTTACATAGACAAAAAACACTAATTAAGATTAATTATCAAAGTAATAGTTTTTTTATAGATAAAAAGTAATATATGATATATTAGTAAAACAAATCAATGACACATCAGAATACAAAAGAGGTTCGGTCTGAAGATGATACTTAATCCCCACCACTTTAATATCACCTGCTACCAAATATATTATAATTATAATAAAATAATAGAAAACCTAGATCTGGTAGAAAATTAAAAACAACAAACTGTCTAGGGTAAAAAATCCTCCTCAGTTATTTGTGGGAAGTAATAGTATTACAGGTCACAGAGGGACCTCTTCCAAAAACATAGTGGGAAAAAGATGAATAGAAATAAGATAATAACACGTATTATTTGGGTAGGTGCAGGTGATAGCGTGTGTATGAAAACAAGGTAACAAAATAATACTCAAAATAAAACAAACAAAATAACAAAGAATAGAAAAGCTTTGTATGATATGTTATGAATGTTCGTAGTCCTTAGATCAACACTAGCGAGGAATTAATGCTTTGTTCGTGCTTTTTATCAAAGATAAATGATCTTAGTAAATCTATAGGAATGTTTTAGTTGATATATGTCATCTTATCAATCAGTATTGATGAATAATTCTATGATGGTGTGTCATTTTATCTTAACCAAACATGAATTAGTATGCTCGTGATAATTCATATATATAGTCACAAAAATATATGTAAGTAAAATTTAGTTGTATATGTATTGAGACTGTAAGATCATATGGATAGAGAAATATATTCTTCAAGTATATATAGTTGCAGAAAATCCAAACTCCTCAGATTGGACTCCAACTATGTCCAAAATACTTGGTTAAAAATTACTCTATAATGAAATAGTTCTTGATCCATTCACGCCATTGTCCTCGGATATCAATGGTAACAAGAAGATAGCGGTGAATCGACATCTGGAAGTGACTCGCCTCTGGCGGTAACTCCTCTGTATATAGCTACCCAAGTAGTAACGGTGACCCAAGTATGGTGATAACTCGTTCTAGAAGTAAGGGTGACTCCGATCCTGGAGGTAGCTTTTTCTGTTAGTAAAAATGACTCAAATTATAGAGGTAGCTCATCCTAGATGTAACAGTGACACAGAGTCTAGAAGTAAGTTGACTTAATGGTGGCTTCTAGCTGGAAATAATAGTGACTCCTGGGAAATTGTGACTCACCATAAAACTTATCATAATTATCATAGAAATAGTATTTCAACATAAATTCTATAAAAAAACATGTTAATAATTAGTACTAAAATAATAATGGGTTTTGATCATTAAAATATGAGTGTCAAACATACTCTATAAGGGTGTTGCAAAAATATATATTTGTAAAAAATAATAAAATTAAAGAATAATAATAAGTAAAAAAAATAAAAAAAAATATCTAATGAATGGGATAATAAATTTAACCCTATGGATGCCGGTAATTATTTTCCTCAAATTTGGTAAAGGATAATGGTCCTCATTGGATGCTTTGGAATCCAAAAATCATCCATGATATTTCATTATTTGTCTTAGTACACATAAAAATTGATAAAGAGACTGATGTAGGGAGGTTCACCCACTTCTCATGTCTGTTAGTTGAGGTTTATCTGATTTCAACCTTGCTTGATCGATTTTTTTTCCTACCAATGAGGATGATTTTGAATTAAATATTTCCTCTGAGAAAATCACTAAATTATGTTTTGAATGAAATATTATTGGACATGAAATCACTAATTGTCGTAGATATATCACTTATGAGATCTATCTTATTCATGGACAAGACAAGAGTTCTTTTTTTAAGTGGGGAAAGAAATATCATACATATGGGTCATTATTTGTTGAAACAACAGAACATGTTGCAGCTAGTAGAGAGCCTGGGAATGGAATATTACCATACCATGATGTTGATAATATTGTAAATTAATAAAAAAAATGATGTTGTTATGAATGATGAGGGTGCAGTGGATCCTACAGAGGATATGCAGCAGTCTGCTGCCCTCTAGGTGCATACCCCAGGCTGTGAGAAAATACTCTAGTTAGATATATTTGCAGAGGAAACATATGATCATATTTTTTCATTCCCAAATGAGGATGTTAGAAAACATTCAATGGAGGACATTTATATTAGTGTGCAAGTCACTAATCAGGGGGAATATACATTTGAGGGGGACATAAAGGTTCAAGACTTTATAGTTAATGACTCACAAGCTATTTTTAATTAAGTTAGTATGCAAGAAAAAACAATAGCTTAAAGAAACCTAAAAGTTAACTAGAAGGTAAATTCACCTTCTCAATCTAAATAGAAGAAAGATGGTGGCCAAGAATTTCATGAAAATGATTCATGCCCCCAATAAGAGATGAATCTAAAGAGAACATAAAATTTCAATGAATATATCCTATGGACAATAAAGGTTTTAAAATGGAGGGTCATAGGAAAAATAGATCTCATTCTGAACCAGATTTTGCTGATTATGATAAGGGTTCTAGACTGAGTCTGGATGTTTCACACATAGAAGTTGCTACCAAAAACAGATTTGATATTCTTGATTCACTCAATGAGGAGTTAGGAAATGTATCAAAGGTGTTTTATGCTACAACTGTTGAGATGAACACTAGTGATGAACCACCTACAGCCATTGAGATTCAGGGTGTGGAGAGAGAAGAACCTGAAGGTCATCCAATTAAAACATAGAGACTGGGAAGGCATCCAAAGGGTCAAGGTTGGGGACATGGCTATGATGATTGTGTGGAAGCATGAGGGCATGGTCTGACTAAATCTTCTTGCAAGGCCTCTAAAATCTAGCTCACACCGGAATATGAAGAAATCAATGAGAGTTATTCAATGCTCTTTAATAAAAAAAATCACAATCTGAGTGGGAATTGATGACAAGGATGATGGATCTAATTACTATTATGGGACGGATCTTGATCTTTTTTATATGTAGTTGATTTTATGGATGAGTTCATGTCTCTTTATTTTTATCCACCCCTCCTCATGTTTGCTTATTTCTTTTTATCTTTATTTAATAAATGGTCAGGTGCATTTACTTCTGGATGGACCTACTTTTTATAAATAAATAATAAATAATAAATGAGAAAATAATAATAATAAATAATAAATAATAAATAATAAATAATAAATAATAAAAGGAAATAAATAGCTATAAGTATATCTACATATAACGAAATTTACATAAATATATATAAACACAAATTTATGTTATATATAAATAAACATCTACTCCTATATAATTTTATATAAATATAAATATTAATATAAATATAAATACATGTACATTAAAATATCAATACATATACCCATATTATATATAAAAATTTATAAACGTAAAAACATATCAATATTTAAAAAAGTATATAATTATAGAAAAATAGTCATAAATAAATATAAATATCCATGCATAGTTACAATTATAAATAAAATTAAATAAATATTGATGAATATATATATTATAGATAAATTAATATAAAATGTATAGAAATACATTCATATATATATATATATAATAGTTAATATATCACCGAAAGAGGGAAACCCCCAAAAAGTGTTACACTATTAATTAGTATGAATTTAAAACAATGGAAAAATCATAGACAACCCAACATGTATATGAAATCACTCTCAAATGAAGCTGAAATCACATAGAATGTTTAAAAAGCATTGTATCTTAACCAAAAAATCATTTTTGGAGGACTTTTAGGTCTTTTTGACATTCAAAAACCTATGACTAGGATCCCCCAATGAAATATGGTGAAAATCTATTATCAAGATTGAATTTCATATGTGTTAGAGCCCAAACATATACCCAAATAAAAATTTAAGGTTTCTTCAAATTCAAGTTCAATTTTCAACGTTTTGAAAACTATAATATTTTTTAGTCTATTAATTATTACCAAATTATTGTCAATTTTCTGTAATTCAAATCATAAGATTCCATTTTACTGGTTTTGGAGTTAAAACAGACGCGTAGATGAAAATTTATTTTCATTCGATGCTGAAGTTTGATTTCCCACTTATTCGGCAGTTGAGAATGACCATAATTAGTATATTTTCTCAAATGTGTTACTGGAACATGATAGTAGAGCTGTACAATTTGATTATGACATCATTAATACTAATTATGAAATTAATATGGTGGCTGGAACTGACAATAGAGGTTGGCTAGCTTTGAATGTCTTTGTTGATGTAGTGAAGGGGAAGACCAACTCTGGTCAGTCATGGAATAACATGGCAGAAGAGGATCATTACTTTAGGGATGACATGATCAATTGTTCTGGTGATGGTGGTGACTGAGGAGGTGGGTAGATAAATAATGAATCTGATGCCCATGAGGAGGCTGATAATCTTCTTCAACATGAGGGAGAGATGGTCAAGGATAGTGATAAAAAAAGGAAGAAAAATATTGAACTAGTCCCTCTTTTTAATGGAGCTCATGGATAGTATATAGGGTGTTTCCAACCATGGAAAGGTAAAAAATATACCATGGACAATGATGGATTCCAACTAGTCACCTATAGGAGAACTAGACCTCATGTCTGTACCTCCAAGGCAGTGTAGGACATTAGCTCTTACCTACCTATGAATAGGTCCATGAATGATCTGATCCCACCTTATCATGATATTGTAGATGAGACAGTGTTGGAGAAGGGTTACCAATATATTTTCCCTGGGAAGGTTATCTTGATGACTACTGACTTTGATCAACTATATTCTGTAGTGGATATGGGGAAGAGGATGACTGAGGTGGGCTCTCGAGACTCTGGTTGAATTAAGGCTCGACATACCTTAATCAAAATATTAAAAATATATTTTAATAAATATATATTTCTTGAGGTATTTAGTAATGTATGTGGAGACATATATGGAATACCTACTTTTGTGGACTCTTTCAAGGAAAATTTTATTTCTAGAATAGATGATATATTCTTAAGTTAATATTAATCAATAAAAATTGATATCATTGGAGACACTGAATCTCATGTTGAGTTGGATGAAGTATATGGAATGGCTAAGAAGACTGGTACTTGGAAATATCCAAAGAAATGGTAGAGAGGTAGACATCTGAAAGACTGAGGTGGCTCCTTAGGTAGGGGTGGATGACATAAAAGTTGATGTTGTTTTTTGATCTTTTGTTCCTAGTGGATCTATCTATCATCTCTATCATTCTACCCTTATACATGCATTATAGTTTTTACTTGTTATTAATAAATTTCCGAGTCTATGGTTTTTGTCCCTAGTTATCACCATTTGGAATAATTATAAATAATTAATAATAAACACAATATAATTTATTAAAAGTATAAATTATAAAAAACAAATGCTTATAAATAACAATTAATAATTAGTAATAATAAATTATAATTAAATATATAATATATAATAATTTTTTCTATTACTTTAGTGGTGATTTATTAAAAACACTGCTAATTCATGTCATTTTTGTTATAATTCCCCTAAAAAATAAAATTAAAATATTAAAAAAATTTAAAAAATATGATCCAGCAGCTATTTTTTCAAACACCATAAATAAAAATAAATAAAAGATTTAATAAACATTGAAAACACATTCATTGGATAATTTAATCAAATTTTATTTTCTATATAGTGCCAATTTGTGACAACAAACTTACTTTATCACTTTTTCCCCTGGATACCTATCTTTATTATAAATTCCTTGAATTGTAATGCAATACATAGATAACAGGGAATGAGTTGGATGTTTTAAAGAATCCATTTTTTTCCTTTTGAACCATTCAATATATATATATATATATATCTTTGGGTATTTCCTTGGATATGGTGCTATTTTTTGGATGTTGTAGGAACTCACAATTAATATATTAAAAATAACATTATATATTAAAGCACACACACACACATAGAAATTTAGAATAAATGTTTTTTCACATTGATTTGGATCCCAGATGTGAAATCTATGATGGTGGTTTTTTCAGAACATGGGGTTTACCCAAGTCGCACCAAAAAGTTGGTCGGAATTGTGAATTTGGTTAAAGGTGATGGTTGGAGGGTGAGTTGAGTAATTAAATATTTTATTTTGGTAATTTACATAAAAAACCCAAAACCCAATTCCCTCTCTCTATATAATCCTCTTTGAAAAATCCTTAGGGTTATCCAAATAACACAAGGATATTATAGTGGAGGAGGAGTGTAGCTCCATTGGAAACCACAAATTGAGAACGTAGATTGATGAAAACAACCTAGGGGAATCATGAGATTGATGAAAAATATACTAGGATCTTCAACTTAATCACTAGTGGACATGTTATTCACCAATGAGAAATCCGTTCTTGGGGATGGGATTGTTATTTTTTGATTTTCTACCCTTTTAATAGTTACTCAAACATGGATTTGATATCTTCTTGTTTTTCTATGATTTACATTCTTTACATGTGTCTAAATTTTAAATATTGTTCTTGAACCTATTTTTTATAAATTTGAAACCCTTGATTTTTCCCTTTTACCACTTATTTAATAATTGGCCTATATCTCATAAAAAACGATGATCTTCATGTTGTTATTGTGCTTTTCTCACCACAGATTCATGGTGGATTCACGAATGACTGAGATATTAGTTTTTTGGGGATTTATCGATGTGTTTCTAGGTTATAATTGATGGCTTCATGAATTGAAATCCTGAATTATGGTGGATGACATGATGATTACTAAACATGTAACTTGATTATTTTTTTCCTGCTACTCTAGGCTAGAAAAAAATGATCTGTGGTGACATACCTTAGTTTTGGATGTTTTGGTAAATTCAAATGGTGGAAAAAGTAGTGAAAATAGTAGATCTAGCATTCATGTGATGGAAGACATCGATTTCTATTAAATATGTATCTACACACCGTGTATCCCAGAGGAACACAGGCCTTGTACTCTAGGTTTTCAGGAAAGATAGGGTTATAGTTGAGTTAATGATTAAAGACTATGTTGTTGGTCCCACAGACAATGTGAATGTACCTGGGTAGCCAAGATGTGTACTATGAGAACTCAAATTAGAAACCGAGTGGTCAAACACACCATGTACCCCTTGGGACTTGACGTTTATGGGTACTACAATTGATAAGGTGGGTGTTGATAGAACATAGAATATACTCTGTGTGATGGCACATTCTATGTGGCCCATGTAAATTACATGTTGAGGAAAAAAGTTTGCCAATTCATGTTCAGAAGGGGACACACCATGGTGTCCATGTAAAGTCACACACCATGTGACCCTAAGTATACATCGTGTGATTTACCCCACAAAATTATCCCTTGTGTATATAATTATTCAAGACTCATATTTCCACCCTTGAGTAAAATTTCATGACTGGTTTTCCATAAAAAAAACGTGATGTTAGCCTTCATTTTGGCATCATAGATATGAAATGTGGTTCTGCGAGAAATACACTTCTTCTAATGATTCTTGGATGAAGGGAGTGATTTTGTTTTTCTATAAGATAGATGTTGGGGTAAATACTCTCCTGACATGCTAGGAAATAGGTCCCCCATAAAATTTACATATGTAGATTCAGTACTCCCAACACTATAGTGGTTGGAGGTCCTCAATCTACAGAGTGGTACCCTCGTCATTGAGCTCTAGTGGGAAGGGGTTCCTCCACAAGAGTTTGTTCTACCTCAGCTATAGAGCATAGTTGATATGTGCAAGCTCTCCACCCTAATTCTAGTGAGGCATAAAATGTTTATTATCTTGGAGTTGGTACATTTAAATTTGTTTACATACTCATCATTATCGGTAGTTGGATATGAAGAAGAAGATCCTATTTCCACCTTCCCTTGAATTTATTTTGATCATATCTTATGTTGGGATTCCTTACCCAATTACATAATGGGTTATTAGAACAAAGGGATTTCATAGCTATAAATAGAGAGTATTTTTTTTTCTTTTCAACCCAAACTACTCTGAACAAGGTGTTTTCAAGATAAGTTATCTTACAGTGCATGTGGCTTTAGTATTTAAGGTCATGTACTTCTCTAGTGTTTTCAAAACAATTTCCCCTGAAAAACTTGAACAAAAGAAAAATATTCTGAAAAAAATGTTCTTTGAAAAAAAAAATTTATTCCTCAAAGTTACAGGTTCATGAAATTTTAGAATATTTTGAAAGATTAAGTTTCATGAGCTCATGAAAGACAGTCGGGTGTTGGATAATTAGAGGAAATGATTTTTTTTGGGAATAATAGATTTTCACAAAAGCCATGGAGTTTTGAAAAATGGTGAATGTTTCTTATAAATATGCCACATATCATAAATGGAAGGATTAATGTATTATAGGAGGTCTTATCACTATGATTTCATAATGTTTTATGCAAAAAAAATTATTATGTGAAATAGAAAATTTAAATGAACACTCGTTCAATCAAGAGAAAGGTTTTGAACTAATTGGTGAAAAGGGTTTTCAGTGAAGGGGGTTTCATAAAAGATAAATGTTTCATAAAATTCAGTTTTCATGAAATTTGGGTGTTTCATGAATGTTTCTAGTTATGCTGAAAAAAGAAAGGTGTTTCATAAAAAAGGTATTTAAAAAAAATTCTTTCAAAAACATACTTAAACGTGTGAAAAGTTGTTAGAATTGATTGATGAACCATAATTGGGCCTCCATGATTCAAAACATCATCTCAAAGTGCTCATATATGGATGTGACTTTTAAGATGATAAACTACAAATTACATCACCCAATGAAGTGAGAAAGGGTGAGTTGAAAGAAGTGATCTGAGGGAGGAAATATGATTTCCCTAAAATTATTTTTTAAAGGTAGTGAGCCTATATTGGAGTAAGCATGACCAAAAAATTGTAATACACAAAATTTAGTGAATCCTATTTTATTTTGGTATGACTACACACTGTCGGCGTATTCTCAATGAACTATCCCTTATTGGTGAACTATGTAAAACTGATGTGTTCAGTTTCTTTTTGTTGAATACTTATGTTTGGTGATTTCATTATTTCATTTGATATATTTGAATAGATTCTACAAAATATGGGAGAAATATTAATTTAATTACAAGAAATATTTGACCCCTGGATTCATCTCTACCCTCTTAGGGTGTTCCAAGATCTAACATGGGTTGAGTGGACAATTTTATACTTTTACAACCCACCTGGTTTTTAGGACATCCTAATGGGTTTGTATATACTAACTCTTATATGGGATATTCAAGAACGCGCTTTTTTATAAATATGAAATAAATATTGGAGGAGACTATAGTGGACACAGTATTTGAAGATCATAGTGTTACTTTGAGGTGTTAGTCATGTTTGGTGGTTATCCTTGGACATTGTGGGCCAGTATCTATTCAGTTTTTGCACATCCCAATAGTTGTATGTTTGGGACCTATTTTTTGGTTGGGAATTAATTTTACCCTCTTTATATAATTTGTAAACTCTTTTTATCTTTGATGTATATCCAAGAGGTTTTTTTCAATAATCATTAACATTCAAGATATATCAGTCTTTTATTATATCTATGCACCATTTTGTGGTTCTAGTTGTGTGCGTGTGTTCATATATATTAAGATCAGGTCTCAAATATCTATGATATTCCTTATCAATGCTAGTCTCCCGCACTAGTCCTATTGGAGGTAGTCTTGAAGGTTAACCCTCAACTTTATCCCATATTCAGTGGTGTCCAAGTGGGTTGGGTTATGGCAGAGTGGTATTAGAAGTGGTTTGTCCTCAGGTTTGTGTTTATAGTTGGAAAATTTGTGTGGATTGGTTTGGGAACATTGGGAAATAGTGTTAGAGTTTCTAAATTTCATTTATATGGATAGGAAACCTATTTCTGGATCAACATATAACATATTCATACACCAGTACTTTGAATACCTATTTGTTAGCTCGACATGCTGAGGCATCGATTATAGGAAACAAATGGTACATGTGTCATATAATATTGGGTCTTTTTAATTTCATGCCCTTCTTGAGTTAGCTCCCCATATATAATCATATAAATACGTTACATCTTATTAACATACATGATTAAT
Source organism: Viscum album (assembly GCA_963277665.1). NCBI lineage: Eukaryota > Viridiplantae > Streptophyta > Magnoliopsida > Santalales > Viscaceae > Viscum > Viscum album. The sequence continues at coordinate 201,965,860 of OY728144.1, forward strand.
TTATGACAACATCCATATAGGATATTGATAAAAGGTTACGAAGATGGACAATTGATTGATGGGTCCTCAGTTTAGGGATTCATTCATGTGATATTTCTTCCAAGTGAGAATAGAGAGGTACTACCTCCAATTTATCATCCAATAGATCCATCACAACAGGAAGAAAATTTTTATAGGATTAGTGAGTTACGTGAGTTCTAGAAGTAGATAACACTTATGATTCATGTGGAGATATTCTCTTCTAAAATAGAGGACTGGATCAAGGTATTGGTCCATGTTTTCAGCTTGTTTCAATCTTGATTGATTAGATGATTGTAGTTGTGATGAGTCTTCCTAAAATAATATATTGTTTCTGGTGGAGTATGATCCCTCAGACTCATAATAAGGTAATAATATCATGGTTAAAATTTTAGGAGTAATTTCGTGATGTTAATTACCCTTACAGATTGTAATCTGTATATATTTAGGATCTTCTCTATATGTAACATGGTGATATGTCAGTTCCTAAGTAAACCACAATACATACCAACCTAACACATTGACCTCTTAATATGGTTCCGAATAGATACTGTGTGTTTTGGAATTTTGAGAAGGACATTCATAGATACATCCATTTTAGTTTTCTCTCCTTATGAATTTCTAGTTATACAAAAGTTGTAGATCAGGCATTTTTTGTAGATATATTTCGTGGAGAGGGATATTGGGTAACTAGAGATTGAAGTGGACATCAAGGGGATAAGTCTTCTATAGTATCTAGTAGGAATCATTCACCAGGTTCATGATGTAGGAGGCATAATCATGAGGGAACACAGACACATGGATTGTCGGAACATGTTTCCCTTATAGTGTCTAGTCATTCTGAGAGTTTCTATGCCCGTGATGGGGGAGGTCACATGGATCATGATTTCACATATCGTTTTGCTATAGATGATGGTATGGTAGTGGATAAACCATAGTGGTAGAGGTATTGATGTGTTCAAGGTTCTCCCAAGTGTGGTTAGGGTGACCCCCAAGGAGATGGTGCTTATAATGTAGGTAGAGATCTGGAGGGAGGATATAATGGTGGAGGATGACACTATGACCTACTCCCACCACCAACACCACCAGGTGGCCCATTTTTGTTTTATAGGGCTAGAGTTTAAGGCCAAATATAGATGTTGGTCATGGATGAGTTTGACCGGGCTTCTCATGAGATGATTTGAGATATAATTTATGTCTTTTATACTCAATTTCTAGTAATATTAGAAATAGGAACGAGTCATTCCTTTGTCTGAAAATCCCCTGTGTGAGAGGTAGAAATTATAGTAAATTTTTTATCCCATTAGCTATGGATAGTGGCACCTATTGTGTATGATACTTCTATTTCTCACATCTGTCTATAGTGCAAGCTGGTGGTCAATAGAGAATGTTTATCATAGGAACTCTTGGTCATCATGATGAAAACTAATAATGTCATTTTGGGTATAAATTATTTTTCCATAGAACATTATCAAATAAACTTTCAGCTCTATAGAGTTAGATGCCTTTTTACTAATCAGATGAGATTCACATTCCTGGGAGAGAAGGATCTTTGGGTTATCCTAGTGGTGCTCACAAGAAGGAAGTTTCAACCCATTAGTTAGAAAGATTTTCCCATGGTGTAGCTGGCTCTTCAGACATTTATATTATAGTGGAAGTGGAGGACTATATGTATGACTTTATTGAAGATGGTATAGGATCACATCCAAGATGGTAGATTGAATTTTTAATTGAATTTCCCTAAAAGATGGAACTAATATTTTCTAAAACATATCGGATGACACCAAACATGTTATCGGAGCTGAGGGTGTAGTTGGAAGACCATCTAGATAAAGGTTTTATCAGACCTAGTGTCTCCCCTAGGGAGACTCCAGTATTTTTTATGAAAAATATCATTATGATATAGATTATTTATGTCGATTATTATCACCTGAATCTGACAGAGATAAAGAAAAAGTACCCCTTAATATTGATTAATAAACATTTTGACTCTTTTATGCATATTATCTTGTTTTAGAAGATTGATCTTAGGCCCATATACCATCATATTAGGGTTCACAAGAATGATATTTTGAATATGACATTCTAACATCGCTATAGACACTATGATTTCCTGGTGATTCTATTATGTGTGACTAATTACCCCACAGTGTTCATAACTCTTATGAATTAGATATTTCGTCAATACTTTGAATGATTTTTAGTTTTATTCATCAGTTATATACTCATATACCATGTATATGAGGAGGATCATACATGGCCTGTATGGATGGTCTTAGACTCTCTTAAAGAGAACTAATTATATTATTTTATCTTCAAGAGTTATTTTTGGATCCGAGAGGTATAGTTTTTTAAGATTATCATATCTAATCATGGATTGGTTGTAGATATGGAAAATATTGATACAATGCTTTATTGGGAACCACCCAAGAGTGTGTCATAGGTGCAGAGTTTTCTCAGTTTTTAGTGTGCTATTAGAGGTTCATGGAATGATTTTTCAAAAAGAAAAACCTTTGATATTATAAATATTGAAATGGAATCTGTTTTCCTAGAATGAAAAATTTTAGAGAGCCTTTGAGGATATGAGGAAAGGGTTGACTAGTGCTCTTATTTTGACACTACCTGAGGAAGGAGTTGAGTATGTTGTATTTTGTGAAGCCTTTAAAACTGGGACCAACTGTGTTTTGATGCAATGATAGTTAGTGATCACTTTTGGGTTGAGTTAGTTGAGGGTCCACAAGAATAATTATATGACCCCCAACTTTGAGTAAGAAGTTGTATTATTTTCATTGAAGATTCAGAGACATTGTCATGTGGGAGATAATTTCTTTATATACTCAGACCACCAAAGTATGAGGTATATTTTCACCCAAAGAGATCTTAACCCCAGAAAAATCCATTGGTTGATGTTCCTAAAATATTATGAATTTGAGATAGTATACACTCCAGGGGAGGGAAAATAATAGAATATACCCTTAGTAGTAAATATCATTCCCTCTTAGTATAAGAGGAATCAGAGTAGTTAACCTCATTTTAGCTAACCCCGATAGAGTATAGAGGTTTATATTATCTTTATTTGATGGTAGTGACTCCAATAATTATTTAGTACATGAGGGAAGTGTAGTTCAGAGATATCAAACTATAGGTTCCATGTGACTAGATATCCTATAGAGATACATTGGATGGATTTTATAAATTAGGGGAGAACATTATCATTTTCTATGGAATGATGGTGGTTTCAGTCACATTTCATTAAGATATACTGAGGGTATTTTATATATCCCTCTTTTATTTAAATTAGGATGTGGAAAAAGTGTACAAAGACATTCAATGGTAGTTTTTTGGGATGAACATTTTTAGAACCTTACTGATTTTTTTCCCGTTGCCTCATGTGATATTAGGAAAAGGATGAACATCATGTTTTGGTAGGATTGAATCAACCTCTTGAGATCCCAAAATGGAAGTGGGATGGAACATTAATGGATTTTGTGATGGGGAATCCACAGAAGGTGAGATTCCATGACACAATCTAGGTGATTCTTGATGGAATTATTATTCCAACACACTTTCTTACCATTAAGGAGGAGAGTTCGGTTGAGAGTTTGGGGAATATGTTACTACAGGGATAGTCTGGATTTATAGAGTATCCCTGAAGTTCCTATCTGACCATGATGCTCAGTTCACTGGTGTGTGAGGATTTTTTTTCCAGATATGTGTTCAATATTTTATTTCCCTAATCATACCACCAATGCCTCAAATATTGTACCAATGGTCAAATTGTAAAATTGAATTGCGAAAAAACCCCATTTAAATCCTTGAATCAAAATACATTGATGAATTATTTTTCTAGAGGGAAGGGAAATAACCCATCACGGATGATGTTTCTTGAATCACAGCCCAATTGGTCTAGTGATTGTCTTGAATGAACCATTAAAGCATCTCAGTGTTGATCATCGGATTCCCATAAATTAGATAGAAGAGGTGGGTATAAAATCAAGCACATGTTTAGAAATGTAAATTCCATCTATCAAGAAAACTATACACAACCATTCTAGAGATGTCTTCAACTCTCTAGATAGTGAAAAAATCTTGGTTGAAGATACCTTCAGTCCTTCCCTCAAGCTTCAAAGAATCACTATATCATTGGTTAAGCTAGGATATGATTTAATGTCACTAAAAGAAATTGAATATCCTCATTCGATATCCCAATTATCCCCTATAGAGGTTCAAAAACATTTTCCCCATCATTAATCAAGTTAGACGTTGTTGATTCACCATTTGAATGTTGAAATAACAAATCCTCTACTAACTTTGAGAAATTTTCTTCATTACCTACTTCTATTGAGAACAAGACAAAAATAAAAGATAAAAAGTAGGATGAAAATGAAGAGGAGGATGATGTCAGGGATTCCCATACATCATTTGAGATTGGTATCTCTTCCACTTTTTATGAACTCAGAGAAATAAATATGGGTACACAATAAGATTCAGGACAAAATTTAATCAGATCATCGATGAATGACAAAAAAATATAGGTGTACAACTCATTCCTAAATAAAAATAAGGACATATTCACCTGGAATTACGTAGAGATGTCGTACATTGTTCCCTAAGTGTATACCCATCACTTGGGCTTTCCAGAAGACCATTTATGATATAAACATATAGCTAGAAGGACACACCTGACTCACACCTCCAAAATTGTGGCTGAAGTGGACAAGCTCATAAAGGATTAATTCAATTAGGAAGTTCAGTATCCGAAATGTCTACTAAAAATAATATATATAAAGAAAAATAATAGGAAAATCATGGTCTGCATTGATTTTAGATATATTAACCAGAACTATCCAAAAGATGACTTACCAGTTCCCATTACAGAGCTACCGATTGATCCAACAACTGGTTAACAATCCCTCTCCAACATGGATGATTATTTAGTGTACAAAAAAAATTCATATATCCCCATAATATGAAGAATCCCCCACTTTCAAGCCCCCTAGAGAATATTTTACTACCAGGTAATTCCCTTTGACTTAAAAAATGATGGTTCCACATACCAATGTGTCATGCATTGCATCTTCAACCCCCCAGGAAATTTTTTCTTATTCTATGTTGACGAACTTTTGGTAAAGTCCTAGAAGATTTACAACCACCTAAGTAATCTTGAGATCATCTTTAAAAAAATTCGATAACATAGATTGAAGATGAACCCCTTGAAATGTGATTTCAGAGTAACCTTGGTAAAATTTCATTGATTCGTCATACACTAACATGACATCGAACAAAAACCAAAGAAGATTGATGATGTCCTTAGAATATCCCCTCCTCGAAACCTCAAATAGTTGAGAGGGATTCATGGTCACTTAGAATACATTCATTGATTTATATCCAACCTTGTAGGAAAATGTCTGCCCTTAACAAGGTTGATAAGGAAAAAGGTCTTATACTAGTAGACCAATACATGTTTGGAATCATCTGATAGTCTTAAGAAATATATTTTGAGTCCACTGGTGCTAATACATCAACTTTAGGGAAATCCACTCATTCTATATGTGAAATACCTAGAGTGATCACTAGGCACTTTCCTCTTGGAAAAAAAGGACACTAGAAATGAATATAGCCTCTATTATCTCATTCAACCCATGATTGATGTTGAGCCTCTCTATTCAGATATCGAGAATAGATGCACGGTGTTAATCTTCACAGTTTAGAAATTAAGGCACTACTGGAAGCACTATGAGGTCCATTTGGCCTCTCACTATAACCAAATGAAATGATTTCTCAGACATCAATTATTGAATGGTTGTTTCAAGCTGAGGGATGCTATCCTATAGTAGTTTGATATATAGTATTTCCCTAGAAAGCAGTGAAAGTATAAGATTTGAAGGATTTTTTGGTAGAACACCCATTTGCAGAAACAACATCTTTAAATAAGGAATTTCTAGATGGAGTGATTTTTTATATTCACGATTTACTCAAAACATGGGAGATGTACTTTGATGGAACATCCAGAATCCAAAAAAGGAAGAGGATAGAAGACCCCAAGGTGAATAAATTCAGATTAGGGGTTCTGTCCATCTCTCCAAAAAAATCAGTCTTACCATAATCTTTCTTATTTTCAGAGAGATGTAGAAATAATGAGGTAGAATATAAATCCCTCAATGTATTCCGAGAACTAGAACTCCAAGTATTAGTGGGCCACCAATAGGTGAAAAGTGATTCAATGTTGGTAATCAAATTGATCAATGGGGATTACGCCATCAAAAAAGGAAATTTAATCCCCATGATTGACTATTTATGAAGGTTAATGGAAAATTTCCCCATATATACAACATTTAATCACATCATAATAACATATAACCCCTAGGAATATGCCTTGGAAAATGAATCTATAGCCTGGAAGATCCAAACAAGGATAAAACTAGCATCAACATTTCACATTGTAGAATGATCTCTCCATTTTCTAACGTTATAATGAAATAAATAAATTAAATCAATCCTTTCCCTAATATATATAGCCCTACCATTGGGTGTATCATATCTGCCATGAACTATTATCATAATAGAGTACTCCGATTAGAAAAATATGGTAGAGAGAAACTGATGATAAGAAACTAAATTCACTCTTTATGGTGATTTAAATCACTTGAAAGTCCTTTTAATCGAGTATTTGATGGGGTAATTCTTAGATGTATCTATGAAGAATAGACTACAAACATGATGAGATAAGTACACCCAGGAGCCTATGGTACTCACCAGTCAGGGTTCAATATTTCTTATCTAATCTAGAGGATTGGGTATTACTGACCCACTATGACACATGATTGTAAACAATTTACCAATAAATGTCATCCCTACCAAGTGCATGACGACTTTATCCATAAACCCATGGAGTTTCTACAAACCACCAAATAGTCATGGACATTTTCTGTATGGGTAATAAATTTCATGGAGCCATAACCACTATATATGTCAAGGATGATCAAATACATCATAACTAATACTGAGTTCTTCTCCAAATGGGATCAGGAAATACCCCTTAAAGAATTTAGGGCCAAAAGCATTGTAAGTATTGTGAAATCCAACATTATTACATGATTTGGTGTCCCTAATACAATATTTTTTGGAAAAGAGACCCAATTTTAGTTCTGCTAACTTGGAAAATCTATGTTATGAATATAACAGAAAATCTAACCACTTTCCCTACTATCTTGTGGAGGCTAACAGACATATAGAGTCCTTCAATAGGACCCTATAAAAATACTCCAAACCATGGTGGATAAGAATAAGAATTCATGTATTGATAATATATTTCACACCATGTGGGCCTACCAAACCACAACCTGTACTGAAACATGAGAAACCACATATTCCCTTTCCAATAGGATAAAAGTAGTTCTACCCATTAAGGTCGAATTTCCATGTATCTATATTTCTATATGTGATCAATTATAAGTAGATGAGAAATAATAGAAATGACTAGATGAATTGGAACAAATCTATGAGAAATTATTTCATACTTTACATCACATGAAGTTCTATAAAATAGGACATCATAGGATTTTAATAAAAAGGTCCTCCTCCATTCATTCCTCTAAGGATAATTGGTACTGGTTCTTAGGAAACCAATGATACTATGTAAGAAGCATCTAAATATGGAACTAAAATGATAGAGACCATACTCCATAAACAAGGTCTACACTAATAGAGATTATTACTTGAACTTAATGGATGAGGAGCTCATTACGACCCCAACCAATACAAGGTTACTGAAGAATTATTTCATGAAATCACATGACATACATCTCAGCTAGAATATGTTAAACTATGTTGTTGGTCTTTGTCACATGAATTTTTAAATCATTGAATTTTTTCCTAATTAGGAAGACATTAAAATGAATGAAACCATACGGTCCAATATATATGACTTTTAACTACATATCCTAATGTTATAGTCATAATATGTTAAACGATGTGAAAATATCTTTTTCTCATGATGTAAAAATGCATGGTTGACATCCTTGTTGCACGACGTACAACTGCATAACATTTTGATCCATGATTGGGCAGGTCACTATCTTTAGTGCTAGTAACCCACAACACATTTTAATAAAAAACTACATATGGCTTAATTCTCATTCCCATGATATACTTAGTGAAGGTCAGATCCCAATACTGGGCCCAGCTGCAACAAAACCCCCCCAGTGCATGGGTCCGACTTGTATAGGAATCGTTTCCAGAACATGGTATGAATTAATTATCATCTACAGAGATACATAATAACATATAAAACATATGAATTGGTTCTAGAAATAATTATTAAAAATAAAAAAGTCCCCAATTTCCCACATCAAAACCGGATTTATGTGCGGAACTATTTTCAAGAACTATGTGAGGATTGATTCCTTCCATCACAATATACTTAGTGACACTCATACTTCTAATATTGGACCCAACTGCAATATTAATTACTTTTCCCATAAGGTGACCCACATCTATACCGCAAGATGTTAAGGTACACATCTAATGTCCTTATTTAATGAAAATAAACTGTTTGGTCTTTCCAAGAACTACTCATGTCATGATTCTCATCCCAAAGAGACATGTAATGATACTCCGATCTCCAATGTTGATTCCATTCACAAATCAACCAAAAAAAGGAAAAAAATTCAACTTACCTATATATTATCCAAACCATCATGTGGAACCCCTCCAGAACTACGTATGTCTTGATTCTCATTTTAATGAGAAATGTAGTGATGCATGGATCATACATCCTTTACTAGAAAACAAAAAATCTAAATTCTCCCATTGTTTCTTTGTATAACCTTTTTATGGTGGAATACAACTTTGACACTCCTTGCTTCTCACATTGATCATAGATTACATGAGATTAGGTGCTTTGGTAAATGAATTCCCTGGATAAGTATGGAATATCAATTAACATCAAGATTTTCATATTCTTAGATGTAAGAACATAAAAGAAACTCCATATTTCCTCACCGCATGAATTTAAACTACATGGGTTATTTAAGAACTATATATGGATTGATTATCATTCTCATGTGATAGGTAGTGACACCCAGATCATAAATTCTAGTCTTTCCACAATATGGTGAATTCCCCTACTCTACTATGTATGAATCAGATATACATAAGAGGATCTAGTTTGGGTTCTCACCCCATGTGTGAGACCATATTAAAAAACTCCTTGCATTGTACATGAATTCATTATGTTTGTGGAATCCTTTCTAGAACTACATGTGGCTTGATTATTGTTCTAATTAGATAAATAGTGATTCCTATGTCATATACACTATTCCATCCACAATATTCCATTTTCCTAATGATTCACCTTCTTCCTTACCACATGATGTTAATCTTCATGGTTGATGTCTTCTCTGTATGAATTTAAAATTCATGGTTACCTCAAGAAGTACGTGTGTCTTGATACTCATTTCAGCGAGATACATAGTGATTCCAATGACTCATGTCCTAGTCCCTGCCATGGAATAAAGTAAAATTACACATCCCCTACATACAATCAAATATCCATACAAGAGATCTTAATTTCAGTTCCATCATTCAAGGGTCCACAATGGAAATAGAGATTTCCCCTCTTACATGTGCGTTAGATCCATCAATAGGACTCTACAATTAATGAACAATATTAGTCCAATTTCATTCTTTATACTAAAAAATATCCCTTCCACACATTATACTCCTAATATTGGGCACTTTCAGATCTTTATAATCTTCCTCCAACTATCGGTGATAAAATGTATGATACCTACAGATTCCCTTTTCTAACTATACAGTAATAATCCCTAGTTGGATTTGAAAATTCCCCCACATAAATGGAATTTCTTCAATAATATGCCACTATTGGACTATGAAATAACACAGCCTAGTTATATTTTCATAAAGTCACTCAAAAATTGGTTTGTCCACCAGTGGTAAATTGTATCCTCTAGATAAGACTCTATTGTAATCACATGCCTCAACAAAATTATGTTGAATCCCAAAATTCAATGTTTTCCATGGTCATCACACACATATTTGTTCGACATCATTTCTCCGAATTTAAGAACCCCAAGAAGATCATGTTTTACAATTTACTCCCCCGTGTATAATGTATGCCAGAATAACCTTTGTCTGGAAGGAATAATACTACCAATCATTTACATATAGTCCAAGTCGTATGACCTAAAAATAAAAGCACCATATTTCCCAAATTTTGGTCATACCTATGTAGGAAACTTATTCCTCCATTATTGGGTAATTTTGACTTAAAATTATACCCCTATATTAGGCACTTACCTTCCACAAAATAAACTCCATGACTATGGAAATCCCAATATCTAAACACATCCTTTGGCCATCGCCAATAGAATTTCATAAATCCTCTTAGCTCATTTTTCTGACTATGTAGTAATACACCCCAATTATATTTTCATAAGACACCCATAAAATGGCTTTTTCAGCTAGAGGATGTCATTATTGGACTATGTAATAACACTACCTACTTGGATTTGTATAAATTCACCCAAAAAATAGGGTTTTCAACCAGCGGTACAATTTTCCTTGTGAGAGACCTCCTCTAACACTATGATCCCTTTCCCCCATATCGCTTGTTGGATCTAGAAACCCCTATATTATTATTTAAACCTCCCCCCCCTTCATACCTGAAATGATGGCACATTCCAGGATAAACCTCTCCTATTACCATAATCCCTGAAAATATCATTCTATAAATATATTTTTGAACTCGGTTCACGGATAATCCTCACATATTTTCATCATATCATGTTTTAGATTCTGGAAAAAAACATAACTCAAAGTTCCCCATCAGATATCTAAAGAATGTCAAAACATTCTGAGACCACATTCCTTGTTGGGATCATTATTTCAAAATTTACGGTCAAAGATATTCAACCTAAAACACCAGTCACATTAGTATGGATCTAAAGACATTAAACTGGCCATGAAAAAGAGACTCAAAACATTCTAGGTTGAAAACCTACAAATAAAACACTAGAAAATAGTCGATTATTTGATTTATAGACCTACACTTTTCATGTTTTAGGGAATTATGGATAAATGTAATGATAATAAGGATAAAAACCTAGAAAGGGAAGCCTAAGAGAAATCTTCGTCTTATCTGCTAATTCTTCTTTTCATTGGAATTTGGAAACAATTAGGGTGATCAAACAAATGAAAAAAAGTTTTTATTGTTGTCCATATGAACCGATAAATATTCTAACTTTTCTCACTAGACCCCATGTATTTGGAAAAAAATTGAGCGCTACCTCACCCATGCTATTGTGATTATAATGTGATGAAGTTCAACCGAATGATTAATTTTAAATGTTTTATTTTATAATTACAACAAGAAATGAATGGTGGAAAAAGAGATTGAAAATAAAAAAAACTTTTAATTTATGTTTTGAAATTTAGAGGAACTTCCATATATCAGAGTCTCCATACTAGGTTTTCCAATATCTTTTAAATATATGTTTTGATAAGTTGAACTGTGACTCAAGAATTTCCCATTGCTTGCTGAAACCTAGTTCGTTGTGTGGCCATGGATTCATTATCTTGATAGAGATTCTATTTCTCTATATATATAGAATCATCAGCTTGATCTAAGGCCCTCTTCAAGGAATGATGGATTTGAATAGTATATTCTTATATTGTCTTTAGTTCTTCTTGAAGATGCACCATTTGGAGAGATTTCTCATTTAGAAAAATGCTAATGTTCCTCCATATTCTCAATATTATTATTCTTCTCCTAGGATCCAAAATAACCTATATATTTAAATTGTATTTCTAACTAAGCCTCTTCCAATTATGACCTTTTCCCCAGTTCCCTTTTCCAGATGATTTATTTCACCATATGGTGGATTTTGTGGTAATCAAATCTTCCATATCACAACATGATAAACTTGACCAAAATTCACTGAATTCGAGATGCAGGGTTTCTAGGATCTGTCCCCACTACAATCTTCTAGACTTCCTTCCAGATAGTATGAAACATGGTGTGAAGAGAATCATATATCTCCTAGTTTGACTCAGATCCTCTATCAAAAGGAGAGATGTATTATGGGATTATTTCACTCAACCAGTCACCTTTTTCTGCTCCCTCTATGAAAGCTTCAGTTTCACCTACCCGTGGTGGCTAAACTAGCATTAAAGCTACCACTTCATGCTTATCTATTGAATTAAATGGAAGTGAATGACATGAGACATCACTCATTAACATCATGTGGATAAAAGATAGTGAAAACAATTACGTAACCAATATGGTTAATAAAATTCACCCTTTGTTGGGTAAATTATTGGTATTGATACCTCCCAAGTACTCTTGGCCTAAATATTTAGAGTGAGGACCTCTAAAAATAGATAATCCTCATAATTTTTTTGAGTAACTTGGACCAAAAAATCTTGGAAATCTCCCACTTTAGAAGTCTTTTTAGTCTCTCCCTCAATAGTATAAACAAGATGGAATTAGATGCCTTTTTCTCAAGTATCTTGGGAATGATTTCTGTGAAAAAGTTATAAAAAGGAGATCTAATTTGAGATATAAAATAAAAAGGTGCTGACTATATTGTAAAGTTGTAAGAAAAAGATAACTCACATTCATCAAATAACCTACTAAATTCCTCAATCTCTTCCTGATATGTAGGGAATATTAATGTTTTTAACCTCTCCTAAAGGTCTATTAGTTCACCCATTGTTTCATTAATAACCCCTCACATCTCGTAGCATCCCCACTAGTATGGTTATCCCAGACATGTTACTCAGGACCTGAATTGGATCAACTATTGATTATCTCTACTTACTTCTTAGTCTACCCGTCATCATCCAACCCTGCAGAGCCAGGGTCAACATCACCACATTCATTAGACCATTTGAGATCCCTATCAGCCACTACTGAAGGGAAAATGGGGCCAACATTGACTGTTGTATGGTCCTATAGTATAGGTGATAGATCTGAAATATCATGAGGATATGAATGTTATAAATTTAATATGACACCTTATGGTGTGTGTTTAACATTATTGTGTCACTATCCCCTCTCAACATGAATGTGGGAACACATGAATATATCTCATGATGCTTCATCTATAAAAACAATGGATTCATCAGCATGGGTGTGTGGCTCTTCTAGTTTGCTTCCTTGATATGTAAAGGAAAAATGATGTGACCTTTAAGGAAGGAAAGTGTTTAAGATTATATAAAATTTGATCATGGTCAAAAGAGTATATTGAGAAATTCATTACATTAAATGACAGAATAAACACTTACTTAGGTTTCTATGCTAGACCAATATTTCTTGCTGCTTTCTCTTCCTCTATTGAGATGGTGAGGGGATTGTATCAGTCCCTTTTATAATAGGAACTGGATTTGGAAGTCAAGTATTTCACCCACAATTTTATCCATCATATTCTTATGAAACAAAGATTGTTCTAAGGGTTCAGGAGACTTTTCCACTACCCCAATGGTGTTTCCCATTGGGTCGTACCTCAATGACATAAGCAACTTTACGGTTAGTTGTTGTTATTATTATTATTATATTTTTACTCCAAAATAAAAAAAAGATCCCATATAAATTAATTATGATGGATAAAATAGAAACAAAGAGAAGGGAGAAGATAAAGATACATCATCAGGGTTGACGTAGTCATCCCACTTCTCTTCAGTGTGACCAACTACCCCCTCAATCATCCCTAGATACAACAGGCCAGATACCTACATTATAAATGAGATTTGAATCATTAATAAATTATATCAACATATCCATCTCCCAAACATATTATTCTATCTCGGCTAAATCTTTATTAGGGTGAAGATCAGAGGGTGATTGGACATTCCCCAGCTCTGGGATGCATACACTATCTTAGAGTAATACCAATGCGTCTTTGATGTCATGAGATATGAAATTACAAGATTGGATTGCTAAGGGTCTCAAATAATTTGGCTCTAATATTTCTAGTTGTGAGAATGGTCTAATATATTTTTATATGTAATCATTTGTAGGCCTCTCTTCCCTCACAGATGTTTGGGTGACCAAATCCTTAGTTTCCTCCTTAATGATGACGACTAGTTCGCCTTGTCTTGGAAGATGTGTTTTTATAAACCTTGGTCTACTCAATAGTCTCTGGTCGATATCAACTTGAATTCATTATATAATAATCATCATCATAATTAGTGTGAACTTTTCTGTTATGTCTGTCATTGTAGGTTCTGGGTGTAGTTAAAGAGCGGTTGGGATGACACCCAACTTTGATTTTTACCATGATCAATGACTATTCTGGGATCAATACGATGATGAACACCAATATCCATGAAATATAATAAAATATTTAGATAAATAAGGAAGAGACCTAAATCCTTTATAGAGGATTTTTCACATCATGTTTATAATACATTAAATTAATTTCATAAAGAAAATAATACCTTGATCTTCGGTATTTTCTTTGTTGATGACATTGATCATTTGGAATTACCCTTTCAGATTATCTTGTTGTGCTTGAAAGGATCCAAACTAGAATCCTTCTAGTGGTGATCCACACGTGCTCCGATGACCTCTGATTGACACTACTCGTTCTTTGGGTTCTAGCGTGGTGAAGCGAGTGTCTTGGTTCGGTTGTTCTTGATCGATTTTTTTTCGGTCCTAAAGAATGTCTCTCATTATTGAGAGGGGAGAGAAGAGGATTCAAGAGAAAAATTGTTTGGCTCAACAATTCTCAATTCACCAAGTGTGTGGTGTGGTGTTTGGCACAATATGCATATTTTTCTATTTATATACATGGAATTTCAGTTACAATATTTAATTATATAGAAATAGTTAAATACATTATTGAACTTAGAGAAAACCCATGCTTTTAATAATAATACAAGGTCATTAATTATGTTGTGCGAACCTGCACAAAAAAGAATTATAAATAAAATTCTGTATCACAAAATAATAGGAGAATTATTTTAATTTGTGACAAATAGTTAAACAATTATTTATCATCTTACAAATAATTATTTTACTACCGGAACGGCCTTGGTCCGATCGAACTCCAATTCCATTTATTGGACACCCAAAAAAATAAATAAATAAATTATTATCTTAAATAAATATTTTTTTTAAAAACTAGAAAATAAATATTTATTAAATGTTTAATAAAATAAATAAATTTATTTTACCCACAATCTAGTGAATAAATATTTATTTAATTTATGAAATCATTTTAACTTGAATAAAACTATTCCACGGTCTTGAGAATAATATTTATTAGTTAAATTCGAATAGAATTTAACCAAGACCACCAAAGACACTTAGTGTGAGACCCCTTTGTCTCTCCCAGTCTCTAACCTTTGTGATACACCTCACAAACACTCTTCCAAGATACCAATGGTAGGGATAATCATTATTTTTATCCCTCAACTGAGGGGGGCCAAATTGAAACCCCCAAAAAATAATCTGGACTTGTAAAACCATCAAAAGTGGAACACTAGTGTGTCTCCCATTTTTATATGAATTAATTCAGTCAAAGTTGTCCCACACTTGTCCTCCCTGATAAGTAGGGTCCTCGGGGTGCATGTGGATATGCATCCCTTCGGTCATGAGGACCCCATCCCTAGGGGCAGTGTAAAGGATCTCCCAGTCTCAGAGACATGGGTTATGTCCTTGTTTTTTCCACATCATCTCTAATACTAGGGTCCTCTAGTTCTAGTGATGAGGGAGAGAATCATTTTTTCATATCTCTTTGAGGAGTAGTGTCTTGTCCTCCTCTCTTACCCCAGAACCTATACAAGAGAATCCCTCCTGGAGAAAGTACATATCCTTTCTCGTAGGACCTATATTTTTTTTATCCCTTTATCTTTTTCTACAATGACAGGATATGTCTAAATGGGTAGTCAAGCATGACTAAACAAGATGGAGTTATGGGAGGGAATGGGAACACTACAATACATTCTTCTTCTCCCACTGCCCCATCCTCTTCCTCTAGTAGGGAAATGATGTAGTGATTTTTTGGATCTTCTTCCCCTCTTTCTCACATTCATGAATGACTCATGTGTGATCAGAGGTTTTATAAAATCATGACATCCACTCAGACATATGCATATTTTGGCATAGCATATTTTCATAGATCTTAGTCTCACCTTTACTCAAGGGGATTCCATTTTCTTAATCCCTAAAGGTGATGTATCCAATCTTAGGGAATCCCTTTGGAGTAATCCATAACTAAACCTCCAAATCATCATGAGTCAATATTTTTTTCATGACTTCACTCACTAGGAAATTCCTCCTTGTGTAATCCCCATCCTTTCTCACGGGAGGTGACACTTTTTCTCCTCTTCACCTACCCAGGTCCTAGTTTGATAGAACATCACATGTGATTATACCAGTCAGAAAAATAAAAGATGATACATACATATTTAAAACCATCCATCTTTCCCATTGGGCTCTAGCATCCATCCACCAACAGAAAATGTATATCATATGATCTTCTGATCCATTTCTCCATTTTATTTCTCACACCAATCATGATTCATGTGTTCATAGAGGTTGGTGCTGATCACACCATCCACTGGATCTCAAACCTTTGGGAATTATTCCATGTGTAAGACTCATCTAAGCTTTGGTCCTCCAATTATGTATAATCCCCAGCCATAGTCAAACTCATGAGAATCCACTAATATGGTGTAAGAACTAACTTAATCCTTTCAAAATGACTCATTTCCGGCAATACAAACATTTATAGGGCCTCCATAGGCATGATTCCTCATAACCAAACTTTGTGGGATTTGATTTCCATACAAAAGGGATATGTTGGAAGCCTCCTTGGGTTCAAGCCTAATATACAAAATAAACCCTGATTCTATCTAGGCCACATTCCTAGTATGGTTTTTTATAACATATGAATCTATCTTCTTCATAGGTTCTACGAGCCGCTTGGGTATAATTCCAGCACCAAAATTTAACTGGGCACATTTTTCCTATACATCCTTTCCCAAAGAAGTTAAACTACATAGTTTGATCCTTATTACATGACCTTAAGAGTTATTATGTGTCTATTTAAGTAGCATCTAACTACTTAGGTTTTCATTCCTTTCACAAGATTATGTAGGAATCCCATCTCATGGGTCTGATCCTAACATCAAAATAGCTCCCATATCCCTGGATGATGATACATTCTAGAGCGCCCCACCACGTGTCTCAAAACCATCATTATAATGATAAATGAAAAAATAATACCTAATCAGTACATAATAGGGTACCATTTATGGAGAACCATATATACATATAGATATCTCTATTTATGAAGAACCTTATATACATACATATGACTTTATGTTCCACACATGCTAATAATTAATTGCTAATTTGAGGGTGGACCAAATCATACATGGGAATTGATAAAGGATTCAAAAACATATCTTAAATCTATAATAGAGTCCCAAAGTAGGAAACAATTCCCCCAAAAGGGTGTGATGAGCATGAACTCCCATCCTGCCAACCAATGTAAATTCTTAAGTATCATTGGATATATTTTTCAATGAGAACAGTCCTTCAGAAAGAAGGTATATGTGTCATCATAGATATAGAACTGTTGGGTGTTTCCTACTTCACAAACAACCCAATAGATTAATTTTGAAAATATTGGTGATCCTGACATAAATTATTTTGAAAAATTCACCCCCTCAATCAATCTTTTGGTGTTATATTTTCAAATAAAAACACCCTTATAAAGATCATATCATTAAATTGAGAATTAATCAATATAGAGATTATGAGTAACAAATATAAATATACAAAATAAAAATGTAAATACAAAATAAATAAAACAAAGTTAATTTAACACATATTCTTTTCATAATATAATAAATTAATAAGTCATAAAATCTAATCAAATGAAATTTTGTTAAGAAATTCTTACAACTAGTAGCTCTCATGTTAAATCCCCTTGGATGACATAATTCAATTAAAACCATAAAATATCATGAAGTATGTAGGATTAATGATATAAAATGTAAAAGGGAAATTATATACACCATATAAAATAAATTATGGTCATAAAAATAAAATATGCCTCAATAAAAGTAACTTGACATGAAATCCATTACATCAGATCCAAAATTTCCATGTATTCCCTTTAAATCATGTATAATAAACTTAAATAAATTATTTAATTGTTTAAGAACATTTTTCTAGGTCTATTACTTTATAATTAAAACATTTTTTTATTTATTACAATTTAATATATAATTATTTAATCTATTAAGTCCACGTTGGGTGATTTGAGGACATTCAGTTCGTAATTCAAAAACGAGTGTGACATATTTACCATAGCCAAAGAGGTCATTATTACATAATATCGAGAATAATATTCATGAAATAATTATAATTTTTATAAATCAATTATAAATTTTAAAAATAATCATGAAATATGGTTATGAGAAATAAACTATATTACAATAACGAAGATGATAGGCCTTACGTACACATGACTTACATTTCCAATTTTCAAGGATCAATATGGAAAAAGGTAAGTATTATTTTATATATACAGAATTAAAATAATATCATGAATACCATATTATATCTTTATATTCACATACATATATAACCCATGTGATGTGGAGAAAAAAGAATAATCACATCACTTTGTGGATGCGGTTGTCCACATGTATACACGAACGATGTTACTATTATTCAATGGATTGAAAGGTAAGAAATTACATGAAATAATATATTTTTAAAATGATAAATATTTCCTTAATTTCATATATATTCATTAAAACAATCATTATAATCATACATGAGATATGGTTAGGGAAAATTAATTACATCGACTTGAGAGACGGTAGTCTATCGTATACACAAATGATGCTTTTGTTTCCCATTTTATGGAAGATGGTATAGATATAGATTGTTTCATTAAAATTAAAAAATATAAGTATATTTATTATAATATTTTTATAATTTCATCATGTTTGAATAATATTTTATGTGTGTGGAAGAAGAAATAAAACAAAAATGCTCTGTTAAGAACAACACCTCTTCTTCAGACAACCTCTTATGGTTTACACCAAATTTTTTCTTAGGATGGTTTTCCAATATAAAAAAGGACTATAGGAAAAGGGGAGGGATATTAGGATGGCATTTTTTAGAGATGGATTGATAATATCTTTTTTAAGTATGAATAAAATTAGAAAAATATATTCCCTTTTATAAGAGAGGGATCAGTTCTCTTGGAATTTATTAAAATATTAAATTAATGTATATTAATTTTGAAGTATAAATAGATCTAAATTAATTTTATATGAAGATAATATGATTATGAATCTAAATTATCTCATCCAATAAAATTTTGACAATATTGGATCACATTTTTACCCATATATTTTTGTTTTAACCCCCCATTGACCATTTTTTACTATTACCGTGAAACAAGAATTTTTACTCTTTATGGGTAATATGATTACTCTTAAAGGGAAAAAATTTTATAAATAGAAAATGATTGATGTCATAAACCATATCCCATTCAATTTAATGAATATAATTTTTCTAGTAATTTTAAATCAATTATTAAATCATCATTTAATAGAAACTTATATTGACTACATGTTTGGAAGTATTCATTTAATTTTTATTTTAAAACTAAATGACATGTAACACACCCAGTTTTGGGTAGTTTACTCTTTATATATGTATTTTATGTATATTAAGATATTGGGTAATGTTTTTAGAGGTTTAGAGGATTTTTGAAACGGATTTTAGGATTTTATAGAGGATCACGATTTGAGCATTATTAATATAAACTCTACAACACCTCCCAAGAAATTGTGCAACTAAAACATTGGTCACTGGGTGGGTTCAAACATAGTTTTTTGATTTATCCAAACCTTTACTATAACCAGAAGGAACTATACATGGCTGTAAAGAGGGAAATAACATTGTTGGAACACAGTTTTTCAAACCACGTGAGCTAACCATGTGAAGTGTGTTTGGAGGTAGTGGAATGTGCATGGTTAGAGCACAGTTTTACAAACCATGAACCCTAACTATGAATCATAAAAAATTAGGTACCAAAATATTAGATATAATCCTATTTACCCCCTTAATCTTTATCCCCCCCTAAAAGTCCAGTTCTAGAATTCCTTTCATTCTTTAGGCTGTGGATACCATTATTTTCAATTTGAGACTGATTTATAGGTGAATGAAATAGAAAATGAGGCCCAAATTCATCAGTAAGTGCTTGTTCTTTATAATTTTTATTATATTCCTTCTTATTCTTCCCTTTAATAGAATCATGCATCTAATCTATTTGAGATGGATTTATGCTTTGTGATTCCAATATTGAGGATATATAGTTTTTATTGAATAGAAATATATTTAATGATGGTTTTAGGTGTTTAAAGCTGGGTTTTTGAGACTGCTGTTCCATTATTCATTTTCATCAATGTTTGAGAGGTAGATGTATTCCCTCTCAACTCCTCTTGATTAGAACATTAATGATTTGTTTTAATTTTTTTTAATTTCAATAATTTAATTGTGATATTTATGTGTGATTATTGAGGGAAAACCTCTTTAGTTATGGTTTTGTGAAATTGTAAAAATTGTATCGTTTGTGGAAAGTGTTTTTTTACATGATTTTAAAATTATGATTTTAAACTTATTGTTTTATTTTAATGGATGGGAAATTTTTTGTGGAATTATTTTTTAAAAAATATTTTTTTATTAAAATAGATTTCCATGGGTTTTGGCTTATTTGGCATGAGTTCATCTGCATTAGACGTGACCCTTGGAGTTATATTTCATTGAACAGAAGCATCATATAGTGGTTCTTTGGATTTATGTTATAATGTTTTTAATTTATTTTTAAATGGAAAATCATACCCTAATTGTTTATTAAGGCCGTGGAATTTATTTCTAGTCTTTAGTGTATTGGGGATGACACCTAAGGCTAGTATCACACCCATCACTTCTCAAGAAAAATAGGTGGGTGAGATGTTACAAATGGAATCATTTTCTTTGGTCTTGGAGTTAAAAAATAATTCATGTTAGTCCTTGTGTTGGGTTGGTATAAAGGATATTGGATTATAATAACTTGAAAGATATATACTAAAAAGGCACAACTATCATATTTATGTTGAACTTCAAGTTACTAGGGTTTCAGGTACATGAGTATTATGAGACACTTCTAGAATTTTTCACTTCATCATCATGTGTTTCCATATTTACAAGATCAAGGAATGAATTGATAAAAATTAATTCCCACTATGAGTGTATACTACATTTTGTGTAATGATTTATGATTTGGTAAAAATGTGTTGATTTTTGAAAATAGTTGAAAATGATTTTATATTCAAAAATCATGGTGGAATTTTCAAAATTGGTTTGAAAATGGATATGGTTAAATTTTGGAAATACTTTTTGTGATATTTTGGATGTGGTAAATATGAAATTTCTATGCTTTCTGTTGCAAAACAGTGATACTAAATGAATTTTGTTTTTCTTGTAGAGAATGGAACCATGTAGGCATTGGTGAAACTAGCTAGAAGTGGCTGTTGAGAATGTGATTTCACCTTAGCCATAGGTGAACCAACAACAGTTTATGTAACGCCCCGACCCTAGTTACCCAGAGTCGGTGCATTATTACATAATATTGTCATGATCACAAGAAAGATCAAATATCTAAAGACCAATTGGTTTAGTAGCCTTGGAAACACTAGATATATTCATATGTTTTACATTACATCATAAAATGAAAAACTACTACAACAACATAATGTCTCCATAATCCACACTCATATCCCCACATAATATCCCTCCAGGTCATTCATAATTTACTTCTTCACTTCCTGGGAAAAATAAAACATAGAAAAGGGGTGATATCGAATGCCCAGTAAGGATAACAATATAGCGGAAACTTTTATAAAAGAGAATAAACATTTAAGGCAATGTATAACTAAAACAACAACCTTTCAAACTTGAACTTTCAACATTGTATGGCATAAATAAAATGAAATAATTCCATTTACTCATTCACATGGATATTCTACTAATCGAATAATCACATGCAAAATCACTAACCACTTTCATAATGTTGGAATGCATAATGCCAGACTATCATAACCACATATCCAAGGCCTCGTGCCAAGACTACAAATAAGATTTTGCCAAGGCCTTGTGCCAAGACACTAGTTTGTATCATGAGACCTACCGATGCATCGAGGAGCTATAGCGGGCTCCACCCGTCACATATTAAGTCCAATGCATTCCCATATGAAAAGGTTTAAACATAACATAAACATTCGTATTAAAAATAGCATACGAAATGTCAATAATTTCAGCATAAACTATGAATACTGTAAAAATAGAACATCCACAGTCAAACATATCACAAAACCTTCAATACAATATAGAAGGTTTGTATCATAATAAATCAACTTCAAATAAGTGTAAACTCCATCAAAGGATGTTGACATAGATGAAATCAAAACACTTTTTGGAGAAATATCTCTTTCGATTTTTGAAATCATTTAAGAGCCATATGAAATAAAACATTTTCTTGAAAATATTCTTATAAGATTGTAAGGAAAGCTTTGAAGATTTTATAACGGCGGAAAATAACCGCACCCGCCGTATAAGTTAAAAAAACATTCTTACCTTAATTCTGTCGAAAAGGTTAAAAAGGTCCTTATTTTGAAAACGACGGAAAGATTCCTCTTATAAAAATCAAAGAAGGGTATAAATGACTTTAACCCATATTCTTGTAAATAATAAAAATGTTTTGGAATACATTTTGAAGAAACATGGATGTGGCTGATAACGAGATCCCAGTAGATTATTACGTATAAACAACCTCGGATAATGAAGAGATTGTGAAATAACCCTTACCTTGTACTTTTCCTTGGTTGGGGTAGGTTAACCTCCTGTATAACGGTGAAATAATTGTTATTAAATTATAAAAGAATCATATACATTCATATAATATCATATATGATCTTTTAATATTGATTTGATAATAATATCTTAGTATTATCGTTGTTTCGTGTGTTAACTTACTTGTTTTATTTTATATTATTTGTTAAGTAAGACATGTTTATAAAGGATAGGTTGTATATTATTCATATCCAGAATGATATCAAGTCCTTAAACATCATTTTTTTAAATCATCAAATGATAATTATACTTGAATGGATACGATGGAGAATGAATCTCATCGCGTTCGTGGAGACGGTAGTCCGTACGTACGCACGAGCGACAATATCATTCTTTTGATAATAAAATAATATATAAATGGATGGTATATCAAATATAAGTAATCATTAACATGTTATATTTATTATTTACATGAGTTACATATCATTATTATACCCATCCAAATAATAATATATTGAATAACAATTACACCACGACGTGGAGACGGTAAGCCGTACGTACGCACGTATGGTTACATGTTATTCAAAGGGTGGATAGAATACTGAATATGGTTCTACCATATTTATAATAACATAACAGTATATATATGATACTGGAGTTATTATTTTAGAATGGTAACAACAAAGGAAGAATAAGTGGAAGAAGAAATGAACTTGGAAAAGGGTGGTGAAATCATTACCTCTTCTTCGGGTTCTTCCTTTTGATTTGATCAAAAAGGCTCCTTAGGTTGGATTTCTGATCAAACTAAGGCCTCTAGGTTGTAGTGTGGGAAGTTGGGAGAGTATTTGGGCAGAGTTTGGCCGAACCAAAAGGCTTTGAAGGTGTGAAGAAATGAGAAAGAGGAGTTCCCTTTCATAAGAGGGGTGAGGGGCACTTTGGAAAAGCTAGAGATATTAGTTTATAATAAATTCCTATTCGGTTTACAATGGATCCAAAGTTTACTATTCAAACGTTAAGGTGGGGATGGGTCTAAAACAACTCAACCAATATAATTTAGACAGGTTTGGGTACTTATATTAACCTTATCTTTAAGTATTAACTCTAAGTTAATTAGTTTGACTTTTACAATGTCTCTTTGTATTTTTATATAATATGGTTAATAAAATTACTATATACATCCAAGAGACCCCCCAAGTGGTCCATTAATGATGAAACTATCATGATATAAGTCTCTTGGCCGAACCATAGATTTTTAGGAATTTAATATCAATTAATAATATAATATTTGTTTTAAGAACTCTTTTATGTCAATTTTGACACTATTCAATAGTTGATTTTTTTGAAACTCATAACAGATTGATTACTTATAACAAAGTAAATTAAATCAATCCTAATATATCATATTATCCAAGAAAATTAGTTTAATTCATTAAAAGTTTCATATTATATTTATTTGGGTATTTATCATATCAATTAATTTAATTTTTCACTATTATAGTAATTAATTTATCATCATTGTGTCATTAATAAATTACATTATTTATTGTCTAAAAATTATAAATAAAATATCACTATGTAGGAAATCGTTTTATCTTTCTAATGAATATTTATAATCTAAAAGCCAACATATATAACCCTATGTAAAAAATTTTTTTCTAAAAGATATATGCTTGTGTCATTTTTGTATTCATTTTAACTTAATTAAAACAAAGTGTCTCTATCTCCTACAAGTGGCACCATGGGGTCCCCAAATCGACCCAAAGATGCCTATGGTCGAACATGTATCAACCAATAAGGCGAGGACACGTTTTAGGTTAATTTAGTATTATTATAATATTATTTTTTTAACCCTTATTTACCAGATTTACCCTTAACCATGGTAAATAAAATATTTACCACAGTAATTATTCAAAATGTCTAAAAATAAAAGTTACCTATTTACACAATTTGGACATCATGATTCCAAATATGGAATCCATTTTTCTAAATTCAAAACACAGAAGTGGAAGAAATTAATTTAAAATTAATTCCTGCTGTCAAAACAAAAAGCGTGTTTTTAAGAGATAATAACTATCAAAAGATTGACACTTGTTTATGTTCGGTTTAATTGTAAAATTATGTCCAATGACCAAAATTATATTAAATAGTAAAAATATTTTCTAAATATACTTTAAAACCACTCAAATTCATAATTTATCACTATTAATTACTTTGATTAAAAAAGTTGTTTTCAATTAAAATTTAGTAATTTTCACTATTCATCAAAATATGAAATTTATTTGAAAAGTACCAAAATTTCCCCTTAGGCTAAATTCGATATTCCGAATCAAAAAATGAAGTCCATTATAAAATATAAAATATATATAATTTCAAAAAGTAGGTATTACTATTCATAACGGCTAGTTTGATTGGTTATGGTGTGTTAGAACTCAAGGTTGCGTACAACACACGCTACTGTATTATTTAAAGAAAGCGTACCGTGGAAGCTTGGGATGTTTCATTTTAAATTTTTGATGTCCCCATTTAGTCAAAAAGTTTAAAATATTGTATTTAAAAAGGGTTCACTGTTAAAAGTTGATAAAAGTGCAATACTGAAAATGAATTTGTTCTTGCATTATATCTAAGAAACTCATAATATGGATTCTAAAATTATAAGGATTATATAAAGTTTAAAATTTAGATAATACTATTAATAAACTCTTTTGAATGGCTTTTTTTTGTAAGTCATGGTGTGATTGAACTTGGTGTTGCGTGTAGTGCAAGTTATTCAATTATTTTGAAGAAATAACACACTACGAAATCTTGGGGTGTTATATTCTCCCCTCCTTCAATAAATTGCGTCCTCGCAATTTGAAATTTTTCTTCGAAAATAAAAGGTTGAAAATAGAAAATATATTTGTGGGAAAACCCACATCGGAAATTGGGTTACTAAAGTTTAGTCTTAATACGAGGAAAAGAGAAATGAAAGGGTCACCACCAAATTATGATCTCGATTAGGAGAACATTGGTGGAAATTAGAGACATATAATTGGAGGAAAATGTAAATATTTATAGGTAGTGATTGAGGTCATCAATCCCAAAAAAGTATAAATTTTAGGTCCTTAAATTCATCAATCTATGATGATTTGAAATACCATAGGTTCAACAAAACATAGGGTATTAGGATAACACATTTTTGACGTTTCAAAATATCTTAGTTGAAATCCCACATCGAAAAATGAATTAATGAGGCCTCTATTTAAAATAAAGAGTCGAAAGTATGAAGATTACCAAAAATAACACATACTAGGGTTCCATGTAGGAAAATATGGATATGGAAGAAAAATATAACCATCAATTATCTGATGGAGAGTGGTAGAGAACATGGCTATGAAAAGGCCAACAATCCCAAAGCTATAAATTAGTGATGATTTAAGGTACAATCTAGGAAAACATTTTTTTTCTAAGTTTCTTTTCTTAATATTGAGGAATTTATTTATGAGATTGGATAATATCATAAGGAGACATACTTACTTTATAATTATAGTTTTATCCATTAATAAATTTCTACCACAAACTCATCTTTCACTCTAAAAGATAATAGAATGTTAAAAAATTCTATTTACACTATTCGTATAGGGTTCCAAAATAAACGAATTTATAATTCATCTACAAGATCTTTTAATAAAAACTACATTATTTAATCCAGGACATCTCGTGGGCCAGTGGTAGGTGATACACCCTTGTCGCCCTTCGGTTGCGGGTTCAAGTCTCGCAGCATTACCGGACGCGACAGGTTGCCGCCCGACCTCCGGGTTGTCCTTTTATAGCAATCCAAAATAATTCAAACTAGAACTATCCGAAATACTTCTGTCCAAACTCACAGTCCAACATTTATAAGGAAGGTAAACATAATATAGATCCTTTTTACCCCATAATAGCATATGAATACCTTCATCATGTATTACCATATTCCTTATTGATTACATTCATGCTCCCTTATTCCATATAGAATGCTGGATATACTTCATTAATCCAAAAAAATTTTAAACCCCAACAATGATGGAATATACAAATCATTAATCAGTTCCAAGGTAGTCAAGAATATCCAATATAATTTATCCAAAACAATCACATATTATTCCAAAATCACTACCTCAGTATCAGAACTATATTATGATTTATCATTCCCTCAACCATATATTTTCCAAAAATTTATCCTACTATTGAGTCACTTTTCTTTGTTCCACACAATCTCAAGTCCTTAATGAAATAGTACAGCAGTACAATCCTTATATACTCCATAATTATTATAACAAGTACATTGTTGATACAACACTCAATTGACATAATCAACAAAGAAACTCTAATCATTCCTCTTCATTTGTGGTAGCATCATAACTTGATTATTATCCAATAACATCATTTGCGGCATAGTCTGATGACTGGGACATAGGTTCGCGTAGTGTCCGAACTCCTTGAAAATGAAGCATTGTACATTTAAAACCATTTTATTACCCTTGCAGTCACGTACTTTGTGCCCTTTTCATCCACACTTATAAAAAACTCCCATTACTTTCAGGAAAGTTCCAGGGTGTTTCTTTCCACAGTTACCACATATGGGAAAATTCTTCTTTTCCCTCTTCCCTTTATCCATCTTTCTCTCTTACATCCTTTTCTTCTCTTTCTTCCCTTCAAAGCCATAGGACTCAGTAAACTCTTTACTTATCTTATCAACACATGATATTATTTCTTCATATGATGATAATACATGGGAGACTATTTCTCTTATAAATTATAGCTTAAGACCATGAAAGATATGATCCTTCCTTCTCTTTGGATCATGTTCATTTCTGGAGTTCTCATTCCTTCTACTGGGCGCCATTTCTAAACAATGGCATACACTAGATCAGTTTATGAATCAAAATACATAATCCCATACTTATAAAACAATTAACATAAATTGAACTATTTATGGATATAATCCATAATCATAAAAATGTCTCCTTTGAGGATGTATATAAACATAAACCCTTCATAATGGTTTGTAAAGAAAATGAGAATTATTCTAAGAATATCCCCCGGGAGTGTCGTAACCAAGAGTGCAGCAAGGCCCGTTGTCGTGCACCAGTTCCCGTTCGAGTCTAGCTCAAAGCGGTGTTTTCGGGTTTTACCCCTAGGTACATCTGTTCTAGAGCTGCCTCTACCTGCTCATATCCAGACAGGGATGTATTGCTCGGAAAACTCACAAAATCCCTACAATACCAAAATTCTAGGAAGTTCTTCTATACTAATCCTCAAAGTTCATCTTAGGTCTACGTGCTCTAATCAGAGTTTATCTAAATCTAGCTTCCAAGGTTTGTACTAAACTTCCTCTGATAACAACTGTAACGCCCAGACCCTAGTTACCCAGAGTCGGTGCATTATTACATAATATTGGCATGATAACATGAAAGATCAAATCTCGAAATACCGATTGGTTTAGTAGCCTTGGAAACACTAGATATATTCATAAGATTTACATTACATCATAAAATGAAAAACTACTACAAAAACATAATGTCTCCATAATCCACACTCATATCCCCACATAATATCCCTGCAGGTCATTCATAATTTACTTCTTCACTTCCCGGGAAAAATAAAACATAGAAAAGGGGTGAGCTCAAATGCCCAGTAAGGATAACAATATAGCGGGAACTTTCATAAATGAGAATAAACATATAAGGAAATGTATAACTAAAACAACAGCCTTTCAAACATGATCTTTCAACATTGTATGGCATAAATAAAATGAAATAATGCCATTTACTCATTCACATGGATATTCTACTAATCTAATAATCACATGCAAAATCACTAACCACTTTCATAATGTTGGAATGCATAATGCCAAACTATCATAACCACATAGCCAAGGCCTCATGCCAAGACTACAAATAAGATTTTTCCAAGGCCTTGTGCCAAGACACTAGTTTGTCTCATGAGACCTACCGATGCATCGAGGAGCTATAGCGGGCTCCACCCGTCACATATTAAGTCCAATGCATTCCCATATGAAAAGGTTTAAACATAACATAAACATTCGTATTAAAAATAGCATACAAAATGTCAATAATTTCACCATAAACTATGAATGGTATAAAAATAGCACATCCACAGTCAAACATATCACAAAACCTTCAATACAATATAGAAGTTTTGTATCATAATAAATCAACTTCAAATAAGCATAAAATCCATCAAACGATGTTGACATAGATGAAATCAAAACACTTTTTGGAGAAATATCTCTTTCTATTTTTGAAATCATTTAAGAGCCATATAAAATTTAACATTTTCTTGAAAATATTCTTATAAGATTGTAAGTAAAGCTTTGAAGATTTTATAACGGCGGAAAATAACCGCACCCTCCGTATAAGTTAAAAAAACATTCTTACCTTAATTCTGTCGAAAAGGCTAAAAAGGTCCTTATTTTGAAAACGACGGAAAGATTCCTCTTATAAAAAGTCAAACAAGGGTATAAATGACTTTAACCCATATTCTTGTAAATAATAAAAATGTTTTGGAATACATTTTGAAGAAACATTGATGTGGATGATAACGAGATCCCAGTAGATTATTACGTATAAACAACCTCAGATAATGAAGAGATTGTGAAATAAACCTTACCTTGTACTTTTCCTTGGTTCGGGTAGGTTAACCTCTTGTATAATTGTGAAATAATTGTTATTAAATTAAAAAATTATCATATACATTAATATGATATCATATATGATCTTTTAATATTGATTTGATAATAATATCTTAGTATTATCGTTGTTTCGGGTGTTAACTTACTTGTTTTCTTTTATATGTTTTGTTACGTAAGACATGTTTATAAAGGATAGGTTGTATATTATTCATATCCAGAATGATATCAAGTCCTTAAACATCATTTTTTTAAATCATCAAATGATAATTATACTTGAATGGATACGATGGAGAATGAATCTCATCGCGTTCGTGGAGACGGTGGTCCGTACGTACGCACGAGCGACAATATCATTCTTTTGATATTAAAATAATATATAAATGGATGGTATATCAAATATAAGGAATAATTAACATGTTATATTTATTATTTACATGAGTTACATATCATTATTATACCCATCCAAATAATAATATATTGAATAACAATTACACCACGACGTGGAGAAGGTAAGCCGTACGTACGCACGTATGGTGACATGTTATTCAAAGGGTGGATAGAATACTGAATATGGTTGTACCATATTTATAATAAAATCACATTATATATATGATACTGGAGTTATTATTTTATAATGGTAACAACAAAGGAAGAAGAAGTGGAAGAAGAATTGAACTTGGAAAAGGGTGGTGAAATCATTACCTCTTCTTCGGGTTCTTCCTTTTGATTTGATCAAAAGGGCTCCTTAGGTTGGCTTTCATATAATGATAAGGCCTCTAGGTTGTAGTGAGGGAAGTTAAGAGAGTATTTGGGCAGAGTTTGGCCGAACCAAAAGGCTTTGAAGGTTTGAATAAATGAGAAGGAGGAGTGCCCTTTTATAAGAGGGGTGAGGGGCACCTTTGGAAAAGCTAGAGATATTAGTTTATAATAAATTCTTATTCGGTTTACAATGGCTAAAAAGTTGACTAATCAAAGGTTAAGGTGGGGATGGGTCTAAAACAACTCAACCAATAGAATTTAGACAGGTTTGGGTACTTATATTAACCTTATCTTTAAGTATTAACTCTAAGTTAATTAGTTTCACTTTTACAATGTCTCTTTGTATTTTTATATAATATGGTTAATAAACTTACTATATACATCCAAGATACCCCCAAGTGGTCCATTAATCATGACACTATCATGATATATGTCTCTTGTCCGAACCATATATTTTTAGGAATTTAATATCAATTAATAATATAATATTTGTTTTAAGAACTCTTTTATGTCAATTTTGACACTATTCAATAGTTGATTTTTTGGAAACTCATAACAGATTGATTACTTCGAAAACGTAAATTAAATCAATACTAATATATCATATTATCCTATAAAATTAGTTTAATTCATTAAAAGTTTCATATTATATTTATTGGGGTATTTATAATATCAATTAATTTAATTTTTCACTATTATAGTAATTAATTCATCATCATTGTGTCATAAATAAATTAAATTATTTAATGTCTAAAAATTATAAATAAAATATCACTATTTAGGAAATCGTTTTATCTTTCTAATGAATATTTATAATCTAAAATCCAACATATATAACCCTATGTAAAAATTGTTTTGATAAAAGATATATGCTTGTGTCATTTTTGTATTCATTTTAACTTAATTAAAAAAAAGTGTCTCTATCACCTACAAGTGGCACCATGGGGTCCCCAAATCGACCCAAAGATGCCTATGGTCGAACATGTGTCAACCAATAAGTCTAGGACACGTTTTAGGGTAATTTAGTATTATAATAATATTATTTGTTGAACCCTTATTTACCAGATTTACCCTTAACCATGGTAAATAAAATATTTACCACAGTAATTATTCAAAATGTCTAAAAATAAAAGTTACCTATTTACAAAATTTGGAAATCCTGATTCCAAATATGGAATCCATTTTTCTAAATTCAAAACACAGAAGTGGCAGAAATTAATTTAAAATTAATTCCCGCTGTCAAAACAAAAAAGCGTGTTTTTAAGAGATAATAACTATCAAAAGATTAACACTTGTTTATGTTCGGTTTAATTGTAAAATTATGTCCAATGACTAACATTATATTAAATGGTAAAAATATATTCTAAATATACTTTAAAACCACACAAATTCATTATTTATCACTATTAATTACTTTGATTAAAAAAGTTGTTTTTAATTAAAATTTAGTAATTTTCACTATTCATCAAAATATGAAAGTTATCCGAAAAGTACCAAAATTTCACCTTATGCTAAATTCGATATTCTGAATCCAAAAATGAAGTGCATTTTAAAATATAAAATATATATAATTTCAAAAAGTAGGTATTACTATTCATAACGGCTAGTTTGATTGGTTATGGTGTGTTAGAACTCAAGGTTACGTACAACACACGCTACTGTATTATTCAAAGAAAGCGTACCGTGGAAGCTTGGGATGTTTCATTTTAAATTTTTGATGTCCCCATTTAGTCAAAAAGTTTAAAATATTGTATTTAAAAAGGGTTCACTATTAAAAGTTGATAAAAGTGCAATACTGAAAATGAATTTGTTCTTGCATTATATCTAAGAAACTCATAATATGGATTCTAAAATTATAAGGATTATATAAAGTTTAAAATTTAGATAATACTATTCATAACCTCTTTTGAATGGATTTTTTTTGTAATTCATGGTGTGATTGAACTCGGTGTTGCGTGTAGTGCAAGTTATTCAATTATTTTGAAGCAATAACACACTATGAAATCTTGGGGTGTTACAGTTTAAGAGTATTTTTCATTCTTTTCAATCTATGGAAAAAGGAAATAAGTAGTATGATTGTTGAAATGTGGACCACTTGGTTATGGTGAAAAAGAAGAATCCACCCACATTTCAAAGTGATTTAGAGTTGGAGAAAGGATATGTTTGTCCAAATAGAATGATTGAAACCATAAATTTCTATCCAATATTAATTAAGATGAAAGTGAAGTTGTAAAGGTATATGTGGGAGGATATATCATTCTTCTGTTGGGATTTAGAATTTCAATATAAATTGGACAAAGGCATTTTATGGAGGATTTTGGATAATTACTTCCTGAAAAATTATATCCTCGCAAATTCATAATTTATAGAACAATGAACATCTTTAGTTTGAAGTTTTAGAATCTCTCGTTAACAATGTATGCAGCTAGATTTATGAATTTAGTCTTGTTTTCACTGGACATTAAAGTGGGGGAATCATTAAAGGAATTAATTTTTTGAATCGAGCCTAAAATCATAAATTCACTCTATGATTTCTATGCTTTGTATAAATTATTTTACAGATATGGTCAATGGAGTGATGATAGAAGAAAGTGATATATCATGAAAAATGATTGGAGGATTCATTTTTATTCATATGCGGACTAGTGGGAACCCCAATGCTCAAAATAAGAAGATGAGGGAAACCTGTTATTAAGTGGGAATTATATCTTAAAATCAGTCTATGGGATCACTCAACTCACCTATTAGGTCAATGAGTAAACCGAGATGCTTTCATTGGGGTCCTTTTGAGCATATGAAGTGATATTTTATGAAATCACATAGATCTTCTCACAATTACAAATAGATAGGACACCATAAATTCTATTGTCATAGTTCTCCAAGGTCAGGTAATAGGGACACATATCATGCTTCTCAGGCATCGTATGCTTCAACATGATGAGTGTAAAATAATGGATCTCATTAGTATATTTGAGGAATACATGGTGATTCTCAGAATAGGATGACTCTTTAACCTGTAAAATTTTAAATGGATAATAAATATAAAAGTTCATTGAGTAACCAATTTCATGGAGACAAACAAATGATCATGGATGATCAATATATAACATCGATGGTGAAAGGTGAAATTATTTTTTATTCTACCGTTATAAAATCTTTGATTTATTTGGGTTCATCCATGTCATTTATATGTTCTCATGTTGTTGATATTTAGAGTTTTCATATTGAAATTATGCCTTATGTTTTGAAACATCTAAGTCCTCTTAGCCAAAAAGAATGATGAGCGTTTTTATAAAAATAATGTTCTATAACTGATTATCCATCTGAATTGATCTGGGACTTCTTTATGCATGAGATGGATGTATATTAAAAAATACTAGGTATATATTTTTTCAAAATGTGTATAGCTCGCATAGACTATTATACCTCAAGTGTTAGTTTTACAAAATATTATGGCATTGATAATTTCATTAGAGGAGATCAGAATGTAATGGAAAGAGGAGTATGATTGTTGAAAAAAATATTTGGAACTATCTCATACCAATTGGTATCTTTGACCTTGGAATATATATATGGGATCAAGGATAATGATTTTCCAACAACCGTTGATCAGTTTCATAACTCTTTTCATGAATTTTTTTGGGTTCCCACCTATAAGAGAAGAAGAGTTAATGATTTCTCTATTATCCAAAACCATTCCAGTATCACGTCTATTTAAATAGATATAACCAAAAATGATTTGTAAAATTGAAATTCTAGTTGTAAGTGTTGTAAAAAACCATTTACTGGGCCTAGTATGTATTTATAGGAAGCACCGGTTCTTTTCATGAAAAATCTAGATGGAACTCTTAGGCTACGTGTGGATTCTTGTTATCTTAATCAAGTTATGATAATCAATTGGTTTCATCTTCCATGAATTGATGATCTATTTGATCAATTTAGGGGAGACCAATGGTTCTCCAAAATTGAATTTCATTTTTGATATCACCAGCTCTAGGTTGGGAATGATGATATTATGAAGAATTTTTTTAGGAGTAGATATAGCCATTAAGATTATATGTTTATGCATTTGGGTCTTATGAATGCACTGGATGTCATTATGGAATCTATGAATAAAATATTTCAAAGGTATTTAGATTAATTTGTGGTAGTATTTTTTGATGAAATAATTGTGTATTCTAGGAAAAAGTCTGAGCATGAGAAACACTTGGAGATAGCATTGGGTATATTGTGGGATCATTTTCTATATGCAAAAATTTTTAAGTGTTATTTTTTGGTTGAAAGAGGCACATTTACTTGGAAATATAATCTTTTAAAAATGTGTTTTGTGGATCTTGAAAATATAGAGGTTGTAATCTATTAGAAACTATGAAATCATGACTTTGAGATATAAATTTTCCTTATCCGGAATGGTTATTATCGATGTTTTTCCTTGAATTTTCACAAATATCTTCCCCAATGACATATTTGACATGAAAAAATGTTCCATTCCAAAGTAATTACGAATTTAAAAATTATCTCCAAAATCATAAAATTTGAATCACATAAGAACATACCTTGATATTTCTATAATTAGGATAAGGCTATGTGGTGTATTGTGATGCTTCAGTATCTATGTTGGCATGTGTTATCATATAGGGAGATCATGTGGTTTTATAGGGATCATGGAACATATAGATTCATGATATGAAATAAACAAAAAATGATTTAGAATTAGTTGATGTGGTCAATTCTTTGATGATGTGGCATCATTACCTATTTTGTGATAAATTTAATGTGTTTGTGGATCATAAATATTTAGACATATTTTCTCATAAATAGATTCAAATCAATGAAAAATAATATGGATATATTATATTAATATATTTGACATTGAATTAATGTATACACTAGGTAAAGG
Source organism: Viscum album (assembly GCA_963277665.1). Classification (NCBI taxonomy): domain Eukaryota; kingdom Viridiplantae; phylum Streptophyta; class Magnoliopsida; order Santalales; family Viscaceae; genus Viscum; species Viscum album. Next base: position 202,001,098 of record OY728144.1, read on the forward strand.
GAACTCTTTGGCAGATGAATTAAGCAAGAAGTCATATTGTTAGTTGGTGAAAGAGGCTTCATATCAATGGAATATGAATTTTTTGATAGCCGATATGCACTTGGATTGTGAAGACAGAGGTAGGTTTGTGGTTTTATTTAAGGTTTATTTTGTTCTTGATTTCATTTATAGAATTAAATAGTCACAGAAATTCGATTCTGAATCTGTTTACATAATGTCAAAAAATCAACGGTGGGGAGGCCATTAAGGGTTGGAATCTTGATAGAAGATCAGTTTTGTCGTTTTGAGATTGGACGGTAGTACCTATGGATTTTTGGTAATAAATTTTATATTCTTACCACCATTAGAGATGAAAAGTACATCATAGAATATAAAATATGTAGAAGGAACTGAAAGAATACTTTTTGGAGGGGAGAAATGAAAATAAAATTGGATGATTTTGTTTTGAAATGCCTCGCGTGTTAGATGGTTATGTAAGAGCACTAATGTCGAGTGGGTATGTTGCAGTCATTACAGATTCCCTTGTATAAATGGGAACACATAGCTATTTATTTTATGACAAGTCGACCGTTGACTATTTAGAACGATGATTCCATACTGGTAATTGTGTATCGAATCATGAATTTAGATAATTTTATCTTTATTCATGAATATAATATGGTGGATAACCTATCCAATTATACATTGTAAAACTCGTTAAAAGGAATGGCATACCAGTTTCAATATTATCAGATTAAGATATGAGGTTTATGTATCATATTTAGATGTATTTATAGAAAGACCTTGGGACTCAGTTAATAGTGAGCATGGTGTATTATCCTCAAATGGATGGAAAATATAAGAGGATTATCCTAACATTTGAGGACATTATTAGGGATTATGTAATGGATTTTAATGTATCATGGAAGAAGAATATATTAGTATTGGATTTATCATACAAAAAAAATTATCAGGACTCAATATATATGGATAATTTTTAAGAATTGTATGGGTATTATTGTCATTCTTCACATTGTTGGGTGGAAACAGGTGAGACTTCACTATTAAGACCGAGCCTTATGCCAGAGAAAATAAAGAAAATTCAATTGATCAAAAAGATTATGGATATGGATCAGAGTCATCAAAAAAATCCATGGATCATCATCTATGGTTGTTTTCATTTAATGTGAGTGATCATGTGTTCCTGAGAATCTCTCTAAGGATAGGGCATCGTCATTTTGGGAAGCTGGGGAAGTTATATCGATGATATATAGGAATTTTGAGTTAATTGAACATGTTGATGAGGTGTAATATAAGTGGTCATTTCCAAAGAAATTTAGTTAAGTACAAAATGTGTTTCATGTATCTCAATTTAAGAAGTATCAAAATGATCTTGACTATGAGATTTTATGGGATCATGTTGACCTAGAGCTGGATTCCACATTGGTTCATGTGCTAGTGCGGATTGTGGATAGGCAAGTGAAAATATTGTATGGTAAAATACTCCGTCTAGTGTGGTTTTTATGGAAACATGGTTAAATTTAAGAATAAACGTGTGTGCATGAAAATGAAATTGTGGAGAAATATACTGAACTCTTTAGGCCAATAGTGGTTTTATACTTTATGGGGATGGAAATGACCTTGGTGGGGAGACTATAAACCCCCAATTTTAGTTCATTGACCATTTATTTATGTATTTTAATTATATGAAGTTATTATGATATGTTTCTAGAGGTTCATATGAGTTTTTAATTTTTTGAGGATTTCCTAGAGGTGAATGATTTGAACGCAATTAGTACAAACCGTGAATCACCTCCTAGGAAACTACAAAATTGAAATAATGGGATTTGGGGAGGCACATAGTTAGGTTTATGGTTTTTCCAAATAATGTGGATGCCCAAGAGAAACAATTCGAAGCTGGATAATGGGGAATAATATGGTTGGAACATGGTTTTTCTAACCGTGTGAGCACACTATGCGATGTGTGTTCGGTGGTAATTTCTCGTTCATGGTTAAAGCATGATTAGCCTAACAGTGAACCCTTACCGTGAACCATAGAAAATTAGATTAAAAAAATAAAGGATCAAATCCATTTTACCACCTAAATACCTCTTTTTACCCTAAATAGTTTATATCTGAAATTAATCTCCCTTCTAATGTTGTGTAGACCATTCCTTTTGACCCGAGAGCAATTCCTAGGAGAATCAATGAGCGTTGGAGGCCCAGATTAACTGATAGTGGCATATTCTTAGTCACCTGTATTTATTCTTGTTCCCTATCCTAAAATCATGTATATAATCCATTTAGGATTGATCCATGCTATATAATTCCAATATTGATGATATATGGTTGTTTCTATTGAAGGTAATAAGATTTAAATACATTTTTAGGTGTTTCAAGATGGGTTTTTGAGGTTTTTATGACGTTGTTCATTTTCATAAAAGATTTATAGTTGGGTGGATTTTCTATTGAATCCACTTGATTAGAATATGAAGTCTTGATTTATAATTGTGTGAATTTCTTGAATTTAATTTTGAAATTGATATGTGATTCTTGTTGGAAAACCTCTTGAGTGATGGTTTTGTGAAATTGTAAAAATTGGATGGGTTTTTGAAAAGTTTTACTGGTTTAGGATTTTGAAATGATTATTTTAAAATAATTTTTTTAAAATTAAGGTTTTATTTTAATTCATAAAAAAGGTTTATAGAATTGTGTTCAATAAAATTAATTTTTTATTTGAATGTCTTGGCATTGGATTTTTCATATTTGGTTGATGTGAGTTCATTTGCATTAGACGTGACACTATATAAGGGTTGTGTGTGCCATTGTGGAACTTGGTATTTGGGAACCTTTTGTAGACATGGTAGATTGATGAGGGAATTCCCATGAGTACAGAACTGTCACCTTATCATTAATGTGTTTATATGTGGTTGTGTGGATGTGTGAAATGGGTATTCTAAGTGGGATTTGAAAAATGATTTAAAGACTTGTTTTATTTCATTCCATGGAAAACTATTTTGGTTTGTAGGGTTGTTTGGTTTTAATATAAACAGATTTAAAAAATATTATATTTTTTTATATATTTTATAAGATTTAATTTCCTAGTAGCATGAGTTGGGAAGTCATTGGGGAAATCCTACATTGTTTAGAATCACCCCCTACTTGGGAACTATTGTGAATTTGCATATATCATCTATCAAGACATAAATAAAGGTAAGGTATCACTATTAATTCCTAATGTTTCTTGATTCCTTAGGATTTTATTGTTGATTTGGAGATTTTATCATGTTGGATGTTTCTGAGTTGAAGTCATTAGTGTCTTTAAGCCTTTTCAGTTCAATTTTTTCTTTTTTTTACTTCGATAATGTTGTTGGTTAGTTACCTTTTGCATTGTATTTCATTATACTAATGAATCATATAATGGGTTTTTTGGATTCTAGATATGGTTGGTTATTTTATTTTCAAAGGAAAAAATCATCCCCCAATTTTCTATGAATCCCTTAGCATTTATTTCAAGCCTTTAGTTTCTTGGGGATGTAACATAAAGCCAGTAGTACACGTGTCACTTCTCAATCCAGTGAAGAGGGGTGGGGTTTTATAAGAAAACAGTGGAATTGGAATAATATGCATCCCCACAACTATAATATCTCAATATATGTATACAAATATCTTCGAATATTGAAGATAACTTAAATAATATTAATTTTAGAGTTTTCAAAATCATTTTATATAATTTTCTACTACATCAACAAGACTATGTCAGTGTTGCATAAGAATTTAAGGCATTTATTTTTTCACTGAAAATTAAAAATAATTGAACATGATGGAAAAAAATGATTTAGTTTTAAAATTAATATTTATAGTAGAAAATATCCTCTATTTATCCCTATTACAAAAATTTAAACATAATAAAACAAATAGACTGGAATTATTGACTTTTTTATATAAAATAATATAAAGAGTAAAAATCATCGAAAAATGATAAAAGGAAATTTATTAGAATTTTGGATTAGAATAGATTATATAAATCCTAAAATAAAATTAATTAAATTATTATGGTCATTATTTAGTCCTTATCATTTTAATTTTATCCGTAATTACTCGATTTACCATTTACCATGGTAAAAAAATTACAAATGTTACTATTAATAATATCAAAAAATTAAAGGGAAATATTTTCTATAGTTGGACCCCATAATTCAAAATACATAATCCATTTTCCATGATTCAATTTCTAGATGTTTCAGAAAACAATTTTAATATATATGTGTAAAATGCAATGAAAAATAGTTATTTTGAAAATGTGTTATTACCCCAAAAATTTACTTATGGAAAAATCAAGTATAATAATGATTCAAATTAATTTATTTATATTATATATAATTAAATAATAATTATGATACTTTGAAATAAAATTAAAATAATAATGTGACTTTTTAATGAAAATAAAATGACAGTTTAACCAAAATCAATATTTTTCACTATTTGTTAAAAAATAAAAAAAATTCAACCAAAGATATTTTTTAATTATTTATTTTAAAAATGATATCATTTTTATCAAATAATATTAATTAATTTTCAAGAAATTAATTACAAATTTTTTTGAAACAAAAAGTAATAAAACCGATTTTTGAAGAAAACATGTTTTATGAAGTATAAAATGGGTTAAATTAGAATTAAGTTCTTATTAATATGAATAAATCAATAAATTTATATTGAGTGGGAACATTATATGTATTTCATAATTTGGTTATTCAAATTTATACTCACAAATCCAACTACTTGGTTATAATGGTCATATTTAAATAATAATATCAGGATGTTCATTTATGCTATGTGTTATGTATCTCGTATGCTATTGATCACAATCATTATTTCAAAATCTCATGATATTAAATTATACCACTTTAAGAAATTTTATCTTGGTAATTTGAACATAAAATTGGTAACCAATGGTTTCAAATTTGAACATACATTTCTTGAAACCCCACATCATAAACGAGTTAATAAAATATCCAAATGAAGAGAGAGAAAGAGAAGTACAAAGGACATCAGTAAGAACACATAACCAGGTTTAAAAATATGAAAAAATTAATTAGATGTGATAATATAGACATGGAAGAAAATCGTAATGTCTATATAATGATAGAGAGTGATAGAAATCATTGATCATAACAAATTGAATGATCATGAGAAAGACAATGACCTCAAAACAATAAACCAAAGAGGTGTAAAAATGACCACAAATTAATTGAAAATAAAGGTAATATTATAAATTTTTTATTTCAAGAAACGTTTCCCTAGATTTGAGGAATTCCTTTTCCATCTAGACTAAAATAATAAGAAAACATGCTTACTTCTAAAGTAAAATTTATCCTTTAATCAATTTGAACAACCATCACATCGTTTCCCCCAAACGATGAGTATTCAAGATGAATTTTTATTTCTTGAATCTATATAATCAATTTCTGATGGAACACATACATCATTAAAATGATAAGAACCAATTTCTCCTATCTTTATACATTAACTAAACCCCAAAATGGTTATCAGAAGTTAATTTAATTTCAAAAATGGATAAATAATCATATGAATAAATAAAACATAAATCATAAATTTCCCAAAAACATACCCAAAGTTCAACTTAGATCATTTCATAACCTTATATCCCAAATAACCTAAATAATATCAAAATTAAATAAAATTTTAATCCTAAACAATTATTTCTTACCATTCATCATATATCCTCAATGATCACTGTTAAGTGGGGGAATATTTATAATGATTAAAGGGATATGATAGTATACCCCTTGAGGCTCTCGATATTGGACATGCCTCTTTCAAGGATGTTATTATATATGTTAATGAAACAATGATTTAAAATGAAGGTTAAATATCCTCTCCTATGAATAGAATTACACAAATGTACTACTCTAACCTTTTATGGACAATTTCTACCAGATCATCCTCAACGGTAGAAAGAAGGGCTAATACAGAGATCCTTAAAATCGTCAATCAAGGTAATTCTTAATCTGAACAGGAATTTACTACTGAGTTTTCTTATTAAAATAATCTATCATATTATGATGTTTAATTTTGTTTCTTTCTACATGAGGGAAATCCTCTTTTTTTGATACCACCCACCTCTCTTGTCTTCTTTTTGCTTTATTTTTAATAAATGGTCAGAAGAATTTTATTTTTGATGTACTTGTTTGGTAATGGATACATATAATTCAACATAATAAAACTTCTCCCAAAATATCATTAATCACCTAAAAAACCTTCACATAAATACTCAAAATGGGTGTCTAAAACATTGAACTTATGATCAAACATAAATTTTTAAACATTTGATAGTTTCCAAAACTCTTAAGATAAAATCAAATGAAAACATCATAATCTCCAATGTTTTCTAAACCCTACTCTAATACCAAATTTAAGATCCACAAGTCTGAACTCCTATATCTGATACTAAAAAAATAATATCTATATTTTTTACTTTGAAACAAAAAAATGTTACACAATTATTTCCATACAAACCATACAAAATCAAAATGAAATATTGGGAAACTTATATACCCAAGGGTCTTTTAGTTATAGAGTTTTAGAGAATTAGGAAAACTCTTAAGAATTATATTCATAAACAACTGGTTCATAAAGATAAACATAATCTCCAAATAATTTCTTTACATTTAGTAACCTTATTAGGAACAACATAATTAAAAACCTTATGAACAACCGACGGAAAAGAAAAAAATAAAGAGGGTGAGCTCAAATTATCATTAAGGGTAAACATAATCATTATCAATTGAATGTAATCGGTGAGAGTAATATAAGAATAAGGGTACAATGACATAATAATAGTTCATGAGCATATCATAAGGGAATTCATAACCACCAAGACCTATATCACCAATAATAAAACATTGTATAAATATTAAAAAAATTAAAGATTCATTGGAATCAAAAATAATTAGCAATGTGTTGTAAATATTGATCAAATGAATCGTTAAAAAGCTCGAACAAGAAATTTTTTTTTTAGTAAACATAGATCATCATATTCTTAACACTTTTTAAATTTTTTTAGAAATAATTGTACTCCAGTTAATTCCATAGGAGAAACCACAGAGGTTAAATCAATATTTCATTCCATTGATAATATGGTACACAACCCAATGCATTTTGGAGTTATAATGTTTCTCACCCATTATTTATTATATATCATGCTCACTCATTTTTTATCAGCAATAATAGGGATAAAACTATCATATAATCGCTATAATAATCACACATTTATCATAAATAATTTTTACGTACTATATCATGAATAAAACATTATTAAAATCTCCAAAAACACTTTTTAACTCATATGCAAAACAATTAGAGATATATAAATACCCTTTCCATTTTAAAAACAATATTTTGAAACATAAATCATCCAAAACAAGGGAATGATGGGTTTATTTAAATAAAACATATAATATAAGTTATATAATTAATATAAATGCATCTCATTATAATAAACAAAAATAAATAGTTTAAAATTATTATAATATTTTATTTATTTATTAAATTATCAATAAAAATTTGGTTTCATTTATTACAATTTCATATTTAATTAATTAATTGGTTAAATCCACATGGGGTGTTTTGAGAACATTCGGTTCATAATTTCCAAATGAAATCAACATTTCAACCATGATAAAAGGTATAATTATTCCATAAAAATATACAATAATAATTATGATATAATTATCATTTTCATACACCAATTATACGTTAAAAAAATCATAAAATATGGTTATGAAAAATTTATTGCGTTACAATCATAGAGATGATAGGACGTACATACTCATGAGAAACATTTAGAATTTTCACCATAATTATGGAATGAAACAAAGAATTATTGTATCTTTATATATTGGTAATAATATAATAAACAAATATTATTTATTTTAATATAAATATATATTTAATCTATTTTATATGGTGATGAAAAATGAATCACATAGTTTCATGGAGGTGGTAGTCCATACGTGCGCACAAACAACATTATCGTTCTTAAATGAATTGAAAGGTAAGAAAGTATATAATATATTTTCTTTTTTGATTGATAATTATTTCATTAATATCATATATATATATATATTAAATCTATCATTATAACCATCTATTATAGATGGTTATGGAAAACAAATTATATCGATTCATGAGGCGGTGGTCTGATGTACACACAAATGATGGTTTAGTTTCCCATTCTATGGAAGAGAAAATGGATGTAGGTTTTTTAATTAATATAAAAGAATCTCCTTATATGTAAGATAATAGTATTTTTATTTCATTAGGGTTGAATAATATTTTAAGGATGTGGAAAAAGAAATAAAATAAAAACACTCAATTAAGAACTATACCCCTTCCTCAGAAACCCTCTTATGGTTTATGCCAAATGTTTTCCTAGGATGGTTTTATGATCAAATTAAGGCCTCTAGTATAAGGGTATATATGTTAGGAATGGATTTTTTTAGATATTATCTAATCTAAATGGTTCTTTAAGTGTTAATAAATTAGAAAAATAGGTTTTCTTTTAAAAGATATTGGACGGGTACTCTCAGAATTTATTAAAATATTAAATTAATAGAAATTAATTTTGATATCCAAATGGATCCAAATTGATAGTTTTAAAGTATAAGATGAGTATTATTTGATCTAATCTCAATTAATAATATTTTAGACATTTTTTTATAACATTATTACCCTTATCTATTTGTTTTAACCCCATGTTAACCTTTTTTTGACTATTACCATGAAACAATGTTTTCCTCTCTTTAGTGGTTAATATAGTTACTATAAATGGAAAAAGGCCCATAAATGAACCATGGTTGATTTAATTAACAATATGAAATTCACTTGGATAATGAAAACGCTTTTATAATTTTAAAACATATAGTAAAAAATGATTTAATATAAAATAACAAAAATGTCCATTTTAGAGATATTCATTTAATTTGACTTTCAAAATAATTTTATTGATTTTTTACTACTTGCAAAAGAACTCTGTTAGTGTTTCATAATAATTTAAAGTAGTTATTTATTTACTAAAAAAATAAAATAAATTTCAATGATGAAAAAAATAATTTATCATTAAAATGAATATTTCTAACTGAACACATCCTTTGTTTATCACTATATAAATAACTTAAAGATAATAAAAAAAGAGATTAAATTTTTTTGATATATATATATAATAATATAAAGGGTAAAAATCATGTAAAATAGAAAAAATTATATATATTTGACTTTTGGATGATTATGGGGGGGATATAATCCAAAAATAAAATTAAATAAAGTTCTAGGGTCATTCATTAGTCTGTATCATTTCATTTTTAACCTTAATTATCTGATTCATCCTTTACCATGGTACAAAAAATTATTAAAGTAACAATTCATTATACCAAAAAATGAAAGTGGAAATATTTCTCGAATTTGTAACCCCTAATTCCAAATATTGATTCCATTTTTAATGATTCAATTTCTAGAAGTTGCAGAAATTACTTTTAATATAAATGCGTAAAATGAAATGAGAATCATTTTTTTGGAAAATGTTTTTTAGGAAAAAAATATATGTATACCAAAATAAAGTATAATGATGATTTAAATAATTTTAATTATATTATATATAGTTAAATAATACATATGTTACTTGAGATTAATTTCAATGATTAATGAGACTCATTAATGAAAATAAAAAAACATTTTTACAAAATCCTATATTTTTACTGTGCACTAAAAAATCAATTGTTTTAGAAAAACACTGAAACATCACCCAAATATAATTTTGATATATTTAATTTGAAAATTATATCCTTTTATCAATTAAAAGTTTTCAATTTTTAATAAATTAAAGATAAGTATTTTCTCACAAAATGCAATAAAAACCATTTTTGAAGAAATTTTTTTTTGAAAGAACAATGTATTTAATAAAACATTAGTGATGACTTCCTAATAATTAATCAATAAATTTATATTTATTAGGAACTTTATACGTATTTCATAATTTTGTTTCCTTTTCAAACCATCCAATCGAATAACTAGATTATAATTGTCATATTTAAATAATAAAATTTTAGGGTTTGTTTTAGCTCAGTGTTTTGTAACGTATGTGTTATAAATCGTGGTATATCTTTTTAAAATATCAGGATATTAGAAAAAATATTTTTTATTACATCCACATCTTCATAAATGATGATATAGTGTGACACATTTTCTCTAGAAAACCAAATGTGAGGTCAATTCAAGATGGTATCTTATTCATCAAGTTGTTCGTGTTGCGAAAACATACATTCTTTCATAGGTTCTCCCCCAAGTCCTTGATTAACCATAAATTCCATAAATTGAAATAAAACAAAAAGATAATAAGGAATAAGTTATATCATCATTATATTCAATTTAAACAATAAGATTAAGAGTTTTTTCTCAACCAAGATACTCCACTCATCTTGACTCGACATCTTTATTTCAAATTTGGTTTAATGGTTGGAAGCATGGATCTCACCACTTCTTTAATTTATTTTCATACAAAATTTATCTTCTCAATAGTTTTTATGGAACATGTATCATTTGGTGTAACTTAAATATTATTTAGAAACTATTATTGTTCAAGAATTATTATAAAGAAAACTCTAGGAATGTGTCCATCCATGTTTCACCCCCCACACATTACTTCTTTAACATAAGAGTTTTATTTTTTGGAAAACCTTTCCTAAAATTTAGGATCATTATGCTGAATATTATTTTTTCTTTAGCACAATCCTATATTAGTTCTTATTTTATCATCTCTTCTCTTTAAAAATATGATATCTAGGGTAGAAGTAAATATTTGGGTATATTGACAACTTGGTTAGAGTTTCCACATGGTTATTTGTAAGCTATTTTATTCACATAATCTCTTCTGGAATTCAGAATCTTTATAATCTATTTAAACATCCCTTGTAACTATTTTCCATATAAAAGTTGTCCAAGTAAATCTAAATATTCTACTGAAACTTCATATAATAATTATAATTTATATCTTTATTTTTCTTCTATCCCAAGGTTCTTTCACATTATTTACTCACTTATATGGTCTTTTCTTTCCATTTCCTACTTATTAATGTTTAAATGTACATGAACTACTCCTATCACAAGTATTATTTCAATCGTCACAAACATATTCAAGTATAACAAATCTGTTTGATGTGAATAGATTCCTCCCCATATATTGATGTTTCTTCTTCTCATAATTTCTTTCTCTTGACACGGGGTTACAATTAAAATTTATCATTTATATTATTGTACCCAAAATCCAAATCATAATTCCTAATTTTTTATTGAATCGACAGGTCCCTATAAATCTCGATCTTTTCACTTTGACTGATTGGTTCCCAAATTTGTGATTAAGCTATTTTTATGATTCTTGTATCACTGCTTGGGCTAAACATAGGGAAACGAGTTCCATTATACCTATTATATCCACCCGAGATGTGGTGTTAACATTATTACAACATTTAATCATCTAAAATAGTGTATATTTTATTCTAAATCCAACATTGTTCACAAATAGAGATTTATAACATCTTTTGGAGATAAGAATGGATGGTACCTTTTTAATGAAAACAACCTATGGGAAATCATCAAACGATATCATAGTCTATTTATCACTAGTTAGAGGTCTTACATCATTAGATTATATTACAGAGAATTGTGTGATAATAAATCCTCCTTCCTTATTTGGTTGTGAAAACTCAATATGTTTCTCCTCTTGATTGGTCATTTTTTTTACAATTCTAGATATTTAATGCTAAGAATATTATTTTACACTTCAATCAGAAAAATTATCAATTCACAATCCTTATTCATATTTTCAATATCTTATTCAGGAATTATGTTCTTTTTTTGTAGAAATGTTTAAACATATTTAATATTCTTGTATTTTACCTCCAACTAATCATGCTTAAAATTTATGCTATTTTTTAGTTTTCCATCAACTTCATAGATATTATCTTCAAGAGCCTTCTTGATATCTTCCTTCTATTTAACTTCATTAATCTATTTATTTTCATATTTTCAGAAATTATTTTGAGCTATATGTTTATTATTCTAGTGGATCTATCATTATTAGAGATCTTTATATATTCTAATTTTGTTTTCTTGCAATCCCTTCTCCATATTAACTGTTTCACCTTCAAAATGGTTGATCTCTACATACATGCTTTAAAAAAACATCACAAAAAGAGATAGTTTCTTTAAAATACAATGATATATATATTTTAATGAACCAAAATATATTTATTGAGATATTTTAGATATTTCACTATCACCACTTATGCTTGGTTATTCTTCATAAGGATTGTTTTGCATGAACATTAAAAAACCCCATGATCATTTGAATCCATAATGGTGGATGTTCTATCCATCTGATTTGTGGTGTGATGAAGAACATGTTTTTCACATACCAAGAAAAAACCAACCTATTTATTTGTTATGGTAGGTGGAACTGAACCTATTTATTCTCTAGATAAGAGGGACTTCTTTTTCAACTTTCTCTTACCCTTCTTTCTCCTGATCAGCAGAGTCTTGGTAGAGATTGAATTATGACCTAATTCAAAATAATATTCCTAAAAACTCACAATATTGTTAGTCAATAAGAGAGTCCCAAATCATAATAAAGAGAATAAGTTCAAATATATAATCCAATATAGGAAAACCTCACTCTAATACCAGTTGTTACGATACTTTAAGAAATACTCAGCACTAATTGGGGGGGAGATGAATCAATGTTTGGTGTAGTTTTGTTATAATATAATCTATTTATCCCTTTAAATGGTTAATAAATGGATTCTTCTACTATATTTCCTCTCCATTATTTTTCAGTACACACACAAAGTGTGTTGTGTATTTACATGGTTCACCTATCATTAAAAAAAGATATTCCTTATGGTGAATGGTGATGACCAATAGATAGATGTTCCACTATAATAAGGTACAAATTATAGAGTTTTGGGTTGGAAAGAATCATGAACCAATGGTTGGTTCCCTATAATTTAGGAGGGGGTATAGAATAAAATCTACTTTCCTATGATTGGTGATATCCTTGTCCACGTGTAGATCCTACAAGATCAATATACTACCTATATAGACATTATTTAATTTTTTCAATTACATTTAATCACAATGAAATTCCACCACCAGTTGATACTTCTATTGTATTTCACAGATCTTGCTTAGATTGGCCCTCCCCCCATACTTTCACTACAACATATAAGAAACCCCTCTTCTTCTTCCCATATATAAAAAATAGTGCATACAACTTTCTTCCTATTCACTTCAGAAGATTGGAATGATTCTTTTCTTACACAAGTTCATGACTTATTCTTCTCATGTTCTTCTTCTCCTTCTTTCCTTTAAATCATTTCTTCAATCAGTGCAATCTAGAATTCACAATTCCTTATTATTCATATGAACTTAATATCCAAATTAGATAATTTATCATCTTCTTACTATGTACCGAAATATGCACATCACCTTCTACACTAATTATTTTCTTCAGTGCACTCAAACAACATATACCGGATCTATCTCCCCTCTTATTTCTTCTTGTTATTCTTTTTTACATATAACCAAAATTGGTTCTTCATTCTTGTATTTCACTAAATAAATGTATAAATATTATAATTGAGTCACATATTCTTCTTCTTGACACTTGAATATTCCTTCTTCAATCACATTGTTAAACTTATCTACTATAGTTTTCAGTCTTCCATAGCCTATAATATATATATATATATAATCTAAAACTAGGTTACACCTTTCTAATTATAGTATTTACTTCAAAATTTAATTAAGAAATTTTGAATTATGAATATTTTCAGTACATTAAAATACTTTTGATCTTCATTCTATAATTTTCAAATATTCATATTGAAAGAATACCCAAAGACTCAAATTTATCATATTTAATTCATTCCAAAAAGTCTACATCATATCTTGATCTTCCCAGTCTTTAATAAATATTTAAAATATTCCCTAAATACTTCGTTCTTCCTTTTTCATGTTCTTCCATGATATATAGAAATATTTAATATTATTCAGTCCAAAAAATAAATATATTTAAACTTTATTCACTTATATATATTAAATATACATTGTTACAGTTATGGATCTAGTATTTCTTAGCATAAAAACATGTGATTATTTATTCCCCCTTCATTAAATTTATTTTATCCATTTTCTTTAATTTTAGATGAGATTAACTTGAAAATTTCTATTCTAACACCTTCATCAAATAACCCATATCATGATGAGAATTTTCATGAAATATATTTTCCTTTGATTCATGTCTACCTAGAAACATCTGAAATATTCTGATTATGGAAAGAATATCTGTCATGAACCTTTTTTCAATTTCCACTTTATACTACATAGAAGACTTCTTCACATATGAGATGAAATTCATATACATGCCCAATTCACATATATCATTATTTATATACACATTCCCTAACATGTTTAATTATCATCAATAACTAATTCATATACTTGAAACATTAGTCTACATGGTCCATCAGGTATCCACATTTTCATAGGTGTATATCTTCTTCCATGGATATTCACATATATTTTTTATTCACATATGTTATCCATTATTCCAATGTGACCCATAATGTGTCAAAATTATCATATGTATACATTTCAATAAATATATGAACATTTGGGTATATAAATTCATCTATATAGTAAATCCCATACATGGATATTTCCATACATGGTGAAAGTTTTCATTTTTTCATATGTAATTCTTCATTTATTTAAATAGCTTTTCGAACATCAAATTCCTCTCTATTTAACCTTCTCCCTTTCTTGACTTTTCATCCAAGATATAGTTTTTAGGAATCTTGAAAACCATTTTCGTGACATTTTATCTTTAGAAGAACACAGCATTTTTCATGAACTGAATTGATATTCTTCTTTCATATTCATCTTCTCATAATCTATGCATTATCATGTTCACATAGATCATCATCTTCCTTAAGAATTAAATATTATCTTTCAATGGTGAACATAAAAACCTTATCTCTTTTTGTGTATCATAGTCAAAATTCTCTACGAAGCTCAGAGTTTGTTCAAAATATTTATTTAACCCACCTTATTTCCACCTTAATTCTCCATGTAAAATAAAATCTTCAATGTCCACATAGAGATGGTATAACTACCCCTTTTCGTTTCTCACTATAATAATGAAAATAAAATTCATACCAATATTCCTAACCATTAATAATCAATACTCTATCATCTTTATTATATCTTTGACATCACTTAATTAACAACTATTGAAAAATATATTAAAAAAACACACACCAAGTGGGTACAACAATCTCTCCCTTATTATTTGTTCTCAATACCCACATGAAATTATATGTAAATATATGCTCTATAATCCACTCATTTCTCTCCCCTTTGTCATCAATCAATCATTTCACATTATCTCCCCCTTACTGACAAGGAATAAAAGGTTCTTATTGTAACGCCCCGACCCTAGTTACCCAAAGTCGGTGCATTATTACATAACATTGGCATGATCACAAGAAAGATCAAATATCGAAAGACCGATTGGTTTAGTAGCCTTGGAAACACTAGATATATTCATAAGTTTTACATTACATCATAAAATGAAAAAATACTACAACAACATATTGTCTCCATAATCCACACTCATATCCCCACATAATATCCCTGCAGGTCATTCATAATTTACTTCTTCACTTCCTGGGAAAAATAAAACATAGAAAAGGGGTGATCTCAAATGCCCTGTAAGGATAACAATATAGCAGAAAATTTCATAAATAAGAATAAACATTTAAGGAAATGTATAACTAAAACAAAATCCTTTCAAACTTGAACTTTCAACATAGTATGGCATAAATAAAATTAAATAATTCCATTTACTTATTCACATGGATATTCTACTAATCAAATAATCACATGAAAAATCAATAACCACTTTCATAATTATGGAATGTATAATGCCAGACTATCATAACCACATAGCCAAAGCCTCGTGCCAAGACTACAAATAAGATTTTGTCAAGGCCTTGTTCCAAGACACTAGTTTGTCTCATGAGACCTACCGATGCATCGAGGAGCTATAGCGGGCACCACCCGTCACATATTAAGTCCAATGCATTCCCATATGAAAAGTTTTAAACATAACATAAACATTCGTATTAAAACTAGCATACAAAATGTTAATACTTTAACCATAAACCATGAATGGTATAAAAATAGAACATCCACAGTCAAACAAATCACAAAACCTTCAATATAATATAGAAGTTTTGTATCATAACAAATCAACTTTAAATAAGCGTAAAATCCATCAAAGGATGTTGACATAGATGAAATCAAAATTCTTTTTAAAGAAATATCTTTTTTTATTTTGAAATCATTTAAGATCCGTATTAAATAAAACATATTCTTTGAAAATATTCTTATAAGCTTGTAAGGGAAGCTTTGAAGATTTTATAACGGCAGAAAATAGCCGCACCCGCCGTATATGTTAAAAAAACATTCTTACCTTAATTCTGTCGAAAAGGTTAAAAAGGACCTTTTTTTGAAAACGACGGAAAGATTCCTCCTATAAAAATTCAAACAAGGGTATAAATGACTTTAACCCATATTATTGTAAATAATAAAAATGTTTTGAAATACATTATTAAGAAACATGGATGTGGATGATATAGAGATCCCAATAGATTATTACGTATAAACAACCTCGGATAATGAAGAGATTGTGAAATAACCCTTACCTTGTACATTTCCTTGGTTGGGGTAGGTTAACCTCCTGTATAATGGTGAAATAATTGTTATTAAATTATACAAGAATCATATATATTAATATGATATCATATATGATCTTTTAATATTGATTTGATAATAATATCTTAGTATTATCGTTGTTTCGGGTGTTAACTTACTTGTTTTCTATTATATGTTTTGTTACGTAAGACATGTTTATAAACGATAGGTTGTATATTATTCATATCCAGAATGATATCAAGTCCTTAAATCTTATTTTTTAAATCATCAAATGATAATTATACTTGAATGGATACGATGGAGAATGAATCTCATCGCGTTCGTGGAGACGGTAGTCCGTACGTACGCACGAGCGACAATATCATTATTTTAAAATAATATATAAATGGATGAAATATCATATATACAGAATCATTAACATGTTAAATTTATTATTTACATGAGTTACATATCATTATTATAGCCATCCAAATAATAATATATTGAATAACAATTACACCACGACGTGGAGACGGTAAGCCGTACGTACGCACGTATGGTGACATGTTATTCAAAGGGTGGATAGAATAATGAATATGGTTGTACCATATTTATAATAACATCATAGTATATGTGAGATAATGGAGTTATTATTTTAGAATGGTAAGAACAAATAAAGAAGAAGTGGAATAAGAAAGGAACTTGAAAAGGGGTGGTGAAAACATGACCTCTTCTTCGGGTTCTTCCTTTTGATTTGATCAAAAGGGCTCCTTAGGTCGGCTTTCTGATCAAACTAAGGCCTCTAGGTTGTAGTTAGGGAAGTTGAGAGAGTATTTGGGCAGAGTTTGGCCGAAAACAAAGGCTTTGAAGGTGTGAAGAAATGAGAAGGAGGAGTGCCCTTTTATAAGCGGGGTGAGGGACACCTTTGGAAAAGCTAGAAATATTAATTTATAATAAATTCATATTCGATTTCTAATGGCTCCAAAGTTGATTATTTAAATTTTAATGTGTGGATAGGTCGATGAAAACACAACCAATAGAATTTAGACAGGTTTGGGTACTTATATTAACCTTATCTTTAAGTATTAACTCTAATTTAATTAGTTTCACTTTTACAATGTCTCTTTGTATTTTTATATAATATGGTTAATAAACTTACTATATACATCCAAGAGACCCCCAATTGGTCCGTTAATGATGAAACTATCATGATATAAGGCTCTTGGCCGAACCTTAGATTTTTAGGAATTTAATATCAATAAATAATATAATATTGGTTTTAAGAACTCTTTTATGTCAATTTTGACACTATTCAATAGTTGATTTTTGTGAAACTCATAAAAGATTGATTACTTCGAAAAAGGTCCATTAAATCAATCCTAATATATCATATTATCCTATATAATTATTTTAATTCATTAAAAGTTTCATATTATATTTATTTGGGTATTTATAATATCAATTATTTTAATTTTTCACTATTATAGTAATTAATTCATCATCATTGTGTCATAAATAAATTAAGTGTTTTAATGTCTAACAATTATAAATAAAATATAATTATGTAGGAAAACTTTTTATCTTTCTAATGAATATTTATAATCTAAAATCCAACATATATAACCCTATTTAAAATTTTTTTTTCTAAAAGATATATGCTTGTGTCATTTTTGTATTTATTTTAACTTAATTAAAATAAAGTGTCCCTATCACCTACAAGTGGCACCATGAGGTCCCCAAAATCTACCCAAAGATGCCTATGGTCGAACATGTATCAACCAATAAGGCTAGTACACGTTTTAGGGTAATTTAGTATTATTATAATATTATTTTGTAACCCTTATTTACCAGATTTACCCTTAACCATGGTAAATAAAATATTTACCACAGTAATTATTCAAAATGTCTAAAAATAAAAGTTACCTACTTAAACAATTTGAAAATCCTGATTCCAAATATGGAATCCATTTTTATAAATTCAAAACACAGAAGAGGCATAAATTAATTTAAAATTAATTCCCGCTGTTAAAACAAAAAGCGTGTTTTTAAGAGATAATAACTATCAAGAGATTGACACTTGTTTATGTTCAGTTTAATTGTAAAATTATGTCCAATGAACAAAATTATATTAAATGGTAAAAATATATTCTAAATATACTTTAAAACCACTCATATTCCTAATTTATCACTATTAATTATTTTGATTAAAAAAGTTGTTTTTAATTAAAATTTAGTAATTTTCACTATTCATCAAAATATGAAAGTTATCCGAAAAGTACCAAAATTTCACCTTAGGCTAAATTCGATATTCCGAATCTAGAAATGAAGTCCATTTTAAAATATAAGATATATATATAATTTCAAAAAGTAGGTATTACTATTCATAATGGCTAGTTTGATTGGTTGTTAGAACTCAGTGTTGCGTACAACACACGCTATCGCATTATTCAAAGAGAAGCGTACCGTAGAAGCTTGGGGTGTTACATTCTCCCCTCCTTAAAATAATTTCGTCCTCGAAATTTCTAGAATACTACCGCATGAAAAGACTCGGGTGGTTCTTCATCATAAGTTCCTCGGGTTCCCACGTTGCCTCTTCCATCTTATGGTTTCTCCACAAAACCTTTACCAGACGCGTCGTCCGGTTTCTCAGTACTTGTTCTCTCGTATCAAGAATCCTGACGGGCTCTTCACAATAGGAAAGATCGGGTTCCAGTTCTAATTCATCATAGGTGAGTACATGCGTTGGGTCAGGCATGTATTTCCTCAACAGAGATACGTGGAACACATCATGAACTTTGGAGAGACTTGGCGGCATTGCCAATCGGTAAGCTACAGCCCCAATTCGTTCTAGAATTTCGAAAGGTCCGATGTACCTAGGACTCAATTTACCTTTCTTACCAAAATGTATGACTCCCTTCCATGGAGATACCTTCAGGAAAACATGATCACCGACTTGAAATTCCAAATCCTTCCTTCGATTATCGGCATAGCTCTTCTGCCTACTTTGAGCTGCTTTGATGTGATTTTGGATTACTTTCACCTTTTCCACCGTTTCCTCCACCAGTTCTGGGCCTACAAGTTTTCATTCACCAACGTCATCCCAACAGGTTGGTGTACGACATCTCTTTCCATATAATGCTTCATATGGTGCCATCTGAATACTCGAATGGAAGCTATTGTTATAGGAAAATTCTACTAGTGGTAAATATTGATCCCACATACCCTGAAAATCAAGTGAGCAAGATCTCAACATGTCTTCTAAGGTCTGAATAGTCCGTTCTGATTGTCCGTCTGTCTGAGGGTGGTAAGCAGTGCTCAAATGAAGTTCAGTATCCAAGGATTTCTGAAGACTTTTCCAAAATCTTGAAGTAAAACGGGGATCACAATCAGAAACAATCGATAAGGGTACTCCATGAAGTCTCACAACTTCATTAATATATAGTCTTGCTAGACGTTCCAGGGGTAGATCTTCTCTTATAGCACAAAAATGTGCTGACTTGGTAAGACGATCAACAATAACCCATATTGCATCGTTCCTTCTAGGAGTCTTTGGTAGCCCCATGACAAAGTCCATCGTAATATTGTCCCATTTCCACTCCGGTTTGGGAAGAGGTTGCATGACTCCTCCAGGCTGTTGCCTTCCAGCTTTCACTTGTTGACAAACCATACATCTTGACACAAAATCAGCAATCTCCCTCTTCATGTTGTCCCACCAAAAATGTTCTTTCAAATCTCTATACATTATGGTGCTCCCAGGGTGTATAGAGAAATTGGAACTATGAGTATCTTCAAGCAAATCCCTTTTTAGATCAGGTATATTGGGAACACAAAGTCTCTTCTCGAATTTCAAAATTCAATCTTCATACACAAAGTCTCTCAATATCCCATCATTCACAGCTTTAATCTTCTTTTGGAATTCTTCATCATCGGTCTGAGAACTCATAATCCTTTCTAGTAAAGATGGTTTGGCAACCATTTGAAAAAGCATTGAATTTTCACCTTCCCTAGTTATACCCATGTCCATATTTACTAGATCCATGAAAATTGGATCCCTTTCCATTCTCATCATGTTCAAAACTCCATGGTCTTTTCTACTCAAAGCATCTGCCACCTTGTTTTCTTTCCCCGGGTGGTAGTGTATCGTGCAATCATAATCCTTGAGTAATTCAAGCCATCTCCTTTGCCTCATGTTGAGTTCTTTTTGTGAGAAAATATACTTCAAACTCTTGTGATCAGTATAAATATCACATTTTTCACCATAGAGGTAGTGCCTCCATATCTTCAAAGCAAAGATCACAGCTACTAACTCGAGATCATGAGTAGGATAGTTTTGTTCATTAATTTTCAACTGTCGTGATGCATAGGCAATAACTCTATCATTCTGCATAAGGACACAACCAAGTCCTTTCTTTGATGCATCACTATAAATAATGAACCCATCATTCCCCGATGGTAGATTCAATATAAGAGCATTGACTAATATTCTCTTCAGTTCTTCGAAACATTCTTCACACTCTTTTGTCCAAACAAATTTAACCCCTTTACGTGCGAGCTTCGTTAATGGGTTAGCCAATCGGGCAAAATTCTGGACGAAACGTCGATAATAACCTTCCAAACCAATAAAACTATGTACCTCAGTTATACTCGTAGGTGCTGGCCATTCATGGATTGCCTTGGTCTTAGAAGGATCAACATAGATTCCATCTTTAGAGACAATATGGCCAAGAAAAGAAATCTCCTGAATCCAGAATTCAAACTTGCTAAACTTCCCATATAATTCACGCCTCCTCAGAGTCTTCAAGATAATGCGCAAGTGATTTTCATGATCTTCGTAGGTTTTGGAGTATACCAAGATATCATCAATAAATACCACCACAAATTCATCGAGATACTCCTTGAAAACTCTATTCATCAGATCCATGAACACAGATAGTGCATTAGTCAATCCAAACGGCATTACAGTAAACTCGTAATGCCCGTACCTGGTTTGAAATGTTGTTTTCGGAATGTCTTCCTTCTTCACACACAATTGATGGTATCTAGATCGAAGGTCAATCTTTGAAAAGTATTGAGCTCCATGCAGTTGGTCAAATAAATCATCAATACGAGGTAGGGGATACTTGTTCTTTATCATTATAGCATTGATCTCCCTGTAGTCGATACATAACCTCATAGATCCATCTTTTTTTTTAACAAAAAGAACAGGGGATCCCCATGGAGAAACACTAGGGCGAATAAATCCCTTATTACTCAATTCCTCTTGTTGTTTCTTTAGTTCAACTAATTCTACAGTGGCCATTCTATAAGGGGTCTTCGATATAGTCCTTGATCCAGGAATCAAATCAATGGAAAACTCAACTTCTCATTCTGGAGGATGTCCAGGTAAATCTTCTGGAAATACATCTACAAATTCTTTCACAACAGGTACATCTCTATTTGAACATTCCTCTCCTCACCGAAAGTTATTTCATTCTCTTCCTCCCCAATAATTGAATTAAGTTGAGCTACTGGGGGTGGATCTAAATAAGAATTAGGTGGTGACGATTCTGCTCTAAAGATAAGGTGTTCCTTATCATTATCATCAAGAATCGTAACCTCTTTCTTCTTACAATAAATCTTCGCATCATAGTCTGAAAGCCAATCCATACCGAGGATTATATCAAACTCAATCATAGGTATGACAATGAGATCAGCAGATAACGAACATTTATGTGCTCTAATGGGGACTGATTCACAAAACATTGTTGCAATGATACTTCCCTTAGGAGTTTTAACTGACAACTCCCTTATTAAATCAAATTGGAAATATCTAATTTTCTTAGAAAACTGGGAAGATATGAAACAATGCGATGATCCAGAATCAAATAATGCATTTGCTAAACTTGAGGAAACCATTAAATTACCTGCCACCACGTCTTTCGGAGCTTCTACCTCAGCAGTAGTGATAGCATAAGCCTGGCCTTGATCCCTTGACCTTTTCTGAGGTAAGTTCTCCTGACGCTTAGGACATGCATTTGGATAATTCCCCATCTCCCTGCAATTGTAGCATTGAACGTTGGTAGCTTCCTTCTTCCCCTTGAAATCACGAGCTTGGTGGCCTTTTTCACCACACTTGTAACAGACTCCCATTCCCTTCAAGCAAGTACCAGGATGTTTCTTCCCGCATTTACCACAATATGGATATTCAACCTTTCCTTTCTTCCCCTTATTTCCATTCCCAGATTGATCAGCAGGTCTCTTCTTTTCTTTCTTTACTTTAAAGTCATAAGACTTAGAGAATTCCTTTTCGGTCTTGATAGCACATGAGACAATGTCTTCGTACGACAAAAAGGATTTTGAGACTAATGCTCGATGGAGAAATGGTTTTAACCCATCAAAGAAACGACCAATCGTACTTATTGGGTTACGTATATAATCACCAGCATACCTTGCAAACCTTGTAATGTTAGCCTCATACTTTGTGACATTCTCATCCTCCTTCTGTCTCAGACTTAGAAATTGCCTTTCCATATCTGCTCGATGGTCGCGAGGAAAGTATTTTTCTAAAAATAGATCTTTGAACTCCCTCCATTCCATATTTTATACTTCATCATCTTCCTTGATGTTTTGAATCAATGACCACCATTGATCAGCATCTCCAGTGAGGCAGTAAACTGCCATGATAACTTTTTCCCTTTCACTGCTCCCCAAAGCCTGAAATATTTTCTCTAGGGAATTTATCCATTGCTCGGCTACTAAGGGATTTGTACTCCCATTGAATGTTGGTGGCTGTTGCCTCATGAATCGATCTAACATTGATCCTACACACTGTGGATCAGGGTGCTCCATACAGGTAAGGTTAATATTCATAACCTGAGTAAGTTGTCCCAGTATGGTAATTAGCTGATCGGCACCAGTTTCATCACCAGCCCCACTATAATTATCTTGGGAAGGAGGGCAATCCCTACATGGAGTGTGTGCATTGATACGGTTTCCATTTCTTCCACTAGGTTCCATTTCTAAACAATGGAATAAACTAGATTAGTTTATGAATCAAAATACATAATCCCATACTTATAAAACACATAACATAAATTGAACTATTTATGGATATAATCCATAATCATAAGAATGTTTTCTTTGAGGAAGTATATACTCATAATCCCTTCAAAATGATTTGTAATGAAAATGAGAGTTATCCTAAGCATATCCCCTGGGAGTGTCGTAACCAAGAGTGCAGCAACACCCGTTGTCGTGCACCAGTTCCCGTTCGAGTCTAGCTCAAAGCGGTGTTTTCGGGTTTTACCTCTAGGTACATCTGTGCCAGAGCCGCCTCTACCTGCTCGTATCCAGACAGGGATGTATTGCTCGGAAAACTCACAAAATCTCTACAATACCAAAATTCTAGGAAGTTCTTCTATACTAATCCTCAAAGTTCATCTTAGATCTACGTGCTCTAATCAGAGTTTATCTAAATATAGCTTCCAAGGTTTGTACTAAACTTCCTCTGATACCAACTGTAACTCCCCGACCCAAGTTACCCAAAGTCGGTGCATTATTACATAACATTGGAATGATCACAAGAAAGATCAAATCTTGAAAGACCGATTGGTTTAGTAGCCTTGGAAACACTAGATATATTCATAAGTTTTACATTACGTCATAAAATGAAAAACTACTACAAAAACATATTGTCTCCATAAT
Organism: Viscum album; assembly: GCA_963277665.1. Classification (NCBI taxonomy): domain Eukaryota; kingdom Viridiplantae; phylum Streptophyta; class Magnoliopsida; order Santalales; family Viscaceae; genus Viscum; species Viscum album. The sequence continues at coordinate 202,025,590 of OY728144.1, forward strand.
CCAAACTCATATCCCCACATAATATCCCTGCAGGTCATTCATAATTTACTTCTTCACATCCTGGGAAAAATAAAACATAGAAAAGGGGTGAGCTCAAATGCCCAGAAAGGATAAAAATATAGCGGAAACTTTCATAAATAAGAATAAACATTTATAGAATTGTATAACTAAAACAAAAGCCTTTCAAACTTGAACTTTCAACATAGTATGACATAAATAAAATGAAATAATTCCATTTACATATTCACATGGATATTCTACTAATCGAATAATCACATGAAAAATCAATAACCACATTCATAATGATGGAATGCATAATGCTAGACTATCATAACCACATAGCCAAGGCCTCGTGCCAGGACTACAAATAAGATTTTGTCAAGGCCTTGTGCCAAGACACTAGTTTGTCTCATGAGACCTACCGATGCATCGAGGAGCTATAGCGGGCTCCACCCGTCACATATTAAGTCCAATGCATTCCCATATGAAAAGGATTAAACATAACATAAACATTCGTATTAAAACTAGCATACGAAATGTTAATACTTTCACTATAAACCATGAATGGTATAAAAATAGAACATCCACAGTCAAACAAATCACAAAACCTTCAATATAATATAGAAGTTTTGTATCATAACAAATCAACTTTAAATAAGCGTAAAATCCATCAAAGGATACTGACATAGATGAAATCAAAATTCTTTTTAAAGAAATATCTCTTTTTATTTTGAAATCATTTAATATCCATATAAAATAAAACATTTTCTTTGAAAATATTCTTATAATCTTGTAATGGAAGCTTTGAAGATTTTATAACAGCGGAAAATAGCCGCACCCGCCGTATAAGTTAAAAAAACATTCTTACCTTAATTCTGTCGAAAAGGTTAAAAAGGACCTTGTTTTGAAAACGACGGAAAAATTCCTCTTATAAAAAGTCAAACAAGGGTATAAATGACTTTAACCCATATTCTTGTAAATAATAAAAATTTTTGAAATACATTATTAAGAAACATGGATGTGGATGATAAAGAGATCCCAGTAGATTATTACGTATAAACAACCTCGGATAATGAAGAGATTGTGAAATAACCCTTACCTTGTACTTTTCCTTGGTTGGGGTAGGTTAACCTCCTGTATAATGGTGAAATAATTGTTAATAAATTATACAAGAATCATATATATTAATATGATATCATATATGATCTTTTAATATTGATTTGATAATAATACCTTAGTATTATCGTTGTTTCGGGTGTTAACTTACTTGTTTTCTTTTATATGTTTTGTTACGTAAGACATTTTTATAAAGGATAGGTTGTATATTATTCATATACAGAATTATATCAAGTCCTTAAACATTATTTTGTAAATCATCAAATGATAATTATACTTTAATGGATACGATGGAGAATGAATCTCATCGCGTTCGTGGAGACGGTAGTCCGTACGTACGCACGAGCGACAATATCATTCTTTTAAAATAATATATAAATGGATGGTATATCATTTATACAGAATCATTAACATGTTATATTTATTATTTACATGAGTTACATATCATTATTATACCCATCCAAATAATAATATATTGAATAACAATTACACCACGACTTGGAGACGGTAAACCGTACGTACGCACGTATGGTGACATGTTATTCAAATGGTGGATAGAATACTGAATATGGTTGTACCATATTTATAATAACATCACAGTATATGTGAGATACTGGAGTTATTATTTAAGAATGGTAAGAACAAAGAAAGAAGAAGTGGAAGAAGAAAGGAACTTGAAAATGGGTGGTGAAAACATTACCTCTTCTTCGGGTTCTTCCTTTTGATTTGATCAAAAGGGCTCATTAGGTTGTCTTTATGATCAAATTAAGGCCTCTAGGTTGTAGTGATGGATTTTGGGAGAGTATTTGGGCAGATTTTGGCCGAACCAAAAGGCTTTGAAGGTGTGAAGAAATGTGAAGGAGGAGTGCCCTTTTATAAGAGGGGTGAGGGGCACCTTTCGAAAAACTAGAAATATTAATTTATAATAAATTCATATTCGGTTTCTAATGGCTCCAAAGTTGATTATTTAAATTTTAATGTGGGTATAGGGCGAAAACAACTCAACCAATAGACTTTAGACATGTTTGGGTACTTATATTAACCTTATCTTTAAGTATTAACTCTAAGTTAATTAGTTTCACTTTTACAATGTCTCTTTGTATTTTTATATAATATGGTTAATAAACTTACTATATACATCCAAGCGACCCCCAAGTGGTCCATTAATGATGAAACTATCATGATATAAGTCTCTTGGCCGAACCTTAGATTTTTAGGAATTTAATATCAATTAATAATATAATATTGGTTTTAAGAACTCTTTTATGTCAATTTTGACACTATTCAATAGTTGATTTTTGTGAAACTCATAACAGATTGATTACTTCGAAAACATTCAATTAAATCAATCCTAATATATCATATTATTCTATAAAATTAGTTTAATTCATTAAAAGTTTCATATTATATTTATTTGGGTATTTATAATATCAATTATTTTAATTTTTCACTATTATAGTAATTAATTCATCATCATTGTTTCATAAATAAATTAACTTATTTAATGACTAAAAATTATAAATAAAATAGCATTATGTAGGAAATATTTTTATCTTCCTAATTAATATTTTCAATCTAAAATCCAACATATATAACCCTATGTAAAAATTTGTTTTCTAAAAGATATATGCTTGTGTCATTTTTGTATTAATTTTAACTTAATTAAAATAAAGTGTCCCTATCACCTACAAGTGGCACCATGGGGTCCCCAAAATCGACCCAAAGAAGCCTATGGTCGAACATGTATTAAAAAATAAGGCTAGTACACGTTTTAGGGTAATTTAGTATTATTATAATATTATTTTTTAACCCTTATTTACCAGATTTACCCTTAACCATGGTAAATAAAATATTTACCACAGTAATTATTCAAAATGTCTAAAAATAAAAGTTACCTATTTACAGAATTTGAACATCCTGATTCCAAATATGGAATCCATTTTTCTAAATTAAAAACACAGAAGTGGCAGAAATTAATTTAAACTTAATTCCCGCTGTTAAAACAAAAAGCGTGTTTTTAAGAGATAATAACTATCAAAAGATTGACACTTGTTTATGTTCGGTTTAATTGTAAAATTATGTCTAATGACCAAAATTATATTAAATGGTAAAAATATATTCTAAATATACTTTAAAACCACTCAAATTCCTAATTTATCACTATTAATTATTTTGATTAAAAAAGTTGTTTTTAATTAAAATTTAGTAATTTTCACTATTCATCAAAATATGAAAGTTATCCGAAAAGTACCAAAATTTCACCTTAGGCTAAATTCGATATTCTGAATCCAGAAATGAAGTCCATTTTAAAATATAAGATATATATAATTTCAAAAAGTAGGTATTACTATTCATAACGGCTAGTTTGATTGGTTGTTAGAACTCGGTGTTGCGTACAACACACGCTATCGCATTATTCAAAGAGAAGCGTACCGTAGAAGCTTGGGGTGTTACACTTAGAGAGGATGGTATTTATATACACTTATGAAATTCTCCATCAACCATTATAATCTAAGTATACTTGACCCATACATAGTGTAAAATACTAGAGGGTTTGATTTAGACAAAATATTATCCATTATCAACTAATCATGATACCTACTACTAAATAAAATGAGAACACTTTACCTTTCTCCAAACTATCCATCTATTTTGAGGTTAAAACATATAATAGATCCATATTTTTATAACACTTCATCATTAAAATATATCAATATGAAATTCATGCACTAAATTCAAAAAATTTGTCTAAAACATTCATGAACAATGTAAGATTGTTGTTATATACAATAACATTGAATCTTATTTAAAAATTACACTTTAATGAAATTTATTTAACCTAATTTTCCCCTTTTAAAGTTTATGATTTTATTTAGGTTACCTAGGATAATATAATTATAAAGGAATACCTTTTCCAAGATAATCCTTCAAGCACATTACAAAATAATTCAAATGTGCATGAAACATAAGACCTTGAAACTTCATCTTTATTCTCCACTTAACTCCCCCTCAATGAGGCACTCCTATAATTTTGTTTATATGTAAGTATAGTTTTTACAAATTTTGTATCTTCACTAAGGATGATCAAGTTTGATGCATGTTCTTTATAAAAAAATATGATATCAATTGAGGATTGTGTCTTCTTATTCAAGCTTTCTACACTATGCCAAAGTAAGCATTTAGTGACAGTTTAAACCACTACTAAACTGTTTTATAGAAATTGTGAAAGCATGTTGCTCAATTATGTTTCAAAAATAATTAAGTGGCAATTTTCTGAAACCATTGTAGAAATATTTAGCAACGGTTTATTTTTTATTTCATTATTTTTATAATTAATTAATTATTATTTATTAATTATTTGATATTATTTATTAACAGTTATTAGTATATATTATTTATTTATTACTACACACATGTCATGCATGTATGCATGCATATATATTCGATATATTACATCAAAAAATTCAGTATATATATATATGTGTGTGTGTTGAGTGAGATTTGAACTCCTTACCACTTTGTTATTCTAGAAAGACATTACCACTCTAGTAGGTTTTTAAGGTGGTGAGTAAATAGAATTTAATATAGATATATATGTTGGTCGGAGTGAGTAACTCAAGAGGGGGTGAATTGAGTTCCTAATAAAAATTTCTGTTAATAATTAGACTAAAAAACACTTAATAAAATAAACTGGCCAATTAATCGAAATAGCTGATTGACATAAGATCTATTATTTTAAAAGATTTCTTAAAGGGTGATTAATTATCAGTTAAAATACAGTTTAGAAATACCTTAACTTTTGAAATTAATTTAATTAGAAATAAAAATATATAAACACTAGTTAGTATTAATTATAAAAATATTAGTTTTGTTAGTAGAAAAAAAAGTAATATCCGATGTAGTAGAAAAAACAATGAAATAGCATAATAAACAAGAGGTTCAGTCTCAAGGTGAGACCTAATCCCCTCTACTTGGTAACTAACTACTGCCTAGAAAATTATAATAATAATAAAATAAATCCATAACCTGGATTAGATAACAATAAAAAACAATCTATCCAGGCTAAAAATCATCCTACACAGTTATTCATGGGACGAAAGAATAGTATATGACAAACATGGACATCTTCCACAAACATAGTGGGAAAATAATTAATAGAAAGTATATAATAACAAGTTTTAATGAGGTAGGATCATAAGATAGTGTGTGTTTGAAAATAAGGTAACAACACACTGCTCAAAATAAAATAGAAAGAAAAATAAAAATTATAAAATCTCAGTCTGATATGTTCTAATTGTTTGTAGTCCTTAGATAATCACTGGTAAGTAATTCTTGCTTCATTAAGGAATATTGTAGCAGATAGAGGATTATAGTAAACCTGTTGGATTGTTTCAGTTGATCTACGTATGCATGTTAATAAATATTAATGAAGAATTCTATACTGGTGTGTCACATTATCTTCCTAGAACATGAATCAGTAAACTCTTGATAATTCACAGATTTATTCTCACAAATATATGTAAGTAAAATGTTTCTGTATATGTATAATGACTATAAGATCATATAGAGAGAGATAGATATACACTTCACGTATATATAGCATTAGTAGCTCCACAATACTCAGATCGATCTTTGGCTATGTCCAAAAGACCTGGTTAAAAATAAATCCATAACGAAATAGCCATTGAGCCATTAACACCATATTCCTTAGACAACAATGGTAATAAGAAGCTAGTGGTGACTGATCATCTGGTGGTGACTCAACTCTGGGCGTAACGCCTCTGGAAGTATCTCCTCTAGCGGTAACAGTGACTCATGTCTAGTTGTATCTTGTTCTGGAGGTAATGGTGACTTGAACTCTAGTTTTAGCTCATTCTGGTGGTAATGGTGACTCAGAGTCTGGCGGTAGCACATCCTAGTGGTAATAGTTCCATGGATTCTTACAGTAACTAGACTGAGCGGTGGTTGTATGATTGTGGTAATGGTGACTCTTTGGGAATATTGAATCACCATAAAACAATGAAGAATTAACATAGAAACAATATTACCATATAAAATGATATCAAACAACATTTGAATCATTATTACTAAAATAATCATGGATTTCTATCATTAAAATAAGAGAGTGTCAAACATACTCCACAAGGAGGTGCCAACATTCTCCCCCTTTTTTATGATCACAAAACCTGGAATTCTATAAATCATTTACTATATGAGTAATCATAAATAATCAAATATATATTTGATTTTAAAAACAATATTATTATTATTTTAGAAGATATATTAATTATACAGAAGATGTCATAAAATTATTCATAATTTTATGTGTTTTTCCACTCCCCCTTAGATATTATCAAAAAATAAAAAATAAAATTGTACTATAAATAAAAAAAGTAGAATAACACAAGGATATTGTGTTAAATATGTTTCAAATTTTTGGTTAGTAAAGATAAATAATGATGAAAGTACAAAACATGATCCCTATAAAAAATTCTTCATCTAATCAGATTCACTTGTTAGAGGTTGGTGGCTGATCAACCTTGTCTTTCCCATTGTCTCTATCTCTATGACTGGAGTAGACAATATAAGTGTATGTTGGGGAAAATGTTGTAATGGAAGGTTGTTTTGTAGAAATGGGAAGTTTCCCTCACACAAGAACTCTTCTGAGGTGCCTGATTTTATATACTACAGACAAACTCATAACCTGAAACAATATAAGGATATGACTATCTGACTGAGTTATCACTACAGGTCTGTACCGAAATAGATATGTGGTTTTCGTTGATAGAGTTGTGGTGACAAGAATTTATTGTCTTGTAATAACATTTGTATAATGGACATAGAGGAATTGTTTCATCAGGATGATAGACTCAAAAATTCTATTACCTCCTATTTCCATTGCATTAATGAAATCCCATTTCTCATCCATGAATCTCTACAGAGCTAGTGTTAGAAATATTAGTTTACTTACATGTTCTTTAAGTACTCTTGTCATTGGTTGAAATCTCAAATCCTATACAAGAAATATGAAATTACAAAAAATCTCATTATTTTCATTAATCCTTGAAAGAAAATACTTTATCACATTCTTGATGATGTATTTTTTATTCCCAAGATCAATAGTATATTCTTAGATCATCTTATAGATATGATCCCCATGATGACGTATCATCCAAATTTGTTCCTCATGAGGGGTTACATCACCCATAATAATTATGATCTCTTCCCTGATAATCTACTAGAGAAGATCTGTATCATGTTGCATTGGATATGGATGTGGTGTAGCTGATGTAGAGGAAGAATTAGTAATAATTTACAACTTCTGAGATATAGAAGTCATAGATTTTCAAATATTTGATTGCCGAACCTCTACTGAATATTTCAAAAATTATAACTCTATTGAAAATATTCTATTTTCTACTTCCATTTCCTAAATATGAAATCTTACACTTGTTAGGATATGATATATAAATAATTTAAACAAATAACGAGTGCTCTCTTCACTGAGTTGGGAATTCAAAGATCGTTGAGAGACCATGACTTGCTTAAAACATGAAACCAAATTTCTTATCAAGGATTCCTAGTCAAAATTCACAATCCATTATAAAGAATCCAAATCAGCCTAGGATACTTCATCATGAAGTATAATTGTTTGAGTAGGATGAGGATTTCTTTGATCATGAGTAATTTCAACCTCAACTAATCTATCTATTTCCACGGGAGTAAAATGATGTAACTCCCCAACATGATATAGTTGATCAACTAAGGATCCTTCTCTTCTGACAATATTGTCATTCTCATCATCTGAATCACTATAAGACAATCCATGTCAATCAAAACCTGGATAATTCTCCCATTCTTCAAAATAAATAACTAAAGTTATAATATCAAGAAGGATTGGAGAGTCTCTAGGTACTTGGGTTCTTTCACCAATTTCCATTATAGAGGGGCACGTTTTGTCTGATTATTCTGCATGATATCTGCCTGTTGTACATGAATCACGTGAACTAATAGATCAATAGGAATGGTAGACATATCCCCCTCACTTATAGCTTTAAAACATTCTATAGGAATAGTTGGTACATCATAAATCAGTGTATCTTTAGGATTATTATAATCTCTATTAGAACTAGATACCACTCCTAAAGAAGGATGATGTTGAACTATCTCTTCATCATCATCAAAAGGACCATATCTATTCTTATCATTTCCCTTTTCATGATCTGTGCCACCTTCTTTATTTTGATCGTCACTATGATAATTTCCACCATCATTGTCTTCATCTTCAGGGACCTCATCATCATGATCCTCATAATCTTTATTAGAACTTCTATCTGATTTCTCAATATCCATAGAGTCAATATTTTCTTTATTTAGAAGCATTATCATTACTTTAATTTACATTACCATTCTAATAATATGAAATTCTAGAAGAAGATAACATAAATTGAGCCTCTTGATAAACATCAATACTTTCTTCATCATTTTCATCTAAAAGGGATTATCAGGTCCGTAGATAACCAATTGGGCTGATATATTTATTTGAAAATTTTGGAGGATATCTATGAATCTTCGGGTCACTACCTAATTCAACTAAAAAACATTATTATTCTTATTTATTCACTGTAGGTTCAAGTCATTCAATATGTTCATCAGAGTATTTAGATATCTCATTTAGCTTAAGACCAGGATCCCTTAATTCCTTAGGTCATGTTAAATGATTTATGGGGTTTAAATCCACAAACAATTTCTCATTTTCACTTACCTAACATTCATTCTAGGGGTTCCAACTCACTTTCACAAATTTATCTTCAACTTCTTATTCTTCTTTGAGATATCACTTTTCATTTAGTATAGAAGATATAATTTTAGGATAAATGAGGGAGTTCGATCTTAATATATTATTTCTCATCTCATACATATGAACCATAAAAAATATATAAAAATTGACTGTTTTCCCTCTTTTCATCATATAAAATAAATAAACATCTTGATGCCTCATGGTATTGAAATATTCCTTTCTCAGACATCCAACATATAGCAAAAACATGAATAAAAGCTGACACTCACCATCATGTTCAGAATCAGTAGGGCTCAATAGGTCACTTTCTCCAGTCAAATATAAAAGAACCTCTATGTATTTGACAATTTCACTATCACTTGATATACTAAGTTGAAAATCCTCATAAAAACCTTTATTAAGTACCTTTAATAAAATTTCCCATTCTCTTTGAGAGAATGAAATATCTTTTCTATCAATGTGACTTCATATCGTATCCACTTTTTTCTGAAAATAAATTTCACATTCTGATAAAAAATAGACTAATACTATGGAGGAATTTTTAGGTAGTTTGACTCTATTTATGAATGATTCAGATAATAATTCCCTATATGCATTTCCTATAGAGGAGGAAGTCAAGGAGACATCTTTTATAATTCCTCGGGATAATGCCCTTGGTCCGGATGGATTCCCAGGGGCATTATTTGTTGTGGCTTGGGAGGTGGTTAGTCCACATGTGGTGGAGGATGTTTGATATTACTTAAGTGGGGTCTTGGTAAACAAGGTGGTATATTCTTATCACATTGTTCTTATTCCAAAGATCAGGGAACCAACGAGCATTGGGAAATGTAGACCCATTTGTCTTTGCAATGTTTCATATAAGATCTTTTCTTCTCTGATTTCAACAAGGATGAGTAGAGTCCTTCCACGGTTGGTGTTAAGAGAGAATCATGGATTCATTAGAAGATATATAATCCAAGGGTCCATTTGGATCATGAGAAAATTGGTGAATGATCTCAACAAGTGGTCAGTGGGATCAAATTTCATCCTATAGGTGGATATGGACAAAGCTTATGACTGAATTGAGTGGATATTTCTAATACGTGTGATGAGAAGGTGTGGGATTCAGGTGTGGTTTTGCAATATTTTTTTCAGTTGTTTCTCCTCTCCTTGGATATCTATATTTATCATGGGTAAATGCCTTGGTTTCTTTAAATTGGTTTCTGGGGTGCGGCAAGGGGACCCTCTTTCCCCTTGCTGGTTCATTTTGGCTCAAGATATTATTTCTCACAACTTATGCAAAGGAATGGAGGAGGGAAGGCTATCTCTATATCATGGTATAAGTAGTGTGGAAAGTATATCACAATTAATCTTTTCTGATGATATTCTAATTTTCATTAATGGGAGACAAATAACCTTAATCAATCTCATATATATTTTGATCACCTATAGTCGTTCGAGTGTTTAGGTGATTAATTATTAGAAAATCATTTCCTTCATTTCCAACAGGTGTCCCCAATGGTGTTGTAGGATTATCCTCAACTTTCTTGGCTGCCAACAGAGACAGATTTCTATCCACTACTTGGGTGTACCCATCTTATATTGTCTCATTAAGAAACATCATTTCAAAGACATCATTACTCAGCTAATGGTAAGGATTCATTGATTGATGAATAAATTTTTATCCTTTGGTGGGAGGGTGACGTTGGTAAACAACGTGTTGACATCTCCACCAATTCATGTTATCTTGGTGCTTCATCCTCCGAAATGGGTCGTTAATAGGATCAAAAATATTTTGAGTTCGTTTGTGTGGGATAAAAATCAGATGGGACACACCCACTATGCCTCTTGGGATCATATAGCTAGAACATTGGATGAGGATGGAGTGGGTCTTCATGAAATAAAAGAAAACATGTAGGGAATGCATTCCAGGATGTATTTGGATATTATTGTGATCAAGTCACTATGGGATTAGTTCTTCAGTGAGAAGTGTTGAGATCAATGGGAGATATTGGTTGTTGGGTCTCAGTTTTCTTGCCTGGCATGGTGAATGGTCTCTCATATTGAGGTCCTTTTGGATTCAGCAAGGTTGATTAAAAAAAAGTTGTTATTAGTTTCTAGAAGGCCAATTTGGAGGGGTAGAAGATGGAGTTTCCAGGTTCTCCCTATATGGACATTTCATTCAAGGAGGACTGTTCTCAGCCTGAATTTTACTTTATATCCTGATCTCTGATCATATGAAGATGCATGAAGTCCTAATTTTGAATGATGACCCGGATAAATGTTTCTTCAGAGGGTAAAATTTGGGAAGGTTTTTCTCCATGGACTATAGAAGATTGATTCATTTGGAAGCCCCCCCCATGAGGCAGAGTCTATCAAAGTGTTGTTCAAGGAGATACCTACCAAGACGAATTTTCTCATATGGAGTTTCCATAATAAAGAGCTCTCAATGGAAAAGAACATCAAATGGAAGGGGATCTCTTTTTCATCTCGGTGTTTTTGATATGAGTACATGCAACCTAAAACGATTAATCCCCTATTTTTCTAAGGAATATGGGTGCATTATCTATGGTCGTTATTCTCACCACAACCATGTCTCGATGTAGAGCAGTTGTCTGTGCATGAGTAAATTTATTATTGGTTTCATTGAGTTGAAGGATGGGCTAGCGTTTGTATGGTTTGGGTAGTTTCCCTTACTTTAGTCTTCTGGACCATTTGGGAGGCACACAATTAGATTAGAGTAGGTTCCAGGAGGTTTCCTCTATTATTGCAGACGCGGTAGAGGTCAGTAATACATGGGAGGAGATTGATTCTTTTGGGGAATCAGATTAGGGTTCCATTATGCGGACATATTCACAGGCCATGCAGACCCAACATGAAGGAGGGTATTTGGATGAATTGGATACCTCCTATAATAGGATTGAAGTTTGATGTGGATGGATCTTGTATGGGGGGACTGATGAGAGGAGGAGGGGTGCTTCATGATCTATTTGGTTTGGTTCTTGTGGGGTGAATTGCTTACTATGGTATGGGTACATCTTTAGGGGTGGGGGTGTAGGTCCTTTTAACTGGCATGTAGATTTTTAGAGAGCATGATCTTCAGTTGAAAGAGATAGAGTCTAACTCTGATGTCTGGGAGACATCTATCTAGAAACGGCATGAAGCTTCTTGGAACCTGATATAGTTGATCTGGAGGTGCACCACATAGTTCAATCTTGGACAGAATGTTCATCATATTTGGAGGGAATGCAATTTTGTGGCTGACTCATTTTCCCACTTGGGGAACCCTGCTAATGTTCTTGTGATTTACGACAGCTTAGGATCTCTATCTATTGAGTGTAGGGAGGTGATCCAAGGGAATGCCTTGTGCCTGCATCACATTTGACCTCCTTGAGGATGTTCATAATTATTTCCTTTTACAAAATCATTAAAAATTTAATTCCAGTCAATAACCTTTAATACTGGATAAATTCTTGTTGGCATCCATTGCACATATATCTCTTTTTCAGATTTGCAAATAACTTTTCCAAATGAGGATTTTGGGAAACAACATCCCAGATTCTTGCAGATACCTTTTGTTTCATAGATGGCCTCATCTCATCTGGATTTTATTTTACTACTTGCTTCACACAAGCCATTTAGATCAATTCAAGGCTTCAGTGGAACAAAGTAGAAGGATGATTAGATTAAGAGGAAGGAAAAAGTTTGGGAGATTAAGTATTTTGTGGAAAGGGAATCTATTTTGATTTGTCCTTATAGTTATATAATGTTGGGATACTAAATAAATAATTTTAAATTTTCAACAATAAAAATTTAATCGGTAAATTAAAATTGAACTGGTAATAAAAAAATGATAAAAAAATTAAGAGTGACACATTAATAGTGACTCACCAATGGCTACTCATCAATAGTGACTTATCAATAGTGAATCATAAACAGTGACTCATCAACCGTGAATCATCAATGGTGACACATCAACAATTACACATCAACAGTGAGTCATCAATGGTGACTCATCAATGGAGACTTATCAATGGTGACTTATCAATGGTGACTCATCGATGATGACTCATCAATGGTGACTTATCAATGAAGACTCATCAACGGTGACTTATCAATGATAACTTCTTCACCAAAATTTATCTATCTTAATCTAATTTTTATATAGTTTAATATCTCAAAATTCAAAGGAGTTTTCAATATATCATCTAGATGATGTTCAGTTCAAATAAATTCTAATGTTATATCACCATTTTGATAATGATCTCTCAAAAATTTATGTCCTGCATCAATGTGTTTTTTTCTATATTGGGATACCATATTTTTGAAAATTTTTATCACACTTTTGTTATCCCAATTTATAGGTACATGTCTAAATTGGAATCCAAAGTCTACTAATGTATGATTCATCCCCAATATTTGTTCAAAACAACTTGTTGTATCTATATATTCAACTTTAGCAATAGATAGTGTAATATAATTATATTTCTTTCTACACCATTATACTATAGATTTTCCTAAAATATGACTTGTTCCTAATATGATGTTTTCTATCTAACTTGTAACCACAAAAATCAGTATCTAGATAACATACTAAATCAAAATCATATTCTCTTTGTTAGAACGATCCTAAATTGGTTGTATACTTGAGGTATTTCAAAATTATTTTGACAGATATTAAATGTGATCCTTTTGAATTTTCTTTAAAGAGAGAACATAGACACACAATGAACATAATATCAGGCCAACTAGCTGTTAAGTACAAAATACTGCCAATCATACCCTTGTAGCTAGTTTGATCTACTGATTTTCTAGCTTCATAAAGATATAGTTTACATGCAGTATTTTGGACGCGTCACTACTTTTTTTACTTTATAGGGAAAAAATATTTAAAAGATATTTAGTATATTTACTTTGATTTAAGACAATTCGTACTTTGTTTTAAAAAATATGAAGTCCAAGAATGAATTCGAGTTCACCCATTAAACTCATTTCAAATTCATTTTTTATTAGTTTTGAAAAATAAGTACATAAGGAATCTTTAGTAGATCCAAAAATAATAACATCTACATAAATTTTTACTATAAAAAAATAATGTTTTAATTCATTGTATAAAAAGAGTTGGATCAGCTATACCTTTGGAAAAATGTTTTGAAATAAGAAAAAAGGTAATCCTATAATACCAAGATCTAGGATCCGATTTTAAACAATATAATGATTTTTTTATTTAATTTTTTTTGCAATTTTGATTTTGAAATACTGGGTGTTGGTCAAAAAAACATATCCAATTATAAATCCAATTAAGAATTCACTTTTACCATCCATTCGATATAGTTTGAAATCCAAAATTTCTGCATAGGAAAGCAGTATCCTAATGGATTCAAGTCTTTATACAGGTGAAAAAGTTTAATCATAACCAATACCTTCTTCTTGATTAAAACCTTGTGAAACCAGTCTAGCTTTATTTATTACTACAGTTCCAGAATAAAAAAACTTATTTCTAAATACCCACTTTGTGACAATATTTAAGGTGTCTTTATGTTTTTCAAAAAGTTCCCAAACATTGTTTTATTCAAATTGATTAATTTCTTTATTCATGGATATTACCCAAAATTCATCATTTATGGAATCATTAATATTCCTAGGTTCAATTGGGAAAAGAAGGATAGGTATTCAATTTGATTTTTAAGGGAATATTTAGTATGTTTACCTTTATCTAGGATTCATATTACAACATCCTATAAGTGGTATCTATGCGTCCTAATGGGTCTTTGAGAAGATGGGCTGGTAGACTCAAGATCTTCTTCCAGCTCAGTTTCTATAAGATTATTAGTTGAACTATCTGTTTGTTTAAAAAAACTTAAATAATTCTTAGAATTGAGATTTAGAGTTGAAAGATCATCCTCAAGGTTTTCTAATTTATTCTTAGTTTTATTTAGATCTGTTTCATCAAATTTAATGTGAATATATTCTTCCATTGTTTTGGTTCTCTTATTTAACACTCTATATGATTTGGTGGAAGTTGAATAACCAAAGAAAAATCATTCATCACTCTTTGATGAAAACTTATCTACATTATCCTTTGTATTTAGAATAAAAACTTTGAAACCAAAAAATCTAAATTAATTAATCTCTGGTTTTCTATAATTCCATAACTCATAAGGAATTCTTTTTAAGAGAGGCCAAATTAATACACTATATTTAGTATAACAGTCAGTGTTAATAGATTCATCCCAAAAGTACATAGGTAGGTCATTCTCATTTTACAAATTCTGAGATATCTCTTGAATATTCCTATTTATTTTTATAACACACCATTTTTTTGTGGTGTCCAAAGAGAAGAAATGTTTTGATTATAACCATTTAGTGAAAAAAATGATTCAAAGTCTTGATTTTCAAATTCTCAACCATGATCACTTATTAGGGTCTTAATCCTAATTCCACTATATTTTTCTACAAATTTGGCATACTTAATGAAGGAATAACAAGATTTACTTTTTTGATCTAGAAATAATACCCATGTGTATATTGAAAAGTCATCAATAATGACAAAGAAATAATGTTTAGAATTTATACTAGAGACTATATAAGGACCAAAGAGGTTCATATGGATTAAATCTAGAAGTTGAGAGGTTGAAAATTATTTCTAATATTTAAAAGAAATCTTACGAAGTTTTCGTTTTTGGCATGGATCACATAATCTATCATTTTAGAATTCATGTTTTGGAAGGTCGTTAACTAACCCTTTCCTAATGGTCTTTATAAGTTAATGGATATTGAAATGGATTATTATCTTATTCCAAATACTTTATTATTTGAGAAAGGCACTTTAAAAATAAATATTTTTAAAAGATAAATAATTTAAATCAATAGAATAAATATCATCATTTCTTAAAGCTGTAAAAGTTAAAATATTTTTATCATTAAAAACATGACATGCATTGTTTTAAATTTTACATAAAATCCATCATCACATAATTTATATATTCTAAGAAGATTTTATTTCAAACTATCTACATATAAATTTTTTTGAAATTAACACAGAATTAGAATGACCGATTTGGCTAAGGCCAATGATTTTCCCTTTAGAATTGCCACCAAAAGTGACATGTACACAATCAAATTTGATAAATTTTTTTTTGTATAGATACTAAATAGATATATGTCTTGAAGATCCACTATACAGATACCATATAATTTTTCTGTAGGTTTTAAAATAGGATTTGTACAATAGAATGTTAATGCCAAAAATGATTTTGGTACCCAAATCCTCTTGGGTCTAGATGTGTCAGTAATACATGATTTTGGTACCCAAATCCTAAGTTTAAATACAATAATTATTATAACAAAAGTCATATTATATTGAATATACTACTGTTGTTACAAAAGAATATAATAAAAAGTGTTTATGGGGTTGGAGAAGCAAAATAAAACAAAATAACATAGGAGAACACATTACCTTAAAATCGGGTAACTCTTTTGATTTGAGCCAAAGGCTTCCTTGGGAAGAATTATACCCAAAGTGAGGCTTCTAGGATTAAGGGAGGGAAGTTGGGGGAGTATTTGGGGATAGTTTGGCCGAGCCAAAAGGCTTTTAAGGTGTGAATAAGGTGGTAGAGGTGGGGGCCTTTTATAAGAGGAGAGGAGTGGCACTCTTGGAATGTAATGAAATGTTACTTTATTATACAATGATTTTCGGATTCTAAAGGTCCGACACTTATATAATTCAAGGATAAGGTGATAAGGGTTCTAAATATACTCATACAACAGGTTTTTGACAAGTGTAAGCCTCAGAGTTTACATTATCGTTTCATTTTATTTAAATCGTTAATTAATGAGGTAATCGCTGCATCATCATGGCGTCATTAACAATTTAATTTATATAATGTATAAAAATTATAACAAAAATATCATGATGTAGGAAATCGTTTTAGCTTTCTAATGAATATTTATAGTCAAAAATATTACTTGTATAACCCCATTTAAAAATTGTTTTAGTAAAACAACTTATGTTTGTGACATTTTTATTTTAACTTTTAATAAAAGTTATTTATGTCATTTTCCTACCAATGTGGCTCCATGGGGTCCCCAAGTTGACCCATGGATTGTCTTGGTCGGCCATGGCACATCCAATAGGGTTGAGACAAGTGTAAAGGTCATTTCATATTATTATAACATTATATTTACATTAAATTTTACTAATTACCTTTAATCGTGATTAATTAAACTTAAAAGTTACTATTCACCAAAAATTATTTTTATCTCATTGAACCACATTTTACTTCCTAATGACAACCATGTATGTTGGATTTTTGAAAATCAAATCACAGAAGTGGTAATACTTCATTTAAACGAAAAATCAGTTATTTAACTACCACTTAGTGGTTTCACTATTTATCAAAAATTGAAGTTTTTCAGAACAACGTCAAAATTTCACCCTAAGCTATAATTGATATTCTGAATTCAAAAATGATGTCTATTTTAAAAAATTACTAACATATAAGTTGCATTAATTAATTTTATAATTAATTCCCACTGTCACAACAAATAGCGTGTTTTTAAGAAACAATATATATCAAAAGATTGACAATTGTTTATGTCTAATTTCGAAGTGAAATTAATTCTAATGACCACCATTGGATAAAATTGTAAAAATATATTATAATTATACTTTAAACCCATTAAATAGTATAATTTATCACTATAAATTATTTTGATTAAAAAAGTTGTTTTAAGTATTTTTCACTCTTCATACAAAATTGGAAGTTCTCAGAAAATTACCAAAAATTCAACATAGGCTAATTTCAATATTTTGAATCCAAAAATGAAGTCCATTTTGAAATATAAAATTTCTATAATTTTAAAAAGTGGGTATTACTATTCATAACGACTACTTTGATTAGTCGCGGTGTGTTAGAACTCGAAGTTGCATACAATGAAAGCTATTGCATTGTTGAATGAGAAGTGTATCGTGGAAGCTCGGGGTGTTACATTATCTCAAGAGTGGGGATATCTTTGGATCTAGCAAAAATAGAAGTTATTGACAGTTATCCGAGACCAACAATGATAACTAAGATTCGAAGTTTTCTGGGTTTGGCAGGATATTATCAAAAATTTGGGAAAGATTTTTCATGATTAACTAATAGACTCAGCAAGCTTACACATAAAGTAGTTAAGTTTGTGTGGAGGGAGGAATGTGAAGATAATTTCATAGGGCTAAAAAGATGGTGACCCAGTGCACCTGTGATCACATTTCCTTAGATTGAATAAAGGTTTGTGATCTCTAGTGTTTCATCCAAGATGGGTATTGGTTTTTTTCTCATGAAAAATGATATGGTGATTGCTTCTGCCTCGCAAAAATTGAAAATAAATGAGAAAAACTACCGAACACATTATTTGGTGTTAGTTGCAGTAATATTTTCCCTGGAGATATGGAGGCATTATCTTTATAGTGAATGGTGAGATATTTATAATAATAATAAATTTTTAAAGTATATTTTGACATAAATGGATTTGAATATGCACCAAAGAATATGGTTTTAGTTGTTAAGGATTATGACTTCTCAATATATTACCACCCCGGGAAAGCAAACAAGGTGGTATATGATTTGAGTTGAAAAGACTATGCGAGACTATCCATAATAAGGATAACAAAAGATCCAATAAATATGGATTTGAAATGGATGTATCTTTAAATTTTAAAGGAATGGGAGAAATTTTATCTTTCCCAAGTGAATGTTCAACCATATATACAAGTAATGATTAAAGAGACACATAAATAAGATGTTGAGAAACAATAGAAGGTGAGAAATTTTATTGATTTCTACCTTTATTTTTATGGAATAATAAGGTTCAAGAATAAGGTTATTATTCTTACCATACCATAATTAAAATAAGATTTGTTGGATGAGGCTCATATTTATTCATTCTTTATTATTCCTCGAAGTAAAAATATGTACAGGGAACTGAAAGAGTATTTCTGGTGGGATGACATGAAAAGATATGTTGCTGAATATGTTTCGCATTTCTTACTTTTTCAGCAAGTTAAGGATGGGAAATAGAAGTCAAAGGGGATGTCACAACCATTACCTATAATATAATAGAAATGGGAAAACATCACAAAGGGATTTGTAATTGTACATCCAAAGACATATAAAGGCAGTAATTCTATATGGGTTACAGTTGATCACCTTACAAAGCTGATACACTTAATTTCTATGATAGAGGATTTATCTCTTGATCATCTTACTAGGATATTGTAAAAGAAGTGAAAATATTTCATGGAGTATCACTCTTGATTATATCTGATTGGGATATGAGGTTTACCAAAAATTTCTGGTGAAGAATTAAGTAGGATCTAGATATAGAGTTATGTTTCATCACTGCTTATAATCCTCAGATAGATGGACAATCTGAGAGGGATATTAAAACACTAGAATACATGTGGAGCGATTTTTCTATGTATTTCTAAGGATATTGGGATCAATACCTACATTGGTGGAATTTTCTTTCGAAAATAGGTTTCACTCTAGTATTCATATGGATCCTTATGAATACATATATATATAAAAGTGTAGAACATCGACTTCCAAGGATGAATTTGGGGAAATACATCTATTAGAACCGGATCTTGTGGATGAAATAGAAGAAAATGTCAGATCTATTTAACAACACATTAGAGCAGCTAAAAGTCGACAAAAAATTTAAGATGACAACTGAAGAAAAGAACTAGAGTTTGAAGTTGTTGATAATGTGATTTTATGAAAATCACCTTGTAAGTGAGTAAAGATATTTGGAAACAATAGTATGCCCGACCCTTGGTATATGAGTCCTTTGGAAATTCTGGATCATGTGGGGTAGGTAGCTTACCGATTGGCACATTCAATGACTCTCTCTGCAGTTCATGATGTGTTCCACATATATATCATTATAAATTACATACATGATCCTTAAAATGTACTAAACTCAAAAGTCATACCTCTAGATCAAGGTCATTCTTATAAAGAACAACCGATTGAGATTTTAGATCGTAGTGAAAAAGTTCTGTCAAACAAGACCACTAACTAGGTTAATGTTTTGTGGTGGAACCACCAATTTGATTAAGGTATGCGGGAACATGAATATATGATTATGTAGATATATACTCATATATTTGTATCCAGGTGATGAATTTTATGGAATAAATATATTTTAAGGGGGGTAGAATGTAACACCTTGATATTTTTATGAAATATTTTATCTAAATAATTTAAATTCTTCAATAGCTTTCATTTCATGCAATACTGAGTTTAAACGAACTGTGAGAAACCCTTATTATAAAATGAAAATTTTAACTTATCCTTTAGGTTAGTGAGAATAAATATAACTTACTAATGAAAATGTAAGGTGAAGTCTTCTGCTACCAATTATTTACAAAAAATATAAATCAATTTTATATTTGTATTTTTTAATAAATTTAGTGAATTTATATTAGTAAATTAAATTAATGAAATATATATATTTTATACTTAATAATATATTTTATATATTCATCAAATATATATTTTTTATAGGGTACGAATAAACACTATTTTATGTATAAAAACCTAACTTTTTCACAAAGGTAATTGTTCTCCTTTCAATGGAGAACCCCATTTAAAATATGGTTTTGAAATTTTAATAATTTTTATATTAAAAAATAAATATTTTATTTGGAATCGAGATATAAAAATTTACTTTGGATTAATTTTAATATTTTTATGATAACATTTAATTGTTGATGAATAGTAAAAAACTAAATTTTAATTGAGAATAACATTTTTCATAAAAATAATTATATGGTAAAATTATAAAATTGAAGTTTTTTAATGTATAAATAGAATATATTTTTTCAATTAAATATAATTTATTTCTTTAAAATTAATTTTACATTGAATTCATATGTCAAAACCTTTCAATAGTTTTCAATGTTTTAACTTTTAAAAACCTATTCTCTCTTTCTGAAGACGGAAATAATTTTAAATTAATTACTGCAACATCGTTATCTTGAATTTTGAAAAATGGATTCCATATTTTGAATCATTAGGTCCAAATTATGTAAATAGATTTATTTTATTTTTGGACAATATGAATAGTAAAATAGTTTATTTTTATTAATACGGTAAAATGGAAAATCTGGTAATTAAGGGTTATAATACTATTATAAAAGAACCCTAATATTTGTATTAATATAATTTGATGAGTTTTTTTAGACCGAATTCATCCTTGGGATGAAATATTATCATTTATAATCTACTTGGATGAGATTGGGACATTTAATTTATTTTATTAAAAGAAAAATTAAAATATCTTACTAAAATTTTTATAATTATATAGTTTTTTATATAAGGCAATACAAAATATAAATTCGATTATAAAGAATCATAAGAAATCTAAATATTTTTATTCTATTAGGATAATTCAATTTTCATTTTTAGGAAAAAAATTATTACCCTTAAGTCTTAAACTTTGATGATGTAAAAATTAATTAATTGATGAGAAATCAACAAAACAATTTTTATTAAAATACTAATAACCATAAAAAGAACAAAATAATTAAAAAATATTATTTTTCGAGTATATCTAGACCATAAAAATACATGGTTCGAGTTAGGGACCATTTGGAGACTTATAGAATACATTGGGACAATTATATAATTTTTTTAAAGTGATGTTAAAGTTTTCACATTCATTATTTAATAATTATAACATTTTTAATGTTTAATTTTCTAGAAGATAAATTGGTCTAAAAATATTTTTATGAACTCCAGTGGATTCATATTCGTCATAGTATTTTATTTTCAATTATTATTTAACAAATAAGTATATTAAATAATTACACAAAATTTATGTTGTATTTATTTTATTAATAGAGATAACTAATAAATGTTATTAAAAATGATAAGATAAATACAATTTTGGATATTTAATATTTATAATTAATTTTATAGATTCCCTTAAAAACTTAGTTATATAATAAAATAGTTCTTTTGAAGTTAAATCGTTATATTAATATTTTTAATAATTAATGAATATAATAGTGTCAAAATTGACACTATTGATCGTTTATCCAAATAATGTTATATTAAAATATTTAAAAATAATAATAAATTTTTTAAAAATATATATTAATTATTATATATTATATAATGTTATAAGGACTTTATTTATTATCTAATTTACATCAAATAAGTAAATATTTCACCCTTCTAATATTGAAATATTTGTTGTCCTTGTTAAAACATAAATAGAATAACTAAGTGTTAATTAAAAATATAAAGTTTAAAATGACATAAAAACTTGTTTAAATTCTATTAGTTGATGATATTACAACCATATCCCAACTAATATTCTTAATTAGGATATTTTTGTGGTTTTTTATGGGGTTTGATTTTATATTTAATTAATATTTTTGGACACTGCAAATAATGCCCCTCACCACAATTATAAAATGGCATGTCCTCTCTTACATATTAACTACAAATTAAGACATAAATATCATCAAATCCCTTTCCTATTACCTTATAAAATTATTTAGTAACATTATATATATTTTTGTTTTCTAAAAACACCAACTCTAGTGCTCTAAGGGGAGATTTAGAGGAAGCACATCGAAGAAGAGGTAATCTCTTCTACAGATTCATTCAAACTTATTTCTTCTTCTACTTCCTGTTCATGAATTGTTTCATTATAAAGTAATAACTCCAGTATCACTTATATAATTATATTTTATTATAATTATTATAAAACTATATTAAAAATTCTATCCATCCTATGAAAAATGAAATCACCTCACATGCGTACGTACGACTTGTCGTCTCCACGCCGTGGTGTAATCTGTTTTCCACCACCACCTTACATGGATGGGTATAATGATGGAAAGAAATACTATATATTATTATTATAACATGATAATAATTCTTAAATATTATACACCATATAATTCAATACCATTCAACAAATATGGGAATGATATCAATGCTCGTGCGTACGTAGGACCTACCATCTCCACGATGCGATGTGATTAATTCTACATGTTTTTCATTAAAGAATTATTATATAAAAATAAATTATTAATAAATATGGTATATAGTCTGTTAATATCATTTTTAATAACATAACTATGACCTATGAAGTATAAATAGAACTTATTCTACAAAACATGCATAAGAAAAAGAAGCTGTTAATACCCGAATAACCGTTAATAATAAAATGTTGTCAACAAAAAGATGATAATATGATAATATATGATTTCATAAAATAACTATGATTTTTAAATAATTCAATGAAATTATTTTAATCATTATACATGAGATTCAGAAACATACAAAGTAAATCAGACCTAATGTAAGGGATAATTTATCTATCCCATTAGTATCTAAGATTGATTAGACATAAGTATTTGCTGGGGTATATTTATCATCCACGTCCATGTTTCCTAAATATGTAATATTATTTATATTCATATACAATTTTTGAAGTCAATTTTACCCATTGGTTAATTTTTATTAAATGTTAAGAAAGGAATATTTTGTCATTATTCCATACGGGGTACTTTTTTGACTTTTTCAGAAAAATTTCGAGGATAAGGTTTTTTTAACTTATATATATGAACAGATTTTTACATATTAATAACACTTTATTTACATAATATTTATTTACTTGATTAAAATTTTATTTTAAAATAAATTGTTTATATTTAAAATAGTTTGGACATTAGAGAAAAGAAATTGTTTTTGAAGAAGAAAGGATATTTTGCTCAAGAATAAATTTCATGTGTTGTATCAAAATTCTTTTCTATCTAAAGAGGAATTATTTATCAGGGAAAAATTTCTTATAAAATATCTTTTTTGTTCATATGATTTAATTGTGTTTATAATGGAATTATATTTATGAAATACATTTGTTTTAAAAGGGTTATGTTATAGTGGAATGGCATTGAAAGAAGGCCTTTTTATTCCTTGGGTTACGATGAATGATTTATATTATTGTGGAACACGTAAAAATTATTTTATTATGTAATGGTTAGGACCTATATCTCCATCAAATGCATTGGTTGAATATTTATATCCCATGAGATTGACATTAATGGAATGGGAAATGATTTTGGTTTAGTAATACAGGGCTGGAACGAGGAGTGAACTGGGTTCAGTAATGGAATTTTTCTGCTATGACGGTATTTACAATTTTCCTTAACTAGTATGAAATGATTATCTATTATTATGTGTATTCCAAAAAAACATAATTTCTTATATTATTACTTTTTTTATTATATTCATTGATTCTTATGAACTTTCATGATTTTTCCAATGGCATGATATCACGATCTTACATAGACAGGATAAGATTTTCAAATGTTACGTTCTTATGTATTATGATTATGATATGATTTATCTCTTCCTTTTTACCCTTATTAAGCATCTGAGCCCACCATTTCTTATGTTTCTTTTCCCCTGGTCATGCAGAAGGGTATTAAGTAAGATATTTCTAAAAGGGGTCTTGTTATGATGAAATAAGTGAGAAAAAATGAAGATGTCTTATGAACCAGTGGTTAATGTTTCCTAAAATCTAAATTCACTATACCTATATGGTCCTGTCGTGGATTTACTATATATTTTAATGAATATACCTCAAATTTGATGTAATATAAATGTATGTAAAGTACGAGGTGTTATAATCTTGTCCCTCTCTTCTTCTTTTATCACCACCACTTGGGTGGTATCTTCCTTAACATCCATGGTTTGATCCATTTCTGCTATGTCAATTTTTTTAGGAAAATATAAGTCAAAAAACATTCATCTTGGAGAAGATTAAAACATGAGGAATTAATAAATAAATCTTCCATTTTATGCAATTCATCTTGGAATTTGATCTATTCTAGTAGTACCATTGGAAATTGAATCTCACTAGCTGCATATTCATTATCGTATTCCAAAGAAATAGAGAGGTAGAGAGGTTCTAATTTTCCATTTTCGAGGATGGTAAGATCATGTTGTAGGTTATCTTTAACAAAGATATTCTAGGATTCTTCCAAAAATATTGATCTTCGATGATCACATCAGCTATCATGTGTTCATCAAAGACCTCGTCATGAAATTTTTTTCTTGTGGGAAGATGTAATTAATTCATTTAGAATCTCCTTCCCACCTACCTCAGGTTATTTAACATAAAAAATTATTGGATAAATCTCTTCCACCACCCATTTAAATTATGGTTCATGTTCCAGTTTCTCTTGATATGAATATAGATATTCAACTATTCATTCTATTTTTCTCTCTATGTTATGAATTGTATAAATAATTATTTGTAATAAAACATTAATGTCATTGTGAAGTTCTTCTTTCACATGAGATTCTTCATTCCATGCTTAATGATTTGAATTGAAATATATCATGAACATATAGTTTTTTTTATGTTTTTGAAATTTATGAATTTTTTATTATTTTTATGGAAAAAGGCATGTGAAATTGTTGTGCCTCTACAAAAATGGTTCCAAATAGGTGAATAAGGTTTTTTCATAGATCCTTGATCAATATTTTATTTACCTAAGCATGCAATATAGTTCAGAACGATGTTTGATATTGAGGAGGCATCTTACACAACATAAAATTTGAATTTTCACTATTTAAATTATAAATAATATAAAATTAGATAATATAATGAAATGGTTTTGAAAGATGAATGAAATATTTATATATATATATAAATTAAATTTGAACAAAATTATGTTAGAATGAAATAATAAGACATTAATTCTTAGGAGATCATAAAGATTGGAATCATTATTCATTAAAATATTATTGATACTTAATTCAATTTAGTGACCATGATCTTCCACACCACATCATATCATTTGAATTGTTATTACCCCAACACTGAGATATCTTCATATACGAAAATACTCATAATAAATAAATCTAGGATATCTCTTCACCACCCATCGCTATCCAAGACATAATCCATCGTATTAATGACTTATAAAGTGAAGGGAAAGATGAATTATGAATGAGAAGAAGAACTCAGTGATAGAAAAAATGGGGCAATCATACACAATAATAAATTTAACCACCACAAAAATTCATGGAATTAAATAAACAGATTTTAAATTGAAGTGAAATTAAACTCAATCAATCACCATTATCCCCCTCAAACAAACGCTAAGGTTAGTTCCCCATTTTGATGGGGTAAGAAGAGAACACCGTGGGAGAAACAGATAAAAGTCAAAATGGAAGAATGAAGATATGAATAATAGAGATAATATATTATATGTAAAATAATATTAAATTATGTAAAATACTAAAAAACTATTGAAAATGGACAAAAAGGCTACCCCCATGTTTCCAACCCTTTGGAAATAAAGAGAGATGCATTTTTATAGAGAGAGGGGAGATTAATTTTCACCCCAAAATATTTCATCAAAAGTATGTGTCTGGTAGCCCCATTAAATGGGAAAATTGGAGAAATTTTTATTATTTTTATTTTTTCCCTTAAATTATCCTCATTCACCATAAACATTTTAGCTTTATTGGATACCTTATATTTTAGTTGTTGATTTTTTTACTTTCAAAATTTAATCTATACAATAAGACACTTTTTATTCCCCATATTCAATTTACTATGAAATTATATCCTTAAAAAGAATGGATAACATGTGGAAGTATTAATAAAAGTTCCTTCATTCTTATCTTGTCTATATAATTGTCAAATTTCAGATCCATTAGTTTTTCTAGTTATGAGATATAGGGCTGATATCAAAAGCATCTAGATCTGTGCATAAATTTTTAGACCTGACTTGGGAGATGAATTTGGGTCTTAAAATGGTGGATTGATTGTTGGGTCCATAATAGTGAAGTTAATTGCAAAAAATATAGAAACCTCAAAAATAATAATTGTTCAATGTTGATCACTTTACAAAATATTATTTCATAAATATAGAGATAAATTAAAATAGTTCAAATCCATAATAGATCATTTTTTTAATTTAACTCAAAATGATACAGAAACTATTAAATATGAATATTTCCCATAAAGAAAACTTTTTTAAATTTTAAACAGTCAAATTAAATTAAAACTAATTGAAAATATTTTCTCTATTATTCACAATGCCACTTTCTAGAGGATTTCTGGATTCTTTTGGGAAAAATTTACAAATTAGTACAGTGTTTCACCCCTAGAACAACAATTAGGCCGAGAATACTACCTAGGTTTTGGAGGATATGATGGGAGAATGTATTTTGGAAATCACATAGAGATTATAAGATCACTTTAAATTAGTTTAGTTTACTTATAATAACAATTACCACTCTACCATTGACCTGAAACATTTTGAGGCCATGTATGGGAGACCCTACAAGTCACAATTATATTGGAATGAGATTAGAGATAAATCTCTTGTTGGGATAGAGATAGATTAGGAAGTGATAGATAATGTTAAATTGATTCTTGATCAAATTAGGATAGACTAGAGTTGACATAAATCTTATATGTACCGACATCGTAGAACTTTCAAGTAGATCAGGGAGACCATGTTTTCCATTGAGTATCCCCATGAAGAGGATTATAGAGATTTATAAAAGGAAGAACTATATCCTTGATGTTCATCAGGCTGTTCAAGATCGAATTGGGGTGGTAAAGGTAGATTACTACTTGGCCATACACCCACATTTGGACTGAGTTGAACACATCTTTGATGTGTGAGAACTGAGGAGATACAGGCACAACCAGTCACATGTTATTGATTGGGGTGATATGGACTTTTAGGATGGATTTTATCTATTAAAGTTCCTGGTGTCGATCAAGGATCATCAAGAGAGGATCCTACATGAAAAAAACATCTCTTTTCTTTGAGTTATTTAATAGTAAGGGATCATGTAGATGAGCTCCTACGAGTATGAGATCTAGATGTAAACTCAGTACCTCCACCTACTTGTGTATAAAATAATTATCAGGATTAAATCCTTATAGGATGGGAGAATTTAACAAATCTATTTTTTTCATTTGATCTATTAAATATTTCTATATATATATTTGGATTTTTCCTTAGAGCTTGCACTGTGTTTAGGTTGTTGGAGGAAACTGAAATTAATAAATTAAAAATATTACTATATATTAAATCACGCATGCATGTATTTTATGAATAAATGGTTTTCCTATTGATCAGGACCATGGATGGGAAATTTGAGTCTATAATTGTGTATGGAATGGGTTTACCCTAGGTGTGATAAAATGTTGGCCAACATCGGGCATTACATTGAAGGTGGCCATTGGTGGCGCTGTTAATTAATTAACTAATTTATTTATATAAATTACTTAAATAAAATAAAAATTAATTCTATATCTATTTATATGACATTAGGATATTACAAAAGAGTAGTAGGAGAGCTCCCTTGGCATTGAAAGACCAAGGGCATCCATCGGTGAAAGAAAATCAAGGTGAATCATTTGAGGGATGATGAACACAACAAGAGCATCACCTTCATATACAGCATACAACATTTTCACCAATGATCAATCCAATATATATATATGGTTTATTATATTTTGATTTTAACAATTTGAATAATTTTTACACCAATGATTTGATATCTTCGTATTTATCTTTGATTTATGTTCTTTGCTTGAGCCTAAATTTTAAATAGAAATCTTGAATATTTTAATTTATGGTTTTAGAACACTTTATTCACCCCTTTTAGTGCTCATGTAATAATTATGCAGGATTATAATTTTCAATGATGATCATTACTTTATTCGTGTTCTTTTCCCATCACTGTTATTCACATTCTTCATTGTTGTCTAATAGGGTATGCAGTTCAACATTTCCTAGGAATATTCGAGTGTGATCAGACAACTAGATTTGTATAGGATGTATAAATGACCTAGAGATAAATATTTTCTACACTGATCAATTTGTTTTTTCGGTTTTGGGTTATTGATTCATGGATTAGAACCCCAAAAAGAGGAGGATGGTGCAGTGGTTATCGATCGGTAACCAAATTCCTATTTTCCTGTCACCGGTGGTTCGGAAATGAGAATTAGATGAAAATAATTCATTTTTCTATTTTTTGGAATGTAAAATGGTGGACAAAGCACCAGAAATGGAGGATATGGAATCCTTGTGAAGGAATACTTTGGTTTATGAGGAATACTTGACTACAAGCAGTGTGTACTAGAGATATGAATGTTGTGTAGTCCATGTTTCAGAGTGTCTAGGGATTCAGATAAGTTAAGGACCGCAATCCATGTTTTTAGAAACACATGACATTTTACCCTACTTATATAGCCATGTCATGTGTCTGGAGAACATACATAGGACCCCGAGTGGTTAGAAAATTCATGTGCCTCTCGTGAAACACCGTGTATGTGTAGTTGTATAATCGATCCGTGTTCCAAGAGAACACGACTATGCAATTGTGGGAATGTACTTGCCGTGTGACCCATGAACATGCCATGTAGAGCCACGTGGATGCATAAGCTGGGTCTAGTAGAGGAAACGTTCATCTGTTGAGGTGAACTCACACACCTTGAAACTCTATGTACACAGAATTTATTTTCCCTAGGCACTTATACCTTGAGTATCTAATTCTTAAAGAATCATAATTGTCAATTTGAGTATCCAATCCTGAGTGGTTTTCCCTTTAGAATGTGATGATAGCCTTCATTTCATCAATAATGTTACGACACAAGGTACTATGAGTAAGAATCTCCTTCCTGCAATGGTTGGATGATGGATATGATCATGTTTTTTCATGAGAGGGGTGTCGGGGTTGGTACTCCCAAATCACTATAGGGAGAATTTCACAACCTATACCAATGGGGCCCATGTATTAACTACCCTAAGACTACTTCTAATATTATCGGTGATGGGGACCTATGATGAGTAGGTATATCACACACATGGGGGGCCTTACCCAAATGTACGAGTAAAAATTCACACATCTCCAAGACCATATATTGATGAAATTTAAAAAAACTAATAACAATGTGTGTATACTTTTAAAATAACACTATCATAGTAAAACAACAAGTATTGGAAATAAAAAGGTCCAAGTAAAATCCCACCACAACGAAACTTAATGAAAGTGAAACCTATAAAGGTTGTGAGGACAGATATCTATGTAACCATAAGAACACACTTCATTCTATTTGGGACACTAAGCTGCACCTAGTCCTGGTCCTTCTTGGACTAGGTCCAAAGTTCATTCATATGCGTAAGACATAACACCTGTGAGCGTATCTCATGTAAGGGTGACTATAAAAATACTCTGTAGAACACCACAAAATCACTAATCATATAACATAAATTATAATAGACATATCATAAAAGGTATATTTCAATGAGATATATAACAAGAACATATAGATATACTCATAGTAGAAACATAGTCTCATGTAGGATCACAACCATATTGTCAGTCTAGGATTCCTATTTGAGGGCTTCACATAACACTGGTATGGGATAACACACTCCATGAGTTGGATAAAACTAATGGAATCTATCCAAGTTGTCATGTTCGGTAGGTCTTTCAATATAAAAGTACACACCGGATGTCTGAAGAGACCTATGTAGATAGGAATCAAACACAATTCCATGTGGTATAAGAATAAACCAATTTGTATTAACCCACTAAGTATGGGATTGAATCCAACGTAGTGTTGGTCACAAGGATACCAAGAAAACCCACATAGGGAAAAGATGATGAAAGAGGATCTCACTTCAGGCCTTAAGGAGGGATTCCTACAACTCTTTCCACTACTAAAGTTCCTCATATGAGATCACCATCATATGAATAGGAAGTGAATTTATACAAAAACATCAGGGAATGGATTTAGGGAATGTAACATAACAAAACATGCCTAAGATGAAAAGGAAAATGGATCTGACACACATTTGATGAAGTACACAACATGTCCCCTGAGCACCGGGTCCTGCCCATGTATCATGGCCAATGCCCATATCTATGTTTGAGTACATGACTTGTTTGATCCCATGCACCCTTGACCATGTTCATGTACCTCCCAACATACATGATGATCCACCAGTGTCGGGTCACATGGAACATGAATGAGTCACATGTCGTCTGATACATATCTCTATGGTAAAACCCTATCTGCACATAGGGGGTCCCACATGGAGTGCAATTCCTTATTACACACTGTGTATCCAAATATTTTCCAGATTCCAAGATCTTGTTCACCTATCACCGTTTTCTCCTCTAGCTTCCAATCTGGCCTGGAATACTTCCCTAAAATTAAGGAACACATCTGATCGATCCTTTCCAAAATCGATCACAGAATTCTATCCTTCAAATCAATTTGGAAATCATAAATACATGTCATCCATCATCTTACATCAAAGATAAGAAGATCAAGTATTCGTAAATCCATCCTTGATTGATTATACATTATTCTATCTTGATCCTGTCATCAAACCAAACCCGGATCTGCGGTAGCAATCTGTTACACTAAGAAACATGAGGATAATGATTGATTACTAGGTCCACATTGAACTATAGGCTAAAGGGATTTACTATGATGAATAAATAACGGGGAAAGAAATTAATAACATACACATGTGAGGATTGAACCTCATCCAATTTTTTTGGCCCCAATTCATTACCATTCGAATGAAAAATGAAGGGTTGATAATATAATCAATAAATATATCGCAAAAATAATGATATACCATACATGTAAACTCAATTCTCATGATATATGAATCAATTGATTAGTTGATTGATTCATGTTCATCATATAATAACAAAATTGATATTAATCCAAAAAAAAAAATGTATTTTATTGAGTTGGATCGATCACTGAGGAAGAATGAATCCAAGTCATTGTCGTTGGTGAGATCCTCGAATTCTGATGGCACAATTATCCTCAATCTCGATCCGATCTGATATCATCCACCATAAATTATCTCCTTCAATGGTCCAATAGTTCTCTAAATTTATATGGAAAACCCTTATATGTCCTCATAACTATGTATTTTAGAGGCAAAATAGGTTGATTCTTCAATCAAAATAAAAAAATAATTTTTTTTATTTATTTTATTAATTCGACCATGACTGTACACAACCTAAAACTCTGATGCACTCCATAGTTAAGTCCCAATAATGGTAAAAACCATTCTGTGAACTCAATTATGAAGTATTATTTTTTATCTGAGCATCTATTTAACATTTCTTCCACTTTTTTAAGGAAAACTGTGCATGGTGAATTAAAAATTTTAAATATATTTCAACAATTAGCTATGGGCTCACTGGGCCTTAGAATCTCATGCTGTCTCAATGCCCATATCTAAAAGCAGTCCATATAATATTATAATGTAATACATTTAAAAATAATAGTCATTATATTCTCCCCACCTTGGGGATTTATATTCTAGAAATCCAAAAAAGGACATACAAGGATATGTGCATAATGAGCACGCATATGTGTCTCCATATCCTAGGTTTTCACCTGAGGATTTCCATGCCACTATCGGAACCACACTAAATGAATCAGTCACCCATGGAGGACCATCTCCTTCCATTCCTCAATATCTAGCAAGTAATCTATAAAAGAATCCCTATACTCAATGTCTATCTCACCACAATCAATAATGTTCCATGGGTTGTTCACATACCACCTATGATGTGATGCATGGAAGAAATTGTGTACTTAGTCCAACTATGGTGGTATATTTAAATAGTAATCCACCTTACCAAATCTATACAGCATCTAGACAGGGCCAATTAATCAAAGTGATTTCTTGCTGACCCAACCAAATCTTCATAACCCAAATCGAGGTAAGACCCTCAGGAACACATGGTATCCCTCGTAGAACTCCAAAGGCCTATTTAATCAGTTAATATAGGACTTATGATGGAATTTTGAAGTCCTCTTCCACTACTAGATGATCTAATCCTTCTTTTTAGTGGATCACATCAACTCCAAGCCCATAATTGATGACTCTCTTGGGCTGGTCATTCATATTGGTGACCATAGGGTCACCAATAATAAGCCTCCAATGGTTCCTTACTGATGGTGGAATGGTACTTTTTGTTTTTTGGAAACTCCAGAAATGGTAGTTGATCCTCCAAACTACTTCCAAAGTCTAACATGGATGGAAACAGCATGTCCTTGAAGTCTTGAATGGTATGATCAGTCTAGCCATTAGTTTGGGGGTGAAACATCATGATCAAATGAAACTAAGTCCCAATGCCACAATGAATCCCTTCCATAATATAGTTGTGAAGAAAGAATCATGGTTAGAAACAGTCATTGAGGGAACTCAATGGAGTCATACTATCTCCCACACATAGGGGTTTCCCAAACACTCCATTGAACTATTCTCTTTAATAGTTATGAAGTTTTCCAACATGGTGAGTCTCTAAATGATCACATGATAACATCATATGTCCTTAATATATTTGGTAACTCAATCACAAATACTATTGATATCCCCTCACACTTCCACTTTGGAACCTCTAGGGTTTGAGCTAAACCTTCTAGAACTGAGTCCTCAACGTTCCATTGTAAAAAATTAATGTATTGAGAGACAAAATAATCAACTTCATTCTCTATTCCCATCCAAAAAAACCAATGTCAGAGGTAGAGGTTCATATTTGACATAGATGAATGTACAGTCAAGGGAGATTTATGAAACTGAATTAGAGCCAACTCCCACAAAATCACTAGAACCATAGTTCATTCTCCAAAACGAACAAAATTCTCCCCACCATTAGAAAATCCATTAGGAGCATGTCTAGTTGATATCTAAGTATATAGGGTCTCACAGTTAGTATCCCAAGTTGTACCTACCTGAATTGTGGTATAAGTGGAGGGGTAACAACTATTGACTAGAGGATAACTTCTATATTCCCATCCACAAAGGACAATTGTAACACGAACAACTACTCTGATGCCTTTCTCAGCAACTAAGAACATGTTTTCAGGTTGAGAGAATCAACTGCCACATTTACCTTCCTATGAGTATAGACAATCTCAAATCAATGATCCTATAGGAACTCCATCCATCAACTCTATCTAAAGTTATGATCCTTTTGAGAGAAGATATACTTGATATATTTGTGGTGATAATTGATGATAAACCTATCTATCATCAGGTGGTGTCTCTACATATTAATTACTAAGACTACGGCTACAAACTCAAGGTCATGGTGTACATATTTTTCCTCTTGTGGTATCAACTGATGTGATATATTAAAAATACCCATCCATTTATGCTTCATAGAACAACCCATTTATGCCTCTAATGCATCACATAACACTATGTACTCAATACCCTCCTCTGGAAATCTCAATATGGGAGTGCTCATCAATCTCTCCGTCAACTCCGAGAATTCGTACAGGAACCTCTCTGTCTACATGAATGGATAACACTTTTGGGAAAAGATTTCAAGGGAGATGATATCATAGAGAAATCAGTTATGAATCTATGATAGTAGCCTGCCAACCCAAGGAATATCCGCACCTATGTCACACTCTTAGGTGTATCCCGTGCAAACAATGCCTAAAACATTTTCACACCCATTGCTACACTACCTATTGAAATCACATGTCCCGGATAGTGGGCTTATTAAATCCATAATTATCTCTTAGAGAGGTTCCCATAATGTGGGTGATATTGGAGTATGTCTAGAACTGTCCTCATGTGTCTCACGTATTTCTCCTCGGTCGCCGAGTACACTTGGATATCATCGATTTATACTACCACAAATTTATCTAATAAAGGATAAATGATATGTTTCATGAGTCTCATGAACACTATTGGGTGTTATTTATGCCAAATGTCACAAAAAATTACTCAAAGTGACATTAAAAACATTATAAAGATATCTTTGGTATATCCTAATCTCATACTGGCAACTAGTGATGGCCTGATATGGGGTCAATTTTTGAGAACCATCCTGAAACTATCACATGATCAAAGAGGTATTCGATTCTCAGTAGTAAATACTTATTGTTTATGGTCACAAAGTTTAGATTATAAAAGTACACTCACAAACTCAAGCTCTCATCCTCCTTGGAGAATAAATAGGCGATACCCAGGGTGAGATATTGTGTCTGACAAATCCCTTCCTCTGTAAGTCCTCCAAATGAAACCAAACCTTAAAAAGCTCTATGAGATCCGTCTCATATGTTGGAATAGATATAGGGGCCATACTACTATGTAGGTTAATGTATAAGTCTATATATCAGTGGGGAGGTAATCCTGGAACATCCTTAGGAAATACATCATAATACTCCACCAATACTATCAAAAACTAAAGAATCATTACATCAACTACACCAAGAGGCTTTCTAGACAACTAAAGAAGAATTTACCACACCATCCTATTCATGAGTGTATCCTACTCCACATGGGTTTCCTTTTCACCCACAATTGATAACCCCTTCCCATTACTACAAACACACCACATCCTACACCTAAAATATTCTATTTTGGCATGTAATGTAGATAACCGGTACATACATAAGATAAAATCATAGATAATCACCATTACTAGAAAGAGATTCCAAAGGAACTATTTCCTCCATGTGTTAGGTCACACTATCAATATATGTGTGTGATCAATGAGGTGCCTCTAGTAGGAGTCTCTGAGTTCAATGGTTCATCCATGGGCTCAACTAGAATATCTACCTCTCAAAATAGATATGTGGAAACAAAAGAATAAATATCACACGTGTCTATCAATATTGATGATAAGTTATAAATGACCCAGATCATACCATGTATCGTCCCTAGAGACTCTATGTCATAAGCATCGACTTCCTACAACTTCCCTCACCCTTTTCCCTGAGATCCCTAAGCCTGTCATGGAACACTTGGGGTTGGTAGTAGAAACAATTCATAACATCTATCACCTCTAGATACTCTACCATCTCCTCTTCCACATACTATTCCCTATGTACCTTCATTCTTCTATCAATACCTCTTCCTAGGTAGTCCATCCACTGTCTCTCTATAAGAACCACCATCATGTGATCCATGAAATATATAATCTTTTCAATGTATCTCCTCCTAGAGTGTATCACATATCTAGGTCCTTGTGTCTATCGTCACCTCTCCGCTGCTGAATTCTCAGCTTTTATTTTTCAACTTCGGGCATCAACTATCTATGTATGATCATCCATGAAACTCTTGACCACCAAAGCATTTTCTAAAACCCAAAAATATGTATTAATGCATAGAGGTATCACATAGGCTCATATGTCCCTGAATAGTCCACGTTCAAATGTATAAGACTTAAATAAATGATCCCAAAACATATCAATCAAGTACCAATAGAGGTTGGTGAAACTCAATGAATACACATCCATAATCGTACTTCCCTACTCAAGCTGTAGAATCTCTTAGATGCACGCAACCCTAATCATATATGGTGGAACTCTTAAAGAAGGTTCTCAAACTCTGACAATGAATGTGTTTCCTCATCATATGGCTATGTCACAAAGCCCCACCATCATCTTGTAGATCCATGAATAAGGCTTGTTTTGATGACCACCATCTATTCTATAGGTGTCATGAAAATATAAAAGAATAATTTCAGCATTCCAAGACAATATTTATCCTACTATGAGTTGGGATCACCTAGGATCCGGAGGGATACCAGTCACTAAAACTCATGATGTGCATTCAGAATATACACCTCATTCGCTAGTACTTCCAGTACCATCAATTTCTTGATAGGAAGTGGTAATTCTGGGGCATCACCATGAAGTAAAACCTCTTGAATAGGTCCCTAAATAAACTTTTCATCGCTCAGGGGATCATCCTCATGATCCTGACTCTAATTCCTATCTAGAAAACATCATGGAGGAATCCTAAAATAGATAATATGTACCATATTTAATAAATATATCTGTAGAGTTGACATAATAATGTAATGTAAACCATAAATCTTTCGTATATGTTGAATATAACTAATTTTTCAATGAAACTAGTGTCGACGGGTACTAAGTCAACATGAAGGTTTTCAGAGTCCAAGTGCATGCATACTTCAGCTGTGGCACCAACACTAGATTCCCTGCCCTGAGAGATGAAGTCAAAACAAATAACACTATTTTTCCAAACTAATCTCATAGAATTTATATATAAAGTGGAACTGAATAAATTTGATAGAAATATTTCATGACCCATCTTGATGGGGCTATTTCTAGGACTACCCCAAGTTCAACTCCAATAGGGCAGGGGATAGCGGCCGGTTCTGAGTAGGAATATCACAAACATAAGAGGCCTTAGAATAATATACAAGTACACACACACACACATCCAATGCCATACAATGAAAAAATGTCAAAAAAATTATAAAAATGCATTAATTTATCTAAACTCCCTGTATTAATGTACAGAAACATTTACTGGAATGAAAATAGCCCAAAACAAGCCCACTATAATGGAACTGAAACCAATTACAACCTGTAATGTTGGTGAGGACTTATTTCAATGTAACTGCAAGAACACACCTTGGCCTTTCCAACTCACTAAGATCTTCCTAGCCCCGGTCCCACCAATACTATGTCAAAAGGTGGATCATTTGAATAAGAAAATATACACGAAGGTAGTTCCCATAGAGGGTTTATTATAACAATAACCAGTAGAAAATCCAAAAACAACTTGCCATATAGCATCAAGAAAAATAGTTATCACATCACATGTATATGTCAATGAAATATATAACAAGAATATCCAGATATACTAATTGTATTCACACAGTCTCAATTAAGATCACAACCACATTTCTAAACCAGGATGCATTTTTGAAGGTTCCACATGGTTCTCATTTGGGAGAGCACACTCCACAAGTCATATGGCACTCATAGCGTCTATCTGATATGTCATACTCATAAAGTATCGCTATAAGAAGTACACATTAGAAGTCCTAATAGATCGATACGTAGATATGGATCACACCCTAGGCCATGGAGTATCCCAACTACCCAAATTGAGTTAACCCATTATGTTGGGGATCAATGAATGTGTATTGTTGATCATGATGATACCAAGAACCCCACCTAGAGAAATGATGATTATACAGGATCTCACTCTGGTTATCATGGGGTGATTCCCACAACACTATCCAAGAATAATGTTCCATGGAATGGATTACTATCATATTCATAGGGCATGAATCCATAACATACCATCAAGAAATGGATCACGGTAACATACCCTTATGAAAAATTTCAAATTGGAAGAGGTTAAGAGCTCCAATCTATCATTGATGTCGTACATTGGGTGTACTGGAAGTACATGACATGTACCTTCATTACTAGGTATTACCAATGTATCACGACCCATGGCCACGCATGAGTACATGTTGTGTTTGAGCCTATGTACTCCTGACCATGTCTATAAACCTTTTTAGGTACATGTTGAGCCTCCATGAAAGGGCCACATGACATGTGACCATGTCACACAATGTGTGATACTTATCTCTATGCCAAAACCCTAGTGCCACATAGGGGGTCCCACATGGCATGTAATTTCAAATTACAGACCCTATAACCTGAAATTTTCTGGAATCCAATATGTATTTTTCATGTTGTTTTCCACTCATATGCCCTCTTTTATGGCCATGAATCATGATATGAAATCAAGGAAAACATCGGGTTGATCCTTTCTACCGTGAATAATTGAGTTATTGCCTTCGAATAAGTTCAAAAATCATCCACACATGTCTTTTTTCATCTCACACCTAACATGTATCCAAAATTTTATCCTCGATCAATCAACTAACATCGTAGCTCAATTCCATCATCAAACTCAACCGGAATATGTGGTACTAATCTATTGCGCCATGAAATGGGTGAATAAAGATTTATTACTGGATATTAATCAAATAATGGGCCAAATGGATTACCCACAATGAATGAAGAATGGGGGAATAAATTTATAACAAAAAGACTTTATAAGGAACCTTATAAAATTTTTATATTGGCCTTGATTTTATTATGTTATAATAATAAAGGCAGAGAGGACAATATAATCAATAAAGAAACCACCAAAATCTGGATAAATCTGACCCGTACCCACAATATGCATGATTTTTGAAACTATTTGTTAGTTTATTGATTCATGTTATTTATAGGAATATTTAAATAGAGATAAAACAAAATAAATCAACATCCTACCTAGCGATACATCGATCAATAATGAAGAAGGAATCTGTGTCATTATCATTAGCGATATCCACGAATTCCGATGGCACAACGATACATGATTTTGATCTGATATGAGGTTTTCCTCCAAGAACACTCTCTTATAACAACCCTCTAGGTTTCTAGGGTTAAATAGACAACCCTGAGATCTCTTCAAAACTATGTATTTATTGTGGAAAAAAATTTCCTTACATCAATCACAATAAAATAAATAATTTAAACAATTTAATTAATTAATTATTATATAAATTCAATAAACTTGAACATCCAATGAATTCCATGGTTATGTTGCACCTAGAGTAAGACACATACCCTAAACTCAATAGAGACATTGGTTTTATGATCCAAGAATCCATTTAATATTTATTCTTCTTTCCAGGAAAAAAGCACATGCGATATTTTATATATATAATATATTTGAAAAATTAATTTTGGGGTCACCAGGCATTAGAATATCACATCATCTTAGCACCTAGCTTGGAAAATAATCCATATAATATTATAAAGTAACACGTGAAAACAAAAAATTCATTAAAACACTATTCCCCATAATCTTTATAATGGTCGAGTTAGTATTCCCCTACATTATAGAGGTCGTGAGTCTTCTATCTATGGAGTGGTACTCCCCCGTATTTGAGCTCCATTGGGGATTTAGTCCTCCACTAGAGTTATTTCTCCCTAGACTATAGATTTTAGTGGCATGGTGTATTACCTACACACTAATTCTTGAGAGGTTATGTGTTTTGATTTACTTAGAGTTGGGACCATGAGAGAAAAAATGAAGACTCGTCATCATCCTTAGAGAGATATGAATATGGAGATCACCTTTCTCTATTTTTTTGTGTTTTTAGCATATTTAATGTTGGGTTTCCTGACTCTCTTACATTATGGGTTGAGTTGACTATTTTATACCTTTATTCCCTATTGGGTTTCAATACATCCTACTTGGTATATATATAATCACCCCCTACATGGACTATGACCACATATGTTGTGTCTTATGAAGATGATAGGAATATTGGAAGTGACTTGTTTGGACTCAGTATTAGATAAATATAGTGGTACATGAAGGTTCTGGACATCTTTGATGGTTATTCATAAATATTATTAGTTGGTTTCTCTTTTGTTTTTCCATTTTCCAATAGTTTTTAGGTTGGGACCCATTTTCTGTTTGGATTCATACTTTTCAATCTTTATATCAATTTTATACAATGTTTCACTTTTATTTATTTAATTGAGGCTATTACATGCATGGTTTACATTCTAAATGTATTAGTATTTTATTATATCTCTGCACTTTTTCATAGGGCGATTTGTGTGTGTGAATATAGGTATATTAGGATAAACCCTCCCATATCAGTTATATAACTACTCAGTTCTAGTCACCAGCTCTTATCCTATTTGAGGCAAGATAGAGGTGTCACCCTCAACCTACTTATAACCCATGAGAGATCCCAGTGGGTCAGTTCATGATAGATCTTAATTCTCATCATTGTGAACAACAATAATGATAGGAAATTACCATCCAATATACTACACTCTTCATGACCACACATATATTTTCAATTTTGGTTTAGCTATTGGCCACATGGATTACTCCTCTTCTTCAGTTTATCTGTGTGTTAAATTTCACGTTTCAATTTTTTTAATGAACTTTCATCTCCTCTTGAAAGATTAATATTATTTAGAAACTCTTACTATGCTAGTATTATTATATAGAAATCTATAAAAGTGTTTCTATCCATATTACACCTCACACCCAATTCATCATTATAATAATATTTGTATTTTTTTAAACCTCTCTTGAAACATGGTATCTTCATGTGAAATAATCTTATTCCATTTATCACCATCCTTTACATGTGCATCCTCTATCTTCTTTACAGTTTCCAAATCCATTGGAAATATAGAAAGAAAATATTTGGGTATATGTATATCCTTTATAAAGTTTCCAAAAAGTTATTTATGATTGATATTACTTATATAAGATCCTCAAGAATTTGAACTCTTTTTTTCTTGGAATTTGTTTATACATATTCTTCAATGAGCTTGTTGTTAAAGGAAAAATAAATATTCATCTGAAACTTATTTAAAGAATTATTATTTACAACTTTATTTATTTACCCAAGGTTATGTCTACCTTATTTACCAAATTATGTGCTCTTCTCTTACAATTTTCTTTTTATATGGGTTGAAATGTACATGTAGCAGTCCTATGACCACTTTTATTTTAATAAACCCCCAAATTTTCATGTATATCAGAAAATTTTAATATAATAATATTCATCCTCATATATTGATTCTTCTTCTTCTCTTAATTGGACCCACTTGAAATGGCATTTATTTATGATTTATCATTTAGAGGATTATACCTACCATCTAAGGCACAATGCCCAAATCAGTTATGACACCAAAAAGTCCTTATAAATGTTTATCTTTTCACTTTTAATTATTTCTATCTATATTTTTGATCAATCTATTTTTGGATATCTTTCATCATTGGTTGGGATGAACATGGGGAACTAACTTCCATTATGCCTCTTCTATCTACTCTATACATAGTGGCAGGTTTCTCGTATCTTCTATTAATCTATAGTTGTGTAGATTTTGTTTTTAATCCAACAAATTTCACAAATATATACATAGAACAATGAATATAGATAAGTATGAATGTTATAATTTTTACCAGAACTATTTTTGAGATATCATCAAATGTTGTCATAGTCTATTTGTGACATGTTTGAGATTTTTAAATTTTGATTCCTCTAGAGACAATCGTGTGGCCTAAACACCTCCTTCCCTCATTGGTTATGAAAACTCAATTGGTGTCTTTGCTATATTATTCAATTTTATATCCAATTCTAGAAATATTATACAGGGAAACATATTTTTATCTTCAATCAATGAAATTATCTTTTAAATATCATTATTCATATTTTCAATATATTCATAATGTATTATAATATTTTTTGTTATCAATGTGTCAAGATCCTTAATCTTATTTTATTTCTCTGTCAACCAAGCATCATTGATGTTTATGTTATTTTTAAGTTTCCCTTCAAGTGTATAGATATTATATTGAATACTACTATTGATCTCTTCCATATCTTTAACTTCATTGATAAATTGTGGTTCAAATTATAAGGAACCAATTTCGAGATCTACGTTTCTAATTACTATGGACCCAATCTTCTTGGATATATTTATGCATTCTAGAATTTTTTTATTGCCAATTCTCCTTATTATATATTTGACATTCCAGTAAGGTGATCTCTTCTAGTATTCTTTCAAAAACTTAACAAGTAAAAGATAACATTTATTTTGGAATGAAGTGAATGATATATTTTAATATAGTAAAAGAAATTTATTGAGAAATTATACATATATCATCATAACCACTAATTCTTGGTTCTTCAGAATGAGGATTGTTTGTTCATAAACGTTCACATATCACATGATCATTTAAATCTTTTTAGGTGGAGGGTTATCCATCTTCTTAGTGATGGATTGATCCACATGTTCTTTATCTTCCCAACCAAAATTATTACATTTATTTTCATTGAATGGGAAAAGTGAACATTATCATTCTCTATATAAGAGGTATATCTTTTTAAACATCCTCTTACATTATTTCTCCTATTATTTATGGTATTGGAAGTGATTGAATTCTGTTATGAAGAAAAATAATCTTCACCAAAACTGCATTTATTTGTTAGTAAAGGAATGAGAATCAAATATTCAAAAAAGAATAAATTCAAATAGATAACCCAATAAAGGTAAACCTTCTTATGATGTTAATTGTTAGGTTAACTTTGGAATATACTCAACATAGAGGGTTGGGGGGAATGTTTGGTGTAGTTTTTTCTAATATAATATTTTTATCCCTATAAAACATTGACACTCTAAAAAGTTAATATATATATTCTATTATTCTAATTACTCTCCTTCATTTTCAGAACAAAAAAAAGTGGATGAGAGATTTACAAGGTTAACATTTCAATATGAAAGGCTAGTCTTTATTGGGAATGGTGATTACAATTATATATAGTTTCTCATATAATGAGGTACTAATTATAGTGGTTTGTTCTAGAAAGAATCAAAAACCAAATCTTGGTTCCAAACAATTTAAGAGGGGGGAAGAAAAAATCATGATTCCTTGTACTAGTGTTAGCCTAGTCTACATATAGCTCATATTATCTCATTTTATTTCCTATATAAATAGTTTTCAATTTCTTCAATTTATTTGCAACACCAAGAAATTACTCTACTATTTGAGACTTCTATTGTATTTCAAAATGTTGTCTCAGTTTCTTTCACTTTATTTACATACATAGAATAATGTTGTAATTTCCATTTTTCATTCTTTTTATGCATTGAAATGCACACAACGCTCTTAATTTTCATATAATTTTACAAGAATACTACTTTTCCTGAACATTTTCCTGACTTATTATTATCATGGTATTATTCTCTTACACTATTTATAATTCCTTTATTTGATCTATGAAATCTAAAACAAAATGCACCTTCTTATTCCCATGAACTTCCTAACCAACATGGCTAATCCATATTATTCTTCCTATGAAAAATAATATGCACAACCCATTATTCTCTTATTATTTTCTTCAGTGCACTCAAAATAATTGCACTGGATCTCTCTTAACTCTTATTTATTATTGTTATTTTTTAAAATATACAAACATCATCGTTTCTTCCTTCTTAGAATGAACTCATAGAATGTATAATGATTATGATTGAGTCAAATATTCTTGTTCCTGATACTCAAATATTCCTTCTTGAAACACCATTTTGAATGAATCTCTCAAGTTTTCTATCATCATTGACCTAATATATATATATATATATAAGAAATAAACCATTAGGTTCAAAATTTTTCTTTTCAGCACTTACTTAAAAATATAAGTACCGTATTTTGAATTACATATATTTTTCAACAATTCCAAATACTAGAGATCTTCATTCTTTAATTTTTGGACCTTCTTATTTAAAAAGGCGCTAAAGACTTGAACTTATTCTATTCAATTAATTCCAAAAACACCTCTCCAAATCTCAATCTTCCTGATACTTAATATATTTCAAATATTCCCTAAATAATCTGTTAAATGTTATTTTCTTCCTT
The DNA here is from genome assembly GCA_963277665.1 of Viscum album. Taxonomy (NCBI): domain Eukaryota; kingdom Viridiplantae; phylum Streptophyta; class Magnoliopsida; order Santalales; family Viscaceae; genus Viscum; species Viscum album. The sequence goes on from OY728144.1 coordinate 202,069,812, forward strand.
ATTCTTTAAATTTCACAATATATTGAAATATCACACACTCATACCTACATAAAATAAATATATTTAAAATGCATTAACGTTTCCATATTATATATTCATTAATTTAAGTCACATATCCCTTAATATTTAGCACAAAACTCATGATTCTCCATTCCTCTTCCTTCATTAATCTGCCTGCAACTACTCTCCTTAATTTTCAGTGAAATTGACCTACAAATATCTCTTCCTACACTATCATCAAACAACCTATATCTCAATGATAATTATTATGCTGTAAAATTTTATTTAATTCCTATTTACATAAAACCTTCTGAAAAACCTATCATCCTAAAATAATGCATTTCCATGAACCGTTATTTCATTTCCTCTTCATACTATATATAAAACATATCCACATATGTGGAAAATTCATATATATTATACTTCGCATGCACATTCAATAAAATCAAGAATTTTTATTCATATCTAATTCATATATATGATCCTTTTTTCTATGTGGCCCATCATGTATCCAAATTTTCATACATGGAGATATTCTTTTCTGGATATTTACATATAAGGTGCATTCAACTATGTAATCCATTTTTCATATGTGACCCATAATGCATCAAAATTATCATATATTGTCATTTTCATATGTAATAAAACATTCAGGTACAAGGATTATTCCACATAGTAAATCTATATGTGGATATTTCCATACATGGTGTAGGTATGAAAATATCATATGAAATTCTGTATTTCTTCAAGTCGCTTCCTAATCATCATCTTCCTCCCTATTCAACCATCTAACTTAATTTTCATTTCATACAAGAAACAATTTTTAAGAATCATGAGAACCATTATAATTTTATATGATTTTTATAATGAAACTTTACTTTATATCTACTAAATGGAACTTTTTACTTTATCTTCATCTTCTTGTAATCCATACATGATCATGTTCACACAGATCATTATCTTTTTGAATAATTAAAGATTTTTTATCTATGAGGAACATCAAAATCTTGTATATTTATGTGGATAATAGTCTACCTCTCATGTGAAGCTTGCAATTTCTTCACTAGATTTAGTCGACCAACCTTCTTTCTATCTTCTTTTCCACCTCCATTATAAATTGAATATGAAATCATCAATAGCCACATAGAGATTTAAGAACTATCCATTTTTTTAATTAAAATAATGAATATGATATTTAAAACCAATATTCCTCATCCATAATATTCAATAATCAACCATTGTATTCATATCATAATGAAATCTCATTAAATCTATTGAAAACAATTATTGATATCAAATAAAACACACACAATGTGGGCTCAACTACCCTATAATAATCCATAAAACCCAATACACATTTGATAGTTGATCTACATGATCCACCTAAGTGTGTAGTTTTACAAATATTCTAAAATTTTAAAAAATATCATCTAAAAGATAATATACTAAAGTGAAACTCACATACCAAATCCAAGGTGTCACGTATTATTAAATATAAATTTATCCATATGAAGACCTCTCTCCATACATTGGATCACACTAGGAAGACTCATTGTGATATATATATTAGTTAGATCTATATGAAATTCTAATAGTGTAGAATGTATAGAAAAATTAAATCCACACAAAAAACATATATAAATAAATTAAATAACAAAACTGGTTCAAATTAATCATGTAACTGATTATAATTTAATTAAGAAAATATAAAATAAATTCTTAATGGATTATATATATATAAATATATTCTCATACCATTCAATAAAAAATTCAAAATCACTCACAATTTCACATATATCATGATCCTATATTATAAAGATGTCTCATTGATACCCACCCTTTTCCCACCTCAGGATAAGAGTAAATCAATAAGTTATAAATAACAAAACATCAAACCCTAAGTAAATAAATATGACACTAATATTAAAAAAAAAAATAAACCATACCCTAGACGTCTTAGTAACATAAAATCCCATTGTAAATTTATTGTATAGAAACAAAAATTTCTTTTATATCATGTTTTTAAAAACATTTATCCCTCCAAAAAATATTTCTAAAATTATAAAATAATTAAAATGAGATATAATAATACTATTTGTAAATACAACAACCCAATTCGGTTTAAAAGGTATGATCAGGAACATTGCAAGAATTTATGCATTTATATCCATATTCCATAGGTTATTGACTTGTGGCAATGACCAAGACTAGACAATAGGGAGACTATTCCATCTATGTCTTATCCAATAAATAATATAGTGTGATAAAAATCATAAAAAAATATTGTATAATATGGAATATATGTTATATACTAACCATACTAATAATATCACACGTAATAACAAAATAGAACCATGATAATCATAAATCATTAGTCCAAAGAAATATCCCCACAATTGGTAGACCATATCCATGAAAAATGGAAAATGTCAATAGATTACATGAATCCCTACTATTAAAATTAATTTTTAGAAAACATCCTATAACACATTCATATTTATATAAATATCACTAATCTCATCATCCTAAAATCAATGATTTACCCTTCCCTGGATCCTTAACAATAACACTTACTCACATACCGATATACATGTTCAGAGTATGATTATAAAAATCTATAGGGAACTACTAATAATACCTTAACATAAATCCAATAATATATATGCATGAACAGACTAAATAATAAATAATCTAATAACATATATACATGTAAGATAGGGCATTGTGCACTAACAAAACCTCTTTGAATCCTAACCTTACTTTCTTTAGCTAATGTGGACAGAAGGATTCATCCTATACTAGATAAATAAAACAAACACAATTGAAGTGCATATTGGACTGGTGAACCATTGAAAGGGGAGGGGTGAATCAGCATTCTCTTTTACAAAATAATCTTTTAAATTTAACCTCCTAGACATTTTTAGTATTGATCCCCTTACTTTGTTTTACTCATAGCATCACCTAAATAATTTAGTTAATAAAGGTTCAACCAAAATATTTACAATGTTTAGAAATAATACCAACTCCTTAGCATAACTGGTTTTGTTCCCTAGGCATGAATTCTCCATTATAATCAATGTGACAATAAAGGGTAGGTTTTCATATACTTACAACGCTAGAGTGTCAATTGAATTAAAAATTCATGCTTCTTACATGACTTCTTCCAATAGATTATCACTATACTCAAATATTTTTACCATTATTCCCTTTAATACCCTACGTCACATAGGATACCCATATTACCACCATGTATATGAATGTGCACACTTAAATTTCATCTTTTAAAGTTGATCGCTAGGTATACACAATAATTATTTTACATCGATATGATTGATCACCTTCAACTGATAGCAGAGTCATCAAATGCCAACATGTCTTCAATAAAGACACATACAACATATTCTCCACATACACTTCATCTCTAAAGATCATAAATAGGCCTTCTCACTTGGATTTATCACTCAATTCACATAACATGAATTTCTAGATATTAATAAATGAAATCATACACAAATCCCAGTCCTTTTTTTCTATGATTTCTTATTATTCTTCTTCCATGACAAATTTTACCCAACAATACTAGTTGCTAAACTAATATCCTATTCTATAATTTATAAAAAACCTAATAGGTGTAAATAATTTTTTAATATTTATATTCTCCTTAATTATTCACCACAACAGGCAGTGAACTATTATTTCTTCTTCCCTCAGATCACCTAATTTTCTCAAATCACTCACATTCATCCTATAAAAACAACTTATTATTGACTTTGTTTTATTCATCCTCAATATTCTAATAAAATCACAAGAATTGGAGGATTCATTAAAGGATTCTTCTCATTCTCAATATCTACAAATATATTATCATGTTATATTCTAGTTTCCAACAAAAAATGATGATTATTAAATACCCACTTTGGTTTCTTTTGATATTTCATGCATTTTTTTCCTGATCATAGGATATTCCTATAATACAATTAAAAAATGATTCTCATCTTCGAAACATGGTAAAAAATATATTTTTTATTCTATAATAATTTTGACATCCTATTCCCAAAAAACAACATCATAGAATCTAGACATAAAATCTTCCCAGCTGTACGAAAAGACCACACAATAATTTATATCTAGGGCATGGTCACTTCATTTGGTGGATTGATACTTTCCATAAAAATAGTACATAATTGAATCTTGGATATTTACATAGTAACACCATTTAAACCTTTTTCTTCTCTATCCTTCTAACGATTAAATGACACCAATGTTTTAATATTTAATCCTTATAAAGCACATCACAAGAATCAACTAATTTAGTTCCCACATTTCCAAATTTTAGGAAATATACTAGACCTGTTCTTTTTTAGGATCAGGAAAGTTCCCATCCTTCCATATCAGTTTCTATTCTTCTTCAATCAGATATGATCAAAAAATAATTATATAAAATTTGATGGAAAACCAAAGTTGTGATATATCTTTACCTATATTATTCTTAAAAACACACTAAATTCATTTTCCTCATAAATAAATATGTACGGTTTATCTCACATACATCATTCTTGAATCTGGGCTTTGTATGGAATCATGATATTCAAAACTCAATATATAGATCGATCGTCATAATAATTTAATTTCATCAGAATCAAAAAATTATAGTAAATCCAATTATCATGTTTCTTTGATCTTCTCTAACTATGGATTAATATCACCTCCTCTAGTTTTCCACATACATGGAACAAACAAAAATCTATGTATTTTTTATTTTTATATAATATCTTTATATCTCTTGAATAATCCCAAATAAATTCCATCTTTATCATATTTTAATATCATAATATTAGTTTTCATCCAGTAACAATCATAAAACATCACTAAGTGTTGATGATTGTTTTTCATAGTGAAACTCACTTCATACGTCTTTGAAGGATTACTCTCAGAAGGGATTATTCTCAAAGAGGCTTACAATATATCTCAGATGACTTAAGTTCCAAAATAATTATTATTCTCTACTCAAATACTCATGCATAGATATAATTCATATGATTGAAGGATTATATTAAAGACTTACTCTCCGTGAAAAAAGAATTATGATTAGTTCCTTTTTCAAATTATTTCTTCTATAAATATTCATACTATCCAATAAAGATGTATAATGGGATCGAAGACATACATTGAATTCTTATAATTAATACTTACACTATTAATGAATTCATATGACAATACTTTGAAGATGCATGATCATTAAGAATTCATATGATCCTATAATCAAAATAATATGTTCTGGACTTAAATATATTTAGTGAAGTCCAAAATTCTATATTTCCTCAAATAGATTCCAAATGACTTCCAAAGTATCCAGATATTCCCAATATTATTTAAATAACCCTAGAATATCTTAAAATGATTATTATAATTATAATTTATTTCCCAAACAACTTCATATTAATTTCCTAGGAGTTATAAAATATAAAACACTCGTATTAGAGTAGTTCGGTAAATATTTATACTAGCTCAGGTGAAGACATTATAAAATCAATATTGAGGCATAAAAAATCATATAAACCTTCATCTATGAGTGTGTGGACACTATATTATTAAAAAAACCTTCTAGTAAATTCTAGGACGGGTTCTTGACTTCATTGGATAACGTAGGTTCTACTTACAAGTGGTTTTCATTAAAAACATTCTTCAAAATATTAAAGAATGTACTCTAAACATTGTGTACCTGTCTTAAACATGATGCCCAACTAAACCAATCATCTATTGTTCTGTGTTTCCCTTAGAACCTATCCAGCCAGATCTTCCAAGGCATCCATCTATTCCATACTTCATTGAAAATATGTTATGTGTTTCTTCCTTTGTATTTACAAGTGAATCAATAATTTTTATTCATTACCTTATCTATATAGGAATCACTTTAAATATATATATAGTTTGAGGATACACAATCCAACACCTAAGACTTATTTTCATTATAAAATTTACAAAACCAATATGAATCATAGACAAAAGACACACCTTAATCCCTCGGGTACTTCTATCCCCCCTTTTCAATTTTTATCAATTTAAAATACACTTCCATAGTTAGTTTCATTATTCGACCACTAATTTTAAATGAATGTAAAGGGACCAAATTTCTCCCTTTTAATTAAAGCAAGAACCCATCGACATGAAAAAAAATATTTCCCATTAGTGAGGGATTCTTTCTATATATTTTAAGAGAATAATTTTAATAAATTATTCTTACAAATGATCCATATGTTAACTACTCTATTTTTATATAGGCTAGGATAGTGTAGAAAAAAAGATTTTATAACCTAAAAAACAAATATGTCTATAAAAATTTATAAATGAGGCACCAACTTAGAATACATTTCTTAGGGGTTTTACAAACAAATCTTTTAAGAACATTTTTGAACCATCACTTATCCTCAAAAAACACATCATAAAGTTCATGTGCAAGTAAATTATTCTTAGTTTTGTTAGAAACTCCCCCCCCAAATATAAATATAATATGTATACACCATTAAATGGAAGAGATATTGAATAACATACCTATATCATTAGAAATTTATAGGGATGTATATATTCCATATTCATGTAATTATGATACATATCTAGAAGTCTTGACTTCTTTAACAGCTTCCCCTCAAGGGATTTTAACCACACACAATCACCTTCAATTACTGTCACTAAAACACAATTATAATGGAATGGGAAAGGGTGGTGTAATTTCCCCTAATCTGTACTCATTTAGTGGTGGTCTGGATAGAGGATTCACCACTAGGAACTTAAGCACATATCATCATATTATAGAGACTTTCAACAAGAATTAGGGGTCTAAAGTGTTACTGAAGAAAGAATATACCCCCATATCAGAGTTCGAAATCAAAAGGAAGATAACTAAATTATATCAAAAATAAAAAATATTTAGAGTATACAAAATTAATAAATAATCAATAGTAATAAATTAATATAGAAACATTTATTCATACAGGCTCACAATAATTATGGAATTTAGACATTGATCCCCCACTAGGCCAATCTCATGAACCAAAATAATAAAAGAAAACATTAAAGGATTGACTATGATCTCTGATACATAACATATATAATACTTGATCTCATACGAGACATCCCACTTGATCATGCTATATCGAGCCTTTTCCCAACCTGATCATTTGAATATTGAAGGATTCTTGGGTACCCAAGTGCCATGGCCACCTGAGAAGGGCATAAGTACCACTCAGTAGGGCACCACTAATTCGAGTTTTATCATAAACAGTAAATATAATGTATATATAGAATATGATCATCTTAATAAATAAATAAAAGTGTGGAAGCATAAATAAATAAGCACTTTCAATCCTCAGGTTTATCCATTGAACCTATAATTGACCCAAACCATCTCTAGTTAGTGATGAAATGTCTTTGAACACATTAAAAACCCATGAAAAAAAAAATATTAGGCCCAACCACTAATTCATAGGAGTGTATCCCTGATAATCCAAATGAAATCCCTAGGCTACCTATCCCTTGGATCGATTGCACACCCTACCAGGAAAATCTCCCACCAGAAGATACGAGTGTGTCTCTCCTGACCAGAAATCATTTCATATAAATAAATGGTTCAACCTTAGAGAACAACTATATTTGTAAACTCATGGAGTTTCATTCATGGAATCAAGTAGTTGGATAATGGGGTGTATCTATCCTGTTACAAGAATCCATCACTTAGAGCTTGGATTTTGCCTCTCCCCTACTCGGATTCACCTCATCCGGGTATAGGGTTGTGGTTACCCTTACCATTAATCACCTCATCTAGATCAAAGGACAATTTACAAGGTATGATAAAATTTTAAATCTATGTCTCAGTGGACTATGAGTCTTTACACATGGATATAAATATCATGTATGAGGCATCCTAACCCAACTCTAAATCTCATTTGATGGCACCTTACAATAAATGGATATAAGGATCTTGTTTACGAAATACTAACTCATTATATCATGATTAATAGATAGATCCTATGATAATTTCCATGGTATCCCATGTGTCCTAGTATATTGTAGTGGGTAGTGTCTCCCACCAACAGGATTAAATTCAACATTCCTCATAAGGATGACCTCCTACTTAGAACCATTCCAAAAGTGGAGGTCATCCTCTCAAATTCATGACATTTCCTTTCCATTAATATGATTGGATCGTACATTCATTTCATGTTATAAGGATTAATCAACAATCATTACTTACTATCCCTCATACACACACTCACGAGGGTTATCTTCTCACTAGGTAACCCACCAGTTTCCACTAGGACCATCGTATATGAACACCCTTATTGGGTCCTCTTATCTTAAAAATGTCTCTTAGGTCGAAACCCATATTTCCTAGGGAATTGTGTCCCTTAGTATCCTTATTATCACATCATATCATCGTTGTCCTCGTATGATAGGTCTCACTAGCATTGGTCTTAAGAGATGACACAAGGCCCATCTCACTTACAAAGTTGCCTCATGTTGGTCCTCCCAATCAAACATTATAGATTTTCCATAGGGTCTACCCACCCAGGCAGTCACATATAAAGGGGGAGGATCACTCACTCCATTTTTATCTCAAGTATCCCAAAGGCTCTAAATCACCATAAGGGAACACATTTATATTTCCTTATCCATACATCTCGATTCATCCCTCACCTCCACCTAGAGGTCACTAAAGGAACCTATTCTAAGGGTTATTATGATTACATAGTAAAATTACACCCCTAAAGGGGTCTATATATGACATGGAAGATAAAAATATATGGGGCCATAACCATCAGTGGTCTAAGCAACAATCCAATTCAAAAGGGTCCAACATCCCCCCTTGAAATTTGTTCCATCTGTCCCAAAATAATAAATTAATTTAAAAAAATTGTATAACATAGAAAGTTAAGACTCCCTAGGGGGAAAGATCACATATCAAATGATGAAAAAATAAAATTTATAAATGAAATTAGGAAATTCTTTGGGACCACCTACCTCATTTTGAAGACATTACTTTTTTAATTAACCACTCAAAAGCTCTTTCCTTTCATATTCCATGCACAACCGACTAGTATCTCTCATAATAAGGCCCCATATCAAACCAATAATCACAATATAATTACTTATAACAACATATAATTAATTAAATAATTTGGAATTAATTAAAAATTAATTCAAATAGGTATAATAGATCAAAATATCATCAGGAAATCTCATCATATTAGAACTATGACCAACCACTCATTGATGTTCTATGTTATACTTATAGAAATAATAAAAAAAATCCAAATAAATTGGAACAAATTAAATTTTAAATTTCATTTATTTTAATCTAAAATAAAAAAAAATACAAATTGTGATGTAACTCAATAAAAACATTGAGAAGTGACATGAATATGTCATTTTAGGATGTCCTCTAGATAAGACACATGAAATACCCATAAAAATTATCCTATTACATAATGATCTATTGGAATTGACACTGAAATTCTAACTGAGGAAGATAAAATATTAGTGTAAACAATAGTAATGGAATAATGGAGGAAGGTGAGGAATAATATCATTATAAATTCCAAAGCATCACACACAAAATTAATCCAATCAAAATAGAATCAAGGGAGGAAGTATAGGGGGTCAGATAAATCATATGTGGGTGCAGAACAACGAAAAAGGGGCCAACACACTTAAATAGTCAAAGGGGGGAAGGGAAAATTCACAATATTAATAAAACCGCATAGGGAAGAGAAATTACATACACACACCATAACCCCCTACCATTCATCATTTCCACTGAGACACCCCCAATGGAATAGTACCTGGCTAGAGTGAAATGTTCTATATGAAAGGGGTTTTATTTGGACATTCCCCATAGGTGGAGCTCCTAGCCAAACTGGCCACCTAAATTCCCCAGTCCCGGGTGCTATGGTGTGGTGGAAAATCTAGGAACCACACTTTGCTAGCATACCAAGACTCCACCATGCTGATCCATTCACCCCCTCCCCATAATTTTTCACCATTCTATTTCTTGGTATCAAGGATAATATCTAAAATGTGGGTCTCCCAATTATCATCCAAAACAACAAGAAATGGGACGCTATGATGTATCCCAAGCCATGGGGACCCCCAGTTACCCTGCACACTTATTAACACTCATAAACCTTTTCGTGAGTCCCTATCTAACCCCTAGAACACATATCATGCCTCGATCCAAGTCTAGAAACATCTACCTAAGAAGTTCAAACCATTGAAAACTCTATTTGATCCTCAAACATCACATGAACATTTAATTAAAAAAATTATGATTTCCCTTGAATTACACAACCTATAAAAATTAGGGCCTTTAAAAACTCCCCATTATAATATTTTTTTATCCATAAAGGACTAAATGGCCTTTCAAGCATAAAACCCAACCTATCTCGGTCACCAAATCATAATAGACTCATCATGTTCAACTTTGGAACATAGAAAAAATGTATGATGTGTAGCTCCAAACATAAAGATCAATAATTATTAATAAATTAATCCATCACCCTCCACCATCACCATACCAATAATATGAAAGTCAAACAACAACTTTCATTAATTATACATAAAGATTCCATCAATTTATTCATCCCCAGGCTTATGGTTCTCTACACCATAAGCCTTACCTCATGCATGTTGATTCTTCCCAGTGGTTCTCCCCACCATCAGAATCCATTTTAGTAAGATATTCACACTTCTCATGTTCTAATAACATACTTGGTGAGGTTTACACCTCACCTAACATAAGAATATAAAAAATATAGTTTATACCTCCTCAGGTAGAATATTTCAAAAAAAAATATTAGTTACATCGACCCAAACACTGTGTTTATTTCCCAGTAATATTGTGTTCAGTCTTGAAGGAATCATGAGATCATCGGACCACTCATATAAAAATTGTAAACGGAATTCCTATGTAATTATATGTTTGTGTCCTAAGCCTACCAAACCAACCACCATCCTCAATCTGAGCACCGGTGCACTGTTGATCTAACTCGTTATTAGATACCATCCAAACCGCCTTATTCCCACTTCAATTGCATGGACTTCACCTAATATCATATCTAAACCTCAAATCAATTATTACAAATAGTAACTAGTAAATCATAAACATAAATTCAATTACACAAAAGTTCCACCTAGACCATCTGATGACTGGTCTCAATAATCAATGTCCATACCCACATGAGGTCATCCCTCCGCAGACCATGATCTAACTATTATTGAACATAATGAATAGACATGATTTTCCTTCTCATGTATGATAATTAATCCAAATCATCGATCAATATCCATTTCTATCTCACTAAGAATGTCATCCTCAACACTAATTAAAATTCCATATATAATGACAGTCACACACTCTAACAACCATTGCACTATCCACCAAGTGAGTTTCCTTATACCGTTCCTGAAGTGCAACATCACCAGTTCCACCATCACGCCTCCCTAGAAATACATGGTACGACCCGCACTCAGGTTTACCATATTATAGTACCAAATCCATCTATAATTTTACCTCACAAAATAGAGAAATTTTAATTCTCATAAGATCCCCATGAAATCTTTCCTGCAAGTATTTTATCAAACCATCAATCCTTACCTCATACACGACAAATCATTGATTTCCATTTCAAATGTCACCTCATTAAGTCAATACGTAGCATATCAATCTAATTGGAATCTAATTATTGTACAATCCTATACTACATGTTAAAACCATATGAATCATAATCCCATGAGTGAAACATCACTAATACTAGGCTCACAAGCCTAAACTACTAGATAAACTCTACAAAATTTCAATCACATCAAACTAGAATCACCCTTCGAACTCCTATTAAAAATCAAGATTCACACCTATTTGAAGGCATATTGTATGAATAACCTCCAACTAGATTCATATAAAAATCACTAGTATCCATACATACTCTACCATGATGATAATTAGATACACATCTCAAATCAATAGGATCAAGAACTCAAGTGGTGCTACCCTCAAAACTGATCCTTGATACCAAAATGAATAAAACTCAAGTTTCCCTTTCTTAAAATTACAACACATCACCATGCCTAAAACACATACATGGTAACACCTTCAACACACTAATATAATAACCTAAACAGTCAATAAATGCATCCCATATCTATGGATCTCAAAATTCTATGATAATCCCACTCTCTCAATTTACCCTCCCATATCACAACTAATATCCTCCATAACACCTAACTCAAAAATTCTAATATGATCCTAAAAACACTAGACTCCCCTAACTAACTGAATGATCATACCTCAAAAAAAATCATAACTTATTGGAAATAAATTTCTATTCCCATTTTAAATTATACATGAAAAAATAAAATGCCAAACTAACTTATCTAGGGTCTCACATACATATATCAGTTATCACATAACAACTTATCCACCTACTAGGGAACTAATTATCCCTATGCATTCACATAAAGGACTACACCCTTGATAAACCAAATATATGATTGATCACCATTGGCCATCCACATATTGGAGTCTCCCCCTTGAGGATCACATTATCATAAAGGTGTACACCTATATAAAAACATTTTCATTCCATGATTCTTATTGTTTATTTTATATTCATATGGTTTTGTTAAGTAAAATTAGACAAAGAAGAAATACATGGAAATATCATAATGGTTGTTATTGAAACATTAAATAGCATAAATCATTTTTTCAATTACCCCATGGGGTTCATTATAAGGCATCACAAGCCTACACTAACTATTAGGTTCACTATGCATCTTTTACTCCGAGGGGCCACATAGTCATCATCATCGAGAATTTCACCACCGATCCACATGACCTATCATTAGAAGAAATATATACCATGGTAAAAATGAGTTGATTATGCCACTAGGTTATATGGGAAAATGAAACATAATTTATTACTAAAAATTTAAAAAATTTAACCCCCATAATCAGTGATATCAATGAAACACACTCATTTGTATGTCATGTAAATCCAAAATGACAAATATGAGGCATGTAGATGGACTCTTGCCAATGGTCCAAGAGAAAAAACTGCATAAACCCAAAATCTTACATTTTTTGAACTAGGTAAAATCATAAAAATATAAAATCGAAAATCATGAAAACTAATCCCATTCAACTCATAACCTAGACTTATAAATGGAAAAGGTATTCAGGATGCACTAGTTTGATATCCATTACCTAGTATGACACATTCTTATGCCACATGTCTATAATCTCCCAAACTATTAAGAAAAACAAAAAATCTTCTAAATTCAACGATATCAGCCTCATTAATCCTTTGGTACCCATTTTTAATGTCCACCCAAGTCCATGAACATTTATTGGTTCTTGGATTGAAGGAGTCACAACTAAGACCACAACCATTCCTCCCTATACGCTAGAGACTGTTGACTACCAATGGAGGCCTAGGGTGTTACCATGGGTAGACTATACCCCTATATCAGAGTGAAAAATCACAAGGAAGATAACTAGAAAATTACCACAATAATTTATCATTAGTATACACTAAATTAATAAATAAATAATAGTATTAAATTAATATTGAGGTAAGAAATCATACAGTCTCACTTTCATTCTAGTATAAAAATATTGATCATCCATTAAGAAAATCTCACAATCTAAATAAATAAAATTATACATTGAAGTATATACTACAATATTTAAGCTATACCTCATCCAATATTTGACCTTGTGGGATCCATCCTAATAGATCATCAAATATCTAGACTCTATCAAACCTAAACCAATGAATATTAAAGCTTTCTCATTAACCAAGTTCCACAGCTACCTAAGAAGGCTATGAGTAAAACATAGTGGGGAATCGACAATGTGTTCAAATACATAACAAACAATAAAATTTAAATATGTGATATTATCAATAGAATTAATAAATAAAATCTTGAATGTGTAAATAAATAACCACTATCGATCCTTGTGGAATTTCATTAATCTTTAGATACACTAAATCCAACATTGGATAGTGCCAGTGTGTCTTTGAGAACATCACACAATTTTGATGAAAAATATCATGCTCAATAGGTGATTCATAGGATCATGTACTAGAAACTATAAATCATCACCATATGACACTTATCACCTGGAGCCAGAGGCGTACCCTACCATGAAAATTTATCACTTGGATCTTCGGGTGTGTCTATATCTTCTAGGAATTAAATTATTTGGATTCATGAAATTTTATTCCTAAAACACAGCATCTGAAAACTCATTTGGAAATAATATCCCGAATCTAGAACCAGGATCTAAGGGTGTATCTTACACCTTCTAGTAACATGTCACCTATATATAGGGGAGTGCCTCTCCCCAATTCGAAATAATCTCATCTATAACGACCCGAAATTTTGAATAAATTTTGTTTCCTAGCATTGTGTGTTATTTTATTTTATACTCAAAAAAACTATTTAATTCAATAAAATGAGTATAATTAATATGAGACCATTAGGTTTCGACTATTATATAACTGTTGGTCAATATGACCATTGGAAACTAAATGTTGTGATTATTGCCTATAAATACAATTGATATTGGCTAATTAATATACAAAGAAGATTTGATGGCCCCATCCAGTAGTCCCGGGCTGATCGAATCCCATCTGACGGAACTCGGGAATGAGCTAGCACCTTTGGGCTTTACCCTGGACCAAACCCAAGATGAACTTCATCATGTGAAGCTGGAATAGAAATGCCTTCGCGAGAAGTTCAAGCTGATAGAAATCACTACTGGGGCAATGTTGGCTGAGCTGCCCCAAGATTCTATCACCCTAGAACACCTTAATCTTAGTTCCTCTGCTGGTGTTATAAGGGGATATGTAACGAGACCGTAACTGCCTTGTGTAATCCTTTAATTTAAATAAAAATCATGATTTTTTCTTATGGTGAAGTTTGTGAATTTTCATATGTCCGGATAAATATAGTATGCATATTATTGATGAATTTTATAAAAAGTATATTTTAAAAATATTTATGTAAACGTCAAATAATTAATAATGTGTAATGATTTTAAAAAAATGGTCTTCTACAGTTATGTTCAGTAATGAAATTTAGAGTCTAAAAGATCAACTTAATTTTTGATGAATAGTAACTTATGAATAGTGATTTTATTCTTATGATTTGTAATGTGATCAAATAGATTAGGTAACCTCACTTAAGAAAGTATTAATATAATCTAGGCACCTTGATTAAGTAATGTGATTCAATAAAATAGGCAAATAACAGTTCCAGAAAGTAGTGGTTATGTATTAGTTTTTTTGAGTGAATAGTTTTTTTTTATTTTAAAAATTAAATTAAAATTATTTAGAAAATTATTTTCATAAAATGGAGTTCATTTTTTAAATCAGAGCATTGATATTTGGTGAAGGTGAATTTATGGGATTTTTCTGAGAAAGTTGAATTTTTTGTGAATAGTGAAAATACAGTTTTTTGAGTTTTGGGTGATTAATGAGACCATTAAGGATGTAATAATTACGAAATAATTCTGGTAGACTTTTGAATAGTAATATAAGTTATGAGGCATCCCAAGTGGCCAATTCCATGGGCAAATACAATAGGAAAGCCCATGGTTTTGCCAATACCACCGATGAGGTCTCCCCAAGAAATTAATGTTTTGTCCCCTCACTTCTCCTATAAATAACAAGACTTTCCTTCATTAATTTCATTTCATAATCCTCCCCAAAAACGTTATGGTCTCTTTTCCTACCATTTAGTCCTCCCAAGGTTCCCTCAAGCCTCTTGAGGTCCCGACATTCACGATTTCAAAGTTACTCTTCAAGGTAAGGGATCCTTTCACCCTCCTCTTTTAAGTCATGAATTTCTTTATGTTGTGTCTTATAATTTCCATCTATTTATATTGATGATATATTATTATATGTTATCATTTCTGTCCATTTCATGTCTAATTGTTGAGAGAGATTTTCTGCTCTCATCAATTTGTTTTCTGAATTTTTAAGTTACGTCGTTAGGCTGCCGAATTTTTTGTAAAAGAAACTTCATCTTCTCTTTTCTTTCATGTTTCCTTTTTCTTGTGGTATGTCATTTAAATATCCATACCATGACATTATTCAGTACCCATACTGTATTATGAGTTATTTATGAGTTTTTGACCCTTTTCCCTTCTCTTATCAATGTTTTTTGAAACTGTGTTATATAGCCGTTATGCTACATAAATTTCATCTCAAACTTTCTATCACTTTCTCTCCAGAAATTCTATTGTTTATTTATGTGAATAGCCAGACTTATTTCGTTTACATGGGTGCTCATAAATATATAAAGATGTTATATTTGATTATGGAATTGACATACATATAACCCTCACTCCCTTTCCTTGGTTTATAAATGATATAATGATCTTATTTTTAAGCTCTTTTTAAACGTCACGATTTTGACATGAAACACATTTCCTTGATTCTATTTGGGTTATTTATGAAATTTTTGATTATGATCTATGTGGATCACATGTAAGTAAATAAATATTAATGGTGCACCTTGATAGTGCTCTAACGCATTGTGTAAAGATTTAATCTCTAGAGATGACAAGTTTCACAATACCTTGGTGAATAACCATGGTAATTTTTATGACACATTGTGGATGAACCTTGGTGATATGTTAAAGAATATATAAATGAAATTTTGTATCTACATATTCAAGTTATGATTCATGTTTTTTTCATTATGATATGCCTATTATTTCATTGATAATGTCTTCATGTTTTTATTCATGTTCTTATTGATATCACAAGTACATTTACTCACTTGTTTACCCTTACTGGGCCTTCTGCTCCCCCTTTCCTTTGATGTCTGTCTCCAGGATATGAGATGCAGTAAATGAACATAGGATGAACCTATGATAAAGACTTACAAGTGGTTTAGAAGAATGTTTTATGTTTTTTCCATGTATTATGTTCCTGATTTCCAATACATTAGACTTTAAAGATCCTCTGTATGTAAAATTTAATGAAAAGTTATGTATTAAATAGGTGGGATGTCATAGTTGGTATCAAAGGAAAGTTCAGTTATTTATAGAAATTAGGATATGAAAACTTTAGGAATAACCCTAAATAAATGTTTAAATATATGAAATCTTCTGGGTATTTTGGTGAGTATTGAGTAAGTGTTTTATCAAGAAAATACATCCATGTCTGGATACAAGAAGGTAGAGGTCGATCTGGCACAGATGTAAATAGGGGTAAAAACCAAAAACACCGCTTTGATCTAGACTCAAACGAGAACTGGTATAGGACAACGAGCCTTACTGCACTCTGGGTTACGACACTCCCGGGGGATATGTTTGGTTAATCTAAAGATTTTTATGAATTATTATGAAG
Source organism: Viscum album (assembly GCA_963277665.1). NCBI lineage: Eukaryota > Viridiplantae > Streptophyta > Magnoliopsida > Santalales > Viscaceae > Viscum > Viscum album. The sequence continues at coordinate 202,087,226 of OY728144.1, forward strand.
GAATTATAGAAAAATGTAATTCTCTAAGCATGATGTTTTAAGACATAAAATCCTTTTTAGTTAAAAGATTCGTAAATGAAATAAGTTTCTCATGAAGGGTTTATTATTTTGGAAAATGTCCCCATCGTCTAGGAATACATTGATTTATTTCATGAGGAGTTACCCGGACCTCCCCAAAAAATAGAGGTAGAGTTATCCATTTAACTCATACCTAGATCTCATCTGATGTCAAAGACCCCCTATAGGATGGAAAATGTGGAGCTATAGGAATTAAAGAAGAAAATCCGAGATCTTTTAGAGAATGGGTTTATCCGACCAAGTGTGTCTCCTTGGGGTGCACCAGTTCTCCTTGTGAAGAAGAAGGACGGATCGATGTAGCTATGAATTGATTATAGAGAACTGAATGGGATCACAGTGAAGAACAAATACTCTCTTCCAAGAATTGATGACTTATTTGACCAACTTCTTGGGACTGAATTCTTCTCTAAGATTGATCGTTGTTTTGGTTATCATAAATTGAGGGTAAAGAATGATGATATTCTAGAAAACTTCATTCCTGTCAAGATATGGGAATTATGAGTTTTTTGTTATGCCCTTCAGACTGACAAATGCACCTGCTATTTTTATGGATCAAGACTAAGTTGAATTTATAAACTTATGTTTTATCAAATGGATATCCTTTTTATAATTAAATGATTTTGTGATTAAATGATAAATGTTATTTTGGATGATGTTTTCTCTTTTGGAGTACTATATGCCTATGGGAAATAAAATACTACAGGATTTGAATTGAGGATGAGTGGTTGAAATTTTTTTTCTAAGAATTTATGTATTTATTGTGAACATATGGTGATTTGGGTTATTTCATTAAAATGATGTACCTAGCATAGAGAATATGTGAATAGGTTAATTACACTTTATTATGAGACTTTAATAGTAGTCGATGTTATTTAGAGATAAATTGTAAGATTTATTGGGGAAGACTATGTGATTAAATCCTTCTAAGTTTTGGGTTCCAATCTTAGTTTGGATTATTTAGAAGAATTTTATGGATGATTGTGTATTGAATGGTCTTTCTGGAACATTGGATACTTTTGTTGAATTTTTGAGATTAATAGTCATATTTATTTTTGTAATGGATTATCCTTTATGTGGATTATATGATCTCGTACTAACCATTTTAGTTTTAGTTGATGACTAAAGACAATGGAAAAATATAGTTATTCTTTTGTGGATTATGTGATTCTCTAAAAGATGATTCTTGTGCTTTTGATGAGACCAAGTCTTTTTGAATTCTCATTGTTTGGATAAGAGATTATTCTTGGTGGAAACTTATTAAGGGATGAAACTCTACATGAAGGTAAGTATATTTCCTTATGTTTTTATTCTATGTAGTAAATGAATTCCTCAAAATTATTAAAAGGAACATAAAACAAAAACATTGTTGGTTTAAATTTCCTACTCGGTAATCAAATACTATTTAAAACATCTTAAGTTTGTGGTCTTCTTATGGTTAATTTTCTCCTAATCATGTTTTCTATCACTCTCCATCATAACTTGACCCTTTGCTTTCTCTTCCATATCCATGTTTTCCTACATGGAATCCTAGTATGAGTTTACTCGGGTGACCTCTGTACTTCCCTTTCTTTCTTTTAAATTAATAGTTTTATTGACTCTTTTTTTTGATGTGGTACTTTCAAAGAAATTTCCAAGGCCAATTTTAAAATTGTGAGGAAGCAATTTCTTAAGTGGGGAAGAATGTAACAACCTAAAATTTTGAATAAATTTTGTTTTCTAACTTTGTGTGTTATTTTATTTTATACTCAACAAAACTATTTCATTTAATAAAATGAGTATAATTAAAATGAGTCCGTTGGGTTTTGACTGTTATATGACTGTTGGTCAATATGACTGTTGGAAACCAAATGTTGTGATTATTGTCTATAAATTCAAGTGATCTTGGTTAATTAATATAGAAAGAAGATTTGATGGCCCCATCCAGTAGTCTCGGGCTGATCGAATCCCATCTGAAGGAACTCAGGAAGGAGCTAGCACCTTTGGGATTTTCCCTGGACCAAACCCAAGCCGAACATCATCATGTGAAGCTGGAACATAATCATCTTTGCGAGAAGTTCAAGATAATAGAAATCACTACTCGGGAAATGTTGGCAGAGCCGCCCAAAGATTCTATCACCCTAGAACACCTTACTCTTAGTTCTTATGATGGTGTTATAAGGGGCTATATAATGTGACCGTAACTGCCTTGTGTAATCCTTTGATTTAAATAAAAAACGTGATTTTTTCTTATGGTGAAGTTTGTGAATTTTCAAATGTCCGGATAAATATAATATGCATATTACTGATGAATTTTAGAAAAAAGATATTTTAAAAATATTTATGTAAAGCTCAAATAATTAATAATGTGTAATGATTTTCAAAAAATGGTCATCTAGAGTTATGTTCATTAAGAAATTTAGAGTCTAATAAGATCAACTTAATTTTTGATGAATAGTAAATTATCAATAGTGATTTTACGCTTATGATTAGTAATGTGATCAAATGGATTAATTAACCTCACATAAGAAAGTATTAATATAATCTAGGCACCTTGATTAAGTAATGTGATTCAATAAAATAGGTAAATAACCGTTCCAGAAAGTATTGGTTAAGTATTAGTTTTTTCAGGTGAATAGTGTTTTTTATTTTAAAAATGAAATTTAAAATATTTAGAAAATTATTTTCATAAAATGTAGTTTATTTTTGAAATCAGAGCATCGATATTTGGTTAAGGTGAATTTTTGGGATTTTTCTGAGAAAGTTGAATTTTCAGTGAATAGTGAAAATACAGTTTTTTGAGTTACGGGTGTTTAATGACATCATTAAGGATGTAATAAATATGCAATAATTCTGGTAGGATCATGAATAGTAATATAATGTATTAGGTGTCCCAGGTGGCTAATACCATGGGAAAATACCATGGGCAGGCCCATGGTTTTTCCAATACCACTGATGAGGTGTCCCTTGGCAATTAATGATTTGTCCCCTCACTTCTCCTACAAATACCAAGCCTTTCCCTCATTCATTTCATTTCCATATCCTCCCACAACGAATTTATGGTCTCTTTAACTCCCAAGTAGTCCTTCCAAGGTAACCTCAAGCCTCCCAAGGTCCTGAACATCATGCTTTCGAAGTTACTCTTCAAGGTAAGGGATCCTTTCACCCTCCTCTTTTAAGTCATGACTTCGTTTTTGTTGTATCTTATAATTTCCATCTCTTTATGTTGATTTTATGTTCCTATATGTTCTCATTTATTTCCATTTCATGTCTATTTTTTTTGATACATTTTCTGCTCTCATCAATTTTTTCTAGAATATTTAAGTGATGCCATTAGGCTACCAAATTTTTTCGTAAAAGAAACTGCATCTTCTCTTTTCTTTCATGTTTCCTTTTTCTTGTGGTATGTCATTAAAATATCCATAACATGATCTTATTCAGTACCCATACTGTATTATGAGTTATTTATGAGTGGGTGGCCCTTGTTCCCCCTCTTTTCAATGTTTTCTAAAACAGTGTTATATAGCCGTTATGCTACAGAAATTTCATCTCAAGATTGCTAACTCTTTCTCTCAAGAAATTCAATTTTTTATTTATGTGAACACCCAAACATATTTAGTAACAATGGGTGTTCATAAATATATAAATATGATATATTTGATTTTGTAATTGACATATATATAACCCTCACTCCCTTTACATGGGTTATAAATGATATAATGATCTTATTTTTAAGCTCTTTTTAAACGTTAATATTTTGACATGAAACCCATTTACTTGATTCCATTTGGGTTATTTATGAAATTTTTTATTATGATCTATGTGTATTACATGTATTTAACGACATATTAAGGGTGTTCCATGATATCCCTCCAATTCATTGGGTAAAAATTTAATCTATAGTGATGACTAGTTTCCGGATACCATGGTGAATAACCTTGGTAAATTTTATGACACCTAGGGGATGGACTTTGGTGATATGTTCATGAATTTATAAATGAAATGTTATAGCCACATATTCAAGTTATGATTCAAGTTACATTCATTATGATATTCCTCTTCTTTCATTTCTCATGTCTTTATGTTTTTATTCATTTTTTTGTTGATATCAAAAGTACATTGACTCCCTTGATTACCCTTACCGGGCCTTCTTCTCACCCTTTCCATTGATGTCTGTCTCCAAGATACGAGATTCAGTAAATGTACATAGTATGAACCTATGATGAAGTTGTAAAAGTGGTTTAGAAGAATTTTTTATGTTGTTTTCGTGTATTATATTCCTAATTTCCAAGACACTAGACTTTAAAGATCCTCTGTATTTAAAATGTAATGAAAAGTTTTGTATTAAAAAGGTGGTTTGTCATATCATCCATGTATAGGAGTGTGGTTACCCATACAAGAAATCACCTCATCTTTACCCAAGGATAAATTCTAGGGATTCTAAAACCATCATATTCATGTGTTGATAGAATGTGTATCCCACAAGAAGGATCAATGGAACATGCTTGAGGCACCCAAACAATATCTGAATCTTGATAGACTATCCATTACACTATATGGATCCAAGGAGTGTGTCCAAGGAATCCAAAACCATTGTATGAGGCTCAAAAACATGAGCTAAGGATCATATCATATGCATATAATGTGTCTTAGAAGATCATAGTGCGTAATTTATCCCACCCATAATATCTCATGAAATTTGCCTCATTAGGGACGACATCCTTCCTCAAACCACCCAAAAACCCGAGGTTGGCCTCTCAAGTTCACTTCATATCCTTTTCAAATCCATAATTGGGTTTTATAATAGATTTAGGTTCTATATATATAACCACATCATGACTACCCATCTACTATACACACCCTCTCTAGGGTCAAGATCTTTTTGGGGCACTCATTGGGGTCCCCTTGGTCTCATTAGTCATGGAAACCCTTCATGGGGTCCCCTCATCTTATAAACATTTCCTAATATAAAAACCGGGGATCAAAGTTAATCATGTCCCTAGGTATCATCGTTATCACATCATGAAATTGTTGGAATCATAGGATAAACCTCACTTGCATTGGTCATTGGAGATGTTTGTAGGAACATCTCACTACCTAGATCATCGTAGGTTGGTTCTCTCACTCAAAACATCTGTATTCTCTATAGGGTCTACAAACCCATGTAATAATATCTCAACGGGGTGGATCACTCACCCCAAGGTCATTTCAACCAGATCTAAGTATCTAAGGCTTATCAAGGGTCCACCTGTCCACTTCCTTGGTCATCCATATTGATTCATGCCTCACCTCCACCGTGAGTTTAGTATGGAAACCTATAATAAGGAAAATATTATTAAATTACAATGATGATACCCACCAGGTATCCCCTAGCTAGTAGAAGGTTGGGCCACCACAACACCAATCCCACCAACAATAGGCTAGGTGTTGGTGAAAAGCACTAAGAAGGAATAAAATAAAATGGGATTCCTTTCCTAACATACCTGTATGGATGCACCCATACATCCCCATGAAATATTTTAGAGGAATAATAAAATATAGTAACAAGTAGAGTAATCCATAAATGCAATAAAATTTATTAAATACATCATAATATGATATAATGAAACAAAATTCAAAAGGGGGAAAAATAAACATCCAACCAAAAATTAAGACATAACCTAAAAATAGTAGGAAAAAAATAAAACTAAGAGTGCATGAATAATGATATCCAAGATTGTGCTCTAAAAGTGGTTAATGCACCCATGAATCACTATGATCCACAAAAATTACCATAGATCACTCCATCATATTCATATGATACAACTCATGTGGGAAAAACCCAATGCATGGGAAAGTATATGCATACCCAGTATGACACCCTAAAACCCAACGAGGAACTGATAGAGAGATATATAAATAAGGATTTACCTCAACCCAAAGTAAGGGGGAAACCAGAACCGAATAGATACACATATATACTCATAAAAGGAACCCCAAAGGGAGAGAAATGGAATCTCAATATCACATCCTAAAAAATTTAACGAGTAATCTGAGAGGTCCAAAACTCCATCACGAATCTTCTGCATCAAGTGAAACCTCACCAAAATATGTGTAGAGAGGCTCAGACTTCTCTATTACAATCCATAGATAAAGGAGCCACAACTTCTGTGGAAGACTTGAATACCGTTGGATATCAAAGAAGGGGGAGTAAAACTTCATTAATAGAGGACCCACACCCATTTCATGGGTGTGATGACTCTACCTATATAAAGAGTATGGGGAACCAGTTCCCTACAATGATAGGGGAGTACTAACTCAAAAATATCTCTAATTATCCTACCTTGATCACAATCTTTTTCAAAAATTCCCTAAGGAAGCAAATCACTCAGATCATCTCGCATCAAGTCCCATATTCCACAATAAAGGCCACCATAATTTTCTTGAGGTAAAACTACTTAGGATAGGCTTCTCATGGGACAAAATCTAATTTCAATAAAAGTAGGTATGAGAGGAAGAATTTGAAGGAGGGAATATGTGGTGTGTATGGGGGTCCACAAGGTGTGCGAGCCCACTTCCTTTCCTAGACATGTTATTCTCTGGACATGTATTGGAATCCATTTCATCATACATGGTCTTTACATGAGGTAAATGGAATGTCTTAGCTTCTTAGGGCTTGCATGTTTATATATGGAAGTTCCTGCATACTTTGGACTATGCATGTGCACTGATTCATGTACTAGGCCATGCCTAGGTACGATTCCATGCCCATGTACTCCCTGACTACATGACCTCCTAGACCTATATAGATGGTACTTGGCCTGACTACCTAGGTAAGATCACATAGCATGTGGGTTTAACCACACAACATGTGATACTGAACTATTACCAAAACCCTTGCTCCACATTCATATAGGTACATGTTTTGCATTATTCCAAGATACATAGAGTGTAGTATCATTTTTCATTGAATACTCAGTTTCTTTTTGTATTTTCTAGTTCAAGCCTTGAAACTAAGTATCTCTCTTATTGGCCTCTATAAATATAAGGAACAATCCTCCAGTTATTGTTTCCTTTCACTTGATGGCCAAAAAATTGAATCCAACCATCCCTTTGAAGCCCTCATACATCTCGTGACACTCCCATTTCCCATCATCACTTTTGGATCCCATATCCATAAAGTATCACCTAAAGTACACCCCTATCCATCTGAAAAACACTAATCCATTCATTGGTTACCAAAATACCATGAATTTGGGGGGATCAATCACACTTAAACCTACCCCGACAATGTCAAACTGCAACCATGTGAGCCAATGATGAAGAATATGAAGAATGATTGGGGGAAGACACAATTAAAGGTTCAAGTGTCGTAGGAAAAGATTTCAAATATGATGATAATAAATCATGGATATCCATTGTAAGATCATGGAAAATAAAGAATAAAATAAATTAAAAGATTAATTCATACACTGGGCTCATGCAAAGGTCATGCGATCACTAAACCAATAATGTATGTGATAATACATACTTTAATAATTTAATCAAGAGGAAAAAACCACAAAGGATGAGTCCTACCTATATTGGGATCGATTGTTAGTGAGGATCTCATTTTCCTATAAAGGAGAAGTCGTGTTGTGTTCACTACCTCTCGATCCACCTCGATCAGTTCACCCACCTTCCACCAATGCGATCTGCTAATGAAGAAAAATTAGAGATCCTCTCAATACTTCGGGATTATGTGGATAAAACTAGATAATTTATATAATTAGGTATTTATATTGTTAATTACGTTGTGGTAATTTAAATTAAAATAATAAAATTTATTTATTTATTTTCTTTAAATGCACCACTAATTACTACCTTAGCTTAACGTCTGGCACCAAACAACCATATGCCACACCTAGGGTAACCCCAACATTATAAACTCAAAAGTGGTATGAAATGTAAAATCTAATACTAAATTTGGGAGTCATTCCTCTATTTTTGGAAAACTATGTTTTGATGATATAATTATTTTTAATATTTTTTCCAATATCTATTATGGGCTCATCGGGCCACTTAATCTCACACGATATCAGTTCTTGGTTCTGAAAATATTCCCAAAAATATTCGATTGTATATCAAGGGGAAAAAATAAGGTTACCACATTCTCAACTCCTTCAAGGATTTTCTCCCATAAAATCATAATCTAAATGAAAAGGTGGGATAATAAGCCAAAATATAGCTCTATTTCTCAAAAGAGCTCCCCTACATGATCCTTTTTACCACAACACCCAAAGTAAGGGAATGGTCCATCCTCATAGTATACACTCCAATTAATCCTTGATCACCACTGAGTACACTATGTACATGTATCCATACCTAATTTTTTCTCACCCCAATCAATAATTTTCATAAGATCATCGATGTATCTCCTCATCTATGACACATGTAAGATTTCATGAACCCACTTCAGTAGTGGGTGTAGTACTAGGTAGTTAGAAACCTCAACAACCTTACATAGGATCTTGAGATGACCGATGAACCGTGGGGATAAATTTCATCCCCAGTCAAACCTCTACAATCCTCAACAAGGGGATACTCATCTGAAAACATGGTCTCCATGATCAAATTACAAGTTTATATGACATCGATTTTTATAAGATTTATATCATCTCTGGGATTTTCTCATGCACTCATGGATCACTTGAACCTTCTTCATCATTACTTGAACAATCTTTGGACTATGAATAAATGTATCCCAAAACACAGTCCAATATAAGGGTGAAATGAATGGTCTCTTATAAAGGGTCTCAAAAGTTTCCATGCTAATAGTAGAGTGATATATGTTATTATAAGAAAACTCTAACAGTAAAATGTGATCCTCATAGCTTTTGAAAATTTATAACATGTGTGCCCTCAACATATCCTCCAATAGTTATATAGTTCACTTAGTGTACCCATCCATTTTTGGTAAAACACTATACATATCCTCAAATATGTCCCAAATTCCTCTTACATGCCTCTCCGCAATCGTGGAATGTACCACACATCACATTTAGAGATAATAATTGAGGCTCCCCCATGGAGTTAGATGATATCCTGCAGATAAAACTACCCCAAATTATCACCCAAATTCTTCTCCCCAATAGATAAGAAGTGTGACGACTTCATAAGTTGTCCAACAATTTCCCAGATTGAATCATATCCTATCACTATCAATAGAATCTCCATCACAAATTCCACAGATAAGAAATCCCATTTCCACTTCGGGATCTGAAAAGGTTGTTTCAAACCTAATGAAACATTGTGATCATCCTATACTTATTTACATATAAGAAACCAAGAGATGAACTTATCTAGGCTTCAACTCATGCCATCCCACCAAAATAGCCACTTATGTTCATTTTAAATATTCTCTATTCTAGGATATATATCGAAAAGAGAAGTATGAACCCCCGTCACCACCTCATCACACATCACAATAAGAACCACCATTCATCCCCAAAAAAGGATGGCATGCTCCCCTCCTTCAATTAATTCATTTGGTGTAACCGTTGAGGGTATCTATTCATGAAGCACCTCACAGTTGATGTCTTACAACTGAGCCTCTCTGATATGATAAAGGGGCATAGAAGAAAACACCATAGATTGAAGAAAATTTGTAACCCTATCATCCACCAGGATTATCTATAAAGAAAAAAAAATAGATGCCACCTCCACCAAGTGAAAATGTGAATTCTTACTAATGGAATCTACCATCACGTTTCCCATTCCAAGAGTAGAGACTATATTGAAGTCATGTTACTACATGAATTCAAACCAATTTGTTTTTCTTTTTTTAAGATCCTGCTGTGTTGAGATATAATTGAGACTCTGGTGCCATGAGTAGAAAATAGTTTTCCCTCCCAGAATATAGTTCCTCAACATATTTGGATTTAAGACTACCAATACCAAATCCATGTCATTAGTATAATTGTTATTTTTGCGGGGTATCAAACACCTTGACCTATATATGATCACCTCTCTCCCCTAAATCCACACACACCAGATCCATGTTCTAAAGGCGTCACATAACACTATATAATACATGCCCCTTCTAATAGTTTTAACATAAAAGCACTGGTCATCCTTGACCTCAACCCCATGAAGGCTCTCTGACACAACTCAATCCATGTAAACAAATTCCCTTTCAATGTTAGAGTTGTGAATGGGGATACAATCCTAGATAAAATTTCCAAAAACCTTTTTTAGTATACAATAAAGATAATAAATATATTTACCTTTATCACACTTTTGGGAGGAACCAAGGAAAGAACCATATCAATAATATCTTTTCCATATCTAAACCATGATTATAAATTACACAATGCAGATTGTGAACCTCACAGACCCATAAATGGATCTTTGAAATATTACCATAAAGATGGTTCTCTTGGAGTAAGAATAAAACTATTCTCAAGTGCTCCACATGATCCCCCTCTAATGTAGAGTAAATGAGTTTGTCATCAATGAATACAATGACAAATCAGTCTAATTATGGGTGTAATATAAGGTTTATCAATGTCATACACACTAAATGGGAATTTGTTACACTAAAAGGAATCACTAGGAACTCATAATGTTCATATCAATTTCATAAATCCATATTAAGAATATAAACCTCATGAAACCTAAAATGGTGGTAGATTGACAAGAGATCGATCTTTGGGAACCAACTCATGCTAAAAAACTAGTCACAAAGGTCATAAATCCTCGATAAACATTACATGTTATTTAACATTTCCTGGTTCAGGTGACGAAAATCAGTATAAAGGCTCAAGCTCCCATTTTATTTTTTCACAAAAAAACACTAGATATTCCCAGGGAAATGCAATGGATTTTCTAAATCCATTCTCTTGAAGGTCCTCCAAATACAATCTCTGATAACAGATCTCAACATTGATCCATATGATATGTCACTAAAGATATCACTATTATCCCCAGGGTTTAATTGGATGAATAATTTTATTTCCTGAAATGGATGTAGTCTCGTAACATCCTCAGGGAAGATGTCCATATAGTCCTCAAATAACAAAGGATTCAAGTACATGAAGATATCACTAAAAAAGAAGATAAACTTTTCAAATTATAGGGGATGTGTTGTAACTTCTTGATCACAAGAACCACTCAATAAACCATGGGATCTCTCTCGCCCATAATGGATAATCTCATCCAATCCTTCTGAAGAAATATACCTCTTATACTATGATAATTAATATGGTTCCGAACTATGGAAAATAATTCTATACCCAAAACATTTTCATAAGGTTTTATCAGATGACCAGTAGGTCTTATGTAATCTATCTCCACCAAGATCTAACATGCACTATTGGAAGATATGTGATATCATAGAATTTCTCCCTATAGTAATGTCCATTCATAGTTGTTGGGAAAATGTTTTGAGTAGAATCTCTATCAACCAGACCAAGAATAAATAGATGAATTAATGAATCAAACCTGGGTCTATTAGTACTAATGAAAGAGTAGAATAAATAAATATCATACCTCATATCATATCATGTATTTTCTAGTCATAAACCATCATAGTGTAAAACTTACCATGTCACCAATATCCATAATCCTAAGCCCGATGAGGGATACCTAGTGTTGGTGGTGGTATGAGATATTTGTGTCATCATCCACCAACATTTCCCCACCCTGGAGCTTATCATGTTTCTATTCCAGAACAGTCTACTTGTGGGACACCCTGGCCACATCTCGAAGATCCTTAATCATAATGAAATATCTATTGTGTGGTCCCATCCACTATATTTATATCCAGCAATGTGTGATGGGTTGGGAAATCATGAGCTATGTGAAATCAACCATTTAAATCATTTAATAACCCTTATATAGGATGGTTGAAACCTCTGCATAATCCCTTAGTTGAAGATCCTCATATATGAGTTTGAGATTGAGAAGTCATCCTCTACTAATACCTCATCATATGATTCCTTATACCTACTTTAGAAAACTAAACTACATGTTACCCACTGCTGAATCCAACCATCCAACATCTATATAATAGGATTATCTCAATCACTAGTTCCCACTCTAGAACATCAACAAAAGAGGTTAGGTATAAGAAGATCACAATTTATTGAATGTCTCTGTCGAGTCCTTGATTGAACTTTTTATCCCGAAATAATTCATCTCAAACCATATCAAGGGAGTAACAAGTAAGGTTGATAAACCTTGTGATATACTCAGAATCCATCATACTACCCTACTATAGCTCAAAAAGAACCTGGATTCAGACTCACTAAAAAAATGAAAGATGTTACTCCTCATTAAAAAACTAATGGAAGTCAAACTAAGAGATTATAATGTCATCATCGGATTGCATAACCAAATTCCACCCTTTACCGACTTCTCCATGGAATAAACTATATCTTATTAAAACAATTTGATTTGTGGGGGTCAGAATGATCCTAAAGACTCAGATCACTGAATCAAGCTAATCCAACACTTCTTGAGGATTTATCTCACCAGGGAACCTCATCATCCCCTAAAGATAGAACACATAGAGTGTGTTTAAATGACATGCATCATCAACCATAATTGTTGGTACTAACTACTGCACAATAGATGAGGGTGATGCTCTCTGACTTCCTAGAGGAAACCCCTCATGGGATGGACCATGAATTGAGGCCTCATCACTCATCAGATAGTCATCATGATGCTGAATCGTTAACCTGGATGACTATCTTTGTGATGGAATCCTGAATGTGATTAAGACATATTGTGGTCATATGAGCATATACATATATGGGTATTTGACTCAAAATGGATTGTCAAAGGACTCAATTCTATATAATGCACATACCATTGTTCCCTATAACCAATATCTCAGTATTCCATGTTGAAAATATATTAATTAGATCCTTCGTGAATGGATATGTCGGCTAACACACCAACACTGTGTTTTGTGGCTTGAAACATATAATCAAGATTCTCTGAAACCACTGACCAAAGTCCTAACAAATACCTCATAAGGGAAAAACATCAAAAACTATCCAATGGAATTTAATACTCTGATACTGCTCAATAATAACCCGACCCACTAGGTCCCACCTGGCTGGTGGATGGATGGGTAACCACAACCCTAAGCCCTCCTCTAATAGGCCAAGGGATACCTATAAGCACCAAGAAGGAAATATATAAAATAGGAGGCCTTTATCTAATGTACATTTATGGTCAAACTCATCTGTATCTATAAAATAGTGCAGATGAATAAAAAATATAGTTACATATAGAGTAATCCATGCATGAAATAACCTATAGGGAATACATTATAGTAGTATATAATAAAACGGAAGTGAAAAGTGGAAAACTACACATCCAACTAAAAATGAATTCTCAACAAAAAAATAAAAATATAGAAAGAGGAGAGATTTATGCTCCTAATCTCCAAGCTCAACCACCGTACATAGTAAATGAACCTAGGTATCACTATACTCCACCAAAGCTTCCAAGGATACATCCATCATGTACGTAAGACATGAAACATACATGAAAGTCCCTTGAAGGGTTGAATTTATAAATAACTTGTAGGAAACCCTGAAAACAGAAGAGGGAGAGATAGACATATACAAAAATAGTATCCAGATTAACCCAATGAAATAGGGAAATGAAAACCCAACAGATACACATATATGATAAAAAAGAAACCCATATGAGAGAGAAAAGGGATTTCTATCTCATGGCCTAACTAAAGTGGAATAGTAATCATGATACTCTAATTGCACATCCCTAATTATCAAAATCAAATGAAACCTCACAAAAATATGCATGAAGGGGCCCACTCCATGTTACTGTGTTCCCCAGATGAGGTAGCCACAACTACCATGGTGTACCTGGATACCATATGAGTTCAAAGATAGGGGAGTACCACTCCATAGATAGGTTACAAATGCCCAGTGTAGGGGAGTTTCGACTCTACATGTATATAGAGTATGGGGAAACCTTGACTTGGTGAAAAAGGGGAGTACTGATATAGATATATCTCTGATGATCCTTATATGATCACATACATCATTAAGCATCACCAAAGTAATTATCTCACTCAGAACATATCACATTATATCTAATATTCCACAAAAAAGGAAACCATCACTTTGTATGTGGAAAAAACCCATGATAGGATAGTCATAGGATAACATCTGAGTCCAAATGAAGGAGATATAAGATGAAGAAGTTGAAGTAGGGATTAAAATATGTGTATGGGGGTTCACACATTATGTGACCCCACCTGGTCACCTAGATGTGTTCTCCTATACACATTACTTTAAATCCTTGTCATCATACATTGTGTGTACATGTAGTACATGGTATGAATAATCTGATAAGGGATTTCCCATGTAATTCTGGTAATGTCCAAATACAATTGGTTGTTCCCATGTACCTAGCCATGATTGGGGACTGGTGCATGCATGTGTACTCCTTGAGTACATGACGTTGTATCCTACATGGGGTCCTTGTCATGTGTAGTTTTCCCATGAATTGGAATCTTGGGTAGGGTCATACGGTGTGATTTTTTGGCCACAAGTGCGTGATCCATAAATTTTCCCAAATCCCAAGAATCATAGCTTAGGGGATGTGTGTGGGAGTACATGCCATGTGATCCTCCGAGATACATGATGTATAGTCACGTTTTTCATTGAATCGTCATATCCTTCATGATATTTCTAGATCTGACCATTCCATCATGGATATAGCCTATTGACCTCCTATAGTCAAAGGAACAAGCCTCTGAATATTGTTTCCTAACCTCTTATGGATGAAAAATGGAATATGGTGATTCGCTCAGGGTCACCATGGGTCTCATCACCCATTTCTTCTCATGGATCCCAGATCCATGATGTATCCCCGAAAATCAACCCTGATCCATCCACAAAACAATTCTCCATAAATCATTCACCAAACCAACAATAATATAGGGGACTAATTAGGCTTGAACCCACCCTGCCAATGTTGAACCATGATCCTCTGGTCCAACGATGAAGAACGCAATGAACTTGGGTGGAAAAGACACAAGAACAAAGGTGAAAAAATCATTGTCCAAGCATTATTGGAAAATGAGAATAAATATGGGGTATCTAAGGTGAGAAAATAGAAAATGAAGAATAAAACAAATTAATTAGATTAATTCATATAATGGTCTCATGTGAAGGATGTTAAATCATCAAAAAAACAAATCAGATTATAATACATGCCATTAATATTTAATCAAGAGTGAGAAAATCACAATTGAGAGTCCCACAATGACTGGGATCGATCATTGGAGTAGAATGTGTTTTCTAACAATGGAGAATCCCCATTATGTTCGCTGCCTTTCGATCTATCTTGATCTAATCACTCGTCATCCTCTGATGCGATCTACCAATGAAGAGCAATCAGATCTGTTCTCAATCCCTCAATGGATTATGTGGATCAACCTGATGAATTTATATAATGAGATATTTATATATTTAATTAGGCCATGAGAATTTAAAATAAAACAAATAAATTTAAATATTTTTTTTAATTAAATGCACAGTAAACAACTCCCTCTACTGGACATCTGTTTATTACAAACATTATGTCATGTCTAGTGTAAACCCCATTTTCCATACCCAACTATGGTCTCATATCTCTGAGTTGAGACTTTTTTGTAGTTATTATAAAATTATATAAAAGTTATGAACTTTTGATATAATTATATTTAATATTTTTATAATATTAATTCCATGCTCACCAGGCCTTCTAATCTCATGTTGTCTTATAGCACGTCTCTGCAAATATTCCATCATATTTTCCAATGTATTATAATGTAAAAATTAGGCCACTATATTCATAATACAATTACACACCTCAAGGGGACCATGTATCTCAAGGTGAAAAAAATAATTAATTCCTCGTCCATGGATGACCAAATCAAAAAGTCATTTCAAAAGGGTCCAACAAATCCCTTGGATCCTTTTTCTATCTATCCATAGGCCATCAATTTTTTTAAAATAATATATAAAAGATAAATAGGTCAAAAACACTTTGTGTTTAGACCACATAACACAATCATCATAAATATATTGAAAACATATCATAGGTAAATGTTCAGGGAAGACCTACCTAAATTCAGAGTAATTCCCTTTCTAATTCACCACATGATAGCTCTCTCTTAGGTTCATCTAAGACTAACTAGTCATTTTATATCATTGCGATGACATGTCTCAAACCATGAAATAAAAAAATTATAATGAAAAATTATAATTATTTAACCATTTTAGAATTAATTCCAATGTAATTATAATAGGAATGACTTCCCAAAAGCTCACGGGGAAAACTTGTCGAACCAAAACCACAACAATCCACTTATGATAGGTTTGTGTAATAATTTTTGATTACAACAAGAGAAAAATAAATTTATATCATAACAAATTAAATAATAAATTTCATTTAATTTAATCCAAAATCCATCAAAAAAATCCAAATAGATACATACCTCAATCATAACACTGGGTAAGGGTGTGAAAACGTTTTCCCAAGACATCTTATAGCTAATACAAATGATATCCACATACAAAATTGGTTTATTCCACTATGATATTGTTTAATCAATTTCAAAAACCTAATTAGAGAAAATTAAAAAACATTAGAAATAGGAAGAAATTTATAATAGAGGATAGGGATGAATAATATCAACTTAAACACTGAAGAATAGCATCCTAAATCATCCCTAATAAATTTGAATCATAGTATGAAGGAGAGGGGGTCAATAGGTTCATGTGTACATTAGTGATCAAGGAAGAGAGTCAAAAACAACTAAATATATGAAGGGGAAATAGAAAATTCATAGTTTTTTCAGAACATTATTGGGTATCAAAATAGCTTATTCCATATTGTAGCCCTATGTATCTCACTGTTGTCCATAGGGACTCTCCCAAAGAACCACACCTAGTATGGGTGAAATACCAGGAAATTAAAACATTTTTACTTATCCATTTTCCATAATAAGATCTTCTAATCAAATTAGTCATGAAAATTACCCAAACCCAGATTCTACGATGTGCTGGATTTCCATGGCATCATGCCCATCCAAGGCACCACAACCTCCACCATAGCAATAAGAGCCTTTTCATTACTCAAAAAATTGCACCACACTATCTCTTAAAAACCATCATAATCTCTATGGTGTGGGGAGTTTTGTATTCATTTGAAAAAGAAATACCAAGAGAACTACAATGTAACTCCAATAATCATATCATACAAGTGCCCCATGTGCCTCCCAAACCTCCCAAACAAACTTCTTAGCTCCCGCTAACATCCAAAACACCTTCCGATCCAAGAAATAAGTCTAAAAACATCTCCCCAAGCGGCTACAAACATTTAATAAATGATATGAAGACTATATTTAATAATAACCTTTCTTTGGAAACCATGAATTCAAATTTCCATGGAATTTTAAAGCCCATACAAATGCGAGCCTTTATAGGTGGATCCACCACCACTCTCCAGTCATAGAATTAAGTCTCGAATTTATTTCCCAACCCAATTTTATTATTATTTAATTCTCTAAAATACCTAAAATAATACTTGTCTTCATTCACTTCAGGTTTCCAGATTTTTCCCCCATTTGAGAAGCATAGAGTTATTTTATTTTTTAAATTTATTCTTACCTGAAATAACATTTTTTTATTGATCTATAAAATATTTTCACTCTTGGTTTTTTTCTCTAATGTCATTGATTTTTCTAGATAACCTAGATATATTATCAATAAATCATTAAGGACGTGAATATCCTCCATGTGGAACTCTTCTTTAGAGCATCATATTTTTAAATTGGAATCAAGGATGATTTTACCTTTTCATTTTAATCTCATTTTATTTGGAAAAAGTGTTCAAACATCTGACAACCTAGTATCCAGTATGGTTTCACCTTCCATACATTATTTTATAATATTTTACTTTTCCCTTCTAAGGTATATTCTCAAATTCTATATCAAATATTTTTTACACTATGTAAATATTCTTATGCATCTCCTTTTTTGATGTATTATTGATTTCCAAATTTCACATTCCTGATTTATTTTCCATGTATTTTGAAAACAATTACATCATATATCCTCTCTTAAAAAAAATATATGAACCTTATTATGTCTATTGTGACATATTTCTGATTATTTATCTTTGGTTAACTTTGTTCAACACTCTTTTTTGTTGGTTTCCCAAGGAAAAATTGACCTCAGCTTCATTCATGTGATTTCTAGTCTATATTGGCTCTCCCTTATCATCAATATATTAATGATATATAGTAGTGTTATTCAAAAGTTCATCCTAAAAGAGACCAACTCTATTATATATCTTGTTGAAATTTTTTATGTGATTCATATATGATCTTAAAAGAAAATTTCTGATTTTATCTATGAATCATATCCAAAAATTCTATTTATAATTTCATCTTTTCTTCCCTTTTATTATACCCTTCTCTAACTTCCAAAAGAAGAAATACTATGACAATAATATTTGTATATATTGTAAAATCTATAGAAACACCAACATCTCCCAATAAACCTTGATTTTCTTCTTGTATGTACATCCTATATAGTCTGACATACTTGTTGTTCTTGGGATGAAACACCAACATTTTTGGATTTATTTGGGTATAAATTTTTATTACATATGACCACATTATTCTTTCACATATTTTTGGGTGTCTCATAATTTTTCTATTTCCACATTTTATAAGAGTTTTTCTTTTTTTCATACACTTTTAGAAAATCCAGACTCATTACCAATAGATCTAACTAGAAAATGGAAAACCTTTTTCATCAAGGATGAGGTGTTAGATTATACACATGTTCCCAATATCTCTTTACCACTAGAATTAATCCATTTTTAGGGAAATATAATCTTTGAAACCATAGTATTAGTATAAATTTCTCAGTCCATTAGGAAGTTTCAACTAGTTTTGATTCCAGATATTCTAGTTTTACTTCCATCTCTATACACTTACGGTTGAGGGTGGTATTTTTTATGTTCCACTGATATCAACAAAAATTACCAAAAATCCATCAACCTCTAATCTTATTCATCATGCATAAAATTTCTATCTTTTAGAGAACTGTTAAGATCCTTCACTTATTTCATTTTCATAACTAGTTGGGAATCATTTAAATAACATTCAATTTGTATAATTGTTCTAATACATGGAATACCATAGTAACAACAACCTTAAACACTTTCTTCTCCAGAAAATTTCTTTAAAATTTCTCATCAATAAAAGTTATGATGTCACTTAAAACTAAATCCATTTTCCCTTATATTTTACTCATCTTGAGAGCATGTTATATCTTCTATCTTTCTTAGTAAATTCCTCTTACATTGAATTAGTTTCCTTCCCTATCTATTATCTCTCATTAAATAAGACCTTTTAATAAATTTATATAGGTAACCATCTTAGATGGAAATTTATTAAAAAAAATTGAAAATTATAGTAGAAATGTCATACTATTCTAATTCCATATACTCACCACTTTTTCAATAGCTTTAATTAGAATAATAAAATAGTTCATTAATAATAGTTTCATCTAATGAGAACAGACCATTATGAGAATATTCACCAAATGGTTGATTCTTATATTTCTCTCATTCTTTATTTTCCCTTTTCTAGTTTAATTATCCTATTTATTACAACTAGGATAAATCTTCCATTTTAGATTCAATATTACCAGAGACATAATTATCAATATGATATTTTTTCCCAACCCTCTAAAATCTATAATTCATATAGGTTATTTTTTAAAAGATATTATATTTTATTAAATAAAAAATGAAAATAATGGAGTATTGGTCAACCGATAAGACGGTATTGGTGAATCATTGGTGATTTTTAAAAATTAATCCCTTTTGATTTACCCACATAGACATGTTCATTCTTCATCCACTCACATTGTGATACTCACAACCTCATCTGAATAATGAAATAAATAAATTATCAAAAAAACATTTATAAGGTTCGGTACAATAAAATACACCTTTTTATAACTAGATATGTGCCCCATCTATGGATTCTCTACTATAATCATTTTGAATGAAATATTTTGTTTTTCTCACACCTACACTTCTAGTGTTTCTCTAGACATATAAATTTTTTCTTCACACAAAAATGTTTCCAACAACATCTCACTATACTCATAGATTCACACCTTTTCATCCTCATGTACCCTAAGACACAAATTTCTCACAATGTTCCACCATATGTTTGAAAATTATCCCATAATGTTACTATTTATAATCTAATAAATAGTTCTAAACATGATACTTATTCATTAATAATATTGGTTTCCTTTATCTTACAACAAAGTATTTGAATGTTAACACCACTTTATGAAAGAAATGTGCTACTTGATCTCCACTTGTAGATAAACTTGATAGATCTATAATATATTTTATCAACAAGATTTCTCACCAAATTCTCAAAAAAAAGGAATCTCTCAACACCAATAAATAAAAACATTCATAACCTATCAGCCATTCCTATGATATTCTTTCTTCTTATTATTTCTCGATTGAATGTATCCACCCGCGCTAGGTGACACACAAAATTATTCTTCAATAATTTATTCAAAAAAAAATGGTGTAAAGCATTAATATATCTTTAGGTTATCCTCATATCATTTTTGCATCATATTTCATCTATTTTCATATTCATCCTTGATAACCCTTGGTTCTTTTTGGATTACACACACACATCCTACAGTAGAAGCTTCTCCCTCCATTCCCCTTATTCCTCTATGATATTATAATTAAATCACATGTATTGGTGGATTCATTAAATAGATCCTCTCACTTATAATATCCAAAAATAGAATATCACCTACTCTTCTAGTTTCATAAAAAAATCATCATTATAAATAGCCACTTCCGGTTATCATGATATTTAATGCATTCCATTTCCACTCAAATAATATTCCCAAAATTACGATAATAAATTTTAATCATCTTTGAAACTATAAAAAATTTATTATATAGATGTCTTGAATTCATATTCCATAAAAAATATCTCCAATAAATATTCACATAAAATCTTACCAAATATATGGAAATATCACACAACACTTCATATTTGTGGCATGGAAAATTCCCTATATGTCTTGAGATATCTCATGAAAAAGTTCTTCCTCGAAGCACATATTTATACACAATAATAATATTTCATTCTTTTCATCTTTCTCCATCTCATACTAGAGTCAATTTGTTTTAATATTTAATCAATTCATATCACAACATAACAATCGAATTTTTTAGTTCTATCATTAAAAGATTTTATAACGTCTTTATAATCTTTTATTTTTAGTCTTAGAGAAAATCCTAGTCATTTATATGAGTTTCCCTTCAACTTCACTCAGATAGTATCATATCACAATGCTATATTTTTTGAAGGAAAAACAAAGATATGATAGAAATTTATAGACATTTTTATTCAAAACCATTAAATTAATTTTCTTCATCCAGAAATATATGAATTTGATCTTAACCACATCATGATTTCATGGATTTTGATAACATCATGATACCTATTACTTAAAACAAAAATCAAGAGTCTTTATATTTTAATTTCATCAGAATTAACAAATTATTGAAACTCTATTTATCATGTTGCTTTGATATTCCCTTTCCAAGGATAAAGACTAGCTCCTGTAGTCATTCACATTCTTGGATCACACACCAATGTAGGTATTCATGATTTTTATACTATTTTTGAAAAAATCGTGTATCACCCCAAATTAATTATATCATTGTTATATTTGAATATAGAAACTTTAATTTTCAACCAACAGAAATCGGGAAATTTCAAGAAGTGTTGAAAGAATATGTTCAATAATTAAACTCACTTAGTATGTATTTATTGGATTATTATAATAAATCCTAATGCTTGGAAAGGATTACAATAGCACTCATAAGACTAATGTTTACAACAAAAGGCTTATTCTATACTCAAATACTCACCCTTATCCATATTTCAAACTATTGAAGGATCATGCTGATGACTTTCACTCAATGTCAAAAGGCATAAACTAATATCTTTTACCAAATTCTTACCTCATTATAAATTTATATGATCTAGAGAAGTCATACAATGAGATCAAAGACTTATGGTGAATTCTTATGATCAAGAGTTATGTTTCATATTATTTCTTAAAATACTTCTTTGAATAATTATGATCACTATGAAGTCATCTATTCCAATATTAAAAGTCATATGTTTATGAATTATCTAATTTTTAGTGAACTCAAACATTTCATCTTTACTTACATAGATTTGAAATAGATCTAGGTATTCTAAAATGTAATCAACCCATCTCAAAAAAATTTCAATTGATTATTAAAATTATAAATTAATTCCAAAATCTTTAAAGTAAATTACCATGGTATTACAACATATATAAAAATCTAATAAGAGTATTCCATTGAATGTTTCTACCAGCTCAGGTACAGCCTTCCTCAAATTATTCATCATCAATCTTAAATAAATTTATCCTTCATCCAATAGTGTGGAAACATTTTATTATTAGAAAAAACATTATATTTAACTCCATAATGTGTTAATAACTTCATTAGCTTACTTAGATTCTACTACTAGTTGGTTTCTTACAAAAACTTCTCTAAAAATTTTAATATAGTACACTATATCCTAAGTAATTATCTAGGAAATGATAAAAAGATTATCCAATCATCCAATGTCTTGGGATACCCTCATAACCGTACTAGTTATATGTTCCTAGGTATTTATATTTTCCGGAATCCCTTTACAACATATGGTGTGAGACATCATTTATATTTCCAATGACAAAATAAGTTTTCTTAGTTATCATATCCATATAGTAATCACATTTATTCTCCATATAGTGGGTGGATACTCGATCTATCACCAATGACCGACTTGCATTATGAAATTTACAAAGAAAATGATGCTCATTGACAATAATAAAAATATAAAACCAGTGGGAATTCAATCATAAAAAAAATAACATATGATCCCACATCCTAAGTATAAGGTTTACATACAAAAAATATACAAGGACTAATTTATCCATATACATGGAAAAGAAAACTCTATATGTCTTGAAATTTATTTCAGTTCAATCCCTTAAAAAGGAATGAATGGGAATGTGTTGAGCAAGTGTTGTTTCAAACAATACGCTATTTTACTAGGGGGATATTGTTTAGAACAATACGCTATCTTTTTATGATGATTTTGATGCTCAAAAATAACATTTGTTTGTTATTATAATGATTTAATCTTAAGTGTATTTTAGGAAATTAATATTCTTTATTTCTCTATTTTGGAAAAATATTATTTCATTTAATCTACGTGGAATATTTGAGAAAGTTATCGAAAATCATTTTAGTGTATTAGAGTGTTCAAGAAACATTGTTCATGCTCTACATGTTCGAAAATCACATTTGCATGTTTTGGAAACATTGTTCATACCCGACATTGAGGAGCGTAGCGTAAGGATGGAATCAGTCATTTACTTTACTGGATATCAAAAAAGTATGGTTAAGCAACCAAACATTATCAAAAAAACCATGATTAAGCAACCATACATTATTAACAAAAGTATGGAAGAAGAACCCTACATTTGGAAGGAACCTTACGTTCGGGATATCAGAAAAGTATGGAAGAAGAATCCTACGTTAGTATAGAACGTTATGTTTGTTTCTCAAAAGTATGGTTCATCAACCTTAATTTTTTAAACAACCTTACGTTGTATCAAAAATTATCGATCATGTACCTTATGTTTAGAAGCTGATAAAAGTATGGATTATATACCGTATGTTTGAGAGTTGAAGAGAAAAATATGGATGATCGACCTTACTTTTAAAGAATGGATGATCAACCTTACATTGTGAACCTTACGTTCAGAGAATGTATGCTATGAAGTTCAACCCTACGTTTGGCGTCAGATATTTATTAAGAAAATGTATTTATGTGTATTATTAGGCTGATTACATGGCAGAATCATAGCCCAAATTTAAAGTGCATCTTTGACTGATTCGAAGCTGTTTATTTGTGATTAAAAGGATCGATTTAAGAGGAGATTTTCATGGAAAATATTTAGGGGAGTTAGGACTTATATGTTATTAAAAAATTTGAATATCACGATTCCAAAGGCGATATTTGTGTATATAAATTTTAAAGGATATTGTTCTTTTACATTCTATATATCTATGATATTTTGTATTACATGAAGAGAGCATAATTATTGAAAATAATATCCAGATAACAAGCTCTCGAGTTTTTCACTGCTACAGTTTACACAGATATATGAGTCACACAGTTCGGCTACAACCAAGATCTATCAAACACTATTTTTTCTAAAGAAGAAGAAGATACACGTTGAAGATTCACCGATTCTACATCGATTATCTATTCTGAATCTACTAATGTTGAATCTTGCTAAATTCATTTCCGGATCTGATGCAACCGTATCGGATCAAAACTATTTCTACATGAAGATCATTCTATCTGAAGGTGAATATCCATTGACTATCAGTTTCATGTTATTGCAGCTATGAATAAAAACTTGAAAGTATTTTTAGAAAAATAATCTTTGAATTTTGAGTAATCGGCTTCTTGTACTAAGCTATGTATTCGGTTCAGTATATGAACCAGAGAGCTCTATTTTATCCTTAACTTGTAAAGGTGTCAACTGCCTGCACTTAGTTATGGACGGTCTGTTGATAAGATGACCGAATAGTGAAAACCACCAAGCCCATGGAGTAGAGCGTTGGTGGAGTGGACTAGGGGCCTTCTGTTTCCTAAACCACTATACATATTTGTGTTCATTAACTATTTATTTTCTGCTGCATAAACGACCTGATAAAGGTAAAAGGACATACTTAACTATCTTATGATTCATGAAGAATTTTTAATGGACACAAGTCACCCCCAACTTGTGCGTATTTGGTATAACCCGATCCAATAATTGGTATTAGAGGAGGAGATTTTTCCAAATCTATAACGAGATGAAATTTTTTGGATTATACAGAGCACAATGGCTAATACACGAGAGGGTATGTCAATGGTTCGAGCTCTCTACTTCAAGGGTCAAAATTATGGATGCTAGAAATAAAGGATGATCATTTACTTAAAGAACCTTGGATACAGAGTATTCTAAAAAATTCTAACTCCCTATGTGATTCCAAAGAAACTTGAAACATGGAGTGCTGATACGAAGTAGAGTGTGACATAAAATTTAAAGCTATGAATGCTATCATTTGTGGTCTTAGACCAGATGAATTCAACAGAGTATCTCAGTGCCAGACGTCTTATGAAATGTGGCAGACAATTTTAGTTGCATGTGAAGGAACTGAAAATGTCGGAAAAATTATGTATGCCACTACTAAATTGAAATTCAACACATTCAGAATGTTTGAAGGAGAAAGAATCACCCAGATAAATGAAAGTCTTACAGAAATTTTTAATAATATAACTACCTTGGGTGAGCGTATCAAACAAGAACATCAAGACCTGAATGTTTTATGAGTATTACCACCTAAGTGGATTGGAATTTTAGATGCTATTAGGAAATCCTCGCCATTCAAAGATCATACAATGAGAGAGTTAATTAGAACTCTTATGATATATGAAGTTGAGATAGAAGATGAAGAAAATGAGAATAATGTTTTAATAAAAAGAAAAAATACCTCTTTGAAGGTGACATCTCAAAAGAAAATCCAAAAAATTAAGAATGAAATCAAAGTGAAATCAGAGTGTTTTGATTCATCTAATTCAGATATGTAACTGGCTCAGCTAGCCAGAAAGTTCATTAAATTCTATAGAAAGAAGAAGGGATTTAGAAAATCCTTCAAAAGGATTAAAAAGAACCAAGGGATGTCAGATGCTATGAATTCCAAAATATGGGTCACATTAGACCCGACTGTCCACAATTAAATGGATAAATGAAAAATAAATTTTTCAAAAACAATAATTTTGCGAAGAAAGAAAAAAGTGAAATGAAATCTACTTTGAGTGTTTTTGAAGACTCCTGCAGCTCATCAAAGTATGAATCTGAAAAAGAAGAATCAAATCTGAATGAAAACATGTGATTTAGGGAAGAAGATAGTGAGGAATCATCTTATTACTCATCTGATTCTGATTCTGATTCTATTTTTAGATGTTCATATAATAAACATACGGCCTAATGCAATATTCTAGAAGTGAAATATGATTCATTATTTAAGAAACATAAATCACTGAAATATATTCACAGTACTATTTTAGGAGAAATGGACAGTCTTCTAAAACAACATCAAGAGTTAATTGAAAAATATAACTCATCAAACACAAACTGTAAAGATAATGAAACTAAAATAAAAACACTACAAACAGATGTAGAAACATACAAAAGTACAGTTCTTGTTTTCACAAAATGAGAAAATATACTAAATGAAATTCTGGGAAGTAATGTGATAAAAAATGAAAGGTATGGAATAGACAGTAAAGGTGAGAAACCCGAACTTTATAAGAATTATTTTTTCTATGTACAAAAGGTAAAATTCGCAACTACTGTGGAACAAATGGTCACATATCTAAAACCTATTATTTAAGGCCACTAAAAATAAGTGGGATTGTGAAATCCTTTATTGTAATCATTTTATATAATTCTATTGATTATAGAAAAATAATGAAAGTCTGGATTCCCAGGTCTTTGTTGGCTAGCAATGTTGGACCCAAAAAAATATGG
The DNA here is from genome assembly GCA_963277665.1 of Viscum album. Lineage (NCBI taxonomy): Eukaryota > Viridiplantae > Streptophyta > Magnoliopsida > Santalales > Viscaceae > Viscum > Viscum album. Next base: position 202,114,015 of record OY728144.1, read on the forward strand.
GTACCAAAACAAACCTTTATTTAAATTCCTTTTCAAAAAGTAGGTCACATAAGCAGAAAATATGTATAGTATATGGATAGTGGCTTCTCTAGGCATATGAGTGGAAACTCATCAAATTTCAGAACTCTAACTCAAAAGGATGGTGGTCTTGTCACATTTGGGGACAATGCCAAAGGTAAGATAATTGGCATTGGAGCTTTTGGAGATCCCGAAGCAGTCTCAACCAATAAAGTACTCAATATATAAGTATTAAAACACAATATGATAAGTATCTCTCAACTATGTGATGATGGATATTTTTTTAGATTTTTCTGACCACTGATTCTCTTTTTTTAAAGTAAATGGATTAATTTTAGAGCACCCAGAACTGATAATGTTTATACCCTGGACATAAATTACTTGTGTAAAAAAATTAAACTACTTAACTAATAATATAAATGAAACGTGGATATTTCATAAAAGACATGGAAATTTCAATATATATGATTTATATTAGTTATCTAAGAATTATCTATTTTTTGATATGCCTAGTTTTAAATTTTAAAGTGATAGATTTTGTGATTCATATCAACTTGGAAAGCAGCACAAATAATTTTTCAAATACAGTTACAAAATTGCTACATCTAAACCTCTAGAACATATCCATATGGATTTTTTTAGACCTTCGTGAATATCAATCTTGGATTGTAAATTATATATATATTTTTTAGTTGATGACTATTCTAGATTTACTTGGATTTATTTCTAAAGTATTAAAATAAAGATTTTAATATACTTGAAAGCTTTTGTAATGCTGTTCAAAATGAAAAATGTTTTAAAATAATTTCATTAAGAAGTGATCATGGTGGAGAATTTGGGGATATGAAATTTAATTCCTTTTGCTCAAATATGGGTACTAAACACACCTTATCTGCACCGAGAAAACCTCAACAAAATGGAATTATTGAAAGAAGAAATAAGACTATTCATGAAATGGCTAGGACAATGCTAAATTAATACAGTCTTCCTACCTATTTCTAGGTGTAAGATGTAAGTAAATCCTACAATATAATGAAACGAGTTTTAATCAAAACAATTTTTTAACAAGATACCTTATGAACTCTGGAATAACAAAAAAAAACTACTTTAAATTACTTTAATGTTTTTGGATGCAAGGTTTACACCATAAACACCAAGGAATATCTCGGTAAGTTTAATCCAAAATCTGATGAAGGAATTTTCTTAGGATATTCTGATAATTCCAATGCTTATTGAATTTTTAAAAAAACTCAATGATTGGGGAAGAATCAGTTCATGTGAAATTTGATGAATCTGATCCGTTTGACAAAAGGAAAGACCAAATTGATGAATTTGACTCTAATGATAACATGAGACTTAAGAACATAAAATATGACATTGAAATTTTTTTAAATTAAATTAATTTTAGTTTATAAGAACATGAATTTGAAGAAACTAATAGTGTACTACCTTGAAAGTCTAGAAACCTAAAGAACCCACCTTTGTAAACTGTTAATAGAGACCTAGAGATGGGAATAAAAACTAGAAGAAATGTTGAAAATCATATTTTATCATTTGCCTTTCTATACCAATTAGAACCTATGACCATAGAAGAATCCTTAGTTGGTGAATGTTGGATGATAGAAATACAAGAAGAACTAAACTAGTTCAAGAGAAATGAAGTTTGGAATTTGGTGGAAAGAACTCATAATTATCCATTCATCAGAACTAAATGGGTCTTTAGAATAAATAATATGATAAAAGAATAATAACTAAAAATAAATAAATACTAGTAGCTAATGGATATAATCAGGATGAATTTATAGATTATGATGAGACCTTTTCACCCATAGCTAGATTATTAGCTATTAGAATCCATTTAGCCTATGCATCTCATATGAAAATTAAATTATTTCAGATTGATATTAAGTCTACCTATTTAAATGGTTACTTATTGGAGGATGTTTATTTTTACCAACCTCATAGTTTTTAAAATTCCCCAAAACCAAATTCTATTTTTAAACTTACTAAATCTCTTTATGGCCATATACAAGCAATTAGTGCTTGTTATAAAAGATTGAGTTATTTTATTTTCAAAATTATTTTACTATCGGGATGCTGGATATAATATTTTTTAAGAAAAATATTAACTCTATTATTTTATGGTTTAAAATTTATGTTGACGATGTAATTTTTGGATTGACAAACAAAAAACAATATCATGAGTTTTCAAATTTAATGTAAAAAGAATTTTAAATGAGTATGATGGGAGAATTAAATTTTTTTCTAGGACTTCATATTTATAAAAAGGATTCTAGAAATGTTTTAAATCAAAGAAAATACATTACTGGTTTACTAAAAAAAATTGGACTGGAAAACAACAAGACACATACAACTCCTATATGTACTAATATAAACTTGATTTGGATGAAACTATAAAATCAGTTGACAATAGGTAATATAGAAGTATGATTGGTATTTTATTATATCTCAATACTACCAGGCCATATATAATGTATTTAGTATTTCTTTATGCTATATTTCAATTTTATCCTAAAGAATCTCACTTAAGTTCCATTAAAATAACTTTTAGATATTTAAAAGGAACTATTTTTCAATCTATTCTCTATCCAAAACATCTGATCATAATTTAATTTCATATTCATATGATGACTTTGAAAGTTGTATATTATATTGAAAAAGAACCTCGGTACTTGTAACTTTTTGGGAATATATTTAGTGTCATTTTCTAGTAAGAAACAACACTCAGTTTTCTTGTCAACAGCCGAGGCAGAACATGTATCTACAGCCAGTTGCAGTGCACAAGTTTTGCGGATGAAAAACACTCTTATGGACTTTGGACAAAATTTTATTAACACACCTATTTTATGTGATAATACAACTGTTATAAATATTTCAAAAAACTCTATTAATAATTCTAGAAAAAACAATATTGATATTAGAGATCATTTTCTAGGAGGCCATTTTCTTCAAAAGGATATATTTTTAGAATTTGAATGTACTAAAATTTAATTAGCTAATATATTTACTAAACCACAACCCACTGCATTTTTTGATTTTAATAATGAGGAGCTAAGTTTATTTATTTTTAAATGAAATTTTAATTTTAATTTTTCTTATTTAATTATTTAAATTCTTATTTAATTATTTTTTAAATTTAATTACTTGTTTTTAGAATAATTTAAAATTTTGTCTATACTGCTTTAAAAAAATTTCCACGTTCGTTTTACTTTTAAATAATGTAATAATTAATTTGTATGTAATGACATGAAAATCAAGGATGTCAGAAATTGTTTCAAGTTCCAAACTCGTTCATCTTCTCAAAACCTTTCAAAACATCAAAAACCCATACCGCCTTCATCTACCCTTGAACAAACCTTCGAAACCCTAATCCTTTGCACCTTCAAAACATTAAAATAGAAATGGACAAGACAAAGAGAATTGAGGAAGGAGAATTTAGTAATGTCAAGCGTCAGCACACGGTAGGAAGAAAGATTTTACAGGAAAAAAATATTCGACCTGGAATGACTGTATCAAATGGATCTCATGCTGTGGAAAGCCCCTGCATTTCAGAATCCTGAGAAAACATTCAGTAGTGAAAATACAGAGTTTCTATATGAACTAGAGCTTCATCACGTTTTCAAATCTGTTAATTTTAGTCTTGGAGATACAGAAGACACCATATTTTGGAAAATTAATGATTCCGATTTTTCAATTTCATCAGTGGAAATAGCTAGAATCTTAAACTGCCTTCATAAGAGAGTTTATCATTTCGACATAAAGAATATTAGAGATGATGAACATAAGTCCAAGGAAATTAGGTAATTTTTATTTAGTTCTAAAAGTATAAGAAAAATTTTAGTGAAGGATCTGTAACATGATCAGATGATTCTTGTAATATTTGTGCAAACAGGGATTGCACCTTGGATGTCGGAGATGGAGAAGATTTGGTTTACTTGGATGTACATAATGTTTTTTCTTATGAGTGAAATCAAGTTGAATTTTCTAAGATATATTGTAAGATATCTCAACTATTGTTGTCAACTAAAAGATATAATGACCTTCTAATCCAATGGAAGGTTCATTTGAATTTTTTTTAAGTATGATATGGTTAGATTAATAGATTCTAGAGTAAGATGCAATCACAACAATGTTTTCAATGTTGGAACTCTAAGGAACATTGGCTTCTTTTGGAGTACTGTGAAAGGCAAGATTATCCCTGTTGGAGCTGAAGAAGATTAGGACTCGGCTCAGGGGGAGAAACCTGCTAAATCTAAGGAAGGCATGGTAGAATCTAGATCAAGTGGAACATCAAGAAGATTAATATTTAAAGAAATTGATCCCCCTGATGATGAGGGTTGTCAAGAGGGACTTCATAGGAAAAGATATCGACTGGCTCAATTTGGGGAGGAAACCATTCAATAAAATTCTGATGCAACTAATCCTCTTATGAGCTACAGATTTATTAAAGCATCTACAATACAGAAAATTGGATAACCAACATTTTCTCAGGTTGATGTGACTATTCAAGTGGAAAATGAAATTGTGCCTCAAAAATTTGAAAATCCATGAGATGTTTAAGTGGATAGACCTGAATTTTCTCAAACTGTACAGCCTACTGAGACTGTTCAAGAAGGATTTGCTCAAGAGGAACCTGTATTAGAGGACCCAGACATAGTGGAACACAATTAATAAGATGCTCAGGAGGAGGAATAATGTTTTAATATGAATCAAGAGTAGAACCTTTCTGAAACTCACACCGAAATTATTAATGAGGATTTTTCTTTGGATGAGTTAGGGAAGGAATCGAAGGAAGAATTAGTAGAGAATCTAGTACAGAGAGAGGGTAAAAAGAAATTAGTTGCTGAATCCATACCTTTAGTTTTGTTAATCCCAATTGATGATCAGACTGAGTATCAAACACAAGGTGCCTCTGATTCTATGAATGAAATAGTTAAGGAGCTGTGTAGAAAGTTAACCAGATTTTAATCAGAAAATTCTGCTTTGAGAAGAGAATTGGAAAAGGATAGCTAGTGATTTAAAAAATTTAAAGTCCATTCTGTTTCAAAACAAGAAGATGATGTTTTTAAGAAGGATATGTTGGATGAAGTTGAAAATTTTAAATCTGATATGGTAATGAAGTAAAATTTGGAATATTTTAATATTTACATGGAGCAATAATTTAAAACTCTCAGGAACAATCAAGAAGGTACCTCAGGTACTTCGCCTGATATGATAAGGGGATTTTAGGCCATTACAACTATAATGAGATATATGAATGACAGATTTTGGGACCTTTAGTGAAATATTGCTCCATTTTCTATGTTGCTAGACAACCAAAATCATCTTGTTGAGAAATTAACTTCAGTAGAACCTGGAATAAGAACATTGTCAAATAATTTCACAGATAAGTTAACTCTTTTATGAAAAAGGAAGAGAGGATGCATGAATTCTTTAGAGTCAATTTGATTGAGGATATTCATCTGACTCAAGAGGGATGAGATCTCATTATCCAGTTGGGCGATGTATTATTGACGATTTTGAGGAATCAGTTAGCAAGAAATAAAGGAAGTAATCTAGAGAAGAGTAGACTAGTTTCAAAAAATTGTCGAGCCAAACCTTCATTCCCATTTTCATTATTGTACTTATAATTCTATTTTTAATAAAATTTATTTGCATCCCATGTTTATGTGTTATTAGTTTGTTTTACTATACTTTCAATGTTATAATTCTAGTAATCCAACATCACATATTGATAAATAGTTTATCATATCAATTACTTATATTTAGTGCTCTATTGAAAAGTTTTATATTCCTTATTATATCATTATTTTTTATATCAAATAAGGGGGAGAAATTTGGACAAAAACAACATTTTATTTTTAAAATTTTTTTTAAGCATTTGAATCTTTTACTCACAGGGAGAAAATAAATTTTATTTTTCTTTCTTTCTTTAATAAAAATAAATATAGATAAACATAAAAGGAGAAATTTTTGGATAAACAAAAAATTTAATTTTCATTATTTATAAAGGAGGAGATATTATTTTACTTTATAAAGGGGGGGAATGTAGAATTTTGAATGTTTGTTTATATATATATATATATATGAAATGATGTATAACACATTTTTTATTTCTTGTTGAAATATTTTTTAAAAATTAAATATTTTTTTTGTCTTTAAAAAATTATAAACTATATGCAAATAATTTTGTAACATATTTTCATTGTTCATTTCATGGGTTTTGTGATCATAAAAAAGGGGGAGATTATTGAGAAAGTGTTGTTTTCAATAATACTCTATTTTATTAGGGGGGGGGGGATTATTGAGAACCATACACTATCTTTTTATGAAGATTTTGATGCTCAAAAATACCCTTGTTTTTTATTCTAATGGTTTTATCTTAAGTTTATTTCAAGAAATTAATATTCTTTATTTCTGTATTCTGGAATAACATTAAAGTGTTTAATCTGTATGGAATATTTGAAAAAGTACTCGGAAATATTTTTAGTGGATAAGCATGTTTTGGAGGCACTATTCATGCTCTACGTCTTTGGAAATCACCTTAGCGTGTTATAGAAACACTGTTCATACCCTACATTGAGGAGCATAGCGTAAGGATGGAATCCTTCCTTTACCTTACAGAATATCATAAATGTTTGGTTTAACAACCATACGTTATCGAAAAAAGTATGGTTAAGCAACCATACGTTAACAACAAAAGTATGGAAGAAGAAACCTACTTTTGGAAGGAACCTCACATTTAGGATATCAGAAAAGTATAGAAGAAGAATCATATATTAGTATGGAACATTATGTTTGTTTCTCAAAATTTTGGTTCATCAACCTTACATTTGTAAACAACCTTACGTTGTATCAAAAAGTATGGGTGGTGTAAATTACGTTTAGAAGCTAATAAAATTAAGGATTATATCCCGTACGTTTGAGACTTGAAGAGAAAAGTACGGATGATCAACCATAATTTTAAATAATAGATGATCAACCTTACATTGTGAACCTTAAGTTTAGAGAATGTATGTTATGCAGTTCAACCCTACGTTTGGAATTAGAGATTTAAATTATGAATTTATTGAGTAATAGTCTTTATGCGGATTATTATGCTGATTATATTCCAGATTCAAAGCCTGAATTTAAATCATGTCTTTGACTGATTCAAAGTCATTTATTTGTGATTAAAAAGATCAATTTAAGAGGATTTTTTCATGGAAAACATTCAGGGGAGTTACGACTCCTCTATTATTCAAACATTTGAATATCATGATTCTAAATGTGATATTTGTGGATCTAAATTTGAATGCAAAACATTATTTTATATTCTATATATCTGTGATATTATTATTACATGTTGAGAGGAGAATCATCTAAAAGAATACCAGGATAACAAGCTCTCAAGTTTTTCACTGCTACAGTTTATAGAGATATACGAGTCACAGAGATCTGCTGCTACCAAGATCTATCAAACACTATTTTTCTGAAGAAGAAGAAACACCTTAAAGATTAAACAATTCAAAATTGATTATCTGTTGTGAATCTTCTATTGTTGAAGCTTTCTAAATTCATTTCAAGATCTGATGCAACCAGATAGGCTCATAACTACTTCTACCTGAAGATCATTCTTCTTGAAGATGACGATCCATAAATTGTCAGTTGTTTGTTATTGCAACTGTGGAGAACAACTAGAAAGTGTTTTCAGACAAATAAACTTTTTATTTTTATTAATAGAATTGTTATACTAATCTGTGTATTAATTTCTATGTATGAACTAGAAGGCTATGTTTTATCCATAACATGTAAAGGTTTCAAATTTCTGCACTCAGTTGTGGACGGTCTATTGATAATAGGAGCATATAGTGAACATCCCCAAGCTTGTGGAGTAGAGAATTGGTGGAGTGGACTAGGGGACTTCTATTCCCCAAACCACTATACATCTTTGCATTTTTTTACTGTTTATTTTCCACTGCATAAACAACCTGATAAAGATAAAAGGACAGACTCAGCCATCTTCATGATACGTGAAGAATTTGTAAAATATAAAATCCACCCCCTCTTGTGTGTATTTGGTATAACCTGATCCAACAGAATTTTGTAGATGCTGAGAAACGCTCAAGGGCTGAAGAAGGTTTCAGCACGACAAAGCGAAGTCATATTCGGATTCAGGGACCTAGTCCGGGGGGGGGGGGGGGCGGAGGAGTCTCACAAAAAAAATCATAAGCGCACCAAAATAATATTCCCCACATGGAATGATTTGGGATTTGCGAGAGTTCTTCAGTGTGGGAGCGGAATTATTTCGCACCACCACCCAGTGCGGTTGATATTTCACACCGCCGATATTAGTGAGAAATTATTTCGTACCAACCTGTTTTCCACACCTCTGAACACCTATAAATAGAAGGTGGCCCCTTCGACTTCCAGGCTAAATAATCTTAACCAGGTCTCGTGCATGAAATTCGCCTTTTGTGTGTGCAGAGATGGCTTTCAGGTACAGGTATTTTCGCACCAAGTCTCCCCAGGGTCCACCTTCATAGGAGATCCCCTTGGTTTAGACTGAATTCCAATCCCTTCGGGGTCCGCCCCCTATGCGCAATCCATTTCACATGCGCTCTGGTCGGCCAATTGCGAGCAATCCCCTTCAATTACGCACACCCCAGTCATTATGCGCAGCCTCTCCCAATTTCACGCAATTCGTACTCCTTACACGCAATACTTTCTAGTTTCATGCAAATCCTCGGCTACATTTACATGCCAATCCACACTGATTTCGTGCCAGCCTGGTGTTTTTCGTGCGGGGCTAATTATTTCACACACAAGCATCAAAGGTTGCACACCACTCTTCAGGGCCCCTCACCCCGGTGCTTCCCGTTTACCTCTTCATTTGTGTTTCCCATACCCCATAGGTGTACCTCTGTGCGTGTGTCTGATTCTCTTCTTATGGATGCCATTTTCGGGTTTCTCTAACACCTCGGGCATCCACATCATAGTCCACTTTCCCATACGAAGTTCTAGGATCATACGAAGTAACTTCAGAGTCCCTTGGATGGTTCTTCCCATTGCGTTTCTAGCCACAAGCATTTCGCATAGGCATACTAACGGCTATTACTTCTTCACATAACCTTGCTAACGTGGACCCCCCGAGGGTTCGCTCTGTGACACCCATCCACCACGGTGTTGCCAGTGCCTTCCCTTCACCAAGGTGTAGAGGGTATCAGTTATGTATGTCCTAGGGGTGCGGGGTGAACCTGCCTTGTCAGTGCTGCAGGATGTTAAACTGCCAAGCCCCATCATCCTCAGCACATGACGTTAAACTGTGACCTCACCCCATGCCCCACATGTGAGTTCCCCCCTCCTTGGAAATTCTCAATCCACACTCCTCTCCATGGGGATGGGATCGCCCCTCATAGGGGATGATATCCTCCTTATCGGAGTGGCGTTTGTCTGCGGGGAAAGGGTGGCCACCTTGGTGTAAGCACCTAGCGTTTCTTGCAGTAGGTAGCATCCATGGTCCTCCTTTCTTCTTTGGTCCCCAGGGCTAGTAAAGGGCGTGATGTGGAATGGTTCTCCTCCTTTATTTGGTCCCAAATCCCTCTCCCACTGCGCTTTGTCGCCATAGACCTCCATCTGAGAGTAAGTCCCAACCCCTTTGGGATATGGACCACACGTAAGCCCCTATTTCCTCTTTGGGCCGCTCCACACGTAAGCCCCACCCACTTCCCATGAACGCACCTTTCAAGATGTGATTGTCAGGTCCTTGATACCTCTTGTTTCTCACACCGAGCACGACTCACGTGGGATTAGAGTAAGCATCGACCATGACACACCACTCCCGAACTACGAGGCCTTTGATCCATGTCAATTCATGGTACATAGGAAGCCTTCCTGAGGTTCAAGCCCACCACCCGATCAATCTGACCATCTTCATGTCGGTTCACCACCAACCATTCCTGAACTACAAGGACTTTTATCTTTTCCAAGGTAAGGTACGTTGGAAGCTTCCCCGAGTTTCGAGCCCAACAACCATTGGCCCCAACCATCTCCATGTCAGTGTGCCATCCCCATTCCCTAACTACGAGGAAATTGATCCATGTCAAGGCATGATATGTAGGAAACCACCCCGAGGTTCAAGCCCGACCCCCATCAGTTCCATCCCCCCATTCACGTTGGTTCACCCCCATCCTGCATGATGTTAAACTCTATGCCACTTTGTTTCTCGTATAGCGGTAAGCCATTGTGACCCTTATGCAGTGGTGATCCATTTTCCGCTTCAACCAGTGGTAAGCCGTTGTCATCCAAAACTCAACGGTAATCCGTTGTCATCCCCCGGCAGGGACCCACATCTCTGGTCCACACCAGTGACACCCGGGCTGCCTAGAATGTAATCCCCACACCCCATCCCGAACTATGAGGACTTTGATCCATGCCTATGCATTGTACGTAGGAGGCCTCCCTGAGGTTCAAGCCCACCATCCATCAGGACCCCATGTCCCCATTAACGCTGATCCTCTCATGCCATACCAAACTACGTGGACTTTGATTCCCTGCCACAAATATATGTAGGAAGCTTGTTCGATGCTCAAGACCAACACCAGCATCGCCTTAGGGTCAACCACATCCCATTCTCCATCAACTTCAATTACACCATCCATCATCCACCCTGAATTCTTACCCTAGCCGCCACATCCCGGTGAGGTCATATCAACCCGCCCACATCAGTGTTCCCCTCAAGGGGTTACGTCTACCTGATCCACTCTAATCAGTGTTCTAATCTGTCCGATCTGTCTCTGTTGGACGTTCAACTTACGGCATACCTTGTGTTAAACATGAGAAGATGAGGAAACCCCAAGATATATGCCCATGGAAAATGATTCCCTGTGTTTGATCTGGGATGTCTCGGGCTTCCACACCCTCGAGAAGCCCTATAAAATAGGAAGGAAGATAGATACACCAATCCCCCAGCGTCCAGACATGCCAGTGATGCCCAACATGACTACTCCCCTAACAAAAGGTTGCTTCCCTTACCAGACCCCTGGGAATGTCCTGACAGAAATAGTGTAATTAACTGGTGTCCATGAAGATATGGCACTAAGAAGAGTTTTACAATCATCGTCTTAAGTCTATGAGGGAGACCCAGACTAGGTGACGAGCTCCGAGGAAGAATCCAAAGAAGGAAGAACCGAGATCCCATCATACTGTTTCGATCACGGAGCAGAAGTCCCTGAATAGGGAGCAGATGTCGCTCAGCTTTGGAATGCTGGAATGAGGGGTAAGAGCTGTGCATCCTCACATATGGATGCACGCACACCCCGAAGAAAGCATTGGAAATAGAAATGGTGAACCCAAAGTAAAGGTATTCTCCTCAATATGGAGACTAGTACTGTTCAAGTCATCAGTTGATTAGAATTTCATCAGACCCCGTCATCCGGCACCAGGTCCCACCAAGCAAATAACGGTCCTGACATCAAACTCACGAGAAGTTTGGGAAATCCGGACATCGAACATCCTGTTCTAGGATGTTGTCAGTGTGGATCCCTCTTAACGGCCATGGAAGACGGAATGGAGCTGTGAACTAGTTGTCAATTTCTTTTCCTATCAGTATTAATGAGTTCATCTCCCTACTTTAAGGAACCAAGTTGTTGCATCCGGAACTCAATCACCACCTGCCCACTGGCACAGAGGCAGGGGAAATATCGACGCAACCACCCCATGTGGTTCTATCTTTTCTATGACGGCCTCAACCGCCACAACAGTTGGGAGACCACTCCCCCTCTCTCCATCAGAAATTATTCAGTGAAGGGTAATTAATGACCTTGTACACATGTATGAGGAGGAGGTGATAATCCCCCCAGGGATATTGCCCGCCTAGATCTAGAGGTGGCTGCTCATCACCGTCAATGCCACCCCTGAGGGCCGCGTAGATCGCTGCTTCTCCCCACCCTGACATTCAATCATTTTGGGAGCTTGTCCCCGCAAAACCATGAAAACTCCCTGCCCTACGCCAACGAGGTAGGGGATGTCCAGGTTGGCCCGATCGGAGTCCCGCTCCAAGGGCTCCTGGCGAGGGCTCCCAACAGGTTGTGTCAGTGCCTCCGCCTAGTTCCCCAAGCTGAGGAGTAGGTAAGCCACAAGCCTGCACCACCAGCTCTGGTTCATCTGACCTGACGCCAATGTCGGGTCAAAATAGAAGAGGATGCCCATCATGGGGTGTCAACGTCAGTGACTATTGTGGCCTGAGCCACCACTGACTCATATCCCCAACTCCCTATATACGTTGATCTGAGGAAGTTATATTCCTGACCTGGATCGAGGCCCCAACCACCCCATGGGCAGGCTAGGTCGACTCTCTCAGTCGCCGGAAAAGTAGATGGCTGTTGCGGACCAATCTGCAGCGATGCCACCCAGTGCGGAGGCGCACTCCGTACCGCCACTACAGAAGGCGTGGGTCCTCCCTACTTCTAAATTCGTCTTGGAGGTCTGCCCCGTGCCACCTTCAACCCAAGCAAGGGTCTTTCCCATGACAACAACACTCCATATGGGGGTCTCTCTCACGCTCACTACACTGGGTACAGGGTCACTCCCCCTGCCACAGACTGCAGATATGATTACCTTGCACATCTGGTCACTCGCCAAGATGGATGTCCTCCCCATTTCTTCGTACCAGTCGGGGAAGGTCCTCCTCGCCCCAGTAATTGGAGGGGTGGAGGCTAACTTCTCTTCATCAGTGCCCAGCATGGAGGTCCTACCCTTGCTCGGATTTACCAGTATGAGGACGTTCTTCTCCCTGATGTAGTCATGATAAATGAGAATGAAGGTCCTACCCATGCCCCTACCGCTCCTGCCTATGCTTCTGTCAGCTCCAGCGGAGGTCCTTCCCACTCCAGCGCTTCCCACATAGGTTTTCCCATGTCCCTTTCGACATTGGGCCTGATGCTCCTCACACCGTAGCCCACCCTGGATGGGGCTACCTCCACCACAACTCCAATATGGATGAAGGACCTCCTCATGCCGGAAGTGGGCCTTTCCCCAAAGATCCACCCAAGGGCATGAGAGTAGGTGGTCACCGCCGCAAGAGGAATTATGGGGAGGGTCGGGTAGGAATCAGACCGGTCCTCTTCTCGGAATCTGAGGTGGAGTATGAATCAGCACTGGATCCCTCCCCTCAGTCCTATCAGTCAAAGGCCGGGGTAGGAACGAGGTGCATCATCATTGTACTCCCGGAATGTGAGGTTTATAGGATCCATGTCTCCCTCCGAAGGTATATCCAGGAGGACGAGAACCTGGCATGTCCCCAAGGACCAACCACGCAGTCACCACTGTCATTTCTAGAAGCGCCCTCTACCTCAGTTAGAGACTATGGAGGGCTATTTTGGGGAGTCAATGCCAGAAGAGCGACAACATAGACCACCCTCGGTAGATGCTGATGTTGTGTCAGGAGATTTGGTCTCCAGTCCATCCTATCGTGATATAGTGGCCAGGTCACTACAATCCTCATAGGACAACCCAAGATTTAGTGTCCAGTCATCCCTCTCGCTGTATTCTCCACCGGCCAGCCCGCTGTCCCGGTGGTCTGCCTCAGTACCATAGCCAGTTCCCCAGCCACCCCCATTTGATGATTGTGGTAGTCAAGGGACATACCCCGAATCTGATTCGAGGAGATTATGGACAATCCTCGAAGTGGACCGCTTCCCTGAGATGTTTTGACAGGTCACAGGACCAAATTTTTGTGCGCCGGAATCTCTCACCCCATAGGAAGTTGAGTGTCTCAGTGGAACCCTCTAGGCAACACACTTCTTCCTTCAGCATGAGCAAGTTACTTATCTGAAGATCCAAGTTCACTTTGAAGACATCGAAGAACAATGTCATCTGGTTGAACTGGACACACTCCCTGTGGTCCAGCACCCTAAGTCACCTGGTTACCACATGGCCCTCCAACGGAAATGCGTTCAGAGTTTCCAAGTACTCATCAAGGTTGTTAAGGAGGATACCCCCACGTACAAGTTCGTGGATATGGGAAGTATGTTTCCCTCCTCTTCAGCTCTATTTTTCGGCAGCCTGACTCGCTAGGCGACATTGATGACATGCCATCTAGGAGAGTTTTGGTCAATATGACCGATCTGTCGGGAGGGGAAAACGAGATGGAAATTCTTGATAGGAACTTACTCCCTGAGGATGTGTGTTTTGTAGGTCCTTGAAACATGATATTCTAGATTTATGAATACTTGTTTCCAGTCGGTTTCCATTGGATTTATTCATGGAACCAGAAACTTCTAACAGGTCTTTATCCAATGAGGACCTGCTTTCCAAAGTCAGGTGTTCGTTTAAGTTTTAAACTTTACGATACTTAAGAACATGCATTGGTCAAGAGGATGGGAGGTCGGACTCATCACACCCTTTTGAGGGAAATTATTGTCTACTCCGGGACTCTCTTTGAAATTAAAATATTTTCATGAATACTTATTAATTCACCATGTATATCATAAGTATCCCTTAGAATTTAAAATCAATTATTTAACATGTATAATTTTTTTAGAATTATCAGTACGTATTCTAGGTTTTGCATCAATGGTATCCTCTAATATAATTATTAGAGATTCTTTTAATGACCATTTATGATGATATTGGTTTTTAAGCTAGTGAGTGGGGAACTCTGGAGTTATTGTCATCTAGGGAGACGAAGGTTTGTTTTGATCTTGGGATCGTGCTCATAAAATGAGCTACCTATGTATCCTTGTGAAAGGAATCAGAACCCTCATAGTTCAATGCCACTTAATGGGACACATCATACCTTTTAAGGTCATGTTATAAGGACCCCTAAGCCGAAGGTGATTAGTTACAAATTAGTGTGGGACATATATTAAAACAGCCCAAGGAACTTTGGAAAGGATATATGTTTCAAAATAAGATCAAACCCTATTTATTGTATGGCCCAAAGAGAAAAGGGTTGATTTGAAGTGTTGGGTTTGAACCTCAAGGAGGATTCCTACGTATCCCACATGGATGGGAATCAAAGCCTATGTAGTACGATGAATCTCATAGGAGATTATTGTCCTATGAGAAAGATGAGTTTGGGTTACTTCCTGAGAAAGGATTCCTAAATTGGTGGAATTAGGGTTTGATTCCTAAGGAGGATATCTAGTGAGATCGGGCTCTGAAAGATCTTCCTATGTATCCTAGTTTGAACAGGAATCAGATTTCTCATAGTTCCTTCTGGTGAGTGTTTGTGCATATGTTGTAATCATAATATATCTCTAAGACCATGTCAGTAATTCTTGGTGTGAGAAACAAGAGGATGTGAAATATTCAATAATGGAACTTCACAATTTTCCTCATCCACTGATGGATGAGGGAACATCGACAGTAGAAGAGGGTGAGGTGATGAACCTTCCATATGTTCTATTTACATTGGACAAGGGTCCAATGTAAGGAAGACGGGGTGAAGGTGAGGGGATTATACCAGGATGGCTGCCCTGAAATTGGTTCTGGTAGGGGAGGGAGACTTCTTCTCTACTTGCACGGAATGGAAAGTGTGACGTGTACCTTCCCTATCAGAGAAATGAGGTCCCGGGTCACCTCTTTGAAAAGGGAGTGACCGGAAGCCCACCATCTTCCAAACTGAGAACTTCCCAACATTGTTTCTAGGAAAAAAGTCTATGCGACTGTGGCTATACAAACCCACAAGCATCCCCTATATCTTAACCCCATTGTGAAAAAAATTTTGTAATCCTATGACTGCGGAAATACAAACCCCAATTGGAGACACACTGATGTGCCTTACCCAAAGGACTGAGAAGTCGGAAGGTTTTTGGGGGAGGATTCAACTTAGCCCCTATTGAATAATGGAACCAAAGAAAGAGATACCCCACTATGAAAATATTCAAAGGGTATTTGATTTTGTCGCATAGTTATATCAAGTAGGTATGCCGCGTAGGTAACCTGTGCTGCTTAATAGCGCAGGTATAGAACACAAATGTACCACGCAGTTGTACTGTGTAGGTATGGTGTGCAGGTACACTGTGTAGCTATGAATTGTAACTAAAGAATTTGAAGAACATCAAAATAGTGCCTATTACCTTTAATGATCCCTTATCTAAGAGCTTAAAGAACTACCTGGGACAATTTTAGAGATCTAGGTGAAAGGGCTACGCAATGGGAGCTTCAGAGAGTCTTTCAAAAAAATTCAGTCCAGAAATGGGGAGCCTAAGGGTCCTATTTATAGGCATGGATGGGCCTGGAAAAAAAACTTGGGTCACGCAGACATGCCTCGTCGCTCCACCACGTAGGTAGTCCACGCAGAGGCATCCCAAAATCCTCTCACATGTAGTTCAGATGCGTAGCCTTATCGCACAGCTCGGCCGCTTAACCCTGTCGTGCAGCTCGACCACAGAGCTCTTTCGCGAAGCTGGGATGAGTAGCTCTTTCGTGATGATTCTGGATATTGTTTGATTTTTCCTTTGAACTTTTTGAATCTCTTTAAGGGGTATCAACAAAATCCTTCCCTTAGGATTGGATCCGAAAATATAAAAAAGAGGGTATAGTCCTGAGGAAATTTCGCGCAGTTATATCGCACAGATCTATCGCGCAACTATGCTTTGCAGTTATTCTATTGCCTATAAATAGGTTTCAACCTTCCACGTTTTTTTCTTCACCTGCACTTTCAAATGTTTGGATCTCTCGTTTCGTAGCTTGTTCATTCAGCTACATCGCGTTGTGCTCTCGCATAATTCTCTTGAAATTTCTTTAAGGTAAGATTATTTACGCGATAGAGCTATTCCAAATGTACTTCACTGATGGAGTTTCACTGAGATCTTTGTCGAAGGACTTACATGACTGATTTTTCAACGGACCTCATCAAAGGACCTCATCAAAGGACTTTGTCGATGGAACTTGTCGAAGGTCCTACGAGACAAGTGTCCTTTTCCAAATTTCTTACTTTCTTCTTTAGAAATCTGATCTTTAATTTTGGTCATTATTTTGCAGGAAATAATGACTCATTTGACGACCCATACCAAGGAAGCTAAGGCTCGCCAATGTGAAATGATGAGGAATGTCGGGCCAGATTATTATGGCACTGTTGAGATCACTATTCCTGGGCTGTGGAAGGGTCAAATTACCAGTGTGACTATCCACAATATTCATACTTACCTCTTTACGGGCATGGACATTTGCAAGATGGCCATTTTCCATATATTAGGAAATACTTTCCGATGAATTGGATTCTTCAGTATTCAAACTTTAGCTGCATGAATATTAGTTCAAGGGGGGTTCCAATACAAGAAGGGACAATCCCTATTAGTTTCATCCTTCATCATAGTGGCTGTGCTCCAGATATGAAGGATTAAGTTGAACAAACAAGACCACATTGTTATTATTCCACTTTCTGAGCTTCTCAAACATGACAACAGAATGGTTGGAATGTAGATTGGGACCTTCATTCTGGAGTGGGTGTGAAACCCAAGTGGATATGGTCATTCTGGGTACGTCGGACTTCTGCAGAATTCAGAAAAGAATTATCAGACGTTCAAATTTATGAAGCTGTCTAGATGGGGAAAACATATGTTTACAAAAATGAACTCATTCCTGAATTAATGAGCTGATGGATCCCACAAACAAACTCCTTTCATCAGACGCACGTCGAAGTTGGTATTAGTCTCTAGGACATTTACCAAAAATCGGGAATTCCTATTCTTGGAGAAATGTATGATGAATTCATCCTGCATACTTCAACATGGGGTGATGTTACCATAACACCACCACTGGACCATGAATTATTTAAGATAGTGATGAATTTACCCAAAGATAAGAAAGATATTCATACCAGAGTGTGGATGGAATCTTTCTTAGAACCCACTACAGAGAAAGGTCCAACCTATGGACGTCGTACTGTTGGTCCTTCCGCGGATAATCAAGTTAGTTTAGGCACATATTGGCCTACACTGGAAAGAGGAAATTACAAGTGCTGGGGTTATAAAGTCAAACCTGATATAGATGAAAAATTACACTTAGCTACCTTCCTTTATATGTGGATAAGTGTTTATTTGCTTCTAGTTCGTGAATCTAGTGGTGTTGTATGATCCGAAACTATTGTAATTGATGGTAAATTGATAGAGGGGAATTATATTAGGCTAAGAACCCCTTCTTTGGAAAAAATTTACCATATCCTACTTCATTTATACAATGGGAAGGCTCTATTTATAATTGAGGGTCCATTTCATGTTTTTTGGTGCTGGATTGCGGCACATTTTTCTTCATACTCAGTATTGAACTCAGTCAGAGTTCCTAATGGTCGATTCACCCTATTTTTACAAAATGTTTCTGGTATTAAGCCTCTAAGCTTGATACCTGATGAGATACTAAAAGTATTTAATGTCTTAGGAGAATTCAGCTTCTTTTCTTTTGGTAATCCATCAAATGGAACATTTATTGATGATGGTAAAGGAGAGTATCAGCTGAGATCTTATATGATGGAATTTAGGGAAGGTTTACTATCAACTAAGATTGATGGTGAAATTATCTGCGAGCCTTATGTGCCCTACAAGTTTTCCCATCAGTTCAGGTGTCTTCAACAGTCAAGCACCTTTCCACCCACACATGTCAGACATGAGAAGCACCCATTGGTAGCATGAAAATTATGGATTCTCACAACATTAGAGGTATCCAAACTATTACTTACATTACCTCCACCAGATGCATAAATCGGATTGGAAGCTGAGTATGACAACTCTTGGGTTTCTTTATATCCTCAAGGGGCTCTAACAAAAGGAGTATATCGAGTGGCGGCTACAACGACTGTTGCATGTGAAAATCATGGCAAGTAGTCCAAGGCCAACGATGATACCATAATTTCATAGGTTTCAGAGCCCTCAAAGCAACTTCGTAGGAAGTAAACCAGGAAGAAAAAGTCTAAATAAGTAATACCTAAAACACCAAGGCGATCCAGTCGCCGCCATCAAATAGAGATTCCTATTCCACCTGTCAAATTTTC
Organism: Viscum album; assembly: GCA_963277665.1. Classification (NCBI taxonomy): domain Eukaryota; kingdom Viridiplantae; phylum Streptophyta; class Magnoliopsida; order Santalales; family Viscaceae; genus Viscum; species Viscum album. The sequence goes on from OY728144.1 coordinate 202,133,027, forward strand.
TGAGGATGAAAGGTCTGAGGAATATGTAAAACCAAAAGGTGTCGAACCTCTTCCATAGTCAACCCGGACAAAATCGAATTATGTGCGACCTTCGGCCATTCATTACTAGGATAATATAACCCGTCATCTCAGGGATTCCTGGGCATTTATTCAAAATGGAATTTGAATACCAGATATTGGTGATCCTGAAGCACCTTCTAATTTCAATCTAGAAAATAACTTGGCTGAAGTAAAAAAAGTATATTACGGAGTTAGAGACTTTTATATATGCAACTTATGAACAAATCCCAGCTTCTAAATGAGTATATCATATGCGGGAATTAGGAGTCTCCGAAGGGGTAATTATCGTCTCTAAGGAAGAGTGGGATATTTATGTTAATACTGAGAGTGTATTTCCCTTTTTTTTCATTCCTCTCAACTCTACTTTATCATTTGACATCATTAATCTTGATGAAAATGTATCTCTGTAGCTTGAATGTAGAGAAGGAAAATCTGGAACGATTCTTGAATCTCCTCAGTATAGTCCTGTAGGTTCTCCCATTGGCGCAACGAATAATCCTCCTAAATCACTAGAACTTTCTCCAGGAGAAAGAATCATCACTAGGGTAATGGCGACAGATAATCCTCAACAATTACCTCAAGTTTCCCCTTCTAAGATAAGTGTTTCAATATCACTGCAAGCTTTTGCACAGAAACACAAAAGAGCAATGAGATTGCTTTACAGAATTTGCCGAAAGAGTAAGTATTTATACAATTTTCAGAGAATACAATTTTCTCAAGACGTTCTAGTAACCATGTTTTATCCTCTTATAGGATCTATGTATCTTTCCTCTCTCAAGGGATTAATAGATGATGCTCCACAACCAGAAAAATAAATCCCAGGGGAAACCCAGGTTCATGCTAACATATCTGTACCATCAAATGATTTAGCTATACCTTCGCCTGGCTTTGTTGAGAGAGAGTAAGGTCATGGTAAGATTAAACACATTTCCAAGTTATATTTTGTCAAAGGATCCTGAAAATAATCAATACTGATATTCCTATTGCTTCATAAGAAAGGACTGAATATCCAGGGTCATCTGAAACCAATGATAAAATTAACCCATCTGATGCTGGAATACCAATTGAAGATTTAATAGAACAAAATGTTAGCGGATCTAATTTGGGCATCAACCAAAATTTGTTGGATACCTTAAATGGTGAGGATGTTGTAACATTTCAGGACGTATACACTGAAATGATGGACACCCTTAATCTGAATATTGATATTGCAGGTTTCATCAAGGAGTTTGGAGATTTCCATGAGGAATTTCAATATAGTAAGTTCCTATTCCTGCATTTTCTATACATAATTTGTTCTTTAACTTGATTATTTACATCAAAATTCACCTAATGAAGCTTTATCTACAGTAAATGTCGCAAAGGCTCTTTAGGAATAGGGTGTTCAACATTAACCTTCTACTTGGGCTGAAGAAACACTTACATAGGATCCTTCATCAGGAGACATTCCAGAGCCTTCAAATGTCATATCTGAACAAATTCAACCCCCTCCTCAGGAAACACCTGCTCAAATAACTGGAGCTGAAAATACAGCGGATGAATCCAATGAAGTAGCCGATTATTGTTTGGTAAATATAGTCAGCCATCTGAGTCATATTTGTTTCCCCTAATTGAAACTAATAATGAACTTGATTTATTATTTAGGGTTATCAGCTCCTAGATCAGAGGGTGAAGCTTCTACCGTCCCAAGAGAAGAAGAACAAAACAATTATTTAAGAAACCTGTTTCCATGGTACATTTTACCTCATGGTAGTGACTCAGATTTAGATTTAAAGATGTAATAAGCTCTGGGCATGGCACATAAGAATACATGGTGGAAGATCTAGAACATAATTGCTGAAAATCCATTAGATGAATTATCATCCCATTTTCCAAAACTCCCAACATTATTCTGTGTGTTGGGATTTGGTGGATTCAATTACCGGCTGGTCTACGATGTCATGAAAGAGACTATATACTGATGGTAGAAGAAGCATAAAATGTGAAAAGATTTTTAAGAGGCTAAACGACTCATCAATATTAAGGGATTTCAAGCTGCAGTGGTTTAGGCGGAGGAAAATCATAACAAGAAATCACTCGAGATTAGCCAAAAAAATCAAAGAATCCATGAAGGAGTTACTATCTATTCAACATCAACTGGATGATGTTCATAACAGGCTTGAGAAAATGAATCAGAAATTAGGTCAAACCCAATTGGAGGGGATAAATTCCATTTCAATAGCTAAGGAATAACTTCTTCTAGAAGAGGAGGCTGGAGTTGCTCAATTATCCCAAATTCAACTGGTAGCTGATAGAGCTTATGAAGCAGTTCAACAAATGAAAAGTCATGTTGAAAGTATCTTTTAAAAATGATAGGGAGGCTTCAGTTTGTGGATGGACCTCCATTTTCTCATAAATTAAAGAAATTTTGTTTACAATCATATACATGCCTTCATTACTGTTCTTCTTTAATGATTACAATATGAAAGGTAAATGATGATAAGGATTCCTTTATACTAAACAATCATCAATATAATAACAAGAACGTGGTGCTTAATTTTTTTTATTATGCTGAGTGATTGAAGGAGCATAATATGATTATTGAAAGGGTTACATGAATAACCCCAAAAATTTTGTATCTTTTGACTTTTCATTGCTCAATATTTCCTAAATCATACAAAAAATGTATATTTAGTGAGCTGGGACTTGACTTTTGTTCAGAGCGCCCTTTGTGGGTTCTTAGTCTGATGAGTATCAAGCCTTTTGTTATTAGCAGTTTAAAGTCATGCATATTGGACTATAAAGTGCTAATATTTATGGTCGAATAGCTTTGAACATAAATTTTTAATTAGATCCCAAAAAAACTTCAAGGCTAAGAATTGCTTTAATTTTTTTTATGCCATGATTTTTTTATGGATACCAAATCTTAAGGCATGCATCACCATAATGTGTGACATTTCTAGGAATGAAGTTACCATTACTTGAAAACCCCGTTACGGGGGATACATTATGTCGGGCCAACTAGAGCATATGCTGCATAGTCAAATAGTCACATCTTTTGACTGATAGGCCTGTTATGTAGGCAACTTATGCAAGGCCTCCTAAAGGAATGTGCTACATAGTCAGGGAAAAGATATCTCAGAAGTTTTAGGTTATATTGTTAAAAGTCAAAGAATGTTTATAGAGATTCATATTTTCCAAATCATAGAGTTTGGTTTATGCAGAAAGGTACCTGAATATGGAAAGGGTGTCTCTATTCAAGATATCCAAAGAATCAGAGGAATAATTATTTTACAATGGTCTAACCAAAATGTAAAACATATGGTGTCAGTAGTTTTAGGTCATACAACTAGGACTAGAAATAGAAACAACATATAACATGTAGTCCAATGATTTCAAGATTATTTCATAGTTTACCGAGCATATGATGAGGGAAATTTTTAAACCATGGTCTTGAAGACTTTTAGATTGTGAGATAGATAATGGGATAGGTATACTTGAATGAATGTTTTAAAATATATATTCTTTTATATTGTAATCAAATATTAAAGGGGAAAAAGATACTATAACCATGAACGAAGTTACCATTACCTTACAAACCCGTTATGGGGGCTACATTATGTTTGGCCAACTTGGGCATATGTTGCATAGTCAAATAGTGTCATCTTTTGACTGACATGCCTGTTATGTAGGAAACATATGCGAGACTACATAAGGGAACGTGCTACATAGTCAGGAAAAAGAGCTCTCAGATATTGAAAACCTTGCTACCAGAAACCGTAAGAAAGATTTGGAAAATCTGAAAGAAAAATTAAAGATTAAGAGTGTGAAATAAGGAAGGAGGTTATTCCCAATGTATATAAGAAATATTTTAATGAATATTCCCCATAAATTTGATGTCCTTTACATATATATGACTCATATTTAAAATGGAGGCTTTGTTTGTTTCATTTGAATGAATATGGTAAAGTGCAGTTTTAAGTCATGCAGTGAGGAAATTATACTATGCAGTTTTGAGTCATGCAGTGAGGACATTGATAAAACCATAAGAAATTGAAAACACCCTATTTATATAAAGAATCCATTTACCCAGTTCCTAATCCAATGTGAGCTATGCTCGGTGTGAGAAATAAGAAGCAGTAAGGGTTCCTTTTGTAATATAAAGGCGATCCAACTGAGAAATATGGGTGTTAAATTTCCATTCAGTTTAACGTCATGTGGTAAGGATGAGAATGAACCAATATGAAAGAAAAGAAACATTGTAATTGGATTAAGGGATAAAATCTAAATGTCATTATGTGTCTTTCTGGATAAATAATCAATTCATTCATTGTTCTTAAAACATTTCCTATGTAGATTTGATTCTTATTCCAGAAATAAAGGTTGTTTTGTTGTTGTTGTTTTTATCACGGCTGGGCCCAAAATTGGAGATTCAGGCGTCTCTACATATCTCATTGGAAAAAATGAGAATCAAGCCATACGTAGTTCATGAAACAATCATTCTTCATGTTAATCAGATTTGGCATGAAAATGGGGGCTTTAACACATTCTATGAGAATGGAAAATCATAAGACATAAAATGGTATACAGACCAAATAATAAATCTTAAAGAAACACTCTATATAGATCTGATTCATATACAGGAGGAGAAAATAAAATAAGAATATTTTGTGATTGTGGCTGGGCTCCGAATTGGAGATTCAGGCGTCTCTATGTATCTCTTTGGAAAAAATGAGAATCAAGCCATACGTAGTTCTTGAAACTCGGTCTCTAAGCAGATCTAACTCCAACATAGGAAAGAGAGGGACTCATGTACTACTAATGAGTAGTGATGATGTCAACAATATTTACTTATGGAAACTTATAACATCTTATAGAGGAAAAATTAGTTGTACAAATGATGTCATGCAGTTTAACGTCATGCGACAAGGACAAAAACACAATGCACTTTAACGTCATGCAGCGAGGAAACTTATGGTTGTTATGCAATTTAATATCTTGCAACTAAGACATGGGGGATGTGCGGTTTTAATTCATGTAACAAGGACGTGGTACTGTTCAGTTTAAAGTATTTCAGTGAGGACTAATTATGAAAAACTATACAAAGTATTTCTTCAAAATTCTTGCATTGGTTGGGGTTGTGATGAGCTCTCCATCCATTGAGATTAAAGCATATGCTCCATTTGAATAAACCTTATGTATGGAATACGGTCCTTCCCACTTTGACTCAAGTTTTTGAGGTTTCTTTCTTGGTATCATTGGAGTTCTATGGACCAATACCAATTCTCCTTGAAGGAATGAATGAATACAAACTTTCTTATTAAAAGCCCATGCAATTCTGTTCTGATAGAATTCTAGATGATGCAAAGAATGTAATCATTTCTCATCTAATCGTTCCAACTCATTGAACTGTTTCTGTGACCTTTCATATGTAGATAATTGATCACACATCGCAACTCTTAGTGAAGGCAATTGCATTTCAAATTGGTAAAACCGCTTCAGTTCCATATACCAATGAATAAGGAGTTTCTTGCGTGGAAGTACAGATAGTGGTCCGATAAGCCCATAAATCATTTAGAAGTTTATCAATCCATGATTTCATATCTTTATCCACCATATTTTGGAGTATATTTGATAGCGTTTTATTGAAAGCCTTTATCTGTCCATTGGTCACCGCATGATAGCGAGATGAATGGTTGGATTTGATATTATATTCCTGATATAACTTTTTTACTTCACCAGAACAAAAATTGGTACCATTGTTCGTCAAAATAGTATGAGGGACGCCAAATACGGTGATGATATTAGTGTTGACAAAACTAATGATTTTTTTAGCTCCATCTTCCTTGATATCTATTTCTTCATCCCACTTAGAGAAGAAATCATTAGTAGTAAGAATATAATTGAACTGCTTAGACATGGCTGGAGGATAAGGCCCTACTACATCCATTCCCAATGTGGAAAATGGCCAAGAGAATTTAGCTGTATGTAGTAAATATAAGGGTTGAGGAATGAAGTTGGAATGCACTTGACATGGATGACATTTTTTTTGAAGTCTGTACAATCCTATATCATTGAATGCCAAAAATATCCAAGCCTTCAAATCTGATCAGAGTGTCTGTTCCCAGATTGGTGGGCACCACAAGCTCCTGAATGAACTTCATTCATGACAATCATAGTTTCTTCTCAAAAAATACAACTGAAGATAATCCCATCAAAGCCCAACTTATAAAGGATCTTTTGGTGATTTGGACCATCATAAAGAGTAAAATTTTCCGCTCGTCGTCGGACCTGCTCTTTCTCAGCCCTATTTGGTGGAAGTATCCCATTTTAAAGATATTATGTGATGGATTTTCTCTATCCTGTGGTATGACCATACGGTTCAGAAATAGGGAAAATTTAATTGATTTCCTCCCTCATGGTTTGAACAAAAGGTAAAACCATTCGGTGATGGGCTATGCTGATAAATTTCTCATCCTAATTTGGATCTTCCAAGGCTGTAGCTACATTTTCTAGTGCATATGATTGGGAATTTTGTGATCATGGGACATAGGACAATTATGTCTCTGAAGGAAATTCATCCATTAATTCTCTAACATAATCACATAATGGTATTAAATCTTTTTTTATGATATAGTATTCCGCATTTATTTGTTTGATTACCAATTCTAAATCACCTTTTATCTTTAAATGATCTATTCGCACTTGAAGGGCCAATCCCAAACCTATGATGAGAACTTGATATTCTGCCTCATTATTGGTACCACCTTTCGATAATAGGAATGAATAAGGCAATACTAAATTTTCTGGGGAAATAAAGACTATTCTTAATCCAACCTTGTTGAGTTTAGGATTTTCTAGTCTCTTCCAAGTTGGACTTCTAGAAGCACCATCCAAATACATTTCCCATGTCTGGGAATTATCTTGAATAGAGAAAACCTATTCATCAGGAAGTTTAGTATTAAATGATGTATCATCCGCGGATGGATGATCAGCAAGGAAATCAGCCTGGGATTGGCCCTTTATTGCCTTTTGATTTAAAAACTAGATATCAAACTGCTTCAAAATAACCGCCCACCGTGCTAGACTCCCTTTAAGCATAGGACGACTGAGGATAAATTTGAGTGGGTTATTACGAGATACCAATTGCACCTCATGATGTTGTAGATAATGCCTCAATTTCTAAACTGAAAAGATTAATACCAGGCATCACTTTTCAATATTTTAATACTGAGTTTCTGCATCAAGCATAGTGATACTGAGATAGTAATGGTTTTTTTTCACTCCTGGCATCATTCTTTTGGGCGAGCAAGGAACCTCGTTATCACTCTAAAGCTGTCACATAGAGAATAAGTGGTCTTCCTTCATCATGCAGCATTAATACATGTGGACTCAAGAGATATTTCTTAACGGTATCAAATGCCTCTTGGCAATCTTCAGTCTATAGGTAGGTAACTCCCGTCTTCATTAATCTGGTGAAGGGTAAACATTTGCCTGCCAAATTGGCAATAAAGTGCCAAATATAGGCCAAGTGTCCTTGAATTCCTCTTAATTATTTAAAATTTCTAGGAGGTGACATACAAAGGATTGATTTTGATTTCTCAGGATCAACATAAATACCACGATTTTCATGACCCAACCCAATGGGGCTTGAGCCGCGACTCCCCAAGCCCGCCTCCAATAGGCCAGGGGCTGGCATCTAGCACTGAGTAGGCTATCACACACATGGGAGGCATTAGCCCAAGGTACCTGTACCCACGCACCCACATACACCTCCATGAAACAGTGTAGAGATATTTGTTTACTCACCCGAATCGGACAACCGGTGAAAAAGGCACTATTCACCATATCTTTCCCATGTGGGGCCCACGCAACGATCCCAACACTCATCATGTGGTTCATACCATGGCGATCCCCTCAGAAAAACACATGGAATTGACTACTCGTACGTTCAAAACGGAAAACTGGTGGAAAAGGAACTATTCACCGAATCCATCCCAGGTGGGGCCCACACATGTATCCCGAAACACATCGAACGGATTGAACCATTGCGATACTCTTGAAAAAACACACAAGATCCACTATTCATCTGCTAAAAATGGACTCCTGGTGCGAAAGGTGCGCTTCTCCACAAATGCCAAAACCCTGTCTCATGGGGCCTGCACCCTGTTCTCAGTCCCAACACCCGGAAACTAACTCAAAAAGTGCACCATACCATAAGGGTCTCAACTCCACTGAAGGCGCGTCATTCGGACGCTCTAGGTCGAAGTTACAACGGCCCGAAGTCGTCAAATAATAAAATATTATTATTTTATACCACATTTCAAGCCCCCGGGCCAAAAACCCGACTCTCAAAATTCTCAAAGTGTTTTCAAAAGGTCTTCCTCAACTCAAGGAACCCGTCGCTATAAACGGCTCTCAAATCAGAGTTACGGTTTGCGAGTTACGAGGGTTTAAAGAACCCCCGGAAAATCCGGGCCGGACCACCGCTCGCCTCGCCGGAAACCACCACGCCGCCGCCGGATTCTGCTGTGCAGCTGCCGCCATTGCCAGAAATAGCCGCACCGCCACCGCACTGCCGCCGCGCCTCACCGGATTCTGCCCTGGCCACCACCGGAATCCGGGATTTCCGCCGGAAAACATCCAAGAACCCCCGGGAGCACCCCGGTGCTCCAAAATCATATCTGAAACATGTTTCGGAAACCTTGGGACCCGAACTATACAACCCTTATAAATATTTGAAGAAAAATGACAAATAAACAGGGTCCAGGATTTCAAAACTCAAACCGCCTACCTCGCGGGTGAAATGCCGATGATCCGCGCTCCAAAGCTTCCGCTTTACGATCTAGGAACGCCCGCCGTCAAGATCTGAATTCAACGGCCCCTTGATCACGTGATTTGGTCGCCGATTCGCCATCGGAAGGGGAGGAGAAGGAGGTAGGAGGAGGAGTTCCTCCTCTGCTACGCCACACTTTCAAATGGGGGTGGGGGAAGGAGAAGCAGATATTTATTTTTGTTAAAATATCTCCGGCTCCCGGCTCGCCTCCACCCGACGCCCGATGCAGACAAAGTTAAGGTCACCCCTAGGGTAAATGTGCCATTCTAAATGCAACGGAGGACTCAGATTTGAACTCTGAGACTCCGTTAAGAAGTTATTCAAGTCGATGCATGTAAACCAACTTTTCAACCTATTTATGAAAATGCCCCTGGTGTCGTTTTCCACAGCAGGCACGCGCCCGTAAAGTTTACACCTCGCCTATGGTAAACGACACGTTCCGGACTCAACTGTGCCCTCAGATTCCAATTCTAAGCTACCTTTTAGGAGATATCATAGCCCCACCACATGCATAGTATAAAAATACTTAATATTTTTATAAAATTAATTCCGGGCACACCGGGCCCTGGAATCGCACGCCGTTTTCGTGCCTAGCTCTGGAATTATTCGTAGAAATATCACAAAGATTGACAGGGACAAAAACCTGAGTCGTTACATCCCCCCCCCATAGAAATTTTCTTCCCTGAAATGTAATAAGCTCAAGGAAAGCGACTAGACTCTAAACTGGGTCTCACACACTAGCGAGTTCACCAACAACCACCGATTCCCAAACACATAAGTTAGAGGGACTCATCCACCACACCTCGATACTATCCACTTTGGGCGGCACTGACTCACCCGCACAGTTTTAATCACATCACAAAAACACATCTCAGTGGGGGAAGGACCCTCTTACTCATGAATTCGATGCACGCCGAACAACACCCACACAGGGTCTTACCAACGCCCTGAACAAAACTCGAGCAAACAATAAAAAAGGAAAGAGTACCGCTCAACAGTGTCTAACAAACTACTACAGAAAGTAGAAAGGACACAAGGTGTACCTCTATCCATTCGCGGAGCCTCTGGGTCAACAGCCTCCAAGGCTTGTAGTTGTCCTCGCCCTCGTCCCCAGCTCTCTAAGCTCGACGTGGACCACCTGGGGGTGGGGGTGCTGGCAACTGGTACTGCCTCCTGCTGCACCACCTCCGTTGCCATGTCCGCTGCCCTGCAGACCTCCTTACTCGAGACGTTTTCTCTGACAAGGCCGTCCATCGACCGGATCCCTCTCAGCAGCACGATGGGTCAGAAAATCTCTAGAAAGATGTCACCGACCATCACAAGCATAATACCGCCTCTCCTGCGGCTGACCAAAACTGTCTTGCGAGCCCTGTGAGCCCTGAGCCTCAGATCCTCTATCCTGGGGTCGTCTCCTGAAAGGTCAGCCACATCCAGACCCCTGAGTCTGTTGTCGGCTACCAGATGCCGACATCTCAGCTCTCACATTCCCAACACTAACAGGGGGAATCTTCTCAGCCAGAAAGCTCTCCACCACCAACGCTCGCTCCAGCACTCTAGCATAGGTGGGAAGGCACAAGGAAACCACACCTTCTCGGATGTCTCTACATAAGCCCTAATCAAAGGTCCAAGACCTAAAGAATGGGTCTCTAACCATATCCAGGGAGTAGCACGACAGGTCTATATACCTCGCTGAGTACTCTGACACAGATATGCCTTCCTACCGAAGCTGTAGAAGCTCCTGGATCCGTACTGACCTCAGCGTCACCGGATAGAACTCCTCCCTGAAGATCCGCTCAAACTCTGTCCACGCTTGCGTCTCCTCATCATGGGACTATGTCACCAAACTCCACCATCGCCCGGCAGAACCATGCAGAAGGATCACCGCAAGGACCACCATCTGATCTAGAGGTGTCCTCACTAGGCGGAAAACTCGGGTGACTGCCTCAAGCCAGTCATCAACTGCATGGGGGTCTGGATCACCACGAAACCTCATAGGTTGCTGCCTCTGAAACTCGTGCAGTGCACTCATCCTGTGTGCAACCTCATCCTGCACTGCTGGCACAACCAGCTACTCGACAGGTGGTGGCTCAACTGGTGGACCACCTGGAGGTGCAACCTCAGAACCTATGCCCTACTCCACAGCCTATACATGGGGCGGGTCATCAACAAAATCCTACTGCGGAACCCTCACTGGCTGTCGTCGTGGAGGCATCCTAAAATACATTCAAGACGCACCACAGTCAAAGAGTATATCTGGAGATCTGACTCAAGAAGCACAAGGAAAACCCAAAAACCCAGTCTTATATGATGCATGTACCATTATGTCCCTGCGACCAGTGTACGAATGTACCGAGTCAAAAGGCATGTTATCAAAGTCCTAGTGTATGTATACGTCTGCCGCCACACCAACATTGGAGTCTCAAGCCTGAAAGCCGAGCTCGAAACATCATAACACTACCGCTATGAAACCCAAACCAAACTCACAGCTAGACCAGCTATTCTCTGAGATCCCTAAAGGTGGAACATCCTTTGATACCACTCTGTCTCGACCTGACCCAACGGGGCTCGAGAAGCGACTCCCCAAGGCTGCCTCCAACAGGACAGGGGATGGCGTCTAGCGTCGAGTAGTCTATCACACACATGTGAGACACTAGCCCAAGGTACCTGTACACACGCACCCACATACACCTCCATGAAACAGTGCAGAGATATATAAAACTGAAAAGTAAAATGCATGCATACAACTATCCCAACTAGAATTCCACACCAGTACAAAAGGGGAAGAACAGGGCCCACCAAAAGAAAACTACAATGCACATCCAACTTGCTTTGAAGAAGGGGAACGCTGCTACAAACACCCACCGGAAAGCTCCCTCGGCACCGCACTGATAAACAGTCCGGTCAGTCCCGCTCACTCAGCTCCGCCTGCTCCAGGTTCTCCTAGGACTCCGTCAAAAGGCATGTGGTCTACACAAGACACAAACATGTGGAGGCAAGCCCGTGCAGGGGTGAGTATAAACATACTCAGTAGGAACCCCAAAAACCTAAAACCAAAAGAGAGCAACTGAAAAGAAACAGTCCGATTATCCTAGTCAGAGGAAACCCACTTGAGAGAGAAACTCCATCTCGTGACCATCCTCGGATAAACACAACTAGTCATCTCAGCTCAGGTGTATGCCCATACATACACATTGAACAATCTAGAAATACTCAGCTCACGCAACAAGCCACCTGAGGTACCGACCTCAACACCAGCAATGGTTCACAACCAGGAGAGCATACTTCACAATCACTGTCATCCCAGATGACACGTGCCTGAGAGATAAACTCCAATGGATCCCAAGAAAACAACTCAGCCGCTCATCCGAGAGACCACGATCGTTGGATACTATCACTAAGGAAACCCCGCTAAAACAACAGAACCACCAAACTCGTCGGATAGGGGATCGCTCTTAGAGTCTGCTAGGGGATACCAGAACCCAATCCGGTATACAAAGCTCACAGATAGGGGGTAACTCCCAGGGTCTGCTGGGGGATACCACGACTCGATCAGGCACACATAGTTCTCACAGATAGGGGATCACACCCAGGATCCACTGGGGAATACCACAACCCGATCTGGTGCTCGACAGAAGCACATCACTCAGATAGAAGATTGTCGCCCATATAAAGGTGGTCACAACAATGCCGGAACTCTATCTGGTATAACTTGTGTTGTAGGGGATCGAACTAATGATACCACAACCCTATAGAAACCACGCGCTAAGTAGGGGATTGCATAACCAATGATACTGAAACCCTACTATAAATCAGATGCTGAGTAGGGGATCATATACATGACGATGCCACAAACCTACTGAGCACGGACCACTGCGTAGGGGATCATATTCACGATGATGGCACAACCCTATGGGGTTAACCTGCTAGATAGGGGATCACCGCCCATGGATAAGCGGTCAAAGTGATACCAAGAACCTGATCTAGAGAAACGATGATAGAGGATCCCGCTCTGGGCCCACCAAAGGGATGCCACAACTCTAACAGAATAAACAACCCATCGAGAGGATCAGAAGCCTATACTAAGGTTGTAATGTCGCGCGAACCCTCGTAGGAATGAACCAAGGGAGTACCCTCAACCACTGCTGGTCCAGACATCGCTAACCCAAGCGACCCGCACCAATGCCACACTGCGTACCTCTAAGGCCGATACTGAGGCCACCATCGCGATCCATGCAGAAGAACACGCAGGATAGGCTGTTTACTTGCCCGAAATGGATAAACGGTGAAAAGGAACTATTCACCGTAGCTTGCCCATGCGGGGCCCATGAAGCAATCCCAAAACTCATCAAGCGTATCATTCCATGACGATCCCCTTGGAAAGAACACATGGAATCGACTACTCGTACATCCGAAACGGACACCCAGTGGAAAAGGCACTATTCACCAGAGCCAGCCTGGGTGGGGCCTACACATCGATCCCGAAACTCATCGAACAGATCACACCATTGCGATCCTCTCAGAAAAACACACAAGATCGACTATTCATACGCCAAAAATGGACTCCTAGTGCGAAAGCTGCGTTTCTCTGCAAACGCCAAAACCCGGTCTCGTGGGGCCTGCACCCCGTTCTTAGTCCCAACACCCGGAAACCATATCAAAAAGTCCGCCGTACCATCAGGGTCTCAATTACATTGACGACATGTCATTTGGACGCTCTGGGTAGAAGGTACAATGACCCGAAGTCATAAGATAATAAAATATTATTATTTTATAAGACATTTCAAGCCCCCGGGCCAAAAACCCAACTCTCAAAATTCTCAAAGTGTGTTCAAAAGGTTCGTCTTGACTCAAGGAACGCGTCACTGCTAACGGATCGCAAATCGGAGTTACAGTTTGCGAGTTACGGAGGTTTAAAGAACCCCCGGAAAATCCTTGTTGGACCACCGCCAGCCTCGCCGGAAACCACCGCGCTGCCGCCGGATTCCGTCGTGCCGCTGCCGGAATCTGGGATTTCTGCCGGAAAACATCCGGGAACCACCGGGAGCACCCCGATGCTCCAAAATCAGATCCGAAACATATTTCGGAAACCTCGGGACCCAAACTATATAACCCTTATAATGATTTGAAGAAAAACAACAAATAAATAGGGTTCGGGATTTCAAAACTCAAACCGCCTACCTGGCGGGCGAAATGCCGACAATCTGCGCTCCAAAGCTTCCGCTGCACGATCCAGGAATGACCGCCGTCAAGATCTGAATCCAATGACACCTTGATCGCACGATTTGGTCTCTGATTCACCGTCGGAAGGGAAGGAGGAGGAGGAATGAGGAGGAGTTCCTCCTCTGCGGCGCCACACATTCAGATGTGGGGGAAGGAGAAGCTGATATTTATTTTTATTAAAATACCTCCGGCTCCCGACTCGCTTCCACCCAACGCCCAATGCAGAAAAAGTTAAGGTCACCCCTAGGGTAAACACGCCATTTTGAACGCAACGGTGGACTCGGATTTGTGATTCGAGACCCCAGTCAGAAGTTATTCAAGCCGATGCTCGTAAAAAAACTTTTCCACTTATATACGAAAACGCCCCTGGTGGCGTTTTCCACAGTAGGCACGCGCCCGCAAATTTTATACCTCACCTAGGGTAAACGGCAGGTTCCGGCTGCAACTGTTCCCTAAGATTCCCATTCTGAGCTACCTTTTTGGAGATATCACACCCCACCATGTGCATAGTATAAAAATACTTAATATTTTTATAAAATTAATTCCAGGCACACTGGGCCTCGGAATCGCACGCCGTCTTCACGCCTAGCTCTGGAATTATTCATAGAAATATCCCAAAGTCTAACAACGAAAAAAAACTTAATCTCTACAATTATGGATACAAAAAAGCCATGATATTTTCCTAAGGTTACCCAGAAAGCACATTTGAAGGGGTTCATCTTCAAGTTGTGTTGTCAAAGTTTTTTAAATAAGATTTCTAGATCAGCCAAGTGATCAGAACATTGTATTTATTTAACCACCAAATCATCCACATAACATTCAACAAATTTCCCAAAAATAGGTTTGAAGATATGGTGCATGGCACATTGATACGTTGCACCTGCATTCTTCAGGCCAAAGGGAATTTCCCGATAGCAAAACACACATTGAGGGGCTCTGAAGGCTGTATATTCTTCATCTTCTGGATCCATTCAGATTTGATTATACCCAGAATATCTATCCATGAAGGAAACTTCTTCATAGCTAGCTGTTGCATCAATTAAGAGTTCTGTGACTGGAACTGGAAAATTATCCTTGGGACAATGCCGATTAAGATCTTTGAAGTCAATGAAAACTCTAATTTTTCCATTCTTCATTTTCCCTGGGACAATATTGTCCATCCATTTGGTATATTGAACATCTTTGATGAAGTTATCATTGATAATCATATCAACTTCAGCTTCAATTTTGGAGGCATAAATTGGGTGTGTTCTTCTTGTTGCATGCTTGAATCCCTGATGTTCCTCTGGAAAACCCAAATGATAAGTTGAAACAGCGGGATCAAGACTCATCATTTCCCGTATAATTCCATGAAAATACATCTTGATTTAGATTTATAAATGAAGAATACATTTATTTCTCTTCAAGAGTCATGGATTCACTAACTAAAGTGGGCGTAGATCTTCTTTTGTACCCAGATTTATTTTTTGAGTTCATCCACAGTGGTAGAGATACCCTCTTCAAATGCTAGAGGAGCATCCCTGAGATCTTCCTCTTCTTCTTCAATATGTGTTACTTATTCTGTTTCTAGTTTCATAATATATGACGAAGCATAATTTCCATGGTTAGGGGAGAAGTTAAAATTTGAACATCTTGAAGAAGAGGTTTCCATTTCTGACCCTATTGATGATGAAGGGTCTTCCGGGGGTGATAGATAGGAGATGATGGATTGAAAATTGACATCATTTTTTTCCTATGGTATTACTATAAATACTTCTTGTTTGGTTGATTAAGTATAGAATTGCTGGATTTAAATGTGTGAAATGAAGACATATCCACTTAATCTTTCATCATTTCTTGGTAAATCAATAATTTCTCTCATGCTGTTTGGCTTGGTTGTCATAATTGACATTATGGAAGTTTCCATAAAAATGTTTGGATTTAGGTCTATCCTGTCAATTTGATTGATATGAAACACATAGTCTATACTCACATGTATGAATGGGTTTAATGGAATCTTTTCCAAACCATTTGGAGCATTAGTTTTAGGGACCTCCTTTTCCATGGATTTTACCTTTCCTTCCATGTGATAGAATTCTACCTCAATGTATTGAGATTCACATGTTTTGAATATGGATTTATAACCATACAATGTCATAATTTGACCATTGAAACAATATTTAAGACATTGATGATATGATGAAGGTATAGCCTCGTGTTGATATAGCCAAGGTCTTCCAAGAAAAATGTTGAAGGTTGTGTCATGACGAACAACCATGAAATCTGAATTAAACACAAGGTCTTCAAACTGAGTTCTGAGTGTAATCTCACCCAGAGGTTCTTGTTCATTTTTATCATATCCTTGAAACATAAAAGTAGAAGGGGATAAATCAGATTTTGTGAGGCCCAATCGATTATGTTTACGAATAGGGATGAGGTTGACTCCTGAACCATTATCAATGAAAGCCCGTCGGATGTCTATATCATTGACTTTTCCAGATAGATACAAAGGTCTGATATGTCCATGTACAACATCATCTACATCTTAATCTGTAAAAGATATCACTACATGTAATTCTATAGGATCATTCTCTATATGGTAGACCTCAGCCGCAACAATTTCAGTTTCGAATTCTTGAGGACATGAAAAGGCCCCAATAAGCGCTTCCCGCCAATATTTTGATAGATTCAAGGCATCCAGAATTGATAACATGGTCGGTACATGGGCCAAATGTTTTAGGAAATTATACTTTTGGTCCAAAGGTCTATGTTTCCCATCATGAAAATGTGGTTTTGCAGGTGCCTTGGAAGTTGATGATTTGGTAGTAAATGTATCCCGTATCGGGGCAGGAATTGGAAACACACCTGGCTTTGGTAGATTAGACTGACCGTGCCTATCTATTTGCTGAAAGGAAGAAGGTGTAACCTCTAATTAGTCTTCTAAAATAACTGTGTCCGGACCAAATCTGCCATGTGTGGAAGAACGTTCTTGTTCCTGTTGAGCCTGCTGAAGGGCTTTGCCATGAGTTTCTACTGAAAATACAGTTCGGGCAGGGGTAGGGTTTAAATAATGGATTCTGGAATATCCATGTCTTCCCTTTTATCCTAAAACTAGGTCTCTTCCTCTAAATCCTCTATTATATATAGGGAATTTAGACTCATCATGATTCAAACTATCATTGGCATAGGGATCCATTAAATGAATCATGTTAATAGAACAAAAGATCAATTCTTCATCTGATGAAGACTCTGCCTGATGAACCAGTTCAGGCTGTATCGTTTGGTGGGACGGTGCCTTTTCTTTTGAAGTAAATGGCATAAAAGCTTCTAGAGTCAAAGACAACTTAGGGTTTGACAAGAGCTCACCTTCTTCTGACTGCTCTTCTTTTTTAAAATTACACTGCTTCTTTGAGGATTTTCTTTCTCATGAAGGGAGTTTTGCTGTGGTGCAAATAGCATAAGACATAATTGTTTTATTTAATTGTGTTCATAAAATGGCATGAGTTTGGTTGATCATTTTTCTGACCATCCAATCATCATATTAATGTGCATTTTTACATTTGGCTCCGTGCCACTCGCCTTCTTCCTCTGGTTCAGTAGTAGTAACATATGCTACTTGGGATGAAGAACCATTCAGTTTTAGCTGTCTAGAGTCCACCATCTTGTTCAAGATGTATTTTAATAAAAACACTCTTGAATGGGATGCCTCAACATCTGATGAAATGAGAAATAGTTCGGGAGGTCTTCATATCCTTCCTTGTTTGGCCTTTTCGGCCTTGGAAACTGAACCATATTGTTTTCCAAAGCTAAGATGAAATAGCCAAGAACTTGTTCATTTCGGAAAGAATAAACTTTGTTCTTAAAATCTTCAAATTGGTTCTACCTTTGATATTTTTATCATCTTGACTAGGCGGTTGTTGTTGTTGACACTCAGGAGTTGGAGCCCCTTCGATATGATGAAGGTTTTGAAGTGGAAGCAGGTACAGGTGCTTGTTTAAGCGTAAATGTAGTTGTCTCTACTTTCCCAATTCTCTTTCTTGGAAGTGATGGAATTACACAAGTTTTAGCTTTAGTCTTTATAATAGAGTCTTCTATATGCTCAGCGATTGAATTAAGGTCTAAAAACTCTCCTGCGTATTTCACAGGGATCAACGGTGTGCGTAACCCATCATGCAGATTTTCCACACAGATTGGCAACAATTATTCTTGAGGGAGTGATAAAATTAAGGAATATGTTAATCCCTTCCAGCGAGCAATGAAATCTGAAACTCTTTCATTTTCCCTTTGCTTACAATTGGTAAGATAAAAAATTATCATCTTTGGCAACATTGAGCTAAATTGAAGAAGAAATATTTGACGGAGATCTTCCCAACCGGCAATTCACCAAGATTGAAAACTTGTATACCAAAAAAAAGAAGGTCCTTGTAATGACTGCACAAAACACATGAGCTTAACAACTTCTTGTTGTTAAGGAGTTCCCTTCATAGGATCACAATGAGAAACAGAATGTGTTAAGTGTTGTTCTGGATCTCCCGAACCCATAAAAATTGGGAATGTAGTATTCGTAAAATTTGATGGGGGCGGGATTGCATCCACCCATTTAGGGTAATCTCTCTTTTCTGGTTGAACTTGTGCAATATTTCCTTCCCTAGATTCCAACTGAGCTGTTAATGACTCAATGGTAGTCATTAATTTTTGAGAAACATCTGGTTGAGCTTGGGCCTGAGCAGGTGCGATAACTGGAGTTTGGACGGGTGTGGCGAGCGGTACTGCTACTAATGGTAGTATTGTCGGTTGCTGTTGTGCATGACCCATAGGATTGGACCTATGATGGTGTACTTGTAAAGGGGGGATATTCTTGATCCATCCCAGTAGCTTCAAAAAATTCCTTTGATTGATTAACTCTAGCAGGCTTAGGAGGAAGACTAACTTGAAGTAGTTCTGCATTTAACTTCCTTAATTCCTTCATTTCATCTTCTTGTTGTGCGAACCTTTCCTCTAATGATAGTGACTGGACTTCTCCAAAGGTAGAGTGGAATGTAACCTGACTTTTACCCTTTTACTTGGCATGTGCCTTTCTAGAGTATGGAAGGGAAATACCCAACAGAATGTCTTGCCCAAGGGAAACCCTCTGTCTACTGGTACACACACCTCCTTCTTTTGTTTCCGTGTGTACAACCTCTTGAATAGTAACTTCTTCATCTGATCCCTCTAAGTGAGCCTCATGTTCTAGGGGATTAGTGACAATGGAATTGATGACGTATATTGATGCATAACACATTAATGGAATTATGTCAGTTATTCTACTAGATTGTCTCCCTTTGTGTCTTATATGAGACTCTGTTCTCCTATATATGGAATTCTTTGGAATTTTTTGGCGGACAGTAATCTGAAGGGAATCATTGGATAATTCAGTTATACTCTTTCCTTGTGGCTTCTTCCCTAATCAGGAGAAAACTGACTTTTGCTGAGGAGGGGATTGAAAATGTGAAAAATCCCCCAACCTTGTAGGTTGTGGTTGTTTTTTTTCTTCTTATTCAAATCATTGAACATTGTTTAATGAATTCAAAGATTGATTTAGATGATCCCCCATCCTAACAAGATGGGGTGATTCTTGAACTGCTATAGCTAAAATCCGTGCACCTGCTCTTCTGATTTTGCAGATTTTGGTTTGAACATTAGATTGGTGCATTATTCGACAATCATTTACACCACCTGTTTCAGAATATCGCTGTGCTATTTCAGAAATTTTCATCCTCTAACACCTTACAACATCTAAACGAGATGTCTACTCAAGATTATCAGAACCTTGATGTAAAATTAACTCAATAACTTCTTTTCCATGAGCCTGATTTTGATGAGAACTGGTTGAGGCTTGTTCTTGAGCATCCATTTGATTACATAAAAAACCTATTGATTGAGGCTGGTTGTGGGAAATAACATTGCATGAAACCACCTTTTGCAAACGTTGATGATTTTGGAGTGTAGTGAAATGCAATGCCCCACATGCACCCCATCCTCTAATGCGAACATTAGATGGGGAATCAGAAATTAATTGGCGTAGCCTTTTTAGTGCATTGAGACATGCACGTTGAAGGGTTCTCTATTGTTTTTCAACCCTAGGATTTTGGGAAACATAAAGAGATGCCATGTCAATTTGGCACTGCAACCCTTCTATTACCTTAATATGATTTTGATATTCACCATATGATAAGACTTTGTTTTTCAAATGATTAAGATTTTTCCATAAGTTGAAATGAATGTCATGAATACAATCTTCTGTCATCAATTCTGGAATATCAAACTGAGAATTTGCAGAAGGCCAGAACATGACTGGTATTTATCCTTTATCTAATTATTCACTCATGTTAAACACATCTTCATCATCTTCTACTAGAGGTTTCTCCACTTGGTCTGACCAAAGTGGATGCTATGAATTTGAGGATACATGATCTAAGGGAGGTTCGGAGAATGACTATTCCTTTAAGATGTCTCTGGACTGAGAAAGTGTTTCACCCATAAATGACAAGGCATCATACATGACTAGCCTTATGTTTACAAGTGCCTCGAGATATGAGGGCTTTCTTATTACTACATTGTCAATTATAGATTTTTTTTTTGACAATGAGATATACTACTGTGGAGAGGACTTTCGCAGGGAAAGCCATTATGGGGAGGATCACCATGGTGGATTACATCAAGGGATAAATCTTCTTACTCCTTGGTCTTCTGGACACATGGAGGGTTATCATGGAGCTCATCTAGAGATAGGCACTCTGGATTGACTGAATTTTCATGAAGCAAGTTTTCATGATGAAGTGTCTGATGAGAAGCTTCATAATTACAGATACCACTCCCAAAATTTGGTAATGGGAGGGTAGGATCTTGAGCAGCAACAGATAAATGTCTGAGGGCTTCAAGAACTCTAGCATTAAGAGGAGATAAATTACTTCTTGATTCTTGATTTTCCAGTTGTATTTGGTGATATTTCTTCTTGGATGTTCTCTTATACTTAGTTGGGGACACTTTCTGGGAAAAGTGGTTAACATGGGCAGGTATATATGCATGTCTTGGATTAGTTACTAGAACAGACCGGTTACCTTCAATTGGAAAGGGTGTATGTTCCCGATCTTGTTGTTCGTATGATATGGGGGAGTATGCCCCATGACCCTGCTGGATGGGAACAGAGGTGTGTATCTGCTCTGGGATGGCATGCCATTGTGTCATCCCATGTGTGGGGATAGATTTATGTGTATGTTCCCATGATACTGCTGAATTAGTTGTTAAAATATCCTGACATGTTTCCAGAATATGGGCAGGGATATGAGTCTACCCTTTCACCATTGAAAAGATATGTTTAGTGACTTCAACAGCCAGAACAAGAATATATGTCCATTCCGTATCTGGAGTTGGTGTATGTGCCTGCTCTTGTCCTCCTTTTCATATCAACAGATATTGACAGTACTTATGCATAGGGGAAGAGAGTTGAGTCTATTCCATATTTTTCGTCAGAGCATTCTGACTGACTTCTCTGGGTGCTACTAAATGAGACTGTTGGTAGTATTGATGAACATTGGTAGGTGTATGTGCATGCTGGGTATTCTCTTTCAAGTATGGTTGACAAGTTTCCTTCAATACTGGCAGACGAGACTGCTGACAGAACTGGTGATTGTAAACAGGTGTTTGTTCCTGCTTACCAGTTTCCACCAAATTAGATTGGCGAACTTCTTTTGTTGCAGTCAGACGAGCCTACTGACTGGCTGATGAATTATAAACAGGTGCATATGCTTTCCTATAGTACTCTGCTAGAATTGCCTGGCAGTATTGGTGTGTTACTGCCAGAAGAGTCTGCTGACTAGTGAAATCAGGATGGAAGGGTGTATATTCCCGCTCGTTGTTTGCAATCAAGTTAGATTGATGGACTTATATGAGGGAGGTAGAGGTGGGAACCTAATTCCTATTAACCGGAATTCATCCCTGGTGTTTTGTCTTGCCTTCCCGAGTCTGAAAGACATGGGTCAAACGTCCAGAGGCAACATCCCCACCATGTTGGGGATATACTACCGCATGATTCTGGCAGTTATTGCTTATGGGAGTCCTCATGATGGACTCCTATATTCATTAAGTGAGGCCTTCAGTGACCTCTTGATCTACCTCCCTATAGTATGGGAAAGATTGTTTGTTTAATTCTAGGGATAAAGACCCGAAATGGTTGGAAACAGTGGTTGGCACCGTTTGCTTCTTGACCATTGGTCGTTGTTGGCCAGATGATCTAGGATTATTGTTCACCTGGAGAGCCTATCGAGCAACCTCCAAAGTCAGAATTGTTACATGTTGGAAATATTTTTTTATTATCACATTGGAGACCCAACTTTGAAGATGATGGGTTGGTGATAACGTCCTTCTCAAGGATGGAGATCCAACATGGGCACCATTCAGGAAGTTCACAGATGTTGTCCTTGAGAAATCCATTCCTTGGATTGAAGGGAATTCTAAAGAAAATTGAGAACAACATAAAATTATATTAAAGTGACATCTTGTCAGATAGATGCATTTAGGATTAATTCCTTTGCCTAGACTTCCTCTATCAATTGATGAAGGCCTAACATGTGGGTAACATTATTAACATGGTTAAGGATTCACGTCGGGTTCACCATTTTTGTTTCGTAGGTCCTTGAAACATGATATTATAGATTTAAGAATACTTGTTTCTAGGTGGATTCCATTGGATTTATTCATGGAACCGGAAACATCCAACATTTCTTTATCCAAGGAGGACCTACTTTCCAAAGGCAGACATTTGTTAAAGTTGTAAAATTTACGATACTTAAGAACATGCATTGGTCGAGGGGATGGGAGGTTGGACTCATCACACCCTTTTGGGGGGAATTATTGTCTACTGTGGGACTCTCTTTGAAATTAAAATATTTTCATGAATCCTTATTAATTCACCAAGTATATCATAAGTATCCCTTGGAATTTAAAATCACTAATTTAACATGTATAAAATTTTTAGAAATATCAGTATGTATTCAAGGTTGTCCATCAATGGTATCCTCTAATATACTAATTAGAGATTTTTTAATCACCATTTATGATGATACTGGTTTTTAAGCCACTCAGTGGAGAACTCTCGAGTTTATTGTCATCCAGGGAGATGAAGGTTGGTTTTGATATTGGGATCGGGCTCATAAAATGAGCTACCTACGTATCCTTGTGAAAGGAATCACAACCCTCATTGTTATGGGACACTTAATGGGACACATCATACCTTTTCAAGTCATGTGATAAGGACCCCTAAGAGGAAGGTGCTTACTTACAACTTAGTGTGGGACTTACGCTAAAACAACCGAAGGAACTTTGGAAAGGATATAGGTTTCAAAATTGGATCAATCCCTATTGGGAGTATTTCCCAAAGTAAACAGGGTAGATTTGAAGTGTTGGGTTTGAACCTCAAGGAGGCTTCCTATGTATCCAATATAGATGGGAATCAAAGCCTATGTAGTTCGATGAATCTCATAGGAGTGTATAGTCCTCTGAGAAAGATCTGTTTGGGATTACTTCCTTAAAATGGAAGCCTAAATTGGGGGAATTAGGGTTGGATTCTTAAGGAGGATATCCAGTGAGCTCGGGCTCTGAAAGAGCTTCCTACATATCTTGGTTTGAATAAGAATCAGAGTTCTCATAGTTCCTTCTGGTGAGTGTTTGTGTATATGTTTTAATCAACACCTATCTCTAAGACCACGTGAGTCATGCTCGGTTTCAGAAACAAGAGGATGCGAATGATTCAACAATGACACTTCACACTTTTCCTCCTCTACTGATGGAAGAAGGCACGTCGACCGTGGAAGAGGGCGAGGTGAAAAACCATCCCTATGTTCTATTTACATTGGAAAAGGGTCTAATGTAAGGAAAAAGGGGTGAAGGTGAGGGGCTTATACCCAGATGGCTGCCCTGAAATTGGTTCTGGTAGGGGAGGAAGACCTATCATATACTTGCACGAAATGTAAAGTGTGATGTGTACTATCCTTACCGGAGTACTGAGGACCTGGTTCACCTTTTCGAAAAGGGAGAGGCCAGAAGCCCACCATCTTCCAAACCGGGAACTTCCCAACATTGTTTCTGGTAGAAAAGTACATGAGACTGCGAATATACAAACCCACAAGCATCCCATGAATCTTTACCCCATTGTGAAAAAATGTGGTAAACCTCTGACTGCAGAAATACAAACCCAAATTGGAGACACACTAATGTGCCTTACCCAAAGGTCTAAGAAGTCAGGAGGTTTTGGGGGAGGTTTCAACTTAGCCCCTTTTGAATAAGGGATCCAAAGAAAGAGATACCCCACCATGAAAGGCTTCAAAGGGTATTTGAGATTGTCGCGTAGGTACCTTGCGCTGGTATGCCTCATAGGTACTCTGCGCTGCTCAATCGCATAGGTATGGCGCACAAATGTACCGCATAGTTGTACTGTACATGTATGGTGCGTAGTTACACCGCGTAGGTATGAATGGTGACTGAAGAATTTGAAGAACTCCAAAAACATGTATATTCCATTTAATTATCCCTTATCTCAGAGTTTAGAGAATTACTTGGGACAATTTGAGAGATCTTGGTGAAAGAGCTATGCAATGGAAGCTTCAGAGAGTCTTTCAAAAAATATTAGTTTAGAAATGGGGATCCCAAGGGTCCTATTTATAGGCACGGATGGACCTGGCCAAAAAACATGGGTCACATAGATATGCCACGTAGCTCCATCACAAAGGTAGTCCGTGCAGAGGCATCCAAAAATCCTCTCATGCGTAGTTCGGACAAGTAGCCATATCATGCAGCTCGGTCGCGTGGCCCTGTCATGCAGCTCGACCACAAAGTTCTTTCACGAAGCTAGGCCAAGTAGCTCTTTCGTGAAGCTTCTGGATATTGGTTGATGTTTCCTTTGGACTTTTTGAATCTCTTTAAGGGGTTTCAACAACGTTCCACCACTACTAGACCCAATAGGAAGAGTTACTTGCCTACAGAGAAGTCTGTGGTGTCTCCCTCTGCCCACCGAGGCACTAGTTCTAATTCGGAATCTCGGAAAGGCCAAAGAGCAACTTGGTGTCACCAAACACTCCATACCATCCGCCTCACTATAGAAGACCAAAGAATATCCTGATAAGGTCGTGTTTCTCCAGCAACTTGCAGAGCAGAAGAAACCGGTTGATGAACTCCTGGATGAACGCTCTGCAGAACAACACCCAGATTATTGTGACACTCAGCCAGTACAGTAGGGAAAAACCTAGAATCTCCCTGGTGAATTTCCCCTAGGTAACCCTGAACATCTTGTCCATGTAGAAAGGGTATAGGTCGGCGCTTATGGCTAGAGGGTGCGATATGTGTCGCCAAATCCACCTGGACAATGCATTAACCCTCGGGACACGACCAAGGTCCTCTCAGCTGCCCCACTAGCCGCTCCACGAGCCACTGGACCTGATTATCGCGTTGAAGAACCCACCAACGTGATGGTGGTTAGGGACCCCCATCAAGACAGGGACCCCCGTCAAGACAGGGACCCCCGTCCAAATGATCCAATGGCAGCACTCATCTCCCTCCCAGAGGCTTTGGAGATGTGATAGGTGGCCAACCCACCTAATGGCAAGCCATATCTGGCATGGTTCGATGATATTCCAGCACCACCGAGATTCGGAAACCCCACCTTCTCCCCCATTATTGGGACGGGGGTCCCCCTCGCAGCATCTAGCCCACTTTTCTTCAAGGTGTGGTCCCATGTTAGGAACCTCAGCGCAGCAAGAAGCCGCCAAGATCTGATGTTTTGTATAGACATTGGAAGAGACTGCATTCTTCTGGTATAGCAAACTCTCCATCGGGTCAATAGTGGGATGGGAGGAACTTCACATGCAGTTTCTGTTTCAGTTCAGTTCCACCACATGGAAGATGACCATCATAGACCTCTTTAAGTAAAACCAGAGGCCTGATGAGCATGTTGCGGACTTCATCGCCTGATGAAAAGGGCTCTCCTACTCCCTCATCATGCCGCTGACTCGAGGACAGTTGTTGATGAAGTGTGTAGGAAATGTTAAGATGGAGCTGGCTCTCTCCCTGATCACTCAGAACTATCCTGGAGGGTTCTAAGATTTCTCATATAAGGCCCAGCACCTCGAAGAAGCCTTTCAACAAGCCAGTCGAGCACGCCTGTTGCCTCCTGTAATTCCCGCGAGGAGGGATACTAGAGCCGAGCATGCTGAAGTGGCCAAGATAGAGGCCCCAATATAGTTTGAGTTACTACCAATAGATCCATCTCCGCATCCCCGTAGAGGTCCGCCACCACGGGCACAACCTCCATCCCATCAGCGACCGCCTCAGTATCAGCAGGCACCTCCGTGTGATGCACTGCCACCACCTAGGAGAGATAATAAAGCTCCACCTCCTCGTCGGCATACCAACGAGGCTTTCTATCCTCAAAGACATTCTCTTGTCACCAGATATGCACGAAACACTCGCCGAGGCTTTAAGAAGCCCCCTCCAGTTTGAGACAGAGGTAGCAGCTGTAGATTATTTCCAAGCTAAAGTGTTTGAGAATACTAAATGTCAGGCCATAATTTCATTCTCGGGAGAAGATGAAGGTTCTCCCATATAGGGGCACATCCGCCCATTGTACATCACAGGAAAATTTAATGGCGTTGAGGTTTGTCATTGTCTCATTGAAATTGTCTCTGGGATTAACCTTTTCCCAACATGGACACTGCAGAAGCTAGGGTTATCCAAAGATGACTTGACTCTCTATGATTTAAGAATCCAGGGATATGACAGGATAGAGCAGACCCTGGTCGTCAAGATCCATTTGAAGACCTAGTTCGGTGGCCTAGTTTCCAGTACTGGGTTTGTGGTCATCTCCCAAGACACCATGTATAATAATTGATGGGTAGGCCATGGCTCCACCTGCACACAGAGGTCCCTTCATCGTATCACCAATGCCTCAAGTACTCCATTAATGGTCTAGTGGGCATGCTCTAGGGTGACACATCTCCTTTCGCCTCATGTGAAGCCCACTATTTGGACACTGACTATTACAAGAGCAAGGAAAACAAGTCCATACAAGTGAAGTTGAGTCTGTCACTGCTACGACCGACCCTTGGACATGCTTTAATGATACCTACATCTTCCCGATCCATCGGTTGGAGTCCATGACCCCCCGATATGGGGAAATTTTTTGTCATTTCCATGTCAAAGGGGAACCATGATCCCAAATCTAGGTGGCATCCGAAGATCACTTCGTATTCTTATACGAATCAGGCATCAGTGATCCCAGATCCTCCCAATCCCATTAGGTATTGCGGCATTTGAATCATGGTGACGACAGTACGTCATACTAGTCTATTTTAACAGGCTAGAATAAGCCAGATCTGGCTGGCGTGCCACTACTACTTTGATATTATCAAGCGTGGCCCCTAGGGCTGGAGACCAGATGAGATCAGGTCGACAGCCTTCATTGCTATGGTCTCGGCACCACCGGAGTTCCCCGATGCAATAACCACTACCTCTCAAGCAGGTACCAGCCTCCCATCGGGGTCTGGTAACTCATAAGAAACTTCCCCCATGGAAGATCCCTACATAAGTGGAGAAGAGTATATAGATGATGCCCCCTGACTTTGAAGAAGGCGTCTCTACTATGGTCGATGAGTTGGTACCGGTGAACCTCGAAAGTGAGGCAGACCCGAGACCCACATTGATTAGTGACTCCATGCCCCCCAAGGAGAAGCAGTAGTATGTAGACTTCCTTAAATAGCACCGTGACGTGTTTTACTAGAGTTACGATGAGATCCGAGGACTAGATCCTCAGGTAGCCGTCCACCGCCTCATTCTTCTAGAAAATCATTGTTGGTTCAAACAACCTCCAAGAAAGATGCATCTGTTTCACAACACCGTGGTCGAGGCCAAAGTTGACAAAATCATCAGGGCCAACATTATTAAGGAGGTCCAGTACCCCAAAAGGTTGGCCAAAATTGTATCATTCATGAAGAAGAACAAATATTTCAGAGTCTGTATCAACTTTTGTGATCTCAACCGCCATTTTCCGAAGGATGATTTTCCCCATCCTGTGACACTGCTCTTGATTGATTCCATAGCAGGGTTCCAAGATATTTCCTTCATGGATGGTTACTCCAGGTATAATCAGGTATAGATGGCCCCCAAGGATGAAGATTCCACATCTTTCAGGGCACCCCAAGGTACTTTCTGTTACCAGGTTATGCCATTAGTCCTGAAGAATTCATGTGCCACCTATCAGAGGGCCATGCATCGCATATTCAATCCAATCCTCAGACATTGGTGGAGTTCTATGTGGATGATCTGGTGGTCAAATATCACCAACACCAGGACCATCTTAAGGATCTTGAGAAATTGTTCGGATTCCTCCGTTCCTGCCACCTGAAGATGAACCCATTGAAGTGTGCTTTTGGGGTCACCTCTGGAGAGTTCCTTTGATTTGATGTCAGGTAACAGGGCATCAAGATTGTCTTGGAAAAGATCAAGGCCATCAGCTAGTTGCCTCCCCTGAGTAGTATTCAGGATCTTTGAGGTTTCTAAGGCCACTTGGACTACATACGCTGATTCATTGAAAATTTGGCTAGAAAGTGTAAGACCTTCTCTCGGCTCATGAATAAGGGCACTGGTTATGAGTGGGATGAGGAGTGTCAGACCGCCTTTGAGGAAATCAAGAAGTATCTGCTCCAGCCTTCGGTTTTGATGCCACCCGTCTTCGAGAAGACGCTTGTCCTCTATGTCACTGCCCTGGAACGATCCCTCGACACCCTTCTCACTCAGAAGAACAATGAGGGGACAGAGAACAACCTCTACTACCTCAACTGCATGCTTCTTCATACAGAGACCAGATCCCCCCCTAGAGAAGAGATGCCTTACGCTTGTATTTTTCGTACAGAAATTGCAACATTACCTACACCACCATGAGGTGTAGCTGGTGTCTCTAGTAGAACCGCTAAAGTATATCCTAAGTTGTCCCATGTTTACTGGACGACTCGAGAAATGGGTAGTAATCCTCCAGTATTTTGACATCAGGTTCGTGCCTCAGAAGGTTATCAAGGGACATGCATTGGCCGATTTCCTTGCTGCCCATCCAACCCTAGCTGACTGGTCCTTGGAACAAGATTTTCCCGATGAGGCAATCCTCTCAGTTGATCAAGACACCCCATGTTGGAAAATAAACTTTAATGGTGCCTCTCAGAGCCCCACCGGTAGGAGGCTCAATGATCATCAACTCAACAGAGTAGTCCTGGGTATCGTTTTTATTACCCCGACGCAAGCCATTATACTATATTGATTTCTATTATCGGAAGGCTGCACCAACAATGAGGCGGAGTATCTGGGCCTCATTACGGACCTCGATCTGGCCCTCGAGATCAACGTGCCCCATTTTCATGTGAAAGGGGACTCTAAGCTAGTCGTTAAACAGATCAACGATGACTATGTTTTTAGGAAGCTAGAGCTCGTACCATTGCTAGAACACACTCTCCAGCTAATGGCCCAGTTCCCTTCCTGGCCAGAGGTTACCCATGTCCCTCGGTCACAGAACGGTCGAGTGGCTGCTTTGTCCTTCTTAGCACCATCACTTGCAGAGCCCGAACAGGATGATATGATTATCCATGTGGGACAATGAAGAGTCATAGCTCCTTTAACCCCGAATAGTGATGACATCCCACAGGTAACCCATATTACCACAGGCGCCTCTGCAACCGGACACCCAGGGCATCCGGACGCAATGATCAAAATGATTGCTGATTGGAGGACACCCTTCGTTGAATACCCCCAACATGGTAATCTCCCGTTAGACCAGGCTGAGCACGAGCGAATTTGACGTCACACACTACAGTTTAAACTCCATAGTGGTCCCATCTTTGAGACAATCCTCTATAAGAGTGGGTTTGATGGTGTTATCCTTAGTTGCATTTAGGGGGTTGAGATTCCATAGGTTATGCAAGAGGTTCCGCCAGTTCCTACGGTGCCCATCAGGCTGGCCCAAAACTGTCTCACCAGATCTGGAGATTAGGGTATTTTGGGCCCTCCATGATCCACAACAGCATGGATTTATCTAACAGGCTTCATGCATTCCAAGTTCATTCTAACTTTGTGCATCAGCCACCAGAGCCTCTCCACACTACCAAGTACTCTTGGTCCTTTGTAGTCTAGGGATTAGATGTCATAGGACCATACCCACCGGCAATGGCTCGCCAATGTCAGTTCATCCTGACCGCCACATATTTCTTTTCCAATTGGGAAGAGGTAGTTCCGCTTAAGGAAGTCAAGGCCCATTCTATCATTGACTTCATGAGATCCAATATCATCCATCGATTTAGAGTTCCTCACGCTGTCCTCACCAATAATGGGACCACCTTCCGAGCAATCGAGTTGAAAAAGTTGTACACCAAGTACAACATCCACTCAAACCATACCTCCCACTATCACATGCAAGAGAATGGAAAGATTGAGGCATTCAATAAAACCCTCTCTAACATCCTGAACAAAATGGTTGGTCAGAACACTAATAGTTGGCCGGATAAGCTCCCCAACATCCTCTGGGATTATCAGACGACAACTCATAATTCCACCCAGGTGACCCCATATTCCCTAGTGTACGTAACTATGGTCTTCATGCCCATCGATATTAATTTTCCCTCATTGTGAACAACAGTCTATGACCAGCAAGTGCTGGATAGAGTGGTTGAAATCCATCTATTTGAATTGGAAGCACTTGATGAGAATAGGCTTCGTGCCCTGCACAATCTAGAATGGAATCAAAGAAGGATGGATCGACCCTTAAACAAGAAGTTTTGCCTCCACTCTTTCCTACAATGTGACTTGGTGCTGGTTCTAAGAACACCAATGATACCTGGTAGGAAACCTCCGAAGTTTGAGTCCAAATGGGAAGGACCATTCATTGTTCATAAGGTTTACCCCAATTGTCCATACTCACTAGTGACCATGGATAGTGGGCGTAAAACCCCTCCAACTAACACCAAGTTACTCAAGAAATATTTGTCCTGTGCCACACAGTCCAACATGAATTTAAACTGTACCATCCCACATGATGTTAAACTACACCTTCAAGAAATATGTTTGGCTTGATTCCCATCCTTATGGGATACATAGGACCACCCGAACATTTAGATGTCAGGTCCAGCCCCATCTCCAAGATATATCCTAGTCAACTGGGACCCTTGTCCTATTATTTTCCATGAGAGGGATATATATGTGTGGTGCAGGGTTATGACCTCCTTCGCGTTGGTTTTGTGACAACTGTGCCATGCCCCCCTTTTCTCCCGAGAGTTCTCCATATCTTTGTTCTATACTCATCTGTACGAATTGGATTCTCCCAAGTTGATCCCCTCGACCCTTTACAGTGGTTTGCTAATGTGTCCAGGAGTACTCTGGTGTAGGACCTGGAGTGTCAGATTCAACTAGGGCAAGTTTCCATTCAGTTTTCAGGCTTCATGTTCCCCTTCATTTGGGCTTCCGTTATCATTCACTCTCAAAGGGACCCCCATAATGGCATGGATTCCAGGACTAATGGATCTCCTACTATTACGGGTCAGCGTCCCTGAGGGTTTTTAGAGAACAAATCGATACAAGTCCCGCGTTGCGAATATGGTCAGCGGTCGATGCTCATTTGTGTGTCCCCATTTTAGACTAACACGACATGGATGATATGTTGCGAACATGGTCAACAGTAATCCTCTATCTCTGTGCCAGCCCCTTCAGGCCTCAAATGTTGGTTAAATGTTTCAAATTATGTTCCACCCCATCATGCCTAGGTAGAATTTCGACACTCCTGGAAACTACCCCTTAGTGTAACTCCGCACGTTAGGGGGACAAATCTACAATACGGCGTTCATTGGGGCTCCCGCGGTTCGAGCCCTAATAACATAAACTAATATCTACTCTAAAAACTATGTACAACCTGATTCTCATCCTCATGGAATACGTAGGATCACCCGAACATCGTGTTTCCAGGTCCATCTCAACTGGGAGCTAGCTTCTCCAGCCCCTTATCCTATGACCCTTACTGGACTCTTGGCACGAGGATCCTTCATGGAGTTGCGCACAGTGATGATGTGGACCTCGTCCTCATTCATGTCGGGTATGCTTTATCGCGTCGTGAACATTCCTTCATGTCCAAGCCATATGAATTTAAACTATGCTATCTTGTCCTATTACATGACCCTAAACTGTGATAATATTGTCCCAGCCGCACGACGAAAAATGACACTGCATTGTGATGAACTAATCATAAGGGACATCACGCTGGGTATCAGTCATCCACCATACCATTTGTGAACACCTGTATATGGCTTGATTCTTATGGTGATGCTGGGACTTTGCACCCTAGTCCTGTCGCTTCGCAAAAAAAACCATTCACCTTAAAGGACAAACAAGATACATCAAATACCGATTCTTTTGGTGCGAGGGACCCACCCGAACATCCCTTTTATCCCTGTCACCAGTACCTTACCATGCCACCACTTAGAAATACATACAACTTGATTCTCATTCTCATGAGATATGTAGGAATGCCAGTGCGCCCTGCTCACAGTCCCAGCCTAACTTTCGTGTTCGGTCCCTTGACCTAAACACTTCCCCAAGGAAAACATGGTAATCTGGAATTATGTCCTCATTCACGTCAGGTTTCACAATTACCTTACCATGTGTCCCCTTCATTTCTTACTGATCCCCGGTCCAAGTTCTAATACCTTAAACTAAGACCTCTCTTAGAACTATGTATGGATTTATTCCCATCCTTATGGGATACGTAGGAAAGCCCGGGCACTTCTCACGGGCCCAGCCTAACTTTTTTTTCGGTCCCTCGACCTAAAACCTCCTTAGGTAACACATGATGATGTGGACCGCATCCTCATTCACATCGAGTTATATGAATTACATCTCCATGTTTATCCCAGATTACCTACTGTCTTTGGTCCGAGCTCTAAGACCTCAAATTAAGACCCTTTCTAGAACTACGTATGTCCTAATTCCCATCCTTATGGGATACATAGGAATTCATAGACATTTCGTCTTGGGTGCAGCCCCGATAATCACAAATCCCATCCTTTCTCACCATCAGCCCATTGGCCCGACTCCTTGGGGAGTTGTGTAACTGCAGCATTTATCCTAATCATGTTTGGGATGCCCCTACGATGACATTGGGAAGCGACAGCTCCCTCACCAGAGATGTCCTATCTAAAAGTAGGAATGATCCATGATCAGATTAATGTGCCTACCTAATGTTCTTCCACCATGGTGGCGTAATTTCAAGAGTGTTGGATTCTGTTAGAACAAACCACCACTTCACCATACACGCTTTGCATGCACTTTATTCGGACCCTCATCATCTTCCATGTCTAAAGAGACCCCCTAAAAATAGGGATGCTCATAGTATGGTCCTCCTGCTATCCTGGGCAACCATTTCGGAAGACTGATGGATGATATTTTGAGTCATGTCCCATGTTATGAACATGGTCAGCGGTTGGCCCTCATTTTTTGTCCTCATTTCAGGCTGACGCAATTGGGATATTGGGTTTCGAACACGGTCAACAGTTATCCTTTATTTCCACGCTCCCTCCCACAATGTTCTGAATTTGGGGTAATGTGATCCACATTTTTCATTCCCCTATGTTCGTACTAATTCTAATGCCCCTGTAATTGACCCACTCGTGCGCTAGAGCACATTGAGAAGCCGATACATCAATTTTCCTGAGGTCCTCTTCCTTTGATCGAGCCTCCCTCTTTTCCTCGAAAATCGGAATTCGAATCTCGAATGCCCGAAGCTTGGTTGACGTTTTCACGATCAAACAAAGTGATAGTATGATCATCCCCTGTTTCTCACATTGGGTATGGCCCACGTGAGTTTGGGAATGGATTGATATTTATTTTCGGGATTATGGTTGAGCGCGTTAAACCAAGGGGACATGTAAATACATTTTCCATACATACAGTTCAAAATAAGCAGTAAGGAAAAATAAGTTTATGAGTTCGGCCAAAACAAGGCCCTTAAGAGTCGGCTTCCAGGATGGATCATTCCAACGCTGCTACATTTTGGATGGTGGCTTCCATGACTGCTTCCCGCCCCCTGAGGACCCTCTCTTCATCAGCAGATGTGAAGCACAATTCACTGACCCTAGCCTGTGCCCACGCCTATTCAGTTTAAAGTTTAGTCATCTGGTGAATTGCATCAACTAGTTGCTCTTGGGCGTTTTCCACTTGGACCCTCAACTGCTCCATGATTTTAGAATAGTTTTTGATGAATATCTCTTTTTCTTTCACCTGTTCTTCGAGGTATCAGACCTCCTGCTCCGCCTTTAGAAATGCCTGGGTACTCCCCGAATCCTCCCGACACTGGGTGATGTCAGAGCACCAGATGCTCTCACGCATATTCTCGACCATGTAGTCATGAACCATCAAGTGAAGGTGTTGAGAATCTACCCCTACAGTGCACAGGAAACGCAGCCATGTGTGGAGTGATCCCATCTGCTTCATCCATTCCATCTAAGGCTGACTGAGAAAACTCCAGAGGCACTTCCACCCTTTGTGTCACGTCATCCAGCTCTCCTCAGCCACTTCTGAGTCTGAATAATCAATCTCTTTAGGATCATCGGGCCGATAGATAGGAGAAACAGCCAAAAGGTTAGCAGTAGGGTCTTCCTCAGATATTCCGCCCTAGGGGTTAGGCTCTTCAGTGTCTGAGCGACCTTCCTCTCTCACCTCAACCCTGGTGACACCTTCGTCAACTTCTAGCCTTGCCCCGATAGCAGCGCCACTGATGTCCACTGCAATCTTATCACCAATTGTCAGGGCCAACTCAGTTTGGGATGCAAGTCCTAGATAGGGCAGTACATTTTCCATAAACTCGCTCACAGTTGGTCCCGGCTCAGCAGCCCGATGAGCCTCGAATGTCGCAATCACTGTACAGACAAGGAGCACCCTAATCAATTGAGTTATCTGAAGGTAAGTACCGGTATCGAAGCCATGAACTTACAGAAACCCAAGGCATCATCCTCCAGTGTTCTGGCCACTATAGGAGGTGTCATAGTGGGGGATCCCTCGGTGTTCGTCAGTTCAACAATGGGCGTCAGTGCCCCACCTTGTTCCATTGGCGCTTCTTACCCTCCTTCGACTAGAGACTCTTGATCAGAACCAATATGCTCCTGAGTAAGATAAGGATGGTGGATTAAGGATTGCAAAGTAAAGTGGATAAAAGGAGGAGGATAGTTAAGGGTTGATGCATACATTGAGTAGCTCAGTTACATCTATATTAAAGGTGACGATCTCACCACTCTCCCAAAGACTCCCTTGGTGGGACGCCCCTTGAGACCCTTCACATTCGGGCTCCTCTTCTCCTTAACATTCTCCTTCTGATTATCCTTTTTCCTCCCCCTCTTCTAGCTCACCGCCCTCCAGCTCATCATTGATATCATCATCCTATGATGGCATAATTTCTTGATTATTCTCCTGGCCAAGCATCACTTTCACCAAGAAATATGGCTCCTCACACCGACCCCTTTGGCATGCGTACATGTTATTGGTCATCAGATACGCATTTCGACAATGAAAGTTCACTCTTTAGACAATCCGAACAAGCCCAAATTCTGGCAGCGGGATACCGTCTCACACTATCTTATGCGAGAGGGCTTCAGTACTCACCGATTGATGCAGGATTATCCAGGCCGACCATAGCGCTGTGAAGATTGATTCATGAGAAGGTTGAAGCAGATATCATATTTTCTTCCCATGGAGTTCTCTGGTTTCTCAGTGGGTCCCTCCTCCTCTAGGCGATGAGGGCGTGGCCACGCCATGCGACGTCCCCAATACTGAAGTCCCGGCCTATGTGGGCCCCGTTGTCCGACATGCTTTCGGTCTTCCCCCTCTAATGGAACTCTGCCTACTCTCTCGCTGCACGGGTTCCACACTAGCTACCTTGAGTTGCCGAACCCCCTTCCGCAAAATCCCCTCAGGGTATGCTATGGACCAATGTTCAGCATACTCCGTTGAGAGGCCAACATCAAATCCAGTGGAAGGAAAGGTGATGACATTGCGGGATCCATAGGTCGTTGACATCAGCCACATTTGGCAAAGAACACAGGGATGCCTTTCTTTCCAGAAATCCGTGTATACTTTTTTCGGCATCCGCTAGAGGCACCCAAACTGCCTGGCAAACCAAGATGACATGTAAGGCTCACAAAAGATCTTCCCATCAATCCGGGCCACAAGCACCCCGCCTCTAATGCTCTGGAAGTACTCCATCTACTCCAGTGAGCCTTTCCCATTGTCTATCATCCGGCCAGTCCATGTGGGGAATGGGATGAAAGCGAAGTTGGTATGATTACCGATTCTGATCCTTACTCCCTCCTCATTGAGCATCAGTGGCATGACCCCGACAATGTTTAGTAGGGAAGGTCGCATGCCATTACCTAGAGGACATATGGCATTCAAGAAGTTATATCCACTGCAATGAGCCGCAATACAGCCATTGAAGATCTAGAAGGGGCCATAAAATACTCCTAGGTGACCCCCCGTCTTGAGATGCATCCCAAAATGGAGTATAGATGAGCCAACATGGGGACCCCCAGATTGAATCTTTTATTAGTAGCCATGATTCCAGCCATCACTAGGGTCACTGTACGGACTCTCATCTTTGTGTCCCTCACCAGTAAGATCCACCCCCTCAGGAATGTGGCAAGGAATCCAGCATACTGAAAATTCGGGTCCTGACTCTCATTTATGTTGTAGCCCCATGGCTAATAGTTTCCCGCCTCCAGGATCCTCCAGTATGTTCCGCTGTTGCTCCCCTGTGTCGCGGTTGGACACCATCTCCCTCACCCTGGAATCTTGACTTTCGGATCCCTTTCCTGGAACAGGCTAAACCAGTCCTTGTAAACGAAGTCCTTCAAGAAATCCTTGACCCCTAGCCTCTCCTAAGCCATCTCCAATAAGTTCCATGTCAACATGGGGGTTCTTGATCCATCTACCCAAGTGCTCATTGGCGGGAGGAATTCATTAGATTGGTGGCCCCCAAAGGGATTCCCCCGATGCAGTGGATGTCCCAAAGACTGATACCAATTTCCCCATGATGAAGATGGAAGGTATTAGTATCAGGGGACCATCAAGTAAACAGCTCTGGACTGAGATTGTGCTGGTGGTAGAAGTGAAATTGTGACATCCAAACCACCTCGAACAAGCCAATATGTCGTAGCTCGGCCCCAAATTGGTAACATGTATGGCGAAACCAGTACGCCCAGGCCGTTTCACTAGTGAAGCTGCCTCCAGACCGCAGGTACCAGTCCTGCATCCAGCCTTTAGCCTCATCAGTGATGCCCTAACGGAAGGTTCATGCATAGAGGGTCGGGGAACTCTCCGCAACAGGGTCACTCCATAAAATTCTCCTAGTCCTGGGATTCAGAATGTAAATGTCCATATGTCTAGTTTCTCTGGCAGGATGACCATTGTTGGTGATATTGTATCAGAGGAGGTTGTCCTCACGGGTCACCCATGATACGGGGTATCAACTACAAAACCCAGCAGAGGGACCTCCTCCAAAATACCGAAGTCCCATAGTGGCTCATTGTTGGATAGGGAGTACTCATTTTGGGCGGGGGTTAGCATATTAAAAAGGTTATGGTTATTGGATATAATCCTTTGGGTGCCATAAACCTCAGGGTTGGTGACCATTTCATCCCTTCGAGCAGTGGAATCTCCCTCATCAGCCTGATGGCAGCCATCTTCTTCCAACAAGTGCTTGATTAGCTGGCACTGAATATGAGAGGGTTGCACGAAATATCGGCAACCGTCATGAAATATTAGAATGCAGCGTGAAATCCCCCAGGTTTGCACATAAAAAAACACCTGTTCTTGGTTGGATTGTGTGCAACCAGAGCAGTTTTTGAAGAAGGTTTGGATAAATTTTTGCACACGAGAGCTCAGAGCTTGTCACACGACGAACTTCATACGGAACATGGGACCCACAATGGCTTTTTATAAGCAGAGCCTGGTTTACCCACACGTGCGAAAAGAAGATTCCATGCCCACTTCAGTTTTTCACACTGCTCTAGGTTTATATCATGCATGGACCCCACAGAGTTCTGCATTTCGGCGTTTTCCTCGGAATCTGATCGTTGCGGCCCCTTGCTGATCCGATTCCGAGGGGGGCATTTGTATACGCCGAAAAATTATCAAGGTATGAAGAAGGTTTCAACACGGTAACGTGAATTCATATTTAGATCTGGGGACCTAGTCCGGGGGGACCGAAGGAGTCATGTGAAAAAAATTCATAAGTGCGCGAAAAAATATGCCTCGTGCTGAAATCTTCTGGATTCGTGAGAGTTCGTTGGCATGGGCATGGAATTAATTTGCACCCCCACCCCGTGTGGTTGACATTTTGCGCCGCTGACATCAGAACACAATTATTTCGCACCAAACTATTTTTCATGCCCTCGAACACCTACAAATAGAAGGTGGCCCCTTTTACTTCCATGATAAATAATTTGAACCGGCTCTCGTGCGTGAAATTCCCCTTTTGTGCATGCAAAGATGGCTTTAATGTACAATTATTTTTTCACCAAGTCACCCCGGGGTCCATCTTCACACGAGATCCCCTAGTTTTATACTAAATTACAATCCCTTCGGGATCCTCCCCCTACTTGAAATCCCTTCCACTTGCGCACAGGTCGTCCAATTGCACACAATACCCTTCAATTGAGTGCACCCCCGTCATTATGTGCAACCTCTCCCAATTGTGCGCAATCCGTACTCCTTTCGCACAATCCATTCTAGTTGCACGTAAAGTCCCAACTCCATTTACGCTCCCATCCTCACTGATTTCGTGCCAGCCCGATGTTTTTCACTTAGGGATAATTATTTCGCGCGCAAGCCTCAAAGGCTGCGTGAAACTCTCTAGGGCCCCTCACCCTGGTGCTTCCCATCTACCTCTTCACTTGCATTCCTTGTAATCCTTGGGCTTACCTCTATGCGTGTGTCCAATGATCTTCTTATAAATGCCATTCGCGGGTGTCTCTCATGCCTCGGTCATCCACATCATACACCACTTTCCCGTACGACCTTCTAGGCTCTTACAAAGTAACTTCAGAGTCCCTTGGATAGTTTTTCCTGTTGCACTGCTTCGCCTCATGATTCTTCACATAGGCAGGCTAATGGATATTGCTTCTTCTCATATCCACGCTAACGTGGACCCCCTGATGGTTCGCTCTACGACACCCATAAACCCTGGCGTTGCTAGTGCCTTCCCTTAACCAAGGTGCAGAGGGTACCTGTTATGTAAGTCCTAGGGTTTCTGAGTGAACCCACCTCGTCCGAGATGTAAGATGTTAAACTACCAAACACCATCATCCTCAGCACATGACGTTAAACTGTGACCTTGCCCCCTACATCGCACGTGGGGTCCCCCCACCTTGGACATTCTCCACGCGCACTCGTCTCCATGAGGATGGGATCACCCCTCACAGGGGATGATATCCTCCATATTTGAGGGGCGTTTGTCCGAGGGGAAGGGGCATCCACCTTAGTGTAAGCCTCTATCTTTTCATGAAGGATGCAACATCCCTGCTCCTCCTTTCTTCATCGGTCCCTAGGGCCTGCAAAGGGCTAGATGGGGAACAACGCTCCTCTTTTATTTGGTACCAAATCCCTCTCCTACTGCACTTTGTCTCCATTGGGCCTCCATCCTGGAGTAAGTCCCAACACCTTTGGGCTGCGTACCACACGTAAGCCCCTGTTTCCTATTTGGTCCATTCCAAGCATAAGCCCCAACCAACTCCCCATGGAGGAACCTTTCGCGAAGTGATCGTCAGGTCCTTGATGTCTCTTGTTTCTCACACCGAGCATGACTCACGTGGGCTTAGATTAAGCATAAACCATGACACACCACTCCCGAACTATGAGGACTTTTATCTATGTCAAGGCATGGTATGTAGAAAGCCTCCAAGAGGTTAAAGCCCACAACCTGGTCAATCCAACCATATTCACGTCAGCTCACCACCCATCATTCCCGAACTTTGAGGACTTTGATCCTTGCCAACATAAGGTACGTAGGAAACGTCACTGAGGTTCGAGCCCAACAATCATTGGCCACAACCCTCTTTGTGTCGATGTGCCAAGACCCATTCCCGAACTACTAGGACTTTGATCCATGTCAAGGCATGGTACGTAAGAAGCCTCCCTGAGGTTCAAGCTCGACACCCATCGGTTCCGACCCCCCTTTCACATCGGTTCACCCCCGTCCTTCTTGAAGTTAAACTATATGCCACATTGTGTCTCGTCCAGCGGTAAGCCATTGTGACCCTTATGCAGCAGTGATCCGTTGTCCACTTCATCCAGTAGTAAGCTATTGTCAGCCAAAAATTAGTGGTAAGCCATTGTCTTTCCCCGGTGGGGACCCACATCTTTGGTCCGCACCTGTGATACCTAAGCAGCCTAGAATGTAAGCCCCACACCTCATCCCGAACTACGAGGACTTTGATCCATGCCAAGGCATGGTACGTAGGAGGCCTCCCTGTAGTTCAAGCCCACCATCCATCGGGACCCCAGATCCCCATTCACGCCGATCCACCCACGCCAAAACGAAATACGTGGACTTTGATTCCCTGCCACGGGGATACATAGGAAACCTCTTAGAGGCTCAATCCCAACATCAGCATTACCTTAGGGTCAACCTCATCCCATTCTCCATCCACTTCACTTAATCCATCCATCATTCACCCTGAATTCTTACCCGGGCCGCCACATCCTGGTGAGGTCATATCAACCCGCCCATATCAGCGTTCTCCTAAAGGGGTTACGTCTACCTGATCCACTCTAATCAGTGTTCCGATCAGTCCGATCTGTCTCCGTTGGACGTTAAACTTGCGGCATACCCTGTGTTAAACATGGGAAGCAGAGGAAAAACTCAGATACATGATCATGGCATATGATTCCCCACATTAGATGTGGGATTCCTCGGTCTACTGTGCCCTTGAGAAGACCTATAATAATGGAGAGAAGACAGACACACCAATCCCCAAGCATCCATACACTGCAGTGATGCCCAAAGTGACTAATCTCTAAACCGAAGGTTGCTGCCCTGATCGGACCCCTTGGAATATCCTGACAGAAGCAGTGTAATTAACTGGTGTCCATGAAGATTTGGCACTGGGAAGAGTTTCACGAACAACGTCTTAAGTCTATGAGGGAGACTCAGACAAGGTGAAGAGCTTTGTGTAGGAATCCATGGAAGGAATAACCAACATCCCATCATCCCGTTTTGATCAAGGAGCAGACGTCCTTGAATAAGGAGAAGATGCTGCCCACCATTGGAATGTGGGAATGCAGGGTAAGAGCTATGCTTCCTCATAGACGGATGCACGCTCTCCCTGGGGAAAGCGTCAGAAACAGAAATGGTGAACCCGAAGTGAAGTTATTCTCTTCAATATAGAGACCAGTAGCATTCAAGGCATCAATGGATTAGCATGTCATCAGACCCCGTCATCCGGCACCAGGTCCCACCAAACAAATAGAGGGCCTGACGAGAAACTCTCCAGAAGATGGGGAAGTCCGGACGTTGATCATCCCTTTCTGCAACGTTGTCAGCATGGATCCCTCTTAACTTCCATGGAAGACGGGACGACACTCGGGAACTAGTCATCGATTTCTTTTCGAATCAGTATTAATGAGTTCATCTCCATTATTTTAGGAACTATGTTGTTGCATCCGGAACTCGATCACCGCCTTCCCACAAGAGCAGGGGCAGGGGAAATATCGATGCGGCCACCCCGCACCGTTTTTCTTCTTCCATGACGGTCTCAACCGCCACGACTATTGGGCGCCCATGCCCCCTCTCCCGATTGGAAATTATCCAGAGAAGGGTAATTAATGATCTTGTATGTAGGTACGAGGAGGAGGGGATCATCCCCACCAGGGATATGGCCTGCCTAGATCTAGAGGCAGTTGTGCCTCACCATCAAAGCCTCCCCCCGAGGGCCATGCAGGGAGCCCCTACTCCCCACCCCGACATTCAATTGTTTTGGGAACTTGTCCCTGGAACTCTTGGACAACTCCCTGCCCTACAACGACGAGGTAGGGGATGTACGGGTCGGCCTGATCAGAGTCCCACTACAAGGGCTCCCGGTGAGGGCTCCCACCATGATGCTTTAGCACCGCCGCCTGGTTCCCTGAGCCGGGGAGCGGGTAAGCCACACACCTTCACCACAAACTCTAGTTCATCTGACCTAGTGTCAGCATCGGGCACAAATGGAAGAGGACTCCCACTATGGGGCGTCAAAGTAAGTGACTACTGTGGCCCGATCCACTGATGACTCATATCCCCAAGTACCTGCATATGTTGAGAATGGGAAGTTATACGCCCGACCTGGATCGAGGCCCCAACTGCCTTATGGGTAGGCTGGTTTGACTCTATCTGTCATCGGCACAAGCGATGGCCACTGCGGACCAATCCGCAGCGATGTCACCCAGTGCGGAGGCCCACTCCACACTGCCACTACGGAAGGTGCGGGTCCTCCTTGCTTCCAAACTCATCTTCGAAGTCTGCCCTATGCCACCTTTATCCCAAGCGAGGGTATTCCCCATGACAGAAACACTCCATATGGGGGTCTCTCCCGAGCTCACTACATTGGGTACGGGGTCACTCCCCCTGCCGCAGACCGCAGATATAGAGACCTTGCACGTCCACTCAATCAACAATGTGGAATTCCTCCCCATGTCCTTGTACCAACTGGCGAAGGTCCTCCTCACCCCAGCAATCGAAGTGGTGGAGGCCAATTCCCTTCACCAATTCCCAGCATGGTGGTCATACCCATGCTTGGTTTTAGCAGTATGATGACCTTCCTCGCACTGATTTAGTCAGAGGAAATGAGCATGAAGGTCCTACCCATCCTCCTACCACTCCTACCTATGCTTCTGTCAGCTCTAGCGGAGGACCTTCCCACTCCAGAGCTTCCTACACAGGTCTTCCCCATATCCCATTCGACATTTTCCTCGGTGCTCCTCGCACCGTGGCCCACCCTGGTGGGGGCTCCCTCTGCCCCAGCACCAGTATGGCCGAAGGACCTCCTCGTGCCAGAAGTGGACCTTGCCCCAAAGAGTCACCCAGCGGTAGGAGAGAAGGTGGTCGCCATAGTAAGAGGAATTTTGGGGAGGGCCGGTTTGGAATCAGGCGAGTCTGCTTCTCAGGCTCCGAGGTGGAGTACGACTCAACACTGGAGCCCTCCCATCAGTCCTCTGAGTCAAAGACTGGGGTAGTAACAAGGTTAATCACCCCTGTACTCCTGGAATGTGAGGTCCATAGGATCTCTATCTCCCTCTGAAGATATATCCAAGAGGACGAAAACCTGGAATTCCCCCAGGGACTGACAACGCAGTCACCACCATCATCTCCCGAAGCGCCCTCTACCTTGGTAAGAGACTACAAAAAGCTATTTTGGGGGTCAATGGTGGAAGAGTCACGACATAGACCACCCTCGGTAGATGCTAATGCTGTGTCAGGAGCTTTTTCCACCAGTCCATCCTATCATGATATAGATTCCAGGTCACTACATCCTCATAGGACATCACAAGATTCGGTGGCCAGTCAACCCACTCGCCGTATTCTCCGCCGGCCAACCCACCATCCCGACGGTCTGCCTCAGTACCACTACCAATTCCCCAACCAACCCTAGTTGA
Organism: Viscum album; assembly: GCA_963277665.1. NCBI lineage: Eukaryota > Viridiplantae > Streptophyta > Magnoliopsida > Santalales > Viscaceae > Viscum > Viscum album. The sequence goes on from OY728144.1 coordinate 202,176,831, forward strand.
CGAGTGGGGAAATCAAGGGGCAAACCCTGAATCAGAGCCGAGGAGCATCTGTCCTATCATCGCAGAGGACAACTTCCTTGAGAAGTTTTGGCCAGTCACAGGTCCAATGTTTTGTACGCTGAAATATCTCACCCTAGAGGAAGTTGAGTGTCTCTGCGGAACCCTCTGGACGATCCAATTCCACCTTTGGCATCAGCGAGTGACTTATCCGAAGATCCAAGTGCACTTTGAAGACATTGGTGAACAATGTTGTCTGTTTGACCTGGCCACACTTCTCGTTGTCCAGCACCCTGAGTCACCTGGTCACCACAGGGCCCTCCAACGACAATGTGTTCAGAGTTTCCAAGTACTCCGCAAGGTTATTAAGGAGGATACCCCCACGTGCAAGTTCGGGGTTGGGGGCAGTACATTTCCCTCTTATTCAGCTCTATTCACTAGCAGCCCGACCCGCTAGGTGACATTGAGGACATGCACCGGTTGGGAGTTATGGTAAACATGAACGATCTGTCATAAGGGGAAAACGAGCTTGAAATTGTTGATGGGAACATCCTCCCTGAGTACGTGCCAACACTAATTGACCCGTCAGGAAGAGTTACTCGCCAACAGAGAAGTATGATGGGGCTCCCTCCGCCCACCGAGGCACTAGTTCTAAGCCTGAATCTTGGTAAGGGCATGGACCACCTTGGTTTCACCAAACACTCTGACCCGTCCACATCTATGCAGAAGAAAGAGGAAGATCCGGAGAAGGCCGCGCTGCGCCAGCGAATTGCCGAGCAGAACAAAATAGTTGATGAACTCCTGGATGAACGCGTGGCAAAACAACGCCTGGATTATGGTGACCCATGACCAGTACAGTAGGTACAGACACGACTTCTCCCCAGCGAATTGCCCCCAGGTATCCCTGAACATCCTGTCTATGCATAAAGGGTAGAGTCTAGTTATTATGGTAAGAGGGAACGATATGTGTCACCAAATCCACCTGGACAATGCATTATCCCCCGGGAAGTGGCCAAGGTCCTCCCAGCTACCCCACTAGCCGCTCCTCAAGCCACTGGACCTGATTATCATGTAGAAGAACCTGCCAACGTGCTGGTGGTTAGGTACCCCTGTCAAGACAGAGACAACCATCCAGATGATCCAATGGCAACACTCATCGCATGCCTAGAGGCTTTGGAGACGTGACAGGTGGCCATCCCACCTGATGGAAATCCATATCCGACATGGGTGGATGATATGCCAGCACCCTAGGATTCAGAAACCCCACCTTCTCCCCCTTTAATGGGATGGGGGACCCCCCGTAGCATCTAGCCCAATTTTCTTCAAGGTGTGTACCCATGTTGGGAACCTCGACGTAGTAAGAAACTTCCAAGCTCTGATGTTTTGTAAAAACATTGGGAGGAAAAACATCAATCTGTTATAGCCAACTCCCATCGGGTGAATAGTGGGATGGGAGGATCTTTGCAGGAAGTTTCTTTTTCAGTTCAGTTCCACCACACGGAAGACGAGCATCGCAGAACTGTTCAAGTGAAAACAGAGGCTTGATGATTGTGTCGCGGACTTCATCGTCCGATGGAATGGGCTCAACTAATCCCTCGACATGCCACTAACTCAGGAACAGTTACTAACAATGTGTGTGCTAAACATTAAGGTGGACCTAGTTCCCTCCCTGATCACTCAGAACTATTCCAAAGGGTTCTAAGACTTCTCAAATAAGGACCAGCGCCTTGAAGAAGCCTTGCAACAAGCCACCCGAGCATGCCCGTTGCCTCCTATAATTCCTGCGAGGAGTGCTGCCAGAGCCGAGACCACCGTAGTGGCCCAAATAGAGGCCCCCAGATAGCTGGAGTTACTACCATTGGAGCTAGCTCCGCAGCCCCGCATAGGTCTGCCACCACGGACACAGCCTCCAGCCTAGCAGCGACTACCTCAAAATCGGCAAGCACCTCCACGTAATGCGCCACCACCACCTAGGCGAGATAATCAAGCTCCACGTCCTTGGCAGGCCAATCCGGCCAATCATCAGGGCCAGGCTCCTAGAGCCTCCTTTCCGGACAAAAGAAATCGGACATACTCGTTCAACGAGGCTAAGATCATTGGTTACTTCCGCAGTGCCTTAGATTGGGGAATTGTATGACTGCCTGAGTGCCGAAGGCCAAAAGAGGCGAATCTCACCGATCTCCCCAACTACTACCATTATCACCTGATCCTAGGGCACACCCTCAAGAAATTATATGTGTTCAAGGACTAGCTCCAAGACTATATTGAAAACAATATAGCCAGATTGGGCCCAGCCCGGACACAAGTGGTGTGTGTCTTTGTAAGGTCAGACATCGGTAGTGGTAGTGAAGATTGTAACAGCCCGAGATTTTATGAAAAATATTCTTTTTAATTTTATTAATGTCTTGTGTTGTACGCTACACCAAAAAGAGCTTTCACAACACGCATCTTTGACTTTCCTTGCATTACACGCAATCACAACCTTCCTCGATAGCGTGTGTAATACGCAATACTGAGTTTCACGAAACTACGATATGCTATTAAATTATTATTAAAACTAGCCGTTATGAATAGTAATAACCAATTTTTAAATTTTAGAAATTGTAGATCTCAAAATGGACTTAATTTTTGGATTCGGAGTATCGAATTTTGCCTAAGGTGAAATTTTGGTACTTTTCGGATAACTTTCATATTCTGATGAATAGCGAAAATTACTAAATTATAATTAAAAACAATTTTTTTATAGAAATAATTAATAGTGATAAATTATTAATTTGAGTGGTTTTAAAGTATATTTAGAATATATTTTTACAATTTAATACAATGTTGGCCATTGAATGTAATTTCACATTTAAATCAGACATAATCAAGTGTCAATCTTTTGATAGATATTGTTTCTTAAAAACACGCTATTTGTTTTAACAGCGAGATTTAATTATAAAATTAATTAATGCAACTTCTATGTTATGAATTTGGTAAAATAAATTTCATTTTTGAATTCGGAATATGAAATATAGCTTAGGATGAAATTTGGGCATTGTTCTGAAAAACATCAATTTTTGATGAATAGTGAAACTAATAAGTGGTAGTTAAAAAACTGAATTTTTCATAAAACATAATTTTACCACTTCTGTGAATGGAATTTCAAAAATCCGAGAGACACGGTTGATGTCAGTAAGTAAAATGTGGTTCAATGAGATGAAAATAATTTTTGGTGAATAGTAACGTTTTACTTTTATTTACCACGGTTAAAAGTAAATAGGGTAATTAAGGGTAAGAATGATATTAATATTACCCTAACACATTTTCTAATTCTATTGGACAAGTGTATCTCGACCAAAAACAACCTTAAGAGTAAAATATTATCATTTAGGCCCACTTGGATTAGATTATGACATTTATTATTATTTAATTCAAAGAAGAGTTAAAAGAGTTAAAATCAAAGTATATTTACTAAAACATTTTTAATATATGGTTGTACATAAGATAAATTCGATTGTAAATATTAATTAGAAAGATAAAAAGATTTAATACATGATAGTATTTTATTTGTAATTTTTATACATCATATAATTTAATTTATTTATGACACAAAGATGATGCAGTAATTACCTTATTAATGAAATATTGACATAATTGATATTATAAATACCAAACTAAATGTAATTTAAGACTTTTTATGAATTACACTAATTTTAGAGGTTACTAAGATATATTAGTGTTGATGTAATCAACTTGTTTTGAACATATAATTCTGTTATGACTTTCAAAAAAATCATATATCAAATTGTGTCAAAATTGACACAAAATAGTTTTTAAATCAAATATTATATTATTAATTGTTATTTTATTCCTAAAAATCTAGGGGTTCGTCCACATGCCTTAGATAAGGATATATGTATTAATAATATACAATTTGGGGTTCATTTGGCATGTTATAGTAAGTGTATTAACCATATAGTGAAAGAAAACAAAAAGACACGGTAAAAGTTAAATTATTTAACTTAGAGTTAAATCTAATTGATAAGGTTAAAATAATACCCTAATCTTGTCTAAATCCTATTGGATGATATGATTTCGACCCATCCCCACTTTAGCTTCAAAATAAGACCCTTTGGAACAATTATAAACCGATTTTGACTTTAATATAAAATAATATTTTGAGATATTCCTAAGGTGCCCCTCTCCTCCCTTATAAAAGGGCACCTCCTCCCCCTCCTCCTCACACCAATTTGAGCACTCAAGCTCGGCCAAACCCTTCCATTTTATCCTCTCCACTTCCCTATAATAATCCTAGAGGTCTTGGTCTTCTTCAAAGACCAATCGTAGTTCCATAAGTGGAGGATTCAAAGAGGCGTTCCAAAGAAGAGGTAATATCCATTACCGATCTTTTCAATTTATTTCTTCTTCAACTTCTTCTTCTTTAGTTGTTTCATGATAAAGTAATAACATCAGTATTACTTACATACTGATATGTTATTATAAATATGAAACAACCATAATTCACCTTCTATCCATCCTATGGAAAAATGATATCACCGTGCGTGCCTACGTACGGAATACCGTCTCCACGCCGTGGTGTAATCTATTTTCCACCACCACCTTACAAGGATGGGTATAATGGTGTAATGAGTAACTATTTATGATTATTATAAAGTAATATTGATACTGAAATAATATATATATACTCCAATACAATTCCACGATCATAGAAACGATATCATCACTCGTGCGTACGTACTGAATACCGTCTCCACGATGTGATGCGACTCGTTATACATGATCATAATTACATAGTAATTATATAAATGAATTGAATAAATAAATATGATATATGTTACACTAATAAAATTCTGGATATAAGATATCTATAACCTTAAAATAAGAATAAGAATTTATTCGGCAAAACACGCATAAGAACAAAAGGCAATAAAGACCCGAGTAACAAGTAACAATGAAATATTACTAACAAGAAGCTAAGAATATGACCATATATGATATCATATCAATATGTATGATTTTGGAATAAGTCAATAACATTATTTAAACCATTATACAGGAGCTTCGGACACGTACAAAGCAAATCGGACCTAAGGTATGGGAAAATATCACAATCTCATTTTTATCCGAGATTGTTTTTACTTTGGCATTTACTGGGGTGTATTTTATCATCCACATCCATGTTTCCTCAATATGTAATATTATTTCCATCCACCTACAATTGTTTAAATCCAATTTTACCCTTCGGTGAATTTTTAGTAAAAGATAAGAAAGGAATATTTTGTCGTTTTTCATACGAGGTACGAAGAATGTTTTTTTTAATTTATACGACAAGAATGGATTTTTAAAACATTATTTCCAAGAATCTTACTTTATAAGTTTTCAAGTTTATTTTTAATCAACTTCTTTTAGTTTATAATTGTATGACATGTTAAGAAAAGAAAAGTGTTTTTGAAGTAGAAAGGATATTTTCCTCAAGAATGGAGTTCAAATGTTTTATCAAAATTATTTTCCATCTAAGATAATATAGGGTTCTGTTTTTATCCCTATTATTACATTTATTTGATTATGTTTTGAGGAAATTATTTTTATGAAGTCATTTACCTTATATGATTTATTTTATGATGTCATGATGTTTCAAAAATCCCATTTTTGTTACATGTGTTATGCGATGATGTATGATTTATGATTATGTGGCACACATAAGAAAGGATTCATTATAAGATGGGTGGGACCTATATCTCCCTCCAATGCATTGGGTAAAGATTTTATATCTCACGAGATAGACATGGCTGGAATGGTAGGTTATACCGGTTCAGTGAAACAGGACTGGAACGAGGGTGACCCGGTTCAGAAAGGGACTTTTTCCACTAAGGTTGTCTTGGCAATGAGTCATGACTAACAAGAAATGATTTTCTATGATTATGTGTGCATGCCACAAAGTTTCAAGTTTCATGTTATGATTATGGGGATCTCATTTTCACTTCTATGATTTGTTCCATGTTATGATATTATGATCTCTTTTGCAGGTTATGATTTTCAAAAAGAGATGATATGATTTTTATTTCCTTTATTTGCCCTTGCTGAGCATTTGAGCTCACCCTTTTATGTTTTCTTTTCCCCAGGATATAAAGAAAGGTTTTAGGTAAAAAAAGCGAAGATCTTTATGGGAGATATTGAAGATCTTTCACCACGATTAGAAGATTTCATTCCGAGTTTCCAAAGACACTAAACTATTACGATCCTTGTGTGTGTGTTTTTTTATGTACCAAGTATTCCGCAAAAGTAATGTAATGTCCATGTACTTCAAGCTTCGGGTCTCTATAGTTGGTATCAGAGGAAAGGTTTAGTCAACCTTTGGAAACTAGGATGCGAGAACTTTAGTGAGATCCTAGAGATATTTCTAAGGTATGTCTAGGGATGTCCCTAAGGTTAAGTATACGTATAGGTTATAGTACTAGAATTACGCTAACGATCATAGAATTAAACCTAAGATGTTAGATATTGAAGGTACTCCCCCTTTATTATGTTGTTTTCCCTAGCATTATTTTTGCCTCTCACACTATTCTTTTTGGGTTTTAGACGATGGCTGGAACCCGAAGGAACCATGTTGATCAATGCAATGGACAATGCAATGATTGCCCTCTTGAATAAACAAATGTTATGGGAGATGGAGTGAAAAATATTATTGCTATACTTACACAAGCTATGAATCATTCTGGACTTCCAAATGAGCAGAGAAGGGAACAATATTCTATTGAGTCTTTCATGATGCAACGTCCACCTTCTTTCAGTGGGTCTTCTGATCCACTTGTTGCTGAACAATGGATCAGTACCACTGAAAATATATTTTCAGTTCTTCAATGTTCTGAGCATGATAAAGTCATCTTAGTAGTATATCGTTTGGAAGGTGAAGCTGATCAATGGTGGAATCTTATCAAGAATACGAGGCAAAGAGATGAAATTGAGTCCATGGAATGGGACGAGTTCAAGAACTTGTTTTTTAGTAAGTACTTCCCTCGTATTCTTCGAACAAAGATGGAAAAGGAGTTTCTTGAGCTGAAGCAGAAGGATGATGAATCTGTAGGTATATACGAAGAAAATTTTACAAGACTTGCAAGGTATGCATCTGGCATTATCATCCAACCTGAAAGTAAAGTTGATCGATTTTTCAATGGCTTAAAATCAAGTCTTCGAAGGGCATTAGCTATAAGAGACTTTAGTAGCTATGAAGAAATTGTGCGTTGTGCTATCAAGGGAGAAATGGAAGTTGGTGTTACGTATCCATCTCATGGTTTTGACAAGAAACGAAAGATGGAGTTCAAGGAGAAATCTCAGAATAATGGTGAAAAGAAGATGAATGTTTCCTTATGCACAAAGTGTGGAAAGAAGCATGGTAAAGATTGTCTTAAAGGGACTAGAAAATGTTTTAAGTGTGGAAAAGAAGGTCATCAAGCAGTTGAGTGTCAAAGTAATGGAAAAAGGGATTCTAATGATGTGAATAAATAAAACACTACAGAGAACGCACCACCAACACTTCAATGCTTCAAGTGCAAGGAAATGGGGCATTATGCTAATAAATTCCCTAATCCAAGGGTTAGTGATGATCGAAATGAGCAACCGCTTAAGGCAAAGGACAAAGGGAAGTCACATGAGATCACCATTGGCGATGATGAATATGATAACGATGGGGTGGAATGATTAAGTGTTTATGTAATGGGATTCCAAAATAATGTTGTATCATAAAGTATTGGAATATTTATGTATTGGTCTAATGTGGTATTCAAAGTGATTGAGATATTTTTGGAAATAAGATGATATGAGCATAATGAAGGGAAAATGAGAAAACGAAATGTTTAACAGTATTCATGAGCTCATGATTGATATAAGGACTAAGTGATATCATTGTTTGAGTATATAGAATTTTGAGGATTTTGGTATGTGGAAAGTGTTAAATTTTAATTGCATTCATGTTTTCACTAAGGTATTCATGAGAATACATGATTAAGGACTTTGAATGTTTGGAATGTGACCAAAAAAACATATCTTATGATATATGGGGATCAATGATGGTGTTAAATCTCTGGTAATCGTTTTCACTATGTTATGAGAGTGGACTGCAGTATTATGGATAAGCCTAAAGATTGGAATGGATTATGTTGGACATAAGTTAGTATTGTTTAAGGATAAAAGTTTTCTCGATATTATTGATGGGATGTTATAGTAATATAGTTTTAGAAAAAGGACAACCTGCAGGACGGGCGACAGCCCATCGCGTCGGACAAGGCTGTGGAAATCGAACCCACAACCGAAGTGCGACTGGCCTTTATCGCCTACCACTGGCCTACAGGAAGTCCCTGTTTAGTAGAAACTAGTTTTATTATATTAAGATGTATGACATATGATGTATAAGTCCATTTTAGGAACCATATATGATTAATCTCACGATAGATCGACTTATGTATATAATTTTTTTGCTAACCTTTTGTTTGAGACAGATGGAATGAACCGTCATTCTATCACATGATCTGCTAACACTTCACAAATAACAAATTCAACTTCGTTTATTTAAGAGATGAAGTGGAAATTGTTAAAGGCACGAAGAATAGTGAGATTGTACCCAAATAAAGTAAGTATTTATTCTAATTCAAATTCTTTAACTTTAGGGAAACGATCTTGAAAACCAAAAATGTTGTCCTAGTGATCTTATATCTGATGAATCATATGGTACCTTAGATCGTCACAAATTTATGGCTTTATGATTCCTGGCTTTTCCATAGCCATGTTCTCTACCACTCTCCATCAGAACATGATGGTTAGATTTCTCTTCCATATCCATCTTTTCACCTATGTGGAAACCCAGTGATTAGTTTATTTGGGTAACTGTTACGTTTCATACTTTTGTTTTTAAATATTGGTTTTGATATTCCTTTTTAGGATGTGGGTTTCTATTAAAGAAACTTTCGAATAGTAAACCATTTATAACCCCGACGAATTTCGAAGGCGAAATTCATTTTAAGGGGGGTAAAATGTAACAGCCCGAGATTTTATGAAAAATATTCTTTTTAATTTTATTAATGGCTTGTGTTGTACGCTACACCAAAAGGAGCTTTCACACCACGCATCTTTGACTTTCCTTGCATTACACGCAATCACAACCTTCCTCGATAGCGTGTGTAGTACGCAATACTGAGTTTCACGAAACAACGATATGCTATTAAAATATTATTAAAACTAGCCGTTATGAATAGTAATAACCACTTTTTTAATTTTAGAAATTTTAGCTCTCAAAATGGACTTCATTTTTGGATTTGGAGTTTCGAATTTAGCCTAAGGTGAAATTTTGGTACTTTTCGGATAATTTTCATATTCTGATGAATAGTGAAAATTACTAAATTATAATTAAAAACAATTTTTTTAATCGAAATAATTAATAGTGATAAATTATTAATTTGAGTGGTTTTAAAGTATATTTAGAATATTTTTTTACAATTTAATACAATGTTGGTCATTGAATGTAATTTCACATTTAAACCAGATATAATCAAGTGTCAATCTTTTGATAGAAATCGTTTCTTAAAAACACGCTATTTGTTTTAACAGCGGGATTTAATTATAAAATTAATTAATGAAACTTCTATGTTATGAATTTGGTAAAATAGATTTCATTTTTGAATTTGGAATATGAAATATAGCTTAGGATGAAATTTTGGCATTGTTCTGAAAAACATCAATTTTTTATGAATAGTGAAACTACTAAGTGGTAGTTAAAAAACTGAATTTTTCATAAAACATAATTTTACCGCTTCTGTGAATGGAATTCAAAAAATCCAAGAGACACGGTTGATGTCAGTAAGTAAAATGTGGTTCAATGAGATGAAAATAATAATTGGTGAATAGTAACTTTTTACTTTTATTTACCACGGTTAAAAGTAAATAGGGTAGTTAAGGGTAAGAATGATATTAATATTACCCTAACACATGTCCTAATTATATTGGACAAGTTTATCTCGACCAAAAACAACCTTAAGTGTAAAATATTATCATTTAGGCCCACTTGGATTAGATTAGGACATTTATTATTATTTAATTCAAAGAAGAGTTAAAAGAGTTAAAATCAAAGTATATTTACTAAAACATTTTTAATATAGGGTTTTACATAAGATAAATTCAATTGTAAATATTAATTAGAAAGATAAAACGATTTCCTACATGATGGGATTTTATTTGTAATTTTTAGACATCATATAATTTAATTTATTTATGACACAATGATGATGCAGTAATTATCTTATTAATGAAATATTGACATAATTGATATTATAAATACCAAAATAAATGTAATTAAATACTTTTTATGAATTCCACTAATTTTATAGGTTACTATGATATATTAGTGTGTATTTAATAAACATGGTTCTAACATATAATTCTGTTATGACTTTCACAAAAATCATATATCAAATAGTGTCAAAATTGACACAAAATAGTTTTTAAATCAAATATTATATTATTAATTGATATTTTATTCCTAAAAATCTAAGATTCGGAAAAATGACTTAGATAAGGATATATGTATTAATAATATACAATTTGGGGTTCGTTTTGAATATTATAGTAAGTGTATTAACCATATAGTGAAAGAAAACAAAAAGACACGGTAAAAGTTAAATTATTTAACTTAGAGTTAAATCTAATTGATAAGGTTACAAAAAATACCCTAAACTTGTCTAAATCCTATTGGATGATATGATTTCGACCCATCCCCACTTTATCTTCTAAATAAGACCCTTTGGAACCATTATAAACCGATTTTGACTTTAATATAAAATAATATTTTGAGATATTCCTAAGGTGCCCCTCTCATCCCTTATAAAAGGGCACCTCCTCCCCCTCCTTCTCACACCAATTTGAGCACTCATGCTCGGCCAACCCCTGCCATTTTCTCCTCTCCACTTCCCTAGAATAATCCTAGAGGTACCGGTCTTCTTCAAAGACCAATCTTAGTTCCCTAAGTGGAGGATTCAAAGAGGCGTTCCAAAGAAGAGGTAATATCCATTACCGATCTTTTCAATTTCTTTCTTCTTCAACTTCTTCTTCATTAGTTGTTTCTTGATAAAGTAATAACATCAGTATTACTTACATACTGATATGTTATTATAAATATGAAACAACCCTAATTCACCTTCTATCCATCCTACGGAAAAATGAAATAACCGCGCATGTGTACGTACGGAATACCGTCTCCACGCCGTGGTGTAATCTATTTTCCACCACCACCATACAAGGATGGGTATAATGGTGTAATGAGTAACTATTTATGATTATTATAAAGTAATATTGATACTAAAATAATATATATATACTCCAATACAATTCCACGATCATAGAAATGATATCATCACTCGTGCGTACGTACGGAATACCATCTCCACGATGTGATGCGACTCGTTCTACATGATCATCATTACATAGTAATTATATAAATGAATTGAATGAATAAATATGATATATGTTACACTAATACCATTCTGGATATAAGGTATCTATAATCTTAAAAGAAGAATAAGAATTTATTCGGCAAAACACGCATAAGAACCAAAGGCAATAAAGACCCGAGTAACAAGTAACAATGAAATATTACTAACAAGAAGCTAAGAATATGACCATATATGATATCATATCAATATGTATGATTCTGGAATAAGTCAATAACATTATTTAAACCATTATACAGGAGCTTCGGACACGTACAAAGCAAATCGGACCTAAGGTAAGGGAAAATATCACAATCTCATTTTTATCTGAGATTGTTTTTACTTTGGCATTTACTGGGGTGTATTTTATCATCCATATACATGTTTCCTCAATATGTAATATTATTTCCATCCACCTACAATTTTTTAAATCCAATTTTACCCTTCGGTGAATTATAGTCAAAGATAAGAAAGAAATATTTTGTCATTTTTCGTACGAGGTACGAAGAATGTTTTTTTAACTTATACGGCAAGAATGGATTTTTAAAACATTATTTCCAAGAATATTCCATTATAAGTTTTCAAGTTTATTTTTAATCAACTTATTTTAGTTTATAATTGTATGACATGTTATGAAAAGAAAAGTTTTTTTGAAGTAGAAAGGATATTTTCCTCAAGAATGGAGTTCAAATGTTTTATCGAAATTATTTTCCATCTAAGAAAATATAGGGTTCTGTTTTTATCCCTATTATTACATTTATTTGATTATGTTTTGAGGAAATTATTTTTATGAAGTCATTTACCTTATATGATTTGTTTTATGATGTCATGATGTTTCAAGAATCCCATTTTTGTTACATGTGTTATGCGATGATGTATGATTTATGATTATGTGGCACACATAAGAAAGGATTCATTATAAGATGGGTGGGACCGATATCTCCCTCCATTGCATTGGGTAAAGATTTTATATCTCATGAGATAGACATGGCTGGAACGGTAGGTTATACCGGTTCAATGAAACAGGACTGGAATGAGGGTGACTCGGTTCAGAAAGGGACTTTGTCCACTAAGATAGTCTTGGAAATGAGTCATGACTAACAAGAAATGATTTTCCATGATTATGTGTGCATGCCACAAAGTTTCAAATTTCATGTTATGATTATTTGGATCTCATTTTCACTTCTATGATTTGTTCCATGTTATGATATTATGATCTCTTTTGCAGGTTATGATTTTCAAAAAGATATGATATGATTTTTATTTCCTTTATTTTCCCTTGCTGAGCATTTGAGCTCACGATTTTATGTTTTCTTTTCCCCAGGATATAAAGAAAGGTTTTAGGTAAAAAAAGGGAAGATCTTTATGGGAGATATTGAAGATCTTTCACCACGATTAGAAGATTACGTTCCGAGTTTCCAAAAACACTAAACTATTACGATCCTTGTGTGTGTGTTTTTGTTATGTACCAAGTATTCCGCAAAAGTAATGTAATGTCCATGTACGTCAAGCTTCGGGTCTCTACAAAGATGAATGACAATAGGTTTTGGACCACGAGACTCATAAGTATAACAACTGGGTGGCCCATAAAGCAGTCACATGTGCCCATGGAATTATCTGTGCACACCTGAATCAGCCAGAGCCTCCAAAAAACATCACTACCACATCTGCATCATCATCTCAACCGACCTCTTCCCATAAGAGCAGGCATCAGCAGTGCAAGGGAAAGAAACACGCCCTGCCAATGATATCGTCATCCCGCACTCTCATCAAATTCATGCCCCCTGAGATCAGTATTCCTCCCAGAATCCGCCCAGTAGTGGGTGATTCTTCAAGTGATAGTCAAGGGTGTGATTTGGTTAACACCGTGGAGTTGGTAAACCCCTGTATGACTTCTGACAACGGGGAGCTCCAGGCAAACCTCCCCAATATTCCCAGCCGACGTCAACGTTAGCAAAGCCACAACTATATGGGTCATCGGAGCACGTCAGTTGGCACCTCCAGCCAGGCCGTGCATGCCACTGAGACCAGACAGCTGGCCCAGCGCAAAACTCAGCACGCGTAGCCTCTTCATCTGGAATCGACAGGCCCGCCTCCACTGCCGTTTGTGATACTAGATCTGGAGGAACCAGTTTGTCTGTGTTGTGACCAGATTCTCCCCGCTACAGGACGATCTCATTTATTAGGTCCTCATGCGGAAGATACTGCCCGGGCTTCGACTAGTGAGCAGCAGGATATATCCAGTAGCAGTCAGCCGCTGGTCCGGCCGGTAAGGCCCGTCATGCCTTCTATCACAGAGAGGATCCCTACAAGTAGAAGTTCATTCCTGACATAGATGTATGATGTTCTCAAGCACTTCACCGGAATCCTAGTGACGCCTTCCATCCTTGAAGCCCTTCGCTTGTCGCTAGATATGCACGAAGCACTCGTAGAGGCTTTACGAAGACCCCTCCAGTTTGAGATAGAGGTAGCAGCTGTAGAGGCTTTCCACGCTGAAGTGTTTTAGAATGGTGAATGACAGGCCATCATTTCATTCTCAGGAGAAGATTAAGGCTCCCCCCATACAGGGACACATCCTCACATTATACATCATAGGCCAATAAGTTGCATGTCAGCACGGGGGTTCTTGATTCGTCTCCCCAGGTGCTCATTGGTGGGAGGAATTCATTAAATTGGTGGCCCTCAAAAGGGATTCCCCCGATGCAGTAGATGTCCCAAAGACTGAAACCAACTTACCCATGATGAAGATGGAAGGTATTGGTATCGGGGGACCACTGATTAAATAGCTCTGTCCTGATCTTGTGCTGGCAGTAGAAGTGAAACTGAAAAATCCACACCACCTCGAACAAGCCAATATGCAATAGCTCAGCCCCAAATTTGGTCACATGTATGGTGAACCCAATATGCCCAGGCCCATTCACTGGTGAAGTTTCATCTGGACCACAGGAACCAATCCTACATCCAGCCTTTAGCCTCGTCAGTGACCCTCTGACGGAAGGTGCTTGCGTAGAGGGTCAGGGAACTCTCCGTGATAGGGTCACTCCATGAAATGGTTCTAGTCCAGGGATTCCGGATATAAATGTCAATATATCTAGTTTCACTGGCAGGATGACTGTTGTTGGTGATGTTGTATCGGGGGAGGTCGTCCTCACGGGTCACCCATGACTACGGTGTATCAACTTCAAAACTTGGCAGAGGGACCTCCCCCAAAATACCTAAGTCCCATAGTAGCAGATTGTTGGACAGGGCGTACCCCTTTTTGGAGGGGGTTAGCATATTGAAAATGGTATGGTTATTGGAGACAATTCTTTGGGATCCATAAACCTCAGGGTTGGTGACCATTTCAGCCCTTCGAGCAGCAGCTTCTCCCTCAATAGCCTGATTTGTGGCAATCTTCTTCTGACAAGTGCTTGAGTAGCTGGCGCAGAATATGAGAGGGTGGCACGAAATATCAGCGACCATCACGAAATATCATATTTCGGCATGAAACCCCCCGGGTTTGCGCATAAAAAGACGCCTGATGTCGGTGGTATTGCATGAAACCGGAGCGGTTTTTTGCACAGGGCCGAAGAAATTTTCACGCATGAGAGCTCGGAGATTGTCGTGCGAGTAAATTCGTATGAAACATGGGAACCGTGGTGGATTTTTATAAGCAGAGCCTGGTTTACGTGTGCATGCGAAAATTGGATTCCGTGCCTACTTGGGTTTTGTACGCTACTTCAGGTTTTTAGCATGCATGGACCCCACAGAGTTCTGTACTTTGGGGTTTCCCTCGGAATACGACCGTTGCGGCCCCTCGCTGATCTGATTCCGAGGGGGGGGGGGAATTTGTAGACACCGAAAAACGCTCAAGGGCTGAAGAAGGTATCAACACAACAAAGAGTAGTCATATTCTGATCCGGGGACCCAGTCTGGGGGGCCTAGAGGAGTCGTGCGAAAAACATTCATATGTGCGCAAAAACAATATGCCCCGCGGGGAAAGCTCTAGGATTCACGAGAGTTATTCGGCCTGGGTGCAGAATTATTTCGCGCCCCCGCCCCGCGCAGTTGACATTTTCCTCCGATGACATCGGCGTGCAATTATTTCACGCCGACCTGTTTTACGCCTCCAAAATGCCTATAAATAGAAGGTTCCCCCTTCGACTTCTAGGCTAAAGAATATGAACCAGCTCTTGTGCGAAAAATTCACCTTTGGTGTGTACAAACATGGATTTCAGGTACAATGCTTTTCACACCATGTTGTCCCAGGGTCCGCCTTCATACGAGATTCCCTTGGTTTAGACTAAACTCAAATCCCTTCGGGGTCCGCCCCCTGTGCGTAATCCCTTCCACTTACACATAGGCCGGCTAATTGTGTGCAATCCCCTTCAATTGCACGCACCCTAGTCATTACGCGTAGCCTCTCCCAATTTTGCACAATTCGTACTCCTTGTGCGCAATCCTTTCTAGTTGCGTGCAAAGCCTCGAATCCATTTACGCGCCAATCCTCACTGATTCCACTCCAGCCCGGTGTTTTTAATGCATGGATAATCGTTTCATGCGCAAGACTCATAGGTTGCGTGCAGCTCTTCAGGGCCTCTCACCCCGATGCTTCCCTTCTACCTCTTCACTTGTGTTCCCTGTACTCCTTGGGCGTACAACTACGTGCGTGTATGATGCTCTTATTATGGATGCCATTTGCGGGTGTCTCTCACACATCGGGAATCCACATCATACACCACTTTCCCATACGACCTTCTAGGATCATATGAAGTATCTTCAGAGTCACTTGGATGGTTCTTCCCATTGCATTGCTTGGCCTCATGCTTCTTCACATAGGCATGCTAACGATTATTACTTCTTCACATAGCCACACTAATGTCGACCCCCCGATGGTTAGCTCTGCGACACCCATCCACCACGGTTTTTCCAGTGCCTTCCCTTCACTAAGGTGCAGAGGGTACCAGTTATGTAAGTCCAAGGGGTGCAGAGTGAACCCTCCTCGTCCGAGCTGCAAGATGTTAAACTGCCAAGAACCGTCTTCCTTAGCACATGACGTTAAACTATGACCTTGCCCTGTGCCTCGCAAGTAGGGTCCCCACACCTTGGACATTCTCCATGCCCACTCATCTCCACGGGGATGGGATCACCCTTTACAGGGGATGATATACTCCTTATCGGAGTGGCGTTTGTCCGCGGGGAAAGGGTAGCCTCCTTGGTGTATGACCCTAGATTTTCTTGCAGAAGGGAGAATCCCTACTCCTCCTTTCTTCTTCGATCCCTAGGGCTAGAAAAGGGCGTGATGGGGAATGATGATCATCCTTTATTTGGTCCCAAATCCCTCTACCGCTGCGCTTTGTCGCCATCGGGCCTCCATCCTAGAGTAAGTTCCAACCACTATTTTCTGCGGGCCATGCGTAAGCCCTTGTTTAATCTTTGGGCTGCTCCACGCATAAGCCCCACCAACTTCCCACTGACACACCTTTCACGACATGATCCTCAGGTCCTTGTTGCCTCTTGTTTCTCACACCGAGCACGACTCACGTGGGCTTAGAGTAAGCATCGACCATGACACACCACTCTCGAACTACGAGGACTTTGATCCATGTCGAGGCATGGTATAGAGGAAGCCTCCCCGAGGTTCAAGACCAACACCTGGTCTATCCAACCATCTTCACGTCGGTTCACCACCCACCATTCACAAACTACGAGGACTTTGATCCTTGCCAAGGTAAGGTATGTAGGATGCCTCTCTGAGGTTCGATCCCAAAAACCATTGGCCCCGACCGTCTCCGTGCCAGTGTGCCAATCTCCATTCCCTAACTATGAGGACTTTGATCCATGTCAAGGAATGGTATATAGGAAGCCACCCCGAGGTTCAATCCCGACACCCATCAGTTCTGAACCCCCTTTCAAGTCGGTTCACCTCTGTCTTGCATGTCGTTAAACTTTAAGCCCCTTTGTGTCTATTCTAGAGGTATGCCGTTGTGACCCTTATGCACTGGTGACCCCTTGTCCACTTCAGCCAGTGGTAAGCCATTGTCAGCCAAAACTCAGAAGTAAGCATTTGTCAATCCCCAGTGGGGACCCACATCTCTGGTCTGCACCAGTGACACCCGAGCAGTCTAGAATGTAATCCGTACACCCCATCATGATCTACAATGACATTGATCCATGCCAAGGCATGGTACGTAGGAGGCCTCCCTGAGGTTCAAGCCCACCATCCATCAGGATTCCAGGTCCCCATTCACGCTGATCTGCCCACGCCATACTGAACTAGGTGTACTTTGATTCCCTACCACGGGGATATGTATGAAGAATCTTCGAGGCTCAAGCCCAACACCAGTGCCGACTTAGGGTCAACCTCATCCAATTATCCATCCACTTCACTTAAGCGATTCATCATCCACCCTGATTTCTTACTCGGGGCGCCACATCTTGGTGAGGTCATATCAACCCGCCCACATCAGCATTCCCCACAAGGGGTTACGTCATACTGATCCACTCTAATCATTGTTCCGATCAGTCTGATCCATCTCCGCTGGACATTAAACTTGCGGCATACCCTGTGTTAAACATGGGAAGATGAGGAAAACCTCAAACACATTCCCATGGCATACGATTCCCCACATTCGATATGGGATTCCTTGGGCTTCCGCGCCCTCGAGAAGCCCAATAATAAGGGGCATAAGATAGACATGCCAATCCCCCTACATCCAGACATTTCAGTGACACCCAACGTGACTACTCCCATAATTGATGGTTGCTGCCCTGACAAGACCCCTTGGAATGTCCTGACAGAACTAGGGTAATTAACTTGTGTCCGTGAAGATATGACACTGGGAAGAGTTTCAAGAATAATGTCTTAAGTCTATGAGGGGGACCTAGACTAGGTGAAGAGCTCCGAGGAGGAATCCATGGAAGGACGAACCAACATCCCATCATCCCATTTTGATCAAGGAGAAGGCTTTCTTGAACAAGGAGCGGATGCCGGCTCCCTTTGGAAAGTGGGAATGCGGGGGTAAGAGTTGTCCGTCCTCACAGACGGATGAGCGTGTGCCCTGGTGAAAGCGTCAGGAAAAAATGTGAATCTGAATAGCGAGAAAGGATTGGCGCAATACGAATACATGAGCTACTTTACCATTTACTTTTATCTTTTATAAGAGTGATTGTATGAAAATATTAATGATATCTTAATATAACTCCCCTCTTACGAAAATAATAACCTAATATACAATAAATCCATTCATATATTACCATGATAAGGTACACAACAATGAATCACCCCCAACTATGATAATGGTAAATACCAAGTAGCATGGAGTCCCATGTCACCTAATCACACTAATCTATGTAAGGCTAGTGACCCATTGGTTAGACTCCCTAGTTAGCCAAATTACCTCTCATTAAGAATTCATACCCATAGGATAACTCTCATGATACAACCTAACTCAATTTAAGAATGATTAATAGTATCTCAAGATCTTCTTCCTCACAATGAAAATAAGGCACTTCAAAAGATCAAAACCAAAGAAATGTTCTCTTATTTCCTTCTCTAAACCCAAAAAACCCAATTTGAGCCCACTTTTTCTAAGCAGACAAACCTTTTAAATAACCCTATATTCCTATATAATTGTGTTCTAACCTAGTGAACCCATATCAAATATGTTCGTAGGGGTTGTTCCTACCTCACTATGTAAATCTGAGTAACATAAAATACTATGTGGAGTCAAAACATACACTCTCCCAACCCACATGCATAAAAATTCATGTATGACTATGTAAATATTGAATAATTTTATGGTCCACCTTATTGTTGATAAGAAGTTGTTTTTGAAATAGATTACTCCCTAAGAAGTATTTTATTTAATGGTAGATATAATTAAATTAATGAGTTTTAAGTGAAAATGTTTAAGAAATGCTGGTTTTGGAATTTATCATTAATATATAAAAATATAAATCAAGTAATTCTTATTAGTTTATGTGTTTTGATTACTTGAGTAATATGTTGAATATGGTTCCAATAATGTTTAGGATAATTAAGAAATGTTGAGAAGGTTTTTAATAATTGTTTTTGATGATGTATATGAAATGATTTCATAATGGTTTGATTTGGAACCATGATTTCTTACCAAAATATGATTTATTTCTCCCATATGGTTCATCCTTAAAGGGTACTTTGGAACCTTATTGGAAAACATTTTATGTTTATAAATAAGGGAGACATATCTAGCTAAAAAATTACTATGAAAGAGGGAATATTTTCTTCATGTACTACTTCTATTTATATATTTACTTCAAATTACCTCGTTCCCATCCCAAAATAATTAACATAGTCCTGGGAGGAAATTATATACATGAATTAAATTCATTATAACTCAATAATTAGAATTAAAGGTGTGTCTTTACCCCAATAATGTTTAATGACTTCAATATTAAAGAGCACAACATGACCAGACACACGTAACAAGGGTTGGATCAATGGGATAATGTACTTTGGGATGATGTTATTATACTAAAAAAATATTTATTGATTTGGACTATGTGGAATGGAGTGATATAAACTAATAAGGAATTCAAATGTTGACGTATATCCATGGAATTGAAATACTTATGTTTATGTGTCCGGAAGGCAGCAACAGAGACCCATATCATTCTAGGGGGTGAATGGAATATAATTATCTGGAATATTTACAATGACCTCTTGGATATATATCCTTACCATTTTTCTTTTGAGAAGATGTTTTCATATTTGATTCTAAATGTGTATAATAATTCTTACATGGGACACATCAGTAACAATTCTTTGGCAGTAGTTTACTAGAAAATTTGGGAATTTAACAATAAACAATGAAATAGTAAGAAATAATTAAACCCATTCAGACTCAATTTCAATTCCTTGGTATTGATTGGTGGCCTGTAATATATATTTAATGTCTATAGGTCATTTTTTCTTATCAATTATTGAGACCTAGTCCCTCTAGCTCATGTGAATGTAACACAAAAGGTTGGTGTTGGATTATTTGACAACCATCATTGTGTGGGATAAAATTGCATATAGATGGTGCATTTACAGGTGATATCATGAAAGGTGGACGAATTATCTGAGGTTTAAATTTTTAGTGATTTAGGGATTTAAATAATACATTATAAAATTTAATTTAATCATAGTAAAGGAATTGTATTTAAATCGTGGTATTTATCTTTATAGAGATAACCAAATCCATTTGTATTATACAGATATGTACTAAATTGTTTTGGTTAATTATATTGAAAAATAATCTCTATCTATTTCTCCATGTCATCTACTTGAATTAAAATATGATTTTGGTAAGGAAATAAAAGTGTTTTTTCACACTTTGTTGAAGGGTAGAATTGTGGAAGATATATTGGCGCCAAGAGAGGATCTAATTAAAGGATTTATGTTTTTTTAAACTGTAGGTACTCTCCCCTTATTTTTTTAAAATTACGTATTGATGGGTGATTCACTTATATTGTATTATTATAGACCCACTAATGTTATATTTGGAAGATTTTTCTTTCCGTTATAATAAAACTAAATAATGGTGACGATGATGTGATGATTCTTATTCGGATCTTCATGACATTTGTGTCACTATCTGATAAAAATTTAGTGATTTATTTGTGTTTAGTCAGTATGTTATGTGAAGATAATTATACTATAAAATTGGTTGTTTCACTATAATCCTCATTATTATGCCATTATGTAAGGGTGTCATTAAAATAGTGATCCACTAGTCATTGTGAGATAAATATTTTTTTATGTTTACATGAAAAAATAGGGATTAAAATATTACACTGTATTAACTTTATCTTAGATATTCATGTGTCATTTTAGTTGTTTGGGTTAATAATTAGTTGAAGGTAACCACTAGGTAATTGTATTTATTTCATCATAATGTATATGATTAAGTTGTAATTGTTCTATATTGATTGTTTTGGAATATTTTTTTTCATAGATTAGTGTGTGACACTTGTATTACTTATTACCTAATATTATTTGTTCCTTTAGTATATTGAATTATATTTGGAAGTTAAGATTAAATAAAAATTGTGAATGAGTTAGAAGAAGTTAAAATTAGATTTTTTTTGGATTTTGTATTTAAAATTGAAAGTTTTAGTAAAGGAGGACCGAGTGATTCTACTATGTATATATATAAATATTTTCATGAATTCAGAAACTAATAATTATCATTAAGAAGAATACAACTAGATAATATGAGTGTATAAGATCTTGATAAATTAATTTATTGAAGGTAAAATACTTATAT
Organism: Viscum album; assembly: GCA_963277665.1. Lineage (NCBI taxonomy): Eukaryota > Viridiplantae > Streptophyta > Magnoliopsida > Santalales > Viscaceae > Viscum > Viscum album. Next base: position 202,198,576 of record OY728144.1, read on the forward strand.
TTGAAGTTTAAATACACTCTTGATGGAGATAAATACTGTTACAGTATTTGTGGTAGAATTATGAGAGTTATCTTATAGATTTATGTTTAGAATAAAATACTTTTATCATGAATTATCATTGCATGGTTAATGAAGATTTTAGGTGATCTAAATTAAGTGATTGGATATTTTATTTAAAAATATTTAGCAATCAAATATTTGAAGAAGTGGTGATACTCCATTAACATCATTCTGAAGGATCTTAAAAATTTTTGGTGAACCAACATTACTATTTATCTCAAAGAATCATTTTGATTGTATGAGAGAACATTGAATCAGGTGAGTGAAATTTTTATATAACATTATTTAAAGAATAAACCATTCTTATTTGTATCAAAGTTAATTATTGTAGATTGTGTGATCATAGGTTTTCTGAATCATACCATGGACGTAGCCAGTCGTATTAAATGGTGAACATTAGAAGTCACTATGAACACAATGTTTATTGTTTTTAGGGTGTGTGGTTACTAAATTATGTGATAAGATTCATCTAAATTTAGTATAAAATAAATAATAAAATTAAAACAACAAGTCAGTTGACCATCTTAACTAGTGAAGTAGGGTTTTATCTTATAGAACATAAAATAAATTGATTCTATGATTTACTACCCTATTAGTGAATAATTGGGTATATTAATACCTTTTATTATTTATATATCCAAAATTGTTACTATATTTCTGTTCATGTTTTCTTCGAATACATCAAATCTATTTAAAGTTGGAAATGATGGGTGTTCTTTATTTTTGAGGTTGAGTTCGTTTTGAATTTTTATATCCATAATAGGTTTCATTAATTTAGAGAAATGTAATGAGATTCCAACATTTTATAGAGATAAATATAAAATATTGAAGGATATAGTTATTCCATTATTGTAACCTAGATAGTGTTCAAGGAAATTATGTGAAAATTAAATATAAGTTTAATTTTTTAAGGATAAATGGATTGTAACACACCCAATCTAGTGTCTAATTATAATATTAGTTAGGAATATGTGAATGAATGCATCAAATCCTGAGCACATGACCAATCCCAAGCTAACCCAGGAACTCTTTTCCATGGAAAATCTACTTTCTACACCCTCAAAATTAGAGAGTTGCACCTAACCCAAGTTAATGCTAGAAACCCAAAGCTATTTGACCATATATTGAAGAACCCCATTTGGGTTTTCCTATAAATAAAACCCTAATTATATATGGATGGGGAAAATATTAGAAAAAGGAAAATAAGACCCATATTGAGTTCTCTATTCTCTATGAACTATATAAGGTGAATCTTAAAATAGAACCTAAGATAAAGTGATGGAAAATAGAGGTACTTGAGTCCTCATAGGGATTCAAACATAGAACATTCAAAAGAGACCAATCCACCTAAGTATTTTTCTTTGATAATGGTGAAGGGACCTAATAAAGAATATCTCTAAGAAAGAAGGGATAAATTACATGGTGCCTATATGTCTCTAATCCAAGATGCTTTCACCAATCCCTTAAGGTATTTCTTGGGATAATGGATCACATAGGTAACCAAATTTGGATAATCACACCATTTTCACCCTAGTTTATTTCATAACATTGATGACAAGATCCAACCTAGTTTTATCACCCCCAAACCCTACTTCACTTAGAATTAGGACATTACAGTCATACATTCATGATTTCACTATTTTATAAATTATTATTTTTGATTTCGTTCATGTAATTCATCGATAATGGGGATTTAGAATCATGTAGAAGGTACCCCCTTGGTGTTCCTCTTCCTATTTTGTATCCCTTGAGTCTTATAAATTATATATTGAATGGATTATAAGGATCCCCCCATCTCAAGAAACATTTGATATATATATATATATCATATTCTTATATTTCTTTATAGTTATTACAACTACTAGGGTTATCCTATTGTTTTCCCATATTGTCTACACATTCTATTTTACTCCTCCCATGGGATTAGTCTCCCAAAACCCAATTATTTTCCATGGTATAAGAGGTAAAAACGGGCTACCATTCTGGTGTAAATCCCCCATAACTTTACCCAACTCACCCCCAGAGTAATCTAAAAAGGTATTCTCATGTATAACTCCAACAATTAGGGAACTTAATCCTAATTAACATATTAATATGAATTTGAACAAGAAAAATTGGTCATGTAAGTATGAACTTAAAATAAAAACTATAGATTTTGGGTTAACTACCTTAAAAGGGACACTAAATGTATAATAACCCTACTTTTATTACAAACTTAAACATGATTTATTACGTAAACTTCACTTGATACACACAGAGAAGATCGAGAGGTCTAGTGTCTTTGTGGATTAGGATTATTACATAACAACTTTAAACATTAAATACAACATCCTTTTTGAAAACTTCCTTTACATGACCACTACATTCCCCTGTACTTTTCATTTCATAGGATAACCTGAGGACATGAATAAGAAAAGGGTGACCTATAAAGCCCAATAAGGAAATAAACATGGAATAACATGAGGAATAAAAAAAATTTATAAAATAGGAATATCGATGGAAAACAAGAGAAACACAAACATAAAGGCATGATAAAGCATGATAATCATAACACAGAAATGTGGCAACAACACTTACCATGGAATTAGCATGAGCCAAGGCTCATTGCACATGGCTCATGAGTAAACCCTCATTGCACATGAAACACAAGTAAAACCTCGTTGCACTTGAATTAGAATGAATCAACAACCATTTCACATGATGTATCTTGATACTATAGTTTACCAAATGAATTGAAGCGCTATTAGGGCACACCCTTCTTAAACACTTCATTTCAAGCATAAGTGTTCCACATAAACCATATATCATCATAAGTTATTCCATAATTAAGTAATGTGGAATAAATAAACGAAAGTTCCCTTAAATATGTAGATGTGCATAAAAGTGAATACCCTTGATAGAGACATGGGTATGGTATTCACTACACAATGATCTTGGCTTAAAAAAATGCGATGCAATTTCTGCAGTATAACGACATGACATAAGGATTCATGAAAATGATTGATGAGAGAGAAAAGGTTATGTCATAATATTTATATAAAATTGATAGTAATGGGGTCATATAGATACATGTATCAAGAAACGTAATGAAATTTAGATGTATAATACAGAAGAATTACTTGGAGCTAAAAGAGGAGAGAGAAATCCCTCACATAATTTCGGCATGGTAACGGGTATACATGGGTGGTATTAATGAGAGATAAAGGAGTCTCCCATCATCCAAACATAATTATATAAGTATGGTGGAGGTGCGAAATCCTACCCCAACATTTTTAATTGAAAACAAAAGGGCATAACAACTTAATGAAAATTGGACAAAAATGAGAAAAGAAGAAATCCCTTACATGGAAGTGTGATACCAATGGCTTGGGAGAGGCTTGATAGAGGCTTATTAGAGCTTGGGGAACCTTGGGAGGATTATAGAGAGAGTAGGGCATGGTTTGGTCAAACTCCAAAGGCTTTTAGTGAAGAGGAAGTGTGACCTTGGGTTGGTTTATATAGGAAAGGAGAGGGAATTCTTTATTATTTAGGTTTGGGACACCTCACATTAAACTAACCAAAACCACAAACAAACCCATGGTTTTTGCCCATGATTTTTTCCTAAGGGGAGTGGAAATAAATATTTTACAATTCCAATGTCCAAAATTCTTAAAATAATAGGGTTTCGTATGTGGAGGTGAGTGACACTCTCAAAGAAAACAATTTCCAAAGACAAAATGTTTTATAAGTCTTTGAGGGTCCACTGAAGCTTTGAAAAATAAATAAAAAAAATTCTAAAATCACATTATTTTAATGATAAAACATATATTGGACGAAAATAATCTTTATAGTATTTTATTACATAACTATTGGGTCATTATGATATCATAAAATACATTATATATATGATCAGAATTTAATTTTTACCCAAAAATTCGATTGTCTCAGAAAATTAAGAAAAATTCACCCTTGGATAATTTTGACATCCTGATTCCAAAAATAATATTCATTTTTTCTAAATAATTTTCTAAATATGTGAATTAATAATTTTAAAATAAAAAGTGACATTTATCAAAAATTCATGGGTTTTGACAAAAATAGCTTTCAAACCATAATAAAAATTACAATTGTATTCATAAATTTATATGATCATTAATAAAAAGTAATTTAATAGTAATAATATTTTATTAAAATATTATTTGATTCAAAAATCTGTTAATTTGTCAAAATATATTTCTTAGTGGAATCTTATCTAAAAATAATGTCTGTGCATTAATCACTATTTATAAATTAGAAATAATAAAATGAATGCACATTCATTATACAAAAATAATGTACATAGTCAAATTTCTAGGGTCTTGTTACATAACCCCTTATAACACCCGCATAAGTCCGAAGGGTAAGGTGCGCGATGATGAAAGACTCTTGGGGTGGCTCAGATAACATCCCTCAGGTGGTAATCTCTATTAACTTCCACTTCTCCCATAGTCGGTTCCGCTCAAGCTTAACATATTCAAGATCAGCTTGGGATTGGTTAGAGCGAATTCCAATGACGCCACCTCTTTTCTGATATCCAACAAATGGGCTTCGTATAGGGAAAGTCTACTGGATGGTTTCATCACTTCCTTTCGCTGAGTAAATTGTGTTTTTTGAAGCCCTATATTTATACTAATCATGTGATCATTGTTCAATGACTATATTTGCAACGGTCACAATTTATAATGGTATTTTAAAATCAAAATATTAAAACAAAATAAGTTCATATGTTTTACATAACCATAATAAGACATTTAAATATACCAAGAGGAATGTTCATTAAGGAATTTTTGGGTCGTTACAATCTTCCCCCCTTATTAAATTTGGCCCTCGAAATTTCCATTTCCCACACTAAAACAGATTTGGGTAACTCTGCTTCATTACCTCCTCCAATTCCCACGTCGTTTATTCAAACATGTGGTTTCGCCACAACATCTTCACAAGAGGCATTGTCTTATTTCGTTGGACTTTTTCCCTGCGATCAATGATCTTCACTGGTTGTTCCTCATAAGAAATATCATACTCTAACTGTAATACCTCTGAAGAGAGTACATGTGAAAGGTCTGATATGTACTTCATTAATATAGATACATGAAAGACATCATGTACATTTTCCATGATAGGTGGAAGTGGTAGTTGATAGGCCACAACCCCTACACGATCAAGAATCTTGAAGGGGACGATGTACTTAGGAATTAACATCCCTTTCTTTCCAAACCTCATGACCTTCATCCATGGAGATATGCATAGAAATTCCATGTCTCCAACTTTAAACTCAAGGTATTATTGATGGTTATCTTCATAACTCTTCATTTGACTCTGGGATACCTTGATATGCTTCTAAATGGTTTTCACCTTCTACACTATTTCATCGACAATTTCTGATCCTAGCAGCATACAATCACCGACTTCATCCCAACATGCCGGTGTTATGCACCTCTTCCCATAGAGGGCTTCATAATGTTCATTCGGATTCTTGAGTGGAAACTGTTATTGTAATATAATTAAACCAATGGAAAATGTTGGTCCCACCCTCCTTTGAAGTCCATAGATCATGATCTTAACATATCCTCCAGTGTCTGAATAGTTTTCTTAGACTGGACATCATTTGGATGATGATTGGCCATATTGAAGTTTAGTTTAGTATCCAAAGCATGATGAAGACTATGCGAAAATAGAGAGGTGAATATTCAATCTTGACCAGACACAATAAATAGTGGTACTCCATGATACCTTACCACTTCCTGGATATATATCCGTGATAGTTTATCCAATGATAAATGTTCCCGAATTCTAATAAAGTGTGCAGACTTTGTAAGACGGTCCACAAAAAACACGATTGCATTGCTGCCTTTGAATGTCTATGAATGTCTGGAGACAAAGTCCATGGTGATGTTCTCCCATTTCAATGTCGGTATGGGAAATGATTGCATCATCCCCTTTGACTTCGGCCTCTCTGACTTCACTTGCTAACACACCAGGAACTTTGATGTATACTTAGAGATCCCCTTCTTCATATTATCCCACCAATAATTCTATCAGAGATCTTGATAAATTTTTCTTGTTTCCTGGTTGAATAGATAAATTTTATCTATTTGCATCATCCAAAAGTTCCTTCTTTAGCTCGGGACTTGATGGAACATATAGAATTTTCCCAAATCACACAATTCCTTCTTCATTAGCATTGAACTCTAAGGATTTCCTTTTCTGATAGGGTCTACTTTCTTCTAATTCACGCATCATCCTTTTGAACATCCTTTAACCATTCCAAAAGAGATGGTTGAGAAAACATTTTAGATAGGATTGATGATGTTTCCTTTTTTTATGATTCCCATATCCATCTTCATCAATTCTAAGAAGATTATATCCTTCTCAATTCTCATCTATGATAGAATTGATGGGTCCTTTATACTTAACACATCTTCCACCTTTTTCATTTTCCCAGGGTGGTAATGGATTGAGCAGTCATAGTCTTTGATCCACTCAAACCATCTTCATTGGTGCATGTTCAGCTCTTTCTGTGTGAATATATACATGAGGCTTTTGTGGTCCATATATATTTCACACTTATCCCTGAAGATATAACACCAAAAAAATATAAATCGAAGATCACCGCATCCAACTACAAATCATGTGTTAGATAATTCTGCTCATGAAACTTCAATTGACTTGAATCATAGGCAATGACTTTTTCATTTTTCATCAACACATATCCCAGGACCTTCTTCAAAGCATCACTAAATACCACAAAAGGTTCTCCACTTGTGGGTAATGTGAGAACGGGCGTAGTGATAAGACTCCTTTTTAACTCCTTGAATATTTCTTTACATTAATCACTCCAAGAAAACTTTACTCCCTTCCAAGTTGGCATGGTAAGAGGGTTGGACAATCATGAGAACTTTCTCACAGATCGTCGATAATATCAAGCTAACCCCAAGAATCTATGGATATCCATTATCGATGTGAGCCTCGTCCACCCCTCAATTGAACTTGTTTTGGAGAGATCCACATGTATGCCATTGCTAGTGATGATATGGCTCATGAATGAGACCTCTTTCAACCAGAACACACACCTTTTGTACTTTTCAAAGAGCTTCTCCTTCCAAAAGGTCTCTAGTACAGTTTTTAGATGCTCATCATGATCCTTCTTGGTTTTGAAGTATCATAGAATATTATCTATAAATACTACCACAAATTTGTCAAGGTAATCTCTAAAGACTCTATTCATCAAGTCCATGAATATTGATGGAGCATTAGTGAGTCCGAAAGGCATTACTAAGATTATATAGTGCTCGTATCTTGTATGAAAAGCCATCTTAGGGATATCTCCCTTATTCACCCTTACTTGATAATATCCCAAGAAAAAATCTACCTTGGATAAGAATTTTGATCCACGCAGCTAATCGAACAAATCATAGATTCGTGGGAGAGGATACTTGTTCTTTATCATGATTTTTTAGCTCACGATAATCTATGTAAAGGTGCATTCACCCATCCTTCTTCTTGACGAAGAGGACTGGTGCACCCCATGGTGAAGCACATGGGAATATAAACTCTATCCAGATTCTCCTGTAGTTGTTTCTTCAGATCCTCAAGATCCAAAATAGTAATTCTATATGGAGTCTTGGATATTTGAATTTCCCCAGGTATAAGATCAATTGAGAATTCAACATCTCTTCTAGGAGGATGACCTATCAATTCATCTGAAAACACTTCAGAAAATTACATCACAATAGGCATGTCTTCTAGGATGGTTGCCTCCTTAGACTCAATTATCTGATCCAGATATGATTTCTCATAGGGAATTAATATCCACTCTTGAGATGATGGAGCGATAAAATATTCATCTTCCTCCGTGAACTTGTATAAAATATGGGGTCGATTCTCCACTTGGAGATTGATTTCCCTCTCACTACAATTTATGTTGGCTCTATATAAAGAAAGCCAATCCATGATGAGAATTGCATCAAATTCCACCAAAGGGAGTACAATGATGTTCACTGGAAAGTCCAATCCACATATTATGATAGGGAAGGGGTTATACTCATGGGATGCAATGATTGCCCCATTTTCCATACTCATCAAAATCATCACTTCCATGATTTGTGGTGGTGTTAGGATTATTCTACTAAAATTTTGAGATATAAAAGAAGTTTTAGAACCTGAATAAAAAATTATGTTCACTATTCTTGAATTAATAACTAGTGTAACAATCACCACTTAGTTTTCGGGGTTCATTTCAGCAGTAGTGATGGGAAAATCTCTCGCTGGCTTAGAGGTTGTTAGTTGCATCAAAAAACCCTTGGCTTAGGGAACTGATTCGTATGATTCCCTAGTTCTTTGCAGTTGAAGCAATGAAAAACATGTTGAGAGTCGAACAAAGCATTCCCCTCCTCTGTCACAGCTGCGAGTTTGTCTTGTTGGCAGTTAATGGATAGGTTCCCTTATCTTCCACACCTAAAGCATTTCCTCATCCCCTTCAGGTAAGTTTTATGGTGCTTCTTTCCACACCTTTGTCAAGTGGTGTACTGGATTTTCTTAGCACCGTTAGATTTATCCATCTGACCTCAAGAATAGAATTCCACCTTATGCTTCTTATCCCCATGATACGCCTAAGACTTAGAATCTTGATTTTGACCTTGAGGGTACATTGGACAATTTCTTAATAGGTGTCGAAGTCAAGGATTTCCATCACTTTCCGTAGGCTAGGTTTTAGCCCACAAAAGAAGTGGTCAACCTTGCATTCGGGGGTAATGAAAAATCCGGAGGTGTATCGTGCAAGTCGTGTGAATTTTTCCTTGTACGCTCAGATATATTCGTCATCCTTTTTCATGAGGGAAAAGAAGTCCCTTTCAATCTTACATCAGAGGGTGCACATAAAAAATTTATCGAAAATCAACATCCTGAAATCCTTCCATTCCAATGCCTTGATCTACTCCTGAGGCTTTGTATTTTTAATCAACGTCCACTATTGATCATATTTAGCCTCCAAACGATAAGTAGCCTATAGAAACTTCTCTTGTTTAGAACATAGAAGGATTTAGAAGATAATTTCAATATATTTGATCCATTGTTCAGTGATTGAGGGATCACATGATCCATTAAAAGTAGGAGTCCTTTGTCTCATGAAGCTCTCAATAGAGACTTGTTCTTTCTTAGGGGGGTTGAATGTTCTTCTTGACCCATGTTTCTATTCAAAGCGTGAGGTAACTAAGAGATAATCATGGAAAAGTTTGTGATTCTTGCTCCCAAAGGATTGGGCATCTCATTAGCACAGTCATCACATTGATCTTGACATCGGTTGTTAGCTCAAGTCCTCCTATTACCAGCCACTGTCTGGAAGAAAAGGAAAGTTTGGGGTAAAACATAAAGGGTAATCCAAGGAAAAAATTTATGACTTATAAATAACTTTTATATCCTTAAATTTTGATTACATAAGCTTCAATCTATTTTATTCATTATCCAATTTCTAACATATATTCCTAGGGGAATTTTTTTAATTCCATTAATAAGGGTTCATACTAAGCTTGTGAATTTACCAAATCATATCCCCCCCAGAGTTTTGTAACCAAGAGTGCAACAAGGGTCATTGTTGTGCACCAGTTCCCATTCGAGTCTAGCTCAAAGCGGTGTTTTCAAGTTTTACCCCTAGGATACATCTGTACCAGAGCCGCCTCTACCTACTCGTATCCAGAAAAGGATGTATTTTCTTGATAAAATAGTTAATCAATACTCACCAAAACTTAGGGATGTTTTTTATTATACTTATTCATGTATCTATGTATTCACTAGAGTTTTATACTCCTAATCCCAAAAATAACTGAACTTATCCTCTGATACCAACTATAATAACCCTATTTTTATTACAAACATAAACATGATTTATTACATAAACTTCAATTGATACTACATAAAATATTGAGAGGTATAGTGTATTTGGGGATTAGGATCATTACATAACAAATTAAAACATTAAATAAAATATCTTTATTGAAAACTTCTTTTACATGACCAATACATTCCCTCATACTTATAATTGCATGGGATAACCTGAGGACATGCATAATAAAAGGGTGAGCTATATGGACTAGTAAGGAAATAAACATGGAATAACAAGAGAAATTCAATAAATGTTAAATAATAGCCATATCAATGGATAATAATAGAAACATGAACATAAAGTCACGATAAAGCATAATAATCATAACATGGAAATGTGGCAACAACACTTAACATGAAATTAGCATGATCCAAGGATCATTGCACATGGAGGATGAGTAAACCCTCATTGAACATGAAGAATGAGTAAAACCACATTTCACTTGGATTATAATGAGTAAAAACCCATTTCAAAAGATGTATCATGATACTATATTTTACCTAATGCCTTTGATCGCTATGAGGGCGCACCCTTCTTAAACATTTCACTTCATGCATAAGTGTGGCACATGGATCATATAACATGGAATCAATCAACATCACATGTTATTCCATGATTTACTAATTTGGAATAAATAAATTAAAGTACCATTCAATATGTAGATGTTCGTAAAGTTTAATACCCTTGACAGAGACATGGGTATGGTATTCACTATACAATGATCTTGGTTTGGAAAAACATGGTGCAATTTCGGAAGCATACTAGCATGAAATAAGGATTAATGAAAATGATTGATGAGATAGAAAAGGGTTTCCCATCATATATACCTGAAATGTACAGTAAGGGGGTCATACAGATACATTTACGAACAAAATTAATGGAATTTAGATGCGTAATACAAAATAATTACATGGATGTAAAAGAGGAGAGGAAAATCCCTCATGGAATTTAGGCATGGTAATAGGTGTACATGGGTGGAATTAATTAGAGATAAAGGGGTCTCACATCATCCAAACATAAAAAGGGATGTATGGGGGAGGTGAAAAATCATACCCCCAACATTTGTAATTGAAAAAAATGCATAACAACTTAAAGAAAATTGGATAAAAATGAGAAAGGAAGAAATCCCTTACTTGGAAGTGTGATCCCAAAGGATTGGGAGATGCTTGAGAGTAGATTCTAGGGATATTTTGGCACCTTAGGAGGATTATATAGAGAATAGGGAAGGGGTTGGTCGAACTCAAAAGGATTTGAGTGAAGAGGAATTGGGAGCTTGGGTGGGTTTATATAGGAAAGGATAGGAAATTATTTATTATTTACGTTTGGGACACCTCACATTAAACTAAACAAAACCACAAACCAGCCCAGGGTTTTAGCCCAGGGTTTTTTCAAAAGGGGAGTGTAAGACAATATTTTATAAGGAAAATTGACGAACATATAAAAATAATAGGGTTACTTATTTGGAGGTGAGTCACACTCTCAAGGAAAACAATTTAAAAAGACAAAATGTTTTATAAATCTTGGAGGGTCCACTGATGCTTTGTAAAATAAATAAAACAAAAACATCACATTATTTTAATTCTAAAACATATATTGGCCGAAAATAATGTTTATAGTAATTTATTACATCACTATTCGGTCATTATGAAGTCATAAAACACATTAAAAATTTAAACGGTATTTAATGTTTACCCAAAAATTCGGCTGTCTCAAAAAATTATGAAAAATTCACCGTTGGATAATTTTTACTTCTTGATTACAAAAATAATATTCATTTTATCTAAATAATTTTTAAATATGTCAATTTTTACTTTTAAAATAAAAACTGATATTTATCGAAAATTCACGGGTTTTGACTAAAACAGCTTTCAAACCATAATAAAAATTACAATTGCATTCATAAAATTATATGATCATTAATAAAAAATAATTTAATAATAATAATGTTCTATTAAAATATAATTGGATTCAAAAATCCATTAATTCATCAAAATAGATTTCTTAGTAGAATAGTAACTAAAAATACTACTTATTCTTTAAAAACTATTTACAAAGTAACAATAATAAAATGAATGCACATTATTTATAAAAAAATTATGTACATATCCATAGTTCTAGGGTATTGTTACATAACCCCTTATAACACCCGCATAAGACCGAAGGGTAATGTGTGCAATGGTGACAGACACTTGGGGTGGCTCAGATAACATCGCTTAGGTGGTAATCTCTATTAACTTCCACTTCTACCGTAGTTGGTTCCACTCTAGCTTAACGTGTTGAAGCTCAGATTTGGCATGGTCAAGAGAGAATCCTAATGATTCCAACTCTTTTCCAAGCTTCGACAAATTGGATTCATATGGGGCAAGTCTACTGGATGAGGCTGTCACTTCCTTTTGCTGAGTAAATTGGATTTGTTAAAGCCCTATATTTATACTAATCATGTGATCACTATTCAACAACTATATTAACCACGATCACAATTAATAATGGTATTTTAAAATCCAAAACATAAAAAAATAAGTGCACATGTTTTACATAACCATAATAAGACATTTAAATAGACGAAGATTAATTTTCATTAATGATTTTTTTCGTCATTACAAAATATCTTGAATGAATGACCTAAAAAGTCACACTATTGGACCTTTCACACAACCTTAAAAGTTATGAAATGCCTTATCATATATTTAAAATATTACATCAAACAATATGGTTTTTTATTCCTCTCACGAGGATATATATAAATACCATTTCAAAGGCCTAATCCCTCCACTATAACACCTTGCATATCCTCTCATCACATATACCTTCCGGGATGGTGTTAAGTGTAAGAGTGACTTACTATATAGATTTAGACTATATATTAATCAATAATTTTTATTATACCTGAGATAAAATAATTCACTTGTTCATTGTTCATTTAAATGAATTAGTTTTAATAAATCATTATCATAAATGGGTAACAAATATTATTATTGAACAAGTTTTTATAAAATAGAATTATATTATTAACATTATTCCAAGATAGAAAAAAAGTTTCCTTAATGGATGTGCCAACATCCCATCCTCTAAATTTATAAATTTATACTTAATAAATCAAACCAAATGGGAAAATTATAGAGACATCAGAAAAAATAGTGAACCTATGAAATCATTTACATATGAAAGAGACTGGTTGATCATGCATCATTATTTATGATACTACATTAATGATTTTATTATTTGTGAATATCTTTCATAATATAAATTAAATACTTCAATATTGAATAATAGTATATTAGTCTCCCTAAATATCTTGGTGGAAATTAGATGGTGAGTATAGTTTCCATGAATTTCCAACTAGTGAAATCATGATATTACACTATTGTTGCAGTTTACACACCTCCAAGGCATAAAAAACATGTATCCAATCATTTATTATAGATAAAAGAGTTCAAATAAATGGTGAAAAAATTATTATAGAATATCATAATTCTAACCGTAGAATCATATCAGGCTATTCTATAGGGTTTCAATGGATGGAGGTTATAACCACATCAATATAATATCAAGGGAATTATGACTCTCATTATTACATCAAAAAAATTGGGGAATGTTTATTTACTGTGAGGTAGCACCCGTATTCACTAACTAGAAGAGTGAGATGTGTAAATTTAATACATCTAAGTTAGAAAAAAAGAGCTTCTTAGGAGATAACACATCATGAAGGGTTATCAATGCTATCCTATAATCTAAACTCCTTAGGAAGATACCAAGGAAGTTGTATTGGAATCATTTATCATTACATGAAAATCTATAATTATAACCCAATGGGGGGAGAGACCAATCATAGTGGTTTAAGATTAATTTCCAAACCTTGCTACTATTTTGATCACTGATAGTCAATATCCAATACATATGTTATAATAAGAGGATTTTTTCACCATTATTAAGAAGCCAAAAAAACGTCGAGATAGAAATTAGTGATTACATGAACCATCCTATCACTTATGAGGAAATACAAACATCACTATAAAGTCCCTCCATTCAGTGACATTTCAAGAAAATTTATAATTCCAGCCATGTACACCTTCCATAAAAGTTCCCCCATGAAACAATAACTATTCGATATGAGATCATCCACATGGTAATCATCATAGAGGTCCTACCCAAGCCAAAAATCAATTATTAATAGATATTTATGTCCTTTCTTATTGTGATCATCATAGAGTTTCCCCCAAAATAATAAATAAATTCACAATTGAGTTCCTATGATACCATTTACATAGATCCTCAACCTGATAAAACAAAAGATCCCTGTTGGAGACCACCCATATAAAAATAGATTCAAGAAACCGTGGAGTTACTAACTATGGTACTAGTTATGTTTGTCCTACCTATGATAAAATTGAAAATCACAATGGAGTTCATATCTATGGTCAAATAGAATCAATAAACCATGGATTTCCTCCCTATCGTTCTGATTGGGAAGGCCCTATCCATGATGAAATAAAAAATCATTACAGAGGACCTCTACATTGTAAAACAGAATCAACAAACCATGGAGATCCTCTATAAGGTATTATTTTAATAGTTAATCCTAATAAGAAAACTAAAAATAACCATAGAGGTCCACCCCATGGTAGAATAGAATCAGGAAACCTGAAAGATCCTCCAAGTGAAACTCGTTATAGAGTCCATCACCAAGATGAAATAATAAATCAGTACAGTGTTTGTCCCCAAGGTAAAATAGAATCATATATCCACATAGGTCCTCCACATGATAATATATAATAAATAAACCATGTTTTTCATCCCCATGGAACCATTTGTGCGGTCCTTCACACAATAAAATAACTAACCATTATGAAGGTACTCCCTATGGAAAAATAAAAGTAAAGAGCCATGAATCTACTCCCCATTATACTATTTATAGAGATCCACATTGTAATGATATATCTAGATAAAAATTATCCCCTAATTATTGGAACCAATTAAATATCACCAATGGAGGTCCTCCCTATGTTAATCAACACATTATCTATGAGGAAAATCTTCATGGAACCTAACATGAAAGTAATACATGTGGCAGCGCATCACATTATCATAGAGTTCCTCTCTATCTCACAATTTTTTCAAGGTTTAAATCATAGTGATGGATGCTTGAAATAAAAAATCCTACATCATTATACACTCTTTCATAGATGAAAATTCTTCCTCCAAAATGATTGATGATCTAAAAAATTGATCATCATGAGTTCCTCCAAGAAATCTTTTAAACCTGGAGAAAACTAGATATGTCCAAATTGATTATGTTTCTCCCAAAAAAAAACTAAATATTTATATTTAATTTAGAAAAAGTTGTGGAGACCTTCACTAGGGATGATGTATATTCTTATATCATATCGGAGTATTTATCCATCGACATGATCGATTCATGTTTTTTCCTATTATCATTTCTCATATGTTATTATTGAGGGACCTAAAGATGTATTTATACCTTAATTGGAAAAAATATTTAGGAGAAATTTAATCTATTAATATGTAAATTCATTCCTTATAAGGTATACATTGATCATCTATAAGTGGTAAACAAGTAATTTAAACATGAGAAACTAACCACCATCAATGTATTATAAAACATAAAATTTGGGAAATATATTTATTTTATCTAATTGGCCTATTTAAATATCCTAAATATACTTCTCTTGATAATCATTGAAGCCTCTCTCTATTAATACATCATAGGTTGGGGATAATTCAAAGAAATGTTTTTTACTCAATTGTTCTCTTACAAAATCAACCCCCTGTAGTGACATGTAATATGATAGTTTCCAATAATAATCCTATAAAAATTTATGGTAATGGAATTCAATTGGACCCATGAAATAAATCTTACTCTAAAGTACACAAAAGGCATACTCAATAGAATTGAATTTTTTATAGAATACATCACCAAGTTTTTTTAGAGAGAAAATTTGGAAGTTGACTGATGGTGATCAAAATCTATAAAGGTATAACCATCATCTATAACCTTAACCTCTCTTATACAACTACCACAAGATTTACTACCTCAGTAACTAATCAAGATACAATCCAATAAAGTTAATATAGTCATAGATTCCACTGCAATATCAATACGAAAACCTTAGATAATAGGTATAGGGGATTTTTCCCTTGTGATTACCTCTAATTACATCATCCAATTATAAAGAATCATTCTTTAATGGCATAAATCCTATATATAAATTAATAATTTCTATTTTGGGGAAAACACTTAATGAAAATCTACAAATTGTTCATAATACGATTCCTTTTTTTAAAATTATATTCAATAGTTTTCAGAGATAATTGTACTAGAATCACTTTATATAAATATAATACCACTTTACCTCAAAAAGGGGGTTAAAATTATAAGGAAGAATTTATCCAAGTCTAAAAATATATAAATAATTTCAAAGAATCAATAAAAATCATTAATTCTAATCAGATATTTGAAATATATTAGGAATATAATGATCATATATTCTTATTAGATATATATATAAGGATTTATTTTTTATAAAAGGTTTTGTATTCGTAAATTTCCTCACCATTGACTATGTTGATGCTGCAAAACATGATACTATAAGAGGAGATGAAAACCCATAAATTTATATTGATACATTCACTCAAAAATAACTACATAGATGAATATATAGAATACATAAAAGTTAATCTCATGATCTAGGATCCCAACAAAATCATTTATTACATACGAATAAGTTATCTAGTATCAAGTACAAGGAAAAACATGAGGTTATATCCATATCCCAACAACCACTCAATGATTTGGAAACTGTTTCAATAAAAGAATTAATGTCCTAATATAAGGAAAATTAGTGAATCTCTGGAATATTAATATTTAATTTATAATGGGAAATATACTTGTGGATAATAAGCTTCAAGTAGAGTCTATACATAATTTTTTGACCTTCCTCATTAAAAGTAAAATCACTTATCCTATGAAATAACAATCAAGTTTTACTACTAACCCAATACCACATTAGTATTATTGGTTAATTATTGATCTAGATAAATACCATGATTTTCCTCCACATGGACACCGTAAATAAAAAGATCAAATTATTCATCTATGGAAAACATTAACATAATAAACAACATCAAAAAAATAAATTTTTGAGGCTATTTACACCCTATTAGTGAATATTTACTCTTAGAATACATAGGTAAAATATGATAAGAAATTGTACAATGAATAGGTAGATCTGGCGGATACACCACCGAAAAATGGGAATCCTAACTATTTAATGTTTAATTATATAAGATACCTTGATTATCACCCCAATCCATTTTACTCCCAATGTGACTAAATATAGTGAGCTATAGAAAAACAAGAAGGAGCCATGATTCTATGTTTCATAGTCTTTAGAAGGTCTGACCTTTTATGGTATAAATATGTTTTTTGACTCGGTCCATTACTATAAGGGGAGATATCTATCAACAATTCATCTATCAATTCAGATCCATACTAAGGAAAATAAAAATTCTTAATCTCTTTAACTATAAATATGCGTACACTAATAGATTCAAAGGTTTCATTACCAGATGAAATGGTGAAACATACTCCTAGAAAATACAATTAACCCAAGAAACATTATTTGAAATTTATGTGGAGAACATATATTATGAGTCGATAACTATGATAATACCATTAAATTATTCTAGAATATTATGAGTGAAATTATTATTATTTTCAAATAATATACATTATGATTGATCAGGAACCATGACATCCAGATAAATTAAATAACAAGACATGTAATCAAAACCTATATTCCCTCATTATGGAATGCCCCAATGCTATCCTGAGAGTGTCATGTGGTGGCTAGTATCTACAAAACAGATAAAACCTCACATTTCATATAGAATTAAACCACATTTATCCTTGACCCATGATATGCACAGTCTGAAAACATGAGCCCTGACATCATACAATCCAAGGTAAAACCACTAAAACCCCACCACCAGAATTATCTCTCATCTCGAGGATATTGATGACAATTTTAAATGGAGAATAAAAACCCCACCACTAGAATGAATCCAACAAAAATTATTAATAAACCAAATATTACACCAATCACTGAAATATATCCTACTATCATGGAAGAAGCTTCCCTAAACAGATATTTCAAAGGGTAAAGCGCAACCAAAATATGACCTCACATAATGATGATGAAATCTACAACATTAAGAATAAAAAAACCATAATCTCCCACACTCCCATATCATGTCCCAAAGATGTGATGTTTCCTCCCCTACTCAAACCAATTTCATAATATCAAAAAAAATTCCCATAGATTTTCATAATTAAGATTAGAAAAGATGAAGTGACAACTATTACTCTCAAACTTGTATTCATGCTTACACAATCCTCAGAGATGTTTAGTTCAAATATAGTACATACTCATTAGTAATAAAATTAAAAAAATTACCTAATAAAAATGTTCAAATAATGTTAAGTAGAAAAATATATTTGAAAAAAGAAACAAAAAACATTATTCCTTGAAGAGTAATAAAGTTACATGGTACTTTATATCTACCTTAAAAACAATTATATCACACTAAAATAGGTTATGAATCCAAATAAAGTATGATTAAATGATCACCCAAATTATTTCCCATATCATCCAATTTTGGGACACATGATCCAATAATGATACATGTTTAAGGAATTTCTAAAACAAATGCTTGATGTGACATTGTTTATGCACTAAAGTGAGTAAAGTGTTGTTATATTAGGAATATTTTATATTTTTTAACATATATCAATGTAAATAAATATATCATTGACTTTTGTTTTCCCTATAACATGATATATGATATAATAAAAACTTTTTAGACCAATTTTAACTAGTGTTTTGATGCAGTCACTTCCAACATAGTTTGGGTTTTGGAATCCTTGGATATCTAAGAAATAACATAATAAAACGTGACCATTCAAAATACTGACTTTTCTATGAAGTGGATAACTTTTATTTGATATGATTTGGTTTCCTAGAATAAATAAAAAACAAAATAAATTACATATAATGGGTTTATCCATGGTTATTACTAGGGGTGGATTAAATGATTTTTTTGATGATTTCAATTTATTAAGTTCCAGAGGGATGTATGAAATATAATACAAACAAATATTATTACTCACTAGATTTATAATTAAAAAATCCCATCAAAAATAACTTAAAGAAATGAAGATTTATTTTCGTATTCCCACCATTCTAAAAGAAAAATGGTAGCACTCAGAAAGCATATCCTTAAAATTGAGTGAGGAAGAAGAAATAAATAATCATCGAATGTAATTCTCAATTAAATAGGTGATTATAAATTTATAGAACAAGAAATAATATCCAATCAATCCCCTCTAAACTTTCTTGGATCAAACCTTAATTTATTTATCCCTCTATTGATTAAAATATTTAAATAGAAGATGGAATTCTACTCATACGTTAGGAATTTAAGTAGAGAAAACAAGAAAATAACAAACACTCCACCATTGTGTAAAGAGGTTCACACACTACGATGTGAATAAATTAAAACCAAATGAAATGGTTAAACCTGCTAATAAAGGTATAATAAAATATTAAGAAAAAAATTATTTAAAATTCATGAGTGAATTAGAACAAATTTAAATAGAAAATTAGTGTTGTGTAGACAAAGAAACAATATAACATTACGAATAAAATAACAAAACAAATTATGTCATATTATTTCACCACTAATAACATAAATTTATATTTTTATATCCATGTTTTTACCCGTATATGTCAAATTCTTCCCACTCAATTAGGGTTTTCATAGGTTAGAAGAATTTTCTATAAATTTAACTTTGTCGTCCTTAAACAAAAATTGGTGTAGTATTTTTACCTCAAATTTACATGAATAAATGATATTCAAGATGGATTCATTTCGTTGGAATGAAGAAGAAATTTTTTTTTATAAAAATTTATTATAATATATTAAATATTTTCATCCCATTTTTATTTTTTCACATATATGGATTCATTGAAATCATGGGATGTCATTCTGGGCTACATAATCTGGACTCGAATTTTATATTCAACTTGGTATATATGGATTTCCATTATAGAATCATAATTAGCTCTAAAAATAGTTTAATGAAATATTATTAATTATTTCATATATCCACAATTGTAGTTTTATATTTATTATATTTTTAACATGGAAAATATGTGTATTTATTTGACCACAATGAAGTTCAGTTTGCTCATAAAATTCTTTCTTCAAGGACCAAAGTTATTTCCATCCTAAATGAATCCTCTATTATTCCAGAAGGTAAAACAATCATAACCATAACATGGGTAACTTGATTCTCAAAATTAATTTCAAAACAATGGTCATTTTATGTTTTGAATGGTTTTGAAAATGTTTATTGTATTAGTGAATTTTAATAAAAAATTGTGAACATGATTAGAATTGATGTTAAAATTATAAAATTACATAATACCAATGTTTATGAGTTGTGTATAAAATTTATTTTAAATAATAAAAAATGTTTATTATTGTTTTTCAGTTTCTAATTATACCCCAAATCTTGTGTTTTTCTAGTCCCAATCAAATACTATCTTAAAAAAGATGAAAATTTAATTCGCTTTTCCAAAATAACTAAAATGCAATTATTAATATTAATAGAACACCTAAAAATCATGAAATGAATTAAAATAAAATAATAAAAGTAAGTTAGACATGAATATCCTAGGACTAAATGCATTCATTTTTTCAAATTCATCTCCACATTTCTTCCAATTCTATATAAGTGTAAGGAAGCATTATGCTAAAATTTATAGGTAAAATGGCCTGGTTTTTATGAGAGAATTTATTTTTTAAAGTACAAAAGTCCTAGAGTATGTAGGTATGGTTTGTATTTCATCAATAAGAGAAATTATAGTCTTAAATGGAGATAATATTTCCCTAAATTATTCATTAAAATCATGTTTGTGTTGTCCTCTCATTATTGGAGGGAATATAGTAGCTTGTTGGATAATTAAGGGAGGTGGTGTTTTCTATACATTCTCATCAGATTTATCATATTATAAGGGTGTTTATTTCACAATGTAATTCTATTTTGAGGACTTAGATGTTTTAATAATGGGTTTTTATGTTTATAAATGGATTTCACACTTCTCAAGATAGTCACAACATCGAGTTATTTGATGGATGATTATTTATTTCTTGATTCTACTCTTAAGTTCCATACAAGGAAAATTTGAGAGGTCATGGGTTCCATTGTAGTTCTTATAATTTTTCATTCATGTATTAGGGAAAAAACATGAGAAATCATTTTCTCTATTTTTTTACACTATTTATCTATTAATGGGAGAGATAAAAATTGGGTAGGGGTTTAAACTAGTTGATTTATCATCAGTGGATATTTAGGGTATTTGATGGGTTTTTGGAAATATAATGATTGGAATTGAAACTTTTCATAAGTTTTTATATTATTTAGAGGGTATGTATTTTTTCCTTTTAGTTGATTATGTTGTTTATATTATTTCTAATGAAAGAATATATGGTCATTATATCTTAGATTAAAAGTGTTTTGGAACTATGGATTTTAAAAATTCAAATCATTCAAATACAAAGGTATTCTTGAAATAATAATATCCATTATGGAATTAATGGTTAAGAATTTATCAATCCTATGGTAATGTTTTTCATAAGTTTTAAAAACAGCATTGAAAAATATAATTTCATAGACTTTCATAAGACAGATCTGCGTACCCATCCCAGTGAGGGTTGAAAGATTATCCCCGATGTATCCTCCCTCTCTAATAGTGTAAATATTTTAATATTTTATAGTCCTTTTATAAAAGGGTGATTATCCCCATGTTATCTATTATTCAAAATGACTTTCTAGATACTCATAATCATCACCATGTTCATTATTTTCAAAGGATCAATTACACATCATGTCAATAATGTTTTTCTGTATTTGAACTCACCCTTCATAAAATATTCTAGCATATTTCTGAATTTTAAATACATGTCTATGTACCATGTTTAGTGTATCTTTTACCCTTTATGATGTTTCATATAATTAATCTCCATATTTTTAAATTATTTTTTAAATGAACATTTTATGAGAAATGATTTATGTTGGGTAATGTAACATTTGTATAAATCTCCTAATAATTGGTCCCATGAATGGATGAATATTGGTATAAAGTTATTTAACCAAAAAATGGATCGATCATTCAGGGATAAAGAAAATAGTATCATCTTAGATAACTTAATTTTATGTGAGGAAAACATGGTCTCAATAATGTTAGTGAATTACTTTACATGAAGGTAAAGAAACTTTGACTCTATTCCATGAAAGGCTGGGAGGTGGTTTATGATATTGGGTTTCAAGATATAGTAGGAATATTCTAGGTTATAATATATAATTATATTTGGTGAATACGTTTAGAAAGGTGTGAGGTGGTCCTTAATTGTTTGATATTCCATATTCCCCATGTTAGGGGTTGCCTCATTCAGATCACCATTTTTTTCTCAACCAGGTTTATAATTGGTTTTCATTGAATACCCTCCATGAATTTAACTCAAGATTTAAATGTAGAGTCTTAGGAATATTATGTTTTATAGGATGAAGACCCCATGGTACACATGACTCGACACATCTAGAATTATCCACCCTAACTAGTTGGGTTGAATGGTTACATACATATGTAGAAAATAACATAAGGAAATAAAGTGGAAAAGATAAGAGAAATAGGGTGAGAATATAGAAATGGGGTGATAATATAATGTGATTGTCTATGACCACTTACCTGGGTCCGCAAAAGTAGTTCCAAAATTTGGCTTTCCTAACTTTATTTAGAAGTTTAAAATGGTCTATTGCAATACAGTTTGGGTCACTGAATTCTCAATGTCTTAAGAATTAAACTAAATACACATTAACTTTTTATATTCTAATTTATCTATGAATTTTAAAAATTAGGTTTTATTTTATTTTGGTTCATCGAATATATAAATAACTAAGTGAACTTGGTTATATATAATGGGTTGATCAAAGGTTATTACTATGACTATTTTGGAGGATTTGTTTTGAAGATTTCAATTTCTTATATTCTAGAGGGATTAGTTCAAAAAAATAAGAGTTTACCTCATTAATGACTTTTTAATACAAATAAAATCTCAATTAAAATTACCATATAACTTTAAGAATCATTTTCATGAACAATCAAAGGTATAAGACCATTATAGTACTCAAAATGTATAACCATTAAATTGAGTGAGGGTGAAGGAATAACTAATCATCAAATGTATTTATTTATTAGAGAATTGATTAAATATAAAAATAAATATCATTGAATATGAACCCTCTAAATATTTTTTCATCAAATTATAGGTTTTTTATCCCTTAATATATGAAATGATCTCAATGAAAGTTAGAATTTGACTCATAGGGGGGGAATTTATGGAGTGATAACATCGAAATAATAAACACTACACCACTGTGTAAATAATTCCACACATTTGGTGTGAATAAATTCACACCATGAGTAAATTGTATAAACTTGTTAAAAATGATCGAATAATTTAATATGGATAACATTATTTAAATTTTTTTAGTTAATTAGAAAAACCTACGAGAGAAAAACTGATGAGCACATACAGGAAAGAAATATAACATTACAATTGAAATAACACCATCACTTCCATCCCATTATTTAGAAACTATAACCATAAATTGGAATTTTCATAGCCATGGGATACACCCCCAGATGTCAAAGTAGACCTACATCATTTGGGTTGTCATGTGTGGGTGGAATGTTTGTGAAAAGTGGACATTTCCACCCATGAGCCAAAATCAATTCAAGTTGTTTCTCTCTAACTGACTTGAAAAATGTGATTATATATAATGGAATTCGGTTTGTTTTAGAAGAATAAAATTCATACAAATATGTGTTCTAAAATATGTTAATGTTTAGTCCTAAATCTTTTTTTCAGATTGATGTTACGATTAAAATAGTGGGATGTCTTTCTGGGCTAGGGAATCGATCCCAAAATGTTATCTTCAACTTCTAATGCATGGATCACCTTTTAAAACGTAGAACTAGATTCAAAAACAATTTAATGAAATTCATATCCATGATTTCCTTTATATACAATGGAATTTTCACCTTCATTGAGCTTGTATAATGGATGGTAAAACCATTTTAATGGATAGGTGTCCAGTACACTTTCCCCTAAAAACATTTTCTTCAAGGAGAAAAATTATTATCTTCCCAACTAAATCTATCATTTCTCCAAAAGTAAAAAATAATTCTGAGAAAATAGTAACCATATATTTAAATTTAAAATCAAAATAATTATAAATATATGTTTTATAATGTGTTTAAAAATTCGTAGATTATTTGTTCATTTTATGTTGAAATTGATAATATGATGATAATTGATGTTAGAATAGTAAAATTCCGTAATACCCATGTTTATGAGAATTTAGAAACATAAAATTTAAATAATGAAAAATTAATATTATCATATTTTAATAGAAATTTGACAACCCCCTGGAATATATTTGTTACTAGGTTATCCCAGTATAATAATTGTCATATTTGGAAGATATGATATATTATGATTAAGATGAGTATGATCACATTTATAGAGATAAAACAATCTCTCATAGGATATACATTCATGAAATTTTATTCTGATTGGTCTACATAGCCTACACCACATAGATTTTCATATATGTGTCCTTGGTGATACATATGTGATCATTGGATATGGATCAGTTGACATGAATTTGTTAAATAGGTTCACCAAATATGAGGTTTAATAATTTGATACTATCTAAAATAATTTGAGAACTTGGATTAATGGAAGGTAATTGGTTATTACACTAATAAAGTAGAGGGATTTGATAAAAAATATTAGTTGTGTTCATCCTTATGATAGGATAGGAAATCGTGGACCTCAATTTAGTTTTGAATATATTCTTGTCCATGCTAAGATAATTACATGTGATGCATTTATAAAATATTTAGTCAATATAGAAATTGAGAAAAGATATAATCTATATGAGATTTATATTATCCAGGTCTCATTCTTAATCTCAATGTAAAATATAAATAAAATTTAATAATGGACATGTGGTGGATTAGATCAAACCAAGTCCCTTTGTAATATTAGTATCTCTGATATTTTTTCTAGATACCAATATCAGTTTATAATTACGAATGAAATTCATAATTATTTCCAACCTTACAAAGGACCCATGGGGTTACACATAAGAAAATACAAAATTGAGATTTTTGGACTCATGTGGTTAGTTCATGTGTAAATATGATCATGTTTATTATAAAAAAAGTAATATTCATCTTTATTGTTTTTAAATATTTAATTAAATAATAGCTATTTAATAAAATAATTAATGTTTAATTTTAACATAAATACTCATCTATTTATATTTTTAAAACACAGAAATATGTTATTGATAAAGTATATATATGATTTGGGATTTGTCTTGGAGTAATGGGATTCTAGGATCCATTACATGTGTTAAATTCACAATCTCACCATCAGGGTCCATTTAATCACCTTTGTTTCCACTTTAACAAATTAAGAGTCTCATCAAATCACCTCATATGGTTGTTTGGGACATACGTTAGTTTAGAGGATATTTAATGCTTTAAATGAGCATTATATTGTATTTATTTCACCTATGTTGGTTTTTAGGATTATATATTCATTTGAGTTTATTTAACTACCCTCTTACAGTAAATAAAAGGAATATGGGTGTTTTAATCATTCCATTGTGAGGGATAAAATTTGGTGCTTAGTGTTCTATAATGTTCATCATTTGAGATAGTTCTATAGTTTTCCTTATCTAATAGGTTCAATAGTTTTATTATCTTTTTATATTCAATATATTTCCTTAGATAAGTGACCTAAATCACTTTGAAAGAAATATAACCAACAAGGTATTCAAAATTGTCATTACTAGTGAATACTGAGTAAGGATTAGATTCAAAAAAGCTATCTTGATCTAAACATTTCAATCCTTTTTAAAATGAGTTTATATATTTTATTGTTTTGTTATTTTATTTTTAATATATTTTTTATTTTATTGGATGTGTTTTATAATTTTTTATTGTATACCGAGGTTATGTAGTGTCATTAAAACCCTAAAGTGGTATAAGAGTAAAGGATAAAGTGTGAACTGATACCTAGAAACTCATATTCCTGAATGTGTGATGACGATAAGCTCACTAACTGGGATCTCAATTAGTGATAAAAAGAGTTTTATAGACCAACGTATTTTAGGAAATAGATTGCTATGATGGGTTGATATTAATATCATGTTCAACATATTCATATTTGGGATATGATTCCACCACTCCAGAAGTGTTATGAGATCCATAATCGATAAATGAAAAATTCATAACGTAAATATTAGAATTTTTTTAGTGTAATGATATTATCATGCCCTCAATCAATATTTTTTTTTAAATTCAAATAGAACATGAAATTTTCGTATTATAGTAGGATCATGGTGAACACATCAGAGTGTTTTACATTATGTGTCTTTTTATTCCATACCACATTTATGTCATGTTGTGACAAGGGGATAATATAGGATCATTGTAGCATCCCTGGTTTCAATTAAGTAACCCATTATTTGTGATTTTCTAGTATGTAAAGTGTTTGGGATAAGTTTTTGTGGTTTTGGAATATTTTTGTCACATTGTTTAGGCTCTTCTTAAGGTCCACGATGAGTATAAACCATGAAATCCTACATGAAACCGTGCAAAGTGAAACAATGGCTTATAGGGAGGGGAGAACTGTAGATAATCCATGCATCCAACTTGGTGTAAACCTAAATTATGAGGTAGATGAATTATGTATGGTTAGTACACAGTTTTTCTATCTACGTGATCCAACTATGTGAGGTACTCCTTGAGGCAAATATTGGAACATGGTTTGCGCACGATTTTAATAACTGTGTGAGCCAAACCATTCATGGTTAAAAGTTAGATCCTAAAAATGAAGATATAACTTTATTTTACCCTAAAGAACATTATTTCTTCCATTTCAACCCTATGTCATTTTATCTTCCTCCCAAAGGTTGTGAAGACTTTCCCCTATGACCCGAGAGCGATCCATTAGAAAATATTTTCGTGTTGAAGCCCAATCCACTTGTTAAGTATAAATTTTTGGTTTTTTTCCATAGATGTAATTCTATTACCTTACTTTGTTTCATAGATCAATTTTTTTGGGATAAATCTATTGTATTTTCTTCCAATAATAAAGATATTTGGAGATGTGGATGTTAGAGTCTAAGATCTAAGGTGTGGTTTTAGTGATTCAATCCGGTTTTGTTGAAGAATTAGTGCCGTTATCCATTTTTCTAAAACATTCGAGGTAGGTGGATTAAATATCAATGCCTATTGTTATATCTTGAAGTGTTAGATTAAATTTTATTTAATTTTAGGTAATGGAGTTTTAATTTTATGTGAATTTCATGGTAGAAACCCCCTTTAGTGATGGTTTATGGTTTTTTTGGAATTGTGGGAACTTGTTATGAAAAGTAATTGATGGAAAAATTTATATTTGTTTAATTTATGGAAAATAGTTTGATTTATGTTTTTTCAATAATGTAATTGTTTTATGGAAATAGATGGTTTGGAATGGTTGGTTATAATTGTTTTTGGCACACACGGGTTGGTGTGAGTTCGTGATTTCAATGTGACACAGAATAATGGGCATGTACCATTAGAGTACAAAGGGATGTGGCATTGGATAAAGGGAATGTAACATTCAAGAATAAGGATATTAACCACTTAGTGATGTCTTGGAGGATGGATGAAGAACTTCTCATGAGTATGGAACAATCCCCAATGAATGCATGTGTGTGTGTGTGAATCATTGATTGGGCATTCCGAAATGGAATGTAAAATGATTTGAATAATTGTTTGGTTTTATTACTTGTAAAATATTTCGGTTTTGTATTTGGTTTATATTCTAATATAATCCATTTTTTATTTTTTTTATAAAAGTTATAACGTGTTCTATCAAAGTGGTGTGAGGAGGGAATTCATTTGAAGAATTCCTACGGAATTTCATTACATACCCCCTACTTTGCCAATTTTGTGATTTTGCAGATATTGTTTATGGAGACACTACAAAAGGTAATGTATCGAATCTCTCTAGTGATGCATCATGATACTTTGGGTGGTATTATGGAGTTGGAGCTTAGAGAACATTGGGAACTATAGTGTTTATTTCATTATAGACCTTTATTTTTGTTTTTTCTTCAACATTGTACTTTGGTGTTGGTTGTCTTCCTCTTTGGTACTCTGATATAGTTGGTTAATTTTTATACTTGGTGTTGTATCCTATTTTTATCATGCATCATGTAGTGGTTTTGGTTGAGGTTATTTTACTTTTAAATGGGAAAAGTGTCCCCCAATTGTATTGAATCCCTTGGAATTAATTCCTATACTTTAGCATCATGGGGATATCACATAAGGAAAAGTAGTAATTCTTAATCGACTCAAGCTAATGAGGAGGGGTGATATATTACAAATGGTGTCAAATTTTTCTTTCCTTGAATTTCAAATCGTATCAGTCTTGGATGGTCAAAATATTTTGGGACAAATAATATTGGTTGTCAGTCTTAGAGTTGAAATTTATTTTGGTTTATTCCTTCTATTGGGATGGTATAAAGGACTAGAATTTTCATGTCATGAAATGCAGAGCATTAATAGACGTAGCAAACATATTTACCCAAAAATTCAATTTTCCAAGGAGTTGTGTACATAAGGGTTTTGGAGATACATATAAGAGTTATGATCTTATTTTCATGACTTTTTTGAATGAGATGAACACGAAATTCATTGAGAGAAATGAATTTCCACTAGGAGTTCATATTTCATTTTGTGTAATGATATATGATTTCGTTCAAATAGATTTGATTATTCAAAAATAATGAAATTTTTACATATGTGATAGTTTGAAATGGGAATGGTTATCGTATTTCGAAAATTGTATTAATTTCAAAAGATTAGTAATTTTTTTAAAAATTGTTCAACATTAAAAATGTTTTATTTTGGAAACCATTTTTTGTGATATATGATGTGGTAGAATTTGAAAATTTTAAGCCTTCAGTTTTTAGAGGATGAGGCATTTGGAATTTGTTGGGTTTATAGAAAATGGAACCTTGTAGGCATAGAAGAAACCAACCAGTAGAGGATAATGAGAATATAGTTTCACCTAACCCACAGGTGAGCCAAATACTTTTTCAGAGTATATTCCATGCCTTTTAGGTTGTGGATAAATAGAATTGGAGGAATGATCCAAGGAATGTAGATCATTCCATTCAGTTTCAGAATTAGAATTCACCCATATTTTGGGGTGATTCAGAACCCGAGAATATAGTGGTGCAGATGAATAGGAAATATGGAATTTTTTATTTCCAAAGCACACCAATAGAGATGAAAGTCAAATTGGTTATGTGTATGATTGAAGATCTTGAAAACCAATGGTGGGATTAATCATTTCATGCTAAATTAGACCATGGCCTTACATGGGAGGATTTAAAAGAATTTTTCAACAAATAATTCATCCTCATACATTATGGATTGTAATAATGATAGAATTTTTCATCTTAAAGTAAGATAACATCTTAATGACAGAGTATGTAGATAAATTTATGAATTTAGTTTTCTTTGGACCCAAAGTTGTTGCTATTGCATCCTTGGAGTCACACATTTTTTAAATTGGGGATGAGGTAAAAGATTTAGTCAAATATTATTGTGAATTGTATAATAGATTATACAAAGATGGTTTGTAGAATGAAAATGGTAGAAAGGAACTTTTTAGGAGATTAAGGTGGGGGAATCATGTTGATACCCATGGGAAACAATGGGAACTATAATTCTACTAACAAGAGGAAGAGGGACACCAATTTTCAAGGTAGTGGAATGACTTGGAATTAGACGGCTGGATCAGTGAATCTTCCACCAAGAACAAAGAGAAAATTTGGATGTTTTCAATGGTGATCATTCATCCACATAAAGAGAGAATGTATTTCACCACCTATAATATGACAACATCACAAACATATGTGGAATCTTCAATGATATTGTTGTAGTTCTTTTTGGTCAGGTGTTCTGTACATTTCTCATGTGTCCCACACATTGTATGCTTTGATGGGAAAAGGGTCAAAGAATACCTATCATCAGTAGAACTAATATATCCATATTGATTCTATGAATACCATGACACCTCATCAAGGTAAATCTAAACATGGAAATATAGAAAACGATGCAGTGATTAAGAAACTATATAGAGATGAACATGTGATTATGGATGATCAATCTCGACCATCGATGGTGCAAGGTATGGTTGTTTTGAATTCTAATTTTGTTGATTTTAAGGGTTTTCCTATTGAGATGATGGATTTTTTTTATACGTCAAACACATCTTGGTCAAAGAGAATTTCAAGACTTTTTTGTACATATAATGTTATAAAACTATTGATATATTGGAGTTTATTTGGGGTTTCTATGTTCTAGATATTGGATTTCTATGACATAATTTTGGGTACGTATTGGTTTGTAATATTTAAGGCCCACATCAACTGTAGACCCAAAGGGTTATTTTTACGACTGATAATGGTGTCAATCATCTCTTTAGAGGAAAAAGGAATGTGAAGGTAGGTGAAAATACCTTGTTAGATACAAATTTTGGAATTAAATAAGACTAGTTTGAAGCATTGAACTTGGTATCGATGCTATAGATTGATAATAATAGTTTTCTCATGGTTTTTGATCAGTTTAAAGATTCTTTTCGCAAACATTTCCAAGTTTTTACACCCATAAGAGAGGTGGAGTTTTCAATTTATCTTCTTTCGAGGACAATTCTTTTTACCTACCATATTACTGGATGCCACTAACATAATTAAGGGAATTGAAAGTGTCGTTGAAATATCTAGAAATAAAAGGTTTTATTCATCCTAACACATCCCCATGGACAAAATCAGTCATTTTTGTCAAAACTTATGATGGAACTCTTTGATTGTGTGTAAATTATTGTAAGGTTAAACAAGTTATGATAGATAACATGTAACAACTTATACACAGTGATTTTTTATTTGATCATTTTAGGGGATCCTAGTGGTTTCCCAAGATTTAATTTCACTCAGGATATCACAAATTTTTAGTTCAGAAGGAGGATATTGATTTTTTTTAAGAAGTAGATATGGACATTGTGAGTATGTTGTTTTTTTATTTAGGACGTACAAATACACAAAAATTCTTTATGAAATTTATGAATTAGATATTTCAGAGATATAAATATTCTTTTGTGGTGTTGTTTGTGGATGAAAAATTGGAGTATTCAAGGAAAAGGGATGAGCATGAGGAACACTTGGTGAAAATGTTGGGAATCTTGACGGATCATCTTTTATATTCCAAAAATTCAAAGTCTGAATTCTGGATAGTAGCTATATGTTTTCTTGGCCATGTAACTTCTAAAAGGGGTGTTTTATGGATCTATAAAAGGTTGAGGATGTCATCTCTTAGAAACGAGCAAAGAATGTCTTTGAGATACATAGTTTAGTTTGTGTTTTTTGTTGTTTATTATCGATGCTTTGTTCATGAATTTCCTAGACTAGCTTCACCTATGATAGGTAGGACAAGGAAAAATGCATCATTTAAATAGAACAAATAATGTTATATATTTTTTCGAGATATTTAATTTCATCATACATCAGCCCGGGTCTTTATATTACGGAAATTAGGAAAAAAGTGCATGTTGTATTGTGATATTTTGGGATCAGTATTGGGATGTGTTATCATGGAGGGAGATCATATTGTTTCTTGTAGCTTAACTATGTTATGGTTTCATGAGAAGAGATTCCCAACAAATGATTTGGAGTTAGACAGTGTACCCAATGATTTTAAAACATGGAATTGTTACCTATTTGGTGAAAAATTTATAGTGTTTAAATATCATAAGATCTTGAAGTATATTTTATCACAAAGGGATTTTAATCATAGACAATGAAGAAGGATGGAGGAACTCCAAATTTTCGGATTTTAATTGATTTATAGATCGTGTAAAGGAAATTTGGTGGTAGATTCATTAAGAAAAAATCCTTATGCTCAGATGGAAAAAGAGGATTCAGATCAAAGGTAGTCAATATCAGTGATAGTAGACATGCACTTGTATTATGATGTCTGGGGTAGAGTTTCATTTTTCAATCCATTTTCATTAGTTCTTGATTTGGTGGGTGTGGTTAATGAGGAACATGCATCTAATTTAGAATGTGTTGCTATAAGGTTGAAAATCAACGGTAGAGAGACCATTGAGGGATAGAAACTGGATGAGTGTTCAGTTTTTGGGTTCCAAATATGATATTTATACCTTGGGGTTGTTTAGAACAACTTATTCATTCTTACTAGGACATGAGATGGGATGTGCATCCTAAAATATATATGATATATAAGTTATTTAAATAAAATTTTTGGGGGGTTAGTACGAAAAGAAAGGTGGCTATGTTTATTTCAAGATACAAAACCTGTCAATAGGTTAAGGTAGAGAATCATACACCAGAAGGTATGTTTTAGTATTTACCTATTTCTATTTCGAAATGGGTGTATATAGCCATTGATTTTTTAACATTTCTCCCAACAATGGTTAAAAAATGATGCTATATGGGTGATAGTGGATTGTATCACAAAGTCATCCTGTTTCATCAATATTCATGAATCTATTCTGGTGAAGGAATTATCCAATATACATATCTAAGAAGTGTTCAATAGTTATGGCATACGACTTTTGATAGTATCATATAGGGATCTGAGGTTTATGTCTTGTTTCTATAAATCCATACAACGATCCCTTATAACCCAATTGACGATGAGTATGGAATATCATTATCAGATGGATTGACAATAAGAAATGAAGATAAAAAAATTGGAAGAGTTTTTTTAAGAATATGTAATATATTTTGATTGCTCATGTGAAAAGAATTTACCATTAGTGAAGTTCTTGTATAACAACAGTTACCAGGCCTTGATAGACATGAATCCTTTTTAATTATTGTATGTGAATCCTTGGAATTCGCCACTTTTTTGGGTAGAAATATTTGAGAGTTCACTAGTTAGGATAAGCCTTGCCCATTAGACAATAAAAAATACTCATTTTTTTAGGAAATGAATGGAGATGGATCAGAGTCTTAAAAAATTATATGTGGATCATTGTTAATGACTGTAGTCATTCAACGTGAGTGAAATGTGTTATTGAGGATCTCTCCAGCATTTAGGAATCATCATTCTGAAATGTAGGGTGAGTTACATCCCTGATAAATAGGAAATTTTGAGACAACTAAATGGGTTGGTGAGGTGGCATATCTGTTGGATTTGCCACCATGGTTCAGTGCAGTGCATAATTTGAATCATGTATCTTAGTTGAAAAAGAATCAGCCTGATCCTGACCATTTTATTCAATGTGATCACATTGACCTAGAGCCCGATGCTTCATTGGTTCATATTCCTGTGCATATTGTGGATATGAAATAGAAATCATTTAATCAGAATAGCATCGGTCTAGTGTGTTTTTGTGGAAATATGATAACATTCATGAATAAAATCAGTAATATGACAATGAAATGGTCGAGCATTGTTATAATATATTTCAATAATGTGGTGGTTTTCTACTTTTTATAGATGGAAATTACAATGGTGTAATGAATTTTGAAGCCCCAATTTCATGTAAGTAACCATTTATTTATGATTATAAAGTAATTAATGTGATTGGGTGATGTTTGGGAGGGTATTCAAGACTTTTGGAATGTGTTTGAGGATTTTCTGGATGTTCATGGTTTTATCATGGTTAGTAGAAACTATGAAACTCCTATACGAAACCATGTAATATGAAATGGAGTATCTATGGAGGAACATGGTTTAGAAAAACCTTGTGCCCAACTAAGAGTAACCGTTCATGTGAGGAAGAGAGATTATGTATGGTTGGTGCATGGTTTGTCAAATTATGTGATCCATCCTTGTGAGGTTATCCTTGAGGTAGAGGCTGGAACAATGTCAGCACACAATTTTCCTAACCACATGATCCAAACATGAGAGGTTAAAAGTTTGATCCTAAAAAAGTGGATCTAACACTATTTTACCTAAAATACCCACATTTTAGTTCATTTCAACCCTATGTTATTTTTTCTTCCTCCCAATGGATGTGGATACTTTTCCCTTCAACTCAGGAGTGATCCGATCAAAAATCTTGGTGTGTTGAAGCACGATTACCTTTATAAGTGTCTTTTTTTAGTTTTGTTAGATATAAT
The DNA here is from genome assembly GCA_963277665.1 of Viscum album. NCBI lineage: Eukaryota > Viridiplantae > Streptophyta > Magnoliopsida > Santalales > Viscaceae > Viscum > Viscum album. The sequence continues at coordinate 202,232,898 of OY728144.1, forward strand.
TATCTTACCAACCTTTGATTCCAAAATATAGTCCCTTGGGGATAAATATATGATACATGTTTCCAATTAGGATGATATTTGTCTTTATTGATGTCAGGGAACATAATATATGGTGGTTTTTTTGATATTCAACCCAGTTGTGTTGAGGAATGAGCATTGTTTTTCATTTTCATGATAAATTACAGGGTAGGTGGATTTAATCTCAACTCATCCTATTATTACATGAATTCATTGCATCAAATTGATTTAATTTCATTAAATTTATTGTGATTTTTATGTGTAAATCTTGGTAGAAACCCTCATTTGTGATGGTTTTTTCATTTTGTGGAATTGTGGGAACATATTGTACAAATTGAATTGTTTTATTTATTTTAAAATTTCAATTTTTAAATATGGATTTTTTTAGATTTATGTAAAATGGATTGATTTAAATTTTTTCATGAAAATATTGGTTTTATAGAAATAGTTGTGTTGAAATGGTTTTAGAATACATGGGTTAGTGTGAGCTCATGCTTTTGATGTGGCCCTGAATAAGGGGAGTGTACCATTTGGGTACAAAAGGATGTGACCATGGATAAGGGGAATGTTCCATTGGGGAAAAAAGAGATTGTAAACTTAGTGATGACTTGGTGGATGGATGAGTAACTACTCATGAGTATATAACTATCATTAAAGAATGCATGTGTGGGTGTGCGTGTGAATCACGAACTGGGTATTACAAAAAATATTATGAAATGGTATGAAGAATTGTTTGGATTCTATTCTTGGAAACTATTTTGGTAGGGTATTTTCTTTATATTAAGATATAAACTATTTTAAATTGTTTTATATAAATTGTGTTATATTAATGTTCAAACATGTTCTATCCTAGTGGCGTGAAAAGGTAAGTCATTTGGAGAAAGTCTACTAGGTTTTATTACTCACCCACTGATTTGGTAATTCAATTATTTTATATAATTTGTTTATTGACACATCAGAATAGTAAATGTATAACATATATTTAGTGATGTATTTTGATTCATTGGATTGTATTGAGGAGTTCGATCCTGGATTTCCTTGGGAGATGTGGAGTTTATTTCAATGGAGTCTTTGAATTATTTGGTTTTGTGTTCCACTTTTTACTTTGGTGTTGGTTGCCTTCCATTTTGGTACTCTGATATAGTTGGTTGGTTTGTATAAATTAATTTTTCTCCTATTTCTATCAAGAATATTGTAGTGTTTCAGGTTATTCTATATTTGGTTGGGGTTGTTTTACTTTCAAAATTTAAAATCATCCCCAAATTGTGTTGAGGCCCTTGAAATTCATTCCCGGACTTTGACATATTGGGGATGTCGCCTAAGTACATGTAACAATTCCTCCTTGACTAAATCCAATGAGGAGGGGAGGTATGTTACAATTATGTTGAGCCAAGGGAGGAACCACAATTTTTAAGAAGTTGGTTGTGCCATGAGTATTAGTTTTTTCATGAAATGATGGATTTTGTGTGGGTTCATATACATTACTACAAAAATGGGTTTATCCAATACTAGGGATTTAACAGCACCAGCTAGAAACGCTGTTAAAGACCACCTTTCTCAGTGCTCAAAAATTGATGTTAAAGTGGGTCTTTAACAATGCTTTTTTTAGGATTGTTGAAGGTAGTATTTAATAGAGCTAAAAAAGAACTATTAAATGGCGACCTTTATCAGTGATTTTTTACCAGCACTAATATATAGGGAATTTTTTCAACAATTGTAAAAAATCACCGATGGGCGGGGGGGTTATCAGCGATTTGTTAGAAGCACTGATAAAGATCCCCCTTTATCAACCCCTTTTAACAAGAACTAAAAAATGTGTACTTCCAAAAAACATATTTCTTTAAAAATAATATATTAGTATTTAAATATATTTATATTGATATAAATAATATATATTTTTTAAAATAGGTTTTAGACAAGGAAAAGAAGAATTTACACTTAGATTACAAGATATTTAGTGAAAATGGATTATAAAATAACTGAAAAATTATTTTTAATTAAAAATTTAATTATTATTACTGATTAATAGTCATTTAATATCAATTTGATGATAAAAAAGATCTAAAATAAGTTTCAAATCTTACTCAGACGTGAAACAACAATAAATTTTTATCTAAGTGTCAGTTTATGCTCTACCACATATCAAATTGAAGACTCTGATGAGATCTACACCGTTATAATAATGAGGGCTGGTCACTATTTTTTAGATGCCAAAAAAGGCCATGAAGGCCTATAAAATTGAGTTTTTAGTTAGGGTACCCTATGTTTTTAGCTTTAGGTGGATTTTAAGACTCATTTAAGGGGGTATTTTTTTCATTTTTTAAAAGGATAGAAAATATATTACCATGTCAACATTCATATTAATATTATGGATTTTCAATATTATAATTTTTTATAATATAATTTTATTTACTCTCAAATTTATAACAATATATACATATTATTCACATATTCACATATAAAAATTAAATATTACAAATAAATATATTAAACATATTTACATATAAAATATATTTATTAATATATAAGCATATATAAAAATATATATATAAATATATGGATAAAACAGTGTAATTAAATATATATAAATATATAGATATATCATAAAAGTTGAAACAAAACAGTATAGGGGTGTGGAAAAGGATTTGATGTATATGTTGGAGGTCAGGGGTTTGAAACTCATTGGAGGAAGGTGCGTGTGTGGGAGGCTCTGATTATATAAATCACTGATAAAGCGGTGGAGAAAGTAATGAAATTTTTTTGGGCAGGTCAGATGTGCTGATAAAGGGGTGAGCTGGTGGGCTATGAAAAAAAATTTATCTACCCTTTATCAGCACCTTTCTTGCACTAGTGATTGTTTTAGGATTTTAACCACACTTAGATTGTCAACACTTTTTTAGCACTGATAAAGTCCTTTTCTAGCACTGTTAATGGCTGATTTTTAATTAGTGATACCCAAGGGTCTGGAGAAGTCACACGATGCTCATGGTAATCAATTCATGATGATAATACTTACATATTAGGATTTTAAAAAATGTAAATATATTACACATGAAGATCATTCCATGGTTTAGGGTGTCATGTTGTTATGGAAATCATAATGTATGAGGATCACTCCATGGTAGGGTACCACACTTTGATGAAAATTAATACGTATTAACTTTGGGATTTTTTGAGAGGAAAACTGGTCAAGTCAAGACTCCTAAGGTTATGTTTTGATGTAGGTGATAGTCATATGTCCTATGCAGTAATGTTTAGGGACATGTCATGAAGGGTAAAGGCCACACTATGAAGGCTTGGTTATGAGATTATTGTTTCTACCTAGAATATGTGCACCATGCCTCGAATAGAGGGGTCATTTTAGGAGGGGAAGCGATAGGGTGGTTTTTCATTGGGACACTTTGGGTCACATTATGACCTGAACTGAGGTTGGGGTATCAAACTAGGATTATTAAATTCATACCATGACACGACAATTTTATCGTTTTGTTAAATTAGGGAAGACCGATATTTTCTAAATCATCCCCTCACATGATTTAGGGAAATGGGAATCAATAAAGGGACATTTTGTTGGCTCTTCCCCTCCTCCTTCCTCCCTTAAACCCCCATTTGTGAGGAATGTTTTGGTGGTGATTCCATGATGAATTTATGTATTTTCAACACTTGTATCCATTTCATTAATCTTACCCTTTATTAGAAACTATGTTCAGTATAATTAGGCTTGGCTTTGTTGAGGATTTCAATGGAACATGGTGGAATTTGGCCAAAATGATGGGTTTTGTTTTTTAGGGTATACCATGAACATGTCATGGGAAATTGGTATTCCATTGCTTGATGTTTCCTTGGGTAGACACCACTGAATGATTTTTTTCCATTATGCCACTTAATTTTAAATTAAATAATTAATTATCATTTTTATAATTAGTTTTGTGGATGTGGTATCTTGAGATTAGGGCTTGGGTATTATTAAGAGAGTAGATAATCCATTGAAAATCTTGGCGGATGATGGTAACTCTATATTTGAGTTATGTGTCCCATATAATACTAATCTATATAACTATTTATGAATTATTGTGCATGAAATTCTGAAAATATGTGTTTAGGTAAATAGGATCAAGATCTAGATATCCCTAGGGGTAAGATAAGGTTAAATTGATGATAATATAGAACAATAACTCATTTTTCACATTGGGTTTATTAGAATCAATCGATAACTAGGTTATAAAGGGGAAATGATTCTTATTGAGTTTGATAGTCCTGATATTGGTATCAGGGATTGGTATAATTTTTTAATATCCTATGGTAGTTTCTTTGGTTTAGTTTGGTAGGAATGTGAGGCTTGTTCCAAGTGGTGATGTGTGAGATGGTTTTGCATCTCACATATGATGAGAATTACCCTATTTATAGAGGATTTGTAACTTACTGTTTTCCATGATGAGGATAAATCATATAAGGATCAATGAAGAGTTTTATGGAGGGTTTTCTCTAGATTATGCGCTTAAGATATCTCTTAACGGAGACATAATATGAAAATTAAGCAAAGGTTGTGGTAATTTTCTTGATTGCATACCATTGGGTTTAAAATGTACTTCATATGAGTTAGCCTAATATGATCTATGTTCAGTGGGATATTATTTTGATGCATAAAATAGAATAATATTAGACATTCCACTTGAGGCTAGGTTCAGGTTAGACCTACAGGTGGTGATATAACCATGAGACAATGAGTGCGTGTTGGTATGAATGATCAGATTATGGGCTAGGTTTGGAGAACATAGTTGATTCCATTACATTTGATATATGAATTTCATTAGGATTTACATGTTTTGATTGTATTATTAGGATTATCATGAGGTGGGTAGCCTAAGAGGATAGATTTATGATGATTGATTAATTGAAGAAATTTTATTGGTCTTGAGTGACTGGAACTAGGTTGAGAGTTTGTGAGTATGTGGTTCATGAAGCAATTTCATGTTCGTGATGTATTTGTATTATCTACTATGTATATGATTGATGGTGAGATTGGGTGTAAATGGATGACCTCTACATGAGTGAGGAGGTGCTAGAAAGAACCTTTCTTGAGTGGGAAATTGGTTGTTAGTGTGATATAGTGGATGATGTGATGGGATGGATAACCTCACCATGAGTGATAATGTTCCATAAGGAACCGATCTTATGCGAGAAGGTAATGGTTTGTTTTTTATGTTTAATTATGTAATGGTATATATAGCCTAATATGAAGTGGTAAGTGGTGGTTAGAACATACCTTGACTAAGATAGTAGCAGTTAAAATGTGATATAGGACCCTACCTTGAGTAAGAAGGCGGTGTTAATGTATTGATACAGGAACCAACAACGCGTGAGAAGGTAGTGTTCATGCTATGGATTGATTACTTCACCTCGATTGAGAAGGTGATGGAAAGTACCACCTTGAGTGAGAAGTTAGTGTTCATGATGTGGATGGATTACCTCACCCTGAGTGAGAATGTGATGGTAAGGACTGCCTAGAGTGAGAAGGTATTTATCCAGAATATGATGTGGTACATGACATGATTAATTATATAACCTTGAGTGAGAAAGTGTTTATTGGGACCCTACCTTGACGGAGAAGGAAGTGGTTAGGTTGTGGTTATGGGACCCTACCCTAATTGATAGGTTAAATATTGGTACATCATACAATCAACAACGGTTTGGAACAAAACCATACCCCAGGATAGAGGGAAGTGGATGGGACATGATATCACACCATAACCAGAGTCTTTATGTATGGGTTTGGATTTATGGTATGAGGGTACTTCATATTTTGGAATTGTTTGAGTGGGTATGTCTGGTTGTCCTAGTGGACTAGTTAATATAAGATGACTAGAAAAATTTTCATGTGTTTTATGTTTCTATCATTTATTTTTATAATGTATAACAACACATATGAAAAAATATATTAGTGGTACATGGAGAGACCATACTATGATGTATTTTCCAAACTATACATGGGTACCCTAGTGAACGTGAACACCCTTTTTATATTATACTAATCGGAGAATATGTTGTACGGGGGATCTGAAAATATCAAATCAATGGGGATTGGATACTAGGTTAAGGTTAGGTTTGAGGTTATACTAGAGGTTCATTGTACTTTTGTTTCATTATTTTCTTATTAAGTGATCATTTTCGTGGATGTCTAGTTAGGATGTAATATACTATGATTTAAATTCATTTTTTTTAGTTTGGATTTGTTTTTAATTTATATATACTCGGTTTGTTTTTCCTGGAAGTTTTTGGTTATTTATCTATTGTTGGTGGATATGATTTCATGGCCATAGTCTCTATAATATATTATTAATTCCCATTATTCTAGTTAGTAAGCTTTGTAATATGTTTAGGCGTTCCTAATTTTATACGACAGTCTGGGCAGGATAATGCTTCGTGATTTTTTCCAGATCATAAGAATGTTTTATTAGAGAGTCTATTGATTTTTTTACTATTTAGGAATTTTAGATAAATATAATAATGTGTCATATCTTGTGACGGACCTCAGGATGGTGAGCCATGAACACCTTTCCAATGGAAATTCTTGGGTACCAGGCTTAATAGGTTATTTCTTTTGGATTTTTCCATTACTGTTGAAATATTGATTTTTTATAAGTATAATGTCCTAATATTTATAGATTTATGGTTTTTATCATGGAATTAAGTTTAATAGGCTTGTGTTCATAAATGATTTTTGGAATGTAGGATTCAAATAACATTCAGATGTTTTTGCTCTATTTATTTTTTCTAATGATAGAATGTTACATTGTTTAACATGATAACAAAAACTTAAAATTTGTTTTCCTATATATCATGTTGGATTTATTGAAATCTATTGGATTATGGTATTTACTACTGATCAAAGTTTTCAAATGATAGTTTTTGTGAGCCCCACCAGTTGTGGTATTCAATCTATGATGATACACTGCCTTTTTGGGGATTGGTTTGAGTGTGACTTGGTAGGTGTGGCAGACATGTGATGTTGGAAATTTTCATAAATTTTTCTTGAGGATTGGTGTATGGGAAGCCATATGGGGGAGAGTTCTCTATTGGCTATTAATGAATATGACCATCATTGAGAATGGATTTTTCAGAATTTAAAGGATGATGTTACTACATAGATGGGAAATTTGGATTAGTAGATTTATGATAAGGATACTCAAATGATAAAGAGTATTGAATTAGTCACATATGTTTGACCCTTGTACTGTTAGGACAATGGATGTGGTGCAACTAGTTAGGGGATTGTTGAAATATCATTAAGATACCGATGAGAAGGTGAATCTGATTTAATGGGGTTCCTTCATGAATACTAGAATTGGGATTCATTTATAGTGTTAGATGAAGACTAGTTTTGGTATATAGATTGAGATAGAATTTAGTGTGATTCAACAGTGAGTTACATCAGATATGTGTTGACACTCAAAGTTATAATACGATAGATTAATTTGTTAGTCAAGGATCCAAATGTCGAATTAAATTGAGTGCTAGGTTTGGAATTCAATTTGGGTTCTTGTAATATATAGTGAGCCTATATGATTTAAGGTATCTAGATTGGGCGAATTAGTGTGATTATGTGTCAGTAGGTGTGGTTGATAATTGTTTCATAGTTCCTTGAAATGTGCATTCTAGATTTAAGAATCGCTGTTTCCAGGCAGTTCCCATAGGATTTGTTCATGGAACTAGAAACTTCCAATAGTTCTTTATCTAAATAGGACCTTCTTTCCAAAGATAGACATTCATTAAGTTTTGACCTTTACGATACTTAAGAATATGCATTGGTTGAGAGGATGGGAGGTCAGACTCATCATACACTTTTTTGAGAAAATTATTGTCTACTCCGGGGATCTCTTTGTAGAATGAAAATATTTTTTTCATGAATCCTTTCTAATTCACCAAGTATATCATAACTATCCCTTGGAATTTAAAATCACTTATTTAACAAAAATTCTTTTAATCATCGTTATGATGATATTGGTTTTTAAGCCACTCAGTGGGGAACTCTAAAGTTTATTGACATCCGGGGAGATGAAAGTTTGTTTTAATCTTGGGATCGTACACATAAAATGAGATACCTACATATCCTTGTGAAAAGATTTAGAACCCTCGTAGTTCGATTCTACTTAATAGGACACATCATACCTTTTAAGTTCATGTGATAAGGACATCTAAGCGGAAGGTTCTTTGTTGAAAATTAGTTTGGGACTTATGATGAATCAGCCCAAGGAACTTTATAAAGGATATAGGTTTCCAAGTAGGATCAGACCCTATTGGTAATATGGACCAAAGAGAATACGGTATATTTGAAGTGTTAGGTTTGAACCTCAAGGAGGATTCATACGTATCCCATATGGATGGGAATCGAAGCTCACGTAGTTTGATGAATCTCATAGGAGAGTATAGTCCTCATAGAAAGATGTGTCTTGGAATACTTCCTAAAAAAGGATTCCTTGATGATCAGAGGATTGAATTTGAGGTTTATTTCCAAAGGACGATGCCCATATTTCTGGAATTAAGGAAGTATTTCTGAGGAGGATATTCAGTGGGCTCAGGCCCTGAAAGGGCTTCCTACATATCCTGGTTTGAAAAGGAATCCGAGTTCTTGTAGTTCCTTCAGTTAGTGTTTGTGAACACTTTGCAACCATCACATCTCTCTAAGCCCTCATGAGTCATGCTCGGTGTGAGAAAAAAGATGATGTGAAGGATTCATCAATGACACTTCAAACTTCTCCTCCTCCACTGATGGAAGAGGGCGCGTCGACCGTGGAAGAGGGTGGGGCGACGAGCCTTCCCTCTGTTCTATTTACATTGGACAAGGGTCCAATGTAAGGAAGAAGGGGTGAAGGTGAGGGGATTATACCAGTATGGCTACCCTAAAATTGGTTCTGTTAGGGGAGGGAGGCTTCTTCTATACTTTCACTTAATGGAAAGTGTGATGTGTACCTTCCCTACCGGAGAACTGAGGTCCCGAGTCACCTCTTTGAAAAGGGCGAGGTCGGAAGCCCACCATATTTGAAACTGGGAACTTACAAATACTGTTTCTGGGAGAAAATCCCATGTGACTGTGAATATAAAAACCCATAAACATCGCATGAATCTTAACCACATTGTGAAACAAATTCGGGAAACCTCTGACTACAAAAATATGAACCCAAATTAGAGACACACTGATGTTCCTTACCCAAAGGTCTGAGAAGTCAGGAGGTTTTGGGGGAGGCTTCACCTTAGCCCTTTTTGAATAAGGTAACCAAGGAAAGAGATACCCCACCATGAATGGCTTTAATGAAGGGTATTTGAACTGGTCGCGTAGGTACCTCACACAGGTGTGTCGCGTAGGTACCCCGCATTACCCTATTGCATAGGCATGGTGCGCAGGTGTGCCGCACAGGTATAGCATGAAGGTATGGATGAGGACTGAAGAGAATGTGAAGAACATCAAAACATGCCTATCCCCTTTAATTATCCCTTTTTTGTATTTTAAAGATCTACTTGAGATAATTTTAGAGATCTAGGTGTAAGAGATATACAATGGGAGCTTCAGAGTATCTTTCACATTTTTTCAGTCTAAAAATGAGGAGCCCAAGTGTCCTATTTATTAGCACAGATGGACCTGTCCGAAGAAACTTTGGCCGCGTAGGTATCCCGTGTAGCTCCACCGCGTAGGTGCTCTGCATAGAGGCATACCAAATCTTCTCACGCCTAGCTCGAACACGTAGCTGTTTCGTGAAACTCGGCTGCATAGCTCTCTCGTGAAGCTCGACCGCGTAGCTTGCTTGTGAAGTTTCTGGATGTTACTACATTGCGTATATCTTGGGAGTATTTGTTGATGTTTCCCCTATAATCTATGAATCATTTTAAGTAGCTTCAACAAAATCCCCCCCTCAGTATTGGATCTGAAAGATACCAAGAGGGTCAAGTCTTGAGGTGAAAGTACGGAAAAAATATCAGGATGGATTCATGAATAGAACAATTTGGTAACGTAAGTCAGTCGCGCAGATTTGTCACGCAGGTATGTCACATAGCTATGGCACATAGTTTTGACGTGTAAGTCTTTTTTTCCTATAAATAGGTCTCAACCATTCACGTTTTTTTCTCCACTTGGCACATTCTATGAAATTTAGAGCTCTCGTTGCGTAGCTCGTTCGCTTAGATACATCACATTGTGCTCTCACGTAATTCTCTTGAAATTTATTCAAGGTAAAAATTGTTTACGTGATTCGAGCTATGCCAAAAGGACTTTAATGATAGTGTTGCGCTAGGATCTTTTTCAAAGGAACTATGCGAGTGTCCTCGTCGAAGGAACTTGTCGAAGGAGCTTGCCGAAGGACCCTATCAAAGGACCTACGAAAACAGTGTCATTTGCCAATTTTTTTCACTTTCTTCTTTAAAAATAGCCTTTTAATGTTTTGATAATTCTTTTTTGTAGGAAATAATGACTCATTTGATGACCCATAATGAAGAATATATGGTTCATCAAAATGAAATGATGAGGATCGTCGAGCCAGATTAATAGGACACTATTGGGAGTACTCTTCCAGGGCTATGGGGGGGTCTAATTCCATACCAGAATGACTATCCACAAAGTCTTTACTTGCCCATGTATGGGAATAGACTTTTTTCAGATGCCCATGTTCCATCTGTTAAAATGTACTTTCCAAATAATTGGTTTCTTTAGTATTCCATTTGTAACAACATGAATATTAGTGAAAGGGGGTTCTTATACAAGAAGTCACAGTCCCTATTGGTTGCATCCTTCATTATAGTGGTTGCACTCCAGACATGAAGGATCATGTTGTAGAGACAAGTCCACATTGTTATGCTTTCACTTTTTGGTCTTCTCACATAGATCAATCAAATGGTTGGAAAGGAGATTGCGACCCTCGTTCTGGAGGGGGTGTAAAACCTGAGTGGATGTGATCATTCTGGGTACGTCGGACTTGTACAGAATTCAGAAAAGAGTTATCAGACGTTCATATATATGAAACTGTCTGGATGGGGCAAACATATGTTTACAAAAATGAATTCATTCCTGAATTATTGAGCTAATGGAGTCCACAAACTAATTCCTTTCATTTGAAGCATGGTGAAGTTCATATTATTCTCTGGGACATTTACCAAATAGATAGAATTCCTATTCTTGGGGAAATGTATGATAAATTCATCCCTCCTACATCAACATGAGGTGATGTTACTAGAACACCACCGCTGGCCCATGAATTATTTAAGATAGAAAATAATTTACCAAAGGATAATAAATATATTCATGCTAGAGTGTATATGGAATCCTTCTTAGAACCAACAACAGAGGAAGGTCCAACCTATGGATGTCATACTCTTTGTCCTTACACTGATAACCGAGGAAGTTCAGGCACATATTGGCCTACACTGGAAAGTGGCAATTTCAAGCACTGGTGTTACAAATTGAAACCTGATATAGATGCAAAAGTACGCTTATCTTCCGTGCTTGCTATGTGGCTAATTGTTTATTTGCTTCCAGTTTGTGAATCTGAAGGAGGTCTAAGATCAGGGACTTTCATCATTACAGCTAAATTGGTAGAGGGGAAGTATATTGGTATTGAAACCCTTGTTTTGGCAAGAATATATCATCTCCTTCTACATTTATAAATGCGAAATCTCCATTTAGGATTGTGGGTCCATTCCAAGTGTTGTGGGGATGGATTACAGCACATTTTTCTTTATACTCAGTGTTGAACTTAGTCAGAGTTCCTAATGGTCGATTTACCCTGTTTTTAAAGAATGTTTTTGGTATTAAGACTCTAAACATGAGACCTGACAAGGTATTAATGGTTTTGAATGTCTCAGGAGAACTCAACTTCTTTCCTTTTGGTAATCCACCAACTGGAACATTTATTGATGATCATAAAGAAACGAACTATGAGATGAGATCTTATATGATGGAATTCACAGATGGTGTATTATCAATCAGGATTGATGGTGAAATTATCTGCAAGGATTATTTCCCCTATAGGTTTGATCATGTAGAGACCCAAAGCTTGAAGTACATGGACATTACATTACTTTTGCTGAATACTTGGTACATAACAAAAACACACACACAAGGATCTTAATAGTTTAGTGTCTTTGGAAACTCGGAACGTAATCTTCTAATCGCGGTGAAAGATCTTCAATATCTCCCATAAAGATCTTCCCTTTTTTTACCTAAAACCTTTCTTTATATCCTGGGGAAAAGAAAACATAAAAGGTTGATCTCAAATTCTCAGCAAGGGCAAATAAAGGAAATAAAAATCATATCATATCTTTTTGAAAATCATAACCTGCAAAAGAGATCATAATATCATAACATTGAACAAATAATAGAAGTGAAAACGAGATCCCCATAATCATAACATGAAAATTGAAACTTTGTGGCATGCACACATAATCATGGAAAATCATTTCTTGTTAGTCATGACTCATTGCCAAGACTATCTTAGTGGACAAAGTCCCTTTCTGAACCAAGTCACCCTCGTTCCAGTCCTGTTTCACTGAACCGGTATAACCTACCGTTCCAGCCATGTCTATCTCATGAGATATAAATCTTTACCCAATGCATTGGAGGGAGATATAGGTCCCACCCATCTTATAATGAATCCTTTCTTATGTGTGCCACATAAATCATAAATCATACATCATCGCATAACACATGTAACAAAAATGGGATTCTTGAAACATCATGACATCATAAAACAAATCATATAAGGTAAATGACTTCATAAAAATAATTCCCTCACAACATAATCAAATAAATGTAACAATAGTGATAAAAACAGAACCTTTTATTATCTTAGATGGAAAATAATTTTGATAAAACACTTGAACTCCATTCTTGAGGAAAATATCCTTTCTTCTTCAAAAACACTTTTCTTTTCTTAAAATGTCATACAATTATAAACTAAAAGAAGTTGATTAAAAATAAACTTTAAAACTTGTAAAATAATCTTCTTGGAAATAATGTTTTAAAAATCCATTCATGCCGTATAAGTTAAAAAAACATTCTTCGTACTTTTGTCGGAAAAGTCAAAAAGTACCTCGTACGAAAAACGACAAAAGATTCCTTTCATATCTTTTACTAAAAACTCAGCGATGGGTAAAATTGGATATAAAATATTGTATAAGGATATAAATATTACATATTGGGGAAACATGGATGTGTATGACAAAATACACCCCAGTAAATACCAAAGTATAAACAATCTCGAATAAAAATGAGATTGTGATATTTCCCTTACCTTAGGTCCGACTTGCTTTGTAAGTGTCTGAACCTCCTATATAATGATTTAAATAATGTTATTTACTTATTCAAGAATCATATTAATTGTCATTATATCATATATGGTCCACTTATGACTTTATATTACCTGTTCTTTTGTAAATTCATGTTAAAGGAGCATTTTGGGTAAAATCGTCTCATTTGTCGTTCGTGTTTTTAACTTGTAATTATTCATATGATTACTTAGATCATGATTACTTAATTCCAGAATATAAAACATGATTTATATATATATTCAGAATATACATATTTAATAAATCAGTAAATGGAAAGAAATACACCGTTCATGGAGACGGTAGTCCGTACGTACGCATGAACGCTGTTTTCGTTTCCTTATTGAATTGAATGGAATTAAGTAGATGACATACATATAAATATAAATAATTCCAGTATCATTATTAGGTAATATATTTCATTAGTAATTATTATATATACTTTATAATCATTCATTAATGGTTAATCATTGAGAATGATTCTCATCGCGTCGTGGAGACGGTAGTCCGTACGTATGCACGAGCGATGATATCGTTCCCATGGTCGTGGAATTGTGTTGAAGTGTATGTATACTATTTCAGTATCAATATCACTTTATAATAATCATATATAGTTACTCATTACACCTTTATACCCATCCAATTAAGGTGGTGGCGGAAAATAGATTACACCACGGCGTGGAGACGGTATTCCGTACGTACGCACGCGTGGTGATTTCCTTTTTCCGTAGTATGGATAGAAGGTTAATTAGAGTTGTTTCATATTTATAATAACATATCAGTATATAAGAAATACTTATGTTATTACTTTATCATGAAACAACTAAATAAGAAGAAGTTGAAGAAGAAAGAAATTGAAAAAGATCGGTAATGGATATTACCTCTTTTTGACGCGCCTTTTCTTAGCCTCCACTTAAAGAACTAAGGATGGTCTTTGAAGAAGACCAGGACCTCTAGGATGATACTAGGGAAGTGTAGAAGTGATTTTTTCAGGGTTTGGCCGAGATTTAAGGCTCAATGTTGTGTGAGGAAGAGAGGGAGGAGGTTCCCTTTTATAAGGGCGGAGAGGGGCACCTTAGGAATATCTCAAAATATTATTTTATATTAAAGTAAAAATCGGTTTATAATGGTTCCAAAGGGTCTTATTTCGAAGCTAAAGTGGGGATGGGTCGAACTCCTATCAACCAATAGTATTTATACAAGTTTAGGTTATTATTTTAACCTTATCAATTAGATTTAACTTTAAGTTAAATAATTTAACTTTTACCGTGTCTTTTTGTTTTCTTACACTATATGGTTAATACACTTACTATAACATTCCAAAAGAACCCCAAATTGTTTATTATTAATATATATATCCTAATATAAGTATTTTGGTCGATCCTTAGATTTTTAGGAATAAAATAACAATTAATAATATAAGATTTTATTTAAAAACTATTTTGTGTCAATTTTGACACTATTTGATATATGATTTTTGTGAAAGTCATAACAGAATTATATGTTCGAACCAAGTTGATTAAATCAACAATAATATATCATAGTAACCTATAAAAGTAGTGGAATTCATAAAAAGCCTTAAATTACATTTATTTTGGTATTTATAATATCAATTATGTCAATATTTCATTAATAAGATAATTACTGCATCATCTTTGTGTCATACATAAATTAACTTATTTGATGTATAAAAATTACAAATAAAATACCATTATGTAGGATATTGTTTTATATTTCTAATGAATATTTACAATCGAATTTATCTTATGTATAACCCTATATTAATAATGTTTTAGTAAATAAACTTTGATTTTAACTCTTTTAACTCTTCTTTGAATTAAATAATAATAAATGTCCTAATCTAATCCATGTGGGTCTAAATGATAATATTTTACACTTAAGGTTGTTTTCGGTCGAGATAAACTTGTACAATAGGATTAGGACATGTGTTAGGGTAATATTAATATCATTTTTACCCTTAATTACCCTATTTACTTTTAACCGTGGTAAATAAAAGTAAAAAGTTACTATTCACCAAAAATTATTTTCATCTCATTGAACCACATTTTACTTACTGACATCAACCGTGTCTCTCGGATTTTTTGGAATTCTATTCACAGAAGCGGTAAAATTAAGTTTTATGAAAAATTTACTTTTTTAACTACCACTTAGCAGTTTCACTATTCATCAAAAAATTGATGTTTTTCAGAACAATGCCAAAATTTCATCCTAAGCTATATTTCATATTCCGAATTCAAAAATTAAGTCTATTTTACCAAATTCATAACATAGAAGTTAGATTAATTAATTTTATAATTAAATCCCACTGTTAAAACAAATAGCGTGTTTTTAAGAAACAATATCTATCAAAAGTTTGACACTTGTTTATGTCTGGTTTAAATGTGAAATTACATCCAATGACCAACATTGTATTAAATTGTAGAAATATATTGTAAATATACTTTAAAACCACTCAAATTAATAATTTATCACTATTATTTATTTTGATTAAAATAGTTGTTTTTAATTAGAATTTAGTAATTTTCACTATTCATCAGAATATGAAAGTTATCCGAAAAGTACCAAAATTTCACCTTAGGCTAAATTCGATACTCCGAATCCAAAATTTAAGTCCATTTTGAGAGCTAAAATTTCTATAATTTTAAAAGGTGGTTATTACTATTCATAACGGCAAGTTATAATAATATTTTAATAGCATATCGTTGTTTAGTGAAACTCGGTATTGCGTACTACACACGCTATCGAGGAAGGTCACGATTTCTTGTAATGCAAGGCAATTCAAGGATGTGTGTTGTGCAAGCTCCTTTTGGTGTAGCATACAACACAAGACATTAATAAAATTAAAAAGAATATTTTTCATAAAATCTCGGGCTGTTACATTCTACCCCCTTAAAATGAATTTCTCCCTCGAAATTCGTCGGGGTTATAAATGGTTTACTGTTCAAAATTTTCTTTAATAGAAACCCACATCGTAAAAAAATAATACCAAAACTTGGATTTAAAAACTAAAGTATGAAATGTAACGATTACCCAAATAAAATAATCACTGGGTTTCCACATAGGTGAAAATATGGATATGGAAGAGAAATCTAACCATCATGTTCTGATGGAGAGTGGTAGAGAACATGGCTATGGAAAAGCCAGTAATCACAAATACATAGATTTGTGATGATATAAGGTACCATCTGATTCATCAGGTATAAGATCACTAGGACAACATTTTTGGTTTTCAAGATCATTTCCCTAAAGATGAAAATTTGCATTAGAATAAATACTAACTTTATTTTGGTATAATCTCACTGTTGTTCATGCCTTGAACAATTTCCACTTCATCTCTTAAATAAATGAAGTTGAATTTGTTATTCGTGAAGTGTTAGCAGATCATGTGATAGAATGACGAGTCATTCCATTTGTCTCAAACAAAAGGTTAGCAAAAAAATTATATACATAAGTCGATCTATAGTGAGATTAATCATATATGGTTCCTAAAATGGACTTATACATCATATGTCATACAGCTTAATATAATAGAACTAGTTTCTACTAAACAGGGACTTCCTGTAGGATAGTGGTAGGCGATAAAGGCCAGTCGCACTTCGGTTGTGGGTTCGATTTTCACAGCCTTTTCCGACGTGATGGGTTGTCGCCCATCCTGCAGGTTGTCCTTTTTCTAAAACTATATTACCATAACATCCCATCAATTATATCGAGAAAACTTCTATCCTTAAACAATACTAACTTATGTCCGACATAATCCATTCCAATCTTTAGGCTTATCCATAATACTGCAGTCCACTCTAATAACATAGTGAAAATGATTACCAGAGATTTAACACCATCGTCGATCCCCATATATCATAAGATATGTTTTTTTTGTCACATTCCAAACATTCAAAGTCCTTAATCATGTATTCCCTTGAATACCTTAGTGAAAACATGAATTCAGTTAAAATTTAACACTTTCCACATACCAAAATCCTCAAAATTCTATATACTCAAACAATGATATCACTTAGTCCTTATATCAATCATGAGCTCATGAATACTGTTAAACATTTCGTTTTCTCATTTTCCCTTCATTATGCTCATATCATCTTATTTCCAAAAATATCTCAATCACTTTGAATACCACATTAGACCAATACATAAATATTCCAATACTTTATGATACAACATTATTTTGGAATCCCATTACATAAACACTTAATCATTCCACCACATCGTTATCATATTCAACATCGCCAATGGTGATCGCATGTGACTTCCCTTTGTCCTTTGCCTTAAGCGGTTGCTCATGTCGATCATCACTAACCCTTGGATGAGGGCATTTATTAGAATAATGCCCCATTTCCTTGCACTTGAAGCATTGAAGTGTTGGTGGTGCATTCTCTGCAGTGTTTGCTTTATTCACATCATTAGAAACCCTTTTTCCATTACTTCGACACTCAGCTGCTCGATGACCTTCTTTTCCACAAACATTTTCTAGTCCCTTTAAGACAATCTCCACCATGCTTCTTTCCACACTTTGTGTATAAGGAAACATTCATATTCTTTTCACCATTATTCTGAGATTTCTCCTTGAACTCCATCTTTCGTTTCTTGTCAAAACCATGAGATGGATATGTAATACCAACTTCCATTTCTACCTTGATAGCACAACGCACAGTTTCTTCATAGCTACTGAAGTCTCTTATAGCTAATTCCCTTCGAAGACTTGGTTTTAAGCCACTGAAAAATCGATCTAATTTACTTTCAGGTTGGATGATAATGCCAGATGCATACCTTGCAAGTCTTGTAAAATTTGCTTCGTATATACCAACAGATTCATCATCCTTCTGCTTCAGCTCAAGAAACTCCTTTTCCATCTTTGTTCGAAGAATACGAGGGAAGTATTTACTGAAAAACAAGCTCTTGAACTCGCCCCATTCCATGGACTCAATTTCATCTCTTTGCCTCATATTCTTGATAAGATTCCACCATTGATCAGCTTCACCTTCCAAACGATATACTGCTAAGATGACTTTATCATGCTCAAAACATTGAAGAACTGAAAATATCTTTTCAGTGGTACTGATTCATTGTTCAGCAGCAACTGGATCAGAAGACCCACTGAAAGAAGGTGGACGTTGCCTCATGAAGGACTCAATAGAATATTGTTCCCTTCTCTGCTCATTTGGAAGTCCAGAATGATTCATAGCTTGTGTAAGTATAGAAATAAGATTTTTCACTCCATCTCCCATAACATTTGTTTGTTCAGGAGGGCAATCATTGCATTGTCCATTGCATTGATCGACACGGTTCCTTCGGGTTCCAGCCATCGTCTAAAACCCAAAAAGAATAGTGTGAGAGGCAAAAATCATGCTAGGGAAAACAACATAATAAAGGGGGAGTACCTTCAATATCTAACATCTTAGGTTTAATTCTATGATCGTTAGCGTAATTCTAGTACTATAACCTATACGTATACTTAACCTTAGGGACATCCCTAGACATACTGTAGAAATATCTCTAGGGATCTCACTAACGTTTTCGTAACCTAGTTTCCAAAGTTTGACTAAACCTTTCCTCTGATACCAACTTTAGAGACCCGAAGCTTGACGTACAAGGACATTACATTACTTTTGCGGAATACTTGGTACATAACAAAAACACACACACAAGGATCTTAATAGTTTAGTGTCTTTGGAAACTCAGAACGTAATCTTCTAATCGTGGTGAAAGATCTTCAATATCTCCCATATAGATCTTCCCTTTTTTTACCTAAAACCTTTCTTTATATCCTCGGGAAAAGAAAACATAAAAGGGTGAGCTCAAATGCTCAGCAAGGGCAAATAAAGGAAATAAAAATCATATCATATCTTTTTGAAAATCATAACCTGCAAAAGAGATCATAATATCATAACATGGAAGAAATCATAGAAGTGAAAATGAGATCCCCATAATCATAACATGAAACTTGAAACTTTGTGGCATGCACACATAATCATGGAAAATCATTTCTTGTTAGTCATGACTCATTTACAAGACTATCTTAGTGGACAAAGTCCCTTTCTGAACCGAGTCACCCTCGTTCCACTCCTGTTTCACTGAACCGGTATAACCTACCGTTCCAGCCATGTCTATCTCATGAGATATAAATCTTTACCCAATGAATTGGAGGGAGGTATAGGCCCCACCCATCTTATAATGAATCCTTTCTTATGTGTGCCACATAAATCATAAATCATACATCATCGCATAACACATGTAACAAAAATGGGATTCTTGAAACATCATGACATCATAAAACAAATAATATAAGGTAAATGAATTCATAAAAATAATTCCCTCACAACATAATCAAATCAATGTAATAATAGGGATAAAAACAGAACCCTTTATTATCTTAGATGGAAAATAATTTTGATAAAACACTTGAACTCCATTCTTGAGGAAAATATCCTTTCTTCTTCAAAAACACTTTTCTTTTCTTAAAATGTCATACAATTATAAACTAAAAGAAGTTGATTAAAAATAAACTTGAAAAATTGTAAAATAAGCTTCTTGGATATAATGTTTTTAAAAATCCATTCATGCCGTATAAGTTAAAAAAACATTCTTCGTACTTTTGTTGGAAAAGTCAAAAAGTACCTCGTACAAAAAACGACAAATGATTCCTTTCATATCTTTTACTAAAAACTCAGCGAAGGGTAAAATTGGATATAAACTATTGTATAAGGATATAAATATTAAATATTGAGGAAACATGGATGTGGATGATAAAATACACCCCAGTAAATACCAAAGTATAAACAATCTCGAATAAAAATGAGATTGTGATATTTCCCTTACCTTAGGTCCGACTTGCTTTGTATGTATCCGAAACTCCGGTATAATGATTTAAATCATGTTATTGACTTATTACAGAATCATATTCATTGTTATTATATCATATATTCTCCACTTATGACTTTATATTACCCGTTCTTTTGTAAATTCATGTTAAAGTAGCGTTTTGGGTAAAATCGTCTCATTTGTCGTTCGTGTTTTTAACTTGTAATTATTCATATGATTACTTAGATCATGATTACTTAATTCCAGAATATAAAACATGATTTATATATATATCAGAATATACATATTTAATAAATCAGTAAATGGAAAGAAATACACCGTTCATGGAGACGGTAGTCCGTACGTACGCATGAACGCTGTTTTCGTTTCCTTAGTGAATTGAATGGAATTAAGTAGATGACATACATATAAATATAAATAATTCCAGTATCATTATTAGTTCATATATTTCATTAGTACTTATTATATATACTTTATAATCATTCATGAATGGTTAATCATTGAGAATGAATCTCATCGCGTCGTGGAGACGGTAGTCCGTACGTACGCACGAGCGATGATATCGTTCCCATGGTCGTGGAATTGTGTTGAAGTGTATGTATACTATTTCAGTATCAATATCACTTTATAATAATCATATATAGTTACTCATTACACCTTTATACCCATCCAATTAAGGTGGTGGCGGAAAATAGATTACACCACGGTGTGGAGACGGTATTCCGTACGTACGCACGCGCGGTGATTTCCTTTTTCCGTAGGATGGATAGAAGGTTAATTAGAGTTGTTTCATATTTATAATAACATAGCAGTATATAAGAAATACTTATGTTATTACTTTATCATGAAACAACTAAAGAATAAGAATTTGAAGAAGAAATAAATTGAAAATGATCGGTAATGGATATTACCTCTTTTTGACACGCCTTTTCTCAGCCTCCACTTAAAGAACTAAGGATGGTCTTTGAAGAAGACCAGGACCTCTAGGATGATACAAGGGAAGTGGAGAAGTGATTTTGTCAGGGGTTGGCCGAGAATTAAGGCTCAAAGTTGTGTGAGGAAAAGAGGGAGGAGGTGCCCTTTTATAAGGGAGGAGAGGGGCACCCTAGGAATATCTCAAAATATTATTTTATATTAAAGTCTAAATCGGTTTATAATGGTTCCAAAGGGTCTTATTTCGAAGCTAAAGTGGGGATGGGTCGAAATCCTATCAACCAATAGGATTTAGATAAGTTTGGGTTATTATTTTAACCTTATCAATTAGATTTAACTTTAAGTTAAATAATTTAACTTTAAGTTAAATAATTTAACTTTTACCGTGTCTTTTTGTTTTCTTACACTATATGGTTAATACACTTACTATAACATGACAAAAGAACCCCAAATTGTTTATTATTAATTAATATATCTTTATCTAAGTCATATGGCCGAACCTTAGATTTTTAGGAATACAATAACAATTAATAATATAATATTTGATTTAAAAACTATTTTGTGTCAATTTTGACACTATTTGATATATGATTTTTGTGAAAGTCATAACAGAATTATATGTTCGAAAAAAGTTGATTAAATCAACACTAATATATCATAGTAACCTAGAGAAGTAGTTCAATTCATAAAAAGTCTTAAATTACATTTATTTTGGTATTTATAATATCAATTATGTCAATATTTCATTAATAAGATAATTACTGCATCATCTTTGTGTCATACATAAATTAACTTATCTGATGTCTAAAAATTACACATAAAATACCATTATGTAGGAAATCTTCTTAGCTTTCTAAATAATATTTACAATCGAATTTATCTTATGTATACCCCTATATTAAAAATGTTTTAGTAAATAAACTTTGATTTTAACTCTTTTAACTCTTCTTTGAATTAAATAATAATAAATGTCCTAATCTAATACAAGTGGGCCTAAATGATAATATTTTAAACTTAAGGTTGTTTTTGGTCGAGATACACTTGTCCAATAGGATTAGGACATGTGTTAGGGTAATATTAATTTCATTTTTACCCTTAATTACCATATTTACTTTTAACCGTGGCAAATAAAAGTAAAAAGTTACTATTCACCAAAAATTATTTTCATCTCATTGATCCACATTTTACTTACTGAAATCAACCGTGTCCTCTCGGATTTTTTAAAATTCTATTCACAGAAGCGGTAAAATTAAGTTTTATGAAAAATTTACTTTTTTAACTACTACTTAGTAGTTTCACTATTCATCAAAAATTGATGTTTTTCAGAACAATGCCAAAATTTCATCCTTAGCTATATTTCATATTCCAAATTCAAAAATTAAGTCTATTTTACCAAATTCATAACATAGAAGTTGCATTAATTAATTTTATAATTAAATCCCGTTGTTAAAACAAATAGCGTGTTTTTAAGAAACAATATCTATCAAAAGTTTGACACTTGTTTATGTCTGGTTTAAATGTGAAATTACATATAATGACCAACATTGTATTAAATTTTAAAAATATATTCTAAATAAACTTTAAAACCACTCAAATTAATAATTTATCACTATTAATTATTTTGATTAAAAAAGTTGTTTTTAATTATAATTTAGTAATTTTCACTATTCATCAGAATATGAAAGTTATCCGAAAAGTACCAAAATTTCACCTTAGGCTAAATTCGATACTCCGAATCCAAAAATGAAGTACATTTTGAGAGAGAAAATTTCTAAAATTTTAAAATGTGGTTATTACTATTCATAACGGCTAGTTATAATAATATTTTAATAGCATATCGTTGTTTAGTGAAACTCGGTATTGCGTACTACACACACTATCGAGGAAGGTCACGATTGCTTGTAATGCAAGGCAAGTCAAGGATGTGTGTTGTGCAAGCTCCTTTTGGTGTAGCTTACAACCCAAGACATTAATAAAATTAAAAAGAATATTTTTCATAAAATCTCGGGCTGTTACAGATCATCAGTTTAGATGTCTTCCACAATAAAATATTTTCCCACCCACATATGTCAGACATGAGAAGAACCGAAGGGTAGCGTGAAAGTTATGGATTATAAAAACATTAGAGGTATCCAAATTGTTAATTACATTACCTCCACCAGATGCATCAATCGGATGGGAAGCTGGGTATGCCAAAGCTTGGGTTTCTTCATATCATGAAGGGGCTCTCATAAAAGGAGTATATTGAGTGGCAGCTACAATGACTGTTGTATGTGGAAATCGTGTCATGAAGTCCAAGCCCAGAGACGATACATAAATTTTAGAGGTTTCAGAGCCCTCAAAACGTCTTCGCTGGATGTACACCAGGAAGACCAAAGATAAAGAAGCAATACCTCCAACGCCAAGGCAATCTAGTCGCCGCCATCAAACAGATATTCCTATTCCACCTGTTGATTTTCTTAGGAAGAAATTTTTGAAGAATCTTTTCAATCGTAAGGTCTCGAACCACTTCCACAGTCAACTAGGATAGGATCGAATTATGTGCGACCTTCGTCCATTCATCACTGGGAGAGTATAACCTGTGATCTCAGGGATTCCAGAGCATTTCTTCAGCATGGTATTAGAATACAAAATATTGGTGATATCAAGAAACTTTCTAATTTCAATTCGGAAAATAACATAGCTGAAGTACAGAAGTATATTGTGGAATTAGGGATTTTTATATATATGAAACTGATGAACATATCCCAGCCTCTAAATGAGTATCTCATATGTTGGACTTAAGGAATCTACGAAAGGGTAATTATCGACTCTGACGAGGAGTGGGATATTTATGTTAAAAATAAAAATGTATTTACATTTTTATTTAGTGTCAACTATTAGTTATCACTCAACATCATTAATCTTGATGAAAATGAATTTCTACAGCTTGAATGTAGAGAAGGAAGTTCTGGACCGATTCTTCAATTTCCCCAGTATAGTCCTACAGGTTCTCCCATAGGCACAATGAATAATCCTCCCAAATCGCCATAACATTCTCCAGGAG
Organism: Viscum album; assembly: GCA_963277665.1. Taxonomy (NCBI): domain Eukaryota; kingdom Viridiplantae; phylum Streptophyta; class Magnoliopsida; order Santalales; family Viscaceae; genus Viscum; species Viscum album. The sequence continues at coordinate 202,257,061 of OY728144.1, forward strand.
AATGAATCATGAATGGGGTGATGTAGAAAGATAATCCTCAACCATTACCTCATGTATCCCCTACAAAGGAAAGTGTTTCAATCTCTAATCAAGCTTTTGATCCGAAACGCAAAAGATAAATGAGATTGCTTCAAAGCATTCTCCGAAAGAGTAAGTATTTATACAATCCTTGGGGCATAAAAATTGGTCAAGATGTTATGGTAACCACATTTTATCCTCTTGTAGGATCTATGTCTCTCTCCTCTCTCAAGGGATTAAGAGTTGATGCTTCAGAATGTGAAAAAGAAGTCCCAGGGGAAACCCAGGTTCATGCGGACATATCTGTACCTTCAGAAGATTCAGCTATAGGTGCTCCTGGCTCTATTGAGAGAGAGGAAGGCCATGGTAAGATTAAATAAATTCCCCAGTTAATTTTGTCAAAGGATCCTGAAAATAATCAATACTGATATTCTTATTATTTTAGAAGAAAGGACTGAAGATCCAGGGAAATCTAAAACCAATGCTGATATTAACCCAAACCTGGAAATATCTGATGCTGGAATACAAATTGAAGATTCAGCGGAACAAAATGTCAGCGGAGCCAATTTGGGAATCAACCAACATTTGTTGGATATCTTAAATGGTGAGGATGCTGTAACATTTCAGGCTATATACACTGAAATTATGGACACCCTTAATCTGAATATTGATATTCCAGGTGGAATCAAGGACTTTGGAGATTTCCATGGGGAATTCCCAATAAGTAAGTTAATATTCTTGAATTTTCCATACATAATTTTTTCTTCAACTTGATTATTTACCTCAAAATTCACCTTATGCAGCTTTATCTACAGAAAATTTCTCAAATGATCTTCAGGAACAGGGTGTTCTACTTTATCCTTCTGTTGGGGCTGAAGAAATACTTACATAGGATCCTTCATTAGAAGATATTCTAGAGCCTTCAAATGTCATACATGAACAAATTCAAGGAAATCCCCCCTCTCAATAAACTCCTGCTCAAAACACCAGAGCTGAGAATACAGGGGATGAATCCAATCAAGTAGCTGACTTGTTGTTAGGTAAATATAGTCAACATTCTGAATCATATTTGTTTCCTCCATTTGAAACTAATAATGACCTTGATTTATAATTTAGGGTCGGCAGCTCCTAGATCAGAGGGTAAAGCTTCTACTACCCCAAGAGAAGCATAACAAAACAAATCTTTAAGCAACCTATTTCCATAGCACATGTTACCTCGTGCTAGTGACTTAGATTCAGATTTAGAGATGCAATATACTCATGGCATGGAACTTAAAAAGACATGGTGACAGATCTAGAGCATAATTGATGAAAAGCCTTTAGATGAATCATCGTCCCATTTTTCAAAACTCACACCATTATTCCATGTGTTGGGATTTGGTGGGTTCAATTATCAGCTGGTATACGATTCCATGAAAGAGGCTATTCGCCGACAGGAGTAGGAGCATAAGCTATGACAAGATTTTGAAGAGGCCAAATGACTCATCAATATTAAGGGCCTTCATGCTGCAGTGGTTGAGGCAGAGGAAAATCATAACAAGAAACCAATCGATATTAGCCAACAAATAAAAGAAGCCATGAAGGAATTATAATATCTTCAACAGCAACTAGATGTTGTTCTTAACAATATTGAGAAACAGAATCAGAAATTAGGAGAAACCCAATTAGAGGGGATAAATGCCATTTTAATGGCTAAGGAAGCACTTCGTCAGGCAGAGGAGGCTGGAGTTTCTCAACTATCCCAACTTCAATAGGCAGTTGATAGAGCTTACAAAGAGATCCAAAAAATGAAAAGTCATGTTGTGAGTTTATTCTGAAACATTATAGAGAGGATCCATTTTTTGTATAGCCCTATATTTTCATATAAATGAACGAAATTTTGTTTTCAATCATATAAATCTTCATTCTAGTTTTTCATGATAGCAATATGAAGGGTAAATGATGATACTTATTCCTTTATATTAAACAACCATTATTTATAACAATAAGAATGAAGTGCTAAAATTTTTTCTTATTAAGACAAGGAACCAAATAAGAATAATTTGACTGTTTCTAGGGTCATATAGATAACCCTACAAATTTTGTGTCTTTTTACCTTTTATATTCCTAAATATTACCTAAATCATACAAAAAATTTATATTTAGTGAGCTGGGACTCGACCTTTGTTTAGAGTTCTCCTTGTAAGTTCTCAATCTAATGAGTACTAAGTCTTTTTTTTCTGGCAGTTTTAAGTCATGCAGTGAGGACATGGGTTCTTTGCAGTTTTAAGTCATGCAGTGAGGACCTGGGTACTGTGCAGTTTTAAGTCATGCAGTGAGGACATGGATACTGTGCAGTTTTAAGTCATGTAGTGGGGACATGGATACTATGCAGTTCTAGGTAATGTAGTGAGGACATGGGTGTGCTGTAATTTATGGTCTTTAGCTCTAACCAAAAGTACGAAATTCTCCCCATTTCTTGATAATTTGTTTGGAAATATACTATTATATTCAGGTATGAAAGGGAAAATTGTAAACTGTGATTTGAAAATTTCGGAAAATGTGGAATGGTATGGAAAAAGGGCTAGAAGCATTAGAGGAAGTCTTTTCTAAGAAAGAATTTAACATTACTTGAAAAACCTGTTATGGGGGATGTATTATGAAAGGCCAACTAGGGAATATGATACATAGTCAAATAGTGGAATCTTTTTACTGACAAGCCTGTTATGTAAGAAACATATGCAAGGCCACCTAAGGGCACATGCTGCATATTCAGGCAATAGAGCTCTCAGAAGTTTGACATTCTATTGCTAAAAGTCAAAGAATGTTTATGGAGATTCAAATTTTACAAATCATATAGTTTTGTTTATGGAGAAAGGTACCTAAATATTGAAAGGGTATTTCCAATCAAGACATCCAAAGAATCAGAGGAATAAGGATTTTACAAAGGTTTGACCCAAATGTAAAAGATATGGTGTCTGTAGTTTCAGGTCATATAATTATGACCAGAAATGGAAACGATATATAACATGTCCCCAAGTGATTTGAAGATTATTTCATAATGTATCGAGCACATGATAAGGGAAATGTATAAACCATGGTCTTGATGACTTCCATATTGTGAGAAAGATAATGGGAAAATTATAATTGAATGAATGTTTTAAAATACAGATACTTGTATATAGTCATCAAAGATTGAAGGGGACAAAGGTACTATAACCAAGAATGAAGTTACCATTATTTTACAAACCCATGATGGGGGGTGTATTATTCAGGGCCAACTGGGGCATATGCTCCATAACAAAATAGTGGCATCTTTTGGCTGACATGACTATTATGTAGGCAACTTATCCAAGGCCACCTAAGGGCATGTCCTGCATAGTCAGGCAAAAGAGATCTCAGATATTGAAAACCTTGTAACCAGAAACTGTAAGAAAGATTATGAAAATATGAAAGAAAATTTTAAGATTAAGAGTCTGAGATATGGGAGGGTGTTATGCCCAATGTATATGAGAAATATTTGAATCAATATTCGCCATGAAGTTTATGTCCTTTACATAGATCTGGCTCATATGTAAAATGTAATCTTTCTTTATTTCCTTTGAATTAATACGGTACTGTGCAGTTTTAAGTCATGAACTAATGGCATTATACTATGGAGTTTCTCATCATGGAGTAAGGATATTTGTAACTCCCTAAGAAATTAATACACCTTATATAAAGAAACCATTTACTCGACTCCCAATCCCATGTGAGCTATGGTCGGTGTGAGAAACAAGGAGCAGTAAGGGTTTCTTTTATAATGAATTGGTGATACAAATAAAGAATAGGGGTATTATATTTTCATTCCGTGTAATGTCATGAGTTAAGGAAAACAAACTGATATGAAAGGAAAGAAATATTTGCACTGGATTAAGGGATAAAACACAAGAATCAATATATGTATTGCTGGGGAAAGAATCAAGTCATACATAGTTTTTCTTGAAAACATTCCATATGCTGATTTGAATTTTTTATACAAGAATTAAAGGGGGGTTTTATTGTGTTTGGGCCCAAAATTGGAGATCTAGGCATCTCTATATATCTCAAAATATATGAGAATCAATCCATATGTAGTTATTGAAACGATCATTCCTCACGCTATGTTTGATATGAGGAATGAGGTTTTCGATATGTTCTGAAAGAATGATAAATCTTAAGACATGAAATGGTATAAGGACCAAATCATATATCGTAAGGAATTACTCTGTATAGATATGATTCATATACAGGAGGAGAAAAGAAAATAATAAAATTTTGTGGTTGTGGCTGGGCCCAGAATTGGAGATTCAGGCATCTCTACGTATCTCATTGAAAATGAGAATCAAGACACACGTAGTTATTGAAACTTGGTGTCTATGAAGATCTGACTCTGACATAGGAAAGAGAGGGACTCATGTACTACTAAGGAGTATTGATGATGTCAATGACGTTTGCTTATGGAAACATCTAATTTCTTATAGAGAAAACATTAGTTTACAAATAATGTCATGCAATTTAACATCATTCCACAAGGATTACAATGCTTGCACTTTAACATAATGCAACATGGATGCTTATGTTTGTTATGCAGTTTAATGTCTTGAAACTAGGACATGGGGGATGTGCAGTTTAAAGTCCTGTAGTGAGGACTAATGTGCATAATTAAACAAAGTATTTCTTCAAGAATCTCACATTTTTTGGAGATGTAATGAGTTATCCATCCATTGAGATTAAAGCATAAGCACCATTTGAATAGACCTTATGTATGGAATAAGGTCCTTCCCATTTTGGTTCAGGTTTTGGAGGTTTCTTTCCCGGTATTATTGGAGTCCTAAGGACTACTACCAATTCCCCTTGAAGAAATGAATGATGAAGAACATTCTTATTAAAATCTCACGCTATTCGGTTTGATAGACTTCTATATGATGCAAAGTATGCATGCCTTTCTCATCTAATAATTCCAAATCATTAAACCATTTCTGATATCTTTTATCTGTAGATAACTAATCACATATTGCAACTCTAAGTGAAGGAAATTGTATTTTAATTGTAAAAACTGCTTCAGTTCCATATACCAATGAATAAGGTGGTGCTTGGGTGCCAGTAAAGATAGTTGTCTGATAAGCCCATAAAGTATTCAAAAGTTTATCAGTCCATGATTTCTTATCTTTATCCACCATCTTCTGGAATATATTTGATATGGTTTTATTTAAAGCCTATATATATCCATTGGCAGCCACATGATAGCTAGATGAATGTTTGGATTTGATATTATATTCTTGATATAACTTTTTTACTTCAGCAGAACACAAATTGGTGCCATTATCCGTCAAAATAGTATGAGGGACGCCAAATCTGGTGATGATATTAGTTTTGACAAAACTAATGATGATTTTAGCTCCAACTTCTTGGATAGGTATTGCTTCAGCCCATTTAGAGAAGAAATCGGTAGTAGTGATAATATACTTGAACTTCTTAGCCGTGGCTGGACGATAAGGCCCTACTACATCCATTCCCCATGTGGCAAATGGCCAGGTGTATTTAGCTGTATGTAGTAACTCTGGGGGATGATGAATGAAGTTGGCATGCACTTGATAGGGATGAGATTTTTTTGTGAAGTCTGTACAATCCTGTGTCATTGAAGGCCAAAAGTATCCAAGCCTTCGCAAATTGTCGGAGAGTCTATGCCCAATTTGGTGGGCACCACAAGCTCCTGAATGGACTTCTTTCATGATAGTCGCAGTCTTTTCTCCATCAATACATCTAAAGAGAATTCCATCAAATCCTTGCTTTTAAAGGATATTTTGGTGGTTTGGACAATCATAAAGAATAAAATTAGCCGCTCATCACCGGATCTTCTCCTTCTCAGCCCCATTTGGTGAAAGTATTCTACATTGAAGATATTCCATGGTGGATGTTATCCATCCTGTGGTATGACCATACGGTTTAGAAATTGGGAAAATTTACTTAATTTCCTCCTTTATGGTTTGAAAAAAGGTGAAACCATATGGCGATGGGTCATTCTGATAGCTGTCTCATCCTGATTTGGATCTTCCAAGGTTGTAGATGCATTAGCCAGTGCATCTGCTTGGGCATTTTGTGATCGCGGGACATAGGACAATGTTGTCTCTGAGGGAAATTCATCCATTAATTCTATAACGCAATAACACAAAGGTATTAATTATTTTTTTGATATATTATTACCAATTTATTTTTTTGATTACCAATTCTGAATCACCTTTTACCATTAAATGATCCATTCTCACCTGAAGGGACAATTTGAAACCTGAGATGAGAGCATGAAATTGTACTTCACTGTTGTTACCACCTTATGATAATAAGAAAGAATAAGGCTATACTGCCTTTTCAAGGGAAATAAGGACTATTCCTAATCCAACCTTGTTGAGTTTAGGATTCTCCAGTGTCTTCCCTGTTGAACTTGTATAACCACCATCAAAATACATTTCCCATGTTTGAGAATTATCTTGAATAGAGAATACCTCTTCATCAGGAAGTTCAGTGTTAAATGATGTATCTTCCGCGGATGGATGTAAAGTAAAGAACTCAGCTAGGGCTTTGCCCTTTATTGCCTTTTGAGGCACAAAATGGATATCAAACTGTTGCAAAATAACTGCCCACCATGCTAGACTTCCTGTTAGCATAGGACGGCTGAGGATAAATTTGAGTGGGTTAATACAAGATACCAATTGGACCTCATGATGTTGTAGGTAATGTCTCAATTTTGGAACAGCAAATATTAATGCCAAGCAACACTTCTCAATACTTGAATACCGAGTTTCCACATCAAGCATAGTATGAATAAGATAATAAAGGCTATTTTCATTTCCATCATCATTCTTTTGGGCGAGGAAGGCACCTAGTGATCGCTCTGGAGCTGTCACGTAAAGAATGAGTGGTCTTCCTTCAACAGGTGGCATCAATACTGGTGGACTGAAGAGATATTTCTTGATTATATCAAATACTTCTTGGCAATCCTCAGTGCATTAATAAGTGACTCCTTTCTTCATTAATCTAGTGAAAGGAAAAAAAATTGCCTGCCAAATAGGCGATAAAGTTCCTAATATAGGCAAAGTGTCTTTGAAGTGCTATCCATTCATTCAAATTTCGAGGAGGTGACATGCCAAATATTGATTTTTTTCTCAGGATCAACTTCGATACCACGATGGTGTACAACGAATTCATGGAATTTTATGAGGTTACCCCGAAATCACATTTTAAGGGGTTCATCTTCAAATTATGTTGCCGAAGTTTGCAAAAAATGGTTTCGAAATTAGCCAAGTCATTAGAACATTGTTTGGATTTGAGTACCAAATCATTCACATAACATTCAACAAATTTCCCTAAGAAGGGTTTGAAGATATGGTGCATGGCACATTGATATGTCGTGCCTGCATTCTTTAAGCCAAAGGGAATTACCCGATAGAAAAACACCCCTTGAGGATCTCTAATGGATATAGATTCTTTATCCTCTAGGGATATTCAAATTTTATTATACCCAAAATATCCATCCATGATGGAAAGTGTTTCATAGATAGTAGTTTCATCAATTAGAAGTTCTGTAATCAGGACTGGAAAATCATCTTTAGGACAATGCCAGTTAAGATCCTTGAAATCAATGTAGAATATAATTTTCCCATTCTTCTTTTACACTGGGAAAATATTTACCAGCCATTTGGGATAAAGAACTTCCCCGACCATGTTAGCCTTTATAAGCTCTTTATCTTCAGCTTCAATTTTAGAGTTGTGAGTTGGTTGTGTTCTCCGTGCTGCTTGCTTGAACACTCAATGTTCATCTAGAAAACCCAAATGATGGGTGGATACATCAGGATTAATACCTGGAATTTCCATATAATTCCAATAAAATATATCTCTATTTTGCATTAGAAAGTAAGTATACACCTCTTGTTCTTCAGAGGTCATGGTCACACTAATTAAGGTGGGGTGTGGATCTTCTCCTCTACCTAGATTTATTTCACTGAGTTAATCCATAGTGGTAGAAACACCTTCTTCAAATGATAGAGGATCATCCCCAAGATCTTACAATTATTCTTCATTATGTTCCACTTCTTCTGTTTCCATTTTCATGGTAGATGACAAGGCAACACTCCTAAAGTTAGGGGATGAATCAGTATTCGAATATCATGATGAAGAAGCCACCACATCTGACCCTACTGATGATGAAGGGTATTCCTGTGGTGAAGAGGGACTGATGGATTGAGAATCAACATCTTTGTCTCCCTCTAATATTGCTATAATTTCTTCTATTCTGATTAACGAATTAGAGGATCTTTGTAGATCAGTAGATGAAATAAAAACATCTCCATTCAAGCTTCCATCATTTCTTAATGCATCAATAATTTCTCCCATGTTATCAGGCTCAATTGCCGTAATTGACATTATGAGAATTATTGAATGAGTGCATGGATTTGGATTTACCCTTTCAACTTGATTGATGGGTAGAACATAATCTATACTCAAATGCATGAATTGATTTGATGGAATTTTTTCTAGTCCATTTGGTGCATTAACTCTGGTAATTTCTTAGGTCACGGGCATCATTCCTTTTGTGTGATAAAACTATGCCTCAATATATTGAGATTCACATGTTTTTAACAGAGCCTTGTCACCATAAAATGATTCGATTTGACCATTGAAATAGTATTTTAGACATCAGTGGTATGGTGAAGGTATGGCTGCATGTTGATTCAACTAAGGCCTTCCAAGAAGAATATTGAAGGCTGTTTCCTGACGAACAACCATGAAATATGAATTAGACACAAGATATCCAAACTGAGTTCTAAGTGCTATTTTTTCCGGAGGTTCTTGTTCATTCTTGTCATATCGTTGCAACATTAAAGTTGAAGGAGACATGTCAGATTCTGTCAGTCCCGATCGACGAAGTGAACGAACGAGAACGAGGTTGACTCCGAAGCCATTATCAATAAAGAATTTTCGGATATCCATGTCATTGACCTCACCAGAAAAATACAAAGGTCTGATGTGTCCATGTACCAAATGGACTTCATCTTCATCTGTAAAAGATATGACTGCATGTCATTCTGTAAAATCATTCTCTATATGGTAAACCTCAGTAGCAACAATTTCAGTTTCAAATTATTTAGGACTTAACAAGGCCTCAATGAGTGCTTCTTGAATATATTTTGACAGATTAAAAACATCCAAAATTGATAACATGGCCGGTACTTGGGACAATTGTTTCAATACATCATACTTTTGATCTAGAGGTTTGCGTTTCCTAGCATGGAGATGTGGTTTTGTAGGTGATTTGGATGTTTATGCTTCTATTGTAGATGTGTTCTGTGTTGAAACAGAAGTGGGAAATACCACTAACTTTGGAAAATTAGACTGACTAAATCTATTCATCTAATAAGAAGAATATGGTGGAGCTTCTAATCGGTCCTCCAGAATAATTTTTCCAGAACTAAATTTGTTTTTCATGGAATAAACCCCTTGTTCTTGTTGAGATCACAAAAGATCTCTTCCATGAGTTTTTTCCACATATATGGTTTGAGTAGGGGTAGAATTAAAATGATGGTTTCTGGAATTCCCATGTCTTCCCCTATATCCTTGAGCTTGGCATATTCCTCTAGCCCCCCAAATAGGCACAACTAATTCCAGCTCAACAAAATTAGAATCACCATTGGCATAAGGATCTGTTAAATGGATAACATTAACTGAACCAAAGATCAATTCATCATCTAATGAGGATTCTTCCAGATAGATTACTTCTGGTTGTATCGTTTGGTGGGGTTCTGCCCATGATTTTGAGACAGATGGCCTGAAATATTCCAAGGTTAAGGACAACGTTGGCCTTGATGCGAGATCATTATCTTCTGACTGCTCTTTACCCTTAGGACCACCTTGTTTCTTTGAGGAACGAACCTTTGATGAGGATAATGTTTTTATGGAAGGACTGGTAGAAGACACAATTGGTTGTTTCAACTGTGTTTGTAAAATAGAATGAGTTCGGTTGATTGTTTTCCTGATCATCCAATCATCATATTTTTCCACATTTTTACTCTTAACCTCTTTATATTCTCCATCTTCTTTCAGATTGGTGGCAGTAACACATACTACATGAGCTGATGAACTTTTCAATTTTACATGTGTAGATTCTACCATATTTTTCAAAACGTCTTTGAAAACAAAGCACTCCTGAATGGGGTGTCCCAACATCTGATGAAAGGGACAATAAATAGGATGATCATCATCTTCGTCTTTATTTGGATTCTTCGGCCTTGGAAACTGAACAAAATTGTTTTCTAAGGCTGAGATGAATTAGCCAGGAACTTGATCATTTAGGAAAGAATAGATTTTATTCTTTAATTCCTCAAAATTTTTCCGCCATTGATTTCTTTGATCATCTTGAAGAGGTGGTCGTTGCTGTTGATGCTCAGGAAGTGGAGCCCTTCGGTATGATGAAGGTATTGAGGTTGAAGTAGGTATAAGTACATGTTTGAGTGTAATTTTAGCAGCTTCTTCCTTTCTTATTCTCCTTCCCAGAACTGATGGAATTAAACATGTTTTAGCCCTAGTATCTATAATAGAGTCTTCTATTTATTGAGCTATTGAAGTAAGGTCTCGAAACCCTCTTATGTATTCCACAGGGATAAATAGTGGGCGTAATTCATCACGCAGATTTTCCATACAGATTGGCAGCAACACTTCTTGAGGGAGTGATAAACTTAAGAAATATGTTAATCCCTTCATGCGAGCAATGAAATCCTAATCTCTTTCATTTTACCTTTTTTTACAATTGGTAAGATCAGAAACTGTCATCTTTGGTTGTGTTGAACTAAATTGAAGAAGGAATTTATGACGGAGATCTTCCCACAAAGTAATTGATTGAGATTTCAAACTTGTATACCAGACAAAAGCAGGTCCTTGTAATGACTGCACAAACACCTGAGCTAAAGTTCTTCCTGTTGTTGAGGATTTCCCATCATAGGATCAAAATGAGAAACAAAATGTTTTAATTATTGTTCTGGATCTCCCGAACCATTAAAAATTGAGAATGTGGTATTCTCAAAATTTGATGGGGGAGGAATTGCATCCACCCATTTAGGGTAAGCTCGCTTTTTTGGTTGAACCGGTGCACGTTGTTCCTCTATATGTTCCAATCGAGTTTTTAATGCCACAAATGTGTTCATAAGCAGTTGGGGAATATCTGCATGAGCTGGATTCTGTGTAGGTATTGCAACTGGAACTTGAGTCGATGCAATAACTGGTAAGACCACTTATGGTGGTGCTGATATCTATCTTGGATAACCCACCGAAATAGGTCTATCATAATGTACATGATCATGTATTTACTGTGTTCCCAATGGAGGGAATTCATTATCTGCATCTATAGTTACTAAAAATCATCTTTTCTGAGGAGCTCCTACAAGATTTCTAAGTTGAGGACATTTATAGGGATACCGTCTATCAGAAATGCTGTTTCTAAGTATCTTCGTGTTGAGTATTTTCAACTCCTTCATGTACACTTCTTGTTGTGCAAGTCTATCTTCAAGTGAAAGAGATTGAACTTCTCCAGTGGAAAAGTGAGATGAAATCTGACTTTTTTCCTTTCCCCTTGTTGGAGGCCTTCCATAGTGGGGGGAGTTGGTTATTTGAAGGCATACCTAGATTCTGGGTAAGCCTTTGATTTCAGGTACACACTCCTTCTTCAGTTTCCTCAGTGTGTACCACATTGTAGAAAAGAACTTCATCTTCTCATTCCCCGGAAGTAGACTTATTTTTTGAAGGATCTTCTGAAATTGTATTTATAACATTCACTGATTCATAACACATTAATTAAATTCTGTCAGTGTTTCTGGTAGATCACCTCCCTTTTTGTCTTTTACAAAACTCTGTTCTTCTATATGAAGAAATCCCGAGAACTGTTCGATGGATAGTAACATGAAGGGAATAATTGGATAGTTTAGCTATACACTTTCCTTGTGGTTTCTTCCATAATTGGGAGAAAAATGACTTCCGTTGAGGAGGGTATTGAAGCTGTGGAATATCCCCCAGCCTTATAGGATGGGTTTGATCATGTTCTTGTTCTTCAAATCTTTGAACATTGTTTAATGAATTTTATGGTTTCATTAAATGAGCCCCCATCCTGGAAAGTTGCGGTGATTCTTGAACTACAATCGCTAAAATTCATTCAACTGCTCTTATGATTTTGCGGATTCTGGTTCAAACATTAGCTGGATGCATCATCGGACAATTACTTAAATCACATGTTTCAGAAGATCGCTATGCTATTTCGGACATTTTCATCCTCTGACGCCTGAAATCTTCTAAACGGGATACCTGCTCAAGATTCTCAGAGGCTTGATGTAGAAGTAGTTCAACAATTTCTTTTCTTTGGGCCTGATTCTGATGAGAACTTGTTGATGCTTATTCTTGAGCGTATATTTGATTACACACAAAACCTTTTGACTTTAGTCAGCCTTGGGAAATAACATTTCATGAAAGCACTTTGGGTGGGCTTTGCTTATTTGGAAGTGCAGTGAAATACAATGCTCTATATGCACCCCATCCTCTAATGTGAACATTATATGGGGAATCCGAAATTAATTGGAATAGCCTCTTTAGATTATTGAGACATGCACGCTGAAGTGTTCTATGTTTTTTTTCAACCCTTGGATGTTGGGAAACTGAAAGAGATTCCAAGTCAATTTGGCACTGTAATCCTTCTATTACCTTTATATGATTTTGATATTCATCATATGGTAATACTTTAGTTTTCAAATGACGAAGAGTTTTTTCATAAGTTGATAAATATTTCAAGAATTCAATATTCTGTCATCAATTTTGGAATATCAAACTATGAATTTGCTGAAGGCCAGAACATGACTGGTATTTCTCCTTTAGCTAATTGTTTCCTCATGTTCAACACATCTTCATCATCTTCTACTAGAGGTTTCCCCACATGGTATGACCAAAGTCGATGCTCTAAATTTGAGGATAAATGACCCAAGGGTGGTTCAGAGAATGATCGTTCCCTTAAGATGTCTTCTGACTGAGAAAGTGTTTCACCTGTCAATGACAAGGCATCAGACATGATTGGCCCGGTTTTTGCAAGTGTCTCGAGATAGGAGGGATTTCTTGTTGCTACATTGTCAATTATAGAATTTTTTTGATAATGCGAAATACTACTGTGGAGAGGACTTTTTCAGCGAATGCCATTATAGGGAGGATCACCATGATGGATAATAACAAGGAACAAATCTTTTTCCCCATGGTCTTCTGGCCACACGGAGGGTTTCTGTGGCTCTCATAAAAAGATAGACACTCAATATTGACTGAATTTTCATGAAGCAAGCCTTCATGATGAAGTGTTCGGTGAGAAACCTCAGAATAACAATTACCACTCCCAAAATTTGGTAATGGGAAGGTAGGATATTGAGCAGCAACAAATAAGTGTCTGAGGGCTTCAAGAAATCCAGCATTAAGAGGAGTTAAATTATAGCTTGCCTCTTGATTTTCCAATGGTATTTGGTGAGATTAATTCTTGGATGTTCTTTTATACTTAGTTGGGGTCACTTTCTGGGAAAAGTGGTTATCATGGGCAGGTATATGTGCTTGTCTTGGATTACTTACCAGAAAAGACCAGTTTCCACCAATTGGAATGTGTGTATGTTCCTGATCTTGTTGTCCGTATGATATGGGGGAGTATGCCCCATGACCCTCTTGGACTGAAACAGAGGCGTGTATCTTATCTAGGATGGCATGTCGATGTGTCACCCCATGTGGGGGGACAAATTAATATGTCTGTTCCCCTGATACTGCTGAAGTAGTTGTTAAAATATACTGACATGCTTCTAGAATATGGGTAGCGATATGAGTCTGCCCTTTCCCCATTGACAAGATGTGTTTAGTGAATTCAGTGGTCAGAATGGGAATATACGTCCATTCCGTATCTAGAGTAGGCGTATGTGCCATCTCTTGTCCTCCTTTTCCTGTCAATGGATATTGGCAGTTCTTATGCATAGGGGTAGAGAGTTGAGTCTGCTACAAATTCGTCGTCAGAGCTTTCCGACTGACTTCTCTGGGTGCTACCAAACGAGACTGTTGGAAAAATTCATGAACATTGGAAGGTGTATGTGCCTGCTGGATATTCTTTATCAAGTATGGTTGATGGGTTTCCTTCAATACTGGAAGACGAGATTGCTGACAGAATTGGTGATTGTAAACATGTGTATGTTCTTGCTTACTAGTTTCCACCATATTATATTGGTGTGTTTATTTAAATGCAGTCAGACGAGCCTGCTGACTAGATGATAACTTTTAAACAGGTGTATGTGCCTGTTCACGGTACTACACAGGGTTTACCTTGTGGGATTGGTGGGTTGCTGTCAGACGAGACTGCTCAGCAACAAAATTAGAACGAACGGGTGCATGTTCCTGCTCGTTGTTTGCCATCAAGTTTGATCGATGGACTTCTCCAGGGGAGGTAGATGTGAGAACCTGCTTCATGTTAACCTGAAGTTGTCCCTGGTGGGTTTTCTTGCATGCCCGGGTCTGAGAGACCTAGGCCAAATGTCCAGAGGCAACACCCCCATCAAGTTTGGGATACACTACCGCATAATTCAGGCGGTGATTGCTGGTCGGATTCCACAGGAATGACTCTTTTATTTTTGAATTGAGGCCTTGAGTGACCTATTGATCCACCTCCCTATAGTATGGGAGGGATTGATGGTTGCGTTCTGGGGATAAAGACCTGAAACGGTTGGAGATGGATGTTGGAACCGTTTTCTTTTAGTCATCAATATGATGATACTGGTTTTTAAGCCACTTAGTGGGGCACTCTGTAATTTATTATCATCCAGGGAGACGAAAGATTGTTTTAATCTTGGGATCGTACTCATAAAATAAGCTACCTACATATTCTTGTGAAAGGAATCAGAACCCTAATAGTTCGGTGCCACTTAATAGGACACCTCATACCTTTTAAGGTCATGTGATTAGGACCTCCAAGCGGAAGGTGCTTTGTTGAAACTAAGTGTGGGACTTAGGTTGAAGTAGCCCAAGGATCTTTGGAAAGGATATAGGTTTCCAAGTAGGATGAGACCCTATTGGGAATATGTCCCAAAGAGAATAGGGTTGATTTTAAGTGTCGTGTTTGAACCTCAAGGAGGCTTCCTACGTATCCCATATGGATGGAAATCAGAGCTCATGTAGTTCGATGAATCTTGTAGGAGAGTATAGTCAATAGAAAAGATGGGTTTTGGATTACTTCCTGAAAAAGGACCACTTGCTGATATGAGGATTTAATTTGGGGATTATTTCATAAGGAGGATACCCAAATAGGGGGAATTAAGGTTGGATTCATGAAGATTATATCAAGTGAGTTCATGCCCTGATAGGGATTCCTATGTATCCTTGTTTGAATAGGAATCAAAGTTCTTGTAGTTCCTTCAGTGAGTGTTTGTGCACATGTTGCAACCATCACATATCTCTAAGCCCACGTGAGTAATGCGCGCTGTGAGAAACATGAGGATGTGAAATATTCAACAATAACACTTCACACTTCTCCTCCTCCACTGATGGAAGAGGGTGCGTCGACCGTGGAAGAGGGATGGGCGATGTGCCATCCGTCAGTTCTATTTAAATTGGACAAGGGTCCAATGTAAAGAAGAAGGGGTGAAGGTGAGGGGCTTATACGAAGATAGATGCCCTGAAATTGGTTCTGGTAGGGGAGGGAGACATTTCCTATACTTTCATGGAATGTCAAGTGTGAAGTGTACCTTCCCAACTGGAGAACTGAGGTCCCGGGTCACCTCTTTGAAAAGGGCAAGGTCGAAATCCCACCATCTTCCACACTGGGAACTTCCCAAAACTATTTCTGGGAACAAATTCCATGTGAAATTAGATATAATAACCATCAAACATCCCAGGATTCTTAACCCCATTGTGAAACATATGTGGGAAACCTCTGACTGTGGAAATACAAACCCATATTGGAGACACACTTATGTGCCGTACCCAAAGGTCGGAGAAGTCAGATGGTTTTGGGGGAGGATTAAACTTAGCCCTTTTCGAATAATGGAACCAAGGAAAGAGATACCCCACCATGAAAGGCTTTAAATAATGGTATTTGAACTAGTAGCATAGGTACCTTGCGCAGGTGTGCCGCGTTGGTACCTCATGTAACCCTATTGTGCAGGTATGGTGCACAGGTGTGCCACATAGGTATAGATCATTGGTATAGATGAGGACTTAATAGAATGTGAAGACAATAAAAACATTCCTATCCCCTTTAATTATCCCTTATTTTGTATTTTAGAGAATTACCTGAGACAATTTGAGAGATCTAGGCGAATGATCTATGCAATGGGAACTTCAGAGAATCTTTCACTTTTTATTTCAGTTCGAAAATGAGGAGCCCAAGGTTCCTATTTATAGGCATGGATTTTTTGGACGAATAAACATTGGCCGTATAGGTATCCTGCGTAGCTCCACCGTGCAAGTGATCCAAATAGAAGCATCCCAAATATTCTCACATGTATCTCAGACACATAGCTATTTCGCGAAGGTCATCTGTGTAGCTCTCTCACGAAGCTCGACCGCGTAGCTCACTCGCGAAGTTGCTGGATGTTAGTACATTGTGTAGATCTTGGGAGTATTTTTTGATGGTTCCCTTGTCATCTTTGAAATTTTTTAAGTATTGTAAACAATATGTTTCATAAAAAGTCATATAGGGGTGGACTTAGTAGTGTTTTTATGTATCCTTGGATGTGGTGAAGTGAAACTACATTTGGTTCATCATATCATGTATGATGAGGGTGTTTCCATTATTTAACTTGTTTTCCTGGGGTAAAATCTTGTGTATTATTGCTTAATGTATGGATAATGGAAGTGTATCCTATTTATTTAAAAATTAGGAATGATGAGTAGTATCAAATTCCAATTAATGGATTCGTAGTTGGTAGATAATTATAGGAACTTCTCAGCAACATTGAGCCTTATAGCGAGGGGTTCATAATGACTATTATTGTTACAGGTTGTGAAATTTAGAGGGAACTAGAATTTTGGTTTCAAATTAGGTTTAGTATTGATCCCCAATAATTAAACATACATTATTTCATAATTCATAACAAACTTTTCAAACATATACAAACATAGGATCTATAGGTACAATGTCGTTATAGAATTATATATAAATAAAATATTAAACGTAAATACTCCATTTTTATTTTAAACACCACATATTTCTTATAACTCCAAAGTGTCTACTAAAAATACATAGGTTATCCTAAGGAAAATACATAACGAGAAAGGTGAGCTAGAAATTCCTATAAAGGAAAAACAATTGAAAGAAATCATAACATGAGGGTCAGAGGCATAAAATGATATCATAAAGGTGTATAATCATAACAATGGATACATGGAATAAGGAAATTATTTCATAAACACATGAACATGTTTAAACAATATAAAATATGACATCATAAAATTAAGGAAGGAATAATCTTTTTTTATTGGTATAAAAATATGAAATACTAATAATACCATTTCTATCATTCTCTCAGGGATAAAAGAGATTTTATGTGGTATGAGTGTAAAAATATTTAGAAGTTGTGATAGAAAATATTATCTCTTTTTTTGGATTTTCTCCATTCGCCACCACCTTGAATAAAATTAACTTGGTATTTTGGAAATAAAAATATTCGAGGTCTTAGGGAGAGGATTTACCATAGACTGGGGTAGATTTTGGGTTATTTCTATTGGTATTTTTATGTTTGGAGTTGTGTATGTGGTTTCTTTTATAATTTAAGAGAAATAATTTTTTTGGAACATATAACCCTATATTATAAAGAGATCACATGATTCACATGGAATGTCATGAAAATGTAGATAATGAATGAGTGTTTCTAGGGGTTTGGTCAATAATTCCCAACCATACTTGTCCACACATGTTTTAAAAAACATTAAGTCAATTACTTGTAGATTTTTACTTTTACCATTTTCGGTTTTACTAAGGTAACTAATTTTTCCCTACGTAATTTATTTTTAATATTCATTAATAAATTTATATTTATGAGATAATTTAAACATAATGATTATAAATATTGAATCTAATTTATTAAATAAAACTTCTATGTGTAATAAAAAATAATTTAAACATTAGCGCATGTTATGCGCAAAAAACAATTTTTATAAAATGTGTATTTTTAGGCATATGTTTTATGTTTCTAATAAAAATTTAATTTTTTTGATTATTTTTAAATTATAATGTTTTTTATTATCCAAAAAAAATTTAATTAATTCTAAAATAAGTAAATAACATAATTGCACCATTTGAAAATTTTATTAAAAGAAAGAGATGAAAATATTTTTTGTTAAAACATTACTTAATTTTCTAAAATGTTAAAATATGTTTATATATCAACATAGTATTTTAAAATACATAATCTAAATTTAAAAAATATATATTTTATTTTAAAAAAATTTCTAAAAAATTCTTGGAATTCATGTAGAATAATTTCATAAAAGTTCATGTATTAGTAAATTCTGTATTTTTCACAATTCACCTAAACTAATTATTTTAAAAAGAGATAAAACAAAATTATGTTAAGATAATTTTGAAATTATAAATTAAAAAATAATGTTATATTTATATAATTAATATTCTAAAATTTAGTAATTTATCTTTGAAATGAAAATAAAAAATATAAATAATTTTTTTTGAAACAATGATGATTTTAAACGTATTCTTTAATTATTTCATGTAAATTTATAATTTCAAATGTGTTAATATGTTAGTACGTATATAATATTTTAGAGGTGTTAAATTTAATCTATACGGATGAAATATAAATTATATAATAAATAATTTATTGGAAAAATGATATTTTAATTTTATACTAAATACGCTTTAACAAATACAACTAAAAATAATTATTTTATATTTTAAAAATTAATTTTAAGACTCTATTGTTATTAAAATATTTATTTGAATTATATATATACATAAGATCATATTTTAGTATTTTTATTAATATTTTTATGTAATTTATAAAAATTTATGTATATATATATTTATAATATTTTGATATGATATTTTTATTTCATTATGAGTAATATTATTTTACATTTACTATTTACCAATACTTAACTTTAGTATATATATTAGATATGGGACAAAAAACCATATTTTCAATGACTATATTTGAATCGACCATATTTATTATTACCATATTTCATTCTTATATATAGACTTATTAATCATTCATCCATTCTAATATCACTTCACAAGGAACAACTATTTTTTCATATTATAAATTCTTCATAATACTTTCTCCTTTCTTGGTTCTCTTCCTCGTTATTGGTTTTTTGGCTATTTTTGATTCTTATGGTTGAATATAATGTAGGATATTTTATAGTCCTGAATATTTTATTCTCTTCTATATATTGTCCCATATTTGTTATCAACTTTTAATGTATATAATTTATCCATGGTGAGTGACAATAAAAGGTGTGTAGAACATAGTTTTATGTCTTTTTTCTATAATGTCCCACTTATGAAGGAGTAATGTGTATTTAGTTTGGTTCATATTTTTTAGGGATAATTTTCTAATAATATTAAAATACTTTTGAATGAATATTGAAAATATTTCTAAAATAATTGACATAAGTTTTAATAATAATAATAATAATAATAATAATGGATCTTAAAACCTGAGACGTTACATCCCCATTAAATAACTTGAATCCTCCCAATTTTATTTCTTACATACCAACATAAATAGTCTAAGGGAATATAAATTATATAGATGATGAATGATATAATTTCTAGAGAGATATAGACCATAAAAACATGGAAAACACATCTCTTTCGGAAGAATGTGATAATCTGTAATATTTAGTTTTCTCCAATTATTTGGGAAAAGAGTCTACCATTATTTGGTGTCAATACCAATACTAAATAATTTTTTTCTAGAGGGTGTTTTTTATTATACTTTCACTAATATAGGATCATAGGTTAATATGAAATATCTTTTCATTACACCATATAATTGTTAATCATAGTGGAGCGAACCATTCCATAACTAAAATCATGTTAAATTTGTCTAAATGGAGGAAAATTATATTTTCGTAGGGAATATTCATTTAATAATATACTTGGAAAAAATAATCACACCATTAAAAGATTTATTTGGTTTTAAAATCATTAAAGTGGTGATTTAATAAGCATATAAAACTTCTTATATATTTATTGTGATCATAGAATCAAACACCAAAAAGACATCATTAACTCTATATTGGATGGTGTGTGTACATTAAATATAAAGATCCACTTTGGGATTAGTTCATAAATACGAATTCCACTTTCCTCTAGGTAATATAGGTTTCTAATGCTCATAAACATGGTTAGTTGTTGGAATTTGGAATTGAGTTGGATAATTCCTAAGTTCCCCACTGTCGATATGTTAAATTGTTTATGTTATCATGGGATGGGTTCTGTTTTTTTCAATCATGTGATCCAAAATCTTCATTTTCAAACAACAGTTTGATGCATAGTGTCCCCATCTTCCATAAGGAAATAATATTATAGTCCCCTTGAGAAAATCCCCTTGGTTATTCATTCAAAATGTTTAACATAAATAAACTTATCTAGAGTCGTATGTACCATCTCTCTCATTATTATTCCAAATATAAAAACTCTGGATCTTTTGATCAGTTTATACTAGTGAGTTTATACAACTTGTCTAACAAAATTATTGCAAAAATCACCAGGGATAGAGTGTCCCCCTCATACATACCTTGATCATTCTTGGTTGGAAAAACATAAATTTGTTATGAATCGGAATACTCAATGAGAACTAGCATTGGAACAATAGATAATACAAGATATTAATTGGAAAGTGTTTGGATCTAATGTCATTGGTAATATTGACAACACTTAATATTATGATATTATTCCACATAACTTCATCAATAAGTTCATGCTACACCCAAGACTCTCCAAATGGTTCTATTATATTTTCTTACAATTTTATGATTATCCCTAGTTCTCCATTTATCTATGGAGGAAATGTATGGGATTCATAAAATATACCTGAGGCCTTTTTTAAGGAGATCCCATGTATCTTTCATTTTTCATTATTTCGCAAGACTCTCTCAGCAAAAACATATCTTTTTTCCATCTACTCAAGATTGATCCTCCCTTACAAAGGAAAGTATATAACCATTGTAATTTATTACTCATCTTATGATGATAACAAGCATTTATTAATAAAAATAAGATGAATGTTTATACAATTTATTAACAATATTGTGGAATATTGTGAGAGATAGAGTTTTCATCGAGTTAACTTGTCCATGTGTAGCATGTTCATAGCATTATATTATACTATTTTACATTCTTATAATATTATGGAGAGTAGGGGATTCAATTGTATTTATTTTCCCATATAATACCAGGGTTTCCCCATTTCTTATATAAGATTAAAATTTCATCACGTTAATAATTTTCTTCAAAGGATTATTAGGAATATCACTAACTAGAAAGAACATATTATGTCTTTTATGGAATGGATCACTCTCATCAATTCTGTTTTATCTTCCATGATCATTAATATTTTTTATATCAATAATATTTCCAAAGGAATCCTTAATACCATTGGGAGATTCCTAAATAGACTATAATTTAGCTACAAAGGCCACCTTTATACCCATGCACCAATCTCCAAATGTCAAACCTCGCCCACGAAAATATCCTTGTATCAGGTCAACAAAATATAAAAATGGGCTTGGAACACGCATTCTGTAGGTCTGATGCTAAAATATGATGGGTCAATCATGTATGGGAACATGGAAGTGGGGGGTGATCATCCTTGATTATATTGGATTATTTTCTTAGGTATATAGTGTCTCTTAGGGTGTTAGATCTTAACATAAATAAAACTCTTTCTAAGATGTCTCTCTGTTTATAAGAAAAGTATTATTAACTATTAATTGATTGAAATGGAACAATATTTAATTTCCAATTACATAAAGGTGACATGGTGTCTCACTGTTTAGTGTCTTTTGTTATTAGGGAATTAACAAAATATTCCCTCACTGGGAACTAATATCCTCTACCCCTCGCATGAAGGAAATAGATAAGAATACATTTTGACTATCATGGGATGTCCCGCCTTAGTTTATTTATACATTTACTTTATTATTATCTTTCAATCATGAATGTTAAATTATTATATATTGGGACACACAATACCTCTTTCACTTCAGGCCTCCATTACTCTCCATTTTTCTTTTGTTACTTTCTTTATTAATTATCTCATTTAAATAAAAATATATATGGAAGAAGAAATTTCCTGAGACCACAACCTTTACCATCCTAGGTTTACTATGTACTTCAATTTTGATTAAAATTTTAATCTTGTTTCATGATAGTTTTTTGGAATAATTACCATATTTCTCAGTCAATATCCCATTCAATGGGGTTCAACATTGAGGTAATAATCAAATTTTCCCTCCCAGCTTGGGTTAACCCAATTTATTATAGTTCCATCCATCACTAAAATAGAAAGGGTCAACATGAATGATAAAAATTTAACATCATATTGGGATTATCATAATCAATAACATAAAATTTATTCAAACATTAAACCTTGTAACCATTTAAAGTATCACATTATATTGTAATTACATTACTTCAACCTATATAAATCATAGTTTAATCTAGGTTACTTTAATATGGATTATCTTATATTAATCAACATACTCTTTTAAAGTAACTAAAAGTCAATCCTTCATATTAGTTTGTAAAGGGAATATGATTAACCAAATCATATCCCTAGAGAGTGTCTATCCAGGTGTGTAGTTAATCCTCTTTGTAATGAACCATGTAACACTTGAGTAAATACCCAAAACACCCTCTTTGGGGTTATTACACCTAGGTAAAACTATGTTAGACCTTGCATCCACTTTCCAATATCCAAACATGGATGTAATTTTAAGGAAAACTACACAATATGCACTTTAAAAAAAAATTACAATTTTTTACTATACATAGGATAGTACCATAGAGTAATAACTAGGGTTTTAAATATGGTTATATCATTATAATCTATAAAAATAACTATCCCTTACTTTGATACCCACTATAGTGACCCAAGACATGAACACATATTATTTCATAATACATAACATACTTTTGAAACAAATACGAGTCAAGGATCTATTGGTATAGTGTCTTTATATAATTATACATAAAAAATAATCTTAATAATAAAAACATAATCCTTATTTAAATATCCCACATAGTTCTTCTCTCTCCAATTGATCTTATAAAATAGAAAGCAATATCCTGAGGAAAATAGATAGGGTAAGGAGTGTGCAAGAAATCCCACTAAATTAATACACATGACTATAGAGAATAAAATGATAGTAAAGAGTAATAACATGATAAATTAAATATGATGATCATATGTGTTGAGGAATTTCATAATTAATTTTTTTAAGATGAAAAAATGAAAACAATATAAATCATGAAATCATTAACAAGTGTTAAGGGTAACACCAAAGACTGTCATCATAAAGTGGGAAATGTCCCATGGTGGAATATATTCACTCCCTAATCCATTTTTAACATCTAATTAGATATAAATATTTACACAATGAATAAAATTGATATATAATTATAGTCCCACATGTCACATTAATGAAAATCATATATATGTGTATCACATGAGGAATATATACCATACACAACTTATATTCCTGATTAAACCCAGGAGACAAGAAGTCTGTTTTCTAATTCTAGGAATAAATTAAGGATAAATAATAATTTTTTCCAATATAATAATAAATTAAATATTTTTAAAATTTCATAATTAAAAAATGGGAATATGTCTTGAACATGAAGTTTCAATGTGTAAATGCATATACCCGGGTATTTATAGAATAATAATTTTTCATTTCCATTAATATTTATGAATAATATATTAATATTATGTCAATTAGGAAACATTTTCCGATATCATACTCAATACTCAACAATGGGTTTCTTTGAAATCTTATATTCCACACAACTTTGAGTTATATCGAAAACTAATATAAGAATATTGTTATTTTAAATGGTAGTTAATGCCTAGTCGTTGTATTGGTTGGAATGAACAAAACTAACCATTTTATGATTAAACATGTTTTTTAAATGTTTTCACATTTATCCATTAAAATCTAGTGTCTTAAAATGATAATGATTCCAATTTTAAGCATAAATACTCTAACGTTTTTAAAAGGTTTCTTTATCACCTTTTGATGGATAACCCTATTTAAATATAGTTTTTTTCAATTTTAAAATTTCTATTGGGAAAAATAAACTTCTTATATAGAATCAGGACATCCAAATTTACATTGGGTGAAATTATGGTATTTTTCTGATAAAGTTCATTTTTAATTAATACTGGAAAAATACTGAATTTTAAGTCAAAATTGCTTTTATCTAAATTATTTATATAGTTATATTGTCATTTTAATTGGTTTTAAAGTTTAATTGGATAAAAATTTTATCATTTAATCTAATTTTGGTCATTGTTGGTAATTTAATTTGGAAATCAGACTTAAACACCAGTCAATATTTTGAAAACTTTTACTTCCTAAAAACACGTTTTTTTGGTTTTGACAATAGGAATTAATTTTAAATTAAGTCATGAAACTTCTGGGTTTTGAATTTGGAAAAATAGATTCCATATTTAGAATTAGGAGGTCCAAATTTTTTAAATTGGTACCTTTTATTTTTAAACATTATGAATAGTAACTACAGTAAATATTTTTTTTACCATGGTTAAAGTGTAAATATGGTAAATAAGGGTAAAAAATAATATTATAATAATATTAATCTATCCTAACATGTTTCCTAATACTATTGGATGAGATATGTCCTACCGTGGGCATCCTTGGGTAGATTTTGGGACCCCATGGAGCCACTTTGAGGGGAAAATGACATTTTATAAGAATTAATTTAAATTAAAGAAATATATAAACTAAACATGTATCGTTTACAAATTTTTTTTAAAGGGGTTATATGAGTTATCTCTTCGATTATAAAAAGTCATTATAAATCTAAAAAGATTTAATACATTGTGATATTTTATTTATAAATTTTAGACATCAAATAAATAAATATATTTATGACACAATGATAATGTAGTGATTGCCTTATTAATGAATGATATAATATACTATTATCTTTTTTTAGAAGTATTAAAACTACACTTATCCACACATCCATCTAATGGATACGAACATACCATTTCTGTGTACGGTGAACAACTGCCTCTGGAAATGATGATTGTTCAATTTCCCCTACCACCTGTCATGGTGGCCATTATGATGACTCTATATTTATATACTATAAATATTATATTTATATTATCTCTATCATTATGTTCCTCTTATTTAAATCATACCTTTATGATTTCCATAATGTGCACATATGATAGATTCATTTGAGGAAGTGCAGACTACCGCCCCCTCAATGTGATATAACTTATTCATGCCATACAAGGAACACATAAAGGATGAAATTAATGAACTTATGTAACATATATAAAATATGGTATTATATTAGAATTTTAATATACCTATGTATCTTTAAGTTTTCATTCCATTAAATATGATAAATAAATGAAAGTTGTGTCAATGCTTACGTACGACTTACTATCTCCATGAATAGTGCATTTCAATACTTATCTCCAAATGTTATGTAATATTATAAATACATATATATGCTGGATATATATGATATTTAAATCATTAATATCATTATGTATATAATTTAATTTTTACCACATAGATAATTTGTAATTATAACAAGTTCATTTTTGACCCAAGTACCGAATATCGACAAAATGACTAATATTAATTTAAAACAATTATGTACTGTTTATTACATGGTAATAAGTGATATAAAAGGAATAAAAAATAGTAAAAAGGTTCTGAAGAAAGTATAAATTAACTTATGTTTATTATTAAAGAATAATAAAGAAATATACATGAAGAATCAGACTCAAGGTAAGGGAACTTCTTAACCCAATTTCCATTATTTGGGTTAATTTTCTACTTTTTGATTATGTCGTTATATGACTATGTGTGAAATAACTTTTGATAGCCTATATTGTATTTATAATTTCATTATATTATCTAATAGTGAATACACATAATCTAACTATTTTATTTACAAAATGATTTTTGTAAGGGACTTTGTCTCAATCTCCTTTTAATAAAGGGTATTTTTGTTTATACATGTTCTTCTCTTATACAGTGTATAATTGTATACATTTATTTTAATTTCATTCAATGGTTTTCAAAATGAATATTTTGTTTTTTGAAGTGTTTTACTAAATGGAAAAGAGATTGATTCTATTCAACGTACATGGTGACAACGACCATTCTTCTACTGTGATTATTAGTTGATATTTTGGCTTCCTTAACAAGCCGTATTGTTTTTAAAAGGAAAATAAGTACCACATACATTTTTTATTTATTTTGGGTTTGAAAATGGTTTTGATAAATCATTGATTAATTCAATATCTTGAAATAATTTATTTTTATTGCAGTGTGGAAATGTTATCTTTCCATTATGCTTGATTTATGTGTTATGATTATGTTATTGTTATTGGAAATTGTTTATGTATATTGATGGTTCTGTGATAAACCTAGGGAAGGTGAGCCCAAGATAGATCTCCAATGCATTGGGTAACATGACAGAGGTAAACATTAATGTTTCTCCTAAGATATTTAGGAAATATACCGTGATGGGAATTACAAACGTAACTCCCTATGTAGCTGTGAAAGCTAAAATGTAAGTATTTTATGGATTCCACTAGTTACTATTATGATTTATTATTTCTATGTGTTATTCATAAATCTTATGATTTCATGAGGTATGTTAAATAGATTTTGTTTGTGATTGAAATGTGTGATTTCTCAAATTTGTATGTATTGATGGACTAATGTTTTTTCCATTATTTAATATAACGTACTGATATTTTTATACTAATCCCATGTTTTTTAAATTTTTTCATAGATTATAGGGAAGGGTAAGAGAAAGGAAGAATTAATGAAGATTTATATCAGGAAAATAATTCTTTTTTTCTTTAAGGATTATTATTATTGTGAATAAAATTGGATAGAGTAGAAGTGTATACATTGTAATTTTTGGGATTTAATGTAATAGTTTTGGAATAATTCTCAAAAAATATAAACCGAAAAATATCCTAAATTTCATATTCATGACTTAACTCAAGATTATGCAATGATTAAGTTTTTCACCTTATAGTTGGAATCAGATGTTGGTTTAGATAACTTTAGAGGTTAGGATGTTATGTAAGCATAAGTGACATGTTTTATAAAACCACATTGGTCAGTATATTAGAAAGATTCATTATTATTTTAGATAAATTTAATGAGTTTAAGATAACATGAATAAGTATATCTTAGTGTTTAATATCCTCAGAAGATAGTATATGATGATTTTATTGATATACTCATGATGAACTTTTTGATTTTAGTAAATGGATAGATCTTATAGGAACCAATGTAAGAATGGACGTAAAGGAAATTGTGGTGGTTTTATGAATAAGAAATATAATGAAATAAGAGTATCCATGATAACTCTTGAGGTTATTATTAACCAACTTTTTGGAGTCATGATTGACCAGTCTAACTTTGGTGATGTTTCTAAAGAATCATATATGCAAGAAATGAATCCATATGGAAGTTCAGGTAATAATCATAAAGGTAAGTATATTCAAAAAGCTATGTGTCATATATGTAGAAAGAAGCACCTAGGAAAATGTTTCAAATTGATGGGAAGATGTTATAGATGTGGTAATGAAGGTCATAAAGAAATAACTTACCATGGAAAAAGGACGCATTCAGTTGACTCAAGGAAAGTGAAAGATGTTATTTCAGAGGGATGAATTGAATGTTTTAAATGTGATGTGCATGGTCACTATGAAAATAGATGTCCTACAAAGATGGTTTTGTAATAGGATCACCACGACCATACAAATATATATTTTTCAATTCATAATACCATTATAATTTAGGATGAGGAAACTAGAATAACCTATGAAAGGTATGGATTACTTCTTAGCTGATGTTTTGATATTATTGAATATTAGGTTATGATTAATGATTTTTTTGAAGGACATAATTATTATGGAAAAAGTAAAAGAAATGGTTAAGGGATCATGAAGATTGCTGGATGATAAATAATTATTCATTTTTGAAATTTGAGAGTTATGTTATATATCTGGGTGATAAAATTTTTAAATGTATTAATTCTCTTCTGTTCATGGGAATACTTTGGAAGACTTTTCTCTTGTATGTGTAACCCTGATTTTTGTTATGTGAAAATTATCTTTCAGGAATAATTAACATTTTTGTGGATATAGTTATAATGAACCATTTGGGTTTATATTATCCTTGAATTTGAAGGAATTATGGGTTATTACTTTTTGGGATGTAAAATGAAAGGTATTAGATAAACCTCAAGTATAAAGTAGACTTTGTTTATTTTGGAAAAAATTATATTATTTTTGAAAGTGTTATAAGAAAGATATGGTTTTAGAAAAAGGAAAACTTATAGGATGGGTGATAACACGTCGCGTATGGTAAGTCCATTGGAATCGAACCCACAACCAAAGTGCGACTGGGATATATCGCTTACCACTAGCCTATGTGAAGTCCCTAGATAATATGACTTATTATTTAAAGTTAAATTATATTTTTAATCAAGAATAAGTTGATTTTGGGAAATTAATTCTAAACGAATGGATATATTTGGTATATGAAAATGATTTGGTGATTAAGTTATAAATGTTATTTTATAATACATTCTCTATTTTGGAAACCCAATATGCCTAATGAAAATAGAAGACTATGAGATGTTATTTGAGGAAAAATTGTTGAATTTAATTTCGGAAGAATATAATTTTTTATTGTGGAGATTTGTAGATTTGAGTTTTTTTGGAAATGATTAACCTATCTTGGAGATTATGTGATTAGGTTAATTACTTTTCAGTAGAGACTTTAAGAGTATTCGATATTTTTTGGAGATAAATATTAAGATTTATCCTATAAGACTATGTGATCCAATCCTTCGGAATTTTTGGTTTCAAACATAGTTTTGTATTATTTTGAAGAATTTAAGGACAATAGTTTATTGAATGGTATTTGTTGAACTTTGGGTATTGTTTGTTGGATTTTGGAGATTAAGAGTAGTATTTCTTTTTATAAAGGAATATCCTTTTTGGGGATTATCTAAACATGTACTAACCATTTTGGTTTTTGTTAATTTTTAAAGATAGGGGAAATATGTAGTTAAGCATTTTTAGATTATGTGATTCTCTTGAAGTTGATTCTAGAACTTCATATGTGACCAAGTAATATTTAACACTCATCGTTTGGAGAAAAGATGAGTTTGTGGTTATAATTTTTTAAGGATGAAACCATATTAAAAAATTAAGTATATTTCCTAATGTTCGTAGTGAATATCATAAAGAAATTCCTCATATTTTTTGAAAATGAACTTAAAACAAAAATTTTGTCCATTTAATTTTCCTACTGATAAATCAAAGACTGTTTAACCCATCACAAGTTTGTGATTTTCTAGTGGTTAACTTTATCCTGATCATGTTTTCTATCAATCTCCATAAGAACTTGACACTCAGATTCTCTTCCATATACACGTTTTACTGCATGGAATCCTAGTATATGTTATCTCAGGTGAAATTTTTACTTATCTTCATTTCTTAAAAAGTGATATTTTTATTGAATCATTTTTCTAATTTGGTCTTTCACTGAAGTTTCCATGCCCAATTTTAAAATTGTGGGGATGCAATTTCAAAAATGGGGGATGGATATAACAACCCCAGTATTTATAGAATAAAATTTTTTCATATCTATTAATATTTAGGAATATGATATTAATTTTTTGTTAATGAGGACACTTTATCTGATATCATACTCGACATGCAACAACGGGTTTCTTTGAAATCTTACGCTACACAAAACATTGAGTTATATCGAAAAATAATGTTAAATTATTATTTATTTAAATGGTAGTTAATGCCTAGACATTGTATTGGAAGGAATGAATAGAACTGACCATATTATGATTAAAAATGTTTGTTAAATTGTTTCACATTTATCCAATAAAATTTAGAGGCTTAAAATGAGAATTAGTGCAATTTTAAGCATAAATATTCTAATATTTTAAAAAGGTAGTTTTACAGCCTTTTGATAGAGAACCCTTTTTAAATATTGTTTTTGTCAGTTTTATATATTCCATTGGACAAAATAAACTTATTTTATATAAAAGGGACATCAAAATTTTATTTGGATAAAATTTTAGTATTTTTATGAAAAAGTTCATTTTTAATGCATAGTGAAAATACTGCATTTTAATTAAAAAATACCTTTTAATCTAATTTATTTATATAGTTAGATTGTCCTTTTAATTGTTTTTAATGTGAAATTGGATTATATATTTGTAATTTAATAAAATTTTGGTCATTTTATGTAATTTCACTTTGAAATTGGACATAAACACATGTCAATCTTTTGATAGTTTATACTTTTTAAAAACACACCTTTTGGTTTTCAAAATGAGAATTAATTTTAAATTAGTTTTTCGAAATTATTTATTTTGAATTTGAAAAGATGGATTACATATTTGGAATAAGGAGTTCTAAATTGGGTAAATAGATACTTTTTATTTTTAGACATTATGAATAGTAACTTCAATAATTATTTTTTCTACCATGGTTAAAGGGTAAATGCAGTAAATAAGGGACAAAAATAAAATTATAATAATATTAAACTACCCTAACGCATGTCCTAATACTATTGGATGAGATATTTACTACAATGGTCATCCTTGGGTCTATTTGTGGACCCCATTGAGCCACTATGATATGAACATCACATTTTATAAGAATTAATTTAAAGTAATGAAAAACATAACTTAAGCATGTATCTTTTACTAAAAGAAATTTATAATGGCTTATATAAGTGATATATTCGACTATAAAGAGTTATTAGAAAGATAAAAATATTTCTTATATCATTGTATTTTATTTAATATTTTTAGACCTAAAATAAAAAAAATATATTTATGACATAATGATGACATAGTGATTTCTTTATTAATGAATGATTCAAATAAATGAGATTATAATTTTTTTTAAAATATTTTAAAACTTTTTATTCCATATATATAACGACCCATACTTTACATACATTGTAAATACTTCAAAATTGTAGCATACTTATTACAATATATTACAAAACCATGAAAGGACCGTATAGGTATAGTGTCTTTAGAAACTGGGAACATAAATAACTGGTTCATAAAGCGTCTACACAGTCTCCCATTTATTTCATCATATCTATAGGCCCTTTTAAAAAATCATACTTAATAACCTTCTTCCTGACCTTGGGAAAGAAAACATACAAAAGGGTGAGCTCAAATGCTCAGTAAGGGTAAACAAAAGATATATCAAACATATCATATTTATAAGAACATAACATTTTGAAAATCTTATCCAGCAAAAGAGATCATAACATGTGATAAATCATAGAAGTGAAATGTCATCCCAATAATCATAACTAAAACATGAAGCATTGTGCAATACACACATAATCATAGAGAATCATTTCTTATTAGTCAAGACTCATTGCCAAGACTATCTTAGGGGACAAAGTCCATTTCTGAACCGAGTTCACTCCTCGTTTCAGTCATGTTTCACTGAACCGGTTTAACCTGCCATTCCAGCCATGTCTATCTCATGAGATATAAAATCTTCACCCAATGCATTGGAGGGCGATATAGGTCCCACCCATCTCATAATGATACCATTCTTATGTGTGCCACAAAATCATAAACCATACATCATAGCATAACCCATGTAATAAAAATGGGATTCTTAAACATCGTGACTTCATAAAACAATTCATATAAGATAAAGGAATTAATAAAAATAATTCCATCACAAAATAATCAAATCAATGTAATAATAGGGATAGAAACAGAACCCTTAATTATCTTATATGGAAAATAATTTTGATAAAACGCTTGAACTCCATTCTTGAGGAAAATATCCTTTCTTCTTCAAAAACACATTTCCTTTCATAACATGTCATAAAATTATAAACTAAAAGAAGTTGATTAAAAATAAACATGAAAACTTGTAAATGAAGCTTCTTTGAAATAATTTTTTAAAAATCCATTCATGCCGTATAAGTTAAAAAAAACATTCGTCTCGTACTTTTGTCGGAAAAGTCAAAAAGTACCTCGTACAAAAAACGACAAAAGATTCCTTTTGTATATTTTACTAAAAACTCAACGAAGGGTAAAATTGGATTTAAAAAATTGTAGGTGGATGGAAACAATATTAAATATTGAGGAAACATGGATGTGGATGATAAAATACACCCCTGTAAATTCCAAAGTATAAACAATCTCGGATAAAAATGAGATTGTGATATTTACCTTACCTTAGGTATGATTTGCGTAGTAAGTGTCCGAACCTCTTATATAATGATTTAAATAATGTTATTTACTTATTTTAGAATCATACTTATTTTTATGATATCATATATGGTCATATTCTTAGCTTCATATTAGTAATATTTCATTACTACTTGTTATTCGGGTGATTATTACTTTTTGTTCTTATGCGCGTTTTGTTGAATAAATTATTATTATTATTTTTAGGTTATAGATACCTAAATTCCATAATGGTATTAGTGTAATATATATCATATTCATTCAGTAAATTCATTTATATAATCATTATGCATTGAAGATCATGTATAACGAGTCGCATCACATCGTGGAGACGGTATTCCGTACGTACGCACGAGCGATGATATCGTTCCAATGATCGTGGAATTGTATTGTAGTTTATGTATACTATTTCAGAATCAATATTACTTTACAATAATCATATATAGTCATTATTTACACTATTATACCCATCCAAGTAAAGTGGTGGGGGAAAATAGATTACACCACGGCGTGGAGACAGTATTCCATACGTACGCACGCGCGGTGATTTCGTTTTCCATAGGATGGATAGATGGTGAAATAGGGTTGTTTCATACATATAATAACATATCAGTATATGAGTGATACTGATGTTATTACTTCATAATGAAACAACTAATGAAGAAGAAGAGGAAGAAGAAATAAAGATGAAAGAATCGGTAACGGGCATTACCTCTTCTTTGAAGTACCTCTTTGAGACCTCTTCTTAGGGCACTAAAATTGGTCTTTGAAGAAGACCGGGACCTCTAGGATGTTTATAGGGAAGTGGAGAGGAGATTTTGGCAGGGGTTGGCCGAGCTTCAAGGCTCAAAGTGGTGTGAGGAAGAGAGGGAGGAGGTTCCCTTATATAAGGGAGGAGAGGGGCACCTTTGGAATAACTAAAAATATTATTTTATTATAAATTAAAATTCAGTTTTTAATAGCTCCAAATATATATATTTTTAAGATAAGGTGGGTATCGGTCGAAATCATCTCATCCAATAGAATTTAGACAAGTTTAGGTTCCTATTTTTACCTTATCATTTAGATTTAACATTAAGTTAAATAATTTTACTTTTACCGTGTCTTCTTGTGTTCTTACAATATAAGGTTAATAAACTTACTTTAACAAGTCAAACGAACCCCAAGTTGTTTATTATTAATAAATATAACCTTATCTAAGTCATTTGGCCGAACCTTAGATTTTTAAGAATAAAATAACAATTAATAATATAATATTTGTTTTAAAAAACTATTTTATGTCAACTTTGACACTATTTTGTAATTGATTTTTGTGAAAATCATAACAAAATGATTAGTTCGAACAAAGTTAATTAAATTAATACTAACATTTCATATTAACCTATAAAATTAGTGTAATTCAAAAAAGTCTCAAATTACATTTATTTGGGTATTTATAACATCAATTATGTCAATATTTCATTAATAGGATAATTGCTGCATCATCGGTGTGTCATAAATAAATTAAATTATTTAATGTCTAAAAATTAAAAATAAAATACCATTATGTAGGAACTGTTTTTATCTCTCTAATTAATATTTATAGTCGAATTTATCTTATGTATATCCTCATAATAAAAATTATTTACTTATTAAACTTTGATTTTAACTATTTTAAACCTTCTTTAAATAAATTAATAATAAATGTCCTAATCTAATCCAAGTGGGCCTAAATGGTCATAATTTATTCCTAAGGTTGTTTGTGGTCGAATTATACTTATACAATAGAATTAGAACATGTTTTAGGGTAATAATAATATCATTTTTACCCTTAACTACCCTATTTACTATTAACCGTGGTAAAAAAAATAAAAAGTTACTATTCACCAAAAATTATTTTCATCTCGTTGAACCGCATTTTACTTACTGATATCAACCGTGTCTCTCGGATTTTCAAAATTCCACTCACAGAAGTGGTAAAATTATGTTTTATGAAAAATTCAGTTTTTTTAACTACCACTTAGTGGTTTCACTATTCATCAAAAATTGAAAGTTTTCAGAAAAATACAAAAAGATAGGCCTAAGCTATATTTGATATTATGAATTCAAAATTGATGTTTATTTTACCAAATTCAAAACATATCAATTACATTAACTAATTTATAAATTAATTTTTGTCGTTAAGACAAATAACGTGTTTTTAAGAGATAATAACTATCAAAAGATTGACACTTGTTTATGTCTGGTTTAAATGTGAAATTACATCCAATGAACAACATTGTATTAAATTGTAAAAATATATTCTAAATATACTTTAAAACCACTCAAATTAATAATTTATCACTATTAATTATTTCGATTAAAAAAGTTGTTTTTAATTAAAATTTAATAATTTTCACTATTCATCAGAATATGAAAGTTATCCGAAAAGTACCAAAATTTCACCCTAAGCTAATTTCGATATCCCGAATCCCAAAATGATGTCCATTTAAAAAAAAAATTTACAAAATTTCAAAAGGTGGTTATTACTATTCATAATAGCTAGTTTTAATAATATTTTAATCGCATATCGTTGTTTAGTGAAACTCGGTATTGCGTACGACGCAAGCTATCGAGGAAGGCCAAGGTTGCATGTAATGAAATCCAAGCCAGTGTTGTGTATAGTGAAAGATTCCTTTGATGATTTATATAACATAATAACAAAATATTTCTCATAAAAGTCTTGGGTGTTACATTCTACCCCCCTTAAAATGAATTTCGCCCTCGAAATTCGTCACTTTGTAACAAAAAGATGAGGATACCTCTCCCTAATCATCTCCTCAAGCTCCCATGTAGCTTCTTCTAATTGGTGGTTCCTCCATAAAACATTCACCAAGCGAGTGGTCTTGTTTCGTAGGACTTTTTCGCTACGATCCAGAATCTCTATCGGCTGTTCTTCATAAGAAAGATCTTGCTCCAGCGGTACAACTTCTGAGCTGAGTACATGTGAAGGATGAGGTATGTACTTTCTCAAAAGAGATACATGGAACACATCGTGAACTTGAGACAGATTTGGTGGTAGCGCCAATCAGTAAGCTACCTTTCCAACACGATCCAGTATTTCGAAAGGACCGATATTTCTAGGGCTCAACTTCCCCTTCTTTCCAAATCTCATGACCCTCTTCCAGGGAGATATTTGTAAGAAATCTTTATCACCCAATTCAAACTCTAGGTCTTTTTTTCGGTTGTCGGCATAACTTTTCTGTCGACTCTGAGCTGCTCTTATGTGTTGTTGATTAGATCGGACCTTTTCTGCCATCTCATCAACATGATCAGGTCCTAATAGCTTTCTTACCCCAACTTCATCCCAGCAAGTTGGAGTCCTGCATTACTTTCCATAGAGAGCTTCATAAGGAACCATCTGAATACTTGAGTGAAAGCTATTATTATACGAAAATTCCACCAAAGTTAGGTTTTGATCCCAACCACCTTTGAAATCCATAGTGCAACCTCTCAACATATCTTCTTGAGTTTGAATTGTTATCTCAAACTGACCGTCTATCTGAGGATGATAAGCAGTGCTGAAACTCAACTATGTATCCAGAGTATGCTGAAAACTTCACCAGAACATCGAGGTAAATCTTGGATCCCGATCAGATATAATAGAAAGTGGTACTCCATGCAATCTTACCACTTCCTTTACATATATCCTGGCAAGGTGATCCAGATAGAAATCCTCTCTAACAGCAATGAAGTGTGCAGATTTTGTAAGATGATCAACTATGACCCAGATAGCATTATTTCCTTTGGATATTTTAGGAAGTCCTGTGACAAAGTCCGTAGTGATGTCTTCCCATTTCCATTCGGGTATGGGTTATGGTTGTAACACCCCCTTAGACTTCTGTCTCTCAGCTTTAACTTGCTGACAAACCAAGCATCGAGAGACATATTCAGCAACATCTCTTTTCATGCCATCCCACCAGAAGTACTCTTTCAGGTCCCTATACATCTTCGTGCTTCCAGGATGAATAGAGAATGAAGAACTATGAGCCTCATCCAGCAGCTCCTTTAATTCTGGGATGGGAGGAACACAAACCCGATTCCTGAACTTTATTATCCCATCACAATCAAGGTTGAATTTAGGAATATTTCTCACCTTCTTTTGTAACTCTACGTCTTCTTTATGTGCCTCTTTAATCATCACATGTATAGATGGTTGAACATCCATTTGAGAAAGATACGATTTCCCCCCTTCCATTATAATTCCAAGATCCATCCTTTGTAAATCCATAAATAAAGGATCTTTTGGATCCTCATCATGGATAAGCTAGCATGGTCTTGTCGACTTAATGCATCTTCCACCTTGTTTGCTTTCCCAGGGTGGTAATGAATTGAGCAGTCGTAATCCATAATCAGTTCCAACCATCTTCTTTGGCGCATATTCAGCTCCTTTTGTGTGAAGATATACTTTAAACTTTTATGATCAGTATAAATGTCACACCTTTCTCCATAAAGATAATTCCTCCAAATCATTAATGGAAAGATTACCGCAGCTAACTCCAAATCATGAGTTGCGTAATTTTTCTAATGGATTTTCAACTATCATGAGGCATAAGCTATCACCATATCATTTTGCATGAGAACACATCCCTATCCCTTATTGGATGCATCACTATAGATCACAAACCTTTCTCCACTACAAGGAAGTGTGAGTACAGGTGCACTGGATAACCTTCTTTTCAACTCCATGAAATTCTCTTCACATTCGTCCATCCACACGAACTTAACTCCTTTTTGAGTCAACCTGGTGAGTGGATTAGATAATCGTAAAAAATATTTCACGAAACGTCGATAATATCCAGCCAAACCAAGAAAACTTCGGATCTCAGTTACTATTGTTGGTCTCGACCATCTTTCGATAACCTCTATTTTTGCTGGATCCACAGATATCCCCTCTTTTGAGATTATGTGACCCAAAAATGAAACTTTTTGAAGCCAAAATTCATACTTGGTAAATTTGGAATAAATTTTCTCCTTTCTCAGGGTCTTCAATATAATTCTCAAGTGATCTTCATGTTCTTCCTTGCGATTTGAATAGACAAGAATATCGTCTATAAAGACTTCCATAAATTGATCAAGATAGTCTCTAAAGACTCTATTCATCAGATCCATGAAGATATCAGGGGAATTAGTAAGACGAAATGGCATCACTATAAATTCATAGTGTCCATACCTTGTACGGAAAGTTGTATTTGGTATATCCTCCCTTTTGACCCTTAATTGATGATACCCTGAACGAAGATAAATCATGGAAAAGTATTGAGCTCCACGTAGTTGGTCAAATAGGTCATCAATGCGTGGGAGAGGATATTTGTTCTTGATACTGAGCTTGTTAAGTTCTCGATAATCAATGCAGAGTCTCATTGATCCATCTTTCTTCTTAACAAATAGAACAGGTGCTCCCCAAGGTGATGCACTAGGGCGTATGAATACCTTCTCAAGATTCTCTGGGAGTTTCTTCTTCAATTCCTGCAACTCAATTGTGGCCATTCTATAAGGTGACTTTGAAATAGGCAAAGCACCTGGTACAAGTTCAATTGAAAACTCAACTTCACGATTTGGTGGAAGACCCGACAATTCCTCCGGAAAGACATCATCAAACTCCCATACAATGGGCATATTCTTAATTGTTAGTTTCTCACCAACCATTTGAGATAAATAACCTTCATTCAGTGGAATCAAGACCCATAAGATGGAAGAAATTTCCACTGGAAGGTTATGTTCATCCTTGCATCGATAGATGATCATAGATTGATCGGGAATATGAAATGTGACTTCCCTTATTTGGAAATTGATACGAGCTCCACATAAAGAAAGCCAATACATTCCAAGAATCACATCAAATTCCACTATAGAAAGGATCACAAGATTTCCAGGAAGCACTTTCCCACAAACTTCAATCGGGGAAGAATTATAAACTTTTGATGCGACTGTTGTGCCATTAGGTGTTGTCATAGCTATCTCAACATCTAATTTTTGAGGTAATATGGCAATACTCATAGAAAATTCCTCAGAAATAAATGAGTCGGTGGATCCAGAATCAAATAAAACATTTGATACTTTAGAGTGGATGGTAAGTGTACCTTTCAACACATCGTTATCGTACTCCACATCACTGATAAAAATTTCACGTGACTTTCCTTTGTCTTTAGCCTTAAGATTTTGTTGATGTCGATCATCATCAACAACCCTTGGAGGCATAATGACCCATCTCCTTGCACTTGAAACATTGAAGTGTAGTAGGTTCATTCTATGTGTCCCTTCCTTTGTTTGCATCATTAGACATCTTCTTCCCATCATTGCGGCATTCAAATTCCCGATGACCTTCCTTTCCACATTTGAAACATTTACTTGTCCCTTTAAGACAACTACCTCCATGTTTCATTCCACACTTTGAGTATAAGGGAAAGCTCATCTTCTTTTCAGTGTGCTCTTTAGATTTTCCTCTTAATTCCATTTTCCTCTTCTTATCAAACCCATATGACTGATGGGTTACTCCAATCTCCATCTCGACTTTGAGAGCACATCGAACGATTTCCTCGTAGCTATTGAAGGCCCTTATGGATAATGCCCTTCGAAGACTTGGTTTTAAGCCACTAAAGAATCAATCGATCTTACTCTCAGGTTGGATAATAATACCAGAAGCGTATCTCGCAATTATTGTAAAATTTTCTTCATAGGTACCAAAAGATTTTTCATCCTTTTGCTTCAGTTCAAGAAACTCTTTCTCCAACTTTTTTCGGAGAATACGAGGGAAGTACTTATTGAAAAATAAGTTCTTGAACTCATCCCATTCCATGGACTCAATTTCATCCCTTTGCCTCGTATTTTTAATAAGATTCCACCATTGATCAGCATCTCCTTCCAAATGATACACTGCTAGGATGGACTTATCATGTTCAGAACATTGATGAACTGAAAATATCTTTTAAGTGGTACTAATCCATTATTCAGCAACTAATGGATCAATAGACCCGCTGAAAGAAGGTGGACGCTGCCTCATGAAGGATTCAACAGAATGTTGCTCCTTCCCTTGATCGTTTGGAAGCCCTGCATGATTCATAGCTTGAGAAATTTGAGTGAGCATGGCTACAAGATTTTTCATTCCATCTCCCATAATGTTTGGTTGCTCAGGGGGACAATCATTGAATTGCCCGTCGCATTCTGTATTAACACGGTTCTTTCGGGTTCCATCCATTGACTAAAACCAAGAAGAATAGTGTGAGAAACAATAATTATAATAGGAAAACCACATAATCAAGAATAAAATTTCACACTTAAGTTATTATCCTAGATTATTCATGGTCATTTCTAAAACACTAAGATTGTGTTCTATACTTAGAATTATCCTTAGGGTTCTTACTAAGGCTTTCACATCCTAGTTTCCAAAGGTTGACTATACCTTTCCTCTGATACCAACTATAATGACCCATACTTTACATACATTGTAAATACTTCAAAATTGAAGCATACTTATTACAACATATAACAAAACCATGAAAGGACTGTATAGGTATAGTGTCTTTAGAAACTGGGAACATAAACAACTGGTTCATAAAGCATCTACACTATCTACCATTTATTTCATCATATCTATAGTCCCTTTTGGAATATCATACTTAATAACCTTCTTCCTGACCTGGGGAAAGAAAACATACAAAAGGGTGAGCTCAAATTCTTAGTAAGGGTAAACAAAAGAAATATCAAACATATCATATTTATAATAACATAACATTTTGAAAATCTTATCCTGCAAAAGTGATCATAACATGTGATAAATCATAGAAGTGAAATGTAATCCCAATAATCATAACTAAAACATGAATCTTCGTGGAATACACATATAATAATATATAATCATTTCTTATTAGTCGATACTCATTTCCAAGACTATCTTAGTGGACAAAGGCCATTTCTGATCCGAGTTCACTCCTCGTTTCAGTCCTGTTTCACTGAACCAGTTTAACCTGCCGTTCCAGCCATGTATATCTCATGAGATATAAGATATTTACCCAATGCATTGTAGGGAGATATAGGTCCCACCCGTCTCATAATGATACCATTCTTATTGTGCCACAAAATCATAAACTATACATCATAGCATAACACATGTAATAAAAATGGGATTCTTAAACATCGTGACATCATAAAACAACTCATATAAGATAAAGTAATTAATAAAAATAATTCCATCACAACATAATCAAATCAATTTAAAAATAGGGATAGAAACAGAACCCTTAATTATCTTAGATGGAAAATAATTTTGATAAAACACTTGAACTCCATTCTTGAGGAAAATATCCTTTCTTCTTCAAAAACACTTTTTCTTTCATAACATGTCATAAAATTCTAAACTAATATAAGTTGATTAAAAATAAACTTGAAAACTTGTAAAGGAAGATTCTTGGAAATAATGTTTTAAAAATACATTCATTCCATATAAGTTAAAAAAACATTCTTCCCTTACTTATGCCGAAAAAGTTAAAAAGTACCTCGCACGAAAAATGAAAAAGATTCCTTTTATATATTTTACTAAAAACTCACCGAAGGGTAAAATTGGATTTAAAAAATTGTAGGTTTATGGAAACAATATTACATATTGAGGAAACATGGATGTGGATGATAAAATACACCCCAGTAAATTCCAAAGTATAAACAATCTCGGATAAAAATGAGATTGTGATATTTCCCTTACCTTAGGTCCGATTTTCTTGGTAAGTGTCCAAACCTCTTGTATAATGATTTAAATAATTTTATTTACTTATTCCAGAATCATAATTATTTTTATGATATCATATATGGTCATATTCTTAGCTTCTTATTAGTAATATTTCATTACTACTTGTTATTCGGGTGTTTATTACTTTTTGTTCTTATGCGCGTTTTGTCGAATAAATTCTTATTATTATTTTTAGGTTATAGATACCTCATTTACAGAATTGTATTAGTGTAATATATATCATATTCATTCACTCAATTCATTTATATAATCATTATGCAATGAATATCATGTATAACGAATCACATCACATCGTGGAGACGGTATTCCGTACATGCGCACGAGCGATGATATCGTTCCAATGATCGTGGAATTGTGTTGGAGTGTATGTATACTATTTCAGAATCAATATCGCTTTACAATAATCATATATAGTCATTATTTAAACCATTATACCCTTCCAACTAATGTGCTGGTGGAAAATATATTACACCCCAGCGGGGAGACGGTATTCCGTACGTACGCACACGCGGTGATTTCGTTTTCCGTAGCATGGATAGATGGTGAAATAGGGTTGTTTAATACTTATAATAACATATCAGTATATGAGTGATACTGATGTTATTAATTCATAATGAAACAACTAAATAAGAAGAAGTGGAAGAAGAAATAAAGATGAAAGATTCGGTAACGGGCATTACCTCTTCTTTGAAGCGCCTCTTTGAGACCTCCTCTTAGGGAAATAAAATTGGTCTTTCAAGAAGACCAGGACCTCTAGGATGTTTCTAGGTAAGTGTAGAGGAGATATTGGCAGGGGTTGTCAGAGATTTAAGTCTCAATGTGGTGTGAGGAAGAGAAGGAGGAGGTGCCCTTTTATAAGGGAGGAGAGGGGCACCTTTGGAATAACAAAAACTATTTTTTTATTATAAATTCAAATTCGGTTTTAATAGCTAAAAATATATATATTTCGAAGATATGGTGGGTATAGGTCGAAATCATCTCATCAAATAGAATTTAGACAAGTTTAGGTTCCTATTTTAACCTTATCATTTAGATGTAACATTAAGTTAAATAATTTTACTTTTACCGTGTCTTCTTGTGTTCTTACACTATAAGGTTAATAAACATACTATAACAAGACAAACGAACCCCAAGTTGTTTATTATTAATATATATAACCTTATCTAAGTCATTTCTCCGAACCTTAGATTTTTAGGAATAAAATAACAATTAATAATATAATATTTGTTTTAAAAAACTATTTTATGTCAATTTTGACACTATTTAGTAATTGATTTTTGTGAAAATCATATAAGAATTATTAGTTAGAAAAAAGTTAATTAAATAAATACTAACATGTCTTATTAACCTATAAAATTATTGTAATTCATAAAAAGTCTCAAATTACATTTATTTGGGTATTTATAACATCAATTATGTCAATATTTCATTAATAAGATAATTACTGCATCATCGGTGTGTCATAAATAAATTAAATTATATAATGTCTAAAAATTACAAATAAAATACCATTATGTAGGAAATGTTTTTATATCTCTAATTAATATTTATAGTTTAACTTATCTTATGTAGAACCCCTTATTAAAAATGATTTACTTATTAAACTTTGATTTTAACTATTTTAACCCTTCTTTAAATACATTAATAATAAATTTTCTAATCTAATCCAAGTGGGCCTAAATGGTCATATTTTATTAATAAGGTTGTTTTTTGTCGAATTATACTTATAAAATATAATTAGGGCATGTGTTAAGGTAATAATGATATAATTTTTACCCTTAACTACCCTATTTACTTTTAACCGTGGTAAAAAAAATAAAAAGTTACTAATCACCAAAAATTATTTTCATCTCGTTGAACCACATTTTACGTACTGATATCAACCGTGTCTCTCGGAGTTTCAAAATTCCACTCACAGAAGTGGTAAAATAATGTTTTATGAAAAATTCAGTTTTTTTAACTACCACTTAGTGGTTTCACTATTCATCAAAAATTGAAAGTTTTCAGAAAAATATCAAAAGTTAGGCCTAAGCTATATTTGATATTATGAATTCAAAAATGATTTTTATTTTACCAAATTCAAAAAATATCAGTTACATTAACTAATTTAAAAATTAATTCTCGTCGTTAAGACAAATAGCGTGTTTTTCAGAGATAATAACTATCAA
The DNA here is from genome assembly GCA_963277665.1 of Viscum album. NCBI lineage: Eukaryota > Viridiplantae > Streptophyta > Magnoliopsida > Santalales > Viscaceae > Viscum > Viscum album. The sequence goes on from OY728144.1 coordinate 202,300,574, forward strand.
AAGATTTACACTTGTTTATGTCTGGTTTAAATGTGAAATTACATCCAATGAACAACATTGTATTAAATTGTAAAAATATTTTCTAAATATACTTTAAAACCAATCAAATTTATAATTTATCACTATTAATTATTTTGATTAAAAAATTTGTTTTTAATTAAAATTTAATAATTTTCACTATTCATCAGAATATGAAAGTTATCCGAAAAGTACCAAAATTTCACCCTAAGCTAATTTTGATATTCCGAATCCAAAAATGAAGTCAATTTTGAAAAATAAAATTTATAAAATTTTAAAAAGTGGTTATCACTATTCATAACGGCTAGTTTTAATAATATTTTAATCGCATATCATTGTTTAGTGAAACTTGGTATTGCGTACGACGCAAGCTATCGAGGAAGGCCGAGGTTGCGTGTAAATCAAGCCAAGCTAGTGTTGTGAGTATTGAAAGATTCCTTTGATGATTTATATAACATAAAAACAAAATATTTCTCATAAAATTCTCGAGTGTTACAATACAAGAATTTTTTGGATCATTATGACTTGTTATATTTTAATTAATGATGTTTTGTTCTGAAATAATAAAGTTGTTCTGGATTTTTAAGAAGCAGTGACATAAATAGTATAAAAATTGACATAAATGAGTTTTTAAAACAAATACTATTTTTTAAAATTATATAATAGTCATAAAAATATAAGATTTATCCAAATGACTTAGATAATGTTTAAAATTTCATTAACTAACCACTTTAGGTTCTGTTGGAATTTTATAGTAAATATATTAAAAATATAGTATGAATATACAAGAAGAAATAGTAAGAGTTAAATTAGTTAACTAAGGGTTAATGTTAAAATATATGGTTAAATTTGTGACCTAGAATTGTCTAAAACCTATTTCATGAGCTTTTATCTACCCAAAAAACATATATTTTAAAAAAATGACTTTTGGACCATTTTAAACCGAAAAATAGTTTATTAATAAAATAATATTTTAATACCTTCCGAAAGTGCCCATCCTCCCTCTTATAAAAGGGCATCACCTCTACCCATTTAATCACACCTATAAAGCCCCTTGTCTCATCTAAAATATACACAAATAAGCTCTAAACATCAATTTATTACTCCTCGATGCCTTAACTTAGGCATAAGGCACTTCAAGAATTTCTTTTGGCTCAAATAAAAGGTAGTTACACATTTTAAGAGGTAGCATCTTCTCTTGAGTCATTTCAATTATTTGAATTATTTACTCCCTCTTACATTATTTTTATTATTTGATTAAATAATAAGAACATTATCCTAAATATAGTAGGAGGTTTTTATTATATGCATTCAAACTAGACTTACACACACTTCCATCTAATGGATATGAACACACTATTTCTCTATACGGTGAACTGCTACCTCACGAAATAATGATTATTACATTTTCCCCTATCAATTATCATGGTGGAAATTATGATGAAACTATATATCTAGATTATATATATTATATTTATTTATCTCTATGATTCTTTTATATTTTTTTAAAACATACCTTTATGATTTCCATAATGTGTAAATACAATAATTTCATTTGAGGAAGTGTGGACTACCATACCTCGAAGTGATATGAATCGTTCATACCATACATAGAACATATAAATGATGGAATTAATGAAATTATGTAATATATATATAATATTATATTATACTATAATTATAATATACCCATATATTATTTATTTTTCATTCCATTAAATATGAAAATGAAATGAAAGTAGCGTTCATGTGTATCTAAAGATTACCATCTCCATGAACGGTGCATTTCATTTTTTATCTCTATATGTTATGTAATATATAAATACTTATACATTCTAGAAATATATGATATTTAAATAATTAATATCATTCTGGAGATAATGTAATTTTGAACACATGGACAATTTGTAACTATGACATTTACATTTTTGACTTAAGTACCGAATATAGACAAAACAACCGATATTTACATAAAACAATTATGTAATGTTTATTACATGGTAATAAGTGATATAAAAGGAATTATAAAAAATAAAATGTTTTTTAATCAAGAATAAATTATCTTAAGTTTATTATTCAGTCAGAATAAGGAACATATGTGACAAGTCAGGCTCATGGTAAGGGAACTTCTTAACCCAATTTCTATTATTCGGGTTAATTTTCTACTTCTTTATTATGTTGTTCTATGACTATGAGTGAAATAAATTTTTATATATTATATAGTATTTATACTTTAATTATATATAAATATAGTGAATATATATAATCTAACTATTTTATTTACAAAATGATCTTGGCATGAGACTTCATCTCAATCTCCTTTCATTAATGTATATTTGGGGTTATACACAACATTATTTTATACATTGTATAATTGTACCATTTTCTATTAATTTCATTCAATGGTTTTCAAAAAGAATATTTCTTTATGAAGAGTTTTACTGAATGACAATGAGATTGTTTCTTTTTAATGTACGTGGTGACAAAAACCTTTCTGCTGTCACAAGTATTATTTGATATTTTGGATTCCTTAACAAGCCGTAATATTTTTAAAAGGAAAAAAATACCATATACCCTTTTATGTATTTTGTTATTGAAAATGGTTTTTAAAAAGCTTTAATTATTAAAATATATTTAAATGATGTATTTTTACTACAATCAAGAAATGTTATCTTTTCCTTATGCTTTATTTATGTCTTATGATTATATTATAGTTCTTGGGCGTTGTTTATGTATATTAGTGGTTCCATGATAATCCTAAGGAGGGTGATCTAGATATAGCTATCAAATTAATTGGTTAATGTGACATAGGCAAATGTTAATGTTTCTCCTAAACGATTTAGGGAATATACCGTGATGGGTATTCCAAGAGTAACTCCATATGTAGCTGTAAAAGCTACAATGTAAGAATGTTATGGATTCAACTATTTACAATTATGATTAATTATTTCTATATTTTATTCATAAATCTTATGATTTAATGAGGTATGTTAAAGGTCTTATGAATATGATTTAAAAGTATGATTTCTTTTATTTCTATGTATTCATGGACTAATGTTTTCTTTCCTTATTTTATATCCCTTACTAAGATTTTTATTCTCATCCCATGTTTTTGGAATGATTTACACAGGTTCTAAGTAAGTTTAAGAGAATGAAATAATTTATGTATATTTATATCAATAAAAGGATAATTTTTTTATTTAAGGAGTTTTATTATTGTGAAAAACAATTTGATAGAGTTGAAATGTCTACTTTGTATTTTTTAGATGCAATGAAATAGTTGTGGCCTAATTATCTAAAACTATAACACTGGGTATATATTAAATGTAAAATTCTTGAAATATCTCAAAATTATGTAATTTTTAAGGCTGGGTCCTTATAGTAAAATTCATTAGAAAGATCTGGGAGAAGAAAGAATAAAAATGACCCACTTGGGGCTGCTTTTTGAAATAAGTAAATGATATTAGAAAATAAATAAAGACCTTATTATTTTCTATAAAACCAAACATGAACTAATAGGGTTCTACGTTAAATAATATGGGTTTTTATAAGGTTTTAAATTCTTAAAAACATTTTACAGGGGCTGATTCTCCACACGAGACTAGAAATATAGAAGTTTCCTTAAACCACGTTTATATAAAAGGTGGGAATTTTGAAGAGAATAAAAAAATATTTAAAAAAAAAATATGAAATAAAATTTAACTAGGTATATATTTAAAGTACATTTATATTAAAATATAAGAGTTCCAAGAGAAGAATATTACATAAAAGAGAGAACAAGTAAGAGAGTGTGTAACCAGAAAGTCATGAAGAAGATATGGATGATCCCTTTTTATTTTTTAAAGAACCATGTTTAGTATCCAAAATTGTAAAAATGATGCTAATTTTTCATGAAGATATTTTAATTTAAATATTATTTTAACATGAGACTAAACATAATTAGCATTCATATTAGAAAAGATAACATTAGAGGTAATGAAAATTATGGATAAGGAGGGGATATTATAGTTTAAAAGTAGAAAAATTATTCTCAAAATGGTTGAATCGTAAAAGAAGGTATAGAAATTTAAGATAAAAAATATTTTAATAAAAATTAATCTCCCAAGATATAAATAGGATATACCATATGAAATTATTGACAAAACATAAAGAGAAACATTATAACATAATAAAGAAAATTGAGTAATGAAAGACCCTTATATTTTAGGAAATACATCAATCATATCCCAAATTAAGAAAGATCATGAAATATAGTGGCTCATCATAGTTCAACAATAATTTATGATGTTAAAAATAAATGGTTAATTGTTTATGTCATAGAAATGAATATTGGTGCATATTATTAAAGCATTCTTTAATAATGGGTGATTGAGACAAAAACAATTTCTTCGTGTATTAAATTGCTAGTAACTTTCACTTAAATTACTAAATAATAAAATTAGGTTTATAAAAACCTCCTTAATAAACATAGAAATAAATATTTATTTTTATAAGGTCAATTTATCATCATGTGTCACCGATTTTTTACAATGTTTTAACCTATGTGGGTTACTTGATGTTTTTCTATTAGTTTATTTGAAACATTCATGGTATGTTAACTAAGTTAAAAGGGTTTTAAAATTGATTCATAAAATCTAAAATTTTAGAATATAAATACATTATTATTATAATATCACATAATTTATATTGGTAAATATTTTTCCTTAAATGAAATGAAATTTGAATAGTTTCTTCTATATATTCTTTTTAAGGGTTAGACTAATTATAACTGTTTATTGTTAACATCAATTTTGGAATGTATAATAATAATCTTATTGAATATTAATGGTTTATTAAATAAACTTTTTATTATTAAATTTAAATTTTATTCCATTCATTTTATTTGGTATGGAAAACAAAATAGAAATATCATCATATAGAGGTGGTAGTCTGCACATTAATATAGATGATGCACCTGTTTTCACAAAAAAATATAAAGGTATAAAATAAAACATATTATCATTTATGAATCCCTAAAATTATATAAATATCATATTATCTTACGAAATTTAATTTTTCAATAATCCATGAATGTAGGTGGTGGAAAATTTAATATATCATTCATGGAGGTGGTATTACGCACACACTCATAATGATGTTTTAATTTTTATAAATTATTTTTAATGAAGTATAAAAGGCATGTTACATTATTATAAAAAATAAAATAGTATTAATTGATCTATTTTTTTCATAGTTTCTTGGATAAATTATGTTTGGGGTGGTATAAGTTGAAAAAAATTATTAAAGTACGGTGGAAAATCATACCTCCTACTTTGGATGTTCTCCTTTGGTCTCCACATTAAGGAACTTCATCTATTTCTTTTTGTAAATTTAGAATATTACATGATATAAGTAATGGGTAAAGGAGATGTTATAGATTATTTCGGGTCGATCCAAAGCGTATTTGGATGTGATTATTTGTAGATGGGCAGTACATTCTTTAATTATTGATGAGAAGGTCATTTTTAGAAACTAAAACTCTTTAATATATAGACATCACATGTTCCAACTTGACTGTGAAGAAATATTTGATAATAATATAGTTTTTGGGAAGGGTTAAGGTCTTTAAAATTAGAATAAAACTTTTTCACACTTGTTTTAAACAGGTTTTTACCTCATTTACTCCTATATTTTTACTTTCACATATTTTATTAAGGAAACTAAATCTAAATTATTTAATTTATTTTTAATGAATAAAATGAAATAATAAATTTTCGATCATTTAAAACTAATTATTAATAATATTACATATTATTTATTAAATGAAATTTATATGTGTAAGATAAAATAATTTTAATAGTAGGGCATGTTATGCGCAAAACTGGTTTTTATAAAAATTATATTAAAAAGAATAATGTGTATATTTGGGATAAAATAATAAAGGGTATTGATTATATTAATTTTGAAATGTTTATTTATACTAAAAAATTGTCTAATTAACATTAAAATATTTTTAAAACCTAATTCCACCATTTCCAAATTTTATTAAGAGAAACATACGAAAACTAGTTTTTGATAAAGTATTAGCTAAATTTTTTAAAACATTAAGTCGGAAGTTTATATATCAAGATTTTATGTTAAAATAATAAATTTAAATTGATAAAAAATATTTATTTATTGTGAAAATGTTTTCAAAAAATTTCATAAATTTATTTTATAATAGTGTCATAAAAGTAAAAGTATTAGTAAAATCTGTATTTTTCACTATTCAACTAAAAAATTATTTTTAGAAAAATCTAAACAATTCATTCTAATTTTTTTTAAATAAAAAATTAAGTTATTTTTTTAATTTATATTCCAAACTTTTTAAATTTTTCTTTTAAATAAATATAAAAAATAAAGAAAAATGATTTTATTAACAAAGTGATGCTTTAATAATTAACTGTTATTAATATTATTTTATATAATTTTATATTTTAAAATATGAATATTTTTTTTCTCTTTAAATTATTTTAAATTATCTCAATTTAATATATTAGGATAAAATATAAAATAATTAACAGAATTTTTGATTGGAAAAATAAATAATAATTTTTTAATAAATAATTTTTAACAAATACCATTAAAATTATTTATTTATAATCTAGAATTTAATTTTACTACCCCAATAATGTAAAAAAATTTATTTGAGTTTTATATATAGATTATATCATATTTAAATAATAATATTATTAATTTTTATAAGTAACACATAAATATAAATATACATAAAATATAATAAATATCATATTTTTATTTCATTGTGAGTTATGTTATTTTAAATTTACTAAAAAAATAAAGGGATTTTGTATAACTATTAGATATATGAGAAAAGATCATATTTTCAATGACCATATTAGCAACGACCATATTTACAATACTGATATTTTATTACTGTATATAGAAATACTAAATCATTCATTCATTCCACTCTCACTTGTGAAGACACAATTCTTATTTCATATATTAGATTTTTCATAATAATTTCTCCTTTCATGGTGATCCCCTTATTTATAGGTTTGGTTTGGATATTGGTTATCCTCAAGGCCGAAGATGATCTAGGTGATTTCCTAGTTTTGATGATTTTATTCTTCTCTATCTATTATCCCAAATTGGCTTATGAAATTTTAATGGATGTAAATCAATCATGGTGAGTAATAATTAATGGTGTGAAATAATTATTTTTATGTATTTTTTTTGTAACTTCCTACTTATGAATGAATAAAGTTGATTTGGTTTAGTTCATATCTTTTTAGGAACACTTTATTATTACGTTTTATTCATTTTTAATGAATATATAAATATTCTAAAAATTATATACATAAATAATAATAATAATAATAATTTCTCTGAAAACGTCAGGCGTTATAATTAGTGTGACCACTTTGTATATTTTTTCTAAATGTGTCTCGTTATTCCATGAAATTTTATGGCCACACATTGATGAGGGGCTGATCGGGGATCACATCGTAGCGATGAGAGGTTCCACCGAGTGAAGGTAGTTGGTCACACCATGAATAGTGGGTGTTATAACACTAGGGATTTTACATGGTTATGTATATGTACAGTTCAAGAGAAGTCATCCCTATGTTAGGGGTGTCACACCGTGATGGTAACCCTTATATTTTTGGCTTTTGGAAAAGGAAAACAACTAATGTATAAAATTCATTCCTTGGTTAAGAGAATAGAACTATGGTGGATATCCTTACATCCGAGGATCACGTCATGGAAGTGAGTGACACATCATAATGTGAATATTTACGTATTTCATTGGTGAGTTTTCATGGGGATGGAAGGTCAAGTCATGATATCTAGGGTCACATTGTGATGAGGGTTGCAGTGATATGTGTTATACAATTAGGATAAGGGTCATCTCATAAAGGGTGATTGGAATGACATGAACGAAGGATGCCACACCATGATATATTTATCAAGATAATTTTTGTTTTCCCTATGTTAGGTTTTCTAAATCCTGACTGGAGGGGTTATGTCATTATGGGTGTATTTGGAGGGGTGTTTCACCATGAAACCTTGGGTAATTCTATAACCTGACCCCAATTTGGGGCATCACTCCACTGTGCTTAGGGTCACACGATGGCATACACCTTATTTAATTATTTTTAAATCAGGGGTATTATGAAATTTTCTATTTCTTACACTGTAATGATTTATGAAAATGGGTAATTGCAAGAGGTCCATCTGAATATCTCTTTTTGAAATCATTACTCCCTTTTAACCCCTTTTGTGAGGGGTATTTTGGAGGGGATTCCACAATGATTCTAGTTATGTTCTTCACTCTGATCCATTTAGTTCTTATTCCATTTTGTTATCCATTTAATGGGAAATATGGATGTTGGGGGGATAAGTGGATGATTTAATGGTCAATATGGATGTTGAGGGGGATAAATTTACCTCACAAATTTATTTAATAAATTATTACCAAAGTGAATAATTAATTCCATGGAAATAAAAAATTAATAATGTGATTTTTATAGTAGTTTAGATATAAATTATCATAATTTTATCTTCACTCCTCTCAAACATAGAGGAAAACAAAACAAACTATAATATAATATCTGTATTTTTATGCGGCGTCACAACCCATAAAATGGATTTTCAATCCCTAGATTCCCATCCCAATATTGACGTTTTCTCAACAAAATCCAAAAACCAACATTATTCCTTTTGAGGTTATAGAAGAAAATAATCCTATGTTTCAGTAAACTAAGTCAAAATCAATCCCCCAACAATTTACTATTTATGTACCACCATCACATATTTTTTTATGGAGTTGTACAACCCAAAAACCCAACCTTTTTTGGTAATATAACCTAGTTCAATTACACACAAAAAATGAAGAGTATATGGGACTATAAGCAATAGAAACCAATTGAATAATTAAATATCTATGTGTTGGGGTGGTAGTGTTCTCTCTAGAAGCAATGAATCAAATTTATTTAGTCCAACTGATTTTATTTCAACAGTTGATCTCAAAGGTGTGTCACATATCACAAGTTGCAAATATATTCTAAACTATTTATTAGACAAGTTCTATCAAACTCAATATATAGATTTCCTTTGTGAATAATAGATTCAAAATATTATACTAGTTTCACTTTATCATTCCCAAAGAAAAAATTGAATGTATATTCAAAAAACGAAATGATAGTTGTTTAATGAATCCTTCCTAGAAAAACTTCATGTGATTTCCCCATTTAATGCACATATAAAGATATTCACATGGGTGAAATATAAACATAAATAATATATATAGAGAAAACCATTTATTGATTTTAATATAGAATTAATAATCAATATTAAATCTATTTGAAATAATCCCATAAGCATATGAGGTAAAATTTTCAAATTAAAAAATTTTCAATTTGAAACTTATGTTTTGACAAGAATGAAGTCTTATTATTCATCATTTATGACGACAATTTAAAATATCATGAAATACTTCTATAAAATTTACTTATTATCAGTATAATTTATAATTAATTAAGAGATAATTAAATCAATGAAAAAAGTAACTAAAAACACAATAAATTGAAATATATAAAAATGCGTAAAACATAGCATTGTAATTATGAATAAATTATTCAAATGGGTAATTTATTTGTAGTAGGTCAAGTGTTATGGGAGCTAAAATTGTATGGTTAGTAATTTTCTTTTGTGATCAACCCTTACTCCTATGATAAATCCATTATTATAGTTAATCTATATAAAATGTGTGGTTGATACACACGGTCAATCCATTACTCATTCGATTGATCCATTACTTTGATAAAATTTTAAGCATGATTGATTTATCAGTAATGTTAGTTAGAACTCAATGTGTGGTTCATTCAAAACATATAAAAAGACTAATTTTTTAACAATGTAAATTGAAATATAGTTCTTCATTTTTTATTATAGTCGATTAGGGATTTTTGATCGATGTAGTTTTTCCATGTGATCGATGGAGGGCTTAGGAAATTATTCAATATTTGGTTAATAATTTTTTTTATGTATTCGATGAATTGTACATGCGGTGAATGTATTTATTTTCTCACACTTGATCAGTTCTCAGGGCTTACAATCGCATAACTCCCATGATTAATCCAATACTTATAAAAATTTTACAAACCAAATTATTAATAGGCTATTGGGTAACATAAAAAAATTGGCATTAAACGAAATAGAGATGGATTTTTATCCAAAATATATTCATAAAATACATATTAAACAAGGAAATTAAAATAATAAACAACATTAAAAATAGTTTTACTTTTATAAATAATTTCAATCATGTTGGAGGAAAAAATAACTAAAAATAGTTGTAAGAAATTATAATTATACATTAAAGAGATATTGTAATTATCAAACATAAATAGAAAAGTTGGAAAGAATCCACTTCAATAATCTCCACATTTTTTATAATAAAAAACAATTTCAAAAATTTATCCCCAATTTTGAAATTTATCAAAAATATTTAACAAAATTATCTCTTTTAATATATTAATAGATTAAGTCGAAACATTATCTCCCTAAATTAGAGAATCATTTCTATGAAATAAGCTAAATTTTATAAAAGTTCCATAAAAAACTATAATCACCAAAATTATAACAGGAAAATAAACTAACTCTTAAAACATCATTGAAAATTATAAACTCCATTTAAATTCATTTATTTTAAGAATTATGAGTGCATGATTAATATTTTCCTATATACCTTACTTTATAAGACTCAATAAGCTATGTAAACATGTCAAGTTATTGAAGGAATTATAAATAATTATATTCATTTTATTAAAAATAACAAATATTATGTCACTTGAAAGTGAACCATATAAAAAATGAAATATGCAAACTTATCAAGAAGAAAAAAATCTAAATAATTTTTCTAGAAAAATAATTTAACTCCCCCTTAACACATATTCTAAAATGAAATTTCCATAATTCCATGTTCAAATTTTATGTTATCCTACATAGTTAAATATAGAGGCTTAGTAAATTTTTTAGTAAACTAGTCTTATGGAGAAACAAATTCTAGTTTTAGAGTCTATTTTGAACATGATTTCAATGAAATTGAAATCTTACATCAATGTGTTTAGTCATAGAATTTAGTAATGTATTTTTAGAAATACATATTGATGAGTTATTATCACAATATATAAGGATATTTTCAAAATTATATCCAAAATCATAGAGTGTTAATTTAATCTATAAAGATAGTGAGAAACAATATAAAAAAACAACATAATAACTATCATTTTTTGATAAATATATTTATTTTTTTCTTATAACTCCATAAGAATAAAAAATTACCAAGAAAGGGACTGATAACTGTTGTGATCTATTGTGTAATATTTCATCCACTAAAATTACTGAAACTATAACTGATAAAATTAAAATATTTAAAATATTGTAAATTAAACAACTATTCAAATATAATTTATCAAAATTTTATAATACTCACAATATCCTTTAAATTAATCTATCTATGGTTAATTTAAAATCTATTACACATGAAAAAAGAAATAATTAGATCAGTTTAAGAAGCATTTTTTTAATAAGCTTCCATTCATACCTCTTAATTTTTTTTCATCAATAGATTTTAAATCTTACAAAATTAATAATAAGAGTACTACTACATTTACAAGACTCTAAATCAAATATTTTTTCTAGGATATTAGAATAATTAAATTGATTTAGATAAGTACCATTATTCCTTTGAAAAATTGGATGATTAATAAAGAATTTATGTTATACCATAAATATTATATCAAACTCACATATCATTAAATTTGAAATTTCATTAAAAGTTTCAGATGAAGATATAAATTTAATTTCATAAACATATGTTTGGAAAATGAAACTATTTTTTTAATCCCTATTAATAAACAATTATGGATCAATGTTTCCATTTTACAGTCCATTATTCAAAAGAAACAATGATAACCACTCGTACTAATCTCAAAGAGATTATTTCAAATCGTAAATAGATTTCAATTGTTTAAAAAAATTGTTATTTTTATATTCATTATCAACAACATGAGCTATTTAAAAAAACATATTCAGATATATAACCATTTAGAAATACTCTTTTGAAATCAATTTAAAAACGTTTAATTCCACAATGAGAAGAATGTGCCAAAATAATTATTATTCATTATAATATTTCTATAGGGGAAATGATTCTTCAAAATCAATTCCTTGTTCTTTATTTTATTCAAGAACCACTAATCTTGCTTTATATATAATTATTTGAAAACATTTATCTATCGTATTCCTAAAATCAATTTGATTATAATAAAATGTTGATCCTTATGAGATTCAACAAAGGCCTACACTCTGTTACTTTTAAATATATTTAATTAAGCATGTATTTCCATAATATAGTTTTAAATAAATAATGACTAATCTATATTTTTAGGTACAAACTAGAAATAAAAATTGATAAACAAAAAAAATTCTTAATAAATTTAATGTTTTTAAACTATTAGTTATATCACTAATTACTATGTCCATTTGATGATCTTAAAGGAACATTAATGTTTTTTCCTGAGAGAAAATCTCCCCATAAATGGATGATTACAATCTAAATTTTTAGTTTCAAAAATGATAACATATCTATACTCTTCCTAAATCGAGTCTAAATTATATTTTTCCCTTTTAAACAATTTTTATCAATTTTTTCATGAATTGTTTCATCAGTAACTAACGTTCTTTTATAGTAAACTCTATATAAATTACTATAATTTTAATATCCAAGAAAAAATAAATCATAGGATTGAGAATTAAATTTTCTAAGGAATATTTGTTATTTTAAATTTAAACATTGTAATAAAAAAATCTAAAATAGATAATTCTAGGATTCCTTTTCTTTTAGATTTTGTAATGTGTTTTCTTTATGAATTTTCTAAGTTAAATTTTATTTGATACATGTAATATTTTATTAACTTATTCTTTCAATAAGTAATTTTTATACTTTTACTCATTCAAATTCTTGTAAAAAACACTTTTATGGTCCTATTTTTTTACCACCCCATTTTTATGGTGTATTGTGAGCTAAAAATTACGATAATATTCAATATTTTCAACGAATTAATCAAATTTTAGATATAGAAACACACCACCTATATTAATTATAATATATATTATTAGATTAACTTTTCCATTTTGAACCAATTTACAGTACATAATGAAATTATACAAAGTATCTGACTTATATATAAGAAAATAAGTCCATTTAAATCAACTATAACCATCCATAATAAAAATACACATATTTTTCTCCCCAAAAAGACATTTTTATTAGGGTTTAATAGATACAAATTTAAAAGTTTATGAGTTCCATATGTTCATACCTCACAAAATTATTTGAAATACTCTTTAGGATTCTTTCCTTTTAAGAAAGAATCACATATATTGGTGTTATCTTTCACTAGATTGGGATGAGTAGGAACCTTTCAATATCTTAAAATCATGTATAGTAAAAAAATTGTATAACCAAATATTTTATACCACAAAACATATCCATATTGTATAAAATTTATTTATTTTAAAATTTTCTCAGTTAATTATGATAAAATAATTGAATATGTTTTATTTATTCAATTTTAATAAAAAATTTTAGACGTACCTAAAAAATATATTTATTATTTTAAAATTTCATATTCATATTATCATCCTAGAGATATGAAATACTGGTTAAATTATTTTTTAAACATTTTAAAAAACTTTCCTTTGAAATAATAATCAAATTTTAAATTCAAAATTCTCTTAAACACTTCCCCCCTTTGATATACCAAAAAGTGTTACACTACAAGAATCACATTTATTAAAAGTTATAAAATTTTTATATCAGTAGTCATATTTCATGAACACCCAATATACATATACCACACATCCTCTTTTATTCCTCCTAGAAATATTTTTAGAAACAATATTTTAGATATTTTTGGTACCATTAAAAACATGGGTCTAATGTGATTAACATATGAATTTTTGGGAACCCATATAGATTTAAAATATGTGTTGGTTGGTAAATGATAATATAATAATAAATAAATAAATTCCTTGGTGTGACCAAGAGATCTTGTAAATATCAAGGGATACTCATTTTCATAATTAATTTTTATTTGATAGATAAAACATGTCATAATTGATGCAGTTATATTTGAAATTTAATAAATAATATTTTATTCATTTTGGATAAATGATTATCTTACCAAATAATAGTTTTCCTTTTTCATCTTATTTAGAATCATAATTTCATTATAACTTTTTATTTGTAGAAGAAAAGTCTAAATAGCAGTTTTCAATCATTCAATTTCATTTTCAATCTAAGTATTATCTTCCAAAATAAAATTTAATTTACTGTTTGGAAATTTATCACTTTTTGACACATAATTATTAATTTTATTATATTCAAATTGGATTAATTCCAATTAAAAATTTATTTTATTGTTGGATCATGAATCTGAATTGTTTAATATTTCAATTTATTTAAGAGATCCCTTTTGTATACTCTTATTATTTTTAATAATCTAGTAATAAATATAATATTATAATTGATTTTATAAATATATTAACACAATTAATTTTTAGTGCTATTTTAATTTGATTCAGAGGTAGAAGAATAATCTGATTCACTTACCTTTTTAGATGAATCCATGAAACACATATTTTTTTATTATTTTTTAGCACATGATTTGTCAATATAATTTGGGTCTAAAGTGAAACTATGAAAAGTTTATATTTTTTCCCTTTTCTTATTGTATAATTATCTATTGTTATTTTTGTTTTGGACCTGTAAATATTTTACTTAATATGTCCAGTTTTTCTACAAACATGAAAAATAACTTTTGAATCATCATTAGAAATGTGAATATCCTTTCTCTTCTCCTTATAATCACATTTATTAAAATTATTTCTAAATATTTGAGAGTAAACTTTATTATTCATATATCATCCCTTTTCTACATGAGGAACACTATATATTTCACATGACTATAGCATAGAGTTAGAAAAATAATTAATAATTTTTATTTAAAATAAATTCCTATAATTTTAAAAATTTCCTCTTGATAAATATTTTTCAGTTATAACTCATATTATCATAATGATCCAATGAGCTCATAGAAAATGCATTCCATTAAATTTGTTACTTTAATCAATATCTATATTTTTTAGCAGGAGATTTTGTGGTAAATAACTTAGTACTCTTTCAACAATAATTGAATTACCTACAGTTTCTCTAAAACCATATGTTCCATTGACTATACTCCTAAAGAAATGAAACATTTTCTTTACTAGTTCATATTCACCATTTTTAAATTCTTTGTATTCAGCTCTTAACATTACCAACTTAGTTAATATAATCTTATCCGAACCTAAATTAGTCACATGTAAAATTAACCATATTTCATGTGGTGTTTTACATATATATACATGGATTTTTAAATTTATACTAATTGCATAATATAAAAGGATTATTTCCTTTTAATTCAGAATATATATAGCGAAATAATTTTCATTTAATGATTCAAGATTAATATTTTGAACTTTTTATAGTTTCATCATTATTTTTGGACTATTAGTGCTTAAATTCATAAGAAAATATTCCATCAAAAGACTAACAATAACTGTATTGTGTTCCATACAAGTGGAGGTCATTCCGGTGTCCAACCATCATTTTTATTTTTTTAATTTCATCTCCAACAAATAATTTCCCCTTTATATTTAAGTTACTATTTTGGATAATTATACTCATTCTATAATTTTATAAACATCCCTAGTATGGTCTTATTTTTTATTTATACCACCCCATTTTTTATGGTGTCCTAAGAGCTGAATAATTATGATAATATTCATTATTTTCACATAATTTATCAAATTTTATATCCAAAAACTCACCACCTATATTAATTACAATAGATAAAATTAGACATCCTATTTCATTTTGAACTAATTTACATTAAATAATAAATTTTGACATAGTATCATATTTATTTATGAGAAAATAAGTCCATGTAAATCAACTCTAATCATCCACAATAACAAATTTATATCTTTTTCCTCATAGAATAATAGTTTTTATAGAGATAAATAGATCTAAATGTTATAGTCGATAAGGTGTATATGTTCATGCCTCTTAAAGTGATTTGAAATACCCATTATTCTACTTACCTTTAAATAGGAATCCCAAACATACGTGTAATCCAGATTTATCGTAGGGAGATCAGGCACATTTCGATTTCTAACGATCTTGAAAAGTAATCTAAAAGTTTTATAACCAAATATTCTATACCATAAAACATTTTAACATTGAAAGAAATTTAAATATTTTAAATTTATCTCAATTAAATCAGAAGAATTAAATGAATTGGTGTTAGGTTTTTAGTTTTATAAATTTTTTTGGATTCATCTTAAAAAATAAATTTATTATTCTAAAACATAATATTAATATTATTTTCATAGGGATTAGAAATAATTGTTAAATAAATGTTTAAACCATAAAAACAATACCATTAAAATATTAATAAAAATTGAAATTATAACTTCTCTAAAACCTTTTATTTTCTCCATTGAGTTACCAATAAATGTAACACTTCCACCCCCACATTTATTAAAAGATATAAATTTAGTAATATAAGTGGTAATATTTTATGAACATGCACTATCCATGTACCACACCACCTTTTTTATTCTTCATAGACATGTTTGCGAAAAAATAGATTTAATAAGTTTTTATACCTATGAAAACACTGTTATAATGTGATTAACATATTAATTTGTCAGAACCTATATGAATTTCAAATATCTGTTTATTGGAAATTAATAGAATAATGATTAAGATATAAAAGCCTTAGTATGATGAAGAGATCATGGAAATATCTAGGAACACTAATTTCCATAAGGAATTTTCATTTGACACTTCAAACATGTTACAATTGATGCACTTACATTTGGGATTTAATAAAGAATTTTTTATTCTTTTTGGGTAAAAGATAATCATACCAGAGACCGTTTTTTATTTATTCATCTTTTCAGACTCATCATTTCCTCAAAAATTGTTTTCCTTGTAGGATAGAATAAAAATTAGTTTTTAATATTTCAATATCATTTATAATATTATAATTTTCTTCCAAAATAGGATATAATTTATTTATTTTAAATATACTTAATTTATGCAGATAATTCTTATGTTTATGATTTTAAAATTGGAATTTTTCCAAGATAACACATAATTAATTATTATATCCTGAATTTGGATTATTCAATTTTTTTTTTCTATAAGACCTGCCTCATGTTTACTATTATGATTTTTGAATGCTCCAATAATATGGTTAATATTATGATTTATTTTGTAAATATATTCATACTATTAATATGTAGTGGGATTTTAATTATATTTGAAAGTGGAAGAAACATATTATTAACTTACCTATTTAGATGAATCCAAGAAACACATGTTTTCTGAATATTTATTAGCACCAGAATCATCAATAGAATCTGATTCTGAAGTGAAATATAACAATGTTCCATTCCTTTACTTTCCTTTTTTGGTTTGTTTTCTCCTGTTATTTTATTCATTATACATAGGAAATAAGGCTTAACATATCCTCTTTTTGTGCACAAATAACAAATTACATTATAATCATCACTAGAAATATCAATATATTATCTCTTCTTCATGTAATCAAATTTATTGTGATTCTTTCTAAATATTTTACAGTAACATTTTTTATTCCTATAGACTTTATTTTCTACAAGAGAAACACTATCTCTACCACTTGAAATTAGACCAGACTTAGATCAGTAAGTTGTAATTTCTGATTTAAAATAAATTTATTTCATTTTCAAAATTTCCACTTGAGAAAAATTTCACTGTTCTAACTAATATTGTAAAAAGTATCCAATGAGCTCGTAATGTTTACATTCATTTAATTTGTTTCATTCATTAGTATCTACCTTTTTTAGAATTCCATTTTTTGGTAAATCTCTTAATACTTTTTAAACTAGAATTTAATCACATTTATTTTCTCCTAAACCACCCAATCGATTGAAAATAATCATAAATATATAAAACATTTGGTTAAATAGTTCATCATCACACCTTTTAAATTCTTGATCATCATCTCTTAACATTACCAATATAGTTTTTATTAGATGATCTAAACCTAAATTAGAAACTAGTAAAATTTACCATATTTCATGTTTTGTTTTACATGCAGAGATATGGTTTTAGACATTACAACAAATTACATATAATATAAGTTTTATTGACTTAAAATTAAAAATATATATTACAAAATTATTACCATTTAATGATTGAAGATGAAATTATAGAATATTGTATTGTTTCATCATTAAGGTCCAACTGTCAATTCTTATATTCTAAAGAAAATATTCCACATAGGACAACCAATAAATATAGACTGTTCTGTGAAAAAGAAGGTCATTTATGTAATGAAAAAAACTATTTCAAATGAAATTACCATTGATTTGTTAAATGTATTTTTATATTACATGAATATATAAAATGAACGAACTACTTTCTTCTTATTATTCATGTTGTTTCATAAGAGATTGTTGTCGCCTCTTTGGTTTTAATGGTTTTAGTAATCACAGATCATGTCCAATCATTTACAATAATTTCAATCATAACTTACTATACTAAATCATTTTTAGTTATGTTCAATTATGATTATCTATGTGTCATTATATGTTTAACACATGAGGTTTAAATTCATGTTGTAAGATAGATAAAATAGAAATTAGGCTATGTTTGAGTCACCGACAGTTACGTTTGACTCACAAATAGGGAAAATGTCTCACTAACACAACAAGTGTGACAAAGGAAGTAAAATTGTGACATCAACAGTACAAATAATACATTGAAAGAAAAAGTGAGATAATGACAGAACTAATGAGACATCGACAGATCAAATGTCTCACCGACAATAAAAATGGGACACTGATAGAAGGAATGACTCATCAGTGCATTGAGTAACTAATGCATGGAGATACCGGTAGAATGACTCACTGATATAATGAGTCACCAATACCAATAGAAAGACTCACTAATATAATGAGTCTCTTATACTAATATAGGGACTCACCGATAGAAGGAGTCACTGACAGAATGAATCATTGGTAGAAGAGTCACTGACAGACTGCCAAAATTTTCATTTATTTAAAATTATATTTAGTTTTCATATTTCAGTTTTTTAATGATGCTTATTAAATTAATGTTTTTTACAGAAAATATTAATTTATATGTTAGAAGTATGAGGTAAACAACCTACCCCAAATCTTGCTTATTATCAGGCTGCATAATATAAAAGAGAAAAACATCAGAGCTGAAAAAGATATAGACATATAGTAGGGGACTCGCATGAGCACCCATATTGATCCTATGACAAAATGTAGAAAAAAACATGAGTCATTATCATTCATGTTGAGTCAACACAATGGGGAAATTATTGTTCACCAATGTTCCAACACCCCTACAACAAACAAAATAGAACCGATGGAATAGAACTTCATCTTACTAGAAAACTAGAACATAATACTTCAAAAAAATATATTTCATTGTCTGTTTCCTGAAGCAGACCCAATCATCACATCTGCTACATACAAAGAGTCTAGAGCTGCATTTCACAACACTAAGATCATTTTCTACTCTATCTTCTAATTCCATGCTCTTGTGTGTGCATTTTAAATACTTTTCGAGCAGTGTGTGCATCTGCCTGTTAAATACACACTTTCTCTTAACATGAACAAAAGGATACATGATATCCTCTAAAAAAATATTTTTACACCTATTATATCGCACGATCAATTGTGGTAGAGGTCCACTGTGACCTGGTTATTTTATTTCCCACTTAGAACTGTGGTAGAGGTCTTGTGCCCCGGAAAATTTGTATACAATTTTGTAAACACTGATCTAGGGTGTAGATAAAAGTTATATATATATATATATACTTGAGGCAGGTGATCCCTAAGTTGTGTGGATTAAGTCTCAGCATGAGACTAAACCACTTTTTTTAGTCTGTGGTGTTTTTTAATATAGATTAGTCTATTTTAACTCATATTTCAGAGAACTATGTTTTACTTTGATAGTTATTCTTGGATAGTGTTTATAACTATTTTGGTATAGTAAATTGGTTTAAAATGTTATTTCAATATTTCATGTTGATATAACTGATAAGTAATCAATCTCTTGAGAAATTAATTGAACTGTTAAACTATTATAAATTTACTACTTTGATTAACTGACATGTTTTGTTTTAAAATAGAGGATTTTAAAATTGATATTTTAATAGAACTTTTTATAGGAACTGAATCACCCCCACCTGACTATCCTACTATGACCAACATTTATTATCAAAGGGTATTTTTAACCATTCATTTTTAAATCTTTTTTACTATTATTTCAGTTGTTTCATAAATATCTCTAAATTTATATTAGTTCTAAATTTTTAACTCTTTAAACATTATAGTATATATCTTTTATTATGGATAATATATTGGAAGGTGCTAAAACATAAAAGCCTCCCTTTTATAATTTAACTAATTATGTCCAGTCAAAAATTCAGATGACAATGAACATAGAAAGTACGGGTTTTGAAATTTTGCCTTCCATTGTTGATGAATATAAAATTACTTCTAGTAACATAAATACATTGGATGACCCAACCAAGGATGATTATAGTAATAAATGAAATGCTATTAATTCATTATATTTTTCTTTAGGAGATGAAGAATTCAATAGGAATTCAGTATGTATAATAGCGCATGAAATTTGTGATACTCTTGCTATTTCACATGAAGGAGCCACTAATGTCAATAAAATGAGACATAGCACAAATAAAATTAAATATGATAACTTTTAGATGAAGCCTGAGGAACCTATTTTTGATATTTAGCTAAGGTTCATGGAAATTTTAAATACTATGATTTCTCTAGGAAAGGAAGTTAATGCTAAGGAGAAAATCATGAGAATTCTCAGATGTCTACCAGATAGATGGAGAGGAACCTGAGTATCAATTAGGGAATCTTGAGATATCAGTATGTTTCCAGTTAAGGATATGATAGGTAAGTTGGTGATGTATGAGGTAGAATTAAAGGTCAACAAAGAAGAGGAGGATGAACCAAAGATAAATTCAATGGATTTCAAAACTGTTACTTTCAAATATAATGAAATGTAAAGGATTTAAACTCATTATGATAGTACAAGTGGTTAAGATTCACCTTCTAATAATGATGAACAGATGGATCAATTATCTAGATAGTTTAAGAAGTTTTATAAAATAAATAAAATCTTTAGAAAGACCAGCTAAAAAGATAAATATGATAATAAGGGAAATTCAAAAAGGATTGGAAAAGGAACGATAACTCAGATAAAATAGTTTGTTATGAATGCAAGAGAAGAGGAAGTATAAATGATGATTGTCCCAAGTTAAAATATTATAACAAATATAATGACAAATATAAAAGATACAACAAGAAAATAAATTCAACCTAGATTGCTTCTGAGGATAGTTCAAGTGAGTTTGAATATTCACATGATGAGAAAGGTGAAAATCCAAACACGTGTTTCATGACTAACTCATTCGAGGTAACCCTTGAGTCTATTGTACATAATTCTTATTATTATGGATATGAAAGTGATTATGAAAATATTAATAATGAGGAAATGTTTGAATAATTCCATATGAATGAAGATACATGAAATGAATTAAAATATAAATATAAGTCATTAAAGAAACAACATTTTCTTACCTATACTATTAAATCTGATAATACCAAAGAAATGGAAAATAATTCTCAATTTCTAAAATTAAAACCATGAGCTTCATTTGTCCAATGATCAATTGAAAAAATATTTATAAACATTTACCAATGTAAATGATATCTTGGTCTAAATTCTTGGGAAATAATTTGAACCCAAATACACAAGTGTTATTGGCTATCAACCTTATAAAATAAATTTCGTCAAAATCAATTTTGTATCTAAATCTGGAAAATATCGTTTTGTTCCTAGTTTTGTAATTTTTTTGCATGTTCCAGTAATAAATTATTTTCTACTATTTCACTTTTTTCAAGCTCGAATAAATTTTATTGTCCCAATACCTTACAAATTGTGGATAAGAAACCCATGAAACAAATGTGGGTTCCCAAAGCTCTTATTTATAATGTTGATGAACCCAATAAAATATGGGTACCATAATATTTTCTTCTCTAATCTGATTTTGATGGAATACTGCTTGAATTGCTTATGTAGGAGTCTATGGTACTTGGGGAGTGGATGTTCAAGATATATGAAAAGATATTATTCATGCTTCCAGAATTTGATAAATATTGTTGGTGCTCATGTAACCATTGGTTACAATGCTAAAGGAAAAATCATTGGCCTTCCTAGATTGGTAACTCCAATTTAGTTTTAATTTCCAAAGTACTTTTTTTTGGTGGATTAAATTAAAATATACTTAGTATCTCTCAGTTACGTGATTATGTTTTTAATGTTAAATTTGAAAATGATGCATGCAATGTTTTTTAATTCTAAAAATGTGTTATTATTTACTACCTTTAGATATGAAATATTTTATACTGTAAACATATATTCCTTAGTTTCTCAAAAATGTTCATGCTTAAGTGAATTTTATAAAGATTCTAGGATCTTTCATAGGATATTTGTACATTTTAATATTCATTCATGTAGAAATATTACTAGGAAAGGACTACGTAAGGATCTACCAAAACATGAGTTTCCAAACAAAAAATTCTGTAATCCATGTCAAAAGGGTAAAAAAATAAAATATCTTTCAAATGAAAGAATAAAGTTTCAACTACTCAACCTCTTGAGTTGGTTCACATTGATTTTTTTGTACCATCTAGAGTTTCAAGTCTTAATGGGAAGCACTATGTCTATGTTCTTGTAGATGACTTTTGTAGATATACTTGGAAAATCATTCTTACTCAAATAATTTAATATTGTTCTCATTTCACAAAGTATTCTAAAATAGTATAAAACCTAAGTTATCTTACAATTAAATCCTTAATAAGTGAACATGGTTGTGAGTTTTAAATCCATGTGTTTGAATATTTTTTCTCAAAAAATGGATATAGTCACAACATCTCTTCTCCTAGGACACCCTAACAAAATAGTGTTGTAGAAAGAAGAAATAGAACCTTATAAGAGATATCGCAGACTATGATTAATGAATATGACTTAAATATATGCTTTTGGGTAGAAGCTGTCAATATATCTTGTTATATTATTAATAGTGTCTTAATCAGACAAATTCTAAATATAACCCCTATGAGCTATGCAACAAAAAAGAACCCAACGTTAATTAATTTCAATTATTTGGTTGCAATGTATATGTCCTTAATACAAAGGATAATCATGACAAATTTTCATTCAAAAGTGATGTAGGAATCATTCTATGATATTCAGTCTCTAGAAAATCCTATAGGGTGTTTAATAAAATTACTATGTGTGTGGAAGAATCTGTGCATGTCAAATTTTATGCACCAAATCCACATGAACCCAAGAACTCCCTAAAAATTCTTGAGGATGATCTTTCCAATTTGGACATAAATAAAAAATCTTCTGACCCTACTATTAAGAAACCTGTTATATCATCCAGTTCTGGAAATTCTCTAGACTCTTGTCATGATGAACCTGAACCTACTGATGAACCTAAAATAACAAGCCCTTCATTTTCTAGACCAACGAGAACTCTTCAGAACCATCATTTAGATGATTTAGTTGGATACCTAGATAAAGGGACACAAACTAGAGCCTCTCTAAGAAACTAGGTTTAACATCATGTCTTTTTATCACAACATGAAACTAAAATAATTAATGATGCAATAAATGATGAATTTGGTGTAGTGGCTCTGCATGGAGAACTGAATCAATTTGAAATAAATAAATTCTTGAAACTTGTAGATAGAACCAAAGTCATATTGAATATAGCCACTAAATGAGTATTTAGAAAACTATAAGACAAATCTGGTAATATTGATAGAAATAAAGATAGATTGGTTGTACAAGGTTATATTCAAGAAGAAGGGATTTACTATGAGGAAACATCATCACCCATTGCTTAACATGATTCCATTAGAATCTTGCTTCCATATGCATAATATCTAAATTTAAAACTATATTAAATGGATGTTAAGAGTGAATTCATAAATGGGTATATAGTTGAGGATGTTTTTTGAACACCCCCTGGTTTTACAAACACTCACTTTCCAAATCAAAATTTTAAATTAACAAAAAAATTATATGTTTTAAAACAATATCGAAGAGCATTGTATGATACAATAAGTAGTTTTCTTATTTCTGAAGGTTTTACAAAAGTTATAGTAGATCCTAATCTCTTTATAAAAATAATTTCTAATGATGTTTTATTTGTTCAAATATATTTATATGCTATTATTTTTGTTACATATTAAAATTATTTAGGTGTTGAGTTTTCAAAAATTATGTAAAATGAATTTGAAATGAGTTTAATGGGGGAACTTAAATTCGTTCTTGGATATAAAATCTTTCAAAATAAATATTCTATTACCTTAAATAAAAGTAAATATAATAAATATCATTTAAAATTGTATGGATTCGATGTTAGAAAAGGCAGTGATACTCTAATGAGTACCACCTGTATGTTGGATCGTGATGAAAATCGTAAATTTTTTTGATTAAGCTACATACAGAGGAATTATTGGAAGATTACTCTACTTGAGTGCTAGAAGGACTGAAATTATGTTTAGTGTGTGTATGTGTGCCCAATTTCAAGAAAACCATATGTAATATCATCTAAATTTTGTTAAAAGAATTTTCAAATACCTAAAATATATTTCCAACTTAGGATTTTTCTATCTTAATGGGAAACCTTTTGAATTAATTATTTATTATGATGCTGATTTTAGTGGTTGTATGTTAGATAGAAGGATCACCATAGAACATTTCACTTTTTGGGAAAGTATCTAGTTTCATGGTCTATTAAAAAGATATATTTTGTTCAATTATCTACTGCCAACGTTCAATATATATCTACTATCATTTTTTGTACTAAGATTTGGGGAATAAAACACAATTTACTAGACTATGGATACTAATGCAGTAAATTCCCTATAAAATATGATAATAAAAGTTCTATTAATATTTCAAATAATATTGTCTATCATTCTAGAACAAAGCATATTGATATAAGACATCACTTTTTGATAGAGGATTATTAAAAATTTGATATAACACTAGAGTTTACTGGTACATAAAATTATCTTGCTAACATATTCACAAATACATCGATGATTGAAATAATTAATTATAACAAACATGAATTAGGAATGATTTTTTTATAAGGACACTATATTGACGATCCTTTTTTTAAACTTGGTCTAGTTGTCACACTGTTAGGATAAATAGACAGGTGATGTATCACAAAAATTGTCATCCAGACAATGTCATGTAGACGTCGATAGTGTCATGACGATACTATCATAAGGGCACACATAGTTTCATGCTGATATTGTCATGTTCACATCTATAGAACTCACTTGTTTATATTTTTTATGCCATAAAAAAATAAAAATGTTTCATGCATTTCTTTGAACCCAGTATTTGAATTTACAATCTCTATGCAATAATAAATATAAATTCAAGTAGATCCACTCTACTACATGACCTATCACATTAACCCCTACACTATTCTATTATTTATCTTTACCCTAGACCATTCACCTTCCAACCATCAACTGAACCATCTTAAATAGAAAGGATGAAGAGTGACATTGAAAGAGGATTTGGAGACGAGTCACAGTCTGTTATGAAGAAACAAAATAGAGTCGGCCAGATCTCATCTTGTCAATCCAACTCTTGAAAACTGTGTGGTATCACAAGAGAAGGAAGTTTTCATAGAGTGATTGTTAAAGAGTAAGTCTCTTTTATTAAAGGCATTGAAAACTAAGGGTTGGATGGAATGGTTTTCAAATAATGAAAGGATATTCTATCCTAATCTCATACATGAGTTCTACACAAATGTTGAGTCCAATTGGGAAGGAAGTGAGGTATGTTGGATTAATTATATAGTTAAATGAAGGGGGATTTCATTTTATTCTTGGAATTTGGAATAATTCATCAAGGTTCTACATCATGAAATATTTTATGACTACCAGGGATGTAGTCCACCAGAGGTGATCTGTTCTGATATGAGACAACTTTGAATGATCTGACTAGAAATGAATATCACAACAGACCAATAGCTACAGAGCTACATGGTGAAAGTAGGATGTTGTTTTAATTTATTCTGCACCATATTTGTCCTAGGATAGGGGACATTTCATAATGGATGTATCAAGATTTATATTTGTTTTATTTGTTAAAGAGAAGTGTTAAAGTGAACCTGTGAAGATATCTGATAGTGCATATTAATGAAATGATTAAGCCCTACTATAAGATGAATTCCCTATTATACGAAAGGATGATCTCAAACATCATTCAGGATAAAGGATATGTGTATGAATGTGAAGAAATTGTTTTAGCTTACAATGGAACCTATTTGAATAAGGAACTATTCAAAAAGAATTAAGATTATTTAGAATCCCCAGAAGATGGAATGGGTTGGTTATTAGGATAAGATTTGTGAAAAATTCAACCTAGTGGACCATCTTGTTAGGCTGAGAGATTTAATTGATCTTGGTTTAGGACCAGAACATGTTGAGATTTTTTATTCTGATGATGAAGAGGTTGTTACTCCAAATAGAGATCAATGGTCTCATATTGATGATAGGTTTGACCCAGATACAACTAAATATCCAAGAAGAATCTCATATGGACCTCCTAGTCCACCTATGGCCACAATTTTAGATAAACCAGATAAGGGTGATAATGGTGATAAGGAGACAAAATCTCCTGGATATTTGGAGTATGGAAGAATGTATAGTCGTTTTGAAGTTATTTTAGAAGATAAATAAGAAAAACAAGTGGAAAGAGAAAGTAGACCAGGAATAGAAGATGAAGATGATAATGGAAGTGGATCTAAAAGTAGAGAAGAGGAAAAAAGGAAATGGAGAACATGATGATAGAAGTAAATAAGATGAAAATGATGGAGAGGCTGAAATAAGTGATATTTATAGCGATTTGGATCATCCTGGTGATGATAAAAATGTAATCGTAGAGCTGGATGGTACTGTGAATTAGACACCCATTATAGACCCTCTTGGTTCTTAAGTTGTTGATACTGCATAAGAGGTAGTGGTTGAAGTTCATAGAGAAGTGGAAGATAAAATAATCCCAGTTCCTTAGTTGGTTTATGGTAGAATAAGATCTCAAGATGAGGGGGAGTAGCAAGTGACAGGGGACCCAGTTGAGGGGAGCATCATGATAGAAGAAATCAAGATGAGGTGGGGCATCAAACTGCAAGAGTGAGACTAGATACTCTAACCCCATTGAATGATGATGTTATGTATGAACGCGAAATAAATTTTAGATATTTAGCTATTGGTTTATTCTATGAAGATTCAAATGATTTGGTGTTTGTACCTATTTCAAGAGAATCAAAGGCACAGATCCCTCCAAGTGACTATGTCATTAGAGCTAATCTTGAAAGTTTCAAGGAATAACATTGATACACTATTAATAATATTTCCTTTCCTATTACAATGATAAGATTGAATGAAAGTGATGAAAATATTTTCTCAGGAACTATTATTTCCCAAGTGGAACCCATGCTAATTGCACTCATTGAAGCTATTGTGAAAGATAATCCAAAGTTCAGAAATGAGTTGACTAGACCGGTTTCAACTATCAAAGTTTGACCTCTGAGTATAGGATATCCATGGAAAGAATCATGAAAGGACATGAGGATATTATTTCCCACTTTCAAGTTCTAGATTTTAACCAGAAGAGACAGGATGTTCCAGACATTTTATAAGGGGCATCGAGCTCACCAACTCTTTTCTCTCTCTCACTAGATGTTGACACAGTGAGGAATGTGATTAAGGAAGAGTTGCAAGCTCTATTGGGTGGAAAATATTAGGATACACATGGATATATTATGAAAAATAGTTACCATGTTCATGATATGGTAATGTTATACTCTAAGAGATCTAAAAATACCAATGCTCCGATCAAAAAGAGAGTGGACTATTACTTCAAGAAGATTTATACCAAAAACTAATTGACAAGTCACTATAAATATTTTGTAGAGAATATGAAGTTTCCTATAGTTATATGATATTTTAAGGACCGAGTTTAAAAATTTATGGACTTCACACCTCTTCTTAACATGTTCATGGAGAAAAATTAATATTTTGAAATGAAAATGCAATATAGTGGGGACATAATCATAAATTTCATCAATCTATTGAAGCCATATCTGCATATTTAGAGTGATGTCATAGTTTTTCCAACTACAACACCTCTCAGACCACCTCAGACCCCCTCAGCCTCTCCTGGAACCTATGTTCCACCTCCTCCAATGTCTATTTCAGTTTCTCAGGCTTTGAGATAGATCCTTCCTATTATCACAGAGCAGATCCAGCCACATGTTACATCCAAACCAACCCTTTCAACTTATGTTCCTGAAGGAGTACTTCTTCCTCCCTTGAGATTTTACTCTGATCCTCTAGTATCTCATACTCTATCCATTGAACCTATAATTTATCGTTCTAATGATGTAATATACAAATTAGATCACAATGACTAGTTTGGATCACTTTTTGATAGGACTGTTTGATTTTATTTTGGTTTTATTCAACTATATTTTACTTTAAATTATTTATGAAATTCATCAATCACTCAATTCTATCGGTGTGTTATATCTTTATATTTATTTATTTCTATTCTTTCCTCTCTTTAAATTTATGATAATCTCAAAAGGGGGAGAAAAATAAAGTCATTATTTCAACATAAAGGGAGAGAAAATATAAAGGGGGAGAAAATGAGGAATTATTTGATTTAGCTTTGAACTTTATATCTTTTTTGAGAAATTTCATTTTTTAAGAAAATAAGTAATGTGATATATTTAGTGGAATGATAATATTAATCAGAAACTAATTAAAATTTCTAATTCCAAGATATATTATCATGAAAAAGGGGGAGATTGTTGGCCTATATGCAATTGTTGGCCCCACTCTGGTATTAATTGTTTTCATAATCACAAATCATGTAAAATCATGTTCAATAAATTAAATCATGTTTTTAATACTAAATCGTGTTTAGTTATGTTTATTTTTTATTATATACATGTCATTATATGTTTAACCCATCTATGACATTCATGTTATAAGATAGTTAAAATAGCAAATTGGCTATGTTAGAGACACTGACACTGATAGTTAAGTCTTACTCACCGACAGTGTAAATGTCTCACCAATAGAACAAGTGTGACACTGATAGTACAAATGAGATGCTGAAAGTAAAAATGAGACATCAATAGAAAAATGAGACACCGACAGAAAAAATGAGGCATCGATAGAACAAATGTCTCACCGATAGTAAAAATGAGACCCCAATATATAGAATGACTCACCGGTGCATTGAGTCATCGATTCATGGAGATACTGACAGAATGAATTTCTGATAGAATAATTCATCGATACCAATAGAATGAATAACTGATCGAATGATTCACTGATACCAATAAGAGGACTCACGGATAAGAGTCACTAATAGAATGACTCACAGACAGAAGAGTCACCGAGAGACTGTTTAAATTTTCTTTTATATAAAATTATCTATAACTGTCATATGTGATTTTTTTAATACTAATAATTAAATTAATTTTTTTTGTAGAAAATATTAATTAGGATGTCAGAAGTACGAGGTACAAATCCTACCCCAAATCATGCTTATTGTCGGGATGTAGAATATAAAAGAGAAAATCCTGAGTGATGAAAGAGACATAGACATATAGTAGAGGACTGGCATGAGAACCCATAATGAACCTGTGAACAAAAGGAAGGATAAAACATGAGGAATTATCATTCTTGATATTTTAACACCAAGGATAACTTTTTTTGAACCAAAGTTCCAACACCCCTAAAGAAAACAAAAGGGAACCGATGGAATATAAAATCTTCTTCCTAGAAAACCATAACGCAAAGCTTCACGACAGTCTGTTTCAGTGTCTTTTTCCAGAAGTGGAATGAATGTTTACATCTTATACATCCAAAGAGTCTATAGATATATTTCACAAGACTCAGATCATTTTAATCTCTATCTCCTTATTTCCTAGTCTATTGTGTTCATTTTTACAACTTTTCGAGCAGTGTGTGAATTTGTCAATTAAATACACATTGTCTCCTACACTGAACTGAAGGATATAAGATATCCCCCCACAAAGATCTTTGTATACATATTATATACCATGTAGAATTATGGTAGAGGTCATGCATGACTAGTATATTTTATTTACCACGTAGAAATGTGGTAGAGGTCTTGTGGTCTGGACAGTTTGTATACCGTTGTGTAAAATCCGATCCAGGGTGTGGATCAAAGTTATATATATATATATATTGGTGTCAATTGATCACCAATTGGAGTGTATTGAGTCTTGACTTAACACTGAACCACTTGTTTTAATCCATTATGTTTTCAAATTTAGTTTACTTTGTTTTAACTCATATTTCAGGAAACTATTTTTTCTCTTGGAAAGTTAGTCTTGGAAAGTGTTTATAACTGTTAAGGGTTAGTAATTTGTTTTAAATAGTTATTTCAATATTTAAGGTTCATATGATTAAGAAGTAATCAGATTCTTGAAAAAATAATTGAACAGTCAAACTATTAAAAATTTACTACTTTGATTAACTAGCTTGTTTTGTTTTAAATAGGGGGATTTTCAAATAAATAATTTTACATAAATTATTATAGGAACTCAATTAACATCGCTCTTGGGTGTCGTAATGTGACCAACAATAATCATTGGATTTCAAATAAAATTATATATCATTACGGTTGATAATATAGTTATTGAAAAATGACCACATGACTAGTATAAATTTAGGGTTTTAAAAATCCAATTGTAACAGACAAGGGAAGTGATAGCCTCAAACAGCAAGAGCATACCCTATGATTCCCATTTATCAAACATTCGAAAGGAGGTATAATTTTAGGGTTTTATCTTGACCAATCCCATGTTGATATCCAACAACTCAAGCATGAGTAAAACCATTTACGGGAGAAGTTCAAGATTATCGAGATCATAGCCCAAACTATGTTCGCTGAACCTCCACACGAAAGTCCCACAATCATGAAGCTTACCCTCAGATAATTTTCTGGTGTATTAAAGGTATAAGTAACAATACCCTAGAAATATTATTATGTGTATTACTTTTTTATAGAATAATGAATATACTACCATCCTATTATTGTTACATTATAAATTATGTTTATTATGATTCAATAAAACACAATTAGTATTTTGTGTTAATATTAAAATTCAATTAATAAATATAATTTGATTAATTAGTGGATCGTTGAAAAAAAATAATATTTTAATACAATATTATTACTATATAAATATTATTAAATATAAATTATCATTTAATTTTTATGAATCCAAATGTAATCGTTTATTATGGTTCGAAAACTGTTATTGTCAAAAAACATTATTTTTCAAATAACTATCAGTTATTAGTTTATAATCTAAAATTATAATATTTAGAAAATTATTTAGATAAAATAAAAGTTATTTTTGGAATGGTAAAATTGAAATTGTCCAATAGTTAATTATTCATAATCTTATCAGACAATCCAACTTTTGGGTAAAAATTAAATACCGTATAAATATAATTTTAGTTTTATGACATCATAATGACCCAAATGTGATGTAATAAGTAATATAAATGGGATCTATAACATAATATATATTTTTCATATAAAATAAAGTGACTTTTTATTTATTCGATTTATTTTATAAAGACTTCATGAATTATGAAAAACATATGATATATTTTAGGATTTTAAAATCATTTCGTTAAGAGTGTGACTCGCCTCCAGGTCAACAATGGTAATATTTCAATACATTATGCCCTTTTACTTATAAAATAATTTTAACCACTCCGATTTGGAATAATCCATGGGAAAACCTATTGTATGGTTTTTGGTTTTGGATATTTTATTATATAGAGTCCAAAACATAAATAATAAAGACACCCCCCTCATTTCCTATATAATCCCACCCAATCGCCCATTTATCTTCACTAAATATCCTTTCAGAACATTCATAATCAGCCATTATCTCTCTAGATTCATCCTAAATCACTCCCAAGTGCTCTATTAGTCCTTACCATGATAATGGAGTCATACATTCAAGTAAGAGATCCTCACCTTCCTCTCCTAATTTCAATTCAAGAATCTTCCTTGACATTTGACATTATAATTTCAATTTGTTAACTTTTAATTCATTTATTATTATTCCATTAATTTCTAATTTATTTTATTTGAATGGGATACCATTTGTACAGTCTCATTTTGACCCTTACATAATCCTTTACTATACTGAAATGTCATAAAGGATCTTCTAATCCCCTCTTTTATCAAGAACTCTTTTATGTTATGTATTTTAATTTTAAATTTATTACGATGAGATATCATATTACATACTCCCCATACTGTAAATTGGTTTTATAAATGATTATAGATTCCATTCACACTCATTAATCCCCATTTGATCCTTTATGTACACCTATTACCATGCTCAAATTTCGTAAGGATTCTTTTTTCTATTCACGTGTCATCATTACCTTATGCCTTCTATTTCTAAATTTATAATGTTGTAATATTATTTTCCATGTCCCTACTACTTACCATTAGATTTAAAAATAATTATAAAACTATTTAACTCTCATCAACCATTTTTATTAATTTTTATGTAACGTTGTTATGCTGCAGAAATGTCACCACAATTTTCCATGACAAAACAACTGTGCAGTGAACACCACACATATTATTATATAATGGGTATTAAATGTTATTCACATATATTATATATTAGAGACTTACATGAATTTAATCCACATTACTTTATCATCTAATAAATTATTATGATAAATTAATCCATATTCTATGATATATTTGTCACACTTAAGCATCATAATGAAATGATTATGATGGGTGCGGCCATATAGCACTCCAATATATTGGTTAATGTTTATTATCATGATAAATAATGCTGGGATTGAGGTTTAATCAATTATTTTATGGGAATTTTTCCACCCTAAAGAATTGGTGGTATATCCTTGACCTATGTTCACGATTTAGTGTTTTAAGTTGTTGTAGCATTCCCCATGTTATGATTATCATTCTATATCATGCCTTATTATTCATGTTATTTTTGTTCCTAATTGGTATTCCTATTATCTAACATGTATCAATTATTAAAGTTTTATTACCTTAATTGTATTTATTGATCACTCCTTTCTTATATATGTCCCTAGGTTATCCCATGCAATTTTATGTTCAAAAGTGTATTTTGATCATGTTAAAGAAGTTTTCAGTAAGACATGTTTTGAATGTTTTTAATAATGTGGTTACATCCGAAGTTCAAGATATTATGTTATGTACATAATTCCAAAAATATACTAGATTTCTCAATCTTCAAGATTATATTAAGTGTAGTCTTATGAAATAAATCAGGCATTAATGTGTAATAAAGAAGTGGCTTATTATAGTTGGTATGAGAGGAAAAGTTTATCTATTTTTTGTAGTAGGAATAGAGAACTCTAGTGGAATACATAGGGATAATACAAAGTATTATAAACCATCCCTAAATTTAGTTAAGTATATAGTAAGTGTTTTACCAAAAAAATAAATCCATATAAAGATACAACATGTAGACATGGGTCTTGCACATATTTATATAGGAATAACAACTGCAACATGGTGTTCTGGACCTGACTCGGGGTAACATGGTACACTACATTAGGCCTTACTACGTACCTAGTTTGACACTCCCAAGGTATATTCCATGGAACATTCATAATCTCATTATTATCCATTATTAAGGGGAATTAATTCCGATAAGAATATATGTTAGGAAAAAGATCTTGGATAACATAGATTGAAATCTAAAAATTCCTAAGATAAGGAAATAAATATAATTTATATGTTATCCTTTTTTATCATTGGATTCCCCTTTATGTGATTAATATTTGAAAATTAATCATCCTAAATTCAATATTGGATAATGTAGAACCAGAATCAAGAAGTTAAAGGTGGGGTTATCGTCCATAGTTCTACACAGTCCTTTATATAAGAAAAGTTTATTAGAACTATTCAAACACCACCACAATCCATGGAAGTAGAGATGTTGGTGAAAATGGAAAATGGGTAAATTATTGCATCCTGTGTATATTTATTTTCCTCAATCACAATTCGTGGGATGATCTTATCAAAGTGACATTTCATAATTACTTTGGTGGGATTTGATGCAATTTTGAGTGTGAGTTTGCTTTACCTATATGGATCCATCATAAATTGCTGTGAGAAGAAAATAATTCTCTATATGGGGAATTGACCTATGATTCTGTATAAGTGCAGGGAGGAGGATTAATCTTATTTAACACCATCATCTATGGAATGAATATTATCTCTTTATGATCAAGCGTATCTATCTAAAATGACTGATTCTAAGGAAATGATCAACCTAAATGACATGCCTTTTATGAGGGAATTTTCTGCTATGTTTCCCAAGGGATTTCAGGGTCTTCCTCCTAGAACTGATCTTGTATTTTCTATTGAGATTACACCTTGGAAATTTCCAAAATACAAATCTTCATATAAGATGGTTTTTGTGATACTTGAGGAGAAAAAGAAACAATTATAATAGAATCTGGATAACGATTTTTTATGCACAGGTTCTTTACCATGGGGTGCACGAGTCCTCTTCATCATGAAGAAGGATGGGTCAATGTGCCATTCATTTATTACCGTGACATCAACAAGATAATGATAAAGAATAATAATCCTATTCCATGGATTTATGACTTATTTGATCAAATACATGGATCACAATACTTTTTCAGGGTGGATCTTTAGTCAGGATATTATCAAATAAGGGTGAATAAGGAAGATATCCCCAAGACCGCTACTCACAAAAGGTACGAGCACTATGAGTTTATAGTGATTCCATTCATACTCAATAATTCTCCAGCAGTCTTCATGGATTTGAGGAATATAGTCTTTATATATTACCTGACTTTTTTAGTAGTCCTGGTAGGTGATATCCAAATATACTACAAAAGTAATGAAGAGTATGTAGAGAATTTAAACTTGTGTTAAATAAAACAATAAGTGAGAATATTAATTCCAAGTACCACAAGTGTGATTTTCGGTTGATGGAAGTTTCATTCCTAGTGAATATCATCATAATAAATAGTATATTTGTGGATTCATTTAAGAAAAAATCAATTGAAGGATGGTTGAGGCCAACATTTGTGACATATATATGTAGTTCACTTCGATTAGATAGGTATAATCACCAATTTTTTAGAGATTTCTCATGTTGTTTGAACCATCTTACCATGATAACTTGAAAGTGAGTCATGTTTTCATGGAACAATGAATGTCAATAAACATTCAAGGAGTTATAATGGTGTCTTATCATTGCCAATGTGATCACACTACCAACAAGGAGATAACATTTATTAGTATTCTTGGATGATTAGAAGATGGGGTTTGGATGTGGGTTAATGAAGAATGAAAAATACATTTCATACACCCTAATGAAGTTGAAAGTTACTATGAAAAGAAATCCCACACATGATTTGATGTTTCCAGTTTTGATCTTTGCATTTAAAATATGGAAACATTATCTCTATGAGGATATGTGTGAGAGATATACTAATTTTAAGAGAATAAAATAAATATTCACACAAAAAGATATTAATATGGATGAAATAATATGGTTATATCTGATCAAGGAATTTGAATTGTCAATTCAATACCATCCCCTTAATGAGAATAAAGAGGTGCATTCTTTAAAAAGAAGGGATCCAACATTTTTTTGATGAGAATTGAGAATGATCCAATATTTATAGAGTTGAAGAGTATGGACATGGGAATCATAAAGTAGAGAACATCATCAATCATTTCAGATATTTTTTCTCAACCACATCCTATGTAATGGATAACAGATGATAAAAAATATGATGTGGTAATTTAGAAGAAAGTGGAAACTATAAGAAAAGGGAAATCCTCACAGTTCAATGTTAATGAAGAATGAATTGTGAGATATGGGTTTAGATTATTTGTTCAATAAAATCATATCTTTATGTATGAATAATTTGATAATGCACAAAGTTCAAATTTCTCCATCTACCTAGGAAACATAAATATGAATCAATATCTCCACTAGTACTTATAACAACCCGGCTTTTATTACACACTTAGACATGATTTATTACATGAATCATTAACTTGATACAACATAGAAGGTCAAGAGGTATAGTATCTTTAGGTATTAGGAACATTAAAAAACAACATGCAGGATAGAATGCAACATCTTATTGAAATCTTTCTTTACATGACCACTACATTCCCTCGTACTTAGCATTGCATGGGATAACCTGAGGACATACATAAGAAAATGGTGATCTATAAATCCAAGTAAGGGAATAAACATGGAATAACATGAGAAATACCATACATGTTAGAAAATAGTAATATAAATGAAGAACAAGAGAAACATGAACACAAATTCATGATAAATCATGAAAATCATAACAGGGAGATGTGGCAACAACATTTAACATGTTATTACCATGAGCCAAGTCTCATTGCACATGGAGCATGAGTAAACCCTCATTGAACATGATGAAAGTGTAAACCCTCATTGAACTTGAATTATAATGAGTAAACACTCATTGCACATGATATATCATGATACTATACTTTACCCAATGCATTGGAGTGCTATCATGGAGCACCCATCTTAAACATTTCATTTCATGCATAAGTGTGCCACATGGACCATAAAACATGGAATAAATCATCATCATTTATTCCAAGGTAATGGGATGTGGAATACATACATTGAGATTTATAATAAATAGGTAAATGTGCATAAAGATGAAAACCGTTGATTTAGAAATCAGAATGGTATTCACTACACAATGACACTAGCTTGGAAAATATGTGCATTTTCTATAGTGTAATGACGTGATGTAAGAATTCATAAAAATGGATGATTAAAGGGAAAGGGGTGTCTCATCATATTTACATGAAATGGAATGTAAGGGGGGTAATATAGATACATGTCCCAATATATTTAATAGAATTTAGATTCATAATACAAAATAATTGCTTGAATGTAAATGAGGAGAGAGAAATTCCTTAAGGATTTATGGCGTGGTAACAAGTGTACATGGGAGGCATCGATGAGAGAAAAAATGGTATCTAATAATTCATACATAGAGAGGAAATTATATGGGATGTGATAAATAATACCCTAACATTTATAATTGAAAATAAAATGCCATAACAATATTAAGAAACGTGGATAAAAAGAGGAAGGAAGAAAACCCTTACTTGGAAGTGTGATCCCCATGGCTTGGCAGAGGCTTGAGAGAGGATTCTTGGGATCTTGGGGCACCTTGGGAGAATTTTAGAGAGATTAGGGAATCCTTTGGAATAACTAAAATTGCTTTGAGTGAAGGGGAAGTGGGATCTTGGGTGGGTTTATATAGGAAAGGAGGGTAAATTCATTATTATTATGGTTTGGGACACCACACATTAAACTAATCAAAACCAAAAACAAGAACATGGTGTTTTCCAATGGATTTTTCCAAAGGGGAGTGGAAGAAAAAAAATTTAAAGGACAATGTCAGAACTTCTTAAAATAATAGGGTTGCTTTTGTGGAGGTGAGTTACACTCTCACGGAAAACAATTTAAAAAGACAAAATGTTTTATAATCCTTGAAGGTTCCACTTAAGCATTGTAAAATAAATCAAAAAAACCCAAAATCACATTATTTTAATGGTAAAAAATATATTGTCAGAGAATAATGTTTATAGTATTTTATTACATCACTATTGGGTTATTATGATATTATAAAACACATTATATATTTAAATGGTATTTAATTTTTACCCAAAAATTCGAATGTCATTTAAAATTATGAAAACTTCACCATTGGATAATTTTGACGTCCTGATTCCAAACATATGATTCATTTTATATAAATAATTTTCTAAATCTGTGAATTTTATATTTTAAAATAAAAACCGAAATTTATCGAAAATTCATGGTTTTTTGACAAAAACAGAGTTCAATCCTTAATAAAAATTAAAATTTCATTCGTAAAATTTTACGACCATTTATATTCAATAAAAAAAAGTTAATAATAATAATAATAATTTAAAAATATTATTTAATTCAAAAATACATTATTTCATCAAAATAGATATCTTTGTTTGAATATTAACTAAAAATACTCTTTTTGCTTTAAAAAATATTTACAAAGTAACAAAAATAAAAAGAATGTATATTCTCTTTACAAGAACAATGTAAATAATCATTTTACAAGGGTGTTGTTACATAACCCCTTAAAACACCCACATATGACCTTATCGTATGATATGCGATGGTGACAGACTCTTGGGGTTGCCTGGATAACATTGATCGAGTGGTAATCTCTATCATCTTCCACTTCTCACTTAGGTAGTTCCACTCAAGCTTAACATATTCAAACTCAGCTTGGGCTTGGTGAAGATAAAATCCCAATGACACCACCTCATTTCCGAGCTATGATAAATGGGCTTGATATGGGGCAAGTCTGCTGGATGAAGTCATCTTTTCCTTTTTTGGAGTAAATTGGATTTGTTAAAGCCCTATATTTAGACTAATCATGTGATCATTGTTGAAAAAATATATTAGAAATGGTCACAATTCTTATTGATATTTTAAAATCCAAATACATTGAACAAAATAAGTGCATACGTTTTACATAAACATAAAAATACATTTAAATGGAACAAGATGAATTTTCATTAATGAATTTCTGGGTCATTACAATCTTCCCCTATTATGAAATTTTATCCTCGAAAATTCCTTTTACCACACTAAAATATATGTGAGTAACTCGGCTTCATCACTTCTTCTGATTCCCACATCGCTTCATCAAAATTGTGTTTTTTCCACAACACCTTGACGCGGGGCACTGTCTTAGTAGGTAGAACTATTTCTCAATGGTCTAAGATCTTCACTGGTTTCTCCTAATAAGAAATATCATCCTCTAATTGTACTAACTCTGAAGAGAGTACATGTGAGGGGTCTGGTATGTAATTCCATAAGAGGGATATATGAAAGGCCTCATGTACTTTTTCCATGGTTGTTGGATGTTCTAGTCAATAGGCCCCAACCCCAACATGATCAAGAATCTCGATGGGGATAATGTACCTAGTACATAGCTTCCCCTTATTTAAAAACAACATGACCTTCTTCCATGGAGATATTCATAGAAATACCGTGTATCCAACTTTAAACTCAACGCCTGGTTGACAATTTTCTACATAACTCTCCTGTCGACTCTAGGCTGCCTTGATATGTTGCTGAATGGTTTTCACATTCTACACCATTCCTTAGACCATTTTTGGTCCTAACAGATTACGCTCACCAACTTCATCCCAACATGTTCGTGTTCTGCACCTCTTACCATAGGGGGCTTCATAAGCTTCCATTCGGATGCTCGAGTGGAAACTGTTATTATAGGAGAATTCAACTAGAGGAAGATGTTGATCCCATCCTCCATTAAAGTCCACCGAATGTGATCTTAACATATCTAATAGTGTATGAATAGTTCAATCAGATTGACCATTAATTTGAGTTTGATAGGTCATACTGAAGTTCATTTTATTATCCAAATCTTGTTGAAGACTCTTCCTAAAATAGAGGTGAATCTTGGATCTTGATTAGATACAATAGATATTGGCACTCCTTACAACCTTACCACTTCCCTAATATATATCTGTTCTAGTTGATCCAATGAGAAATTCTCCCAAATCGAAATGATGTGTGAAGACATTCTAAGATGATCAACAACAACCCAGATTGCATTTTTTCCTTTGGATGTCTTCATAAGTCCGGTTACAAAGTCCATGGTGATGTTCTCCCATTTCCATGATGGTATGAGCAATGGTTGCATCATCTTTTTATTCTTCTGCCTCTCTACCTTCAATTGCTAACACACCAGGTACTTTGTTGTATATTCAGTAATCTCCCTTTTTATATTATCCCTCCAATAGTGATCTTGGAGATCTTGATACATATTTGTGTTTCTTGGATGAATAGAGAAATTTGAACTATGTGCATCATCCAAAAGTTCTTTCTTTGACTCTGGACTTTATGGAACACATAGTCTTTTCCAAGGTCTCACTATTCCTTCTTCATTAACATTGATCTCCGAGGATTTTCCATTTTTGATAGCTTCCACTTTCTTCTGAATTCCCACCTCATCCTTTTGGTCTTCCTTTAATCTTTCCAAAAGAGATGGTGGAGCAATAATTTGTGGAAGGACTGATGATGTTCCCTTCTTTATGATTCCCATGTCCATATTCATCAAATCTAACAATATTGGATCCTTCTCAATTCCCATCAACGATAGAATTGGTGGGTCCTTTCTACTTAGAGCATCTGCCACCTTGTTCTCTTTCCGAGGGTGGTAATGGATTGAGCAGTCATAGTCTTTGATCAGCTCTAAACATCTTCATTGGTGCATGTTCAACTCTTTCTGTGTGAATATATACTTGAGGCTTTTGTGGTCCGTATATATTTCACACTTCTCCCTAAATAGATAATGTCTAAAAATTTATAAAACAAAGATCACAACAGCCAACTCCAACTCATGTGTTGGATAATTGTGCTTATGAACTTTCAATTTCCTTGAAACATAGGCAATGAATTTGTCATTTTTCATCAACACATAGCCCAGTCACTTCTTCGAAGCGTCAACTAATACCAAAAAACGTTTTCCACTTGTGGGTAAAGTGAGAATGACTGCAGTGATAAGACTCCTTTTCAACTCCTTGAAGCTTTCTTCTCATTCATCACTCCAAGAAAACATTACTCCCTTCTGAGTTAGCTGGATAAGAGATTTGGAAAATCATGCGAAATTTCTCACAAAGAGATGATAATATCTAGCTAACCCCAAATGGCTACGGATGACCATTACCGATGTCGGAATCGACCATCCATCTATTGTTGCTGTCTTGGAGGGATCCACAGATATCCAATTGCTTGTGATGATATGACCCATGAATGAGACCTCCTTTAACCAGAACTCACACTCGCTGTACTTTTCACGGAGCTTATCCTTTCACAAGGTCTCTAGTGTAGTTATTAGATTCTCTTTATGATCCTCCTTGGTTTTGGAATATATTAGAATATCATCAATAAAGACTACCAAAAATTTGTTGAGTTATTCTCTAAAGACTCTATTCCTGAAATCCATAAAGATTTATGGGGAATTGGGGAGTTCGAAAGGCATTAAAAGGAATTCATAGTTCCCGTATCATGTACGAAAAACAGTCTTATGGGTATCTCCCTTCTTCATCCTTACATGATAATATCCAGACCGAAAATCTATGTTGGAGAAGTATTTTGCTCCACACAAATAATCAAACAAGTCATCAATTCATGGGAGAGGATACTTGTTCTTTATCATGATTTTGTAAAGCTCACGATAATTAATGAAAAAGTGCATTGACTCATCCTTCTTCATGAAGAAGAGGACTGGAACACCCCATGGTGAAACACTTAGGCATATAAACCCTTTATCCAGATTCTCCTGTAGTTGTTTCTACAGCTCCTCAATATCCACATCAGTCATTCTATACAGAGTCATTCATATTAGAAATACCCTTGGTATATGATCAATTGATAATTGAGCATCTCTTCTAGGACGAAGACCAGAAAATTCCTCAAGAAACACTTCAGTGAATTCCCTCACAATAGGCATGTATTCAAGGATGGTTTCCTCCTCAGACTCAATCATATGAGCCAGATAAGCATGCTCATAGGGAAGTAATATCCATGCTTGAGAAGTTGAAGCTAAATAAGATTCATCTTCCTCCTTACACTTGTATAGAATCGAGGGTCGATTCTCCACATGGAGAGTGATTTCCCCCTCACAATAAATTATTTCGGATCTATATAGGGAAATCCTATCCATTCCATGAATTGAATCAAATTCCACCATAGGGAGTATGATGGGGTTCTTCGGGAAGTTCAATCAGCAAATTATGACTTGGGAAGAGTAATATTCATGGGATGCAATGTTTTACCCATTTGTTTCACTCACCTACATCTTTACTTCCATGATTTATGGTGTTGTTGGGATTTTTATAAAAAAAATTAGGATATAAAAGAATGCGTTAAACCTGAATCAAAAAGTACATTCGTTATTCTTGAATGAATAACTAGCGTACCTACCACCTCTTCATTGTCTGGGTTCACTTCGTCAGTAGTGATATAAAAGGCTCTCCCTTGTTTCCTTGGAGGTTGATGGTTTCCTCAAAAAATCCTTGGCTTAGGGCACTGATTTTCAGTATGCCCTGGTTTTTTGGAGTTGAATTAATGAACAACGCGTTGAGAGTCGAACAGAGTGTTCCTATCCTCTATCACAGCCGTGGGTTTTCCTTTTTGGCAGTTAATATCTATATTTCCTTCTCTTCCACAACTAAAGCGTTTCCTCATCCCCTCCAATAAATTTCTTGGGTGCTTCTTTTCGCACCATTGGCTAGTGGGATGCTGGATCTTCTTAGCACTGTTGGATTTATTCATCAGACTTCCATAATTTAAATCCACCTTATGCTTATTATCCATATGATACCCCTGAGATTCAATGATCTCCATTTTGACCATGAGGGAACATCAACCAATTTCCTCATAGCTTTCAAAGTCATAGATTTCCAGGGCTTTCCACAGGATAGGTCTCATCCCTCCAAAGAAGCAGTCAACCATGCATTCGACGGTAACGACAAAGCTGGAGGCGTATCGTGCAAGCCTTGTGACGTTTTCCTCATACAATATGATGGATTAATTGTGTTTTTTTAGGAAAAGGAAGTCCCCTTCCATCATAAGTTGGAGGGTGCACGGAAAATATATATCAAAAAAAAATCTTCTGGAAATCCTTCCATTTCAATGCCTCAATCTCCTCCTCAAGCTTCATATTTTTTTATCAATGTCCACCATTGATCAGCTTCACCCACCATACGATAAGCTGCCAAAAGAACCTTCTCTTGTTTGGAACATTTAAGGATGGAGAAGATCTTTTCAATGGATTTGATCCATTGATTGGAAATCGAGGGATCAGATTATCCGTTAAAATTAGGAGGCCTTTGTCTCATGATGTTTTTGATAAAGACTTGTTCTTTATTTGGGGGGGGGGGTTTGAACATTACAATTGACCCATAGTTGTATTCCAATCATGAGTTAACTAAGAGATAATCATCACAAAGATTGTAATTCCCTCTCTCATAAAATTTGGTATCTCATTAGCACAGTCATCACATTGATCTTCACATCAGTTGTTAGTCGGAGTCCTCTTATTATCAGCCATTGGCTGGAATAAAAGGAAAGTTAGGGGTAACACATA
This sequence comes from Viscum album, assembly GCA_963277665.1. NCBI lineage: Eukaryota > Viridiplantae > Streptophyta > Magnoliopsida > Santalales > Viscaceae > Viscum > Viscum album. The sequence goes on from OY728144.1 coordinate 202,344,212, forward strand.
AAGGGTAATCCATGGAAAAAATAGATGAATTATAAATATCTTTTATTTCCATAACATATGAATCTATAGTCTTCAATCTATGTTATCAAGGATCTACATTATAACATATATTCTTAGGGGAATTATTTTTAATTAACTTAATAATGGTTCGTACTAAGATTATTAATTTAACAATGCATATCCCTCGGGAGTGTCATAACCAAGAGTGCCACAAGGCCCATTGTCGTGTACCAGGATACCATAGGTTAAGCCCGAAACTCCTTGTTAGGGTTTTCACCCATAAGTACATTAGTGCGAGAGCCTACTCTACCTAATCGTATCAATACTGGGATGTATTTACTTGATAAACCACTTACACAATACCCACTAAAACTTATGGTTGTCTTTATTAGACATAGTCTTTTTTATAAGGCTTCACTGGGTTTTTCTAATCCTAATCCCAAAAATAACTAAATCTATCCTCTGATACCAACTATAACAACCATGCTTTTATTACACAATTAAACATGATTTATTACATAAAACCTTCACTTGATACAACATAGAAGGTCAAGAGTTGTAGTGTATTTGGGGATTAGGAACATTAACTAACAACATAAAGTATAGAATGCAACATATTATTGGAAACTTCTTTTACATAACCACTATATTCCCTCATACTTAGAATTGCATGGGATAACCTGAGGACATGCATAAGAAAAGGGTCAGCTATAAAGCCCAGTAAGGGAATAAACATGGAATAACAAGAGGAATACAATACATGTTAGAAAATAGGCATATCAGTGGAGCACAAAAGAAACACAAACATAAAGGCATGATAAATCATGATAATCATAACATGGAGATGCAAACACAACATTTAATATGATATTAGCTTAGGCTCATTTCACATGGAGCATGACTAAACCCTCATTGCACATTAAGCACGTGTAAACCCTCATTTCACATGAATTATCATGATTAAACACTAATTTCACCTGACATATCATGATACTATATAGTACCCAATGCATTGGAGGGATATTAGGGGACACCCTTCTTAAACATTTAATTTGAGTCATAAGTGTGCCACGTGGATCATACAACATGGAATCAATCATCATCATTTATTCCAAGGTAAAAGGATATGGAATACATAAATTAATCTTTATAATCAATAATTAATTGTTCATAGTTGTGAATACCTTTGATAGATAAATGGTAATGGTATTCACTACACAATAACATTGGCTCGGAAAATCGGTGCATTTTCGGTAGTGTAACGACGTGATGTCAGAATTCAAGAAAATGGTGGATGAGATTGAAAGGGGAATCTCATTATATTTAAATGCAATGGACAGTACGGGGGTTCATATAGATACAAATCCCATCATATTTAATGGAAGTTATATTCATAATACAAAATAATTTCTTGACTGTAAATGAGGAGAGATAAATTCCTTACGAATTTTTTGGCATGGTTACGGGTCTACATGGGAGGCACCGATGAGAGAGAGATGGGTCTCTCATCATTCAAGAATAAAGAGGAAAATATTGGGTAGGTGAGAAATAATACCCCAACATTTATAATTGAAAATAAATGTTCATAAAAATATTAAGAAACTTTGATAAAAATAGGAAGGAAGGAATCACTTACTTGGAAGTGTGATCCCAATGGTTTAGGAGAGGCTTCTTGGGGGATTAGGGAACCTTGGGAGGATTATAGAGAGAGGAGGGAAGAGGTTGGAAGAACTCTAAATGCTTTAAGTGAATAGAAAGTGGGATCTTGGGTGGGTTTATATAGTAATAGAGGGGGAATTCTTTATTATTTTGGTTTGGGACACCACACTTTATACTATTCAAAACCACAAACTAGACCATGGTTTTTTCCCATGGTTTTTCCCAAATGGAAGTGGAAATTAATATTTTATAAATACAATTTCCAAACTTCTTAAAGTAATAGGGTTGATTATGTGGAGGTGAGTCACACTCTCAATGAACGAAATTTAAAAAGACAAAATGTTTTATAAGCCTTGAAAGGTCATCTTAAACATTGTAAAATAAATCAAACAAAACAAAAAATCACATTATTTTAATGGTAAAACATATATTGTACGAAAATAATCTTTAGAGTAATTTATTACATCAATATTGGGTCATTATGATCTTGTAAAATACATTATATGTTTACACAATATTTAATTTTTACCCAAAAATTCGACTGTCTCAGAAAATTATGAAAAATTCACTATTGGATAATTTCAAAGATTTGATTCCAAAATTAATTTTCAATTTACAATAATAATTTTATAAATATGTGAATTTTTTTACTTTTAAAATAAATACCGACATTTATAAAAAATTCAAGGGTTTTGGAAAAAATAGATTTCAAACAATAATACAAATTAAAATTGCATTCATAAAATTATGTGATCATTTATATTTAATAAAATGAAATTTAATAATAATAATAATATTTTAAAAATATTATTTAATTCAAAAATCCATTATTTTATCAAAATAGACTTCTTAGTTTGAGTATTAACTAAAAATACTATTTGGGAATTAAAAATTATTTACAATGTATCAATAATAAAAAGAATGTATATTCTCTATACAAGAATAATGTACATAATCATAGTACAGGGGTCTTTTTACATATCCCATTAAATCACCCTCATAAGACCATAGGGTAAGGTGTACAATGGTGAAAGACTCTTGGGGTGGCTCGGATTACATTGCACGAGTGGTAATCTCTATCAACTTCCACATCTCTCATAGGCTATTCTACTCGAGCTTGACGTATTCAAGCTCAGATTGAGCTTGGTCAACAGTGAATCCCAATGACGCCACATAATTTCCATGTTCCGGAAAATGGGCTTTGTATGGGGCCAGTCTACTGGATAAGACCATCACTTCCTTTGTCTGGGTAAATTGGATTTGTTAAAGATGTATATTTACACTAATCATGTGATCACTGTTCAGCAGCTATATTAGAAATTGTCACAATTCTTAATGGTATTTTAATGTCAAAAAACATAGAACCAAATAAGTGCATACATTTTACATAACCATAATAATACATTTAAATAGAACAAGCGTAATTTTCATTAATGAATTTTTGGGTACATAAAATATTCCCTTCTTAAGAAATTTGGTCCCAGAAATTTCCTTTTCCCTCACTAAAATAGGTGTGGATAACTCTGCTTCATCACTTCTTCAGATTCCAATGTCCCTTCTTAAAACATGTGGTTTTTTCACAACACGTTGACGCGGGGCATTGTCATATTTGGTAGAACGTTTTCTATATGGTCTAATATCTTCATTGGTTTCTCCTCATAAGAATGATCATCCTCTAGTTGTACTACCACTGAAGATATTACATGTGAAGGGTCTTGTTTGTACTTACTTATGAGGGATACATGAAATATATCATGTACTCTAGCCATGGTATTTGTAAGTGCTAGTCGACGGGCCACAACCCCGACATGATCATGAATATTGAAGGGGCTGATGTACCTATGACGTAACTTCCCCTTCTTTACAAACTACATGACCTTATTCCATGGAGATATGTGTAGAAATACAATGTCTCAAACTTTAAACTCAAGGTCTCATCGACAGTTATATGCATAACTCTTCTGTTGACTCTGGGCTTCCTTGATATACTGCTGAATGGTTTTCACCTTCTCCACCATTTCAATGACCATTTCGAGTCCTAGCAGCTTATGCTCACCGACTTTATCCCAATATGCTGGTATTCTTCACCTCTTCCCATACAGGTCTTTATAAGGTGCCATTAAGATGCTCGAGGGGAAACTGTTATTATAGGATAATTCAACTAGAAGAAGATGTTGATCCCATCCTATTTTAAAGTACAATGAACATGATCTTAACATATCTTCCAGTGTCTGAATAGTTCACTCAGATTGGCCATCAGTTTGAGGATGGTAGGCCTTACTGAAGTTCAGTTCATTATCCATAGCATGTTGAAGACTCTTCCAAAAATTATAGGTGAATCCTGGATCTCGATCGGATACAATAGATAGTGGTACTCCATAAATCCCTACCACTTCCCTGATATATATCAGTGGCAGTTTATCCAAGGAGAAATCCATTATAATTGTAATGAAATTTGTAGACTTTTTAAGATGATCCACAACAACCCAGATTGCATTATTGCCTTTGGATGTTGTTGGAAGTCTGGTGACGAAGTCCATGGTGATGTTCTCCCATTTCCTTCTAGGTATTGGAAATGGTTGTATCATCGCCTTAGACTTCTACCTCTTTGCCTTCACTTGCTAACACACCAAGCACTTTAATTTATATTCAAAAATCTCCCTTTTAATATCATCTCACCAATAATGATCACTGAGATCTCGATACATCTTTGTGTTTCCTGGGTGAATAGAGAAATTTAAACTATGTGAATCATCCAAAGGTTCCTTCTTTAGCTCCGAACATGATGGAACACATATTCTTTTTCCAAGACTCGCAATTTCTTATTCATTAACATATAACTCTGAGGATTTCCCTCTTTCTGATATATTTCACTTTCTTTTGAATTCCCACATCATCCATTTGAGCATCCATTGACCTTTCTAAAAGAGAAATTTGAGAAATCATTTGTGAATGGATTGATTTTGGTCCCTTGTTTATGATTCCCATGTCCATGTTCATCAAATATAAGAATATTATATCCTTCTTAATTATCATCAATGGTAGAATCGATGGGTCATTTATACTTAGAGAATCCACCACCATTTTCTCTTTCTAAGGGTGGTAATGGATTGAGAAGTCATAGTCTTTGATCAGCTCTAACCATCCCCATTGGGGCATGTTCAACTCTTTTTGTGTGAATATATACTTGAGGCTTTTGTGGTCTTTATATTTTTCACACTTCTCCCCAAAGAGATAATGCCGCCAAAATTTTAAATTGAAGATCAACACAGCCAACTCCAAATCATGTGTTTTATAATTCTTCACATGAACATTCAATTAGTTTAAAGCATAGGAAAGTACTTTTTCATTTTTCATCAACAGACAACCCAGGACCTTCTTCGAAGAATCACTGAATACCACAAATACTTCTCCACTTGTGGGTAAAGTGAGCACGAGCGCAGTTATAAGCCTCCATTTCAAATCCATGAATCTTTCTTCGCATTCATCACTCTAAGAAAACTTCACTCCTTTATGAGTAATCTTGGTAAGAGGGTCAGAAAGTCATGAGAAATTTCTCACAAATCTTCGATAATGTCCAGCTAACCCCAAAAAGCTATGGATATCCATTACTGATGTTGTCCTCAGCCGTCCCTCTATTTCATCTTTCTTAGAGGGATCCACAGATATCCCATTTCTTATGATAATATGTCACATGAATGAGACCTCCTTCAAACATAACTCACACATTCTGTACTTTTCATAGAGATTATCCTTTCACAAGTCTCTAATACAGTTCTTAGATTCTCTTCATGATCCTCCTTACTTTTGGAGTATAATAGAATATCATCTATAAAGGCTACCAAATATTTTTTGAGGTAATCTATAAAGACTCTATTCATCAAGTCCATGATTATTTCAAGAGAATTAGTGAGTCTTAAAGGCATTAATATTAATTCGTTGTGCCAGCACCTTGAATGAAAATCAGTCTTGGGGATTTCTCCCTTCTGCACCCTTACTTGATAATATCCCAACCACAAATCAACCTTGGATAAGTATTGTTCACCACAAAGCTGATCGAACATGTCATCAATTCCTGGGAGAGGATACTTGTTATTTATTGTGATTTTGTTAAGCCCACGATAATTTATGTAAAGGCACATTGACCCATCATTCTTCATGATGAAGAGGACTAGTGCACCCCATGGTGAAGCACATGGGTGTATAAACCCTTTATCTATATTCTCCAGTAGTTGTTTCTTAAAATCCTCATGCTCCACAATAGTTATTCTATACATATTATTGGATATTGGAAACTCTCCCAATATAGCATCAATTGATAATTCAACATCTATTCTAGGAGGAAGACTAGACAATTCCTCGGGAAACACTTCAGTGAATTCCCTCACAATAAGAATTTCTTGAAGGATGGTTTCCTCCATAGAATTAATCATCTGAGCTAGATATTCATTCTCATAGGGAAGTAATATCCATTCTTGAGATGATGGAGCTAAATATAATTCATCTTCCTCCTTGCACTTGTACATAATCTGGGGTGGATTCTCCACATGGAGAGTGATTTTCCTCTCACATCAATTTATGTTCACTCTATATAGGGAAAGCCAATCTATACCAAGAATTGCTTCAAATTCCACCAGAGGGAGTATTGTGATGTTCACCGGGAAGTTCAAACCACAAATTATGACAGGGGAGGAGTAATATTCATTGGATGCAATGATTTTCCCATTTTCTGTACTCACCAACATCTTTACTTCCATCATTTGTGGTGGTGTTGGGATTGTTCTACTAAACTTTCTGGATATAAAATAATGCGTAGAACCTGAATGAAAAAGTGTGTTCACTCTTCATAAAGGAATAACTAGTAGTCCTATCACCACTTTGTTTATGGGGTTCACTTTAGCCGTAGTTATGTAAAAAACTCTCTGTTTCCACCTAGGTGGTTGTTGGTTTCATTTGAAAACTCTTGGTGTAGGGAACAGATTTTCAAGATGCCCAGGTTATTTGTAGTTGAAGAAATGAACAACACGTTGAGATTAGAACAGAGTGTTCCTATGCTATGTCAGATCTGTGGGTTTTTCTTTTTGGTAGTTATCAGCTTGGGGTCCTTCTCTTCCACACCTAAAGCATTTCCTCATCCCCTTCAAGAAATTTTTAGGGTCCTTTTTTCGCACATTTTCCATGTGGGGTGCTTGATCTTCATAGCACGATTGGATTTATCCATCAGACCGCCAGAATTGAAATCCACCACATGATTCTTATCCCCATGATACCCCTGAGATTCGTAGATCTCCATTTCGACCTTGACGGAACATCGGACAATTTCCTCATAGTTGTCGAAGTCACGGATCACCCAGGCCTTCCGTAGGCCAGGTTTCAGCCCACCAAAGAAGCGGTAAACATTGCATTTAGGGGTAACAACAAAGCTGGAGGCATATCATGAAAGCCTTGTGATGTTTTCATCATACGATCCAATGGATTTATCATCTATTTTCTTGAGGGAAAGGAAGACCCTTTCCATCTTAAGCCAGAGGGTGCGCAGAAAATATTTATCAAAAAACATCTTCTGGAAATCCTTCTATTTCAATGCCTCGATCTCCTCCTCAGGCTTCATATTTTTTATCAATGTCCACTATTGATTAGCTTCACCCTCCATACGATAAACAACCAAGAGAACAATCTATTGTTTGGAACATTTAAGGATGGAGAAGATCTTTTCAATGGAGTTTATCCATTTTTTGTTGATTGGGGGATCATAAGATCCATTAAAAATAGGAGGCCTTTGTCTCATGAAGCTTTCGATAGCGACTTGTTCTTTTTAGGGGTTATAGAATTTTCCTCTTGACCGATACTTATATTCAAATCTTGAGTTTACTGAGAGATAATCGTGAAAGGGTTTTTTATTTCTTCACCCATCGGATTGGGAATCTCATTAGCACAATCATCGCTTTGATCGTTACATAAGTTTTTATCCCGAGTCCTCCTATTACCGGCCATTGGATGGAATAAAAGAAATGTTAGGGGTAACACATATAGGGTAATCCCAGGACAAAATTGATGACTTATAAATATCTTTTATTTTATAAATTTATGAATCAATAGGCTTTAATCTATGTTAACCATTATCTACTTTCTAACATATATTCTTAGGTGTTTTTTTAATTCCCTTAATAATGTTACATACTAAGCTTGGGAATTTACCAATGCATATCCCCCAAGAGTTTCATAACCAAGAGTGCAGAAATGCCCTTTTTTATGTACCAGGATATCCCTAGTCATGACTGAAACTCCCAGTCGGGGTTTTCACCCCTATGTACATCTATGCCAGAGCCGCCTCTACCTACACGTATCCAGACATGGATGTATTTTCTTGATAAACCACTTACTCAATACCCACCAAAACATAGGGATGTTTTTATTATACTTAGTTTGTCTCTTAGGCTTCACTAGGGTTTTCTAATCCTAATCCCAAAAAAAATAAACCTATCCTCTAATATCAACTATAACAACCCTGCTTTTATTACACAATTAAACATGATTTATTACATAAAACCTTCACCTGATACAACATATAAGGTAGAGAGGGCTAGTGTATTTGGGACATAGGAACATTACTTAACAATATAAACCCTAGAATTTATCATATTATTGAAAACTTCTTTTACATGACCACTACATTCCCTCATACTTACCATTGTATGGGATAACGTGAGGACATGCATAAGAAAATGGTGAGCTATAAATCCCAGTAATGGAATAAACATGGAATAAGAGTAGAAATACAATACTTGTTAGAAAATATGAATATCAATTGAGCACAAGAGAAACATGAACATAAAGGCATGATAAATCATGATAATCATAACGTGGAGATGTGGCACCAACATTTAACATGATATTAGCATGAGCCAAGGCTCATTGAACATGAATCATGAGTAAAACATCATTGCATATGAATCACGAGTAAACCCTCATTGAATTTGAATTAGATCGATTCATCACTTATTTCATATGTTGTATCATGATACTATACTTTACCCAATGCATTGGAGCCCTATCAGGGCGCACCCTTCTTAAACATTTCATTTCATGCATAAGTGTGGGAAATCGATCATATAATATGGAATGAATCATCATAATTTATTCCATGGTAAAGGGATGTAGAATAAATACATGAAGATTTATAATAAATAATTAAATGTGCATAAAGTTTAATACTCTTTTTAGAGAAATGGGCATGGTATTCATTACACAATGACATTACCTTGGAAAATCGGTGCATTTTCGGCAGTGTAACGACGTGACGTAAGAATTCATAAAAATGATTGATGAGAGATAAAGGGGTGTATAATATTATATATACGAAATGGAAAGTAAGGGGTTCATATAGATACATTTCCCAACAAATTAAATTGAATTTATATTCATAATACAAAAGAATTTCTTGAATGTAAATGAGGATAGAGAAATTCCTTACAGATTTTTTGCATGGTAACGAGTGTACATGGGAGGCACCGATGAGAGGTAAAGGGGTCTCTCATCATTCAAAAATAAATAGGAAATTATAGGAGAGGTGCTAAATCATACACCAAAATTTATAATTGAAAATAAAAGGTCATAACAATATTAAGAAACATGGATAAAAAGAAGAAGGAATCCCTTACTTGGAAGTGTGCTCCCAAAGGCCTGGGAGAGGCTTTAGAGAGGCTTATTGGGAGATTGGGGCACCTTGGGATGATTATATATGGAGGAGGGAAGATTTTGGACGAACTAAAAAGGCATTGAGTAATGAGGAAGTGGGAGCTTTTGTGGGTTTATATAGGAAAGGAGGTGGAATTTTGTAATATTTTTGTTTGGGACACCACACATTAAACTAATCAAAACCACAAACAAGACCATTGTTTTTGCCCATTATTTTTCCAAAGGGGAGTGTACAACAATATTTTATAAGGCCAATGGCAGAAATTATTAAAATAATGTGGTTGCTTATGTAGAGGTGAGTCACACTCTCAAGGAAAACATTTTTAAATGACAAAATGTTTTATAAGCCTTGAAGGGCCCACTTAAGATTTGTAAAATAAATAAAACATACCAAAAATCACATTATTTTAATGGTAAAACATATATTGGCTGAAAATAATGTTTTTATAATTTTATTACATCACTATTGGGTAATTATAATTTCATAAAACATGTTATATGTTTAAACAATATTTAATTTTTACCCAAAAACTTCTACTGTCTCAGAAAATTATGAATCATTCACCATTGGATAATTTCGACATCCTGATTCCAAAAATAATACTAATTTTATCAATATAATATTTTAAATAGGTGAATTTTTAATTTTTAAATAATAACAAACATTTATCGAAAATTCATCGTTTTTGACAAAAACAACTTTCAAACCATAATAAAAATTACAATTGCATTCATAAAAATATACGATCATTTAAATTTAATAAAAATTAATTTAATAATAATAATAATAATATTTTAAAAATATTATTTAATTCAAAAATCCATTAATTCATCAAAACAGATTTCTTAGTTTGAATATTAACTAAAAATAACATCTGTGCTTTGAAAACTATTTACAATGTAACAATAATAAAAAGAATGTATATTCTCTATAGAAGAATAATGTACATAATCATAGTACTTTGGTATTTTATATAACCAATTAAAACACCCATATAAGACATTAGGGTTAGGTGTATGATGGTGATAGACTCTTGGTGCGGCTCGGATAACATTGCTCGAGTGATAATCTCTATCAACTTCCACTTCTCTTGTAGGCCGATCCGCTCGAGATTTATGTATTCTAGCTCAGCTTGGGCTTAGTCAAGAGGGAATCCCAATGACACCACCTCGTTTATGAGCTCTGATAAATGGGATTCATATGGGGAAAGTCTACTAGATGAGGCCATCACTTCCATTGTGTGAGTAAATTGGATTTTTTTAAATCCCTATATTTATTCTAATCATGTGATCAATGTTCAATGACTATATTATAAATGAACACAATTCATAATGGTATTTTAAAATACATAAAAAAAGAACCAAATAAGTGAATACGTTTTACATAACCATAAAAATACATTTAAATAGACCAAGAGGAATTTTCATTAAGGAATTTTGGGGTCGTTACAGTACTATTGGTGGGAAAACATGAAGAAGGAGATCACTAGATTTTCATCAAAATGCATGGCATGTTAGAAAGTGAAGGTTGAATGAAATAAGTCTAAGGGGAAGATGCCGACATTACCCATACCAACATGAAAATGGGAAAACATCACCATGGACTTTTTCATTGGACTTATAAAAAAATTCAGAGAGAACAATGCTCTCTGGGTTTTTGTGGATCATCTTATAAAGACACCACACTTCATTGTGATTCGAGAGGATTTATCAATCGATAAAATTTCATAGATATTCATCATAGAATTGGTTAGGTTGTATAGAGTACCGCTATTAATTGTGTAGGATTATGATCCAAGATTCACCTATATTTTCTTTTTCTGAAAACACTCCTACATTCTGTAAACACTTTGTTGAACATTAGTACATCTTATCACTCTAAAACTAATGGAAAATACCAGAAGACTATCCAAAAACGTTAGAAAATTTTGAGAACCTGATCAATTAAATTTAAGAGATAATGGGACCAACATCTTCCTATGGTCGAGTTCTCTTACCACAACAATTTCTACTTGAGTATAAAAATGGATCCCTATGAAGACCTTTGTGGGAAGAGGTGCAGATCACCTTCATGTTGTGATGAAGTTGTAGAAAAAACACTAATAGGTCCTAAAATGGTTGATGAAATGTTTTAAAAGGTTAAAAACATTTAGTAGCATTTCAAGGTTTCTCATAGTCGACAAAATAGCTATGCTGACAATAATTAATGAGACATAGAGATTGATGTTCAAGACATGTTATTCCTCCACATATCTCCATGGAAGAATGTGATGAGAGTTGTGAAGAAGTTAAATCTTATTCCAAGGTACATCGACCATTTTGATATCCTTTATCACATTGATGTGGTGGCCTATCGACTAGAACTCTCACAAAACCTATCTTAAGTACATGATATATTCCATGTTTCTCTCTTGATAAAGTATATAACAGACCCCTCACATGTTCTCAATTCATAGATCATACCATTTTAGAATGAAATTTCCTATTAATAGAAACTGATGAAGATCATAGATCTTAGAGAAAAACTTTAATGAAATAAAACAATTCCCGTAGTCAATGTATTATTGAGAAACCCCAAAGTTTGAAGAAGAAACATGGCAACAGGAGGAAGTGGTGAAGGAGAGTAACCATCATCTTTTTTAGCCTGAGAAAATAAAATTTTATAGATATAATTTTGGGGGACATTTGTAATGACCCGGACTATTATAATTAAAATTACACTTTTATTTTTATTAAATGTTTTATTATATAATATGGTTAGTGAAAATAAATACACTTATTATGACTTATTGTTCCCATTATATTTAAAATGTATTTATATCTAATGGTTGATGATAATATATCCATTTAACATTGATCACATTATTAATATAAATATATTGTTTTAACAAATCCAATTTTCATAGTCAAAGGAAGGGATAGCCTGAACTAGTAGGATCCTAGCATAGGTATCCCAATTATCCTATATTTCCAGAGAGATATGATTTCTAGGATATTCCCTTGACAAATTCCAAGTTGAGATCCAAAACCGTATGCCTGAGAGAACTCATTTATGGGAGAATTTCAAGTTCTTCGAGATCATGATCCAAACCATGTTTGCCAAACCGCCCCTTGAAAGTCCCACCATTGCGCACCATAAACTTTGGGAGTTTTCTGATTTAATAATGGGATATGTAACAAGACCCTAGACATATTATTATGTATATTATTTTTATAGAAAAAAAATATATTCTCATATATTCTTATATTATTATTATTACTTTATAAATGCTTTTTCTTATTATTCAATAAAATGTAAATAGTTTTTTCTGGACAATTTCAAAATTAAATTAGAAAAATATATTTGAGGAATTAATGTATCTTTGAAAAAACTAATATTTTAATAAAATATAATTATTAAAATAAATTAAAAATAAATTATCATTTAATTTTTATGAAGTTAAATTTAATTTTTTTATTACAGTTAGAAAACTATTATTGTCAAAAACCCATCATTTTCAATAAATGATAGTCATTATTTTAAAAGTTAAAATTCATATATTAAGAAAATTATTTTGATGAGATGAAAATAATTATTTTAAATCAAAACATTGAAATTATCCAACTGTTAAAGTTTCATAATTTTCCAAGACAACCAAATTTTGGTGTAAAAATTAAATATTGTATAAATATACTTTGTATTTTATGACGTCATAATGACAAAAATGTGATGTAATAAGTAATATAAATGGGATCCATGACCACATATTCTTTTCCATTTAAAATTAAGTGATTTTATGTATATTTGTTTTATTTTATAAATCCCTTATGAATCCTCCAAAATGTATGATATATTTTGTGATTTTAAAATTATTTATTTATGAGTGTGAATCACCTCCACATCACCAATTATAATATTTTAACAAGTTAATCCATTTTACTTATAACATAATTTAAAACACATCCATTTTCTAAAAACCATGGGAAAACCACGGGATGGTTTGTGTTTTTTGATATTTCATTATGCAGAGTCCCAAACCTAAATAATAAAGAAATCGTCCTCCTTTCCTATATAAACCCAAAAAGTCTCCCTTTTATCTTTACTAAAACTCCTTGGGGAAAATCCATAATCTGACCTTAACTATATATAGTCCTCCCAAGGTGAAAAAAAGCTCTCGATATGTACTTCCCAATCCTTTGGAGTCAAACACTAATGTATGGGATCATCAACTTCATCTCCTTATTTCAAATAAAGAATCTTCCTTGAAAGTAGCCTTTTTAATTTAAATTAGTTATAATTTCATCTATTTATTATGATTAACATACTTTAAAATTTATATTACATGAATGATATACCATTTATACTCTCTCATTTTTACCCTTACCTAAGAAACTACTATGATGAATTTTGCAAGGGATCTTTCACTCTCCTCTATATCGAGCACTCCTTTTAAGTTATGCATTTTAATTTTTATTTGATTGTTATAGGATATGATATTCCATATTCCCATTACTATATAATTTATTTATAAATTATGAAATCTTCTTTAACTCTCATTGTTCCTCCCATGATCCTTTATGCACACTTGGCAACATGTTGAAATTTCGTAAGGATTGTTTTACCTATTCATGTTTCTTCATTACCATATCCCTTCTATTTCTAAATTTATAATGTTGGGTCATGATTTTCCATGTCCCTATTACTTACCATTTTATTTTAAAATAAATATATTCCCATTTAACTCTCAATAAACATTTTTACGAATATTTATGTAGTTTCTTCATGCTACTAAAATTTCGCTACAATTTTCCATTCCAAAACAATTGTGTAGTGATTAACATACCCATTATTCTATCAAGGGTATTCAAATTTATTCATATATACTTATTGATTTGGAACTTACATGTTTTTAATATACATTCCTTGATTTTTCAATATATTATAACGATGAATGAGTCCATGTCGTCAGATCTATGTGGAACGCTTAAGCATGAGAATGAAATGATTATGATGGGTGTGCCCATATAGCGCTCCAATGAAATATGTAATGTTTAGTATCATGATACATCATGTTGGGACCGGGGTGTACCTGATTCCATTATTTTAATTTTCCTACATGATTTCTTGGCGCTTTTTCCATGACCCATGTTCATGATTTAGTGTTTTAAGTTATTTCCACACTTCCCATGTTATAATTGTCAGGCTATATCACGATTTATTATTCATGTTCCTTTTGTTCCTCATTATATCCCTATTGTAAAAAATGTAGCACATAATAAATTTTTATTCCCTTACTAGGTATTATTTTTTAGCCCTTTATTATTTATGTCTACAGGGTATCCTATAAAGTTTTATGTTCAAAGGAGTATTTTTGGCATGTTAATGAAGTTTTCAGTAAAAAATGTTAAAGAAGTTTTTAATTTGGTTGTCGTATCCCGTGTTCAAGATGTTATTTTATGTACCTAATTCTCAAATACACTATACTTCTCAATATTATGGGTTTTATTAAGTGTATTCTTATGAAATAAATTATGTATTAATCTATAAAAAATGGGAGGGTTTTTATAATTAAAGAGCCTAAAGAAAATTTGTATTTGTTACTTCCATGTCAAACAAATAATTTACACTTAATAGTTATGTTATTATTTTATTATAATAAATAAATATAAATATTCCAATATAAGTGGATTTTAATCGATACGAAATTTTAGTTCCCAATAAGAGGATCGATGAATGATTGGGGGTGAATTTACTCTTAATATTATTTAATAAATTATTATCAAAGTTAATAATTAATACATCAAAAATAAAAATAAAACGAACATAGATATTTTTATTGTATTTATAATATAATTGATCCTACTCTAATATTCAATACTATCAAATTCTTAGAGAAATAATACCCACTATAAGGGAATATATAACTTTTTATGTGGATTAAAAAACCTTAGAATGCAATTTTAAACACTAAAGGCACAGTCAAAAACTAATTTTTTTCTCTTATGGATCCATATACCAACTTGTTTCCTTTTGAGTGGTGGAAGAAACTAAACCTAACTCTCATTGGACTAAGGCACAACTGACCCCTCTCTATTACTGGTTAGGAACTACCCGCATATAATATTTCTATAGTGCTATATAAAATTGAAAATGTAATATTTTATGGGTTTTATAAACTTGTATAATTATATACACACAAAAATGAAAATAAAGGATTAGAAGCCACTGAAAAAAGATGAAAAATTAAATATCTTAGTGTTAAGGTAGTGTCGTTCTCTCTAGAAGTAAAAAAATAAAATGTTGGAAATATATCCAAGGGTGTTACAGTTTTTGATCATGATGGTATGTCGAAAAATATAAGTGGAAAGTATCCTGTAATAATATTTAACAAAATGGTTATATTAAACTCAATATATATAGTTCATTCATGCACAATAGATTCAAAATTTGATAGTCATTTCACTTTATCTTTTCTGAAGAAAAACATTCATGTACGTTCAATAAACTACTTTAGTGTTTTTCGGTGTAACATTTGTACAAAAACATCATGTTATTTATTTAATATATGAACATACAATGATATTTACATGGTTAAAATATAATGAAAATAAATATTTTTAATAGAAATTGAAATATTAATTAATTAAACATAAAAAATAAACACAAAATTTCTTTGAAATAATTTCATAAGAATGTGAGGTAAACATTTCAAATTCCAAGAATTTTAATTTGAATCTCTTGTTTTTTCAAAATATATTGTGAGTATTCATACCTCATTATGATAATTTAAACTTACATAAAATAATTCCAAATAAATTTCCTTATCCTTTAAATAATTAATAAGTAACTAAGAGATAATTAAATCAATAAAAAATAACAACTTATAATTAATGAGAATATATAAAAATATGTGAATATAATATCATAATTATAAAGAAAATTTTAATATAGTGAATTAATTTGGGAATATTCAAGTCATTGTTTGGTCAAATATCATGGTTATTACATTCTTTATAAGATTTATCCTTACTCCTACCATGGATCCAATAATGCAGTTAATCGATAAACAACACGTGGTTAATGGGTCGATCAGTTACTCATGAAGTTGATCCATTAAATTATGAAATTTTTTTTCATTGTCAATTGATCATTATAGTTTATTGAATCTCAATGTGTAATATATTAAATACTTAAAAAAATGTTCACTTATCTATGATGGTCAATTGAGTTACGACTGATCATTCGTTATTTCGGTTGATTAAGAACTTTTGATTGATGTATTCTATTCATTCAATTTATTGATTACTTATATAATTTTATTATCTTTGATCAATAATTTTCCATATAAGGTCGATGCATTGTACATGAAGTCGATGTATTTCCAGCTTTATTTTCAATTAGTGTACATACATTATGGTCCTTTGACTCTCATTGTTTATCCAATACATTGATATATTTTGAAAACCCTAAAATTTAAAACTATTGGTAGACTCGAAATAGATATGACATTAAGCTATATAGAAACACACTTTTCTCTAAAATCAATACATAAAATACATAAAAAAACGAAAAATAAAATAATAATCAACAACAACAACAATAATTTTATGAAAAATTCCACTGATTTAAGAGGGGATAAATGATTGTACAAATATTGTGAGAAGCTATAATTATAAAACAAAGAGATATTAGAATTAGAAAAACATAAATAGTTCTTGTGGAAAGAAGGAAATTTAGTTTTATAATAATTCCATGGGACATTGGCATTCCATTTCTCAAGGGTTCAAAGAGTAGATGAAATTCAATGTGTTTTTAACCCTCTTTTAAATTTTATTTAAATTAAATAATTAAATTTAAATTGTTATAATGAATTATTTGGATGTGGTTTCCTGAGGTAGGGGATCAAGAATTTTTATAATCTTGAAAAATACTTGGATGAGCTTGGATAATGATAAAAAACAGTGTTTGTGTTAGGTGGTTCCGATAATACTAAACCATAGAAGTGTTTATTCCTGATTGTGCATTCCTATATGAAAATATATTTTTTGGTAAATGTTCTGGGGATTTAGAAAATACTAATTAAAAAAAATATATGGTGACATTGAGCCTCCAAGAGATATAGAGAGTTCTCCTTTTCATAGTGGGTATATTACTATTTCCAAAAAATTATGTTTTCAAATGGGGAGGATGAGGATTGTTTTATAGGAGGCCCAAGTTAGGCCTCACAGTCTGAGATGAGTTATGAATATTATAGGCATGATTTCTATGACTATTTGGGAAGGCTTGAGAATAATGAGACAATTGGTGATGGGTGATATTGTTTTACATCTTACGCATGAGAAGTGATACCCTCTTAAGGGTGGATTGGAGACTTAGCTTGTGCCATGCATGGGATAACTCCTATGAATATTTTTATAGTGTATCATGTAGGGTTTACTCAAGATGATGTGATTGAGAGTTATTATAAGGGTGATATAATATGGAAACCATGTAAGGGTTATATGATTTTTCATAATGAGTTTGAATTGGTTTGACAAGAGGCTTAGTGTGATTTTTCATGTGATGTTCCCCCATTATTACGATTGGGTTATGATGCAAAAAATTGAAGAGAATTAATTTTTACTATTGAGGATAGGGTTAAGTGGGGAATATGGTTTCTAGGATGACCCTCAGATTATGAGATCATGTTGGTATCAATGAAAAGAGACTAAGTTATTCAGAATAACCCATATAAAACCCTTATGAATGAGATATGAATAATGATTAGTTTAGCTTTTTCTACACGTATGAAGATGAAAATATTAAAGATCATAGTATATGAGGAATTATAGATTATGAATGATGCTTCATGATATAGGGATATGTGTTATGTGATAATAACCTTGTTTCGGAATTGGAGATCATATGGTGTGACATATAATTCAATGTTAGTTTCGTGTGTGTTTTTGTGTACTTGATAGTTTTTATGTTTGATAGTGGAAAGGGTGGGGATGAATGAACTCACCTTTAGTGAGAATAACCCAGTAGGACATTCCCTGAAAATACAAGATAATGTTTAGTGTGATATGGTTGATGATGTGATGAGATAGATGGCCTCAAATTGAGTGTGATAGTGTTGAAAGGACCCTACCATGATTGAGAAGGTAATGTTCATGTCATATAGCTTCTGATGTGATGGGATGGATAGAATCACCTTAATAGGGAAGGTTCTATAAGGACCCTACATTTAGTGAGAAGGTAGTGTTCTGGATTTGATATAAGACCATACCTTGAGTGAGGAAGTATTCTCCATGATGTTATAAAGGATCCTACACTGAGTAATAAGGTTGTGGTCATGATATGGTTGAATGGTCATAATTTTTTATTCTCTCATATGAATTCTCAGGAGCTCTCGACAGATATTTCTTCGCAGCTTCTTGGGTACACCTGCAACGAATGTGATCTGTGCAATGAAGGGTTCTATAATTCAATCAACACAGAGGATTTTGATCTTAAATGGGAGAAATCCTATGATGGTAGTGTAATCATGGTGCAAAAATATCAAACCCTAAAGATTGAAATTCCCAAAGCGATATCTTTCCTGGAATCTCTCAAGGGTACAAATATTTACAAGGATAACTCGATAAAGACTTCGCTTTGTAAGAAATTGGAAGATGAATGATACATGGTGGAAGCTGTTCCTGAGGATTTACAACAACAATCTCAAATTTTTAGGTTTTCAGTCCTGGTTCATATTGCATATCTCAAAGGGGACAAACCATGGTCTTCCAATGATCTTAAGCCTCATATTTTGAATATTTGGAGCTTCATAGAATGGAATCTTGTACCAATCGAAACAAGTTATTTTTATATCCTATCAAGCTCACAGGAGGTGCTCGATCACATTTGGAATCTTGGAAATTTCCATCTTAAACCTGGGATTCTTAGACTCTCTAAATGGGATTTTTCATTTAATCCCCACACCCACATGAACACAATGGCTCATATCTGGGTGAGAATTCACGATCTCAATTTCTTCTTATGGGATCCCAAAATTCTAAATGAAATCGCCTCCTACATCAATACCCCTCTTAATATTGATCAATGGACGATTAATTCTATGCTTGGGCTGTTTGAACGGGTCATGGTGGGGGTTAAACTTGAGGAAAAGCTTCCGGATGAGGTTTCCTTTAACGCGAATGACTACAAAATAGAGGTTCAATTTGAATACGATCGCAAGGCTCCCATCTGTGAACTCTGTAAACTCATAGGTCATTCCCTTCTAAATTTTAGAGTGATGAAAAGTCAGGTTAAAATCTAGGAGGAGAAACCATATGATGACAACTGGATTCAAGTATGAAGGAAGAAAAAGGATAAGTCCTCTACCTCGGATAAATTTGAAGTCTTCATGAAGAAAACTGAGAAATGGGTGAAAAAGACACCGTATTTGGGAGAGACTTTTGGTTCTACATGGGATGATATGATTTAGGAAGAGGAGAATGTCAATAAATATGAAAGTATATTTGAATAGATGGAGAAAATGGTGTTGTATGTATATGAGCAGTCCTAGGATGTTGCTATTGTACATGATTCTTGCATCACACCTCTATGGGAAATGGTCAGCAGGTTATAGCACTTGTGGTCTCACCATATGGGAAGGAACACAACACATTGGTGGCCTCTGAAGGTCCTGCAATCTCCTTTGATAGGGTGGATGGTTGTGATTCAACTGGTATTATGACTAAAAATGGGGGTGGCCGCAGTGAGGTACTAGAAAATAAGAAGAATACTGGCCATTCCTCTGAGATCCCTACAAGTACAATGACATTGGATGTGGTTGTAGGTGAATCTCCAAATACTAAACTCTGTATTTAAAATAATATATCAAAGTTAGTGGGATCAAACCTCACTTCCCCAATGGTTGACACTCATGGTGATACTTTCATTCAAATAGAACAACATGTTTTGATTGTAAGGGGCAGCCAAATAGCTATTTCATTGAATGATAAAACTGTTAAAATAAATCTAGACACTATAGATATAGTGCTTCTATGGCCTTCTACTGATGTTTCTTCATTAACCAAGGTTTTAGCCTCAAATGATATTCCAGTGGTAGTGGGCTCTCTCAATACCACCATTAATACTAAATCTTCATGGAAAACTACAACTGATAAATATTCTTCAATGCCTTTAATGGATAGCTCAATAGCTACACATTTGAATGAAAACTCATTGAAAAAATCAAAGAGTTTATAGTATAGGTACTTCTAATATATCTATTTATTCCATTATGAATAAATGGAGAAAAAATCCAACCCAACCTCATCTCAAGCTCCCAAAAGATCAACGAGGAAACAGGGCTCATGTGGTTCCAAAAAATGGTGTTCTAACACCAAACATAGTTTTCAATGAATTGATTCTTTTGGAAATGTCATGGTATTTCTAATCCTAACACATATATTTTTCTTATGATATTTCTTTGACTCACAAACCAATTTTTTTTTCAATTTATGAGCCTAAAATTACTTTTTCATCGAAATATCTGCATCTGTTCTCTTATGGTTATAATTTTCTTGGTTCTTGCATGGATGGTCTTGCGACTTAATATCTTTTGATTTTTTATAATTCATCATTGAAGTCTTTTAGAGCTTTAAAAGTTTCTGATCAGATGATTACCTGTGAAATTTCCTATAATGGTTTACACTCTTTTTGCACTATGATCTATGATAAGAATAAGTACCCTGATCAGAAATCCCTTTGGGATGACATTAATATTCCTGCTAACATTATCCAGGATCCCTGGATTATGATCAGGGATTTCAATTCTATTCTTACCCCTAGAAAAAAAATTGGACCATCCCACTCTTCTATCTCCTCTAGAGAATTTAAATCTTCTATTGAATATTGTAATTTTATTGAAATCAATGTCACGAGTGCTATGTTTACATGGTATAGAAGACACAAAAATTGGGTAATGGCTTGAAATTTTTATAGAGATTTCACTAATATCTCTTCCCTCGATAAATGGTACTAGATATTGAGTATTACATTACCAAAGATTAACTTAGACCATCATTCCATTCTGGTCAATCTTGTTACCAATAGTTCTAAACCCACCCTTCCATTTAAATTTAATAATGCTTGGGTTGTGGATTCTAAATGTACAAACATTGTTAAATCTTTTTAGGATGGCATGAGGAATCACAATGATGCTTTTTCTTGCATCACTAAATTAAAACACCTTAAGAATTACCTTAATTGTTGGTGTAGCTCTAAATCTGAACAACTTGACTAGGACATCTCCTCTCTGGAGAATGAACTTATTCATTTTCAAAGCTCCAATACATGCTATGATTTTTCTTTAGATCCTCTAGATGAAATTGTTAACTCATCGAAACTCAACTCTCTCCTGAAACTTAAATACAAAATGTGAAATAAAATATTAAAAACTAAATGGATTTTGGATGGAGATAGGAATATAATGTTTTATAATTCTCCCAAAATAATTAGAAAATTTTATAGACCTATTTCCTTTATTAGAGATGATGGAACCCTCCTTACACTGAGGAGGATATTGCTAATCATGTTGTATCTTATTTACACAATTTGTTCAATTTTCTGTTTGTTGGAAACGATCTCCTACCTAATATCATTCTGAATGTGGTGAATGTTGAAGATAATGACTGTCTTTCAAGCATCCATTGGATAATGAAATCAAGGACACTATTTTTAGCCTTAATCTTGATAGTTCCCTAGGACCTAGTGGTTTCAACAAAGGATTTTTCCAACATTTATGAGATATTATTCATTTGGATGTTTTCAGACTTTTCAAAACATTCTTTTCCAATGGTGTTCTTTAACATGGGATAAATTCCCAATTCCTTACACTTATTCCGAAAGTGGAAAATGCATTTAAGATTCACCTTTTCCGACCTATTTATCTTTTTAACACCATCTAAAAAATTATTTCTAAACTCCTTTGTAATAGAAATTATTCTATTTGCAATAGAATTGTTTCTTAGAACCAATTTGGTTTCATCAAAGGTAGGTCTATACACGATTGCATCTTTCATTCTTCATAATGCACTAATTTCATAAAAAAATTCACTAGAGGAGGTAGTATTTCCATTAAACATGAAATTAGGAATTCATTTGATACCATGAATTTGAGTTTCATTATCAATGTTCTAAAAAACATTTGGTTTAACAACTCTTTCACCGGTATGATATGTTGTGTATTCAATTCGGCTTCCATCTTTGTCCATGGAAATGGAGGACCAAAAGGCATCATTAAATGAACCAAGGGATTTAGGCAAGTATATACTATTTCTTCCATTATTTTTTCCATTTTTGAGGATTACCTAATTAGATTACTCACCCGACTTGTGGATCAAAAAAAGATTAAACCTATCTAGGATTCAAAAAACTTAAATTATCACACCCATCTTTAATATGATTATGAAATTATTCTGTTCTTAGAAGGTGATGAAAGGAATATTCAAAATATTAAAAATTCTATGTCTCATTATGAAGATATATCTGGTCAATCTATAAGATGGAGAAAATCCTTTGTGTTCTTTGGGAAAAATTTGTTTCTAGTATAAAAGGTAATATCATAAATTATTTAGTTTTTAAGGAGGGTCCATTCCCCTTCACTTATATTGTTTTTCGAAACTAGTGTGGAATACCTAAATTTAGTTACTTTTAGAACATTTTGGATCAAATTTCCAATCAACATTCTTGTGAGAAGGGTAAATCTTTCTCTATGTCTAGAAGATGTTTTCTTGTGAAATAAACAATTGTATCCAAAAGGGTCTACTCGATGATGGTTTAAAATTTCCATACAAGTCTTCTATAGAAAATTAACATTTACATTAAAAACTTAGTTTGGACCGGTAGTACAATTGAACTGAATCTTATGACCATTATATAGGTCACTTGTTGCAAGCCTATGGACAAGGGTGGTCTTGGAATCAAAAATATTAAGCTATTTAATGATTCCCTTCAAGTTAGGATTACTTAGAGGTTTCATCATAATAACTCTGATTCCACTTCCTTTCTCAAAAAAAGATTCATTTCCAAGACTAGAAATTGAAATTTGAACTACATCACTTCTTCCATCAGGTCGTCCATTAGGAAATCCTTCACCAACATTATGAACAAATCTATATGGATGGTTAATAAAAATTCTTCCCTAAATATTTGGCTTGACAACTAGACTAGTGCACCTTTAATCTCTATGTTTCCTCCCAATATTCTTCTTGATAATACTAACTCAACTATTTGAGATTTTGTTAATTATCATGAAATCACCCTCCTTAATAACATCATTCATGTTATCGACAATTATCCCTTCTTCAACTCTGAGGATTTCCTCATTTGGGAACGTACTTATAATGGTGTTCTTAATTCCAAAATTGTTTATAATTACAATATCAAAAAATTTGATTCTAGCCTATGTTTGTTGAAAGCTATTAGCAAACCTTGGATTAAGCTCCCAAGATTTACTCTTATTTGGCATATTACCCACAATAGAATCCCCACTGAATCTTTCCAGCACTATTTTGGGATTAATATTTTCTCTAGATGTCACCTATGCAACCAACATAGAGAGGAAGCTAATCATTTGTTTATATCTTGTGCTAATGTTGTAGATCTATGGAATTAAATTATTGACATTTTTGGTTGTAGATGGTTACTTATTTTTTATATTAGTTCTCAATTGTATAGTTGTGTTGATTTTGAATCTTCTCAAAAAAATTATGAATCCTTTTCAAAATGCGGTTTCTGAACTCTTACATGTGATCTGGTATGATAGAAATAATTTTCATTATAATAATTTCTCATTCAGGCAAAATGTTGGTAGGACGTGGAATCTCATTTCCATATGGAACGATACCTCGATCCAAAAATATTATTATGGAAACACTGTTGGTGACTTTGAGATCCTACACCGACATGGGATTGTAGGTTCATACAGACATCCTCGACGCACCTTTGAGGTATTTTGTCAAGCTTCTCTTCTAGGATGAATCCAAGTGAATGACGATAGTGCCTCAAAAGGAAACCTGGGACCTGTAGGATGCGGTTCCATTTTCAGAGACTATCTTGGAAGGATTCATGGTTGCTTCTATGGCAGGTGTGGTACAAACTCATCTCTAGAAGTCAAAATGATGGAGATGATTCATGCTGTGGATTTTTCCAATCAAAATGGTTGGATTAATCTTTGGATTGAAAGTGATTCAATCACTATTGTCCAAGCCATTGGGAAGGGGATGGTGTAACTTTCCGGGCTGCTTACATCTTGTTGGATGAATTTCCTTGCTTATCTAATGGAAATTAATTATAGTTCCACTCATGACTTTAGTGAAGAGAACATGGTTGCAGATGGTCTTTCTAACAAGGGGTCAAGCAGGACATTACCTGGTAGGATGATTTTCTTGGTGATTTTGTCCCTTTATATGATAAATATTGTAATAAAATTCTGTCTTTCAGACTCTTGTAACCTACTTTATCTATTTTCAATAAATTGTTCCTTGGCCTTTGACAGAGGCACAACCTTCTAAAAAATTGATATGGTTGAATGGTCTCAACTTGACTGAGAAGGTCTCGAAAGAGACCACCTTGAGTGAGAAAATACTGTTCCTGATTGTGATGTTATACATGGATCAATTATTTTCCTTAACATGAGTTAGATTTTGTTCATAGGGACCCTACCTTGATTTAAAAGGTAGTGGTTTGGTTATGGTTTTAGTCCCATTAATGAGTGAGAGCGTAAATGTTCAGATTTGGTATGATATGATGGAGGTTTCATATGAGGCGCTACGATGATAGAGAGGGTAGTGTTTTGATGATGGTATTAGACCCAACCCAGATTCTTCAGGCATTGGTTGGATTTTTTTGGCATGGGGTGAATTCATCCACTATTTGATGGGTATGTATGGTCAGGTGTAATAGTTTCCTGGTTGGTAAAGGACTACCCGATGTGTGTGCTTGTGTGTTATGTTAATGTTATTTATTTTCCAGATGCATACACTCGTATATGAATATTTATATTAGGGTCACTTAGCGAGACACAACATAGATATGTTTCTCACAACCTACATGATCACATTGGTGTCTGGGAAGAGCATATGTATATTATACAGGTTGGAGAAATGGTTATTCAATGGGTATGGCTAGAACAGTTTTCATGGGATTAAAAACATGGTCGAGGTGGGGCTCAGGGTTGTAGTTGGTCATCCTAGAAATTTTACATACTTATTTATTTAATTATGTAGTCATATTAGTGGGATATCATTTTGTATATATGATTGAATAGTTTCATTTACTTTTTTTAACATGATTATGTTGTAGATTTATGAATACATTGATTATATAGTGTAAACATGGTTATATATTTGTTATTAATGGTCATGATATCAAGGGAATAGTTTCACAATATATGATATAGTCCCTTCCTACAATTCAAAAAACTATAATGTACAAGGAGGGTTGTCTGAGGTCATGTTCCACTCTAACTAGGATAATAATGAGTGATTTTATTCAAGGAAATGTAGATATATTCACACTATGTAAAATTTCATTTAATATTCCTATAAATCATTTAAGAAAAGTTTAATGATTTTATTTATCCCCTAAAGGGTAGTTCTGGGTAGTAAGTTTTTGATCATCCCCTCTGTGAAATATCATATGTACTTTGATCTTGTCCACTAGAGCCCCTTTGTAAGATAGAACATAAATTACTTAAATCAATGTGGATACAAAGAATTTTTCTCTGTAATGTGATTAAAATTTAAACCATTGTATGAGATAAAGAGGAAAATTAATTATGTAATTTTTAGGTATTAGATTCATTAAATATGTATATTATTCATACTATTAAATTAATATGAATATATCCTAAATGGTATCTATGTGATATATAAAATGTTAATAGTGATACTAAACATAGAATGAATTATTAAATATAAAAGAGTTATATTCCTTCCAATGAACCACATTCTTCAATTCATTTATTGATAAAATAGATAGGTTATTATTATCTAGGCAATACTAATGTATATTTTGAAAGATGAAATGGGAAACATTTATCATAATGCTAATATTGGGTGACACTTAACTAGGAAACCCAATTGTTTGTTAGAGTGTGTATCTTAAGAGGGGGTTAATTGAGTACTAAATATTGTTTTTGTCTAAAATAGGTTTAAATAAAACCCAAAAAATAATTAAAATGGAATGGTTAATCAAAATAGAAGATCAATATAGGTTATGATATTTTTTAAGACTTCTCAAAGATTGATTTGGAGTCAGTTAAAACAATTATAAAAAACTACATTATCTTTTTAAATCAATTTACATGATCAAAACCATATATAAACTCTAACTAAGATTAACAATCATAGAAATGGTTTTGTTTATAGTTTAAAATAGATTAAATTTTAATTAATAGAAGTAAAACAAACAGTAACAAAACACACAGGGGAATGAAATTTAGTGGTCCAGTCTCAAGATGATACATAATCCTCTCAAATTGGAAATCACCTGCACCTAATAAGATTTTATAAAATAATATAGAATCTAAAACCTAGATATAGTAATAAAAAAAACATTCTTGGCCACGTATAGCCTCTTCCACAACAACCATGGGAATAAAAAAATATAATTCATGCATGGACCTCTTCTAAAACACGTGGGAAAACATGTGTAAAGAGAGTTTGAGAATATATAAAGTATATTCTAGTTCAATAAAAAATTAAAGTGTGAATGTTAAAAATATAGAGTAAAATACACAATTCCCAAAATACTAAAAGTTATGTAAGATCTACTCTTTCATAGTTGGTAATATGCAACGTGCATGATCTCAGAAAGTGTAACTTCTTAAAATTATTCAATATGGATCAGCTTGCTTATTTAAAATTTATATCTTCCTATTGTATATCTATATATCGGTTCCCTATTATCACTATTGCATGAGGTATTCTTTCACGATATTTAATAGCATCATACAGAAAGAATCATCTGAATCCTATAAAACTTGTACTGGATTAATAAAACAGAGTTTAATGTATCCTTGCAAAAAATATAGAACATTCATTAAACTATGTCTCATGATTAAAATAGATAATATATATTAGGAATTTTTAATTAAAAATAAACAAAACATGTGATAGTGACTCCTTTTAATGCTGAAACAACACTGGCGGTGACTTAGGATGGAAGTGAGTTAGCATGGAGATGAGTCATGCAAATGGTGACTCATCTAAATGGTGAGTATAATAAGTGTTAGTTCATCTCAAAAAAATTTCAAAATTTCATTTTAGTGGAAGTTCATTAGCAATGGTGACCCATTTTTGGTGGCATTCATATTAGAAACATATCCATATCATCATTCTGGCATTGACCCATCTCTGACATAGGTGTTTCCAACACGTATAAAAATTTATTGAGTCAATGACAATTTATATATGACAGTGAGTCATTCCCATACTTATCCAATTTTCCATAGGACATCTTTGACGGTATGTTTTTTTCATACTTTGTCAAAACTTCATCATGAAATTTACTCATTGCTAATGGTGGGTGTTTTCGATACCTATCCAAATTTCCATTATAGTGGAATCCTCAATGGTGGGTCGTTGTTAGTGGTGACTCAACTTTAATAGTGAGTATTTATAATGGTGACTCAACTTCAACGGTGAGTCTTTCCCAGAAATAAACACATTCTCTTTAATATTTATTATATTTTAAAATTCTTTCATAACCCATAAAACACATTAATAACATTAGAATCAGGATTTAGCGATCATTAAAAAAAGGTTTCCAACAGTCTCCCCCTATTTGATTATCAGAAATATTGGAATTTTATATTACATAAATATAACAAACTGAGGTGTTAAAATATGTTCATATTAAAATAGAATTGATTTCAATGATAAAAAAGGAAATTTTATCAATGACAATAAAAAGTAAAGAATTATGGATCAATGGTTGCGAAATATAATAGTATCAAATGATCACTAAAATAAAATAAAATAAAGGAATTTAAATATATTCATGCTACCACTTTTTGGATTATAAAAAAGTTATAATAAAATTGGAAATTCATAGAAATAGAATAAGAGTGAAAGAGAACTTGCATTATAAATGTAAATGGGAGTACAATAAAAATTTTGAAACAAAAAGGCACACAACCATCCCCATTAAAGAAAAATAGGCCAATGTCAACTCGTTTTTGGATGAGAGAAAGAATCAAGAGATTCTTTCCCATTCACTTTGTCCAAAAAAGGATTAGTGTTTGAGCCTGAGGAAAACCGAGGGATAATAGTAGGAACATCATGAGGGAATAATTCCTTCCGATGTTAATTAGTCTAAGATATTGAACTACTTACCTAGGAGAGAAGATGAAAGGCTAAAAAGGAGTTGACAAAGAAGCATTTGGATATCTAGTTACTATAAGACTAAATAAATCCAGAGCAGAAATTGAAGGGGTCAGTTTAGGTGTAACTGGTATGGAATCCTTAGCCACCATTGTAGTTCAAAAATCCTAGAGAAATGGTTTCATCAAATTTATGATGTCCTTAATTAGGTTTCCCCATTTCCATAGCACAAAAAAAATCATTATTTTCTTCAATAAAAAGATTAATCACTAGGGTCATCACCTTAAACTGAATCACTAACTCTTCAAATGTATGAGAAAATAGAGGCATTCATAGATTTTCATCTAAGAAGTTGAAATGAGAATCAAGATCACACATAGTAAAAATATGAGATAGATAATAATTTATGGAATTTTTATGGTCTCCCAATCAAATTTATTGTCCTTTATTTACTTTCTAACCATCATATCGATATGGTAACTATTATGTCTGATCATGGTCAAGAATTCCTGAGGCATTTATATTATATCAAATGAGATAGTAGCAACATGAAGCTCTTATCTCATAATAGATATGTTAAAATCGACATCAATAGGAGGTGGAGCATTTCAAGTGGGAGCGGTTGAAGGAATATTCTAAATTATCTCATAAAAATATACCATTGAATCTACAAATGAATAAATCATCACACCCACTATTGATCTCAAGGATTCTCAGTCATCTTCCAACCTTATGCTATATATTTATAATTCGTGTATATAATGCATCATTTTTGGATGAATATGATGCATCACTAGATAAATTAGATACCTTGATAAGTTTCCACTCAACTTAGTTATATAAGGAACTTGATTCCCTCACAAAACCAAAAAAAATCATAGGAAATCCTTTCTCTAAAATAATCCAATTCACCTATGGTGAAAACATTAGTGTGAATTGAAACTATAGAAGGAGTGGGAAATGATGTATAAGAAATGGTAGGTGAAGGTATATAATAATTAAACCAGTGAAATTTCCCTGCATCATCAATCACATCTACAAAATATCCCTTAGGATCCATCACTTCACGACTAGCTAGTCCCTCATTATCTAAATCCGAATAGTTTAGAACAAATCTGACATACCCTAGGAACATATCTCATACCACAAGTACTGGTTCATTCAATATAATAGAGGGAATACCCTGTGTCATAATAACTAGATACTCTAAAGCTTTAGACTCACAAATAGTAGGAACAAGACCCAACTTCTCATCAGATCTATGAACAACCAATGTCTTGTCGTCAACAATAGGATCAAAATGGTGACTTTTCAAACTTTGGGAGACATCTCCTTCAACTGAAGATTCATTTTAATCTCTAGTTTCTATATCAACATATTCAACCAAACTAGGTCTCTCTTCTTATCTAGAGACAACTATAGAAGAGAAAATCACTTGAGGTATCTCAACAGCCACAATAATAATATGTTCACTATGACCATCATGGTCAGAAAAACCACCATTATCATCACTATCTATATCCCCATATCCATTTTAATCTTCATTTCCATTTCTATAATCCTCATCTCCTCCTCCTACTTATTATTATTATTATTTATTTTAAAATAGATTATAATAAATTCCTTTTTTTCAGAGTACTTAAATGTGATTTTGAATTTCTCTTCACCTAACACTTCTGTTTCTTCCACATCACTACCTTCTTTTAATAGAGTCTCTAGAATAGGGAGTGACCTAGTTGTACTAGGATCACAGTAGGTAATATCTTGGGATCTTTGAGGATAATATGGATCACTTCCTTCCTCAATTGATTATTTTTGTTCATTATTACCAATGGAAGCAGCCTCTTCCCCCGCGTGAGAATACTCCACAATCTCATCTGGATCCAAACTAAGATCAAACTAATTATTTATCCTACTTATATTTTCAACCAGATTTAAATAATTATAAAGACATTCACTATTAGCAACCCACTACTTATTCCATGGGATCTAACTAATTTTCATTGTTTTACAAATAACTCTTGTAATAAATAACCTCTACATCTCACCATTGATTTATATTATTCATTAACAAAAACATTATTTGAAAAATTTCTAAAATAAACATAGTATATATATATAAAAACAAGATCTAGTGTAACGTAGACACATTTCCATGATGTGTACCATCATATATCTACACATGTTGAAATTTTCTCCTATTATCATTCGATATAGAAAATAAACATGTTGATATCTAATAGTGGAGAAATCACCTTTCCATGGGAATAGAATGTGTCAGATGAACTTGAAAAGTAGGGAACACTCACTATAAAATTATGTAGAAACTGGTCTTTTAAAAACCACATCAGATGTCAAATTTTCCACGCAGACCCATAAAGAAAATTTTCAACATCATCTAGAATGGTTCTTTTATATTCTTTTGCAAATAATTCATGAGGAAAATTCAAAAAACCAATCCACTACCTTGATGAAAAGATAACATTGCATCTTTTTTCCTTGTTCTTACCTAGTATTTATCTTCCTTGAAGATGAACTAGAAGAAATCCATTATATCCATCCATCTATCAATGGTATGGAAAAAGTTTCAGCACTAATGTATTTTTAGACATCAACAATTCAGAATGGACTTCTTATTCAGGAAACATAACTCTCGCCACAAGGTCTGGGTTTACTATCTCAAGAGTAGCTGAATGAATAGATTCTCCATTCTGGTTCATTGAATTTTGAGACTCATAAAGAGAATATTCAAGGGTTCTCTTCATTCAAACCATAGAGATCATCTTGGAGTGTCTGGGCAAATTAAAGGGAAGGTGGATAGTTATGAGAGAAAAGAGGTAGCAGTGAGGTTTGAGAGAAAAGATGTGAGGGATTCGGAGTGCTGAAATTGGATTGGAGTCTAATTTTATATAATTTAGGGATTTAGTAAAATATGGAAAATAAAAAAATAATAAAATTTGAATGAAATTAAAAAATGAAATTAATTTTTTTAAACAATATTAGAAATAAGGACTTAAAAATTTACAACAAGAAATTTACAAAATAAAATTGATTGCAATAGTGGGTAAAACCAATAGTGGTTAAAACCAATGGTGGGTAAAAATAATAGTGAGTCTCATAATATTAAACTTATAAAAAATTAATCACTACTAATTCATGAGTGATGTAGTTCATTATATAATAAGTAATGGTCTTTGTAAAAAAATCAGTAAAATGAAGTACAATACCATTATATTGAATTGTTATATCTCATTTTGGAAAACGACATATAAAAAGTGATTTCATACATCAATATGTTTTTTCTAGAGTGAGATACATGGTAATTAGAAAATTTTATAGCTCCAATGTTCACAAAAATTTTAGGGACATGTATGAATTGATATCCATGGTCTAGAAATGTGTATTTCATCCAAATAAAGTTTCTACCAAAACTACCTACATCCATATATTTAGCTTTCACAGTAGATAGTACAACAAAATTTTGTTTCTTGCTACACCAATAAATTATAGGATTTAAAAAAAGATGAATTATTCTAGATGTTCTTTTTTATCAAACCAACATCCAAAAAATCATCATCTGAATAACTAACTAGGTCAAATGTTTTTCCACTAGTATAGAACAATCCTGGAGTTGTTTTATATTTGAGTTATTTGATAATTATTTTTACAGAAACTAAGTGTGACTCATTTGGTATTTCATAAAAATGAGTACACATACACAAACTAAACATAATCTCTGGTGGGATGGTATATAAGTAGAGAAGTCTTCCAATTTTACATCAATAACTTGGTTGATTAACTGATTTCTTATCTCAATCAATATCCAATTTATTAGTTGTACTCACCGATGTATTACTGCTCTTAGTGTTATACAAATTAAAACATTTTAAATGGTCTTTAATATAGTTATGTTAATTTTATATAATTCATTCGTTATTGTGAAAAATATAAAAACCAAGAGACATTTTCATCTCACCCATTAAACTAATTTCAAATTCACTAAGAAATAATTTTGAATGATAAGTACGTAATGTATTTTTAGAAGGTCAGAAAATAATATCATCTAGATAAATTTTAACAACTAAAACATATTTTGATTTTTTTATATATAGGGTATGATCATATATACCTTTTGAAACCAAATTTGGAATAAGAAAAGAGTTGAGCCTATCATATCGAGATCTGGGAGATTTTTTTAAACCATATAAATATTTTGATAACTTGAATACATGATTTAGAAAATGAGGACTTTGAAAACTAGGGGGTTCTAAATAAAAACATCCTCAACTATATACCCATTCCATAATGTAATTTTTACATCCATTTGATATAGTTTGAAAAATATATGTGCTTAATAGGCTAGAAATTTTCTAATGGATTTAAGTTTGGATATAGGTGAAAAGGTCTCTTCATAGTCTATACCATCATCTTAACTCGACCCTTGTGCAACTAGTATATCCTTATTCATTAATTTTGTCCCATGTTCAACAACCTTGTCTCTAAACACCCATTTAGTTCCTATAGTTATGGTTTTTTGGGTCAATAGAAAATTTTCCAAACATTATTTCTTTAAAATTGATTATATTATTATTGCAAATACATTACCCATAATTCATTATTTATTTCATCATTGATATTCTTAGGTTCAAGTTGTGACCTGAATGACTGATGTTAAATCTGGTTTCTTAGTGAGGATCTAGTTTGTGTACCAATATATTTTTCTCCAAAAAACACATATAAAGGATGTTATTTATGATTCCAAAAAATTCCAGAAAACGAAGGCATGATCACCTCAAGGTCTTCTATAGGTTTAGGTTCATTCACTAGACGTTCCTTAAAATTGGATTATTTTTATTCTTATTTAACTCCAAAATCTGATGTTTTTTTAAATTTAAGTTCAAGGTGGAAAAAATAAAGAAGGTCTTATAAAGGTTTCTTATTTTCATTTGGATATGTCTTATTAAAAATGATAGGGAAAGACTATTTAGTAGCATTGGTTATTTTGTTAAAAAATCTATAAGTTTTATTAGAGTTCATATAACCAAATAAAATTCATTCATCACTTGTGGAAGAAAACATCATTAGATTATACTTAGTGTTAATAATAAATACTTCTCAACCAAAAACTATAAAATAATTTACCTTAGTCTTCATATTATTCCAATTTTCAAAAGATATTTTATTTAAGATATGTCAAATTAGAACGGTATTGTTCATATAGTAGGCTGTGTTCACATCCTTTTCCCAAAACAAGAAATGTAAGTCATAAAAATTAATCATTATTTTGGGTATCTCTTGATGTTTTCTATTTCTTCTCTCTACAACTACATTCTAATGAGGGTTCATATGAGTAGAAAATTTATGACTGTAGACATTTTGTGAGTAAATGGATTCAAAGTCATGATTTTCAAAATCACAACCATGGTCACTTACTAAGGTATTAATTCTATGTCCACATTAGTTTTCTATAGATTTATCATACTTGGTTAAAGAAGAACAAGCCTACATTTTATGTTCTAAAAATATTACCCAAGTATACCTTGAAAAGTAATATATAAGTACATAGAAATAGTTTTTCCAATTTAGACTAGAAATTCTAGATGATCCAAACAAGTCCATATGGGCTAACTCAAGAGGTCTAGAATTTGAATCTTCTTAGTGTAGTTTAAAAGAAATATTTTGATGTTTCCCTTTTTGAAAAGGGTTACAAACAGTGTCATTTTTGAATTCATGTTTAGGTAGATACCTGAATAACACTTTACTAGAAGTATTTATAAGTTAGGGAATGTTACAGTTGTGAAATATCCTATGCCCAAGCCAAGATTTTCAATTAAAGAATATTAATTAATAAATAGTTTAAGAAATAAATGATTCAATATTAACATTATATACATTTTATTTTATCAAAGTACTAAAAATTACATAATTTTTATAATTAAAAGCATTCAATTAATTGTTTTCAAACATCGCATGAAAAACATCATCACACAATTTTTAAATGCTAAGAATATGTTTTATAAACCATCTATAAAAATAAATTTAGAAATTAAAACTGAGTTAGTTTTTATGATTTGGATAAGGCTAGTGATCTTTCCTTCAGCATTTTTACTAATGAAAACATGACCATCATCAACCTTTATGAGATTCATGAAGCATGGATAGTATTCTTTCATTTTTTGTAGAACAATATATTTCCATGTACCATATATTTCAATTGGATCTCTTCAAACAAGTTCTCTACAAAACAATGTTTATACCATAAGTGATTTTGGAACCAATATTTTATTGGGTCCAGATATGTTAGTGATTAAATCCTGATGAACCCAAATTTTCTTCATGGGGTTCTTATGATCAGATTATAAATTTTTCGAAATAAAAATATTATTCGGTCCTCTTGAATATTAACAAGTGGTGTAGTTTTCAGATTTATACTGAGGATCAGTTTTTCTCTTAACAACTCTTCTCTGTCCAGGTCGATAACCTAGACCAGATATGTAATTAAGATAAATTTATTTTCTTAAAATTTGAGTAAGTGTTTCTTTTCCATTTTTATATATTTCCTTAACATTCTTAAGTTTATAACTCTACATTTTCAGTTCAGTATTTTCTTTCAATAATTGAGAATTATTTTCATTTTCTATAGGGATATTAGTTCTAACACTATGAGATAAATCATGTTATTTATTAATAATTTTTTATTTTTATTTAATTTAATTAAAGGTATATTAGAGAATATTTAATTTATGTAACATTTACACTTTTCACATGTAATTATCATTTCCAATTTTAGAGTGATCAGAATTAAGTACTAGATTTGCGATAGGTACCTAAAATTTGGTAGTCCAAAAGCAGAAGTTAACTCTGTTAGGTCACTCATCATGAGTTTAATCATATTCACATGAGCTGTTATCAAGGTTACTCCATATGTAAATCATGTATTTCTTATATTTTCTATATATTTCCTCATACTTATTATTTCATTTCAATTTAAGATGGCCAGCCTTAGCATATCCTTTTCCCTTATATTCATAACATGTAATCTCATTTGAGTCACCATTTCTCTTCCAATCCATTATCCAAATCCCTACATAGTTATACTTTCCTTTGCAACACAACTTACAGAATAATTTCTTCTTATTGTATAACTTCTTAAACCATTTAGACATATAACCCATTTCTTCATCACTTTTAGCTGTTGATTCCTCATCAATAAATATTTCAATGTTTTCTTTTTCCTTGCCTTTTTGTTTTGATACAATTGTTTTTAAAGTAACATATTTATATCTTAGTTTCTTATTTATCTTAATTATTTACCATAATATCTTCTTCACACATTATCAATTTACCAATCAATTCATTTACTGGTAGTTTATAGATGTCATAGGATTCCCATAAAGACATTTTTGTCTCTCTCCATATATCAAGAAGACATCTCAGTAGTCTGATGATTTGGAATTTATATGACACTGGATATCCCATGAAGCTCATTATATTGACTATTTAATTAAACATGAGATTAAAATAAAACTTTTATCATCATGTTTAATTTTAAAAGTATCATATTTAATTTCATAATTATTTAATCTAATTTCTTTAACATTTTTAGTTCCATCATTTGAAATAGATAATGTATCCAAAATTTCATAGGCTGTTTTAGTAGAATATATCATATTTAATTATTGATCTCCTAAAGAATAGTAAAGAGAATTCATATATTTGTAATTAAGATTTTTGGTGATTTTGGTAGTATCATCCTAGTATTTTTAGAGTCTTAGGAAACTCATACTTATCCTCTATTGAAGAAAATATTTAGAAACCCATAGATTAAATATGATTTTAAATTTTTTTTCATTGAACATATTTATTCCCATTAAATAAAGAATGTTTATCTATAGAATAACCTTCATGTATGTTATCCATTTAAAAACAATAATTTATAAATAACAAAAATTTAATATATTTAAAACACAACTAAAATAATAGTTGGAAAATTTTTAAAAATCCTATAATTCCAAATGTTGGTCAAAGGGAGTATATAATGAGGGGGTGAATTGAGTACCCAATAAACTTTTATATCTAAAACATGTTTAAATAAAGTCACAAAAATAATTAAAATACCCTAGTTAATCAAAGTAATAGATCGATTTAGGAACTTATCTTTTATAATATATCTCTATGATTGATTATGTCTAAGTTAAAGAAATAATGAAAAACTACTTTAACTTTTAAAATAAATTTAATTGATAAAAACCATATATAAACACTAATTAAGATTAATCATCAATGTAGTGGTTTTATTTAATGTTTAAAATAGATTCTGTTTTAATTAATATAAGTAAAACAAACATACAAAAACACTGTGGAAAGAATACAAGAGGTTCAGTATCAAGATGAGAACTAATCCTATCCACATGGTAATCACCCACTTCTAAAAATATTATATAAAATAATATTTAATCCATAAAAAAGATTAGTAAATCAATAAAAATATTTTCATGCCATAAATGATTATTCTACAACAACTGTTGGAATAAAGTAAATACAGTTCGTGCGGGGAACTCTTCCAAAACACGTGGAAAAAACAAGTGTAAAGAGAGTTAGAGAATATATGAATTGTATTCAATTTAAATAACACAATACATTGATGGTGTTAATAATATATATTAAAATATACACTGATCATAATGTAAAATTTAATTAATAGAAAGGTAAGTGTAATGAAAATAATGTTGCTTAGTCTAATAATCTTTATTACAAGTGATTCCGTAGGTGTTGCTTGAAATGAATATCAAGTCATGTTTCATAAATTTGTAGTAGAATATAGTGTCGTAAAATATTTTGTTATGACTATAGGATAGAATTAAATCTTATGTATTCTCTACTCTTTAATAGTCAGTAAGATGCAACATGTAAGATCTTAGAAAGTGGAACTTCTTCAGGTTCATCAATATGGTTCATCTCACTTCTCACATATATCTCTCTATCTACTGTGTATATATATATATATCTTAGTTCAATTTTATCATTATTACACAAGGTGTTCTACTAATTATATTATAAGAAGAATGCAATAAGAATTATATGAATCCTTAACACCTCGTACTTTTTGACTAACATAGACTTCAATGTTTCTCTAAAAAAAGTTAAAAATAATCATTTAAATTAGACATATAATTAAATTTTAAAATATAACCATTATAAATATTTAATTCAGAACAAATAATAGTGGAATTTAATAATTTTAATGATGACCCAACAATGGGAGTGACTTAGGCTGGTGGTGAGCTAGGCTAATGGTGAGTCAGGCCAATGGTGGCTCATCTGAATGGAGAGTCTTCTCAGTGGTAGTTTATCTCAAAACATTGTCAAATTTTCATCATAATGAGAGGCCATATTTAACAGTGACTCATTTATGCAAGTAGTATTTTCCAAAACATAGCCAAATTTTCATCTAGGTGGTGACTCGTCTGTAACAGTAGTTGTTTTCCACACATAGCTAATTTTTTTGATTCAAGGCGAGTTATATTTGATTGTGAGTCTTTATCATGCTTATCAAAATTTCCCTAGGTATTATTTGAAATTACTTGTTTTTTATAATTATTCAAAAATACATTCTGATATTGAATCATAATTTATGGTCAGTGTTTCCGATGATTATCCAAATTTTCATTCTGCATCATCCTCAAAAGTGATTTAATGTTGGCTGGGACTCAACATCAATTGTGATTCTTTCTAGTAGTGAATCAATATAAACAGTGTGTCATTATTAGTATCAAAAAAAATTCTCCAATTTATCCTATATTATAAAATGTTTTAATAACATATAAAACTCATTAATAGAATAAGAAACATGATTTAATGATGATTAAAACATGGGGGAAAACACCAATCATATTGGAATCTATAGGCATATTTTTGAGAATATTCATGAGATGAATTTATCAAGATATTTCTCACTCAAAATCCCTAATTTGTATTTGATATAATTAAGAAGATTTTTTCCCTTAAATTTACAGAGCGTATGGGACTAGATTAGCTATGTTAAGATAAAAACAAGTATGGATCTTGGCCCACTAAATTTATAATAGTAGTGGTTATTATTTTAGTGGTAGTGTATTCTATAAAATACCATATTTAATAATAATATATAGGTATTAATAATTTCACTCATTTTGTTAAAAATATTCATTCCATTAAACAAAAACTCAGAATTATCAATGAGATAATTTCTTGAAAATGAACAATTTAGTGGTAAAAATATCATCATTTGGTTTCATAATTTGAGAAATATTCTAAAACAATAAGACAAATTATATATTCTTGATAAACAGAAACTATATATTTCCACCATATACCTCACAATATGGAAATTATTATTTATAAATATATAAAAGTGATGCATATGATATAATATGTCTTGTTCTATCAACCATTATTTCTGTGCTTCTAAAGCTATATTAAGACTTGGAACTATGTACTGTGATTGAGTATATTAAGAATAAATAAAATATTCATATGTGTTTAGAATTATATGTTATAGAGTTAAACATCTTTTACTTCTAATCATTATTATTAGATATATAATCCACATTACTTATTTTTGGTAATGCAGATCTTAACAATGAGTAGAGGAAATTAATTAAGGGAAAAGTAAACCTATGAATTAGGAAGGGATAAATGGTTACTAAATTATATATGGGAATATTTATTCTACTTATTCCTAATGGATTTTCATCATTTATAGAATACCGTTATCATGTACCATAAAAAAAGTTTAATTTCAGTATCTTTTATAGATAAAGAAGTATTTTTCTTTTGTAATAAAGTACAACTATTTTTTCATTTATTTGAATGAAATGTTTTATGGTTATGATTACATGTTTAATGGTATATATATATATAAATGATGTTCTGAAAATAATGTTTTTATGTAAAAATATCTGAATGAAAAGATAAATAATTTGAATTCCACTTATCTTTAGTATTATCACATAGTTTATATAAATAAAAATCACATACAATGGGTTAATAATTATTGATTATAAAATTTGAAGGATTATGAAACATTTTATTTATGTGAATAAATTTTATTAGGAAAAATGACCTAATATACTTTTAAAGGTAGAGGGAAATGAGAAAATGATGTATTAGAACTAATATATTTGGACGTATGTGGTCTTATAATTAAATTATATCAAGGTAGATTTAAAAATATTTTCAAATTTAATACTAACTTCTGTAGTTCTTGGTATCTATATGTAATGAAACACATGTATGAATACTGTGAAATGTTTAATGTGTTCAAAATTAAATTGAAAACCAAACATGTATAAATCATTAAAACACTTTGATCTGATCATGGTGAAGAATATTTGAGTCATGAATCTCATGAATATTTACAAGACTATAATATGGTATCAAAATTCACTCTACCTGGTAAACCAAAATTAAACATTATATTTGAAACGAGAAATTGAACTTTATTGGAAATGGTTCGGTCAATGATGAGTCATAGAGGTGTTTCTATTTTCTTTTGCAGATAATCTCTAGAAAACTAATCATTTATTAAATTGTGTTATATAAAAGGCTATTCAAAATACACTACATGAGATGTGGAATAGAAAGTATCCCAATTTATCTTTCATGATGATTTGGGTTTATGAGGCATATGTATGAAATATTTCCTCATGTAATCTTCAATCCAATTAGATAAATGTCTTTTTATATGTTTTCCCATATAAACAAAGGGTTATTATTAATATAATCCACCATGTCACAAATATTATTTTTCTAATCATACTATCTTTATTAAAAATAAATTTATTTATGAAAGAATTATTGGGAGTGAATTAACACCTGATGAATTTCAAGACCGATTAGATGATTTTTTCTTAAAATAGATGAGTCTATAAAAAGTGTTATGGAAATTGAATCAACTTACTACAAAGAAGGATAATAAATATCTGGTATATTTCATCAAAAACCTATGAGATGTAGATTTTTTATTTTTGTGAAGGTGATATAATAGTCATAGAATATGATCCAACATCTTACCAAGAATTATAAGAACCAAGTTTTTATCACAGTTATGGATCTTTTTAAATTTGTTCTAATTAATTATTTTGGACCTAATATGAATGCCTTATGATGTTATAAAGTTTTATAGGGTGTCTCGGTCATGTTTAGAGGTCAAAACTCCAATTGGTGGAAAAAATAACTAGGCATCACAGTTAGTAGAAAACATGCTTCCTAGACATCATGGTCTCTCTTAATAGTGCGGGGCTGGATAATGTGGTGATGTGGGGCACACCATTTTCCCTAACCATGCTCCACACATTCCCATAAAATACTAGATAAATTTTTAAAAGTGTGTTTTTCATATTTGGAAAATGGTTTCTCTATTTGTGTGTCCTAAATGTGTGGAGATCCCCTCCTTATAGAAGATGGAACATAGTTGGTGCACGATTTTTCCAACTATTGTTCTGAATAGTGCAACCCCTATTCTTGGGTGATTTTATGAAAACAGCCTTAATAAATTTTTTATCTGATCTTCCTTTCTATTTTACTCCTCCAGCGGATATCAGAGGGGGTTTTCTCAAGTTTGAGATTTCAAACCCCTACTTTGTAGTATCAAATCTCATTCGACTATTTCAAGTCTGATCGAATCCATGTACATATTTTTGGATCCACATATGTATGGTATTAAATCCTTTATAGCCATTCCTAGTTCTTTCAATCAAACACCCAACTTTGATGTTGGTTTATATGCCCCATTTTTAGGTAATTGATCTAGTCTTCATATCTATTTTGATCCAGGATAAACTAGAGTTTGATATTGGACGAGGAGAGTCGTATGAGTTTGTGGTAGGTGGTCTATACCTCATACCTCAATAATAATCTTTTTCTAAATTATCATTTGTGAATACATATTTCATCAGGTGTTTCAGGTTTAATTCATGTTCCTTGATAATATTAATTATAAACATGTATTAATACCCTTATCATGTATGTTATTCATCATTTGAGGATATGAACTCACTGTCAACCACCCCAAGTTGGGTTTTACCTTAATTATTACTTTGATTGTTGTCATGTGTGTATTTTCTAACATTTTTGTGTTCTTTGGCTTGACCTAGATAATGGAAATCCCTTCTATAATAGAATGACTATTTAATTGGGTTATTATTAACCCTTGAATATGATAGTATCACTTGACCCTTCTATGTTATGTTTTCAATTCAATGAATAAATATTAAACATAATTGGATAGTATACTATGTATATGACTAGGCCTAATTGAATGTAATTGAATGGAATAGGTGCACATATGTAGCACCCCCTTCCATGTTTAATAGAAGGTCTCAAACTAAAACTTATAAAATTATTATAACATAAATGGGATAATAAATTGTTGCATGCCTAGTTATACCTTGTCATACTAATGAAAGGAAATGGATTAAACAAAATTAAGTGTCAAATGATATCATTTTTACAAGTCCTTAAGTAAATAATGAAAAAGGAATAAAGTGAATTTTTTTATATTGACAAGGTTAATACACACCTTGAAACCCGATCCATGTCTACATGTGGATACCCAGTATAACACTATAATATCCATCCATTATCAACACAATTTGACTTGGATAGACTATTTGTATCTCTTATGACATCAGCAGACATGAGGCACCTCAGATTCACCCTTAGACGTAGTCATTTTTTTAATCCCTTTTTACCTTGTTTCATTTCCATGGACTCAGTTAGAATTATTATTGTGTAATGCCTTGGGAGATTACCCCTTGGGTTACAAACTGATCCTTATAACCATGACATAGATTATTTTAGAGTTGTATTAACCCCTGGGGTCAAGGATTTCATGGTTACTACCTTGAATCCCCTTATTTAATATTATCATCATTACATGATGCAATGTTATATCTCCCATCCTTTGTTATTATTATTATAATGAAGTGTTGCATGTTATAGTTATATGTCATGTGAATTACATAAATTGGAACATAATTAATAATTGATATGGTTACATGTTTATATGCTAACTGAGGATGAAGCTGGTACTTCTGTATTTACATTAATGTACTACTTTAATTTTATATATGCATTCTTGCAGAATATTTTATATCATATTTAAATTACATGATTTTATAGACACCTTTGGCAGGGGGGGCTACTTAGATTTATCTTACACACTATCTGGGGATCCATTGGTACCCGAGCAGATTACATAGATGTAGGTGATGACAAAGGGAACCAACCCACCTTTGAATCTTGATTTTTCTTTCTGGAATTAGGATGATGTTGGGTAGCAGATGACCGAGGGGGAGCTTGGGATAGATGGATAATTTTTGGATTCATTTTCAATAGTTTTTTATATCATTTATTTTCTTCTCCTTTGTATCCATGTTTTCTAGATTTATTGATACATGACATATGCCATCATCAACGTCTGAGAATTTTAACTACTTGTTCATATTTATTATTATTCAGTCTTATTTTACAGCTCCATATGTTTATTTATACTTCTTATTCTATTTAACATTTATTTCATTTATCTATTGAGTTACACTCTATTAATTATGTCATAGTATTCCCAAAAACACACCCCAGTCCCTCCCTACTAGTAACCAACCTCCAGCGTTTGGGGAGATTCAGTTAAGGCCATGTGGCCAACCGAGATCTGTAAACCTTTAAGTGGAACCCCAGTTAGGGACATCAAAAAGTGGAATCATAGGGTTTCCATTATTTATTTACTATTTGGAGACAATATAATGGAAATTAGGTACTCTTTAGAGCTTAGTTATGAGCCATTTTGGGGCGTAGCTAATACATTTTTTGGGTAAATGTTGAGTTTCTTGAATAATGATTGTTGTTATATTTTTTCCATTATAGTTGGTATCATTTCACATTTGGGTGATGTACATAATGTGTTGTGGTTAATATTATTATTCTTATTGATCATTTCATTACATCATTGTCCTGATGATATGAGGTAAAGGGGAATTATTACATGCATCACCATAGGCAGATGGAATTAACATTTCATGCATATTTCTATTCCATACTGATGAATTTGAATACTTTCATTGGATGTATTTCTTATGATTGTTGAGTGAGACTTATTTATATATATATATACTTGTGTGTGTGATTCTATTTTAGTATGATTGATTTATCTCTAGTTTCAATTTAGGAGTTTTATGTTCCCTCAAGGGCTGTGATGCGTAATTCACTAAGTCAAGCCATTATTATTTAATTAAATAGTTTTTGATTTCAATGATAATGTGTATGGACCCTATTTCATAGGTATTGTATATCCATTTTAAATGAACCATTATAAATTAAAATAAGAAATAAAAACTATAAAAGTGAAACCTAACTTATGAATTAAAGTGGTTTCCAATAAATCAAGAGGTAAAGCACTATTGACCTTTCACCTACCGGGACCCCTATAATTTCAACAAGAACACTTACCAATACCTAGCATCATATGTGTGTAGTAGGGGTAATATTAAAAGGGTAGTGAGCCATTTCCTTTCATTCAACTTCCACTATTTATATCTATATGATTAAAATGTTGTTATTATGGGGGTGATTGGAATTTATAGACCAATACCAATATAAAGTACTCTAATTGTGGGCGAGGAGGGTGGTGAGGATCATTCTATAGATATGGTGAGACTTGAGTTACTAGTCATTATTCTAGGAGTGTCACTTGAGGAACCACCTACTATAACAAATCAGGGCACTCACACTCAACTTCATGATAGTTTCCTATGTCTAATATAGTACAAGAAAAGATCCCCATGACTAGA
Organism: Viscum album; assembly: GCA_963277665.1. Classification (NCBI taxonomy): domain Eukaryota; kingdom Viridiplantae; phylum Streptophyta; class Magnoliopsida; order Santalales; family Viscaceae; genus Viscum; species Viscum album. The sequence continues at coordinate 202,388,734 of OY728144.1, forward strand.
ACCTATGATGGATGATCTGACCATGTGAGTTCCAACAATATCATACTCATACCCTCTTATGGGATGATGGTACACAGGTAGTTGAGTCATGGATGGAGGCCACCTTATCAAAATTTTAGCATCTGGATATTCCTCCAAAGTGGAGGTTCAATATTACTGCATACATTCTGTGTGGTTTTTCCTAGCACTTGTGGGATGTGATCACCCAGCTTGGTTACCATCAGGGCATGGTATGGGCAGACTTCCAAACTATCTTTTATATGTACATTTTTTCCTAGATAATTAGTGACAACTGATCGAGAGAGTTCATGAAGATGGAGCTGGTTGCTATGCTATTCATGGAGCATTCATCACGTTCCATTGAGTTACAACACCTTACACCAGTTCTAGACAGTGATGAGATTTCACATGCTAGACATTTAGAGGATAGGCTCCAGTATGACATTCATACATAGGTGAATTCCTTTCACCAACCTAAATTCATCGAACTCATTAATTTGGATTTTATCACTAATGGTAAACTGAGGGAAGGTGATAGTACCAGTCATAGAGGATCAATACCGAGGAAGGATAATAGTTCTTTCGGTAGAAGGAAATGTTCCCTCAAGATTTCTCAACACTGTAGTAGAATCCAAAGTACCTATAATTGAGCTATGGGATGTTCCATCAGTATTAATAACACTGACATCTAAATCCTCTTGTGATAGAGACCCTCTAGAATTTTTTATTATAGTTGTATAGGGAACCATGGGAAGTTCTGTCAGACCTTTATATCTATTTCTAGTGGAAGTGGATCAACACTAGCTCCAACTTCAAAGGAATGATATTTTATGCCAGGTAAGGTGGGAAGTTAGAGTAGCACCAGTAGGACTAGATTATTAGGAGGTTGTGAGAATAGTAACAATACATTAGAGTAATAGTATCTCTAGTAGAGTAGTCATGACTGGGGTAGTCCAGTTGTAGCATTGGTCTATGGATCAATTCAATTTCATACTTTATAGTTGATGCTCATGGATCAGAGATCTTAACCATCTAGAGTAAAATGTATTATTCTAGTATCCTCCACTATAGAATCTTATTTATTTTATATAAATGCTTCACACTCCTTCATATCAATATCTATTATGGAAAGTCTCAGGTAGGAAATATAGTATTATTATGGTTTAATGACTCTAGATACACTATTGTGGGTATGGTTAGAGGGAAAACGCCAATAAAGAGACTTCCCCCTTAAGGTAGGTAGTTATCCTTTCTTGAGGGAATTCTTTATTCTCGATATGAAATTATTTAATTTCATTTTTAGGATATATTTTTTGGTTTCATATCATGCCTTTTTAAACTACTATCATCATAGGGTTTCATTTACCTCATGATAGGTAAAAGTTTTTCTACACAAGGGTGAGTGGGATGTCTAGGATAGTAGAGTTGGACTAGAGCATCATGGGATAGGTGGAGTGACCATCAAAATCTTTAATCACTTTATGTAGGATTATGGTTTACATCAGGATGAATTCCCTACAGTAATATATTATTTTGGGACAATTTTCCCGAAGATTTTTTTGACTTACCTCTTGAGAGAGAGGTAGAGTTTATAATTGAGCACTTTCTAGGAGCAGCTCCATTTTCTATTTCTCTATATAGGATGAAACCTAATGAGATCTAGAAGATAATATGAAATTTGGAGTATCTAGTGGCTAAGGGTTTTATACGGACTAACATTTCCTCTTGGAGTTCACACATGTTTTTAGCCAAAAAGGGACATGTGACCCTTCATCTTTGAGTGGATTACAGATGGTTTAATTAGATTATGGTCAAGAACCGGTATCTAATACATCAAATAGATGATATATTTGACCAAATACAATGAGACATAGTTATTTATAATATTAACCTGAGATCGGGATATCATTATGTGAGTATAAAGCCATCAGAGATATCTCATACAACTTTTCCTAGCAGGTATTGTTTGTATGAGTATATCATTATGTTGTTCAGTTGTATGAATTCTCCTACCGTTTTCACGGATTTTGTGAATAGTGTGTTCCACCCCTATTTGGATTATTTTTTCATATTCTTTGTGGATGACATATTGGTGTATTTTGACACATGTTGAGACTATTCTAAGTATCTTGAGAATGTTTGGAGTACATTTATTGAACATCAGATTTATGTCATGATTCAAATGTTCCATTTTTGGATAAAAAAAAATTCACTTCATGGGTCTTATTATCTTAGAATTAAGAGTATTTGTTGACCCTAAAAAGGTGAATGATGTAGTTTCTTGGGTTCATCTGAAGAAGGTGTTGTTATACAGAGTTTATAGGGACTATATGGACATTATAGGTGTTTCATATAGGAATTATCACAACATGATTAACCTTTTACTGGTTTTACAAAGAGGGGAGTTAAGTTCATGTAGTCATAATAGAATGGGAAATCCTTTCGAGAGTTGAAAATAAGGATTGTATCAATACCTATACTAATTCTTCTAGAGCATGGTAGATTTTATACAGTGTTATGTGATGCATCATACATTGTCTTGGGAGTTGTGCTAATGTTGGATGAGTAAGTCATCAGAAATAGATATAGATAGTTGAGTCATCATAAAATAAATTTCTTAACACATGACCCCATTATAGAAACATATGTCCATGCCTTACGTTGTTTGAGACACTTCATAATTGGTGAGCACTTTGTGGTGTATATGGACCATAATATCCTCAAATATATATCCACATAATGTGAATTGAATCTCATATGTCAAAGACGGATCAAATAACTTCATAACTTCAACTGAGATCTTTCCTATATGTTTGGAAAAGGAAATGTTCTAGCATATGTGCTAATATAGAAAACTCAGGTACAATTCATACAGTAAGCTAGTAACAAATGGAAATTTAGGGATAACGTTTCTAAGCTGCATATTGAGTTTCATGAGATCCATGATATTTTCTATCTCTTTTTCTCGACAGTTACCTATTCCCTACTTGAGAAGGTGAATATTAGGATGTTTTTCAAATCTTGAAGCATTGTATATCTATGAGAGTATTTTAGGTGATGAACTACCTCCATATTGGTCTGTGGATGGAGATGATGTTCTGCGTATTCCTGAATGTTCCTAGGATCTACCAAATTTGAAAAAGGAACTGATGCATGAGTTCTATCCTTATATGTAGGTATTTTATCCATGTATCACTAAATTATATCGAGATATTTGATGCTAGTATTGGTCTCCTAGGATGAAATACCATATAGTATGATTTATCTAAGGTGTTCCACCTGTCAGCAGGTGAAGGAAGAGCACTAGATTCCCGCAGGATTACTACAACTAATTTTAGTCCCATAGTGGAATTAAGAAGATTTTTTCATTGACTTATAGTCGATTTACTGAGGTCGCCTTGAGGTAGTGATGTATTATGTGTAGTCATTAATTGATTGATGAAAGTATCTCACTTCTTTAAAATCCATCACACTTTCTTTGTTGATTATTTGCGAAGTGTAAATAACAGTGAGATTATACGTCTACATGGGGTCCCTCCTAATATCATTTCAAATTGGGATTATCATTTCACATCAATGTTTTGGTAGGATTTATAGAAAACATTGGGTACACAGGTGCTTCTAAGCATAACTTTTCACCCTCAGAGCATTGGATAGTCAGAACAGATAATGTATGTTCTAGAGGACATGATCCACTATGTATTCTTGAATTTATTGATTCTTGGGTGAATAATACCCCTATCATTGATTTCTCCTATAAAAATAGATATTCGGTGACAATTTAGATGGATCATTTTGAGTATTTGTATGGTAGGACCTTCCATTCACTCGTGTTCTAGTTAGGGGTAGGTGAGGTATCCCTACTAGGTCCTTATCTCATATATGATACTTTAGAGAAAGTTCATATATTCAAAAATAATATGTATACTACTTATTCTAGATATAAATCTCATGTCGATCATCATTGACTAACTCTAGAGTTAAATGTCAGCGATCGCATTTTCCTATGGGTATTTCCTAGGCTAGGGAAGAGCAGATGTGGAGGAAAGGGAAGATATCACATCGTTTTTTGGGGCTGTTTGAGATTCTAGGGAGACTCATCCTAATATCCTATCAATTTCTAAAACCCCATATATACCATTCCATGAACTAGGGAGTCCATGATTCATAGATTTTCCATTATCATATTGACCCATCTCATACTATTTATTTTGAGTAAGTTGAATTACATTTTGATGCTTTATTTGAAGATTATCCTATATGCATAGTTGATCGAATCAAGAAGGCTCTACCAGGATGGTCTATCCCTTTAGTGTAGGTGATATGGAATCATGACCATGTACATGAAGAGACATGGTAGTAGGAGGCCAACGTACTTTCCCAATGTCCGGATTTGTTCTCAAAAAGTGTTTCACTGCCCATGGAAGGTGATCTCTGGGATGAGTGGATTTAATGGGGGATGATTGTATGAACCTGATTATTATCTTATATATGGATCCTTTTAAATTTGGTCCAAGTAATTATTTTTGAAAAAATATGGATTCCCTATGAAGTTATATTGTTTTTATGGGTCTTTGGAGATTCTATAGAGATAGGAACCCCGATCGATGTAAAATTTCCATAAGCCACACAGTTATTAGAAAGTATGGAACCCAACCCACATAGTCTCTCCAAACAGTGTGGGGCTGGATAGTAGGGTGATGTAGGAAACATAGTTCTTCCTAAACATGAACCCTGGGACACATGACCATACCTAACCTTTATATATTATTAGAGAGATTTTTTCAATGTTGTTACGTGGTTTCTCTAATCATGCTACCTAACAATGAGAAGAGACCATCCTAATAGAAGACGGTGCATTGTTGGAGCATGGTTTCTCCAACCATGCAGCCAAACCATGCAACCACTGTTTTTTGTGATTTAAACAAAACTCCCTTAATGAAATGTTTGTTTGATCCTTATTTATATTTTTATCCTCCAACAGATAGCATTGAGGGTTTCTCTCCATTATGCTTTCAAACCCCTCCTTTATAGTATTTCATGTCATTCATCTATCTGGACTCGGATTGAATCCCCATTCATCTTGTTTTATCTACATCAGTAAGATCTTAATTCCATTTTATCAATTTGTTATTCTTCTTTCTATCAAATATGATATTAAGATATAGGCTCATGTTGCATATTTTCAGAGAATTGATTTTTTCTTTAAATATCTTGTGATCCTGGACAAATTAAGGGCTAATATTGGATGAGGAACATTATACAAGTATAAGGTATGTGGTATATAACACATCCATCAAGATTTTTTGTTTTTTAAATTGAATTGTGTGCGAGATAATTTCACCAGGAATTTTCTTAATTCACACACCCTTCTTATAGTCATTTATACCACATTCTAAGACACTTTCCTTATATTTTATAAATCATTAGAGGGTATTACCTCAACATAGACCACCCCAAGTATTGTGTCTTCCATAATAAATCCCTTCAGGTTTTTCATGTGTGCCTACACCACCGTTTAGGTGTTCATTTGATTGATATTTAAAATAGTAAGACCTTCTTTAATTAGAAGAATATTGAATTGTGTTTTGACAAGCCCTTGAATATGTTAGTTTCAATAAACCCTTCTAAGGGAAGGGTTCAATTTAATGAACATGTCTTAAAAGTAATTAGAATGCATACAATGTATATGACCTATCCTACATGAATGGATTGGTTTCACATCCATAGAACCCATTTTCAGGTTTAATAAGAGGTAGTGGAGTGAACCTTATCGAATTTTTATGAACTAAATGAGTTAACATATGGTTGCATGCCTAATTATGCCTTGACACACTAATGAATGTAAAGTGCTTGAACCAAACCACCGGTTAAATAGAAATATTTCTATGTGGACTTAAGTAATTAATCATCTAAGAATAAGGTTCCTTTTTTATATGGACTTTTACATTATTATAATAGTTGAAAAACTTGACCTTGACTTGGATTATTTAAGGAATATGAAGATCACTCATGAAATCCATTCTGATTCAGGGATCCCAATTTCCAAGGTGGATAACCACCACTAAACATGATCCCTTTTTTACTTGTGGATGATCAATATAGCATCGTGGGATCCATCATTTATTATTATTAGATAAATTGGATAGAATAGATGGATCCAACATGACATCTATGTACAAGAGGTGACTCAGATTCACCCTTAGTCCGATTCGTTTCTTATCCCTTTTTACCTTAAATGAATTCTTTGGAATTAGCTACAATAATTTTTTTGGAATGCCTTTGGTTATTCCCCCTTGTATTAAAATCTTTCCCTTATGGCCAGGAAATAGATTATTATTGAGTTGTACTAACCCCTGAGGTCAAGAATGCCTCAGTTTTTACCTCGTATAGCCTTCTTTATTATTATCATCATTACATGATGACTTTTTATATATTGTATTCTTTATCATTATTATTAACATGTTAGGATATTAGTGGTGGTTATACCTCACAAGACTTACATAAACTGGAACATAATTAATTTATGAAATGGTTAGATGTTCAGACACCAATTTAGGCTAAAAAAGGAGCTTGGGTATTTATAATACTATACTTATTTAATTTTATATATTCATGATTTCACACTATTTTAGTTTATATTTAACTGGCAAGATGTTATATACACCATTTTTGGTGGCCTATTGTGATTTATGTCACACCCTATCCGGGCTTCCATTGGTACCCATAGAGATTACATGTATGAAGGTGTTGACAAAGGGAAGCATAACACATGGGACACCTGATATTTCTTTCCTACATTAGGTTGGAACTGTTTGAAGATGAATTAAGGGAAGCTCAGTATAATTGGATAGTTTTTGGATTCTTTTTTTCCACTTTTTTATTTCTTTTATTGTTTACTTCTTTATATCTGTGTTTTCTAGATTTACACATAGATGACATATACCATCATTAGATTTTGAGTATTATAACTAGTTGTTCCTTTTAATTATTTTTTTTTCTTAATCTTCTATTCCATAATTAATTATTCTTATTTACACCTCATAAATTATGACTTAATGATATAAATATTATTACCAATTATAATCCTTTTTTCTTTTATGGGGAGTTATATTTTTTAAAAGGATCTTTCAAAAATACTTCCCGATAAACAAGCTCGTTTCAAAGGAACTTCTAGAATTCTTACCTATTTTCAAATGAAATATATATTCTATTTTTCTCCAATATTATTTTTATAAAATAACTCATTTTATTATTAATAAAATATACTTCTAGTTTTGGGAAAATATTTTTTTTAAAAGAACTCTTCTTTTCAAAGTGAAAGAGTATTTATCCTAAGAATTAATCGCTGATTTTATACGAGTATTTTCATCTATTTCCACAATATTGTTGATTATTATGTTTAATTAGGATTAATCTATTATTATATAATATACCATATTTTATGGAATGGTTTTTGATTAGTTTGACAGTGGATGTGCTATCTTGATACCATTCACTATATTACTCTGAATGGTTAGTATTCGTATTTAACGATTGGGGAATGTTATTTAGATTTACTATGTTATTTTGAATATGAATGTATATATTTTTTATGTTTATCCCAATTAATATTAGGAATTTATTTCAGTTATTACATGATTTGTGGGGCCCTCTATAGCCCCTTGATAAATCGGTAGGTACCATGAGACAAACATGTTTGGGTTTTTACCCGTTTATGTATGGTCTTGGCACGAGGCCTTGACAAAAGGATTATGATGTCTGGAATTATTAATTACCTCATTATGAAACTATATATGGATAGTTCATGTTATTATTAAACTTAAATTATATACATGGTTTTTTATGTAATTATTTAATAATTTTTTTTCTTTCATATTGTGCTCAAGTTTATTTTTAAAGGCACATGTTTTAGTTTCTCGTCATCCCTAGTGTTTATGTTTATGATTACATACACTGTGTTGTTTACCCTTAATGAGAATATGAGATCACCCATTAGTTGTGTTTTATATTTACCCAAGACATGAAGATGTTAGTTATGAATTACTTGTAGGGGAAATCTAGGAGTTATGGCAGTTACTAATGGATATGATATATTGTATTTCATTTCTAGTTGTAATGTTGAAATTATGTATGTATCTAGTTTTACAAAACTACTAAATTACCCAGTCCTTTGGGATATGATTTTCTTGAAATCATTCTAATGTAATAAAATATTTCATCAGCTCTGGGAAACTAGGGTTTGGGTGTTACAGTTGGAATCAAAAAAAGTTTAGTAGAAAACATGGAAGCTAGATTTAGAATTTGTTGATTAGGGGAAAATACCTAAGATAGACTTTGAGGATACACATAAAATAGCATCATATAATTTTGGTAAGGAAGATATTATGTGGGTATTAATGGAAAATAGATCCATTCCTAGATATAACAAGTAGATGTGGTTCTGGTAATGATGTACCTAGGAGTAACAACTCAAATAATGTGTTTTGGGGTGGACCCGGGGTAACCAGTTACATGACAAGGATATGTAATGTGCACCTGGTTTGACACTCTTGGGAGATATTCTTAGGATAATTCACATCTTCTTTACAAGCGATTATAAAGTTCTTAAAAGTAATTTTTTCCTCAAAGAAATCATGTTTATGATTATGGTATTATCTTTTCATATGATTCTAATTTATATTAAGTATTATTCTAGTTGAAATTATGCAATATGATTCATAACCTAACCTAGTGGATGAAATCATTTAGAAATGGTGAATAGTGGAAGTAATGGAAACTAAATGAATGCACATGTACCATGTTGGAATTTATTCCCTATGCAAGATGGTGGTGTCGGTTCTGGATCTATTACTGGTCCTGAGATACTTATAACTATAACAGGATAACTGACTCAGTTTCTGAATAATAACCTTACCCGTATGGATTACCCTGAACCACAAGGTGGAAAATAAATTTAAGAATACTTTATGTGACAACGGAATCTATCAGTAAATGGGTCTGGAAACCCATTCGTACTAGAGCAGTGGATAAGTTCCTTAGAGAACTTATTTCTGCCTTTGGGATGTAAAGAATGAGAGAAGCTTGTCAATGTAGTTTATTGTTTATCAAGAGATGCTGATTAATGTTATTCACCAATTCAAAACACAAATATGAGAACGATATTAAAAAAAAATTAAATATTGGATATTAAGAAAATATTCTTATAAAAATACTTTCCCCATGAATAGCGAGTGGTTGTGGAAAAGAAGTTTTTGAATCTGAGGAAAAAAGAGGATGTGAATGTTGCAAAGTATAAATCTTAATTCACAAGGTTATCAAGGCATTTCCTGAAATACATACATAATCCAAGGACCAATATTGATCGATTATATTATGGTTGAAAACCATTCCTCAAAAGGGAACTAGTTTCCCAAATCTTCTCATCATATGATGATATAGTCTCATGTTCTATCAAGATAGAAAAATAATTCTCTATATATTATCACATCAAGGGAATAAAAGAGAAGAAGAGGTCTTCTAAACACTGTGGAAAAGTAAATAAATAAAAGGGGAATAAAGGAAGATTTTATTCTTCATCCTATGATAATTTTATGAAGAAACACCCCACTACTTTCCTGAAGGGTATGTGTGTTCGTTACAAGTGTGGAGGAAAAGGACACCAATCCTGTGATTTTTTGGGAAGAAGCCACCAATGTTCAATGATACAATTTAAAAGGTTTGAGACATTATGAAAATTATTTTCCTAAGAATAAATGAAATATTACCTAGACAAAAACAAGGGGAAAAGGCTAAGCCTATATGATCACAACTGCTGATATTGAAGTTACATATGATTTGGTGGTAGGTACTTTAATCATTTCCTCAAACATATCCAATTATTTATTTGATTTTGGATTATCTCATTTTTAATATCATCCCTATTTACCAAGAAAATTAGAGATTTCTAATTTTATTTAATAATGTATTTTTCAGCAAAAACTCTTATGGGATGTATCAAAGCAACAAAGATATTTCAATTAGTCCCCATTATGACACATAAACGTGTTTTAGATGCTAATTTGTCATCATAACTATTATTTAATAAGATATAATCCTTGGTATGGATTATATTTCAAATTATGAGGCAAAAAAATATTGAATTAAGAATGAGGTTTCAATTTTTGAGAATGATGTAGAATCCCTTATCATTATTGCATAATCATAATCATCTGATTCTTATCTAGATCCACCCCCAGTAGCTCTACTAAATGCAATTATTGGGGTGGATGAGAAACAAATATATATGAGTGAGGAAAGGAATCTTCATATTTTGGATGTATATATTATGAAATAATTCATTTATGTGTTTCTAGATTATTTTACAAGGCATCCTCTGGAGCAGTAAGTTGAGTTCACTATATGACAACCCTGATCATTTATTACAAAATTAAACATAATGTATTACATAAACTTCACTTGATACAAAAATTAATATCAATAGTTCTAGTGTCTTTGGGTCTTAGGATCATTACATAAAGACTTAAAACATGAAATACAACATCTTTATTGAGAACTTCCTTTACATGACCACTACATTCCATCGTACATAGCATTGCATGGGATAACCTGAGGACATGAATAAGAAAGTGGTGAGCTATAAAGCCCAGTAAGGGAAAAATCATGGAATAAAATGAGGAATATAATACATTTTTAACAATAGACATTTCAATAGATCACAAGGGAAGCATAAACATAAAGTCCTGATAAATCATGGTAATCATAACATGGAAATTTGGCAACAACACTTAACATGGAATTAGCATGAGCCAAGACTCATTGCACATGGAGCATGATTAAATCCACATTGCACATGAAGCACGAGTAAAACCTCATTTCACATGAATTATAATGAGTAAACACCCATTGCACATGACATATCATGATTCTATACTTTACCCAGTGCATTGATGCACTATAAGGGCACACCCTTCTTAAAAATTTCATTTCATGCATAAGTGTTCCACATGGATCATATAACATGGATTTATAAAACATCATCTTTTATTCGATGATAATTGAATGTGTAATTCATACATGAAACTTTATAATTAATAAGTTAATGTGAAAAAAAGGTGAATACCCTTGATAGAGAAATGGGCATGGTATTCACTACACAATGACATTGGATTGGAAAATCGGTGAAATTTCGGCAGCGTAACAGCGTGGCGTATGAATTCCTAAAAATGGATGATGTTTGAGAAAGGGTTGTGTCATCATATGTACATGAAATTGATAGTTAGGGGGTCATATAGACACATTTTCCAACAATTTTAATTGAATTTAAATTCATGATACAAAATAATTTCTTAAATGTAAATGGGGAGAGAGAATTTATTTTCGAAATTTTGGCATAGTAATGGGTGTACATGGGAGGAATTTAATGAGAGAGAAATGGGACTCCCATTATTAAAACATAAATAGGGCATTATGGGGTAGGTTTGAAACCATACCCTAAAATTTATAATTGAAACTAAAAGGGCATAACAACAATAATAAAATTGGACAAAAATGAGAAAGGAAGAAAACCCCTTACTTGGAAGTGTGCTACCAAAGGCTTGAGAGAGGCTTGAGAGAGTCTTATTGGGGGATTGGGGAAGCTTGGGAGTATTCTAGAGAGAGTAGGGAAGAGTTTGGACGAACTCCAAAGGCACTGAGTGAGGATGAAGTGGGAGATTGGGTGGGCTTATATAGGAAATGTGAGGGAATTCTTTATTATTTAGGTTTGGGACACCTCACATTAAACTAATCCAAAACAAAAACCAACCCACGGTTTTTTCCCATAGTTTTTGGAAAAGGGATGTGGATAACAATATTTTATAATTCCAATGTCCAAACTTCTTAAAATAATGGGGTTGCTTATGTGGAGGTGAGTCACACTCCCAAGGAAAACAATTTAAGAAGACAAGATGTATAATAAGTTTTGAAGGATCCATTAATGCTTTGTAAAATAAGTCAAACTAACCCAAAATCATATTATGTTAATGGTAAAACATATATTGTCCGAACATAAGGCTTATAGTATTTTATTACATCACTAATGTGTCATTATGATGTCATAAAACACATTATATATTTAAAAGGTATATAATTTTTACCCAAAACATTGACTGTCTCATAAAATTATTAAAAATTCACCGTTGGATAATTTTGACGTCCTGATTCTAGAAATAATATTTATTTTATCTAAATAATTTTATAAATATGTTAATTGTTAGTTTTAAAATAAAAACATACATTTACAAAAAATTAATGGGTTTTGACAAAAATGGCTTTCAAACCTTAATAAAAATTACAATTGCATTCCTAAAATTATATGATCATTTATATTTATTAAAAAATTAATTTAATAATCATAAAAATAATTTATTAAAATATTATTTAATTCAAAAATCCATTAATTCATCAAAATATATTTCTTAGTTGAATATTATCTAAAAATTATATTTGTGCTTTAAAATATATTTACGAGGTAAAAATAATAAAATGAAATTATATTCATTATTATATACAAAAATAATGTACATTACCATAGTTATAAGGTCTTGTTACATAAACCATTAAAACACCTGCATAAGACCGAATATTAAGGTGTGCGATGGTGATAGACTCTTGGGGTGGCTCAGATTACATTGCTCAGGTGGTAATGTTTATCAACATCCACTTCTCTCGTAGGCGGTCTCGCACGAGATTAACATATTCATGCTTAGCTTGGGCTTGGTCAAGAGAAAAGCCCAATTACACCACCTCCTTTCTGAGCTCTGACAAATGGGCTTCGTATGGGGAACAACTGCTGGATGAGGCCATCACTTCCATTTTCTGAGTAATTGGATTTTTTAAAGCCCTATATTTATACTAATAATGTGATCACTATTCATAGTCTATATTAGAAATGGTCACAATTCTTAACATAAAACCAAATAAGTTGAACTTTTATATAATCATTTTACATAAAGATACTTTTAATTAGATCAAGATGGATTTCCATTAATGAAGGTTTGGGTGGTTAAAATCTTCCCCCCTTAAAAAAATTTCACTCTCAAAAGTTTTTTTTCCCACACTAAAACAGATGTGGGTAACTCTGCTTCATCATCTCCTCTGATTCCCATGTCTCTTATTCAAAATTTTGGTTTCACCACAACACCTTGATGAGGGGCATTGTCTTATTTCGTAGAAATTTTTCTCTACAATTTAAGATCTTTACTGGTTTCTCCTGATAAGAAAGATCATCCTATAATTGTACCACCTCTGATAAGAGTACATTTTAAGGGTCTGGTATGAACTTCCTTAAGGGGGATACATGAAAGACATCACGTACTTTGGCCATGGTAGGTGGAAGTTCTAGTCGATAGGCCACAACCCTGACATGATCAAGAATCTAAAATGGGCCGATGTACCTTGGACTTAACTTCCCTTTATTTCTAAACCTCATGACCTTATTCCATGTAGATATGTATAGAAATACCATGTCTCAAACATTAAACTCAATGTCTCATCGACGGTTATCTGCATTACTCTTTTGTCGACTCTGGCCTGCCTTGATATGCTGTTGAATGGTTTTCACCTTCTCCACTATTTCTTCAACAATTTCTGGTCCAAGCAGCTTATGCTGACCTACCTCATCACAACACGCTGGTGTTCTGCACTTTTCCCATAAAGGGCTTTATATGGTGCCATGTTGATGCTCGAGTAGAAACAGTTTTTATAAGAGAACTCAACCAGAGGAAGATTTTTATCCCATCCTCCATTAAAGTCCAATAAGACCACTCTAAACATGTCCTCGAGTGTATGGATATTCTTCTAGGATTAGCCATCATGTTGAGGATGATAGGCCATACTGAAGTGCAGTTCAGTATTCAGAGCATGTTGAAGACTCTTCCAAAACGTAGAGGTGAATCTTGGATCTCGATTGGCCACAATAGATAGTGGTACTCCATGTAGCTTTCCCACTTCCCCGATATATATACGTTCTAGTTGATCCAATGAGAAATCCTACTGAATAGAAATGAAGTGTGCCGCCTTTGTAAGACGATCCACAACAACCCAGATTGCATTTTTGCCTTGGGATGTCATTGGAAGTCCGGTGACAATATCCATGGTTATGTTCTCCCATTTCCATTCTGGTATGGGAAATGGTTGCATAATCCCCTTAGACTTCTTCCCCTCTACCTTCACTTGCTGACACACCAGGCACATTGATATATATAAAGTGATCTCCTTATTCATATTATCCCACCAATAATGCTCTCGGAGATCTCGATACATCTTTGTGTTTCCTGGGTGAATAGAGAAATTTGAACTATGTGCATCATCCAAAAGTTTTCTCTATAGCTTAGGACATGATGGAACACATAGTATTTACCCAAATATAATAATTCCTTCTTCATTAACATTAAACTCTAAGGATTTCCCTTTTCCGATAGCTTCCACTTTTTTCGAAATTCCAACATCATCCTTTTAAGCATCCTTTAACCTTTCCAAAAGTAATGGTTGAGCAATCATTTGTGAAATGTTTGATGATATTCCCTTCTTTGTTATTCCCATGTCCATCTTCATCAAATCTAATAAGATTTTATCCTTTTCAATTCTCATCAATGATAGAATCGCTAGGTCCTTTCAACATAGGGCAATCACCACCTTGTTTACTTTCCTATGGTGGTATTGTTTTGAGTAGTCAAAGTCTTTGATTAGTTCTAACCATATTCGTTGGTTCATGTTCAACTTTTTCTGAGTGAATATATAATTTATGCTTTTGTGGTCTATATATATTTCAAACTTCTCTACAAAGATATAATGCAGCAAAATTTTAAAAGAGAAGATCACTGCATCCAAATCAAGATCATGTGTTGGATAGTTTTGTTCATGAACATTCAATTGCCTTGAAGCATAGGCAATGAATTTTTCATTTTTCATCAACACACATCACATGAACTTGTTTGAAGAATCACTGAATACCACAAAAAGTTCTCCACTTGTGGGTAAAGTGAGCACAATCACAGTGATAATCATTATTTTCAACTCCTTGATTCTTTCTTCGAATTCATCAATCCAAACAAACTTTACTCCCTTTTGAGTTAGCTTAGTAAGAGGGTTGGACAATCATGAGAAATTTCTCACAAATCTTTGATAATATCCAGCTAACCCCATGAAGCTACTAATATCCATTATATATGTTGGCCTCGACCATCCCTTAATTGCATCTGTTTTGGAGGGATCCATAGATATCCCATTGATTTTGATGATATGACCCAAGAATGAGAGATCCTTCAATAATAACTCACACTTGTTGTACATTGAATAGAGCTTCTCCTTCTGCAAGGTCTCTAGTACAATTCTCAGATGCTCCTCATGATCCTCCTTGGTTTTGGAGTAAATAAGAATATCTACTATAAATACAATGACAAATTTGTCAAGGTAATATATAAAGACTTTATTCATCAAGTCCATAATGATTACTGGATCATTGGTGAGTCTGAAAGGAATTACTATGAATTCATAGTGCCCTTATCTTGTACGAAAAGTAGTCTTGGGGATATCTTCCTTCTTCACCCTTACTTGATAATATCCCGACCGCAAATCCACCTTGGAGAAGAATAGTTCTCCATGTATCTGATCGAACAAGTCATTTATTCATGGGAGGGGATACTTGTTCTTAATCATGATTTTGTTAAGCTTCTGAAAATTGATGCAAAGGAACATTGACCCATCCTTCTTCTTGATGAAGAGGACTGGTGCACCCCATGGTGATGCACTTGGGCATATAAACCCTTTATCCATATTCTTATGTAGTTGTTTCTTCAGCTCCTCAAGCTCCACAACAGCCATTCCATATTAAGTATTGGATATTGGCAATGTCCCATGTATAAGATGAATTGTGAATTCCAAATCTCTTCTACGAGGAAGACCAGACAATTCCTTAGGAAGCACTTCAATGAATTCCCTCACAATAGCCATGACTTCTAAGATGGTTTCCTCTTTAGACACAATCATCAAATCCAGATATGCGTACTCATAGGGAAATAATATCCATTCTTGAGATTATGGAGCTAAAGAATATTGATCTTACTCCTTGCACTTGTAATGAATCGGGGGTTGATTCTCCTTATGGAGAGTGATTTCCCTCTCACAACAATTTATGTTGGATCTATATAAGGACAGCCAATACATGCTAATAATTGCATCAAATTCCACCAGAGGGAGTATGTAGAGGTTTGATGGGAAGTTTAATCCACGTACTATGATAAGGGAGCAGTTATATTCATGGGATGCAAGGATTTCCCCATTTTTCGTACTCACCGACATCTTCACTTCCATGATTTGTGGTGGTGCTAGGATTGTTCTACTAAACTTTCAAGATATAAAAGAATGTGTAGAACCTGAATCAAAAAGTATGTTTGATATTCTTGAATTAATAATGACCATACCTTTCAACACTTTTTTTGGTGTTCACTTCGGTAGTAGTGATGGAAAAATCTCGCCCTTACTGCCCTAGAGGTTGTTGTTTGCCTCAGAAAACCCTTGTCTTAGGGCACTGATTTGCAAGCTGCCCTGGATATTTACAGTTGTAGCAATGAACAACGTGTTGAGGATTGAACAGAGTGTTCCTCTCCTCCATTTCAGCTGTGCGTTTTTCTTGTCGGAAGTTAACAGCTAGTTTCCTTTATCTTCCACACCTAAAGCATTTCCTCGTCCCCTTTAGTAAATTTCATGGGTTCTTCTTTTCGCACCATTGGAAAGTGGGGTGATGGATCTTCTTAGCATTGTTGGATTTATCCATAAGACCGCCATAATTAAATTCCACATTACGCTTATTATCCTCATGATACCCCTGAGATTCTCAAATCTCCATTTCAACCATGAGGTAACATCGAACAATTTCCTCATAACTGTCGAAGTCACAGATCACCCGCACTTTCTATAGGCTAGGTTTCTACCCACAAAAGAAGTGGACAACCTTGCATTCGAGGGTAACGACAAATCCAGAAGAGTATCATGAAAGCCTTGTGAAGTTTTCCTTATACGCTCGAATAGATTCATCGTCTTTTTGCTTGATGGTAAGGAAGTCCCTTTCCATCTTATACTGGAGGGTTCACATAAAATATTTATCGAAAAACATCTTCCAGAAATCCTTCCATTCCAATGCCTTGATCTCATCCTCAGGCTTTGTATTTTTTGATCAACGTCCACCATTGATCAGCTTCACCCTCCATATGATAAGCAGTCAATAGAACATTCTCTTGTTCAGAACATTGAAGGATGGAGAATATCTTTTCAATGGAGTTGATCCATTGTTCAGTGATTGAGGGATCAGATGATCCATTAAATGTAGGAGGCCTTTGTCACATGAATCTCTCAATAGAGACTTGTTCTTTCTTAGAGGAGATTGAACATTCTTATTGACCCATATTTCTATTCAAATATTGAGTTAGTTGAGATAGAAGCATGACAATGTTAGCGATTCTCGATCCCATTGGATTGGGAATCTCATTAGTATAGTTGTCACATTGATCTTCAAATAGGTTGTTAGCCCGAGTCCTCCTATTACCGGCCATTTTGTGGAATAAAGGGAAAGTTTGGTGTAACACATAAAAGATAATACAAGGAAAAAAACTAACAACTTATAAATAAATTTTATTTCCTTAACATATGAATCTATTGGCTTCGGTCTACGTTATCCATGATCTACTTTCTAACATATATTCATAGGGCATTTTTTTGTCATTTAATAATGGTTCATAATAAGCTTGTTAATTTACCAAATCATATCCCCCAAGAGTTTCATAACTAAGAGTGTATAATGGCACGTATTCGTGCACCTGTTCCCGTTCGAGTCTAGATCAAAGCGGTGTTTTCGGGTTTTACCCCTAGGATACATTTGTGCCAGAGCCGCATCTACCTGCTTGTATCCAGACAGGGATGTATTTTATTGATAAAACACTTACTCAATACTCACCAAAACATAAGGATGTTTTTTTAAACTTAGTCTTGTCTCTAAGTCTTTACTAGGGTTTTCTAATCCTAATCCCCAAAATAACTAAACCTATCTTCTGATACCAACTATGACAACCCCGATCTTTTATTACACTATTAAACATAATTTATTACATAAAATTCATTTGATACAACATAGAAGGTCGAGAGGCATAGTGTTTTTGGGTATTAGGATCATTTCATAACAACTTAAAACATGAAATACAACATCTTTATTGAAAACATACTTTATATGACCATTACATTCCCTCTTAGCATTATATGGGATAACCTGAGGACGTGCATAAAAAAAGGGTGAGCTATAAAGCCCATTATGGGAATAATCATGGAATAAAATGAGGAATACAACAAATTTTAGACAATAGGCATATCAATAGAGCATAAGAGAAGCATAAACATAATGTCCTGATAAGGCATGATGATCAAATCATGGAAATGTGGCAACAACACTTAACATGGAATTAGAATTAGCCAATGCTCATTCCCCATGGAGCATGAGTAAATCCTCATTGCACATGAAGCATGATTAAAACCTCTTTTCACTTGAATTAGCACGAGTAAGCACCCATTGCTCTTGACGTGTCATGATACTATACTTTACCCAATGCATTGGAGCGCTTTAAGGGCACACCCTTCTTAAACATTTCATTTCATGCATAAGTTTGCCACATGAATCATATAACATGGATTCATAAAACATCATCATTTATTCCATGATAAAAGAATGTGGAATTCATACATGAAACATTATAATCAATAAGTAAATGTTCATAAAGGTGAATACCTTTTATAGATAAATGGGCATGGTATTCAATACACAATGACATTGGCTTGGAAAATCGGTGAAATTTCAGCAGCGTAATGGCGTGACGTTAGAATTTATAAAAATGGTTGATGGGAGTGAAAGGGGTGTCTAATCCTATGTATATGAAATGGACAGTAATGGGGTCATATATATAAATTTCCCAACAATTGTAATGGAATTTATATTAATGATACAAAAGAATTTCTTGAATGTAAATGAGGAGAGAGAATTTCCTTTCGGAATTTCAACATAGTAACGGGTGTACATGGGAGGCAATTAATGGGAGAAAATGGCATATCACATCATAGAAACATAAATAGGGAAGTATGGGGGAGGTGAAAAACCATAACCCAACATTAATAATTGAAATTAAAAGGGCATAACAACATTAATAAAATTGACCAAAAATGAGAAAAGAAGAAAAACCTTTACTTGAAAGTGTGCTTCCAAAGGCTTGAGAGAGGCTTCAGAGTGGATTCTTTGGGGATTGGGGAACCTTGGGAGGATTATAGATAGAGTATTGTAGAATTTGGACGAACTCAAAGGGCTTTTAGTGAGGAGGAAGTGGGAGTTTGGGTGGGTTCATATAGGAAAGGTGAGGGAATTCTTAATTATTTAGGTTTGGGACACCTCACATTAAACTAATCCAAACCACAAACCAGCCCATGGTTTTTATCCCTTGTTTTTTGAAAAGGGAAGTGGAAAACAATATTTTATAAGGCTAAAGTCTGAGATTCTTCAAATAAAGGGTTTGCTTATGTATATGTGAGTCACACTCCGAAGGAAAATAATTTAAAAGAACAAGATGCTTAATAAGCATGGAAGGCTCCATTAATGCATTGTAAAATACGTCAAAAAACCCAAAATCACATTATTTTAACGTTAAAAAATATATTTTACGAACATAAGGCTTATAGAATTTTATTACTATAAGGACCCAGCCTTAAACCTTACATAATCTTGAGTTATTACAAGATTTCACGTTGAGGATCTTTTCAGGTTTAGTGTTTTAGAAAATTAGATCATAAATCTTGCATTACATTGCACATTTAAACAAAGTGGTTACATAAAATATAGTATTCATTTTTTCCCATCAATGGAAACATATTTCAAAATAAAGCATGGATTCTTTCTTGACACTTCCTTGACACTATCATCATATCATGTACATTTCCCTTGACCTGTGAAAAACATTTAAAAAAAACTTGGGACGAACATAAAAAGCTCAGTAAGGGTTATAAAAATATGGAAAAGAAACAAGAGTTCATATATACATAATAATGAAATCATAATTTACCCATAAAACATAGGCACTTTAACATACCTCATAAAATAATGAATAAATCATAGAAATCATAAGACATAAAAGGTAACTTGAGACATTCATAACATTCTTACGTAGGGAGTAACCCTCTTGGTTACGTTTGGAATACCCACCACAATATATTCCCTAAATATCTCTGGAGAAACCTTAACATTTCACTCCTTCATGTTACCCAATGCATTGGAGAGCTATATCGGGCTCACC
Source organism: Viscum album (assembly GCA_963277665.1). NCBI lineage: Eukaryota > Viridiplantae > Streptophyta > Magnoliopsida > Santalales > Viscaceae > Viscum > Viscum album. Next base: position 202,409,097 of record OY728144.1, read on the forward strand.
CGCCCTTAGTTTATCACGGAACCACCCGTCTTCATCACAATGCGCAAGAACCATAATATAATCGTATCACATAAAACATACATAAAGGAAACATAAAATTTCCACATTTAAATCACAAGATATCAATAAAACACATTGATATAATAAAAACATTATGAAAACCATTTTCAATACCAAAATAAAAGAAAGTAAAATAGGGTATTTATTTTTCATTAAAAAAATGGTATATCCTGTAGAGGAAGCCGAAACTCAAATAATGGTCACGGCGGTAGAGAAGTCATTGTCACCTCATACATATGACAAAAACATTCCCTTTTGTCATTTAGTAAATGCTTCGTATAAAAAATATTCCTTTTGAATAAACATAAAAGTCAAAGGGGTTTATACACCGTACAAAAGAAGGTTGTGTATAAAACAAAATATGCCTCAATAAAAGGAGATTGAGACGAAGTTCCCAAACAAAGATGGTATCTTTGGATTAAGGATAAAAAAATTACATAATTATGTGTGACAAACGAATACACCAAATATAAGTGGATATTAAGTGTAAAACAATTAGAGGTTATTCACACATATTTAGAGAACGACATATTCAAGGAGTACAAGTTTATCCCAAATAATCAAAAAAGGGTTAAGAAGTTCCCTTCCAAAAATTCGACAGTCTAACGACGTCACTTCAAAATTCAGAAATTGAGTAGATGAGAGATAAAAAGGATATCTCATCACTTGGTCATCAATAAGGATATATAAGAACAAATCCCAACATAATAGTATGTGAATTAAAAGACATAACAAAATAAGTCTTTTAAAAAGAGGAGGGTGAAAGGTTCCCTTACCGACTTCGGTAACTTTCAAAAAGTACACCCCATTGAAAAAGGGTCATACAATGAATATGTAAATACACATAAATGAAATTATATTAAAAAAAGATTATAATAATAGGAATTACATACACCACTCAAAGGAAATGGTGGCAAATGTAGCATAAATCTCACGGGACTAAAAGTGAGAAGAAAAACTTCTTAGGAAAACTCGGCAGCCTAACGGTGCCACTTAAAACTTCCAAAATGGATTGAAGAGAGAAAATAGGTTCTCTCATCATATGAACATAAAAATTACAGTATGAGTAATATAAAAGAACATTCCAATCATAAGAAATATGATCTTAAAAGGAACGACATAAAAGAGTGTACTTAAAAAGAAAGAGAGGGGTAGGATCCCTTACCTCGGGTCCGACTTGACTCGATCATTCTTTAATCTCCTGAATAATAAACTTGAGTTAATTTATACTTCCTTAATAACCATTTTGAAGTTCATTATTCCTTTTATATCACTTATTACCATGTCATGAACACTATGTTATCATTTAAGCTAATAACGGTCGTTTTAACGATCATTGGTACTTGAGTCAAAAATAAACTCTTTATAATTACAAGTTGTTCATGTGGTAAAATATCCATTATATCCAGAATTTTATTCATGATGTAGATATCATATATATCATATATATCTATTATATTCATGCATTTATAATATTACATAACATTTAGAGTTAAGAAATGAAATGCACCATTCATGGAGACGGTAAGTCGTACGTACGCATGAACGCTACTTCCATTTCTATTTCATATTTAATGGAATTAAAACATAATGATACATAATAGTATTTTAATTCCAGTATAGTATCATATATAATATCATTAAATATATCCATTATACGTACCACATATTGTATTAACGAATCAAATCACATTGAGGGGGCGGTAGTCCGCACTTCCTAAAATGAAGATATCGCATATACCCATAATGGAAGCCATAAAGGTATGCCATAAATGAAAAATAAAGAAGATTAAGGAAAACATAAAAATATTATATATCATATATAAATATAGTGACATCTTAATGTCCACCATGAAAGGTTTTAAGAAAATATTGAACAATCATCGTTTCGTGAGGCAGTAATTCGCCATCCACAGGAATAGTATGTTCTTTAACCATTAGACGAAGGTGTGTGTATGTTTATCTCGAATCCTTAACATAAAAAAATCCTAGTATATTGAATATACTTGTATTGTTACAAAATAAAGTAATAAAAAGAGTTTAGGGGGGGTGGAGAAGCAAAATAAAACAAAAGGACTCAAGTGAAGGCATTACCTTAACATCGGGTAACTCCCTTTGGTTTGAGATCAAAGGCTTCCTTGGGAAGACTTCTAACCAAAGTGTGGCTTCTAAGAGTTAGAGATGGATGTGGAGAGGCAAAATGAGCAGGGTTGGCCGAGACAAAGGCTTTGGAATTGTGGGTAAAGTGGTAGAGGTGGGGGCCTTTTATAAGAGGAGAGGAGGGGCACTCTTGGAAAGTAAAGAAATGTTACTTTATTTTAGAATGCGTTTCGGATTTTAATGGTCCCACATTGATGTGTTTCGAGGATAATGTGATAAGGGTTCGAAATCCACCCATCCAATAGGTTTTGGACATGTGTAGGTCTAAGAGTTTACATTATCGTTCCATTTTATTTTAATCGTTAAATAATGAGGTCATCGCTGCATCATCATGATGTCATAAATAATTTAATTTATTTAATGTATAAAAATTATAAAAAAATACTATGATGTAGGAAATAATTTTAGATTTCCAATGACTATTTATAGTCAAAAATATGACTTGTATAACCCCATGTAAAAATTGTTTTAGTTAAATAACTCATGTTTGTGACATTTTGATTTTAACATTAAATAAAAAGGAATTTATGTCATTTTCCAACCAAAGTGGCTCCATGGGGTCCCCAAGTTGACCCATGGATTGTATTGGTCGGCCATGACTCATCCAATGAGTGTATTACATGTTTCTATGTCATTTCATATTATTAAAACATGATTTTTACCTTAAACTACACTAATTACCTCAAATTGCGATTAAGAACTTAATAAGTTACTATTCACCAAAAAATTATTTTAATCCCATTGAACCACATTTTACTTTTTAATGACAACAATGTATGTCAGATTTTTTAAATTCAAAACAGAAAGGTGGAAAAATTTCATTTAAATGGAAAATCAGTTTTTTATAAGTACCACATAGTGGTTTCACTATTCATCAAAAATTGAATTTTTTCAGAAAATTACCAAAAATTCACCCTAAGATATATTTGATATTCCGAATTCAAAAATGATGTCTATTTTAAAACATTCATAACATATAAGTTACATTAATTAATTTAATAATTAATTCCCGCTGTCAGAACAAATAGCGTGTTTTTATGAAACAATATATATCAAAAGATTGACACTAGTTTAAGTCAAATTTCAAAGTGAAATTAATTACAATGACCACTATTTGATTAAATGGTAAAAATATATTCTAATTTAACTTTAAAACCAATTGAAAATATAATTTAATAATATAAATAAATTATATTAATAAGAGGTTTTGAATTAAAATACAACATTTTCACTATTCATTAAAAATTGATCTTTTTCGGAAAAATACCAAAAATTTACACAAAGTAAATTTTGATGTAGCGATTCTAAAGAAGAATTTTATTTTGTCAAATATAACACATAAAATTTTCATAAAGTGCATTTAAAAGAGGTTCTCCATCAAAAGGCGGTTAATCGATCTTTTAAAGAATATTAGAATGTTTACGCTTAAAATTGGATTCATTCGCATTTTTAATCCTTTAACATTTATTGTAAAAAGTAAAAATATTTGACAAACATATATAATCATTTTGTAGTTAGTTTTATTAATTCCTGCCATCACAAACAGCTAGGCGTTAACTACCATTTAAAATAATACTATTTTATTATTAGAGTGCAACGTAAGATTTCCATGAAACTCGTTGTTGCGTGTTGGGTACGTCATCGAGCATAGCGTCCCCTTTAAAGTTATATTAATATTTTATTCACAAATATGGATAAATGTGAAAATTTCATACTCTTTGTTTACTTGGGGTGTTACATCCTTCCCCCCTTTTGGTAATTGTGTCCTCGCAATTTTAAAATTGGGCTTGCAAACTTCATTGAAAATCCCACATCAGAACAAGAGTCAGTAAAACAATCATTTTAAAATAAAGAAAGATAAGTAAAAAGGTCACCTAAGTTAACCCATACTAGGATTCCAAGTATGAAAATATGGACATGGAGGAAAGAACAAAGGGTCATGTTCTTATGGGGAGTGATAGTAAACATGTATAGGAGAATGTTAACCATAAGAAAATCACAAACTTGTGATGGGTTAAAGGGTATTCGATTCCCCAGTAGGAAAAGTTAAAGACAACATTTTTGTTTTAAGTTTATTTTCATTGAAGAATTTATTTTTGATCTTAACAAAATCATAATGAAACATACTTACTTTTCATGTGGACTTTCAACTTTTACTAGATTCCTTAATCAAACTCATATTTTCTCCAAAAGAAGAGTATTTAGGAAGACTTGTTCATATTAAGAGTACTATAATCAATTTCCAGAGATTCACCTAATCCAAAAAATAGAACTATATACTTCTTATGTCTTTAGACTCTACCCAAAACCATAACCAAAAAGGTTAGTACAAGATCAGATAATCCAGAAAAGGATAACCCTTTATAAAAAGAAAATCTGTTCTTAATCTCCAAAATTTTTCCAACGAAACCCAAAGTTCAACGAGGACCATTCAATAAAACAATTTGTCCATAAAATTCTTCAAAGTAAACCAAACTAAGATTGAAACCCAAATATTTGAAGGATTTAGTCACATAGTCTTCCAAGTTAAATCGTAAAATTTATCTCCAAACAACATCAGTTGCTCCTAAAGTCTCGTATTGAAAAGTAATTAACCTAATCATATATCCTACATGATAGGTTAATCATTTTCATAAATAACCCAAAATCAACTTACTCTTAATTCATAAAGTCACCTAACTAAAAAGAATAAGTCATACTAAACAGGGACTTTACGTAGTCCAGTGGTAGGCGATAAATACCAGTAGCACTTTGTTTGTGGGTTTGATTCCCACAGCTTTGTCCGACACGACGGGTTTCACACGGTCTGCATGTTGTCCTTTTTCCAAACTATATAATTCTCAAATCATTCCCCAAAAAGAGATAAAATCATCAAAAATAACCATAACATAATTTAACCCCAATTTTGTCTCGTGCCTTTCACTTCCATCATAACATATAGTAACCCATAATTACCTTAAAAGTAAGGAACATATAAACCGAAATGGTTCTATATAACTATGTCCACAAAAGAACAGATTACTATTCCTTGAATAAAATTTTCATATATTAAACATGTGGGTTACACATACTATAAAAAGTCATCTAATGTAACCCCATCATCAAAAGAGACTTAATACTCTTAAGAATTTCACCATAACTCTTGAAGCCCTTATATGTTGACTTCTTACTTATTCAACATTCTTCATGATCCATTAACCATTCCTTTCCAATTTATTCTGAAATACATCTTTCCTCAAACAAAATCATTAATCATATCCTAAGATTCCAAAATAGGAAAACAAAAGTTATGAAATAATCCATACCTTTGATTGGTCATTGTCAGTTTCTTCATCCTCAATCGGAATGGAATTAGGTATTTGTAAACGAGTATTTGTACGATCCTGGTGATCCCATTCATGAAACTTCTTCATAGGACATGTGTTTGCATAATGACCATGCACACCAAATTTAAAACATTCAATTGATCCCTTAGAAAGGACTTCCTTCCCTTTCCTTGAGTCAACTGGATGCTTCCTTTTTCCATGGCAGGGTCTTGCTTTATGACCTTCATTTCCACATCTATAGCATATTTCTGTCCCTTTGAAACAGTTTCCTAGGTGCTTCTTTCCACATCTTTGACACATAGTTTTTTGAACACGCTTACCTTTATGATTGTTACCTGTAGTTCCGTAGGGATTTGTTTCTCACATATATGATTCCTTAGAGAAATCACCAATGTTTAGGTGGTCAATCATGACTCCAGATAGTTGGTTGAGGACAAACACAAGAGTTCTCATTACCTCTCCCATATCATTCAGTTGCTCTCTCAAAAAACTGTCACAATTTCCTTCACATCCACTGTTACTTTGGTGCCTGCTAGATCCAGCCATTTACTAAAACCAAAAAGGTCAGTGTGAGTATATCAACAAAAACATCATGTACTAATGAGGAAGATAAACACTAAGATATACGTACTCATTCAATTTATCTAAAACTAGGACTCTTTCTGAAATCCTAACCATTATGGGAATGTAACTTATGCTTAAATAATACCCTAACCTCTAACGTTATCTAAACCGACCTCTGATACCAACTATAAGGCCCCAGCCTTAAACCTTAATTAATCTGGACTTATTACAAGATTTCATGTTGAGGATCTTTTCAGGTTTAGAGTTTTAGAGAATTAGATCATAAAACATATATTACATTCCATATTTAAACAAAGTGGTTACATAAAAGACAGTATTCATTTTTTTCCCATCAACGGAAAAATATTTAAAAATAAAGCATGGATTATTTCTTGACACTTCCATGACACTATCATCATATCATGTACCTTTCCCTTGACCTGTGGAAAACATTTCAAAAAAAACATGGGATGAGCATAAAAAGCTCAGTAAGGGTTATAAAAATATGGAAAAGAAACACGAGTTCGTATATACATAAGAATGAAATCATACATTACCCATAAAACATAGTCACTTTAACATACCTCATTAAATCAAGAATAAATCATAGAAATCATAAGACATAAAAGGTAACTTGAGGCATTCATAAAATTCTTACGTTCGGAGTAACCCTCATGGTTACGTTTGGAATACCCACCATAGTATATTCCCTAAATCTCTTCGGAGAAACCTTAACATTTCACTCCTTCACAGTACCCAATGCATTGGAGATCTATATTGGGATCACCCGCCCTTAGTTTATCACGGAACCACCCGTCTTCATAACAATGACCAAGAACCATAACATAATCGTATCACATAAAACATACATAATGGAAACATAACATTTCCACATTTCAATCACAATATATCAATAAAACACATTGATATAATAAAAACATTATGAAAACCATTTTCAATACCAAAATAAAAGAAAAGTAAAACATGGTATTTATTTTTCTTTAAAAAACGGTATGGCTTGTACAGGAAGCCGAAACTCAAATAATGGTCACAGCGGCGGAGAAGTCCTTGTCGCCGCATATGTACGAAAAAAACATTCCCTTTTGTCTTTTATTAAACACTTCCTATAAAAAATATTCCTTTTGAATTAACGTAAATGTAATGGGGTTTATACACCGTATAAATGAATGTTGTGTATAAAACAATATATGCCTCAATGAAAGGAGATTGAGACGAAGTCCCATACAGAGATGGTATCTTTGGATTAAGGATAAATCAATTACATAATTATGTGTGACAAACAAATAAACCAAATATATGTGGATATTATGTGTAAAACTATCAGAGGTTATTCACAGATATTCAGAGAACGACATATTCAAGGAGTAAAAGTTTATTCCAAAGAATCAAAATTGGGTTAAGAAGTTCCCTTCCCAAAATTCTACAGCCTAACGCCGTCACTTCAAAATTCAGAAAATGAGTTGATGAGAGAAAAAAGGGTATCTCATCACTTGTTCATCAATAAGGATATATAAGAACACATCCCAACATAATAGTATGTGATTTAAAAGACATAACAAAATAAGTCTTTTAAAAATAAGTGGGTGAAAGGTTCCCTTACCGACTTGGGTAACTTTTGAAATGTACACCCCATTGAAGAAGGGTCATACAATGAATATGTAAATACCCATAAATGAAATTATATTACACAAAGAGTATAATAATATTAATTAAAAACACCACTCAATGGAAATGGTGTCAAATGTAGCATAAATCTTAGGGGATTAAAAGTGAGAAGACAAATCTCTTATTAAAACTCGACAGCATAACGGCGCCACTTAAAACTTCCAAAATGGATTGATGAGAGAAAATAGGGTCTCTCATCATAAGAAAATAAAATGTACAGTAAGATTAATATAAAAGAACATCCCAATCATAAGAAAGATGAGCTTAAAAGGAACGACATAAAAGAGTGTACTTAAAAAGAAAGAGAGGGGTAGGATCCCTTACCTCGGGTCCGACTTGACTCGATCGTTCTTTAATCTCTTGTATAATAAACATGAGTTAATTTCTACTTCCTTAAGAACCTTTCTCAAGTTCATTATTCATTTTATATCACTTATTACCACGTCATGAACACTATGTTATTATTTATGCTAATAACGGTCGTTTTAACGATCATTCGTACTTGAGTCAAAAATAAACTCTTTATAATTACAAGTTTTTCATGTGGTAAAATATCCATTATATCCAGAATTGTATTCATGATGTAGATATCATATATATCATATATATACAGTATATTCATTCATTTATAATATTATATAACATATAGAGTTAATAAATAAAATGAACCGCTCATGGAGACGGTAAGCCGTACGTACGCATGAACGCTACTTCCATTTCTATTTCATATTTAATGGAATTAAAACATAATGATACATAATAGTATTTTAATTCCAGTATGGTATCATATATAATGTCATTAAATATATCCTTTATACATACCACATATGGTATTAACGAATCAAATCACTTTGAGGGGGCCGTAGTCTGCACTTCCTAAAATGAAGATATCGCTTATACACATAATGGAAGCCATAAAGGTATGACATAAATGAAAAATACAGAAGCTTAAGGAAAACATAAACATATTATATATCATATATAAATATAGTGACATCTTAATGGCCACCATGAAAGGTGTTAAGAGATTATTGAACAATCATCGTTTCATGAGGCAGTAATTCTCCATCCACAGAAACATCATGTTCTTTAACCATTAGACGAAGGTGTGTGTAAGTGTAGCTCGAATACATAACATAACAACATCCTAGTATATTTAAAATACTGGTTTTGTTACAAAATAAAGGAATAAAAAGAGTTTAGGGGATGGAGAAGCAAAATAACACAAGAGGACTCAAGGGAAGACATTACCTTAAAATCGGATAACTCCCTTTGGTTTGAGCTCAAAGGCTTCCTTGGGAAGACTTCTGACCACAGTGAGGCTTCTAAGAGTCAAAGAGGGATGTGGAGAGAAACAATGGGCAGGTGTTGGCCAAGAAAAAGGATTTGGAAGTGTTGGTATGGAGGTAGAGGTGGTGACCTTTTATAAGAGGAGAGGAGGGGAAGTCTTGGAAAGTAAAGAAATGTTACTTTATTTTAGAATGCGTTTCGGATTTTAATGGTCCCATATTGATGTGTTTTAAGGATAAGGTTATAAGGGTTCTAAATCCAGGAATACAATAGGTTTTGGACATGTGTAGGTCTTAGAGTTTACATTATCTTTCCATTTTTTAATCATTAAATAATGAGGTCATCGCTGCATCATCATGATGTCATAAATAATTTAATTTATTTAATTTCTACAAATTATAAAAAAACTACTACGATGTAGGAAATATTTTTATCTTTCCAATGACTATTTATAGTCAAATATCTGACTTGTATAACCCCATGTAAAAATTGTTTTAGTTAAACAATTCATGTTTGTGACATTTTAATTTTACCATTAAATAAAAAGGTATTTTTGTCATTTTCCAACAAAAGTGGCTTCATGGGGTCCCCAAGTTGACCCATGGATTGACTTGGTCGGACATGACTCATCCAATGAGGGTTGGACATGTGTCTAGGTCATTTCAAATTATTAAAACATTATTTTTACCTTGAACTACACAAATTACCTCTAATCACGATTAAGAACTTAATAAGTTACTATTCACCAAAAAATTATTTTAATCCCATTGAACCACATTTTACTTATTAATGACAACCATGTTTGTCTGATTTTTTAAATTCAAAACACAACGTTCGAAAAATTTCATTTAAACGGAAAATCAGTTTTTTATAAGTACCACTTAGTGGTTTCACTATTCATCAAAAATTAAAGTTTTTCAGAAAATTACCAAAAATTCACCCCTAAGCTATATTTGATATTCCGAATTAAAAAATGAAGTATATTTTACAAAATTCATATCATATAAGTTACATTAATTAATTTAATAATTAATTCCCGTTTTCAGAACAAATAGCATGTTTTTATGAAATAATATATATCAAAAGATTAACACTAGTTTAAGTCAAATTTCAAAGTGAAATTAATTCCAATGACCACTATTTGATTAAATGGTAAAAATATATTCTAATTTTACTTTAAAACCAATTCAAAAGATAATCTAATCATATAAATAAATTATATTAAAAAGTGGTTTTGAATTAAAATACAACATTTTCACTATTCATTAAAAATTGATCTTTTTCAGAAAAATACCAAAAATTTACACAAAGAAAATTTTGATGTCCTGATTCTAAAGAAGAATTTTATTTTGTCAAATATAACACATAAAATTGTCAAAATGTGGATTTAAAAGAAGTTCTCCATCAAAAGGCGGTTAATCGACCTTTTAAAGAATATTACAATATTTACGCTTAAAATTGGATTCATTCGCATTTTTAATCCTCTATCATTTATTGTAAAAAGTTAAAATATTTGACAAACATATATAATCATTTTTTAGTTAGTTCTATACATTCCCGCCATCACAAATATCTAGGCGTTAACTACAATTTAAAATAATAATATTTTATTATTAGAGTGCAACGTAAGATTCCCAAGAAACTCATTTTTGCGTGTTGGGTACGCCATCGAGCATAACGTCCCCTTTAAAGTTATATTAATATATTATTCACAAATACAGATAAATGTGAAACTTTCATACTCTTTATTTACCTGGGGTGTTACAATTACATCACTATTGGGTCCTTATTATGTCATAAAACACATTATATATTTAAAAGGTATTTTATTTTTGCCCAACACTTTGACTGTCTCAAAAAATTATGAAAAATTCACCGTTGGATAATTTCTATGTCCTGATTCCAGAAATAATATTTATTTTATCTGAATGATTTTATAAATATTTTAATTTTCACTTTTTTAATAAAAACCGACATTTATTGAAAATTAATGGGTTTTAACAAAAATGTCTTTCAAACCTTAATAAAAATTACAATTGAATTCCTAAAATTATATGATTATTTATATTTAATAAAAAATTAATTTAATAATAATAATAATATATTATTAAAAAATTATTTAATTCAAAAATACATTAATTCATCAAAACATATTTCTTAGTTGAATATTAACTAAAAATACTATTTGTGCTTTAAAAACTACTTACGAGGTGACAATAATAAAATGAAAGTATATTCATTATTATATACATAAATAATGTACATAACCATAGTTCTAAGGTCTTGTTACATAACCCCTTATAAAACACGCATAATACGGTAGAGTAAGGTTGGCGATGGTTACAGACTCTTTGGGTGGATCTGATTACATTTCTCGGGTGGTAATCTATATCAACATCACTTCTCTCGTAGGTGGTCTTGCTCGATCTTAAAATATTCAAGCTCAGCTTGGGATTGGCCAAAAGCCAATCCCAGTGACACCTCCTCCTTCTCGATCTCTGTCAAATGGGCTTCTTATGCGGCACATCGACTGGATGAGGTCATCGCTTCCTTAGTCTGAGTAAATTGGATTTGTTAAAGCCTTATATTTATACTAATAAATTGATCACTGTTCAACGGCTATATTAGAAATGGTCACAATTCATAATATAAAACCAATGAAGTTGACATTTTATATAAACATTTTACATAAAGAGACATTTAATTAGATCAAGAGGGATTTCCATTGATGAAATTTTGGGTCATTACACAATGTTGACATAATTCCATGTTCAAGACCTATATCAATGACTCCTTATAGAATAAACACTGTGGAGGTAGTAGAACTGAAGAGAAAACTAGAGTAATTTAGTGATAAAGGTTTTATTCTTCCAAGTGTTTCCCTATGGGGATCCCCTGATCTTTTCATCATGAAGAAGGATGGATCTATGAGGTTGTGATTTCACTATATGGAGATCAATGCTATTATGATAAATACCGAGTATCATCTTCCTTGCATTGATGATTTATTTGATCAACTTCACAGAGCCCAATATTTTTCGAATATTGGCCTTCAATCTGGATATCATCAATTTCGCTTGATGAAGGAAGATGTTCCAAAAAAATAATTTTAAACTAGGTATGGGAATTATGATATTATATAAATGAATTTTGGACTAACTAATGCACTCTCTGTTTTCATGGATCTAATGAATAGAGATTTCTAAGAGTATCTTGATGACTTCATTGTGGTATTTTTGATAATATATTGGTATACTCCAAAATATGTGAGGATAATGAGAATCACTTGAACATTATTATGAGGACTCTTAGAAGAAATGAATTATATGGGAGGTTTAGAAAGTGTGAATTATGGATTCAAGAAGATTCTTTTATGGGTCATATTAACTATAAGTTGGTAATTTTAGTGGATCCTAGGAAGACAAAGGTAGTTCAAGAATGACCTACACCAATGAACATAATCGAGGTACGTAGTTTTATTGGTTTACAAGGTTATTATCAATGTTTCTTTCACAACATCACCCATTTAGCCAACCCATTGAACAAGATTACTCAAAAAGGGGTTATGAATGTCTAGGAAAAAATGTGAATAATGTTTCGAAGAATTGAGAAGAGATTAATGAATTATTTTACCCTATATACACTGTCAGGAAATAGTGGATTTGTGATCTATAGTGATACATAAATGAAAGGACATTGATTTTCCCTCATACAGAATAATAGATTTATTTTCTATGCATCAAGGTGGTTAGGATTTCGTGAATAGAACTATCCCACTCATGATCTCGAGTTAGCAGTTGTAAACTTTTCTCCAAAGACATTGATACATATCTCTAATGTGAAAGTTGTGAGATATATATAGATCACAACAACTTTAATTATATCTTCTCATAGAAATAAATTAACATAATGAAAAGTTGATGGCTTGAGCTAATCAAGGATTAAGATTGTTCTATACACTACCACCCAGGAAAAGAATATATGGTAGATGATGCATTGATTAGGAAGGATCTTGGAGTTCTAAACAAAATGTGGATTGAAAGGGATCATGTATTCATGGATATAGTAAATATTGATATGGGATTTATAAAATACGGTGAAACATCATTACTTTTTCAATTGGTTTCCCAACCATCATTAATGGAAAGAAATAAATCATCTTAATCTGATGATGATAATCATTAAAATAAATTTTATGGTGTGAATGATGGGATTTGGATGACTTTGTGTGTGAGGATGGAATTCTAAAATTGGGGAAGAGGCTATGTGGTCCCTATATAACCAAGAATAAATTGGAGTTTTTGAGTGAATCCCATAGCCAAATTTTCATATACACCCTGGTAGCACAAAAATATATAGATATTGAAAGAATATTTTTTGTATGACAACATGATGCCTGAAATTGCGGATTAAGTATTGAGATATGTAGTCTATCAAAAATTAAAGGTAGAACTACAACATACTAGAAGATTCATGAAAACTCTACATATTCCTACATGGAAATGGGATGACATCACCATGTAATTTGTCACTATATTATCCAAAACTCCCAGAAATAATGCTTCAATATTCGTAATTGTTTATCGTCTTACGAAATATACACATTTCCTCACTATAAGGGACTATTTTACACTAGAGAACCCTGTATGACTCTATATAAATGAATTTGTGAGACTTCATAGAGAACCTCTATCAATTGTGTCTGATAGGAATCCATGATTCCAGTATAAATTCTAGGAAATTCTTCAAAAAACATCAGATACTGAGCTTCAATTGATTACTTCTTATCACCCTCAAACTAACGAGAAATCGGAAAGGATGATCCAAAATTTATATGACATGTTGATATAATCTTCACTTTTCTTTCAGGGTATGTGTGATCAATATTTACCTTTGGTGTAGTTTCCCTACAAAAATATTTTCCATTATAGTATTTAAATGGAACCATATGAATCACTATACAAAAAGAGATGTCATACACCAACTTATTGGGATGAATTTGGTGAAAGGAACCTTATGAGCCAAGAGAATGTAGATAAAATGACATAAAGGTAAATACTATTCAAACCCATATTGAAGGAGCTCAATGAATGAAAAAGAGATATGCAGATAATTGAAATAAGGATTTGGAATTTCAAGCGGGAGATCATGTTTCTTGAAAGTATCTCTATAGAAGCATGTTATAATATTTTGAATCAAAGGTAAACCTAGACCCAAGTAAATTGGCCTTTTAAAATTATAGTGAAAAACGGTGTCATGGATTATCATTTGGAAATACTGCCTCACATTTCTATGGTACATAATTTGTTCCATGTCTCATTATTTATAAAGTAAATACAAGATGCAACAAATTTCCTCACTTCGGAATGTATAAAATTGGAACTTGGATTATCTAACTGTGAAGAGCCTATCTTGATTTTGGATAGTAAAGAACATGTTTTGGGGAATCAGATGACTTAGTTGGTAAAGTTACATTGGAAAATCCTAAAATTGAAGAGGTGACATGGGATCCTATGGAACATATGATGAAGAACTACCCAAATCTTTTTATGTGGTAACATTCTTGTAATTTTTGAGGACGAAATGTTTATAAGGGGTAAGAATGTAGCACCCCAAGAATTTAGAAAAAAATTTCATATTTAATAAATGAAACACATAGTCTCTATGAAACAACAAACTTTTATGACCTATCCAATAAAAATAATTTAGTCGCTTTTGAGATTATAATTTCAAACAATAGACATACACAGGTGAGATCAGTATGATATTTAGAGTATGATAGGACCAACTTAATGTTTTTTGGTGAATAGTAACTTGAAACTTAAAAATAGTAATGTACCCTTATGAATAATAATATGAACCTTATAAATATTAAAACCACCCATGTAAGTCTAAATAACATTTTGGAACCATATAAATTAGAGTAAATATTTTAAAAATTAGTAATTAAGTGTTGGTATTTTTCTGAGTAATAAATATTTAATTACAATTTTAATTACTAAATTGAATTAAAATAAAAATTCAGTTTCATAAAATTAATACGTAAATAAATGTTTTGTTTCCTTGTGATTTTAGAATAATTTAATGAGACCTCAGTAAAATTTTGAAAGTATTTTAAAGTCAGTTTTTAATTTGAAGTCTATATTTTTTCAAAGAAATAATGATTTTATTTAAAAATTAAATTCCACATAATTATAAAAATGTTTTGATTAAATGGAGTTCATTTTTTAATTCAACACGTTGAAAAAACGTTTGAGTGTAATTTGGGATTTTTCTTAAATACTTGAATTTTTTGGTGAATAGTAAAATATGGTAATTTATGATATAAAAACATTATAAGATATATACACCATTAATCACATCATGTATGATGTAAGAATAATTGATTCGAACTAACATGAACTTATTACTATTTTGGGCTATAATAATCAACACTATTGCTTTCCTTGAGAAAAATAATAAAATAATGGTTAAGATATTCAAAAATCACTCTTCCCCTCCACTGTAAAAGCCACCCTTACTCCCTCTTCTTTTCAATCCTACAATCCTTTAAGATTATGAATTTTATTCCCAAATACTATTCACTTGTCCCTCCCCCCATCTAGTATCCTTTATTCTTGCCAAAAAACCAAAAACCTTATCATTAATGTTGTTTTCAAAGAAGTTATTTGAAGAGGTAAATTCTCTTCTATTTCATTTAATTTCATTCCATTTTATCTTCTTTTCTTATTCTCTTATAACCCCATCTACCCAATTGATCAAGATAAATCTAGTATCATCTATATAATTTAATCTTATCATGTTAATTTAATAACCATTATCAATCTCTTTACTCTACCTCTGTTATTTTATAAACAAAATCGGCATCTCGGAGGTGCCAATTTACATCCCTTGTGGACGACTATGTTTCATTTTTAAAATTATTTTTCAAAGCTATTGTTGAAACCATTTTATTGGTTGATATGGATTTTAAAATTTATCATATAACCATTTATATGTTTTAAATGTAACATATTTACAAAATAAAAATTGATAAAACAAAATGAGTTCATTATGATAAATAACTGTCGTAATAATCTAAACAATTATCACTGAATGTATTATCTAATGATTCATCAAAATAAAATGTTACCAAATTATATATATAAACATTTAAACATATTTATTTTCATTATAATCATTTAATTTTACATATTGAAAATTATACCAATTTTAAATTACCTCCATTACTTATAATCAAGAGAATCGATATTGAAATCAAGGAAACAAACAATCTTGAACGATGAAATTCAATTATATAACATATCAATAAGACCATAAATGAACTTAATAAAACTATTATGAATAAAATACATGTAAATAGGGTAATGAATTAATTAATTAATGTATTTAATTTTATTATCTATGAATTAATGGTCAAGTGTAGAACATTTTTGGACATAAGGTAAGGGTTTTCTACCCGAACCTCCATATTCTTTCAGGTTACTCTTATTCTCTAATTACCTCCAAATATTATTAATTATTCTTATGTAATAATAATAAATTATGTTTTAATGTTATATATATGTTTTCCAGTCATAATCCTTCTTTATTTTATGAGGAGTTATATGTTTGAAAAGGATCATTCAAAAATGCATCCTGATAAAAAAACCTATTTCAAAAGAACTTTTCAAATTATTACATATTTTAAAATTCAATATATATTCTATTTCTAGCAAACATTATTTTTATAAAATCACTAATTTTATTATAAAAAATCTACATTCATTCACTTCTTATTTTTTTCAATTATAGTTTCCAAAATAACTCTTCTTTTCAATGTAAATGAGTATTTATATAAAGAATTACTCAGAGATTTTATAGGAGTATTTTCATCTATTTCAACACTCTAGTTAATTATTATGTTTAATTGGGATTGATATTTTATTATAACATCTACCATATTTTATTTAGTGGTTTATTATTAGTTTTAATATGTATGTTCTCTCTTCATACCATTCACCATATTAATCTGAATGGTTATTGTTCATATTTAATGATTGGGGAATGTTATTTACAGTTCATATGTTAGTTTCAATATGAATATATATTTTTTTATGTTTATCCCCATTTTTCTGAGGAATTAATTGGACTAATTATGTGATAGTAGGGTCCCACTATATCCCCTCAATGCTTCATTCGGTCTAATGAGACAAATTATTTTGGGTTTTTACCCATATATATATTGTCTTGGCATGAGGACTTGGCTGAATGATTATGATGTCTGACATTATGAATTACCTCATTATGAAACTAAATATTGATAGTTTGTGTGATTATAAGACTAGTAGAATATCCATGGTTATATTTATTATATTATTTAATCAGTTTTTATTCCTTCCATATTATTCTCATGTTTTTTTTAAAGGCATGTGTTTTAGTTATACAACATACCCAGTGTTTTTGTTTATGATTAATTTTGATATATTTCATACCCTTACTAAACATCTAACCTCACCCATTTCATATGTTTTATATTTCCCATGGATGTGAATATTATTATTATGAATGACATTCATGAATAATCTCTGAGTTATGGGAATTACTAATGGATTTTCTATATTGTATTTCATTTGAAGTTGCAATGTTGAACTTTTGCATGTATATTGTTTTCCAAAAATACTAAACAACATGGTTCTTCAAGATTTGAATTTATTTTAATCATGAAAATGTAATAAAAATAATACACTGTATCTGGGAAACTGGGGTCGGGCCATTACATCTAGAATACGAGGAGATGTTCTTAAGGCTTTGTTACCAACCGGGCTTATGGAGCCGTTGAGAGGTACCCGAGTTCAGTACGTCACAAGAATATATCATGATTTTTGACCCTGAAAAATGGTTAAAAAATGGAATCAAAAATTTAATCCATGTGCACATATAAATTTTAAAACCTAGTACATCTACATAATGGTTTAAACCCCATCGGGTGTGAATGAGTATTTCACAACAAGGCTGACATTGATGGTAGAGTGTCTATCTATAAATTTATATTGGTTGCAAGTTGTTTTAAACAAATACCTGAAAATACAATACAATTGTTACAACAAGTAAAAAAATTAAACATTTCATCTAAATAAATGTTCCTTGTAAAGAATATTAAAAACTATATATGAATATCAATAGAGTTATATTTAAATTAAATCTTTTCCTTGGTAAAAAAATACATTTTAAGTGTTAATATTTTTAACATAGAAAAATATTAAAATGATTCTTTACTAATGTTACATGGAATGAGTATTTAAAATATAATGTCACATTCAACTATTGAATGAAATGAATTCGTGGGTAATACTTTTCTGGTTCTATAGTTTGTTCAAATATATATGAAATATTTTATACTGATCATGGTGTATCTTATCTATTAACTATAGAAATTTTAAACCATTTAAATCATAATTAATGTTATTGGGTGGATATAAAGAATATTCTTAATTAAATGAGAAGAAGTAAGGATGTATTCTTAATATTTAGTGCTGAGGAAGTGCTTGTGGTAAAGGGTTATAATAATTATAGTTTCTATACTAAAAGGGTGGTTTTTAATATTAGACATGATATTTATTACATCAATGGTTGAGTATTAAGCTGTAAAAGTTACAAATAAAGAAAAAAATTAATATATATTAGAATTTGAATATATTATAGAGCCTAATGACACACAAAAAATTTTCTGGATAGAGATGATCATTGTTAAACTAGGGATTTTCTAGAGAATCATGTTTCCAATTGAACTCTTCTCTGATAATAGTAGAGGGCTTACACAATCAATGGAACCCAGATCTCTCAAGATAATCAATCATAAAATTTTTCAATTTAATCCCATTCAAGAGATAATTTAAAGTGTCGATATTAATATTTTTTGATTTGATATAGAGGATAATATTATAAATCCACAGAAAACCCTTACATTACAAAATCAAGAAATCCACACTTTTTCACGTGGTATTATATACATGGGTGACTAGATTTAGTATATTTTTAGTCTTAATTATTAAAATTCAATTAGTTTTATTTGTTATATGGATATTTTTTATCATGAAATTTATATTAATTAAAATACTTTAGCATTTATTTATGTTTTTTTACTAAATAATGGGATACGATATGATAGAAACACCTTATAATATATATATAACTCGGTTATCCCAGATTTATGATCATCATATTGGGTTGTGATGATATGTTAAGATCAATATTATTTGGATAACTTGTATAGATATAAAAAAATCACTCAAAGGATATAATTTGATGAAATTTTATTTAGATTGATATGCTAAAAATATACAACATGAATTTTCATATACGATTCATTGTTGTAACTTAAATGAACATGGACACATATCCTTCAAATCAAGGTTGTGAACTAGGTTCCCTACATTAAATGTTTTATAATGTTATACCTATCATAATTCATTATAGAATTTATCTTAATATAAGCTAATTAGCGATATTAATAAACAATATGGATTTGATTAACCATGATAGGAAGAGTTTTCCGTTATACTAGGTTATGACATCAATGAACTGAATTTAGTTTTTATTTAATATATGTATATGCTAATATAATTACATGTGATGTAATTATATAATATTTAGTCAACTCTAGAATTGAGAATAGAGATAATCTATAAGAGATTTTCATTTTACATGGCTCGCGCTTAATCTTCATTTTAAGGACTAAAGAACTACGATAATGGAAATGTGGTGGTTTTGATCACCCAAATCCCCTTTATAAATTTGGATATTATGATATGTTACTAGATGAAACTCAAATTCTATAATTATGAATTTGATTCATAATTATTCCCAACTTCCCAAAGGGCCCATTGGGTCACACATAAGATAATGATAATTTGGATTTTGGTACTAATGTGATTAATTCATGTCTAAATATTTATATGTTATTATCAACACAAATAGTATTTTTTTACACATATGAAATATTTAATTAAATAATCATATTTAATTAAATAATAAGTGTAACATTATGATATAAATAATTAGTTATTTATATGATTAAAATATACCTATGAGGAATGAGAAAATCCCAAATGGGATTTTGGTTTTTCCTTGATGTAATTCGATTCCAAGAACCATTTCTTGAAGAAAAATCATAATCCCATATTGGAAGACCATTTTAGCATCAATATTCTTATATATAACAAAATTTGGTTTTCATTAATTGACCACCCAATGTTTTTTGGGACTAATCCATTTTTTGAGGGAATTTAATGCCCCAAATGAAAATTGGAGGTTATTTATTTTATATTCTTGTGGAATAATACAAAATTTTCTTCCTTAGTGGATATTGAATTTACTCTATTTATATATATACATATATAATATAGGAGGGTTTTATTCATCGTTATATTGAGAAAATGAAAATGTGGTTCTTAATGTTCTATAGTACTCCTTATCCCAAAGAGTTCTTTATTTTTTCTCATCCAGAGGTTCGTTACCTCCTCCTTCCATAATTTTCCTTAGAATAGTGACTAAAATCACTTAGATAGGAAGAAAATCCCCTATGTTTTTAGTAATTAGAATTATCGATGGACTTTAAGGTTGGATTAGATTTGATAATCCAATCATGAAATAAATATTAAAAATTATTTTAAAAGGTATTTTTAATTATTTTTTTTATTATATTTTACATTTACTTATTTTGATCATAGATGGGTTTTATAATTGATTTCATTATATATCAAGGGTTTATAATGTCATAAAAACCTTAGATGATAATGTCCTATGTAGTTTGAAACAACCCCACGGTTCATGCGATATGTGTGTTGGCCACTCTCCCTTTTTAATATAAAGAATGAAAAAATATAATAGATAGGAATGTATAGAAATTTGATAACTAGATTACCCAAAAGTGAGTGAATAATTCAAATTCCATAATCATGAATGACTGAATCGGCCAACTATAACCCCGAATCTATTTAAAACTCTAAAAAATACCCATTTCTTCTTGTCATTCTGAAAAACAACACGATCAATTTTGATGAAACAAAGACTAAGGGGAGGAGAAATTATAGGATCCAAAACTACTATAAACTATCATAGAAATCGTGCCACTATCATTCAAAAGATGAAAAATTTCCTTATTTAAATAAAATTTCTTATGATGAGAAGATAAATTTCACCTTTATTAATTTCGTCAATATATAAGATTGGTTTCCAGAGTATTGAAACATTTAGAATTTATGATCTTACAAAAAATTTCATAAAAATATTTGGGGAACATGATGGTATTTCAAATGTGTACTTGATAAGGTGATACCCATGAATATATAATACATATTTCTAAGAACAGATAGAGTGAAATATAGTGAGTTAAATAAACATGATATTATATTCTCAGAAACTCTAATTTTTAACTCATTCATAATAGAATATCTGATCAATTAGCTAACAAACAATCATCTAGTTAGAGTTAGAATATAGATAAACTAGTTTAATCTAGATCAAAAATGGAATAGACTCCCCATTATTATAATCTAGTAAGGGTTTTTCAAAATTCAATTTATTTATAAATACCCCATGATTATGAATAAAATCATAGTAATTGTTTCTAATGATTTCATTGGGGCGCGCATCCGTCTGTTTTGGAGGAAGCCCAACTGTTGCTCTACTATCCCGCTTTCCAAATCCGGGTGGCATCTGTCGCTTATTCAGGGACGTTTTCTCCTTAATCGAAATGGGATGATGGGATGTTGGTTACTCCTTTCATTGATTCCTCCTCATAACTCATCACTTAGTTCGGGTCTCCCTTATAGACTAAGATGTTGTTCGTGAAATGCTTCCTAGTTCCATGTCTTCATGGACACTGGTTAATTACACTACTTATGTCTGGACATTCCAAGTGTCCAGTCAAGGATGCAACCTTTAATCAGGGGATTAGTCACGTTGGACATCACTGGCATGTCTGGATGATGGAACACTAGCGCATCTGGGTTTCTTCCCCTTATTATAGGGATTTTTGACGGAGAGGAATCATGAGGCATCCCACATCGAATGCGGGGAATTATAGGTCATAAGCATGTCTCTGAGGTTTTCCCTACTTCCCATGTTTAACACAGGGTATGCCACGAGTTTAACGTCTATGGGAGATGGATCAGACTGATCGAAACACTATCTAGAGTGGATTAGATGGGTTCAACCACTGGAGGACACAATTATGATGTGGATAATGTGTGGTTAGGTACCTAATTACTGCTAGGGACAGTGAAGAGGTGAATGGAAAGATCTCACTGGGATGTGGTGGCCAGGGTAAGAATCAGGATGGATATAGAGAGTTAAATGAAGTGGTGGGGATGATATGGAACCATCATGAAGGTGATGGTAGTGTTAGTATTAAGCCTCCAAGAGACTTCCTACATATCCCTGTGGTAGGGAATCACAATCCATGTAGTTTGGGGAGGTGATGGGTCACCTAATGAGGTGAACCGTATGGATTGGACCTGGAGGAAGTGAGACCTCTGGGTTGGGGAATGATCTTCCCAAAACTCATAGGCTCAAGGGAAAGACCAGGATGCGACATGGGTGATGGTATTGAACCTCAGGGAGGCATCCTACGTACCTTTCCATGGAAAGGATCAATTTCCACGTAGTTCAGTATGGTGGATTGGTGAATATACGTGAAGGGGGTCAGAATAAATGGAGGTGTTGGGATTGAACCTCAGATAGGGTTTCTATGTACCTTAAAATGGAAAAAATCAATTTTCACATAGTTTGGAATGGTCTGGAGCTTAGATTCTAGTGCGGCCCGAAGAGGATGCCATTTTAAATTCTTACTCTAAGCCCACGTGAGTCATGCTCGATGTGAGAAACAAGAGGTAGCAAAGACTTGATGATCACGTCGTGAAAAGTGCATCCATGGGAAGTGGAGTGGGGCTTACACATGAAATCCTCCCAAAAAGGAGATAGGGGCTTATGCGTGGTTCAAATTCTAGGGAGATGGATATTGGGACATACTCTAGGATGAAGGCCCGGGGGGCCAAAAATCTCAATGGGAGAGGGATTTGGCATGTAATGGAGGAGGGTTCTGGTACCCATCCCCCCGCTGGTCTTTGTAACTGAATAATAAAGGAGGGGAGTAGGGATACTGCCTCCCATAGGAAAGGCTAGGATATTACACCAAGATGGTTTCCCTTCCCCGTGGATAGGCATTTCCCCAACAAAGAGGATCTCATTCTATGTGAGGAAGATCTAACTTCCATGGCGACGAGCCGGTGTAGAGAATTTTTGAGATGGGGTGCCCCATGTAGAGTGCGTGGGGTGAGGTCATAGTTTAACGTCATGTGTTGAGGATGATGACGCTTTTTAGTTTAACGTCTTGCATCTCAGACGAGGCGGGTTCAGTCCACACCCCTAGGACTTAAATAACCGAGATGCTTTAACCCTTGGTGAAGGCATGCCACCGACAATGCTGTGGATATAAGGTGTCATGAAGTGATCCATTGAGGGGACCATGTTATCATGGATATGCGAAGAATAAATAGTCATTAGAATTCATGGGTGTTGCTAATGAGATGGAATGGTGGATGGGACATATGAATGGATGCTACCCGGGTATAGCTAAAGAGTGGAAATAGTGGATGGGGATTATGCAAGGATGGTGCTCGGGTGTTGCTATGGAGCAACAATGGTGAATGGGGCTTACTCAAGGAAGATGCCCATAATGTCTTCCTCATGTCTGTCCATGAGGGAATCCCAACTCACTAGTGGGTTTAGGCATATAATTGAGGCCTACACATATGCACTTGTGAAAAGCGGGATATTGCCAAGGGCATTGGAATCCGTCAGAACAAAGGGAGATTAAAGGTGTGAATCACATGCCCGACATTCGGAACACAGTGAGGTTGGAATGACAATGGATGATAACTATTGACTGTGCTCAAAACACAAAATCCATATTTCATTAGCCTAAAATGGGGAAAAACAAACGAGGGTCGACTGTTGACCATGTTTGAAATACTGGACCAGACTCAAAGTGTCGTCCAATGAATTTTGGGGCATTGGCTTAGAACAGTACATGAGATGAGGAACCATGGGGCAAGGCTGTTAGGGGGTCCATTTAGACACAAAAGAGGATGAAGATATGAACATGGGACACCCAAAGCATGATGTGGAGTGATGGAATGTTTGACCAGATTCCAACACTCTTCAAATTATGCCACTATGATCATGGCATTAGGTATCTTATGATTGTCACATAATTCATCTCTTATTTATAACAAGAGGCATCCTATTTTTGAATGATAACTTATAATATTGTTTTAAGACATGTAGTGGGGATTGTTGGAATCCTATTCTTGGTACATAAGGCATCTCTTATTGGGAATAAGAGGGATCCTATGTTTGTCACAGAGGGTGTACAATAGTTTATATTTATGTAGTGGGGACTGTTAGTATCTTATGATTGGTGCATAAGGAATCTCTTATTTGGAACAAGAGGAATCCAATGTTTTTCACAAAGGGTGTACTACAAATATATTCATGTAGTAGGGATTCTTGGTATCTTATGCTTGGCGCATAAGGAATCTCTTATTTGGAACACAAGGCATCCTATGTTTGTCACATAGGGTGTACTAAAATTTATAGACATGTAGAGAAGACTATTATGCATAAGGGGACTAATAATGGTTGGTGTTGGGACTTAGGATAAATTATCCCTTTCTGGTTCAACATAGAAGATAAGTCAGGTTATAGGGTTTGGATGAGTTTCTTGAAGAATGATTCGACTCAAGGTACTCGGGAAATTGATGATGAGAATCTCAACTCATGACATGGGAAACAAACCAAGAGGAATATTTCAACTCATGGTGTTCCATGTTGTGCGTAGGAGTATCTAAAATAATGGTATTCCATAGATGGAATGTGGCTACATATAAGGGCGCAATGAAAAATGCCAACGTCCCGACCCAGAGGGCCGTGACCACAGCCCGGAAATGATCCCGAGCGGGGGAGCGGGGGCACAACCGCTGCGGTATAGACAAGAAGGCACAAGCCTAAATACTATTGAGTGTAAAATGGTCTACTCGCAGGATTGGTTATGCTCATGATTGGACTGTGCGGTATAGGTGCGTACAATATTCGAGACCTTAGTACTATTGCACTCAAGATATATGTTTTGCGTGCAGGATTGGGATTTTTTTCACACATGATTGGAATCTTGCATGCACATGACTTAGGCAAAAATTATATCAGGTGAGGATCAAACCATTATGGGCCCACATGAAAGTGGACCCATATGGGACCTGTACCAAAGGATCTCACATGGAGGGTTCCATTCTTCCGCGCAGGAACAAAAGAGGCGGTCTTACGTGAAGAAGAGCAGTGGCTGACCTCCAGAGACCTCTTCTAAGGGGAGGGGTGCACTTGTATTTATAGGTGAACCCGTGAGCAGTTGCGCATAAGATTCTGAGCCTAGAAGGGATCTTACATGCACCCTACGGTGGGTGTGCATGCAGTGGTGTGTTTTACATTGCATAGGGTATGTAATAATCCTGCGCACAGATGCTAATCTTACGCACACATCTCTAAACTTGCACGCACCTTCCTGAGATGTTTTTCAGGTGGCCTACGAAAATGTTGACATATCATTGGGAACATAAAAGCTTTGCATGACATTTTGCGTGAAAGATTTTTTTTCATGGAAGATTCCATTCTTTCACACAAAATATCCATGATTTTGCGCTAGATTCTAATTCTTGCACAGAAGATCATAATTTTCCCCAAAATCATCCTGGATGGCCATTTCTAGTAGCCTAACTTCGAATGACAATAGATTATGATCCGTAACTCAATTCGGGCTCCATGACCAGTCAAATGAATCATTTCTAAACGATCTACGCTACGATATCATTTTCGGAAGAATTTTCTGAAATTACATGGACATGTTTTATAGTGACAAAAAATTTCCCCCATGAGTGGGGTCCAACGAGGATGAGGAGGGTGAAGGGGCTGCATTCTGATGAAACTACCATGGAAAACGCCAGCTCTGGGGGCCTCTATATCTTGATTGTATTGATGAAATAACCAAAAATTCCTCTAAGACCACATGAGTCAAGTTCAGCGTGGGAAATAAGAGACAATAGAAAATAATTCACCTATACAACAGTGCCAAACATAGGAAGATTTTTTATTATTAGAATAAGAAATCGGTCACCTTTGGGAGTTCCTAGGCTGAGAGAAGCTATGACTAGAGAATAGAGTTCTCGAAACAAACAGATTTCCTTTCCTAATGTGCTCTAGTACACGAGTGGAGTACCGCCAGGGGTGTTAGAATCAATCCGAACAAAGGGGATTGTTAAGAGTGAATCACGATACCCAAAATTAGGAACACTTTGGGGGGGTGGCATGAAAATGAAGGATAACTACTTATCGTGTTCAAAACACAGTATCCCTATTTCATTAGCCTGATATAGGGATAATAAACAAGGGCTAACCACTGACCATATTCGAAACATGGGGCCTGACTTTAAATGTCATTCATTAACCTTCCAGAATGATGACACATTATATTAAGAGAGACACAGTATGACAATAATTACTTTTAGGGGGTTCTTTCAGATGTAAAAGGAAATGAGGATCCAAATAAAGGTCCCACAAAGCGTGGAGAGTGGAGTGATTGGTCGTTCGACTGGAGTCTAACACTGTTGAAATTATGAAACTCTGGTGGAAACACAATAGGTGGGAGCATAGGTTTGATCAGGAATCAAACATATATTCGAACATGACCTCTCTGGAGAGAATCTGGAACACATCATATGAATGTGGACAATGAATGGAAAATTTCAATGTCATATGACATGGACCATGGTTGGGGTCGAGGGGCCAGTATGACTAATGACCCTGGGGCTGGGCCCGAGGCTAAAGGACCATACATTGCTACATATCCCATGCGGATGAGAATCATGCCAACATAGTTTTTAAAGAACATCATGGCCAGAGACCAACAATGGTAGGGGGAATCCTCTATGAAAAGGAAAATGGTGCATCCCATAACTATTATGGGGAATCCTAAACTTGTTCTAGGTCGAACTGTAGTAAAATAGTTCCCCAAAAGAGTTCAATCCATGGGGCCAAAAAAGTGGGTGAATGATTTTAGATTCCTGGGGCTAGACCCGAAGAAAAGATGCCTGGGAATTCTTACGTATCCCATGAGGATGGGAATTAGGCCATACACAGTTCTGGAAGATGTCGTGCAGTTTATCATCTTGAGGAAAAGCTGCAGAGTGGTTTTAGTTAATGGTCATAGAGATCAGACCATAGATGGAAAGGAGTGGGGGAGACATGTTTTGTGGTATGTATAAAACCAGATGTGAATGAGGACATAAGCCTATACCACAATGTGCTCCCTGAGAAAATTTTAGGTCGAGGGACCAAAAGTGAAATTTATGTTGGGCCCAAGGAAAAGTGCCTGGGCGTTCCTACGTACCCAATGATAATGGGAATAAAAACATAGATAGTTCAAGAGATATCATGGTAAGGTACTAATTCTAGGAATAATAAGGTCATGCAGGTCTAGACCTCAGACCAAAAGAAGCAGAATTTGATATATCATGTTTGTCCTTTAAGGTAGATGTGTGTGTTTTTTGTGTGGTGATAAAACTAGGACAGAGAATCCTGGTATCGCTACAGGAATCATTCTACATGTAAGAATTCAGAAATGATATAGTGGATGATCAATACACAACATGATGTCCCCTAGAGTGAGGACATCATGATGTAGTTCCATTTTTTTGTGTGGCTCAGATGATAATATTGCAGTTTAGGGTCGTCGGATAAGACCAACCACTGCATTTTAACATCGTCCAATAAAGACACAATAGTTTAAAGTCATGTGGGATCATAGGGGGAATGTTCATGATGTGATAAAGCATACCCGATGTGAATGGAGAAATAAGACCACACCACACCTTCACAATTCTAAGGAAAAACCCTCAGGCCAAGGGGCCATCAAAAGTCAGAAAATATGGTTTTGGACCTATAAAAGAAATGTATAGGCATCCTTATGTATCCCATGAGGATGGGAATCATGACATACATAGTTCTGAGAGCACGTTTTAATGCCATGCAGGACGTAAAAATTTATGGTAATGTAGGACCATATATAGTTTAACGTCATGTGGTACAACATAAAGTTTAATGTCATGTAAGACAAGAGGTATGAGAGACTAGCTCCTAGAAGAAGAGTGTCTGGTACAACTATTGAAAACCCAATGTGAACAAGAACATAAGACCACAAATGCCACACCATGATATATGATAATATTCAGGGCCAAAAAGGCTGAAAATAAGAGATAATTAGTGGAAGTTGAGACGGACCCAAAGAGGAGATGTCTTGGCGTTCGTACGTATCCCATGAGGATGGGAATCAGGCCATATGTAGTTATAAAGAGAGGACTTATTAGTAGATCTTATTTTAAGGTCTTAGACCTCCATCCATTGAGAAAATAAACTCTTCCAAGAAAGCTCAGACATTGATTTGATCCCTAATCCCACATGTGTCAAACTCGGTGTGGGAAACAAGGGTGGGAGAGGTCTTTGCAACACATGGGATACACGTAAAGGGGAAGTTGGTGTGGAGCCCCAAATGTTTCCTTACCGCTTCTTTGTCCTCCTATCATGAAAATGAACACTGAGGGATAGTTTAACACCCCATGATTTCAAAGTACATTTTCTCTCAAAATTAATTCAACAACTTGCGCTACACGCAACACTGAGATCGAGCGCATCACGACTAACCAAACTAGTCGTTCAAAAAGCTGTTATGAATAGTATTTACTGAATTTTAAATTTTATATACTCCATATAGTTTTATAATCCATATTATGTGATTCTTAGACATAATATTAGAAAAAATTCCTTTTTTCAGATAAAGGAAGTATTTTTAAAAAAAATGCAATTTTACAACCTTTTAATAGCGATCACTTTTTAAAACTAATATTTGACACTTTTATATATTAATTTTAATGAAATTAAATTCTTCTTTATAATCATAGCATATAAATTTGTTTTGGATAATTTTTTTTACTTTTCTGATAACTTTCTTATTTTGATGAATAGTGAAAAATACAAAATTTTAATTGAAAAAAACTTTTTTAATCAAATTATTTTGTAGTGTTAAATTATGAATTTGAATTGTTTGGAAGAATAATTAGATTATTTGTTATCTTTTAACACAATATAGGTCATTATAAGTAATTTCAAATTTAAATTTTACATAAACACATGTCAATCTTTTGAGAGTTTTTACTTTTTAAAAAACCACTTTTGGGTTTCGACAGTGGGAATTAATTTTAAATTAATTAATTAAACTTATATGTTTTGAATTGGGTAAAATAGAATTCATTTTTTAAATCGGAATATCAAAATTATCTTATGGTGAATTATTGTTATTTTTCTGAAAACATTCTATTTTTGATGAATAGCTATAAGCACTACATTATTGTTTAAAAACGACATTTTATTTAAATATTTATTTATTTTATTTAAATTTATTTTATGTAAAAATAGATATATAATACATATATAAGTTCAATTTAATTCATTGAAGTCATTTTATAATAAAAGTATATGTATAAAATTTTATTGAACTTTTTAACGTCTTTTACCCACATTCTAGGCACATTTTCAAATTTGAAAAAAACGTAATTTTACCGCTTCTGTGAATTTAATTTCAAAAGTATGATAGAAATGGTTGAAAACAGTACATAAAATGTGGTTCAATAAAATGAAAATAATTTTTGTGAATAGTAACTTTTGACTTTTATTTACCACGGTGAATAATAAATAGGGTAATTAAAGGTAAAAATGATATTATAAGTACCCTAACACATGTACTAATTCTATTGGATAAGTGTATTTCGACCAAAACCAACCATAGTAATGAAATATTATCCTTTTGGTCCACATGGATTATATTAGGACATTTATTATTATTTAATTTATAGAAGAGTTAAAAGTGTTAAATTCAACGTTTAATAAATCAATAATTTTTAATATAGGATTATACATAAGATAAATTAAACTATAAATACTCATTATAAATAAAAAATAATATTTCATACATAATGGTATTTTATTTATAATTTTTAGAGGTTAAATAATTAAATTTAGTTATGACACAATGATGATGTAGTAATTACATTATCAATGAAAGAATAAAATAATTGATATTATAAATATAAAAATAAATGAAAATTGAGACTTTTGATGAATTCCACAAATTTTCAATGTTAATATGATATCTTAGGGTTGATTCAAGGTATTTTTTTGATGTAATAATGTTGTTATGACTTTCAAAAAAAACAAATAATAAATAGTGTCAAAATTGACATAAATGAGTTTTTAAAACAAAAACTATTCTATTAAATGATAAAATACTCCTAAAAATATAAAGTTCATCCAATGGACTTATATAAGATTATATATGTCAATAATGAACCACATGGGGTTCTCTTGGATTTTTATAGTATGTTTATTAATCATTTATTATAATAATACAAGAAGACGTGGTAAAAGTTAAACAATTTATCTCAAGAGTTAAATCAAAAATTTATTGATAATATGGTGACCTAAACTTTTCTAAAACATACTTGTAGAGATTAGTGCAATCCATACCCATCTTAGATTTAAAATAAATCAATTTAGAGCCATTATAAAAAAATTATTTTATAATAAAATAATATTTCAATATTTTCCAAAAGTGGCTCCCACCTATATTATAATAGGGTACTTCTCCTTCTCTAAAAATCACTCCTTCAATGCGATTTGGCTCGACCAACCCCTACACCAATATCCTCAAAAATTCCATCACATCAACCTATAGGCCTTCCCTTGAGGATAAAGCCATCTTAAGGTGCCCTTTTGTTCAAATCAAAAGGAAACACCAAAAGAAGAGGAAATTATTTTATCACCTCATTCAATGTTTTTTTTCTACTTCCACTTTCTATTTCTTTGTTATTTACAAAAAAAAATAGTAAATACAATACCTTATATATAATGTTATGTTATTATAAATATGTTAAAACCATATTAATTATTCTATCCATCCTATGAATGATAGTGCAACCATGCGTGCGTACGTATGGCTTACCGTCTTCACGTCATGGTGTAATTTGTTATTCAACACAATGTTATTTGGATGGATATAATGATGAGAAATATTCATATAAATAATGAAAATAACATTATAATTTCTCTGGAAAATTAATATACCATCCAATTCCACACCTTTTAATTATTAAGGAAATGATATCGTCGCTCATGTGTACATACACCTTACCGTATCCACGACACGATGAGATTCATTTCCACGTTCACCATTCAACGATGATTACAAAAATATATATTATTAAAATGTATGTAATATATGACAAAATAAATCTACTGTATATATATATCTGCATATGTATATATGTATGTTCTTACATATATCTTATTCACTTAATCTAGATCAATACGATATGAAAACGGAAACAGCGTTTATGCGTACGTACGGCCTACCGACTCCATAAATGGTGTTTTCCATTTCATATATCTATATTTTATAAATATTTATATTCTAAATAAATATGATATATAAATAAAGTTTTATATTCTGGAAATATTTAATGAATGATCTAAATTATACGATCAAGAATAACAAGTTAAAACACGTACGATTAAGAAATTGATTGTTACCCGAAATGTTAATTTAACATGTAAATAATTATTAAATGGGTAGTATAATATCATAAATTAATCAGGTATGATATAAAAAATATTAATATGGTTTTTTTAATTTAATAACATGCTATGGTAATTATATAAGAGGTTAAACGTACATATGACCAAAGGAAAGTGTAAGGTAAGGGTTAATTCTTCAATCTCATTATTATCTGAGATGGTTTATGTGTAAGTATTTTTTGGGACATATTTATTATCTATGTCCATGTATCTTAAAATAAATTTCAAAATTATTCTTTTAAGTCACTCTATAACAAAAACATCATTTTAAATGTTTTGAATATTTATTCTTCTGTATCTTTCTCATAAATTCCCATGTTTTAAAAATGGTTTTAAGGATTTATTTATATGGACATGATTTATTTAAAATGTTAATTCCTTTAAAAAGTTTCAAAGTGTTATGGGAAACACTGATTCAAAAATATATTTTAAATGTCTTCCTTTATAAAATTGAGACTTTTAAATGATTTCACGAAAAGGGATATTTCTCTCAAAAAATTTTACTGATCATTTTCAACTATGTCAAAATCCTTTACTGGATTATATTCTTGATTAAGGGTGAGTTATTATAATACAATATTCTATATTGTATTGAATGAGTTATGATATCTTTGACTGTGGATGTGCTATTTTTATACACTTCGTGGTTTATGGTTGAGGTATTGTCATTTCATAGGCTAGTTTTAATATGAATTTTTATGTTATGTTTCAACATTTTAATATGAGGAATAAAGTGGACTTATTAAGTGATGGGTGGAGCCCACTATATATCCTCGATGTATCGGTAGGTATCATGAGACAAACTAGGGTCTTGGCATAAGGCCTTGAAAAAAAATTGTTTGTAGTCTTGGGATGAGGCCTTGACTGTGTGGTAATAATGTTCCGCATTATGCTTTCCATCATTAGGAAATTAATTATTACATGTGATTATTCAACTAGTAGAATATCGATGTGCATGTTTATATTGTAATGTTTGGTTTATTGTCTCCATATTATGTTCAATTTTATGTTTGGAAGGCTGTTTTTATTATTTCACATATTTCATTAAATGTTTATAACTTCTGCTAAATTATTAACCCTTACTGAGCATCTCATCTCAGCCCTTTCTTATATTTTTTTCCCAGGATTCCAAGAAGGGTATTATGTTTTATATGTAGGGTTAATATCGGGGAAAAATGGAGTTCTCAACATGTTATTTTTGTTGTATTTTATGTTTGAATGTGTAATGTAGTGTTCATGTATGTAATCTATTTTCCAAGACTAATAAACTGATTGCTCCTTCGGGATATCATTCCTTGTAATCATGCCAATGTATTAAAATAATGCACTGAATTTGGGCTTTTGGGGTTGGGGCTTAATAGTTGGAATTAGAGGAATTTTAGTACAAACCAGGGAAACTAGATTTAGAAAAACTCTAATTATAGAACATTACCCTAAGATAGACGTTGAGGATTAGTATGTAAGAACTTCCTAGAATTTTGGTAATGTAAAGATTTTGTGTATTTTCCAAGCAATACATCTATGTCGGGATATTAGCAGATAGAGGTGGATTTGGCACAGATGTACCTTGTAGTGAAAAATCTGACAAGGAGTTTCAGGCTTGACCTCGGGAATCCTGGTATAAGAGAAAAGGTCTTACTGCACTTTTGGTTACGACACTTTTGGGGGATATGATTAGGATAATTCATATTTCTATACAAACAATTATGAAGCACTTAGGAGTAAATAATTTGTCAAAGAAAACTTTTTTTATGATTATATATTATATGAATGTATTTTCAATTTAAGTTTGGTAATTTACATGTTTTGAATTACTCATTGTGATTCATCTACTAACATAGTGTATGTCATAATTTAGAAATTACTCCTAGTAGAAGGAATGAGAACTCCAGCAATATGCATGATCCAAAGAGTATGAAGAATCATATTTTTCATGGTATTAATCCAACATTGAGAAGGGAAATATTCTTCCATGTATTCTCATCATAGTAAATTATATTATCATGTGTTAATAAGATATGTAAATAATTTTCTAAGTCCTATAGATTTAAAGGGAAGCAAAAAAGAAGTAAATGATGGTAGATACAAATATGGATAAAGGGAAGAGGGGAATGCAGGATTTTCCCATATGTGATTACTATAGAAAGAATCACCTTGGTAAATTCTTGAAGGTAATTGGAGTTTGTTATATGTGTGGAAAAAAGGACACCATGTACGTGATTTCAAGGGTAAGAAAAAGGATTCAAATGTACAATGCTTCATCTGCAATGAATAGGGACACTACAAGAATCAATGTCCAAATCAAACAGAGTATCCCCAAATGATGATATTGGATAATAATCATGTTGTTATACTACCACAGATGAATAGGAATGACTAGTGTTCTTTTGTTGTTACTGAAGAATTATTTCATTTGAATGTTGGATCAACGATGTACTGGTTATGTTATTTATGGAAATAAATAAGGATTGTACTATAGTACTATTTTATTGAGGATCTGTGATTATATGGTTCTAAGAAAGCGACTCAATGGGAAGTTAAACTTTTTGGAAAATACATGGTTGAAGTAAATTTAATCCTTAATAAGGTTGTGGTACTGAGGTAGTGATTTTGGAATAAGATATGATTTATTTGGATAAACTATATTCTATATTATTGACTACTTTGAAACTAATTAATTGTTTGTTTATTGCATTATTGTTTAAGTTTACAACATTTTTGGATATAAGGAGTATATCCAGTATTCTATAAGGAGTAAGGGAGCATGAATGTAATAAATAAGGTTTTATGGTAACTCAGGGTGTTACTGTGTTTTAAAAGAATACACAATGAAGGCATTCCCATGTTATTACATGGCCAAAATGATCTTCATTGTGTTTACCTTCCTTATAAATTATGGACTATGAGTTTGGACAAAAGTGTATTGGTTATGTATAAAGGTTGGAATGGATTATGTTTTACAATGGATACTATTGTTATGGTTAAATCATTTCTTAAGATTATTTTTTTGATTGTTATAAAAATGAAAACCCCGAGGTCGGGTGACAACTCATCGCTTCCGGAAAGCCCACGAGACTTGAACCTGCAACTGAAGGGAGACAAGGGTTCATCACCTACCACTGGACTACGTGATGCCCTGGTTTGTATAATATAGTTTTTTTAAATAGTCTGGAAAATGAATTATAAATCCATTATTTTTTGAACCATATACCATTAGGATAAATATAAGTTTTTTAAATTCTATTATATTTTGGAGTGAATGATGAGTTTGTAGTTGGAATTAGTTGAAGGATAAAACTATACATTTCATGTATATTTTTTCACTTATTCTATAAATAAATTAATTCATAAACATTAGGTAAGGGATCTTAAAACCAAAAATGTGGTGTCTTAATACCTTATGTAATGTTGAACCGATGATATTTTAAATCATCGTAGATTGATGGCTTCGAGGCCATAAATTTTACCCTTGTTTGTCATTGATGACCTCAATCACTCCCTAAAAATATTTACATTTTCCTCTAATTATGTGTCTCTAATTTCCACCAATGTTCTTCAAATCAATCTAATAATTCGGGGGTGACTTATTTATTTCCCTTTCTCTCTTATTAGGACTAAATTTTGTTAACCTAATTTCCGATGTGGTCTTCCAAATAGGTATTTTTCTATTTTTAACCTTTTATTTTTGAATAAAAAATTTAAATTGAGAGGATTCACTTTATTGAAGGAGTGGATAATGTAAAACCCCAATATTTCATAGTACTTTATCATTTTAAAGTAATTAAATAACTTGTGCAACACGCAACACCCAGTTCGAGCACACCACGACTTACCAAACTAGCCATTCAAAAAAGCGGTTATGAATAATATTAAATGAATTTTAAATTTTATATACCCCATATAATTTTCTAATCAAAATTATATGTTTCTGATAGATAATATAATAACAAATTCATTTTTTCCAGATAAAAGAAGTATTTTTCAGAAAATGCAATTTTACCGCCTTTTAATGGCGAACCCTTTTTAAAACCAACATTTGAAAATTTCATATATTCAATTTAATGAAATTAAATTCTTATTTAGAAACTTTTTATAAAAATTTAGTATGGATAATTTTTTGGTACATTTCTGATAACTTTCATATTTTGATGAATAGTGAAAATACTAAATTATAATTGAAAACTGCTTATTAATTGAAATAATTTATAGTGTAAAATTATGAATTTGAATGTATTGGAAGTATAATTAGATTATGTATTTATAATTTAACACATTTTATGTCATTATAATTATTTTCACATTTAAATTTTACATAACCACATGTCAATCTATTAATAGTTTCTACTTTTTAAAAACCCGCTTTTTGGTTCTAACAATGAGAATTAATTTGAAATTAATTAATGAAACATTAATTTTTTGAATATGGTAAAATATGATTAATTTTTTAATTCATAATATCAAAATTATTTTAGGTTGAATTTTTGGTATTTTTCCGAAAACATTCAATTTTTGATTAATAGTGAAAAACACTACATTATTGTTTAAACCCGACTTTTTATTTAAATAATTACTATTATTATTTAAATTTATTTTACATAAAAATAGATATATAATACCTATATAACTTCAATATAATTAATTGGAGTCATTTTATAATAAAATTATATTTATATAATTTTATTGAACGGTTTAATGTCTTTTACCCACCTTCTAAGCACATTTGCAAATTTGCATAAAACGTAATATTACCGCTTCTCATAATTGAATTTCAATAATCTGAGAGACATGGTTGACATCAGTAAGTAAAATGAGGTTCAATAATATGAAAATTGTTTTTGGTGAATAGTTTCACACGCCAAGATTTCATAGAACGTTATCCCTTTAAAGTAATTTAATAACTTGCGCTACCTGTAACACCGAGTTCGAGCACACTACGACTTACCAAACTAGCCGTTCAAAAATAAGTTATGAATAGTATTAAATGATATTTGAATTTTATATATTCCATATAATTTTAACATCCATATTTTGTGTTTTTTATACATAATATAAGAACAAATTCAAATTTTCATATAAAGGAAGCATTTTTCAGAAAGTACAATTTTTTCTCCTTTTAATGGAGAACATTTTAAAAATAAAATATTTGACACATTTATATTTTCAACTTGAAAAAATAAAATTTTCTTTAGAATCGGGACATAAAAAATTAGTTTCGATAAATTTTTGGTATTTTTCTTAAAACATTTAATTTTTGATGAATAGTGAAAAACAATACGTTATTGTTTAAAATCAAACTTTTAGTTAAATAATTATTTATTTTATTTAAATTTATTTTAAGTCAAAATATATATATACTACCTATATAAATTCAATGTAATTTATTGGAGTTATTTTAAAATAAAATTATAGGTATAAAATTTTATTGAACATTTTAACGTCTTTTACCCATCTTCTAGGCACATTTGCAAATTTGCATAAAACATAATTTTTCCACTTCTGTGAATTGAATTTAAAAACATAAAGAGACACGTTTGACATCAATAAGTAAAATGTTGTTCAATGGGATGATAATTAATTTTGGTGAATTGTACGTTTTGAATTTTATTTACCAAGGTTAAAAGTAAATATGGTAATTAAATATGAAAATGATATTATAATTACACTAACACATGTCCTAATTCTATTAGATAATATTATTTAGACCAAAATAAACCTTAGGAATAAAATTTGATCTTATTTTACCCACTTGTATTATATTAAGACCTTTATTATTATTTTATTTAAAGAATAGTTAAAAGTGTTAAATTCAAATTTTCATAAATAAAACATTTTTAATATAGGGATATAAATAATATAAATTAGAATATAAATATTCATAATAAATATATGAAGAGATCCTACATAATGGTATTTAATCTATAATTTTTAGACATTAAATAATTAAATTTATTTATGACATAATGAGGATGGAGTAATTTCTTTATTGATGAAGGATTAAAATAATTGATATTATAAATATCCAAATAAATGTAAATTGAGAATTTTAATGCATTAAACTAATTTTGTAGGTTAATATAACATGTTAGGGTTGACTCAATTAATTTTATCTAAGTAATCATGCTGTTATGATGTTCAAAAATACTAAATACCAAATAGTGTCAAAATTGACATAAATAAATTTTTTAAACAAATATTATATTATTAAATTATATAATTGTCCTAAAAATATAATATTCAGATAAAAGACTATTATAATGATATATATGTCATTCATTAACCACTATATGTTCTCTTTTAATTTTATAGTATGTTTATGAACCATGTTATAAAAAATACAAGAAGACATTGTAAAAGTTAAACTATTTAACTATGCGATAAATCTAAAAGATAATACTAAAATGGTAAAAAAAACTTTTCTAAAACCAATTGGTTGAGAGTATTTATACCAATAACCACATAAGTCACGAAATAAATTCATTTGGAGTAATTATAAACCGAAAATAATTTTATAATAAAATAATATTTCAAGATTTTCCTAAAGCGACCCTCACCTCTCTTATAAAAGGGTACTTCCTCTTCTCTCAAAATCACATCTCCAGAGCCATTTGGATCGGCAAACCCCTACCCAAATTTCCTCCCAAATTCCCTCAATTCATCTTGAAGGCATTCTCTTGAGAATAAATCCATCCTATGGAGCCCTTTTGTTCAAATCAAAAGAAAACAACTGAAGAAGAGGTAATTATTTTATCACCTCTTTCAATGTTATATTATTCTTATACTTTCTCTTTAATTGTTATTTACATACCAATATAATAACTCCTATAAATTCTAAATACTTTGATGTTATTATAAATATGGTACATCCATATTCATTATTCTATCCATCCTATAAATGATAATATCACCATGCGTGCATACGTACGGCTAACTGTCTCCACGCTGCAGTGTAATTTGTTATTCAACTCTATGTTATTTGGATGTATACAATGATGAGTAATCGGTATATAAATAATAAAAATAACATTATAATGTTTCTTTAAAATTAATATACCATCCAATTCCACTCCTTTTAATCATTACAAAAATGATTTCGTCGCTCATGTGTACGTACGAATTACTGTCTCCACGATGCGTTGAGATTCATTTCCATGTTCACCATTTAACGACAATTATAATAATATACATTATTAATAAGTATTTAATATATGAAATAATAATGATACGGTAAATATATATATATATAGATATATTTTTGTGTGTGTGTAATTACATATATCTTATTCACTTAGTTCCGTTCAATACGATATGAAAATGTAAACAACGTTTATGCGCACGTACGACCTACCATCTTCATAATCGGTGTTTTATATTTTATATTTCTATCTATTATACATATTTATATTCCAAATATAAATGATATATAAATAATTTTATATATTCTGTAAGTATTTAAATCACGATCTATGTGATACGGTCAAGAATAACAATTTAAAACATGTATGATAAAGAATGCGATTATTAACCGAAAGGTTAATTTTAAATGGAAATTATTTTTAAATGGGTAGTATAAAGCCATAAATTAATCTGGTATGATATCATAAATATTAATATGGTTCTGTTATAATTTATTAACATACTATGGTCATTATACAAGAGGTTAAACGTACCCTCAACAAAAGGGAAGTACTAGGTAAAGGTTAATTCCTCAATCTCATTATTATACGAGATTGTTTATGTGTAAGTATTTTCTAAGACATATTTATTATATGTGTCCATGTTTCATAAAAGAAATTTCAAAACTATTCTTTTAAGGTACCCTTTAACTAAAACATCATTTTAAATGTTTTAAATATTTATTCATATAAATCTTTCTCATTAGTGTATATGTTTTCCAAATGGTTATAAGGATTTATTTATGTGGACATGATTTTTTTTAAAATGTTAATTCCTTTCAAAAGTTTCAAAGTGGTATGGGACACTTTGATTCAAAAATATCTTTTAAATTACTTCATTTATAAATTGTGATAATTTTAAATGATTTCATGAAAAATCGGTATTTCTCTCAATGAATTTTACTGATCATTTTCAACTATGTCAACATTCTTTACTTGAATATTCTTGATGGAGGATGATTTATTATAATAAAATATTATATATTTTATTTATTGAGGTATGATATGTTTTACTGTGGATGTTCTATTTTTATACCATTCATTTGTTTGTGGTTAATGTATTGACATTTCATATGCTAGTTTTAATACGAATGTTTATGTTATGGTTTCGCATTTTTATATAAGGAATGCAATGGACTTAGTAAGTGATGGGTGGAGCCCTCTATAGCTCCTCGATGCATCGGTAGGTCTCATAAGACAAACTAGTGTCTTGGCATATGACATTGAAAGAAATTTTATTTGTATTCTTCGTACGAGGCCTTGAATATGTGGTAATGATATCCCACATTAGTAATTCTGTCATTATAAAATTTATTATTACATGTGATTATTCAACTAGTAGAATATCCATGTTCATGTTTATATGGTAATGTTTGATTTATTTCCTCCATATTATGTCCATGATTATGTTAAAAAGGATGTTGTTTTCATTACACATCTTGACTTAAAATTTTATAGCTTCCTCTAAATTATTTACACTTACTAAGCATCTGAGCTCACACCTTTCTTATGTTTTGTTTTCCTAAGATTCCAAGAAGTTTATTATGTTTTATATTCACGGTTAAGCTAGGGGAATAATGGTATTCTAAAAATATTATTTATGTTGTGTTTTATGGTTGAATGTGTAATGTAACGTTCATATATGTAATGTATTTTCCAAGACTACTAAACTGATTGGTCCTTATATACTTGATTCCATGTAATCATGCCATTTTATTAAAATAATGCACCGGCTCTGGGTAACTTGGGTTAGTGCCTTACATTTGGTATCAAAGAAAGTTTATTACAAACCTTGGAAACTAGATTTTGATAAACTCTAATTAGAGAACATTACCCTAAGATAAATATTGAGGATTGGTATAGAGGAACTTCCTAAAATTTTCGAAATGTAGATATTTTGTGAGTTTTCCAAATAATACATCCCTGTCTAGATATGAGCTGGTAGAGGCAGCTCTGGAACAAATGTACCTAGGAGTGAAAATTCCAACAAGGAGTTTCAGGATTGACCCGAGGTATCCTGGTACATGACAATGGGCCTTGTTGCACTCTTGGTTACGACACTCTCGAGGGGATATGCTTTTCATATTCACATATTATTTACAAGCCATTATGAATGATTTATGAGTAAATATGTCTGAATAGAAACCATTTTTATGATTATGAGACTAGATGTCTAAAAATATTCAATTAATGTATAAAATTTTTCCAGTTTTTTTATTATACATTACGATATGATCCAACCTAGTGTATGTCGTCATTTAGAAATGGTTCCCAGTATAAGGAATGATAACTCCAGAAATATGCATGATCCAATGATTAAAAAGGATCATATCTTTCATGGTATTAAGACATATTTTAGTAGGAAAATAGTCTCCCTTGTATTCTAATTGTATGAAGAAATAGTATCATGTGTTAATAAAATATTTAAATAATTCTCTGAGTCCTATGGATTTGAAGGGAAGCTAGAGATGAAAAGGATGGTAGAGAGAAATATAGATAAAGGGAATAAGGGAATGAAGAATTTTCCAATATATGATAACATTGGAATGAGTCACCATGGTAAATGATTGAAGGGAATGGGAGTTTATTATAAGTGTGGAGAAAAAGGATAGGAAGTATGTGACATCAAGGGTAAGAAAAAGGTTTCAAATGTACAGTGCCTCATCTGCAAGGAGTTGGTACACTATGGGAATCAATGTCCCAGTCATCAGAGTTTGCCCAAATGATTATATTGGATAATAATCAAGTTATGAAACTACCACAAATGAAGAGGAATTGCTAGTGTTATTATTAAGTCATTTGAGTTATGTCATTTGAGTGTTGTATCGATGATGTACAAGTTCTATGAATTATTGAAATAAAAAAGGATTGTACTATAGTACTATTTCATTAAGGATTTTAGAATATATTGTACTGAGAAAAGTGACTCGACAACAAGTTAGACTTTTTTGGAAAATATATGGTTGAAGCATTAATAAACCATAACATGGTCTTGATACTGAGGATGTTATTTTGGAATAAGAGATGGTAGATATGGATAAATTATATTAGATATTCTTTACTAAATTGGAACTGATTAATGGCCTATTCATTCCATCATAGTTAGAGTATTCCATATTTTTAGATATAAGGATTATATCTAGTATTCTATCAGGAACAAGGAAGCGTGAATGTAATCAATAAGGTTTTATGGTAATTCAGGGTGTTACCATGTTTTAAGAGAATACATGATGAAGTTACCCGAATTTTTTTATGTGTAAAAAAAGTGATTTTATTATGTTATGTCGACCATTCTTATAAATTTTTGGACTATGAATTTGGACCCAAGTATTTTGGATAAGTCTAATGGTTGGGATGGATTATGTTGGACATTGGATACTATGGTTTATGGTTAAAACAATTGTTAAGATTATTTTTGTATTTTTTATAAAAAGGAAAACGTGAAGGTCGGGCGACAACTTGTCCCATCAGGCAAGGGCATGAGACTTGAACCTGCAACCAAAGGGAGACAAGGGTGTATCACCTACCACTATCCAACGTGAAGTCTTGGTTTGTATAATTTAGTTTTTTAAATAGTCTTACAAATGAAATATAAATTCATTATTTTTATAACCCTATACAATTAGGATAAATAGAATATTTTTGAATTCTTTTATCTTTTAGAGTAAAAGATGAGTTTTTGGTAGGAATTAGTTGAAGGATGAAACTATACTTGTTTGGGATACTTTTTTCTATTATTATTTGAATAAATTAATTCTTCAACTTTAGGGAAGGGATCCTAAAACAAAAAATGTGTTATCCGAATACCTTATGTTTTGTTGAACTGATGATATTTTAAATCATCATAGATTTATGGCTATGTGGCCCTCAATATTCCATTTATTATTCACTTGTTTGTGTTTGATGACATCAATCATTCCATATAAATATTTATCTTTTTCATCAAATTATGTTTCTATAATTTCCACTAATGTTCTCCTATTCGAACCCCTAATTTGGTGGTGAATTTTTCATTTCCGTTTTCCTCTTATTAAGATTAAATTTCATTAACCATATTTTCGACGTGAGTTTTCCACAAAGGTATTTTCTATTATTAATCATTTATTTTTGAAAAAAAATTCAAATTGTGAGGACACAATTTATTGAAGGAGAGGAGAACGTAACACCCCCATATTTCATTGTAAATTATCTCTTTATAGTAATTCAATAACTTGCACCATACGCAACACCGAGTTCGAGCGCACCACGACTTACCAAACCGGCCATTCAAAAAGTGGTTATGAATATTATTAACTGCATTGTGAATTTTATATAATCCATATAATTTTAACATCTATATTAGGTGTTTTTTTAGATATTGTTTAAGAAAAAAAATCAATTTTTCAGATATAGGAAGTATTTTTCAGAAAATGAAATTTTACAGCCTTTTAATGGAGAAACTTTTTTAAATCCAATATTTCACACTTTAATATATTCAATTTTAAAAAATAAACTTATTCTTTAGAATCAAGACATAAAAATTTAGTTTTGATAAATTTTTTGTATTTTTCTGAAATCTTTCAATTTTTAAAAGAATAGTGAAAACACTGCGTTATTGTTTACTACCGACTTTTTATTTAAATAATTATTTATTTTATTTAAATATATTTTAAGTAAAAATAGTAATATGATACCTATATAAGTTAAATGGAATTAATTGGAGTCATTTTATAATAAAATTAGATGTATAAAATTTTATTTAACTTTTTAACGTCTTTTACCCAGCTTCTAGGCACATTTGAAAATTTGCATAAAACATAGTTTTACCACTTCTATGAATTTAATTTCAAAAATCCAAGAGACACAGTTGAAATCAGTAAGTAAAATTTGGTCCAACAGGATGAAGATAAATTTTGGTTAATAGTAACTTTTGAATTTTATTTACCACGGTTTAAAGTAAATAGGATAATTAAAGGTACAAATGATATTATAATTACCCCAACACATGTCCTAATTCTTTTGGATAAGTGTATTTCGACCAAAATAAACCATAGGAATAAAATATGATATTCTTTGACCAACATAGATTAGATTAGGACATTTATTATTATTTTATTTAAAGAAAAGTTAAAAGTGTCAAATTCAAATCTTTATAACTAATACATTTTTAATATAGGTTTATCCATAAGATAAATTTGACTATAAATATTCATTATGGAGAAAAAATATTGCATACATACTGTTATTTTATTTATAATTTTAGATGTTAAATAATTTAATTTATTTATGACACTTTTATGATGCAGTAATTACCATATTAATGAATGATTAAAATAATTAACAT
The DNA here is from genome assembly GCA_963277665.1 of Viscum album. Lineage (NCBI taxonomy): Eukaryota > Viridiplantae > Streptophyta > Magnoliopsida > Santalales > Viscaceae > Viscum > Viscum album. The sequence goes on from OY728144.1 coordinate 202,453,454, forward strand.
TATAAATATCCCAATAAATATAAATTTAGAATTTTGATAAATTCCATTAATTTTCTAGGTTAATATTACATTATAGGGTTGATTAATTGAATATTTTTCGAAGTAATCATTCTGTAATGACTTTCACAAAAACAAAATGCCAAATAGTGTCAAAATGGACATAAATGAGTTTTTAAAAGAAATACTATATTATTAAATTAAATAATAGTCCTAAAAATATACGTTTCGGAAAAAGGACTATTATAATGATATATATGCCATTAATGAGACACTTGGGGTTCTCTAGTTATTTTATAGTATGTTTATTAATCATGTAATACAAAAATACAAGAAGACATTCTAAAAGTTAAACTATTAAACTAAGAGTTAAATCTAAAATATAAGGTTAAAATGGTAACCTAAACTTGTCTAAAACCAATTGGTTGAGAGTATTTAGATCCATAACAACCTAATACTGAAAATAAATTTATTTGGCGCCATTATAAACCGAAAATGATTTTATAATAAAATAATATTTTAATCTTTTCCTAAAGTGACCTTCACCTCTCTTATAAAAGGGTACTTCCCCTTCTCTCAAAATCACATCTCCAAAGCCATTTGGATTGGTCATAACCTACCTAAATCTCATACAATATTCCGTAAATTCATTCTATAGTCCTTCCCTTGAGAATAAATCCAACCTAAGGAGACCTTTTGTTCAAATCAAAAGGAAACACCCGAAGAAGATGTAATTATTTTATCACCTATTTCAAAGTTCTATTCTTCTTCCACTTTCTCTTTCTTTGTTATTTACACTCCAATATAATAACTCCATTACCTCCTATATACAATGATATTATTATAAATATGTTACAACCATATTCATTATTTTATCCATCCTATGAATGATAATGTCACCATGCGTGCGTACGTACGACTTACCATCTCCACGCCGTGGTGTAATTTGTTAATCAACACTATGTTATTTGGATGGATATAATGATGAGAAATATGTAGATAAATAATGAAAATAACATTATAATGTTTTTGTACAAATACTATACCATCCAATTCCACACCTTTTAATCATTAAGGAAATGATATCATCACTCGTGTGTATGTACAACTTACCGTCTCCACGACACGATGAGATTCATTTCCATATTCACCAATAAATGATAATTATAAAAAATATATATTATTAATTATTATATAATATATGAAATTATAATTATAATTTATATATATATATTTATGTGTGTGTGTATTTACATATATCTTATTCACTTAGTTCCGTTCAATACAATATGAAAACAGGAACAACATTTATGCATACGTACGGCCTACCATCTCCATAAACGGTGTCTTCCATTTCATATATATTTATATTATACATATTTAGATTCTAAATATAAATGATATATAAATAATGTTTTATATTCTAGATGTATTTAAATCATGATCTAAGTGATATGATCAAAAATAACATGTTAAAACACGTACGATAAAGAAAGCGATTATTACCTGAAATGTTAATTTAACATGGAAATTATTATTAAATGGGTATTAAAAAGACATAAATGAATCATGTATGATATCATAAATATTGATATGATTCTGGTATAATTTAATAACATATTATGGTCATTATAGATAAGGTTAAATGTACCCTCTACCTAAGGGAAGTACAAGGTAAGGGTTAATTCCTCAATCTCTTTATTATCTGATATTGTTTATGTGTAATTATTTTCTGAGAAATATTTATTATCCATGTCAATGTTTCATAACATACATTTCAAAAATTTTCTCTTATTTCACTCTTTAACAAAAACATCATTTAAAATGTTTTAAATATTCATTCTTTTAAATCTTTCCCATTAATGTCCTTGTTTTCAAAATGTTTTTAAGGATGTATTTATATGGACATGATTGTTTAAAATGTTAATTCCTTTCAAAAGTTTCAAAGTGGTATGGGACACATTGATTAAAAAAATCTATTTAAAATGACTTCCTCTATAAATTGTGATACTTTTAAATGAATTAATGAAAAAGGGGTATTTCTATCAAATCATTATACTGATCATTTTCAACTATGTCAACATCCTTTACTGGATTATTCTTGATTGAGTTGGATTTATTATAATACATTCTTCCATATTTTATTGAATAAATTATGATATTTTTTACAACGGATGTTCTATTTTTATACCATTCATGTTTTACAGTTATTGTATTGACATTTCATATTCTAGTTTTAATACAGATGTTTATGTTATGTTTCAACACTTTCAAATGAGGAAAGTAGTAGACTTAGTAAGTGACGGGTGCAGCCAGCTATAGCTCATCGATGCATCGGTAGGTCTCATGAGAAAAAATAGTGTCTTGGCACATGGCCATGACAAAAATCTTATTTTTATTCCTGGCACGAGTCCTTGACTATGTGGTAATGATGTCCGACATTAGGCATTCCCTCATTTTGTAATTAATTATTACATGTGATTATCTGACTAGTAGAATATACATGTTCATGTTTATATGGTAATGTTTTATTTATTTTCTCCAGATTATGTTCAAGTTTATGTTAAAAAGGATATTGTTTTTATTAAACATCTTGCCTTAATATTTTATTTCTTCCGCAAAATTATTTACCCTTACTGAGCATCTGAGCTCCAAACTTTCTTATGTTTTGTTTTTCCAGGATTCTAAGAAGTGTATAATTTTTGATATGTGGGATTATGCTAGGGGAAAAATGGCATTCTCAACGGATTATTTATGTTGGGTTTTATGTTTGAATGTGTAATGTAATTTTCAGGTATGTAATCTATTTTCTAATACTACTAAACTGATTAGTCTATCGAGACAGGATTCCTTGTAATCATACCAATGTATTAAAATAATGAACCAGCTCTAGGTAACTGGTGTCAAAGCATTACAAATAGAAAATGTTTACTTTTTGTTGACCATAGTTAAAAGTAAATCGGGTAATTAAAGGTAAAAATGATATTATAATTACCCTAACACATGTCATAATTCTATTCGATAAGTTTATTTCAACGAAAAAAACCTTTGTAATAAAATATGGTTATTTTGGTCTACTTGGATTAGATTAGGACATTTATTATTATTTTATTTAAAGAAGAGTTAAAAGTGTTAAATTCAATGTTTAATAACTCAACCATTTTCAATATAGGGTTATACATAAGATAAATTCCACTATAAATAATCATTATAAATTTAAAAATATTACATACATAATGGTATTTTATTTATAATTTTTAGAGATTAAATAATTAAATTTATTTATGACACAATGATGATGTAGTATTTACTATTTTAAAGAGAGATTAAAATAATTGATATTATATATATAATAACTGAAAATTGATACTTTTGATGCATTCCACGATTTTTCTAGGTTAATATGACATGTTAGGGTTTATTAAATGAATTGTTTTTAAAGTAATAATGTTTTAATGACTATCACAAAAACCAAATACTAAAAAGTGTCAAAATTGACATAAATGAGTTTCTAAAACAATACTATTATATTAAATGATAAAATACACCTAAAAATCTATGGTTCATCGAAATGGCTTAGATAAGATTATATATGTTAATAATTAACCAAATGGGGTTCTCTTGTCTTTTTATAGTATGTTTGTTAACCATTTATTATAATAATACAAGAGGACATTGTAAAAGTTTAACTATTTAACAAAGTGTTAAATATAAAAGATAGGGTTAATATGGTGACCTAAATTGTCTAACACCTACTGGTTGAGATGATTTCGACTCATACCTGCTTTAGTTTTGAAATAAATCAATTTTGAGCCATTATAAACCGAAAATAATTATATAATAAAATAATATTTCAAACATTTTCTAAAGTGACCCTCACCTCTTTTATAAATGGGTACTTCCCCTTCTCTAAAAATCACACCTCCAAAGACATTTGTCTTGGAAAAACCCTTCCCAAATCTACTCTCAACATCACTGTCTTCAACCTAGAGGCTTTCCCTTGAGAATAAATCCAACCTATGGATCCCTTTTGTTCAAATAAAAAATAAACACCCAATGAAGATGTAATTATTTTATTACCTATTTAAAAGTTCGTTTCATCTTCCACTTTCTCTTTCTTCGTTATTTCCATAATAAAATAGTAAATCTAGTAAATTATACAGACTATAATGTTATTATAAATATGGTACAACCATATTCATTATTCTATCTATCCTATGAATGATAATGTCACCATGTATGTGTGCATATGGCTTACCGTCTCCATGTCGTGGTGAAATTTGTTATTCAACACTATGTTTTTTGGATGGATATAATGAAGAGTAATATGTATATAAATAATTATAATAACGTTAAAATTTCTCTGTAAAATTAATTTATCATCCAAGTCCACACCTTTTAATCATCAAGTAAATGATATCGCCGCTCGTGTGTACGCACGACTTACCATCTCCATGACACGATGAGATTCATTTCCACATTCACCATTCAACGATGATTATAAAAACAATTATTAATACATATGTAATATATGACATAATAATTATTCTGGATATATATGTGTTTGTGTGTGTGTGCGCGCGCATGCGTGCCTGTGTGTGTACTTACATATATCTTATTCACTTACTCTCGTTCAAAACGATATGAAAACATAAACAACATTTATGCGTACATAAGGCCTACCATCTCCATAAATGGAGTTTTCCATTTCCTATATCTATATATTATATATATTTATATTCTAAATATATATTTTTTGTAAATCATGTTTTATATTATGAATGTATTTAAATCCTAATCTAAATGATACAATCACAAATAAAAAGTTAAAACATGTACGATAAAGAAAGTGATTATTACCCGAAATGATAATTTAACATGGAAATAATTATTAAATGGATATTATAATGTCATAAATGAATCATATATGATATAATAAATGTGAATATGGTTCTGGTATAAATTAATAACTTACTATGGTCATTATATAGAAGGTCAAACGTACTCTCGGCCAAATGAAAGTGCAAGGTAATGCTTAATTCTTCAATATCATTATTATCCGAAATTGTTTATGTGTATGTATTTTCTAGGAAATATATATTATCCTTGTCCATGTTTCATAAAATACAATTAAAATTTATTATTTTAAGGGACTCTTTAACTAAAAAATCCTTTTAAAATGTTTTGAATAGTTATTCTTCTAAATCATTCTCATTATTGTCCATGTTTTTAAAATGGTTTTAAGGATTTATTTATATGGACCTGATTGTTTTAAAATGTTAATTATTTTATAAAGTTTCAAAGTCATGTGGGACACATTGATTCAAAAATATATTTTAAATGACTTCCTTTATAAATGTGTGACTTTTAAATGATCTCACAGAAAGGGATATTCCTCTCAACAAATTTTACTGATCATTTTCAACTATGTCAACATCTGTTACTGGATAATATTCTTGATTAAGGTTGATTTATTAAAATAAAATCTTCCATATTGTATTGAATGTGTTAATATATCTTTGAATTTGGATGTCCTATTTTTATACCCTTCGTGGTTTATGGTTGAAGTATTCGTATTTCACATGTTAGTTTTAATATAAATGTTTATGTCATGTTTCAACATTTTCATATGAGGAATGTAGTGGACTTATTAAGTGATGGGTGGAGCCCTCTATGGCTCCTCGATGCATCGGTAGGTCTCATGAGACAAGCTAGTGTCTTCGCACAAGGCATTGACAAAAATTTTATTTTTAGTCATGGCATGAGGCAATGAATATGTGGTAATGATGTCTGGTGTTAGGAATTCCCTCATTATGAAATTAATTATTACATGTGATTATTCGACTAGTAGAATATTCATGTGCATTTTATACGGTAATGTTTGATTTATTTTCTCAATATTATGTTCAATTTTATGTTTAAAAGGGTGTTTTTTATTACACATATTTCATTAAAAGTTTATAGATTCCACTAAATTATTTACCCTAATCGAGAATCTGAGTTCACCCCTTTATTATGTTTTGTTTTCCCAGGATTCCAAGAAGTATATTATGTTTGATATGTAGGGTTAAGCTATGGGAATAATGGCATTCTCAGTGGATTATTTATGTTGTGTTTTATGTTTGAATGTGCAATGTAACATTCATGTATGTAATCTTTTTTCCAAGACTACTAAATTGATCGGTCCTTTGGGACATGATTCCATGTAATCATGCCAATGTATTAAATCAATTCACCAACTCTGGGCTTCTGGGGTCGGGGCATTATAGATAGTACCAAGAGTGTCTAAATTCCACTTACACATGATGAGGTTTAAAATGATGTGAATCATGCAACCAACATTTAAGGCTTGATGGGGTAAGCGTGATGATGGAGGATAACTATTTATCATGTTTGAAACACATCATCCATATCATGTGACCTGAAATGGGAACAACAATTGAGCTTTAACCACTAAAAATATTCGAAACACAAGACATTTATCAATTTTGTTTTGAAACCCTTGAGGACGTTGGCCTGTAAAGGTTGGTGAGCCCTTTGGATGGGAATCCATACCATTTTGGGGTCCCTTTGAATGGGAAATATAATTATATCCCAAATGAAGCGGAACAAAAAGCCTTAAAATGATTGAAAGCATGTCCATGTAGAATCTGACACTCTAGGTTCTGAACTAGAGTACTCTTGGTCACATTGGTGAATCACCGAAGAGGGTCTAGGGGCCCAACTAAAGAGTAGACCACTTGAAAAGATGAGTGTAGGGAAAGGGAGAAAATGGCGATTAGGAGAGAGAGTTAGGTGGCGTTGTTGTTAAAAATCCAACATGAATTGGAACATAAGCCCATACCACACCACGTACCCCTCCCCTAGAAGTACTCAGGTCAAGAGACTAAATGATAAGGAGGTTTCTATGATATGGGGCTGGACCTGAAAACTAGATGTTTGGGAAATCCTAAATATCCCATAAGGATGGGAATCAAGACATATGTAGTAATGAAGAAGTATGTTGTGCATTTTAACGCCATACAATAAGGAAAAAATAGGGGAAAGGTACCCCAATGAGGGATGTGTACGACATGGTGAGTAGCCTAAGGTGAATGAGGGCATAAGCTCATACCACATCATAAAATTTCGAATGAACACCTATGCCAAGGGGCGGAAGAGGTTCATGGAACTGAAACAGGAAGTCTAAACCTGTTCACCGTTTAACGTCTTTCGGTGAGGATGATGGTTCTCTTAGTTTAAGGTCATAGGTCTAGGACCTTAGATGACTAGTTTAATGTCATATGCAAGGGACAACTGAGTGGAGAGTGAAAATCATCATGCCTGTGGAAAACCACGAAATCAAAACAAAGATAGATAATAACAATTGAACATGTTTTCAATACAGTATTTGTATTTATGTGGCTGTAGTTCGGGGAAAACAATTGAGTTTCGACCATTGACCACATTCTCAACACAAGAATTGTATCAATTTTTCGCTTGAAATCCTCGATGATGTTGGCCTGAAATGGTAGTATATCCCTTGGGCCAAGAATCTACGTTGTTCGGGGGTCCTTTTGGACATAAAAGATGATGGAAACCAAAATTATGGGACGCACGAAGCATGGCAGGGCCTGTGCTTATAGAAAGGATTATAGATGAACGAGGGATGTCTCAAGGGGATATGTGTGAAGAGGAATAATAGCCCAATGTGAATGAGGATGTGATTCCATACCACACCACACAATCCTAGATGAGAACTTTGGATAGAGTACCAAAAGGGTCAAATGGCCTAAGGCTACGAGTCATGGCCAACTATAGCCATATGACCCCTCATGCGGATATTGACCTACCACATCTCTTAATCCCTCATGAGAAATTCTTAGTGTGGGAAATAAGGAGTAGGACCAGGCTCTCCCCATCATATTGTGGCACAAAAACTAGACTCTCACTCCTGCCCAAGGAAGACTGATGCTTGAAGAGATAGGGGGCAGAATGAACCACTACAATAAATATTTGGGACATATGGGGGGTGGTGAAAATGAAAAATGATAGCTATTGACTTGGTTTGAAACAAAATATCCTTATTGTATGACCTGAAATGGGAACAAAAATTGAGCAACAACCACAGGCCATATTTGCAACGTGGGACTTATATCAACTTTTCATTCGAGGTTCTTGAGGGAATTGGCCTGAAATGATATGAGATCCCTTAGGATAAGTATCCATACCATTTGGGAGACCTTTTGGATGTGAAAGGGGACAGATTCCCAAGTACATGGAGTGTGTGAAGCATAAATGTGCCCATGCAATTTAATGTCAAACAGGACAGTGAATGAGGTGGAGATATCTAGGGAAGGGGATATATGGCGAGGTCCTGATGAATCTGATGTAAAGGAGGAAAAAGCCGATACAACACCATGTTTCTGACACAAGGGGAGATTTGGATGTCGGGACTAGGCCAATAGACAAAATATCATGGCATTACTATGTATCCCATAAGGATGGGAATTAATCCATTCGTAGTTTTTGAAGGCCATACAGTTTAGAATCATGCGATGAAGACATGGGAGAATAAAAGAACGATGAGGGTAGAACATGGTGTGATCATCGTAATCCCGACATGAGTGGGGACCCAAAGAAGCCTACACTACACCATGTATGATCCTCTAGGAAAACTACACCCAGGTGGGGTTGTCAAAGAAAAGAGTTTGGGGGACGGACTCAAGAAGAGGTGTATGAGTGTTCCTACATATCCCATGAGGATGAGAATCAAGCCATACGTAGTTCTTTTAGTTTAACATATTCCAGAACAATATACAGTTTAATGCCATGCATGACATAACAATTTAAGGTCTTGTAAGACTGGGTATTTTTAACGTCCTACGGGATGACATAAAATTTAATGTCATACAGGACATAATAGATTAAGCTCATGTAGGACCCGACATTTTCTGTTCATGTAGGACTGCATTTTCTTAGGGAAAGTATTTCATGAGAAACTTGGAATTGGTGGGAGGAGTTATATGCTCATTATCCATGGTAACCAAGGAATACGTTTTATTCGGGTAAACCATATGAATGATGTAAGATCCTTACCATTTGGCATCCAATTTTGATGACCTCCATCAAGGTATCATTGGTTTCATTAGGTCCAACACCATGTCATCTTGCAAGAAAGATTAGAGGAAAACTTTCTTGTTCAAAGCTCTAGCTATCTCGTTTTGATTCCTTTCCAAATTTTCCAAGGCATGGAGCCTGTTATCCTCATGTGCATCCAATTCAGCTAGACAGATTCTATATAATTTATCTGGTGCTTACTAATCATATAAAGCTATGCACAATGAAGGAAACAGAATCTCGATGGGCCGAACTGCCTCTGTTCTGTAAACCAGGGAGTATGGGGTCACCTGTGTGGAATTGTGGGTCATCGTCCGATAAGCCCAAAGGGCGTTGGGGAGATTTTCTGGCCAACTATTCTTCTTCGGGAAAATCATTTTTACAAAATGTTAGATAGGGTTTTTTTGAACACATCAATTTGTCTATTTTCCTGCATGTGATAGCGGGAGGTGTGGTTATATTGGATGTTGTACTTGTCGTACAATTTCTTCAACTCGGATTCCTAGAAGTTGGTGCGATTATCATTAAGGACGGTGTCAGGGACTCCAAACCGGTAGATGATATTAGATCTTACAATGTCATAGATAGAATGAGACTTGACCTCCTTGCGTGGAACTACTTCTTCCCACTCGGAAAAGAAATCCATAGCGGTCAGGATGAAGCTGCATTGGCGAGCTATCATTAGTGGATATGTCCCCATGACATTGAGTCTGCAGACCACAAAGGGCCAAGAATACTTGGTGGTCTGGAGAGGCTCTATAGACCGATTCACAAATATGGCATGAATTTGAAAATTATGGCACCATTTGGAAAAATTGATGCAGTCACAGACCATGGAGGGACAAAAATACCCTAGTCTTTGGATCTTGTGAGATAGTTTCGGCCCGGTCTGACGAGCCCTACAGGAACCAGCGTGAACCTCTTACATGACTTGAGAAATCTCAACTCGTTGAATGCAATAGAGTAAAATCCCATCAAACTCGTAATTTTAGATAATAGTCTCGAGACCAGGACCACTATAGAGGGTAAACTATAATGTGCAGTGTCTGATTCTCTTGCACATGGCTCGATCGTCCAGGTTGTTTCCATTTTGGAGGTACTCGACAAAATAGGTTCTTCAGTCGAGCATCACTTCAATCACTACATCTGGGGGACCTTGGGGTTCTGACATGGAGGCGCCAGTGGTAAGGTGGATTACCTATGCGATGTCATCATTATCTGGAGTGATGGGTGCAATGACTATCTTACGCACCATGTGGATAATCAAATCATCATGTTCAGGCTCTGCAAGTGATGTAGCTAGGCTGGCCAAAGAGTCAACTAAACTGTTCTGGGATCGAGGGTCAAGAGTAACTTCTGGTCGAGATAGAAACTGGGCTATCACCTGGAGGGTGCATTCCAATAGTAGTAAGACCTCTGGATTCTTGAAGACATATTCATCGTTGATCTTCTTTATGACTAGTTCGGAGTCCCCTTTCAATTCAAGTGGGGAATGTCAATCTCAAGGGCCAACATGAGGCCAATAATGAGATCCTGGTATTCCGCCACATTGTTGGTGCAGCTTTATGATAGCAGGAATGAATACGGCATGATGACTTGTGCTGGAGTGATAAAGAAAACACCCAGGCATACTCCGTTGAGCTTGGGGTCATTGAGCCTTTTTCCGCTAGTGCTCCAAGAGGCACCCTCAAAGTGAATTTTTCTGCAGGGAATGTCATGTTCTACTGAGATGATTGCCTCATCAAAAAAATCAAGATCTAGGGACTAGTCCGCAAGAGCTGGATGATCGGCAAGGAAATCTGCCAATGCTTTCCCCTTTATAGTCTTCTAAGGAACAAACATGATGTTGAACTGGTTGAGAATCACTACCCACTAAGCTAGATGGCCTGTCATCATGGGGCGGTTCGTGATGTACTTTAGAGGATCTAGTCATGACACTAGCTGTACCTCGTGGGGTTTCATGTAATGTCTCAATTTCTGTACTATGAATACCAGTGCAAGGCAGCTCTTCTTTATAATGGAGTATCTAGTCTCTACATTAAAGAGCATGTTGCTGAGGTAGGAGAGATTGTTCCTTGTTCCCTCGTTAGTCTACTGGGTGATAAGGGCGCCATGAGATCGTTCTAGTGTGGTCACATAAAGGACCAGTGTATTTCTAAAGATATGTGGCATTAGGAATGGAGGTTGGAGTAGATACTAGTTGATTTCCTCAAAATTAGTCTGACATTCTTTATCCCACTAATAAATATTCTTTTCTCCATGAGCTAAGAAAGGGTCTTACACTTTCCAGCCAAATTCGTGATGAATCGGCTTATTCAGGCTATGTGTCCTTGGAAACTGCGCAGCTCTCAGATATTTCTTGGGGAAGGCATATGGCTGATGTCCTTGATCTTCTCCAAGTCGATATCAATTCCCCAATATCTAACAACGAAGCCAAGAAACCTTCCAAAGGTGACCCCGATGGCACACTTCAATGGATTCATATTCAGGTGGAGAGAACAGAGGAATCATAACACTTTCTTAAGATCTTTGATATGGTCCTGATGCTAGTGATATTTGACCACCAGATCATCCACGTATCATTCCATAAGAGTCTTTATGATCATCTTAAATATGAGATTCATAGCTCGCTTATAGTTGGCACCTGTATTTTGAAACCAAAGGGTATGACTTGGTAATAGAAAGTTACTTGTGGTTCCCTAAAAGTCATATAATCCTCATCCTCAAGGTCTATTCAGATCTGATTATACCCAGAATATCCATCCATGAAAGAGAGGGCATAGAACCCAGCCGCATCGTCGATCAACAATTCTATCACAGTAGGGGGAAAACATTCTTCAAACAGTGATGGTTGATATATCGGAAGTCGATGCAGACTCTAATAAGTATATTCTTATTTCTGACTAGCGCAATGTTAGCTATCCATCTAGGGTACTGGACCTATTTAATTAAATTTTATTTGATGGGATTATTATATTTGGCCTCGACCATGGCACCGTGGGAAGGGTTCATCTTTTTGGGAGGTTGCTTAAACCCACGGTGATTTTCTGGGAGACCGAGGCAGTGGATGACTACCTGGGGATCTGGCCCCTACATCTCATTATAGCTCCAGAAAAATACATCATGGTGTTGTTTGAGGAGGTCCATGCACAACTTTTGCTCTTCAAGAGGCATTGCGGAACTGATCATTGTGGATTTCGGATCTTCCTCGATACCAAGGTACACCTGTAAAAAATAATCAACAATGGTGGATATTTCGTCTTCAAAGGTGGGAGGAGCATCCTATTAATCATCATCATTAATTATTGAGGAGGGATACTCTATTGTAGAAGTTTCCTCTGAGTCAACATATTCTGATGGGAGGTTGGTACCAGCCTAAGCGGTAGTGGACAATACATTGGGGGACTCCAATGCATCCAAAACCATAGTGATGAAGGCTGTCAATTTGATCCCATCTGGTATTCTTCCCATGGGGCCACGCATGATGATATCGATGAAATACTGGAACGTTGGCTTGAGAGAGTTTCTCCCTACCTAGAGAAACAAGCAAGTATGACTTATTTATGTCGCCATTGGGTGGAAATCCTAATACCTTATAGGAGTAGGTGGCTCTAGGATCACCCGTGCCTGATTCATGTAGGAGTATGAGGTGATCTTCTGATGTATCATAGACTTGGTAATGTGATCACCCCTCATTCCATAAACAAAAAATCATTGTCCCATGTCCGGGTTTGTGGCCTCCAATCGGTGGATTTGAAAGATGCAGGAATCATCTAGATCTTTCCACTGGTCTGTCGTAGCCGGAGCATGCTCAAACTCATTAGCCTGAATCTTCTTTCCCTTGTTCTTGTAATAGTTAGCATCCAGATAGTTGTATTCATAAGAGGAAAAGGTATATGCTCCAACATGAAGTATTCCCACTCAACCATTAAGGAAGTACTTGAGGCATTAGTGATACAATGAAGAAACCTCCGCATGCAGGTGGAGTAAGGGCCTACCAAAAAACGTATTGTAGGCAGTGTCTTGAGATACAACCATGAACTCGGTGCTGGAAACTAGGCCACTGAACTGGGTTTTCAGGTGGATCTTGCTGACCGATGTCTATTTTTTCCTATCATAACCTTTAATTTTCAGGTCAGAGGGACTCAGATCATCCTCGGACAACCCCAGTTTTCACAGTGTCTGAGTCAGGATTAGTATGATCCTAGATCCTATGTCAACAGGACAATAATGAACCTCCACACCATTAAAATGGTCAGTGATGTATAGTGGGAAGGTGTGCCTCGGTATGGGAGAGCCTTCATCTTCTCCTAAGAATGAGATAATGGCCTGAAATTCAGCATGCTCAACTGCATCATTATGAAAGGCTTCTACTGCTATTACCTCCATCTCAAACTAGAGGCAGCTTCTTAAAGCCTCGACAAGGGCTTCATGGATATATACTGATAGGCGATGTGCCTAAAGGATAGAGAGCCCTGCTGGAATGATGGAAAGAATATTGAGAAATTATACTTCCATTCCAGGAATGGGCTTCTACTTATAAGAGGCTGCTTTGTAACAGGAGGAATGGCAGGCCCTGCTGGCTGGACCGACTGCTGATTGGTGCGGGGAATATCCAACTGTTCACTAGTCAATGTTTGTGGAGTAACTACTAGATGAGGTGCAGATGACTGAGACCGGTCCGTAGCAGAGCGCAACTGATCATGGTGCAGTCAAGTTGTATCTTCTTGATCAACAACACAAATAGGTGTGAAGGCAGATCCGATGACACCATATGAGAAGGTTGGGCATGATGGACTATACGCTGGGCCTGGTGTCTGGTTTCAGTGGCATGCACAGCCTGGGTGGAAGTGAAGACTAAGGTACTTCGACGAACCATATTTTCATGGCTCCATCGATATTGGCGACAATTGTGAATATTGGGAGGATCCGCATGGCGATCCTCTCCTTCAGAAATTATGTAGGGGTTTAATTTCTCTACAGTGTAAATAGAGGAATACCCTTAACTGTCACTTAAAGAGTCATCCACTACATGATGGATTCTGGGAGGAATCTACATCTCTGGGGTCATAAAATCTACAAGAGTATGGGATGACTATGGAATCAGTGGGGGAATTTTTTTTACCTTGCGTCGTTGATTCTTTCTCTTCTAGGAAGAGGAAGACCGAGCTGCTGATGCAAAGGTACTCGCCATAGATGAAGTGACATCTTATGAAGGTTCAGGATGATTAAATGCAAATGAATAATACCATGGTCATGGGTGACCATTTTTCGAGCCATCCAGTCCTCGTACTTCGAGGATCCATGGTCATAAATCTGATGCCACTCGCCTTCATTGTCACTGCTGCTATCGGGCTTCATGAACACACATGCCACATGTGCCGGAGCTGAGCATAACCTTACTATGTTGTTATTGAACTGGTCTTGGAGACAATCCTAAAACACATAGCACTATTTGTGGGTGTGCCCAGGATATGGTGATAGGGGAAGTAGTTGTGGAGATCAATGAGAATTGCCTCTTCTAGCCTCCTGCATTCAAGAACACACACAATCCCCTATTATAAAGCACTTCAAAAATAGCAGGGACCCTAGCCACATTAAATTAGTAGGTCTAGTTTCTACTGTCTATTAAGGGGGCCCTAAGAGTATGACCCTGACAAGGGGATGGAGGATCCAATCAAGGAGGTGGGACTTGGTTATATTACATGGGTGATTGTGGCACGTTTCATGGGGGAACCTACCAGTTCTGAGGTGGGCGCTGCTAGACCGAAGGCTGCACCTAAGGTGGAGGGCCTATACAAGGTTGTGGAGGTGGCTCCACTAGTATCAAATATATTTTCCTAGGGGCCCCTATCTGTGCCACCACAGTGGGCTCAGCCTTAGCAGCCCTTCTTGCGGGAATCGTAGGAGGTAACAGGCTTGCCATCTTGGACTACTGTAAGGCTTCCTCTAGGCACTGGGCCTTATCAGAGAAGTCTCAAATTCACCTGAGGTAGTTTTGGGTGATCAAAGAGGGGGAATATTCTTTCTTGACATTCCGCACACACATTGTCTAAAGTTGTTCCTGAGTCAGTGGCATGTCAAGAGAGTATGTGAGCACTTTCCACCGAGAGACAATGTCCGCGACACGCTCGTCGGGCCTCTGTTTGCACTTGAAGAGGTATGCAATTCTCATCTTTTGGGTAGTGGAACTAAACTAGTAATGAAATTTCCTACAATGAACTTCCCAGCCAGCTACTGATCTGATGGGTAACTGGTTGTACCAGACAAATTCAGGTCCTTCCAATGTCTGTATGAAGTATTGGAGTTTGGAGGCCGCCTGCTACACCAAAGTTCCCAACATGGGTTTAGACCTTGAAATGAAGTGGGCCTGAAGGTGCTATGGGTCACCCTTCCCATTAAAGGGATAGTAGGTAGGATTTCTGAAACCTGTGGTTTCTGGAATATTATCCACCCACGCCGGATATGTCTTTCCATCAGGTGGGATGGCTACCAGTTACGTTTCCAACACCTCGAGGAGGGAAATGAGTGCAGTCGTGGGATCATCTGGGATGGGGTTCTTGTATTGACGGGGATTCATGACCACAAGTGTGTTGGTGCATTCTTCAACATGATAATAAGGCCCAATGGCTCATGGACCGGTTGTTGCGATGGCACCGGAGGAGCTGGGGGAATCCGAGATGGGTCCAAGGGATTGTCTGGCTAGTCCGGTGGATTTGGCGACACATATCGCACAATCTTACTGTATCTTCCAGCCTCAACCCTGTCTGTGTGGGTATAATGGTCAGTGTCACCTAGAAGAAATTTTCTAGGGGATGATTTGTGCCAACCCCTAATTCCCCTACTGAGGATCAACGTAGGTTGACCGTCTCTCTACGACACACTCTGCAAAGAGGTCATTGAACATCTTCTTATGCACCATGAGCTGTTGACTCAATGTGGATTTCTCCGAATAGTCCTCCATATTTTTTACTAATCTAGATAGGTAGGATGATTTGATGGATCCAAGGTACCCCTTAAAATTGAGGAGATTTTGTCTGAGGGCCAATGCATCAGTGCTTGCGGGAAGACCTAGTAGATTTGTCTACTGAAAAGTAACTCTTCCAAATAGGTCCAAAAGTTGTGGCACTCCCATGGGGGGGTATGTTTTCCCCAAAGAGTTTTGTTTCTTTTAGGTCCTCCAATAAATCGTCTATGTTAACTACGACTCTTCCTGGAGGCATATCCTCGATTTCACCTGGACTGTTAGGCTGGGGCCGGATGGAACTAAAGTGGAGGGCAGCATACTGCCCCAATCCATGGACATGCACATGGGGGTAGCCTCCCTGATAATCATGAGGGGAACTTTATAGATCTGGATGCATCGTTGTTGGAGGGTCTTATGGTGACTTGGTGACTCAGGGCACTAGGCCATGGGGAGTGCAGCCATATCAACCAGACGACATTCTTAGACAATGTCTTTGAAGTGTGACCAAATCTTAGGGTAGGCCACTATTCGATGATAAAGACGGAAATGCTCCGCCAATAGGGTATGGAGAAAGCATCGAACTTCTTTCTGGGTGAGAGATTTTGGTGTATATAACTTTGGTACTGATACAGGCCAAAACATCTCCTTGAAATGGTCTACCACCAGAATGTCCCAAAACCTCATCAGCCTGGATTCAGGGATTGGTCCTTCGTTGCCCCACTCATCATGTGGAGCCATCTAGGGAACCAGTAGCCGTAATGAAGTAGACCGCTAAGACGGTAGGTTGACCATTAGAGAATGCGGTGAGCGGGATCACAAACTGCCACATCTCGGGATATCCTCCGAAGAGTGTAGTGACATGGCCACCACATCACGATAAGACGAGATGGTGATCATAGTTCATGGCGCAGTGACTATAGCTGATGGCGGTGGACCATGGTGTTTCTTGTTCACCATTGGTCCCCAGAATAACTCTCTGTGATCTATAGTTGAGGTAGATAATGATCCTGGTGATAATAGTGGTGATTGCACAGCCAAACCCTGGTGAGACGCCAAATCTTCGACTTCCTGGATGTATCTATGGAGGGAGGGAGGGATCTGATGGACCTCGTATTCCAGAAGTATAAGGATAATGCGCCTTGTTAATACCTATACCCTTGACACATATGATCTATGTGAGGCTTCCATTGTTGAATCCTATTACACCTCAGAGTCTGAGAAGAAGACAAGTTTAATCTCAGTCTAAATCTTCCTGACATTCCTTTTATGGCGGAGATAACCTGCCCTCCTCCCTTATGATGGTTCTTCAGGAAAAGATAGATTTTTAGATCAGGGAGGTCCTTCAACCAAACTGGTGCTGGGATAGAGAGGGCTTACGCCTGAGTGAGCTGGGGTGCGAGGATCACCTGAGTAGATGTCGAAGGTAACACATGGAGGACCTC
Source organism: Viscum album (assembly GCA_963277665.1). Lineage (NCBI taxonomy): Eukaryota > Viridiplantae > Streptophyta > Magnoliopsida > Santalales > Viscaceae > Viscum > Viscum album. The sequence continues at coordinate 202,470,959 of OY728144.1, forward strand.
TATTTCCATTGGATGATGAGTAAAGATGATCTCCACGGGAAGTACTAGAGCGGGTAGGATCATGGGTGGGGGCTCCATGATTATTACCTATGGCATTGTTATTGTGGTGAGGGCCCTCATGCTGGTCAAGCCGAACATGGGTAGGACCTTCGTGTTGGGTGCTTATGAAGCGAGGATGGCCTTCACTTCTCTGATTGCTGGGTCGAGGGGGGACTTCACCAGCCTCTATAAGGACATGGTAAAGCCCCCAAAACTAGAGATTTTTGGGATGTGTAAAATCTCCATGTTGGAAGCTTGTGATCGATGGAACAACTCCATACCTGATGTCATGAGTGCGGAAGAGGCTTCCGTACTGATTTCCACTACTGTGGGGAGGACCCTCATTAGGATTGATGGTGGCTTGGGGTGGACCTCCATGTTGAGCATGGAAGCGGGGAGGACCCGCATTCTTAATGGTTGTGGTATGGGTAGGACCTCCATACTTGGTGTTGTTGTCACGGGTCGGTCTGTAGCAGGCACTCCCTGTGCTGACAACCAGGAGAGTCCACCCAGCCTTCTCGTGGGGTGGTTGGGGCCTCGATTCGAGTCTGGCATCTATATTCCACTACAAGGAATAGATAGGGAATTGTTGTTATATGTAGATGGCAGCATAATCCACGGTATTCATTGACGTTAACGTCCCTTAGCAGGCATCCACCTCAGCCTACTCTCGATGCTAGCGTCGGGTCAACCGGATTAGGGAGGGCAATGCATGCGCATAGCTTACATGATCCTTAGCTCGTGGGTCCGGCTGGCAGTGCTCGCATGATCTAGTGGGGGACCATGATGAGACATGGGTGATCGGCTTGATCCTCAAGGAGGCTTCCTACATACCTTTCCTTGGAAAGGATCAAATTCCATGTAGTTCATGATGGGGGATTGGTGAACAGACATAAAAGGGGTCGGAAACAGTGGAGGTGTTGGGATTGAACCTTGGGGAGGCTTCCTACGTACCTTTCCTTGGCAAGGATAAAAGTCCACATAGTTTGAAATGGTTGGGGTATTACACGCTAGGGCAGCCCGAAGATGATTCCATGGTTAATGATTACTCTAAGCCCATGTGAGTCATGCTTGGTGTGAGAAACTAGAGGCAGCAAAGACTTGACGATCCCGTCGAGAAAGATGCGTCGGTGGGAATTAGAGTGGTGCTTATGAAAGGAAGCTGCCCAAAAGGAAAAAGGGGATTAGGCATGGTTCACAGCCCATGGAGATAGATATTGGTACTTTTTCCAAGATGGAGTCCCAGGTGCCGACAAAGTTCAACAAGAGAGGTATTTGGCATGGAAGAGAGGAGGGTTCTGGTGCCCATCCCCCCAATGATCTTTTGCACCAAAGAAGAAAGGAGGGGGATAAGGGATACTGCCTCCCACAAGAAAGGCTAGGGGCATACAACAAGATAGTTTCCCTTCCACATGGACAGGAGATGCTCCAGCAAAGAGGATATCATTTCATGTGAGGAAGATATCACTCTTGTGGAGACAAGCGAGTGTAGACAATGTCTGAGATGAGGTGCCCCATGTAGAGTGTGCAGGGTGAGGTCACAATTTAACATCATGTGTTGAGGATGATGGATCTTGGCAGTTTATCATTCTGTAGCTCGGATGAGGTGGGTTCACTCTACACCCCAAGGACATACATAACTGGTACACTTTAAGCTTTGGTGAAGGAAACGCACTAGAAATGCCATGGTTAGGGGGTGTCATGGAGAGATCCATTGAGGGCCCCATGTTAGAATTACTATGTGAAGAAGAAATAGTCGTTAGTGTGTCTGGGTGTTGCTAAGGAGAAGAAATGTTGGATAGGGCATATGCATGGATGCTTTCCGGGTGCCTCTAAGGAGAAAAAATGGTGGATGGGGATAATGCAAGGAAGCTTCCCAAGTGTTGATATGGAGTGGCAATGGTGAATGGGGCTTACGAAAGGAATCTTCATGTAATGTCTTCCTCATGTATGGCCATGAGGGAATCCCAACACACTGGTGGATTTAGGAATATAATTGAGGCCTACACCTATGCACCAGTGTACAAGAGGGATAATGCCAAGGGCATTAGAATCTGTCCAATCAAAGGGAGATGAAAAGTGTGAATCACATGCCTGAAATTCGGAACATGGTGAGCCTATCATGACAATGGAGTATCACTATTGGCCATGTTCGAAACATAGAATCCATATCGCATTAGCCAGAAATGGGGACAAACAAACGAGGTTCGACTATTGACCGTGTTTGAAACACATGACCTGACTCAAAGTGTCTCCAGAAGTATTTCGGGGCGTTGGCCCAGAATGGTTGGTGAGCTGAGGCAGTATGATACCAGGCCATTAGGGGGTAACTTCAGACATGAAAGAGTATGAAGATCCAAATATGGGACACATGAAGCATGAGGTGGTGTGATGGAATGTTTTAACAGATTCAAACACTCTCGAAATTATTCTATTTTGATCATGGAATGGGGTATCTTATGCTTGTCACATAATGCATCTCTTAATTAGAGCAAAAGGCATCTTATCGTTGAATGATAGGGCATACTACAGTTTAAAGACATGTAGTGGGGACTGTTGGAATCTTATTATTGGTTCATAAGGAATCTCTTATTTGGAATAAAAGGCATCCTATGTTTGTCACACAGGGTGTACTATAATTTATAGTCATGTAGTGGGGACTATTGGAATCTTAAGCATAGCACATAAGGCATCTATTATTTGTAACAAGAGTCATACATTGTTTTTCACACAGGGTGTACTATAGTTTATAGTCTTGTAGTGGGGACTTTTGAAATCTTATACATGGCGCATAAGGAATTTATTATTTGGAACAAGAGGCATCCTATGTTTGTCACACAAGGTGTAATACAATTTACAGTCATATGGACAGAACTGTTAGGCATAATCCACCTAAGAATGGTTGTTGTTGGGACTTATGCAAGAGCGTCCCTTTCTCTGGATCAACCTGGTATAGTATTCAGGTGATAGGGTTTGGATGAGTTACTTGAGGAATGGTTCGACTCAAGGTACTCTGGGAATTGATGGTGAGAATCTCAACTCATGAAATAGGAAATGAATCAGGAAGAATTTTTCATCTCAAGGTATTCTATGGTGTGAATAAGAGTATATAAAATAATGGTATTCCATAGGTGGATGGTGGTAGAAGATAAGGGCATGATGGAAAATGTAGACCTCCCGACTTAGATGGTCAGGACCGCAGCCGAGCACTAATCCCCAGTGGGGGTGTGGGGGCATATCCCCCACGGTACAGACCAGCGGGCGCATGTCAATGTACTATTTTGCATAATATGGGCTATACACAGGATGGGATAAGCGCAAGATTGGACTGTGCAGCATATGTGCACAGAAGATTCGGCCCCTTGGTACTATTGCGCGCAAGATTTTTGTTTTGCGTGCAATATTGGGAGTTTTACGTGTAGGATTGGAATCTTCTGTGCACATGACTTAGGCATAAAATATATCTGGTGAGGATCAAACCACTTTGAGCCCACGTGAAAGAGGACCCATATGGGAGATTTTACAAAATATCTCACATGGAGGGTTCCATTATTCCGCGCAGGCACGAAAGAGGCGGTCTTACACAGAGCAGAATGGAAGATGACCTTCGAAGGCCTCTTCCAAGGGGAGGGGGGTTCACTTGTATTAATAGGTGAACCTGGGAGTGGTTGTGCATAAGATTCTGGGAGCAGAAGTGATCTTATGCGTACCCTATGGTGGGTACGCATGTAAAGGGGAATTTGACATCACATTGGGTGTGTAAGAATCTTGCGCACAGTTTCTAATCTTGCGTGCACATCTCAAAACTTGCGTGCACCATCCTTAGCCGTTTTTTGGGTGGCCTGGGAAAAATATGACATCTAATTGGGTGCGTAAAAGGTTTGCATGACCTGTTGTGCAGAAGAATTTTTTTGCACGCAAGATTCCATTTATGTGCACAAAACATCCATTCTTGCATGTAGGATTTAAATTCTTGCACCCAAAACCATACATTGCCCCCAAATCGTCCTGGATGTCCATTTCAAACAGCCTGACATTGAACGACCATAAATTATGATCCATAACTCCAATCGGGCTCTATGACCAGTCATATCGATGCTTTCTAAATGATCTACGCTACAAGATCATGTTCGGAAGAATTTAGTCAAATTACATGGATGAATTTTCCAGTGAGAATAGTAATAAGAATATTCCATGAATCAAAAGTATGATGTCCATAGTCATATATACATTTATTATAACATCAACCTCAATATTGGATGCCTTTTGTATTTTAAAATAACTTAGAGAAGAAATTGTATAGAATTTAACATAATAAAGATTTAATCATCGAGGTAGTTTACACCAAAATGTGATGTGAAGAGATGAAGTTGAGTGAATGTCATGTAGTCATCTCCAGAACAGATTAGGATCAAGAGATTGCCATAAAGGGAATATCCAAATCTTATATGTATATGAAAATCTCAATATTTTCGATATCTATCAAGTATTTGTTGATAATGGTATTATAATGAACATCATTCCTATAATGATGATCCACTAGGTGGGATATGTGGAAGCTAACTCAACTCCCATTAACAAGATGTTCTAAGGTTTTGATAAAAGTGAGAAAAAACCCTATGGGAAGTTCATGCTGAAAATATAATTCATAGATCCCATTTTTAAATTTGAATTAGTGGTTTTTTAATATGATATTAATTTTTAATTATTTTTTTGATGGCTATTAATTTATATTTATGCAACAGTTCCCTCTTCATATCAAAAAATAAAAAAATATTATAATGATGTAAAAATTTGACTGATTTATTATGATAGTACCACTTTTGAATCTCTGAGATATTAAAATAGTGATGTGAGGTAAAAAAGATAATGAATAACAGAAAATATGAAAGACACAATATAGATATCTTCCCTTAATTGTTATGAAGCCCCACTTATTTGACCTTATAATGTTGTAAAGTAATGTTTCATTATTTATATCCATCGTATTGATGTGATTAAAAAAAATTTAAGAAATTATTTGATCCTACATGCCAAATCAGATGTTCCCAAAATCAAATTATTCTCTTATGATGGAATGGCATATGAATTTATTGAATCCTCTCCATCTAAAAGAGTTAAAATTTTAGTATGAACCATTCACATAAAGGTTATCTTCAATCATCTCTATTAACATTATGGTTTAAAAAATAGTTAGTTAATTCCAATATAAATCTTTTATTGGGTGAAGATATAAAATTGATATATGATATATCGTATAGAAACTACCATATCTATTTACACGGTGTAAAATAGGTTGCCTAAATGTTCTCCCACATTTGATGAATAAAGTTCTAATAGAGATTTAGAAAATCCTATGATATTATACAGGGCTTAAGAGGTTAATCCATCTCGAATTCCTGACATTAATGATTGAAAATAGATTAAAGACATGTTTTCATCTTTTAAGGAATGTTTCTACAATACTATTTATGAGATCAAACAAGTGAATTTGGGTATATAAGAAGAATCATAACACACCTTAATGCCATGACCATGACCCATAAAAAGAAATAAAAATATACTATCTTAATTAAAAAAACTCATATTTCTTCCAATTGAGTTACACAAAAATTCTATAATTAGATTATAAATTTTTTATTACTCATTTTTACTAGATAATAACATTTTCTATAACCAAACTAGTGATAATAATACATATATCCCATAATTCTAATGTGGAAATTGAATAGGATAAGCTATTTTAAGATATTTTTTTCTATGAGGTTTTATAATACAAATGGTTAGATAACATTGTCCATGTTCAGAATAATAACGGTAAATCAATGTTTTGAATGATTTCCAGGATTTTAAATAATCAATATAAATTTGTTTACATCCATGAAAAAATAACTACCAATTGATGTAGTAGTTGGTTTTCGAGACCTATCATTCATGGACATGCATTTCTTATATAACAATATCCAAATGGTACCTAAAGAATAAAGAGAAACAAAATTCAAAGAACCTTAGTAAGTATTAAACCGTTGTATGATTCCCATTTCAGTAATGAATTATTAATCCCTGTATCATATAAAAATGTTCTGCATTTTAAAACATACCCATTAAATGACTATAGAATTATGTGTCCATAATCTGGTTATCAAGTCACATAAGTTCTGAAATTAGTATTACAGTGTAAAAGTTGTGTCTTCAAAAATATGATTAAAAAACCTAAATGTGAATTTATTAATATGAAAATTTTTGGTAACATCTGACAAATTTCTTCAATTAATGTTTTATCATTGTGTTATTGATGTTGATCTAATGAAAACCTAGGTGATAATTCAAATTCCACTCCTTGAAATATTAAATAATTTAGAGGAATCTAGAGATATCTTAATTACATTCGGTGTTTTGTTGTGAAATTTTCAAATAAAATTTTACCATTTTCAGTGTTGATAAAAAATATATGACATACTAATGGGGTGGATATTTTTAATGTTGATTTTATAGACTCAGAAACTAATTCTAAAATCATCCCATTCTAATGCCTCTCAAGCAAGGAATGAATCTCATTTTTTACATTTCAAATTCTAAATGATTCATTGGTGCTGTTATTTCACAAAAATTTAATATGAAAAAATAAAACATCCTTTAATTCCTTATTCATAAAATGTTTGTGGATGAAAATAGACATAAAACCACTAAAAAAATTATTTATCTAGAAACATTTCATTGCAGAGGATGCATAATTATTTACAACACCATGATGTTTACTTGATCTCCCATATTGATCCTTTAATGTATATACATGTGTATGCTTTGTTAATTGAATAATTATAATGATAGTCTATAATTTATAGAAATAACATATTCTCTTCCTCTTATAGAAGTAGAATGTGGGATATGAATTGAAACATTTTTTTTGGAGGTGCATCGATCCATAGAGAAATTGCCTCTAAATGTATATCTCCCTGATAGATAGGTTTTCATTATTAAGGAGACATCTCAAAAATTTTATATGTGATTTGATGGAACTTCACAATGTCCAACATATGATAATATAGAGGTTCCAAAATTCAACTATATATGTTTAGGGGTTGGATTTCATTCTCCGGTGAGGGAACCTTTCCAAACTCTTTAATTATTTTAGAAGGGTGAACCAACCAGAATGCAGAATACTATGATCTTATCACACAACAAGAATAGGATATCCAAATACCTATTTCCTAGCTGAATATCAATGGTAATTATAAATTGATGATCAAATAGGTCTATGGGGAGTATGTAACCAAGAAATAAGAATGAATGCCTTTACATAACCATACACGAGAATTAATATCTTGATTTCAATTAGAAATAGTGTTATCTCATATAATTAAATTGATGAATAATCAAAAAGAAACACTGGATAATATAGATATGAATCTCACCAATATTGATAAAGATTATATTATTATCTATATTACATGTTAGAGTAGAATCACTACTTTTATCAACAAATAGGAAAACCCTTTGATAAAATTGATGCAAATCTGATGTTGTTCAAGTAATCATATACAAAATATAGTCAAGAAAATAACAAGATTTATTCTATAATTTATTATCTCCAGAATGAATTTATTCATTAGGAACAGGATATGAAAAACAAAATTCATAAAAGCAAACAAATTGTATCATTTGTGATGACTTAAACACTCTAAGGATTATTAGTAATTGAGGTTCTAATGGGGTCCTTCGAAAGTGAATTGATGGATGAGAGATTGTATTTATTATGCAATAATTCCATTTTTACAAATGTTACATGCATTTAATAGGAACCATTATCTCTTATCCAATGATAAGACTCGTGTACTTTTCATTTTCATGATACAACATTGTGTGGAATTCAGCAAAATGTTTCATGCATATCCAGTGAATTCCAGTTTCATTAATCATCCTTAAGTGTTATTTCATATCTTAAAGGGATTATATCATTTTCCCTTATAATTAATAATTATCATGGGTCTATACACGTCAGAAACCACTAGCCAATTCAAGTTATCCATCACATCCACTGACATGTTTTCTAAATGGGGTGATGTTATATCCTTAAAATAGGTTTGAACAAAGGTTGAGATTGATTTTATGAATTCCAATATATTTTTTATATATATACTTCCTTACAATATTCTATTGAACATTAAAAATAACTTCTTTTTATATGATTTAAATAAGTTTTATTCAATGTAAAATATTCAATCTAACCATTCATCCTTCTATAAAATAGCTATAAATTAATAAATACATTAATTTTGTAAGACTATATTAAATATAATCCAAGATATGGTGGATATATATAAGAATATATTTCTCAAAAAGCATCTCAATGGTTTATGGTCTTAATAAACTACCACACAAAATCCTACATGATAAATCTAAAATTATTTACTATTTGAGATTGATGTTTTCCTTATTACCAAATTTTGGTTTCCATAACATTAAACAACTATTTATGGTCAATTGAATAAATAATTACAATCAAAAATTAGGTCAAAATAAATGGAAAAACTCTATGAGAAAATGTTTCGAGTCCCACATAACCTCATTGTTCATTAAAATCACAAAGCCTGTGTATTAAATAACAATACTTTCCTCAAATAATTTATATAATGATTATTTGTGTTGTAATTGAGTATTCCAACAATACTAGGGAATAAAAACCAAAAATTAATGTTGAAATGGGAAGGTCCATACATCTTATTTATGGTCTACTACAATATAGTTTACTTATTGATCACTACAAATGTAGAGAACATAATTACTCATACCAATAAATGGTTTCTCAAGTGGTAATTTTAATTAAAGGTTCACATTAAATCCAAAAGGTCCTAGAAACATGAACCTAAACTAAATTGAATATGTTTGAGACCACATAATGTTAATCTATGTTGTGCATAGTCTTTTCTGCAAAACCATAAACTATATAGTGTACGGTCCATATCACTTAAACATAAGAAAACTAGAGTAATCCATTTTTTCTGTTCTTAAACTATGTAATTTTCAATATGTAAGAGACAAATATATATCGGATGCCCATTTATTATGTGATTTGATGATAGAAATTCAAATTTACTAGAACTATGTATATATTGGTTGGTGTTACCACATGATATAAAATAATGTATAGATATCATATTATAGACCCTTCTATAGAATATATATTTTTATTCTTATTACCCATTCAAACAACCCAGTACATTAGTTGAGTTCTACTTTATTGGGCCCTCCCACATCACACCCTAACACTCTAATGTTCATTATTTCATATCAGGATCCTTTTAGCATTGAATTTAAAATAATTCAAATTAACAATTTATTATTTCATACATTATAGAATTTTTCCATTATTATTACTATGTATGTATTAATTATTGTTATCATATTACACATAAGGACACAAAAATATCTTATACTAGGACTATAAAAAATAATTTTTCATTAAATACTTTATTTTACCTTAGTGTTTAAGTAGTATTACCAACTATATCAAGTTTGATATCTTAACAACACACCATTGAACTCTCCATATCACACTTTGACATATCTATTCCTTTTGAATTAATATTAGGTTTCTCATTTAATAACAAATTTTAGAACTATCGGTTCCTTGATTCTCATTACTATAGTATATATTGTGATTCCTAAATTTCATATCCAAGGTAAAACCAGAACCCCCCCCCCCCCATTCATCCTATCAATCATTCAAACCATCCTTATGTATGTGCCTAGTAATTTATATTTTGCTCTATTTTATGGACTTATATTAAGATATAACATGATAAAATCAGGATCGTTTATCTTGGATATACTCACAATTTACCCTTTTCTTCAAATAATTAATTTAATTCTATCCTAGTGTATGAGTTCTCTAAGTTACATAAGGTTTCCTTCCATAAAACCAATTATAGGATAAAATATTCTTATCTATAATTATGTATGAATTGATTTCTATTATCATGGGATATATATTTATTCATAAATATTATTTTCATGTATCAACTGGAATCAATCTTTAACTACCATACCCTTCTTAGTGCATTGTGAAAACACCATTTAATTAGACTGGATTTAGATCATTCCAAATATATTTTAACACTTCACAAACATATTTCATAATTTATATATTGAATATTTGAATTATCATAATCCTTTCATGGATAGAGGTAACAAGTACATCTACTCTAATTGGACCCCCGTTTTCATGTTGATGGAAAATATACCACATATATGGTATTCATATACCTATCCAATTTCATATATTTATCCCAAGGAATGGATTTTCTAACACCACATCCATTGAATGTTTCATAGTGGAACTAGTCATTTATACACGGAAAGTGGTCATCCATAGTTGATTTATCTAGTAATAAAAATTTAAACCCTTCATTCAAACATGGTAAATGATTGTCTTAGCCTATCTATTATCATTCCATCATACTCAATTTGAATATCTCATGTAATGATATACATGATATAATATTAGTATGTTCGAACAATCAAAAGTGTGTTTCTAGATCTAATTCTTCCATTTTATTCATATACTATCTCCTCTAAGAAAACCAATATTTTTATTACTAGTTTTGGACTCTTCATTCATGTCAATTTAATAATGTTCATGCATGGAAAATAAGCCAATTCCACATATTTTAGTGTAAGTAATATATCCTTAAACAATGATAAACCTTTTTTAATGTCATGTGATATTAAACATTAGACACCCAAAATTCTTAAAGATGTAAAAAACTAAACTACAACTACAATTCCCCCATTTTATGGATTGATGTAAAACTATTTTGAATGTTATCCATGTCATGTATATTTTTCCCTATGTTTATATGAGAAACCTCCCATTTTATTTATAATTATTCACATTAAACCTCAATAACACTTAATCAATGATAAAAAAATATAATATAGACACCCAATTTTGGGTTAATTTTACATAGCATCAACTATGATAAAAATTGACTCAAGTGATTTTTGTGTTGATACCCTATAAAGGGATGCTTGAGAAAAAATTATGTCTTCACTCTATAATTTCCATATTTTTTACACATAAGAAAAATTAAGAGCACAAAATAAATTTAATAAAACACATTATACTAATATCTATCCATAAAAAAATTCATTTAATGATCATTTGGTCTACAAATATAGGAAGGATTGTGATTTATTTCAAAATAAGGGTTCTAATTTTGGATTATTTGCCATCTATAAAAGATCATAGCTGCTTTCACCTATGTTTTAATTCCAATTCACATCGGGTAAGATTTATTTACACTCATAAATAAGACCAATCATTGTATGATCTCTATAACCTTAAATTAGGATCTATATTTTTGTCAAAGATTTATAATGTTACACATCAGCCACATTTTTGTCAAAAATGTATCACCTAAAACGTAACACACCATATCTTTTTCCAACTTGAAAGACCTTAAACCATGACAATATGTAGACCCAAAGGATTTCATTCAATAAAATACAAAGATGGATTTATAAACAATATTAAAGTCTCTAATGAATATTAACAAACATTTCATGTCATGGTGAAAAGATAGAGTATAAAATTAAAGAGACAAATATTATGTAGATCAACACTTAACTCTTTCAAATGTGGATCGATACTCTCAAGTTATATAGATCTACACAAAATTATAGAACCTAAATATTACTCAAATATATTGGTTTATAAAATTATGAACATCCAAATGAGAGAAGGTTATACCTTATTTTTAGTCTCATAGTGCAGGACAAGGAAAACGAACTTGAATTATATCATGTAAATATTATATTGTTGATCAGTTGTAGTGGAAGGAACATCCTTAATTTGGATCACTTCCATAATTATTAAAAAATATTGGATAAAAACATAGATTGATGTGAAAAATAAAAATGAATAATGATAAATTGATTCTTTTAGTTACATCATTTTCTAATTAAAATACTCAACAACTTACTGAAATTCACTCCACCATGAAGTTTTAAGTTATATTTTTTTATATAATTATTCAACCCATGTTGTAAAACCCCTATATATTTTTCTATAATAATCATAAGATATTATATTATTTAATAATACTTCATTAACTATGGATAATGTTTGATGAATATGGATTTTATAGACTATACCTTCATTATCGCAAGCCTTATAGTCAGTTTCCTATACTGTATGATGTGATTTTTATGGAAGTATTTAATCCTAGTGCTCAATTAAAGGATCCAGAGCCTTTGGCACAATATTATATGATTCTAATGCCTTCATTTGTCTCTATTTCAATGACTAAATCCTTGATATATTCATGTATTGTGGGGAACAAAATCCACCATTTACTAAGGTAATGAACATTTATTAGATTTTATGAAACTAGTCACCCAATTTAGAAAATGAGATTTGAGTTATAAAATTACAAAAAACACAAAACAAACCATCATCACATTCATGTTTAATTATAGCATTATTTGGTTCTGAATCCAAATTTATTATAGGACATATTATATATTCAAGTACTAGATCACTTAAGAGGAATTCAATTTTGTAATGTTTTGCGAAATCCAAAATTTATGTAGTTACGTGATAGGACATTCACGTATAAATTCCCCTATAAATTTTTGTTATAATAGAATGAAAGTTTTAACTCATTACCCTTCTATAATTCATGGTGTAATTACTATAACTAATTATAAATAAATATTTCAATTCATAGATATGAAAATTAATAAATAATTTTATGGATAGTCACCGTTACCTATTACAAAGTTATCCTCTTCCACCATTATGGTATCATAAAATGGATCATTTAGGAAATATTCATGAGTTTCATATCTCCTAGGATCCTCAAAGAACACTCTTGGTTTGTCAGGAAATTATTCTTTTGATACAAGATAAAAAACAATATGATATTCCACATATATAGGCTTTGGAGTTATGACCCACATTGATGAATAAGTCTATATATAATTTTTAGAAATATATATTTATGATTAGTATCGAGATAAAACCATATATGGTTAAAATAATAAATAATAGAAAAAAATCTAGAGAAAACTCATATAGTTCAAAAGTAAGAATAAAATCTTGAAACTCTTCTACTTTCATTTGAAAATCCTTTATTGTACTTTAAGTACTTAGGTTTTTTAAATGATATTTCTTTATAGATAATTTTTTATATTATATTATATTATACACATAAAAAATAGGGGAACCAAAATAGAATTATCTCATTTATAATGATCATGAATTATTCATCTATGGAAACAATTAAAATGATAAACATTAAAACTAGAGAAAAGTATAAAATAGAAAAGATGAAATGGGAAAATATGGATCACCTAAATCTGTTAGAATATTATCCCCTTAATTCAATAATATAGAAATGAATAAAATAGTTGTAAACAAATAAAAATATTAGATATTTAAAATATATATTCTTGGGAGAAATTTTATTGGATATTGAGTGAAATAATATTGTCGTACTTATAGGGTATAATAGAAATGTGACCATTTGGATTCAACCATTATATGAAAATTCATCAAATATGATTGTTGGTAAATATAACTATTTTTAAATTTAACTATTGGAAACTATACCCATTAGTGATAATTTTACATTAATAATTAGTGTCTATTATTAGTAATGATAATGGATCATTGATGCATGAAGGAGAAATTATGTCCTCAACTAGTAGAGTTGCGGCATTTGAATCTCATTTTTCAAAAATTGTGAGGGTGGTAGCGTCACTAGGGATCACCCCTGACCAATACAAAGCATATATTTAATAAAGGAAGCTTGAGTTAATGTTCCCATGGGGGAATTTTGAGTTAGTGGAGTTGAACACTTGATTAATGTTAGTTAATCGACCCCATGAAAGTACCACCATTGCACACATTACCATTAGGGTATATGTGGGTGTTATAAGGGGTTGCATGTCTATGATTTAGTAACATAATGTGTAATTTATTTGTATAAATATAATTTTTAATTCATTAATTCCATTTTAATTATAGTTTTTACTAATAGAATTTATGTTTAATTGAAACAAATTTGATAAATTGATTTTTGGACATAAATAAAACATAAATGTATTTTTTTAAAGATATACATTTTTAGAATAATCTATGTTATTTTAAAATATAAATTTTTCAAATAACAATTATTTTTAAATACTCTTATTTATATATAATAGATAAAATAATGTTATAATGTTCTAGTAATATTTTTAAGTGTCATAAATTTGACTGTGTCTTAAAATTTTCTTTTTTCCATAAATAAGAAATTTTGATTTAAAATTTAATTTTCTCATATATAGATAATTATTATGAAAAAATAAAAAATATTCAAAATTGGATCATTTATATTAGGTTATGGTGAATTTATGAGAATTTTTATAAATACATTATTTTTCAGTGAATAGTAAAACTATAGTTTTTGGTTTTCAGCATGTCTTGTGACTTCATATTTTTTTCATAAAAATTTAATAATATATTAGAAACAATCCATCACCTAAAATATTTTATTTTATTTAGATTAATTATTTTTATTTATTTTTATCAACTTCCAAAACTATAAGTGACTTTTAAAAGTCTGAAACGAAAATTTTAATTTTAAAAACATTACTTTGTGGAAAATTTACATTTCCATTCCAATAGAAGTATTAAAAAATGGTTTTTTGTTCTTATATAATAAAATATAATAATATTTGAATCAAATTTATAAAACAATGTGAAAAACCCTTGGGGAAGACAACTTTATTTCATTTTTCCACAACCTAGATTAACATGACCTATATTTGGAAATTATTAAACAACTCCTCAACTTTTGTAATAAATAAGAACTGATTACCCAATTACACTTAATTAAAAATTAATCATATAAATATTTCAACTCAATATTTCTCCCAAAGGGTTCCACAAAGGTGATTTTAATCCCCCATGCTTCCATCCTCATGTTTTAGGAACAAATATTCAAGGTAAAGGAAAAACCCACTTCTCTTTTCCATTAAAGTTAAATTTTCTGGCATTCATTCTAATTTCTAAAATAATTGATTTTTTACATCCTATTTTATCCCATTTATATAATAATTTTCTTTATCAATTATAAATCCTTTTACACATTTATTTTTTCTTTCCTTAATCCATGTTTTACACTCATCATGCTGCCGAATTTATTTCTCTCTCCTACTTGAGAAATTAAAATTTATTTTCTATTTTATGAATACAAAAACCTCATCATTTTCCATCGTTATTTATATATATGTAAAATTATTTATTGATTTTTGGATTTACATATATGTAACACACATTCTATTTACATGGATTATGAATGATGTAATGATCCGACCTTTAAGTAGTTTTATGTGCCATGATTTTTATAAGAAACATCTTCTTTATTTTGTGATAGGTTATTAGTGGAATGATTTATTATGATATATGTGGATCATATGAAATTAATACGTATGAAGGGTTCACCCTGGTAGTTCTCTAAGACATTGGGTAAAGAGTTCAATCTATATATATGACATGTTGTTTGCTACATTGGTGAATAACCATGCTTATTGTCTTTTATGACACCTTGGTGATAAACCATAGTGATATGATTATGATTGCCTCATTTTTTATATAGTCACATTTCAATGTTATTATTCTTTTCCTTATTATTCTGATATGCCTCATATTCATGCCTTATTTTTATGCTACATTTTTTTACTGATATGCCTCATAGTCAGATGCTAAAAAACTCCCGTGCTTATTCCATTACAAGGATCATGCTCACCCCTTTAATTTCATGTATATCCCTATGATACAAGATATAGAAAATGTAAATTTGTATGAACCCATGAATATGTATTTAAAATGGATTAGAAAAATGTTTTATGTTTTCATGTATTATGTACCTAATTTCGAAGAAACTAAACTTTAAAAAAATCCATTTTTTCCATGAAATGAAAATTTATGTAAAACAAATGTGGGATGACATAGTTGGTATCGAAGGGGGATTTAGTTATATTTGGAAATTAGGACCTGAAATTTTTAATAAGAACCCTAGGTAAAAGTCTAAATTTAGAAAAAAAAATATTTATATTTTCTTGAGTATTAAGTAATTAGTTTATAAGAAAATACATCCATTTATTTATACATCACATGGATGTGGATCCAGAGAAGATGTACTTAGCAGTATCACCCAAAAAACTACATTTAGATAAACATAATTAGAAAAGGTTTCACAATAATGGGCCTTACTTCACACCATGTTGGACACTCTTGGAGGATTTTTTAGTTAATACCAAGATTTTTATAAACCATTATAAAGGCTATATACAGGAAATGTAATTGTTATTATATAATAAAATATTAATGAAATATGTCTTAAGATTAAAACTCCATTTAGAATAATAATATTCCTAATATTAATAGGATTCTCACTATGGTATTCTCAATTTAGGAAAATAGCGGTAAATAAGAGGAACCATGTAAATCATGAGTTCAACAGATGATGTACTGATAGACATTCAATGGAATATGGAATGAAAAACATCATAAGGATAATGAATCAAAAATATTGATTTATTAATAATAACTTGAATCAAATAGAGCTACCAAATTTACATTGAAAGGGAAAAACATCCCATTTACTCTGTCATGTATCAATGATAACTATATTTTAGTAGATCCACTGCTCCATTGATTACTGAAAAATTTATTACCTCTATAGAAAATATCTTTTTTGTACTATACTATTCAGAGCTAGAGAAATTTACCCTACAATTATAACGCTTTTAAGGAGAAGCTGATCAGTGGTGGGGTAAATTAAAACCATAAATCCAAGAAGGGAGTTTGAGGTTATGGTTTGTGAAGAGTTTAGGGGAATATTTTTCAATAGATGTTTCCCCATTTCTATGAAATAAATGTAGAAGGAATTACTAAATCAGGAGTGAAATGAAAAGGAATCAGTGGGAATCTACGAAATGATCTTTACAAGACATTCTCAAAAACCCCACCAACTTTTTTATGGATCGTAAGGGAAATGTAGATAGATTTATCTGTGGAATGAGACCCTATATGTGGAGGAATTTGGAATATTGATACCCTAAAAGCTATGAGGAGATAGTGTGGAGTACTATAAAGGTAGAATTTGATTTTGGAGTGACACATCGGTCACATGGGTTGAATGAAATGAAGAGAGAAATGAAGCCATACTCATTGATGAACATTGATCATGGAAGAGGAATAAAGAAAGTGAAACATCTCACATGGAACAAATTTTGGAAGAGGTATATAGGGAACATCTTTCTTGGGAGTGGAAACTGTAAAACGTTTATAAGAGATGACCATATACCTTAGAAATGTTTTGGTGATGGGAATCCTCAACTTCTTAACACTAATGAAAAAGGGAAGATGGTACATGCCCAACATGAAGTTCAATGATTCATATGTTGTATGTATGGGCACTATTATAATAAATGTCAAAATTAGAAGATAATAAGGGGAATACAACAACATTTTCAATATAGGAAAAGAGTGAAATGTGGTGAATTTTCTATCCCGACAGCTAAATTAGAGGCTCCATAAGTTTTATTTTAAGGTACACTTACAGTTCTCTAAAATATATAAATTACTTTGTTTGATTCTTATTTTACATATATCTTTATTTTATCTATGATTAAAAAAATATAGAATCTATAATTGTCTTATAGAAGTAGAGTTACCAGTAAAGAATCCACGAGGGATTATCCTAGCATAAAAACCATATAGAAACTATACTATTAACTTTGGTGAGTACTATCTCAATGAATATATAGTAGCCATTCAAAAGAAGGAATTTAGAATTATACTAGGGATGTACTAGATCTCAAAGTGTAGTGAAAATATAAACATCCATATCAAAGAAAATTTATTATTCTTTCATGGAAAACATATATTTATTTTCAATGGTGATATATCTTGGCCTGATATATTTCTAGAAGAACATCCCATGGCATTGTTTATAGATATAATTGGTGAAGAGGGTGAAAGAAATGAACATATAAGGATAAAAAATCTCCCCGTCGATTAGTAATACGTTGAAATATTTATTGAATATTTAAATAGGTATCCCCTAGAAGGAGAGGTATAATACTCCATTAAACTCATACCTATATCCAAGATAATATCAAGTACCTTGTATGTAATGAAAACTGTAAATTTATTGGACATAAAGAAACAAATTCAAGATCTTATGGGGAATTTATTTATTCGACCAAGTTTGTCTCAATGGGGAGAACATATTCTATTTGTGAAGAAGATGTATGGATCAATGCATATATTCATTGATTATAGAAAACCTAATGGGATCATAATGAAGAACAAGTACCCTATCCCAAGGTTTTAAATTTATTTGACCAGCTTCATGGGGATCAATTCATCAACATGATTGACCTCTATTCTGGGTATCATCAACTGATGGTGAATAATAAATATATTCCAAAAACTACATTTCATACGAGATATGGGTGTTCTATGTTGATTGTTATTCTATTCTTCAAGAATAATTCTCCATATATATTTACAGATTTTATAAATATATTCTCTACGGACTACCTTGAAAAATTCATCGCAGTTTTTATTGATAATATTTTGACATACTCTAAAAGTCATGAGGAACATGAGGATCATCTATTAATTATATTGAAAACTATAATGAAGTATAATCTATTAGGAAAATTAATATAATTCTAAAAATGGTTAATACATGTTTCATTCTTGGGGAACAACATAACCAATAAAGGAATATCAGTTGATCATGCTAAGAAAAAGGTTGTAGTGGAGTGGCCTCATCTTACAACAATAACCAATATTCATAGATTCCTTAGTTTAGTGGGATATTATAGATGGTTTTTAAAAAACTCCTCATGAATTTCTAATCTAATAACCATGTTAATTTCAAAATGAGATAATTTTATCTAGACAAAGGAGTGTGAGGAAATTTTCCATGAACTAAAGAACAGATTGGCTACAACACCTTTCTTAACACTACCCTCTATCAGGAATGGATTTTTTATTTATTACGATGAAAATATAAAATGGTTAGGGTGAATCCTAATGAAAAATTACAAGGTGGTCTCTTATGTTTATCAATATTTAATGAATGATGTGCCTAATTGTCCTACGAATGACCTAGAATTATCTATTGGTATTTTTATATGAAAATACAGAGGCACAATCTTGTTGGGGAGAAATTGGATATATACATAGACCACCAAATCATGAAGTATATATTCATTAAAATGAATTTATAATGGGATATGGGAGATTGTTGGATCTTCTTAAATACTATGATAGTTCAATTCATTCTCACCCAAGAAGAGAAAAAATATTCACTGATTTATTAAGTAGGAATGACCCAGTAGTGCTAGAAATGATGGGGATTCAAGGAGATCCATTGAATCATGACATTGTAAGGTAAGACATGGGAATTAAGATGGATTTTATATCATCAATATCATCCCAAATTATTTCCAAACCATAATTACTATTTAATATCAAGAGGTACATAATAGAAAATTCTCTGATACAAAATAAGATAGAGGCTGTGAAGAATGAGAAGTTTCATGAGTTTAATATTGATAATGTTGGTGTTCAGGAATTTTGTACGAAGATTTTTGTCCCATAAATCACAGAGATAAAAAGAATATGATGGAAGAATCTCATAGCTCTACATTCTCTATAGACTCGGGAGTAACTAAAATGTATAGGTACCTTCATGATCATTATTGATAGGATAATATGAAAATGGATATTTCTAACTGTACTGCAAGTTGTTTGGTGTGTAACAAGTGAAGGTGGAGTAAAAACTTCCTAATGGGGTATTGGAACAACTACCTATACCAATATGGAAGTGGGAAGATATATCTATGGACTTATTCATTGGTCTCCCAAGAACATCTATAGGAAACAATGTGATATGGGGTATAATTGATCGATACAACAAGACTTCCCATTTTATAACTATTCAGGATGATTTATCTCTTGAAAATATTTCAAAGATATTCATGAAGTAAGTGGAGAGGCTACAAGGGATGAAACATTCAATCATATCTACTAATGGTTAATGGTTCAAATCTAAATTATGAAGAAGTCTTTAAAATGTTCTGAATAATGGATTGAATTTCAGTACAACTAATCTCCAATAAATTGATGTCCAGTATAAAGGAATTATTCAAACACTCAAGGATATACTGATAACATGATCAATTGAATATAAAGGTTGATGGGATCAAAACATCCAACTAATTTAGTTATCTTAAAAAATGGATTCCACTTTAGTATTCAAATGGATCCCTATGAATCTCTATATGGTAAGCGATGTAAAACTCTAAATTATTGGGATGAATTTTGAGAGAGAATGTTTCTTGGACATGATAATATATAAAACATGATAGAAATGGTTTATTCCATATGTCTAAATATAAATTATACTCAGACTCAATAGAAGAGTTATGATGACAACACTCTGAGTGACTTTGAGTTTGATATTGTAGGAATGGTTTTCCTTCGGATATCACCATGGAATAGATTTATGAAAATTAGAATGAAAGGGAATATTATCCCTAGGTACGTTGAACAATTTTAAATCATTGATTTCAGAGGGGAAGTATCCTATCAGCTATAACATCCACCTAAAATGGCTCAAGTTCATGATTTATTCCATTTATTTATCTTAATGATGTACATACATGATCCCTCACATGTACTGAACCCATAGGTGGTATAATTAGAATGTGGCCTCTTTTATAAAGAGCATACGATGGATATCCTGGACCATACATACAAGGTTCTATACACCAATACTACCCATCTTGTCAAAGTGTTGTGGGGGAACCGTAATTATGTAGAGGTAACATGTGAACTAGAGGAATCAATGAAATATTTGTACTATCACCTATTCTCAACCAGGATTATGAGTGGAAATTTTGAGGATGAAATTTCTAATGGGGTTAAGAATGTAATGACATATGATTTTTAAATGATTTTTATTTCATGAGAAAATGTGTGTTATATTATACAATATTATACACAAACAAAATATAGAGGAACAAACAAAACTTATCTCATTAATAATTATCGTTACATTAGTCTTCTATGAAACCAGTTAAAATGAAAAACATTACAATTAGATTAAAAATATCAAATAGAAAATCTAAAATGAGAAAATATGGATCATCCCAATTCCTCATAATCATTTACCGTATCTCTAATACTATAGAAATCAAAGACAATATTATTAAACAAATCAAAATCAAAAAAATGAAAATATGTATACTTGGGAGATGTTGTAGTTGATATTTAGTGAAATAATGATTTGGTATTTAAATGGTATAATTGAAATGTGATCATTGGGATTTGACTGTTGTATGACTGTTGGTCAAATACGACAATTGGTCAATATAACCATTAGTAAATTTTACAAATAGTAACTATAACCATTGGTGATTATTTTACCTTTATAATTAATCTCTATTAGTAGTAATGATAAAGGATAATTCATGTAGAAATGAGAAATGATGGCCTAAACAAGTAAATTCATGTCGTTGGAAAGCCATTTGTTAGAACATAGGAGGGGGGTAGAATTACAAGGGTTTTCCTTTTAACAGTCCCAAGACGAGCTTCAAAACTTTATGCTTGGATGAAATAAACTATGGGAGAAGTTCAAGTTATTGATGATTACCACTCGGTAAATGTTAGTCAAGTCACCCCATGAAACTATCATCATATCACACATTACCCTTAGGGAATTCACATGTGTAATAATAGGTTATGTGTCCTGGACATAGCTACTCTAAGTCTAATTCATTTGAATAAATAAATTTTTTTTTCCATTAATTCCGTTTAAATAATATTTTTTAATAAAATATATATTTAATTGAGACCAATTTGATAAATTTATTTCTGGACACAAAAAAAAATTTATTTTCTAGAAAATATAAAAAAATTATAAAAAACATACATATTTCGAATAATATTTATTTAATTAAATATTTTTTTAAAATACTATTTTTAAAATATAAAAATATAAACTAATTTTATAATGTCCTAGGAAAATTTTTATATGCGTCAGAACATTGGCTATCTTAAAAAAAATTTATTTTTCAATAAATAAGTATTTTAATATATAAAATTAAAAATTCATATACCTATAGATTGTTTTTTATAAATGAAAAATTATACTTTAAATTCAAACATCAAAATCATATTTGGTTGAATTTATGAGAATTTTAAAACAAACATTTTTTTAATGAATAGTAAAAATGTAGTTTTAGGTTTTCTATATTAGGAATTAATATTTATGTCATATTGATTCAATAATTAATTAACCACAATAAATGACCTATATTAAGTTATTTTATTAATATTAATAATTTTTTTATATTTTAATCAATTTCAAAAGCTATTAGTGACTTTCTAATGTCTAAAATGGAAAATTTGATTTAAAAAATGATACTTTGTGGACAATTTAATTTTAAATTCCAAAATAAGCATTAATAAATGTTATTTAGATCAAATTGATTAAAATATCATAATATTTGGTTGAATTTTCCAATACCGTGAACAAAAACCATGGGTATGCTGATATTTTTTCATTTTCCACAACCATGATTTCTAAGATCTATATTTGGAAATTATTAAACAAATCCTCAACGTTTTATAAATAACCACAAAATTATCCATTAAATTCACTAAAAATTCATTCTCCCTGAAGAAATGGTAAATTTACCTCCCCAAGAGTCCCCCAATGTCAACTTAATACCCCAACGTTACATCCTCAAGTTTCAGGAACAACTGTTTACGGTAAGGGATGTCTCCACTTCTCTTTTCCATTAAAGTCTCATTTTTTGTAGTAATCCTTATATATACCTACATAATCTCTTCTTGAAAAACTTCTATTATCCCATTACTATAAAAATAGTCTTTTATCAATGGGATAACCTTTTCTGCTCTCCTATCCACTTTCATTAATCTAATTCTTATACCCGTTATGCATCCAAAATTATTTATATCTTTTACTTGAGAATTTTTTTTCTTTTTATAAATACCAAAACCTCATCATTTTCAATGGGTTTTCAAATATATTCTAAATGATTTATTTATAAATTAATTTGTAAATATTTAACCCACATTCTATTTTATTGGGTTAAGAATGATGAAATTATCATGACTTTAAGAACTTTTCTACAATATGATTTGATAAGAAACCCATTATTTATTTTTTCATGGGTTGTTGATGAATTTTTTTTTATTATCTATGTAGATCACATGAAATTAATAAATATTTATTGTGTGACTTTATAGTGATACAATTCATTGGTTAAATATTTTAATCTCTATATATAACATGTTTTATGATACCTTAGTGAATAACCTTGGTAATTTTTTTTAAAACCATAGTGATAAACCAAGGCCATATTCTTATGAATGAATCATTTTAATATTGTAACCAAATTTCAATTTTATTATTCATGTTATTATTATTATTATATGCCCCTTGTTTATTCTAAATTTTTATGCCTCATGTTCTTTTCAATATCCCTCATAATCACATGCTAAATATCTCCCTTTCTTATTCCTTTACTGGGTTTATTCTCACCCCTTTTCATTGATGTATTTCCCCAAGATATGATATGGAGTAAACGTAACTGGGGTTTAACCCATTATGATGTATTTCATGTTTATTAAAAGAATTCATTATGTTTTAATTTATTGTGTACTTAATTTCCATAAAACTAAACTTTATAAATATCCTTTTTTCACACATGTAATGAAATTTTATATAATAAAAAGGTGGGATATCATAGTTTTAACCATGATCTATTTCATATAACACTCAAACTTTTATGAATTTTGATTATGTTTTTACGAAATAAATAGATATATTTTCGATGATTCACTTAAAGGATCTCCTTCATGTTAAATGGGCACATTTTTCATTCCCCCTATAATCCATATTTTGTTATTGTAAGAGACTCCAACTAAGCCTTTGGGATATTTTCCTTAGTCATTGGGAAATATTTATCCATAATTGGGGTATTAAACCAAAAAACCATTACTTCATTAAAATAAATATAGGATTCTACTTGAGGTATGGGAATGTCTTCTACAACAGTTTCAACCCTTACTCCAACACTTAATGAGGTTAATATATTATGAGGCACACCCTAATCATAATTAACAATGGGTTCTTAGGGTTCTCACTTTAAGAAGTTTATGTCAGTATCAGTAAAAAAATAAAAGAACTAAGTTCAAAGACAATATATGTTTTGTTGTTTGAATATGTGTATATAATATATCAGACTGTTCTCCACATATTATCTAATGTTGAAGAGTGTAATTTATTATCTTAAAATATATATAATATATAATGCGATAGACACACATTTGATCTTCTACCATTTTTTATAGCCACACCATATTCTCTGGAGATTAATTATCTATACGGGTGGGGATATTAACTCTTTATCTCTCCATAACTAGCTTTCCGGAGGTAATGTATTAAGGTAATGGCCTGAGTTTCTACATATATTTTATCATCTATAAGAAGGAATATATTAGTATACATGTTAATTTTAACTAAAATTATAGATATGATCAATTTTAAAATTAATTCCAAAAATCTATAGGGTCAATTTACCCATCTCATTCTTCTTAAAATTTTATATTGAAAACTACTTTATCACCCCCATGATCCATCGTTTTATACACCCACTTAGTGATGTGAGCTTTTCTATCAAAAACATGTATCAACTTATAAATCTCTCTAATATATATTTTGAATTTGTTATATTATATATAAATGTGTGTGTTTGTATTATATTTAAATTCCCAATATTTGAGACTTTAATATTTCCCTTAATGGAAATATATATATTTTTAAGGATGTTTATTACTACCTACTCATCCTAGAAGTAAATAGCTTTCAAATATAGAGTATTTAGATATATATATATATATGAATATAAATCCCCTATATTAGAAGGAGTAACCAAATAACTATATTTCATGAATTTTCTCAACCATTCCACCTCATAAAGGTAATCATGTTGTTTTATTTGGTTTGACCATCTTATATCATGTTTAGTTTCTATAGTTCATTAATTTGGATCTATGTGGAGGATTGTATATATTGTTGACTATAGGAAGATGAAACATCTGGTAATGTGATTTATTTTCATACCTTTTCAGTGTACCACATCCCTTTATCTTTGGTTAATTATAAAATTACCCAATACATCTACTCTAATTATTTTGGATGGATGGGGTGAGATATATAATTGAAAAAATTTAGGATATATCCCAATAAAATATATATTAATGGAACTTAAATTTCAATTTGGTCGTCCTTAATAATCATTATAAATAATAATAACATGGATACCTTCAGATGTTACTCAATATTCATCTATACATATTGTGTTAGGATCATTATTTACAATAATAAAAATTGAAGGTATAATAAGTATGGATTATTGGATTTTTAAATTATTCCAAAATAGTTATTATTCAGCCAAAACACAATCTTTTGTGACATTTTATGTGAGATCTATTTATATTCATTGATCTATTTTCTATAATAGTCTGAGTTAGGACCTCACTATATAACATGATGTAAAATTATGAAGATAATCGTAGATCCTTGATTGAATATGTGTAATTTAACTTAAGTGGTCAAACCACAAATATTCTTGGAATATATAGACTAAATTAATATTGGGGGAATTTTAAGTGGATTTTAGTGTTTATATATCATGTGATCTATTGAATTACATCCATAGAAATCCTAAAATGATCCAAATATATAGAAAATATATTTTCCCAGATACACATGTAGACGAGATTAATAGATCATGGATAATGTTGTCATTTCCAAACTAATAGATCTCCCCATAACAAATCACAATTCCTTCATAAAAGTACTTGGTACCATGTTAGTATATTAATAGAAAATAGGAAACACGTAGATTCTCAACCTCATGACCATGAAACCAGGTAGATATACATGGGCCTCCAATTTAGAAATGTCCTTGATATCCTATTTTTCATGTTATCCCTAATCCAAATTAGACAATATGGTACTGAAGGATTCAATTTTATGTATGGTGGAAAATCATGAAGAGAAATAAATTTTTCCCTCATATTAAATCTTCTAAATAATATCCTTATCATTGTTTTTAAATTTATGTCTTTCCGTCAATGAATACTTCCGTGTATTGGAATTCTATGCCTCCCTTAGCATAGTCCATACCAATGATGGTGTTCTTTTATTACCCCTCCCCCCATGCAGCCTTTTATAGAAGGAAATAATTAATCATATTCCTAATAATTATAAATCTATTTATTTTATACATTTAACACAATTTGATCCCCATATATCTATATAGTAAATGAAATGAACTTATCTGGGGGATCCACCTACTATGAGGTTTGTGATGGATTCTATGGATTTTTACACAACTATTTGAGTGATTCGAAAATAATTATAAATCTCTACATCTATAAGATAATTCAAACAATCATTAAATTTATATGTAAATGGTTATCCTCATAATCAAATGTATTTTAATCTTCCCTTAATGCATATATACTAGGCTATGTTTCACTCATAAATATAGAAAATAGTTTATAACCAGTAGATTAAAGAATAGTTGTGTTCCTTTAGTTCTGGTGCACAATTGTAATCTTATAGAGTAGAAATAATGTACTAAAAGATATAGACTACCATTATAATGGGATCTATGATATATGCATATAATATCAAAAATGATCCTTTCAAATATAGACACATGAGTAAACCATGATGCATGAATGTTTTAATAGTGATGAGGTTTTGGTGCATTTGATAATGATCCATGTACATAAAGATATATAAAGTTTCATAATATGAAATGGTGAAAATTATTTTGTATGTTCTTATAATATATTGTTTCTATGTGTTCTAATAATTGAACTGATTTGGATTAATATCATCAACCATTGCCAATTATATGCTACTACAACATCAATGAAATTCATGTTCTAATATTTTTCCATTTTCTAAAATTAATAAAATTAATAATTACTTAAAATTTATAAAAATCATATAAAGTGTGATTAATGGTGAAAGATGGAAATAAGTCAAGGAAGAAATAGGTGATATTTTGAAAAAGAAAAAAAATTTCATGTTGTCTCCTTTTTCAGACTTGGTGTGGCTAAGAATATGAAACCAAATCTTCACACACAGTTCTGGATTTCTAATTCTATTCATAGTGATATTAATAGAATAATGCTTCACTTTAACTTACATGAAATGAATATTGTGTATTATTATATGTTTTCTGGAATTCCATGCTGAGCTCTACTAATGTTATTGATATCGGTAATAAATTCTGTATATTATGATTGTCGTCAATTCATTTTATTCCCTCACGTTTACATTCTAATTATGTTTAAGGATGTTTTATAGTAAAATATTCACTTCAATTAATTTTATTAATATTATTTAATGGATGAAACTCAGAATTTAATAAGTATACTTGTTTTTGGGAATAAAATGAATGGATTTCTTTTGAAAATTCATTATTATATTATTTTAGGGTAAATTATATTAGCATCTATTGTGGGAGAGAAATTAGATAAGTAGTATTTCCATAAGAGTTGAACTTGTACATTAGATAGTAATTTGGGAAAGATTGGGGCGATTATAAGAGTCATTATAACTCTTTATAGGATTCATATCATCTATGGGATGAAGAATTGGGAAAGGAATTCATATTCTATAAGGATCAATACTAATTCTCTAAGATTCATTGAGTTCTGTAAGAGTCGTTTTAGCACTACGGTGGATAATTGAAAAATGTAAGAAATTTCTATAATGAGGACTTGAGTTATATAAGATAAATTTTTTAATCCTATCTGTTTCACCACAAACTCTATACGTGCCATTCCCATATAATAAGAGTCATTAATGACTATGTATGGATCATAATGATTTATGAAAGAGTCATACTGAGGATACCAAAAGAGTTATTTAATTATTAGGATGTGATATTTGAAGTGGAATAATTAAAATTGGAATAATTGAGATTTTCATAATAGTCATTTTAATATTAAGGAAATAATAATAAAGGGAATTTCCACAATGATTAGTTACTTTAAAAAAATGAATTTTGAAATAAAATATGAGAAAATAAATCAAACGATTCTAATCTATACATCATGATTAAAATATCATGATGATAATTAGAAATTAATTTGTGAATCATGTTGATATTCAATGTAGTTTTAATGATGATTTTTGGTGAGGACCACAATATGATTTTTGACTGGGATTTCAAATTAAAATATTTTTTGTCATTTATGATGATCAAATATGATGTTTTTGACATGATAATATACTTTATATCAGGATATTTAAAATTGTGTGTAGTTTTCCTATATTATTTTTGAAATAATATTCATTATTTCATGGATATAAAATTGAGAAAATGAATAAATATAACGTGTTCAATAATTGAGATGTTGAGAGTGTATGATGAAATAGGAACGAAACTTGGGAGGTTGATTCATATGGGTAGAAAGATGAAGGAATCTATAAAAGGAAGAGAAGGGTGAGAGAGAATGGAGTTTAGCTCATACTGATGATATTACTATTAAACTTTTCTATGTATTTTTTTTTTCTATTTTCTAGTTTAGCTATAATTCTATTTTCAAACCATCATATATATATTTTTACCCATAAAATGGAGTGTTAAAACCACTGGTAATTGAGTAGGGGAAGGATATATGATTATAATTCTTTATATTTAACTTTAAATAAATAAACACTTCTATATTAATTAATTTTAATATTTAGTGCGACATCATTGATTTAAATAAAACTATGTTTGAATTATTTAGACTATAAATTATTCTATACCTTTTTTGATGAACCAAATCACTCCCCAAATCAGTTAATTTTATATACTAAGAAATATCATACTATATGTAATGAGTGTCTATCAATTTATAGTATATTACTCAATCTAGTAGATTACATTTGAATTAAATAAGAAAAGTAAAATATGATTGTATTTGTACATAATAATTTTTTTTGTTTACTGTTTTTGGGTCAGGGATACCATATATCATATATAGGAAGGAGGACTGATCAAATAGTGATTAATAATATTTTATTCTACACTATATCCTTAATTCTAGTGTGATTTATTAAATCGTTGTATATTCATTAATATATAAATTAATAAGAAGTGGGTGAAGAGTTTTAAATATTGTTATAACAACATAATTGGAAATCCCACCCTAAGACCATCTACTTCCATCTTCTTGATTATAATATACTGGATTATATTACAATTAATTTCTCTCAAAATTGAATTCATTCAAAATCAACCCATATAATTAATAGATACAATTGAATTATTTCACCCCTATTTGTAGAAAACACATGGTTTCCACTATACTATATAGAAAATAACCTAGGATTTAAATACTTTTCTCATAACCATGATTGTTGTGTGTGTGATCCTATTTTTTATTAAAAAGTAACATGAACTTTTTAAACACAGCTCTATACCCACATGAATATATAGAATGTTTTTTTAAATAAAAAAAATTAGTGCACCAAATTAGAGCATGTTCCCCTCTCCAAGAAAATCATTTGCATGTATCTCCTTATTGTTAGAACACTATTCTTTAGGGTGAAACCCTTGAAGATGTATTATATTCATCAAAATTTGATTCTTTTTCCTTGAATGGATCAAATTTATAGGGATTAATTTCTTAGATCATTAATATTATCAATTCAAATACATAATTATTGAGGTAAAGTTTTAAAAATTATAGATAAAAGTATATTTATTTACCCTATTAGGTGTTGAATTTATGACCTAGGTAGGTCAATAAATGCACATTAATTCTATCAAAATCCTGCTTTTAAGGCGAATCAACAATAACATGCATGTATGTCACATAATTTTAGATGAATATTCCTTACAACTCATAAAAAAATCACATCCCATGACATGTAGGTATAGTGTAATTTTATATTACATATAGAACCATCTTATTTTAAAACAACTTCAATAACTACCACATATATTCTTCACAAGGGGTAACCATTTAGACCTAACTTACATAATACCTTTCTTTTTAACTGGTGGAATGGAAATATAATAATGGCTGAGGTAAAATTTATAATAAGCATAAAGATATTAGATATCAATGAATGATCAAAAGTGAGAAGAAGATGAGTATATTTGTATGAGATCATAAAAAAATATCTTGGACACAACATAATATAATAATACCTAACAAAAAATAGAATATAAACAGTGAGTCTTAACATGAAACTTTGGGAAACAAATTGTGTAATAAGGGTTTGGAGATAAAAGTCAACAATCATGATCCATGGAAAAATAAAATTTTTATAATAATGATGAATAAGGATGTTGAAAAAATATAACAATGGGAAATAATCTCTTTTATCATGGATTAGTTCCAAGAACATCATTATATTGTAGATACATTCCCTTAGTGAATTGGTTTTACTCTACATTCCGTTTAAAATTTAATAGATAGGGTCATATGGTGGATCAAGATCACTCTCCAGTCCACTACTTGTTATCTCATTGGATATAAATATTTTCCTACTTCATTATAGGTATGTAACTAAACCAGCATTTAATTAATAATAAAATATACATATGTGTTCCATTCAAACATGAAAACATTAATAAATCCATCAAATCATAATTAACCTATGAGAAAAAAATGAGTTTCCTTAAAACTTTCAAAGAGAGTGATAATAATCTATCTTTAGAAATAATATGTATGTAAAATTTTGATAATGTCCATAATATATCCTAATAAAAATTAAATGATATTTACATATATTTAAAACCCTTTTTATAGGAACATAAAAAAATTTCATTCAAAAACCACAATAAATATTTTTTCCATTGAGTAATTTTTATTAAAATATATTTTTTAAAATGGAAAAAATTACTTTGGAAAGTAATGAAAAATTGGAAATTAATATTTTTTATTAATATTGATTAAGGAGGCCTGAAAATTTTTTCATGCATATATTGTTAAAAAAAATTATTCTATTTACACTTTGGTAAATAAATCCAAATGAACAGAAAATTATTCATAAGGATAATATGAAAATGATTCCTTAACAAACCTTGTAAATAAAGTTAAACGGAATATAAATTTAACTTCATAAGTCATTGAAGTATTGCTATGAACAACCTCAAAATAATATAAATAATATAGACAAAGATGAAAAATATTCCTAAAAGTATTGAAGGGATAACTTTGGTTACTCTTACATGAATCCTTTTGGTGGAATTTTGATCCAATGGGAAATGAAATTATAAAAATATATACAAAACGCATAAAATAACCATATAAAAATAAAGTAAGTGGGTTTTTATAGAGGTATAGAATAAAATTTTCTTAAATATAAATTTTTACATTAATAATATCAAATTTAAGGTTAGTTTAGAAAAACAAAACTCTTACCTTGGGCTTATTCTTTGTCAGAAACACTCTATCTTCCTATAGAATAACTTTAATATTATTATTCAATAAACCAAAGAAACATATTCATAGTTATTTTACTTAATAAAACTCATTTATCATTTCTTTATCGCCATATATTAATTCTTTGTTTTTTAGATTAATCATGGAGTGTCAACTATTTTGTTTTCCTATGAATGTTATAGTTTGGTGATTATGGTCCATATTCATTATTCATGTGTTCATAAAATCGACATTTTTAATGAAAATATAGAAAATTTGGTAAATATAGTTATTTATTTCCCTTTCCATTTGATGGAGCTTATGGGAAAAGTTTTTATTGATCGCATAAAAATCCTATTTGTGAAATTTAATTCATTAAAAAATTTGTTTTATTGAGAAATATACTTATATATATTACCATTATTGAATTATTAAAACATAGTATATTAATAAATATCATAGAATATTACCATTATTTATGTTTTCTAAATCATTCTTGACATAAAGGCTATAACATTTTCTGTGTAAGTGGTAAATCCATCCTAAAAATGAACTCATTATAATGATTGAATGACTAAAAATATGATAATTTATTTTCACAATATCACTTTTTTATAATATTAATTATGAAAAAATCATGTTATTAATGTGATGAATTATATTGAAGAATATGAAGCTAAATAAGATATAGAATAATGATTAATTATAATATAACATTTACATTGAATATTTCAATATCCTCTTAGAGAGCCTCTTAGAAATAAATATATTGGGACTCCTTAGAACTAGAGGATCCAAAACATTAGAGAGTCTTTAGAGTGGGATAATTTGGTACGATATTAAATATAATTATTATGTAAATGTGTCTCATGAGGTTGTTTGAGGAGGGTTCCATTTATTGATGAGAATGAGTGCCATTTTTGTAAATACTCATATATTAAGATGAATGGAATGTTATATTCATGGAAAGTACATCCAAAATATTCAATAATTGAGGCTAATATAAGGCTATGTTGATAAATTTCTCATCCATACTTGTAGAGATATGTTTGTTTCACTACGTAATGATCATGTCCCCTAATTTGACCATTTTACATTATTTTAGCTTTTAC
Organism: Viscum album; assembly: GCA_963277665.1. Classification (NCBI taxonomy): domain Eukaryota; kingdom Viridiplantae; phylum Streptophyta; class Magnoliopsida; order Santalales; family Viscaceae; genus Viscum; species Viscum album. The sequence goes on from OY728144.1 coordinate 202,503,665, forward strand.
CATGGTGACCAACATTTACCCATGCTATTTATTTTTATGACTAAAAAAATTATTACCAAATTTGGAAGAGATTATAAAAAATATAAAAAACATTTCAATATATTCAATTTATAAAAGGTGATAAAAATTAACCTAAATATAACTATGAATAAACCAATAAAAATAATTATTAGAAAAACTCATTCCTAAACATAATGATGAATTTTTATGTACTTATTACTAAATAATAATCATTAAATTATGGATACTTTTTTAATATAAATATAAAAAATTATTTCAGTTAAACTCAATACTTCAAATATAATAAATATACATTATATATTAAATATTGTTTTTAATTTTTTTAGCCATGAATTATTAAAGTATAACTCATTAGAGAAACTTAATTATTTATAGATTTAAGTAATTTATTTTTTTTACTAATCAATCCTTAAATTTAATAAATAAAATTTATTAATAACATTATCAAAAATTAGTAAATTTAAACAAATATATAATTTTTAATTTTTTTTAAAATTATCTATTTTTTCTTAACTGAATTAAACCATTTTATTTTAAAAAATATTTTATATTTTATAATCATGTTTTATTAATATATCTGGTTATGTATTTAATAATATATTGTACAAAATAATTATTCACATTAATTTATAGTTGTGTGTGTCACAATCCATCAAGCACATAATATTTAGTTAAAGTTATACTAATATTAAAATCATCAGGTGTTACATTCTACCCCCTTAAAAGAATTTCAATCTTTAAATTTCATTACACTAATGAAGAAAATTACGGTAGTCTTACCTTGTGACATATTTGGGTTCCCACTTCACTCACTCAAACTTATTATTCCACCAACTAACTTTAACAAAGTGAGTGATCTTGGTTCACTGTAATTTCTCTTTATGATCCATTATTTCTATCAGTTGTACCTAAAAAAAGATCATGACGTAGTTACACAGCCTATAATATCTGTACATGTGAAGGGTATATTATGTACTTCTTCAAAATTGATTCATGAAATATATCATTCACTTGAGAGTGGTTCTAAGGAAGCAAAATGTTGTAATCTATTATCCCCACATTATCAAGGATTCCAAAAGGGGTAATATATCTTGGGTTCAACTTTCCCTTTTTCCCAAATACCACAACCCTCTTGCATGGAGATATTCAAAATAATACCCCATCTTTTACTTCTAACTCAAAACATAACTAATTGTTATCAACATAGATCACTTGTTGACTTTCCATAATTTAATGTGTTGTTTAATGGTTTTAACATTATCTAACATTTCAAGAGAAATATATGGTTCCAAAAGCGTTCTCTCTCAACTATTTCCCTAAATTTTAGAGTTTTTCACTTCTTCCCATATAGATCCTCATATGGTGTCATCTGAATTCTAGAATGGAATCTATTATTATATAAAAACACTACTAGGGGAAGTTGTTGATCCTAACTGCCTTTGAAATATACTAAAAAATATCTCAATATATATTCTCGATATTGAATAGTCATTTTCTAATGACCATAAACATGAAGAGGATAAGTAGTGATAAATAATAGCTCTATATCCAATTATTTTGAAATAAATATTTAAAACTTCTTGGAAAACCTTGGATCCTGATCTGACAATGGAAAGTTGTACTACATGTAGCATAACCACTTCCTTTATGATTTCAAGGTCTATGCTTTGAGAATACATAAGCATTAGGTCACTTTAAATCATAATCATTGGTATAGTTTCGTGATCCTTAATACTAAGATAAAAATACACATATTTTTCTTCCTAGGGAGACAATGTATTGAATAGTCATAGTCTTTGATCAACTACAACCACCTACTTTGGCCCACGTTTGAATCCATTGGTTTGAATATATTATTAAATATCATTTGAGCAGTATATATATCACACTTTTCACTATATAGATAAATCCTCAATTTATTTAATGTAAATATTATCACTTATATATCTAAATAATGCATCAGGTAATTTTTATCATGAACCATTAATTAATAAAAGGCATATGCTATTACCATGTCTTTTTGGATGAGAATGCATCATACCAAATTTAACACATCACTATAGATCACAAGACCTTATCCACTTAAGGTTTGTGTGATAATAGGCGAACTAAACAAATATCTTTTACAATCTTGGAAGTTTTCTTCACATTCCTCAATTAAATGTAAATTTACTCCCTTCTGAGTTAACAAGGGTATTTTATTTTGAAATCATGAGAAATTTCCACCAAATAATATATAGTATCTAGAAAATTGGGGAAAACTATGGATACTAGTTACAATAGTTGGTCTAGTATTTTTCATTGGTTACTTTTTTATTTGATGAATCCAAACATATACCTTAACTTGTGATTACATGGCCTAATAATGATACTTTATACAACTACAATTCCTCCTTGTTAAATTTGGAATACAGTTTCTCCTTTCTCAGTGTCTTCAGCATAATCCTCAAATTATCTTCATATTATTTTTTATCTAGGAGTATAAGATAATATCATCAATAAAAAATAACAAAACTTGATCAAGGTAATATCTAATGAATCTATTCATTATATCCATGATTATAGTGTTGTATTTTTCATTCAAAAAGTAATCACTATGAATTCATAGTTCCCATATCTTGTATGGAATGTTGTGTCAAATACATCTTCTTTCTTCACACTTTATTCATATTATCCATGCCAAAGATTAATCTGTAAAAATTATTTATCCCTTCATATTTGATCAAATAATTCATCAACATAGTGTTGAGGATGCTTATTCTTAATCACTATCTGGTCATGTTCATGATCATAAACTCATAGATGCATTGATCCATCATTATTCTTAACAAAAACTGTCGGTGAATAACATATAAATTCCCTTGGTCCTATAAAAACCTTTTCTAGATTATATTATACATTCTTCTATACTTTCTCTAGTTTAATTGTGGAAATTTTTTTGGAGTCTTTGATATTGGCATAACACCAGGTATGGGTTCAAAGGAAAAATCAACCTCATGATATGGTGGAAGAATAGGAAACTCTTTTGGAAATAAGTAAGAATAGTATTTAATAATAAACATGTATCAATATTATTTTATAACCACACCATTTGACCCATATATCACTCATTACTAGGAAATAAAACCCATATTAGGGATGTAAATTCCATATAGAGGCCATAGATACACTTTCATCGATATAAGACAATGTGTTGATTCAAAATATGAAATGTGATTTATTGATATTGAAAATTTATATTGGATATATATAGAGATAGTCAACCCATTCCCAAAATAACATAAAATTTGACTAAAGGTAATATAATAAGATTTAAAGGAATCAAATTACCATAAACTTTAATCCACGATGATTTGTACACATGGGATGGGATCATCTCACCTTTGGATGTTTTAACTAAAAATTAAATATATATCCATTTGAGTATTGATAGGATAAAATATGAATACTTCATAGATATAAAAGAGTGGGTATAACCATAATAAAAAGAATTAGCATTTCTTGAGTGGAAGATAAGTGTACATTTTGACACTTCATTTTTAAGAACTACTTCCATGGTTATGATGTTATGGGATTTCCCTTTCTCTGTTGTATTATGACATTAATAACATCTTCAATCATCATTAACCCATGGATTGGTGCACTAGTTAATATTAATCCCACAATAAATCAAATTGAAATATTATATCATGGCTGGTAAATTAGGTTGAGATTTCTTTTCAAATATCATATTAGTTGGCCTCTTTGTGTCACTTCAGTATTCATGTTCCTATTGGCCTTCCTTTACACGCATAAATAATATCCATATCCCATTAAGTAATCTTTTTTCATTCTTCATCCCATATTTACATCATTTTGGAATATTATTTTTCTTTCATCCATTTGTTTTGTCATTTTAGTTTCCTTAGAACTCCATTTTTCTTTTCCATTACAAAAACCATAAGAGTAATGGGAGTTTACATTTTCTATTTCTACCTTGAGAGTATATTGAAATGTTTATTCATATCTGAAAAAATACATTATATCCAATTATTTTCAGAGACTTGGTTTTATACTACTAATGAAATGACCATTTTTTCATTTATGTTTAATGATAAAACCTAAAGAAAACCTTGATATTTTTTTGGATTTTACATCATATATTCCAATGCATTCATCCTAATTTTTTTCTATAGTAATTCCATTGCAATTTTAGTATAAATAGTTTGAGGGATATATTTATTTAAAAATACCCTCTTAAACACCTCATATTAAAAGGAGTAAATTTTTTCCTCCTTCCATGTGTTCTTAATGAGTGTCAACCATTAATCAGATTATCCATCCAAATGATAAGTTATAAAAAATAAATTTTCATCATTTATGCACAACACAATGGAAATTCTATTTTCCATTATACAGATCCATTGAAAAACAATTAGTGGATTAAAAGAACCACTAATGAAGGTTGTAGGTTATTTTATGAAGGAATCAATAGAGAGTTGTTCCTTTCTATAGGCATTTTAGAGTTCAACATATTCATGTTTTTGTTCAAATTTCAGTTGTTTCAAGTCAGTATGTGATTAAGATTTTTCATTCCATCTCCCTTGACATTTGGTTTCTTATTACATTGATCATTTGATTTTATATCACACTCATTATTAACTTGATTCCTTGTAGTTATATCCATTAACTAAAACCAAAAATGTTAGTGTGATTATAATGAAATAATTTGAGTAAGAAGTCATATCATAATGTAAAAAATCCTATAATTTTCTAAATCAGGAAATCTTCATTTAAAACAATGAAATTTAAGGTTCATCCAATAATACTTTTGATTCAATATTAGGGTTTTAAGTTATATCAAAATATTTTTCATAACCTAAACCCTAAAAATAACAAAAACCACTTTGATACTAATGGATATGACCCAAAAATAATATATATGCATATTGAATCATTTTAGAATAATACACATTACATATCACAATAAATCACATCCAAAAACCGATAGGTTTAGTATCTTTTGTGATTAGATATATAAAACAATTATTTTACTAAATCTCCAAAGTACCTCACATATATTATTTACATTTGATACTCATATATAAATATATTATATAATACTGTTATTGTTAAATAGGGGAATGAAAACCTGAGAAAGGGTGAGCTCAAATGCTTAATATGGGTAAACATAGATGAATCCTTCAATGGTCATAAGCGATCATTAGATGATAATAAGGGTATAAGAACATAATCAAATATCGTGGACCTAAAATAAGATAATCTTACCCAATAAAACATATTATATAAACCATGGGTCATGGAATGAAGATTTGGAGTAACATAAATCATGTTTAATTGGAAAGGGGATAAATATGCCAATAATTATAAGCCATGAAATCATATCATAGACATAATAATGAAGCAAATGAGAATTTAATAAATATCATCATAGAAAAAAAATTTATTTAACATAGATTTATACCAATACCATCATCACATAGTGGAAATATTCACTTATTGGATTGGGTTTACTCCCCATTCTTTTTAAATATTAGTGGATAAATTCTTATAATACATTGGGTTCACTCTCCAGTACCTGACATGTTATATCATGAGAAAAAAATGTTTACCCAAATAATTATAGGCATATAATGTATCCACCCTTTACTTGATAATGAAATATAAATATGTTTTCCATTAGAACATGAAAACATTCATAAATCCATCAAAGCTTAATTAATCTATGGGAAATAAATAGGTTTAATTAAAGTTTTTTCATATCATGATTGTAATCCATCTAGAGAAACATTGTGGATGGTGTCATTAGACCATATCCCCAATGAATTATAATAAAAATTAATGGATTTTTCGTTATATTAAATATTCTTCTAAAATAATATTAGATATTTTCTTTGAAAACACATGAAGTATTATTCTTTTTTTATAATTTTTAATTAAAAACAAACAATATCCAAAATAATGGGAAATTTTTATTTTGGAGAAACATGAAAACATGGAAATGAATATTTCTAAATAATATTGACAAGAAATATAAAAAATTAATTCATGTGGGTAAAATTAAAAATGAATATTATTTTTAGACTTTTGTAATGAAAGTCAAATCAATAGAAAATGATTTTTATGGAAAATTATTAACAAGATTCCTTTCATACCAATGTAAATAAATTAAAAAAAAGCTTAAAATAACAATAATAAGTCATTGAATTAAAAATTAGAACACACATGTAAGAATATAAATAATATGGACATGGAGAAAAAGGACTCCCAACCATAATAAAGAGTTGCGATCAGTGATGCTTACAAGCAATAATTTTTTTGGAATATGAACCAAAGAAAATTTAAATGGTAAGAAGATATGTAAAACCAAAAAAACCCCGATAATAATAAAATATATGTTGTTTTATGGAGATAAAACATAAAATTTACTTGAATATTAATTTAGACATAAACAATATTGAATTTAAATAAATATTTGAAAAATAAACCATTCACTAAGACTTATGATTCATCAGAGGCGTTATAACGTCATGTATAACAAATTTAGTTTTATTATTCATTTACATAATAACAGCATTCAGAATTATTTTACTTAATACCATTTATTTATCAATCCATGTTACTAATATGATATTGGTTTATTATTAATATTAATTTTCATATGCCAACTATTCTATTTTCTCACACATACCTCAGTTTGGAAGTTCAAGTCCTTATTCCTCGTTCATAACCTCAACACATATATAATTTTCATGAAGATATACTGAATTTTCTTAAAATAGCTATCTATTTCGATTCTATTATATATAAATCATGGCAATATCTTCTCTACAATGCTTAAAAATATCTTTTTATGAACATCATTTCAATAAAAATAATTGTTTTTATTTTTCAATATAATTATATATGTCACCACTCAATAATTATGAAAACAAAAAATATATATCATTATTACATAATATTTTAAATATTTAATTTCTATTATTAATTAATGTCATAAATTTTATTACATATTTTATGTAGGTGGCAAAACCAACCAAATAAGAACATGTTATAACGATTGAATGAGTAAGAACAATTCAATTTATATTAATAATATCACTTTTATAGAATATGAATTATTTTAAAACATTTTATTAAATTTATAATCTAGATTAAATAATATTTATACAAATAAGACATAGAAAAATGATTAAGGAAAATATAATACTAATATTATAGAATTGAATCCATTTCTAGAAAGACTCATCGAAATGCGTCGTTAAGAGTCCTATTTGGAACGATTCATTACCAAACACGAGAGAACCTTGTGAGGGAGGATTTGAGATAATTATTAAGGAATGATGTTTGTTAAGGTGGGTCGAAAAGGGGTAATATTATAGATGATGATTGGTTATATTTTTTTAAATAATCATTCATTAAGATAAAAGGAACTGCATATTTGTAACACCTATAGATTTTATTTTATTCCCATAAGAATAAATATGTTTAATAGTGTGTGATACACACAACACAAAACCACAATGAACCAAAAACTATTATATAACTGTTAAAATATATCTATATAATTAATGGGTTAATAAAAAGGGAACAAAATTATGAAATATTTTTGGAATAAAAAATAGAGATAATTATTAAACATAAGGTATTGATAAATTAAATTAGTGTAGCTAAATAACTAATAAGACTGATTTATGCTTTAAAATATAACCTCTCTAAAATTTGAATTTTTATGTTTTTTTTATGAAATTAAATAATTTATAGATAAAATATATTAATCATATGAATAATATACTAACATAAAGTTGATAATTAATTAATAGGAAACAATAATAAGAATAGTTATTATTTAATTCAAATGTTATTTTTTCTATGAATATTGTTCTCATCATGTTTTTATGTTATTATTTAAATACTAAAAACTTATATTTTAGATTTTTAATATGATAAAATAAACTTTTTTTAGATTTATCGCTTCGATTTTATCTTAACATGAATTTTTGAGATTTTTCTGAAATAGTTGGCTATTGAATAGTCAAAAATATAGTTTTTACCAAATTGAAAATTTTATTAACTGTGTAATTAAATAAAAAGAAACATTACTTTATTAAAACATTTAATTTATAATATATTTTTTTAATGGGTAGTAATATAAATTTTAAAATAATGTTATGAATTAATACAATCCATGTTTAACATTTTACGAACTTAAGTAATATTTTTCTCTAAAAACTATTTTTATTCAATTATATTAAAAACACATAAATTATGGAAATTAAATATAAAAAATGGAAGTCATAATTTAGATCAAAATGATCCAATTATTTAAAATGGTCTACTTTATTTTTTTAATAAAAGTATGATTACTAAGATTAATGTTCATGACCTTGATAGTGGTAAAACTATTATTTTCCAAGAATAATTTTATTGATGTTGGGTAATTTATATCTGATAAATTAAATAAATATATTTTGAATATCTAATATGATATAATATCTAAAAATATATATAAGAATATTAACACATGATTAATTGGTAATCAATTCTAAATAATATTATGAACACATAATAGTTAAAATAGAAAATTTCTAAAAATTGATTTTCTATATATAAAATGGTTTAATCTAAAAGATGATTTTCTATTTATTAGAAGTTTAATTTTTTTTAATATAGATTAAATTTAGGTTCATAAATCCATATTTTGGTAAGAGGGGATATTTTATATGTTTAGTAAAACATAAGATACTTGGGTAATAAAGAGCTACCTCAGTAAAAAAATGTGATGTAAAAATATATGAACAAATAACATCCAAATTGTTAAAAACATGTTAAGAAATAAGTTTTAAAGATTTATTGAACCAATAACACCACAAAGTACATTATTTAACACTTTTAGAAATACTAACCCTTGAATAGTGTCATTCCATTTTTAGAAAATAATGGGGGTTCACCAAAGTTATCTTTTCATCACTTATAAAAGAAGATGCTTACACCCCGTCATTGAAAACCCATTACTTTGAATTTATTCATAAACTTATTCAATTATTATTATACTATAAACATTACTCATTTCGAAATTTCTCTGGTCTCAATTAGTTATTATTATCCCTTCATATATTCGGAGTCTTTAAAGAAAAAGGTATAGGTGCCAAAGTCAGTACTACTTTATCCTGATGCATTATTCACAATCTCTCTCTTAAAATCCTATAATAACCATAATAATATAATGAAATATTTATATTTTTTTTAGTTAAGTTTCATTAAATTAATTTTACAACCACTATTTTTTCTTTCTAACCACTTAGAAAAATAAAAGAATAATGACCATGGGTTGTGCAGACTACCTCGTCCATGAAGTAACATTTTCCATTTTTCATATTGATTTTATTTGTTTCTCAATTTTTTGAATATTATTCTAAAAAATAAATAAATCCAAAAAATATCATTATTATTATATTATAATGATATTATACACTTCATTAACCATATTGATCCATTGAGATATAGCATGTTCATGTATAGGTTGGCTTAGCCACCTACTTGAAAAACACTTTAAAATTATATCATGGATGAAAATGGAAACATAAATATAAATTTTATTATAAGCTAATAAGAAAATAATTATTTTTATATGAATCATTAATTTTTATATTATTTAATAAACATATTATTTTAATATCATATTCGATTATAAAAATTAATAAAATATGCTAACACTGATTGAGTTTTAGGACAATCATAAGAAACAACTACTAAAAAAAATAGAATATGATGATAAAGAGTCTATATTAAATAAAATATTTATGAATATGTTTCATAACAATTTATGTACTAAAAATAAGTTTATAATTTATGAATTTTGTTGCATGCACAGAAATAATTATGAACAAGGTAAGAGTTTTTGGTCTCAATATTCTCCCCTTGAGACATATTTCATATTATATGTAACACCCCAAGCTTCCACGTGACGCCTCTCTTTGAATAATACAATAGCATGTGTTGTACATAACCTTGAGTTCTTACAAACCACAACCAATCAAACTAGATGTTATGAATAGTAGTACCCACCTTTTGAAATTAAATAAATTTTATCTTTTTAAATGGACTTCAATTTTAAATTCAGAATATCGAAATTAGCCTAGGGTGATTTTTTTGGTATTTTTCTGAAAACATTCAATTTTTGATGAATAGTGAAAAACACTGAGTTATAGTATAAAACTGGATTTATATATAAATAATAATTTATTTTATTTAAATTTATTTTAGGTCAAAATAGATACAGAATATGTATATAAGTTCAATTTAATTCATTAGAGTCATTTTATAATAATTATATATATATAAATATTATAGAACTTTTCAATGTCTTTTACCCACCTCCTTGGAGAATTTGTGAATTCACATAAAACATGATTTTATCACATCTATGAGTTGAATTTCAAAAATTCGAGAGAAACGGTTGATATCAGTAAGTAAAATTTTTTTCAATAAGATGAAAATAATTTTTGGTGAATAGTAACTTTTAAATTTTATTTACCACGGTTAAAAATAAATAGGGTAATTAAGGGTAAAAATGATATTATTATAACCCTGAAAAATGTCCTAATTCTGTTGGATAAGTATAATTCAACCAAAAACAAACATTGGAATAAAATATGAATATTTTTGTCCACTTGGATTAGATTAGGACATTTATTATTATTTAATTTAAAGAAGAGTTAAAAGAGTTGAAATCAATGTTTAATAACTAAAACATTTTTAATATAGGGTTATACATAAGATAAATTAGAATATAAATATTAATTACAAACATAAATATATATCCTACATAATGGTATTTTATTTATAATTTCTAGACATTAAATAATTTAATTTATTTATCACACAATGATGATGCAGTAATTACCGTATTAATGAAATATTAAAATAACTGATATTACAAATATCAAAATAAATGTAATTTGAGGCTTTTTATCAATTAAACATATTTAATGGGTTAATATGACATATTAGGGTTTTTTAGATGAATTGTTTTTGAAGTAATAATACTGTTATGAATTTTGCAAAAACTAAATACCAAATAGTGTCAAATTTGACATAAAAGAGTTTTTAAAAAATATATTATGTTATTATATGATATGATATGAATAAAAATATAAGGTTCATGCAAAAGAATTATATAATGATAGGTGTATCATTAATTAACCACTTGGGGTTCTCTTGGAAGTATATAGTAATTTTATTAACCATATAATATAAAAATACAAAGAGACATGGTTAATGTCAAACTATTTAACTAAGAGTTAAATCTAAAAGATAATGTTAATATAGTGACACAATCCTATATAAAACCTATTGGTTGAGAGGATTTTTACCCCTCCCCACCTTATACTTTAAATAGTTCATTTTGTTCCATTCGAATCCCAAAACAATTTTATTATAAAATAATATTTCTAGCTTTTCCTAAGGTGCCTCTCACCCCTCTTATAAAATGGCACTCCCCATTACCTAAAATTCACACCTTCAAATCCATTTGGATTCGAAAACCCCTACACAAATACCCTCTCAACTGTCCTCCCTTTATCCTAGAGGCCCTCCTTTAGTCATAAATCCATCCTAAGGATCCCTTTTGATCAAATCAAAAGGAAGAACCCGAAGAAGAGGTAAATATTTAATCACCTCTTTCAAGTTCCTTTCTTCTTCCACTTCCTATTTATTTGTTGCTTCCATTCTAAAATAAAAACTACAATATCTTCTATATACTGTGATTTTATTATTAATATGGTACAACATTATTCATTATTCTATCCATCTTTTGACTGACATGTCACCATACATGTGTACGTACGGTTTACCGTCTCCACGTCATTGTGTAATTGTTATTCAATACATTATTATTTCGATGGTTATATTAATGATGTGTTATTAATGTAAATAATAAATATAACATGATAATGATTCTTTATATTTGATATACCATCCAATTATATATTATTTTAATATCTAATTAATGATATTTTCGCTCATGCATACGTACAGATTACCTTCTCCATGAACGTGATGAGATTCAATCCCCATCTTATCCATTCAAGAATAATTTTCATTAGATGAATAAAAATAAGGTTTAAAAACTTAATTTAATTATAAATATTAATAAGATACATCCTATCCCTAACAAACATTACTTACCTAACAAACCATATAAAGGAAAACGAATTAGTTAACACCTGAAACGACGATAATACTAAGATATTATTAACGAAGCAATATTATAAGATCATATATGATAAAATAATAATGTATGTGATTCTTTTATAATTTCATAACAATTATTTCACCATTATACAGGAGGTTAACCTACCCTCAACCAAGGAAAAGTACAAGGAAAGGGTTATTTCTAGAATCTCTTTATTATCCGAGGTTGTTTATATGTAATTATCTACTGGGACATCTTTATCATCCACATCCATGTTTCATAAAATTGTATTTCAAAACATTTTTACAATTTCCAAGACTATGGGTTAAAGAAATTTATACCCTTGTTTTACCTTTGATTTTTTGAACGGAATCTTTCTGTCGTTTTCTATACAAGGTACATTATGACATTTTCAACAAAATTTGGGTTAGAATGTTTTTTTAACATATATAGAGGGTGAGACTATTTTCATCCATTATAACATCATCGAAGCTTCCCTTATAATATTATAAGAATATTTTAAAAATAAATCTTTTCTTAAATGATTTCAAAATAGATATAGATATTTCTTTAAAAAGGTTTTGATTTCTTCTATATCAACATCCTTTGAGGGATTTTAAGCTTATTTGAAGTTGATTTATTATGATAAAAAACTTACATATTGTATTGAAGGCTTTGTGATATGTTTGAATTTGGATGTGTTATTTTAACACCATTCACGGTTTATGGATATTGTATTGACATTTCATATGCTAGTTTTAAAATTAATGCTTATGTTATGTTTAAACCTTTTCATATGAGGAATGCATTGGACTTAGTATGTGACGGGTGGAGCCCGCTATAACTCCTCAATGCATCGGTAGGTCTCGTGAGACAAACTAGTGTCTTGGAACAAGGCCTTGACAAAATCTAATTTTTAGTCTTGGCACAAGGCCTTGACTATGTGGTTATGAAAGTCTGGCATTATTCATTCCATCATTATGAAAGTGGCTATTGATATTGAATGTGATTATTCGACTATTAGAATATCCATGTGAGAAAGTAAATGGCATTATATTGATTTAATATTTTCCATATTATGCTGAATATCAAGTTGAAAAGGCTTTGGTTTTAGTCTTATAGATTTCCATAAATGTTTATGCTTGTTTATGAAAGTTTCTGCTATATTGTTATTCTTTCTAAGAATCTGATCTCACCCATTCCTATGTTTTATTTTTTCCATGATGTGATGAAGTATATTATGACGGACCTGCAGGGATAGTATATGGGATCTATGTGTTTTCTATGCAAAAAATGTTGTTGTAGTTTTTCATTTTATGATGTAATGTAATCCTTATGAATGTATCTAGTACTTCCAAGGCCACTAAACTAATCTGTCTTTCAAGACATGATCTTTTGTGATCATACCAATGTTATGTAATAATGCACCGACTCTGGGTAACTAGGGTCGGGGCATTACATTTGGTATCAGAGGAAGTTTAGTACAAACATTGGAAACTATATTTAGATAAACTCTGATTAGAGGACACAACCATAAGATAGACTTTTAGGATTAGTATAGAATAACTTCTGAGAATTTCGGTATTGTAGAGATTTTGTGAGTTTTCCAATAAATACATCCCTGTATAGATATGAGCAGGTAGAGGTGGCTTTGACACAGATGTACCTAGGGGTAAAACCTGAAAACACTGCTTTGAGCTAGACTCAAACGGGAACTGGTGTACGACAGCGGGCCTTGTTGCACTCTTGGTTACGAAACTCCCGAGGGATATTCTTAGTATAATTATCATTTTCATTAAAAACCATTATGAAGGTTTTATGAGTATATACTTCCTCAAAGAAATTTTTTTATGATTATGGATTATGTCCATAAACTGTTCAATTTATATTATGTGTTATACAAGTTTGGATTTATGAATTGCGATTCTTAAACTTATATATTTTATGACATTGTTTAGAAATGGTGCCTAGTGGAAATAATGGAAACCATATTAATGCATGCACTCCATGTATGGATTTCCCTCCTACTCAAGATAATTATAGTGGAGCTGGTGATGTCACTAGTGCTGATCAACTAATCACCATACTGGGACTACTAACTCAGGTTATGAAGAATAACTTTACCCATATAGAGCACCCTTATCCACAGTGTGGAGGATCAATGTTAGATCACTTCATGAGGAAAAAAACTGACATTAAATGCGATTACAAATCCATTAGTGGCTGAAAAATGGATAAATTCCTTAGAAAAAATATTCTACACCTTGGGGAGTAGCGAAAGGGAAAAAGTTGTCATTGAAGTTTACCGCCTCACTAGAGATGCTGATCAATGGTGGTAATTGATTAAAAACACAAAGGTAGATAAGGAAGTATAAAATAGGGAATATAGGGAGTTTAACGAAATGTTCTTAGAAGGATACTTTCCTCATGACCATCGAGCAGATATGGAAATGCAATTTCTAAGTCTGAGGCAAAAGGAGGATGAGAATATCACAATATATGATGTTAACTTTACAAGGTTAGTCAGGAATTCAGAATATTATATACGTATCCAAATAAGTAGTATTGATATTTTATTTGATGGGTTAAAACCATTTCTCCATCAAGCATTAGTCTCACAATCCTTCTCGCCGTACGAATATATTTTCTCATGTTCTATCAAGACAGAAATAGAATTCTCTAAGTCTCATGACTTTAAATCAAAGAAAGGGAAGGAGAGATCTATTGAACACTCTGGATATGGAAATAAGGGGAAGAAGGGAAAAGTTGAATATCCATCCTGCCGTAAATGTGGGAAGAAACACCTCGGTACTTGCCTAAAGGGAATGGGAGTCTGTAACAAGTGTGGTGAAAAAGGCCACCGATCTCATGATTGCAAGGGGAAGAAAGAGGATGTTGATGTTGAATGCAAAAATTGTAGAGAAAGTGGAAATTATGCGAATTAATGTCCTAAGAGTCTGGGGAACATACCTCAGAAAATGCCAAGGGATCAAGGCCAAGATTATGATATCACTACTACTAAGGTGGAAGCTCTGAAAGTTGTAGTGGCAGGTAATTTAATGGTTTCTTCATGTTTATCCAAAGCTTTATTTGATTCAATATCATCACATTGTTTCATATCTTATCATTTTGATAAGAATATTAGATATTTTCAATTTGATATAACAAAGGGGATTATCAGTCAAACCTCCCAAGGGGAGTATCATTGCAACAATATTTTGTGAATCAGTCCCCATTAGGGCATATAAATGTTCTTTATATTCTGATTTCATCATATAACCATTATTGAATTTGATATAATCCTTGGTATGTATTGGATTTTGGACCATGATGTGAAATTTTATTATAAGAAGGAGGTTACAATTTTTGTTGATGATAAGGAGTACCTTATCTTTAGAGAAAAAACATCACCACCTAATTCCTATTTAGATCCACCCCCAGTAGCTCAACTAAATTAAATTATTGGGGAGGAAGAGAATGAAATGATTTTGGGTGAGGAAAGGAATGTTCAAATAGAGGATGTACCGATTGTGAAAGAATATGTTGGTGTGTTTCCAGAAGATTTACCTAGAAATCCTCCAAAACGAGAAATTGAGTTTTCCATTAAATCAATTCCAGGTTCTAGGCCCATATCGATGACTGCTTATAGAATGGACACTATGGAATTAGTATAAATAAAGAAACAATAAGAGGATTTGAGTAATAAGGGATTTATCTGCCCTAGTGTTTCTCCATGGGGAGCCCCTGTTCTTTTTATTATAAAGAAAGATGGATCTATGAGGATGTGCATTGACTACAAGGAGATCAATGCAATAAAAATAAAGAACAAGTATCCCCTACCACACATTAATGATTTTTTTGACCATATTAATGGAGCTCAATACTTTTCAAAGATTGACCTTTGATCTAAATATCATCAGGTGTGTGTGAAGATGGAAGACATTCCGAAAACAGCATTTCGAACCAAGTACGGGCATTACGAGTTTACAGAAATGCCTTTTGGATTAAGTAATGCTCCCTCTATCTTCATGGATCTAATGAATAGAGTTTTCAAGGAATATCTTCATGACTTTGTAGAGGTATTTATTTATGATATCTTGGTATACCTCAAAAGGTATGAAGATCATGAAAATCACTTGCGCATTATTTTGAAGACTCTTAGAAGACATGAATTATAAGGGATGTTTAGCAAGTTTGAATTTTGGCTTCAGGATATTTCTGTTCTTCAACATATTGTCTCTAAGGATGGAATCTTTGTTGATACTTCAAAGACCAAGGCAATCCAAGAATTTCCAGCACCGACGAGTATAACTGAGGTATACAGTTTTTTTGGTTTAGCATGTTATTATCGATGTTTCATCCAGAATATTTCCTGGTTGGATAACCCATTAACAAAGCTCACACGTAAAGGGGCTAAATTTGTTTAAACAAAAGTGTGTGAAGAATGTTTTGATGACCTGAAGAGAAGATTAGTCAATGTTCTTATATTAAATCTACCATTGGGGAATGATTGGTTTGTTATTTATAGTGATGCATCAAAGAAAGGACTTGGTTGTGTCCTTATGCAGAATGATAGGGTTATTTCCTATGCATCACGTTAGCTAAAAATTCATGAGAAAAACTATCCTAATCATGATATTGAGTTAGCAGCTATAATATTTGCTTTGATGATTTGGAGACACTATCTCTATGGTAAAAAATGTGAGATATATACCGATCAAAAGAGTTTGAAGTAAATTTTCTCACAGAAAGAACTCAACATGAGGAAAATGAGATGGATTGAACAACTCAAAGATTAAGATGGCACTATACACTACCACCCGAGGAAGGAAAATAAAGTGGCATATGCTTTGAGTAGAAAGGATCAAGGAGTTTTGAACAAGATAATAGTTGAATGGGATCCTATTTTTTTAGATCTTGTAAAGATGGATATGGGAATAAACATTGAATGTGAAACATCAATACTTTTTCAAATGGTTTCCAAACCATCTTTACTAGAAAGAATAAAATGTTTTCAGGTTGATGATGACGAGTTTCAAAAAAATATTAAAGCTGTGAATGATGGGAGATTGAGTGACTTCGTATATGAAGATGGAATTTTAAAATTTGGGAAGAGACTTTGTGTTCCTAATATACCTGATCTAAAACGAGAATTTTTGGATGATTCTCATAGCTCCAATTTCTCTATACACCCTGGGAGCACCAAAATGTGTAGAGATTTAAAGGAACATTTTTGGTGGGACAACATGAAGAGGGAGATGGATGATTTTATGACAAGATGTATGGTTTGTCAAAAAGTGAAAGCTAGAAGGCAATGGACTAGATGAGTCATGAAACCTCTTCCCATACCTGAGTGTAAATGGGAAGATATCACAATGGACTTTTTCTTGTGGCTACCAAAGACTCCTAAAAAGAATGATGCAATATGGGTCATTGTTGATCGTCTTACCAAGTCAGTGCATTTTCTTTCTATAAGAGAAGATTTTCCACTTGAACGTTTAGCTAGACTATATATTATTGAAGCCTTAAGACATCATGGAGTTCCACTATCAATTTTTTCTGATCATGATCCCCGTTTTACATCAAGATTCTGGAAAAGTCTTCAGAAAGCCCTGGATACTAATCTTCATTTGAGCACTGCCTACCACCCCCAAACTGATGGAAAATTAGAACAGACTATTCAAACCTTAGAAGAAATGTTGAGATAATGATCACATGACTTTCAAGTTATGTGGGATCAATATTTAACTCTGGTATAATTTTCCTATAACAATATCTTCCATTCAAGTATTCAGATGGAACCATATGAAGTGTTATATGAAAAGAGATGTCACACACCAACCTGTTGGGATGATGTTGGTGAAAGAAAACTCATAGGCCCAGAAGTTGTAGAGAAAATGATGGAGAATGTAAAGGTAATCCAAAACCACATCAAATAAGCTCAATGTAGGCAGATGAGCTATGCCAATAACCGACGGAAGGATTTTGAATATCAGGTAGAAGATCATGTTTTCTTGAATGTATCTCTATGGAAGGGTGTTATACATTTCGGTAAGAAGGTAAAATTAAGTCCCAGGTACATCAGACCTTTCGAAATACTAGAACGAATTTGGACTGTAGCATGCCATTTGGCAATGCCTCCATGTCTTTCCAAATTTCACGATGTGTTCCACGTATAACTATTGAGAAAATACATGCCTGACCCAATTCATTTACTCACCTATGAGGCATTAGAACTGGAACCTGATTTGTCTTATTGCGAAGAGCCTATCAAGATTCTTTATACCAGAGAATAAGTGCTGAGAAACCAGATGACTCATCTGGTACATGTTCTATGGAGAAACCATAGGATGGAAGAGGCAACATGGGATCCTGAGGAACATATGATGAAGAACCACCCAAGTCTTTTTATGGAGTAATATTCTAGAAATTTTGAGGATGAAATTATTTGAATTAGGGGAGAATGTAACACCCCGTGCTTCCATGATATGCTTCTCTTTGAATAATATTGTAGCGTGTGTTGTACGCAACTTCGACTTCTAACACACCAGAACCAATTAAAATAGCCGTTATGAATTTTAATACCCACTATTGGAAATTTTATAAATTTTATCATTCAAAATGGAATTCATTTTTGGATTCGGAATTTCTAAATTAGCATAGGGTTATGTTTTGGTATTTTTATGAAAACTTTCAATTTTTGATGAATATTGAAAAACACTAAGTTATAGTTTAAAACCGAATTTTTATTGAAATAATTATTTATTTTATTTAAATTTATTTTAGGTCAAAATAGATACATAATACCTATACAAGTTAAATTTAATTTGTTGGAGTCAATTTATAATAATTTTATATGTATAAACATTTTATAGAACTTTTTGCCATCTTTTACCCACCTCCTAGGAAAATTTATGAATTCACATAAAACATAATTTTACTGCTTCTGTGAGTTAAATTTCAAAAATCCTAGATACAATTTTGATATCATTAAGTAAAATGTGGTTCAATAAGATGAAAATAATTTTTGGTGAATAGTAACTTCTTACTTTTATTTTCCATGGTTAAAAGTAAATAGGGTAATTAAGGGTAAAAATAATATTATTATTATCCTAAAACATGTCCTAATTCTATTGGATAAGTATAATTTAACCAAAAACAACCTTAGAAATAAAATATGAACCTATTTGGTTCACATGGATTAGATTAGGAGATTTTTTATTATTTTTTATAAAGAAGAGTTAAAAGAGTTAAATTTAAAGTTTAATAACTAAAACATTTTTAATATAGAGTTATACAAAAGATAAATTAAACTGTAAATATTAATTATAAAGCTAGAAATATTTCATAAATAATGGTATTTTATTTATAATTTTTAGACATTAAATAAGTAAATGTATTTATGAAACAATGATGATGGAAAATATGAATAATCTCATATTTTGGATGGAATATTCCAGGATATATTACCTTAAATTATAAAAAAATATTTCATTTAATTAATGTTTAATTTCATGGTATCACTATCATTATCTTTTTATTCTTATATTTCCATTGTTTCACATGCTTTTACAACTCAATTTTTCTTCACTGAGATATGATTCATATTTTCCCACTTGGTTCCCCTTTGTGGTATATTTATTTATCATGGAATACCTTATAAAACCTCTCATGATATTTTGTTTTGGGGGATTAAAATCATGGAAATTCATCACTTCCTTTTCCTTTCCAAATTACACTTTGTTTTAGGTATAATTTCTCTACAAATTCCATTCCTATGTGAAAACTCTAGGTTTACTTCTTTTTATTAAAGGGGGTTCACCAAGATTATATGTGTCGATTGATTGAAGAAATATTGAAAATATGAATACATGTTATTATGATATATATTTTTTTGTATAACTTGTGAATGTTGATTATGTATTGTTCAACCACTCATCTTTTATATCTGTATGGGTTATTTTAGTTTTCCATTTTATTGACATAGGGAAAAGTATTAATGTTCTCTGTTTTTGTGTCTAAAAAATAAAGATAATTGATTATTATTTCAAGTTTATTATGAATTTTATTGATATTAATATCATTCATAAGGTGAATTAATTGGTTATAAAGAAGTCATGGGAGGGTATCAATATTATATTGCCCACTAATGCATTTGTTGGTCTCATGAGATAAAAGGTTTGGGTATTTGGTGTATACCTTTTCCATAAAAGCATGGTTTATTTTTTATGAACTTGATGGAAAGTGTAATGTATTGGATGATTCCTTATTAGAAAAGGTAAATATATCTGAAATTATTCATTTCATCACCATGAATTCTGTTATTATTTCCCAGGTGTTTATTTATATTTTTAACAATGGATTTTTTTGTGATCATGTGATCAGTTATATAGAATTATTTGATTATCATTTTTTATACCATATTATTCATACCAATTTTATTCATTAATATATATGATATATATTTTCCCTTACTTATAATTTCAACTCAACCTTCTTATGTTTCTATTTCCATAGGTTATAAAGTAAAGTATTGAATATGAAATGTATAGTAGAGTAGAATATGTGGAGATTTTTTAGGACATTGTAAAGACTTATTATAGATTAAATATTTTCTTATATATTTTAAAAAATATATATTTCATTAGAAGGATGAGGTATTTTTCAGTTGAAATATTTTCCTAACTCCCTAAAACACTAAACCTAAAATGTATTTTATATGTAAGTGACTCAACATTTTTTTATGATGTTGTAATTTTTGGTTTCTAAAATTTGTTCACATCAGGCCATTTAATTGATGGTATGTAAAGTATGTGTCTATTCACACCAGATTTTGGGAGTGTGGGTTCGAGGAATTATAGGTGGTACTAAATGTGGTTTTATATAACTTTTTATATTTTGAAATTATTTGAGGATAGTTTAAGGAGCGATATGTTAATTTTATCACAATTTCAATGGTATATATGTCAATTTCGGTTGGTTGAAGTAATATTGAATATTTGAGGGATTGGGATAAGAGTTCTCAAGTGAAAACCAAAGGGATAAGTATATAAATTTTATAACAACATAATGTTTTGTTAATGTAGATATTGTGTAGTAGTTACATCCCTCTATGGATAATAGAATGTTCATGTAGTTGTGTAATCGATGCACCTAGGGGTAATCACCCTAAAAAATGCTGGTGGAAGACTCACTCTATATTCACTATAGTTCATGATGAGTTGACCTAGGACTCTACACACCTTGCTAGACACTCCCAAGGGGATATGATGTATTTAATTCATATTATCTATAATTGACCATTATGAAGGATTTGTGTATGATTTTAACTAATTATGATATATAACCTAGTAAAAAAATAAAAATGGATAATTATTCATTGAATAAATAAATTCACAGGTTGAATCTAAACTACCTATGTTAAAAATGATGTTTTCATAGGGAAATACATATTCATATTGAGGTTTTCATATTCATATTTTTTATATTATCATAATTATTTTATATTTGGTTGAAACAGAACCAATAAAATATATCTTATAATGGTATATTTTGAGAAACAAAAATATCTTATAAATGAGTAAGGGAGAAAACATAAATGGTTTATAATTTTAGTGTATTAATATAATAAATAAAAATTAATGTTTTCAAATCATAAATATGGTACTAATATTGATATCATGATATAAATTAAATCGTTATAATATTAGTTAATTTCATTAATGAGGATATTTATTAATTATATTTTTGTATGTTCAAAATATTATGAGGATAATATGAAATATCTAAGGATTTTTATTTGGTAGTTTTGATTTAAAGGTTTTTAAACATATATTAAATTGTGTTGATAACCTTGAAAAGTGATTTTATAAAATGTTTTTATTTTTAGGGATAACTATAGGAGAATAAATGTTTGAGGTATGGAAAAATCTTCAGTTTAATATATAAATGATGTTAAGGACATAAAGGGTTGACTGATTTGTGAAAAAACGAGTTATATAGTATTTATTTTCATGGCATTGATTATTAATTTAATGAAAAATTGATCCATGATATTTTTGGTGAAGTTTATCTCATTTTTGGGATTGTGATATATATTAACTAGTGTATGAATTTATGAACATGTGTTTAATGCATATTTGGATTAAATATATAAATAATTTTTAGAGAAATATATAAATTCACTGTGGTTTAATTACATAGAGATTCAGATGGTTTTGGGAAAGGTATATTTTGTAGAATTTATGATTAGAGTATATACATACCAAATTATGTGATTATATGAATTGTTATTTTCATAGTAAATAAAAGTAACTTACTATCAAAAGAGTGTATGGTTGAGTCATATTATGAGTCATGTACCAAATAATAAATATGTTTAGAATACCCTCACATACTTTAATTAGTGAGTAATAATTAAAATTGTACAGACACACTTTATTTAAGGGGAGTAGAATGTTATACGCAAAAATATTTTTATATATATTATTGTAAGACCTAATATGTTTGATAACATGTGATACATGAGGTACTGAACCACAATTAACCACAAAACGTGATATTACTATTAAAATATATCTATTAAGTTGATTGGTAAAAATAGTGTTAAATAAATTTTGAAATATATGTAGAAATAAAAATAAGTCAATTATCAACTCGAAGTAATTAATAAATTAAATTATTATTGATAAATAACTAATATGGATAATTTAATCTTTAATATATTGAATTTCTAAAAAATTAATTTTATGTTTTTTAGGAAACTAAATAACTGATAGATAAAATATACATTTTATATTAATTATATACTAACACAGACATTATTATAAATTCTTATGCTATTAGAATTATAATTGTTACTATTTTTAAAAGATGATATTTTCATATGAAAACAGTCCTTTGCATATTTTAATGTTATTATTTAAAAGAAAAATTATCAAATTTTAGAATTTAAATTTCAGAAAAAAAACTTAATTTTTAGATTCAATATGTCAATTAAAGCTTGAAATATATTTTTGGTATTTTTCTAAAATAATTTATTTATATGTGAATAGTGAAAAATAATGTTTTTACCAAAATATTTATTTTTATGACATTATTACTATATAATAAAGATTAAAAAGGTTATAAAAAATTTAATTTATAAAATATTTAATTAATGAGTAATACTATGAATTTTTAAGAATAATTATGAATTTATACAACTTATGTTTGACATTTTATGGACTTGAGTAATATTTTTCTCTAAAAACTATTTTTGTTCTGTTATATTTAAAATTAGTTTTCATCACTTTTTGAAATTAATTATATAAAAATGAAGTTAATTTTTATTATTAACCTAAACATACAATGTAATAAGGTCAATTTAATTTATATACATAAAATTTTGATTACTAAGATTCAAGTTAATGACCATGATAATGGTAAAACTATTATTTTCAAAGAACTATTTTATTAATGTTTTGTAATTTAATATAATAAATTAATTTTATATATTTTGAATAATGAATCTAATTTATGTTTAAATACATATATAATTATATTAATAAATAATTAGTTAGTAATCAATGCTAAATATGAAAAGGAACACATAATTGTTGAAAGATCATTTTTCTATAAAAAACAATTTTTCATTGAAACACACAAAATATGATTAAAAAACATAATAAATATAAATAATATCATTATTATTCTGTTACAATGATATTATACACTTATTTAACCATACACATTCATAAGGATATAGCGTGTTCATGTTTGGATTGGGTTAACCACATACTTGAACAATAATAAAAAACTCTATCATGGAAGACTATAAGAAATTAAATACTAATTTTCTTATAAGTTAACAATAAAATGTGACTTATTTACATTTCTAGAAAGTTTATATAACGTATTTAACTTATTATTATAATATTATATTCAATCAATAAAATTACTGACATAAAATGACACAAATTCAATTTTCACGAAAACATAAAGAAAAACAATATGACAAATAAATAGAATATAATGATAATTTCTATATATTAAATTGAATGTAGATTAATAAGGTTGTTAATAAAGTATATAATAAACTTAATTTTACTATTCAGGAAGTTAGGAGCATTCATAGAATGAATCCAGAAGAAGATAAGTGTTTCTTGTCTTAATTTTGACACCTTGAGATATATTTCTTATTATACACCATGTTTTCTTTAGAATGGTGTATAACCTACCACTTATATATTTTTTATAATTATTATATCATTATTAAATATATAATGGTTTCATTTGAAATTATATTTCCTTTAAGGGGTTTTGATTCGAAAGATTCTAATCTCGCAGGGGTTTCTTATCTCAAATTTTAACCCCTTGAGACATCCTTCTCACACAATGAAATAAGATGTATTTTTGATGGGAATCCTTCCCATAAAAAAGTTTCTATTAAAAAAATTTAATTTTTCATGGTTATCATTACCCATATTAAATAACTAATTTTTATTTATCATTTGCGACATGGTGGTTCATTCTGTCTCAAATACTTTTCCGCGCACTGCGCACCATATAGCGGAAATATTATTTATGATGGAAAATATATCCCCTCAAAAAAATATACCATATATGGGATCCTAAAAACTCTAAAAACGGAATTAAAATACTCCCAAAAATTTTATTAAGTAATAATACATAGCCTAGATTGGAAATTATAGAAGAAGATTGAAGAAATAAAATTTAGAAAAGGTGTACTGATTTTTTTAATGTTACGCGGTTAGTATTTCCTAGGAACTGAATGGTATGAAGACAACCTATGAAATTCATTCCCATGATGCATTGTTCATCGAACTAGGAAGTTCACAAAAAAGGAGGAATGACGCTGATCCCCCACAAACCACGTCGTTTAAGGAATGGAGGCGGAGAATTCCACTTGCGAACCACGACCCTGTAAACCGGGTCGTTGGAAAAAATGTAACAGAGAAGTACCCCCCCACACACCATCCCAACAACCTCAGTTACTTGATGAGGTGAGGCTGGTGGCATCCCAACTTCTACGTCGTTCACAAGATCAAGGTGGTGATTTCCACCACTACAAACTGTAGCCCCACAAATCCTTGTTGACTAAGTGTTCTGTAGGCCAAGAAATTTCCCCATGGGCTTTCACAAAAGGTGTCGTGTGACTCATAGATACATCCTCCTTAGAAAACTATTAATATTCCCCAAGGGGAGTGAAAAAATAGTGAAAATAATAGGATTTTATTTTTATAGAGCATGGACTTTACAGAAGGAAGACTTCGAAGAGAAACGATCAACGAAGTATGAAACCAAGAATGGTTTTCAGAAGGGATAGACTAGCCGAAAACCATAAAAATTTGGAAGGATAATAATATGGGTAAAACTGTGAACCTAATTGGAGAACTAGGAACCATACTCCCTTCATTAATGAACATCCCTTGAACTACATGACAAATTCCCCTTCTTCAATATGGTATACCACATAGTACATCTCTATGTTGAAGAAGCCCTACCCTACATTGAGTTTTTCCCTCGAGAGTTACTCCAGTACCTCATAACACCATGGTATGCATATGGAACCTAATACCGTGTACCACTATGGTACGAAAACCACATCGAAGACCTCAAACTATAATGGTACGTAGATTGTATCCAGGTCTGCATACAACCTCAGTATGCATACAACATCTAAGTTCGCGTACTGCCTTGGTACGTGGACGAACCATCCATTCACATAATAGTAAACCATGGGTACTGTACCCCAACTTCCATGAACAAATGATACACAAATTAGGGTACCTTCAAGCTTTCAACCATTAAGTACTGATCATACCCTTTCATTTCCATCCCATCCTATGAATCACCTACACTAACCAGTCCATCAGCATTAGTCCAAAGCCTCTTCCAAATCCACCAAACACATTGATAAATCCATCATGTGCATTAGCATGTTTTTCTGAGTTTACATACCCATGACAACCAGAGTCACATGGGTAATCCTAGAAAGAGTATGGACCCCCGGAATGTCTTTAAGTCTATATTCCCATGGTAACCTAGGGCCTAACCTTGGAATACTCATGTGAACCTCCCCGTTATAGGAAGCAAGGGTAATCACTGGATTTTCCATTCAATGAGAGACATTGATAATTCAAATGGATCACACCTGCCTTTCATTTTGATGAGGATTGATGCTTCTCCCATTTCACATAACCATCTTTAGGGAACCCCATTAAGGTGATCACATAGCCTTTCTGCTAGTGGAAGCACTGAATCTCCACCTAGGCTCATCTGTGGACATGTACAGATAGACTTCCCAACATTATTATCCTTGATATCAACACTGGTGAGAGTCGGCACATTCAAAGCCCCCCACTCACCCTCATCAAGTCGTCACCCCAACCTCTTCTACCGTCATCCTTCATTTCCATCATTTGATAATGGAAGGTGTGTGGTTTTCCCGATATACTGCTTCCTATTGTTTCACACATAAATTATGAATCACATGGGCATCGATGTTGATGATGATCACACCATCCACACAACCCAAATGAACTGTGATAAATCTGGCTTCTTCTCTAATCAAGATATGTAGGATCCTTGTCTGAAGGCTTGAGCTCATGTGGGAACCTCCTATGTATAAGCCCCACTGAAATGAACTTTGATAACTCCGATTCCTGCTCTATACAAGTTACATGGTATGCCTATTTAAAGGCATGCGCACAAGTGGGAAGCTCCCATGCATAATCCCCAACCAAATGAACTACGATAACATTGATTCCCGCTCAAAATATGATATATAGGATGCATGTCTGAAGGACAGAGCTCAAATGTGTTCCTTTACAAAGGTTAATACCCAATCATACAACAAAAAAATAGGTCCTCCTTTACAGTATAATCCCAAACATAATCAAAAATACAAAGGCTTTTATTATCAACTAACAAGGATACATAAAAAGCCTCCCCAAGGCCCAAACCCCCCCACCCATATCGCCCTAGTATTCCCTGGGACATATACCAGGTGGGGTTATATCCTCCTAGAAGACCATGCCTCATGTTAGTATCCTAGGACCCTTCGGTTAATGTCCCACACAAAATCATGACTAGGAATCTTCTACCTGGATGTCTTAGTCTCATGATGTTAAAAACATGGATGGCTCTTCATCGGATAATCTAAAAAGGTGATGTGTCCAGTTAAGTGGCACTGAACTATGTGGGTTCTAATTCCACTCACGAGGATATGTAAGAAGCCCATATCATGGGTTCGATCCCAAAAATGAAACAACATAAATCCTCCATGAATGATGATAAAATCTATAGCACCTGATCATAGTGCTTAATATAGCATTATCTCAACAAATCCCAACCCATGCATATATATATGGTAAATATTGCAACCCATGGTTAACACCTAGACACTTTATTGGTAAAAACAAAGGATTCATGAACCTATAAACATTGATTAATCCTATAAGAGACTCCAATAGTAGGAAATAATTCCTTCCATAAGGTTGTCATGAGCTTGACCTCCCATTATCTTGACCAATTGAGTCCTTAAGTGTTTTTGGCCAAACCATCATCCAACGAGAACCTGTATTTGGAAGGAAGGTCCTTTAATCAATGATACCATGGACTTTTTTTTGTGTTTCTCTATCCTAGAATAAACCCATTAGAGACCATTCTAGGACATCGTATCTACTATGGAACCCTTCATAATAACAGTAAAATGGGTCACGATCCATGCGGCCATTTTGTCTACCACCTGGTACAATGTGAATCGGGTTGAAAGAAAAATGGAAAAATCGATGTGATTCACTAAACAAGGTGGTCATTCTGTCCCACCACAATCTCCTTTAATCCAAAAAATGAGGAGGACCAATAAAGATAATAAATTACTCATGTGATCATGATATTCTACATTGAAGACATTTTGTTGTCTATATATTTCATGTATATATAGCAGGCACTTTTCAGATCTCTCTTCGATTCAACTGGAATACTGACAATTTTCTCAGACTCCCATGTCAATGATGACACAGGCGGTTGGGTCCCCAAAAAACAACATGACTCCCTCCCTTACCCAGTATCATCAATACAAGGTTTTAAATACGTTTATCAATGAGTACCACCAATATGGTAAACTCTCTATGGTGGAGGATGAAAGTTAGGGCCTCCAAGCAAAGAAATCTCGCTAGTCGTCTCTTCGGACACAACAATAAATCCTACATAGGATGGGTCCAATGGCCATCTCAAATCATTTTAGGTGCCTTTCCCAAGAACATGACAATGAATAATTACCTTATCTTTGGAATGAAGATGAGGTCGACACCAATGAAATCATCCTAGCTACATAATAACCACTCTCAAGGGATCCTTCTAGAGGACATCACCACAACAGGAATGAAACCTGATACCTTCTCTCTTAAGAGGATCCCATGTAGAGACCACCTACCAAATTCCAATGGGAAAGGTCTCCTTAGGATCCCCGGTGAGGATGTAAAATGCACAATTAAGTGTAGGTAACTACCTTCATTCCTAAAGAGGATGTCTGAAACACAAAAGAAACAGTATATAATGGGAAGGCATACAATTATTCCTCTCATAATGAAGCCCAACATGAAAATACAACAACAATTTATGAGCAGATGGATGAAAATTCATACTTCTATGAATCCCACAACGTAAATAGGGTAGCATGAAATGAGAAAACGCACATTCCTTCTAGTTCTCGTCACCGCTGTGCAGACAGAGTGGAAAATTAGATGTAGATGAAAATATCATCCAATGTGAAAGAAGCTTGTCATAAAATAGAATGGAACACAGTAATAACCAGTCAAATACCCCTACTGACGCACACCAAGACCACCATCTAAATATGGTGGTATATTTTAGGCACTCATATAACACTACCAATGCATACGAAGCCCACCAGTAAAATATGGTGGCAATCCACAGGAAGATTCAAATTCCTGCTTACCACAATAATGCCCACCATCTAAATATGGTGGTAATAAAATATTATTAGAGTCAAATTCTGATGGATGCAAGTCATGATGGTGAGAGAAATACAATGAAAAATTAGAAAATTTAAATTCCTGCTCACTAATACAAATCCTACCATCCAAATACAGTGGAAACCAGAGAAGAAAACCATCAGCAGACTCATTCCTCTGTCCTAGCACAGGATAACTACTAGTACCCACTCGTAACCCCATAGGGGACAAGAGCATGCACAAAATCCTACTGAGACATCATAATGAGAATTCATAACTATTCCATCCAAATACATATCTCAAACAAATCTTGTCCATGATGGAGGATCAAACATAGATCTCAAACTATATCCTTCAGATGTGTCAAGGTGTCAGCTAGAAACGTGAGGAGTTGGGGCCACGGTCATGTCTCCTCAGAAAGGGTGATTCGTCCAAAAAATCATATAGTCACCCCAGATCAGACCATCATTCTCGGTCTAGTCTAAGAGATTTGATGGCCATATTCTATGATACATGGACTACCAAATCATGAACAAACACCCATTCCAATAGAGGGACAATGGTCTAACATAATGGTCTCTCTTGGGAAAGAATATATCCCTACTGGAACACAAGATGATCATCATCATATCCTAGAGATATCATGGGGACCAACAAAACAGGGTCTCACATATGAAGGCTTCTACCAATAACAAGTGGCCCCAGTTTCCCGCAAGAGGGAACCCAAACATGAAAGGTTCCAAAAAAAACCAGAAAATGGAGAGCACAGTCAAGATTCTGCTCTGGTGGAAGATGGAGTTCTTAACCCCATTAAAAATTTATCAATATATGCCAATATCAATTCATTCCATTAGAAAATTAAGGAAGTGGGAGTATCATTTGTGATGTTCCTCTCCAGAATGTCACTACTAGAAGCTCTGAAGTTCCTCCCCAAAGAACCCATGGGGGCTTACTCCGTGGGCCAGAAATAATCATTTACGAGAGCCTATCTCCATACACGTGTCATGGTAACCCACACCTTGATAACAAGATCAAACAACAAGACGGTACACCTCTTGTTTTCATCCGCCCTAATGGTCCTCCACAGGGTATACACTATAGATATTCTTATACATGAATTCGGGCGTCAAGGTGAGATAGTAGTCCTCTCCATGACGGAATTTGCTATGAATGCCCTCCCAGAAGTGAAATGAAGTAACAAAAGGTGCATCCCCTCATTACAGTACATCCTGAAGGCCCTCCCTAGAATGTACACTGCAGATACTCTCCCTATAGCTAGATCTATTATAGTAATCCTCGCCATGATACCTTTCATTGTGAAGGCCCTCCCCTCAATGACGTCAAGCAGCAAGAAGGTACTCCCCATACATCAGTCTACCCTGAAGGTCATCCCCAGTGTATATACATCAGAATTCCTCCCTATATCCAGAATCTACGATGTAATGGTATTCCTCTCCATCATGGTACTAATTGCTAAGGTCCTCCCCACAATCAATATTTACGCATGAAAGAAGGTCCCCACATCATCAGGTCATATACGAAAAAGCCATCATATGCGAGGTGCTTTCAAAAATGGAGTTCGACATATTGGATAATCTCTCAATTACAAGCAACATCCTTTCTCAGCTCAAGGTTGTACAAGGTCCACACTCATCTTCTGAGCCACCCTCATACAGTTCACATGTCAAAGAGACTCCCGCTAACCCCGCTGCAATGAATAGAATCATTAAGAAGCAGTCAAACCAGGTGGATTCGGAAGAGGAGTCTAGGATAGAACAACAACCATATATGTTTCTTGTGATATGAAAATTTACTAGGGATAATATACCAGTGATGTATTGGACTATATCTACTTCTTAGATCAACATGCGAAAATATTTGTCAGAATAATGTATGCATAACGTTTGCTTCAATATCTAGAAAAATCTCCACTAATTAAAAGGAATGATTTCACTATTATGGGTATGAAGAAAATGTTAATCAATTAGGACAACTTCACCATCAAATTGACCTAGAATCCCTCCTTTTTTAATGGAGCTCATAATCATAAAGGCGAAAGAAAGACCATGAGTTGGCATGCCTCCATGCACTGCACAAGTTGCATTGCCTTATCGGCAATGCCATGTCTGGAATTTATATCAAGGGATGGGGAGAACACAGATCTCTCCAATTCACCCCAATTCTCTTCTAGAAAAAACCCACTTGATTTAGAGTCCTACAATGTCATCATCCCTAGAAAACATTCAAATGAAGACCCTACTTCGGAAAGGTGGAACACTCGACAAGAACCAGCTTTGAGTAAGTCTCAGAAGCATCATGTCTGTTGAGAGAAATCCATCAAAAATATCATAAATCAAGAAACTGAGAGAATACAATAGGCCTCTTATCTAATGGAATCCAATATATGAGCACATCTCATGTCTTTATAATTAAACAATTCATGAGCATACTCGTCACCATATCTGGCTCACACCCGCATGGGAATGTGTGAGATCAAGAAGGTGGAAATAGTAGAACCATCTAATGAAACATGATATCTACTATAGCCCGCATTCCTGGAGGATGTTTTCAGACAAAATTCCCTTATAACACCAAAAAATCAGGGCTGAGATGCGTTAATTGAAGAATGGGAGCAACCCCAGCCTATAGGGATGGGGGAATTTTTACCACAAATTTGCATCCAATAGATGTATGTCTTTTCATGAATGGGGATAAATATTGATAGATAGGTCCACATTTCAATCCCATTCATTGAATAACATCCCCCAAAATAGAGTCATACTTGAAGGTCATATGAGGGTTCTCTTCGAGTCACTCTTCATCAAGAAATCCAAAGAGTATCACTGAATGGGAATAGAAGATCCAAAAAAAAGACGGAAGAAGCTACCCTACCATTCAGAAGCTGGTATGCCACCCCAAATGTGGTATTCATCAGTGGAAATCATGTACATCATTCCCACAGGCCTTGTGGAAAATTATACAAATAATTAGAAAACTGGAGAATATGGTTATCTCTTAGAGACGATCCACACCGAGCCTATAGATTTGCACACCAGAAGCCAAAGAGTTGGCTTAAATTTGGGTTCCCCTTCAGTAAATCAAC
The DNA here is from genome assembly GCA_963277665.1 of Viscum album. NCBI lineage: Eukaryota > Viridiplantae > Streptophyta > Magnoliopsida > Santalales > Viscaceae > Viscum > Viscum album. The sequence goes on from OY728144.1 coordinate 202,535,967, forward strand.
CACAACCTCCCATGTGAATCCCCAACAAGGATAATATTAAGAGAAAGGTTTATAACCCACCACCTCCTCCTCATGAAAACAATTTCCCCGCACTTGTGGAGAGGTTCGTTCAAAAATAAGAAGAAATAAAAGAGATATGGTGACTCAATGTTCAGATGCTAAGAGCAAGACGTACTATTGGGTATGATTATAAGGAGGAGTGTCAAAAAAACACTTCGACTAGATGTCCATACTATTCACACGATCATCCTGACAGATGAAGCAAGGCCAGAAATATCATTCAAGGAATCACTGAGACCATTAGTCTACCTGAACCCAATCCTAGAAGTATATCAAGATTTATCTCAATGAGGGAAACAACCAGAATATATTCGGGTTAATCAAAAATGGATTCCCCTAGCTAGGTATCCTCCGAAAGTTCCAACATCATTGGAACATCCAATCATGCTCCCTACTGGACCCGCTGATGCTCAATTCCACCCGGACATGCATCAAGGGCTCCTGAATACAATCGAGTTATTAACAACATTAATAGAAGCAATGGGAGGATGGTGAAATCTAATAAAAAAGGAATGAAATTCCTACCCTGATTGGGTAAGCAATGTCCCTCCACCTCCAAAATTCAGGAACCCCATGTTTCAAGTGTTCAATAGCTCAGGGGACTCGGAGTAGCATCAAATGCAATAATCGTCTTATTGTGATCCCATTATGGGAACCCAAGAGCAACCAGAAGTTATGAAGCATATATGATTTGTGCAGACACTAAAAGGTTCAACCTCTGTGTGGTACACTTGTTTACACGATAACTTGATAACAAATGGGAGGATCTCTATTTCCATTTTCGGTTCTAGTTCAATAAAATGTTGTCAAAAACAACTATCAGTGACCTCATGAAATGCAAACAGTGATATAATGGGATATTTTCATAATTTATTTCCAGATGGAAGGGTTTGAATTAATCCTTGAATCGGCCATTCCTCTATGATGTGATGTTGGGCATGTTCATCGATATCCTCCGAGATGACCTACAAATGCCACTCATTCTATTAAAGTATTCAAGTGGAGTCTGATAATTCTTCTTCATCGATAAAAGGATAAAAGATTCCTTGAAATTGACTAATCTCCAATCTTAGACAGCCCGATTAGACCTAGTAAAAAGAGTAGTAAGATCATAAGGGGCTTCTGTCACAATTAATCCACCCCTTATACAATCTCAAGCTCCAAGGTCCTCACCAAACCATACAAGACCCTCTAATTGTTTACAGCCTCCCCAACCTATCATGAAGAGTAGAGGGGGACAAAAGAAATATATTCGAGGAATGAAGAAATAAATTATACTCATTATAGGATGATCATGTATGTGCTTACTTTATATCCAACTTTAATTGACACTTCCTTCTGCTACCAGAGCTGAAGAGGACTGATGAAGCAGTTCCTGATGAATGACCAGATTACCATCCCTTCCATCAGATATTAGGGCACAACATCTAGGAATTATTTTTCTTCAATGAACTTCCACAAAATATGATATATTATACACAGGTCAAGCTAGTATCATCACTAGTACATGTGGCATATGATTCTACCACTGACTGATATGAAGAGGGGGAGTGGAAAACGTTTCTAACAAAAAATGAGTAAAAGTTTGATAGTTGGTTGAATCAGAAAAAAAAATCAACCGAGCACATTGTGTACTCCGAGCATAGTTGATTCTACCAAATGTGCCTCTAACATCTTCTGATGCAACACAACTGACACTTGCATGCCCAAAATCCTACAATGGCTTACCACTCAAAAATCAGTCCAATGAGAATGTAAGAAAGCAAGTGATCGGAGATGAACTTTCACCAACCCCAATGTAGGCTTTTACACTGTCATATTTCATGAAATCCAAACTAATAATACGAGAACCATCATTCCAAATGACACCACTAGTAGAAGATGATAAAAAAATCATCATCAGATGAGGAGAAGAGTTTTGGCACCGTTAATGTCAATCACTTGATGGATCCCTTCTCAAAGAATGAATATGATTATCAACCAGAATTCCCCAAACTGTATTGGGTTCCCAAAGGAATAATCCACATAAGCCAAGGATAACATGGGAGATGTATCCATTTTTTAAATCAATCGTATGGACACAACCGAACTATAACTTTAATTTTTGGGAAAACTAATTAAAGAACCCTCCATAAGTTCTGACAGGGACATGAAGCCTTTTATAGCCCCATGGTAAGCCATCCAAGTATAATCCTTATAAAATAACCATCAGAGGAAAAATAGAAGACTAATTTCTATTTTTAGGTGAGAATACATTTCTGGCCTAATCTACAAAGGATGTAAGACCCTCCAGCTCCAATCCCATTGGTCAAAATGTCTTCCTCAAATACTTATGCTTCTACAGCCCTTGTGAAAGAGAATCCCAAAGATGGGAAGCAACGACCTTTAGATCAAGAATATGATATTCTAAAATAGTTAGCTTTAACTCCAGCTAAACTCCCAATCATGGATGCCCTGAATCTATCAGCAGATCTTATGGAAGCACTCATCGATGTTATGTTAAGTCCCCTGCTGTTCGAAACCGATGTGGCCACCACTGAAGTCTACTAGATATAGACCAATATTTTAGAATGACAAATAGTTATCTCCTTCAAAAATAAATATGAAGATTCAAACATGTGATGACACATAAACCCTTATATGTGGTTGTCACAATAACCGAAATTGATATCCGAAAAGTATTCATCGACAGTGGCTATGTGGTTAATCTCCTCCCAATAGAGACACGTATTCGTCTGGGCTAAAATTTGGTTGATCTAACACCTTTCACCATGACCCTTTTGTTCTATGTAAAAATTGAGAAAGTGCTGTTATCCCAAATCAAGATCGAATCCAAATTCAGTTTCATCATAACTCACCAAGAATATCTGGTGGTCTGAAATAATACGGCCTTCAATGCCTTTCTATGGAGTCCCTAGCTACCTAAACAAGAAAAAATCCTCTCCTCAGACCATCAATGCCTAAAATATAGCATTAATGGATAGAGTGGGACACTACATGCCAATAAGGTCCCATTAAAGTCATGAAAGTCACCCTATATTGATGCTGGGTTCTATGAACCAAAGGTGAAACAACCCTCAACAAGAAGAATTGATTGGGTTGCTGCCCAAAAAGAGTTCAGAAATGATTCCTACCAATCCCCTCAAGCAGCTCAGGGAAGAATACATACTGCCCATCAATCTTATTGAAAGAACATGTACAAATTCAGACATGTATTCATCAATCCTCATGATATAATTTATAACTATCAAGCCTTATAATTTTGAAAAACTCACTAACTCCCAAGATAATGGTGGAGATTCAGATGAAAATGCCTTCAAATGATCTTTAAAACCCTGGAAAAATACCACCTATCACTCTAATATGGGAGGAATTATCTCTAAACTCAATGAAGATGAAGAAACTCATTTTCCCCTCACTGCATATTCTTCGAAGAAGCCTCCGCCAATGGCCAAGGCAGAAGAGACTAATTCAACTCCCAAACACCAAAATTGTTATTGTTATCCTCCATCACAGACCAATAATTTCAAGGATTTTTCCCCGTCAAAAGATAATGAATATTCATAAGAGGAATAATAAGTCTTAAGGGATGACCCTCTAATATTTAACAAAGTAATCTCTACCCGCATTGATGAAAACAAGTAAATTGACTTGGGTAAGAAAGAATACCCACGACCCACTCTGGTTAGTGCAGCCCTGACAGTCAAATAATTAGAGGTATATTCCTATTTCCTGAGGTATAATCAATATGACTTCAACTAGAATAATACAGAGATTCTAGGTCTTAATTTGTAGGTGGCCAGTCACCACCTACACCTTCCAGAGGACCACTGTGGTTACAAGTAAGCCCCTAAAAGATATACCCGATACATGTTTCCAAATGAAGGCTGAATCCGAGAAGGTGATCAGAGGTAAAATCATTTGGGAGGTACAATACAACATCTATATTGAAAAATTGACTCTATTAAGAATAAAAATTGACAAATCAGGGTCTATATCAACTTCAGGGACATCAATCGGCACTATTTGAAAGATGATTTCAGAGTCCCGATCACAGAATTGTTTATCGATGCAACTACTGGACATGATTCTATCTATTTCAAGTATGGATATTCATGAAATAACCAAATATGAATTGCCAAAGAAGATGAAGAAACTACCACCTTTATGGCTTCCTAGTGAGTGTTTCTTTACAAGGTGATTCCTTTCAGTTTGAAAAATGTCCGTGCAACAAATCAGCACGCTATGCGCCACATTTTCAATCCCTTCATAGGAAAGTTCATTGAATTCTAGATTGATGATCTAGTGGTTAAATCACAACAAAGATATGACCATATAGAATATCTTTAAATAATATTCAATAAACTATGATCGTACAATCTGAAAATGAACCCCCGGAAATGTTCTTTTGGTGTTACCTTAGGAAATTACTCGACTTCATCATACACCATCAGGTCATCGAATTCAACCCTGAGAAGAAAAATTCCTACATTGGGAAGTCCCCTCCTCGCAACCTGATTGAGTTGATAGGGCTCTAAGGACCCCTGTACTACATTCAATGCTTCATATCCAACCTCATAGGCAAGCGATTTCCCTTCACTAGGTTGATATAGAAAGAGGATGAATGTCAATGGACTGGAGACTGTCAGGAAGCATTCAAAAATATCAAGAAACACCTCTTAAGTCAACCAGTGAAAATTATTCATGTTAATGGAAAACCACTCACTCTATATATAACTTCCTTTTTGTGAACCCTCAGAACTCTCCTCATATATAAGAATGGTGTTGGAAACAATAATATTATCTATTAACACATCCAAACCATGATCAATGTTGATACTCATATTTTGAATATTGAGAAGATATTACTTGCAGTAATATTTGTGGTCTAGAGTCTGAGGAATTAATTTAAGCACCAAAAAGTCTATTTGGTCTCATGTAGTAACATGTTCATGTATATTATCAGTCTTCCAATGTTATCTAGATGTCAGTTACCATGGGCGGTCATCCTGTAGTAGTTAAATTTATTGTTCATACTGTATAAATCCATAAAATTCCACGCATTATTAGATTTCCTGGTAGAGTATCCCTCATTAGGGGTGGACCCATCAGATACTGAGCTACCAGATGAGTAAGTGTACTATATTCAAATAAACTCCCAGATGTGGGAAATGAACTTTGACGGTGTGTCCAGAAGCCTGATAGGGAAAAGAATGGAAGACCCCAAGTTCAACAATGTGGGCCTAGGATTCATACTCATATACCTAGAAAAAAGTAGTTCTTCTCTATTACTTCCTAATTTCATTGGGATGAATGAAAAATGAATAAGAGTACTAGGCCTTCATTGTAGGACAAGAGTTGGGACTTCAAGCACAAACCAAACACCTAAATATTGAAGGTGATTCAGAATTGGTTATCAAGCAATTAAATGGTAACTATGCTATCAAGAAATGGAAGCTTATCCCTTTGATGAAACAATTCTAAGAACATATAGACGAATTCCCATCATATACAACTTTGAATTATGTTCCCCAGTCAAAAAATGTTCAAGATGATGCATTGTAAAATGAAACCACAACTATGGATAACCCAGATTAGAACAAAAGAGTCATTTGTATTTCCAAATGACTGATGGTATTACCATTCATTCGGGAAAACACAGATAAAATTAATTAAATTAGTCTCATCCCTTAGACTTAGGGTCACACCATTGGTGGGATTACCCCCAATGTAGATTACCTTGAAAGGGAGAGCTCTCAATAGATAGGCCTGGAAGGGAGAAAATTTGGAGATGGGAAATCAGATTCATGATGTATAATGGAAAAACTGGTAGAAGACCTTTATAAGTTAGGCCTTGATATAATAATTCTTAGGTGAATTAGTGGAGAAGAGACCACCACATTAAAAAAATAATTACATGTCAGAACCTGCGGATCAAATCAATTAGCATCCAAGATCTCGTAGCATATTCAAAGGATTGAGTACTATTGGCCCACCATGATACAAGATTGTGCCACATTCACCAGTAAGTGTCATTCCTTCCAAGTTCATGCAAATTTAATCCACCTACCCCTAGAGTTACTTCACACAGCTAATTACTCTTGGACATTTTCTTTATGGGGAATGGACACCGTGGGACAATACCCTCCTTCCATGGACCAAAAATTCAAATATATTCTCACAACAACCATCTTCATTTCCAAATGGGTAGAAGTTGTACCTCTCAAAGAGGTCGGGGAAAGAAGAATAATCATCTTTGTGAATCCACCATCTCCACCAGGTACAGTGTCCCTCATACAATAATGATGCATAATGGAACCAATTTCTACTCTGTTTAATTGGACAAACTCTACCAAGAGTATGACATCAAATCAGACCATTCATCCCTCTATCATGTAGTGTCCAACGGACAGATAGAGGCCATCAATAAGACCCCATCCAATATAATCTAGAAGATGGTAGAAAAGGATAAGAAATCATGGCCTGAGAATCTCTTCCAAGCTTTGAGGGCTTACCGAACCACGACCCTCAATGCTACCCATAAAACCCCATACTCAATAGTATACAAAGAAAATGTGGTTCTACCCATTTAATTTGAATTACTATCACTTCGTGTGGCCATCTATGATTAGTTTTCCATATATGAGACGTCCCAGAAAGATTTTATTAAGCTACATTAGTTGGATGCACAAATATTTCACACTCTACGCCATTTGGAAGTTTACTAGAACCATATTTCATGATCCTTGAACAAGAAGGTTCATCTCCAATATTTTCTTGAAGGAGAAATGGTACTTGTCCTTAGAAACATGATGGTACTTGGAAAGAAAACTCCAATGTTTGAACCAAAAAGGGAAGGACCATATGTTATACACAAGGTCTACTCCAACAGAGAATATGGAATAATTTAAATGGATAGAGAACTCAGCACACCTCCTACCAATGTGATGTTGCTAAAGAATCACTTCATGTAATAATGATGAAATTTTCTTAGCTTTATGATGTCAAACTACATAGAGGCATATGCATCCATGTTGTAATATGTTAAAATGCATATCATCTTCATCCTAACAAAAAGATGTTAAAATTCAGGGTGATCACTGTGTCCTGGATGATGACTAGTTTCACATGAATCAAATTTGTGCAAAAGAAAATTATTTTCCCCCTCTATGCGTATGGCCCAAGAAAATGTAAGAAGGGTCTTTTATATAACTACATACATCATGATTCATATTCAGAAATGGGATACATAGAGACACCATGACTCTAAGTCTTGTTCCATCCATCACATTACATGGAATGCCTCTGTTATATCATATGTTCCCCCTATACAACATTTGAACTCTGTGTCTCTCTTTGATTCTCATACCGAGTATAACTCATGTGAGCTTAGGAATGGTTATAAGTATTTCCCCCACATGGAAAAATCATAGAGGAGTATAATAAGTCCACCATCTTGAATTAATTGTGTAAAATTCTACCTCTCCATGCACAAGTTAGATTGGCACGATGAGTCCGTAGAACTATGTAATGCTTGATTCTCATTCAACAATGGGATACATAGGGATGTCGAGATCCTACTTCCTCATCTAACCAACAATAAAAGTCAAAAATACCCCTCTCCATTTATACAGGACAACCTTTCACAGAGGAATCATTGGAAATTCCGAACTGGATGACATTAAACTATAGGGTACCTCAAGAACTACGTATGGATTCATTTATACACTGACAGGATACATAGAGATACCTTGACCCAAATTTTTTATCCAACCACCACATGATAAATATTCCTCCATTTTTGTGATGGATTGTGTTATTACTGGATGTGAGATATTTTTCATAATATATCATCATTTAGTTGGAAAAACTAGGGGTGGAATGAGGTTGTATATTGAGATGGTCATCATATATTAGTAATCATCAACAACATATGCTATGTAATTTTATTTAATATTTTAGACTTACTTTAAAAGTGATGTGTTTACTTTATATTCATATTGGCTGTTGAGAATCCTAACATTTGGGTGTTTGATGTTTTACGAGGATGTACATTTATCTTGAAACTAGGGAGATTAATGGTGGAAAACAATTACATATTACAGTTGTTATTATTTTTTTGATTTTTAAAATTCCATAAAAATATTATTTTTCCTATTTTAGTTAAAAAGGAATTTGAATGAGGAATATAGGGCCATGAGTTCATACACAAAAGATGCGAGTTAGGCTGATATTGTGGTTTAAAATACTAGTGTGCAAGAATTTTATGGGACAACATGGATATAGGATATTCATTATACTTTTGATAGAGGCTAAGTAATTAGTATCAATTCTCAGTTAACGACTAGTAGTTCTTATAGATGTACCCCTTGGTTATTGTCAAGCTAAAGGGGAGATCAAGAAAATTCATCATAATCAACTATAGAGTATGATCATGTGAGCTTAGAATGAGGTTATTAAGACCCTAAGTAGGGAGAATAATGAGATCTATCAACACTAGGTGTTGATGGAGGAGCAGAAACATCAATTTTAGTAGCAGCTACACGAGTAGATGATGGAGTATATGCGTTGACTGATGTAGAGTATAGGGATGGAGTTTCTACCTCATAGTCCTCCACAAAACCCACCTCCTCCAAAATGATATATGTTATTTGAAAAATTATTTTGATGAGATTTGAATAACTATATTTTTTATAATTTTAATATTAATTTATATATCTAGAATTTTATAAATTAGGTTTTTTTAAAAAAATTAATTTTTTTAAAAAAATTATTTTCTAAAAATTATATTTAATTTATAATTTATAATGTTTTTTACTTTCAATGGGATTATTATTCCATCAACAAAAGATATTTGTACTAGGAAAATGATTATTTCACAATTGGTTATTTGAGATGGAATGATAATATTGTGACAAATATCTAAGTTATTTTTTTGATGAATTATTTTTTGATGGTCCATCACAATTTGTTTTTGTGTTCACATTTTCTACCTTGAGCTAACTGTGATGGGATCCTATCGCAATTGATTATTTGAGATGGAAATCTATCTTAATTAGCACATTTAGAAAAACAATCTTTCTATTTGAGTTATTATACAACATGTTTTCTTTATCATGTTTAGTATTCTAACACTTTTATATTTTTTATTATGATCCTCTCATTATTCAATATATTAATAGTTTAATTTGAAATTACATCCCTAAATAGATTTTTATTCCAATTTTTATAAAGGTGTAAGTGTTATTTGTATCTATTTTCTATTCCATGACACATGTTTGATATTTCACACTAAGTGATCTTTTATATGATTTATTCACTAACCTATTTCCTTAAAGTATAATGAATATATTTAATTTAATTATATTTTAATTTCTTGGTATCCCTATCATGTTCTTTTTATTCTTATATTATCATTACAATAAGGGGTTTTGAATATAATTTTTTTTTAATTGAGATATAATTAATATTTAACAATGGTTTCCATTTCTTGTTGTATATATTGGTAATGGATTACCTTTTAAATCATCTCAAACTGTTTTCTTTTAGGGGATTAAAATTGGGGAAATCCTTAACTATCATTTTCTTTCTAAATAATCCTTTGTGACAGGCATAATTATTCTTGGAATTCTTTTCCTCTATGAGAACTCAATATTTAGTTCCTTTTATTTAAGGATGTAAACTATCATTCAATAAAATTATTGATCATTTGAATATTGAAAATTATTATACATTTTATTTTAATATGGATGTTAATTGATTACTTAGGCAAGTTGATTATGTATTTTTTAACCATCCATCTTATTTCTCTAGATGTTTTATTGTAGTGTTATCCAACTTATTATCATGGGAAATTTTATTGACACTTCAAATGTTTTTTACTAAATAAATATGATTATTAATTGATTGTAAATGTTCATTATGAGATTTATTGATATGCATATCATTCATACGTTTAGTGAATTTGAATTAAAGAGGTGAAAGGTTTGGACTAGTATTATATATCCCATTGACGCATCAGTTTGTCTTATGATAAAAAATATTTTGTAATTTGGTGTATACCTACCCAATTAAATCATGATTTCTTGGTTGAAAACTTTTTTAAAATTGTAAATTTTTAGCTGTGGACATGATTATAAAGATCAATATGATCAACATTATGATTTTCATCACCGTGAAATTATTTTTTAATGTGTTTATTTATATTATTTACCATATATTTGTTTAAAGATCATATAATTATTTATATGAAATTATTTTGTTATCATTTGTATATCCACCAAATCTATTATAACTAGAATTCCCAATGAATTTTTATTAAATGTATTATAATATAATATGGTTAATGAAAACCCATGCACTTGTTCTGTTTTATTATATAAAATTGTATTTAAAAGACTATTATGTATAATTACCATTTATAATATAGTATTTGAACAATTATAACATGATTAGTATAAATATAGGGTTTTGACAAATCCAATTGTCAGGTACAAAGGAAGTGATGGACTCAAATTGTAGGATCGTACCCTATAAATTCCATTTATTAGAGCTTCCAAGGGAGATAAAATTTCTGGGATTTTACCTTGACCAAGCCCAAGATGATAACCAATAACTTATGCATTAGAGAAACAGTTTATATGTAAAGATCAAGCTCAATGAGATCACAACCCAAACAATGATCGCTGAACTGCCACATGAAAGACCCACCAACATGTACCTTACACATACGGTGTAGTATGGTATTTTAAGGGGATATATATCTTGACCAGATAAATATGATTATGTATATTATTTTTAATTGAATAATTAATATATTTTTATCCTATAATTTTCACTTTGTAAATGATTTTTATATTGATACAATAAAACACAAATAATATATTTTGTTTGCATTCAAAATTAATTAAAAGGTTTATTTTTATTAATTAATTGATATTTGAAATAAATAATACATTTATCAAATAATATTATTAAATAAATCTTATTAAATATAAATGTTCATAAAATTTTTATGATGTCAATTGTAGTTTTTAAAAGTGTTCTAAAAAATTTATTATCAAAAAACCCATCATTTTCAGTAATTATTAGTTTTTATTTCAAAAGTGAAAATTAATATATTTATAAAATTATTTAAATAAATTTAATACTATTTTTGGGAATCTATATTTCAAAATTATCCAACGGTATATTTTCCATAATTTTCTGAGATAGTTGAATTTTCAGCTAGAAATTAAATACAGTAAAAATGTACTTTGTGTTTTATGACATCAATGTGAAAAATAAGTGATGTAATAAGTCATATAAATAGGATCCCTGAAAAAATATATGTTTTCCCTTTAAAATAATTTTAATTTTAGTTTTAATGATTTTTTTGTCAAGCCATTATGAATCCACCAAGACTTATAATATATTTTAAGATTTTAATAACATTTCTTTAAGAGTGTGACTCACCTCCACATCACTGAGGTTAATATATTAATAATTTCTCCTATATTCATTATAATATAATAAATACCACCCCATGTGAAATAAACCATGGTATGAAAACCATGGGATTGTTTGTTTTTTTGTATATTTTATTATGTAGAATCCAAAACCAACATAATAAATAAATATATGTCTTTTCCTATATAAACCCACCCAAGATCCAATTTCTCAAAAATAAAACTCTTTATAGAACGTCCTTAATCTTACCTACACTCCCAATATTCCTTCCTAGGTTCCCCCAAGCTTTCAAGAAGCCCCTCCCAAGCCTTTGGAGTCGCACACTCAAGTAAGGGATCCTCACCTTCCTATCCTCCATAGAAACTTGTTATAAATTTTTTATTGTAATTTAAAATGGTTATATTTTAGTTCATTTTTAATATTTACATTACTGTAAATTTTATTTTATTTGACCATGGGATCATTTATATTTCCCAATTCAGACCCTTACTTATGCCGTTACAATGCTGAAATTCCATAAGGGATCTTCCACTCCCCTCTTTTTTCAAGAACTCATTTTATGTTGTGTATTTCACATTTCATTTTCTTCTTATTGGATATAATATTCCATATTAACCTTAATATAAATTTTATTTATTATTTATTAGATCTTACTTTCACTATATTTAAGACTCTGAGGATCCTTTATGCACATCTTTCACCACACTAAAATTACAAAAGGATTCTTTTCTCTATTCATGTGTCTTAATTTCTTATGCATTCTATTTAAACATTTATAATATTGTGATATTATTTTCAATGTCTATATTAAATAACATTATATTTCCAAATAATGATATAACACTTTATCTCTTATCATGATCTTTTATGCGTTTTTAAGTGATTCCCTTGTGTTGTAAAAAATTTATCGCAATTTTCCACCAAAACAATCATGTAGTCAATACCATAACCATTATTATATCATGGGTATTCAACTTTTTGAACATATAAATATTTATTAGTTACTTAAATGTATTAAATAATCATTCCTTGATCATGAAATAAAAAAGGATGATAAATGAATATATTTCACAGGGTCTATGTGGCACACTTAAGAATGAGAATGAAATGATTATGATGGGTGCGCCCAGATAGAGCTCTAGTACATTGGGAAATGTTTAGTATGATGATATGTAATGTTGGTATAGGGGTATACCTGAATACGTTATGGTACTTTTTCCACCATGAAGTCTAAGTAGTTTAGCCTTGAGCTATTTTCATGATTCATTATTTCATGTTGTTTCCACATTTCCCATCTTATGATTACCATGCTATATCATGCCTTATTATTCATATTCATTTTGTTCCCCATTGATTTGACTATTTTATAACATGTATCATATTCTTTATGTTATTCCTTTTTTATTTCAATACTGGGATTTATAGATGACCACTTTTTTTATATAATCCAAGGTTATCCCATGTAGTTTTATGTTTAAAGGAGTATTCTGAACATGTTAAAGAAATTTTCAATAAATATATTGTATTCCCAATCTTATGTTTCTTTTTAATGTACCTAATTCCTAAAGAAACATTAATTCTAAATCATCCCGGTTGTATTAAGTGTATTATTTTGTAATAAATCAAGTATGAATGGGAAATAAATATCAAGGTTTTTATAGTTGGTATCAGTGGAATGGTTTATTTGTTTTTGGGTTAGGATGATAGGAATCTATAAAAATCCTTAGGTAAAAGAAAAAGTATAAGAAAACATACCTAAATTTTGTTAATTATATTGTAGGTGGTTTATCAATAAAATAAATGATTTTTTGATACTATATGTGGGCTTGGTTTAGGTACAAATCTACCAAGGATTAACAACACTGAAAATGTGTTCTGGGCAAGACATAGGTTATCCTCGTGCACGAAAATGGGCCTTACTATGCACTTGGTTTGACAATATTGGTGGATATGCTTTGGTGAAGTCATAATCTCATTAGAAACCATTATTAATGGAAAAAACAAATTCCCATAAGAATTCATGTTTGGAAATAGATCAAGGATAACATAGATTGCAGCCTAGAATTCATTAGTTAATGAGATGAATGTAATTTATAAGTTATCCTTGTAAAGTAATTTCATTCAGTATTATGTTTTTAATTGTTTAAAATAGTCATCCCTAATTTTCATTTGATTCTATCAAATGGATATAAATAGGTGCAATCTGGTAATCCACCAATGTGACATGCAATGTGGTGACTAACCTAACGAGATACCCAATCCAATGATAGCAGAAATCACAAACTTTGTCAAAATACAATATCAACTAACTCAAGTTCGGAATAGAAAACTGGATCAAGGGACCACCCAACCCTCCCCCTCCATGATAGAATAAGGCACAATCAAAAGCTTCATGCGATAAAGGCCTCCTAAATTCAATGAATTATCTAACCCCTTAATCATGTAAAAATGGATCAACTTCATTGGGAAGATATTATCTGTCCATTAATGTTCAAAGAGAAGCTTCTTATGGGTGTTTATTTTTAGGAGGGTGAAGATTATTAGTGGTTGACATTGATCATGAATATGAATCTTGGGGAAGAGATCGACGTAATGGAGTTGAAGGAATTCTAGAAAAAGTTTTCCGATAAATATTTTCCTTGAACTCTTCATCTACAAATGGAAATGGATTTCCTTACACTCAATCAAAATGAAGATTAATATATTGGTGAATATGAGGCATACTTCACAACACATTCACGATATTCAACTAGTTTTGTTGTTACAATTATTTTTAGGGATAAAATGAAGTCTACAAAAATCCTTGGTGATCCCTGACTTTGATTCTATGAGGAAAGTTTTTTATGTTTCCTCATGGTCAATAGGGAGATCAGAAAATCTCAAGGGTATTATGGGGATAATATGTTTATAGTGGATTCTAATTCTTGTGATTCGATAGAGAAATATAAAGGTGAAATGAAATTCAAACATCCCACTTGTGGTATGTGTAGAAAGAAGAACCCTAGAAATTTTATAAGGCATACAATGAAATTATATAGGAGGGGGAAGGATGGAAACATAACTAATAATTCCGGAAAGTAGAAACCCACTAATTTGATGGTGGGAAGGAATGATCCAGTCAACCCTCTTCACATTTTTCACTGCTAAAACAGCAAGGAATTGTGGTGCTTTTCAAATCAATGCCTCATGATAAGGGTTTTCATAGGAAATCAACAACCTCCAAGGTAGTAAGGGGCATATTTTTCCATCACTAAATCAGATTTGAATCCTGAAAGTAAAGTGGTGATATGTATACTATCTATTCATTCAAGAATAGTGAACATACTTTTTTGATTTTTGTTCTATGCATTCCTTCAGGTCACAAAAGATTATTAGAACTATTGAAATTCCAACAAAACAAATGTGAGTAAATATGTTGGTTAAAATAGAAAATGGGGAAATTATGGCATCCCATGTATATAACTATTCTTCTATCATAATTTGTGAAATGAACTTCACAAAAAATATTTTCATACTTCTTTTGGTGGAATTTTTTGAAACTCTAGGAATCGATTGTCTTTCCCTATATAGATCCAACATAATTTCAAGAAGGAAATCAAATTCTTTATTGATAATTGACCCATGATTCTATAAAAGTTCAATGAGGAGGATGAATCTTATTTAACACCATCATATCAGGCATATATATTATTTCCCAATGTGGAAGTGTATATATCTCAAATTATTTTCACTAAGGAAAGGATCATACTCTTTGATATTCTAATTATGAGGGATTACACTGATGTGTTTGCTGATGCATTTCTAGGTATTCCACCTAATTAATGGGTTGATTTTTAATCGAGCTTATACTTGGGGAATTGACAATATCCAAGATTCCATATTGGATGACTATTGTGGATCTTTAGGAGCTAAAGAAAAAACAATATGAGAATCAGGAGAATGTTTTTATATGCCCACATGCTTCACCCGGGGGTACACTAGTCTTCTTCATTAAGAAGAATGATGATTCAATGTTCATTTACATTGATTATAACGAGACCAACAAGATCATGATCAATAAAAAGTATCATCTTCCATGGATTGATGACTTATTTGATCAACTAGATGGATCAAAATACCTCCTCTGTAAGTTGGATCTCAGGTCTGGATATTTTTAAGTAAGAGAGATAAAGGAAGATATCCCCAAGAACACTTTTCCTACGTGGTATGGGCACTATGAGTTCATAGTGATGCCATTCGGACTCGCTAATTCACCATAAATATTCATGGATTTTATGAATATAGTCTTTAGTTATTACCTCAAAAAATGTATGCTAGTATTTATAGATGATATCCTAATATGCTCCATAAGTAAGGAGGAGCAGGGGGAGCATTTGGACACTGGGCTAAAGGTCATACGGAAGGAGGAGATCTGTGCCCATTATAGCAAGTGCGAGTTCTTGTTAATGAAATTATCATTATTGGGTTATATGATCAAAAAAACTAGGATATATGTGTATCATTTAGAGACAAAATAAATCAATGTCTGGTTTAGGTAAACATCTGTTATATATATCCATAGTTTCCTTGGGTTATATGAGTATGATCGCCGATTTGTCAAAATTGTTTAGCAGTTGTCAAACCCTATTACCAAGATAACTCTGAAGAGAGTCACATTTTCATGGAATGATGAAGGTGAAGAAATATTCAAGGAGCTATGATGGGGGATTATCTTTTCCTCTATGATGACACTACCCATAAGTGAGAACTTTTCATAGTATTTTCTGATGCTTCGAAAAAGGGACTGGGTGGTGTATTAATGTAGAATGAAAAATTCATAGCCAATGCATCAAGGTTGTTGAATGTTCACATATATAACTATCAAATGGAAGATCTTGAGTTACCAATAGTTATATTCTCTTTGAAAATATGAATAAATTATTTCTAGGGGGTATATGTGAGATATATATAGATAACACCAGCATTAAATATATATTCACACAAATATAGATTAATATAAACCAACTAAGATGGTTAGAGTAAATAAATGACTGACTAATCAATTCAATACCATCCTAGTAAAGCACATAAAGTGGAAGATTCTCTAATTAGAAAGGAGCTATTAATTTTATTATTGATGATCACTGAGAAGGTTCCAATACTCATAGAATTGAAGAGGATGGATATTGGAATCATAATTTAAGGACCATCCTCAGTCCTTTCACAAATTATTTCTTAACCATGTTTTATTGAAAGTTTAAATAATGATAAAAAAATTTATATTTGAATTTAGAAGAAAGTATAAGCTATTGGAATAGGTAAATCCTTATAGTTCAATGTGAATAAAGAAGGAATTTTGAGATTACGGTCTTGACTATGTGTACCATCAAATAATAATTCAGTTAAAGAAGTAACTATTGTATGATGCACATAGTATGGCATTCTATATTCACCAAATAAACACAAATATATATTGTGATCTTCAAAAACACTCTTTGTTGGATAAAATAAAGAAGGAGATTACTAAATATACATAAATGTTTCTGGAATATCAATAAGTGAAAGTTGAAAGGCATCTGTCTAAGGGGATGAAGCAACCATTACCAATACCAATATAAAAAATGGGAACCAATCACCATGAAATTTGTCACAGGAATTTAAAATCCATCCAATGGAGACAATACTATTTGGGTTGTTGTGGATCATCTTATAAAGACTGTACAAGTGAATGTGATTCAAGAGGATTTCTCACTGAATCAACTTGCATGGATATACATCAGATAAGTGGAGAGGATATGTGGATCACCATTATCGATTATGTCTAATCAAGATCCACGATTCACCTCTATGTCTTGAAAAATTCTCTAGCATTCTCTATATACTGAGATGAACTTCAGTATGGATTATCACCCTCAAACTGATCGTAAATCTGAGTAGAAAATCCAAACACTTGAGGACATCTTGGGAGCATGCTCATTTGACGTCAAATGAGGATGGGACTGACATCTTCTTCTAGTTGAGTTATATTACAACAATATTTTCCACTCGAGAAACCAAATTGATCCCTAATAATCTCCTTATGGGAATAGGTACAAAACATCTGTATGTTGGGATGAATTTGGGGAATACAAACTATTAAGTCTTGAAATGGTTGAGGAAATGGTGATGAATGTTAAAAACATTCAGCAATACATCAAAGATGCTCAGAGTCGACAGAAGATCTATACTGACAATTGTTGATGAGACCTAGATTTTGATGTTGGAGACATGGTATTTCTATTTATATCTCCATGGAAGTAAGTGATGAGATTTGGGAAGAATGGAAAGCTTAGTCCAAGCTACATCAGCCCATTTTGGATCCTTGATGGCATTGAAGCAATGTCCTATAGACTAGAACTTCCACTAAACCTATCTCAAGTACATTATGCATTCTATGTATCCCTCTTGAGAAAGTACATATGATACCACTCACATGTACTCAATCCATAGGTGGTAACATTGTATAATGAACTTTCCTATGAGGAGTTTCCAGTGAATATCTTATATCGTAGAGAATAAATTATATGAAATAATAATATTCCCCTAGTCAAAGTGTTGTGGAGGGACCATAAGTTTGAAAAAGAAATGTGGGAACCAAAGGATGTGATGAAGAAGAGTTACACTCATCTATTTTAGTGAGGGAAAATATAATTTTGAGGGTGAAATTTCTTTTGCTGGGAAGATTATAATGACTCGAATTATTGTATATAACATTCCCCTTGCTTTTTTATTAAATGTCACATAATATAAAATGGTTATAGAAAACATGAAATAATTATACTTTATTACATCCCATTGGATTTAAAATTCCATTATGTATCATTACCATTGATAATATATCCATTTAACAGTGCTCACATGATTAGTGTAAATATAGGGTTTTAAAAAATCTAATTGTCACAAACAAAGGATGTGATGGCCACAACCAGAAAGATCATACCCTAGGAATCCCATTTAATAGAGATTATAATCGATATATAATTTTTTGGAATTTCCCTTCCCCAATCCAGGATTATATTCAATAACTTAAGAATGAGCGACCTATTTGCAGGATAAATTCAATCTCATCGAGATCACGACCCACACAATGTTCATAGAACCACCCCACGAAGGTCCCACTATCACACACCTTACTCTTAGAAAGTGTATGATGAATTAAAGGGATATTTATCTAGACCCTATAAATATTAGTATGTACACTATTTTGTATTGAATAATTAATATATTTTCATCCTATTATTTTCACTTGGTAAAATATTTTAATTTTGATATAATAAAATACTAATAGTATTATTGTTTAATATCAAAATTCAATTAAGAAATGTATTTTGAGGAATTAATGCATCTTTAAAAAAAATATTTTAATAAAATATTATTATTATATATATTTTAATAAATATAAATTATCATATATTTTTATGAAGTCTAATTTAGTTTTTGTAATGGTTCAAAAAAGTGTTCTTATCAAAAAACCTATCATTTTCCATAAATGTCAGTTTTCATTTTAAAAGTGAAAATTCATATATTTAGAATATTATTTAGATAAAATGAATATTTTTTTTAAATTACGGTATCAAAATTATCCATTGGTGATGTTTTCTTAATTTTATGACACAGTTGAATTTTCGGGTAAAAATTAAATACCATATACACATAATTTCGATTTTATGACATCATAATGAACCAATAGTGATGTAATAAGTAATATAATAAGGATCCATGAATGAATATATGTTATTAATTTAAAATAATTTTATTTTGTATTTATTTTTTTATTTTTTAAATCCATTATGATTCTTTCAAGACATATAATATATTTTATGATTTTAAAATCATTTCATTAAGAGTGTGACAAAACTTCACATCTTGAAGGGTAATATTAAAATAATTTAAGCCCTTTTACTTCTTAAATAATAAAAAAAACTTCTCTTTTTCTGATACCATGGGAAAAAACCATGGGATGGTTTTTGATTTGGGATATTTTATTATGTAGAATCCAAAACCAAAATTAATAAATAAATATCCCTCTTTTCCTATTAAACCCACACAATATCCCAATTATCATCACTAAAACTCATTTTTTCCAAGTAATTACTCTTACCTATACTTCATAAAGTCTTCCCAAGGTTCTACCAAGCTATCAAGAAACCCATCCCAAGCCTTTGCAGTCACACTCTCAAGTAAGGTATCCTCAACATCCTCTCCTCCTTTCATATTCAAGAATCTTCATTAAGATTAGTTCTTGTAATTTGAAGTGGTTATATTTTAATTAATTTATAAGAATTCACTTACTATCAATTTTATGTTATTTTAATGGGATATCATTTATAATTCCCCATGTGGAACCTTACCTAAGTCGTTATTATGAAATAATTTTGTAAGGAGTCTTCTACTCCCCTCTTTTATCAAGAACTCCTTATTTTTATTTCTCTTAATATTAATTTTATTATGATGGTATATTATATTAAATATTCCACTTAATATAAATTTATTTATAAATTGTGATATCTTACATTAACTCAAAGTAATCCTCTCATTATTCATTATGTATAGTCGTTACTATACCGAAATTTTTGTATGGATTATTTTCTCTATTCAGGTTTATTCATTACCTTATGTCTTCCATTTCTAAATTTTTAATGTTGGGATATGATTTTACATGTCCCCATTACTTAAAATTTTATTTCAAAATTAACCATTTATCTCTCATCAACCATTTTAATGAATTTTTTCGTGGCATCGTTATGCTGTCGAAATTTCACCATAATTTTCCTTGTCAAAACAATTGTATAGTGAATACCATACCCATTATTCAACCAAGGGTATTAACTTTTATGAAAATATACATATTTATTTAGGACATGTATGAAATAAATATTCCTTGATCTTTTAATAAATTTTTATGATGAATGAATCCATATTGTTTGATATATGTGGAACACTTAAGCATGAGTATACAATGATTTTGATGGGTGTGCCCAGATAGATCTCCAATGAATTGGGTAATTTTTAGTATCATGATATGTCATGTTGGGATAGGGATGTACCTGATTCCTTTATGGGACTATCTCCACCATGGATTATTGTAATTTTATCCTTAAACATTGTTCATGATTCAATTTTTTAAGTTCTAGTCACATTTCCCATGTTATGATTATCATGTCATATCATGCGTTGTTATTCATTTTGCTTTTATTACCTATTGATATACGTATTGTCGTAAATGTATCATCTTATTCGTGTTATTAAATTTTTATTTACATATTGGGATTTCTAGCTTACACCTTTCATATGTATGTTTTCAGGTTATCCCTTTCAATTTTACGTTCAAAGGAGTATTTTGATCATGTTAAAGAAGTTTTCAATAAAGAGTTCTTATTCCATTTTTATGTTGTTTTGTAATGTACCTACTTCTAAAATACACTATAATTCTCGATTATCTAGGTTTTATTAAGTGTATTCTTATGTAACAAATCAAGTATTAATGTGAAATAAGTAAAATGGTTGTAATAGTTTTTTTCCGGTCATATTATTCATGTCATGTTAATTCTATGATAGTTTTTAATATATGTTTTCCATCAATGAGAATTTGTAAAAACCCTTATTAAAATTCTATTTCTTCAGGTTATGAATATACTTATTGTACATGATATTTCTATAGATTTCCATGTTTGGAGTAATTTTTGGGGATGTTGAAGACATATTATTTAGTAAGTAGTTTCTTACAAAATGAAAAAAATACCCATTAGATGAGAAACACAAGGAATTTTTTAGCTAGAAAATTTTAAAAATTATCGAAAACATTAAACCTAAAAGGACCTTTGGATATACGTGAATCAATATTTTTTTTAGATATTTTAATGAAATATGGTTATAATTGGGTTACTTCAATTCATTTCAAAGATGATATGTAAATAAAGTTTTTATTCCCACCATATTCCAATAGTGATGGTTTGGAGAATTATGGTATTTGAGGAAAATGTATTAAAAATAGTCAATTAGTGAAGATAAGTAAGGGTAGGATGATAAATCTTGAATCCATACACTTAGATAGAATATTTTGTGATATTTTTTATCTTCTCCTTTACTATAACCCTTTTACATCATTTAAGCCTTTATAGTGGTGACTAAATTTTACCTGGATAATTTATTTTTATAACTAAAAATGAAATTCAACTAATTAAAAAATTAGTACATGATGATTCCAAATGTAAAATAAAGTTTACGAGATTCAATTTCTAAAGGTGAAAAAAATAAATTTTAATATAAATATGAATAATGCAATAAATTCAATTTTCAGAAAAATTCCTTTCAAGCATATAAATAAATATCTACATACTCATTACCACATAATAATCATTAAATATTTGGTAATTTGGTTTAATATAAATATAAAAATTCATTTCATTAAACTCTATACATTAAATATAATAAGTATATCATATAATATAAAAAAAAATTTCGATCATTTCTTCCATGAATTGTTAATGTAGTGCTCCTTATAGTCACTTAATTAATTATTGGGAGTTACTAATTTTTTTTTCAAAAATTACTAGATTTTCATAAGTTTATTATATTGATCATCTTATCCAAGAGTAATAAGTTTAATAAAAATATTTAGTTCATAAAAATAATTTCTGTAATGTTTCACGTGTTTTCCTAAGAGAATTAGAACAATTTTATTTTTAAAAATAATTTATTTTTTGAATCATGTTTCATTTAACCATATTGTTATGTATTTAATACTATATTTCAATAAAGAATTATTCATGTTAGTTCCATATAGTTTGTTTTATAGTACACTAAAGATATAATATTTATTTTAAAATAAATTAATTCTAAAATCATTAGGGATTACAATGTCCTAGACCAAACAAATGCACAAGACCTTGTTCAATGAAATATGACTTCTCACACACTCCAAAGTATATACCCTAACATTCTCCATATCAAAGTTGGTTTCAAGAATTATTTTCACTATAAGAATGAGTGCCTTTTGGGTTTTTCCTATAAATTACACCCCAAGCCTCTACGAATAGACATGGAAAGAGATAATCAAAAAAATGACCAGAGAACACTATTACTCCATAAAATACCTAGGGTGATTTTCTAAAAAAACCTAATATAATGTGATGGAAGATGTTTTTAATTAATTCCTCTAAGGTATTGACACATAGAACATTCAGTATATACAACTTCCAACAATTCTTGCACATAGACATGGTTAAAATCTCACAATAAAGAATATCTCTAGATAGGTAAGGTGAAATGGAATAGTAAGAACCTGAATCTTTAATTTGGGTATGGATCCTGATTTCAGGTGTTTTTGAGAAAAGGGGAGTTTTTGGAAAATTTTAGGAGTACACGCAGTGTACATAGTAGTACACATCGTGTACATATGAGTACACACCGTGTACCTGGTTGCCATGGGTAGCCCTGTACTGGTCGTGTAACGGCCGAGTACATGGCCATGTGAGGTGACCTAGAGTCTGCCTAATGTGGGGGGTGATTAAATATTTTACAAGGCGTGTACATTAAATGAACACACCATTTACTATTTCTTTTGTTCTTTAAATTGGACCGGGGTCACATCTAATTACAAGAAACACCTTCTTCTAGCCCCATCTCATCCAGGTGTGATAGGAATTTCTAAATCTTCTCTGATCCCCTGATACATCATATGTTCTCTGAATCAAACATCATTGATTGCATTGGAATCACCACGGTGAGTTCTTCCTTCTTCTAGAACATCTCATATTCATTTATCTTCATTCATGAGATAATCAAGGTTGAACTTTTTTTGACAGTTTTTTAGATCTACGAAATTGTAGGTCAATTTAGAATCTGAGATTCAACTACATCGATTGTACAATGTCGAGGTAGGCAGTTTGTGCCTTTCCATAGTTGTCATTTTATTATATGTTCAAAAAGTTCATAATACCCTAGTTTACGATATTGCATGTTTTGGATATTTAACCCTATTTGATGCCTTCTTTGTTTGTCAGCTTGAGAAAGGGTTTTGATTATGATTTAGATTCATTACCTTGTTTAAGGATGTTTTTTCCCATGGTTGTTTGATATTGGTCGTTCGGTCTAGAACATCATGTTACGATGTTTTGATTCCATGCCTAGTGCTGTTAGGAAGGAGTTTATATTATATGACATGGTTGTGATATGAATTTTAGTTTTTTAGCCTAGTTTTATTTGAGATTTACTTTGGATGCTGGTTATCATTTGTGCACGATTGTATTACACAGGTTTGTGAGAAGCTGGTGTAGTTTGACCATAGGGGCAATTGACGTTGATGGCTTCTCTAGAGTGTCTGTTATACTTTTCATGTTGCGAGACCATAGTGGGGATTGACATTGAGTGCTTTCTCAGAGTTACTATAGTTTAGAGTTACATGACCATATGGGGAATTTACATTGAGTACTTCCTCATAGAGTCTGTAGTTCATTGTTAAATGACCATAGGGGAAATTGACAGTGAGTGTTTCCTTAGAGAGTGTTTGTTTTCATGAGACCAAATGGGGTAGACTATGTGAGATTTACCTGTGGGTCATTATATCATTATTGAATTAAATGATAAGTTGAACCATAGGTGTTAGACTATGAGATCATTCCCATAGGGATACTTGTGAATGATTGGTTAAATAATTAATAAATGTAAATGAATGTAGTTGAAACTATAGGATAGTAAAATTTTGAGTAATTCCATGTTTATTACTTCATTTTTCAAATTACCTGGAATACATATTCACTGACAATTAGGAATAGATTTTGGGGTGGATGCCTACTGGTATTCATCTCACACCTTGTTTGGGCCAGGATTTTGTGCCCAAATAGATTATATTGTTGCAGGTGTAGATAAAAACAAGCACCCTTCTACATCAGGTACATGATGGTTGTGGAGACAGAGAGCATGGGACCAAGATGAGGGTTTCAATTCTACTAGAGTTTACATTTTTTATTTTTTACTTTGGTTTAGTACTATATTTCCATCATTGTGACATATTTGATGATTTCCTAGACATATGTGACATGCATCATTTATATATGTTCTCTAGTTGTTTATTTACTTTTAGTCTTCAGTTGTTTTCTTATTGTATGCTATTACTGCTTCTACTGTTGTATATTATTTCCATTCCATTATGTTACTCTGCCAATGAGGGCACAATTTCCCAACTATCAAACCCATGTCCCTTTCTTATAGTTGGTAGCCTCTGGAATTTGGGGAAATGCGCTTGAGGCCATGTGGCTAACTGGGTACAGGGATCCTTTGGGAATCACCCAAAACCTAGACGTTAAAAAGTTGTATCAAAGGGATTTCTTTCTTTTTTGACTTACTGTCTAGAGCCTATATACATGGATATGAATGAATATGTAGTTGGTAATAATATGTGCTCAGGAGTAACTAACACATGTACATGGGAAATCTAATATGCCTTGGATATTTCAATTTTCTAGTTTTGTAATATTTATAGTTGATTAGATTTCACCATTGGGTGATTTACATGTTTTATGCGGTTATTTTTGATATTATTGCAGTTTTATTTCTGTTTAAACCCAATGAGATGATGGTATGACATCTCATGCATCATATAGTCACTTTCTAGAGATCACATGTCATGATTTATTGTCATTCAATTTAGGGTCCATTCCTGATAGCATGTTGTTTTGATATATGTTTTTCTAGATATGCATGTTGTTGTGATAGATTTTGTGATATAACACCTTCTATTTTGATAACGTATTATAGATATGTAATATTTCTTTTCTATGGGTGCCAAAATTTGGTCCCTAAGGTGTTATGGGCCCTCAGGGATTGGAATTTGGTGGGTCACATGATTAATTTCATTGATATACTTGTCATATACAATAATATGACTCCAAATGTTGACTTACAGGGAGTATGGACCCCCACAAATCATAAGTTTCCATTTTAATGTTTTTTTCAGTGTTTAATGGTGTTTCAGAGTAGTTTCTGAGGCTTATTGTCCAGAAAAGCCCAAAATACATGGTGTGTAATGATGAATACACGCCATGTGTCCTGTTCGGGATGTAAATGATTTTCTTAAGTATTGGATGTGTACTATATGTACATGCCCTGTAGTTCTTCACAGTGTGACTGACTATGTGGGTGAAGACATGGGGTTGGGTTTTGTTTGTTGGAACATGCCATGTCTTGGTAGTACATGTCATGTTATAGTGACCATGTATCTGGTCATGTGACTAACAACACAGATTGATGAGACTTAGGTAGTACATGCCATGTTCGTCTTGAACACATTATGTGGAGTCGACCGTGTTTTCGTCCATGTGACTAACAACACGGGTCAGTGAAATCCTTATAGTACACATCATGTCTAGAATATACACACCATTTAGTTTTGTTCTAACAGAACCATGTAGTTCTAGCTAAGTAAAAGTTCTAGGGTAGGAGGGAACATTCAAGTAAACGTCGTGTCTTAAGGATAACATGTTGTGTGTATGGGGTGTTACACGGCCATGGTTGGAAGAAGTACATGCCCATGTAAATGACTAAGGGAACACACTGTGTAGAGTGAATACACTCCGTGTAACCTTGTTTTAAAAAACTAGAATGATTTTTATTAAGTGATCTGTTTGTAAATTCTATGTTTTTGATTATTTAATCATGTTCTAAGGTGTATGCTTGACCTTGAAGATTCATGCCACCTAGATGTCATCCTATTGTACACCAGGTTTTGGGAGATGATCAGATACTAGAAATGGTATATCAAGGTCTACTAGTAGAACCTCTCGTCATTCCAGTCTTATCACTAGTTGTCATTATGGATACATGTGATAATAAATATATCTGGGAAGGCTTCATGAGGATGATTCAAACATTCCAGGGAGCACCGCATCCTGCCCCATATATGGCATATTTGATGTGAGTTTTTCAGCAGAAGCATCCTCCCACTTTATCAGGGGATAAAGGACCTCATGTTGCAGAGTCATGGTTGGAAGCCATGCTATCTATCTTCTAGAATATTGAGATACCTCCAGAGAGGAGGGTGAAGCTTTCTAGATACACGCTACATGATTCCTCCAAGAGATGGTGGGATGTGATATCATAGGTGGGATGCCAGCTAGTTATCGAATTGGATGAGTTCCATCGTACCTTCTATGACTACTTCTACCTGGATACCTTAAGTGCTGACTAATACTAAGAGTTCATGAGTCTAGAATAGGGTAACATATCAGTCATGGATTATTCTTGTTGCTTAAATGAGCTACTGAAATTCACACCCATTTTGGGGGGTGATGGGTTTTTTCTGGAAAGCAAGTTTGAAGATGGTCTTAGGAACAACATCTGATATCTGGTGAAAATCAGCAAGTTGACTTCCATATCTTCTATCGTCAACCAGGAGATTATTAGTGAGAGAAACCTAGGGGATTCTGAAGCTGTGGGCCAGGTTGGTTCATCATAAAAAGTTATTACTCTTCCAACTGATAGTAGGAAGTGCCTCAGGGAGCCAACGCATGGAGATCTGAGCAGACAGGGTAATCCCTTAGGTAGCAAGGTGGTATGCTAACGGTACGGAATGAGTGGTCATACGAGGCCACATTGCCCGAGATACCTAGTTGAGTGCCAGTCTTGCAGAAAGATGGGTCAGCTTCAGTGGGGTTTTTCATTTTTTTCTCACCAGCATTTGGTGATAGGAGTTCTTGTATAACTCTATGTTTAGGAACAAGACCACTCGTTTCTCTTCTGTTAGGGAACTGGAGTTCATTAGGCCTATTTAGGTAAAGAAGTTTTCATGGGCATAGGAATGAGGCTTCATGTTTTTAGCGATTGCAGGGTGGATCAGCTTAGGGTAGTCAGGAAGAGTAACAGGGTTGCAGTACAAGTCAGGATTTTGTAGTGTAGAAGACCCAGCATGAGTAGGATATCGGACCCTCTACAGTTAGAGGTTCGATTCTTATTCCCCAGTTTTAGCTACTTTTTTTTAGATACATGGGGTTCTCATAGTTTAATATTTGTGCCTATGGTGGAGAGCCTTGGTCCCTATATCTTCACTTCTACTGATATCTTGACGTTGGACACATCATTAGGGACTATAATGGCTAGTGAACATTAATGCAAGGAGTACCCTTTTGAGGTTGGTGGTTGTCACTTATTATGGGGCCTTTTTGTCTTAGATATGATGTTCTATGATGTAATTCTTAGAATGGATAGCTTAGTTCCCCTCTATGATGTTGTTGATTTCTCTCGATGTAGGGTGAGTTTCACATATTTAGAGGGCATATTATTTCTACATAATGGTGAATGGGATGTTCAAGCGAGC
The DNA here is from genome assembly GCA_963277665.1 of Viscum album. NCBI lineage: Eukaryota > Viridiplantae > Streptophyta > Magnoliopsida > Santalales > Viscaceae > Viscum > Viscum album. The sequence continues at coordinate 202,563,805 of OY728144.1, forward strand.
AGTGCTGGACCCGAGCATCCCAGGATGAGAGGTGTTATAGACCATATTTCTAGTATGTATCTAGATGACCAGGGGACTCCGCAGATAGACTTTCCTTCAATGGTCAATCATTTCATGGATGTATTTCCGAACGACTTTTCAGGTTTTCCTCCAGAGTGAGAGGTAGACTTTTCTGTTGAGCTTGTTCCAGGAGTGGCACCGGTGTCCATTCCTCTTTATAGGATGTCTACACCAGAGTTGCAATAGGTCAAGAAGCAGTGGGGGAGTTATAGGAAAAGGGTTTCATCCGACTCAGTACTTTTCCTTGGGGTTAGGCACTCCTATTTTCGAAGAAGGCCGATAGTAACCTCAGACTTTTTGTGGATTATTGGAAGATGAACCAGTTGACGGATAAGAACTGATATCCCTTTCCAAGGATTGGGGGTATCATTGATCAGCTTTGAGGAGCCCTGGTGTTCTCAAAGATTGACTTGAGTTCTGGTTATCATCAGTTGCATTTTAAACCATCAGATATAACCCTTATAGGCTTCCCAAGAAGATATGGTATATACGAGTATGTGGTTATGTCATTCGGTCTCACAACATGCCTGCAGTGTTTTTGGCACTAATAAACCGAGTGTTCAATCCATACTTGGAATCCTTTGTTGTGGTTTTCATGGACGATATCTTTGTGTACTCTCACACTTGACACAACCATGCTACCCATGTTGAGATCATTTTTAATACACTGATAGAGCATCTGTTATATGATAAGCTCTCAAAATTCCAATTTTGGATTGACCATATTCACTTCTTGGGTCATCTTATATTAGAGGCAAGAGTATCAGTAGACCCATAGAATGTGAGAGTATTAGTTTCCTAGGAGTATCCAAATAACTTCTTTGAGGTACAAAATTTTCTAGGGTCTCTAGTTACAACTGATGTTTTATACAAGACTTTTTACTCTTAGCAGTGCCACTGACAGCCCTCACTAAGAAGGGTGAAAAGTACATGTGAACATATTCCTTTTATTCTACATTCTAGGTGGTGAAATGGAGGTTGCCTTTAGCATTGACACTAGTTTTTATAGATCTAGGAAAGAGATATATTATTTACTGTAATGCATCAAGTATCAGGCAGAGAGTAGTGATTATGCAGGGGAAGGATTCATTGCATACGGGTCTCAATAGTTGAGGACACATGAGATGAATTACCCAACACACGATCTTGAGTTGGCTTCAGTTGTTCATGATTTACGCTATTGGAGAAATTATCTATTGGTAGAGAATTTTTTTATTTTCAATGACCAAAAAATTCTCAAGTATATCTTCACTTAGTTTGAAATGCTTTTGAGACAATGATGGTGGGTTGGGTACTTTCAGTCCTTTGACTTTGAGCTTGCCTAAACGCATGGGAAAGGCAACGTAGTGGATGATGTGTTGAGAATGATGAATTAGATATAGTTAGTTCAAGAGGTCTATATTGAGTGGCTTCTTATGGATCTTTTCTCTGAAATGCATTTGGTGGTGCATGATAGACAGGGGCAGACTTTTGTATCTTATGTAGTTGTTACCGCTATACAATTTAATCGAGTTAAAATGAGGCAGCCATCAGATTCTGAAGGACAAATTCTATGAGAGAGTGTGTCAGTAGAGGATGAGATCTTGTGTTTTCATGGGTGTGTATGGGTGTCCACAAACATACGTCAGGAGATGATGTGGGATAATAATTCATTAGTTTGGGAAGTCCATCCTAGTTTGACCATGATTTATAAAGATCAAAACTATCAGTATTGGTGTCCAACCATGAAGAGATATGTTGATGGTTTTTTCATGAGATGTTCCACCTATTAGTAGGTGAAGGAAGAGCATCAGCAACCATCATGGCATTTTCATTAGTTACCCATTCCTGAGTGGAAGTGGAATGACGTCGCGATAGACTTCGTGACAAGGATACCAAGGTCGCCTTGAAGGAATGATGAAGATTGGGTTGTCATTGACAAACTAACAAAGTTTGCACAATTCTTTCCAATCAAGGATACCTTCAGTTATTATGAGCTTGCAAGGTTGTACATCTAAAAGATTGTACATTTTCATGGGGTTACACAATCCATCATTGCCGATAGGGATGCTCTCTTTACTTCTGGGGTCTCGTAGGGACTACAGAGGGATTTGGGTACATATGTTCTTCTAAGTACATCTTACCATCCCCAGACAGAAGGCCAGTCCGAGTGAACGATTCTAGTGCTGGAGGAAATTCTTTGAGCATGTGTCCTAGTTTTTTGAGGTTATTGGGAGAAAAAAATACATCTAGTGGTGTTTTCCTACAATAATAGTTTTCAGAAAACTATTAATATGGATCCTTAAGAGGCTTTGTATGGTAGGCCATGCCAATCACCCCTATGTTGGTTGGAAGAATGAGAGGAAAATATGTTGGGACCTCATCTTTCCTAGGAAACCACAAAGCAGGTGAAGTTGATTCGAAAAAGGATGGTTACTACACAGTCATGGAAGAAGTCTTATGATGATCGAAGGAGTTGAAATCTATAGTTCGAGGTCAGAGATTATGTTTTTCTATGTGTCACCCTGAGGTTAGGACTCAATAAGATCATGAGATTCGGAAACTTTCAACATGATATGTCAGTATATTTGAGGTTTTGGAGAGATTAGAGCTGGTTGCCTATCGATTTCATTTACCTCAGAGGTATCGGGCTATGCATGATGTCTTCCACGTTTCTCACCTGTGGGGTTACTTCTCAGATCTGTCTCATGTATTTCAACTTGAGGAGGTTGAGTTGGAGGGGGACAAATAATTCAAGGACCATTCTATCTATATTTTTGATCACAACATGAAGGTTCTCCGTGGCCAGTATGTTCCTCTAGTATGGGTGTTGTGCCAGCACGGGCGATTACACGACGCAACTTGGGGGAGGGATCCTGATCTGTGATCACTGTGGCCAAAACTATTTGAGGATTCTTCTTGGCCACCTTGTTATGGAAATTCAGGGATTAATTTCTTTAAGAGGAAATATTGGTAAGAATACAGATTTTCATTTTAGTTATGGATCTTGATTTCTGTTGTTTTTTGAGAAAAAGTGGAGTATTTGGAAAATTTAAGGATTACACACCATGTACATGGGAGTACATGTCCTGTACCCAGTTGCTGCGGGTAGCCATGTACTGGTCATGTTACAGTCAAGTACATGTTTGTGTGAGGTGACCTGAAGGCTGCCTAAAGTAGCGGCCAGTTAAATCTTATACATGGCGTGTACATTAAATGATCACACCATTTAATTTTTATTTTTTTTATCAAATCGGACTGCGATCACGTCTGATTTTCAGAAACACCTTCTTCTAGCCCCATGTTTTCCAGGAGCGATGGGAACCACCAAATCTTCTCTAAGCCCCCGACCCATCATCCGTTCTCTGAATTAAACACCTTCAATTGGGTTGGAATTTCCTCTATTAATTATTCCTTCTTCTAGAGTGTCTCTCCATGATTTCTCATCTTTCAGAAGATAATTGAGGTTGAACATTTTTTGATTCTTTTGTAGATATATGAAGTTCTAGGTCGAATCATAATATGATATTCAACTACATTGATCATAGAATGTCAAGGTATGTGGTTTGTGCCTTTTCGTAGTTATGATTGGATTATATGTGAAAAATGTTCTAAATACCCTAGTTTAGGGTATTGTGTGTTTTGGAGATTTAACCTTGTTTGATTCCAGTTATGTTTGTTTTCTTGAGGAATGGTTTTGATTTTGATTTCAATTCATTACCTTTTTTGTGGATTTCTTTTCCCATGGCTGTTTGATATTGGATGTTGGGTCTAGAACTGGTTGTTAGATTGTTTTGTTTTTATGCCTGGTGCTGTTGGGATGGAGTTGATATTATATGATATTCTTGTTATATGCATTGTATTTTTTCAGCCAAGTAGTATTTGAGATTTACATTAGGTTATGGTTATCATTTTGGCACGACTGTATTACACCAGGCTGTGAGAACCTGATACAGTTACATTATAGGGGGAATTGATGTTGAGGGATTCCCTGAGTGTCTTTTATATTTTTCACGTTGTGAAACCATAGGGTGGACTGACTTTGAGTGATCCCTAGGAGTGTCTATAGTTTAACATTATGAGAACACAGGGGTAATTGACACTGATTTCTTCCTCAAGGAGTCTTTAGTACATCATTAAAAGACCACAACGGGAATGGACGTCGAGTGATTCCTAATAGAGTCTTTGTTTTCATGATACAAAAGGGGTTAGACTATGTGAGCTTTCCCAGAGGTTTGTTATATCATTATTGACTTAAATGATAAGTTGAATTGGAGGGGTTAGACTATGAAAACATCCCAGAGGGTTTATTGTGAATGATTGGTTGCATAATTAATAAATGTAAATGAATGTAGTCAAAACTGGGGGATTGTTTACTTTTGATTACATCCTTTTTTATTACATCATTTTTTATATTACCTGCCATATATATTCACTGATAGTTAGGCACAGATCATTGGGTGGTTTCATAATGGGATTCGCCTCACACCCTATTTGGGTCATGCTTTTGTGCCCAAACATATTATATCATTGCAGGTATATATAATGGCAATCACCCTTCTGGTACTTGATAATTGTAGAGCTAGAGAGCATGGGACCAACGTAAGGCTTAAGATGCTGCTAGAGTTTACTTGTTTTATTTTTACATTTGTTTGCTACTATATTTACATCATTGTGACATGTTTTTCTACTTTCATAGACATATGGACATGAATCATTTATATATGTGCTCTTGTTTTTTATTTACTCTTAGTCTTCCACTGTTTTCTTATTGTATGGTATTAATACTTCTGTAGATGTATATTATATCTATTCTGTTATGTTACTCTTCAAATGAAGGAATAGTTTCCCCACTATCACACCTACGTCCATCGCTGCTAGTTGGTAGCCTTAGGAATTTGGGGAAATGCGCATGAGGCCATGAGGCCAACTGGGTACGGGGCACCTTCGGGCAGCCCGGAGAACCAGGACGTTACAAGCAGGGTTCCTGAATCCATAATCTATGATGGTCTTCCCTAGACCTCAATAGATTTCATTGGATCTTATCTCACTAAGATCACCTAACTAGGTAAATTTCCACCATTTAACCCTTGTTGGTTTCATAACTTTTATGAAATTATCCAACCAAAGTGTATCCACCCAAAAAATTTCATTTCCAACCTTTATGACATTATAGTCTTACATTTATGATTGCTCTATTTTCCACATTCCTTTATCCCTTACAACTATGTATTCCTTTGATAATGAGAATCTAGAATATTTTAGAAGATAGCCCCTTAATGTTCCTCTCCTTATTATGGATCCTTTAAGTCCTCTTATTGATTAATTCCTTTGATAATGAGGTTCCCCCAAATTATTTAACTTTTGATATATCTCTTAGTTTTGTATCAATGAATTGATGTTAGAACTACCATGGTCCTCCCATAAATATCTAATCATAGTTTCCATAAATTACTTTCCCACTATCATGGATTTATTTTCCCCATACCTATTTTTTACCATTAGGTATGAGTTAAAAATGGTTTACCATTCTAGTGTAAACCATTTGGCCTTCACTTAGATCATCTATTATAATAAACAAAAATGGGATGCTCTTTGTAAGATACACACATTTAATTATTGTTATGTACATTTTTCCTATAGGTTTTAGTTGTTTTACCTTAAGATATGTGATATATTGGTCTCAGATGCATAACCATGAAATGTATTGAATCACTTTTGGTTCACAACCTTAAAATGCACACCCAAGGTCCTAAATGCATGACCATAAATGGACCACCATCGATCCCTATAACATGAAATTAAAAATTGTGAAATTCCATTTCATGTAGAATTAAACAATAAAATCATACTATATTTGTTTTGATTCCCCTCATAGGGATATATGGGTATCCCCTTTTATTCTCCCAATTCATCCTCCATGAAATCTTCTTACATTACCAATTCAATCACCTTCCTAGATGATGTGGGATTTCAGAGTGACTTCCAATATAGATATAAACTATAGAATAATTTATAATTTATTATAGATATGAGGTAACATAATTCCCTTATGAAATATTATTTTAAATTTGTTATAATAATATTCAATATTTTCATAAAAAGGTGGTCGATATTGTTTCTATGAAGGATTTCATGAACATAAATTAAATATATAAGATAGCTCCAAACTAGACAACCAAAATTCTCCTGGGATGATTCAAATTCCCATACTCTCAGTTTTTACATGAATACATAACAAAATATACACAAATGGGAATAATATGAAATTTTGGAGTCAACCATATCTATTGTCTATAATTTTGGATTTTAATGATTTTTTAGTAGTTCTATTGGATTGTGAAATAAAACTAATATGGGGGAGGGTGTAATTAGTGTGGCAAAACTTTACTACATTATATTGACATTATCATAACCCATTTTAACTTCAAAACTCTACAAATACTAGGATTAATGTATATATGTAATGATACCCAACAAAAAACAATAAATGTTAAGAAATAAATGAAAAAGGGAAATAACACATTGTACTTACAAGGTCTTCCCCAAATGTGGGTGACTACATCCCTGATACATTCAGGTCACGTTTGAGAAACATTTATGCCCTAATTTTATTGAGTGAATAAAAAGGAATGGTATCATCCACAAACCAAAATACCATTTCCTAATAGTAATCTATCATATAATAGTACTTTTATATTATAACCCTCAAAATTATAAAAAGTTTTCCCAAACATCATATTTGAAAAGACGTTCTTTACTCTTTAAAACTCTCAAACCACTAGGATATAACTTCTTAATTAAACCTAAAATTCGAATTCCAAAAGATAGTGAACAAAAACATAAATGATTACATATTATCAAATTTTTAATGATCAATACATGTGTATCATCATGAAAGAACACATTTTCATCTTCCTCTTAAATAACGAGCCACCTGATGATTAGATATAATAGAAACTCACCTAAAAAAGATAATAATCTTTAATACAGATTATTCATCGATCCCTAATATCAATTTCTCCACTTATTATTCATTGAAAATTGCATATTCAATAGAAATTGGTTAGACTCCCAGTAATTACCCCATTTTATTTTTCTTCGTTGATGACCCAAATATCATTCAATAGATAATATGCACACTCATATCTACCTATCTCTTTTTTATATTATAATAATTTATTTATAGACTCATTAAGAATCATTAGGATAACATTTCTATATTTAATTTTGTAAACCTCTATGAAAATATTAAAATTATAATCTTTACTTAAAACTATACAAAAGATAATATCAAAATTCAGTGGTATTTGAATATCATTAATGGATTCTAAATCATCATATTTGAATATTTATAATTATAAAAAAAATATCTTCTCAATTATTCTCTTCCAAACATCCTAAAATTGAATATTATATTTTAATTATTGATTAAAAAATATTTCATCTTGTTTTTTCATGTATGCACGCTCACTTTTGATTATAATAATTTATTGTAAATATCTATTTTACAGTGAAATTTTTTTAATAAATTATAAAAATAAATAATAACTTGAATAATGAATCAATATTTAAGTCATAATGTTATTTTATAGATAAATAAAATCACAACATCATTAGATTTAATATTATATATTCCCTAAGAAAACAACATTAATCTTACATGAACTTATAAAATATCTTAAGTATGAGTTGAAATCTCCGTGTTACTCAAATGTATCCTTATATTTCTATTACATGAGACAAAATAGTTTTGTCGCATCCTCTGGAAACTTAGTATTTACTCTTATATATCGTCAACATAATATAATGTGTGCTCCAAGTTACTCTTACATATGAATGAAATATCTATTTACTCTGATATCTACTTGGGGAGATTACTACATATCATCAATAAGAAGATACATATCCCTTGAAATTTCTAGTTCATCTTATATATTATCATTTTGATATTACATATGATATCATGAAATCCTCATCAATTTTCCAAAATCTCATTCAAAGAGATTTACATATGCATTTTATATTTTCCTACATTCTCCAAGATATTACAAAAAAATCAAAATTATTTATTTCAACTTAGAATATATTGAACACTTCTCTAGAAAACTCCAATCAATTCAAAAATCAATAACAATTCTATTAAACACTTTCAAAAAAATTACCAAAGTAAATGAATCATATTAAAACCAATTCTTATGTAAATAAATAAATCATTAATATCTTCATCATTAAAATTTATTGTCATTGAATTTCTATAATATTAGTTAATTAATAAATTATAAAATAATACAGTACCTCACACCCGAAACCAGCTTCATTCATCCATTCAACCGCTCTCCAAAATTTCATACAGCCAGCCACACATCATTCTTAATAGATATTTCATATTAAAAAATCATCATTCTCTATGAAAATTATATTATAATACCAAATTATCAAATTCTATTAGATTAATCAACCTATAACAGTAATTCTACATGAAAATTATATTGAATAGGTTCAAACTCTAAATAAAAACATTTTATAACTCCAAAGAAAACCTATAGTAGACATCATTTGAAACACGAATATCTGATTCAAAAAATCTATACTAAAAAATCATCATATATTACAACATTTTACTTGAATAAATATATATATCCAAAATATTTGAGCAGTATCAATGATTATCTACTTTTCAAATCATTTATGGTAGCAACTTTATCTCTTGTCTCAATATCCTTTTTGATCATATGAATGATTCTCTAATATTATATATAATGGAAGAAAATAGTAACACATATCATTTAGAGAGAATATTTTATATATCTAAAAAACATCAATGGGTTCTTCAGTCCCCCATTTGCAATAAACACATCATTTTTAGTATAGCACATCAATCTTTTCACCAATTGCTTTATCTCTTTAAACTAAACTATTCATATATCCACTTTACTCTTATTTATCAATAAATACAACACTTTTCATCACAATATACTACCTACTTCACTCTCCCTATTTAGATTTTTGGTTGATATGTAATTTAACGTCCACCTCATTCTAAATTCACTATTATTATTTTCTCATCCTTATTGATAATAAATAAAAAGGTTGATAATACTTGTGTTTTATAAATTAATCAACTCAAAGTCTAACTGGTACATACTTTGTATAGTTAACATGAGTAAACAATTAACTATAAAGTATTATCCTAATGAATATTTTAATCCTCAAATAATTATTATTTCACTTATAATTGAATTAACAATCTCTCCACATTAATTTCAAAAATAATTTTACACATAAGTATAGGAAAATAAGAAAAATATACCTCATAAATTAATGATATCAAAACATTCTAGGAATCAACAATCAATAATAATTATTTCTAGAATATTCCTCCATAAAAATCTACCTCAATTCTAAGCTTCATCGACTTATTACATTAAAATAAAATTTCCCACACGCCCATAGGCTAGAAAGGACAGGCCATACCCCCTTCAAGGGTTTATACCATTTGAAATATTATAAGGAGATAAAAATTCCTAATAATAAGATAAATAAATTGAGGATTTTTCAAATCACTATGAAATTATCTCAATACTCATCTATATCACCTAAAAATACCTCCTTCAATTACTTTAAAATAAAATTACATTAGTAGATGTTGGATTTAGTTAGGTCCTCCATAGATCTATAGTGGTAGAAATACAGTTGACATTTTCTTTTCAACATTGAAACTCATTTATTATCTAATATAATATTGTGACAGCTATTCATTCATATTATTGAAATCTTTACACAAGAAGTTACCCAAAAAAACACCAACTTATTTCTTTTTTTTCTATCTATTTTTGTATAACTTACTTTGTCATAGTAGAAATCATAGAACATGAATTTATTGGAAATTTATTTATTTACATCATCATCACTTCATTTTATGTAATTCATGTCATGAATTATTTATAAATATAGCCACTATGCTATTAAAATTCACTCGTCTTTTCAACATATTTTATGTCACCTTCTTTTGAAGACATAACCTAAAATTAATAATCTTTTCTATAGATTTATTCTACAAAACAAATCCTTTTGATTAATTCTTGAATTGATTATTTTATTTATTTATCAAGATTACACTATTTGTTATGGATTTTCTTGTATTTATTTCAGTGATCCATGATGTTTAATTTTTTTTAAAAATATAACAACATTCTCATTGGTGAAATATCATTCTCAAGCTTATTGGGGGTGTCTTTCTAAAAACAATTCTTTTTATTACACCACAAGGTTAATTCAACATCATTATTTAATATATTATTATAATTATTTTGGTCATCTCTATTAAAAATTGTGTGAATCATCTGTTTCTGGTGAGAGATATTATTCATCATCATAGTGAACAACTCTGTTGAAATTTCCATAGAAATTATCAACACATTCCAATATAGTCTGGAAGGAAAAATTTCTCTTTCAATTTTAACTTTTCCTCAATCCAGTAGAATTACATTTCATTTCACATTTTATCCCCTTTGATATAGGCCTAAATTTTCTTTCAATTATTGAAATGTTATTCCAATGTTAAATTTACATGTTTTAAAATAGTTCACAACACCAATAATTACCAATGAATCTTGACTTTATGTCATTAATAGAAATATATATAGCGTTATTTTTATACTATTCCTTATCCAAATATCACTTATTTTAATCTTAGTTTGTGGATCCAAATTTAAAACTAGTACTCAAAAATACTTTTTATGAAGTGGTGGGTTTATAATAATTTTTATCTAACCAATTTTTTCTACAAATAACTTCGTGAAATTTATAGCCCATTGAAGAAATATTAAAAAATCATTAGTTTTTTAGAGAATGGGTTACCTTATTCTTTGAGTCAGTAGTTGATATTTCAATAGATTATTTCATAACAAAAATTAAAAAAATATGAAATATTTTATCACAAATACTCTCATTAGAAATGTAGATGGAAATATATCATCTCTTGGAAGCTTGGGAGGACATTGCGTATATGAATTATATATTTCTCATTTTGACCATCATATCATGAAACTTCATATTGGTGTATTTTTTTCATCCTAAAATGACTTCACACTTTATTAACATTACCTTTTTTTATCATAACAATGTATAATTTTTATAATTTTTTTTCAGGGAATTCTCATGGTCCTTTTTCTATTTAGATTTGACATCTAATTGATAATTCTTCACAATAATGGAAGTTTATGAGTTTATTCCAGTGCATGAATCCTCTCTTAAACTATTTTTATATTATTAGATTTACCATCACTAATAATTTGAAATTATTATTTATCTAGGGAATATATTTATTTATATAGTTGTCACGACCCGCCCTCGGGGTCCGTGCCGTGACTACCCCAAGCCCGCCTTCCATAGGCCAGGGGCTGGCGACTAGCACCAAGGCGTAAATCCCGGTAAAAAGGGAAGGTATTGCCTTTGTAAAGTAAACAAACACCACAAAGTAAGCAAGCGGGAAGTAAACACTAAACAAAAGCAGAGTACAACTGAAAGTGCGGAAAAGTAAATGGGCCAGAATACAAACCCAAACTGAACGTAAAGTACAACTCGAAAGGGGAAAACAGCAACTGAAAGGTAAATGCCGCTACACCGAGCTGTCCACTGGAAATCCCACCTGAAGGGTGGGTACAGATATCTCCTCTGCTCCACAGGTCCCGTCGTCTGCTCCGTGCACATCCCGCCCAGTGGTCCACCTCCGGGTACCGTCCCGCTCTGCAAGCCTCAGCTATGGTCAACGCTGTCCGTCGTCTGCAACCAACACAACGTTGTGCGGGCAAAGCCCGTGCAGGGGTGAGTATAAGCTACTCAGTAGGGACCCCGAGACCCCTGAAGGTCTCTCAAATCCACAAAGGATAAACCACGAAGAAAGGTATAATCACGAAGTAACAACCGACACTGCTTAGGTATATGCCCATACATATACCTAAGTCATCAATTCAAATACGGTCCAACCTCCGAGCCCAAGTACAACTCAGTCCACACAGGAAAGTAAACATATTCCACACAGGAAAGCAAAACGTAATCCACACAGGATTGCACAACACAATCCACACAGGAAAGCAAAAGGATTCAGCTCACACAGGTATACTTCTTCAAAGGACGATAAAGATGATCTCTGATCCATCTTAGTCGTCGGACCCACGAAAGATCGATAGGTAACTAACCAAAGGACGATAAAGATGATCTCTGATCCATCTAAGTCGTCGGACCCACGAAGGATCGATAGGTAACTAACCCCCGCAAAGACCCACACAGGATCGGGCCCACACAGGACCTGTAGGCGCTGGCTCAAACAGAACCGCTGAGCGCGGACCCACACAGGATCGGACCCACACAGGATCGGGCCCACACAGGACCTGTAGCACTGATCCACGTAGGATCGCTGAGTGCTGATGTCGTCGTCGTCGAATCTACACAGGATCGGGCCCACACAGGACCTATAGCACTGATCCACGTAAGATCGCTGAGTGCTGTAGTCGTCGTCGTCGAATCCACACAGGATCTCTGTACTGTCGTCGTCGCAGTCACAGTAGCAGTAGTAGCAGTAGTAGACACAGTAACAGTCGCATCCAGCACTAGGGTTCCCGCACACAGCAAGCTCATTCGGAGGGTCCGCTCCACGAGCCGAGAGGCTGATACATCAACTGTCATAAAGTCCAGAGTTGATGTATCCAAAAGTTCCGTATCGTCAACAGGAACTCAACGCAACAGACGGCGCGTCGATCGGACGCCCGGTCTGAGAGTTATTGGCATTTTCGTCCCCGGGGCCCGGTTGGTTTTTAAGGCAAAACCAACCCGACCGTACTCCACCTGCGTCCAAACCTCGGGCGGAGTATGCCAAAAGATCCGTCTCACTAAGTGGAACACAACGCGGCTGACGGCACGTCAATCGGACGTCCGTAGCTCAGGATATGAGCGTTTCCGCTCCGAGGGCCCGGTTGGTTTCGTGAACGAACCAACCCGGCCGAACTCAAAGTAATCCGAAACCTTGAGTGCGATATACCGAAACGGCCGTCTCGATCCAAGGATCGCGTTGCCGCTGACGGTTCGTCGATCGGAGGTCCGTGGCTCAAGTTATGGCCAAAAGACCGAAACTGATTCGAAACGGGGGGTCCGGGTCCGGGTCGACCCGGCCCGACCCCCCCCTGGGTTGGCCCGAACTGGGTCGACCCGAACCGGGTTGACCCATCCCGGGTCCGACCCGGCCGGTGGCGCGGCGGCGCGGCGGTGGCGCGGCGGCCCGGCGGTGGCGCGGCGGCCCGGCGGTGGCGCGGCGGCCCGGCGGTGGCGCGGCGGCCCGGCGGTGGCGCGGCGGCCCGGCGGTGGCGCGGCGGCCCGGCGGTGGCGCGGCGGCCCGGCGGCCTGGCGGCTCGCACGGAAGCGGCATGCGGGGGAATTTATTTCCCCTGCTTATTTGGATGGCGGCGCGGCTAAATGCCGCGCCCTTTGCGAAACCGCCCCCCCCCCCATCGTGGGGGGCTTGATTTGCTGGAAACGGGGGGCCTCCTGCCCCCCTCAAGGAAACTGCCCCCCTCATTAAGAGGGGGGTTTTGTGAGCCGGCCGGGGGATTAATTTCCCCCGGTTTAATGCCATCCGGCCGGCCAGTTGGCCGGCCGGTTTTCTCCAACGGGACTGGAAAATCCAGTCCCCTCTTTGGCTTCCGACGCCGGCGGCTCGGCCGCCGGTCTTCTCTTTCCGCCGCGGCCCGGAACCGGCCGCGATGTTCGTCGTCCGGCGCGGTGCGACGGCACCGCGCCCCTCCGCCGTGCCTTGATTTCATTCAACGTGGCGCGACGGCGTCGCGTTCAAGATGTTTCTTCATGGTGCGCGCGCGACGGTGTTGCGTAAAATAACCGCACGATTAACCGCGTGGTGCGACGGCACCACGCCACCTTGCTTCCACCCGCAAGATTAAACAACAAGAACGATGGAGGGGGTTCGGCCATGTTTATGCGGTCCGCCCCCCCCCCCCCCCCCCCACGTTAAACAATAACACTTATATAAATTATCCACGCGTTAGACAAGCATGAACCACGAACAAGGTTAAATATAAACAAAATACAACAACCCCTACCTCGGGTATAAGGTTCGAAGATTTGTCTACGTTCCGCGGAAGAAGACGTCGCGGAGGTCGGGCGTCGCGGTCGTCGTTCGTCAAATTCGATGACGAAGAGGTGCGTCCGAAGAGGAACGTCGTTGGAGAAACCTTGTACGCCGACGAAGGTTGTCCGAGGAAGAAGCGGTGTTCTCTCTCGTTGACACGGAAGACGAAGAAGAGCAGAGCGGCGTTCTTCGTTGGAACTTGAGCGTTCTTCGTCAAGTCTTGAGGAAAGTCAAATAAAAAGAAAACAACGAACTCAAGAACCCCTACCTCGATAGTCGCACGTTGACGTAGTCGTGGAATATCGGTGTCGATTCCTTTGACGTCGGAGGAAGAGTCGTTGTCGATGGCGTTCGTCGCGAAAAACCGTCGCTGAAGAGATGATGCGGAAGAAGAACGTCACGTCGCGGATATGGCGTCGTGGAAAAACCGTGTTCTTCGGCGAAGAAGTTCGTTAAATAACATCGTTCTTCATGTTCTTCGTTGAGGTTGAAGAAGATGAAGAAACAAGAAGAACCTTCCCAACTCTCTCAAGGAGACAAAACTAAACCCAAAATAAAATAAGACTCTATCTTATTTTATTAACACAACAACACACTAGAATTTCAATAGTTTGAAATTCAAAGAAGAGATAACTCCACATTAATTAACAAATTGTCATGTTAATTAAAGAGGGGTTAAGGGAGTTTGAGGGAAGATGTAAAGTTAGGTTTCGTGAGGGCCCCACCACACTTAATCCTCTCAAGGGAGGTTATGTGGGTGTGGGTCCCACACCTAACTTCCTTTGAGAGAAGTTAACTATTAAGTTTAAATAAAAATTGTGTTTACATATTTTTATTTAACTTATTCTAATCTCCCAAAAACTAACTCTCAACCTGAAACAAACGCAACTCCCGAAAAGGTCTCTTTAAGCGAATATCGGCGCTGTGAGTTCATCGGTGCCCTCAGATTTCAATTCCGAGCACCGGATCAAAAGTTAGAAATTCCCGCTCGTTCGTTCACTGAAGGTACCCGAGCCAAACTTCAGAAATTGATTCCGGGCACTCCGGGCCTCAGAATCAGGTTCCGTCTGAAACCGCGCTCTTGTAAAATTCTAAAGAAAATTAAGAAAAAATTTCCCTTGAATTTTACGGGTCTTTACATTACTCCCACCTCAGGGCATTACGTCCCCGTAAAGATACAACAAAAACTAGGGAAACAAATGAGGGTACTGAGCACGCATCTGAGCCTCCCGCTCCCATGTGCTCTCCTGGAGATTCCTGTGCTGCCATCTGATGCGCACAAGAGGAATCGATCGCCCACGCAGGACCCGCTCCTGTCGATCCTCTATCTCCACCGGAACCTCCGAAAAAGTCTCCCCATCGTCAACGTCAAGCTCCCCATAGTCAATGATGTGCGTCGGGTCGTGCACGTATCTCCTCAGCTGAGACACGTGGAAGACGCCGTGCACCCGGTGCAACTGAGGTGGTAGAGCCAGGCGATAATCCACCTCACCAACCCTGCTGAGGACCTGGAAGGGTCCGATGAAGCGCGGAGATAACTTGCCACCTCGGCCAAAACTCCGAATACCACGTCGAGGTGTGACCCGCAAGAAGACGTGGTCGCCATCCTCGAACTCTAGTGGCCTCCGCCTCCTGTCAGCATATGACTTCTGCCGGCTCTGAGCTGTACTCATCCGCTCCTGGATGACCTGGACCTTCTTTGTCGTGGCCTGGACCATCACAGGTCCCACAAGAGCTGCAAGATTTCTTCTTTGCCGAAAAGAGAAATCTGGTCTCATCCCCTGGATGAACCACATTCTTTGCCTAAAACAGTCAATCCTAACATGGATGATACTAATCCATACCAAGGATGACGTCGTAAGGCCTCGACGCTACTACTAAGAGATTCAACCGTTACTCTCGCCTCCAAGGGTTGAGTCACACTGTCGGCATTAGTGTGTGGTAACTGGGTCTCCTCCAGTAGATGTCTCACAAGTGAGGGTCAAGTCAACAGCCAAAACTGGAACCTCCTAGTAACATCACGAAAGAGGACAGGAACGAAAATATCACAAAGGTATGTGTCTTTTATTATTGCAGCTCATAATACAAGACGCTACACAAAAGCAACAAGGAACCAGAAGTAAAAAGGATGTATCCACTAGTTCTGCTCCTGTCCATCGGCTCCCAGAGCTCCATGATCGAAGGCCTCGGCTGCCTGAAGCTGAGCTCTCCCCTGCGGTCGGGGTGGACCTCCTGGTGGTGGTGGTGGTAGAGCCTCAAAGCGTCGTCCACCACCTGCTGCTCGGCCAGCTCCTCTGCCTCGTCCGCCTCCTCCATGCAGACCGCCACGATCGAACCTCTGCCTCTGCTTAGGTGGTTTCTCAACCGTCTGCTGCTCCTCCGCATGGCGGGTCGGGCAGTCACGAGCCATGTGGCCTTGCCCGCCGCATGCAAAGCACTGTCTTCCACTCAAAAGACTGGCTCCACGCTGTGTGCCCTGCACTGCTGAGCCAGTGACCTGAGGTCGTCTGCCTGAAGGTCTGGTCTGTCTGGACCCCTGAGTCATCTGTCGGCTACCTTCTACCGAAGACTCCGCTACGTGCCGCCCTGCGGTGGGTCTCTGTGCTGGTGTAGAATCAGCAAGGAAGCTCTCGATCAGAAGGGCCCGCTCCAGTACTCCTGTCTGAGTCGGTATGCTGAGGGAGATCAGCGATGCCCTGATCTCGTGTCTCAAACCCTGCTCGAAGGTCCGGGCCCGGAAGAATGGGTCTCGTACCATGTCGGTCGAGTAGAGCGAGAGATCGGTAAATCTCACCGAGTACTGAGCGACCGTTATGCTGCCCTGCCGCAGCTGTAGAAGCTCCTGGATACGCACCGCACGAAGGGTGGCTGGGACGAACTCCGAGCGGAAGAGGCTCTCAAAGTCCGTCCAAAGAAGAGATGCCTCATCGTGCACCTGGAGCATCAAGCTCCACCATCGTCCTGCTGCTGCGTGTAGTAGGCTCGCAGCGAGGATCACCATGAGGTCTGCTGGTGTCCTCACTAGCCTAAACACTCGTACCACTGCCTCCAGCCAGTCCTCTCCTGCCTGGGGATCCGTCTCCCCGCGAAACCTGGGCGGTCGCTGGCGCTGAAACTCATGCAGTGCGCTGAGGCGACGTGCATCGTCAGCGGCTGGTGCTGGAAGTATCGGGGGCTCGGCGGGTAGTGCTACCGCCGGTGCCACTGCTGACAAAGGGCCCTGCACCGAGGCCTCGTCGCTCGGTGGGCTGTCGTCACACTCAACTCTCGGAACCATAGCTGGCTGCCGTCGTGGGGCCATCCTGAATAGGAAACAGGTGCGCCACGGTCAAACAGTATACCTGGTGAGCTGACACAAAGAAATCACAAAGAAAACTTTGAAACACACACGCAATCAATGTTTTCGTGCATTAAGTCGGAAATCAGAAGTCAGGGTCCTGGTGTACGGATACGCCGGCCGCCGCACCAACACTAGACTCTGTGGACTGATAACCACACTCAATACGGTAAACATTATTGTTTCACATAGAAAAGATCAGAGTTC
This sequence comes from Viscum album, assembly GCA_963277665.1. NCBI lineage: Eukaryota > Viridiplantae > Streptophyta > Magnoliopsida > Santalales > Viscaceae > Viscum > Viscum album. The sequence continues at coordinate 202,581,531 of OY728144.1, forward strand.
GCGGTAGAACCGAACTCCTCTGATACCAATTTGTCACGACCCGCCCTCGGGGTCCGTGCCGTGACTACCCCAAGCCCTCCTTCCATAGGCCAGGGGCTGGCGACTAGCACCAAGGCGTAAATCCCGGTAAAAAGGGAAGGCATTTCCTTTGTAAAGTAAACAAACACCACAAAGTAAGCAAGCGGAAAGTAAACACTAAACAAAAGCAGAGTACAACTGAAAGTGCGGAAAAGTAAATGGGCCAGAATACAAACCCAAACTGAAAGTAAAGTACAACTCGAAAGGGGAAAACAGCAACTGAAAGGTAAATGCCGCTACACCGAGCTGTCCACTGGAAATCCCACCTGAAGGGTGGGTACAGATAGCTCCTCTTCTCCACAGGTCCCGTCGTCTGCTCCGTGCACGTCCCGCCCAGTGGTCCACCTCCGGGTACCGTCCCGCTCTGCAAGCCTCAGCTAAGGTCAACGTTGTCCGTCGTCTGCAACCAACACAACGTAGTGCGGGCAAAGCCCGTGCAGGGGTGAGTATAAGCTACTCAGTAGGGACCCCGAGACCCCTGAAGGTCTCTCAAATCCACAAAGGATAAACCATGAAGAAAGGTATAATCATGAAGTAACAACCGACACTGCTTAGGTATATGCCCATACATATACCTAAGTCATCAATTCAAATACGCTCCAACCTCCGAGCCCAAGTACAACTCAGTCCACACAGGAAAGTAAACGTATTCCACACAGGAAAGCAAAACATAATCCACACAGGATTGCACAACACAATCCACACAGGAAAGCAAAAGGATTCAGCTCACACAGGTATACTTCTTCAAAGGACGATAAAGATGATCTCTGATCCATCTAAGTCGTCGGACCCACGAAAGATCGATAGGTAACTAACCAAAGGACGATAAAGATGATCTCTGATCCATCTAAGTCGTCGGACCCACGAAGGATCGATAGGTAACTAACCCCCACAAAGACCCACACAGGATCGGGACCACACAGGACCTGTAGGCGCTGGTCACACAAAACTGCTGAGCGCGGACCCACACAGGATCGGACCCACACAGGATCGGGCCCACACAGGACCTGTAGCACTGATCCACGTAGGATCGCTGAGTGCTGATGTCGTCGTCGTCGAATCTACACAGGATCGGGCCCACACAGGACCTATAGCACTGATCCACGTAGGATCGCTGAGTGATGTAGTCGTCGTCGTCGAATCCACACAGGATCTCTGTACTGTCGTCGTCGCAGTCACAGTAGCAGTAGTAGCAGTAGTAGACACAGTAACAGTCGCAGCCAGCACTAGGGTTCCCGCACACAGCAAGCTCATTCGGAGGGTCCGCTCCACGAGCCGAGAGGCTGATACATCAACTGTCACAAAGTCCAGAGTTGATGTATCCAAAAGTTCCGTATCGTCAACAGGAACTCAACGCAACAGACGGCGCGTCGATCGGACGCCCGGTCTGAGTGTTATTGGCATTTTCGTCCCCGGGGCCCGGTTGGTTTTTAAGGCAAAACCAACCCGACCATACTCCACCTGCGTCCAAACCTCGGGCGGAGTATGCCAAAAGATCCGTCTCACTAAGTGGAACACAACGCGGCTGACGGCACGTCAATCGGACGTCCGTAGCTCAGGATATGAGTGTTTCCGCTCCGAGGGCCCGGTTGGTTTCGTGAACGAACCAACCCGGCCGAACTCAAAGTAATCCGAAAACTTTATTGCAATATACCGAAACGACTGTCTCGATCCAAGGATCGCGTTGCCGCTGACGGTTCGTCGATCGGAGGTCCGTGTCTCATGTTATGGCCAAAAGACCGAAACTGATTCGAAACGGGGGGTCCGGGTCCGGGTCGGCCCGAACCGGGTCGACCCGAACCGGGTTGACCCGTCCCGGGTCCGACCCGGCCGGAGTTGCGGCGGCGCGGCGGCGGCGCGGCGGCCAGGCGGTGGCGCGGCGGCCCGGCGGTGGCGCGGCGGCCCGGCGGTGGCGCGGCGGCCCGGCGGTGGCGCGGCGGCCCGGCGGTGGCGCGGCGGCCTGGCGGCGCGCACGGAGGCGGCATGCGGGGGAATTTATTTCCCCCGCTTATTTGGATGGCGGCGCGGCTAAATGCCGCGCCCTTTGCAAAACCGCCACCCCCCCCCCCCATCGTGGGGGGCTTGATTGGCTGGAAACGGGGGGCCTCCTGCCCCCCTCAAGGAAACTGCCCCCCTCATTAAGAGGGGGGTTTTGTGAGCCGGCCGGGGGATTAATTTCCCCCGGTTTAATGCCATCCGGCAGGCCAGTTGGCCGGCCGGTTTTCTCTAACGGGACCAGAAAATCCGGTCCCCTCTTCGGCTTCCGACGCCGGCGGCTCGGCCGCCGGTCTTCTCTTTCCGCCGCGGCCCGGAACCGGCCGCGATGTTCGTCGTCCGGCGCGGTGCGACGGCACCGCGCCCCTCCGCCGTGCCTTGATTTCTTTCAACGTGGCGCGACGGCGTCGCGTTCAAGATGTTTCTTCATGCTACGCGCGCGACGGTGTTGCGTAAAATAAACGCACGATTAACCGCGTGGTGCGACGGCACCACGCCACCTTGCTTCCACCCGCAAGATTAAACAACAAGAACGATGGAGGGGGTTCGGCCATGTTTATGCGGTCCGCCCCCCCCCCCCACGTTAAACAATAACACTTATATAAATTATCCACACGTTAGACAAGCATGAACCACGAACAAGGTTAAATATAAACAAAATACAACAACCCCTACCTCGGGTATAAGGTTCGAAGATTTGTCTACGTTCCGCGGAAGAAGACGTCGCGGAGGTCGGGCGTCGCGGTCGTCGTTCGTCAAATTCGATGACGAAGAGGTGCGTCCGAAGAGGCACGTCGTTGGCGAAACCTTGTATGCTGACGAAGGTTGTCCGAGGAAGAAGCGGTGTTCTCTCTCGTTGACACGGAAGACGAAGAAGAGCAGAGCGGCGTTCTTCATCGGAACTTGAGCGTTCTTCGTCAAGTCTTGAGGAAAGTCAAATAAAAAGAAAACAACGAACTCAAGAACCCCTACCTCAATAGTCGCACGTTGACGTAGTCGTGGAATATCGGTGTCGATTCCTTTGACGTCGGAGGAAGATTCGTTGTCGATGGCGTTCGTCGCGGAAAACCGTCGCAGAAGAGATGATGCGGAAGAAGAACGTCACGTCGCGGATATGGCGTCGCGGAAAAACCGTGTTCTTCGGCGAAGAAGTTCTTCGTTGAAGAACGGCGTTCTTCATGTTCTTCGTCGAGGTTGAAGAAGATGAAGAAACAAGAAGAACCTTCCCAACTCTCTCAAGGAGACAAAACTAAACCCAAAATAAAATAAGACTCTATCTTATTTTATTAACACAACAACACACTAGAATTTCAAAAGTTTGAAATTCAAAGAAGAGATAACTCCACAGTAATTAACAAATTGTCATGTTAATTAAAGAGGGGTTAAGGGAGTTTGAGGGAAGATGTAAAGTTAGGTTTCGTGTGGGCCCCACCACACTTAATCCTCTCAAGGGAGGTTATGTGGGTGTGGGTCCCACACCTAACTTCCTTTGAGAGAAGTTAACTATTAAGTTTAAATAAAAATTGTGTTTACATATTTTTATTTAACTTATTCTAATCTCCCAAAAACTAACTCTCAACCTGAAACAAACGCAACTCCCGAAAAGGTCTCTTTAAGCGAATATCGGCGCTGCGAGTTCACCGGTGCCCTCGGATTTCAATTCCGAGCACCGGATAAAAAGTTAGAAATTCCCGCTCGTTCGTTCACTGAACGTACCCGAGCCAAACTTCGGAAATTGATTCCGGGCACTCCGGGCCTCGGAATCAGGTGCCGTCTGAAACCGCGCTCTTGTAAAATTCTAAAGAAAATTAAGAAAAAATTTCCCTTGAATTTTATGGGTCTTTACAATAGTCGTGAATGATTTTCCTTGGTATCAACATATTTGATATTTTTTTCTCACATTAGTAACTTCTCAGATAATACATCTTCCAATACATTTGTATCCAACTCCAACTATTTTTTGATCATATAAATCCTTTATTAAAAAATATATTTTTATGTGAATAATTTTAATGGAAACCCATTCAAAAAATTATTTATTTCATAATAAAAATAAAAATGAGATTCATTATGAATTGAAAATTTGTAGATTGAACTGTTGAAATAGTGGGTGCCCTAGACCCAACTATTATGTGATTTTGATTACCATATCATGTATACAGTAAGGTATGCATGATGTCATCTTATCATTATAGTGTAGACTTTTCTGCATCCACTATTGAAATGGTAATGTCCAAAGATTAATTGTCATATTGAAAGGTTATAGCAGTTCCCAGGATATAATGAGAACCTCTAGATACCATGACATTAATATTAAATATATATGTTCTATGGTCTAGATACATCTTACTAATTGGACATAGTAGATGTCTGACCATCAGGTGCAGGGGGCTCATAAGCATTGAGACTTCTTCTCATGAAGTTCGCACTTGGTGATCTCTAGTAGTGAGATCATGAGGACTGACCCGCCAATAGGAACACCACATGTTTCAGGTGTCATTGGATGTTCCTATCTACGATCATGTGTAATGGTCTCCTGACTTGAGATCATTACCAATGTCTGTCATTTGATCACGTACTTTGATGCAATACGAAAGCCATGGCAATAAAGTCGTGGTGAGGTAGTTTGTGTCGGGTGCGTCATTAGTGGCATGTCATTGGTTGAATGGTCAAGAAAGGATTTGTCGCTTCCAGGTTATGGAAGTAATATATCTCTGGCCATGTTGATATGGATGGCAGTACCTTTATAAGACCATGGCCATGGCAGTCGAGGGTAAATCCGTCCAGTTACATCAACAAACAATAAAGCAAGAAAAGGGCGATGACACGAGAGTGCGTCCTGCTTTATGAGATATTATAGACGAAGAGATTATATTACACAGTGCGTGTTCGTAGGTTGGTTGTCGCTTCTGTGACAATCCTTATTTTTTCAGGGGCCATGATGGGTTGCTAGATCCCGCTCTTGGTCTGTGAATACTATTCACGGCTGCCGAAATAAGGGCCTAGAGGGTCACACACAATAGCGTATTCAAGAATCTGCCCTATTCAGTTGAATAGGAGTATTGGACATAGTGGGCCCCGCCACAGGGGTCCGGGAATTGTCCAAAGTTAAACGATCACCAATGCGATAAATAGATTCATATTATTCGAGTTTAGAATAATGAGTATTGAATTTATTTATTAAATGTATTTACGAGTTTTGAGTAAATACATAAAAAAAAAATATTAATTGACGAATATTAAATTATTCAAGGTTCAATTAATATTTATGGGAGCGACGAGTCGGGTTAATGAATTAATTATTATCATGTAATATATTTTAATATATTACAAGTGAATGATAATAATATTTATGGCTCAGTTTAGTAGTCATAAAATGTCATTAATAGTGCGTTAAGTATTCGGGGCCGGCGAGACGATACCGGATATTTTAATTGAGCACTATAAATATAAGAGGAGGGGAATTTGCCAAATACTATTCATGGAGTTTATCTCTCCTCTCCTCTCTCCCACATTCCAGAGAGAGATGCTCTGGATCCAAGGAGCTCGGATGGAGCTCTCTCTCGGGCATCGCTAGCGAAGCGATGCGGTGGTCGTTGGAGCATCGAAGGCATCGTCGCAGATCCGCGCTATCACCTGGATTACGACGAACGGCGCTCCCGCAGATTCCTTGAAGCGCATGTGGACGATCTAGAGGAATTCGGCTTCGGATTCTTCGAGCAGCGATCGCCAACGACGAGCAGACGTCGTGCGCGGCTTTGGATTCAAACCAGGTATTTTACGGTTTAATTTTGTGCTTAAAATCCTCCACGCGTGGTCCTCGTCTTTGACCGGGCTGCCCTTCACCGACGTCGGCAAGTTTACGGCGAACGGCGGTGGGAAAAGTTTAAAAACCCACCTATTTGGGGATTCCGCTGCACGCCCGGTTCCAACATGAACTTGATAATTAAAGTGAATAATTAGTAACATATATGATTCTAATTTATCCACATAAATTATCTTCAACCAGTGGATAATAATATTTCTCATTTCTCAAAAAAGTTATCTTTATCATCTTATTAACTTATATCTTATTCCTATTCTTAATGATTTTAGAATAAACCACCATATTTTCTTTGATAGTGTAATCACAATATTATCCAAATATACACGTTATATTTGAGAATAAAAAACAACTAGATATATAATATATCCAATTAGAGGTATAATTTTGTTCTCTAAAATGAATTGTATACCCTAGTCAATAGTGCAAGACATTAGAGGTGGGGTGAATCAATGTGAACCAATTTTACTAAATTCTTTCATGATCAACATCACCTCATTAAACATTGAGCATCAACACCAATTAGGATGAACAGATCTATATAATGATACTTATTAAAACACACCATATTAGTAGTAGTAAATGAAAATTTACAACAACACATAATATTTATATGATTATTCCCCAATGTGGATCACAACATTCTTGATGTGTTTGGGTTGATTCTAATTCCCATATATCCACAAATTTCATAATGTGAATACAAAGGAAGGGTATTATCATTAACACTGAATATTTATTACCAACATTTATGTTTATCTTAAAAGGATCTTTATATTTTATCCCTCTATTATACCATGAATGAACCCAAACCTCTTCTTAGATAAATCATTATTTATTCTTTATCATTATACAACATCAAAGGATAAATAACCTTCTTTAACTAAGAAATTTAACTTTCATATAATGATATGAAGCAAAAAAATACACATCAGGTTATTACCAACATCATAATGATCAACACATGTGAAGAATCATGAAATAACTTGTAGTATCCATTCACTTCGGTAGAAAGCCTTCGGATCATCAAAGATAATAGCAGCTCACCCTGACCTAAATGATAATCAATATTAGTGATTTTAGGTCTATCCTTATTCTATTTATCTCTACTTAATTTTCCAATTTCATTTTTCATCCCAAAATAACAATAAACATATTCAACAAAAAGTAAGAATGTTAGTTTCTCTCTATATCTCTCTTTTACTTTCATTTATCTCCACATATTTTCTTAATAGACTCATTGAGAAATACAGTGATATAATTTCAATATTTTAATATAGAAACCTCCATCAAAAGAACAACATCATGATCCTTATTTAGAATTGGTGAAAATACAATCTCAAAATCCTCTAGTCATTAATATTCATTATTGGATTCCAAATATTTATATATTAATATCTATAATTATCACTCAAAATATAATCTCAAATATTCTAAGTAAATCATTATAAAATCATGTATTCTACTTTAATTTTAGCTTATCAAACTCCCATATCTTATTTTACATGTATGCATACTCAATGGAAATTAAAATTTTATGGTGTAAAGATTCATCTGAAAATGTGATATTCTTAATGTTATATCCACATAAAACATATCTTGAATGATAACACAATATTGAATGAATTGAGATATTTCAGTATTTAAGAACATCATGACATCATTAGACTTAATATTACATATCCCTTAATAAATCATATTTAAACGAATATAAACATAGAAGATATATTAATTATTATTTAAAATACATATATTACCTTTATGTATCCTAAAATTACTTATACATGATCCAAAATTATTCTTACGTATCCTCTAGAAACTCAAGATTTAGTCATATGCATCCTCAACTTAAGCTTATTTATTATCTGAGTTACTATAATGTATCACTGTAAATTCCAAGGAACTCTTATGTTGTCTCAAGACTATATTATCTATCATGAGAAATATTTTATGTTTCCATTGAAGCACTAGAGGTAATCTTATATATTATTGTATTGGTCTTATTTATCATGCTGTAAACTACTCATCACTTTTATAAACTTTTATTATGTGCGATATTACGTATTCCATTTCCATTTTTCCCATTTTTCTAAGATATTGTATATGATCTATATACTTCTACAATTTTAATTAAATCCTCTAGAACGTATCTCTAGAAAACTCAAAACACTCATAAATCAATAAAATTTCTATAACACTTTTCTGCACAATTCCCAAAGTCAATACATTATATTAATATCTATTTTAAATAATTCAACGAATCTCTAAAAGCATCACATCTTTGATTTATTCTCATTATATAACCTTAAAATAGTGTGATAATTAATTATAAAATTACACAACACCTCACATTCACATCCAGTTCCATTATTCCATTCAATATCACTGAATGATCGCATAGACAACAAGACATAGTTCTTCATAGAGATATTATATTTAAAAATAATCATACTCCATGAAACTCATCTCAACTCACAAACTTATTAAACTCAAGTAGATGTAGGAACTTAAAAAATTTATTATGTATGAAAAGTATATAGAATATCTTCAAACTCTAAGAATCACCATATTTAACCCTCAATAAGAACTTATAGTAGAAAATGTTTTCAGCATCTATATTTGACTCTCATTAATCTTATATCCATAATAATCACACATACTCGCTAATTACCTAAATCTATGTATCATAAACCTTCAAGTATCTTTAATCTTCGTCTTCGTTTTTAATCTATTTGGGAAGAAACTTAGTCTCTTTTCTCACTCTCCATTTCCATTATATAAATTAATATCAAACATGATATATAATGGAAGATGAAAACAACACATATGATCCATATGAACTCTGGGCTATATATCAACAATCTTGAGTGGGTTCTTCAATCTCCCTATTACCATGAAATACTTCATCATTTATAGGGAAATTTAATCACTTCACCAATTACTTTAGATATTTCAACTAAAATCATCATATATAGAATTTACTATTATTGAAAAAATAAAACACACTTCATAAAAATCAACTAGATTCATAAATTTCAGTAAATAGGTATATTTCTACTGCATAATGGTCTTTAATGGCCTTAGTTGATTATAAATACAATAATAATGATGGTCATGACTGGAATGAACATCTTTTATCTCTTCTATAGAATGAATTTATCGTATTCAATTGGATTAATAAAAATAGTTTCTGGTACAACTTTGAAAATATATTTTAAGGAAATACAAAATTAATGAAGATAAATTACAGATCTGGAATTTGAATTATGATTATATAAAAATGTTTGATGATGAACTCGTTGAATAATATCTTACAATATTCGATAAAGTGGTTTTCATCATTAGTGGTTTTTTTGAGACACTTCAATATTTAATGGTTGTAAAAAAGATACTTTATATCTTCCAATATATATTTTAGTAAATGGTATTAACACTATGATTTGGATAAATTTTCCATTAATGAATTTCACTACATTGTTATTTTTAAGAGAAAATTAAACAATGTTAATTTAATATGGGGATTAAAGAGACAAATTAAATTACTTTTAATTCCTTGAAATGTAAAATTTTTTGGAAGTAATCCATGAATGAAAAATGGAATTTAAAGGATAAGAAGGAGGTTAGATAATATTTGACAATTTGATGTAATTTATATCAAAAGGTTTTTGGAAAGGAAATAATCTTACAAAGGAAAGATTATATTGTATTTTTCAAAGATATATACAGTAAAAAATTGAATGTTAATTTTTAATATATAAACCAAGAATATATTGATGATAAATATGATTCATCAATGAGTTTTTTAAAGAAGAATCCATTAAAATCAACAAGTGGATGTTTATATCCAAGGGAATGGGTACGAATTCCTCAAAAGTCAAAAAACTTTCTTATGTATGTTGGATGGTGAATAAAGTTGTGATGATGAAACCAAATTCAAAATTTCAAGTACTAGTGCAGAAAATGATTTTTACGGCGGTTATATTTTATTTTTAACATCATCTTTTCACAACCGTTATTACAGGAGACACTCTAAACAGATTTTTTACGTCGGTTATTTTACAACTGACTTAAAACACACAAATCTGAAGAGTTTTTCACGTCGGTTGATAAAAACCAACATGTAAAACGCTTCTGCGGAGTGCTTTATAATGACGGTTATTTAATAACCGACGTGATATAAACCATTTTACGTCGGTTATTATATAACCAACATAATAAAGAACTCTTCCTAATAGTTTATCAGGTCTGTTATTTTTATAACTGATGTGATAAACCAATATTCCAAGCGGGTTTCAACGTCGGTTATATAATAACAGACGTAAAAACATATCTATGATGTCGGTTATTTTATAACCGATGTAAAATCCATTTCCGATGATTTTATTACGTCGGTTTCCAAATTTCCGACGTTATAACAAATACAAATCCATTTTTTACGTCAGTTATGAAATAACCGACATAAAAACAATTGTTCTTTAAATAAACCTGAACCACTACTATGCCCATCCAAATCACCTGAAATAGAGAAAAAGATTACCAAAAACATACCATAACAGACCAGAACACCCCCCCACACCCAGGACACCCCCACACCCTTGGACATACCCCTCCCCCCGCACAGCCCCCACACCCCTGGACATCCCCACCACCCCCTAGACATCCCCCCATGCCCCTGGAAACCCCCCCCCCCCACCCCTCCTGTATACCCCCACCCTTTGGACACAACTCCCACATCCCTGGACTTCCTCCCACATGCCTGAAATAGACCAAAAAGTTACCACAAATAGACCAGAACCCCCTCACCCCACTGGACAGCCCCCACCAAACCCCTAGACACCCCCACACCCCTAGACTACCCCCACCCCTTGGAAAGCCCCCAACACCCCTGAACACCCCCCACCTCATGGACACCCCCACACCCCTGTACTACCCAACCACCCCTGGATATCCCCCCGCACCCCTGGATAATCCCCCACCCTCCTCGACACCCCCCTCCCCCCACACCCCTGGACTTCCCCCCCCCCCCGACCCCGGGACTGCCCCCACCCCCACCCCTGGACTTCCCCCACCCCCAAACTACCCCCACCCTCATGGACCCCACCCCCCACACACCCCCGGACTGCCCCACACACCCCGGACAACCCCCCATACCCCTGGACAACACCCCCACCCTCATGGACAGCCCCCCCCCCAAACCCCTGGACTGCCCCCCCCCCCACCCCTGGACAACCCCCACCCTTGGACAACCCCCCCCCCCCCTCCCGGAGACCCCCTCCCCCACCCCTGGACTTCCCCCCATTCCGAGACTTCCCCCACACTCTTTGATACCCCCCCCCCACACCCCTGGACTGCCCCACCCCCTTGACAGCCCCCACACCCGTGGACAACCCCATACCCTCCTGGACACCCCTACACCCCTGGACTGCCTCCACCCCAGGTATTGCACCCACCCTCCTGGACACCCCCCCCCCCAAACACACACACCCCTGGACTGGCCCCACCCCCTGGACAGCCCCCCCCCCCCCCCACACCCCTGGATACCCCCCACCCTCCTGGACACCCCCACACCTCGGGACTGCCCCACCCCCGGGACTGCCCCACCATCCTGGACACCCCCTGGACATCCCCCCACACCCCTGGACTTCCCCCCTCCCCCTGGATAGCCCGCACACCCCTGCACAACCCCCACCCTCCTGAACACCCCCTGAACATCCCCCTACACACCTAGACTGCCCCCACCCCCTAGACAGCCCCCACACCCCTGGACAACCCTCACCCTCCTTGACACCCCCACACTCCTGGACTGCCCCCACCCCCAGGACTGCCCCCACACCCCTGGACACCCCCTAGACATCCCTACACTCTCCTAAAAATCCCTCCCACCCTCCTGGACACCCTCCCACCTAACTGGATAGCCCCCACCACACCCATGGACACCCCCCCTAACTGGACACCCCCAGACCAAAACCCAACCAAAACCAGAGCAGAATCCCCCCACCCACTGCACAGCCCCCACCACACCCCTATACCCCCCACCCATTGAATACCCCCCTGGACAACCCCTGGATAGCTGGTGTTGGGAGAGTAGGAGCAGCCATCCCTCGAGGGGCACACCGCTGGAAGGTACTCATCACTCCCACATTAGAAGATTGAGCTCTCAAAATGTTTCGCATGTGGAAGTGATGAGTACCTTCTAGTAACGTTCAGCCCCTCGATGGATAGCAGTGCTTCCTCTCCCACCCCCTAGACTGCAACCCCCCCCCATCCCCATAGACACCCTGGACTCCCCCCCACTGGACAGCCCTCCCACACCTCGGGAAACCCCCCTCACCCCACATGACACCTTGCACCCCTGGACACCCCCTAGACAGCTCCCCACTCCCCTGGACAGCCCTTCCACCCTCCTGGAAATTCTCCCACCCCTGCTGGACTACCCCCCACTCTCATGGACACCCAGTATACCCCCCACCCCAACAGACATCCCCCCCAAACCCCTGGATACCCAAACCCCATTGAACAACCCCCCCCCCCCCCCACACACACCCTTGGAACCCCTCCCCCCAGACCAGAATCCATTCTAGAAAAACCATCATATGTAGACCAAAACAAGAAGTGGAGAAAAACTAAACATTAACATATATAACAATCAAAACTTACAATATAAACTTAAAAACAAAATCCAACATAAACGACTACCAAATACACAATTACAATGACAATATTCAAAACAACATTTTACACTACAAACAACTAGAATTCAATAAAACCTGTAAAATAATTTGACCATTCCACTGTTAAGTGTTTGACTTCTTGAGAACTATAGGGTTGAGGGTCGTCAAATAGATACAAATTAAAATGACACTAGTTAACATGTATAATGAATAAATCAAATAAAATATTATGGCAATGTTTAAAATAAATTTTACCAGGTCAAAGTTCACAATTGTCCCAATTTTTATTATTTCATATATAAATCATAACATATAATATCCACTTTCTATGAATCATTGTTGTTCTTGAGAATTCTATTTGAATGAGTGTAAATTAAAAATATAATTTTTATGTAATAAATCAAAAAGTACAAATTATAAATGGATATTTAACTATATATTTACATATTTGATCTTTGCACTCCTTTTCTTTGTGTTTTTTTCAAAAGTAGACCCATCACCTGTTTGAAAATAATACTAGTGGGATAAATTTAAAATTCATTATATTATATATTAATATTGAGAAATTGAAACTTACTTTTCCAAAAAAAAATTAAACATTCCCGCGCATCACCATGGAAAGAGCAAATCTAATAAAGTGTCTTCTCCCTTGGGAAAAACCCCTAACATCCAATGATCACTGATAAAATAAAATTTAAGGTTAGTGGTTTTTTATGTTAAAAGATAATGGACTCTTTGAGAGAGCTGTGTTTCATACCTCTCACAAGAAGTCATCATCCAACATTGTGTGACTATATTCTGTTCAAGTATTTTAGCAATATAAAGCATTATTTGTTCCTCATCCAATGCACATGCTTCAGGGGAAAACAAATGCGAGTCCATGAACCCATATAAATATATCCGCACATTCTTCTCACAAATTTTATAAAGATACCTAATACAAAACATACATAAGTATAAATTTTTAATAAATATAACACATTTAAAAGGTGTTAAGACTTACATGGAAAAAAATTTCACAACATTGATGCCCAACATATCATCAGTAACAAGCTCTATGGTATCAGTTTTCACAATCCCCACAGTTATTGCACATCCACAAACATGAGCTTCCATTGGAAACTCATAATGATCCTCCAACAAATTTGAATATCTTGAAATTATATCAAAACAACTAGAATCTGTATCTGATGTCATATCCATTTGTCTTTGTTGTTGTCTATACAGTATTTCTTTAACTTTCAAATATTTCTGTAAAAATAAATAGAAAAATATATTAGTTTTCAAAAGGTAAAACAACTTTATTAAAACATAAAATAGAAGATATAACATACGTACCTCTATGGTAATAAGTCGAAGAAGTCTGGATGGCCAAATTAAAAAATGGCTGATACTATGTCCAACAGTCATCACCTCATCTATAGGTAATGGTATTCGAGCTGATCTCTCTAAAATATCATGTACAGTGTCCCTCTGATTCTCTACCTCTAATTATTGATGATGAATTGTATCTCCTATACAATATATCAAACCATATGCAACTATATGATGTTGAGGATAATCAACATAAAACTCGCAAAAAGTAGGAAGCTGCGGCAGAGGATTATGATAAAAAATGGGGTCTTTAGGCTATGTTGGGGGAGTGGGAGCTACTGGCGGAGGTAGAGGATAAATAATGGGGTCTGTAGGGGGAGGTGGAGGAGTGGGAGCTACAGTCTGAAATTGTCTTTACATGTCTGTAAACATAGACTATACCGACGCTCTAATCTTTTCCTACATCGTCGCATTAATATTATGAACTTTAGCTTACAAGGATTCTATTTTTTTATAAACACACTCATCGTATGTAGTTTAAGATCGTGGAAACACTTTTCTTACCGATACACCTGTCGGATATCCTTGTACACGACCAGGATGTTCGGGCTTTCCCAATGCTGTAGATAAAATATCATGCCTCCCAGCAGCTTTAAATACCCTATATGAGCTCTACTCCTCAAGAGAATCCAGTATTAATTAATTGAAAATTTCTGTAATGATTGAAATTATATGAAGAAAATAGTTAACTTAAATAAATAAAATAGATATCTTACAATCCTCTCAGTTATGATTATCGAATCTTCCAAAGATATTGCCATTTTTTGCCCATCCGAGCTCTCTTCCATTTTTCATGTCTAGATGGAGGGGATGGAGGGGCCACCTCTCTATATCTTGAAGACTCGGCTCTTAGTTTTTTTATTTTTTCCGCCATCATTTGTTCCTCCAATAATGTATACCCTCCTTGAGATAAACTATGAGGGTATACATTTTTAGATTGGATCTCTTGATGAGATATCCTTGTTTGCAGTAAATTAAAAATAAGAAATCATTAACAAAATATTAATAAGATCATTTTTATAAGAAATATTATAAAAGATTACATTTCCCTTACCAAAAATGATTATTTTCTCCTACTTTCAAAAAATTTTCTTCACGTGTCTTCATCTATGAAAGGGTATATACTACATGGATTATCATGACTCCTATGACAAAAAATGAAATTAGATGTGAGGGTTGATTTGAAATCCCTCCATCTCTAGGCAGCCTTCGATAAGAATTTCTTCCTAACTCCTCCAGTGTTAGGAATATCAAATGTCATCTGATAAATAAGAGCTTAAACATATTATATATACTATAAACAATTAAAGGATAGGAAAAAAATAGCAAAAGATCTTACCAAAATCATCTCCCACAACTGAGAGATTATCGCTTTGTCCACACTTCTCCATTCATCATACAAAATTCTTACATTTCTCTTACCCTAAGTTGATACAAAACTCTAAGAATATTTTTCATTTGGACCTCTAGGAATATCATCCTTATCAAACTTAACGAGTATCCTCGGATCCTACGTACGAGCAAGTGATAATTTTGGTAAACGTGTGCACACACATTTACAGACTCTTGAACTCTTTATTGTAATAGGAGCACATGAGGAAGATTGGGGAACATAAAGAGGAGCATGTTAATGTTCCTCCCCAAAGGTATGACAAATATTCTCATAGTTAGAATCGTGTAGTTAATCAATGGAT
Source organism: Viscum album (assembly GCA_963277665.1). Classification (NCBI taxonomy): domain Eukaryota; kingdom Viridiplantae; phylum Streptophyta; class Magnoliopsida; order Santalales; family Viscaceae; genus Viscum; species Viscum album. Next base: position 202,597,166 of record OY728144.1, read on the forward strand.
TGATCTGTCATTATGCTTCAAATAAAAAAATCATTAGTTCACAATATACAAATTAAAATATTTTAATACTACTATAATCACAAAATAGAAAATTGTACTAAGTTATGTAATTTTAAACATGGTTAATATGGTAAGCATGTTAAACAATGTTAAATATGGTAATGATGGTCAAGATGGTAAAGATGGTAAACATGGTAAACCTGGTAATATTGGTAAACATGGTAAAGTAATTATCACTGAAAAAAATAATACACATATAATTTATGTAATGTTATACATGATTATGTAAACTTAAAAAAATTATTACTTGGTAAACCTGGTAAACCTGGTAAACATGGTAAATTAATTTTCACTAAACAAAAATAATAGATATATAATTTATGTAATGGTAAACATGATAAAGTAAATTAAAGAAAATTAAAAAAACAAAAACTTATTCTTATTTTGTTTTAAAACATGTATTAATAAAGAAAAAACATACAATATCTAACATTTTATGAAAATAATAAATGTTAACAAGAAATAAAAAAAATGTTACCTGTATTTGTAGGAATGTACAAATGGATTGTTTTCCCAAGATCCTTCATCGTGATCGTTACTTATGGCACAAACCTTGTCTTTATGATTCTCCTCATTATGTTCCGTTAATCTGTCCATGGAAGTAGGGATCTCATATAAATCAGCATCTTTATCAAGTTCATCCTCAACAACATATTGTTTTCCCTTGTAAAAACAACATCCCACTGTATATCTGATTGATCTACTACATAGAAAATTTGTTTTGCATGTGTTTCTATTATAAAAGAATCTGTTGTGTCTTCCAATCTATTCAGAGTAACAACTTTCATTTAAAATTCATCGTGTCCAACACTATTGTTACTGATAAACCATTTACAGTTAAAAATAATAACTTTATTTTTATTGTAATCAACCTCCCATATGTCTTCAATCACTCCATAAGATTCACTTGATGTAGAAATTGGGTTTCTTTCCTTAGCACTGGAAAAATGCATTGCTTCTACAAACACCAATACACCACTATTCTGAACTGCACTTCTATTGTCCCAAGATTCCATATGAAATATATAACCCTTAATGTCATTACCGGAAAATGTTATCACATTTAAACATGGAACACCCACTATCCATTTTAATGTCTCTGATACATCTCATCTACCAACCAAGTTCTTTTTAATCCATGACAAAAATGTTTTGTTGTGTTCATTCAAAATCCAAATTTCTTTATTCTTTGGATGATATTGTTTCAACTTATTAATATGAAATGTGATATATGGTTGATCATCAGCTATGTTATTCAAGATGTATGTTTCTAACTTCTTCATCTATTCAGCTGACAACGATTTGACTTTCAAGCCACGAATCCCCTTTTCCTCATTATTAACTCATTCATGGAGAGATGGAGGAAAACCTATGTGCTGCGCCACAGCCAAGTAGCTCATAGAAAACTATACAACCTTCTAAGAAATATACTTTTCAATAATGGAGGCTTCAGGTCGATATGGATTCTTAACATACCCCTTCAATATTTTCAAATACATTTCAAAACGATACATCCAACGAAGATATATAAGTCCACAAAGCATTATTTATAGAACCATATGAGTCATTAAATTCACCATTATATCAAAAAGAGTTGGAAGAAAATACATTTCCAATTGACCATGTATAGAAACTGCATCGTTTTCCAAAATTTTCAAAGCATTCACATCAATATCCTTATTACAAATTGAATTGAAAAAATAACACAACTTCATTACTGTCTTTCTAACACAAATGGGAAAGATTCCACGCAATGAAACTAGTAGAATTTGTTGCATCATGACTTGAAAATCATGAGATTTTATACCTATAAACTACAAGTCCTTCAATGAGACCAAAGTTATTACATTTTAAGAATAACCTTAAGGCACTTTGATATCATGAAGACCCTGACAAAAGCTAATTTTCTCCCTTTCAATAATGTATGAAAAGTCGGGGGAAGAAATGTAACACCCCGAGATTTTATGAAAAATATTCTCTTAATTTCATTAATGTCTTGTGTTGTATACTACACCAAGATTACCTTGCGCTATACGCAACACTGTATTAGCTTCCAGTATACACAATACTATTCTTGGATCGTGTTACACACAATTTTGATAATAGTTATTCTACGCAACATTGAGTGTATATATATATATATATTCAATTTATAAATGAAATATGGTTGGATTCTGTTATACGAAACAACTAAGGATTCTTTCACAACACACAACCCTGGCTTGGCTTGCATTACATGCAATCACGACATTCCTCGATAGTGTGTGTCGTACGCAATACCGGGTTTTACTAAACAACGATATATTATTATAATATTATTATGAACTAGCCATTATGAATAGTATTAACTAAATTTTAAATTTTATAACATTATTATTCATCTGACACATTTTCTAGAAATGGTATAAGAATAAAATAAATTTTTCGGGTAAAATAAGTATTTTTCAAAAAATGTAGTTTTGCCGCCTTTTGATGGCACACCCAATTTAAATCTAGTTTTTGACATATTTATAAGTTTAATTTTACAAAATAAAATTCTTCTTTGGAATATAGAAATAAAAATTTACTTTGGATAAATGTTTCATATTATTTTGGTAACTTTCATATTTTGATGAATAGTAAAAACACGCTATATTTTAATTAAAAACAACTTTTTTCATCGCAATATATTATATGGTTAAAATATAATATTGAATGGTTTTAAAGTATAAATAGAATATATTTTTACCATTTAATATAATGTATGTTATTAGCATTTATTTTATCTTGAATTCGTAGGTTAAATCAATTCAATCTTTTGTAATGTTTTAAACAGAAACCCATTTTCTTTCGAAAACGGGATTAATTTTAATTTAATTTCTACAACTTATGTGTATAGAATTTGTAAAAATGGAATCCATATTTCGAATCAGTGAGTCAAAATTATATTAATAGACTAATTTTTATTTTTGGGCATTATGAATAGTAACAACAGTAAATTTTATTTACAATAGTTAAAGGTAAATCGGGTAATTAAGGGAAAATATAAGATTATAAAATTACCCTAACATCTTCTAAAATACTATTTGAAGACTAAAAGTAGACCCATATCTCCTAAAGGCCATATTATAATCATTTAATGGAGTTTTTAGATGAAAATAACTTGATTATTATTAAAACCAAATAAAGTGATGACATGTCACTCTCTTAAATATTATAAGTATATTAATTTTAATTTAGTGATAAAATTCATGAAACATCAAACATGAATAGTCCCCAGAACTCTAGTAAAATTATCTACTTCATGATAAATTATTTAGAATTTTTAGGGATTAAATAAGTGTCATTAATGGTGATACATTAATGATGAAGAAATTATTTATTAAGTGAAAAATCAGTAATATAGTTTTTATTGAAATAATATTACCCATTAAAAGTTCCACAAACCTGACCAAAACTTATTGATATTATATATATATACCATAATAATCCAATTACCAAATATATAAGCGTTTGTAGTCTTATTATAGTGATTATGACACTTATATTATTTTATTTTAAATGATGCCAATGTTGTCACCTTCATAATGTAATAATTATAAAAATTTAAATATTATCATTTTAAGATGATAAATTAGAGTAAAAGTATTATTGTGAAAGCTAATATATTTATCTTCATCATAGGATTTTATTTTTAATTTTTATGCAAATATAAGTTAATTAAATTCTTATAAAAAAATGTTGTAGTAATTATTTTATTAAGAGATAAACCAAATAAATGGTTTTACAAATAATAAAATAAATATTATATGAACTGTTTAATGTGCTACACGAATTTTATAGATACATATGGAATTTTATAAATCTATTAAAGCTTTTATTTCGAACATATCTTCTATATATATTTTATTTAAATTCATATAAATGAATAGTGTCAAAATTGACACTATTGTTATTCTATAAAAATAACATATTATAAAATTGTTTAAAAATCACAAAAAAATTTAAAAATTATAAATTTAAATTTAGTTGGTGTAAAATGTTATAAAGTATACAATCATGGAAAATTCACAACAAATAAGTAACTGTTTGTTATAATTTAAAATTTAGCTTGTTATTACCACAAATAAAATTAAATTGGTTAAGTATGGATAAATCAAGTTGATAATGTTTAAAATAATTTCCTAACCTGTCTAAATTTTATAGGATGATGATATTACAACCCTATCTCATATTATATTCGAATATGAGTCATTTTTGGAGGTTTTTAAGTGGGGTTACATTTATTATAAATTAATATTTTTTAAGATTTCCAATGGTGCCCCTCTCCACCCTTATAAAAGGGCACCTCCTCCCTCTCTTCCTCACACCAATTTGAGCCTTTAAGCTCGGCCAAAACCTACCCATTTTCCTTCTAAACTTCCCTATAAACATCCTATAGGTCCTGGTCTTCTTCAAAGTCCTATATTTAGTACTCTAAGAGGAGGATTCGAAGAGGCGTGTCAAAGAAGAGGTAATATCCGTTACCGATTCTTTCAATTTTCTTTCTTCTTCCACTTCTTCTTCGTTAGTTGTTTAATTATGAAGTAATAACATCAGTATCACTCATATACTGATATGTCATTATAAGTATGGAACTACCATATTCCACCATCTATCCATCCTATGGAAAATGAAATCACCGCGCGTGCGTACGTACGGAATACCGTCTCCACGCCATGGTGTAATCTATTTTCCACCACCACCTTACTTGGATGGGTATAATGGTAAAAGTAATGAATATATATGATTATTTTAATGTTATATTGATTCTATAATATTATACATACACTTTAATACAATTTGACGATCATGGTAATGATATCATCGCTCGTGCGTACGTACGGAATACCGTCTCCACGACGCGATGAGATTCACTCTCCATGATAACCATTCAAGAATGATTATAAAGTATATATAATAAGTAATAATAAAATATATGACATAATAATGCTACTGTATTTATGTATATATATATATTTATTTCATCTACTTAATTCCATTCAACTCAATAAGGAAACGAAAACAGCGTTCATGTGTACGTACGACCTACCATCTCCATGAACGGTGTATTTCTTTACATTTATCGATCTATTATATATATTTATATTCTGAATATATATTATATATAAATCATGTTTTATATTCTAGAATTATGTAATCATGATCTAAGTAATCATATGAATAATTACAAGTCAAAACACGGACGATAAATGAAACAGTTTTACCCAAAACACTCTTTTACATGGAATTTACAAAAGAACGGGTAATATAAAGTCATAAGTGAACAATATATGATATAATAACAATGAATAAGATTATTTAATAAGTCAATGACATTATTGAAATCATTATACAGGATTTTTGGATACGTACGAGGCATATCAGACCTAAGGTAAGGGATAATTTTGCAAATCTCATTTTTATCCAAGATTGCTTATTCGTAAGTATTTACTGGGGTTATTTCTATCATCCATGTCCACGTTTTATAAAAGTTTTTTCATGTATGTTTAAAGTCATTTTTAACCATTTTTGACTTTTACTACATGGTATGTAAGTAATCTTTTTTTTACGTTACGAGGTACTTTTTGACTTTTCCGGCAAAATTACGAGAAGAATGTTTTTTTAACTTATACGGCGTGAATGGATTTTTACAGTTTAATAACGTATCATTTTCATGAATATTACTCTACATGATTTATTAATATTTTCAACAAAATACTTTAATTTTAAAAGTTCATGGAATTTTTTGAAGAGAAAACGATTTTGACGAAGAAAGGATATTTTCCTCAAGAATTCATTTCAAATGTTTTATCAAAACCATTTTCCATCTAAGATGAAATTATTTCATATGTGTATGTTTTAAGTTTAATGTATCTATGATTTACATGGTTCACTTTTCTTATGATGGAATGTCCATTTGTTTTATATGGATTATGAAATGATGGGATGATGTTTATGAAACCCATTTTATTCTTCGGGTTATGATGAATGTTTTATGTTTATTTTGTGGAACAAGTAAGAATGATTTCATTATGATAAGGATGAGACCTATATCTCCCTTCAATTCATTGGGTAAAGATTTATATCTCATTAGATAAACATGGATGGAACGGCAAGTTAAATCGGTTCAGTAAAACAGGACTGGAACAAGGAGTGAACTCGATTCAGAAAGGGACATTGTCCACTAAGATGGTCTTGGCAGCAATGCCTTGGCTACTATGGAAATCATAACATGTGCTTAATGGTTTCCACAATTACATGTTTTATTCCCATTATATTTTATCATGATTGATGTTACTTTATGATATATGCCTTACATAATTCCAAGATTTATGTCTTTTCTCAAGGTTTTAAGGTTTATATTTCATGTTCAAGTTTTTTCATTCAAATGTTTATGGGTTGTTTTATGTTCTCTATGTTTTCCCTTAATGAGCATTTGAGATAACCCATTTTATGTTTTATTTTCCCCTGGAAATAATGAAAGGTTTGATGTAAGGAAACAAAAAGGGGCAGATCATTATGGGAAATGTTGAAGATCTTTCAACATGATTAGTTGTTTATATTCCGAGTTTCCAAAGACACTAAAATATTACGATCCTTGTGTGTCTTTTTTGTTATGTATTAAGTATTCCGCAAAAGAAATGTAATTTCCATGTACATCGAGCTTCGGGTCTCTACATTTTGTATCAGAGGAAAGGTTTAGTCAACCGTTGTAAACTACGATGCAAAAACGTTAGTGAGATCCCTAGAGATATTTCTAAGGTATATCTAGGGATGTACCTAAGGATAAGTATAAGTATAGGTTATAGTCCTAGAATTATTGTAATGATATTATAATTAAACCTAAGATGTTAGATGTCTAAGGTACTCTCCCTTGATTATGTTATTTTTCGTTTATGATTTGTTCCTCTCACACAATTCCATTTGTGGTTTAGTAAATGGAAAGAACCAGAAGGAATTCAGTTAACATTGAATCCAATGGACAAATTGGTGACTATGAGCAACAAAATTGCGTAATGCCTAGAGAGAAAGTTATTGTGCTTATGCCAAATAAGTCATCGCAAATATATGATTAACAAGGCGAAATTTAGTGGTATGCCTAATTCATCAAATAAGAGGAATATAGAATTTTATGCATGTTCGCATGTTGAGGAGAATAAAGAAAGGAAGATTGATATTTCTAAAGATGGGAAGAAGAACCTTGAGGAATACCTCAAATGGAGTGACAGATGTTATATGTGTGGAGAAAAGGGACATAGAGTGACAGACTATTATGGAGTTCAATGTCTTATTTGTGGAGAACATGGTCATTACCCAACTCAATGCCTTGACCTAAAAAGTTACTTCTAATTCAAGGAAGGACATATTCCAGGACAATCATTGAAGAGGATGGATTGAAGTGTTTATGTATTGGTATTCAAGAATAATGTTTTTGAGGTACTTTTATGGTATATTAGAATATTTCTATATTAGTCTATTGTGGATTTCAGTAATTTTATGGTATTGGTAACCATTAAAAGTGATTCAAATATTTTGGAAAGAAGATGATATGATCATAATGAAGGGATAAGGAGAAAATAAAATTTTTTATAGTATTCAAGAGCTCATGATTGTTATAAGGACTAAGTGATATCACGGTTTGAGTATACAGAATTTTGGGATTTTGGTATGTGGAAAGAGTTAACTTTTGACAGCACTCATGTTTTCACTAAGGTTTAATGGGTATTAATTTTTCAATAGAATACATCATTAAGGCCTTCGAATGTTTGGAATGTGACCAACAAGACATATCTCATGATATATGGGGATCAACAATGGTATTAACATGCTAGTTGTATGAACTCTTTGGTAATCGTTTTCACTATAATATGTGATTAGACATCATTATTTTGGATAAGCCGAAAGATTGGAATGGATTATGTTGGACATAAGTTAGTATTGTCTAAGGATATAAGTTTTTTCGATATTATTTATGAGATGTTATAGTAATGTAGTTTTAGAAAAAGGACAACCTGCAGGATGGGCGACAGCCCATCGCATCAGACAAGGCTGTGGGAATCGAACCCACAACCGAAGTGCAACTGGCCTTTATCGCCTACCACTGGCCTATAGGAAGTCCCTGTTTAGTAGAAACTAGTTTTATTATATTAATAAGTATGATATATGAAGTATAATTCTATTTTAGGAACCATATATGATTAATCTCACTATAGATGGACTTCTGTATTTTTTGAGAACTTTTTTAACCTTTTGTTTAAGACAGATGGAATGACCCATCATTCTATCACATGATCTGCTAACACATCACTAATGACAAATTAAACTTCATTTCTTTAAGAGATGAAGTGTAAATTGTCCAATGAACGACCAACGGTGAGACAATACCAAAATCACGAAAGTATTTCTTCTAATTCCAAATTCATCAACTTTAGGGAAATGATCTTGAAAACCAAAAATGTTGTCCTAGTGCTCTTATATCTGATGAATCAGATGGTACCTTAGATCATCACAAATATATGGCTTTTTGATTGCTGGATTTTCCATAGCCATGTTCTCTACCACTCTCCATCAGAACATGAGGGTTAGATTTCTCTTCCATGTCCATATTTTCACCTATGTGGAAACCCTGTGATTAGTTTATTTGGGTAACCATTATGTTTCATACTTTTGTTTTTAATGATCAGTTTTGGTATTCCTTTTTACGATGTGGGTTTCTATTAAAGAAACTTTCGAGTAGTAAACCATTTATAACCTCGACGAATTTCGAGGGAGAAATTCATTTTAAGGGGGGTAGAATGTAACACCCCGAGATTTTATGAAAAATATTCTCTTAATTTCATTAATGTCTTATGTTGTATGCTACACCAAGATTACCTTGCGCTATACACAACACCATATTAGCTTGCAGTATACGCAACACTATTTTTGGATCGTGTCACACAAAATTTTGATAATAGTTATTCTACGCAACATTGAGTATATAAATATATATTCAATGTATAAATGAAATATGGTTAGATTCTGTTATACGAAACAACGAAGGATTCTTGCACAACACGCAACCCTAGCTTGGCTTGCATTACACACAATCACGACCTTCCTCGATAGCGTGTGTCGTACGCAATACTGGGTTTTACTAAACAATGATATATTATTATAATATTATTATGAACTAGCCGTTATGAATAGTATTAACTAAATTATGAATTTTATAACATTATTATTCATCTTACACATTTTCTAGAACATGGTATAAGAAAAAAATAAATTTTTCGGGTAAAATAAGTATTTTTCAAAAAATGCAGTTTTTCCACCTTTTGATGGCACACCCACTTTAAATCTAGTTTTTGACATGTTTATATGTTCAATTTGAAAAAATAAAATTCTTCTTTGGAATCAAGAAATAAATATTTACTTTGGATAAATTTTTCATATTATTCTGGTAACTTTCATATTTTGATGAATTGTAAAAACACGCTATATTTTAATTAAAAACCACTTTTTTCATCGAAATAAATTATATGGTTAAATTATAATATTGAATGGTTTTAAAGTATAAATAGAATATATTTTTACCATTTTATATAATTTATGTCATTTTCCTTGATTTTACCTTGATTCGTAGGTTAAATCAATTCAATATTTTGTAATGTTTTAAACAAAAACCTGTTTCCTTCAACAACGGGATTAATTTTAATTTAATTTCTGAAACTTATATGTATAGAATTTGAAAATATGGATTCAATATTTGGAATCAGTGGGTTCAATTTATATTAATAGACTACTTTTTATTTTTTGGGCATTTTGAATAGTAACTACGTTAAATTTTATTTACCATAGTTAAAGGTAAATCGGGTAATTAAGGGTAAATATAAGATTATAAAATTACCCTAACATCTGCCAAAATCCTATTGGATGACTACATGTCGACCCATATCACCTAAGGGTCAGATTAGAATCATTTAATGGACTTTTTTTCCATGAAAATAACTTAATTATTATTAAAACCAAAGAAAGTGACAACATTTCACTCTCTTAAATCTTATAAGTATATTAATTTTAATTTAGTTATAAACTTCATGAAACTTCGAAAATTAATAGTCTCCAGAAATCTAATGCCATTATCTACATCATGATAATTTATTTAGAATTTTTAGGGATTAAATAATTGTCATTAATGGTGATGCATTAATGATGCAGAAATTATTTATTAAGTGAAAAATCAGTAATATAGTTTTTACTGAAATAATAATATCCCTTAAAAGTTCCACAAACCTGACCAAAACTTATTGGTAGTATATCTATATATACCATAAGAAACCAATGACCTAATATATAACCATTTGGAGTCTTATAATAGTGATTATGACACTTATATTATTTTATTTTAAATGATGCCAAAGTTTTCACCTTCCTAATTTAATAAATATAGCAATTTAAATATTGTGATTTTAAGATGATAAATTCGAGTAAAAGAATTATTGTGAAGGTTAATAGATATATCTTCATCATGGGATTTTATTTTTAAATTTTATGCAAAAATAAATATGTTATATAATTATAAACAAATGTTGTAGTAATTATTTTATTAAGAGATAATCCAAATAAATGGTTTTAAAAATAATAAAAAAAAAATATATGAACTATTTAATGTGCTCCACTAATTTTATAGATAAATATGGCCTCTTATGAATCTATTAAAGCTTTTAGTTCGAACATATATTCTGTATATATTTTATTTAAATTCATATAAATGAATAGTGTCAAAACTGACACTATTGTTATTTTATAAAAAATAACATATTATAAAATTGTTTAAAAATCAAAAAAAATATTTAAAAATTATAAATTTAAATTTATATGGTCTAAAATGTTATAAAGTATCCAATTATAGACAATTCACAAAAAATAAGTAATTTTTTGTTATAAATTAAAATTTAGAATGTTATTACCACAAATAAAATAAAATTGATTAAGGATAAATCAAGTTGATAATGTTTAAAATAATACCCTAACATGTCTAAATTTTTTTGGTTGATGAGATTACAACCCTATATCATCTTATATTCCAATATGAGTCATTTTTGGAGGTTTTTAAGTGGTGTTATATTTATTATAAATTAATATTTTTTAAGATTTCCAAAGGGTCCCCTCTCCTCCCTTATAAAAGGGCACCTCCTCCCTCTCTTCCTCACACCAATTTGATCCTTTAAGCTCGGCCAAACCCTGACAATTTCCCTTCTAAACTTCCCTAGAAACATCCTAGAGGTCCTGGTCTTCTTCAAAGACCAATTTTAGTACCCTAAGAGGAGGATTCAAAGAGGCGTGTCAAAGAAGAGGTAATATCCGTTACCGATTCTTTCAATTTTATTTCTTCTTCAACTTCTTCTTCGTTAGTTGTTTCATTAGTAAGTAATAACATCAGTATCACTCATATACTTATATGTTATTATAAGTATGAAACAACCATATTCCACCATCTATCCATCCTATGGAAAATGAAATCACCGCGCGTGCGTACGTACGGAATACCGTCTCCATGCCGTGGTGTAATCTATTTTCCACCACCACCTTACTTGGATGGGTATAATGGTGAAAGTAATAAATATATATGATTATTTTAAGGTGATATTGATTCTATAATATTATACATACAAATTAATACAATTCTATGATCATGGGAATGATATCATCGCTCGTGCGTACGTACGGAATACCGTCTCCACGACGCGATGAGATTCACTCTCCATGATAACCATTCAAGAATGATTATAAAGTATATATAATAAGTAATAATAAAATATATGACATAATAATGCTACTGTATTTATGTATATATATATTTATTTCATCCCCTTAATTTCATTTAACTTAATAAGGAGACGAAAACAGCATTCATGCGTACGTACGGCCTACCGTCTCCATGAACGGTGTATTTCTTTCCATTTATCGATCTATTATAAATATGTATATTCTGAATATATATTATATATAAATCATGTTTTATATTCTGTAATAATGTAATCATGATCTACGTAATCATATGAATAATTACAAGTCAAAACACGGACGATAAATGAAACAATTTTACCCAAAACAGTCTTTAACATGGAATTTACAAAAGAATGGGTAATATAAAGTCATAAGTGAACCATATATGATATAATAACAATGAATATGATTCTTTAATAAGTCAATGACATTATTTAAATCAGTATACAGGATTTTTGGATACGTACGATGCATATCGGACCTAAGGTAAAGGATAATTTGGAAAATCTCATTTTTATCCGAGATTGCTTATTCGTAAGTATTTACTGGGGTTATTTCTATCATCCATGTCCATGTTTTATAAAAGTGTTTTAATGTATTTTTAAAGTCATTTTTACCCATTTCTGACTTTTACTACATGGTATGTAAGGAATCTTTAATTTTTTACGTTACAAGGTACTTGTTGACTTTTCCGGCAACAGTACGAAAAGAATGTTTTTTTAACTTATACGGCGTGAACGGATTTTTACAGTTTAATAACGTCTCTTTTTCATGAATCATAATCTACATGATTTATGAATATTTTCAAAAAAATACTTTTATTTTAAATGTTCATGGAATTTTTGGAAATGATAATGATTTTGACGAAGAAATGATATTTTCCTCAAGAATTCATTTCAAATGTTTTATCAAAACCATTTTCCATCTAAGATGAAATTATTTCATATGTGTATGTTTTAAGTTTGATGTCTCTATGATTTAAATGGTTCACTTTTCTTATGATGAAATTTCCATTTGTTTTATATGGATTATGAAATAATGGGATGATGTTTATGAAACCCATTTTATTATTTGGGTTATGATGAATGTTTTAAGTTTTTTTTGTGGCACAAGTAAGAATGATTTCATTATGAGATGAGTGGGACCTATATCTCCCTCCAATGCATTGGGTAATGATTTATATCTCATGGGATAGACATGGATGGAACAACAAGTTAAACTGGTTCAGTAATACTGGACTGGAACGAGGAGTGAACTCGATTCAGAAAGGGACTTTTTCCACTAAGATGGTCTTGGAAGCAATGCCTTGGCTACTATGGAAATCATAACATATGCTTAATGGTTGCCACAAATACATGTTTTATTACCAAGCTATTTTATCGTGATTGATGTTACTTTATGATATATGCCTTACATACTTCCAAGATTTATGTCTTTGCTCAAGGTTTTAATGTTTAGATTTCATGTTCAAGTTTTTGCTTTCAAATGTTTATGGATTGTTTTATGTTCTCTATGGTTTCCCTTACTGAGCATTTGAGCTCACCCTTTTTATGTTTTATTTTCCCCGGGAAGTAAAGAAAGGTTTTATGTTAGGAAACAAAAAGGGGAAGATCATTATGGGAGATGTTGAAGATATTTCAACATGATTAGTTGTTTATATTCCCAGTTTCCAAAGACACTAAACTATTACGATCCGTGTGTGCCATTTTTGTTATGTATTAAGTATTCCGCAAAATTAATGTAATGTCCATTTACGTCGAGCTTCGGGTCTCTACATGAAATGTTTGTATTCTATTAAGAGTGGGAGATAACTCCAAACGTATTCCCATTGATAGTAAGTCTAATCTTGAATTCAACCCATCTTTTTTCTTTCCATTAATATCTAAAAATGTTCCAATCAAAATATCACAGATATTCTTCTCCACGTGCATTAAATCAATATTATGTTTAACTTCATGATATCTCCAAAATGGTAGCTCAAAATATATTGACCTTTTCTTCCAAATATGTCAATCATTACCAGATTTTTGGGTCTTTCCCAATGTCACATCATGATTTTTCACCCTCTCAAAATACAGAGCAGGGGATAAAGGTTTTGGAGAAATATCAAATTATTATGAGCCATTGAAGGACTTTTTTAGTCTTATATAAGAGTGATCCATAGGCAAAAACTTCTGATGACCCATGTACACTGTTTTCCTCCCATGATGAAATTTACAATATGATGTCTGTTCTCAAATTAGACATGCTTTATGCCCTTTAACACTATATCCAGACAAATTTCCATATACTGGGAAGTCATTTATAGTGAAAAAAATCACTGAATGCAGTTGAAAATATTCCATTTTATAAGATTCATACACCCTAATACCATCCTCCCATAAAAGTTTCAAATCATCCATCAACAGTGAAAAGAAAACATCAATATCATTGCAGGGTTTTTTCGGACTAGAGATCATTATACTCAACATGTCATATTTGTGATTCATACAAACTTCAGGAGAGAGGTTGTAAATCACCAATAAAACAGTCCATGAACTATGTGTGCTACTGAGTGTTCGATATGGATTCATTCCATCTGTGCACAACCCTAGTATGAGATTTCTAATTTCATTTCAAAATGTAGGATACTGCTCATCAATTTTCATCCATTGTGGAAAATCAGCTGGATGAATTATTTTCTCATCACATAACCACTCATCATCATGCCATCATAACCATTTTTCATCATGTGAATTATCAAATAAACATTTTAAATGATTAATTATAGGAAGATACCAAAATACCTTTGAGGGGATCTTTGTAATCTCTACTTCAGCCTATGATTTTTCTTTCACCTTATATCGTGATGTCTCACATTTAGGACACTATGATAGAAATTCATATTCCTTCCTATATATCATACAGTCATTCGGAAAGGCATGTATTTTATTATATCCCAATCCCATCAGGCATAATATTTTCTTGGCCTTATAATGTAAATCTGGAAGATCGTTATCTTTTGGAAGAATGTCTTTCATTAATTTTAGCAGCTCTGTAAAACTTCTGTCACTCCATCCATGTTTCACCTTCAGGTTAATCAATCTTAACACTACAAACAAAACCATAAAATCTGTACAACCAGGATATAATGGTTTTTCAGCATCACCATATAGATGCGCAACTGTCGGTTCTATCTCAATTTGTTCTGCTGCAATATTTTAAATCATTTATTCAATTCCATTGGAGTTACCATCTTGTGAATCTTCATCATTAGTGACATTCTGTCCAGTTTCACCATGACAAATCCAAGGGCTGTAACTTGGATTAAAACCATGACAAAAGATGATGATCTTTTATCTCTCTAATTTTTAACTTCTTCATATTCAAACATTTCAGGCATGGATAGAAAAAAAATGTATCTACTTGGAACATTTCGTTTAGAAAATTCCAAAAAGGCATAAACACCGTCCTCATATTCATTGCTCATTAGATGTTCCATAATCCAACTTCGAATCATTATTAACTATAACAAATATCAAATTTATACATCTTTTTAAGATAAGACAAATATAAGTTTATATGAAAAAAATCATAATTTGAATGTAAAACAATTTTGAAATATAAAACCAATCTTTGCGTATTTAAAAAAACATGCTTGAATATGATTTTAAAAAGAATATATAGTTAGATATAATAGTTTTAAATTTATCTTGGATCCTTTCTTCTTAAGGTTCACAAAGAATACATCCTCGTGCAATAAGAAACCAAATTCACCCTTCTGTAAAAAATAAATATGAAGTATTAATATTAAAATATGTATTCATTCACTATGGAAAATTAAATAGATCCTAAGGATTTAAAACCTCTGGACACCCCCCCCCCCTCCAACCCCTCTGGATAGCCCCCCACCCCCTGGACATCACCCCCACCCCCTGGGCATCACCCCCACCCCCTTGGACACCCCCAGGACACCACCACCCCCATGAATATACCCCACACCCCATGGACACCACCCCCACCACCTTGGACACCCCCTGGACACCAACACCCACTTGGACAACCCCCACCCCCCCCACCGCTCTAGACTGCCCCCACCCCAGCACATCCCCCACCCCTCTAGATATCCCCCCACCCCCTTGGACACCCCCACCCCCTTCCCCCTTGAAAACCCCCTGGACACCACCCCCACCCCCTTGGACACCCCCTGGACACCACCACCCCCTTGGACTACCCCCCACCCCTCTGGAAAGCCTCCCCCTGGATAGCCCCCACCACTCTAGATCCCCCCACCCCCTTGGACACCCCACCCCTCCTAATAACCCTAGAACACATCGATTACTATTAAACTGTCAATTTAAAAATGACCAAACAACCCTATTAATAGAAGGAATGAAGGAGAATAAGATGGGGATGAAGAAGAAAAAAAATAAACAAAGAATAAAGGAAGATGAACATGCAATAAGTAACTTATTTAAGGAAATTCCATGTAATCCAAGAAAACCATGGGGCCTCTAATGGTTGATTTAAAATTGGAGAAAATGGAGTAAACCTGAGAATCAAATATAATTTAAAAAAAACTCAGATGGAGAAAATCACAGTGTAAATCCTATCATCACGAAAAAATGGGGCCAGGATAACTATGCATCTTTGAAAACCACGACATGGCCTCCCCCATAACCTAAATGTTCTCATAGTCAATGAATGGTCAAAATAAATATAACCAAATAGAATCATATTTCAACACCCCTCGTCCTTTAATAATGCTTGAATCCATTAAAATCATAATGGAAACCTCAATCATAGATTGTACCAACCCCCTTGGATACCACCCCCCATCACCCTGAACACCACCCCATCCCCTTAAACAACACTAATATATTATAGCCTAATATCCATGAAACAATACAATAATCATTTCATAATATCACAAACCACGATGCAATAGTCAATCCCAACTGTCACTAATCCCCCACACTCTTGGACACCACCCCCACCCCCTTGTACACCCCATGGACACCACCACCCCCTTGGACAACCCCCAGCCCTGGAAACCACCTCCACCCCTTAGACACCCCCTGGACACCACCACGACATTGGACATCCCTCACCCCTATAGACACCCCCACCCCTGGACATCCCCCCACACCTCTAGACATCCCCCCAACCCCTTGGACACTCACACCCCTCCTATACACCACCCCCACATCCTACCCCCTTGGACACCCCCCTGGACACCCCCAACCCTCTTGAGAGCCCCCACCCTCAGAAAACCCCCCAAACCCTTTGGACAGGCCCCCACGCCCACAGACATACTCCCACCACCTTCGACACCCCCACCCCCTTGGACCCCCCCCCCCCCCCACCGTCATAACCACCATGGACACCCTAGACACCCCCCAACCCTCTAGACATCCCCCAAACCCTCTGGACACCACCCCCACCCCCTTGAACACCCCCTAGATACCACCACCCCCTTGGACAGCCCTCCACCACTCTAGACAGCCCCCACCCCCTGTACAGCCCCCACACCTCTAGACAACCCCCCATGGACACACCCACCCCTCCGGAACAGCACCCCCACCCGTACCCCCTTGGACACCCCAACCCTCTGGACAACCCCCCCCCCCCAAACAACCCCCAATCCCTCTGGACAAGCCCCACACTCCCTTGTATAGCCCCCCCCCCCCCCACACCCCTGGACTGCCCCCCCCCCCCCCGAACCCTCTCGATAGCCTTCAAACCATCTAGACAGCCCCCACCCCCTGGACACCACCCCACCCCCTTTGACATCCCCCGCACCCCCTTTGGACACCACCAACCACTATGAACATCCCCCACACCCCCCCCCCCCTATACACCACCCCCACCCCCCTTTGACACCCCTTGGGCATCCCCACACAACTGGACAACCCACCCAACCCCCCTGGACACCCCCACCCACTTACATAGCCCCCCCCCCCCACCCCCATGGAAACCCCCTATACGCGCACACACACATGATAGAACACACAAAAATTGTAAACTTGCATGATATGACTTCCATATGTTTATTTTACCAAAAAATAATTTAGCATGGTATAGATGAACACTATGAAACTAACCGTGATTGCAAGAACAAAGAAAAATAACATCTCAACAAATTCGTTTAGGGCATCACGAAAAAAAACTTAAAAGCAATCGTGTGAGGCTTACTTGAGTGTTGTGACTCAACCTGATAGATATGATAATAATAAATATGAATATTGATGTTGGAAAAAATAGGCTTGAGGGCACAACTTTGAAGAATCTATTCTAGGTTTTCCGCGTCAGAGAGACGAGTCGTAGGTCGCCCGATTGAAGAAAACAGAATGACTAAATACAGGTTGCGATAAATCATTTAAATGATTTATCCATCAGTTATTTGATAACTTACATGATAAAATATTTTTTTAATTTTTATAAATTTGTTTATTTAATAACCGATGTAGAAAATAATTTATCATGTCAGTTATTTGATGACCGATGTGATATATGTCACTTCATACCGACGTGATAAATTGCTGATATTGGCTTTATCACGTCGGTTTTTATAACCCATTTGGTAAAGCACTTAGCTCTCCTTTATCACGTAGTTTATTTAATAACCACCATAATAAAGTGCGCCAGATTCGATTTGCACGTCGGTTATACAATAACCGACGTAAAAACGCTAATATCTTTATATTTTACGTCAGTTATAATATAACTGAGGTAAAATATGGATCCTGATCGATATATCATGTCTATTATAAAATAAACAATATGATATATCAATAATTATAGCTTTGCACATCGGTTATTTAGAACCGCTGTAAGAAAATGCCGACGTGTTAAACGTTTTTTCCACTAGTGAAGTGAAGTAGAGGAGAATTCATTTATCTCTAAAGATAATGATAATATTTTCACTAATGTTAAAGATAATGGTTATAATATTGAAGATAAAACTAAGATAAATTTTATAGTGTAGTAAAAGTTTAATGAGTGTATTTCATAGAACTCAAATATAGATAGAGTGAATAATAACTTGAAAAAAATACTCCCAAACATTAAACAACATTTATTCTTCTTAATGATAAGAAAAAAATCAATTTTTTTAAGGAGAATAAATATTTTGAAATATTTCACACTAAAAGAAGAAATTTAAGGATTCTATTAAAGATAATGTTAAGGATAAGGAAAATAAACATTAATTTTTTTCGAAAATGTTTCTTGAAGTATAATATCATATAAAATTTTTTAGGGTCAACTTTATGAAATATGTGTAGGAAGTTTGAGAAAAAATGATGGTAAATTTCAATGTTATTGAAGCATCATAAGGGGTGGTGATTTTTTAATAAGAAATACATCACTTAATGAGTATAAAAGTTCAATAATTTTTCTATGTAAATATTGATATAAAGTTTATATGAAATTAAATGAATATTTTTGTGAAAGGATAAAAATTATAAAAATATGGAAGTTCAGGAAAATTCAATTTGAAAACAACCATTTCTATAAATGAAGAGTTAAAAATTCATATAATAATTATAATATTCAAGATAATATGTTTTATTATCCTCTATATTTTTAAATAATCCTAAATTAGAGGTTATAAATTTGGAAGATGAATGGTGACAGAGTCAATATAGAAATCTATTAATAGAAAATAATTTTCAGTTTAGGTAAATTACGGGTGTTGTGGTGGATTTTAACATCTAGTAAGTATATTTTAGTTCAGTGAAGGGTTTTCATGTGAACCAAAAATATTTGTAATGTATAATTTTTGGTGGATTTGACCCACTAAAAAGATTCAATTTCATAAGAAATATGAGATCTATGAAGTGAAGATAAATTGTTTTTTAGATGTCAAAATACCTTTCAATAAGGTGTGACCAACTAGATCATGATGCTAGATTTTTATTTCCATTATATAATATCATTTTTTATATATTATAATACATAAATATAAAAAAAATAAGATTAATTGAAATGTGAAATATCATATGGTGAAAGTTTCAATAATGCGCATAAAATGAATTTCCATAGATTCTTTATTTTGGGGTTTCATCGCATATGGAATGATATTTAATTATTTTAAAATTTGATGTAAATTATAATGAAGAATGGATGGATTTTGGGAATTATGCATATAAAAAATTAAAGGAGTTGACTCAATGAATATTAGGGAGAATAAAATAAAATTTAAGAACACAGTTTACTTTAACTGATTGAATAACAAAATTTCATAGTATTTCTAAAACCTTTTATATAGGAAGTCAGGAAATTTGTTGAAAGGATTAATTTTTCATAAAACTTATTAAATATGTTCATGATATGACTTTATTAATGTGAAAAGGGTAACTTAATTCAAGTGGTTGATGATGAAAATTCATATTATTTGATCATGAAATAGGATAATTATTTATGGAATCAAAGGCATAATTAACATAACCAAAGGAATATAGATAAGATTAATCAGGAATAAAATAGTCATGATATTCCTATATTGAATATAATTATGAATTTGGTCTATTTAACATTTTAAACAAGTAATATTGTAACTCTTTACACAAGAAGTTGAATATTCAAACATCTTATCTGTTGAATCATTTCATTATGATATCAATAGGACAATAAGAAATAATTAAACGAATAATGATAAGTAATTTGTCTCATTTATTGATAAATACACTCACATTACATTTATTAGGTTTATTTAATATATATTAGAGGCCTTGAAATTGAATAATAGTTCCAAGGGAATGGTAAAAATAACTATAGTTTATCATTTAAGGGAATATAAACTAATACCATAGTTGAGTACACAAGTTAATTTTTTAATCATATTTAGAAAACAGTGATATCTAACTAGAGATTAGTGCAACATATAACTAAAAAAATTGATTTTTTAAATTTAGACTACACTCTTTGTGGAGATGGATCAAATGATATTAGTGGAGCATGATACTTCTTGTTTATTTTGGAGAACATTAGTTGAAATAATAGTGAATATATAGAACCATTGGATATATTGACCAAATTAAAATAGGAATAATAATGAAATTTATTACAATAATAACACTAATTGAATGTTCTTATGTGTGTTTTTAGGCTTTGTATCATCAACGTGAATGGTGAAAATTTTGGAAAGGTAAAGAAAAGCAGAGTTGATGAAATTTTCCTTGGTTATCCTCGATGTGGTGGGGGATATGACTTCTATATTAAGGAAAAAAGAAATATAATTTATTATTAAATTGTAAATGTGTTATAAAAATCATTAATTTAATTTTTTTAATAATGAAAATATTTCAACTGTAACAGAGAATAAGAATAATTTATTACAATGCACACTGAAATGATTTTTGAATGTTAAAGAAAATAGTGAGGTTCTTAAAGAATATAATGATTAAAAAATACAATGTGATGAATAAAAACAACATTAACTTCATCCAAGTTTTATAAATCATGTGTATGTTTAAAATATTAATTATGATCTGGAAAGGTGTTTTAATCAATTATTACTTTTAGGATAACATCTTACACCTCATTATTTTGTGATGTCAAACCAAGAAGTATGAGTAAATAATACATTCATATAGAGTTATTGGATTCTATGAATGATAATTTAGATTAGATTGAGATGAATATCACTTATGACTTCGTAACAAATCTAATGAGCAATAATGTTATTGGAATAACATGGGTACTCCGTAACAAGTATAATGAAAAGGTGGAGTAGTGAGGAATATAAAAATAATAATTTCAAGGGTTATTATTGTGATTAAATGATTTAATTTGATTATAAATTTTGTTTAGTTGGACCGATTCAGACCATAATGATTTTTCTTGATATTATGACTCAATTATGATATAATATTTTCCAAATGGTTGTTAAGTTAGCCTTCCTCAATAGAGAACTTATTGATGACAATGAATTTTTTTAGGTTAAATAAGGTATTATATGGGTTAAAAAACTTCTATGATCATGTTATTTAATTATAATATAATATTTAAAGGGTTTAATTTTAAAAATTAAGAGTTTAAAATAACATATTCATCAAGGAAAGTAACGTGGTGTCTTGAATTATTATCATCTATATTTATCATATAATATTTTTTAGAAATGAATAATGATTTTTCTACTCAAATAATTTTTTTTATTTATATATAGATTTATGAAGAGAAGAAGTATTTATTATGTATCCATATTACTTTAGTGAAGGATCACATTTTTCAATCACATGATAAGCATTCCTTGGAACTTTTAGATATGTTTAGTATATATGATTCAAATGTGGTTTAAAATAAAATTACAATAGGAGAAAAACATTTTAAAGATGATTAAGGTAAATTTGTGATCAAATGAGGTTTATAAAACTCATGGGGAGTTTACTCTATTTTATTGATTTAATATCAAACATCTTATATGTAGTTTCATTATATGAACACTATTTATGAGCACTGATGAAGCCTGAAATTATTATAGTGACGGGGATTATAAGGTATATGAATGGTTCTTTTTATGTTGGAATTATATATTAAAGTAGAAAAGAGGTAGTCCTTTTTGTATTTATATATATTGATAATGTTGTAAGTGTGGGTGATATAAAGTCTATATTTTGTTGAGTATTCTTCTTCTAATAGATATGTGTGTATTCATATATGTAGAATAAGAAAATATTTTATTTGAGAATACTGGAAGTATATTATGTAATTTTAACAAAATAAATCACCCAATTTCCTTGTATATAAAATTAATTAGAAGATCATAATATGCTGGTGAAGTTTCCATAACCTCTAGGTTGTGATAATAAAAGTTCTATTATGTTTTTTGTGAAATACATTTCAAAATTCTCGTTTAAATTACATAGTTATCAAATCGTTTATTATAAAAAAATTTAACATATTGTGATGAAGTTGGAGTTTTTTCCAACTAAGGGGAAAGTTGCCTATATATTTACCAAATTATTTTTAAAGGATTCATTTCAAAGGCTTCAGTTGATGGTGGGATTTAAATGTCAATTTTTTGTAGCTAAGGGATGATATCTCGTTCAAAATATTATATTATTTGTTTATTTATAAAATTGGGAGGTAAAAAATTTCAAATAATTTTTCCCATCCATAAATGAGGGTGAGTTATTTATTAATAAATTTGAGTGATTCCTAATCAATGGGGATAATGTATTTCCGGTGAGTTTTTCCAAAATGATAAAGCTTTGAATTTATTTTGTGTGTGTGTGTGTGCCTTTAATATGTAAACTATTCTAATAGTTTATTAAGTATGTGTGAAGTATTTTTTACACATATATATAACCAATTTTGATAAAAAGAGATGATTTTGTAAGTGAATGTAAATTTATCTTATAAAAAACATTGACATTATTATAAACTATTCTTATTTATTATATAATGTTCACATATATTGACTTATAATTATTTAATAACAATTCATTAATAATATTGAGGGTATTTTTTTTGATTTTATTAAATATAAAGGGTATATATTTGTGACCAAGAAGTTATTTTTGAAGATTTATATATTCAACAAAGTTTCTAGTTTAAAGGATTATATTTTCATCTAAAATAATTTCAAGTGAACATATTTATGTAATTTTGATGTTTTTTCCAATTTGATAAATAATAAATTTGGTAGTTTATTTATTTGAGTTGTTTAGATTATATGACGAACATATCGATGAATGTCATAATAAGGTGTGAGACTATTTAGAATTGTTAATATTATTTTATGTTTTTACAGAGTGATTTATTTCTCAGATGTAATTATATTTTTTATATATTTATGAGATATGTATCATGAAAAAATATGAAAGCCATGTTTTTTGTTTTTTTGGATGAATTTTAAAGGTAGTGAATTGAATTTTAAAATGTGTGGTTGTTATAGGAATTTTATTATTTCATCAAAATGGAAGAGTGAAGTGAAAGTGATCATTTTTTGGTAATTATGGGCTAAATATTACACCATTATTACATTATAAATATGAGATATATATAGATTATTACATAATTAGTTTATAATTTTTCTTAATTTGATGGTTGAATTTTTTGGGTAGAGAATTAGTTGAAGTTAACTACTTAAAACCTGTATTGATTATGTCATAATGCATATTATTACATTTTGATATTTTTAATGTGTCTTTTTTTAGTTTTTGTGTGTGTTCTAGCAAGGTGTTTTACACATTGATTATTTCGTAATTAATATTATTCATCCCACTAGTATATTTATGGTGATTTTAGAGGAAATATTGATCCAATGAAAGATAATGGTGTGGGAGAATATAGAGGTTTGATTTGTTATTGGATTTTAAATTTGTCATTTAATAATAAAATGAAAGAAAAATGAGTGTTTCTTATGTATAGATCGAGAGATAATTACTAGAATTTGTACGTGTATAATAGAGAATAAAATATAATAAGACACTCAATTGGATAAATATGAATATGGGTTCTTCATTAATTCATATCTGGATGTTTAAATACATGGATTTCATCTTTGAAGACTCTCTTGAATGATATTATGACAGTTATGGTATATGCAGTGGAGTTATGAGATTTATCTTATTAATAATATTTTAGATGATTATTTTTTATCAATAATATTCATTTGAATGTTGAAGAATATTTTTTGTGATCTAAAAAATAGTGTTAGATTATGGAATTTCAATGTTTTGGTGATTAAAGAGAATAATAATTACTGATACTATATTGATACCATTTTAGAGACCATTATAAAAATATATTGGCTCTATATTTTTGTTCATATTGAGGACTCATTTTTTTAGGGATCATATTATAGCAAGTCAGGATAAATTTTTTGTAACATGATGATTTTTTTGGATTATTTGATATAGGATTTTTTGGATCATGCCAAGGATATATCCATTTGAATTAAAATTTTTAATTTAAAAATCATTATTATTGTGTTGTGTATATATATTTTGAGTATGTTTTTATAGAATTCTGTTATAAAATTCACAAAAAATCAGTAGAGAAGAAGTAATAACATCAAAACAATAAGAAAATTGACCATCTGAATTAGTGATGAAGACTTTTTTCATGTAGAATACAAAATATATTTATTTAATAACTCATCATCTCTAGGTGAATCCTTATATATCCTAATACATAGGATAACATATGTATCCACACACCAACCTTAATCCTTGAGGTGTAATCTCAATAAATCGCATCATCCAAATGAGTATCAATCCCAAAAATATGAATATATCAAAAAATACTAAATATTAGGTTTTTGAGATGTAAAAAGAGAAAACTAGTGTGTTTCTAAGGATGAAATACTATATATTCAAGAATTTAATGACATTAATAAATCCAAAACCCAATATTTCCATTCTCTGAAAGCTAGACAATGTATAAACTAAAATGACTACTATACTCGATTACACATTCTGGTGAATATCATTATGAAGTAACAAAAAAAATATTCCTCTATGGTGTATCTATGGGATTACCTAAATCACCCAACATTTTGTGGAGATTCTATTTCTCACCATGATATGATACCATCTCAGAAGGATAAGGGAGGATAAAGAGTGCTTAAACTTGAGAGAATCCACATAAAACAAAAAAGTGTTTATATCAGTTTTTAAGGACTTTAGACTCTTTATCTAGGCCTTGAATATAATATCTTAGACTTCATTGATTTTACTCATATGCTCATAATGTATGAGTAAATGGAATTCCGTTACAATGATTGTAACCAACAACTCATGAATTTAAAACATAAACAATTTTGATTCTCTCATACATTTCATATATTATTGATAACCTTTATGTGGAAGAGAGATCCAAACATTGAAAATATATATTTAATTACCTTTTATCAATCATATGATTCTATTTTAATCATACCATATTATTAACAAAGACTACTAAATTATGGTACAACCACATCATAAACTATGATTGGACAAGGATGATTCATGATATCTCTATATCATACATTATGATATCCCATATTCTAAAGAATATGTATTCCGTGGAGAAATTTATTTTGAACCCTATGACATGAAAATATCATATAATATGACATATAAAAAATATCACATGATTGATTCAAACTTTAGGTAGTATCTCTATCAATATCCTGCATGTACTAATGTCACATGGACATTATGATATTTCACATTTTATTAATTCATATACAATAACATATGAAACCATAACCCAAATTCCTTATGGATATCTTTTAAATTCCTTTTTTAAAACTATTATAATGTTCAACATGTATAACATAATATGTAATTCCTTGAGAATATCCATCCAAAACTCATTTTGAATAAACTTCTAAACACATTAACAGAATATCAGTATGTTTTGTAAAATTAAATATCCATTTAGTAAACCATAAAGTTTAAACAAAAATTCCTTTTTAGAAATGAAAATAAATATTTATTCTTGAATTCATAAATGTATGAAATGATCTGACACAACAAAATCATCAATTCTACCTGTGATATAAATGGATTTGGCAAGCTCTTCATCAAACATGTGTATATTTATACATGTTCCTTCCAGTTATATGATAGAAAAGTATAAATTTTTATATTATATAACTTTCTAAAACATCATGTAACCATAGGAAATATAATATTTAAATCATTTATAGTTTCCCAAATGATCTTGATAATTTGAGTATAGACTGACTAGATGGATAAATGCATCACTTCCAACTCAACTTGATATATGGGAACATCACATGTCTATAGTCCAATTAATAAGAACATAACATGTCACCTATCTTGGTATGTATATACAATCATCTTCTATATCTTAATTTAGGGAAGAGATTTCATATTTATCATACAAGAGGAAAAATTCTATTTTGAATTAAACTCATCTGATGAAATGTTAACAATATACTCAACCACCCCTAAGTAAATCAACCACATTGACAACAAAAAATGGAATCAATTTATTAAGTTTCTCAAGAAATGAATATTTTTTAATCTTTTTTAATAGAGAAATCAAAATATCAAACATGAAACCCTAGTATAAAAAACGTATGGTTTAAGACACATTATGCGATATAATTTATGTGTCATCTAGTAAAAGAAAATCATTTTATATCTCATGAGTATATTTAAAATATTAGGAAAAAATCATACCCATATAAACTATAATATTTCATCCCATCCTATAACACTCAATGAAAAAAAATGTTTACTCATAACTCATATACATACCTTGAGAGGTGAATTATTACTCATTTTATGGGTCAAATTTAGAAACAATTAATGAATGATAAAGTGGTGGTGAATTATTTATCATTATATATTTATTATATTTTTAATTTATATTAATAATATACTCAAAAAAATCATAAATATTTTTTTGTTTATTATATCATGTGAAATAACTCTTAAATGAATAATGTTTTCTATATTTTATGTTTTGTGAAAATTATTAAATCTTAATGTAATTATTACCACACCTCTATGTGATCATTAGATAAATTCCGCCCTCTAAACTTCTTTAATGTGGAATAAATATGAGGAAATTTTTTTTTGGAAAGAATGATATTAGGAATCATATTTTTAGTTTTTAACTCATTGAACATATATTTTCATGGATTCGAAGGATCATATAACACTTCTACAAAAAAACTATAACAAAAAAACCTAATAACTAGGATCATAATACATGTAAATCAGAAACCATGCAACTAAAAAATTATGTAAACTTTGTGTGTGTGGGTATAATTTTCAATAATGAATGATTTTTCTTCTATCTTTATACCTGATTGTTAAATATCACCATGTGGTAGTCAAATTAGTTCCCTCCGCCATGTAGTATCTCCATGTTGATTCTAAATTACCTAACGTTCTTGTGAGGATACCCTAAAACCTATGTCATTCTATTTACACTTATATAAAAGGGTAAATGATATGAGATATTTGGGATCTATGATGACCCACGTTGTTACAAGCTAAGAAAGTTAGGGGAAATTTGAAAATAAAATTCCTTGTTAGTATTATGGGGATTATAATTTTTATCAATGTATGTTAAAAAATAATAATTTGATAACTATTTCTTTCTAGAATAGTTATTTTAACCAAGGGAAGGTGTTTGGTGGAATTATGATCCATTCATATTTTTATGGGATACTAAAATTTTTATTTAATAAAATATTAATCAATTTAACTTGTTCTGTAATTGATACTATTTGAATGAAGTAACATATTTAAAGTATGATTCAATCTTTCATTAAATAATGGGAGGGGTCTTAGATGAGGTGTAAACTCCATTTGGATTTTGGGGCTTGGGTTGGGCCTTTTTTCTATAATTTATTTTGTATTTTTTCTTGTATTTTATTTTCTACCTTTTATTTTCTTCCTCTACCTTGTGGAATCATGCATACATTGAGGAGATCCCCCTCCCCCTTTATGATTTATCGAGATAGAAAAGGGAGAGGGGATCATGCATTGAGGTTTATCTGAGGAGGCTGATTGGGCTATAAAAAAGTCATGACATAGATCTGAAGTTGAAGCTCTAATGTTATATCTAAGAGGAAGGTTGTTGTATTTGTAAAAAAATACATTTATTTTAATAGTTTTTTTAATTCCATTTATGTGTTGTTGGAGTTACATTGAGGGATTTTTGGGCTGATTTGGGAACAAATGGGTGCTTTAGGGGCTTTGTAAGGAATTTATCTTTGGTAAACAAATCTACATGATATTTAGTTCAGATAAAAAATGTTGTGTATTATTATTTTTGGATGATGGGTATAATATTATAGTTAAATTACGTGTTAATTAAGGATTAATTGTATAGGGGTGACTTAGGTTGTGTCTAGGTACTCATTTAAATACCTCATGTGGGGAAAATGGTTGTGTGTGGTACAAAACTAGAGTATGTTTAAAGTACACTATTAAAGGTTATGACAAATTCTCATCTAATCCCCAAGTGGGGTACTTGGACTGACACCCTATGTGGATAAAATTATTTATAGGTCCAGTACAGACCATGTACTTTGGAATTATATGCCAAAATGGTATGTGGACATTAAAAGGGATGAAGGTTGGAGGTACAAGTCATATACTCCCTCTGTGGAGGTGGTTTCCCTATTTTATCACCATGAAGTGTGAATTAAACTTTTAAGTAGTCTCTTTTGAGCGTTGGTTGTTATATAATGTAATGGTGATGACTAAATTGTGTTTACAGTTCATTGGTGACATATATGGGTTGGGTGAGGCTTGGTGAGAGGCTTTCCACGAGTTTTTAAATTAAGATTTATCCTCTGATAGAAATTGTTCAAGATCCAGGTGAGGGTTGTGAACTTATTGGATAACACTGCATGAGAGATGCCAATGGATATATTTTGAGGTACTTGGGATGGTTCCCAAGGAAGAAATAGAATAGGGACTTGGCTTTGGGATTCTAGGGGGTTTTGTTTTGGGGGTTTATGAAGATATTAGAAGGTGGGATAAGGTATTGTTTGGGATGGTCCTTAGGTATTTTGGATAGTTTCATAAGATTTATTTGGTCAATGTTTTAGAAAACTATCAAGAGTTTTAGTTCATCAAGAGAATTTGATCTTAGATTATGTTTTGGGGTGTCGGGCATGGATGATTATCATTGGGTAGAGATTGAAATTAGTATGAGGGACCCTTGAGGAATTTAGGGAGTCCATCATAGGAGCACTATTGGGTGTCATATTTTTTATTATTTATCTAGGATTGTTGATGATTAACATATGGGGGTGGAGATTCTTAAGTATTACCTTGTGGGTGAGGTGATGGTCATGGGTTAGTCTGGTGCTGGAGTCACCAGAAGAGGTTTCCATTATTAGTCGTGGACCATGTTTTGGGATAGAGGTGATCAAGGGGACTATTAAAGTATGGTTTTTTGTTGACCCTAATGGTTTATATGGTTTTTTTACTATAAGAGACTCTAAGAGTCACAATAAAACCTTGAGATCGGAGATATGGGTTCATTAGGACCATTTCTATATTATTGGGTTTCGTTATTGGATAACCCATGTTTTTATATCTAATTCCAACAATTTTTGATTTTATTATTTATCTTTTATCAACTATGAGAGGATAAGTTTGGGATTTTCATAAGATTGATAGAATTCTATCCCCTAATATCTAGTTATAGATGGGTATTGGAAGATAATAGATGATTTGGGTATGTTTACCCCTCCTGTCATGATTTTAATCTGATTAGGGATTTAGTTGCATGATAATTTATTTTTTGAATGTACCAGGGTTTTTTGAACCCCATGATCATGATGGAGCCTGATTAGTTTTATAGGAAAACCAGGGCACAAAAAGATCCCCTAAGTGTGGTTAGAGTTCATATTTCTAGTTCAAATCAAATCATTGGATCCCTACAACCAGGTTTTCATCCATGTTATTTTATTGGACACCCAGGTTAAGACTATAGGGTCCAATATTCATTATTATTGTTTTTTAGAAATATGGTAGCTTCCTTAAGATATTAAGGATGCCATCCATGTGTCATGTCTTGGTGAGTCATGTGTTAAAATATTTATGAAATTGGAAAAAGTGTGTTGGGTTTTTCTCAAGAGGCATTTTAGAACCTTATGATAAATTCTATTTTATTAACATTATTTTAATCTTATTCTAGTCTTCTTATTTGAACTGGCTAGGATTATCACTTGTGAATGCACATTCATATGAAAATTTATATTAGGTACCCTATTGGGGTTGTATTACTCAGATTTATTTCTCACCCCATGTAGTGAACTTATGTTTATGAAATTCCATTTATCTACTTTTAGGGTGAGTATGGGATTCATAGTGGATTTGGTGATGGCACATTGTTGCATGATTTAGCGGGACCACTCATTGAATTAAAAGGATCTGGTTGGAGTAGTTTGAATGTTTTTGGAGACCCAATTTATGGTACAAATTAGGGATAGAATTAGAGCCTTTTGTGATTTATTTATTCTGTTTATGTGATTATCCGGGTGGGAAATTGGTTGGTGTTTGGTATAGAATGGTCATAAGTTTTTATGATTGTATGTTTTTTCAATTGATTTGGCATAACATATTATTACATCTATTTTTTTATTATTAATTCTCTATTGTTAATGGATTTGTATGTTTTGGGTTATTTTATAATGGTATTTTACTATGATATTGGGGTATAGTTTCTCCACAACATCTCTTTAATCCTTTGCATATAGTTCACATCCTTTTTCATATATGGAGGCACTTCTGAGGCCTTATGAAGAGTTGAAATTGGTGAGGTATCAGGATATCTTGGGATTGTTTATTAAAAAATATTTATTAGAGCCACATATTTTCTTGTCTAATTATTAGGTAGATTTTAGATATATAGTGTAAGAATATGTAATATCATGTGATGGACCTTGGATTGGTGTGTTTTGAACACGTTTCCTAATGGGAAGTCCATATTACCAAGGTGATGGGATTACTATTGTTTTTTTTTTAATTTTTATAATTATATGATTTCACCAAGATTGATGTACTTTTTAATTTTGGATTTATAGATTTATGGGTTTTATCTCTTGAACATTGGCATGTGGTCCATATACAAGCATCATTTTAGGCACATAGGATTCACATGACATGTGCATGTCTATGTGTGATTTCACTGATGGTGGATGTTTAGTTGTTTAAAGTGTCCATGATAACTTATATGGTGTAGTCCCAAATAGCTTCCTGGTGGAATTATAATCAACTAATCAGCATTTAATTTTTAAAGATTATAGGACTTTAAGATCTTATGGTGTTTTTTTTTCATTGATGGAAATGTAGTCCCTTCATCATGGGATGTGTGGATTCCCTAGTGGGCCAGTGTGAGGGTTTTGACATGAATTAATAATAATTTTGAAGTCTAGGTACCATTACACTTACTTATAGATAGGAATATTTGATGACACATCAACATGAAAATTTATTAATGATGAGTCTATTCTCATAATCTCCCATTTTGATGATAACTAACTATAGACTGCATGAGATAAAGTATAATTCACCAATACTAACACACACCTAACAATCAATATACTTTTCGTTCCTTCATATAATGTCATTTGACCATAGAACTATGTTTAAGTACATATTCATTTTAAATCAAGGTTTTCATCATAGTGGGGAACTTCATATGACCTTTTAAATGTTATAGGTATTGTAGTAAATTATGACATTAATATTATATATAATAATAATAAATATGTGGTAAGGTATAGATATTTAACAGAATTAACAAATAATAAATCTAAAGTATATAGTAGTTGTTTCTACCGAACAAACTCTAATAGACGCCCCATTCACTAGAGACAACTACTAACAACTAGTTAGTTATCACATATTAATCATACTTATAATGATATTTTAATTTTAATTTTTGTACATTAAATAATATAATTTATTTATGACACAATGATGATGTAGTAATTATTTTATTAATGAAATATTGACATAATTGATGTTACAAATACCCAAATAAATGTAATTTGAGACTTATTATTAATTACACTAATTTTCTAGTTTAATATGACATGTTAGTATTGATTTAATTAACTTTTTTCCAACTAATCATTCTGTTATGATTTTCACAAATATCAATTACCAAATAGTGTCAAGATTGACATAAAATTGTTTTTAAAAAGAAATATTATATTATTAATGGTTATTTTATTTTTAAAAATCTAAGGTTCGGCCAAATGACTTAGATAAGGTTATATATATTAATAATAAACTACGTGCTGTTTTCTTGTCATGTTAAAGTAAGCTTATTAACCTTATAGTGTAAGAAAACAGGAAGACACGGTAAAAGAAAAATTATTTAACATAAAGTTAAATCTAAATGATAAGGTTAAAACAGAAACCTAAACATGTCTAGATTCTATTGGATGAAGGGATTTTGACACATCCCCACCTTAGCTTCTAAATAAATCAATTTTGAGCTATTGAAAACCGAATTTGACTTTATAATAAAATAATATTTTTAGTTTTTCCCAAGGTGCCCCTCTCCTCCCTTATAAAAGGGCACCTCCTCCCTCTCTTCCTCACACCACTTTGAGCCTTCATTGTAACAGCCCGAGATTTTATGAAAAATATTCATTTTAATTTCACTAATGTCTTGTGTTGTATGCTACACCAAAAGGAGCTTGCACAACACGCATCCTTGACTTGCCTTGTATTACACGCAATCGAGACCTTCCTCGATAGCGTGTATAGTACTCAATAACGAGTTTCACTAAACAGCGATATGCTATTAAAATGTTATTAAAACTAGCCGTTATGAATAGTAATAACCACTTTTTGAAATTTTGTAAATTTTATTTTTCAAAATGGATTTCATTTTTGGATTCGGAATATCGATATTAGATTAGGGTGAAATTTTGGTAATTTTCGGATAACTTTCATATTTTGATGAATAGTGAAAATTACTAAATTTTAGATAAAAACAACTTTTTCAATCGAAATAATTAATAGTGATAAATTATTAATTTGAGTGGTTTTAAATTATATTTAGAATATATTTTTACAATTTAATACAATGTTGGTCATTGGATGTAATTTCACATTTAAACCAGACATAAACAAGTGTCAGTCTTTTGATAGATATTGTTTCTTAAAAACACGCTATTTGTTTTAACAGCGGGATTTAATTATTAAAATTAATTAATGCAACTTCTATGATATGAATTTGGTAATATAGACTTCATTTTTGAATTCGGAATATGAAATATAGCTTAGGATGAAATTTTCGCATTGTTCTGAAAAACATCTATTTTTGATGAATAGTGAAACTACTAAGTGGTAGTTAAAAAAATTAATTTCTTCATAAATCTTAATTTTACCGCTTCTGTGAATGGAATTTCAAAAATCCGAGAGACACGGTTGATGTCAGTAAGTAAAATGTTGTTCAATGAGATGAAAATAATTTTTGGTGAATAGTAACTTTTTACTTTTTTTTACCGCGGTTAATAGTAAATAGGGTATCTAAGGGTAAATATGATATTAATATTACCCTAACACATGTCCTAATTCTATTGGACAAGTGTAATTCGACCAAAAACAATCATAGGAATAAAATATGACCATTTAGGACCACTTGGATTAGATTAGGACATTTATTATTATTTAATTCAAAGAAGAGTTAAAAGAGTTAAAATCAAAGTATATTTACTAAAACATTTTTAATATGGGGTTATACATAAGATAAATTAGATTGTAAAAATTCATTAGAAATCTAAAAAGATGTCCTACATGATGGTATTTTATTTGTAATTTTTAAACATCGAATAATTTAATTTATTTATGACACAAAGATGATGCAGTAATTATCATATTAATGAAATATTGACATAATTGATAATATAAATACCACAATAAATGTAATTTAAGACTTTTTATGGATTCCACTAATTTTCTAGGTTACTATGATATATTAGTGTCGATTTAATCAACTTGGTTCGAACATATAATTCTGTTATGACTTTCACAATAATCATATATCAAATAGTGTCAAAATTGACACAAAATAGTTTTTAAATCAAATATTATATTAATAATTGTTATTTTATTCCTAAAAATCTAAGGTTCGTCCAAATGACATATATAAGGATATATTTATTAATAATAAACAATTTGGGGTTCGTTTGGCATGTTATAGTAAGTGTATTAACCATATAGTGAAAGAAAACAAAAAGACATGGTAAAAGTTAAATTATTTAACTTAGAGTTAAATCTAATTGATAAGGTTAAAATAATACCCTAAACTTGTCTAAATCCTATTGGTTGATAGGATTTCGACCCATCCCCACTTTAGCTTCGAAATAAGACCCTTTGGAACCATTATAACCCGATTTTGACTTTAATATAAAATAATATTTTGAGATATTCCTAAGGTGCCCCTCTCCTCCCTTATAAAAGGACACCTCCTCCCCCTCTTCCTCACACAAATTTGAGCCTTCAAGCTCGGCCAATCCCTGCCAAAATCCCTTCTCCACTTCCCTAGTATCATCCTAGAGGTCCTGGTCTTCTTCAAAGACCATCCTTAGTTCTTTAAGTGGAGGCTAAGAAAAGGCGCGTCAAAAATAGGAGGTTCGGACACTTACAAAGAAAGTCGGACCTAAGGTAAGGGAAATATCAAAATCTCATTTTTATCCAAGATTGTTTATTCGTAAGTATTTACTGGGGTGTATTTTATCATCCAAATCCATGTTTCATTAGTATGTAATATTATTTCCATCCACTTACAATAGTTTAAATCCAATTTTACCCTTAGGTGAGTTTTTAGTAAAGAATATGAAAGGAATCTTTTGTCGTTTTTCGTACAAGGTACTTTTTGACTTTTCCGAAAAAAGTACGAAGAATGTGTTTTTTAACTTATACGGCATGAATGGATTTTTAAAACATTATTTCCAAGAAGCTTCATTTACAATTTTTCAAGTTTATTTTTAATCAACTTCTTTTAGTTTATAATTGTATGACATGTTAAGAAAGGAAAAGTGTTTTTGAAGAAGAAAGGATATTTTCCTCAAAAATGGAGTTCAAGTGTTTTATCAAAATTATTTTCCATCTAAGATAATAAAGGGTTATGTTTTTTTATCCCTATTATTACATTGAATTGATTATGTTTTGAGGGAATTATATTTATGAAGTCATTTACCTTATATGATTTGTTTTATGATGTCATGATGTTTCAAGAATCCCATTTTTGTTAAATGTGTTATGCGATGATTTATGATTTATGATTATGTGGCACACATAAGAAAGGATTCATTATAAGATGGGTGAGACCTATATATCCCTCCAATGCATTGGGTAAAGATTTTATATCTCATGAGATAGACAGGGCTGGAACGGTAGGTTATACCGGTTCAGTAAAACAGGACTGAAATTAGGGTTACTCGATTCAGAAAGGGACTTTGTCCACTAAGATAGTCTTGTCAATGAGTTTTGACTAACAAGAAATGATTCTCTATGATTATGTGTGAATTCCACAAAGTTTCATGTTTTAAGTTATGATTATTGTGATTACATTTCACTGCCATGATTTATCCCATGTTATGAAATTATGCTCTCTTTGGCAGGTTAAGATTTCCAAAAGTTATGTTCTTATGAATATGAAGTGATTTATTTTTCTTTTTTTTACCCTTACTGAGCATTTGAGCTCACTCTCTTATGTTTTCTTTTCCCCAGGATATAAAGAAAGGTTTTAGGTAAGAAAAAAAAGGGAAGATCTTTATGGGAGATATTGAAGATCTTTCCCCAGGATTAGAAGATTACGTTCCGAGTTTCCAAAGACATTAAACTATTATGATCCTTGTGTGTGTGTTTTTGTTATGTAGTAATTATTCCGCAAAAGTAATGTAATGTCCATGTACGTCAAGCTTCGGGTCTCTACAGTTGGTATCAGAGGGAAGGTTTAGTCACCCTTTGGAAACTAGGACGCAAAAACGTTAGTGAGATCCCTAGAGATATTTCTAAGGTATGTCTAGGGATGTCCCTAAGGATAATTATACGTATAGGATATAGTCCTAGAACTATGGTAACGATCTTATAATTTAACCTAAGATGTTAGATATTGAGGGTGCTCCCCCTTTACTATGTTGTCTTCCCTAGCATGATTTCGCCTCTCACAAAATTCTTTTTGTGTTTTAGTTAATGGAGGGAACCAGAAGGAATTCTGTTAACATTGAATCCAATGGAAAAATTGGTGACTATGAGCAACAAAATTGTGTAATGCCTAGAGATAAAGATATTGTGATTATGCCGAATCAGTCATCACGATATATGATTAACAAGGTGAAATTTAGTGGTATGACTAATTCATCAAAGTAGAGGAAGATAAACTATTATGCATGTTCGCATGTTGAGGAGCATAACGAAAGGAAGATTGAGATTTCTAAAGAAGGGAAGAAGAACCTTGAGGAAAACCTCAAATGGAGGGAACGATGTTATCTGTGTGGAGAAAAGGGTCATAGAGTGACAGATTGTTATGGAGTTCAATGTCTTATTTGTGGAGAACATGGGCATTACCCAACTCAATGCCCTGACCTAAAAAGATACTTCTAAATCAAGGAAGGACTTATTCCAGGACAGTCATTGAAGTGGATGGACTGAAGTGTTTATGTATTGGTACTCAAGAATAATTTTATTGAGGTACTTTTATGGTGTATTGGAATATTTATGTATTGGTCTAATGTGGTATTCGAAGTGATTGAGGTATTTTTGGAAAAAATATGATATGCGCATAATGATGGGAAAATGAGAAAATGAAATATTTGACAGTATTCATGAGCTCATGATTGATATAAGGACTAAGTGATATCATGGTTTGAGTATATAGAATTTTGAGGATTTTGGTATGTGGAAAGTGTTAACATTTAACTGCATTCATGTTTTCACTAAGGTTCAATGGGTATTCAAGAGAATACATCATTAAGGACTTTGAATGTTTGGAATGTGACCAACAAAACATATCTTATGATATATGGGGATCAATGATGGTATTAAATCTCTGGTAATCGTTTTCACTATGTTATGAGAGTGGACTACAGTATTATGGATAAGCCTAAAGATTGAAATGGATTATGTTGGACATAAGTGAGTATTGTCTAAGGATAGAAGTTTTTTTTTCAATATTATTGATGGGATGTTATAGTAATGTAGTTTTAGAAAAAGGACAACCTGCAGGACGGGCGATAGCCCATCGCTTCGGACAAGGCTGTGGGAATCGAACCCACAACTGAAGTGCGACTGGCCTTTATCGCCTACCACTGGCCTACAGGAAGTCCCTGTTTAGTAGAAACTAGTTTTATTATATTAAGCAGTATGATATATGAAGTATAAGTCCATTTTAGGAACTATATATGATTAATATCACTATAGATCGACTTATGTATATAATTTTTGCTAACCTTTTGTTTGAGATAGATGGAATGACCCGTCATTCTATCACATGATCTGCTAACACTTCACGAATTACAAATTAAACTTCATTTATTTAAGAGATGAAGTGGAAATTGTTCAAGGCATGAAAAATAGTGAGATTGTACCAAAATAAAGAAATTATTTATTCTAATTCAAATTTTCAACTTTAGGGAAATTATCTTGAAAACCAAAAATGTTGTCCTAGTGATCTTATAACTGATGAATCAGATGGTACCTTAGATCGTCACAAATTTATGGATTTGTGATTACTGGATTTTCCATTGCCATGTTCTCTACCACTCTCCATCAGAACATAATGGTTAGATTTCTCTTCCATATCCATATTTTCACCTATGTGGAAACCCAGTGATTAGTTTATTTGGGTAATCGTTACATTTCATACTTTAGTTTTTAAAGCCAAGTTTTGGTATTCCTTTTTACGATGTGGGATTCTATTAAAGAATCTTTCGAATAGTAAACCATTTATAACCCCGAAGAATTTCGAGGGAGAAATTCATTTTAAGGGGGGTAGAATGTAACAGCCCGAGATTTTATGAAAAATATTCTTTTTAATTTCACGAATGTCTTGTGTTGTACGCTACACCAAAAGGAGCTTGCACAACACACATCCTTGACTTGCCTTGTATTACACGCAATCGCGACCTTCCTCGATAGCTTGTATAGTACGCAATAACGAGTTTCACTAAACAGCGATATGCTATTAAAATGTTATTAAAACTAGCCGTTATGAATAGTAATAACCACTTTTTGAAATTTTGTAAATTTTATTTTTCAAAATGGATTTCATTTTTGGATTCGGAATATCGAAATTAGATTAGGGTGAAATTTTGGTAATTTTCGGATAACTTTCATATTTTGATGAATAGTGAAAATTACTAAATTTTAGATAAAAACAACTTTTTCAATCGAAATAATTAATAGTGATAAATTATTAATTTGAGTGGTTTTAAATTATATTTAGAATATATTTTTACAATTTAATACAATGTTGGTCATTGGATGTAATTTCACATTTAAACCAGACATAAACAAGTGTCAGTCTTTTGATAGATATTGTTTCTTAAAAACACGCTATTTGTTTTAACAGCGGGATTTAATTATTAAAATTAATTTATGCAACTTCTATGATATGAATTTGGTAATATAGACTTCATTTTTGAATTCGGAATATGAAATATAGCTTAGGATGAAATTTTGGCATTGTTCTGAAAAACATCTATTTTTGATGAATAGTGAAACTACTAAGTGGTAGTTAAAAAAATTAATTTCTTCATAAATCTTAATTTTACCGCTTCTGTGAATGGAATTTCAAAAATCCGAGAGACACGGTTGATGTCAGTAAGTAAAATGTGGTTCAATGAGATGAAAATAATTTTTGGTGAATAGTAACTTTTTACTTTTTTTTACCGCGGTTAATAGTAAATAGGGTAACTAAGGGTAAATATGATATTAATATTACCCTAACACATGTCCTAATTCTATTGGACAAGTGTAATTCGACCGAAAACAAACATAGGAATAAAATATGACCATTTAGGCCCACTTGGATTAGATTAGGACATTTATTATTATTTAATTCAAAGAAGAGTTAAAAGAGTTAAAATCAAAGTATATTTACTAAAACATTTTTAATATGGGTTATACATAAGATAAATTCGATTGTAAATATTCATTAGAAATCTAAAACGATTTCCTACATGATGGTATTTTATTTTTAATTTTTAGACATCAAATAATTTAATTTATTTATGACACAAAGATGATGCAGTAATTATCATATTAATGAAATATTGACATAATTGATAATATAAATACCAAAACAAATGTAATTTAAGACTTTTTATGAATTCCACTAATTTTCTAGGTTACTATGATATATTAGTGTTGATTTAATCAACTTGGTTCGAACATATAATTCTGTTATGACTTTCACAAAAATCATATATCAAATAGTGTCAAAATTGACACAAAATAGTTTTTAAATCAAATATTATATTATTAATTGTTATTTTATTCCTAAAAATCTAAGGTTCGGCCAAATGACTTAGATAAGGATATATTTATTAATAATAAACAATTTGGGGTTCGTTTGGCATGTTATAGTATGTGTATTAACCATATAGTGAATGAAAACAAAAAGACATGGTAAAAGTTAAATTATTTAACTTAGAGTTAAATCTAATTGATAAGGTTAAAATAATACCCTAAAATTGTCTAAATCCTATTGGTTGATAGGATTTCGACCCATCCCCACTTTAGCTTCGAAATAAGACCCTTTGGAACCATTATAAACCGATTTTGACTTTAATATAAAATAATATTTTGAGATATTCCTAAGGTGCCCCTCTCCTCCCTTATAAAAGGACACCTCCTCCCCCTCTTCCTCACACAAATTTGAGCCTTCAAGCTCCGCCAATCCCTGCCAAAATCTCTTCTCCACTTCCCTAGTATCACCCTAGAGGTCCTGGTCTTCTTCAAAGACCATCCTTAGTTCTTTAAGTTGAGGCTAAGAAAAGGCGCGTCAAAAATAGGAGGTTCGGACACTTACAAAGCAAGTCGGACCTAAGGTAAGGGAAATATCACAATCTCATTTTTATCCGAGATTGTTTATTCATAAGTATTTACTGGGGTGTATTTTATCATCCACATCCATGTTTCATCAGTATGTAATATTATTTCCATCCACTTACAATAGTTTAAATCCAATTTTACCCTTCTGTGAGTTTTTAGTAAAGAATATGAAAGGAATCTTTTGTCGTTTTTTATACAAGGTACTTTTTTACTTTTCCGAAAAAATTACGAAGAATTTTTTTTTAACTTATAAGGCATGAATGGATTTTTAAAACATTATTTCCAAGAAGCTTCCTTTACAATTTTTCATGTTTATTTTTAATCAACTTCTTTTAGTTTATAATCGTATGACATGTTAAGAAAGGAAAAGTGTTTTTGAAGAAGAAAGGATATTTTCCTCAAGAATGGAGTTCAAGTGTTTTATCAAAATTATTTTCCATCTAAGATAATAATGGGTTCTGTTTTTTTATCCCTATTATTACATTGAATTGATTATGTTTTGAGGGAATTATATTTATGAAGTCATTTACCTTATATGATTTGTTTTATGATGTCATGATGTTTCAAGAATCCCATTTTTGTTCCATGTGTTATGCGATGATGTATGATTTATGATTATGTGGAACACATAAGAAAGGATTCATTATAAGATGGGTGGAACCTATATCTCCCTCAAATGCATTGGGTAAAGATTTTATATCTCATGAGATAGACAGGGCTGGAACGGTAGGTTATACCGGTTCAGTGAAATAGGACGAAACGAGGGTTACTCGATTCAGAAAGGGACTTTGTCCACTAAGATAGTCTTGGAAATGAGTCTTGACTAACAAGAAATGATTCTCTATGATTATGTGTGAATGCCACAAAGTTGCATGTTTTAAGTTATGATTATTGTGATTACATTTCACTGCCATGATTTATCCCATGTTATGAAATTATGCTCTCTTTTGCAGGTTAAGATTTCCAAAAGTTATGTTCTTATGAATATGAAGTGATTGATTTTTCTTTTGTTTACCCTTACTGAGCATTTGAGCTCACTCTTTTATGTTTTCTTTTCCCCAGGATATAAATAAAGGTTTTAGGTAAGAAAAAAAAAGGGAAGATCTTTATGGGAGATATTGAAGATCTTTCCCCAGGATTATAAGATTACGTTCCGAGTTTCCAAAGACACTAAACTATTACGATCCTTGTGTGTGTGTTTTTGTTATGTAGTAAGTATTCCGCAAAAGTAATGTAATGTCCATGTACGTCAAGCTTCGGGTCTCTACATTCATGCTCGGCCAAACCCTGCCAAATTCTCTTCTCCATTTCCCTAGAAAAATCCTAGATGTCCTGGTCTTCTTCAAAGACCAATTTTAGTTCCCTAAGAGGAGGTCTCAAAGAGGCGCTTCAAAGAAGAGGTAATGTCCGTTACCGATTCTTTCAATATTATTTATTCTTCTACTTATTCTTCTTTAGTTGTTTCATTATGAGGTAATAACATCAGTATCAATAATATACTGATATATTATTATAAGTATGAAAAAACCATATTTCACCATCTATCCATCCTATAGAAAATGAAATCACCGCGCCTACGTACGTACGGAACATCATCTACACGCCATGGTGTAATCTATTTTCCACCACCACCTTACGTGGATGTGTATAATGGTGTAAATAATAACAATACATGATTATTGTAAGGTTATATTGATTCTGAAATAGTATACATACACTCCAATACAATTCCACAATCATTGGAATGGTATCATCGCTCGTGCGTACGTACGGACTATCGTCTCCACGACGCGATGAGATTCATTCTCCATGTTAAAAATTCATGAATGATTATAAAGTATATATAATGAATAATAATGAAATATATGACATAATAATTATACTGGATTTATGTGTATATATATATATATGTATTTCATCTACTTAATTCCATCCAATTTGATAAGGAAACGAAAACAGCGTTCATGCGTACGTACGGCCTACTGTCTCCATGAACGGTGTATTTCATTCCATTTATCAATATATCATATATATATATATATATATGTGATGAATATATATATTATATATAAATCATGTTTTAAATTCTGGAATTAATTAAATCAAGATATAAGTAATAATATTAAGAACAACAATTCGAAACACGTACAATAAATGAAACGATTTTACCCAAGTCACTGCTTTTACATCGAATTTACAAAATAAATGGTAATATAAAGTCATAAGTAAACTATATATGATATCATAACAATGAATATGACTCTGTAATAAGTCAATTACATTATTTAAATCATTATACAGGAGTTTTTGATACATACAGGGCATATCGGACATATGGTAAGGGATAATTTTGCGAATCTCATTTTTATCCGAGATTGCTTGTACATAAGTATTTACTAGGGTTATTGTTATCATCTATGTCCATGTTTTCTAAATGTGTTTTTATGTATGTTTAATGTCCTTTTTACCCATTTTGTCTTTTACTACATGTTATGTAAGGAATCTTTCTTTTGTTTACGTTACGAGGTACTTTTTTACTTTTCCGACAAAAGAACGAGAAGAATATTATTTTTAACTTATATGGCATGAAAGAATTTTTACGGTTTTATAAAGATTTATTTTCATGAAGTTTCCTCCCAAATATTTCATTACTATTTTCAACAAAATTATTTACTTTTAAATTTTCCTGAAATTTTGTGAAAAGAAAATGATTTTGAAGAAGAAAAGATATTTTCCTCAAGAATTCATTTCAAGTGTTTTATCAATACCATTTTTCATCTAAGATGACATTATTTCATATATGTATGTTTCAAGTATAATGTCTCTATGATTTACATGGTTTTACTTTTCTTATTATGAAATGATATTCATTTCTTTTATATGGATTACGTGATGATGGGATGATGTTTCTGAAACCCATTTTATTTATTGGGTTATAATGAATTATGTATGTTTATTTTGTGGCACAAGTAAGAATGATTTCATTATGAGATGGGTGGGACCTATATATCCCTCCCATGCATTGGGTAAAGATTTATATCTCATGAGATAGACATGGATGGAATGGTAAGTTAATCTGGTTCAGTATTACAGGACTGGAACGAGGAGTGAACTCGATTCAGAAAGGGACTTTGTCCACTAAGATAAACTTGGCAGCAATGCCTTGGATACTATAGAAATCAATGCATGTGCTTAATGGATTCCACAATTACATGTTTTATTCCCATGCTATTTTATAATGATTTATGTTCCATGATGATC
Organism: Viscum album; assembly: GCA_963277665.1. NCBI lineage: Eukaryota > Viridiplantae > Streptophyta > Magnoliopsida > Santalales > Viscaceae > Viscum > Viscum album. The sequence goes on from OY728144.1 coordinate 202,640,776, forward strand.
TATGCCTTATGTACTTCCATGTTTTATGTCGTTGCTCAAGATTTTGATGTTTAAACATTATGTTCACGTTTTTAAGTTCAAATGTATATGGTATGTTTTATTTCATCCATTCTTACCCATACTGAGCATTTGAGATCACCCTTTTTATGTTTTATTTTCCCCCAGGATTAAAAGAAAGGTTTTAGATAAGGAAACAAAAAGTGGAAGATCTTTATGGGAGATGTTGAAGATCTTTCACCATGATTTGAAGATTACGTACCAAGTTTCCAAAAACACTAAACTATTACAGTCCTTGTGTGTCTGTTTTTCTTATGTATTAAGTATTCTGAAAAATTAATGTATTGTCCATGTACGTCAAGATTTGGTTCTATACAACCCACCTTCCACCTATGGAATACAATGATTTGAGATACTCTTCTTCACACCACAAAACACCTTGAGTAGACATATTCTTCTTGGTTCGTTTTTCATATCATGAGTTGAGCTTCTCATCATCAATTCTTGGTGTACATTGAGTCGAACCATTACTCAACCAACTCATCCATACCCTATCACCTAACTTCTATACAAGGTTCAACTAGAAAGGTCCTCTCTTGCATATGTACAAACACCACCAATTGATAGGCTCCTTATGCCTAATAGTCCTATCTATATGACTATAAACTATAGTATACCCTATATAAAAGATATTGGATGCCTCTTGCACCAAAAGAGGGATTCCTTATGCGCCAAGCATAAGATTTCAATATTTCTCTCTATATGACTATAAATTATAGTATTCCCTATGTGCCAAACATAGGATGCCTCTTGCTCTAAACAAGTGATGCCTTATGCTCCAAGCATAAGATGCCAATAGTTCTCTCTACATGACATCAGGATGTAGTACACCCTATGTTACAAACATCAGATGCCTCTTATAGCAAACAAGAGATTCCTTATGGGAAACCGTAATATTCCAATAGTCATCTCTATAAAACTAAAAACTGTAGCGTGCCCTATCATTCAATAATAGGATACCTCTTCTTCAAAATAAGAGAAGACTTATGTGACAATCATAAGATACCTCATGCCATGATTGCAGTGGCATAATTTCACGGGCATTGGAAACCGTTAGAGCATTCCATCACTTGACCTCATGATTCATGCTTCCAACATTCGGATCATCAACTTATTTCATGTCTGAAGGGACCCCTAACTACCAGGTCTCATGCCACATCAGCTCACCTACCATTCGGGGCCAATGCCTTGGAATACTATGGATGATACATTGAGTCTAGTCTTGTGTTTTGAACATGGTCAATTGTCGACCCTCATATGTTTATCCCCATTTCAGGCTAACGCTATATGGATGTTGTGTTTCGAAAAAAATTCAACAGTTATCCTCCATTATCACACCACCCTCCATGTGTTCTGAATATCAGGAATCTGACTCAAACTTATCATCTCCCTTTGTTCAGACTGATTTCAACACACTTGGCGTTATCCTTCTTGTGCACTTGTGCATAGGTGTTGGCCCCAATTATATTCCTCAACCCAATAGTGAGTTGGGATGCCCTCATGGATAGACATGAGGAAGACATTACATGATGCTTCCATGTGTAATCCCCATTCACTATTTCCACTCCCTAGAAGCACCTGCGCTGCTTCCTTGCAGAAGACCCATCCATCCATTTCCGCTCCTTAGCGGCACCTAGGCAACAGCCTTGTGTAAGCCCCATCCACCATCATCGCTCTGTAGAAAAGCATGGCCATCTTCCATGTGTATGCCCTATTCACCATTTCTGCTCCTTAGAGGCACGTAGGCACGCAAACAACTATTGCTACTTCACATAGCCACGCAAACATGGTCCCTCAATGGATCACTCCACAACACCCCCTCATCATGGAAATGATGGTGCCTTCTCTTCACCAAGGGTTAAAGTGTGTCGGTTATGCAAGTCCTAGGTGTGGGAGTAAACCCGTATCGTTAGAGCTGCATGACATTAAAATACCAAGCACAATCATCCTCATAACACAATGTTAAACTAATGCCTCACCCCTGCATCACCCATGGGGTTCCCCCATTTCAGACATTCTCCACGTCTGCCCGTCTCCATAGGAGTGAGATCTTCCCCACATAGAATGAGATCCTCTTTTTCAGAGCAGCACCTATCTGTGGGGAAGGGCATCCATCTTGGTGTAAGACCAAATAATTTATTATGGGAGGTAGCATCCTTGATCCTCCTCTCTTCATTGGTTCCATGGACCATAGGAGATATGGGTACATGGACTTTCGATATCCCATCCCTCTCCCACTGGGCTTGGTCGCCACCCGGACCTCCATCCTATAGTATGTCCCAATATCCATCTCCCCAGGCTGGTAACCATGCATAAGCCCTTATTTACACTTTGGAATATTAACCACACATAATACAATGTTTCCTCTTTGTGATGATAACCACGCATAAGCCCCTGTTTCCTATTTGGTAAGCTAATCACATGTAAGCCCCATTCAATCTCCCATGAATTCATCATTCACATCATGATCATCAGTTCTTTGCTGCCTCTTGTTTCTCACACTGATCATGAATCATGTTGTCTTAGAATATGCATTATCCATGGATTCTTATTTGGGAAGCCTATATTGTAAGCCCCACACCCGCCAAGCTATGTGGACTTTTATCCTTGTCTCTTCGATAGGTTAGGTAGAAAGCCTCCCTGAGGTTCAAGACCAACACATACTGGTCCCGACCACTTCACATCGGTTCAACAAACCATCTTAAACTATGTAGACTTTGATCCTTACCAAAGCAAGGTACATAAGATGCCTTCCTGAGGATCAATCCCAACACCTACTGGTCTCGATCACTTCATGTTGGTTCACCATCCCCATTCAGGAACTACGTAGACTTTGTTCCTTGGCAAGGCAGGGTATGTAGGAATCATCCATGAGGTTTGAGCCCAACACCTATATTTATCGCCCCCCTTCACGTTGGTTCACTCTCGTCCCGCATGAAGTCAAACAACATCCACCATCCCGAACAATGTGGTCTTTGATCCATTCCGAGGTAGGGAACGTAGGAATCCTCTCTAAGGTTCAAGACCAAGACCCATCCATCTTGAACACTTCAAGTCGGTCCACCCTCATCCCATATAACGTTAAATATTATCCCCCCTTTATATCCCGCAAGATGTTAAACAGTACCCATCCTGAACAACACGGGCTTTGATCCTTGCCAAGGAAGGGTACGTAGGAAGCCTCCCTAAGGTCTAACCGCAATCGATGGTATGCCTTCGTGTTCACCATTAGATGGAAAGCCATCATTATCCAAAATCTGCTGTAATCCATTACATTCCCCAACCAACGGTAAGCCGTTGGATCCCCATTCAGTGATAATCCATTGGAACCCCAGTCAGTGGTAAGCCATTGCACCCAACCAGTGGTAAGCTATTGTAGTCAGCAATTGACGGTAAGTTGTTATAGCCCCATTTTTTGGGACCCACATCTCTAGTCTTCCCATCAAGATTTAGAACATCCCAAGCTACTAACCACGCGTAAGCCCCATTATATTATAGGATCATTTTCTTATGTATACACCCTAATTCTATTCCCCCCATACTGATCTATGTGGACTTTGATTCCCCGCCACGGGGATACGTTCGAGGTCTCCCTAAGGTTCAATCACATCACTCATGTCTCATCATGGCCTCTCCCTCGAGCCTATGTGTTTTGGGAAGTTCATTCCCCACCACGAAGGTTTCACTTCCTCTGGGTCCAATCCATGCATCGATTCTCTTGAGTAGCCTCCTAAGGTATCCCATCACCCCATCGAACTACTTTTAATTTGATTCGCTGCCATAGGGATACGTAGGAGGTCTCCTCGAGGCTTAAGCCCAACATCACCATCGACCTCAAGTCGGCTTCATCTCGCTCTCGATTCACTCTCAATAATGCATATCCATCCTAATCCATACCTAAGACACCACATCCCAGTGAGATTGAACCACCCATGTCGTCATTGTTCATAGTAACAATCAGGCTACTAACCACGCATTAGCCCCATCCTCAGTGTTCCCTCTAGGGGTTTCACCCATATGATCTACTCCAGTTAGTGTTCTGATCAGTCCGATCCATCTATGCTAAATGTTAAACTTGCGGGATACCCATGTTAAACATGGGGAGTTGAGGCAAACTTTATATACATGCGTATGGAATATAATTCCCCTCATTCGATATGGGTTGCCTTGAGCTTCCTCACCCTCGATAAGACCTATCATAAGGGGAAGAAACCCTAACGCTCTAGCATTCTTGTATCCAAACACACCTGTTATGTCCAATGTGACTACTACCCTGACCAATGGTTTCTGCCCGAACATGACCCCTTTGAATGTTCTGGAAAAAGCAACATAATTAACTGGCATCCATGAAGACATGGCACCGGGAAGAGTTTCACGAACAATTTATTATTCTATAAGGGAGACCCGGACTAGGTAACGAGTTTTGAGGAGGAATACACAGAAGGAGAAACCGACATCCTATCATCCCATTTTGATCAGGGAGAAAACTTCCCCAAAAAATTGACGGATGCCTCCAGCCTTTTAAATGTTGGAGTTTGTGGAAACAGTTGTGCATCCTCCGAAACAGATGGATGTGCGCCCCGGTGAAAGTGTCAGAACTAGGTATCATGCAAGGGTTATATTTCATGGTCTTTTTTATGGTGACACATACTAGGTTTTCCCAATTAATTATATCATTATCATATCTAAATTTTTAATAAGAATAAGAAGAATAAGAAGGCTGAGGATCTACGCTATCTGATAATATTTGCAGAAGGATTTTAGACAATTTTATATCCAACCTAGTGAAAATAAGAATTAGAATCTATTGGAGATCCTTCCAATGATTGAGTTTGTATTTGATGTTTTTACAGCTAGGTGATTCTTCTTCCAATGAGGGTTTGTAAATTATTGAAAAAACAATTGGAATCTATTGAATATCTTTATAGAGCCAAAGATGAGGTAAATATTATGCCTACAATAAAGATAAGATTGTTCCAAGTGTCTGTAAAGTAGAAGTATTGCATCATGGGTTTTTAATAGAAGTGAAATTTTTTATATAACATCAACATATAATCTACCAAAAATTGAGTATGCATTCAATACTGATAATGAAGGGACCTACGTGTCCAAAAACTGTGATCCTTTCCACAAGTAGAGAGCCATCAAAGGAAAGATCGAAGGTGTGACCCTTCGGAAGAAGTGGGCTATACCAAAATCTTTTAAGGTGTTGTGCTTGGTAATATAAGTAATCTACTAAAACCTATGTAGGAAGTGAGATTCATAGTGGATGTTAGTGCACCAATACACAATTGGATGTATAATCCTTGTTTGTAGACCATTTAGGATGAACCATGTAGAAATCTGTGTGTCTGTGTGATTTCTTTAATTAATTACTTTATATGAATAATTATTAGATAATGTTGGTTAGGATAATATCAATATAAACATTGAAAAATAAAATAAGTGACCCACTTAATAGATAAGTAAAAATTCAGGGGGGTGGAATATTTTTTAAATAGAGTATCCATACTCCAATTCAAAAAAAAATATGGGCAAACTGTTTTATTCTAAATATTTTTTATTTCTTTTCTCATTTTTAAACATGATATAGTGTTTTATGGATAACAAAATATGTTAATTTAATACGTTATCATATAATTTCCATAAAAATACTTTCTAATAAACAAATCCTCTTATCTCAAAATAATGATGAGATAACAATACACATATTTTACAATGATCTTACTAAGATTGATATATTAAAATAAATTCAATTACATGATTTAGAAAACATTTGATTCATTAGTTAAATTATAAATACAACAACCATCAATAATCACCATAATTTTGAACTTTTATCTATTCAAATCATTTATAAGGTATAAATTTTTTATTAGATACCATTCAGAAACAAAGAAATGATTTTTTAACATTAATACATGATATTTAAGTTTAGTGGAGTTTCTAAAAATTCATCTCGTGTCCTAGAAAATTACTTCATATTTAATCATTGATCCTCCTTTGTTATAACTTTGATAGGTTTAAATGATATTTTTTAGAAATAAATCGAAATAATTTTTAACATTTTAACGACCATTTCTTCATTTAGTTTGAAATTTTACTTTCTTCTACTATCTATGAAAAACCATAACCATGAAGTCACATGATCTGGTTTATATATGATCAAAATTTTATAAATATATTCTAAAACATTATTGAAATTATTCACAATTTTGGAAAACTTCCAACTAAATAAATTATATAACCGTGAGAAGCCTTAAAGAAATCTCATGTCTCACCAAGTCATTAAAATACCCAATCATAATGTGTATATTAGTGGAGACTAAAACCCCATAATTAATTATAAATGTTATACCTTTGAGAAATTGAGTGAACCATTATATTATTCTCAAAATCATCATGTTTTATCTTTTGAACAACATAAACTATTTATTTACTTAGGAAGTTGTTTCTCTAACACAATGTATTTACAGAACAAAATTTCTCAAGTTAACATATTAATGAGTTACATACATTAATATACTCCTTTGTAATGATTAATATGAAATTCATGTTTTATGGTAATAATTTTATTCATCTATTATAAAAGCTTTTATCAAGTGAGTATCATGTTTTTCCTTTATTCCATAAGTACTTTACTAAATGGGCCTCCACTAAATTGCTAACCTCTTTTGTACTCATCATATCCATTAGTGGTCCATGATTTATATATCAATAAAAAATGAGTCTACTATTGTGTTACTATAACCATTTATTTATTTAGGTTGGGTATCATCCCAATCATATCGTATATCAATATTTTATAGTTAATTAGACAACTCTTTGTTTAATCCTCCATATGGATAAACTCAAATCCATTCCTTTGGTATCCTAATCATATTATGATCTCCTGGTTAAGTCCAACCTAAAAAATATAATAATGGGAACCTAATCCTGTGAATCTTACCCTTTACATTATTTCATAATTCAATAGAATCAATAGGCACCCATCCTTAGCATGAACAATCTCAGTTATATGATTAAGCTATTTTAAAGTGTCTCTTTGTATGAAATCAAACTTTTAGTATTTTTAAAGTGTATTTAATCTCACAATATTATCTCATATTATTCCCTATACATGAATTCGTTCTTTTAATGATTTTTTGGAATCATATTACCTTCTACCAAATCCATATGAACAAATCATATTGATGTGACACTCTTTACCCAACTCAAATCTTGTTTTAAAAACCCAAATCCAAATCCAACTATATCCGTACATCTCTATATAAATCTAATTCATATGTTATATGAAACGACTTTATGTTATGTATAAATAATAATTAACATCCTAATTCATGTTCATAACATATTAAAGCCAAGGTAATGGTAGTATAAAAATAAATCAATTATCATAGTTATCATTTGTCTACTTCGATATATGTATGATAACATAGAAGCAACTTGTCTACATAATAATAAATCATACACTTACTAAAAATTTAATTATCATATCTACGAATAAATCAAGGAATAAAATGATTAACTTAAAAATTCATAAAAATTTTAGATAAACATCTATGTAAAAATAATGAATAAAGATATTTATTCACACATTATAATTTATCTATATATTTTGAAAATTAAATAAATTATAATAAATATAATCATTTTATTTTTATCCCTAACTTGCGCTGTTTCAGATTATTCATTCTATTTCATTTCACTTTAAATATATGAAATTAGATGAAATATAAAAAATTTATATTTCTATTCTATGATGAAAAACATTTATATAATCCAAATATCATATATTTAACAGTATTTAAATATTTACTAAATAAATCATCAAAACATATTTTGATGTGGTTTAAGTAATTTATCAAATGGTGCACTATTAATTTTAACAACTCAAATCAATTAATTTTGAATGATTTTCTACTTTAAATACAAACACTTATATTTTTTCCTTAATTTATAATTTACAAAATATTCATAAATTAGTCATATAATTTTTATATAAAAACATTATTTTAAATTTTAACGAATTATTATTAATTATAAAAAGTTTTTTAAATATTATTTTTTAATATTAAGGATATTAATTTTATAAATGATTCATAAAATTTAATTAATTAATTATAAAAAAATTAAAAATAATTAATTTATACGAACCCTTATTAATTAATTAATATCCCAAAATAACTGTTTTTAAGATTTATTAATGTTTTATAAATCATTAGAATTCAATTCATAATTTAATATTAGGAAAAAAATTTGTATCCAACATTTGTATGATTAAAATTGTTTATTTCTATACAAGGCCATTGCCACAAAAAATTAATATTATGTGAGATGATCTATGATATAGTTCAAGAATGATTAACTCAATGTGTTATGTGACAATAAATCAAGACCTATATAAGAATAAACAAACTTCTATGTAGGAATAAAATTGATTTTGATGAACTTATGTTAGTTTAACCCCCATTGAGAGGTCTGTATATAAATAAACAGATACTTTCTTAAGTATGATTAAATCATGCACTAAATAGGATTAATATACTGTCTAATGGTTACATAAGAATAATACCAAGAGGATTGGAAATTCTAATCTATTTTAATGTATTGGACTAATGTGAAAACATGGACCTCATTAGATTAAATTGGTTCTCATATATTATTAATCATTAATAGAGCAGGTCTTTTCACTATTAAGTCAAATAAGATTAAAATTTCATCCATGTTATATTAATCAATAACGTTACGATTTGTGTAATGTGAGTGAGGTGGTTCCTGTTGTGGCTAATTATAGGTGCACGTGTAGCATTAAAATTAGTTCCTATTGTAGCCAATCATTTCTAATGAAACACATCCTTTTATAAATAACGATACAGTGCTCTGTTTTCTACAGTAGAATACTGTTTCTTCATTTTAATCATGATTTTAGGGATCAAAATTTTTAGTCTCTGAGATATCAATTTTTGGTTTAAAAAATTTTTAAAACACCTATATAATGTAGTGGAAATGAATGAAACCCAATAACTAGGATTGAGATGTGTGTAAACATGAAACAATGGAACTATATAATTAAGGAAATTTTATATGTGTAACTTTAATTAATTAATGTTGTTTCTTCTATATTCATCCTTACTTGATAAATATCACCAAGAGGAAGCCATACAATATCCCTCCTTCATGGTGTATCAATGGGTTATTTTTTAATTGATTGACACATAGATTAGGGTCTCCTAAAACCACGACATGCTAGTTCCTCATATGAAAAAGGGTAAAGAAGCATAGAGATTCAGGATCGTGGGAGTATTTTACAAGTGCTGTAACATGAATTTCTCACACCATAAAATATGAATAACGTCCATTATATATCCTTTGGGAATCTCCTAATAATTCTATGAAATAATTCGTAGTTAAAAAATGTACGAGGCATCTATGAAATTATAATATCAATTTGACATGTATTCAACATATAAATGCAACTTTATCTAACCTATTACAAGTATTAATTAAAGATAAATGTATAATGATAACATGTATTAATGGAATGATATCATATAATAGCTTTTATGATTTTATAAACACCAAGTCTAATAAAATGTCAATGTTTCAAAAAATTCATATCATACAACTTACACCAATGATACAATATTATATGGTCCAATACACATCAAATACTCCTGGTATTTATGGTATATTTCTTTCAATATTTGTACTCCTTTAAAATTTCCAATGTTGTGATATTAATAAACATTATTATCTAGTTAAAAATATTTCAAATTTCGTCATCATTATCATCGTCGAACATTTTGATTCAAACAATACATTGTGATTATCATGGTAAAAAATGTATGTATTTACATTATTTTTATACCAGAAAACCCTAAACACTTGTAGGATATTAAATTATATTCAAAATGAATTTAAAATATAAGAATATTTTAATTTTTAACATTTAGACTTCCAAATGTCTAAAAATACTCCCACAAGACTCTTGAAAAATATATTCTTTCCAGAATATTATGCTAAGATACAAAAACAAATTTTTGTTCTGGGTAAACAATTATTTAATGTAATGGTAATATATATGAAAACTAAACTATTAAATACCATATAAAATATTTTATTCTATATATTTGGATAAATATTATGAAAGAACTACTTTTATTCATTAAAATATAACGCTGATGGGTGGTTAAATATTTATTCCTCATATTTGAAAAAATATATAAGAAAAAAAAATTCATCTTAGAAAAACTTATCTATACTTTAATACATTTCTTGATTATTATAGATCTTAATGAATAAAAAAACATGTTTATTATCTCATTTTATTCATAAATAAATTATGTGAAAAATTGAATATCTTATCACATAAGATAAATGAGATAACTATACATAACCTTTATTCAGATCAACATGAGCTTGAAGTATTCCATTACATTCCATATATCCATAATAGTAGATTTTAATAAAATATTTTATTTAAAACTATATCATATTCGAATTATTACCTTATTTTTGATCTTATGTATACTTATTTCATTTTTAAAATATACATTTGGTATTATATAACCTTACAAAATTGACGAATTAATTCAAAAATATCAACACATGATGTGGACTCTCCATAAATTATCTCAAACCCCATCAGGTGTCTTTGATAATACCATCCTATATAAATATTTCCCGTCCTTACTAATACTTAGATCTCAACAATGTTGACAAAATTCTCAATGAAAACTTACTAGTATTTCTGATAGACCATTCTTCCTTCAGTTTGAATATTTACCCATTTGTACTATTAACACAACACCAGATCCTAAACATACCATATCTTTGTCATTCAACGAGAACACCTTAAGAGTATTGGGTAAAAATATTAATTAATCCATATTCTTGAAACCGTTCTAACAATAATTACAAAATAAATTTCTTTGATAAATTAAACCCAAAGGAAACCTTCATTCTATTAGATTCATTAATATACCCAATCATATTGAGTATATAAGAAGAGAATAATGTTATTTCATTCATAAATAATTCAAATATTTTATTTAAAACCTTAATTTAATTCATTTGTGTTACTTCTAAGCATTAAGATCCACGTTTTGAACATAATTAAATTTTTTTCACTTAGGAAGTTATTTTCCTTACACATAATGGTTTTATTCTTACTAATACCTATTATGTTTCTCAAATAATATTTAAATTTTCATCCATTAATCATAGATTTCTCAAGTATGTGTCCCTAAGTCGTGTTTACTGATGATTTATTCATTCTATCTATAATAAAATCTGTTTTCAGATAGATATCATGGTTTACATTCTTTTAATGTGGAATTTTATTAAATATTCTCCGACTAAAAATATAACCCATTTTAAATCCATCATATACATTTGTGGAAAATGATCAATATTTCACTAAGATTATTTCACAATATCATTTATACCATTACTAAACTACATTTATATATAATCATTTCAATCATATAAAATATGAATCATAGATATTTGAGTAGATTACTCTTTATCCTAATCTTGTATATGCTCTGATGTCTTAATCCTATTAGGGTTTTATATTTAAGTGAACTAAAATATCACACAACTTTTTGACACATAATCCTTTTAGGGACATGCATAACTAGTTTTCCATATATAAGATAATCCATGGGAACACATATTTAGTATAACATCCCAGTTGGATGATTGGGGTCTTAAAATGTGTTATCTTTTTATTCAATCTTATGCTTAGTATTTTAAATGGATTAAATGTGACTCCATATTAACTCATGTATTCCACTTAAATGAATTCATGCTTCTAATGATTTAGTTTATAATACCGATTCTATTCACCAAATCAATATATTCAAAACATAATGATATGTAACTATTTGCATGACTCATACCTTGTTCTGTTAACACAAATTAAAATCAAAAAAAATATTTAGAAATATCCAAATGTATCCCATCTATATGGTAAGTGGAGCTCTTTCATATAATGGCTTAGAATCATAGGAACTCAAAAATCCCCACAAGAGTAAACATGGGGAAATAGGTAAGAAACTCCCAATTTTCAAGATAGACCCTAAATTCATATACTAGTGAGGAGTCTTATCTAATGTACCTCTAAACATGGTTATTTAATCAAGATATACTTTAATCCGATCACAAGTATAACACATAATATAGGTAATTTATAATCAACATTTTAATTCAATCTTATAGCGTAACACCCCGACCCCAGTTACCCAGAGTCGTTGCATTATTACATAACAATGGCATGATCACAGGGGATCAAATCCCAAAAGAACGATCATTTTAGTATCCTTTGAAGTATGAAATACATACAGAAGTTTTAAATTACATTATAAAATGAAAAAAAACAACATTGTCCCCTTTAAACACATTCATATTCCATAGACTATCCCTGCAGGTCAATCATAATATACTTCTTCGCATCCTGAGAAAAATAAAACATAGAAAGGGGTGGGATCAGAAGCTCAGTAAGGATAACAATATAGAGGGAACTTTCATAAATAATCATAATCATTCAAGGAAATGTATAAGACTAAAACACAAGCCTTTTAAATGTAAACATCATTAAAATTTGGCAAACATAAATCAAATAATGTCATTTACATATTCACATGATTATTCTATAAGTCGAATAATCACATGTAATATCAATATCCAATTTCATAATGATTGAATGCATAATGCCAAGCTTCATAACCACAGTCAAGGCCTTGTTCCAAGTCTAAAAATATGATTTTGTCAAGGCCTTATTTCAATACACTAGTTTGTCTAATGAAACCTACCGATGCATCAAGAAGCTATAGCAGGCTCCACGTGTCACTTATTAAGTCCAATACCTTCCTTATATGAAAAGGTTGAAACATAACATAAACAATCGTATTAAAACTATCATAAGATATGTTAATACTTTAACCATAAAACATGAATGGTATAAATATAACACATCCACAGTCAAACATATCACCAAACCTTCAATACAATATGGAAGACTGTTTCATAATAAATCAAATTTAAACAAGTGTAAAATCCATCAAAGGATATTGACATAAATGAAATGAAAACTATTTGAGAGAATATCTCTTTCAATTTGGAAATCATTTAAAATTCACGTAATTTTAAAAGAGAACATTTATTTTGAAAATATTCTTATAAGTTTTTAAGGGAAGCATCTAAGGTTTTATAATGGTAAAAAATAGCTTCACCCACTGTATAAGTTAAAAAACAATCTTACCTTAATGTGTCAAAAAGGTCAAAAAATATCCCTTTTTGGAAAACGATTGAAAGATTCCATTAAAAACATTTTATAAAAATCCAAATGAGAGTATAAATGAATTTAACCCATATTATAGGAAATAGTAAAAAAAATTAAATACATTTTTAAGAAACACAGATGGGGATGATAAAGAATTCCTGGTAGATACTCACGTATAATCAACCTCAGATAATGAAGATATTGTAGAATTAACCCTTACCTTGTACTTTTTCATTGTCGAGGGTATGTTAACCTCCTATATAACACTTAAATAATTTTTATTAATTTATATAAGAACCACATATATAAAAATGATATCATATATGTTCTTCTAATATTTCTTTGTTAATAGTATATCAGTAGTATCATTATTTTGGGTGTTAACTGATTTGATTTCCTTTATATTCTTGGTTAGGTAATCCATGTTTTTTATGGATAGGATGTATTTGATTCATATCTAGAATGATATTAAGTTCTTAAAAATTATTTTTAATTATAAAATGAAAAATATTCTTGAATGATTGCGATGGGGAATGAATCTAATTGTGTTTGCGGAGACAGTAATCCGTACGTACGCACGAGCGACAATATCATTATATTTATGGTGAAATTGTATGTAATTGGATGGTATATCATATATACATAATAACTAACATGTTATATTTATTATTTATATCAGTTATAATCATTATTATACCCATCCAAAAAATGAAGTGTTTGAATAACAAACTATACCACGACGTGAATAGAAGGAGTTCCCAATGCTTGATCCTTCGCTGGAGCCGCTGCCTTTGGGCACCCATCAATGAAACCCGTATACCACTGATCAGATTAGCAACCAAGATTATTGATCCTATACAGATGTTGTCGCGGGCAACATTTCACCAACTGAATTAAGGAACTCTACACGCGTTGATCCCAGGCATTTTCACCAGAGAGGTCTATTAGCAATTTATTTCTCAACAGATGAGGTGTATACTCTATCATCAGATATTCAGTTTTATTTGGTTGTTAAATTATTTAATCATAGACCATCACATGTCTTCCTGTGTAAGAACTTGAAAAGTATATGATTTTTTATTTCGTGCATTGGTCTTCTGAACTCGTCGCATGTACTGTTTCGATTCACCTCGAAGGATGATTTTTATCGATTGTGGACTCAGGTTTTTTGGTCTTCTGGGGGTTTCAAAATGAAGGTATTTAAATGGTCTCTAGATTTTCACATGGATTTTGAGCCCCCCATTGTTCCTCTCTAGCTAGGCTTCCTGAATCCCACCCTGCACCTATACAAACAAAACTCATTATTTTCTATAGTAGTACTTTTTGGCCAACCCATTAAGTTAGATTCTTCTACCCTTAATCTTAATCACCCCTCTATTTCTAGAATTTGCACTAAAATCGATATATCTAAACCACTCCCTTCCTGATTCTGGATACAAAATGGAGACAATGGGTTCATTCAAGATGTTTTCTTTTAGAATGTTCCAACATTCTGCAAGAAATGCTCATGCATTGGTCACTCCATAAATGAATTTGAGAACACTTATTATGATCCTCAATCTTCTGCTTGCTCCAAACCTATTTGGGTAAAAAAAATAACCCTCCCAACCCCTATTAATACATGTATTCTAAATACTAATGAAACCACTATAGTTAACCCTCCCTATGACACCGTGACCTTCCATACTACTAGGGATGAAATTTAGGACACCTCCAATGTCGAATCACCCATTCTTGAGGTATTTAATTCTATGAAAAATGAGGAAGAAGTTGGTCAAGCGGATCAAGAAGTTTCATTTGAGCTTGAAAAATCTTGCCAATTAGAGAATGACTACCTTAAAGAGAGTTCTAGAAAGGGTAAAAAATCTATAATTGGATCTGATGGCATCATCATGCCAAGTGCTAGAAACATCTGGAAGTGTAGGGACTCCACTAAAGTTAAAAGGACAGTAATCACACATTCACTGGATTCTAACTTAAAGGTACATAACACACTTCCCCCACAACCACTAACTAATGATAAAGTAATTGCCTCCTCAGATGTTGTAGCTTCCTCTTCTGATTCTGACTCTGAATAATCATCTTGTGAGAATGGTGACCCTGCATATAGGCACACTTGTCAATTACCAGAAGATCCTAAGATCCCAAATGAGCTTGACTCATGGATTGAAGAGAAAGACATCATTGATTTTGGTCAGTATAAGAATATAGAGATGTCAGCAGATACATATATTGATCTCTGAAAAAGGATTTTCATCAAAGTGATTGATGAATTTAAAAATTACCCAACCCGTAATTTTTACGACATCACATGGCAGTAATTTTTCATGAGGTTTCAATATTTTTCCAGCTGGTCTATCCTGCAGATGGTTATAGTCTTCCACTGCTCCCTTCTTATAATTGCACTGGAAGATGCATTCATGCGACCTCCTTGTGATGGTGTTTCAGATGCCTGTTTGATATGCATCTTGAAGTGCCGAGGGATGGAAATTTTGAATATGGTTGCATGGATTTTTCACGGATTGAGAAAATGGGATTATAGTGAAGATACTGCGAGTGACCGAATGCGAAAGAAATGATGACTTTACAATTTGAGGTGATGATTAATATTTTTTGGCCCTGTTAAATTTTTTCATGTCAAATTAATTTATTTTTTTGTTGGTGGAAGCTCATTTCACCTCGTGAAAACAATGTTCTCCTTTTTTTTGTTTTAATAAATTCTTGAGGAGTGTGGGCTGTTTTCCCATCTTACGCTTCAATCTGTTTAAAAAAATCTACACCACGACGTGGAGACAGTAAGTCGTACGTACTAATGTATGGTGACATGTCATTAATAGGATGGATAGAATAACGAATATAGTTGTACCATATTTATAATATCATCACAATATTTATAAGGTATTGGGGTTATTATTTTGGTATGGAAGCAAAAATGAAAGAGTAAGTGGAAGAAGAAAAGAACGTTGAAAAAGGTGGTGAAATTATTACATCTTCTTCAGGTGTTTCCTTTTGAGTTGATCTAAAGGGCTCTATAGGATGGATTTCTGATCAAAGTAAGGACACTATATCTAAGTTATGGTAGTTGGGAGGATATTTTGGTAGGTTTTGGCCGAGCCAAATGACTTTGGATGTGTGGTTTTAAGAGAAGGGCAAGTACCCTTTTATAAGAGATGTGAGGGTCACTTTATGAAAATCTTGAAATATTTTCCTATTATACAATCATATTGGATTTATAACGGATCTAAAATGATTTATTTCTAGGATAAGGTGGGTATTGGTCGATAACATCTCATCCAATAGGCTTTAGATAGGTTTAGGTCACCATACTAACCTTATCGTTTAGATTTAACTCCTAGTTAAATGGTTTATCTTTTAACATGTATTCTTGTATTATTATATTATATGGTTAATAATATTACTATAAAATGCATGTAGAACCCCAAGTGGTTCATTAATGATATATATATTATTATATAATTACTTTGGCCTAACCTTATATTTTTAGGACTATTATATCATTTAATAATATAGTATTTGTTTTAAAAAAAAATTTATGTCAATTTTGACACTATTTAGTAATTGATTTTTGTGGAAGTCATAACAACATGATTACTTTGAAAAAAAAATTATTTAATCAACCCTTACATGTCATATTATCCTAGAAAATTAGTGGAATTTTTTGAGTGCTCAATTTACATTTATTTGGATATTTATAATATCAATTATTTTAATCATTTGTTAATAATGTAATTACTCCATCATAATTGTATCATAAATAAATTTAATTATTTAATGTAGGAAAGTGATAAATAAAATACCACTAGTATGGAAATCTTTTTATCTTTCTAGTGAGTCTTTATAGTTGAATTTATCTTTTGTATAACCCTATATTAAAAATGGTTTAGTTATTAAACTTTGAATTTAACACTTTTAACTCTTCTTCAAATAAAATAATAATAAATGTCCTAATCTATTACAAGTGGACCAAAAGGATAATATTATATTTCTAAGGTTGATTTTTGTTGAAATAGACTTATCAAATAGAATTATTCCAAGTGTTAGGGTAATAATATTACCATTTTTATCTTTAATTACCTTATTTACTTTTAATTATGGTAAATAAAAGTCAAAAGTAACTATTCAACAAAAATTATTTTCATATTTTTCAACCAAATATTACTTAATAATATCCACCATGTCTCTTGGATTTTTGAAATTCAATTTACAGAAGTGGTAAAATTACGTTTTATGCAAATTTGCTAACGTGCCTAGAAGGTGGGTAAAAGTGGTAAAAAGGTCAGTAAAATTTTATGTATCTAATATTATTATAAAATTACTCTGATGAATTACATTGAACATATTGAGGTATTATGTATCTATTTTTACATAAATAAATTTAAATAAAATAACTAATTATTGAAAAAACAAGTCGGTTTTAAACAAAAACGCAGTGTTTTTTTACTATTCATAAAAAATGAATGTTTTCAGAAAAATACCAAAAAATTCACCCTAAGCTAATTTTGATATTCCGAATCAATAAATCAAGTCCATTTTGAAAAATTAAATTTATAAACTTTCATTAAGTGGGTAATGCTATTCATAACGTCTAGTTTGGTTGGTCGTGGTGTGTTAAAACTCCATGTTATGTACAATGCAAGCTGTTGTATTATTCAAAGGGAAATGTAGCATGGAATCTTGGGGTGTTACATTCTCCCCTACTTCAAATAATTTATTCCTCAAAATTTCTCGAATATTACTACATAAAAATAGTCGGGTGGTTCTTCATCATAAGTCCCTCGGGTTACCACGTTGCCTCTTCCATCTTATGATTTCTCCGCAGAACATTCCCCAGACGAGTCTTTATGTTTCTTAACACTTGTTCTCTGGTATCAAGAATTCTGATAGGCTCTTCACAATAAGATAGGTCAGGTTTGAGTTCTATTTCTTTATATGTGTGAAAATGCATCGGGATAGGCATGTATTTTCTCAATAGTGATAGGTGGAACACATCATGAACTTTGGAGAGACTTGGCGGCATTACCAAATGATAAGCTACAACTCCAATTCATTCTATAATTTTGAAAGGTCTGATGTACCTGAGACATAATTTACCCTTCTTACTGAAACTTATAACACCCTTCTATGGTGATACATTCAAGAACACATGAACTCCTACTTGAAATTACAAATACTTCATTTGGTTATCAGCATAGCTCTTTTTCCTTCTTTGAGCTGCTTTGATGTGGGTTTGGATAATCTTCACCTTTTCCATTGATTCCTTAACAGGTTCTTGGCCTACGAGTTTTCTTTCACCAACATCATCACAAAAAGTTGGTGGGTGACATCTCTTTTTATATAAAGCTTTATATGGTGTCATTTGAATACTTGAAGGGAACCTATTGTTATAGGAAAATTATACCAGAGGTAAATACTGATCACATATACCTTGAATATCAAGTGATCAAGATCGAAATAAGTCTTATAAGGTTTTAATAGCCCGTTCTGATTGTCCATCAGTTTGAGAGTGGTAGGCAGAGCTCAAGCGAAGTTCAGTATCCATGGTCTATAGAAGACATTTCAAGAATCTTGATATAAAATACTGATCACAAATAGAAACAATCGATAGGGGTCCTCCATGAATTCTTACAACTTCATTAATATATAGTCTTTCTAGATGTTAAAGTGGTAAATATTATCTTATAGCAAGAAAATGTGCTGACATGGTAAAACGATCAACAATGACCAATATTTCATCATTCCTTCTAGGAGTCTTTCGTAGTCCCATGAAATTTTTCATCGTAATATCATCCCATTTCCACTCAGGTATGGTAAGAGCTTGCATGACTCCCCTAGTATGTTGTCTTATAGCTTTCACTTGTTGACAAACCTTAAATATTGACACATAATCAGAAATTTCTCCCTTCGTGTTGTCCCACCAAAAATGTTCCTTCAAATATGTATACATATTTGTGATAAAAAGGTGTATAGAGAAATTAGAGCTATGAGCATCATCTAACAATTATCTTTTTAGATTAGGTGTGTTAGGAACAGGAATTCTCTTCCAAAATTTCAAAATTCTATCTTTATATACAAATTTAATCAATCTCTCATCATTCACAACTTTAATTTTCTTCTGAAAATTCACATCATCAATCTGAGAACTTTTTATCCTTTCTAGTAAATATGTTTTAGCAACCATTTTTAAAAGTATTGATGTTTCACTTTCAATGATTGTTCCCATATCCATCTTTAATAGATCCATGAACACAAGATCCCTTTCAACTCTCATCTTGTTCAAAACTCCATGATCCTCTTTGCTCAAAACATCTTCCACCTTATTTTCCTTCCCCAGGAAGTAGTGTATAGTTCAAACAAAATCCTTGATCAGTTCAAGCCATAATCTTTGCATCTTTTTGAGTTATTTTTGTGAGAAAATATACTTCAAAATCTTGTGATCAGTATAAATCTATCATTTTCTCCATATAGATATTTTCTCTATATCATCAAAGCAATGATTACAACTGTTAACTCAAGATCATGAGTGGGGTAGTTTTGTCCATGAATTTTTAGCTGTCGTGATTCATAGGCAATAACTCTATCATTTTGCATAAGAACAAAACCATGTCCATTCTTTGAAGCATCACTATAAATAACAAACCCATATTTCCCCGATGGTAGAGTCAAGATAGGATCATTGACTAATATTCTCTTAAATTCATTAATACATTCTTCACACACTTTTATCAAAACAAATTTAACCCATTTATGTGTGAGCATGGTTAACTGTTTTTCCATTCGGGAAAAATTATTGAAGAATCTCCGGTAATAACCTTCTAAATCAATAAAACTGCGTACCTCAATTATACTCCTTGGTGAAGGACATTCATGGATTTCCTTGGTCATTGATTGATCAATAGAGATTCCATCCTTAGAGACAATATGACCATGAAAATAAATCACCTGATGCCGTAAATCACACTTGCTAAACATCCCATATAATTCATTTATTCTAAGAGTCTTTAGAAAAATGCACAAGTGATTTTTATGATATTCATAGCTTCTGGAGTATACCAAGATATCCTCAATAAATACCACTAAAAAGTTATCAACATATTCCTTGAAAACCCTATTCATTAGAACAATGAAAATATAGGGTGCATTAGTCAGTCCAAAAGGAATTACTGTAAACTAGAAATGCTCGTACCTAGTTCAAAATGTTGTTTTTGAAATGTATTCCTTCTTCACACACAACTGATGATATCCAGATCAACGGTCAATCCATGAAAAATATTGATCTCATGAAAGTTGATCAAATAAATCATCAATGCGAGGTAGGGGATACTTGTTTTTTATTTTCATAGCATTGATCTCCATGTAGTCCATGAAAAACCACATAGATACGTCTTTTTTCTTTACTAAAAGAATAGGGGATCCACATAGAAAAACACTAGGGTGAATAAATCCATTATTACTCAATTCCTATAGTTTTTTTATTTAGTTCCAATAATTATAAAGTGGCTATTCTATAAGGGGTTTTGTATATGGGCCTTGAACAAGGAATTAAATCAATGGAAAACTCAATTTCTTGTTTTGGAGGCTGTCTAGGTAAATACTCTAGAAACACATCATCACATTCTTGCACAATAAGTACATAATCTATTTGAACATTATTTTCCTCATCCATAGTTATTTCATTATATTCTTCCCCAATAATTGAATTTAGTAGAGCTATTAGTAGTGGATATATATAAGAATCAGGTGGTGACGTTTCTTCTCTAAAGATAAGGTACTCCTTATCATTATTAAAAATTTTATCCTAATTCTACTTATAATAAATTTTTGCATCATGGTCCGAAATCCAATCCATTGTGAGGATTATATCAAATTAAATCAGGTGTATGACGCTGAAATCATCAGATATTGCACAATTATATACCCTAATGGGAACTGATTCACAAAACATTATTGCAATGATACTACCCTTATGATTTTTGACTGAAAACTCCCTTGTTAAATCAAATTGGAATTATTTAATATTCTTTGAAAACGGATGAGATATGAACCAATTTGATGATCCAAATTCAAATAAAGCATTGGCTAGGATTGAGGAAACCATTAACTTAAATTACACCATGTCTTTCGGAGATTCAACCTCAATAGTAGTGATCGCATAATCTTGGTCTTTCTCCCTTGGCCTTTTCTGAGGAAAATTTCCTTGGTGCTTACGACATTCGTTTGCATAATGACCCTTTTCTCCACAATAGTATCATTCAACATGGACAACCTCTTTCTTTGCCTTGAAATCACGAGCTTGTTGGCCTTTTTCAACACAATTGCAACAGAATAACATTCCCTTCAGGCAAGTACCGAGGTGTTTCTTCCAACATTTACCATAGGATGGATATTTAATTATTCCCTTTTTCCTTATTTCCATTCCTAGACTATTCAGCAGTTTTCATCTTCTCATTATTTGCTTTAGAGTCGTAAGACTTAGAGAATTCCTTTTCTGTCTTGATAGCACATGAGACAATATCATAATATGATGAGAAGGATTGTGAGACTAATTATCTATGGAGAAATGGTTTTAACCCATCGAAGAATCAATCAATATTACTCCTTGGGTTATGTATATAATATATTGCATGACTTTCTTACCTTGTAACGTTAGCCTCATACTTTGAAACGTTTTCAACATCCTTTTTCCTGAGACATAGAAATTTCATTTCCATATCCAATCAATGGTCAAGAGGAAAGTATTTTTCTAATAATGATCTTTAAACTCCTTACAATCCATACTTTATACATATTTATGCTCCTTTGTGTTTTGAATTAATGTCAACCATTGATCTACATCTCCATTGAGGCGATAAACTGCCATGACTACTTTTTCTATTTTTCTACTCCCCAAAAAATGAAATTTTTTCTCAAAGGAACATATCCATTGCTCAGCTACAAGTGGATTTGTTGTCACATTGAATGTTGGTGGTTGTTTCCTTATGAAGCAGTCAATCATTGATCCTCTGCATTGTGGATCAGGGTGCTCCATACGGGTAAGGTTATTTTTCATAACCTGAGTGAGTTGTCCCAGTATGGTGATAAGATGATCAACACTAGTTGAGTCACCAACTTCACTAAAATAATCTTGAGTAGGAGGTAAATCCCTACATGGATTACGTGCATTGATATAGTTTCCATTCCTTCAACTAGGCACCATTTCTAAACAATGGCATACACTAGATTAGTTTATGAATGGAAATACATAATTCCAAACTTTTAAAACACATAACATAAATTGAAATATTTTTGGATATATTCAATAATCATAAAAATGTTTTCTTTGAGGATTTATATACTCATAAATCCTTCATAACGGTTTGTAAAGAAAATTTGAATTATCCTAATCATATCCCCTAAGAGTGTCATAACGAAGAGTGCAGAAAGACCTGTGGTCATGTACCAGGATACCCCAAGTCAATCCCAAAACTCCTCGTAGGAGTTTTCACTCCTAGGTAAATCTGTGCCAGAGCCGCCTCTACCTGATCGTACTCAAACATGGATGTATTTCATGTAAAACTCACAAAATCTCTACATTACCAAAATTTTAGGAAGTTCTTCTATACTAATCCGCAAAGTGTATCTTAGAGTAATGTTCTCTAATTAGAGTTTTTCCAAATTTAGCTTCCAAGGGTTGTACTAAACATCCTATGATACCAACTACAATGCCCCGAACCCAGTTACCTAGATTTATTGTATTATTACATAACATGTTCATCATCACAATGGATCAAATCCCGAGAGACCGATCTGTTTAGTAGCTATGGAAGTACTAGATACATACATAAGTTTTACATTACATTATAAAATGAAAAACAAAATCAACATTGTATAATTTGAACACATTCATATTTATTAGAAAATCCCTGATGGTCAGTTATTATATAATTCTTTGAATATGGGGAAAAAGAAAACACAGAAAGGGGGGAGCTCAAATGCTCAGTAAGGATAACAATATTGCGGAAACTTTCATAAATAAGCATAAACATTTAAGGAAATGTATAAGACTAAAACATAAGCCTTTTAAACTTAAACTTCAGCATAATATGGTAAAGATAAATAAAATAATTCCATTTACTTATTCACATGGATATTATACTAGTCGAATAATCACATGCAATATCAATATCCAATTTCATAATGATGAAATGCATAATTCCGGACTTCATAACCATATTGTCAAGGACTCGTGCCCAGAATAAAAATAATATTTTTTTCAGGGCCTTGTTCCAAGAAACTGGTTTGTCTCATGAGACCTACCTATGCATCGAGGAGCAATAAAAGGCTCCACCTTTCACTTACTAGGTCCAATTCATACCTTATATGAAAATGTTGAATCATAACATAAAAATTCGTATTAAAACTATAATACAAAATGATAATACTTTAACCATAAACCATGAAGGTTATAAAAATAAAAAACCCATATTCAAATATATAACAAAACCTTCAATACAATATAAAAGATTGTATCAGAATAAATAAACTTCAAACAAGTGTAAAATCCATCAAAGGATGTTGACATAGATAAAATCAAAACCATTTGAGAGGAATATCTCTTTCTATTTTAAAATAATTTAAATTTCATGTAATTATAAAAGAAAACATTTATTTTGAAAATATTCTTATAAGCTTTTAATGGAAGATTTGAAGGTGTTATAATGGTGTAAAATAGCCGCACTCGCCATATAATTTAAAAAAACATTCTTACCTTAATTTGTTGAAAAGGTCACAAGGTACCTTGTACGGAAAATGATGGAAAGATTGCCTTAAAAATATTTTATAAAATTTGAAACGAGGGTATAAATGACTTTAAACCATATTCTAGAAAATATTAAATGTGTTTTGAAATACATTTTTATGAAACACGGATATGGATGACAAAGAGGTCCTAGTAGATACACATGTATAAACAACATCAGATAATGAAGAGATTGTATAATTAACCCTTACATTGTACTTTTCCTTGGTTGAGGGTACATAAACCTCATTTATAAAATTTAAATCATAGTCATTAATTTATACATGAACCACATACAAAAACATTATATCATATATGTTCTTCTAATATTTCTTTGTTAATAATATTTTGGTAGTATCATTGTTTCAGGTGTTAACTTATTAAGTTTTCTTTATATTATTGGTTACATAAGCCATGTTTTTTATGTATAAGATGTATTTAATTCATATCAATAATTATATTAAGTTCTTAAACATTATTTTTAATCTTAAAATTAAAATTATTCTTGAATGATTACGATGGAGACTGAATATTATTGCGTTCGTGGAGACGGTAATCCGTACATACACACGAGCGACAATATCATTATATTGATGGTGAAATCAGAAGTAATTGGAGGGTATATCATATATAAATAATAATAACATGTTATATTTATTATTTACATCAGTTATACTCATTATCATACTCATCCAAATAATTAAGTGTTTGAATAACAAACTACTCCACGACGTGGAGACGGTAAGTCGTATGTATACACGTATGGTGACATGTCATTCATAGGATGGATAGAATAATGAATATGGTTGTATGATATTTATAATGACATTATAGTATGTATAAGGTACTGGAGTTATTATTTTGGTATGGAAACCATAAATAAAGAGGAAGTGGAAGAAGAAAAGAACTTTGAAAAAAGGTGGTGAAATTATTACATCTTCTTCGGGTAATTCCTTTTGAGTGGATAAAAAGGCCTCCTTAGGATGGATTTATGATAAAAGTAAGGCCACTAGGTATAATTGAGGTTAGTTGAGAGGATATTAGGGTAGGGTTTGTCCAAGCCAAATGTCTTTGGAGGTGTGATTTTGAGAGAAGGGGAGGTACCCTTTTATAAGAGAGGTGAGGGTCACTTTAGGAAAAGCTTGAAATATTATTTTATTATACGATAATATTCAGTTTATAATTCTCCAACATGATTTATTTAGAGGATAAGGTGGGGAGGATTCTAAAAACTCTTAAATAATGGGTTTTAGATAGGTTTTGGTCACCATATTAACCTTACCTTCTAGATTTAACTCTAAGTTAAATAGTTTAACATTTACCATTAATTCTTGTATTATTATATTATATGGTTATTAATCATACAATAAAACTCCAAGAGAACCCCAAGTGGTTAAGTAAGGATATATATATTATTATATAAGTTCTTTGGCCAAACCATATATATTTAAGACTATTATATCATTTAATAATACAATATATTTTTTAAAACACATTTATTTTAATTTGGACACTATTTAGTAATTCATTTTTGTGGAAGTCATAACAGCATGCTTACTTAAAAAAATATTTATTTAATAAACCCTAACATGTCATTTTAACATATAAAATTAGTTTAATTCATCATAAATTTCAATATACATTTATTTGGATATTTATAATATCAATTATGTTAATATTTCATTAATAAGGTGATTACTACATCATCATTGTATCATAAATACATTTAATTATTTATTGTATAAAAATTATAAATAAAATACAATTTTTTAGGAAATATTTTTATCTTTCTGATGAATCTTTATAGTCGAATTTATCTTATGTATAACCCTATATTAAAAAAATTTAGTTATTAAACATTGAATTTAACACTTTCAACTCTTCTTGAAATAAAATAATAATAAATGTTCTAATAAAATATAAATGGACCAAAAGGATCATATTTTATTCATAAGGTTTATTTTGGTCAAAATACACTTATAAAATTGAATTACGACAAGTTTTAGTGAAATAATAATATCATTATTACATTAAATTACCCTATTTACTTTTAACCGTGGTAAACAAAGTCAAAAGTAACTATTCACCAAAAATTATTTTCATCTTATTAAAACTCATTTTACTTACCGATGTCAACCGTGTCTCTCAGATTTTTGAAATTCAATTCACAGATGTGGTAAAATTATGTTTTATGCAAATTTGCAAATTTGCCTATAAGGTGGGTAAAAGATGGTAAAAAGTTCAATAAAGTTTTATATATCTAATATTACTATAATTTGACTACATTGAATTACATTGAACACAAATAGGAATTATTTTCCTATTTTATCATAAAATAAATTTAAATAAAATAATTTATTATTAAAATAACAATTCAGTTTTAAACAATAACGCAGTGTTGTTCAGTATTCATCAAAAATTGAATGTTTTTAGAAATATACTGAAAATTCACCATAAGATAATATTGATATTCTGAATCCATAAATTATTTCCATTTTGAAAATACAATTTATTAAATTTCAGAAATTTGGTATTACTATTCATAAGGGCTAGATTGGTTGGTCGTGGGGTGGTAAAACTCCAAGTTGCGTACAATGCAAGCTATTGTATTATTCAAAGGGAACGTACCGTGAAAGCTTTGGGTGTTACACATAGCCTTATAGAAGCTATAGTTAAGGTAAAAGAACACTAAATAAAATATCAAACCAAGAATGTAATTCCAAAGATGCTTGTATGCTAATTTTTAGAAGATAATTAACTCATTAAACTAAATCATACATATAATCACAATATATCATTGATAATTATTATTAAAATAGGGACTAACACAAAATAAATGAATAATTCATAATTTTAGACACGGTAAAAACATTTATAAACAATTCATAAACAAATAAATTATAAATTCACAACAATTTATCTATGAATTATAGATATTTTATAATTTAATATTTATATTAAAGAGTTTGTATTATTTTTTAATATGAATTCTTCCACATAATCATCTAACATATAATTTATTTGAATATATGATACTAAATAAAATAGAAACACTATATCTATTATGAAAATATTTCATATAATCATAATATCATATATTTAATATTATTTGAACCTCAATCATATCAATTATCAAAACTCTTTTTGATATGGTTCAAATAAATACATTAATTTGAAAATATCAAATTAACAATTAAGAAAAATACATAATTCAATATAAACTCTTTTATATTTTTCCTTATTTTAAATTTATAAATATTTTTTATATAACCCTTATAATTTCTGGGTAAAACATTTATATCCAAATTTTATTTCATTCCAAATAAATCAAAATATATTTTTATATTATTAATAAATATTGTGGATATTTATTTATTAAATGTTTCATAAACTATTGATAAATAATTATAAACATTTTATATTTAATAAATTTGTTAAAAAATTATAAATTAAATAAATTTCCCAAAATAGATTTTCATATAATTAATAATCATTGTATAAATTATAAATATTTCTTTTTTTAATTGAAGAATTTGAAAAATAAAAAATAAAATATTATATGGCATCTTTTATAACATACTCATGTCATAATCTATAGTCTATCCACATTCTTGTGTTGTTACATATTATTGGGAACCAATGATATATAATAGATAATGCATATATTATTTTTCATATTTAATAACATCTGTATATCATAACATGAGGATTAGAATTTATTATGTTTTAAAATTGGTTGTCTATGGTTTCTTATAAATCCTTTAGTTTATAGATAATCCTAATTTTTTTTTATTGGAATAAATATCATTATTATGGTACGGTGCTCTATTTTTAGCCACGGGAATAGTTGTAATTAGTGAAGTCATAATATGTGACTCCTTATTTCATATCATACGACATTAATTAAACCAAAGGATTGCACTGTGGTGATTTAAAAAAAACTTATATCATGAAAATAAATCTCATCACAACTTACAATATCATATATCATAAAACTAGGAATGGTTCAAAACATATATAATTGTTAATGAAAGGTAAAATTATATATACAAGTATATGTATTTTATTAATGTAAAACATGATTTTATGAATCGAGACACATGACATTAATTTAATACAACTAATGGGTTTAAAAGGCTTAGAAAACAGTTATTCTATATTTCAAAGACATCAAGAAAACAAAAACCCAAGGTCTATAAGAAATGTAACAAAACCATTTATAAAACAAAATGATGAACAATTTTTGAACCTAATAACAACGATGAACACAATCGTTGATTTAATTAAAATATTTGGTGAAATCCCAAAGAAGTGGCTAAAGGACTCCATCCTATGTGGTGTATCCACTAGATGACCCAAATCACGTATTATTTGGGTGGTATTCTCCATCCCACTAATATATGATAGTATCTCTATAAGAAAACTGACAACTATAATGGTATACATGTCTTGGAAGGCTCCACAGTGACTATATAACGGTTAAAATCAATTTTATGGCCATCAAAAACATTATATAGGACTTGGGGATACTTTCCAAGTCTTTTGTGCATTTTCACATTTGTTTCTAGTGAATGAGAAATTGGAATTCAATTAGAGTGTTTGAAATGCCATCCCTAGTATCTAACAATTATAATCATGTGATTAACCCTGATGTTTCTTATATTAATGAAAACCTTTATATATAAAATACATCTAAAACTTAACAATTATTGTTCCAATACCAATTATCAATCATGTAATACTATGTTAACCATTCCTTATGATTAAACACATCACTATATTACGATATATCAAAATAACACACTACGATTAGCCAACATAGTTGAATGATATCTAAATATCATGCCTTATGACATCCCATATTCCAAAGAATATAATATTCCATTGCTACATGCAGGTCATTCCCTATAAAATAATCATACCTAAAAAATGATATAGTCAATAAAATCAAATTAATTACACTGAATCTTGGGAATATCTCCATAAATAAAAATGAAATAAATCCAGGAATAAACATTACATGGGATTAGCCTTAAAAATGATGAATGGACATGAAATGGATAAAATAAGACACCAATTGAAGGTTGGAGAGCTCCAAATGTGAATGAGAAATTGAATAAGGGAATCCTGAGTTGACTAGAGTGGATAAGGTAATATTGTATGTATTTAATTATGATAATAGTGAAATTACAAAAATTTCCTACCGGAATAACAACAAATTGACCAGTAGGTACCTGGTAGAATTTATTTGGGTACCCGATGCCTTACTTAATACTCTAGATAGGACCACTTAAAATTCATTTGGCATCCACAGGCTACTCCCATTTTATTTTGTTACCATGTACCATATGTTTATAGATCATGTGCTCAATGAACAATGCTACATAATTTTTATAAGTAGGGTTCCTTTTTTCTACCTTACAACTTCTGAAAACTCTTCAAAATTTTAAAACCCATGTATAATGAGATATTATTTTTCAATTTAAGGGTGAAAATGATATATGTGACATACCTAAAAATTTGGGCATGTGACACCACAATTTCACTATTGTGGTTTATTTTATATTGTTTTGGGATAATTTATGTTTTTAGGAGTTTCATCTTGAAATCATTAATTTTCTAAAAAAATTATTCTGCTGCGCCATTAATGTGAATGTTCTTGGAGAAACCATGAATGAAGTCATAAGTAGGGGTCTCCAATTTTTATTTCATTAGCACATAGTTAGTTAACATGGGTATAGCACAGTTAGGTCAAAACTAAATGAAATCCAATTGAAATCATTCGAGCATTACTATGTCAGGGTGTTGGTCCATGGCTAGAAAATTTTTTGGTAAAAGGGAGTGAGTGACCATGCACCATTTTTGAAATTTTCCACAGTGGTGTTTTACACGATTGGTTTTTGTTTTAGTGATATTTATAGCCAAACCATGTTTACGTGTTGAACTTTTCCACTGAAAGCCACATGGTTGGCACATGGTTTACCAGACTATGTGGTCTAACCATACTAGACCCCTAATTGTGTAAACAATTTATATTTATAGATTCATCCTACATTTTTTACTTAATTTTTGTCCTCACTCTCCCCCCATATTCTTTCTACCAACTATCTTATTGTGTAGGGGGTTCTCTCCATCTCTTCTTCATGAACCATTAACCTAATCTTCTTATATTTCGAGTGAATTTTAAGGTATTCTCCTTCCTCTTATCTTTCTCACCACTCCCATTGTTATATTCTCTCAAATTTCTTTCTCATAACAACACTAACACTTTTGAGTGTTGTTAATAGGGCTTTTGAGGAGTATAATGATGGTTCCTTTGGTTATTTAGGGTTATGAATGGTGCCTTCTTGTTTGTATGGGAATTTTCTATTCAATGAAACACGTTTTAGTGAGTTTTCTCTTGAGATGAGGAGGGTGTTTCTATGAAACATTCCTTATTATACATTTAGGGTAATTCTCCTTCGATATAAATTACACCTTATAAATTTATGTGTAATCGGTAAACCATTGATGGGTTATAATGTACTCTAAATGGATTGTATACTTCGTATAGCTTAATTTTCAATGGATTTACCAAGTATTATTTTAAAATTATAAAATTTAATGACAAGTGGTTGTTTAAAAAAAACAATGAGGTCTCTTTAAAATGAAAATAATGGTTTCAAAAAGTCTTTTGACACTATTTTGGGATTTATAAGAGGTTTTACACGTCTTTTTTTCAAAGGAATGATTTATGCTATTGAATTTTTCTCTCATAAAAATGGATGTGATGATCCAAATGAATTTTTTTAGTATTTATATCCTATGTGAATATTTTAATTTGATTTTTGGAAAATGACTTATTTCCAAATGAGATTAAAATCATGGTTTTATAATTTGATTTCAATGGATGATTTAAAATGATATTTCAATTTGGGTAAATGTCATGGAATCCAAAGCTTGTTTTCGATGGAATGTTTGGAACTTTATAAGTGTTTTCTTATAAATCATATTAGATCCTCAATTGAGCATCTTGTAATTGATATGTCATTTTTTCCTCCGAATACTTGGGGTTGTTTATAATGTTTTGTACCTCTATTTCATTCTTATGCATAGATGTGAAAATTGTGTTATTTCTTGAGATGGTGTAGGAGGTGAGAGGAGGTTCCTTTAATGGTTTCTCACTATTGTTGGTTTATATTCATAAAATGATTATTCCTTACTTATTTTATCACCTCCACCTTGATTTTTTCATATGATTACTAGGAGTATAAGAAGGATTCTGTATCAGTGTAAGACCATGTTTAGATTGGGCACTGACTAGGTAATATTTCCTATTCAGATAGAATCGGTTATAATGGTATGGAAAATGTGTCTCATTGAGGATAAGTGCTCCTACTATGGATTATATAGACGGACTAGTTCTGAATGGACAATTGGATATTGATCGATTCTTTTAGGTCATAATAGGGTTATATATCTCTATTTTATGATCATCTTACCTGATCCCTGGAGAGATTTTTATGATGCTTGGTTCCTTTTGAGGATGGTTCATGGGGTCATATTACTCACCTTATAATATCCCATAGATTTTTATTATAAGGAATCATTTCTTGGTTATATTTATGTTTTTATGGTTTCTTTATATCCTAGTGTCTATTTTTTATTTTTTCACTCTAGGTAGGATTTTGGTTTACTTTCAGACAACTTTTTCTAACATTGTTTGGAAAGTTTGGTTTTAAAGAAAAATATGGGTCCTTTTTTTAAATAGTAATTTTTCTAAAAGAAATTTGGGCAATGGGTTTTCAAGAAATGGTTGAATTTATTTTCAGTATTTGAAAATTACTTCTTCATGTGACATAAAAGTGTTTATTTAACGTTTTGGATCCTTCTCTATTTTATTTTAAATGGGTGGTTCTTTTAAAAAAGATAACGGTATAATACAAGGTTTCTTTTGTGTTTTCATGTCAATAAATATTTTAAAAATTATGTTCAATGTAGAATTGATAAATTATTTTTTGAAATGGAATTTATATAATATTTAGTAAAATTAAATTGGGTATGTTTTTCTCACACCCTCCATATAGACTTGAGTACACATGTATATGAAACCCTTAATTTTTTATCTTAGTTTCCTGGTGATTGGTTCTGATTTATTGGATTTTCATTATATTTATAGTTAGTTGTATATGTGGTAAGAGTCCATGTGTAATGTAGAGTATGTTCAAGTTATTTAGGATCATTTTATTTTTTGAGATGTTATATTATCCAGTTCAACCTGTCATATATTTCATTTTTTTCTTATTTTTTCCTCTTCAACTATATTTTATTTGGGATATCAAATTGTTTATTTTTTTGATAGATTCATATTTTATTAATCAATTTTATAGTTTTTTTATTATATTTTATATTTATATTATTTAAGAATCGATATTCAATATATGAATGTGTCATTCCATATTATTTGTAGTTTCCCAACTTGTTTATATGATTATGAGAGGATAAAACCATTCCAAATTATGCATTCATGAGACTCAAGAGCTATTTTATATCCCATGGGGATCTCAAATTCCATTATGACCTTATAGATAATCATTTTAGGAATTGTTTTGGTTGTAGCTCGGGTAAGTTCATTACAAAATGGAATAATTGAATAGTTTCTCAATAAGGGCCTATTTTCTTAAAGAATTTTTTTTTGGGTGTGTCATTATAGAATGTCGATTAAGATTTCCATTTTTAATCAGCAGGTTGGACATCATTACACTACTGGTCACCACATTTCAGGATTATGATTTAGTTTCTATAGGTAATTGGGTTTGAGGTTCTGTTTGATTAATTATGTTGAATTGTGATTTTAGTTTTTTCTATTTTGATCCTCATTGGCATTATATAAGTTTCCTTGATGGTTATTAGAAATTTGGGATTAAAATGATTAAGAATTGATGGAATTTTTAATTTCATGGTGTAAAAAACCATATGGTGACCAAGAACATGATTTTATATATGTATCAAGAATAGTTATGTGATTGAAATGTGTCCTTTCAAACTTGGTGGTAACGTCAGGAAATGTTCATCATCCCATTTGGTTTTGTTATTTTGAAACATTGATTAATGGATTTTTATTTAGGGAATAAGATTAATAATAATGGAATCAAGGTAGATATAATGATATATTAATGATGTTAGATTGTATTCTGATATATGGTTATGGTGTGTTTCCGTTTTCTGTAATGGTTGTGATTTTTTTGTATATAAAAGGTGAATTTTATGAAAAATGATTTCATTTTAAATTAATCAATGGTAATTTTATATAAATTTGACTTTTTTATAATGTAATGTTTTCAAATATAACATTTGTTCATGAAACATAAGTAGTGTTTGGGTTTTTGTAATCAGTTAATAGTTTATTTATAATAGATTTTTCGCACTCTTGGAGTGTTTTATGAGAGGTTAAATTTTTAAAATGCAAAATTTATTGTATTGTAATCTTTTATATGCGTATAGGGGTTTTAGAATAAATTAAGACTTTGAAAATTTCTCATGGGGGGTAATTTTAACAAATTACCATGGTTTAAAAATCCAAATATGGTTGTTCATTTGATTTTTTGCCATTTATGGGTGTTCAGCGATGATGGTTTTTCAAAATTTTTAAAAGGATATAGTATTTTAAGGTAAAAGATGGATTTTATGTCAATGTTTTAAATTAAGTATCGATTTTAGCATGAAATTGAAAATTTTAAATTGAATTATTTTACTTTTCTAAAATATGCTTAAAATTATGGCCAAATTTTTTAAGGATGTATTACCTACCAAATGAGTTTAGTTACTCCGTGTTAAAGGGCCATGTATAGAAATAATGTTTTTTGACTATAATTTTATTATTTTCAGGATTTTGAATTTTAATCGACCACTTTAATGATAATGTAACTATTGATTTTATTTGAGAAACATGAATGATCATGTAAAATGTTTCACATGATTTAATGTAATCCTTCAAAAAGGGACTCATATAAAGGTTGGGTGACTATATTTAGGGGTATTCCCATTCTTATTCTTGGTTCTTCCAAAAACACTAAATAGAGTGGCTAGTGTTTCTTTACCCTCTTGATGGTATAGTGTTGTTTCTTGAAATTATTCAAGATTTCATTTTCCAAAAAGTTTTATTTAGGAATTGAGTAGGGTGATTTGATGGTCAAATAGATGAGGATTGATCTTCTTTATATGTAGTATGATGATATGTTTAGGGAATTACTACTTGATGAGTTTAATAAATATGTGGTTTTTATGGATTTCGTTTGACATGTTACTTAGGTGTCCTTTTTTGGTTTCACCTTTACGAGTTGTGGTTGTCTTATGATGTTCATGACATTTTAGTTGTTTGTGAATTTTTTGGATAGACAGATGATTCTATCATGTGTTGATATATATGCATGAGGAGTCTTAGTGATTATTTTGGAATTAGTGGTCCATGGGTGTGTGTTTCAGGTGATTGGGAGGGTTGTTTCACTAGATCATCTTATGTATTGGTTGGTGGTTGTTAAAATATAGTTGGGTTTGGGATGAGAGGGTGACCTTGGATTTAGATCCTCAATTTCACCTTCCAATCAGTTTTTTTAACAAAGGTTAGAGCCCATATAATTTATTATTAAGAAATTTTTTGATTAGTTATTACTTATATTTTTATAGGATGTGATGGATTTTGGGATTTGGTTTCATAATCTATGGTTATTTCATTATAATTTTTCTCCCCTGATGCAATTTCATATGGTATTTTAGTGGTTTATTATGGTTGGAAGATATTTTTGGTTTCCATTGAGGATGTATCAAATCATGTCCATTTCGGTGATTTCATCATTATTGGAGACTTTAATATGGATTAACCATTCTATACTGATTCTAAATAGTGGTGAGACCAATTTTAGTACTCATTAAATCTAAATATTAATCTTATGGTTGTAAATTGGATCCTTATTAAGGCTGTTTAGTGTTTATTATAGAGTTTTAATGGATCATATGGAAATGAATCATAATTATTTTCTATCTATTTTTAGTATCTTCTTGAGTTTTTTCATAACCCTATATCCTCTCATGATAGGGTGTTAAGGTCTTCCTTTCCATTAACATTTTTCCTTTACTAATGAATTTTAGGGGTATGAAAGTAGAATGGTGAGGAAAATTGTGGAACCCACATGTCACTATTTAGGTTTATTTTGTATTGTTTTGGGTAATTTATTATTTGATGAGTTTTTATTTGAAATATTTATTTTTTATAAAAATTTATTTTGTTTTAGGGTTAGTGTGCATGGGATATAGGGAAAATATTCATGAATTAATATATAGAGGCCTCCCTAGTTTATTTTATTAGGAAATACTTTGTTTTCATGGGTAACAGATGATTGGTTCTAAAACTTCAGAAATCCTATATAAACCATGTGATTCTTTCTACGTTTTGGGTGCTGGTTCATGGTTATAACATTGTTACGGGGATCCATGTGAGTGACCATGAAATAGGGCTATAATTTTTAATAGTGGGTGTTTTATTTTTTGGCACACAGTTTGGTGAACCATGTGACCAAACTAGGTGGATGTGTGGAGCTTGTTTGTGCTAGTTTCATGGTTAGAACACAGTTTACCAAACCATCTGACCTAAACATGAAAGCTACCCAATTTTGTTAAAAATTGAAATTCAAATTTCCCCTTATGTGGCTAACTCATTTTTGGGCATCTCTCTCCCACAATTTTATTTAGAAAACCCTCTTGGAATTCATGGGGAACTATCCCTCCATTCTTATATTTTTAGTCTATTTTCCTTGGATTTAAAGTGGATTTGGAGGTATTCACCTTTCTATTCTCTTCCTCTCTATTACCCTTATTATCTTCGCTCATTTTATTCTATCATAAAACCTGACTTTTTTGGGCCATAGGGTTGGTTAGGTTTGTGTAGGGTACCTTCTAGGTTGGTTAGGAATTATCCATCAAAGGTGAGATATTGTGATAAGTTTCCACTTGAGATGAGGAAGGTTTTTTCTTTCTAAAACATTCCTTATAATTCATTTCATGTAATGATTTTATGTTTCAAATTACCCTTTTTAAATTTAATTGTAATTGGTTCACCCATGATGGGTCTTAAGGATTTATAAATGGATTGTTTACTTTTCATAGTGGGATATTCAATTTATTTCCCTTGTATTGTTTTTGAATGATGTAATTTCATGATAAGTTGTTTAAAAAATGATTGAGGGTTATTTTAATTGAAATGAAGGATTTTAATAGGGTGTTTGACATTAGTTTCATATTTTGAATAATTTATTTTCTTTTATTAGTTTTTAATGGAAGGATTTTCACTTTTAAATGCATCTTTGCTTAAAAGGGCGTGTTGAGCCTAATGAAATGATTTTTTATGACTTTCTAGACTTTTTGAATATTTTTATGTAATTTTTGGAAAATATTTGATTTATAAATGAGATCTAAAGAATAATTTGATAATTTTATTTAATGGTATATTTTAAAATAGTATTTAAAGTGAGGTGAATGGCTTGTCATCTCAATCTTGTTTTTAAGGCATGTCTAGAAATGAAATAGAAGTTTGTTAAAAAAATTGAGAGCCTTGAAGAAGCCTCTTAAATTGATATTTTATTATGGATCTTGACCCCTTAGGGGATATTTTAAAAATTTATATCACTATATGATGAATATGAATGGATATGAAAACGAGTTTGTTTCTTATGAGGGTGTAGGATGTGATATGAGGTTTATTTAATTCTGTTTTATCTCACTGTTTTCCATTCAAGTAATGAGTATGTCTTGATTATTTTTCACCTCCACCTTGAGTTGTTTCGTGAAAATAATGGGATACTTAGTACAGAAATAGATGAATGAAAACCCTATTGTAGATTTTTTAGTTGACTGGGGAATTATTCTCACCTAGACGTGATGAGTTCTAATGGGATTGGTTTTATATCCCCCAGAAGCTAAGAGTTCATGGGATGGATTATATTTTCTCATCTATTTTTTTAGGTTACAGGGATGTTGGTGGGTTCTTTTAGGAAAGACTATGGTTGTTTGTTTCCAATTGGAGGTCAAATCACTTGAGTCCTAAGGTTTTTTCCATGATACCTAGTTTCTTTTGATGATGATTTCGTAGATCCCATTTTTCACCCATTTTCATCCCTCAGTTTTTTATTTTATAGAACCATTTCTTTGTCATGTTTATCATTATTATTTAGTTATTTATATCCTTGTTATATTCTAGAATTTTATTACACTATTTTTATTATTTTACTTTACTGTCAAATAGATTTGTTCTTAACTATTTTGGAAACTATTTTTTTAAAGGAAAGTCCTAGTCATTTATGAAAAGTGGAAATTTTAAGAAAATTTATTTATCTAATATGTATAGAAAAAAAGTTTTCATTTGTTTTCATGAATTGAAAATCCATTCATATTGTGATGTAAATGTATTAAATTAAAGTGTGAGATCCATCTTCTTTATTTAAAACGGTGGTTATTTTATAAATATAATTAATGCATATTACTTGGATTCTTTTTTTCTCATGTATAAAGAGTTATTTTATAAATTATGTTTAAAATATAATTAATTAAGGCACCCTAGACTCTCACGTCCATATTTCGTGTTAAAAAACATACTTTGGAAATTTTGTTGGGTAACAAGTGGGATGGACCAACTTTTTCGTTTCTATATTTTACATCATTTCCATAAGTTATGTATTACAACACACAAATAATCACACAATCCCAAGAATGTAAGCATTAGTTCCTTTGAAGATGATTAACATAAATTATTATTTTACAATACTTGTGAACATTAATCAACAATAAAACCGCACTAGACTTCCTTATATAATTATCATAGGTTATACACATCAGGATAAACTCGAGATAAAAAAATAATAAAGTGGTGATCTGAAACCCTTAGTAAAGAAAATATTAACAACATGTGTCGGGAAAAACCCCACATGGTAAATTTTTGTTGTTTTAGTAGATTGTGTTTATTGAAAATATAAGTTTACAAGGTCATTTATGGAGTTTCAACATGATTTTTGAAAAACTGTGTTAAAAACAAAATACATTTATTTGGAAAATTTGGAAGTGGCCTAGAAAATTACATTTAATAGGTGGTACTATTTCCCAGTGATTTCTAATTTTTTTTGTCTAAAATATTTAGGATGGTATGACTTTCATGAATTTTTGATTTCCAAGGAAACCTCTTGAAAATACGGAAACTGCGCCGAATCAAAAAAAGTTTTTTGTTTCATTAATTTTTTGTTTTTTAATGTTTTGTAGATTCATGAAATAATTTTTCATGAAGTACGGTTGTGTTTTAAAGGAATGATGGTTAGTTATGAGATTATGAGATGTTTTAGGAATGGAAAGTTTCCTTAATTTCTTTCAATGACATGGAGCTTCATGAATAAGAATAAATAATTTCTTGAAGAGGAATTTATGAGCTATAAAGTTTCACAAAGTGTAGTAAATGACTATAAATATGTGGTTATCCCCTCATTTTTGGAGTGGAAACCTTAACAAAATTCCAGTGACGTTGAATTCATGAATTTGTTTCATAAAGTATTTTTCTTGAAAAAAGGTTCTCATAAGACTATCGGTTTCATGAAGAAAGGATGTTCCAAAAATTATTTTAATGCTTCACAAAATTTAGGATTTTCAATACTGTTCTTAATTTCATGAAAGCGAATGTTATAGATAATGAATAATGTTTTTAAAATAATTGGGATGTATTGAGATTGTTGATAAAAGGATTTCTTGAAAGTGAATATTACGCATGATAAAAGATATTTCAATATAATTTTATTGTAAATAGGTATTCATAAATTGGATGAATGTAGAGCTTCATGTTACACCAACTGAGGTGTAAACTATTTCAATTCAAGCGATCACTGGAAGAATGTTCTGAGTGAGAAGTGATCACACTTTTGCTCAGAGAGAAGTGAGATTTTTAATTGATAATGGTAGAGATATAGGAGGGAAAATGAGTCTTCTCAAAAAATTATAAAAGTACTAAGACTTAATAGATTTGGTAGATGGGAACATTTATTTTTTATTCTCCTTGGACACAACCTATTTTGGGTGAACCGAGTGAAATTATGGTGACTCATGCATTCTTTCATTTATACTCATACACTAGTGTTGGAAAGGAAGAGAAGAATGTTTTTTAATAATGAAACAATATCCAAGGGGGTATTTGTTTTAATCACCCATACTATGATTCAACCCCCCCCCCCATTAGGGTATTTAACCAATTCTGGCTAACAACATTTCATAAAGGGTTATATCACAAACATATGAGGATTCCCAAACATGTACTCCCAGATATGGTGCATAAAACACATAGTTTACAATATAGCTTCAATACTAAGTGATATGACCCAAGCTATCATATGAATTTTACATCATTTATATAATTAAAAATTACATCGAACAAATAATCACTAAATCCCAGGACTGAATGGTTGACTATATTTTAATATCAACTACATAAGAACATTATATTATGATACATTTTTTCACGCTCCTTTCTGTCACAGAGTCCAACGAATAGAAAAGGGGGATACCTTAAGCACAAAAAGATCCATCCTTTGAAGAACAACAAAAATTGACAAATGCATGGATAAGGAACCCCTTCGGAAGGTGCTGAGCAAGTTTCCTGCTCACCGCGCAAGTCACTTGCATGCCACATATGGGTCGTACAAGTCACTTGCACGCCCAATTCTATTATTCACCTAAGGTGCCCGGCGCCCTATAAATAGCCCATGTGGGCCCCCCATTTTGTGGACGATTTTTCCAAAACTCATATTCAATCTCCTGTCATCCATGTATTCTACTCAACTCTTCTGAAAGCTTCTAATGTTACTTTTTACCTAGAATGGAAGACTTGATGGAGTAGGATAAGGCCTAAGTGTTTAGAGTTCATCAATACTTGCTCTCTTAAGTGTCCAGACCTCCTTAAAAGTTGAAACACTTGCGCACTGCCCTACCCTTTCAATCAAACATTCATGCCTCCCTTTTGGAAACATCTTAGGATAATACTAAAGGCTTGAGTTAAGTCTTGCCCAAGTATTACCCTATAGATTCTTCTTCGCCCTGATGAACTTATGCCACACAAGTACACTTGTGCAGCTAAGACTTGCACGCCAAATGATTTGCGAGGCCATACTTGCACGCCAATTTTATTTGTGTGCCTCTCACCCGTTAACCTCTCCTCTTCAATATATTATCCCTCGAGAACCTTTTCAAATCCATTCATGGCATGGTTCCTTTGTTGGATTCTTTATTTGAAAGGAATTCTATGATAACCTCTCCCAAAACCTCATGACTTACAAGCTTTATATCACGACGGTTAGAGGTTTCGTATATAACCTCATCCTTTAAAGATGATAAGATCTTTTGGTTTAGGGCATCCTCTGCAGGAGAAAGCCCCTAGTTCCCTTGGTTTGGGCCTCCTTCTCAAGAGTAAGACCCAAGCATCAAGTCCCCTTTACCTGGGACTCCTTCTTAGGAGTAACCCCAGTCATAATTTCCTTTAACATTTTGCCTCCTTCTCAGGAGTAAGCCCCAAGTTATAATTTCCTTTTAATTAGGCATCCTCCTCAAGAGTAATCCCCAATCTTAATTTCTTTTGATTTGGGCCTCCTCAGAAATAAACCCCAAACATAAGTTTCTTTTGATTTGGGTCTGCTTCTTAGGAGTATGCCCCAAGTTAAAACTCCAAATCTCCATAATGTACAAATACCTTTATGGACCCTGATCTTGGGATTCCTTCCTAATGTAAGTCCTAGTCTTCATCTACTTGTGAAGTCATAAATACGTAAGCCCCACATCATTTCTCATGACTGAATCTTTCATGGCACCATCATCAAATTTACTGATAACTCTTGTTTCTCACACAGAGCATTACTTACGTGAGATTAGGGTGTAAACGTAATCACGAAATCTCTTCTTGGGCCATTTACTATGTATAAACCCCATATTTCTTTACCCGAACTACGTGGACTATGATCTATTCCTTAAAAGTAGTGTACATTTGAATCTTTTATATGTTTCAAGCCAATATTTCATTAATTATTTTCCATCCAATATGATGTTAAACTATATTCTTTTTAATCGAACTACGTGGGTTCTTATTACTTTTTAATAAGGATACGTACGTAGCCCATCTGCAGGTATGATCCCAACTCTGAAATAATCCATGACTTTCTGAATGACAATAAACTTCAAGTGCCCCACTGAGTGGATTTAAAACCAGTATGGTTATCATAATTACCAAGAGATTTCTATATAATATATTTAAAGAAACCATTGACTTAGAATATCCAATACATATGGATGATTCTCTATCAATGAAGAACCTCAAATACATATAAAAGTTTCTCTAAATCCCATACATATCAATTATTGATTTCCAAGTCTAAAACTCATTTTCATGTTTGGTGAATTAATAAGGATTCATGAACATAACTAAAATCTATTAGAGAGTCCCATAGTAGGAAATAATTCCCCCCAAAAAGGTGTGATGAGCCTGACCTCCCATCCTCTCAACCAATAAAAATTCTTATGCCTCATCGGTCCAAAACTATTGACCACCTACCTTTGGAATGTAGGTCCAAATGGATATAGAATCATTGGGTGTTTCCGGTTCTACGAATAAACCCATTGGAAACTGATTAGAATGTTTGAAACTTAAACAAACAAGGTCATTCCCATTTCCAGAAGAAACAAAAAATGGTGAACCCGATGTGAATCCTTAACCATGTTAAATGATGTTTTACTTACTTGTCAGGCCCCTATTAAACACAATATGAGGGCCAACAGGGCAATGAATAACATATGTTCTCATCCAAAAGATGTAGTCTGGACAAACCTATCTTGATTATGCCTTCTATATCAAACATGCACTCCTTTCCATGATCTCTCTGCAACACATAATTACTTCATTAAAATTCACACTTGTGAATGCCTCGGCCACTACTCCTACTGGATCCTCATCCGATCAAAGGAGGAAATCACCTACTCAGTATCCTCAACACTAGGTCTTGAATGCATTGGTGAGGGAATACCTTTAACATGGTACCATCCCGACTTTGGAGGCCGCTCGACAAGCCCTCCAAGTTAACAACTCAGCCAGGTTGTCCGGACAGCGACAACCAGTGGTCAAGAAGAAGGTTGTTCCAACCGCCGTCTCCAACCATTTCGGGTCATTATCCTCAGAATGAAAAAACCAATCCCTCCCATATTACAGGGAGGTTAATGAAGAGGTCACTCAAGGCCTCAGTTCAAGAAGACAGGAGCCCTTCCTGAGGACTCCCAACAAAAATCGCCACCAGACTCATG
Source organism: Viscum album (assembly GCA_963277665.1). NCBI lineage: Eukaryota > Viridiplantae > Streptophyta > Magnoliopsida > Santalales > Viscaceae > Viscum > Viscum album. The sequence continues at coordinate 202,683,261 of OY728144.1, forward strand.
TGGTAGTGCAACCCCAACATGATGAGGGTATCACCTCTAGGTGTTCGCCTCGGGTTCCTCAGACCCGAGCATGCAATACGAACCTTCAGAGGTGAAATTCGGTCAACAGGGATAAGTTTCTTACCTCTACCCCCTCCGGAGAAGTCCATCAATCTAACTTGATGGAAAACAACGAGCGGGCATATACACCCGTCTGTCCTGATTTCACTGCCTAGAAGACTCGTATGGAAGTTGCACACCAATCCTGCCAGACAATTATGGTGGATTACTATTGGGAGGCACATACACCTATTTATAATTCATCATCTATTCAGTAAGATCATCTGACTGCATCCAAATAAGCTCACCAATCAAATGTGCTGACCACCTGTAAACGGGCACATACACATTCTTACACTCATCAATTTTGTCAGCAGTCTCATCTTCCAGTATTGTAGGAAGTTCATCAATCATATTTGGTGGAGAGAAATCAGTTGGAACATACACCTATGATTCATCAAGCTAACCAATAGTCTCGTTTGGTAGCACCCAGAGATGTCAATTGGAAAGCTCCAATGACAAACAAGAGGCAGACACAACTTTATGCCGCCACACATGAGTACTTTTAGAATTAACTGACAGGAAAAGATGGACAGGAGCAGGAACACACACCTACTCCAAACATGGAATGGACATATATTCCCATTTCGGCAGCTAAGGTAACCAATCACATTCTGACAGTTATGAAAGAGAATAAGAAAATCTGTTCCCATATTCAGGATACCTGTCAAAATATTATAACAACTTCAGCAGCATCACAGGGAAAGAATCATAAATCTATCCTTATCAGTGGAGAGACTCATCAACATGTCACACCAGAGAGGTTACACACCTAGGTTCTAGTCCAGGATGGTTGTGGGGAATACTCCACCATGTGATACGGACAATCAAGTCGGGCACAAACACCTGATTTAAATGGAGATAATCCGCCTAACCTGACCATTTCTCTTGAGCAGGCACATACACCTGCCCATAAATACAACATTCATCAACAAGTCGTTTCCAATGTGTGTAAGAAGGCATCCAAGAAAAATATCCATCTAGCACAGTTGAAAAATCAAGAGCCAATTTGCAATAAGGCCTTATTCAATGCTGGAGTTCCCGAAGCCCTCAGGAAATTGTCTGTTGCCACTCTAGATTCTACTCTCTCATTTCCAGATTTCGAAAATAACAATAATAATTCTGAAGGTCTTCATCAGACACTTACTCATGAGGGATTGCTTCATGACAATTCGGTCAATCTCGAAGTATTATTTTCATATGAGAGCCATGCTAACCCTCTACGTGGCCAGAAGACCAAGGAGCAAGAGGTTTCATCTTTTGTTGTAACCCACCATAGTGGTCCTTTCCATGATGTTTAATTTAGCTGCAAAATTCCTCTCTGTAGTTCGCATTGCCTGGAAAATTCTTTAATGGAAAATGCAGTAATGAGAAAGCCCTCTTATCTTGAGGCACATTCAAATGCGAAGCCAGTCATGTCTGATGCCTTACCGCTAAAAGGTGAAATAATTTCTCAATTAGAAGAAACCCGGGGTGTAGGTCATTATCCAAACCCCCCATGGGACATTCATCATCTAATTTTACAAATTAATTCTCTAACAGTCTTGTTGAATCTGATGATGCAACAAAGAAGCACTAGCTTCAGTCCAATTAGGTAGAATAATCTTCTTCAAATAACAAATAGGAAGTGCTGAATATGAGAAAACAACTGGCGAAAGGTGAAATACCAGTCATTTTTTTGCCTTTGTTAGACTCTCAGTATGATATTCCAAAAATGTTGACAGAAGATTGTATTCACGATATTCGTCTCAACATATGGAAAACTCATTGTCACATAAAAGAGAAAATATTATATTATGATGAATATCAAAATCTTGTGAAGATAATAGAAGGGTTGCAACACCAAACTGACTTAGCATTTCTCTCAGTTTCCTGACATCCAAAGGTTGAAAAGTAGAAGAGATCCCTTCAATGTACATGCTTTGGCGCATTAAAAAGGTTTCACCAATATATTATCGATTCCCCATCGGGTATTCATATCAGGGGATGGGGTGTTCATGGAGAATTAAATTTCATTGTGCACTCCAGTCAACAAAGCCCACCAAAAGTGGTCTCATGCAATTTTATTTCCCATGGCTAGCCACATCTAACTGGTTTTTTGCGTAATCAAAGGCTTTCCCAAGAATATGAATCAACTAGTTCTTCCCAAAGTCAGACATATAATGAAAAGTTTGTCGAATTACTCTTTCATCAAGAAAATGGGAATTCTGAACAGGCTTCTCATTTAGAGCATGAACATCATCAGGTGACAGAAGTGTCTGAAATAATTCAACAGTCATCTGAGCTCGGTGATTTGAGTGGATGTAAGATGATGCATCCGACCTATTTCCAAACTAATGTCTGCAAAATCGAGAGATATTTTAATAAAATTTCATATATAGCAGCTAAAGAGCCACCTCATCTTTCCAGGATGGGGACTCTTTTAATCCAACCCTCGGAATCAATAGACAAGATTCGAGGAGTTGAGAAAGAAAAATAGGAACTTCCCCAGTCCACCGGACTGTGGACTTTTTCAAATTCTCAATCTCTTCTTCAGAAAAATATTGTCTTCTCTCGATTAGGGAAGAATCCATAAGAGGAATGCAAGGCTGAAATATCAGGAGATTCCCTCCAAATTACAGTTCATCAAGAAGTTCTTGAGGGATCAACCGAACAAAAGGCAATGTATCATAAAGGACATGGAGGAAGAAAGTATCGTAGAAGCACTGACAGAAAGGATGAAATGTGTTATGCATCGAAAAATGTCATCAATTCCTTTGTCACTAATCCCCCAGAACATGAGGTTCACTCAGAGGAATTAGATGAAGAATTTTTTATTCAAGAGGCTTTACACACAGAAATAAATGAAGGAGTTGTGCGTACCAGAAGACAGAGGTTTGCCCAGGGGTAAGACATTCCTTCGGGTAATGCCCTACCATACTCTGGAAAGGCATAAGTAATGGAAAAGGGTAAATTTCAGGTTACATTCCACCATACTGCTGGAGAAGGCCAATCACTCTCATTAGAGGAATGGTTCACACAGCAAGAAGAAGAAGTAAAGGAATTAAGGAGGTTAAATGCAGAACAACATCAAGGTAGTCTTCCTCCTAAGCATGCATGAGTTAATCAATCAAGTAAATTTTTTGTAGCTACTGGGATGGATCAATAATATCCCCCTTTGAAAATACACCCTCACAGGTCCAATCCTATGAGTCATACGTGACAGCAACAGGCAATACTACCATCAGTGGCAGTACCGGTCGCCACACCCGTCCAAACTCTAGCTATTGCACCTGCTCAGGTCCATGATCCTCCAGATGTTTCTCAAAAATTAATTACTACCATTGAGTCATTAACAGCTCATTTGGAAGCTATTTAAGGAAAGTGTGCACATGTTCAACCAGAAAAGAGGGCTTACCCTGAATGGGTGGATGCAATTCCTCCCCCCTCAAATTTTGTGAATACCAAATTCCCAATTTTTAATGGTTCGGGAGATCCAGAACAACACTTTACACATTTTGTATCTTGTTGGGATCCTATGATGGGAACTCCTCAGCAACAAGAAGCAGTTAAGCTCATGTTTTTTGTGCAGTCATTACAAGGACCTGCTTTTGTCTGGTATACAAGTTTGCAATCTCGTTCAGTTACTAGGTGGGAAGATCTTCATCAAAGATTTCTTCTTCAATTTAGCTCAACATTACCAAAGACAAAAGTTTTTGATCTTAACAATTTTATTCAAAGGTAAAATGAAAGAGTTTCAGATTTCATTGCTTGCTGGAAGAGATTAACATATTCCTTAAGTTTAGCACTCCCTCAAGAAGAATTGTTTCCAATCTATGTGGAAAATCTACGTGATGAATTACACACACCGTTGATCCCTGTGAAATACGCAGGATGGTTTAGAGACCATACTTCAATCGCTCAACAGATAGAAGACTCTCTTATAAAGACTACGGCTATCACTCCTGTAATTCCATCAGTTCCAGGAAGGATAATAGAGAAAGTATAGACTGCTATAGTTACACTTAAACAAGCACCTGTACCTGCTTCCACTTCAAAAACTTCATCATATCGAAGGGATACACCTCCTAAGTGTCAACAACAATGTCCACCTCATCAATATGATGAAAAAGATAAAAGGAGGAAGCAGTTTGAATATTTTAAGAACAATCTTTATTCATTCCGTAATGAACAATTTTATGGCTACTTCATCTCAGCTCTAGAAAGCAATCTGGTTTAGTTTCCAAGGCCCAAAAGGCCGAACAAGTAAGGAGATGAAGACCTCCCCAACTATTACCCATTTCCTCAAATTTTGGGGCATCCCATTCAAGAGTGTTTTTTCTTCAAAGGCCTCATGTAAAAGATGGTGGACTCTGGATAGGTAAAACTTAAAGGTTCTTCAGCCCAGGTAGCATGTGTTACTGCTACTGATCCAGAAGAAGAAGGCAGGTGGCATGAAGTCAAAAGTAAAAATGTACAAAGTTATGATGATTGGATGGTCTGGAAAATGATAAACCGGACTCATGCCATTTTATGAACACAATTTAATCAACCAATTGTGTCTTCTTCTATGTCTGCTATAGCAAAACCCCCTTCATCCGAAGGAAAATCCTCAATGAAGCAACATAATTCTAAGAAAGAAGAGCAGTTAGAAGAAGATGAGCTCATGTCAAATCCTAAGTTGTCTTTGAATCTGGAAGATTTTAAGTCATATGCTTTAAAAGTATGGGCACCGCCCCACAAAACGGCATAGCGTGAACTAGTCATCAGGCAGAATCTTCATCAGATGAAGAATTGTTTTTTGGTTCTGTTAACATGATTAATTTAATGGATCCTTATGCCAATGATAGTTTCGATTATGATGAGCCTAAGTTCCTTGTGTCTAATAGAGGAATTAGAGGAAGAGATAGAGGTCTAGGATACAGGGGAAGATGTGGATATTAAAAAAGCCACTATTTCAATCCTACCCCTGCTAGAACTATATATGCAGCAGAAACTCATGGAGAATCCCTTCAGCGGGCTCAATAAGAAAAAGAATGTTCTTTCACACATGGCATATTTGGTCCCAACATAGTTATTTTGGAAGTCCGGTTAGAGGTCCCACCTTCTTCTTCTTATAAAATAGATAGACCGAGTCGTTCTAATCTACTGAAGCCATGAGGGTTTCCAATTCCTACCTCAATACATGATGCATCTACTGCAAAAGCATCAACTTCTAGGGCACCTGCAAAACCACATTTTCTTGATGGGAAACGCAGACCTTTGGACCAAAATTATGATTTCATGAATCATTTGGCCAAATTACCAGCCATGTTATCAATTCTGGACTCCTTGAATCTATCAAAAGATCATCAGGAGGCGATATTGAGGATTTGTTAAGTCATCAAGAATTCGAAACTGAAATTGCTGCGACTGAAGACTACCATATAGAGAATGATATTGAAGAATGCCATGAAGTGATATCTTTTACAGATAAAGATGATGATGATGTTGTACATGGACATATAAGACCTTTTTATCTACCTATAAAAGTCAATGACATAGACATCCGACGAGCTTTAATTGGTATTGGCTCAGGAGTCAATCTCATTCATATTCGTACACCTCGTCGATTGGGCCTCACTGAATCTGATTTCTCTCATTCTACTTTGATGTGGTAAGGATATGATAAGAAGGAACAAGAAACTATGGGTGAGATTACACTCATAATTCAGTTTGGAGACCTTGTGTCTGATTCAGATTTCATGGTTGTTCATCAGGACACAACCTTTAACGTTTTTCTTGGAATACCTTGGCTACATCAACATGCAGCCGTACCTTCTTCGTACCATCAATGTATCAAATATTGTTTAAATGGTCAAATTGGGACATTCTATGGTGAGAATTCCTCATTCAAAACAAGTTAATCTCAACACATTGAGGCTGAATTTTATCATATGGAGGGAAGGAAAAATCCACAGCGAAGAAGGTCACTAAAATAAATTCTCCAAATGGTTTGGAAAAGATTCCAGTAAACCAATTCCTACATGTGAGTACAAAATTATGTGTTTATTACCAGTCAAATTGACAGGATTGACATAAATCAAAACAATCTTATGGATACTTCCATAATATCAATTACGACAATCAATCCAGACAGCATGAGAGAAATTGTTGATTCACCAAGAAATAATGAAATCTTAAATGGATATGACATCATTTCATCCACTGAAATCCAGAAATTCTATGCTTCATCAACCAAGCCAGAAGAAGTTATAGCAATACCAGAGGAAAATAATGATGTTGATTCTCAATCCATCATATCCTCTATATCACCCCAGGAATACCCGTCATCGTCAATAGGGTAAGAAATGGCAGCCTCTTCTCCAAGATGTTCAAATTTTAACTTCTCCCCTAACCATGGAAATTCTGCTTCGTCATATACTATTCAAGTAGAAATAGAAGAAGTACATGTTGAAGAAGAAGAGGAAGATCATAGGGTTTCTCCTCTATCATTTGAAGAGGGTATCTCTACCACTGTGGATGAACTGAGAGAAATAAATCTTGGTACAAAAGAAGATCCACGCCCCACATTAATTAGTGCATCCATGACTCTTGAAGATCAAAAAATGTATACTTCATTTCTAAAGAAATATTGAGATTTATTTGATTGGAATTATATAGGAATACTAGGTATTGGTCCTAATTTTGCAACTCATCATTTGGGTTTTCTATAAGAACATCGAGGATTCATGCAAGCAGCAAGAAGAACACACCCAACTTACGCTTCCAAAATTGAAGCTGAAGTTGATAAGCTTATCAAGGCTAACTTCATTAGAGAAGTTCAATATCCCAAATTGCTGGCTAATATTTTCCTTGTGAAAAATAAGAATAGAATAATTAGAGTTTGTATTGATTTTAGATATCTTCATCTGTATTATCCCAAGGATGATTTTCTAGTTCCGATCACAAAACTCTTAACTAATGTAGCACCTGGCTACGAATCTCTGTCCTTCATGGATGGTTACTCTAGGTACAATCAAATACAAATGGCCCTAGATGATGAAGATTCTACAGCCTTCAGAGCTCCTCAAGGTGTTTTTTATATCGAGTAATGCCCTTTGTCCTGAAGAATGCAGGTGCAACGTATCAACGTGTCATGCACCATATCTTCAAACACTTTTTAGGGAAATTTGTTGAATGTTATGTGGATTATTTGGTGGTTAAATCCAGAAAAAATTTTGATCACATCGACGATTTGGAAATCATACTCAGCAAACATCGAAAACACAATTTGAAGATGAACCCCTTGAAATGGCTTTCAGGGTAAACTCAGGCAAATTTCTCGACATTGTTATAAGCTATCGTGGTATCGAAGTTGATCCTGAGAAAAAAATTCAATCCTTAACCTATCACCTCCTAGAAATTTAAAGGAATTAAGAGGACTTCAAGGAAACTTGGCCTATATTCCGCGTTTCATTGCCAATTTTCCAGGAAAGTGTTTACCCTTCACCAAATTAATGAATAATGGTGTCACCTACCAATGGACTAAAGAATGTCAAGAAGAATTCAATATTATCAAGAAATATCTCTTGAGTCCACCAGTATTAATGCCATCTATTGAAGTAAGACCACTTATTTTCTATGTGATAGCTTTAGAGCGATCATTGGGTGCCTTCCTTGCCCAAGAGAATGATTTTGGGAATGAAAACAGCCTTTACTATCTCAGTCGGACTATGCTTGAGGCAGAAACTCAACATTCATGTATTGAAAAGTGCTGCCGAGCATTAATCTTTGCAGTTCAGAAATTGAGACATTACCTACAAAATCATGAGGTCCAATTGGTATCTCGCAATAACCCACTCAAATTTATCCTTAGTCATCAAATGCTTTCAGGATGTCTTGCAAGGTGGTCAGTTATTTTGCAACAATTTGATATCCAGTACGTGTCTCAAAAGGCAATAAAGGGCCAAGCTCTGGCCGATTTCCTTGCTGAACACCCATATGTGGAAGATACATCTTTAAATATTGAAATTTCTGATGAGGAAGTCTTATCTATTCAAGATAATCCTTCAATATGGGAAATGTACTTTGTTGGTGCCTCTAGAAGTCCAAGAGGGAAGAAAATAGATGATCATAAATTTAAAAAATTTGGGTTATGAATCATGCTTATTTCCCCAGAATAGGTACTGCTACACTACTCCTTCATATTGTTGGAAGGCGGTATAAACAATGAAGCAGAATATCAAGCTCTCATCACATGCATGGAATTGGCACTTTAGGCACATGTGAATCACTTGAAGGTAAAAGGTGATTCAAATTTGGTAATCAAAAAAATCAATGGGGATTATTCCATCTGAAACAAAGAGTTAATCCCTTTGTTTGATTACATCAGAGTGTTAATGGCGGAATTTCCCTTGGAACCGACATTTTCTTCTGTCCCGCGATCACAAAATTCCCAAATGATGCACTGGATAATATAGCCATAGCCCTGGCAGATCCAAATCGGGAAGAAACAATCATCCGTATTGTCGACCTTCATATAGTTTCACCTTTTGTTCAAATATGAATAGAGGAAATCAATGAAATCAGTCCCATTTTGGAATCTTATGGTCATACTACTAGATGGATGACTCCTATCAGGGAATACCTTCAGAATGGAACACTCCCACCTGATAGAGCTGGGAAAGAACAAGTCTGGAGACGTGTGGTCAATTTTACTCATTATGATAGCCTAGATCACCAAAAAATTATCTACAATCATGGTTTTGATGGAATTCTCTTCAGATTTATTGATGGTGAAGAGACAATGGCTCTCAAGAATGAAGTACGTGCAGGAATTTGTGGTGCCCACCAGTCTGGACATAGACTTTATTGTCAAATCCCGAGGCTTGGATACTTCTGGCCTTCAGTGATGCAAGATTGTGTTGATTTCACTAAAAAGAGTCATTCTTTCCATGTATGTGCCAACTTCATTCATCAACCCCAATGTTTCTTCATACGGCTAAATACTCCTGGTTGTTTTCTATATGGAGAATGAATGTAGTAGGACCTTATCGTCCGGCTACAGCTAAGTAGTTTAATTATATTCTTACTATTACTGACTTCTTTTCCATATGGTTAGAAGCAATACCTCTCAAATAAGTCGGTACGAAAATCATTTTTAGCTTTGTCAAGTCTAACATCATTACCAGATTTGGTGTTCCTCATACCATATTGAAGGATAATGGAACCAAATTTTGTTCATCTGAGATAAAAAAAGTGTATCAAGAATATAATATTAGATCCAACCATTCATCTAGGTATCATGCAGTGGACAATGGTCAAATAGAGGCTTTCAATAAGACTCTATCACGCATACGTCAAAAGATGGTGGATAAAGATATGAAGTCATGGCCTGACAATCTTTTTCAGGCTCTATGGGGTTATCGGACTACCACCTTCACTGATACATGATCAACTCTATATTCATTGGTATATGGAACCGAAGAAGTCTTGCCTATTGAAGTCCAATTACCTTCTCCTAGAGTCACCATTTGTGATTAGTTATCTGCAGACGAACAATCTCAAAAGTGATTGGATGAATTGGAATGACTAGATGAAAAAAGATTGTGCACATAGTACCATTTCGAAGTCAATCAAAATAAAATAGCATGAGCATTCAATAAAAAAGTTCGTCTTTATTCATTCATTCAAGGAGAATTGGTATTGGTCCTCAGAACCCCAATGATACTGGGAAAGAAGCCTCCAAAGCATGAGTCAAAGTGGGAAGGACCTTACTCAATACATAGAGTCCACTCCAATGGAGCTTATTCTTTAATCTCAATGGATAGAGAACTCATTACAACTCAAAATAATGCAAGATTCTTTAAGAAGTATTTTGTGTAACACAAATACAGTTCCTTTTAGTCCTCACTGCAAGACTTCTAACTACACAGTCCCTTTTCTCCTTGATGTGGGAAATTAAACTGCACAGCTCCCTCCATCGTCCTAGATGACATTAAAATGTGTCCCCTTTATCGTCCAACATGACATTAAATTGTGCATCGTCTGAGCTGTAGGAAATTAAACTGCCAAGAACCCCAAGTCTGTGATACATGACATTAAACTGTGATCACCGCATGCCCAATTGTCTTTTAAACTCTGTTTCCATGTGTACCCTAGACAGCTAATCAAGCATAATCCCCACACCATTCTTCGTGGTCGCATATTTCACGACATGATCGTTAGGTTTGTTACTGCTTCTTGTTTCTCACACCGAGCATCCCTCACGTGAACGTAGAGTAAGATGTGACCATGGAATCTTCTCTGGGATGCTAACCACGCTTATATACCAACATCATCTTCGGGTCGCTGTCCTTAGGCACACCCCGATCACCAAATCCCTCTCAATTGAACTACGCGGACTTTGATCCTTTCCTCCTAGGCCGGGTACGTAGGCAACCTCCAGAGGTTCAAGCCCCAAACCACTTTCTTCCCATTGATTCACCTTCATCCTATATGATGTTGATTCGTGAAGTCCATAAAGACCATCTTATTCATATCAGTTCACTTTCATCCTACATGAAGTTAAACTATGTATGTCTTATCGTCCTAACTATATGACGTTAAACTATACAGTTCCCCATTATCCTTATAGCAAGACATTAAACTAAATAGCACTGGTCTATCCATATGATCTTAAACTACATGCACCTTTGTCCTGTATGACAATAAACTACTACAATCTCTGATACCCTCACTTGACAGGAATCATCATTGACATGGTATTCAACCATGTCATATCTCATGAACTACATGTGGCTTGATTCTCAACCTTATGAGATACGTAGTGACACCCATGTTTTTAATCTTGGGTCCTGCCATAATTGCAATAATGTCTTATTTACCCCCCATATGTACAAACCAAATCTGTACAAAGGTTATTTCAAGAACTGCGTGCAGCTTGATTCCCATCATCATGGGATACGTAGGAACACTTTAGCATTCTTTGAGTCCAGCCCCAAGCCTTTGGGCCTAACCCCAAACTCCACTTTCGGTCCCTTGGTTGAAAAGTCCCCTTGGGAGCACATTATGTGATATATGACACCCTGTTCTTTTATTCGCATCAGGTTTATAATGAATTCACGATGTGTCTCCCTCACTATGGTCCGAGATTTATGACCCTAAACTAAGATCTTCCATGCTATCGTCCTGCATGATGTTAAACTGTATTTCAAGAACTACGTGTGGCTTCATTATCATCCTAATGAGATACGTAGTGACATCCATAATCTCAATTTAGGACCCAGCCGCAATATCGTACAAATAATATTCATGATCTCCATAGCCCTTTTCTTGACTTTTGGTCATAAAATGTATGATACCTGAGAGTTATTTTTCCTGACAATGTATCACGTGCCCTTAGGTGGCCTTGCATAAGTTATCTGCATAACGAACGTTTCAGCCAAAAGATTATACTATTTGACTATGCAGCTTATGCCCAAGTTGGACCTATATAATTCAACCTCGATAACAAGTTTGTTAAATAATGGTAACTACATTCTTAGGAGAAGCCTCTTTTGTCCCTATTCGTCTTAACGACGATATATAGGGATCTGAAAAAAAAGCTTCCATCCTTAACATATTTGTTACATACTCTTTTTCATGATCTGAAAGTATTATGTCGTATAATGTTTCTATCTCTGGTTTTAGTCATATGATTTTAAAAACCACATATACCTTTTTTCCTATGTTTGGGTCAGTCCTTTGTAGAAGTCACATTTCTCCAACTCTTGTCCAATTATGATTGAAAATGTCTTCTCCATATTCAAGTACGTTTCTCTTTAAAGCAGACTCTATGCTATGGAAAATTTGAATCCCCTTAAAACATTCTTCAGCTTTTAGCAATAGAAAGCCAAATTTCTGAGATTTCTTTTGCCTGAATATGCAGCATGTGCCCTTTGGTGGCCTTGCATAAGTTTTCTACATAATAGACCAGTCATCCAAAAGATGCTATTATATGACTATGCAACTTCTGCCCCAGTTGGCCCTACATAATTCGACCCCCATAAGGGGTTAGTCAAGTAGTGGTAACTTCATTCTTAGAAAATACTTCCTCTATTGAATTTTATCTCTTTTCCCATGTCATTCCTCAGATTCAAAATTTCTCAAGTGACAGTTTACAATTTACCCCTCAATAATTGAACATGGTAATGTGTTTACAAACAAATTATTAAGAATTGAGTCAGTATCATTCATTCGGTCAATGTTATTTGGCCTTAAATATTATCCCTTTTATTGTACAATATGCATGACTTTAAACTGCCAATAACAAAAGACATTGTACTCATTAAATTGGGAACCCATAAAGGGAACTCTAAACAAAAGTCGAGTCCCAGCTCGCTAGACATACAATTTGTATGATTTAGACAATAAAGATCCATTATCATGACTGAAGATGAACTATTTTTCATTGATGAAAAAGATTAGAAGAACATCCACAGACTGAAGTCTCTTCTATTTTCTTCCAAAAAATAACAGAAGACATTCAACATGATTTCGCATCTGTTTCACAGCATCCCCAGCATCATCAGCAGCCACCTAGAGTTCATTCACTTGACCATCTTCACTCTTTACAGCTTCATGGAGTGCATTCTTGGAATCTGTGATAGATTTAATACCATCTTCTAGGAATCCTTCCAATGTATTGTTAAGCTATTCAACTTCCCCAGTAACGAAATCTACCTATTGTTGATGTTACATCTTCTGGAAAACTTTCTTTGTGATCTTCTACTTCATATCCTTCAGCTTTGCAGCATGATCAGCCTCATCTCAGGACACTGCAGCCTCAAATTTGCCGATATTAGTTAGCAGCCTCGCACTGAACAGATCTTGATGGCACTTTTTCCCTTTCTCCCTCCTTAAGATGACTTGTTTCACTGTGGTATAGATCTCTTGATATCCAAAACCTCCAAGTCCCAGCATGACAAAAAAGGATGATAGTCTTGGGATATTTGAAGACGTCTCATCAAGAGGCACTTCAAATATTATCTTCCATATATTTTTCAATGCCTTGCGATGTGAGAATTGGAGAGCCTTTTTCACCTATGGGTCTGATTTGGCATCACTATCATAGGAAGGAATATCATCTAGGATTAATGCACATAAGGAAGTGCCATGTTCTGCTCCTTCCCTGACCCTGGTTGCTTCACCTTCTGTTACTGTTTGGGCTGAGGCTGAGGCTTCACCTCCCGATCTATCCATTTAAGTTGACAACCCTATTTGGTCAATTGAAAGTATGGTTAGTTTCAAATAAATGTAAACGTTCAATGATTTTCTTGTAGGTTAAGTATGTCACAAATATCATCATCTTTTACCTAATAGTTGTTCAAAAACATGTGAATACTCCTCCCCATCATTCCTAGCTTCAAAATGATTTTCAGGATGGGTTTGATGAGGGTTTTTCATGTTAAGTTTCACCTTAGCCAGTGTTTCTGCAATAATAGGGTTGACATCCATGTCTACACCCCTTTCAAGCATTGTTGGATCAGCAGTCTCTTTATATGGAACTGTACATTTTTAACCAAACTGGGTAATAAGTGTAATCATGAGAAGATTAAATGGAAAAATGATGAAACACATGTCCAGTTGATTCTATAACTAGATGTACAAAATCTTCTAAATCACATGGTAATTTAACATGGTCAAAAATTTATTCAAAGGACATGCCAAGAGTCATCATTTTATCCAATGATTTCCTAGATCCCAAGTTAGTCACACCAGTGGGAGCACTAGGCATGTCTTCTTCATGACTTTCATCTGGAAATCTCTGACCCTGGATAGCTTCTTCATAGTCAGATGTGGGGCCAGTTTCGGTGGTTTACAAATGTTCTGATACATGTGTTGAACCTAAAACAGCATATAATGGAAGTCAGATGTTGTCTCATTTGAGGTTTTGTGGAGTTTTGTTAATTTACCAGAATCCTTTTCTCTCCTGGCAATTGAAACAGGAGCAGTGTTGGGAACAGACGTCAGCTCATCTGCTCTCAGTATTTCTTCAGGAATGGAAATTTGAGCAGAAACTTGTTTTCATTCTCCAACACCTTCTATTGTACTCTGAGGATGGTCAGTTCTTTCCCTTAAAGGAGAAACTAAAAAATCCCCTTCAATCCTGAGAATTTTTAGCCCTTTTTAATAAGTTAACATTTATGACAACCATAAAGACTTACCACTACTGATAAAAAATTTGGCTTTGGTCTTCATTATTCGATCCTTTTGCTTCTTGGACTTTTTGGGTGGACTAGAATAATCATCTCTGAAAACAGTTATCAGATACAATAACGCCCTTTACAACTCTTCATTCATGCCTTGTTGGCCTAAAGATACCTTGCCCTAGTCACGAGGAGATTTAGTGGCTCCAAGACTGGTGCCACTAGGGATATACTGTGGAGAAGGAATTTTAGTGGTTCTTTTATTTAGAAGATTTAGGATGAAGAAAGTAATTTCCTTGAGTAACAAATCATTGACTGAAATTAAGTTGCAAAGAAAATAAGGAAAGAAACTTACATCTTCAGGAGCCACGTAATCATGCCACTCCTCGTCTACTGAAGCACCAATCCCCACAGTGCTGCCATGATCCATCATTTCCTTCACCATCTTGGTGATACGAATGGAATAATAAGTGTCATATATGATCATTTCCAGCTCTCTGATGCAAGCCCGCACTTCATTAGGGTTATCCTCAAAACAGATGTTAGTAGAAGCCCGGAGATTCCCCACTCCAGGGATATGCAACCCTTCGCATAAGTCCATCTAGGCAGTTTTAGCATCAAAATATAAACTCCACCATGTTTGGATAGCCTCTAGTCGTAAATATTCAGAATGTACACTAGAAGGCCGCGAGGAGGGTCCTACAATCTAGGACTCCAACTTCTTCCCATCTCCAAAAATCACAAATAAAGGATAAGAAAATGAAACTTGTTTCTCTATAAAATAATGGATACTAAATTTTCTCAATGGTATAATTCACCATGAGTCAATGTAGTATGTCTATTGACTCTGGAAGGAGGATTATATGTGGCATGAGGCCGCTTTGACGCATATCATGCCTCATCATCCCCATCCTGGGAATCCAGTGAATCAGCCCCGGGTGAAGAACCCAGTGAATCAGATCAGGGTGAGGAGGAGTCACCTTCAAGATGAAGGGTTTCTTTCTTGACGGTTCTCTTCTTTATCCCCATATGAGGGACAAGTAGATTTAATAAACTTTTCGGGTATGATGTTACCCAGTTCTTGGCATACCATATAGTCAATTGACTCGCCGTTCCAGCAACTGGTAGATTAAATACTTCCCCAGTATTCTCCATGGCTGTCAGCAACCATAGTTGTCAGGCAATCATTGGATGCTGATCTGACCTGACATGCATGGGAGAGGATACGACAATCTGCTGCAGAAATTTGGATTGGCGTGCAAATCTATATGGAGTATAGGCCTCACATATAATCTCTCCGTCAATTCTGGTAGCCAATACACCATCTCTGCAAGCCAGCATATATGACATCAATTCCAGGCTAGCAGTTCCATTGTCAAAAAACCACCTGGTTGGTGGGTTTCCATAAGGAATGAAATGAAATTACTTGAACATGCTCCGCCTCACCTTCAGATTATAGGAATTTAGGGATAATGGAGAAATTCAGGAAAATTCTTGCACCAATGGCCTAAAATAACTTCCAAGAACATGTACTTTGCTCTTTAAAGACTATGTCCTGAAGTGAGTGGCGATCCGTCGCCACAAAACATGGAATGGTCCCACTATTCTCAAAGGAGACTTACTCATATAGGCATGGAGTAAGATCCTGTAAATCATCGCCAAACTGGGGTGGCCAACCCAACCATCTTTCTCTCATCCAACTTTGCTGCAACAACGAAGGTCCCTGGCCTGAAGCCTCCCTTCGAATCCCTAACTGGATGAAGATAAACACTGAGCCATAAGGCTAAGAAGCCTTCTAGATGGGTCTTCTCTGGGATTCTTTGATCCACTTCATACCCCCACTTTTCAAACTCTCCTTCTTCCATAGTTGGCCAGAATGTGCCTAGAGCACCCTTCTTCTCTACTCTGGGGAAGCTGGTAGGATGAGTACAGGTGGGCCCCTTCTCCTTCTTCTTGATGGGAAACATATCCATCCACTCCGCTAGATGAATATCCTCTTTAGAATGAGTTTTGGTGGAATTTGAATTCTTGATCTTGAAAAATATCTTCATCAACTCCTGATATAGAGCCGGAGTCTTCTCAGAATAATTCCACGTCGCCTTTGGAGGGATGAACTCAACATACATGTCTCCCAAAATTGGATCCCCTGAGATCATGTATACATCCCACAAGTTCATGACTACTTCTCCATGAGTAAGATGGAAAGAATTGGTTTCTGGGCTCCAGCGGCTGATTAGCCCCAGCACAAAATCATCATTCCTGTAGACATATGTCTGCCAGGCCCAGATGACTTCATATATTGCAGCACCTTTAAGATCCTCAACAAACTCTGCATAGTTTTGTCACACCCAACATGACCACATCTAAATCGTCTTCACAACTCCTCTAGGACGGAAATCCCAACTCTATTTCCATCCCTTAGATTGGTCCATCTGAGAATTTTGGAAAATAGAAGGATAACAATGTGGCTGACGCTCCGGCTTGTGAGGCTTCAGATCTGGGTCACATGGGCTATGATGCTTTATGTATGCCCTCCCCACTGTTATAGCATTGTAAAATGATACTGCAGCTGAGAAATTTTCCGAAGAGAAATTGGTGTAAGTTTGAAACCAGGAATGAGGGATATAATTCTTTGCCTCTGGAACATTGACTCCAAGTAAATTACCATGGCCATACAAAGGCAAGCAGATGCTCTGTGGGAAATCGGCATGATATTTCTTTATGTACTTAGCCAAATCCGAGAGTGTTTTGTCGCAGATATCATAATTTTCCTGGCCGCCGATGTTCATCATATCATCGATTCTCTTGTTGGACAACTCATCAGCTGATCCAATTCTTTTGGGATCTATTGAATCAGCACAAATATCAAACAATTATCTTTTAAGTAAAGTATTTTTTTATGAAATCTTTTTGAAGAAAACAAAAAATGGCTATGGAATTAAGGTGCGCACGTTTTGCCACTCAAGTGTTTCCGCGCTTGTAATGGTACGCTAATGATGGCGCGCAAGTCAAAATTCTTACTAGAGAAGAACGACACAAAGAAGAGAGATCGACCGAGGAAAGAAAAACACTTATGTGACGAGAGATCAAAAGCTATGAAGGTAGGATGGTTTGCGAAAAGTGACTCCCATATATATATGTGATCCTTCAACCCTGCACGCCAGAACCTGCGTACCGCAACCTGCGCGCCTAAAACCTGCACGCCGCTGAACCCTGGTTTCTCTTTTCCCTCAGAGTCAAATCCTCTTTCCTTTTTCAGATCCAACTCTAATGGGGGGCTTTTTTTGACGCTCTTTTCTATCACAGAGTCTAACGAATGGAAAAAGGGAATACCTTAATCACAAAGAGAGTCATCCTTCAAAAACATCAAAAATTGACAAAGGCATGGACAAGGAACCAATTTGGAAGGAGCCGCGAAAGTTTTTATAGCTCTCCAGGCAAGTCACCTGTGCGCCACATATGTGTCACGCATGTCACTTGTGCGCCCTATTCTCTTTTTCTCCCAAGGTACTCGGTGGACTATTAATAGCCCCTATGGGCCCTCCATTTCGAGGATGATTTTTCCAAAACTCAAATTCAAGCTCTGGTCACCCAAGTCTTCAACTAAACTCTTATGAAATCTTCTAAGGTAACATTTTACCAAGAATGGAAGACTTGAAGGAGTAGGATAAGGCCTAAGTGTTTTGAGTTCATCAACACATGAACGCCTAAGTGTCCAGACCACCTTAAAAGTGGAAACACATGCGCACCGCCCTACCCTTTCAATGAAACTTACACGCCTCCCTTTTGGAAACATATTAGGATAATACTAATGGCTTGAGTTATGTCTTTCCCAAGTATTACCCTATAGATTCTTCATCACCGAGGTGAACTTATGCCATGCAAGTACACTTGCACGACCAAGACTTGTGCACCAAATGATTTGTGCGGCCATACTTGCGCGCCGATTTCATTTGTGTGCTTTCTCCCATTCACCTCTCCTCTTTAAGATATTAGCCTTCAAACAAATTTCCAAAGACATTCATGACATGGTTCCTTTGTTGGCTTCCTTATCTGAAAGGAATTATCTGAGATCCCCTCCCAATGTCTCATGACTTACAAGCTTTATGTCACCATGGTTAGAGGTTTCCTATATAACCTCATCCTTTAAAGATGAGAAGATCTTTTGGTTTAGGGAATCCTCTTCAGGAGTAAGCCCCAAGTTCCTCTTAGTTTGGGCCTCCTTCTCAAGAGTAATCCCCAAGTCTCATGTCCCCTTTACCTGGGCCTCCTTCTCAGGAGTAATCCCCACTCATAATTTTCTTTAACATTGGGTCTCTTTGTCTGAAGTGAGCCCCAAGTTATAAGTTCCCTTTAATTGGGAATCCTTCTCAAGGGTAAGCCCCCAATCTTAATTTCTTTTTATTTGGGTCTCCTTCTAAAAAATAAACCCCAATCATAATTTTCTTTTGATTTGGGCCTCCTTCTCAGGAGTAATCCCCAAGTTAAAACTCCAAATCTCCATAAAGTAGAAATAACTTTATGGACCCTACTCCTAGGCTTCTTTCCTAAAGTAAGTCATGGTCTTCATCTAGTTGGGCAGTCATACATACGTAATCCCCACATCATTTCTCATGAATGCATCTTTCAAGGAACCATCGTCAAATTTACTGATACCACTTTTTTCTCACATAGAGCATGACTCACATGAGCTTAGGGTCTAAAAGTAATCACGACATCTCTTCTTGGGCCATTAACCATGCATAAACCCCATATTTCTTTACCCGAATTACGTGGACATTGATCTCTACTGTAACACCCCAAGATTTCATAGTGTGTTATTTCTTCAAAATAATTGAATAACTTGCACCACACGCAACACCGAGTTCAATCACACCATGACTTACAAAAAAAAAGCCATTCAAAAGATGTTATGAATAGTATTACCTAAATTTTAAACTTTATATAATCCTTATAATTTTAGAATCCATATTATGAGTTTCTTAGATATAATGCAAGAACTAATTCATTTTCAGTATTGCACTTTTATCAACTTTTAATAGTGAACCCTTTTTAAATACAATATTTTAAACTTTTTGACTAAATGGGGACATCAAAAATTTAAAATGAAACATCCCAAGCTTCCACGGTAATCTTTCTTTGAATAATACAGTAGCGTGTGTTGTACGCAACCTTGAGTTCTAACACACCATAACCAATCAAACTAGCCGTTATGAATAGTAATACCTACATTTTGAAATTATATATATTTTATATTTTAAAATGGACTTCATTTTTGGATTCGGAATATCGAATTTATCCTAAGGTGAAATTTTGGTACTTTTTGGATAACTTTCATATTTTGATGAATAGTGAAAATTACTAAATTTTAATTAAAAACAACTTTTTTAATCAAAGTAATTAATAGTGATAAATTATGAATTTGAGTGGTTTTAAAGTATATTTAGAATATAGTTTTACCATTTAATATAATTTTGTTCATTGGACATAATTTTACAATTAAACCGAACATAAACAAGTGTCAATCTTTTGATAGTTATTATCTCTTAAAAACACGCTTTTTGTTTTGACAGCGGGAATTAATTTTAAATTAATTTCTGCCACTTCTGTGTTTTGAATTTAGAAAAATGGATTCCATATTTTTAATCAGGATGTCCAAATTGTGTAAATAGGTAACTTTTATTTTTAGACATTTTGAATAATTACTGTGGTAAATATTTTATTTACCATGGTTAAGGGTAAATCTGGTAAATAAGGGTTAAGAAAATAATATTATAATAATACTAAATTCCCCTAAAACGTGTCCTATCCTTATTGGTTTATACATGTTCGACCATAGGCATCTTTGGGTCTATTTGGGGACCCCATGGTGCCACTTGTAGGTGATAGAGACACTTTTTTTAGTTAAGTTAAAATGAATACAAAAATGACACAAGCATATATCTTTTAGCAAACAAATTTGTAAATAGGGTTACATATGTTGGATTTTAGATTATAAATATTCATTAGAAAGATAATAAGATTTATTACATAGTGATATTTTGTTTATAATTTTTAGACATTAAATAATTTAATTTATTTATGACACAATGATGATAAATTAATTACTATAATAGTGAAAAATTAAATTAATTGATATTATAAATACCCAAATAAATATAATATGAAACTTTTAATGAATTAAAATACTTTTCTAGGATAATATGATATATTATAATTTATTTAATTTACTTTTTTAGAAGAAATCAATCTGTTATGAGTTTCAAAAAAAATCAACTATTGAATAGTGTCAAAATTGACATAAAAGAGTTCTTAAAACAAATATTATATTATTAATTGATATTAAATTCCTAAAAATCAATGGTTCGGCCAAGAGACTTATATCATGATAGGTTCAACATTAATGGACCACTTGGGGGTCTCTTGGATGTATATAGTAAGTTTATTAACCATATTATATAAAAATACAAAGAGACATTGTAAAAGTGAAACTAATTAACTTAGAGTTAATACTTAAAGATAAGGTTAATATAAGTACCCAAACCTGTCTAAATTCAATTGGTTGAGTTGTTTTCGACCCATACCCACCTTAAACTTTGAATAGTCAACTTTTGAGCGATTTTAAACCGAATATGAATTTATTATAAACTAATATCTCTAGCTTTTCCAAAGGTGCCCCTCACCCCTCTTATAAAAGGTCACTCCTCCTTCTCATTTCTTCACACCTTCAAAGCCTTTTGGTTCGGCCAAAATCTGCCCATATACTCTCCCAACTTCCCTCACTACAACCTAGAGGCCTTAGTTTGATCGGAAAGCCAACCTAAGGATCCCTTTTGATCAAATCAAAAGGAAGAACCCGAAGAAGAGGTAATGATTTCACCACCCTTTTCCAAGTTCATTTCTTCTTCCACTTCTTCTTCCTTTGTAGTTACCATTATAAAATAATAACTCCAGTATCATATATATACAGTGATGTTATTATAAATATGGTACAAACATATTTAGTTTTCTATCCACCCTTTGAATAACATGTCACCATACGTGCGTACGTACGGCTTACCGTCTCCACGTCGTGGTGTAATTGTTATTCAATATATTATTATTTTGATGGGTATAATAATGATATGTAACTCATGTAAATAATAAATATAACATGTTAATGATTCCTTATATTTGATATACAATCCATT
The DNA here is from genome assembly GCA_963277665.1 of Viscum album. NCBI lineage: Eukaryota > Viridiplantae > Streptophyta > Magnoliopsida > Santalales > Viscaceae > Viscum > Viscum album. Next base: position 202,704,700 of record OY728144.1, read on the forward strand.
TATATATTATTTTAATATAAAAAGAATGATATTGTCGCTCGTGCGTACGTACGGACTACCGTCTCCACGAACGCGATGAGATTCATTCTCCATCGTATCCATTCAAGTATAATTATCATTTGATGATTTAAAAAAATGATGTTTAAGGACTTGATATCATTCTGGATATGAATAATATACAACATATCCTTTATAAACATGTCTTACGTAACAAAACATATAAAAGAAAACAAGTAAGTTAACACCCGAAACAACGATAATACTAAGATATTATTATCAAATCAATATTAAAAGATCATATATGATATCATATTAATTTATATTATTCTTTTATAATTTAATAACAATTATTTCACCATTATACAGGAGGTTAACCTACCCCAACCAATTAAAAGTACAAGGTAAGGGTTATTTCACAATCTCTTCATTGTCCGAGGTTGTTTATACGTAATAATCTACTGGGATCTCATTATCATCCACATCCATGTTTCTTCAAAATGTATTCCAAAACATTTTTATTATTTACAAGAATATGGTTTAAAGTCATTTATACCATTGTTTGACTTTTTATAAGAGGAATCTTTCCGTCGTTTTCAAAATAAGGACCTTTTTAACCTTTTCGACAGAATTAAGGTAAGAATGTTTTTTTAACTTATACGGTGGGTGCGGTTATTTTACGCCGTTATAAAATCTTCAAAGCATTACTTACAAGCTTATAAAAATATTTTCAAGAAAATGTTTTATTTTATATGGCTCTTAAATGATTTCAAAAATCGAAAGAGATATTTCTCCAAAAAGTGTTTTGATTTCATCTATGTCAACATCCTTTGATGGATTTTACGCTTATTTGAAGTTGATTTATTATGATACAAAACTTCTATATTGTATTGAAGGTTTTGTGATATGTTTGACTGTGGATGTGATATTTTTATACCATTCATTGTTTATGGTGAAATTATTGACATTTCGTATGCTATTTTTAATACGAATGTTTATGTTATGTTTAAACCTTTTCATATGGGAATGCATTGGACTTAATATGTGACGGGTGGAGCCCGCTATAGATCCTCGATGCATCGGTAGGTCTCATGAGACAAACTAGTGTCTTGGCACAAGGCGTTGGCAAAATCTTATTTGTAGTCTTGGCATGAGGGCTTGGCTATGTGGTTATGATAGTCTGGCATTATGCATTCCAACATTATGAAAGTGGTTAGTGATTTTGCATGTGATTATTCGATTAGTAGAATATACATGTGAATGAGTAAATGGCATTATTTAATTTTATTTATGCCTACAATGTTGAAAGTTCAAGTTTGAAAGGCTGTTGTTTTAGTTATACATTGCCTTAAATGTTTATTCTCATTTATGAAAGTTTTCGCTATATTGTTATCCTTACTGGAAATTTGAGCTCACCCCTTTTCTATGTTTTATTTTTCCCAGGAAGTGAAGAGGTAAATTATGAATGACCTGCAGGGATATTATGTGGGGATATGAGTGTGGATTATGGAGACATTATGTTGTTGTAGTAGTTTTTCATTTTATGATGTAATGTAAAACTTATGAATATATCTAGTGTTTCCAAGGCTACTAAACCAATCGGTATTTCGAAATTTGATCTTTCTTGTGATCATGCCAATATAATGTAATAATGCCCCGTCTCTGGGTAACTAGGGTCGGGGTGTTACAGTTGACATCAGAGGAAGTTTAGTACAAACCTTGGGAGCTAGATTTAGATAAACTCTGATTAGAGCACGTAGACATAAGATGAACTTTGAGGATTAGTATAGAAGAACTTTCTAGAATTTTGGTATTGTAGGGATTTTGTGAGTTTTCCGAGAAATACATCCCTGTCTAGATACGAGTAGGTAGAGGAAGCTCTGGAACAGATGTACCTAGGGGTAAAACCCGAAAACACCGCTTTGAGCTAGACTCGAACGGGAACTGGTGCACGACAACGGGCCTTGCTGCACTCTTGGTTACGACACTCTCGAGGGATATTCTTAGGATAATTCTCATTTTCTTTACAAACCATTATGAACGGTTTATGAGAATATACATCCTCAAAGGAGACATTTTTATGATTATGGATTATATCCATAAATAGTTCAATTTATGTTAAGTGTTTTATAAGTATGGGATTATGTATTTTGATTCATAAACTGATCTAGTGTATGCCATTGTTTAGAAATGGCGCCTAGTAGAAGGAATGAGAACTCCAGAAATGCACATGATCCAAAGAGAAGGAAGGATCATATCTTTCATGGTCTTAAGCTAGAATTTATAAGAGAAATAGTCTCCGATGTATTATCATCATATGAAGAAATAATATCATCTGTTGATAAGATAAGTAAAGAGTATACTGAGTCCTATGGCTTTGAAGGGAAGCAAGAGAAGAAAAGGATGGAAGAGAGAAAGATGGATAAAGGGAAGAGGGAAAAGAAGAATTTTCCCATATGTGGTAACTGTGGAAAGAAACACCCTGGAACTTGCCTGAAAGGAATAGGAGTTTGTTATAAGTGTGGAGGAAAAGGGCACAAAGTACGTGACTGCAAGGGTAAGAAAATGGTTTTAAATGTACAATGCTTCATTTGCAAGGAGTTTGGACACTACGCGAACCTATGTCCCAGTCATCAGACTATGCCGCAAATGATGTTATTGGATAATAATCAAGTTATGATGCTACCACAGATGAAGAGGAATGATTAGAGTTCTTATGTTGATTATGTCAATTAAGTGTTGTATCAACAATGTACTTGTTATAATAATTATTGAGTATATAAGGATTGTACTGCAGTACTATTTAATTAAGGACTTGAGATAGTGTGGAACAAAGAAAAGTGACTCAATAGCAGGATAAATTTTTGGAAAATATATGGTTGAGAGAATGATAAATCATAATATAGTTCTGATACTGAGGTAGTGATTTTGGAATGATATGTGATTGTTTTGGATAAATTATATTGGATATTCTTGACTACCTTGGAACTGATTAATGATTTGTATATTCCATAATTGTTGGGGTTTAAAACATTTTTGGATTAATGAAATATATCCAGCATTCTATATGGAATAAGGGAGCATGAATGTAATCAATAAGGAATATGGTAATACATGATGAAGGTATTCATATGCTATTACGGGGTAAAAAGGATCTATATTATGTTTACCTTCCTTATAAATGTTGGACTGTGAGTTTGGAAAGAAGTATTTTGGATAGTTCTAGTTTGGATTATTTTGGATTGTCATAAAAGGACAACCCAGAGGTCGGGCGGCAACCCGTCATGTCCGGCAGGGCTGCGAGACTTGAACCTACAACCGAAGGGCGACAAGGGTGTATCACCTACCACTGGCCCACGAGATGTCCTGGATTAAATAATGTAGTTTTTATTAAAATATCTTGTAGATGAATTATAAATTCGTTTATTTTGGAACCCTATACGAATAGTGAAAATAGAATATTTTTACATTCTATTATCTTTTAGAGTGAAAGATGAGTTTGTGGTAGAAATTTATTAATGGATAAAACTCTAATTATAAAGTATGTCTCCTTATGATCTTAGCCAATCTCATAAATAAATTCCTCAATATTAAGAAAAGAAACTTAGAACAAAAATGTTTTCTTAGATGGTACCTTAAATCATCACTAATTTATGGCTTTGGGATTGTTGGCCTTTTCATAGCCATGTTCTCTACCACTATCCATCAGATAATTGATGGTTAGATTTTTCTTCCATATCCATATTTTCCTACATGGAACCCTAGTATGTGTTATTTTCGGTAATCTTCATACTTTCGACTCTTTATTTTAAATAGAGGCCTCATTAATTCATTTTTCGATGTGGGATTTCAACAAAGATATTTTGAAACGTCAAAAATGTGTTATCCTAATACCCTATGTTTTTTTGAACCGATGGTATTTCAAATCATCTTAGATTGATGAATTTAAGGACCTCAATTTTATACGTGTTTGTGATTGATGACCTCAATCACTACCTATAAATATTTACGTTTTTCCTCCAATTATATGTCTCTAATTGCCACCAATGTTCTCTTAATCGAGATCATAATTTGGTGGTGACCCTTTCATTTCTATTTTCCTCATATTAAGATTAATTTTAGTAACCCAATTTCCGATGTGGGTTTTCCCACAAATATATTTTCTATTTTCAACCTTTTATTTTCGAAGAACAATTTTAAATTGCGAGGACGCAATTTATTGAATGAGGGGAGAATGTAACACCCCAAGATTTCATAGTGTGTTATTTCTTCAAAATAATTGAATAACTTGCACTACACGCAACACCGAGTTCAATCACACCATGTATTACAAAAAAAAATCCATTCAGAAGAGTTTATGAATAGTATTATCTAAATTTTAAACTTTATATAATCCTTATAATTTTAGAATCCATATTATGAGTTTCTTAGATATAATGCATGAACAAATTCATTTTCAGTATTGCACTTTTATCAACTTTTAATAGTGAACCCTTTTTAAATACAATATTTTAGACTTTTTTACTGAATGGGGACATCAAAAATTTAAAATGAAACATCCCAAGCTTCCACGGTATGCTTTCTTTGAATAATACAGTAGCATGTGTTGTACGCAACCTTGAGTTCTAACACACCATAACCAATCAAACTGGCCGTTATGAATAGTAATACCTAGTTTTTGAAATTATCTATATTTTATATTTTAAAATGGACTTCATTTTTGGATTCAGAATATCAAATTTAGCCTAAGGTGAAATTTTGGTACTTTTCGGATAACTTTTATATTTTGATGAATAGTGAAAATTACTAAATTTTAATTAAAAACAACTTTTTTAATCAAAGTAATTAATAGTGATAAATTATGAATATGAGTGGTTTTAAAATATATTTAGAATATATTTTTACCATTTAATATAATTTTGGTCATTGGACATAATTTTACAATTAAACCGAACATAAACAAGTGTCAATCGTTTGATAGTTATTATCTCTTAAAAACACGTTTTTTGTTTTGACAGCGGGAATTAATTTTAAATTAATTTCTGCCACTTCTATGTTTTGAATTTAGAAAAATGTATTCCATATTTCGAATCAGGATTTCCAAATTGTATAAATAGGTAACTTTTATTTTTAGACATTTTGAATAATTACTGTGGTAAATATTTTATTTAACATGGTTAAGGGTAAATCTGGTAAATAAGGGTTAACAAAATAATATTATAATAATACTAAATTACCCTAAAACGTGTCCTAGCCTTATTGGTTGATACATGTTCGACCATAGGAATCTTTGGGTCTATTTGGGGACCCCATGGTGCCACTTGTAGGTGATAGAGACACTTTTTTTTAATTAAGTTAAAATGAATACAAAAATGACACAAGCATATATCTTTTAGAAAAACAATTTTTACATAGGGTTATATATGTTGCATATTATATTATAAATATTCATTAGAAATATAAAAATATTTCCTACATAGTGATATTTTATTTATAATTTTTAGACATTAAATAATTTAATTTATTTACGACACAATGATGATGAATTAATTACTATAATAGTGACAAATTAAATTAATTGATATTATAAATACCCAAATAAATATAATATGAAACTTTTAATGAATTAAACTAATTTTCTAGGATAATATGATATATTAGGATTTATTTAATTTACTTTGTTCGAAGTAATCAATCTGTTATGAGTTTCAAAAAAATCAACTATTGAATAGTGTCAAAATTGACATAAAAGAGTTCTTAAAACAAATATTATATTATTAATTGATATTAAATTCCTAAAAATCTATGGTTCGGCCAAGAGACTTATATCATGAGAGGTTCATCATTAATGGACCACTTGGGGGTCTCTTGGATGTATATAGTAAGTTTATTAACCATATTATATAAAAATACAAAGAGACATTGTAAAAGTGAAACTAATTAACTTAGAGTTAATACTTAAAGATAAGGTAAATATAAGTACCCAAACCTGTCTAAATTCTATTGGTTGAGTTGTTTTCGACCCATCCACACCTTAACCTTTGAATAGTCAACTTTTGACCCATTGTAAACCGAATATGAATTTATTATAAACTAATATCTCTAGATTTTTCAAAGGTGCCCCTCACCCCTCTTATAAAAGGGCACTCCTCCTTCTCATTTCTTCACACCTTCAAAGCCTTTTGGATCGGCCAAAATCTGCCCAAATACTCTCCCAACTTCCCTAAATACAACCTAGAGGCCTTATATTGATCATAAAGCCAACCTAAGGAGCCCTTTTGATCAAATCAAAAGGAAGAACCCGAAGAAGAGGTAATGATTTCACCACCCTTTTCCAAGTTCATTTCTTCTTCCACTTCTTCTTCCTTTGTTGTTACCATTCTAAAATAATAACTCCAGTATCATATATATACTGTGATGTTATTATAAATATGGTACAACCATATTCAGTATTCTATCAACCCTTTGAATAACATGTCACCATACGTGCGTACGTACGGCTTACCGTCTCCACGTCGTGGTGTAATTGTTATTCAATATATTATTATTTTGATGGTTATAATAATGATATGTAACTCATGTAAATAATAAATATAACATGTTAATGATTCCGTATATTTGATATACCATCCATTTATATATTATTTTAATATCAAAAGAATGATATTGTCGCTCGTGCGTACGTACGGACTACCGTCTCCACGAACGCGATGAGATTCTTTCTCCATCGTATCCATTCAAGTATAATTATCATTTGATGATTTAAAAAAATGATGTTTAAGTACTTGATATCATTCTGGATATGAATAAAATACAACCTATCCTTTATAAACATGTCTTACGTAACAAAACATATAAAAGAAAACAAGTAAGTTAACACCCGAAACAACGATAATACTAAGATATTATTATCAAATCAATATTAAAAGATCATATATGATATCATATTAATGTATATGATTCTTTTATAATTTAATAACAATTATTTCACCATTATACAGGAGTTTAACCTACCCCATCCAAGGAAAAGTACAAGGTAAGGGTTATTTCACAATCTCTTCATTATCCGAGGTTGTTTATACATAATAATCTACTGGGATCTCGTTATCATCCACATCCATGTTTCTTCAAAATGTATTCCAAAACATTTTTATTATTTACAAGAATATGGGTTAAAGTCATTTATACCCTTGTTTGACTTTTTATAAGAGGAATCTTTCCGTCGTTTTCAAAATAAGGACCTTTTTAACCTTTTCGACAAAATTAAGGTAAGAATGTTTTTTTAACTTATACGGCGGGTGCGGTTATTTTCCGCCGTTATAAAATCTTCAAAGCTTTCCTTACAAGCTTATAAGAATATTTTCAAGAAAATGTTTTATTTTATATGACTCTTAAATGATTTCAAAAATCGAAAGAGATATTTCTCCAAAAAGTGTTTTGATTTCATCTATGTCAACATCCTTTGATGGATTTTATGCTTATTTGAAGTTGATTTATTATGATACAAAACTTCTATATTGTATTGAAGGTTTTGTGATATGTTTGACTGTGGATGTGCTATTTTTATACCATTCATAGTTTATGGTTAAATTATTGACATTTCGTATGCTATTTTTAATACGAATGTTTATGTTATGTTTCAACCTTTTCATATGTGAATGCATTGGACTTAATATGTGACGGGTGGAGCCCGCTATAGCTCCTCGATACATCAGTAGGTCTCATGAGACAAACTAGTGTCTTGGAACAAGGCCTTGGCAAAATCTTATTTGTAGTCTTGGCACGAGGCCTTGGCTTTGTGGTTATGATAGTCTGGAATTATGCATTCTAACATTATGAAAGTGGTTAGTGATTTTGCATGTGATTATTTGATTAGTAGAATATCCATGTGAATGAGTAAATGGCATTATTTCATTTTATTTATGCCATACAATGTTGAAAGTTCAAGTTTGAAAGGCTATTGTTTTAATTATACATTGCCTTAAATGTTTATTCTCATTTATGAAAGTTTCCGCTATATTGTTATCCTTACTAGGCATTTGAGCTCACCCCTTTTCTATGTTTTATTTTTCCCAGGAAGTGATTAAGTAAATTATGAATGACCTGCAGGGATATTAAGTGGGGATATGAGTGTGGATTATGGAGACATTATGTTCTTTTGTAGTTTTCCATTTTATGATGTAATGTAAAACCTATGAATATATCTAGTGTTTCCAAGGCTACTAAACCAATCGGTCTTTCGAGATTTGATCTTTCTTGTGATCATGCCAATATTATGTAATAATGCACCGACTCTGGTTAACTAGGATCGGGGCGTTACAGTTGGTATCAGAGGAAGTTTAGTACAAACCTTGGAAGAAAGATTTAGATAAACTCTGATTAGAGCACATAGACCTAAGATGAAATTTGAGGATTAGTATAGAAGATCTTCCTAGAATTTTGGTATTGTAGGGATTTTGTGAGTTTTCCGAGCAATACATCCCTGTCTGGATACGAGCAGGTAGAGGCGGCTCTGGCACAGATGTACCTAGGGGTAAAACCCGAAAACACCGCTTTGAGCTAGACTCGAACGGGAACTGGTGCACGACAACGGGCCTTGCTTCACTCTTGGTTACGACACTCCCGGGGGGATATGCTTAGGATAATTCTCATTTTCATTACAAACCATTATGAAGGGTTTATGAGTATATACATCCTCAAAGGATACATTTTTATGATTATGGATTATATCCATAAATAGTTCAATTTATGTTAAGTGTTTTATAAGTATGGGATTATGTATTTTGATTCATAAACTGATCTAGTGCATGCCATTGTTTAGAAATGGCGCCCAGTAGAAGGAATGAGAACTCCAGAAATGCACATGATCCAAAGAGAAGGAAGGATCATATCTTTCATGGTCTTAAGCTAGAATTTATAAGAGAAATATTCTCCCATGTATTATCATCATATGAAGAAATAATATCATGTGTTGATAAGATAAGTAAAGAGTTTACTGACTCCTATGGCTTTGAAGGGAAGCAAGAGAAGAAAAGGATGGAAGAGAGAAAGATGGATAAAGGGAAGAGGGAAAAGAAGAATTTTCCCATAAGTGGGAACTGTGGAAAGAAACACCCTGGAACTTGCCTGAAAGGAATGGGAGTTTGTTATATGTGTCGAGGAAAAGGGCACAAAGTACGTGACTGCAAGGGTAAGAAAATGGTTTTAAATGTACAATGCTTCATTTGCAAGGAGTTTGGGAACTACGCGAACCTATGTCCCAGTCGTCAGACTATGCCACAAATGATCTTATTGGATAATAATCAAGTTATGATGCTACCACATATGAAGTGGAATGATTAGAGTTCTTATGTTGATTATTTCAATTGAGTGTTGTATCAAAAATGTACATGTTATAATAATTATGGAGTATATAAGGATTGTACTGCAGTACTATTTCATTAAAGACTTGAGATTGTGTAGAACAAAGAAAAGTGACTCAATAGCAGGATAAATGTTTTGGAAAATATATGTCTGAGAGAATGATAAATCATAATATAGTTCTGATACTGAGGTAGTGATTTTAGAATAATATGTGATTGTTTTGGATAAATTATATTGGATATTCTTGAGTACCTTGTAACTGATTAATGATTTGTATATTCCATTATTGTTGGGGTTTAAAACATTTTTGGATTAATGAAGTATATCCAGCATTCTATATGGAATAAGGGAGCATGAATGTAATCAATAAGGAATATGGTAATACATGATGAAGGTATTCATATGCTATTACGGGGTAAAAAGGATCTATATTATGCTTACCTTCCTTATAAATGTTGGACTGTGAGTTTGGACAGAAGTATATTGGATAGTTCTAGTTTGGATTATTTTGGATTGCCATAAAAGGACAACCCGGAGGTCGGGCGGCAACCCGTCGCGTCCGGCAAGGCTGCGAGACTTGAACCCGCAACCGAAGGGTGACAAGGGTGTATCACCTACCACTGGCCCATGAGATGTCCTGGATTAAACAATGTGGTTTTTATTAAAAGATCCTGTAGATGAATTATAAATTCGTTTATTTTGGAATCCTATACGAATAGTGTAAATAGAATTATTTTACATTCTATTATCTTTTAGAGTGAAAGATGAGTTTGTGGTAGAAATTTATTAATGGATAAAACTCTAATTATAAAGTAAGTAGGTCTCCTTATGATCTTAGCCAATCTCATGAATAAATCACTCAATATTAAGAAAAGAAACTTAGAACAAAAATGTTTTCCTAGATGGTACCTTAAATCATCACTAATTTATGGATTTGGGATTGTTGGCCTTTTCATAGCCATGTTCTCTACCACTCTCCATCAGATAATTGATGGTTAGATTTTTCTTTCTTATCCATATTTTCCTACATGAAACCCTAGTATGTGTTATTTTCTATAATCTTCATACTTTCGACTCTTTATTTTAAATAGAGGCCTCATTAATTCATTTTTCGATGTGGTAGAAGACCCCAAAATGGGGTATTAGTCTCCTTTTTTTAAATAAAAGGAGGAAGACCCCAAAATGGGGTCTTGGTCTCCCCTCCACTTTTTTATAGACTTTGTGGAAAATATTTTATAATAAAATATTTTATTTTATTTTTTAATTATAAAATATTACATTTAGTTTTATCTCAATAATGATTGATATTAACATTAAATGAATGAAAAAACTATGATGTCGATCCGATTAAATTTTTTAAATCATCGTAGCATGATTATTTCGAAACGAAACGACGTGCGGATGGATCTGAATGAACCATTTTAACACCCCACAGATAAATTTAATGCATCATAATTTTATTGACTCTGAAATAACATGCGATCCATTTGATACAACTATTAGGTACCGGGACGACGCAACGGTAGCCGGCGTGATGGGAATTTAAAATTTTATGCATCACCGGAGTGACATAGCCCTATCAACTCCAGTGATCTTTTCCCGGTTTGGTCCAACGACCTTGCAAGGATAAAGAAGAGCAAAAAAATAAACTGAACATGTAACTAGTTCATATTTTACGTGTGCAAGTCCGCTGCATGACGCCGATTATTTTTGCTCGTAGACTCCAACATCGAAGCCCTCTAGATCATCCACACACACCTCTCGAATCTTCTCACGTGCCGTTCGTCAAGATTTGGGTGCTAGCCTAGATCTTCAACGCTCACTTCTGCATAGAGACGTCCTCTACAAGGGAGGAAGCATCAATCTGAGATGGATGAACTTGAAGATCTTCCTTCACTTGAGAGACTCTCTCTCTCTATATTCCAAGAGGAGAGAAAAGCTCTCAATCCCAACCCATGAATAGTTACCAAGGGGAGAGCCACTCTCTCACTTATATAGATAATTTTTAAAAACACGTGGTATGGGTTCCCAACCCCTTGTATAATAAACATCTGCTATATAAGTGTTATAAACAATTATTTATGACAAATAAAATTATTCCATAAATAATATTTATAATTTATCACTTACTCGTAATATATAAATATATTACGTGATAATTTTGAGTCTTTAACTCGACTCACACCTCTTACTAATATTAAACGAACCTAGGATATTAAAATCCATTCGAATAATATTAATACTTTTATTTACTATATAACTTGTAAATACATGTTATAAATAAATTCTATGAATTATTCTAAACATGAATAATTAATAAATTTATTTATTCTTTGGTGATCCACAGGACTTGGATAGTGCCCAGACCCTTTGGCGAGGACCACCAAGTTCTATATTACTATTCCCAGAATAGGGCAGATTCTCAAGGCGCTATTGTGTGTGACCCTCTAGGCCTTATCTCAATAGTAGTGAATAATATCCACCGACCTAGAGAGGGATCTAGCAACCCATCGAGGCCCCTATTGAGATAAGGAAAAGTCAAAGCAATGACTGCCTTCCTACGAACACGGTCCATGTAATATAATCTCTTCTTCATCAATATCTCAATAAAGCAGAATTCACACTGGTGTCATTACTCTTTATCTAGCTTTATTTTATTGGTTGATTTGTCCAGACGGTCTTACCTTCCAGTACCATGGCCCTGAATTTAATGAAGGTGCAACCATCCTAATCAACCAGGCCTAGGATATCTCTTCCTTAAAATGGAAGCGACAAATCCTTTCTAGATCATTCAATCAATGTCATGCCATTAATGACGTACCAGATACAAAATACCTCGCCAAAACTATTTCTCCATGGTTTTCGTCTTGCATAAAATGTACATAATTAAATTCAATCCATTGAAAATGATCTCAAGTCTAAATACCATTACACATATTTGTAGATATGAACGACCAATGACACTTAAAACATGCAGTGTTCCTATTATGCAGGTCTGTCCTCATGATCTCAACTACTAGAGATCATCAATTGCGAACTTCATGAGGAGAATTATCAATTGTTATGAGCCCCCACCACCTGATGGTAACACATCATCTGTGTCCTTTCATAATGATGTAACTAGACCATAGTACATTACTTTAATATTACTGGCATGGCATCTCTGGGTTCTCGTTATAGCTTGGGATCTACTATAACCCTTTGATGTGATAGGTAATCTATATACATTTCCATAAACAAAGTGGATGCATAATTATCTAAAATATTATGGAAAGATAAACAGATGTATTATAACAAACTGAATACATGTATTGGTAATCAAAGTACAAAAAATGTTGGGTCCAGGGCACCCGCTTTCAACACACTGAAGTACATATGCAGTTGTTGAGTAATCATATCCAGTTGGATTTTCTCAGGATACAACCCAACTCAAGCAATCCGGACAAGAACACATTATCTTAGAGATCAAAATATAATTTCTAACAATGGCTGGAACATAAAACTAGTGTATCAAATAAAACTAGTTTAAATTAAAAATAGAATAATTTATACATTCATACTACTTGGAATAGAAAAACCATTCCCATCCACTCTCACACAAATTCATGTTGAATGTAAATACTAGTAAAAATGAGAAATGATTATTCTTTCACTATGTTTTCACAATGTGATAAATCCCACATGAATCCAGTTTTCAACAGAGAAACAAGTCAGTTCCAACAAGGCCTCATAAAATGAAATTTGAAAACACACCACCATGTATTACAGGTTCTCATACCAATTCATTCAATATAAATTCTATATTTATTTTAAACCATAAAATCAAAAAATATTTCTTCCATCAGACCAAAACAATAATTTAAAACAATATTTCAAAAGTTTTTTGTAAAAAACTAATAAAAAATAAAATTTATAAAAATCATAATCTTATAGTTTTTCATTTATGAAATAATCTAATATTTCATTTTAAAATCCAAGAAAAATATTCAATAAATCTATTTTTTAAATTTCTAGAGTAGGTGGAGATGATAAATAAGACACCTGCCTCACAACGGGTGATGAGAATGGTGAAAAACACTATAAAAATACTAGATCTTGGATCAATGATGTTTTACATCAATATATCCTAGAAAGATATCATAAAACAACTCATAGATCGTAGCTATATCTATAAAATATTATATATAACATTCCATGTGAGATGAGTAGGGGAGATATAATGAAATATATAGAAAAAATAATCTTACCATTGATAATATAGATCCAAAATATACAGATTTATCAAACTAGGTTTTGGAGAAAATGGAACTATTTATATTTCTTAAAATATTATATAAGTTTGATAACCAGAGATGATATGTGAAAAATGATTGTTTCATGGGTTAAAACTGAGATAAGATTATAGTTTCAAAATATTAAATATATGTTGCATGGTTAGGTCCCACAATTTGGGAAAATGTATGTTTATTTTTTGATTGAAACGGTTTTCAAACCCCCAAACTCACTAATGGTTTTCACATTTTAAAAAAAAACGTACACCAAAAATGATTTTCCCTCAATCTTTATGTGCACAGTCTCGCTTATCACCTGGAAAGTTTTGTCCAATAGTTATAAAACCATTTTATCTGAAATTCCCATTCATGGATTCCTATAGAAGTTTCACGGTTTGCTCTAACCAAGTTCAAATAGTACACCCTTAAAAATTCTTCCAAAACACCCTAAAACATGTAGAAATTCCCATAACCCAACCCTTGTATTATATAACATAACAATATATAATAAAAGGATAATTTAACTAATACTCAGTGTGTTACATTCTTCTAACCATTAAGCATTCAATCGCCAAAAATATAAAGGTTGTCAGTTTATTGGGAAATTCCATTACATTATACAAAAATAAATTTCTCACATTATTAACTATCCTATTTAATTTCACCATGTTTCCATAATACTCAATCCAATGGAAAATATTTTCTATCAAAAAAAATATCTTATTTAACCAATATATTAATTGGTGCATGAAAAAATGTATAAGTTTGTTCAGATACACATGATCCCACTGAATTTCAAGGCTAGAAAGACGAAGGAACTTTCTTAATTGATATACATAGAAAAATTTATGAACCACACACAATCATGGAGATAAATACATCCTATAGGATAGATCAATCATTTTTTCTATTATTGTGAGAGGTACAACACAATGAAGAGAAAACTACCTTTGCTCACCCAATCATCAATTTCCTATTCTCGTAGAGACATTCCGGGCCACAAGATCTCCCATAAAAAGTATAAGGATAAAAAAAATCCTCAAAATATTTCTGATTGATTTAGGCTGAAATCATACTTTTCATGATCATATAAATATTTTTGTCATCTCCTATACAAGGCTTGTTCCTAATAAAGTAGTTTCTTCTATCAATACCATGTAAATTGTATATCAATAAATACGAGAATTTAATTCCATTAAAAAATCCGTCTATATCATGTCTGGATTACCCTTATTATAATAAAACTTTACTAAAAGAAAATTATTCCACCATGATCCACTAAAATACATCCCAAAAACTCAGATCATGACTTCCAGTTTCTGAATTGTTTATTCAAAATTCCCATCATTTTGGGGAATATATTCCATAATCAAGATCAATTGGCTACCCAAATCATACTATTAAGATCACCAATAATTAGAGTTAAAACATGGATCTCAGTTTGAGTTGATCAAAATAGATATTTTCTCTAACATCATAACCTAACAAATATAGGGTTTTGTCAATTATTCTACAATATTGGATTCACGAATATAAATTATGTGAGATGAAACTGGGAGATGATCCACAATCACCCATGTGGAATCATGTTACCAAATTATTCTTCGTAGAATTGTGAAAAAATACATAACCACCTTCTACAATGTAAATAGGGGTAAAGGTAAATATTTCAACAAACTAGCTAGTTATTGCCTCTCATCCTTGAATGGGTGAAAAGTGAGGCATCTAGAGATAAATAATGCCAATTACTTTTTTATTCCATCCCCTTAGAAATTAATTTTCAATGACCAATACATCTTCTGAATTCTAGGTTGAAACCCCCCATTTTTACTGGTGTTATATAGAAAGAATATTTTTTGAAAAGATAGTGGTATGATTTAATATTAAAAAAGAAACACAAATTTATCATCATGTTTCCATCAATCAACGGTCTTACCACCATTAGGTTTTGACATCTTGGTATGAAAAATAGAATATGATCTTTAAGCATCCTTGACTTGTCCAAACATGTAAGGAATAAGATTCATTAGGTAGAAAAATGAAACTTATTTTTTCTTAGTTCAATACAATGCATGCCTACTATCATACTCATCAATTTTCATAAATCATGAGATTCTTTGTATAATTGATTATACATTTTCTTGGAATAAATAATCTACTAAAAAAATCCATTTTCCATGTTATAAACCACCTAAAATTCAAACATCTAGATATATTTCATACATCTGCTTTAACTCAGGTTCAAATATCTATATGAAAATATTGGTTGTAAAGTCCTATAAATTTCAATGACTTTTTTTCTCTTATTTTCTTTGGGATTTTACGAGTACGCGGTTTCCTGACGGCACCTGATTCCGAGGCCCGGTGTACCCAGAATCTATTTCAGAAGTTTAGCTCGGGTACGTTCAGTGAACGAATGAGCGGGTTTTCCTAACTTTTGAACCGATGCTCGGAATCGAAATCTGAGGGCACCGATGAAACTGATGCACCGGTTTTTGCTTAAGGAGTCTTTCCCTGGAGTTGCGTTTTCTCAGGATGTGTTGTTGAAAAAGATGTTGTTTAATTAAAGAGTGAAATAAAATATGTGCTATAATTTTATTTCTACTCTATGTAATTATAACCTACGTGTGGAAGTTGAGGTGGGACCCACAAAATCCTAACTCCTCTTGTGAGGATATTATTGATGTGGGCCCCACACGAGACCCACCTTTTCAAATTCCTCTAACCTCTCTTAAAGTTGGAAAACCCCCCATTAATTTGTAACTCACCCTCTCTCCCTCTTTAATATATGACAATCCCTAATGTTTTTGAGGAACCTTACCTCTCTCTATTTAATTAAATGCCAACGTGTTTAATTAATGAGGATCATTTCTCCCCTTTTTAATGTTCCTCCGTGGTGGATTAATTGGGTGGGGCCCTATGTCATTAATCTCCCATTTATGTCTTGCGTGGCAATTATGAACCCACCACTCCAATTTAAAGGAGGCTGGGGGAGGAGTTCTGGATGGCTTCTTCAAGCGGCGGAACGCTAGCAGCGAAGCATGGCGCCCAGCACTTGGAATGTTTTCCTATTCCTCCAATGAAGAACGATGAACATTGATGCCACCCTCATCTTCATCTTTCCCGACGTTGACAGAACGACGCTCGTCTTCCACGATGCCTGTCTACCAAGATGCCGTCTATCGCGACACCGACGAACGCCTTCTTCGAAGTAGGGGTTTGGTTTTGTGTTCATGAATATTCTTTTGCCATACAACGTTAAATTTTTTAGACACTTGTTATCGAATTAACAGGAGGGGTCCGGACCACACGAACACTGTCGACCCTCCTCCCCTTGTTGTTGATCATCGACGTGGTTTGGAACGGAGGTGGCGCGATGCAAAGGCACCGTGCGGAAACGAGGATGAATGCGGCAAAAGTGCGTGGCACCGTCACGCGTGCACCGGCGAAGCATTAGGAAGCCATGGCCAAGGACGGGCCTTGTCAGAGGACCGTGGAGCCATCGCGCTGCGCCGGAGCATCACGAAGGGTCGTGGCCGGGGCGGGCTGCGGCGGTGCCGGGAGGGGCTGCCGGAACCACCGACCACCGGCGCATGGAAGGCAGGACCCGTGGGGGGTCCGGTGGTGGCACACCGGCCGGCCAACTCGGCCGGCCGTTCTCAGAAGATCAGGGGGTCGTAACCCCCAGTTGGAAAATGAGTGGGCCCTTACATGGGGGCCACCATTACAAAACACGGGGGCAGCGCCCCCCCCCCCCCCCCCCCTTTCCGTGTCCGCTCGGCCAGCGCCGAGCCGCCCCACTCGGCCTGTGCCAAGCCGCCCAGGCCGGACCGGCCTCACCGGGCCAAGCCGCGACCTGGTGGACCTTACCCATACCCGGGTCGGGTCGACCCAATTCGGGCCAACCCAGGGGGTTCTCGGCCGAGTCGGTCCGGGCGCAAACCCCCCTAAATCGGAAATGTTCATTCCAACACCCGTAACAAGGGCTACAGACCTTCAATTGACGCACCGTCAGTTGAAATACGATCCTTGTATCAAGAATGTACTTTTGATATATTACAATCAAGGTTTCGGAAAACATTGGGTATGTCCGAGTTGGTTCGAATATGAAACTAACCGGGCCCTCGGAGCAGAAACGCCCGTAACTTGAGCTTCGGACGTCCGATTGACGTGCCGTCGACTTTTATGGTTTCCTCTTAGTGAGACGGACCTTTTGGCTTACTCCGATCATGGTTTGGATGTAGTTGGATAATGGTTGGGTTGGTTTTGACTTAAAAACCAACCGGGCCCCTGAAACGAAAAAGCCAATAACTCTCAGACTGGGCGTCCGATTGACGCGCCGTCTGTCACGTTGAGTTCCTTCTGTCGAGATGAATCTTTGGGGTACATCAACTATGTACTATGTGTAATTTGATGTATTTAACCCATTGTTTTGTGGAGCGGTCCCTCTCGGAATCGAGCATGCTATGTGCGGAAACCCTAGAGCTGGCTGCGACTGCGACGACGATGACGACTATACTGAAATCCTCGGTGGGTTCGATAGCGACGAAGATCGTGCTAGAATCCTCCATGGGTTAGACGATGATCAATACTGTTCTTGTATCCTTTGTGGGTCCAGTAGTACATGACTACTGTTCTTGTATCCTACGTGGGTCCGGCAGTATTTGACTATGTACTTGTATCCTACATGGGTCCGGCAGAGTAGCTGGTCTTTAATCCTTTGTGGGTCCAACAGCTTAGCTGGTCTTGTATCCTATGTGGATCCGACAGCTTAGAATAATCAGTGGCTACATCTTATCATCTCTATCGTCTTATGAAAAAGTATACCTGTATGAGCTGAGTCTTGGGTTTTCAATCATTATCTTCGAAATAATTGACTTGCTTTCCTAAGTGGATTGCGTTGTGTTATCCTGTGTGGATTGGATTGTGCTATCCTGTGTGGATTAGATCGAACTTGGGATCAGATGTTGGAGCCAAAATGGAATTCATGACATAGGTATATGTATGGGCATATACCTAAGTAGAGTTGTGATAGTGTTGTCGAGCGCGTCAAATTAGTTGTTTAATTTTGACTAGAATTTCTGCAGTATAGCAGCAACCCAAGGTCATCTCTCGACGGAGCCTTAGACCATTAATTTAAAAATAGGGTTTTGATTATGGAAGTATAAGGCGAATTAGGTTTTTTAAAACTTGGGGGTTTTATGATTAATGATTAAAATAGGAAATGAAAGTGATAAAACAATGTAGAAATGAACAAGATTGATTAAACGTGATCAACCCAGGGAAGTATCGTGATGCTCATCCTTCATCTTTTCAAGGGATGGGGTTATGATCTTTTAATCCATGGTTTGTAACACATAGAACCAAAATGTTACTATGTTTAGACTAGGATACCTCCTAGGGTTCAGTCTAAAACAAATAATAATTCACTGGACACCACCGATGATTGGGTGATTTGTGTGCGACATCATAACTGAAACTCACCAAGGCAACCCATGAAGAATTCGATGTGCTGTCCAGGTTTGTATGTTATTTCATTGTGATACCATGAAATAAATTTTCATGATCTTGATAGTGCTTATGTGAGTTCAATTGACCAATATGAACCACACAAATACCGCAATTTAATGAGGGAAGAAAAGGGGATGAACGGTTTGTGAAGCATCACATGAAAGGGTACCCCCAAACATGATCATTTGAGTTGAGAATGACTTACCAGTACATAACTCAATAAAATAATAATAGAGGATGATTAAAAACAACACAAAAACCTGGAATTAAAAATATCATTAAAAATAATACAACTTTGATGCTCGGGATTACATCACATTCCTCCCCGGGTGATCACAAGGGGTTTAGAAACCCAAGGGAGAGGAAGAAGAAGAAGATGTTGAAGTAGCACTTCCCATAGCCTCCAGAACATCTAGAGATATTTATAAGACTCCTTGGGGACTCCAAAATGGCAGAACCTTGACTCCTGGCCGAACTTGCAAATGAGGTTCCCTTGGTGCCCTTGCATAGGAAAATTGGAAGTTCGTTTTAGGCACATAGATTTCATCAATCCACTTGTAATATGCATTTCGGTCTTCAGACAGCCTTATCTCGCTTTGATGAAAATAGAAAAGTTTTAGACCTACTTCTTGGATGCCTCCACCGAATTTTTGGCACCATTTGGACAACTACAGATCAAGATATGGATAAACTAGAGAACACCACATTTGACTTGGTCCAAATTCGGTGTCTTGGACAGATCAGTTCAGATGGGCCCCATAGATCTCGAATCAGGATTGGGTTCCTTAATATGAAATGTATCCTATTAAATTTTGGACAGGCCCAAAAAATAGATTCCCATTTGGATGCACGGATGTCGTGTACTATTCAAAATAGTGGACAGATGTCCATGCATCCATGCAATTTTAGCCCATTTTTCTTCCACTTCATCAAGGGCACTCCAAATCACCTCCACCTACATTGAAATAATAAAAACAAGTGACATTTACCATTATAATGTTGATTAACATTAATTAAATTATTCAAACATAAAGTGAAATTTATTATTATATTTGGAATATTCATTACAAAACTAGTTTAAAACAGCGGTGTAAGGGTGGAATAAAACAGTGGATCGTGGTACGATCACAACCCCACACCTAAACATTTGCACTCCTGGGAAAAGTCACATATCCAAATACAATGATGCATATATATATATATATTTCCAAAATTATGAAAATTAATCATTTGATGATATTTTATTTAAAGTAAAGTGATCAATGCACGAACCACACCAAGGAGTTCTTCCTAGTGAAAATAGGAAAAGATGTCTCATAAATCATATCATAGAGAAATTCAAAAAAGATTCATGATACCCAATTGAGAAAGGAATTCAGAAGTAAACCGTGACACTAAATCTTCATGTGTGTGTGTGAAAACCATTCCATGCTATTCTTTCCTCTTGCTATCCAATAAATATATGTTATTTTAACATTTTTCATCTTAAATGATTTTGTCACCGAACCTGTCCTACATCCTTTGCAATAATATTTCAAGACCCACTCATTTATGAATTCCCAAAAGTCAAACCATAAGCTCCCAACCTAGATATCCCCATATGATTCACATTTCATCACTCCCCTCATTTATTATATTTTTTTGAAGTTTCAATTAGAATAAATATCACACTCATCTCTCAACCCTTGTTTGATCTCGTCACAAAACTAATTGAAATAGTTATAACAAGATAAAAGGTTGAGGATGAGTGGTTTTTGAACTGTCCAAGACACAACAATTTTTTTTGTGGGCGTACAATAGTCAGACATTAGGTACACACATAGGTCAATCTGGTACAGTAATAAAATATATCGGATAAGGAATGAACGTATGGAAATAAAATTTAAAGATGAAAAATATTAACCCAACATATATTTACATTATATTATGTATGAAATAATCACACTTTGTGGTTTGGTGCAAAAATTTTTAGAGATATTAGTGACACAGTTTTCCCAAAAACTACTCACACAAAGGGCATCAATCATCTCAAAGGTTTCACATAGATACGACCATTTATATCATTGAAATAAAACCAATTCACTAAAAAATCACTTCTTGATGGTAAATTCAGACACATATTCTTTTTAGCCTTCGTTATGGTATTTTTACTTTCTCCAATTTATGGTCGCCAAATCATGGAACTTTGAAATTGTTGATGGGAGAAAAATGAAAATACCATAAAGAAGGCCAAAAAGAGAAAACAAAAGGAGAAAACGATGAAAATTACTATCTGGCCTAGGAATGTATCCACCCCCCCACACCTAGAGTGTGCAGTGTCCTCACTGAAATAATTGAGAATGTGAGAAGGAAGGATAAAACCTAGTGTGTTTTATTGGTATGATGCATCGAGAAGGTGGATTTCCTCCAACAGATTCTTCGGAAAATCCTTATAGAAGTGTTTAAGTTTCTACCCATTGAAGGGAAGACTTCGTCCACTCTTCTCATGAAAAACCTATATTGCACCAAAAGGGTAAACATTAGTAACAGTATAAGGACCAAGCCACCGGGAACGAAGCTTACCTGGGTGGAGCTTAAGCCTAGAATTGTACATGAGGACCTTCTCACTAATATGAAACTTCCTCTGATGAATCATCCCATCATGTATTGACTTTTCCCTTTTTTTGTAGATTCGAGAGTTCTCATATGCATCACGCCGAATTTCTTCCAACTCCTGAATATGCAGCTTTCTTTGCTCACCTGCATCTGAAAGGTTCATATTACATTGTTTAACAGCCCAATATGCACAGTGTTCTACCTCCACTAGGAGGTGACAGGCCTTTACAAACACAATTCTGTATGCTGACATTCCGAATGGGGTTTTAAAAGTTGTACGGTATGCCCAAAGTGCATCATCCAATTGAAAACTCCAATCATTCTTATTGGGTTGTACTTTTTTTTCAAAGATTCGTTTAACTTCCCGATTTGATATTTCTGATTGTCCATTTGTTTGTGGGTGATATGTAGTGGAGACTTTATGATCAACCACATACTTATAAAGGAAATTTTTCATGTTGCGATTGAAAAAATTTTAACCGTGATAACTAATGATGAATCTTGGTAAACCAAACCTACTAAAAATTTGGGACCTCACAAAATCAACAACCACTCAAGACTCATCTGTCCTAGTGGCCTTTGAATCCACCGATTTAGATACATAGTCAATAGCCAATAAGATGTATACAAAGCCAAATGAATTTTGAAAAGGTCCAATGAAGTCAATTCCCCATGCATCGAAGATCTCACAAAATAACATGGGTTGTTGGGGAATTTCATTCATCTTGGAGATATTCCCTATGAATTGACAATGACTACATGACCTGAAAAATATATGGGAATCCCTATACAATGTTGGCCAATAAACTCCTAATTAAATGACCCTACGAGCTGTACGTTGAGAGCCAAAGTGGCCCCCACCTGCCAAGGTGTGGCAGAAGGTCAAAACAGAGGTGAAATCATAGTCAAGGACACACCGACGAGCAACTTGGTCACTAAAAATTCTCCAAAAATATGGGTCATCTCAAATGTACCATCAAGAATCATGTTTTAGTCACTGGTATTATGAAGTGCTAAAATCAGTGGGGACCCTAGATGTTGCTAGAAAATTCACAATGTCCGCATAGCAGGGGGTAAGGTACACAACATCACAAACGTTCTCATGAGGGAAGAATTCTCCAATGGGTAGGGGTGAGTCAACATGATGGTCCAATGGTGGGGAAATCCTACTAATGTGGACAACTACCACATTCTTCACCCCTCTCTTATCTCTAATCTCAAGGTCATACTCCTGGAGGAGGATCATCCATCGAATGAGGCGGGGCTTGGCTTCAGGTTTCTTTAGGAGGAAACGAAGGGAAGCATGATCAGAGAAGACAAAGATTTTTGGCCCAAGAAGATATGAACGAAATTTTTCCAAGGAAAACACAATATAAAGGAGTTATTTTTTATTTGTTGTGTAGTTTACCTGGGTAGGGTCAAGGGTACATGAGGCATACGCAATGACATGAGGGGACTTCTCAACCCTTTGTGATAAAACTGCCCCAACTACAAAGTTAGTGGCATCACACATAAGATCGAAGGGCAGATCCCACCTTGGTGGATGGAATATAGGAGGTGATGTGAGACTCATTTTTAGTGAATGGAAAGAATCCTCACAATTTTTATCAAAATCAAATTCAGTATCCTTTTGTAATAACCGAGATAAGGGAAGTGCGATCTTACTAAAGTCTTTAATGAATCAGCGGTAAAAACCAGCATGACCCAAGAAAGATCGCACCTCATGAACACATTTTGGAAATTTAAGGGTTGAAATTAATTCAAATTTATATTTATCAACTTGAGTTCCCTTATTTGATATGACATTCCCAAGAACTATCCCCCGCTCAACCATAAAATTGCATTTCTCATAATTTAAAACAAGATCTTTTTCAATGCAGCGGCAGAGGACAGAACCTAGGTGTTCCAAAAAATCCTCAAAAGAAGATCCATATACCGTGAAATCATCCATAAATACTTCCATACAAATCTCAAGGTACTCAGAAAAAATACTCAACATACATCGCTGAAATGTACCAGGAGAATTACAAAGACTGAATGGCATCCTTCTATATGAAAATGTGCCAAATGGACAGGAAAAAGTTGTCTTTTCTTGGTCCTCAGGGGCTATATGGATTTGGAAATGAACTGAATAGCCATCAAGGAAACAATAATGGGACTTACCAACCAGACGTTCTAACATTTGGTCAATGAAAGGTAATGGAAAGTGGTCCTACTCCGTGGCTTGATTCAGTCGACGGTAGTCAATACAGACTCGCCAATTGTTTTAATCACGTGTTGGAACCAATTCATTCCTTTCATTTGACACAACTGTTATTCCTGTTTTTTTAGGCACAATTTTCATTGGGCTAACCCATTTACTATCAGATATAGGATAAATGATCCCTGCAACAAGTAATTTACTGACTTCCAATTTTACCACTTCAAGGAGAGTGGGATTCAACCGGCATTGAGATTGTCTTACGGGCTTAGCCTGATCATCCAAAAGTATATGGTGCATAAAAATAGATAGTCTAATCCTGGGAATATCAGCCAATGCCTATCCTATTTCCTTTTTACACACTCTTAAAAGTTTAAGCAGTTTCAATTCCTGTTGTGGAGAGATGTTATTGGAAATAATGACGGGCAATTGGTCAATACCCTCAAGATATGCATATTTTAAATTAGAAGGAAGTTTTTTAAGCTCCAACACAAGTGGTTTCTGGATTAAGGGATGGGATTTAGGGGGAGTGAGGTCCATTAAACTATCTATCTTCTCATGTTTATTCTTTAAAGATAGAGAATCTATAGAAATGAATTTTTCAGAATCATCGACGGTCATGGGTACCTCAGAATGAACAAACTCATCAATTAAAGCACAAAATTTACACTTTTCAGAACCCACACAACACTCAAAACATGAATCAAAACTCAAATCATTAAAGGGTGAAGAAAACAAAAATGAATCAGAGTTTGGGTTGAGGAGAGAATTGTGTGTGTGTGCATCGTTTTAGAGCACTTCCATCGAATAGACAGGAAGAGTTGAGTCCTCTTCAACGGGGTGTTTCATAGCCTCAAGGATGTTAAAACATAAATTTTCTCCACCAAATTCCCTGGAAAATGTACCATTGTAAACATTGATGATCATCTTTTCTGTTTTGAGGAATGGCCTCCCAAGTATGAGAATAGCGTGTCCTTGGGTTTGGGTATCATCCATCTCAAGAATGTAGAAATCAGCGGGGAAGATTAGATTCTTCACTATAATAAGGAAATCCACAATCACTCCTTTTGGATGTGTTGTACTCCAGTTGGCAAGTTGCACAACAATGCCTCTTGGTTGAAGCTCTCCAACCTGTAGAGAAGTATACATGGAGTAAGGCATTACATTAATGGAAGCACCTAAATATAGCATAGCATCAGAAAATAAGGTCCCCCCTATGGTACACGGTATCGTGAATGTTCCCGGATCCTTGCATTTGGTTGGAATTTCAGGTTGAATCAAGGCCGAGACATTCCTTCCCAAGTTGACTCTCTCATTCCCCTTCAGCCTTCGTCTATGGGTGAAAAGTTATTTAAGAAATTTGGCATTATGGGGAATTTTCTTGACTACCTCAATAATGGGATATTAACATGAACATTTTTAAATGTATCCATTATTTCATTTTCAATCTCATTATCAAAGTTTTTCTTAGATTTAGAGAGTCTTTGAGGGAAAGGAATAGGAATTGATTGTTCATGGGAATCCTTAATGATAATTTTATTGTCATTTTTTTCTTCATTAGAATCCTTCATGGGTAGAGAAAGAGTGTTTTCAAGAGGGGGACATACCTTTTGAGTAGCATTAGTAGAAGTAGAAGCTTCTTTACCACTACAAAGTGTAATTTCACATACATTACCTTTGTCCTTCGGATTAGAAATGGGTTGGGATGGTAGTTGTCCAGACCCTTGCATCTTAAGATCACTGATGGTGTTTGCCAATTGTCCCACTTGAGTTCGCAAATCTTGAATTGTTGATTGTGTGGTCTGTTGGAACTGGAGGTTCTGGGTTTCCATTTGTTTCACCATGTCCTCGAGGCTTGGCTCAGATTTGGGAGGAGGAGGATGATTGGTTTGAGAAGTTGAAAGATAAGAAGGTTGCATACATTGGCCTTGTTGATACCAATTCTTCTTGGGGTAGCTTGAGTTTCCTCCTTGTCGGTATTGGGGTTGTGCTTGCCACCCTGGATTTGGATTTGGCCTGAATTGTTCTTGCCTGAAGGGAGGTGCTTGTTGGAATAGACGCCCTAGGAACACAACTGCACAAGACTCAGATGAATCTTGAAGTTGTGGGCACTGGTCAGAAAAATGAGTGTTATCAGAACAAATCCCACAATGTAATGGAATAGAAGTAGAGTGTGAGTTGCCTTGTGCTTGAGATAATTGCCTTATAGGGGTATGCATCTCATCATGTTTAGTATCTACCTATTTTTCTAGGTCTGAATGACTTACCTCATAAACTCCTCGGGTTGGTGAAATAGCTCGTGTACCAAATTGTTGTGCATTTTGAGCCATGTTGGATATTAAGTCATGAGCGACTGTAGAGACCCGAAGCCTAACGTACATTGACATTACATTACTTTTTCAGAATACTTAGTACATAACAAAAACACACACACAAGGACCGTAATTGTTTAGTGTCTTTGGAAACTCGGAACGTAATCTTCTAATCGTGGTGAAAGATCTTCAATATCTCCCATAAAGATCTTCCCTTTTTTTCATACCTAAAACCTTTCTTTATATCCTGGGGAAAATAAAACATAAAAGGGTGAGCTCAAATGCTCAGTAAGGGTAAGCAAAAGAAAAATAAATCACATCATATTCATAAGAACATAACTTTTGGAAATCTTAACCTGCAAAAGAGAGCATAATTTCATATCATGGGATAAATCATCGTAGTGAAATGAAATCCCAATAAGCATAACTTAAAACATGAAACTTTTTGGCATACACACATAATCATAGAGAATCATTTCTTGTTAGTCAAGACTCATTGCCAAGACTATCTTAGTGTACAAAGTCCCTTTCTGAACCGAGTCACCCTCGTTCCTGTCCTGTTTCACTGAACCGGTATAACCTACCGTTCCAGCCATTTCTATCTCATGAGATATAAAATCTTTACCCAATGCATTTGAGGGATATATAGGTCCCACCCATCTCATAATGATACCATTCTTATGTGTGCCACAAAATCATAAATCATACATCATTGCATAACCCATGTAATACAAATGGGAATCGTAAACATCATTACATCATAAAACAATTCATACAAGATAAAGGAATTCATAAAAATAATTCCATCACAACATGATAAAATCAATTTAATAATAGGGATAAAAACAGAACCCTTTATTATCTTAGATGGAAAATAATTTTGATAAAACACTTGAAATCCATTCTTGAGGAAAATATCCTTTCTTATTCAAAATTTTTTTTCCTTTCATAACATGTCATACGACATTAAAATAAAATAAGTTGATTAAAAATAAACTTGAAAACTTGTAAAGGAAGCTTCTTGGAAATAATGTTTTAAAAATCCATTCATGCCGTATAAGTTAAAAAAACATTCTTCGTACTTTTGTCGGAAAAGTCAAAAAGTACCTCGTACGAAAAAACGACAAAAGATTCCTTTCATATTCTTTACTAAATACTCACCGAAGGGTAAAATTGGATTTAAATTATTGTAAGTGAATGGAAATAATATTAAATATTAATGGAACATGGATGTGGATGATAAAATACACCCCAGCAAATACCAAAGTATAAACAATCTCAGATAAAAATGAGATTGTGATATTTCCCCATACCTTAGGTCCGACTTGCATTGTACGTGTCCGAACCTCCTGTATAATGATTTAAATCATGTTATTGACTTATTCCAGAATCATATTCATTGTTATTATATCATATATGGTCCACTTATGAATTTATATTACCCGTTCTTTTGTAAATTCATGTTAAAGTAGCGTTTTGGGTAAAATAGCCTCATTTATCGTAGGTGATTGGACTTGTTGTTCTTGACATTATTATTACTTATATCATGATTTACTTACTTCCAGAATATAAATTATGATTTATATATCATATATATTAAGTATATATATATATAATAGACAGATAAATGAAAGGAAACACACCGTTCATGGAGACAGTAGTCTGTACGTACGCATGAATGCTACTTTCCTTTCCTTATTGTCTTGAATGGAAGTAAGTAGATGACATATATATATATATATACATAAATCCAGTAGATTTACCATGTCATATATTCCATTATTATTCATTATATATACTTTATAATCATTCTGGAATGGTTAACATGGATAATGAATCTCATCGTGTCGTGGAGACGGTAGTCCGTACGTACGCACGAGCGATGATATCATTCCCATGGTCGTGGAATTGTGTTGAAGTGTATGTATACTATTTCAGTATCAATATAACTTTATAATAATCATATATAGTTACTAATTACACTATTATACCCATCCTATTAAGGTGGCGGTGGAAAATAGATTACACCACGGCGTGGAGACGGTATTTCGTACGTACGCACGCGCGGTGATTTCATTTTCCGTAGGATGGATAGATGGTTAAATAGGGTTGTTTCATACTTATAATAACATATAAGTATATGAATGATACTGATGTTATTACTTCATAATGAAACAAATAAATAAGAAGAAGTTGAAGAAGAAAGAAATTGGAAAGGATCGGTAATGGGTATTACCTCTTCTTTGAAGTGCTTCTTTGATACCTCCTTTTAGGGCACCAAAATTGGACTTTTAAGATGAACAGGACCTCTAAGATGAAACTAGGGAAGTGGAGAAGAGATTTTGGCAGGGGTTGGACGATCATGAATGCTCAAATTGGTGTGAGGAGGAGAGGGAGGAGGTGCCCTTTTATAAGGGAGGAGAGGGGCATCTTAGGAAAATCTCAAAATATTATTTTATATTAAGATCAAATTCGGTTTATAATGGTTACAAATGGTCTTATTTCGAAGATAAAGTGGGGATGGGTCGAAATAATCTCATCCAATAGGATTTAGACAAGTTTAGGGTATTATTTTAACCTTATCAATTAGATTTAACTCTAAGTTAAATAATTTAACTTTTACCGTGTCTTTTTGTTTTCTTACACTATATGGTTAATAAACTTACTATATGAAGCCAAACGAACCCGAAGTTGTTTATTATTATTATATCTATTCTTATCTATGTCATTTGGCCGAACCTTATATTTTTAGGAATTAAATAACGATTAATAATATAATATTTGTTTTAAAAACTAATTTATGTCAATTTTGATGCTATTTGGTACATGATTTTTATGAAATTTCTAACAGAATGATAAGTTTGAACCAAGTTACTTAAATAAATAATAACATGTCATATTAACCTAGAAAATTAGTGGGATTCATAAAAAGTCTCAAATTACATTTATTGTGGTGTTAATAACATCAATTATGTCAATATTTTATTAATAAGATAATTACTGCATCATCATTGTGTCATAAATAAATTAAATTATTTAATGTCTAAAAATTATAAATAAAATACCATTATGTAGGAAATCTTTTTAGCTTTCTAATAAATATTTATAGTCTAATTTATCGTATGTATAACCCCATATTAAAAATGATTTACTTATTAAATATTGATTTTAACTATTTTAACCATTCTTTAAATAAATTAATAATAAATGTCCTAATCTAATCCAAGTGGGCCTAAATGATAATATTTTACACTTAAGGTTGTTTTTGGTCGAGATACACTTGTCCAATAGGATTAGGACATGTGTTAGGGTAATATTAATATCTTTGTTACCCTTAATTACCCTGTTTACTTTTAACCGTGGTAAATAAAAGTAAAAAGTTACTATTCACCAAAAATTATTTTCATCTCATTGAACCACATTTTACTTACTGAAATCAATCGTGTGTCTCGGATTTTTAAAATTCCATTCACAGAAGCGGTAAAATTATGTTTTATGAAAAATTCAGTTTTTTAACTACCACTTAGTAGTTTCACTATTCATCCAAAATTGATGTTTTTCAGAACAATTCCAAAATTTCATCCTAAGCTATATTTCATATTCCAAATTCAAAAATTAAGTCTATTTTACCAAATTCATAACATAGAAGTTGCATTAATTAATTTTATAATTAAATCCCGCTGTTAAAACAAATAGCGTGTTTTTTAAGAAACAATATCTATCAAAAGATTGACACTTGTTTATGTCTGGTTTAAATGTGAAATTACATCCAATGACCAACATTTTATTAAATTGTAAAAATATATTCTAAATATACTTTAAAACCACTCAAATTAATAATTTATCAATATTAATTATTTCGATTAAAAAAGTTGTTTTTAATTATAATTTAGTAATTTTCACTATTCATCAGAAAATAAAAGTTATCCGAAAAGTGCAAAAATTTCACCTTAGGCTAAATTCGTTACTCCGAATCCAAAAAATGAAGTCCATTTTGAAAAATAAGATTTACAGAATTTCAAAAAGTGGTTATTACTATTCATAACGGCTAGTTTTAATAATATTTTAATAGCATATCGTTGTTTAGTGAAACTCGGTATTGCATATTACACACGCTATCGAGGAAGGTCGTGATTGCGTGTAATGCAAGGCAAGTCAAGGATGTGTGTTGTGCAAGCTCCTTTTGGTGTAGCGTACAACACAAGACATTAAAAAAAATTAAAAAGAATATTTTTCATAAAATCTCGGGCTGTTACATTCTACCCCCCCCCTAAAATGAATTTCGCCCTCGAAATTCGTCGGGGTTATAAATGGTTTACTATTCGAAAGTTTCTTTAATAGAAACCCACATCGTAAAAAAAGAATACCAAAACTTGGCTTTAAAAAGTAAAGTATGAAATGTAACGATTACCCAAATAAACTAATCACTGGGTTTCCACATAGATGAAAATATGGATATGGAAGAGAAATCTAACCATCATGTTCTGATGGAGAGTGGTAGAGAACATGGCTATGGAAAAGCCAGTAATCACAAATCCATAGATTTGTGATGATATAAGGTACCATCTGATTCATCAGGTATAAGATCACTAGGACAACATTTTTGGTTTTCAAGATCATTTCCCTAAAGTTGAAAATTTGAATTAGAATAAATACTTACTTTATTTTGGTACAATCTCACTGTTGTTCGTTCCTTGAACAATTTCCACTTTATCTCTTAAATAAATGAAGTTGAATTTGTTATTCATGAAGTGTTAGCAGGTCATGTGATAGAATGACGGATCATTCCATCTGTCTCAAACAAAAGGTTAGCAAAAATTATATACATAAGTCAATCTATAGTGAGATTAATCATATATGGTTCCTAAAATGGACTTATACTTCATATATCATACTGCTTAATATAATAAAACTAGTTTCTACTAAACAGGGACTTCTTGTAGGCCAGTGGTAGGCGATAAAGGCCATTCACACTTCGGTTGTGGGTTCGATTCCCACAGCCTTGTCCGAAGCGATGGGCTGTCGCCCATCCTGCAGGTTGTCCTTTTTCTAAAACTACATTACTATAACATCCCATCAATAAAATCAAAAAAAAAACTTCTATCCTTAAACAATACTCACTTATGTCCAACATAATCCATTTCAATCTTTAGGCTTATCCATAATACTGCAGTCCACTCTCATAACATAGTGATGACGACTACCAGAGATTTAATACCATCGTTGATCCCCATATATCATAAGATATGTTTTGTTGGTCACATTCCAAACATTCAAAGGCCTTAATCATGTATTCTCTTGAATACCCATCGAACCTTAGTGAAAACATGAATGCAGTTAAAAGTTAACACTTTCCACATACCAAAATCCCCAGAATTCTATATACTCAAACCATGATATCACTTAGTCCTTATATCAATCATGAGCTCATGAATACTGTCAAATATTTAATTTTCTCGTTTTCCCTTCATTATGCACATATCATTCTTTTTCCAAAAATATCTCAATCACTTTCCATGGTTACTGGTACCATAAAATTATTGAAAACCACAATAGACCAATACATAAATATTCCAATATTCCATGATACTATATACAACACTATTTTGGAATCCCATTACATAAACACTTAATCATTCCACCACATCATTTTCATATTCAACATTGCTAATAGTGATCGCATGTGACTTCCCCTTGTCATTTGCCTTAAGTGGTTGCTCATGTTGATCATCACTAACCCTTGGATTAGGGCATTTATTGGCATAATGTCCCCTCTCCTTGCACTTGAAACATTGAAGTGTTGGTGGTGCGTTCTCTGCAATGTTTGCTTTGTTCACATTATTAGAGACCCTTTTCCATTACTTCGACACTCAGCTACTCGATGACCTTCTTTTCCACACTTAAAACATTTTCCAGTCCCTTTAAGACAATCTCCTCTATACTTCTTTCCACACTTTGAGCATAAGGAAACATTCATTTTCTTTTCACCATTATTCTGAGATTTCTCCTTGAACTCCATCTTTCGTTTCATTTCAAAACCATGAGATGGATATGTAACACCAACTTCCATTTCTACCTTCATAGCACAACTCACAATTTCTTTATAGCTACTGAAGTCTCGTATAGCTAATGCCCTTCGAAGACTTGGTTTTAAGCCACTGAAAAATCGATCAACTTTACTTTCAGGTTGGATGATAATGCCAGATTCATACCTTTCAAGTCTTGTAAAATTCGCTTCGTATATACCAAAAGATTCATCATCCTTCTGTTTCAGCTCAAGAAACTCCTTTTCCATCTTCGTTCGAAGAATACGATGGAAGTACTTACTGAAAAACAAGTTCTTGAACTCATCCCATTCCATGGAATCAATTTCATCTCTTTGCCTCGTATTCTTGATAAGATTCCACCATTGATCAGCTTCACCTTCCAAACGATATACTGCTAAGATGACTTTATCATGTTCAGAACATTGAAGAACTGAAAATATCTTTTCAGTGGTACTGATCCATTATTCAGCAACAAGTGGATCAGAAGACCCATTAAAAGAAGGTGGACGTTGCCTCATGAAGGACTCAATAGAATATTGTTCCCTTCTCTGCTCATTTGGAAGTCCATAACGATTCATAGCTTGTGTAAGTATAGCAATAAGATTTTGCACTCCATCTCCCATAACATTTGTTTGTTCAGGAGGACAATCATTGCATTGTCCATTGCATTGATCAACACGGTTCCTTCGGGTTCCAGCCATCGTCTAAAACCCAAAAAGAATAGTGTGAGAGGCAAAAATCATGCTAGGGAAAACAACATTATAAAGGGGGAGTATCCTCAATATCTAACTTCTTAGGTTAAATTCTATGATCGTTACCATAGTTCTAGGACTGTATCTTATACGTATACTTATCCTTAGGGACATCCCTAGACATACCTTAGAGATATCTCTAGGGATCTCACTAACGTTTTCGCATCCTAGTTTCCAAAGGTTGACTAAACCTTTCCTCTGATACCAACTGTAGAGACCCGAAGCCTGACGTACATTGACATTACATTACTTTTGCGGAATACTTAGTACATAAAAAAAACACACACACAAGGACCGTAATAGTTTAGTGTCTTTGGAAACTCGGAACGTAATCTTCTAATCGTGGTGAAAGATCTTCAATATCTCCCATAAAGATCTTCCCTTTTTTTTCTTACCTAAAACATTTCTTTATATCCCGAGGAAAAGAAAACATAAAAGGGTGAGCTAAAATGCTCATTAAGGGTAAGAAAAAGAAAAATAAATCACATCATATTCATAAGAACATAACTTTTGGAAATCTTAACCTACAAAATAGAGCATAATTTCATATCATGGGATAAATCATAGTAGTGAAATGAAATCCCAATAAGCATAACTTAAAACATGAAACTTTATGGCATACACACATAATCATAGAGAATCATTTCTTGTTAGTCAAGACTCATTTCCAAGACTATCTTAGTGGACAAAGTCCCTTTCTGAACCGAGTCACCCTCGTTCCAGTCCTGTTTCACTAAACCGGTATAACCTACCATTCCAGCCATGTCTATCTCATGAGATATAAAATCTTTACCCAATGCATTGGAGGGAGATATAGGTCACACCCATCTCATAATGATACCATTCTTATGTGTGCCACAAAATCATAAATCATAAATCATTGCATAACCCATGTAATACAAATGGGAATCTTAAACATCATTACATCATAAAACAATTCATACAAGATAAAGGAATTCATAAAAATAATTCCATCACAACATGATCAAATCAATTTAATAATAGGGATAAAAACAGAACCCTTTATTATCTTAGATGGAAAATAATTTTGATAAAACACTTGAAATCCATTCTTGAGGAAAATATCCTTTCTTCTTCAAAAACATTTTTTCTTTCATAACATGTCATACGACTTTAAAATAAAAGAAGTTGATTAGAAATAAACATGAAAACTTTTAAAGAAATATTCTTGGAAATAATTTTTTAAAAATCCATTCATTCCGTATAAGTTAAAAAAAACATTCTTCGTACTTTTGTCGGAAAAGTCAAAAAGTACCTCGTACGAAAAAACGACAAAAGATTACTTTCATATTCTTTACTAAAAACTCACCGAAGGGTAAAATTGGATTTAAATTATTGTAAGTGAATGGAAATAATATTAAATATTAAGGGAACATGGATGTGGATGATAAAATACACCCCAGAAAATACCAAAGTATAAACAATCCCGGATAAAAATGAGATTGTGATATTTCCCCTTACCTTAGGTCCGACTTGCATTGTACGTGTCTGAACCTCCTGTATAATGATTTAAATCATGTTATTGACTTATTCCAGAATCATATTCATTGTTATTATATCATATATGGTCCACTTATGACTTTATATTACCCGTTCTATTGTAAATTCATGTTAAAGTAGCGTTTTGGGTAAAATCGTCTCATTTATCGTAGGTGTTTGGACTTGTTGTTCTTGACATTATTATTACTTATATCATGATTTAAATACTTCCAGAATATAAATTATGATTTATATATCATATATATTAAGTATATATATATATATTAGATAGATAAATGAAAGGAAACACACCGTTCATGGATACGGTAGTCCGTACGTACGCATGAACACTGCTTTCCTTTCCTTATTGTCTTGAATGGAAGTAAGTAGATGACATATATATATATATATATATACATAAATACATTAGATTTACCATGTCATATATTCCATTATAATTCATTATATATACTTTATAATCATTATGGAATGGTTAACATGGATAATGAATCTCATCGTGTCGTGGAGACGGTAGTCCGTACGTACGCACGAGCGATGATATCGTTCCCATGGTCGTGGAATTGTGTTGAAGTGTATGTATAATATTTCAGTATCAATATCACTTTATAATAGTCATATATAGTTACTCATTACACTATTATACCCATACTATTAAGGTGGAGGTGGAAAATAGATTACACCACGGCGTGGAGACGGTATTCTGTACGTACGCACGCGCGGTGATTTCATTTTCCATAGGATGGATAGATGGTTAAATAGGGTTGTTTCATACTTATAATAACATATCAGTATATGTATGATACTGATGTTATTACTTCATAGTGAAACAACTAAAGAAGAAGAAGTTGAAGAAGAAAGAAATTGGAAAGGATCGGTAATGGGTATTACCTCTTCTTTGAAGTGCTTCTTTGATACCTCCTTTTAGGGCACTAAAATTGGACTTTTATGAAGACCATGACCTCTAGGATTAAACTAGGGAAGTGGAGAAGAGATTTTGGCAGGGTTAGGCCGAGATTGAATGCTCAAATTGGTGTGAGGAGGAGAGGGAGGAGGTGCCCTTTTATAAGGGAGGAGAGGGGCATCTTAGGAAAATCTCAAAATATTATTTTATATTAAGATCAAATTCGGTTTATAATGCTTACAAATGGTCTTATTTCGAAGATAAAGTGGGTATGGGTCGCAATAATCTCATCCAATAGGATTTAGACAAGTTTAGTTTATTATTTTAACCTTATCAATTAGATTTAACTCTAAGTTAAATAATTTAACTTTTACCGTGTCTTTTTGTTTTCTTACGCTATATGGTTAATAAACTTACTATATGAAGCCAAACTAACCCCAAGTTGTTTATTATTAATATATCTATCCTTATCTAAGTCATTTGGCCGAACCTTAGATTTTTAGGAATTAAATAACAATTAATAATATAATATTTGTTTTAAAAACTAATTTATGTCAATTTTGATACTATTTGGTACATGATTTTTATGAAATTTCTAACAGAATGATAAGTTTGAACCAAGTTACTTATATCACTAATAACATGTCATATGAACCTAGAAAATTAGTGGAATTCATAAAAAGTCTCAAATTACATTTATTTTGGTGTTAATAACATCAATTATGTCAATATTTCATTAATAAGATAATTATTGCATCATCATTGTGTCATAAATAAATTAAATTATTTAATGTCTAAAAATTATAAATAAAATACGATTATGTAGGAAATATGTTTAGCTTTCTAATGAATATTTATAGTCTAATTTATCTTATGTATAACCCCATATTAAAAATGATTTACTTATTAAATATTGATATTAACTATTTTAACCCTTCTTTAAATAAATTAATAATAAATGTCCTAATCTAATCCAAGTGGGCCTAAATGATTATATTTTACACTTAAGGTTGTTTTTGGTCGAGATACACTTGTCCAATAGGATTAGGACATGTGTTAGGGTAATATTAATATCTTTGTTACCCTTAATTACCCTATTTACTTTTAACCGTGGTAAATAAAAGTAAAAAGTTACTATTCACCAAAAATTATTTTCATCTCATTGAACCACATTTTACTTACTGACATCAACCGTGTCTCTCGGATTTTAAAAATTCCATTCACAGAAGCGGTAAAATTATGTTTTACGAAAAATTCAGTTTTTTAACTACCACTTAGTAGTTTCACTATTCATCAAAAATTGATGTTTTTCAGAACAATGCCAAAATTTCATCCTAAGCTATATTTCAAATTCCAAATTCAAAAATTAAGTCTATTTTACCAAATTCATAACATAGAAGTTGCATTAATTAATTTTATAATTAAATCCCGCTGTTAAAACAAATAGCGTGTTATTTAAGAAACAATATCTATCAAAAGATTGACACTTGTTTATGTCTGGTTTAAATGTGAAATTACATCCAATGACCAACATTGTATTAAATTGTAAAAATATATTCAGAATATACTTTAAAACCACTCAAATTAATAATTTATCACTATTAATTATTTCGATTAAAAAAGTTGTTTTTAATTATAATTTAGTAATTTTCAATATTCATCAGAAAATAAAAGTTATCCGAAAAGTACAAAAATTTCACCTTAGGCTAAATTCGATACTTCGAATCCAAAAATGAAGTCCATTTTGAAAAATAAGATTTACAGAATTTCAAAAGGTGGTTATTACTATTCATAACGGCTATTTTTAATAATATTTTAATAGCATATCGTTGTTTAGTGAAACTCGGTATTGCGTATTACACACGCTATCGAGGAAGGTCGCGATTGCGTGTAATGCAAGGAAAG
Organism: Viscum album; assembly: GCA_963277665.1. Lineage (NCBI taxonomy): Eukaryota > Viridiplantae > Streptophyta > Magnoliopsida > Santalales > Viscaceae > Viscum > Viscum album. The sequence continues at coordinate 202,742,075 of OY728144.1, forward strand.
TCAAGGATGTGTGTTGTGCAATATCCTTTTGGTGTAGCGTACAACACAAGACATTAAAAAAAATTAAAAAGAATATTTTTCATAAAATCTCGGGCTTTTACAGCGACGGAATGAGTTTTATCAACTAGGGCACCACCAGCTGCATCATCAATCATTCCATGATCCATGGGGATAAGTCCCTCAAAGATGTATTGAATTAAAATTTTTTCACTAATCTGGTGGTGGGGGAAGCTTGAGCAAAGTCTTTTGAATCCCTCCTAGTATTTATTAAGGGTCTCTCCTTGTGATTGCCTAAATCCACATATTTCAATCGTAATTGAAGCAGTTCGGGCGGTAGGGAATAACATATCTAGAAAAAGAATTTTTAGGTCATTCCAGCCCCCAATTGTTGTAGGCAAATAGTATAACCAATCATTGGCAACACCATCAAGGGAGAAAGGGAAGGCCCTAAACTTGATTAAGTCCTCAGACACAATTTGGGGTTTCATGGTGGAGCCCACTATGTGAAATTCATTGAGATGTTTGTGAGGGTCCTCACCAGGAAGACCATGGAATTTTGGAAGGAGGTGGATGAGACCTAATCTCAGCTCAATGTTGGCTGCTTCTTCGGATATTGGATGTACGCAGGATGGTAGTCCACATCAGGGGTGGTCAGTTCATTTAAAGTTCGGTTATTTGTAGCCATGTTTTCTTGGGTTTGATTGGGTTCAATTTTGGATTGGTTTAGGACCACTTGAGGTTCCAACAAGCGTTCCTAAATTTTACTTGATTGACCTTCTCTAGATGCCTTGATTTTTGTTTGAAGTGACTTTTCAATTTCAGGGTCAAATTCAAGTAGTGTTTCTTTACCAGATCGGGTCATGCAAATAATTTGTGAAGTTTTTTTTGAATAAGGATAAAATCACTTAAGAAGGGTGAAAATAAAAAATAATGTTATAATACAGAATTATAGAGGGAGATGGAGAATTATAGAGAGAGATAGAGAGAGATAAAGAACGCCCAAAAACTAAAAATAAAGAAAAAATCCAAAAAAAAACAATCAAATGGGGGTGGGGTATTTAATGGTGTACTAATTAAGAAGTAAAATAAATAAATAAAATGAAATAAAGAAAAAAATGATCTTGGATCTCCGGAAACAGCGCCAAAATATGATCGCGTTGTCGAGCGCGTCAAATTAGTTGTTTAATTTTGACTAGAATTTCTGCTGTATAGCAGCAACCCTAGGTCGTCTCTCAATGGAGCCTTAAACCATTAATTTAAAAATAGGGTCTTGATTATGGAAGTATAATGTGAATTAGGTTTTGTAAAACTTGGGGGTTTTATGATTAATGATGAAAATAGGAAATTAAAGTGATAAAACAAAGTATAAATGAACAAGATTGATTAAACATGATCAACCCGGGGAAGTCTCGTGATGCTCATCCTTCATCGCTTAAAGGGAAGGGGTTATAATCTTTTACTCCTTGGTTTGTAACACCTAGAACCAGAATTTTACTTATTTTATACTAGGATACCTTCTAGGGTTCAGTAAAAAACACATAACGATTCATCGGACACAGCCGTTGATTGGGTGATTTGTGTTCGACATCATTACCGAAACTCACCAAGGCAACACATGAAGAATTTGATGTGATGTCCAGGTTTGTATGTTATTTTATTATGATACCATGAAATAAATTTTCATGATCTTGAAAGTGCTTATGTGAGTTAAATTGACAAATATGAACCACACAAATACCGCAATTGAATGAGGGTAGAAAAGGGGATGAACGGTTTGTGAAACATCACACGAAAGGGTACCCCCAAACATGATCATTTGAGTTGAGCATGAAATATTAGTAAATAACTCAATTAAATAAGAATATAGGATGATGAAAAACAAAACAACAATCGGTAATTAAAAATATCATTCAAAATAATACAACTTTGAAGCTTGGGATTACATCACATTCCTCCCCGGGTGATCAGAAGGGGTTTAGAAACCCATGGGAGAGGAAGAAGAAGAAGGTGATGAAGTTGAACTTCTCATAGCCTCTAGAACATCTAGAGATGTTGAGAAGACTTCTTGGGGACTCAAAAATGGAAGAACCTTGCCTCCTGGTCGAAATTGAAAATGAGGTTCCCTTGGTGCCCTTTTATAGGAAAATTGGAAGGTGGTTTTAGGCACATAGATTTCATTAATCCACTTGTACCACGTGTTTTAGTCTTCAGATAGCCTTATCTCTCTTTAAGGAAAATAGAAAAGTTGTATCCCTAACTCTTTACTGTCTCCACCGAACGTTTGGTACCATTTATACAACTACAGCTCAAGATATTGATAAAATACAGAACACCTCATTCGACTTGGTCCAAATTCGGTGGCTTGGACAGATCAGTTCGGGTTGGCCCCATAGAAGCCGAATCAGGATTAGGTTCCTTAATATGAAATGTATCCTATTAAAATTTAGACAGGACCACAAAATATCAGCCTATTTGGATACACGTATTTCGTTTACTTTGCAAAAGAGTGGATAGATGTCCATGGATCCATGCAATTTTGGCCCATTTTTCTTCAACTTCATCAAGAGCCCTCCAAATCACCTCCACCTACATTGAAATAATAAAAACAAGTAACATTGCCCATTATAATTTTGATTAACATTAATTAAATGATTCAAACATAAATTGAACTTGATTATTATATTTGGAATATTCATTACAAAACTAGTTTAAAACAGTGGTGTAATGGTTGAATAAAACAATGAATCGTGGTACGATCATGTTGGTGGTTACTTCGTTATTGTATCATTACTTTGTGGATTATCCTTTGTGGATTCTAGGAGAAATTCAGGGTTCTCGGGGTCCCTATTGAGTAGCGTATACTCACCCCTACACTGGCTATGCCCACACTACGTGGTGTTGGATGCAGACGACGGACAACACTGGTCGTGGTTGACGCTTGTGGAGCAAGTCGATACCTCAGGGCGGACCACTGGGTGGGATGTACATGGAGCGGACGGCTGGACCCCAGGATATGAGGAGGCTATCTGTACCCATCCTTCAGGTGGGATTTCCAGTGGATAGCTCGGCATTGCTGCTTTACTTTTTAGTTGCTGTACTTTCTTTTCAGTTGTAATTTACTTCAGTTGGGTTTGTATTCTGGCCCATTTACTTTACAGAACTTACAGTTTTACCCAGTTTACTTAGTGTTTACTTCATCTTTCTTACTCTGTGGTGTTTGTTTACTTTATAAAGGAAATTTCTTCCCTTTTTATCTGGATTTATGCCTTTGGTGCTAGTCGCCAGCCCCTGGCCTATGGAAGGCGGGCATGGGGTTGTCACAGCACGGGTCCCGAGGATGGGTCGTGACAAATTGGTATCATAGGGGTTTGGTTCTACCACAGAACTCAGGACTCTGATCTTTCTTCTATGTGAAGCAATAGTGTTAAGGGTATTGAGTGTGGTAATCGGTCTAGGTAGTCCAGTGTTGGTGCGGCGGCCGACTTATCCATACACCAGGACACTGACTTCTGATTTCCGACTCTGTGCATGAAAACACTGATTGCATGTGTGTTTCAAAAGTTTTCTTTGTGATTACATTATGTTAGCTCACCAGGTATCCTGTATTGACCGTGGCGCACCGGTTTCTTTTTAGGATGGCCCCATGACGACAGCCAGCTAGGGTTCCAATATTTGTGCGGGACGACAGCCCATTGAGAAACAAGGCCTCAGTGCAAGGCCCTTTTACAATGGAGGCACCAGTGGTACCTCTGCCCACCATGCCACCGATGCCACCAGCCCCAACCACTGAGAGTGCGCTTTTCCTTAGTCCACTACACAAGTTTCTGCGTCAGAGACCGCCCAGGTTCCGTGGGGAGACGGACCCTCAGGCAGCCGAGGATTGGCTGGAGGCTGTTTTATGAGTTTTCAGGTTAGTAGGGACACCATATGACCTCATGGTGATCTTTACAGTGAGTCTCCTGCACGCGGTAGTAGGCCGATGGTGGAGCCTGATTCTCCAGGTGAAAAACGAGGCATATCTCTTTTGGACGGAATTTGAGAGCCTATTCCGCTCAGAGTTCGTCCCGGCCACCCTATGAGTGGTGCATATTTAGGAGCTACTACACCTGCGGCATGGCAACATGATGGTAGCCCAGTAATTGGACGATTTACCGATCTCTCGTGCTTTTCGATGGACATAGTAAGGGACCAATTCTATTGGGCCCGGACCTTCAAGCAGGGACTGAGGCATGATATCAGGGCATCTATGATCTCCTTCATCATTCTGACGCAGGCAGGAGTACTGAAGCGAGCTATTATCATAGAGATCTTTCTTATTGAGGCTACACCTACAACGAGACCTACTGTAGGGAAGCACATAGCTGAGTCTTCTGTAGTTGGAAGTCGACGGATTTCACAGGGGTCCAGGCGGGCCATACCATCAAGAGGATAAACTCAGGACACTGGCTCAGAGGTGCGGGGCACATGGCGTAGAGCCAGCCTTCCGAGGAGCAGACAGTGCTATGCATGCGGCGGGCAGGGCCACATGGCCCATGACTGCCCGACCCGTCGTGCAGAGGAGCAACAGACGGTTGAGGGACCACCCAGGCAGAGGCAGAGGGTCGACTGTGGTGGTCCACAGGGAGGAGGCAGACGAGGAAGAGGAGTTGGCCGAGTAGAAAGTGGTGGGCGATGCTTTGAAGATTTATCACCACCACCACCAGGTGGTCCACCCCGACCAATGGAATCTTGCGGCCAGAGGCAGGCTCAGCTTTAGGCAGTAGATGCCTACGACCACGACGCACTAGAGATGATTCAAGATACTATATGTGTCTACTCCACCCTTGATGCAGTTCTTATAAACACAAGAGCGAGTCATTATTTCATTTCTGTTGCCCTTGTTTGGAGCTCGGAGATTCCCACAAAGTCGTTGGCTTGATCCTTATGGCTAGAGAATCCTATGGGAGCAGACTCGACGATTACGCACTGGTGCCGGCAGTGTGAGATTACTCTAGGAGGCAAGAGCTTCAGCTGGGATCTTCTTGTAGTGCGTCTAGGCCTTACGACGTCATCTTGGGCATGGATTGGTTATCTACAGTCCATGCTCAGATCGACTGTATTAGGCATAATGTGCGGTGTGTTCGCACCGATGGGAGCAGGTTCCCCTTCACCGGCGAGAATGGAGACATTACAGCACATGATGGACTCACACAGAGGAGAGGATAACCGATCACTCATCGGTTGGCTAGCCTCATCCTAGGAGCAGTTGACGTGTAGAGTCTGAGTTTTCCTACAGTGGTGGATCAGTATGCGGGCGTTTTTCCTGACGATGTTCCCGGACTACCTCCTCATAGAGAGATAGACTTCAATATTGACCTATACACCAGGACAGCCTTGATATCCACTCCAGCATATCTGATGGCTCCTAATGAGATTCAATAGCTACGAAAACAGTTGGAGGACTTGTAGAGAAAGGGATTCATCCGACCCAGTGTTTCACCCTGGGCTTCCCCGATTTTGTTCGCCAAGAAGGCGGACGGGAGCTTGCGACTGTGTGTCAACTATCGTCGCTTGAACCAGGTGACCGTGAGGAACAAATATCCGCTACTGAGGATTGACGACCTCTTCTATCAGCCCAGGGGAGCACGGTGGTTCTCGAAGATAGAGCTCAGGTCAGGCTATCATCAGCTCAGAGTTCAGGACAAGGACGTGCAGAAGACAACCTTCAGATGTCGGTATGGCCACTATGAGTTCTTGGTTATGCCTTTCGGCATAACAAATTCTCCAGAAGTGTTCATGGGACTCATGAACGTGATCTTTCTACCTTACCTCGATCGATTTTTCGTGGTCTTCATCGACGGCATATTGATATACTCGACCACTAAGGAGGAGCACACCTACCACTTGCGGGTTGTGCTGGACACACTCTGAGAGCACCAGCTTTATGTTAAGCTCTCGAAGTGTCAGTTCTGGATATGTGAGGTCCACATCTTGGGTCATGTCATCTCTGAGGCGGGAGTTGCGGTGGATCCAGTGAAGATCGAGGCAGTGCTAGCTTGGGAGCCACCAAGGAGCGTGACGGAGGTGCGGAGTTTCCTAGGACTGGCTGGATACTACCGGAGGTTTGTGCCAGACGTCTCCAGAGTTGCGGCACTGCTTTCAGATTTGATGAAGAAGGGGAAACCCTTCGTGTGGTCAGACAGATGTCAGCAGAGCTTCCAAGAGCTGAGACATAGATTGAATACATTACCTATATTGAGGCTACCAGAGGAGGGAGTAGGGTACGTAGTCTACTGCGATGCATCAGGGACCGGACTCGGATGTGTCCTGATGTAGGAGCGGGCAGTGATCACCTATGGATCACGACAGTTGAGGTATAACGAGAAGAACTACAATACCCATGACCTAGAGTTAGCAGCAGTGTTCTTCGCTCTGAAGATGTGGTGGCACTATCTGATGGGAGAGCGCTTTACAGTCTATTCTGACCACCAGAGTCTCATGTACATCTTCTGGAAGAAGGACCTGAACCTGAGACAGTAGCGATGGCTCGAGTTCCTCCAGGACTATGACTTTGAGATAGTCTATACTCCTGGAAAGGGGAATTTAGTAGCCGATGCTCTCAGCAGGAGGACGGGCATTCAGCTACTTGGGGAGGCGACATAGCATCTAGCCACTTTACGGATATCCTTCGTGGATAGAGATGGAGTAGCCTATCTGAAGTCACTCATAGTCACCCCTCCACTACTTTAGCGGGTCAGAGAGGCACAGCATGGCGACGTTGACTGTGAGACGCGGTGTGCACAGATATCCTCAGGACAAGCACCTGATGGATTCTATGTAGGAGGAGAGCACAAATTCCTTTTCAGAGGATGTACCATGGTACCAGCTGCTTTACAAGAGGAGGTTATGAGCGAGTTTCACACTTCCCCTTTAGAGGTACATACAGGGGTAGTGAAGATGTACCAAGATCTTAGATGAGAGCAATGGTGGCCGGGTATGAAGAAGGTTTTGGTAGAGTTCATTTCTTGATGCCTCACCTTCCAGCAGGTGAAGGCGGGGCACCAGGTACCAACAGGCTTGGTAAATCCCTTGGAGGTCCCGGAGTGGAAGTGGGACGGGATATCTATGGATTTTGTTACTATACTTCCACATACTTTCAGAGGTCACGACTCCATTTGGGTGATTGTCGATCGACTCACCAAGTCAGCCCACTTCTTACCCATCAGATTGTAGGGATCAGTAGAGAGCTTGGGACGTCTCTACGTTCAGAATATTGTACGACTTCATGGTTTGCCATCATCTATCATCTCCGATCGAGATGCTCGCTTTACTTCCCGACATTGGAAGGGGTTTCAGGATGCATTCAGGACGCAGCAACATCTGAGCACCTCCTTTCACCCTCAAATGGATGGTCATGCAGAGAAGACCATTCAGACACACGAGGACATGCTCCGTGCATGTGTCCTCGACTTTGGTCGCAGCTGGGAGGATCACTTACCCTTGGTGGAGTTTGCGTACTACAACTGCTACCACTCCACCATCGGGATGACACCATACGAGGCATTGTACGACCGACCTTGTAGATCCCAGCTGTGCTGGACAGACCCTGGAGCGTCAGCACTTGTGGGACCCGAGATGGTCCACGCCACGACAGAGAAGGTCCAGGTCATCCAGGAGCGGATGAGAACAGCTCAGAGCTGACAGAAGTCTTATGCTGACAGGAGGTGGAGACCACTAGAGTTAGAGCATGGCGACCACGTCTTCTTGCAGGTCTCACCTCGACGTGGATTACAGTGATTTGGATGAGGCGGCAAGTTATCTCTGCACTTCATCGTACCATTCTAGGTTCTCAATAGATTAGGCGAGGTAGCTTATCGACTGGCTCTACCACCTCAGTTGCACCGGGTGCACGACGTATTCCATGTATCTAAACTGAGGAGGTGCGTTCCCGACCCGACGCATATCATCGACCATGGAAAGCTTGACATTAACGATGGGGTGACTTTTGCGGAGGTCCCAGTGGGGATCGATGATTGACAGGAGCGGGTCCTATGTGGACGGTCTATTCCTCTAGTGCGCATCAGGTGGCAGCAGGGGAACCTCTAGGAGAGCACATGGGAGTAGGAGGCTCAGATGCATGCATAGTACCAACAATTGTTTCCCTAGTTTATGATGTATATTTACGGGGATGTAAAGCCCTGAGGTGGGAGTAATGTAAAGACCCATCAATTTCAAGGACTTTTTTTTATTTTCTCTGTGATTTTATGAGTACGCAGTTTCTGACGGCACCTGATTCCGAGGCCTGGTGTGCCTGGAATAAATTTCCGAAGTTTAGCTCAGTTACGTTCAGTGAACGAACTAGCGGGTTTTCCTAACATTTGAACTGGTGCTCGGAATCGAAATTTGAGGGCACCGATAAAACCGCAGCGCTGGTTTTTTCTTAAGGAGACTTTCACTGGAGTTGCGTTTGCCCGGGAGGTGTTTTTAAAAATGAAGTGGTTTAATTAAAGAGTGAAATAAAATACGTACTACAATTTTATTTCTACTTTATGTAATTATAACCTACGTGTGGAAGTTGAGGTGGGACCCACTAAATCCTAACTCCTCTTGATAGGATATTAGTGAGGTGGGCCCAACATGATCCCCACCTTTTCAAATTCATATAACCTCTCTTAAAGTTGGAAAACCCCCCATTAATTTGTAACTAACCCTCTCTCCCACTTTAATACATATCAACCCCTAAAGTTTATGAGGAACATTCCCTACCTCTCTTTAATTAAATGCCAACATGTTTAATTAATGAGGATCCTTCCTCCCCTTTTTAATGTTCCTCTGTAGCGGATTAATTGGGTGGGGCCCAACGACAAAAATCCCCCATTTATGTCTTGCGTGCCAATGACGAACCAACCACTCCTATTTAAAGGAGGCTAGGGGGAGGAGTTCTGGATGGCTTTTTCAAGCGGCGGAATGCTAGCAGTGAAGCACAATGCCCAGCACTTGGAAAGTTTTCCTCTTCCTCCAACGAAGAACGAAGAACGCCGATGACACCCACAGCTTCATCCTTACCGAAGTTGATGGAATGATGCGTGTCTACCGTGAGGCCGTCTACCGCAACGCCGCCTATGGCGACGCCTTCTACCACGACGCTGACGAACGCCTTCTTCGAAGTAGGGGTTCGGTTTTGTGTTCATGAATGTTCTTTTTCCATCCAACATTAAATTATTTAGCCGCTAGTTGTCGAATTAACTGGAGGGGGCCGGACCGCACGAACACGGCCGACCCTCCTCCCCTTGTTGTTGTTCATCGACGTGGTTTGGAACAGAGGCGGCGCGGTGCAGCGGCCACGCATGGAAATGAGGATGAACGCGGCGAAAGTGCGCGGCGCCGTCGCGCGGCATCGGTGAAGCCTTTGGAAGCCGCAGCCAAGGACGGGCCGCGGCGGAGGAGCGCGGCGCCATCGCGCCGCACCGGTCAGACAAGGCCATGGTGGTGCAGGGAGGGGCGGCCAGAACCGCCGGCCACCGGCATATGGAAGGCGGGACCCGCGGGGGTCCCGCGATGGCACACTGGCCGGCCAACTCGGTCGGCCGTTCTCGGAAGCTCCGGGGGTCGTAACTCCCGGCCAGAAAAGGAGCGGGCCCCCATGTGGGGGCCGCCATTACAAAACAAGGGGGCAGCGCGCCCCCCTTTCCGCGTTCGCTCAACCAGCACCGAGCCGCCCCGCTCGGCCAGCGCCAAGCCACCCAGGCTGGACCGGCCACACCGGGCCGGGCTGCGCCCTAGTGGGCCAGACCCGGACCCGGTTTGGGCCGACCCGGTTTGGGGCGACCCAGGGGGTTCTAGGCTGGGTCGGTCCGGGCCCAAACCCCCCACAAATCGGACAGGTTCATTCAAACGCCTATAACTAGGGCTAAGAACCTCCGATTGACGCACCGTCAGTTGCGATGAGATCTTTGGATAGAGACTGTCATTTCAATATATTACACTCAGGGGTTCAGAGAACTTTTGATATGGCCGGGTTGGTTCGAACACGAAACCAACCGGGCCTCGGAGTGGAAACGCCCGTAACTTGAGCTCCGGACGTCCGATTGACGTGTCATCGACTTTGTTGGTTTCATCTTAGTGATAAGGAACTTTTGGCATACTACGCTCAAGTTTTGGATTTATTTGGAGTATGGTCGGGTTGGTTTTCACTTAAAAACCAACCGGGCCCCTAGAACGAAAAAGCCAATGACTCTTAGATCGGGCGTCTGATTGACGCGTCATCTGTCACGTTGAGTACCTATTGTCGAGAAGGAACCTTGGGGTACATAAAATCTAGACTATGTGTCAGTTGATGTATCAACACCCTTGGCTCGTGGAGCAGACCCTCTCGGAATCGAGCATGTTTTGTGCGGAAACCCTAGAGCTGGATGCGACTGCGACGACGATGACGACTGTACTAAAATCCTCCGTGGGTTTGGCAGCGACGACGACTGTACTGGAATCCTCAGTGGGTTTGATGGCGATGACTACTGTTCTTGTATCCTTTGTGGGTCTGTCAGTACATGACTACTGTTCTTGTATCATACGTAGGTCCGGTAGTATTTTAATCTATACTTGTATCCTACGTGGGTCCGGCAGAGTAGCTAGTCTTGTATCCTTTGTGGGTCTGACAGCTTAGCTGGTCTTGTATCCTACGTGGGTCCGACAACTTAGATGAATCAGTGGCTACATCTGATCATCTATATCGTCTTACGAAGAAGTATACCTGTGTGAGTTGAGTCTTGACTTTTCAATCATTATCTTCAAAATGATTTAATTGCTTTCATAAGTGGATTGGGTTGTGTTATACTGTGTGGATTGGATTGTGCTATACTGTGTGGAATAGATTGAACTTGGGCTCAGATGTTGGAGCTGAACTAGAATTGATGACTTAGGTATATGTATGGGCATATACCTAAGTAGAGTTGGTGGTTACTTAGTGATTGTATCTTTCCTTTGTGGATTATCCTTTGTGGATTCTAGGAGACCTTCAGGGGTCTTGGGGTCCCTAATGAGTAGCGTATACTCACCAATGCACGGTCTATGACCGAACTACATTGTGTTGGATGCAGACGACGGACATACGGATCGTGGTTGAGGCTTGTGGAGAAATTCCGTACCTGGAGGTGGACCACTGGGCGGGACGTACACAGAGCGGACAGCTGGACCCGAGGAGCTGAGGAGGCTATCTGTAACCACCTTTCAGGTGGGATGTCCAGTGGACGGATCGGTGTTGCTGCTTTACTTTTCAGTTGTTGTACATTCTTTTCAGTTGTACTTAACTTTAGTTGGGTTTGTATTCTAGCCCATTTACTTTCCATCACTTACAGTTGTACCCAGTTTACTTAGTGTTTACTTCAGCTTGCTTACTCTGTGGTGTGTGTTTACTTTATAAAGGCAATGCCTTCCCTTTTTACCAATATTTACGCCTTTGGTGCTAGTTTCCATCCCCTGGCCTATGAAAGGTTGGCATGGGGTAGTCACGACACGGGTCCCGAGGACGGGTCGTGACATTGGTCTCAAATTTTTTTTGTCTACAAATAAAGTTAATTTCTCACCAAAGAGATAATGATGAAATTCTTTCTAAACATAAACTAACAAAAACAATTCCAAATCTTAGATCAGACAATTCTTTTCATAAATTCACAATTAGCATGATCCAAAAACTACCACATGATCTACTTGTATTAGAACATTGGAGATTATAGATCTTGATACATCATAACAAACCACACATCCATTGGAAGGTTCTTGATAAAATATTATTTTATGTAGTAGTGAGAATTTCATTAATATCCAAAAAAGATTTCTAACAATCCTCACTCAAATGGAATGGAGTGAACTTTCTTACGGGAATTCCCATATGATAATTAAGGAATTAGATGTTTCGTTGAATAGGATATAGTAACATGTAAAGACCAAAGAACTATATATCTCAATGATGTTTATCGGTAGTTTCTAGAATATAGTGATGTCTATCTTTGCAGGATATTCTTAGGTTCCCATCTAAAAAATGACATAGAAAAATAAGAAAATAGATATTATCCAAAAGAACATTTATATCATTTTTCATATAACTTGTTATATTAAAAAATGTTCAACATAATCTATAAAATTTATTTAAATTAATTATGATTATTATAATACACATAAATGCGATCCATAAAATAACATAATTAAAGAGTATAGGTACCACTGAAATAAAAGATTCATCAATTCCATGAGAGCTACTGGTGCATTTTTGAGACTAAAGCGCATAGACATTTATTAATAATTTCCATAATAAATCTAAATTTTTTAGAATATCCTATCTCTTAAACCAATTTTGGTGATACCTGGAGTGTGTATCATTTTTATAAAACCATTGGACTCCAATAAATTGATTAAAAATTTCAACAACCATAGGTAGTGGACATCTATTCTTTATCGTAACCTAATTCAGTTTAACAAAACCAATACCGATTCATGTCAAACAATCTACCTACTTGAAAAAACACAACTTGAGTATCCCAATGATATGTAGTCAGTCTTTGTAACCCTTTAATTTATAATTCTTCCAGTTTGATATTAAACTCCTTCAATTTGATTGCAATAATTATATAAGATGGAAGTCAAATAGTATTTTTCCCTAGAAAGAGATCAATGAAAATATTTCCTTCCCTTCCCATGGGAAACCAATTAAATCCTTGGGAAACATGTTAGGATAGTGATCCACAATGGGAGGAAAATTTCATGTCTCAATCAAGTCATTAGTCCCCAAAGTGACATCTAAAAACTAGTAAGAAATATTTTAAACCAGTGGTGCTAAATGTATTTAACTTCCAACCTTCACATTATAATATCTATTAAAAAAATACATTATCCCATTAGGGGATATATAATTTACCAATTATACATATAAATTGAAAAATTAGTATTTTTATTCCTAATGATCAAAAGAAATCGTTATCCAAAATAGATAAGTCCCAAAAAAATTGGACTCCATCGATTATTATAAAACAATCTTAAAATTTAAATCTACTACACAATCGTTACCTAAGAGGTGTCTTGATACTCATCGCATGTGGAATAAGTTCAATATTCAAACATATTTTATAAAAAAACAAGATGTAATAATAGATTTGGATGTACCCAGATAAAACAAGACATGCATAATAGTTGAGTTAAGTAGAATAGTTCCTTATATAATTCAAGGACATGAATGGTCTTACATGATCATCTACTATGCCCCATACAACTACTTACTCACTCCAGATTGTTTCTTTATTCCCTATTGTGGTTTAATTGGTTGAGGAACAAGGGTGTTACTAGAATCACAATGGATTTCACAATTCTATGGAAGATAATTATTTTTACATGATCATATGGTCAAATCATAATATTCATGAGACACATGATATTTATTTCCAATAATTTGACTTGTTGAGGTATGATAACAATGATGAATATGTACCATATTGTTATAATTGTGAGATTTTTTAGGTGGTGTCATAAAATTTATATTCATGTGATCAAATATACAATATTAGAATAACTAGTATTAGTACTATATCATGTAGAAAATTTAATTAAGAAAGTGGTTTTATTATGTGATGATCTACCACCTTGGAAGTAGGTTTCCCTCTTCCACTTATTCCCAGTATTATATTTCCAACCTAATCCCATAGATAAAAACATACATATTCCAGCTGGATTTCCATTTATATCCCTTTCCAAAACATTTTCTCTATTAACCATTTATGTTAAATCATTAATATAAAGGAAATCTTTCTTTGTACTAATTTTAGTGTCACAATAGATTCAAAAAAAATGCCTTTATTAATGCACAGGAAACTAATTCTAGATAAAAATACTATGTTTATAATCATAGATTAATATTCTATAATTGAAATATTTTCTTGTTTAAGGATGAAGAAATCTATCCTTCTGGATATCATGAACGTATAGGGGTAGAATTATTTAAAGAAAAATTATTCAATTTGATCCAATTATATACCATGGTTAAATTCATATTAGCCTGGTAAATCCCACCATTGGAATACAAGATTCTTCAACATGTATACTTCTAAATTGACCTTTAATTCACTCAATGTTTCTAGTACATCAAAAAGATATTTCATATTTTTGATCCATCCTACTTAATTATTAGTTTATGGATCCCCCAAAAATATTGTGTAATTCTCTTTCTAAAATGACATAAAATGATCCTCTTGATATGGTTCACCTTTTCAATTTCATATATCAACATATTGAAAAGATTTAATAATTATTTGAATACGCTTTTGGTTCACTAATGGCTTAGGTGAAACCACATTTTCTGCAACCACTTCATACAGGTTTCGATATAATATACCTAGTTCCATTTCTATATTATTAGAATAAGAAAAAATTTATTCCTCACTTTCTATAAACACAAGGCTTATAATATTCCAATTCATCAAAATAAAAAATCATTATAACCAATTTCTCAAAAACATAAATCATAAAAAGTAAAATGTAGTCCTATTAAAAATCCATAGTATTAATGCATGATATGCTACACTCAATGGCTAAACCCGTGGTGATGAGATGAAAACACACCTAGAAGTGTTCTAGAGCATATTTTGTACCCACACAAACCTAGTAACATGATTTACATAATAAAGAGGATATTTATATATTTTAATACAATAAATTTAATATCCCATAATATCCTATATGTATTCTTTGATCCCATGACGCTTGACTGACCACAACTGATACCATTTGTAACATCATATTCCAACAATATCATGGAAAGTGATGAGGTGATAACAACCATTGGTGATGCCCTAAGACATCAAATGAGGAAAATGAATTCCAAGGGTTTACATAAAAACTGGGGGAAATTTTTTATTTTTTTAAACAAAACATCCTATAAAAAAACATATCAAACAACTATATGATGCAAGATTATAGACATCAAAACTCAAATCAATCCAATGAACAAAAAAATTAGAGTAGTAGTGTAAAGTATAAAAATGAACTCAAAAACGGAAAAGGGATATCAAGACATAGAAATATTGATGTGGAAACTCTCAAACCAATTTATAAGTGAATATAAATACTCCATTCATCATCCTAAGGAAGTAGTGTCATAATGCTCCATTGGAGAAATATGAGACCTCTAATTTATCAGTTTCATGAAGAATACTGTCTTCATACACACAAAATTTAATAGGCACGGGGTGTGCAAGAATACCCAATCGGTTTTCTCCATTATACATCCCAATTCATTCCACAAGGATAATATCACATTATCATGAAGATAAAAATATGATTTATAACAAGGAGATGAACATCAAAACTATTTTTCAAATTTATATTATTTAAATTAAAAGTAGAAAAATTATTCATTCATACTAGTTGGAATGTCCAACTCATTTCTATCCACTCACAAACACATGAATTTTGAATGACAATCCCAATACTCACGAGTGGTGATACATCTTTCACTAAGACATTAGAAGGTGACAAATACCATGTCCCTCTATTCTGAAACAGAGCACCACGTTTGTTCAATTGAGGCCTCTTATAATGAAATATGAATAGAAATCATCATGTATTAAATGTTCTCACACACATAATATACATATAAATGTCTTAATTCTTTTAAAATATAAAATCCAAACATCTTTCTTATATCAAACCAAAACAAAATTCAAAGGGGTTTTTAGAAAACTACTCAAATATTCAATATTTCTAAACTATAAACCAAGTGGGTTTTACTTTATTAAATCATAAAATCTTCTATTTTTAAATCCAATGAAAAAAGTAATTAATATATTCCACCATGCTATAAAATATGTGGAGAAGAGAGAAAATCCTCCTACCACACAATAGGTGATGACAATAGTGAATGGCCCTATGAAACCTCAATATCTGGGATCAAGGTTCCTTTACTTCAATATATTCAAAAAAGATATAAAAAAGTCATATATCATAGAAATATCCATAGTATATTATATCTTACATTCCATGGGTGTTGTCCCTAACCAGTTTCACTCTTAAGTATCTGAGTAGGAGGGACACATGACCTCAAGAGTGCCACCCTATCTGCCAAATGTCACTAACTAGAAGTGACGGTCTAAAGGTTGTATAATGGGGAGACTATACTGTATGGATAAGGAATAAAAATATTGTAACAATAAATAAAATGAAATAAATGGAAATAATATAATAATATACTGATATCCTGACAAGTGACAATATAACCAACAAAGCATGAATATAATATCCTACTTGTACAAGGTATTCAAATATAATGGTAGGTGACACAAATTCAATAGGTATAGATGATAGTGAATTATTAAAATAATATAAGGACTAAACTCCTATAGGTTGTTTGATTGCATTTTCTCTCCAAAAATCCCATGCCAAGTCCTATCTTTGGACAAGTAATAGTAAAAAGTAACAACGACAACCTGACCTATAACCATGAGATCTGAACAAGTACTTTGTGGTAGACCCAACAGGGTGCGAGTAAAATTCATTAGTCCACTACCAATAGTGCGTAATTATATTATAATCCATGAGAATAAACATTAATAGTTTATAGTATATAAATAAGGAAATATGTAATTAATGGTAAACTAGGAAATACCACCCACTTCATCCTAGGCCACCTATCTATAACTGTATTCATAATAGAGAAGTAATAGTACCTATGTATATAAGACCAAGAATCCAATAACAAGTATGAAGGTGAATCCATAGAATAGTCATAGGCATTCCCACCACAACAGAACCAAGAGAATCCATGGAATGATCCAAGGAATTCTATGTATTGAACTAATGATCAAACCCATGGTGATCAAGCCATGGTGTTTAGCTCTGAAGTAGAATATGATTAATGGAGATTATCCTAGGAATTATAATGTTTTTAATGGTTCATGTGGAAACATTGGTTACATGAAGTGGAATTGATGAAGATAATACATTGACAGGTGGTATGGTGGGATTACCCTATGGGTTTCACATTAATGAATCAGATGAAGACCATCATGTTCATGATTTGTATTCTAAACTAAAAGCAAATACTTTCCCATGGCATGTATCACTTTTAGACCTTATCTAATTCATTTATATAATCCATTATAAAATATAATAAAATCCAATTAGACATTAGGGAACATTAAAAAGACAAAGAAAAATAATACTCAAGTATATTTAATTAAAACAACACCCATAATTTGTATTAATTATAAACCCCTTAGGTTCCATAAACTCTTCAAAAAAATTAACTTATTTAATAAGCGTAAATTTCCAAAAAAACAACATGACATTAATTTATATACCCCATGGAATCTCAAAGAATCAAAATTCCTTTGGAAAATTGTTTATTGGATCAAGGGTTATAGGGAACTGCCATTTAATTAATTAGCAACCGATCATACACTAGATCGCAATGGAAATAAGTTTAGTTTTTCATTTTGGGTTATGATATTTTAATTTAGTCTAGATTCATTAGATTGGATCTAGTACCTTATGGTCTTCCCTTAATTTATCTATTTTCCATATAGTCATGGTTTACTAATTAAATATAGAATCTCATTAGTTACTAATCTAGAAGTCCAAACTCATCCATTTCTTTATTTGGTCATGGAATTAGATTAATTAATTTCCTAACCATTCCAAGATTGGTGTGAAGTGAGTTTCACATATTAAACCAATTTATTTCTAGAATTAAGGTTAGTTCAAAACAACCCCATTGACTTTATATTTTCCTTGGCCAGTTTTATAACTTCAAAATCAACACTTAGTTGGTATGAGTTCAACTAAGGTTCTAAATTAATATGATACATTTTTTATTTAAAATATTTTCCAATATCGAGTGGTTGGAACGATGCATAAAAATATTCTTTATTAAATAGTGAGACATTAAGGGGATATATACTACAACACTTACCTTAATATGAATAATCTTCACTCATTCAGTATCAACCCTTAATTTTAGCTATAATGGAAGAAGATGAAAAACTGAAAAAATCACTAAAAATAAAGAATAAACCACATAAATATTGTGTGGAAACTTAAAAACAAAATAAACTATGAATGAAATTTATAGGAGGGTTATAATTACCAAAAACACTTGATCAAAATTAGTGATGTTTGATTCTTCCATGAAACAGAGGAAAACTACCCAAAGGTATAGGAGGAGGGAGAGGCAAGGGAATGAGAGGCCTCTGGATAAATGAGAAAACAAAAAGAGGTATGAAACTTTAAAGTGTGCAGGGGAAATATAATCAGGTTCTCATGTCTATTAAGGCACATTATTTGGTCGCAAGTTTTTTCAAAAAATGTGTTAACCATATAGACTCACTGTCTGAAATGAACCCCCCCCTTCACACAGTTAAAACACAAGGTTTGATAAAAATGAACTAACCATAAATAACCCCCTACACTTATACATGATACTGTATAGTTTGATGATACCCTCACATGGTTTTATGAAACTATAATCCTTAACAAATAAGATTCATAGTTTTTGGAGGACAATTAGCACAAACTATGCACTAATCGAGTACCCTGATCTATTTCCCCAAAACCTGTAATTTCGAAAATAACCCCTTGGAAATTTTTCAGAAACTCAAGGAACCTCTCGAGTCTCATCACATGTCTACAAACCTCATGTTGAGGCACTCTATATCCCTTAACTCCTTTCATATTATAGGATGTAAAAATGAAATGTCCTCTAGATTGAAAATTTAAAATCATCTAGAATTACCAACACATATAAACATTGAATCTTAATACCATACCACCATTGGAATGCTGATGCATGAGTTGTACCTATGGGTAAATTGAACTTTAACCATGCACACTACCAAAAGAGGATAAACTCAAGGTTATAATTATATCTAAAATCTTAGTTCAAAGCCTAACTCGTTGTCCAGATTTAGAACATAGCAATCCACTAATTCACATTTGAATTAGACACTGCAAAATCTTAGGTTCAAATGGTCACATAAAGAAACTTATATCAGACTTCACCTCATGATCATCCCATGAAATTCCCCCTAAATTTCCAAATGAAAACTAACAACACTTCTCTAATACTGATTGGTCACCATATTATTTCTAACCATACCAAGTTCTATATTTGAAATGTAATTGGATGATTATAACATCAAACAACATAAGTTTTCCAATAATGAATGATTCATCTAGTAAAATATTACATATCTAATTAAACCCAATCAATCTCTATCAATAACAATAAATCCTAACAATCGACTCATAACTAACTATTCAGTCACGATAATTCACCCCTAAAGGAATTCTGGAATGTTCCCTTCCATTGAAATCACGCCTTCAAGAGATATTTCATAGTTTTGACACAGGACACTCCTTCCAAATGATCTTATAATAAACTATAGTGGTATTCCTGAAACTATACGTATAGATGGGAGTCAGACCTCCCCCATCCAACCAAACCGAAAACACTCTTATTAAGATACCAATATATTCTCAACTTTCTCTTTCATGTACTTGTAACCTTGATGGAATCTTGTGTTCATCTTCACATTCTCTTTGAGGCTCGTACCCAACCCTTGGTGAAATTACATGATGGGAATCTAAACCTAAGTTAACCTATAATAACACAATATAATTTTCATGTTACCCAATTAAAAATTTGGAAAATTTAGATTTACCCTTCCATGACATAATAAATATTCAAGATTCCATTCAATAACTATAAAAAACATTAATTTTTCCTTCATTTTTATAAGAAAAAATCATGTTACATCTCAATAACAAAACAAAATTTCTTTTTAACCTAACTTTTATTAAGAAAAATTCAAGTTCCAATTTAGAAACTTAAGAAACATTGAATTTCCCCTTAAGTAAGATTAGAAAATTTTGTGTTTCCAGTCAGTAACATAAGAAATATTAAATTAACCTTTTAATAATTTAATAAAACTCCAAATTAACTTTTAATAACAAAATAAATTTCTATGTTTCCCTTCATCAAGGGGAAAGACCAGTGGTTTGGTGTCCATTTATCACGATCAACCCACAGTTGATCACTGAATACCTAGAAACCATCATCATGCCCTAACAGATTAGTTTTAAGGGTCGTATCCTGAATCTATTCATTATAATTAGAATGCGACATTAGAGAGGTATTATCCCGTTACATTCCCTTGAGTGCTAAAACCCCAGTAGGACCACTCAATGTTAACCTAATTAAGGATTAACATCATAAAAATTGATCCCTGAGTTAAGTTCCTCATCATCTTAACATAAATCCAAAATTTACACTAGATCATTCAGACATACTCACTAAATTCCAACCTGAACTCATAGTTCCCTTTAATTCTTGTGTACATAACTACCCATATTTTAATCTTGCATCCTTGAAAAAACCAACATTCCATGGATTCATCACACCCCTGGGTTTCTTATGTTACCCATGCCTAAATCTAGAATCCAAACTCACATGTGCCGTATAATATGCACCACCTCTATGATTAGAATGCCTAAATTTACCAGATAATGGTCTTCCAAAAGTGGTTCTAACCATTATTTACTAGTATTCTATCGATGTGTTCTATATCTATTAGTGGAAATTATTTCTAGGAAAGACTCAATAATTCCGACCATAGGAGTGTACTAGTCATTAATTCATAGAAAATATTATCTTATACAATAGAACATGCTCTCTCCACTACCGAACATAATTTTTGGAAATTTCAAACATTGTTATACCCATAATGAAACTGAAACTCCAACATCTTATAATAATAAATATAATATGTCAATTTATAGATTCATTAACAATTATCTTATAGATACACGCTCATGAACATCATTAAAATTGGATACTAATTACAAAAATAAACCCAGATCATTGAAGTTGTTGAACTCGATTATTTTTCAAAATCATCCTGAGCACTGAGATAACACATCTTTAGATTGACATCTTAGTGCTACATTTCTAGATAAAATCTATTAACACCCATGTCACCCTACTTTGGAATTGACCTATGAACATAGACCCAAAGAGATAAGATCCATTTTCCCAAAATACATAATCTAACACCATCCTATGTGTTACCATTATTACATTTATCAAAACCAAAAAAGCTAAAAGATTATTATCAAACTACTCTTGACTCATGTTTCCAAGACTTACTTCAATGAGAACCTAGAATACAAATGCATAACAACTCATTTTTAGTTAATCACAACGAGTGCACCCATTTAACACAATTTATAGGCCCAACAATACTAAAAATCCAAGTATGTGATTTCTTTTATGAAAATATAACACCAATTTTGGGTTGTTTCACCGAAACAATATCATGACTGACATCTTTTGGATTTGTAATCCTTCCAAAAGAAGGATGTTTCACCCGACTAACGAATTGGCTAACCATGCCTCTAGAATGTCAGCCCATTTTTTAAACCAAATCATCCATGATAATCAAATCTCTATAGATGATCAACTTACAAAATGAACACCCACCTACCTAGGGAATAAATCCCTAAATAACAGTCCCTCCCAATCCCGAACGACATATGAATGAAACTTACATTCCTAATACTCAATACATGAATCCACAAATGCTTGTTATCTCCATGGATATTAACTGAAATGGACTAAACAATGAATTAAAATAGAAACAGACTCTATGTATCAAGTATTTCATAATGTTCAATAGGATATTTCATATGAAAAATTTCAACTAAGTCTCCTACTAAACATCCACGTTCTAATCCAAGAAAATTCATAAGGTAACTCTAAATATAACCCTTAAACGTGGGTCTTCAATAAATTTTTTTTAAAGGTTTTATTCAATAAATTTGTTCAGTTAATATTTAACATAAACATTATGGAGGATTAGATAAAGGAATTTCATGTAATTTTTGTAGAGTAAAATCTATTATAAATTAAACTTGGTATTTAATTTAGATGATGACATATATAACTCTTTAGAAAATATATTATAGTTTAATTTCAACTATATTTTCATCCATAAGTTCTCATAATTGGGATTAGTTAAATAAAATTTCAATCATAAGTTATAGAGTAAAACAGTCCTTATGTTTCTACTAGAATTTTAACTAACTAATTCCTCATAATAACAAGTCCCCAAAACACAAAATTTGTTTTTTATCATTATTAAGGGTATTAGTTATGTAATATTTCACCAAATACTTATATTAATCATCATATGAGTGGATATGAAACATTAAATAACCATACCATTTAACATAAAAATCCCTCCTAGGGGTAAATTACCATGTCATGTAATGATGACATCATCATTTGAGAGTAAAGTCATCTCAACCTAGTTTCAGTTATGTTGGTATCCAATCCTAATTTATAGAGGAAACACTCAATAAATTAAAATTTCTATCCAATTTAATTAAAACCCATTTTTAGTTAACTTATTGAAGATTAAAAACACACCCTTACAGGTTTCATCCCCGGGCTTTACAATGCAAAGACTAACCTACAAGGGTTAAAATCAAGAATAAGAGGATTCAATTATTTGGGTTCTCATTGCATAGATATATAGGTACAAGACCATATGAATTTTAATTGGAAAACTATTTAACTAAAATCCATAATTAATCATTTAGATTTATAAAAAGAAAAAATAAATTCCTTTAACATTAAGGTTTTCTCATTTTCCATTAATTTATAAACAATTTTAAGGTTATTTGTAGCTTTAATTAACTTTAAGGTGGTTAGGAAGAATTATATTGACAATAAATACATGAAATGATTTTTATGTTGATGTATAAATTTTATATAACCAAAATTAATTCATAACTATAATAAATAATCTATCACATGGACAAAGAATACAATTATACAGGGAAGAAAATAACACATAAGTTTTATACATTTTAGTTTGCAAATGGAATGTGAATCCTATGTGCCCGAAATGATGCATGAAAACACCTCATATATTTCCATATTAATCAAAGAGATAAATCCCTTAAATTAGTAACCAAAATACTGATGATCAATCTATCAAGGTGAAATAATAATCCACCATATCAAGAGAATTCCAGAATATTAATTCCCATACCTAGAAACTTGTTCTTTACTAAGTGTCTGGGTTATCCATTCCAAAATGTGAGCTATTTACAAGATCCATGACATATATAGTCTCATGTATACTAGTTAAAAATATTAATACAACGTCAAAAAGATCCTATGATAATAATGTGTGATTCCCTGACCCGCTTCACTCATATGTAAACATGCCATAGGGACACATGGCCTCACGTGAACACCCATGTACTCTAGAGGATTATGGGGAGTAAAAAAGGTATAGATGTGACATGGTAGGAATAATATAACCTTTTCACTAGAACTAAATATATATTAAGAATAAATAAAATTAAATAAAAAAATATATAGATTCAAATAAATTTATAATCTAACAAGTGGCCATATAACCAACCATATATGGACATAAGATTCTACTTTTAAAAGGTAGTCCAAACAAATAGAAGGTGATACAAAGATATATGGAATCTGTGAAAATATATAGATAAAATAATAGAGGGAAACAAATCATAAAGGTTGTTTGATTACATTCTCGGTCTACAACAACTATGCTAAGTCTTAGCCTTAGAAAAATAACTTTAAAAAGTATCATCCACATACGAACCTTAAACCATGAGTTCTGGTCAAGTACCAAGGAGAGGCCTAAACAGGGTGTGAGTAAAACTAAGTAGGCCACTACCAATTGTTTCTAATTCATTTGTATTCCATGAGTATAAAATATAACATCGTACAATATATTAAAAAAGAAAGCAGAAATGTAGAGGTGAACTAGAGAATACCACTTGCTTTGTCCACAGTCGGTTATCACTGACCATATAAATAAACGATTAGTAATATGTCTCATGGATCTAAGATCAATAATCCAAAAACAAGTAATAAGATGAATCCATAGAAAATTTCTCATAATTACCACTAAAATGGAACCATTTGATTCTATGGAATATATTAAGGAATTCTATGAATGAAATAGCAATCCAACCCATGGTGATTAAGCCATATTGATTAGCTCTGGAGTATAATAAAAGGGATGAAACATTAGAATTATACATTCTAATAGGGATCTAATGAATCCATATGAGATATTCTGAGGTAATATTTAGAGAAGCTAGGTTGGAATCCAACGAGAAATCTAAGGTGTTACATGTCTGAGGGAATCAACTCAAATACATGAGTTTATCCTATGAATTAAAATGTTTTTAGATATTAGAAGTTAATCGTATAAGTAAAGATAAATAATTCATCAATATAAGATTTTGACTGGGTCCATGATTGGATTACCCATTGACATTCATATCAATAAATCATGTGACTTCCATTAGGTTAGTGTTTGGAATTTCAAGAATGAATCCAAGACATTCCTATGGTATGTATCACTTTTAAACTATATCCGATTTCATTATAAAAGAAAGTATAAAAGAAAATTCAATCCCCTTATAATTTAGGGGTAAATATAAATAAAAAAATAAGAAACATGGTTTAAGGCCATTGATTTCATTATACTCCCAATACTTTTATTAATTATAAACCCCTAGGTTCCATAAACTCATTAAAAAATTAATTTATTTAATTAATGGTAACATTCCAACCTAATATCATAATATTAATTAATAAACCTCATAACATATCAATGAATGAACATTCCTTTTATAAATTGATTATCCAACCCAGGGATTTATAGAGCTGCTAGTTAATTAATTAGAAACCACTCACACCACATATCATATGGGATATAAGGTTAACCATCCATTTCAAGTTATAAAATCCCAATTTGAGCTAGATAAATTCAATTAGATCAAGAACCTAATGGTTGTAACATAATATACATTTTATTCATACATATTAGGTTTACTAATTAAACAAGGAACCTCATTGGAAACTAATCAAGTGGTCCATGCTCATTCATAACCTTATTTGGTTATAGAGTTACTTTAATTAATTATACAACCATTCCATGATAGTAGTAAAGTGAGGGTCATATATTAAACCAATTTATTTCTAGAATTTAGTGTAAGTATTAAAACACACATACAATTATATAGGCCTTATATGTTTTGCTAATTTCTAATCACTAATAATTAGGAATGAGTTCAACCAGGGATCTAAATTAATACAAATAATGTTTTAAATTCAATTCTAAGTCAATTCCTGATTCTTAAAAGGATTTAAAAAATTATTTATAAAATAGTGCGACATTAATGGAACTTCAATGAGACCACCTAACTTAGGATCAATAAGCTTCAATATTCTTGTATAGTCCCTTGATTTGAGATAGAATGTAAGAAGACAATGAACTAGAAAAAAATCCATAAATATATGGGATAATCCACATAAATGGCATGAGTAATCTTGGAAGTAAAATAAACTATGAATAAAATATATAGGAGGGGTATAATTTCCATAATATCTTGATCACAAGAGATAGTGTTCGATTCAGATAAGAAATATAGGGGAACTACCCAATGGTAAAGGAGGAGGTATAATAATGAGAGAGAGAAAGAGGGGAAGGAGAGAGAGAGAGGCATCTAGATGAATGAGGAAGAAAAACCGGTAGTAACTTTTAAAAGGTGTAAGGGGAAAATATTAATTTTTCCTCTATTAATGAGCCACATGGCTTGGTCTCATAGTTTTTCAGACTTTGACCCAACCACATAGACTCACTTTCTGAAACATACCCTACATAACATAATTACAATATATGATTTGATAAAACATGAACCAACCTTGTAGATCCCCGAACACATATATGGAAACCAACATCATTTTTTGACCCCATCTCAATGTTTTAATAAAAACAATTCCTTAAAAAATAGGCCATATGGTTTGGAGTACATGGTTTTCACTAATTATAAACTAACCATGCACCCTAGTCTATTTCTCCAAAACATATTTCATCCAAATCCAAACCCGCTTGGAATTTTATGCACACGTAGATAACATTAAAGTTGTCAAACCAGGTATAAAAACATCCCATTTAGATATTACAACTCTCATAATTCCCTTCATATTCTAGGTTTTCAAAATGAATTTTCAACAAAAATGGATATTAGAATTCCATTGGAATAATAAACATGTATTGACATATGATCATAAAATATTATCACCATAGGATAAAAATTCCCCAAGCTATAACTGGGTAGAATTGATTTTTTACCATGTAAAATACCAAAAAATATGATAAAATCAAGCTTAGAATTGCATCTTGAAGCTCAATTCCAAAACTAAACCCTTTTCTGAATTTAGAAAATTACATTCCAAAAATTCTCAATCAAAATAAACATTTGGAGAGTGAAGGTTAAAAATCCCAAAAAAAAACTGAATTACATTGATCATCCCTAGATGATCATCTCATAACATTCCCCCTGTAATGATAAATGAAAACTAAAATCACTGCTCAAGTATTGATCGATCACACCAACTCATTTCCAACTGTAACTAGTTAAATAGTGGAATAATCACTAGATGATTTGATGGAAAACCCCCTATAAGGTTTCCTCTTATCTTTGATTCATCTAGTGAAAAATTTCAGGTTAGTCTAACCCCAAATTATCTCCATAAATAAAGATCTACCATAACAAACAATTCATTATAATCTATTTAGTCATGAAACTTCATCCACAAAGGGGTTCCTAAATGTACCATTATATCGAAATAATTCCTTAAAGGCATATTTAATAGGTATAATATAATAATATTCTAATAAATAAAATTAAACGAACCCATATTATTACTCTTGAGACAATACTCAAGGATGGGATTCAAATCTCTTATATCCAACCTTACAAAAAATACTCATATTAAGCTAGTGATACACTATGAAATTTCCCAATCATGAAACCATAACCCTAGGGAATAATGTCTTCATTTATACACACTCTATAAGGCTCTAACATATCCCTTTGTGGAATTTCCTGATTGTGATATCAACCAATGTTACCCTAAAGTAACTTAATAGTTTTTTCACATTATCCTACAATAATATAAGAAAATTTCAAGTTAATCTTCTCTAACATAGGAAATATTCAATTTATCATTATTTATCTTTATAATAATTTATTTTTTCATTTATTAACTCTAGAAAACATCATGTTACCTCTCAATAACTTAAGAAATTTTTATATTTCCCTAGAGTAACATGATAAAATTTTGAGTTTTCCTTTATTAACATAAGAAATCTCCAATTTTCCCTTTAGTAACATAAAAAAATCATCCAGTTACCCTTTAGTAAAATAATAAATCTTAAATTTACCAATTAGTAACATAATAACACATTATGTTACCCTTTAGTAACATAACAAATCATAAAATATCCCTTCATTAAGGGGGCAACCCTAGCGGTAGAGTGACCATTTATCACAAATGATCCACGGTTAATCACCAGCTACCCAAAAATCATATTTGTTCCCTGATGGATTAGTTTTAATGGTTATATCCTAAATAAACTCATCACATTTAACATGATTTACATAAGAGGTCTTAGATCATTACATTACCTTGAGAGCTAAAACTGCAGTCGAACCAATTCAAGTTGATATGTTTAAGGATGTCCATCTTAACCACTGATGCCTGTTCGAATTCAACGACAACATTACCATAAATCAATAATGTAACCTTGATCATTCATACATACTAACTCATGTCTAACCCCGATTCAAGGTTCACATCATTGATTTCGACACAAATTACCATTTTTTCATCATGCTTCCTTGAATCCATCGATGATCCACTGATTTGTAACATCCCATGGGTTATATACACAACCTGAGACTAAATATAGAATCTATACTTAATCCAAACTCACATGGATCTTAAAATCATCACCATATTCAAGATTAAAAATTATAAATTTACCAGATCACATACATCTAAAATCCATTCAATCTATTCTTGACTAATGTTTTATGGTAATTTTCCATATCTATTAAAGTACATCATTTCTATAACCAATGAGACACTCCCTTCTATAGGAGTTTCCAATTCACCATTTCATTGAAGATGAAAACATATTTCCCTGAACAAGCTCCATCGACCACTAAACACGGGGTCTGGACATGGCCATTACGCTTCTTCCAAGCACAAAAATAAAACTCCTTATGATTATATGAATAAATAGAGTAGATCCATTCATATATGCTTTTGGGACACTTTTACCAAGCCTTTCCCACATACATAATCAACATTATACACTAGTGACAAAATCATCCTTGGCCGATGGATTTATAGCACCCAAACCTTTTAGAAAATAAACCTGATCACTTGGATGACTCTGTTCCTATCAATAGCTTTGGGAAACATAACTCACTAAAATATATTAATTAATTGGTCCCCAAACTCTAGAAGGGACCCATAAATATAGACCCAAAAAACTAACAACCATACTCCAATAGGTCATGAACTAGCACCATTCAAGGTGTCACCATAGTTGTATCACCCAAAAGCTAAAAAATGTGAATGATTGTCGTTGATATTCTCATTGATCATGGTTTCAAGACTTAATTTAATGGTAATTTCATATAGAAATTCATACCACCTCATTATTATTTTATTGACGCTAGAATACCCATTTATTATGCTTTATAAGCCGCATGGAACTATGCATCCAAGCATGTGCTTTATATTTAGGATTATCTTACCTATAAGTCATATTGTTTCACATGACTAGTATCTGGACTGATGACATTCTGACTATTAAAAAATCATAAAGAAGTAAGGGTCGTATGAATAACTAATTAGACAACCATGCCCCAATTATGTTATTACCTTTTTAAACCAAAGCATATATGATACTCACATCCCTAACATGGATTAAGTTCCCAAATGAACATACACCTACCTAGGGTATAATTCCACATCTAAGAGTCATACCCAAGCATTAACGACATATTAATTATAGTTCCCATGAAAAAAACATTCCATAAGAATACAACTATTCATCTTATCTTCAAGAGAGATACCGAAATCAGGTTAACACTTCACGTACAAGAGGAATCAAATATAATTCTAGTGTCTTTCCAAAAGGTCACAAGGATCCTATATAAGAAAAATATAAAATGTATTTCATGGAGAATATCCATGTCCCCATTCGAGGAATTTCCCATGGAAAATTGAAAACTGTCAAGTTCACTAGGTTTTTTTAAAACCTATTTATAAGGATTTATTTATTCCATTTCATCAATGAAAATTTATCATAAAAATTAATGAGGGATAGTTAAATTAATTTCATGTAATTTTTATAGAGGAAATTATTTTATAAATTATTTGTCGAATTAATTCATCTAATGCCACATAACACTCTAGTAAAATTATCTCATAATTTTATTTTCAACCATTTTCATATCTATAATCTCTTATAACTAGGTTTAATTAATGAAAATTTCAGTCAAAATAAATAGAGTATAATTCAATTTTGGATGTATCACGAATTTTAATTAACTAATACCTCATAATAATACGTTCCTAAAACATATAATATATATTTATCATTTTTATAGATATCAATTAGTCAATATTCCAACATAAACTTAAAAAAGTCATCGTATGAGTGGTTGTGGACACTTTTAATAACCATCCCATTTAACCTAAAAATATGCCCTATGGGTTATGTTTTATGGAATGTAAAAATAATTTAGACCTATAAGGGTCAAATAATTCCAACAAATGTTCAGTTATACAGGTATTTATTCCCAATTTACGGAGAAAACATTCAATAATTAGAAAATTGGATCATATTTAAGTGAAACACATTAATAGTAAACTTTTTAAATATTTAAAATTCACCCTTATCAGGTTCATCTAAATGTAAAATAATGATAAGACATAACATGAATGGGTTAATCAAGCCTAAAATGATTTAGTTATATGGGCTTTCATTCTGGTGTTATAAAGGTAAAATCTATTATAAGTTTCAATTTGACCACCATTTAGTTTCCATCCATTATTAATGAGTTATATTTTTTATGATAAAAAATATTCCTTCCACATTAAGGACTATCATTTTCTATTAACTTTTCAACTATTTCATAGTTATTATACTACTTTAATTAACTTCATGTTTGTTAGATATAATTCCATCATCATGATATATGGGGAACAACTATTTAGTTTGATGCAGACATTTTATTTAACCAACCCTAAACGGTAACTATAATAAGGAAGATATCACATGAAATCATGATACATGAATACATGGTAGGAAGTCAGGAAAACATGTTATAAAGATAATATTTTTAATGGATTGGGAATATAATGTGCCTAAAATGATGCATGAATACACCTCATTTCATTTCAAACCAGTAAAAGAGATAAATACAATAAATTAGTAACCAATGGAATTATCATCAATCACTCAAGGTGAATTAATAATAAAATGTAACAACAGAATTGAAGAATTGTAAGTCCTATCACGAGAAACTTGGTCTTTCCCCTCTGTGTGGGCTATTCAACCCTAGACATGAGTTATTTACCATGTTATGAAACATTACTAGTATCTTATCTACCAATAAAAATAGTAAGGAAAATGACAAAAAGGACCACTGATACCACTTTACGATGACCCCAAACCAATTTACTCCTATGTAACTGAGCATGAGGAATAAATGGACTCATGTGAACCTCCTCACATACCAATGTTTATTGACAAACATTAAGGTTCTAAGGGTGGTATGGTGGGGAGACTATACATTATAGATGAGTAATAAATATAGTGAAAAAATAACTAAAATTAAATAAAGAGTATGAAGTTAAGAATTAATTAATAACCTAGAAAGTCCAATATAACTAACCATGCATGAATATAAGATGCTAAATATAAAAGTAATTCCAAACTAAAATTAGGTGACACACAGACAGTGGGTCCAAATGAAAATAAGTAAATAAATGAAAAAGGAACCAACTCCTATAAGAAGACTGGGTGCATACTCTGTACATAGATACAATGGATTGTCCTAGCCCTAGATAAGTAATAAAAATAGAACCACCCAAGACAGAAACTGTAGATATGAGATCTTTTTGGGTACAAATTGGTGGCCCAAATAGGGTCTGTGTAAATATTAATATTCCACCACCAACGGTGTCTGATGAATTTCAAGACAGTGAGTATAAAACAAAACAATATGTATTATATAATTAAAGAAAGAAGTAAATTTGATGTTTTTAGGGAATATGACCTACTTTACACTAGGATATATGTATATACCTCATGAATAATAGAGTAATGGAATAAAAAATGGATATAATCCCATAATTACATGAACAACTATCAAGGTTAATCCATGAAATAGGTTCTGGAATTCTAACAACAATGGACAAGGTGGCTCTATTGAATAATCCAATGGATTCTATATATGGAATTAGTGATCCAACTCATGGTGATCAAGACATGGTGTTTAGATTTGGAGTAGAATTTAAGGTATGAAACCTCGGCATTATACTTTATAAAATGGTTATAACCAAGACCAAGGATAAGTTGTAAGGTAATCTTGGAAGAGGATGTATTAGAATTCAAGGATTTAATCCATGTTGTTTCATGTCCATGGATGTCATTCCAAATATGATATCTAATCCTAATAATTAAAATTTTTCTATTATTTCCTAGTGAATTTTTAGTTGTAGGATGATGATTTCATGAATATAAGACATTGAAAAGATCTAAGGTGTGATTACCCCATGGAGTTCACCTCTGTGAATCACGTGACATCTATTGGGTTAATTCATGGAATTAAAAACTGGAATCCAAGACTTTCCCCTGAAATGTGTTAGTTTTAAACCATATCTAATTTAATTATATAATTAATTATAAAAGACAATACAATCTACTTTGAAATATGGGTAAAATATAAATAAAACCAAATCAAGCATGGCTCAATGATGAAGTCCATTTATTTTAGAGTACACCCAATACATCGATTAATTATAAACCCATTGGATCTATAATATCATTACAAAAACTGAAATATTTAATTAAGTAGAACACACCACACTAACATCACAACATTAATTTATTAACCTATAGACATCTAAAATCATAAACATGAATTTGATAAATTTATTATTCAACTAAGGGATTTATGGAGCCACCATTTAATTAATTATAAATCTGTCACAACATTAATCACAAGGGATGTAAGGTTAGCATGCCCATTTGAAGTTAAGACATCCCAATTTAAGCTGTATTCATTAGTGTGGATTAAGTACCTTATATTTATAAAATAACATACATATTTTTTTAATATACATTAATTTCAAAAATTAAATAAGTCACATAATGGGAGACTCATCAAGAGGTCTAAACCCATCTATAACCATATATGTTCATGGAATTACTAAAATTAGTTACCTAAAATTTCAATGAGAGTAGTAAAATTATGTCATAAAACTTCTATGGATTTTATATGGTCCATGGATGGTTTTATAACTTAAGGTAACTTCTTAATAGGTATGAGATCAATAAAGGTTCAAAATTAATACAAGACACTCTTTTTAGTTAAAAACATAGTCTTCATTAAGATGTTAGAATGATTAATAACATATATTCTTTATAATTTAGTGATAATTTAATGGAAATAAAACAAGTCCATCTACCATAAGATTAATAAGCTTTAAACTTCAGTTATTGGCCCTTGATTTGAGCTAAAATGAAAGAAAAAGGAAGAACTAGAAAAAAAGACCAAAAAATAACACATGACACACATAAAAGGAATGTATAAACATGATAGTAAATGAAACTAATAATGTAATACATAATAGTTATATGATTACCATAATATCTTTATCACAAGTGATGTTGTTCGATTCATCCAAGATGTAGTGGAAAACCATCCACAATAAGAGGTGGAGTGAGAGGTGCATGCGGGAGATGTTGCGGGCTAAAAGAGGAAGTAAAAAAAAGAATAGAAACCTTTATGTGTGCTGGTTGTACACCTTATTCTATTTCTCTAAAACCTACAGTTTGAAACCCAAACCACCTAGGAACTGTATGAGAACCTAGGGAAACTCTTAATCCTCTTACCATTTATAAAAAACATTATTTTGAGAAATTAGAACTATTTTAATTCCATTATAATGTTTTTAAAAAATGACTCATCCATCAGTTAAAAAATTCATAATTCATTAAGAATTTTCAACTAATAAAGACATAGGATCTCACACCATTTGAGAAGAGATATAGAGGAAAAGTCATAAAGAAAAGTCTTATCATTGAATACAGCAATTAAAAACAAGTATATACATCAAAACAAGATTTTGAATCATACGGAACCTCCAATAATGATTATACAGGATTGGAGTTCAAAATATTGAGATGAGAGGTGAAAAATGAGGGTTATATGGGTTAAAACCAAGTTAAGATCAAATTTTCAGAGAATTAAACTCATGCAATATGGTTTGGTAATAATATTTAAAAAACATGCACTAACATTGTACTTTAAACTCTCTCGAAACCCCCTGATTGCATGGTTTGTTAATATAGTTTGACAAACCATTCACCAACCATGCTTTTCGCTCTGCCTTTATATGCACGGTCTCTTCTATCACCATCACAGTTTGGTAAAACCACACTCAAACTGGGAAACACCCAAATCCACTTTCATGGTTTCAAAGATAATTTTCACAGTTTCATGTAACCATGTACCAACTGTGTACTCCTAAAATCACTTCCAAAATAGAGCAAAACAATCCAAAAACACACAAAACTGAACTAAAGTATTATATAACAACATAATACAAAATAAAATGGTAAAGTACCTAAAATTGGTTGTTTTAAATTATTATTGCTTATATATTCTTATTTCATTATTCCAATAAAATTTTAAGTACTAGATTTTATATTTTATATTGATTTATAATGTTCAAATTTATTTTCTTATATATTTTTATAATTTTTTATGATGATGTTGGAGAAGAGCGTATTTTGGTAATTTTTAACGAACAAAAGGGTACTACGATAATAATAATCATAGTATTATTATAAATTTTCTAGAATAATGGACCAAAAAGTATTTTTCTCATTATTATGTAATCATAATATTATATAATTTACCATAGTAACCTATTATATTAATTTATATCATTTTTCAACTTGGTTGTTAAACCGACCCAAACCAGAACATGCCACAGTCAATGGGTTAATATAATTAAGAAAGTATTTCCTATGAAAAAATATAATTATTACCAAATTATAATTGGATTTTTTTAAGGTATAGATTCATATTTTAATATATTTTTTTAAATTATAAAATTCTACATGATGAATAAAATATGTTACTTCATGGGGGTGGTAGTCTGCACACACACATGAGAATCACTTTAGTTTTCCTTAAAAAAAATGTAGGAACTGGTTTATATTTTCAAAATCATAATAATGTTTTAAATATATTTTATTTTCATTAAATACCCCCTTTTAATTATCCATTTAGTGATATTATGAAAAAAAATATCATGTCACATATGGAAGTAGTATTCTACTATAATACAAGAGACATTTTTTTCAAATAGTTGGGAGGAAAAAATAAAATGGTTGTCCTATAGACTTAAGAAAGTTTTTTATACTTTTGATCCTGATGTTCTTTTTTCATCATGGAAATATTTTATTTAGGGGAATCATAAGAAAAAAGAAATGAAAATAACTAAAAATTAGTAATTGATAATTTTAGCTAACTCTAGGGAAGATCATGTTTGCAAATTAGATTAAGATTTTGAGAGGTGTTATTTTTAGAATAAAAAAACTCTAAGACTATATGGGAGTGATGGAAAGTTATTTGGGATGATTATGTTTGAATATAAATGGATTGGAGTGTGAGAAGAAATGGGATGGTGATGTATCCGT
This sequence comes from Viscum album, assembly GCA_963277665.1. Classification (NCBI taxonomy): domain Eukaryota; kingdom Viridiplantae; phylum Streptophyta; class Magnoliopsida; order Santalales; family Viscaceae; genus Viscum; species Viscum album. The sequence goes on from OY728144.1 coordinate 202,776,946, forward strand.
TAATAAGGCAGGGTAGTGGTATTTGTAAAATATTATAAAACGTAATATTTCTATTTAAAGGTAAAATGGATCCAATAATAGAAAATAATAGATTAAGTGAATGTTTAAGGTAGATGTAGACTCATCCACACATTTTCACATATGTATTTGAGATGTTTTACAGTATTGTACTCTTAGATTTTCACTTTTACCAATTTGGGTATTTACTAAGGTAACTACATTTTAAGTAAGTAATTTACTTTTAACGCATCAAACTAAAATAGAGATAATTAAATAATTTGTAAAAAATGGCTCTAAATATAAAATCCATGTTTAAAAACAAATTTTTTAATTTTGAAAAAAATATTTTAAATATTAACTCACACAATGCGTAAAAACCATTTTTTGAAAAAAGTGTATTTTTATGATTAAATTTTATGATAAAGATAAAATTATAAAATTTGTTTTTTTAAATGAAATTAATTGGTTTATTTTTTTTACCAAATAAGGTTTATGTGTCTTTAAAATTAAAAAAAATTGATTTCCATATTGTGGATACATAGTGAAAAGAAAAATTCAAAATATAGTTTTTATTAGAGAAAAATAACAATTAAGGTTCATAAATGTTAGAAATGGGAATAATAAATTAAAATTTTTATCACAAAACTTATTTATTATATTTTATAAATATAAATGTTTTCTATAAAATAGGTTTCATAAAATTTAAAATCATTCTTGTATTAGGACAATTCCATAAAAGTGACAACATGTTCAAAATTGGTACTTTTCCTTATTCATATAAAATTTAACATTTTCAGAAAAATATAAAAATAATAATCCTAATATAATTTTGATATAATTAATTATAAAATTAGGTTCATTTTTTATAATAAAAAATTCAAAAATTTATAATTTTTTTTAAATGAAGATACAAATAATAAATAAAAACTATTTTTTATTGAAAAAGTGGAATTTTTATGTGTTCATAATATTATCCCATATAAATTGAAAATTTACCAAATTATTATATATTATATTAATATGATAAAAGTGATCAATTTAATTTATTCTTATAAAATATAAATCACATTAAAAATAGTAATTTGAAAAAGAACAATCCTTTTAAATATTAAACAATATTATTTATTCATCATCTAATTTGATGAAATATTTTCTAAGTAAAATATTTTTACATATTTATGATTTATTATTATTATTATTTTGTTAATAATATTCAACCAATACGTATAATCACATTTCTTTCTTACATTTCATGTGGACAAAGCTACCTAACATACTAGATTTATTTAAATGAAAGATATGTAGAAAAATTTTGTGTAATTACTGTAATGAACTATTTTATGATGGGAAATGCATAAAATATTTGGTGAAATAATAATTGGATTGTTTGGATCAAATATTGTATATACACTGATGTATGTGTGTATATTCAATCAATATGTTTTCGCTCTGGTGCAAAGCATTTGGTTCTGGATCATTGGATGTTTGTTACATTTATGGTTGGACATAGATGTGGAGAGTGATTGTGGGTCATATGGAGGATGTTAGAGTTGTTCATGTTATGTTTTATTATTTATCATGCTGTATAAAATTTAAATGCCTAATATATTTTCCATTTTTTTTCATGTTGTTCCATATTATCGTTTCTTTTATTTGGGTGATCAAGTTGGTTATTTTTTTGATGGATGTTTATTTTTCTGTGCCATTATTGGTTGGATTATTATTTTTTATCTATTTATTTGTTATTCGTGGATGTTAAAAATAATTATCTTCCATGCCGGATTCTTGGAAGATTCCACCTCTTATTTATATTATTATAAGAGGGTGAAACCATTCAAATTTTCACATTTTTGTGACCCAAAATCTATTTTCCATTCTATGGGGATTGAGAACACCCTTCAAGAATTATAGTGAATCAATTTGGGTGCCATTTTGGTAGAATCCTTGTCTGTACATAACAAGGGGTTATTATAGTTTCATCTCAACTTATAAAGACCTTTCAACTATGGAGAAAAACTATAAGTCCTTATAAACAAACCATAATTTCTAGAGGCTTCTAACTAGTACTAATGGTATAAAAATATGTTTATGGAATTATTTAACCATTAATATCATAATATCTAATAAATTTTAATATAAATAAATGTACACAAATAAAATAAATATATATCATCTAAGAAAATAAAATATCTCAAACCTTCAAATGAGAATTTAATTTCCAAAAATTATATTGTTGGATATGGTTTCTGGGGAATAACCTTTTGTACTCTGATTATATATATATATTATATGTTTAATATTAATAACAATCCTTATTACATATTATTCATTGTTCTGCATAACTATATTGTAATAATGACCTACAATATATGTTGCATTGATATGGTCATATATGTTCTCCTCTATGATTAGAACCCTGATGTTTTATGGTGATATTCATAAATAATATTCATTGGTTGGATAACATACTATGATGGGACACATAGTACATTGAATATCAGGTGTGATTACTCATAAGTAGATGAGTTTTCTTTTCATGAAGTTCTCACTTATCAATCTATAATATGGGAAATTATAAGAATATTCCCACCAATAATAATTTTGTATGTTTTTTCTTGGAATATTCTTATTTACGATCATGAATAATGGGTATATAGACTTCAATATTGTCATGAATTTATGTCATGACTCACGCACATAGATTTGTTGACTAAAACTATGATGAAATATATTCATGATGAGGTAAAGCTTATTTGGGTGCGTCGTGATTGTGATGTAATTAATGGATAAGTTGAGGAAGGATTTGTCCCTTCCTTCTTTATGGAATCTCATATCTCAACCGTTTTATTGTAATAGAATTTTCACATTTAATTCCAACTCTATGGTTTAAAAAAGTGTCTATTTCATATATTCCAATAAATATTTATCGAGAAAATAGGTTGGTGACATATATTTGAAACCATCTTGATGATATATAGTGAAAAAAGGGATTATAACATACATTGAGAGTTCATATATGGTTTTTTCATTAATACATTTATGTTATCTCTCTTGGGACCCCTGATCTCTTTCTAGATATAAATCTTGGAATTTAAGAAATCCCACCTGATGACAATGAGAATGAATCCTAAAGGGTCACACAGTAAGTGTTTACAATGATATCAATTAAATTATATTTGAATTTACTTAAATGAATAAATAATATTCTCAATACCAAGGAATAATTTAAATCAAATTTTATTGATTAATAATATTCATTGGTGAATGAAATATCTAAATTAAATATTTATTTACTAATTCAATGAAAACTAAAGGAGTTATAATTATCCAAGTACCATTCTGGTGGAAAATATTAATTAAAAAGTTAGATAAATAATATTTGTTATTACACAAGTTGGAAAACAGAAACAATAATATAATTAAAATTATTATGGGGCATAATGTCCATTAAAGGTTATGTTATTCTTTAAAGGTGGACATGAAAATAAATAAATATTTTAACCTAAAACCTGGTTCTATTAATATATTGTTATGTCTATTTTTTCTGTCTTTCAATTGAGAATAAAGAATTGTTGGGCACAAAAATTCTCCAACAACTCCTCTCCTCCTTCTCTCCCCTCTCAAGAACATAAAATGCAACAGAGATTCCTTCAATACTGAAGAACAATCAATCAACAAAAATAACACAAGACAATCAATTTTACATTCCAGCACATGAAGATCAATTGGATTTTCTTAAAGATGAAAGGATAGAATGTGGATCACCTCTTAAGGGATTTTATCCATGGATCCACACAAAACAACGTTGGAAATCTGAAATGGTATTATTTGGAATATCAATATCATCGAGCAAGAAAGATCCCTGATCCAAGATAATTTTTTCTTCCAAAATTAATTAAATAAATTAAAATTTTAACATCAAAGATCACCTCTCTTGGTTTCTGTCATAGAAATATTAAAATTAATTTTAATATTTTTCACACCATCGCACACTTCTATTTCACCTAGAACCAACAAGTGGTATAAGAGGGGTCACATTCAAATTTTTAATTATTTATTTTATTTTTGACTTATATGAAATCATGGATGAATTTTCATTTCATATTATTCCTTATTTAATAATATTTTAATTAAAATTTCACCTATATATTAATCATATTTGTTAAATGTTTCACTTTATTAAAGGTATAATAAAGTATGAAGAAAGAACAAAGATTCCATCAGGAACTTCAAATTGTTTTCCAATATGAAAGGGTTAAAAAACAAGCACTCGAATTTACATATCATGTCCCTAGATAGCTACACTGATCCATGTAGTGGAATACATGACATGCCACAAAATTATTAAATATGGTGTGCACCAAATGTTTACCATCCAACTGAGAATATAGTTTTTGGATAAAACTGTGCATTGTACTGTACACACATTTATCCTATAAGGGTTATTATCATAAATCACACAATTAGTGTTGTCATTGTATACGGTAAAACCAACCGAGGATGAAAATCTAGAGTATCTATGATATAAATGATGTTTATGTGGTGTACATAGTGTTTAGTTGATCAATTCCCACATCTGAGATACATGCAATGTTTTCTAGACACATTACATTAGATATACATGGAATGTAGCTAGAGTACACATGTCATGTAGTATATCACATGAGAACACACCACTTCATTTAGTGATTTTCATGGGTACATGGAATTTAGATCACATGTTCTGTAGATGGAATGTGAATTCCATGCAATCTTCTGAGATACACATCAAAAACCTAGGCTAGTATCTCAAAAAATAGCAAGTGGATACACAGCATGGAACAATAATCTACATGTCGTGTAGTTTGACCAAGTCAACACATCAAATCATCAGGTATGTGGCACATATATATTGAAATATTGGTACATGAAATGTATCTGGATAGTACAGATCATATAGTATCCCAATTACTAGAAGAATTTTCTTATATTAAAATGTAAAATTATAGAATTAAAAACTTATTGCTTTGATATGAACTTTATGTGTTTGACAATTTAATACGGGTTTTGACGAAATTTTAAATGATCTACTTATTTATTGTAATAAATATTAAAATATTGGTTTTTTCATTAAATTTTCATTAATAACCTAATGATACTTATCTCTAAGAGGATTTGGATGGTCATTATGTTGAAAAAGAATTAATAAATTAATTAATTAATGAAAGTGTGTTTATCTTAATAATGATGAATGGACAGAGAAATGAATGATAGCCATTTAAGTTTTTTGTGTGTTGTATGTATGACCATTCATGAGCTAGACCAAGACTAGTGTATGTGTTTAAATTCATTTAATTTTATTTATTTCATGGGTTAATAATTATTTATTATTAAGGTAAATTTTGTGTCCAACAATACAACCCTCCCTCCATTATTATATAAGACCTACATTTCCAAGGATATTTATGTAATATCATATTATACAATATTATAGTTCCCCTTATCTTCATGTGAGTTATAAATATTTTTTCGTTAATGTAGTTTTACATGGTGTGTGGAGAAGGTTCTTGATGGAACCATAATGATGTCAGCCAAGGTGTTACATAGGTGGAATGGTGTAATGTTGTAGCTCCTACTAAGACTGGCAGTATGAGTTATTTCCCATAGGTTAAAGGCGGCTTTAATATTATCCCCTCAAATCCACCATTTGATGAAGTTCATAGATGGGTCATTTAATTTTTTATTGATTTCAATCTATGTAATTATTTATTTTATGGATGAAAGGCCATGATCGCATAAATTAATAAATCAATGTATAAAGACATAAATTAAATAAATTAATTTTGAAAAGAATTATCCAATATGGTTACTTAATTATGTAATATACACTTAATGTTAATGAGATATTAAAGGATAAAAAATAAAAAATTTATGCATAAATAATTAAAATACCTCAACCTAATATTATGTTAGACCGAGCCTTCCATTACATGAATAACAATAAAACCATATAACTAAGTTCAGTACATGGAAAAATTATTGAAAGATAATTTTAATATTTTTTGGATACTTATTCTATTAAGAAGTTCTGATGAGGGTTTTGGGGTTCACCTAAATAAAAATGTATTGTGTTTAACAACCAATGTTTTTTTGATACAAATTTACTGAAATGTTTTGGGCAAATCCCAGCCAGGATTTTAGGATAAGCGAATCCACTCGATGAATCAAGGAACTACAAGCCTATGGTTGGGATGAAAACCTAACAAATTAAATTATTATTGTTCTCTTGGATAAATTTGGATCATTAATCAAGTTAATAGGGATCCATGCCACTTAAAATTCATAACAATTAAAAATTTTGAGTTTAATGGTGTGAACTACCTGAACTTGATAAAATATAGGTAGAATTAATAAATTCAATTAATTTATTAATTCTATTATAATTTTTCACCAAGAAATGTATTAATAATATTATCCTCTAATTTTATAATGAAATGTAAATCTCTTCTTCAACACTATCCCTATGATTAATATTAGAGAAGGAATATGTCACGACCCGACCCTACCCGGGCTCGAGCCGCAACTACCCCAAGCTTGCCTCCATAGGCCAGGGGCTGGAGACAAGTACCGAAGGCTAAACAACTCTGGGAGGCCTTTTCCTAAGTACCTGTACACACACACATATCCCACTCAATGCATAAGTTCAGAGTAAAAAAGAAAAGTAAAGTAAATAAGTACCAACTGATATAACCAACCACAAAAAGTGCAGTGACCTCTAAATAGTACAAAGCATGCGCTGAATGTAAACTGAAATGAAAAGGAAAAAACACGCACCCAACTAGAAAAGTGACACAACCCTGAAAACAGGTAAACAAATGTAAACAGTTGGGAGTGTCTCGCATCTGGATCCCAACTATGACCACCGCACGCGGTCCAAGCTCCTGAACTCCTAAGCTCTGCTGAAGTCACGACCAAACTGTCCGTCTTCTGCAAGGGCACACCAAGTGCGGGCAAAGCCCAAGCAGGGGTGAGTGTAAAAATACTCAGTAGGATTCCTCGAAGGCTCGAGGGAGAAACAAAATAGGAACTGAAGAGGTGAGTAGTAGATCGAACAGGTAAAAGTAATGGAGTACAACAGAGAGAGTGCGGTAAAGAGTACAGCTCAACCCAACAAGAGGAAGGATTAAGACTCGTCCTATCACAAGGAGCTAGAAACGGTGAGAAGATGAACTTCCCATCGAGTCTTGACTACCTTTATCAGGATATTAGACTTGTAAAACCACGAGAAGCTAGGAACGGAAAGCACGTGGCATACCCCACGTGTCTTCTCATATCCAGGAAAGAGAGTAGCCAAAACCCATTGAGTGGGTACTGGAACAAGGTATACATATATATATGCTCTTTCAAGAAACCTAAACAATATTTTAAGGGGATATCCATCCCGTAGCTCAGCCTAAGAAAGTGATTCACCCACAGTCTCAGAAGTAAAGACCATCGATGCCCAACATCCTACCTGTCTGCCCCAAACTGCAAGTCAAGGTGCTCAAATCACCGCACCTTGACACTATCATCTTTGGGCGGCACTGACTCACCTACATATTTTTAGGTCGTGTCTCAAGGATGTGTCTCGGCGGGGAAAGTGCCCCTTGTACATGGGAGTTTGGGGGAAATTCAAACCACACCTCGTCATTATCACAAAGTCAATAGGTCTTTTGAAAGTCGAAGTCGTCACATCACTGACCTGTATATCCAAGGGTCCCGCTTCGGTAGTCATGGAGAAAAGCCACAGACTAGCCTAGTAGAAAGTACTGAGTTTGAAAGATGTCATTGGGTAACCCACTTCCCAATCCCACTGGAGGGTAAGCCCTAAGAGGTCGTCGGGTAACCCACTGCCCAGTCTCTACTAGAGGGTAAACCCTAAGAAGTCATCGAGTAACCCACTTCCCAGTATCTGCTGGAGGGTAAACTCTAAGAAGTCAATCAGCAACCCACTGCCCAGCCTCACTGGAGGGTAAACTCGAAGAAGTTGATGAGAAAACCACTTCGCAGCCCCGCTTGAGGGAAAACCCGAAGAAGATGATGAGCAACTCACTGCCAAGCCCCACTGGAGGGTAAACCTAAAGAAGTCTATGAGAAACCCACTGCCCAGCCCCGCTGGAGGGTAAACCCAAAGAAGACGATGAGAAACCCACTTCCCAGCCCTATTGGAGGGTATACCCGAAGAAGTCGATGAGCAACCCACTGCCCAGCCCCGCTGGAGGGTGAACCCGGAGCTAATCTGGCAATCCCTGCTAGAAACGACCTTCTGGGTAGAGGATCAGTGCCCGAGTGATGTATTGGTCACACTGAATCCTCAAAATTCTACCATGGAACCTAAAGGGATGGGATACTGAAAGCCCACACAGCTAAATGAGAAAGGGGAACCCAAACAACTACGCCGATCAAACCATCGAGAATAGAACCAAGGGAAACTACTCAACCCTACTGGTCTAAACCATTGTGAACAGGACGAGGGGGAAACCCACTCAACCCTACTGGTCTAAACCTTCGTGAAAAGGACCAGGGGGAAACCCACTCAACCATACTAGTCGAAACCATCGAGAACTGGGGGACCCCCTACGTCACGAGATGTCAAAGGTACATAAAGTAGAACACGTTACACCCTTGGGGCCCACACAATGTGTGGCCCAAACTCATCTCCAAACCAATTTCACAAACATTATCATGTACAAACTACAACATGTACATCCATGCATTCCCATATACTCCCAGAGTGTGCCACATTGCCATCCCAAGGGCTATCGTGCACACGACACCTAATGTTAACGCAAAAAGGTGTAAACATAACTTCGCCAACCTGCTTCCTCCATGGCCCTAGCACGGCGAACCACATTTCTTTAATCATTCACTTCACTATCCCAAGAGTGAATGCAATCACACGCCAAGGGTTCTCTACAAACACCGCAGGAAGAACCACCACTGGTACACCTTTCATGCCTCCCCATTAAATGAGATCTCGAATGATTCTCTGCACATCCAAATGGATCATAACATTATAATCCTTGTGAAAAACACGCTAGATAGACTATTTACTTGTCTCAAATGGAAATCCGATGGAAAAGTCGTCCAACACCGCTTTACACCCAAACGGCGTCCCGTGGTCCCGAACCTCGATCTCGAAAACAGTTGGGCGCAACACATCATTGTGATCTCCTCAGAATGAGACGTCAAATTGACTGATTACTTGCATGGAAAGGAAGTTTGGAGAAAAATATTCATTTTGATGTACCGCACACGAGCGGTGCTTCGTGGGACCCACATCTTGGTCCCGAAGTGCAGCGAACAGATCGCACCATTGCGATCCTCTTGAAAAAGTACAGAAGATTTACTATCCACTTGTCCGAAATGGAAACCTAGTGATAAAGATAGAAATCACCGCCAACTCCCAAAACGGCCCTCGTGGGGCCTGCACCATCGTGCAGAATTAAAGCGGGTGAATTTTTCCATTACAATGACCTCGAAAAAACACCCAAAATCGACTGCTCGCACGCCCCGAACAAACATCCGATGAAGAAGTTTCTAAATGCTGCTCGTAGCTTAAAAGACGGGTCATGGGGCCCATGCCTCAACTTCGGCTTCAATGCCTGAATCCACCCTGGAATGCTCCGCCTCGACGCCAGGGTCCCAACGCTACTGACATCTCTCAAATCGGACATTGGATGTGTCCGCGCCATCCAAAACAAGTACTCCAGGAAAAACGCCAATCCACATAACGTACGTGTCATGCCACCGAGACCATCTCATGATGTCCGACTCGTTTCAAGGAATTCGTCGCCACTGATGACACGTGAATCCGACTTTCGGTTTGAAATCTAGAGGCATATTAATGCCATAGAATCGAAACGGGGTGGGCCGGGCCGGTTCAGCCGGCCCGCCCACACCCTGAACAGGCGGTCCACGGTTCACCTCGTGGACCATCCCGAACCGCCCGAACCGGTGCGGCCGGTCCGAATACTCCAACAAAATTTCGAAGAATGTGGTTCTGTTCCGCGTCCCGGGGTCGTCGCGACATCGGTCTCCCTCGTCAACCGATAGCCACAGCTGACTGGTCCTCCCGAGTTGCCTGCCTGAGGAGCCCCACTCTAGTGTTGTCCACTGTTCCGACGAACCGCCTGAAGGAGCCGCTGCCATCTGATCTGCCTGCCGCATGCCGGACCGCCGCCAGAACCCCCAAATCCATCCGAAAATGCTCTTAACCCACCGGAAGCCTTCAACGGACCACCCCGGACTCGTCGGGACTCGGATTTTTGATCCGAAAATAGCATCGGGAAGCTCATATCATCCCCCACGCATCTACATCCCATTCTAATCAAATTGAAAGCATAACAATGCTAAAATTTCTATTCAAAGTGGGTTTTTGAATTTAAAAACTGAAAACAACAACCGCCTACCTTACAGGGCGTAGCCCGAAGCTTCACCGCTAGTCAAGCCTCGCCGTCGCTGCAAGCACCTTGATCGGAGGAAGGAGGAGGAGGAGGTGGGAGAGGAGAGCTTAAGGATGAGACTAGGTATCAACAGGGGGAGGAAATGAGAGGAGAGGGAGAAGGGTATTAACTTAAATAAACTTTAAGCATTAATTAAGAAACTCTGCAAAAAATAAGCCTGCGTCCGAATCCTCCATCGCAGTCAAGGGCAGGCTGCGCCTAAGGTTAACACCACCTCCCAAGCACAATGGATATCTAGAAATTTTAATATGAGGATTCATTCAAAAATTATAAAATTTAACGCCTGAGGCCGCTAAATTATGAAAACACACCTGGTTCCATTTTTCACAAGAGGCCTACACCCGCAAAAATTACACCCCTGCAAAGGTAAACAACATGCTCTGGACTGAAAAGTGTCCTTGGTTTTCCTGTCTGAGCTACCTTTTAAGAGTTGTTCCATTTATTTTGTGTGCCCAGTGTGAACACACTGGAAATTTAATTCTGGCCACACTCGGGCTCGGAATCACACGTCGTCTAAAGGCACTGCTCTGGAATAACATCAAGAAAAAAAAAATTCAAAAGTCTTTTATAGAAAAAACCGGGTCCTTACATCATTACCTCCTTCAAGATATTCGTCCCCAAAAAGAAAAACCATGGAAAAAACTCAAGGTACTAAGCCCACACCTTGTTCTCCCGTACCCAGAAGAACTCTTGCACGATTCTGCTTCACCGCGCATTAACCAAGTATTGATCGGTTCACGTAAGGTCTACCCTCTCCGATGACGTTCATAGAATTACACACACTTCTTATCGGGTATGACATGTGGGAGACGTCGTGCACCCACTCCCGACCATGGGGTAAGGGAAAGGTGGTAGGGAACCTTGCCATCCCTTCGCACGGTCTCAAACGGCCACTACTGGAAAAATGACCTATACCCACGGTTCAAAACCGTGGGTATAGCCCCCAAAACCATGGGTATAGGCCATAACCACAGTTTTGGGAACCGTGGGCTGTAACGGCGTCGGGATAGAGGTCTTGACCTATGCCCACGGTTTGGTAGAACCATGGGTATAGGTGTGTCACACACCAATATCCTGTTGTACATCGTGGCAAGGCATTTAACCCACGGTTTTCAAACTGTGGGAGATTTATGTTTTTCAAAAATTGAGGGCTGCAGGTTTCAAACCCGCGCCACATGCAGCGACTCAACGCTACAACCCAATAGCGAACCAACTTACCTGATGAATTTATATGTATATACAGATAATTTTATTATTATATATTAATACAAATGCTGTTATCTAAAAAAATCGGGACTAGCGGGTCTCGAACACGCGACCTGAAGGGAAAGAGTAGAATGGTGAACCAACTAAGCTACCAGGATTTTGTTCATATAATTATACAATTTTATACTTATATTAATAATGTTTGTATATTTGAAAATTGAAATGATCGAGATTCGAACACCCACTTCCCAGAACTGAATGAAGATTTAAACCAACGAAGCTAACGAATTTATATTTATAAAAATTGGCATCCATATATTTATAATATTTAAGGAATTGTTCCCGCGTGAAATTTATTTTGCCCCGCACAATTTTTTCCCCATTATTTCCCCTCCATAACTCGAGAATCCTATACCCACAGTTTTGAAAAACCGTGGGTATAGGTCTTTGAAACAAAAACCTCCTATACCCACAGTTTTCAGAAACCCTGGGAAAAGGTCTTCAAAAAAACCTATGCCCACGGTTTTGGCAAAATCGTGGGAATAGGTCTTCAAAAAACACCTATTCCCACGGTTTTCTCAAAAACCATGGCTATAGGTTCCCATACTATCTTATACCCACGGTTCTAGAAAACCGTGGGTATATGGGGGGGACCTATACCCACGGTTTTGTGGAAACTCGTGGGTATTGGCCCAATTTCTAGTAGTGGGCCCGAAGGCTCTCGGGGGTAGCTCACCTCCCCGACCGAACCCCTACGTCGTACGCCGCGACTGGAATCACTGTTCGGACCTGGGATGAAGCCCGGTTATTCCATCCTTCAGAATATTTATATGGTGAAACACCCAAGGATATCTGGTCACGCAAGATTTCATAGACGATGTCCCGCGACCAAGACTCTCTTACACGCTCTAACGGAGAAGGAGTCATCACCATCAACTAAAGAGAAAGGATCCATGCCTTCTATTCCACCAACACAGGGTTACACTGACGCCCCGTGCCACCTTGGTATCAACTCAAGCAAGGAGCAGGGAGAAAATCATTTCACACACAATGTTTAGGAATTCTACTGCACAAAGTAGAAGAGTCATAGAGCGTACCTATTATCACCTCATGCGCTTCCAGATCGTAGAAATCCAAAGCTCGTGGTTGCCTATGGTCCCAAATGTCAGCAACTGAAGCCTGATGTGGACCGCCTAGTGGCGATGGGAAGACCACGTAAGGTCATCCTTCATTTCCAGCTCCTCCCACTCCTCTACTAGCACTGCCTCTCTAGGCACCACTATGATCACAGCGCTGCTTCTATCGCGGTGGTGCACCTGCTACCTTCCCAACATTCTCAGCATGCCTGGTTAGGCAGTCACGTGCCATGTGACCTCTCCCATTGCAAGAATAACACTGTTGCTCTCTGGACTTCCCTGGTGCCCTTCGACTCCACTGCGGTGTACGACCCTTCCCTAGGGCCTGCTCATGGTAGGGTCTCCTCAGCTGAGCCCCTGTGCTTTGCTGCCACAGTGGTGAATGAAGACATCTCCGAAACTGGTGGGTGGAAGGCCACCTGCATCGAGGTTCTGTCAGCTTATGCCTGTTAGCTGCTACAGACGTCTCGGCTTTGTCGTGCCTACTTCCACCACCAACTATAAAGCGTGACAGGAATCTCTATATCACTTGAGTCTGCTCTAGCACCTTGGAATAAGTGGGAATGCACAAGGGTACGATGATAACACGAATCTCTCTGCAGATACCCTGCTCGAACTTCCGTACTCAAAAATTTCCATAATAGACCAAGCCCAGAGAGAAGTGTGCATGGTATGCAAACCTAGTCGTGTACTCAGTAACCATCATCCCTCCCTTCTAAAACTGTAGGAGCTCTTGAATCCGAATAGAGCATAAGAAGGAGGGGTAAAACTCATCACGAAACAGCTGCTGATAGTCGTTCCACGAAAGTGACGACTCATCAAGTATCTGAGTCACTAGACTGCAGCAACGCCTAACTGCCCCATGGAAAAGGTTGGCAGCCAAAGCCACCATATGATCTGCCGGTGTCTGCACAATCCTGAAGAGGCGAACCACTTCCTCTAGCCAAACCTATACTTCCTGAGGGTTTGGCTCACCACTGAACCTCAGCGGTCCCTCTCGCTGGAACTCACAGAGTGCGCTCAACATGCGCTCAAGCTTAGTCTTCTCTATAGAAGTTGTATGCTACTCACCTGGCAGGGGTGCTGCTACCAGCCTACCTGGAGAAAGGGACTCTCATGATGGGTCTTAGTCTAAGGCCTCATCACTCACATGGTCGTCGTCACGAACCAAAGCTGTTATCCTAGATGGCTGTCTCCGCAGAGGCATCCTGGATGTTATCAGGGAGTACCATGATCAGATGATCATGTATGTATACAACCATAACAACAATGGGGAGCTGAATCAAGAAGGACAGTCAAAGACTCAATCCTAGGTGATGAACAAACCAATTTTCCCTACAACGGGTGTCTCAACATACCGAGTCGACAAGCGGGTTATTAGGGTCCTAGTGAATGGATACGTCGACCGCCGCATCGTCACTGGACTCCCTGGCCTGGGAGTAGCTCTCGAGACACATTGACACTATTGTCCTAGATCCAAACCAATTCATTTTTAGAGACTTCCAAAAAATGTCCCAATGAACGAAACACCTCTGATACCACTTTTTCACGACCCTACCCTACCCAAGATCGAGCCGCAACTACCCCAAGACCACCTCCATAGTTCAGGGGCTGGCAACAAGCACTAGAGGCTAAACAACTCGGGGAGGCCTTTTCCTTAGTACCTTTACACACACATTCAGCCCACTCAATGCAGAAGTGTAGAGTCAAAAATAAAAGTAATGTAAAGTAAAGTACCATCTTCTATAAAAAACCACAAAAAAGGACATCGAACTCTAAAGAGTACAAGGAAAGTGCTGAAGGTAAATTGAATAGAAAAGGGGAAAACACGCGCACAACCATAAAAGTGCCACAGCCCGGAAACATGTAAACAAATGTAAACAGCTGGGAGAGTGCCACACCTGGAACCCGACTACGACAACCACACAAGGTCCAAGATCTCGAACTCCCAAGCTCTGATGAAGTCACGAACAACCTGTCCATCATCAGTAAGGGAACACCAAGTGCGGGCAAAGCCCAAGTAGGGGTGAGTATAAAAATACTCAGTAGGATGCCGTGAGGGCTTGAGGGAGAAACAAAGAAGGTAATAAAGAGGTGAGCAGTAGATCGAACAAGGAAAAGTAAAGGAGTACCAAAAAGAGAGTGCAGTAAAGAGTACAGCTCAACCCAACAATAGGAAGGAAGAAGAATCATCCTATCATAAGGAGCTAGAAACAGTGAGAAGATGAACTTCCTGTCGAGTCTTACTACCTACAGTAGGAGAGTAGACTCATCCAACCACCAGAATCTAGACTTGGAAAGCATGTGGCATACCCCGCGTGTCTTTTCCTCTCTTGGAAGGAGAGTATGCAAACCCCAAGGTGTGGGTACTGGAACAAGGTATACATATATATATATTTTCTGTCAAGAAACCCGAATAAGATCTCAAGGGGATATCCATCCCGTATCTCGCCCAAGAAAGTGAGTTGCCAACAGTATCAGAAGTAAACACCATTGATGACCAGCATCCAACCCGTCTGCCCCGAACTGCAAGTCAAGGGTCTCAAATCACCGCACCTTGACATTATCTGCTTTGGGTGGCACAGAATCACACGCACGGTTTTAGGTTGTGTCTCAAGGAAGTTTCTCAGTGGGGAAAGCGCCCCTCGTACTTGAGAGTTCTGGGGAAAGTCAAACCACACCTCGTCATTGTCACACAGTCGAGAGTTCTTCTCAAAGTCAAAGCTATCACATCATTGACCCATACAACCAAGGGTCCCGCTCTGGTAGTCATAGAGAAAATCCACAGACTAGCCTAGTAGAAAGGACTGAGACTAAAAGAAGTCGTCGGTAACCCACTACCCATCCCCACAGGAGGGTAAGCCCTAAGAGGTCGTCAGGTAACCCACTGCCCAATCTCTACTGGATGGTAAACCCTAAGATGTCATCGGGTAACCCACTACCCAGTATCTGGTGGAGGGTAAACCCTAATAAGTCAATGATAAAACCACTGCCCAGCCCCGATGGAGGGTAACCCCGAAGAAGACGATGAACAACCCACTGCCCAGCCCCGCTGGAGGGTAACGCCAAAGAAGTCTATGAGAAACCCACTGCCCATCCCTACATGTGGGTAAAACCGAACAATTCGATGAGCAACCCCTTGCCCAGCCCCGCTGGAGGGTAAACCCGAAAAAGTGCATGAGTAACCCACTGCCCAGCCCTGCTGGAGGGTAAACCCAGAACTGATCTGGCCATACCTACTAGAAACAACCTCCTGGGTAGAGGATCGGTGCCCGAGTGATGTATTGGTCACACCGAATCCTCAATATTCTACCAGGGAACATGAAGGGACGTGATACTGAAATCCCACACTGCTAAATGAGAAAGGGGAACCCAAACAACTATGCCGATCAAACCATCGAGAATAGAACCAAGGGAAACAACTCAACCCTACTGGTCTAAACCATTGTGAACAGAACCAGGGGGAAACCCAATCAACCCTACTGGTCTAAACCATCATGAAAAGGACTAGGGGAAAACCCACTCAACCCTACTGGTCGAAACCATCGAGAACAGAAGGTCCCCCTACATCACGAGAGGTCAAAGGTACGTAAGGTAGAACACATCACACACATGGGGCCCACACGATGTGTGGCCCAAACTCATCTCCAAACCAAGTGCACAAAAATCTCAGGTACAAACTACAACATGTACCTCCGAGAATTCCTGTATACTCCCAGAGTATGCCACATTGCCAGCCCAAGGGCTATCGTGCACACGACAACCAATGTCAACGCAAAAAGACATAAATATAATTTCACCAAAATGCTTCCTCCATGGCCCTAGCATGGCCAACCACATATCTTTAAGCATTCAATTCAATCTCCCAAGAGTGAACACGATCACACGCCAGGGCTATCTAGAAACATCGTAGGAAGAACCACCACCGGTACACCATTCATGCTTCCACATTAAATGAGATCTCGAATGAGTATCTGCACATCCAAATGGATAGTACCATTGTAATCCTCGAGCGAAAACACGCGAGATAGATTAATTACTCCCCTCCAATGGTCATTCGGGAGAAAAGACGCCCAACACCGCCTTACGCCCAAACGATGTCCCGTTGTCCAGAGCCTCGGTCCCGAAAATAGTCGGGCACATCGTACCGTTGCGAACTTCTTGGAAAGACACGTCAAATTGACTACTTACTTGCATGGTATAGATTTTTGGAGATAAAGATGCATTTCATCGTACCGCACACGAGTGGTGCTTCATGGGAACCGCATCTCGGTCCCAATGTGCAATGAACGGATCGTACTGTTGAGATCCTCTCGAAAAAGCACACAAGATTGACTATCAACTTGTCTGAAATGACCACCCGGTGATAAAGATAAAAATCACCACCAACTCCCAAAACGGCCCTCCTAGGGCCTACACCATTGTGCAGAATTAAAGCGGTCAGATTTTAGTATTGCAATTCCCTAGGAAAAACACCCAAAATCAACTGCTCTCACGCCACGAACAGACATCCAATGAAAAGGTTGCTAAACTCTGCTCGCAGCTTAGAAGACGGGATGTGGGTCCCATGCCAAAACTCCGACTTCAATGCCTGAAACCACCCTAGAAAGATCCGCCTCAGCGTTAGGGTCCCAATGCCGCTGACATCGCTCAAATAAGACATCAGATATGTCTGTGCCATCCAAAACCAGAACTCCCCAGAAAAATGCCAATCCACTTAACGTACGTGTCGTGCCACCGAGCTCCTCATCTCGATAATTAAAAAATCCCAAGACCATCACAAAATGTCAAAATCGTTTAAAGGAATGTGTCGCCACTGACGGCATGCGAATCCGACATACGGTTTGAAATCTAGAGGCATATTAATGCCAAAGAATCAAAATAGGGTGGGCCGGGTCGGTTCAGCCGACCCACCCACACCCTGAACCGGCAGTCCGCGGTTCACCGCATGGACTACCCCAAACCACTCGGACCGGAACAGCTGTTCGGGCTCCTCCAATACAGACCCACAGAATGGGGGTCTGCTGCGCGTCCTGGGGTCGTCGCGACCCCGGTCTCCCGCGTCAATCAGCCGACACAGCCGACCGGTCCTCCCGAGTCGCCCTCTTGAGGAGCCTTGCACCAGCACCGTTCGCCGCTCCACCGAACCACCTTAAGGAGCTGTATCTGCCTGATCTTCCTTCCACTCACCGGACCTACGTTGGAATCCCCAAATACAGCCGGAAAAGCTCCAAAACCACCAGAAAACATCAACGGACCACGCAGACTCGTTGGGACTCGGATTTTCGATCCAAAAATAGCGTCTAGAAGATCGGATCATCCACTACACATCTGCATCCCTCTCTCGAAAAATTGATAGTATAACAATTCTAAAATTGGGTTTCAAAGAGGGTTCAGAATTTAAAAACTGAAAACAATGACCGCCTACCTTACGGGGCGTAGCCCGGAGCTTCACTGCTCGTTGAGCCTCGTCGTCGCCGCAAGCACCTTGATAGGAGGAAGGAGGAGGAGGTGGTGGGAGAGGAGAGATTGAGGAAGAGATGAGGTACCACCAAGGGGAGTAAATGAGGGGATAGGGAGAAGGGTATTAACTTAAATAAAATTTAATCATTAATTAAGAAACTCCTCCCAAAATAAGCTCGCATCTGAAACCTCCGGTGCAGTCAAGGTTAGGTTGCGCCTAGGGTAAACACCACCTCCCGAGCTCAACGGATGTCTCGTAATTTAAATCTGAGGCTCCATTCAAAAATAATAAAATTTAACGCTCGAGGCCGCTAAATTATGAAAACGCCCCTAGTTCCATTTTTCACAGGAGGCCCACGCCCGCAAAAATTACACCCCTCCTAAGGTAAACGGCACGCTCCAGACTCAATGGTGCCCTGGGCTTTCCCGTATGAGCTATCATTTAGAATATATTCCAGTTATTTTGCATGCCCAGTGTGAACGCACTGAAAATTTAATTCCGGCCACACAGGGGCTCGAAATCGCACACCATCTGAAGGCGCTGCTCTGGAATAACATCAGGAAAAAAAACTCCAAAGCCTTTATAGAAAAAACCGGGTTTTTACATTATACATGATAACTTAGAGTAACTACCTGGAGTGGTTTAGAAATTTTTGGGTTATTCTATACCAGGAATATAAATCTTACATGCTAGAATCCTTATTCTTTAATCTGACTACCAAAGACATGACTGATGAATAGTTACTAGTATACAAAAAAATATCAATTCAATTGACACTAAATGATTGATGCTTTCATATATGTCTTGTGAAATCAAGAAGTCTCATGAAAAAATGGATGCATATAGAATTATTGAGAACATCTGTGGTATTTACAATGAGAGATATAAGTATAAAAAATTGATATTTCAAAGGTTCTATTTTAGATAATGCTTCAAGTGGGTTCTCTAGTTGGGCCACAAATAGTCATTCTCATTAGCTATATTGAACACCTAGATGTTCTAGGGTTTAAACTCCTCAATGAACCATGCATCGATCTAATCCCATAATCACTCCCTCAGAACTTACCTGTGTTTTTTATATTTTAAAATAAAATACACTGAGAAGAATCTTATATATCTTTATACCCTCTTTCATGAAGTAGATAAGAATACAAAGCATGAAAATCCTTCCTTTATTATAGTTAATATAAGGAAAGGGAACATGAATAGATTTAATTCAAAATATTCTTCACACATTTCCTGGAGGAAGAATATAAAGGTGAAATCAAGAGAACGTGATGATTTCTATTTCCCATGTGGAACGCGGAGTCACAAAAATAAAAACTACTCCTAACCAAATAATAAAGGTGAATTTTCAACTAAATGTGTTTTCTATTGAAATTTATCTATTTCTATAAATTGGTCATTAGATATTGCTTTTTGATCTCACATATGTATTAAAAAATAGTAACCAAGTAGACTTATAGATATTGACTGATGGGTGGTTTATCTATGAACATCAAATAGATCTAAAATTACATCTACATATATTGAGGATAACATCCTCACATTTTTTATGGGACTGATCTTGCTTCTAAAGGGTTTCCATTACGTGTCTTCAGTTACCAAAAATATTATTTATATATCCATACATGATAAAAATGTATTTATTTTCAATTTTGGGAATCAATGTTAATTATTTTATAAACATTTCATTTTTTATGTTGAGGATCATTTAAATAATGGTCTTTATGTGTTTGATTACATGAACCAAGTAATAGAAATTAATGAATAAGTTACATCACATGACTCATACCACACCCGACATTGGAATCCTTAACTAAATAATGAAAATGATAAATACATGAATAAAATTCACCAATATGAATATTTAGATTCCATTGAACTAAAATCACTTCGTTTATTTCACAAATGTTTATAAGAAATAATATTCATATCCCCATTTAGTGGAAAGGTGAAGGGACTAAAGAGCTTCTTGAATTAGTTCATACCAAAGTGTGTGGACCATTTCCAATTAAACTAGGGGCGTGTACTCATACTTCATATCTTTTACTGATGATTTTAGTTGATATGGATATGGATACTAAATTAAGTATAATTAAAAATATTTTAATAAATTCATGGAATACAAGAATGAAGTTGATAACCAAATTGGTAAAAAGATTAAGAAACTATTATTAGACTATGGTGGAGAGTATCTTAATCAAGATTTAATTTACATTTATGGGATTTTAGGATACTATCTCAACTCAATCATCCTTATACTCCATAGTGTAATGGTGTAAGAGAAATGAGGAATAGAACCTTATTGGACATGGTGAGATCAATGATGAGTCATGTGAGTCTCTCATTATCCTTTTAGGCATTCAAAATTCAAATACCAGTCTATATACTAAACTGAGTTCCTACTAACATAGTAGAAATTATACCATACCAATAATGGAATTGAAAGAAATGGGTGTTATATTACTTACATGTCTGGGTTTTTAAATTTTTTGTTAATGCCTCTTCAGGTAACAAGCTTTCACCCTAATTTACAAAGTGTATCTTTATAGGATATCCCAAATTAATAAAAGGATAATAGCTATAAAATAATTCAAAAAATACCTTGGATAACAGAAATACCACATTTATTGTGTATGGTATTATCTCAAAATGAGATAGTGGGAGTGATATATACTTCAATGAATTCCACGATCAAGACAAACAATATTTTCCATAGGAACCAATTCCATAATACCCCATTGTTAGAATCAGTTATTCCAGAGACAGAAGTAAAAAAAACTATTACTAGAGAGGTTAGAGAACTAAACTTTTGTGTTATTCTAGTCACTGAGGTTGGTGACTCATTATTAGATGTTAATAATGATCCTCTAACCAACAAGGAAGAAGTAAGTGGCGCAGATGTTTCCAATTGGAAACAAGCCATGAATTCTGAAATGGATTCCACGTATCAAAGAAAAGACTAGATTTTGGTAGATATACTAATATATATAAAGAATATTTGTCATAAATGGGTATTAGAGAATAAATTGGACCTATAAAGAGAAGTTAGAAACTATAATTCATGACTGGTTACAAAATGTTTTAAACAAAACCAATTAATTGGATACGATGAAACCTTTTAACAAATCTCATTTCTGAAATCCATCAGAATTATAATTTTCATTGAATATTACAATGACTATGAGATTTAGAAACATTATTTCAAAAAATAATTCTATAATGAGAACCTTAAGTATGATATTTGTATGACACAAATAGAAGGGTTTGTGACATCTAAATGATGCCAACAAGATATGAAAATTGAAAATAACCATTTATTGATAAAGGTAAAAATCTAGGTTATGGAACATCAATTATGATGAATCCATAATGAATTTTGATTCATAAATAATGATTTTTATCCTTGTGTATTCAAATGGTTTAGTTAGAGAGTATACATTTTATTAATAGTATATTTTGATGACATATTACTCTTTCGAAATGAAATTCATATCTTACAATAGTAAAGGCATGGTTGAATGAATTCTTCACTATGAAGGACATGGGTGAGGAAGAATATATTCTTGGGATAAAGATCCTTCAAGTTAAATTAAATAGGTTAATAGGGATAAGTCAAAATAAAAATATTAAAAAGATACTAAATATGGTCATTATGTAACAATAAAAGAGGGAATTGTTTCTTGCATCACATGGAATTCATCTTCCTAGAAAAATGCATCCTCAGACCCAAGACGAATGAAATAAAATGAAAATTATTCCACACAATTCATTTATTGGTTAATTCATGCATGATTTGATATATAATAGGCTATATGTCACAAACACATTAAGTGTTGTGAGATGATTTCAAGGTGATCCAGGTGACCGCCATTTGATTATGGTCTAAACTATCCCTAACTATCTCTGGAACATTTGTGACATGTTCCTGGTTTATATAATAGATGAGTAACTAGTCATAAGAGAATATAAATAATATTGTTTACAAATTGATCATGATGACATGAATTAAAAAACGGGATACATCATTGCTTTGAATGGAGTTGTTGTGAGCTTGAAGAGAAAAAGTAGGTTGTGGTCACATAATATACAGTACATACTGAGTGTATTGTGGCTTATAATGTGGATGAATTGTTTGAATAGATGATCACATTCATCCATGAAATTGACAAGGATCTTTAATAATGATCATATCATAGTCTATTTTGATAAAACTGTACTGGTGTATCTTCTAAAATAGACAAGTTCAAATCAGTAGATAAATTACGTACTTTGGAAGTATCATCTCTTGAGGGAGTTTTCTCATAGAGTAAGGTTCCAGTGAGTAGTATCTCCGGGAAAAGAAATGTGGAGGACAGAATTGACTTAATTTTTAACTCTATAAGAAACATGATTATAATATGAGGTCTAGGGAATTGGGAGTCATAACTAGATGGTTTAAATCCAAGTGGGTGTTTGTCGAAGTCTATGTCCAAGGACCGACTATATGTACATTGATTACATGTATATTTAATATATTAAATATTAATAAAACACCTTATTTTATATTATTCATTATTATTAATGACTCAAATGTAATAATATCCTAGAGTATACATCACCTGGATAATGTCACAGTAGTTTCCTTCTATGATGAGAACCATGAAGTGTTATACATATATCCTTAAATAATGTTTTATGATTGGATGACATTCTATGATAGAACACATAATATATATAATTTCTGGTGTATTTCCTCATAAGTGGATGAGGCTTATTCTCGTGAAGTTAGAACTTGGTAATATCTAAGATGGAAGATTATGAGAATATACCTACCAGTATGAATTTCACAGGTTTTGGTGTCATTTTATATTCCTAACTGTGATCATGTGTAATGGCCATAAGACATTACTATTGTCATTAATTTATATAATGAATCATAGAATTATATTTTCTAATGAAAACCTTGATGACATATGTTCATAGTAAGGTAGGGTAGATTGGGTTCATCATGATTGGCATTTCATTATTGGATTAGATTAGTTGAGGAATGATTTTTTTCCTTCCATATTAATGAATGATGATATCTCATCCCTTTGATTGGAATAGAACCATCACATTAAATTACAATTCTATGGAGAAACAATGTTTTTTTAGATACTCAAAGAAATACATATTGATCAAATAGGTTGGTGACATAAATGTGCAATCTACTTGATGGGATATTTGAATAAAGGGAATATATATGAAAGTGGGTGTTCATATGTGGTTGTCATCATTGGAAAATGAGTTGTTTATCTTAGGTTATTTGACCCATTAATAGATATTAATCTTCTACTTTAGTAAATCTCGCCAAATGCCAATGAGAAAGACTCCCAGAGGGACACACACTAACTGTTTTTGATGATCTTGATGAAATTATATTTGAATATGATTAATTGAATAAATATTATTCTCAACATTAAGGTATTATTTTATTCAATTTTTGTTGATCATAATAATTTATTTATGAAATAAATATTTAAATTAAATATTTGTTTGAGTGTTTAATAAATGGAAGGGGGTTTTAACAGTTTAAGACCATATCCGAAGAAAAATATTAGATAACAAGTATGACAAGTAATATTTGTTATTGTGTATTTTGGTGCTCAAAAAAATAAAATTATTATTATTATTATGTGGTATGAGGTTTATTAGATAATTTAATAATATTTTATGTCTGACATGAAATTAAAGAATTATTTTGACCTAAATTTTATCCCTAAAATTGATTGTTATGTCAATTGTATATGGTGAACAAATTGATAATAGATAATTGTTATGCACAATGAATTATCCATCAAATCCTCAACAACTTCTTTTCCCTCTCAAGATTGAGAAATTAAAGTGATATTTTTTCAATACCAAAGGATGAATGATCAACACAAATAATATGAGATATTCGATTATTCATGATAGCACTCGTAGATTAATTAGACTTACTTCGAGATCAACGGAGCACGTGTGGAACACAAATAGAGGTATTATATACTTGGATCATCACAATGCAATGATGTCAACCAGAAATGGTATTTTTTTGGATGATCAAAATCATCATCTATGAAAGGTTCCAATGAAAATTTAAACAATTCTTCTAAAATTATACAAATTAATTTTAAATTTAACGTTAAAGATCATTACTCTTGGTTTTGTGTATACAAATATTAAAATAAATTCTAATATATCTAACGCCTTCCCATGTTTCTATTACAACCCTAACCAACACCTATGATATTATATTCAATGTTTCAACATAAAAAATAAAATACATACATAAAACATTGATAACATAATTGTCGTTCCCCAGAAATGAATGACAGGAACACTATGAGAAGGGGTTAAATTACGTATTCATAATTTTTATATTTCTAAATTGATGTAACTTTTCATTTGTTAATGTTAATTGGAATAAATAAATAATATCCTAAAAATTCATAAAATATTCACATAGAAAATAAATCACAATACCTGACAACATTTTTATAATGTTTTTAATATTTTTTTAAAGAATACGTCTTTATAGTGAATGGTAATGTCTATAGAAGAAGATATTTTCCCTAATATCAACAAGTACTTGCAAATTTTATCTGAATCCCACAATATTTTAATATCCATCTAAAATTTAAAAAATAAATCCTAAATAAAAATATATTCTTCAAATTGAAAAGGGTATCATTTACTATTTTAGACATCAAAATTCCAATATGAGATCTTCTATTTTTTTTGATTTCAAAATTAAAATTGCTGTAAAAATTGATCATAGAATTATTCACATAGATTATGTAAAATCCTTTATATATTATTTTTCATTATATTCCCACTAAAAGTATTTAAATAAAAAATATTAAATATTACATTGATGAGTTATAAAAATTACAAAATAACAACATATTTTTAATTATAAGAAACTTTTCTCTAATAATTCATCATAAAAATAAATTATGGTTTCTTGAATAATATTAAATACATTGATTAATAATATAGAATGTAATTTAAATAAATTCATTTAAAATAATTTCTTGGAATTATGAAATAATTTTTTTAAAATATCTATAGAATCAGATTTAATTTATTAAAACATTTAGAAATATGATCATTAAATAATCCTTAAAATAAACTTACAAGAATATACCAAAATATAAAATATTTATAATAAAATAAATAGTTAAAATATTCATGATCAGATAAAACAATAAACTCAAAATTTTGAATTAAATTAATTCTTATTCGTCGTATAAAAGTTTTCATTCACACTAACAAAATATTATGATCTAACATACTATTCTTTTTAAATTAACAGTTTAGACTTATGCAGCTTTAGTTAATCTCAAACCAATTTCACACTAATTAAAAATCATTGTTACATAAAATCAATGTAACACATATATATTTTAGATAACTATTAGAAATATTATTTCAATGTCACATAGAAAATAAATATTCAACTCAACTACTATAAATTATCTGATAAATTTTAAGTAGCCTCATTTAATTATTGTATATATAGTTCAATTTTCCTTATATTATTATGTGAGATTTATGTCTTTCGATTAAAAAATACACATACTATAAAAAACTCATGCAGCAATTAAAAAACTTCAAATATTGTAGTTAAATATTGGCAACCTTAGTAAAACCATATTTCCACAAAAAATAAACTTCAATTTTCTTTGAAAACTCATTTAGAGGTCTTCACACTTCATTTTATGAAGTTAATTTTTTTAAACACTAAAAATTATAAAATTTACCACTCATGTATGTTGTTCAGGAAATATATTGATAATATATAAAAAATATAAAATCCAAGGTTAATTTAAATATCCTCTTTTCAAATCCAAGGGTATTTTATTAACCCAATTTGGATTTGTTTTCCAGTCTAATCAATCCCAAAACATCTATCCATATCATTTTATGTCATCTCATATTGAAACTCACATAGATGACCTTTGAAAAATTGTACCCCTGTTATAGTTTGATTAATAGGTTTCTGTTCATATAAATCACTCCACCCATTAATGGGTTTTCATCTTACTTCTCCTTCAAATATTAATCCCAAAATAAAAAAATAATGTTATGGGAATAAGGCTTCAATAAGTTGTATCATTCCCTCTTTAGTGAATTAAATATGATTGGTTCCAAATTAAAAATAGTAACAAATTTAGAATATTTATCTCTTACCAAAGATATTACAATTGATATTAAATCCAAATATTACTAAAGAAACATTAATCAATTGATTCTTTTTTTACATAGGAATACTTGATTTTTTGAAGAAATAAAAGTTAATCCATAAGCAATATTTTCCTTTAAATTCTTTCTCAAATATATTAGACTCACCTCCCCCTAAAATATCCATCCTTGTATATATTCAACATAAAATCCCCATGTATTACAAAAAGTTTAACATCCAAATTTGTTAAAAATTACTAAATAAACATAAAAAAATGGTGTACAATCACCATACCTCTATTATTAAAAGTTCTAGGTTAAACTCTAATCATTGGCCAAAAAATATCAAATATGTACTTCTATAATTCATCAGAAAAAATATCTTTTGTATTCTCTTTTATAATGACATATTAAATTCTATCTTGTCTACTTGTTACCATCTCATTGAAAAAATGGTATTTAATATCAAAGGGTTTGAATATTGAGTTTTATATAAGGATTTATGAAACATTTATGGATCTTATATTTTCATAACCAATTCATAAGTCTATACTCACTATCAAATTCAATTCGTTGGTTTTTTATTTCATTAATTTTATTTTAGAGCAGTATTTTGTGGTGACACCAAATTCATCCTCAACAATACTTAAGGTTATTGCATTTTGTTTTTGGAAGTACTAACTCGAACACTAACTTCGAAGAAAAAATACCCTCTTGGATTTTCTTTTCAATCATCAATATTTCTATCTCAAACTATATCATACAACAAAAAACATTATATTATTCACATCCATATTATAACACATATTCAAGTATTCACCTAATTTACCTAGGTATCCTTTTTGTAACCTTCATGTTTGAATGATTAAGATCATTTTAAATATATAATAGTTATTCAAAATATAAACAGTATCATATTCATATATTTTAATATATATAAAAACGTCTAACCCTGTTATCAATTTCCTTATGATTCACATTGTGGAAAATCCCTTCATTAATTAGAATCATAATAGTAGTGATGACTGTTAGTGCTTCATTAAATTCCTATACACAAAATTTTGTTAGCAACTATTTGGAATATTTTTATTATCAAAAAACTATAATTATACTCTTATTTACTTATAATCCCATGAAAAAAATTATTTCACCAAGATTAGGAATTTTAAATAAATTTTTTCATTTGTTCAGTAATCTAAATACTAATATAATTATTAATTCCTAAAAATGATATTAATAATACATAAAATGAAAATTTGAGTCCATGTATTACATTATTTTATATTTTTTACTGACTATTTTCTTATTGAAATTTAATTAATATAGGTAATTTTCAATCCCTAAATACACTACTCTGAGTTCTTGATTTAATGTATAAAGTACCTACTATTATATTCACATTTTGAACTATCTATAATAGGGAAAAAATATTTCGTTATTTAATATGAATATATTCATATAACTATCCATTCAAGAATATATATTTTATATCCTTTTTATAAAACATTGTATTTAAATTATTTAATAATAGTACTAATTTCCCTAACAGATTCTGAACTTACAACTTGATAGAATATTTTCATGATATTAATTCCCTTAACTTGGGAATTTACTCTAAAACCAGACCTTGATTTATTTCTCATAAGTTAACCATTTTCATTCCCTTTATTTACTAACATTTACTTGGTTCTTGTGAAATTTCTACCTTCTAGGATAACAATAATAACCCAAGTAGTATTATTTTAAATTTTATCTATCGTTTTATTATTATAATTTAATAGTTCCTTTTCCTCAATAACTTCATTAATATATTATATATATACTTGAGAAATCAATGTTTTTTGGTCAGATAATTCTAGAAATCATAATGTTTTCAAAGGAGAAACTTCTTCACCAATTATATTCTCATAGTTAACTTATTTTTCAACTTTCTCATATTTCATTTTTTTATCCTTCTACTAAAAATTTCTTAAAATTATTAGTTTCATCATAATAATAATATCTAATATCATTTTAACCGTCAAAATATTCTTTATTTTCATTCATAGATATCACATATTCTATTTTCTCAATAACTTTAACATGTGCAATTCTAACTGTGGGGTTTTTTAATGAATTTTATGTTATATTTTCCACCATTTACTATACCCTATTTTTTTATATCCTTTTTCCTTTTCCATTATACATATAACCCATAAAATTTCCGTCATATTCCTTCTCATAAAATTTACCCAAAAATATATTTTTTATACGAGAAATTAGAAAATCTGTAAATTTTTTCATAAAGTGATTAATTTTAAAGGATAAATTAAATAAATATTTTATATATTTGGCCTCAAAAATAATCTCTATTGAACATAAATTGTAATAGATAATATTTTTTAGAAATTTATTGAATATTTAAACTCTAGAATCATAGTTAATCCCATATCGATGAGTATTAATTTTTTCTTTTGGACACCTCATAAATGGTTATCTATATTTTAATTGTGATGAAATGTATTTTTCAATTATAAATTTTAATCAAATTAATACACCTTTTATCAAAATTAGTGATAATTTTTCAATCTTTTTGTATCTTGATAATTGAATCATTCAATTAGAAATTTACTAGCTGACACTCAAGAAATTATTCTAATGACCCTTAAAATATAGAAATTTTATTAATTCCTATTTATATGATTTTATTTTAGATTATACATTTCCATTATAAATTAAGGTACTATCAATTCCAAAAAATAATTAATGCAACACTAAGACCACTAATATTCTTCAACTAGTAATATATGATGAACAAATTATATCCAAAATCCATCAATATTTCTATTTTGATAAAATTTAATATAATCTTATTAAAAAAATTATTTTTACCATATATAGATTTCTAACCTTAATCATATGATTCAATTTATATTGTATAACTATTAAACACTATTAATCATAGTGTATAACCTCATCACATCTTATATGCACATATTAATGGTAATAAATGTTTTTGTGTTTGAAAACAAAAATTTTCATTAGTATATTTATTTTATAACTAGATTGGATTTATTAAACTTAATATTTCTATTTTATGACTTCTATATAAAGGTATATTAATTTAAAAACATATTATTTTGTTAATATATACCAAAAAACTAAAACTATCTTGGGAATATTGATTTTAATTTTCAAATTATCATATATAAATATATATTCTAAATTAATTTTGAGGTGTTTTATTATTGTTTTGAAATAATGGAGGTCACATTTTGAACATTATTTTTAGAAATAACTTTATTAGTAGATCTTGTATTCTCTTTTAGATTAATGGTAGGTGAATCATTATTTTTTGATTAAAAATTACAAAGGTTTCTTTTTATAACCTATACTATTAGATAAAATAATATAAGAATTTTATAAATGGATTTTAAAACCATAACATTATATGTAGAAGTATCCATCAATATATTCTAAATATAATTATATGATTCAGTTTAGATATTTCTATTTTAAATCATGATTTCTCAGCTTCATCAAATTATTTTCAATATCAAAAAGTTTTGACTTAATTGTTAGGTCAGATAGGGTAATGAAAGATGGTCTAAAGAGGGGTGAGTAGAACAGATTAAAATTTTAATCAACGAAATTAATTATTTAAATTAATTATTAATGTTAATAATTAGTTAATTAGAGGCAGAAAAATTAAAAAAAACATGGATGTTTTTATAGTAGTTTGGTCCAAAGTGGTATTACTATACTTTTATACCACTCAAATAAAAAAGAGATTCATCTGCACTAATATAATTTTTCTAGGGGAATCATAACCCAATTATAGAATCCTTTTTAGTAGAGGGATAACCACAACAATGATTTTTGTATAGGGATTCAGAACCCAATTACAGCATAACATTAGATACGGAGAGTCAAAACCCAAATGGTCCTGAATTTAGATATAGTGAGTCATAACCCTAGGATCTGGACCTTATAATCAGTGAGTCACAACCTAAGGAAAGAGAATAGAAATTGTTTTTATGTAAAATAATATATTGTAAATAGATATTGAGTGTGATAGGTGGGAAATAGGGTTACAGTCTAAAAAACCAGATGAAGGAGAAGATAAATAATGAAAGCATAGGTACTGGTTCCTGAGTATATGTATAGATCTTCTCTTTATGGAAATTGAAGTCAAATTAGAATAAATTCATCCTTTGAGAGATTTACTGATGTTGAAATAGATTTTCTATGGTTTGTATCATAGGTAGAAAAGTTAAATAAAATTCTAATGAAAAAATATAGTATTGAAGAAGTAATATGTACCACCTTGACCCCAGTTACCCAGAGTCGGTGAATTATTATGTATCATTGGCATGATCACAAAATATCAAGTCTCAAAAGGCCGATTAGTTTAGTAGCCTTGGAAGTACTAGATACATTAATAAGGTTTACATTACATCATAAAATGGAAAACTACCACAACATTGTTTCCATAGACAACACTAAGATACCATAGACTATCCCTACAGGTCAGTCATAATATACTTATTTGCATCTTGAGAAAAATAAAACATAGAAAGGGGTGAGATCAGATGCTCAGTAAGGATAACAATATAGCGGAAACTTTCATAAATAAGCATAAACATTTAAGGAAATGAATAAAACTAAAACTAAAGCCTTTTAAACATGAAATTTAGCATAATATGGAAAAGATAAAATAAAAATAATTCAATTTACTTAATCACATGGATATTCTACTAATCGAATAATCACATGAAATATCTATAGCCACTTTTATAATGATTGAACGCATAATGCCAGACTTCATAACCACATAGTCATAGACTTGTGCCAAGACTACAAATAATATTTTTTCATGGTCGTGTTCCAAGACACTAGTTTGTCTCATTTGACATACCGATGCATCGAGGAGCTATAACGGGCTCCACCCGTCATTTACTAAGTCCAATGAATTTCTCATATAAAATGTTTAAACATATCATAAAAATTCTTATTAAAACTATCATACGAAATGTCAATAATTTATCCATAAACCATGAATGGTATTAAAATAACACATCCACATTCAAAAATATCACAAATCCATCAATACATTATGGATGTATTTTATCATAGTAAATAAACTTCAAATAAACTTAAAATCCATCAAAGGATGTTAACATAAATGAAATCAAAACATTTTTTATAGAAATATATATTTTTATTTTGAAATCATTTAAAATTCATATAATTATAAAATAAAAACATTAATTTGGAAATATTATTATAATCTTGTAAGGGATGCTTTGATGATGTTATAATGGCATAAAATAGCTGCACCCACCGTATAAGTTAAAAAAATATATCCTTACCTTAATTTTGACAAAAAGTTTATAAAGGACCTTGTTTGGAAAATGATCGAAAGATTACTTTATAAAAATATTATAAAAGTCATAAAAGGGTATAAATGAATTTAACCCATATCTTATACAATAGTAAGAATGTTTTGAAATACATTTTTAAGAAACATGGATATGGATGATAAAGACGTCCCAGTAGATACTTACTGAAAAACAACCTCAAATAATAATAAGATTGTGAAATTAATCATTACCTTGTAATTTTCCTTGGTCGAGGGTAGGTTAAACTATTATATAATGGTGAAATAATTGTTATTAAATTAAACAATAATCATATAAAATAATATGATATCAGATATTATATTTTAACATGGCTTTGTTAATAATATCTTAGTATTATCATCATTTTGGGTGTTAACGGATTCATTTTCATTTATATTCTTTGTTATGTGAGTCCTATTTTCTATGGATGGGATGTATCTTATTAATATCCATAATTATATAAAGTCTTTAAACATTATTTTTAATCATCAAATGAAAATTAGTCTTGGAGGGATACGATGGAGAATGAATCTCATCGCGTTCGTGGAGACGGTAATCTGTATGTCTACATGAGCGATAATATCATTCTTATGATATTAAAATAATATATAATTGGATATTATATCATATATAAAGAATAATTATCTTGTTATATTTATTATTTACCAAAATTACACATCTGTATTATACCCATCCAAATAATAATGTATTTAATAACAATTACACAACGACGTGGAGACGGTAAGTCGTACGTACCCACGTATGGTAACATGTCATTAAAAGATGGATAGAATAATGAATATGGATGTAAAAAATTTATAATAACATCACAGTATATAGAAGATACTGGATTTATTA
Source organism: Viscum album (assembly GCA_963277665.1). Taxonomy (NCBI): domain Eukaryota; kingdom Viridiplantae; phylum Streptophyta; class Magnoliopsida; order Santalales; family Viscaceae; genus Viscum; species Viscum album. The sequence goes on from OY728144.1 coordinate 202,809,665, forward strand.
TTTTATAATGGAAAGAAAAAATAAAGAGGAAGTGGATGTAGAAAGGAACCTGAGAGAGGTGATGAAATATTTACCTCTTCTTCGGGTTCTTCGTTTTGATTTGATCAAAAGGGCTCCATAGGTTGGATTTCTGACTAAAGGAATGCCTCTAGGATTAATTTATGACAGTTTATAGGGTATCTGGTCAGGGTTTGGATGATCTAAATGGCTCTAAAGGTGTGAATTAGAGAGAAGGGGGAGTACCCTTTTATAAGAGGGGTGAGGTCCACCTTAGGAAAAGATAGAAATTTTATTTTATAATAAATTCATTTTCATATTCTAATGGCCCCAAAATGGATTATTTAAAGTCTAAGGTGGGTAAGGGTCTAAAACCACTCCACAAATAGGTTTTAGACAGGTTTGGGTCACTATATTAACCTTATCTTTTAGATTTAACTCTTAGTTAAATAGTTTGACATTTACCATATATCTTTGTATTTTTATATTATATTGTTAATAAACATGATATATACTTCCAAGAGAACCCCAAGTGGTTTATTAATTATAAATAATATCATTATATAAGTATTTTGGCCTAATATTATATTATTAGGAATATAATATCAATAAATAATATAATATATGTTTTAAAAACTCATTTAGGTCAATTTTCACACTATTTGGTATTTTGTTTTCGCTAAATTCATAAAAGAATTATTAATTCAAAAAAAATTCATATAACCAACTCTAATATATCATATTGACCTAGAAAATTAGTTTAATTCATAAAAAGTCTCAAATTACATTTATTTGGATATTTATAATATCAATTATTTTAATATTTAATTAATTAGGTAATTATAACATCATCATTGTGTCATAAATAAATTAAATTATTTAATGTCTAAAAAATATAAATAAAATACCATTATGTATGAAATATTTTTTTATTTGTAATGAATATTTATAGTCGAATTTATCTTATGTGTAACCCTATATTAAAAATGTTTTAGTTATTAAACTTTGATTTTAACTCTTTTAACTCTTCTTTGAATTAAATAATAATAAATGTCCTAATCTAGTCCAATTGGACCAAAGAGATTCATATTTTATTCCTAATGTTGTTTTTGTTCAAATTATACTTATCCAATAGAATTATTACATGATTTAGTGTAATAATAATATCATTTTTACCTTTAATTATCCTATTTACTTTTAACCGTGCTAAATAAAAGTAAAAAAGTTATTATTCACCAAAAATTATTCTCATCTTATTAATCCACATTGTACTTACTGATATCAACCATGTCTCTCTTATTTTTGTAATTAAACTCATAGAAGAGGTAAAATTAGGTTTTATCTAAATTTTCAAATGCACTAGGATGTGGGTAAAAGACGGTAAAAAGTTCAATAAAATGTTTATATATCTAAAATTATTATAAACTAACTCTAATGAATTACATTGAAATTATATAAGTATTATGTATCTATTTTGACCTAAAATAAATTGAAATAAAATAAATAATTATTAAAATAAAAATTTGGTTTTAAACTATAACTCAGTGTTTTTCACTATTTATCAAAAATTAGAGTTTTTTAGAAAAATACCAAAAATTTACCCTAAGCTAATTTTGATATTCCGAATCACAAAATGAATTCCATTTTTGAAAGATAAAATTTATAAAATTTCAAAAAGTGGGTATTACTATTCATAACTGCTAGTTTGATTAGTTGTGGTGTGTTAGAACTCGAAGTTATGTACCACATACGTTATTGTATTATTCAAAGAGATGCATACCGTGGAAGCTTGGGGTGTTAAATTATCCCCTCCTTCAAATAATTTCATCCTCAAAATTTATAGAGTATTACTTCATAAAAAGACTTTGGTGGTTCTTCATCATAATTTCCTCTGGTTCCCACGTTGCCTCTTCCGTCATATAGTTTCTTCATAGAACATTTACCAGACGAGTCATCCGATTTCTCAACACTTGTTCTCTTATATCAAGAACATTGACAGGCTCTTCGTGTAGAGTCCCGAAGCTTGACATACATGGACATTTCATTAATTTTGCGGAATACTTAATACATAACAAAAATAGACACCCAAGGACCGTAATAGTTTAGTGTCTTTGGAAACTCGTAACGTAATCTTCTAATCATGGTGGAAGATCTAAAAAATCTCCTATAAAGATCTTCCCCATTTGTTTGCTTACCTAAAACATATCTTTATATCCTTGGGAAAATAAAACATAAAAAGGGTGAGCTCAAATGCTCAGTAAGGGAAAACATAGATAACATAAAACAATCCATAAACATTTTGAAGCAAAAACTTGAACATGAAATTTAAACATCATAATCTGGAGTAAAGACATAAATCGTGGAAGTATGTAAGGCATATATCATAATGGAACATAAACCCTGCTAAAATATAATGGGAATAAAACATGTAATTGTGGAAACTATTCATCACATATTATGATTTCCATAGTAGCCAAGGCATTGCTACCAAGACCATCTTAGTGGAAAAAGTCCCTTTCTGAATCGAGTTCACTCCTCGTTTCAGTCCTGTAACACTGAACCGGATTAACATACCATTCCATCCATGTCTATATCATGAGATATAAATATTTACCCAATTCATTTGAGTGAGATATATTTCCCATCCATCTCATATTGAAATCATTCTTTCGTGTGACACAATATAAACATAAATCATTCACCATAACCCAAGAATAATATGGGTTTCATAAACATCATTCCATCATAACATAATCCATAAAAAAATTGGATATCATTTCATCATAAGAAAAGTGAAACCATGTAAATCATATAGACATGATACTTGAAACATACACTTATGAAATAATGTCATCTTAGATGAAAAACTATTTTGATAAAACACAAGAAATGAATTCTTCAAAAAAATATCCTTTTTTCTTCAAAATCATTTTATTTTCACAAAATGTCATGAAATTTTAAAAGAAAAGGATTTTGTTGAAAATACCCATGAAATATTTTTGAGTAAGCTTCCTAAAAATAAGGCTTTATAAAACTGTAAAAATCCTTTCATGCCGTATAAGTTAAAAAAACATTCTTCTCGTACTTTTGTCGGAAAAGTCAAAAAGTACCTTGTAGGGTAAATAAAAGAAAGATTCCTTCCATAACATGGGGTAAAAGTCAAAATGGGTAAAAATGGCATTAAAAATACATGAATACACTTTTATAAAACATGGACATGGATGATAGAAATAACCCCGGTAAATATTTACGAATAAGCAATCTCGGATAAAAATGAGATTTGCAAAATTATCCCTTACCTTAGGTCTGAAATGCTTCGTATGGATCCAAACCTCCTATATAATGATTTAAATAATGTCTTTGACTTATTAAATAATCATATTCATCGTTATGATATCATATATGTTTCACTTATGACTTTATATTACCCGTTCTTTTGTAAATTCAATGTTAAAGCAGCGTTTTGGGTAAAATCATTTCATTTATCGTATATGTTTCGACTTGTCGTTCCTGATATTATTACTTATATCCTGATTTACATAATTCCTGAATTTAAAACATGATTTATATATAATATATATTAATCATATACATATATATTATAGATCGATAAAAGGAATGAAATACACCATTCATGGAGACAGTAGGTCGTACGTACGCATGAACGCTGTTTTCGTTTCCTTATGTAATTGAATGGAACTAAATAGATGACATACATATATATATACATAAATCCAGTAGCATTATTATTTCATATATTTCTTTATTATTCATTATATAAAATTTATAATTATTTATGTATGGTTAACATGGGGAATGAATCTCATCGCGTCGTGGAGACGGTAATCCGTACGTATGCACGAGTGATGATATCGTTCCCATAATTATTGAATAGAATTAGAGTGGATGGTATAATATATCATAATCAGTATGATATTATAATAACCATATATAGTTATTCTTTACAACATTATACCCATCCATGTAAGGTGTTGGTGGAAAAACAGATTACACCACGGCGTGGAGACGATATTCCATACGTACGCACACGCGGTGATTTTGTTTTCCGTAGGATGGATAGAAGGTGAAATAGGGTTGTTTAATATTTATAATAACATATCCGTATATGAGGGATACTGATGATATTACTTCATAATTAAAAAACTAAAGAAGAGGGAGTAGAAGAATAATGGAACTTGAAGAAAACTATAGAAGGTATTACCTCTTTCTCAAAGTGCCTCCTTTAAAGTTTCTCTTAGGGCACTAGAGTTGGTCTTTTGATAAGACCAGTACCTTTAGTAGGATTCTAAGGAAGTGGGGAAGTGAAATAGGCAGGGGTTGGACGATCATGAAGGCTCAAAGAGGGAGGAGGTTCCCTTTTATAAGGGAGGAGAGGGGCACCTTTGGAAATATAAGAAATATTAGTTTATATTAAATCCCAACCCCACTTAAAAACTTCCAAAATGACTCATATCTGATTATTAGATGAGATATGGTTGTAATCTCATCAACCAATAAAATTTAGACATGTTAGGAATTGATTATAAACATTATCATCTTGATTTATCTTTATTTATCAATTTAATTTTAATTGTGGTAATAATATTCTAAATTTTAAATTTTTATAAATAATCACATATGTGTTGTGAATTTTCCATAATTTGACACTTTATGACATTGCAGACCATATAAATTTAAATTTACAATTTTTAAATATTTTTTTGATTTTTAAACAATTTTATAATATGTTATTTTTATAAAATAACAATAGTTTCAATTTTTACAATATTCATTTATTTGAATTTAAATAAACAATATACAGAATATATGTTAGAACTAAAACATTTAATAGATTCATAACATGTCATATTTATCTATAAAATTAGTGGAGCACCTTAAATAGTTAATATAATATTTATTTAAATATTTTTAAAACCATTTATTTGATATTTATCTTAATAAAATAATTTCGACATCAATATTATGTCACCTTTAATGATAATTATATAATCCCTAAAAATTCAAAATAAATTCATATGATATAGATAATTTTATTATCTTTCTGGAAACTATTTATATCCTAAGTTTCATGATGTTTATCACTAAACTAAAATTATTATACTTATAAGATTTAAGAAAGTGACATGTTGTAACTTTCTTTGGTTTTAATAATAATTAAATTATTTTCATGGAACAAAGTCCATTAAATGAATCTAATCTGGCACTTAGGTGATATGGGTCAACGTTTAGTCATCCAATAGTATTTTGGCTGGTATTAGGGTAATTTTATTATATTATATTTACCCTTAATAACTCGATTTACCTTTAATTATGGAAAATAAAATTTACCATAGTTACTATTCATGATGCCCAAAACTAAAAAGTAGCTTATTAACATAATTTGGACCCACTGAGTCCAACTATGGAATCCATTTTACCAAATTCAATACAGAAAAGTTGCAGAAATTAAATTAAAATTAACCCCCTTGTCGAAAGAAAACGAGTTTTTTTAAAACATTGCAAAAGATTGAATTGATTTAACCTACGAATTCACGGTAAAATCAATGAAAATGAAATAATTTATATTAAATAGTAAAAATATATTCTATTTATACTTTAAAACCATTCAATAATATAATTTAACCATATAAATTATTACGATGAAGAAAGTTGTTTTTAATTAAAATATAGCGAGTTTTTACTATTCATTAAAATATGAATGTTATCAGAAAAATATCAAAACTTTATCCAATGTAAATTTTTATATCCTGATTCAAAAGAAGAAGTTTATTCTGTAAAATTGAACTTATAAACATGTCAAAAACTAGATTTAATGTTGTTGCGCCATCAAAAGGCGGCAAAACTGCATATTTTAAAAAATACTTATTTTACCCGAAAAATTTATTTTGTACACATAATTTTTTTTAGCAATTTTATAAGAGGAATAATAATGTTATAAAATTCAAAATTTAGTTAATACTATTCATAACGGCTTGTTCATGATAATATTATAACCATATATCGTTGTTTAGTGAAACCCAGTATTGCGTACAACACACGCTATTGAGGAAGGTCGCGATTACGTGTAATGAAATCCAAGTCAGGGTTGCGTGTAGTGCAAGACTCCTTTGTTGTTGCATATAAAAGAATACAACCATATTTCTATTATACATTGAATATACATATATATACACTCAATGTTTCGTAGAATTACTTCTATCAAATGAACTTGAAATTGTGTATAACACGATCCAAGAATTGTGTTGCGTATACTGCAAGCTAATACGGTGTTACATATAGCGCAAGATAATCTTGGTGTAGCATACAACACACGACATCAATGAAATTAAAAAGAATAATTCTCATAAAATCTCGGGTTGTTACATTCTACCCCCTTAAAATGAATTTCGCCCTCGAAATTCGTCAGGGTTATAAATGGTTTTTTACATGAGAATTTCTTTCATAGAAACCCACATCGTAAAAAGAAATGCTAAAACATAATTTTTAAAAGTGAAGTATAAAATATAACAGTTACCCAAATTAACTCATCACTAGGTTTCTACATAGGATATCTTAGGTGAAAATATCGATATGGAGGAGGAAACTAACCATCATGTTCTGATGGAGAGTGGTAGAGAGCATGGATTTAAAAAAGCCAACAATCACAAAGCCATATATTTTTGATGATCTAAGGTACCATCTGATTCATCAGATATAAGGGCACCATAACAATATTTTTGGTTTTCAAGATCATTTCCCTAAAGTTGATGAATTAAAATAAATACTTACATGATTTTGGTACAATCTCACTGTTGTTCGTGAATTGAACAATTTCCACTTCATCTCTTAAAGAAGTGATGTTGAATTTGTTATTCGTGAAGCGTTAGCAGATCATGTGATAAAATTATGGGTCCTTCAATCTGTTACAAAAAAAAAAGGTTAGCAAAAGTTATAATTCCATCTTATGGTGAGATTAATCGTATATGGTTCCAAAAATGCACTTATACATTATTAATCATACCGCTTAATAAAATAAAACTACTTTCCAATAACCAGGGACTTACTGTAGGCCAGTGGTAGGCGATAAAGGCATGTCGCACTTCAGTTGTGGGTTCTATTTCCACAGTCTTGTCCGACGTGACGGACTGTCGCCCGTCTTTCAGGTTGTTCCTTATTCTAAAATGACATTATAATAACATTCCTACAATAATATCGAAAAAAAGTCCTAACATTAAACAATACTGTCTGATGTCTTACATAACCCTTTCCAATATTTAGACTTATCCAAAATACATCTATCCAATCTCATAATGTACAAAAAATGATTACTGGAATGGTCACATAACAAGAACGTGAATAACATCATTTTACCATACGATATATCTTGTTGGTCACATTCCAAACATGTGAATTCCATAATCATGTGTTCTCTTGAAACAGAAATTACCATAGAACCTTAGTGAAAACATGAATGTTGTCAAAAGGAAACTCTTTCCACATGCCAAAATCCAAAAATTTCTATATACCCATACCATAATATAACTTTTTTACTTTTATCAGTCAAGAGCTCATTTGATTTTCTCTTTATCCCTTCATTATGTGCTTATAATATGCTTTCTAAAAACATTTAAATCACTTTTCATGTTTATTGGTACCATATTCTTATAGAAAACCAAAATGGACCAATACATAAATATTTCAATATTCCACAATACTATATAAAACATTATTTTGGAATCCCATTACATAAACACTCAATCATTCCACCACATCGTTGTCATATTCAACATCGCCAATAGTGATCGCATGTGACTTCCCTTTTTTCCTTTTCCTTAAGTGGTTGCTCATGTTGATCATCATTAACCCTTGGATTAGGAAATTGATTAGAATAATGCCCCATTTCATTGCACTTGAATCATTGAAGTGTTGGTGGTGCGTTCTCTATAGTCGTTTCTTTATCATTAGTAACCCTTTTTCCATTACTTCGACACTCAGCTACTCGATGACCTTCTTTTCCACACTTAAAACATTTTCTATTCCTTTTAAGTCAATATCCACCATGTTTCTTTCCACCCTTCGAACATAGGGAAACATTCACCTTCTTTTCACCATTATTCGGAGATTTCTCCTTGAACTCCATCTTTCGTTTCTTGTCAAAACCATGAGATGGATATGTTACACCAATTTCCATTTCTACCTTGATAGCACAACACACAATTTCTTCATAGCTACTAGAGTCTCTTATAACTAATACCCTTCGAAGACTTGGTTTTATGCCACTGAAGAATTGATCAACTTTACTTTCAGGTTGGATGATAAAGCCAGATGCATACCTTGAAAGCCTTGTAAAATTTGCATTGTATATACCAACAGATTCATCATACTTTTCCTTTAGTTCAAGAAAATCATTCTACATCATTGTTCGAAGAATACAAGGGAAGTACATATTGAAAAATAAGTTCTTGAACTCATCCCATTCCATGGACCCAATTTCATCTCTTGGCCTCGTATTCTTGATAAGATTCCACCATTGGTCTGCTTCACCTTCCAAACGATATACTGCTAAGAAGACTTTATCATGTTCAGAACATTGAAGAACTGAAAATATCTTTTCAGTGGTACTAATCCATTGTTCAGCAACAAGTGGATCAGAATACCCAATGAAAGAAGGTGGATGTTGCCTCATGAAATACTCAATAGAATATTGTTCCCTTATCTACTCTTTTGGAAGTCCATAATGATTCATAGCTTGTGTAATTATAGCAATCAGATTTTGAACTCCATCTCCCATAACATTGGTTTGTTCAGGAGGAAAATCATTGCATTGTCCATTACATTGATCAACGCGGTTCTTTCGGGTTCCAGCCATCATCTAAAACCCAAAAAGAATAGTGTGAGAGGCAAAATTCATGATAGGGAAAACAACATAATAAAGGGAGAGTACCTTCAATATCTAACATCTTAGGTTTAATTCTATGATCGTTACTGTAATTTGAGGATTATAACCTATACTTATACTTAGCCTTTGGGATATCCCTAGACATACCATAGAAATATCTCTAGGGATCTCACTAAAGTTATCGCATCCTAGTTTCCAAAGGTTGACTAAACCTTTCCTCTGATACCAACTGTAGAGTCCCGAAGCTTGACGTACATGGACATTACATTACTTTTGCGGAATAATTAAGACATAAAAAAAACAGACAAAGGACCGTAATAGTTCAGTGTCTTTGGAAACTCGGAACGTAATCTTCTAATCATGGTGGAAGATGTTCAACATCTCCCATAATGATCTTCCCCATTTTTTTCTTACCTAAAACATTTCTTTATATCCTGGGGAAAATAAAACATAAGAAGGGTGAGCTCAAATGCTCAGTAAGGGCAAACATAGATAACATAAAACAATACATAAACATTTGGAAGCAAAAACTTCAACATGAAATTTAAACATCAAAATCATGAGCAAAGACATAAATCATGGAAGTACGTAAGGCATATATCATAATGGAACCTCAACCATGATAAAATATAATGGGAATAAAACATGTAATTGTGGCAACTATTCAGCACATGTTATTATTTCCATAGTAGCCAAGGCAATGTTGCCAAGACCATCTTAGTGGACAAAGTCTCTTTCTGAATTGAGTTCACTCCTCATTTCAGTCCTGTAACACTGAACCGAATTAACTTAATGTTCGAGCCATTTCTATCTCATGAGATATAAATCTTTACCCACTACATTGGAGGGAGATATAGGTCCCACCCATCTCATATTTAAATCATTCTTTTGTGTGCCACGATATAAACATAAATCATTCATCATAACCCAAGAATAAAATGGGTTTCATAAACATCATTCCATCATAACATAATCCCTATAAAAAAATTTGATATCATTTCATCATAAGAAAAGTGAAACCATGTAAATCATAGAGACATGATACTTGAAACATACACATATGAAATAATGTCGTCTTCGATGAAAAATGGTTTTGATAAAACACATGAAATGAATTCTTGAGGAAAATATCCTTTTTTCTTCAAAATAATTTTCTTTTCACAACATGTCATGCAATTTTAAAAGAAAAGGATTTTTTTGAAAATAGTCATGAAATATTTTGGAGGAATCTTCATGAAAATAAGGCTTTATAAAACCGTAAAAATCCTTTGTTTCCGTATACGTTAAAAAAACATTCTTCTCATACTTTTGTCGGAAAAATAAAAAAGTACCTTGTAGGGTAAAAAAAATATTCCTTCCATACCATGGGGTAAAATTCAAAATGGGTAAAAAGGACTTTAAACATAAATGCATACAATTTTATAAAACATGGGCATGGATGATAGCAATAACCCCAGTAAATACTTACGAATAAGCAACCTCGGATAAAAATGAGATTTGCAAAATTATCCCTTACCTTTGGTCCGATATGCTTTGTATGGATCTAAACCTCCTGTATAATTATTTAAATAAAGTCATTGACTTCTTAAATAACCATATTCATTGTTATGATATCATATATGTTTCACTTATTACTTTATATTACCCGTTCTTTTGTAAATTCTATGTTAAAGCAGCGTTTCAGGTAAAATAATTTCATTTATCATATGTGTTTCGACTTGTTGTTCTTGATACTATTACTTATATCCGGATTTAAATAATTCTAGAATTTAAAACATGATTTATATATAATATATATTCATCATATACATATATATTATAGATCGATAAAAGGAATGAAATACACCGTTCATGGAGACGGTAGGTCGTACGTATGCATGAACGTTGTTTTCATTTCCTTATTGAATTGAATGAAACTAAATAGATGACATACATATATATATACATAAATCAAGTAGCATTATTATCTCATATATTTCATTATTATTCATTATATAAACTTTATAATTATAATGTATGGTTAACATGGAGAATGAATCTCATCGCGTCGTGGAGACTGTAATCCGTACGTACGCACAAGAGATGATATCGTTCCCATAATTATTGAATAGATTTATAGGGGATGGTATAATATATCATAATCATTATGATGTTATAATAACCATATATAGGTATTCTTTACCCCAATATACCCATCCATGTAGGGTGTTGGTGGAAAAACATATTACACCACGGCGTGGAGACGGTATTCCGTACGTACGTACGCGGGGTGATTTTGTTTTCCGTAGGATGGATAGAAGGTGAAATAGGGGTGTTTCATATTTATAATAACATATCAGTATATGAGGGATACTTATTTTATTACTTCATAATGAAAAAACTAATGAAGAGGGAGTAGAAGAAGAATGGAACTTGAAGAAAAAGGTAGAAGGTATTACCTCTTTCTCGAAGTGCATCCTTTAAACTTTCTCATATGGCACTAGAGTTGGTCTTTTGAGAAGAGTAGTACCTATAGTAGGTTTCTAAGGAAGTGGGTAAGTGAAATGGGCAGGGTTTTTCTGAGCTTGAATGCTCAAATTGGTGTGAGGAGGAGAGGGAGGAGGTTCCCTTTCATAAGGGAGGAGAGGGGCACCTTTGGAAATATAAGAAATATTAGTTTATATTAAATCTCAACCCCAAATATAAACTTCCAAAATGACTCATATTTAAATATTATATGCGATATGGTTGTAATATAATCAACCAATAAAATATATAAATGTTTGGAATTTATTTTAAACATTATCAACATGATTTATCCTTATTTATCAATTTAATTTTATTTGTGGTAATAATATTCTATATTCTAAATTATTATAAATAATTACATATGTGTTGTGAATTTTCCATAATTTGACACTTTATGACATTATAGACCATATAAATTTATATTTATAATTTTTAAATTCTTTTTTGATTTTTAAACAATTTTATAATATGATATTTGTATAAAATAACAATAGTGTCAGTTTTGAAACTATTCTTTTATTTGAATTTTAATTAACAATATACAGAAGATATGTTAGAAATAAAAGATTTAATAGATTCATAACATGTCATATTTCTCTAGAAAATTAGTGGAGAACATTTAATAGTTCATATAATATTTATTTTAATATTTTTAATACCATTTATTTGATATTACTCTTAATAAAATAATTTCAACATCACAATTATGTCACCTTTAATGATAATTATATAATCCCTAAAAATTCTAAATAAATTCATATGATGTATATAATTTTATTAGCTTTATGGAGACTATTTATATCCTATGTTTCATGAAGTTTGTCACTATACTAAAATTATTATACTTATAAGATTTAAGAAAGTGACATGTTGTCACTTTCATTGGTTTTAATAATAATTAAATTATTTTCATTGAAAGAAGTCCATTAAATGAATATAATCTGACCATTAGGTGATATGGGTCGACTTTTATTCATCCAATAGGATTTTGGTAGGTGTTAGGGATATTTTATTATCTTATATTTACCCTTAATGACCTGATTTTCCTTTAATTATGTTAAATAAAATTTACCATAGTTACTATTCATAATGCCCAGAAATAAAAAGTAGCTTATTAACGTAATTTGGACCCACTGACTCCAAATATGGATTCCATTTTTCCAAATTCAATACACAAAAGTTGCATAAATTAAATTAAAATTAATCCCTTTGTCAAAAGAAAACAGGTTTTTGTTTAAAACATTGCAAAAGATTAAATTGATTTAACCTACGAATTCAAGGTAAAATCAATGCTAATGAAATAAATTATATTAAATGGTAAAATTATATTATATTTATACTTTAAAACCATTAAAATATATAATTTAACCATATAAATTATTACGATGAATATTTTTTTTAATTAAAATATAGCGAGTTTTTACTATTCATTAAAATATGAAAGTTATCAGAAAAATATCAAAAATTTATCAAATGTAAATTTTTATATCCTGATTCAAAATAAGAAGTTGATTTTGTAAAATTTAACTTATAAACATGTCAAAACTAGATTTAATGTGGGTGAGCCATCAAAAGGCGGCAAAACTGCATTTTTTGAAAAATACTTATTTTACTTGAAAAATTTATTTTGTTCACATAAAATGTTTTTTAGAAAATTTATAAGATGAATAATAATGTTATAAAATTCAAAATTTAGTTAATACTATTCATAATGGCTATTTCGTGATAATATTATAACCATATATTGTTGTTTAGTGAAACCCGGTATTGCGTACAACACACGCTATCGAGGAAGGTCACTGTTGCGTGTAATAAAAAGCCAAGGCAGGGTTGTGTGTAGTGAAAGACTCCTTTGTTGTTATGTATAACAGAATCAAACCATATTTCATTTATAAATTGAATATATATATATATACACTCAATTTTGCGTAGAATAACTTCTATCAAATGAACTTGAAAGTATGTATAACACGATCCAAGAATTATGTTGCGTATACTACAAGCTAATACGGTGTTGCGTATAGCACAAGATAATCTTGGTGTAGCATACAACACAAGACATCAATGAAATTAAAAAGAATAATTCTCATAAAATCTCGGGTTGTTACACTTCGCAATAAGACATATTGGGTTCCAGTTATAATTCCTCATAGGTGAGTACCTGTGTTGGGTCAGGCATGTATGTTCTCAACAATGATACGTGGAATACATCGTGAACATTGGAGAGACTTTGTGGCATTGACAAATGGTAAGCTACAACACCAATTAGTTCTAGAATTTTGAAAGTTCTGATGTACTTGGGACTTAATTTTACCTTTTTCCGGAAACGTATAACACCCTTCCTTGGAGATACCTTCAAGAAATCATGTTCTCCTACCTGAAATTCTAAATCCTTAATTCGGTTATTAGCATAACTCTTCTATCTACTTTGAGCTACCTATATGTGGTTTATGATTACTTTCACCTTTTACATCATCTCCTCCACAAGTTCTAGGCCTATGATTTTTCTTTCACCAACATCATCCCAACAAGTTGGTGTGAGACATCTCTTTCCATATAACTCTTCATATGGTGTCATCTGAATACTTGAATGGAAGCTATTGTTATAGGAAAATTCTACCCGAGGTAAATATTGATCCCACATACCTTGAAAGTCAAGTGAGTAGATGTCAACATTTCTTCTAAGGATTGAATAGTCTGTTCTGATTGTCCATCAGTTTGAGAGTGGTAGGAAGTGCTCAAATGAAGTTCAGTATCAAGGGATTTCTGAAGAATTTTCCAGAATTTTGATGTAAAATGGGGATCATGATCAGAAACAATCGATAGTGTTCCTCCATGAAGTCTTACAATTTCAATAATATATAGTCTTTCTAATCATTCAAGTGGTAAATCTTCTATTATAGCAAGAAAATGTTCTGAATTGGTAAAATGATCAACAATGACCCATATTGCATCGTTCCTTCTAGGTGTCTTTGGTTGTCCCATGACATAGTCCATCATAATATTATCCCATTTCCACTTAGGTATGAGAAGAGGTTGCATGACTCCTCCATTCTGTTGCCTTCTAACATTAACTTGTTGACAAACCATACATCTAGACACAACATCAACAATCTCCCTCTTCATGTTGTCCCACAAAAAATGTTCCTTAAAATCTCTATACGTCTTAGTACTACCAGGGTGTATAGAGAAGTTAGAAATATGAGCATCATCCAACAATTCCGTTTTTAGATCAGGTATATTGGGAACACAATGTCTATTCCCAAATTTCAAAATTCCATCTTCAAACACAAAGTCACTCAATTTCACATCATTCATAGCCTTAATCATCTTTTGAAACTCTTCATCATCGGTCGGAAAACACTTTATCCTTTCTAGTAAAGATGGTTTGGAAATCATTTGAAAAAGTATTGATGTTTCACCTTCCATGGTTTTTCACATATCAATATTTACTAGATCCATGTATATAAGATCCTTTTCAACTCTCATCTTGTTCAGAACTCCATGATCATTTCTGATCAAAGCATATTCCACCTTGTTTTCCTTCCCTAGGTGGTAGTGTGTAGTGAAATCATAATCCTTGAGTATTTAAAGCCATCGCCTTTTCCTCATGTTGATTTATTTCTGTGATAAAATATACTTCAAACTCTGGTGATCTGTATAAATCTCAGATTTTTTCACCATAGATATAATGTCTCCATATCATCAAAAAAAGATCACATCTACAAACTCAATATCATGAGTAGGATATTTTTGGTCATTAATTTTTACTTTTCATGATGCATTGGCAATAATCCTATCATTCTGCATAAGGACACAACCAAGTCCTTTCTTTGAAACATCACTACAAATAACAAACCCATCCTTCCCCGATGGTAGAGTCAATATAGGAGCATTGACTAATATTTTTTTAGGAATCCAAAGAATTATTCACAATGTTTTATCCAAAAAAATTTAAACCCTTTTCCTGTGAGCTTTGTTATGGGTTATCCAACCGGGCAAAATTCTAGACGAAACATCGATAATGACCTGCTAAACCAATAAAACTGCATACCTCGGTTATACTGGTTGGTTCTGTCCATTATTTGATTGCCTTGGTCTTAGAATGATCAACAAATATTTTATCCTTAGAGGCAATATGGGAAAGAAAAGAAATATCCTGAAGCTAGAATTCACACTTGCTAAACGTCCCATATAATTCATTTCTTCTAAGAGTCTTCAGGATAATGCGCAAGTGATTTTCATGATCTTCATAGATTTTAGAGTATACCAAGATATCATCAATAAATACCACTAAAAATTCAGCAATATATTACTTGAAAACACTATTAATTAGATCCATGAAGACATAAGGTGCATTAGCTAATCCAAAAGGCATTACTGTAAACTTGTAATGCCCGTACATGGTTCAAAATGCTGTGTTTAGAATTTATTCCTTCTTCCACATGGAGAAACACTAGGGAAAATAAATACCTTATTACTCAATTCCTTTAGCTGTTTCTTTAGTTCCACTAATTCCACAATGGCCATTCTATAAGGGGTATTTGATATCAGCCTTGATCCAGAAATTAAATCAATGGAATACTCAATATCTCGTTCTGGAGGATGTCCAGGTAAATCTTCTAGAAACACATCAACATATTCTTTCACAATAAATACATCCTCTATTTGAACATTCATTTCCTCACCCATAGTTATTTCATTCTCTTCCTCCCCAATAATTGAATTTAGTTGAGCTAAGGGTGGTGGATCTAGATAAGAATTTTGTGGTGATGTTTCTGCTCTAAAGATAAGGTACTCCTTATCATAATCAAAAATTTTAACCTCCTTATTCTTACAATAAATTTTTCCATAATGGTTCGAAATCCTATACATACCAATGATTATATCAAATTAGATCATGTGCATGATGATGAGATCAGCAGATACAGAACATTTATATTCCCTAGTGGGGACTGATTCAAAAAACCTTGTTGTAATGATACTTCCCTTAGGAGTTTTGACAGACAACTCCCTTCATAGAAAACTAGGAAGATATGAAACAATGCGATGATCCAAAATCAAATAATGATTTTTATAAACATGAGGAAACCATTAAACTACCTACCACTACGTCTTTCGGAGCTTCAACCTCAGTAGTAGTGATAGCATAATCTTGGCCTTGATCCCTTGACCTTTTCTACGGTAAGTTCCATTAGATATTAGGACATTCATTTGTATAATTCCCCCATTATCTACATGTGCAGCATTCAACAGTGACAGATTCTTTCTTCCCATTGCAATAATGAGCTTGGTGGCCATTTTCACCACACTTGTAACAGACTCGGATTCCTTTCAGGCAAGTACTGGGGTGTTTCTTCCCACATTTACTGTAGGATGGATATTCAAATTTTCCCTTCTTTCCCTTATTTCCATTTCTAGAGTGTTCAGAAGATCTCTTCTTATCTTTATTTCCTTTAAAGTTGTAAGACTTAGAGAATTCTTTTTCTATCTTGATAGCACATGAGACAATATCTTCATACTATGAGAAGGATTGGGAGACTGATGCTCGACGGGGGAATGGTTTTAACCCATCAAAGAAATGATCAATCTCACTTCTTAGGTTATGTATATAATCTGTAGAATACCTCACTATCCTTGTAAAGTTAGTCTCATACTTTGCGACATTCTCATCCTCCTTTTCCCTCAGACTCGGAAATTGCCTTTCTAAATATGCTCGATGGTCCCGAGGAAAGTATTTTTCAAAGAAAATATCTTTAAACTCCCTCCATTCTATATTTGAAACTTCATCATCTTCCTTTGTGTTTTGAATCAGTGACCACCATTGATCAGCATCTTCAGTGAGGCGGTAAACTTCCATGAAAACTATTTCTCTTTCACTACTCCCAAAGGTGTGGAATACATTCTCTAAGTAATTTATCCATTGTTCAACTACTAATGGATTTTTACCCCCATTGAATGTTGGTGGTTGTTTCCTCATGAAGTGATCTAACATTTATCCTCCACGTCATGGATTAGGGTGCTCCATGCAGGTAAGTTACTATAATTATTTTGAGTAAGAGGGAAATCCCTACATGGAGTGTGTGAATTGATATGGTTTCCATTCCTTCCATGAGGTGGAATTTATAAACAATGGCATAAACTATATTAGTTTATGAATCGAAATACATAATTCCAAACTTGTAAAACACTTAACATAAATTGAATAGTTTATGGATATAATCCATAATCATAAAAAATGTTTTCTTTGTGGATGTATATACTCATAAACCCTTCACAATGGTTTGTAAAGAAAATGAGAATTATCCTAAGTGTATCCCCCATGAGTGTCGTAACCAAGAGTGCCGCAAGGCCCGTTGTCAAGCACCAGTTTCCGTTTGAGTCTAGCTCAAAGCGGTGTTTTCGGGTTTTACCCCAAGTTACATTTGTTCCAGAGCTGCCTCTACCTGCTCGTATCCAGACAAGGATTTATTAATTGGAAAACTCAAAAAATCTCTACAATACCAAAATTCTAGGAAGTTCTTATATACTAATCCTCATAGTCTATCTTAGGGTAATGTGCTCTAATCAAATTTTATCTAATTATAGATTCCAAGGTTTGTACTAAACTTCCTATGATACCAACTGTAATGCCCCGACCCCAGTTACCATGATTCATTGCATTACTACATATAATTGGCATGATCACAAAAGATCACGTCTCGAAATACCGATTAGTTTAGTAGATTTGGAAGTACTATATACATTCATAAGGTTTACATTACATCATAAAATGGAAAAATACAAAAACATTGTTTCCATAGACAACACTATGATCCTATAGACTATCCCTACAGGTCAATCATAATATACTTCTCCGCACCCTGGGAAAAATAAAACATAGAAATGAGTGAGCTCAGATGCTCATCAAGGATAACAATATAGCGCAAACTTTCATAAATAAGCATAAAAATTTAAGGCAATTTATAAAACTAAAACAAAAGCCTTTTAAAATTGAACTTTATCATAATATGGAAAATAAAAATTAAAAATAATGCCATTTACTTACTCACATGGATATTCTACTAATCGAATAATCACATGCAATATCTATAGCCACTTTCAAATTGATGGAATGTATAATGCCATACTTCATAACCACATAGTCAAGGACTTATGTCAAGTCTAAAAATACTATTTTGTTATGGCCATGTGCTAGGACACTAGTTTGTCTCATGAGACCCAAAGATGAATTGAGGAGCTATAGCGGGCTCCACCCATCACATACTAAGTCCAATGCATTCCTTATATGAAAAGATTTAAACATAACATAAACATTCATATTATAACTAACATATGAAATTTCAATACTTTATCCATAATCCTTGAAGGGTAAAAAAATAAAACATCCATAGTAAAACATATCAAAAATCCTTCAATGCAATATAGATGTTTTGTATCATAATAAATCAACTTCAAATACGCTTAAAATCCATCAAAGGATGTTGACATAGATGAAATCAAAACCTATTTTAGATAAATATCTCTTTATATTTAGAAATCATTTAAAATTAATATAATTATAAAATAAAACATTTACTTTGGAAATATTCTTATAATCTTGTAAGGGTAGCTTTGATGATGTTATAACAGTGGAAAATAGCCGCACCTGTTGTATAAGTTTAAAAAAAGACATGTTTACCTTAATTTTGTCGAAAAGGTTATAAAAGAACTTGTTTAGAAAATGACGGAAAGATTACGTTATAAGAATCTTTTAAAATTCAAAAAAGGGTATAAATTATTTAACCCAGAGCCTATAAAAATATTAATAATGTTTTGAAATGCATTATTAAGAAACATGTATGTGGATGATAAAGAGGTCCCAGTAGATACGTAAAAACAAACTCAGATAAAAAAGAGATAGTAAAATTAACCCTTACCTTGTAATTTTTCTTGGTCGAGGCTAGGTTAACCTCTTTTATAATGGATATATAATTGTTATTAAATTATACAAGAATCATATACATTAATATGATATCATATATGCTCTTTTAACATTGCTTTGTTAATAATATATTAGTATTATCGTCGTTTCAGGTGTTAATGGATTCATTTTCCTTTATATGTTTTGATATGTGAGTCATATTTGTTATGGATGGGATGAAAGTTATTCATATCCAGAATGATATCAGGTATATAAACATTATCTGTAATCATGAAATGAAAATTATTCTTGAATGGATACGATGGGGAATGAATCTCATCGCGTTCGTGGAGACGGTAATCCGTACGTACGCACGAGCGAAAATATCATTCTTCTGATATTAAAATAATATATAATTGGATGGTATATCATATATACAGAATCATTATCATGTTATTTTTATTATTTACATCAATTACACATCATTATTATACCAATCCATATAATAATGTATTGAATAATAATTACACCACGGCGTGGAGACGGTAAGGTGCACGTACGCACGTATGGTGACATGTCATTCAAAGGTTATATAGAATAATGAATATGGTTATAGAAAATTTATAATAACATTACATTATATAGAAGATATATGATTTATTATTTTAGAATGGAAACAACAAATAAAGTGGATCTGGAAAACGAAAGGAACTTGAAAGAGGTGATGAAATATTTACCTCTTCTTCGGGTTCTTCCTTTTGATTTGATCAAAAGGGCTTCTTAGGGTGGATTTCTGACTAAAGGAAGGCCTCTAAGATGAAGGGAGGAAATTTTATAGGGTATTTGGGAAGGGGTTGGCCGAGGCAAATGGCTTTTATGGTGTGAATTAGACAGAAGGGGGGTTGACCTTTTATAAGTGGGGTGAGGGGCACCATAGGAAAAGCAATATAATTCCAAGAAAACCCCAAGTGGTTCATTAATGATACAACTGTCATTATATATGTCTTTGGTCCAAACCGTAGATTTCTATCAATAGAATATCAATTAATAATATAATATGTTTTTTAAAAAGGCTTTTATGTCAATTTTGACACTATTTGGTATTTTGATTTTTTCTAAATTCATAACAGCATTATTACTTCTAAAAAAATTCATCTAAAAACCATAATATGTCATATTAACCTAGAAAATTAGAGTAATTCATAAAAAGTCTCAAATTTAATTTATTTGGATATTTATAATATCAATTATTTTAATATTTCATTAAATAGGTAATTATTGCATCATCATTGTGTCATAAATAAATTAAATTATTTAATGTCTAAAAAATATAAATAAAATACAATTATGTAGGAAATATTTTTAGGTTTATAATGAATATTTATACTCAAATTTATCTTATGTGTAACCCTATATTAAAAATTTTTTAGTTATTAAACTTTGATTTTAACTATTTTAACTCTTCCTTGAATTAAATAATAATAAATGTCCAAATCTAATCCAAGTGGACCAAAGAGGTTCATATTTTATTCCTAAGGTTTTTTTGGTCGAATTATGCTTATCCCATTGAATTTGGACATTTGTTAGGGTAATAATAATATCATTTTTAACCTTAATTACCCTATTTACTTTTAATCGCGGTAAACAAAAGTAAAAAGTTACTATTCACCAAAAAAATATTTTCATCTGATTGAACCACATTTTACTTACTAATATAAACCATTTCTCTCGGAGTTCTCTCGAAGTTTTTGAAATTAAACTCACAGAAGCGGTAAAATTAGGTTTTATGTAAATTTGAAAATGCTCCTAGGAGGTGGGTAAAAGACGGTAAAAAGTTCAATAAAATCTTTATATATCTAAAATTATTATAAACTGAGTCCAATGAATTACATTGAAAATATATAATTCTTATGTATCTATTTTCACCTAAAATAAATTTAAATAAAATAAATAATTATTTAAATAAAAATTCGGTTTTAAACTATAACTCAGTGTTTTTCACCATTCATCAAAAATTGAAAGTTTTCAAAAAAATACCATTAATTCACCCTAAGATAATTTCAATATTCCAAATCCAAAAATGAAGTCCATTTTGAAAGATAAAATTTATAAAATTTCAAAAAGTGGGTATTACTATTCATAATGGCTAGTTTGATTGGATGTGGTGTGTTAGAACTCGAAGTTGCGTACAACATACACAATTGTATTATTCAAAGATAAGCATATCAGGGAAGCTTGGGGTGTTACATAATGAAATATATTACATAAAGTGTCTTAGATCAATTAATTAAGACCTATAAAATAAAATTGTCAAAACAACCTATGGGTAAACTAATTCTAATTCAAAAATTGTTTAATTATTTAAGAGAGATAAGTAATTATTGTGCATAATAATCATAAAAAATTAATGTATGAATTAAAAAAATAATAATTAAAACCTATTTGAATCTCTCATTAAAGGATAATAAAAATTCAAATAAATCCCATAAAAATAGTAAGTCTGATCATAAAAAAAAATTAATACATTTTCATTTAATGTAGTGTGTTATTAAAAAATTTATTATCATTATACTGCTATAAATGACGTAAAATAATTTTGAATATGTTTTTCATCCATAAATATTAATTTAGATAAAAATAATTCCAAAACATAAATTCAATATATTGATATTATAAATAACTGAAATATGTTTTATATCAAATAAAATAATTTGACAACATTTTTAAAAAAATTAAAAAATTATAATAATACTTATCTTAGATCATATTAAGTATATATAAATTTTGGAAATCAACAAATTATTTAAAATAAATCATATAATCATGTTGTATATAAATATATAAAAATATAAAAAATAGAGGTTTTGTCACTGTTAGTTCAAAAAATGAGTCATTGCTAGTTAAAAAATGAGTCACCTTTAGGTCAAACAACGATTCACCATAATTTCAAAAATGATTAACCATTGATGTAAATATGAGTCACTATTGAGTGAAAATCATTCAACCTTACATCAAAAAATGAGTCTTCATCAGTTCAATAAAGATTCATGGTTGGAATGTGCTAATGTATAACTGTTTCAATGTTGGAAATGTCTCACATTTCTTTCATATGTCACATGTGTCACATGTCACACATGCCTCAAATTTCTCACATATATCATTTTTCTCACCACTGAAAATATATAAATTTCTCCCCATTTGAAATAGAGAAATGTTTCACTATTGAAGTAATTAAAATGAAGAAACTACTATTAGTTAAGATGAATGAGTCATCATTGGATTATTATAAATGAGAAAAGAGAATTTATGTTGAACTATAATATGATGTGCAAGCTTGGTGAATCATTGAGGTGATTCTAAAGGGGAGAAAGGCTTATATTCCTTATGAAGAATAATCTTGAGGGGATTATTTGGAGTAAAGTGGCTTGATGAAGAGGATCATTAATAATAATTCATCATTTTATGCATAAAATGTGACATAGAAACTTCGGCGATTTTTTAACCCTTTGAAAAAATATAATTATAAGTAGTTATAGAAGACTTAATTGAATATAAATTCGTGGTATTTATAAATAATCAATAATTTATTAATAATAATAAGTATTTAAGGAGTTATCATTACTAATAGTGAAAACCAATTTTGAATACTATAGAAATAATCTCATCATTTTGGATAATTTTTAAGGTATGTAAATTATATTTCTAGGGTTTCATGTAGTTTAATGAAATTTAGAAAAAAAATTATTATATTTTAAACTGAAAAATACAATAAATAATTATGACTACAGACAAATGAGATATCAATGAAACAATAAATATTTTAAATTTTGTAAAATTAATAATTACATTACTTTTTTAATAACTTCATACTATTGGCGCACCCCTTAAACAATAAATTAATACATTCATTTATTCTAATTATATCCATATAAATGAGTTATGTTTTCAATGGAATAAGTTTAGTAAGAATCTGATTAGTTTGTAACATGTTATGAATGAAATAAAGAATAAAACTATCAAGTTGTTTAAACTGAAAACACGTCCTGGAACCAAAATCTTGTTTCATGTTAAGATAAAAATTTGATCCTTCTAGAAGTAGAATTAAAATTTATAACAGATTAATTAATGTAATATAAACTCATTATATTACATATGAAATTGTAATTATAAAATTCTGATAAATAAACTCATTTTATAATTAAAATAAATAGGTTTAAAAAAATAGTTTTCACATAAAATGATAAAGGGGTTTTAGATAATTAAAAAAATAACATGTAATCAAATAATATAGAAATACTCGCATGAAAATTTCTAGAAAATATCCCCATTTTTTATTTGATTACTAAAGATGAATATTTAAAATCCAATCCCTCCCCCCTTTGTAAATAAAAATTATAAAACAAAAAAAACCCCTAAAAATGCATAGATAAATTAATTATGATTCTGATATCCCTATTTCAAATTTAATGTTTTTTTCAAACTGAGTAGAGTCTTGAATCTTAGTGAAGATCCCATCTAGATAATTTATAGTATAGATAAATTAAAAACAATATCACTATTATTTACAAGATCTATAATGGAATGACGTCTAAGAACAATATGTTTTATTTGAGAATGATGTAAGATATTTTTTCAAATAGAAATTGAAAATGTGTTATCACTACTGATGAAAATGTAAAATTCAGGAGAATTACCCTTTTTACCACTGTAACTATTGATAAAATTATAGAGACCCGAAGCTTAACGTACATAGACATTAAATTACTTTTGCGGAATACTTAGTACATAATAAAAACACAGACACAAGGATTGTAATAGTTTAGTGTCTTTGGAAACTCGTAATATAATATTCTAATCGTGGTGAAAGATCTTCAACATCTCCCATAAAGATCTTACTTTTTTTTTACCTAAAACCATTCTTTATATCCTGGGGAAAAGAAAACATAAAAGGGTGAGCTCAAATGCTCAGTAAGGGTAAGCAAAAGAAATATCAATCACATCATATTCATAAGAACGTATCATTTTGGAAATCTTAACCTGCAAAAGAGAGCATAACTTCATAACATGGGATAAATCATAGTAGTGAAATGAAATCCCAATAATCATAACATAAAACATGAAACATTATGGCATACACACATAATGATAGAGAATCATATCTTATTAGTCAAGACTCATTTCCAAGACTATCTTAGTGGACAAAGTCCATTTCTGAACCGAGTCACCCTCGTTTCAGTCCTGTTTCACTGAACCGGTATAACCTACCGTTCCAGCCATGTATATCTCATGAGATATAAAATCTTTACCCAATGTATTGGAGGGAGATATAGGTCCCACCCATCTCATAATGATACCATTCTTATGTGTGTCACAAAATCATAAATCATACATCATTGCATAACCCATGTAATAAAAATGGGAATCTTTAAACATCGTGACATCATAAAACAATTCATATAAGATAAAAGAATTCATAAAAATATTTCCATCACAACATAATCAAATACATGTAATAATAGGGATATAAATAGAACCCTTTATTATCTTAGATGGAAAATAATTTTGATAAAACACTTGAACTTCATTCTTGAGGAAAATATCATTTCTACTTTAAAAACACTTTTTTCCTTTCTTAACATGTCCTACAATTTTAAACTAAAAGAAGTTGATTAAAAATAAACTTGAAAACTTGTAAAGGAAGATTTTTGGAAATAATGTTTTAAAAATCCATTCATGCCGTATAAGTTAAAAAACATTCTTCTCGTACTTTTGTCAGAAAAGTCAAAAAGTACCTCGTATGAAAACGACAAAAGATTACATTCATATCCTTTACTAAAAACTCACCAAAGGGTAAAATTGGATTTAAACAATTTTAGGTAGATGGAAATAATATTACATATTGAGGAAACATGGATTTTGATGACAAAATACACCCCAGTAAATACTAAAGTATAAACAATCTCGGATAAAAATGAGATTGTGATATTTCCCATACCTTATGTCCGATATGCTTTATACGTATCCGAACCACCTGTATAATGATTTAAATAATGTCATTAACTTATTACAGAATCATATTCATTGTTATGATATCATATATGGTTCACTTATGACTTTATATTACCCGTTCTTTTGTAAATTCCATGTTAAAGAAGTGTTTTGGGTAAAATCGTTTCATTTATCGTAGGTGTTTGGACTTGTTGTTCTTGACATTATTATTACTTATATCATGATTTACATACTTACAGAATATAAAAAATGATTTATATATCATATATATTCAGTATATATATATATATATATAATAGATAGATAAATGAAATGAAACACACCGTTCATGGAGACGGTAGTCTGTACGTATGCATGAACACTGTTTTCCTTTCCTTATTGTCTTGAATGGAAGTAACTAGATGACATACATATATATATATATATACATAAATACAGTAGATTTAACATGTCATATATTTCATTATTATTCATTATATATACTTTATAATCATTCATGTATGGTTAATGTGGAGAATGAATCTCATCGCGTCGTGGAGACGGTAGTCCCTACGTACGCACGAGCGATGATATCGTTCTCATGATCGTGAACTTGTGTTGAAGTGTATGAATACTATTTCAGTATCAATATCACTTTATAATAATCATATATAGTTACTAATTACCCCATTATACCCATCCAATTAATGTGTTGGCGGAAAATAGATTACACCACGGCGTGGAAACGGTATTCCGTACGTACGCACGTGCGATGATTTCCTTTTTCTGAAGGATGGATAGAAGGTTAATTAGAGTTGTTTCATATTTATAATAACATATAAGTATATAATGAATACTTATGTTATTACTTTATCATGAAACAACTAAATAATAAGAAGTTGAAGAAGAAAGAAATTGAAAAAGATCGGTAATGGATATTACCTCTTTTTGACGCGCCTTCACTTAACCTCCACTTAAAGAACTAAGGATGGTCTTTGAAGAAGACCAAGACCTCTAGGATGATACTAGGGAAGTGTAGAAGATATTTTGGCAGGGTTTTTCCGAGCTTTAATTCTCAAATTGGTGTGTGGAGGAGAGGGAGGAGGTTCCCTTTTATAAGGGAGGAGAGGGGCACCTTAGGAAAATCTAAAAATATTATTTTATATTAAGGTCAAATTCGGTTTATAATGGTTTCAAAGGGTATTATTTCGAAGATAAAGTGGGGATGGGTCGAAATACACTAATACAATAGTATTTTGACAAGTTTAGGGTATTTTTTTAACATTATCAATTAGATTTAACTCTAAGTTAAATAATTTCACTTTTACCGTGTCTTTTTGTTTTCTTACACTATATGGTTAATAAACATACCATAACAAGACAAAAGAACCCCAAGTTGTTTATTATTAATATATCTATCCTTATCTAAGTCATTTGGCCAAAAGTTAGATTTTTATGAATTAAATAACAATTAATAATATAATATTCGTTTTAAAACATTACTTTATGTCAATTTTGACACTATTTGGTACATGATTTTTATGAAATTCATAACAGAATGATAAGTTCGAACCAAGTTACTTATATCAACAATAACATGTCATATTAACCTATAAAATTAATGTAAGTCATAAAAAGTATCAAATTACATTTATTTGGTCATTTATAACATCAATTATGTCAATATTTCATTAATAAGACAATTACTGCATCATATTTGTGTCATAATAAATGATAATTATTTAATCCCTAAAAATTCTAAATAAATTACTATGATGTAGATAATTGTAATAGATTTCTGTATACTATTCATATTCGAAGTTTAATTAAGTTTATCACTAAATTAAAATTATTATACTTATAAGATTTAAGAAAGTGACATGTTGTCACATTCTTTGGTTTTAATAATAATTAAATTATTTTCATGGAACAAAGTCCATAAAATGAATCTAATCCGACTCTTAGGTTATATGGTTCTACTTTTAGTCATCCAATAGGATTTTTCCAAGTGTTAGAGTAATTTTATAATCTTATATTTACCCGTAATTACCCGATTTACCTTTAACTATAGTAAATAAAATTTACCGTAGTTACTATTCACAATGCCCAAATCTAAAAAGGAGCTTATTAACATAATTTGTACCCACTTATTCCAAATATGGAATCCATTTTTCCAAATTCAATACACAAAAGATGTAGAAATTAAATTAAAATTAATCCCATTGTCGAAAGAAAACATATTTTTCTTTAAAACATTGCAAAAGATTGAATTGATTTAACCTACGAATTCAAGGTAAAATCAATTCTAATGACATAAATTATATTAAATGGTAAAAATATATTATATTTATACTTTAAAACCATTCAATATTATAATTTAACCACATAAGATATTACGATGAAAAAAGTTGTTTTTAATTAAAATATAGCGTGTTTTTACTATTCATTAAAATATGAAAGTTATCGGAAAAATATCAAAACTTTATCTAATGTAAATTTTTATATCCTGATTCAAAAGAAGAATTTTATTTTGTCAAATTTAACTTATAAACATGTCAAAAACTATATTTAATGTGGGTGCACCATCAAAAGGCGGCAAAACTGCATTTTTTTTGAAAAATACTTATTTTACCCGAAAAATTTATTTTGTTCTTATACCATGTTCTAGAAATTTGTAAGATGAATAATAATGTTATAAAATTAAAAATTTAGTTAACAATATTCATAATGTCTAGTTCATAACAATATTATAATAATATATTGTTTATTAAAACCCGGTATTGTGTACAACACACGCTATCGAGGAAGGTCGCGATTGCGTGTAATGCAAGCCAAGTCAGGGTTGCGTGTTGTGAAAGAATCCTTCGTTGTTTCGTATAACAGAATCCAACCATATTTTATTTATACATTGAATATATATATATATATACACTCAATGTTGCGTAGAATAACTTCTATCAAACGAACTTGAAATTGTGTGTAATAAGAGCCAAGAAAAGTATTGCGTATACTGCAAGTTAATACAGTGTTGCATATAGCACAAGATAATCTTGGTGTGCTGTACAATAGAAGATATGAATGAAATTAAAAAGAATTTATCTTATAAAATCTCGGGTTGTTACATTCTACCCCCCTTAAAATGAATTTCACCCTCAAAATTCGTCGGGGTTATAAATGGTTTAATATTCGAAAGTTTCTTTAATAGAAACCCACATCGTAAAAAGAAATAGAAAAACTGAACTTTAAAAACTAAAGTATGAAATATAACAGTTACCCAAATGAACTCGTCACTGGGTTTCCATATAGGAGAAAATATGGACATGGAAGAGAAATCTAACTGTCATGTTCTGATGGAGAGTGGTAGAGAACATGGCTATGAAAAAGTCAAAAATCACAAAGCTATTGATTTGTGATGATCTAAGGTACCATCTGATTAATCGGATATAAGGGAACTAGGTCAACATTTTTGGTTTTCAAGATCATTTCCCTAAAGTTGATGAATTAAAGGAAATACTTGCATGATTTTGGTACAATCTCACTATTGTTCGTGAATTGAACAATTTCCACTTCATCCCTTAAAGAAATGAAGATGAATTTGTTATTCGTGATGTGTTAGCAGATCATGTGATAGAATGATGGTTCATTCCATCTCTTTTAAACAAAAGGTTAGCAAAAGTTATAAGTTCATCTTATGGTTATATTAATCGTATATAGTTCCAGAAATGATCTTATACTTCATATATCATACCGCTTAATAAAATAAAACTAGTTTCTACTAAACAGGGACTTCCTGTAGGCCAGTGGTAGGCGATAAAGGCCAATCGCACTTCAGTTGTGGGTTCGATTCCCACAGCCTTGTCTGACGCGATGGGCTGTCGCCCGTCCTAGAGGTTGTCCTTTTTCTAAAACTAAATTACTATAACATCACATAAATAATATCAAAAAAAAGTTATATCCTTAAATAATACTAACTTATGGTTAACATAATCCATTACAATATTTAGGCTTAAAATACTTTGGTCCAAGCTCATAGTATAAAGAAAACGATTACTTGAAATGTCGTCAACCAAGCATGTGAATACCATCATTTATCCCCCATATATCTTGTTGGTCACATTCCAATCATGTGAATACCTTAATGACGTATTCTCTTGAAAAATGAATACCCATTAAACCTTCGTGAAAACATGAATGCTGTCAAAAGTTAACTCTTTCCACATACCAAAATCAAAGAATTCTATATACTCAAACCATGATATAACATTTTCCTTATATCAGTCATGAGCTCATGAATACATTTAATTTTCTCCTTATCCCTTCATTATGCACATATCATCTACATTCCAAAAATATCTGAATAACCATTCATGGATACTGGTACCATTAATCATACACTTTCAAAACTCATGGAAAGACAACAGTGTAACAATCCTTAGATGTCTCTTTATTCCATAGTACCATGAGATTATTATACAACATTACACAAGATAAACATGTAATCATTCCACTACACTCTTAAACCATTGACCGAGCTTCAACAATTCTTTCATCTCACATATCATTTTTAGTCTCTTCATCATCATCCACATAAATACTACCCATACGACCATACTGATTCTCTTCATAAGACTTTCCCTTAGGGCATTGGTTTGCATAATGCCCGTACATTCTACATTTAAAACATTTAACAATTGTTGATGTCGTAGCAATACCATTATCTTCATCCCTAGTGTTAACTGAACCTTTTCCATTGCACTTACTGGATTTGTGTCCTTCTTTTCCACACCCAAAGCATCTTCCAGTTCCTTTGAAACCTTCTCCATGATGCCTCTTCCCATATGATTTACATAGGGTAAATTGAACTTTCTTTCCTCTATGATCATCATGAAACTCCATCTTTCTCTTATTAGTCGAGTCAGGAAACTTACCAAATTTTACTTTATTGATCATATTATGAGATTGCTGATTCGGCATAATAATTATGTTTGGACTTCAAAATCCCATTTCATTTGGTTCCTCATGATGAATATCATTCCATTGTCCATCATATACTTCATTATCGTGAATCATCTTGTTTCCAGCCATTTTCTAAAACCCAAAAAGAATAGTGTGAGAGGAAAAAATCATAATAAAGGGGGAGTAACTTCAATATATAACATCTTTGGTTTAATCTAATATCGTTACCATAGTTCTAGGACTATATCCTATTCGTATACTTATCCATTGGGACATTCCTAGACATACCTTAGAAATATCTCTAGGGATCTCACTAACGTTTTCGCATCCTAGTTTCCAAAGGTTGACTAAACCTTTCCTCTGATACCAACTGTAGAGACCTGAAGCTTAACGTACACAGACATTACATTACATTTGTGGAATACTTAGTACATAACAAAAACACACACACAAGGATCATAATAGTTTAGTGTCTTTGGAAACTCAGAATATAATCTTCTAATCGTGGTGAAAGATTTTCAACATCTCTCATAAAGATATTCCTTTTTTTATACCTAAAACCTTTCTTTATATCCTGGGGAAAATAAAACATAAAAGGGTGAGCTCAAATGCTCACTAAGGGTAAAAAAATGAAATATCAATCACATCATATTCATAAGAACATAACATTTTGGAAATCTTAACCTGTAAAAGAGAGCATAATTTCATAACATGGGATAAATCATAGTAGTGAAATGAAATCCCAATAATAATAACATAAAACATGAAACTTTGTGGCATACACACATAATCATAGATAATCATATCTTATTAGTCAAGACTCATTTCCAGGACTATCATAGTGGACAAAGTCCATTTCTGAACCGAGTCACCCTCGTTTCAGTCCTGTTTCACTGAACCGGTATAACCTACCGTTCCAGCCATGTCTATCTCATGAGATACAAAATCATTAAACAATGAATTGGAGGGATATATAGGTCCCACCCATCTCATAATGATATCAATCTTATGTGTGCCACAAAATCATAAATCATACATCATTGAATAACCCATGTAATAAAAATGGGAATCTTTAAACATCGTGACATCATAAAACAATTCATATAAGATAAAAGAATTCATAAAAATACTTCTATCACAACATAATCAAATCCATGTAATAATAGGGATAGAAACAGAACCCTTTATTATCTTTGATGGAAAATAATTTTGATAAAACACTTGAACTTCATTCTTGAGGAAAATATCCTTTCTACTTTAAAAACACTTTTTCCTTTCTTAACATTTCATATAATTTTAAACTAAAAGAAGTTGATTAAAAATAAACTTGAAAACTTGTAAAGGAAGATTCTTGGAAATAATTTTTTAAAAATACATTCATGCCGTATAAGTTAAAAAAACATTCTTCTCGTACTTTTGTCAGAAAAGTCAAAAAGTACATCATATGAAAAATGACAAAAGATTCCTTTCATATCCTTTAATAAAAACTCACCGAAGGGTAAAATTAGATTTAAACAATTTTATGTGGATGGAAATAATATTACATATTGAGGAAACATGGATTTGGATGACAAAATACACCCCAGTAAATACTAAAGTATAAACAATCTCGGATAAAAATGAGATTGTGATATTTCCCTTACCTTATGTCCGATATGCTTTGTACGTATCCGAACCTCCTGTATAATGATTTAAATAATGACATTAACTTATTAAAAAATCATATTCATTGTTATGATATCATATATGGTTCAATTATGACTTTATATTACCCGTTCTTTTGTAAATTCCATGTTAAAGAAGCGTTTTGGGTAAAATCGTTTCATTTATCGTAGGTGTTTGGACTTGTTGTTCTTGAAATTATTATTACTTATATCATGATTTAATTACTTACATAATATAAAACATGATTTATATATAATATGTATTTAGTATATATACATATATAATAGATAGATAAATGAAATGAAACACACCGTTCATGGAGACTGTAGTCCGTACGTATGCATGAACGCTGTTTTACTTTCCCTATTGTCTTGAATGGAAGTAAGTAGATGACATAAATATATATATATACATAAATCCAGTATATTTAACATGTCATATATTTCATTATTATTCATTATATATACTTTATAATCATTCATGAATGGTTAATGTGGAAAATGAATCTCATCGCGTCGTGGAGACGGTAGTCCGTACGTACGCACGAGCGATGATATCGTTCTCATGATCGTGAACTTGTGTTGAACTGTATGTACTCTATTTCAGTATCAATACCACTTTATCATAATCATATATAGTTACTAATTACAACATTATACCCATCCAATTAAGGTGGTGGCGGAAAATAGATTACACCACGGCGTGGAGACGGTATTCCGTACGTACACACGCGCGGTGATTTCCATTTTCCGTAGGATGGATAGAAGGATAATTAGAGTTGTTTCATATTTATAATAACATATCAGTATATAAGAAATAATGATGTTATTACTTTATCATGAAAAAACTAAATAAGAAGAAGTTGAAGAAGAAAGAAATTGAAAAAGATCAGTAGTGGATATTACCTCTTTTTGACGCGCCTTCACATGACCTCCACTTAAAGAACTAAGGATGTTCTTTGAAGAAGACCAAGACCTCTAGGATGATACTAGGGAAGTGGAGAAGATATTTTGGCAGTGGTTGTCTGAGCTTGAATTCTCAAATTGGTGTGAGGAGGAGAGGGAGGAGGTGCCCTTTTATAAGGGAGGAGAGGGGCACCTTAGGAAAATCTCAAAATATTATTTTATATTGAGGTCAAATTCAGTTTATAATGGTTCCAAAGGGTCTTATTTAGAAGATAAAGTGGGGATGGGTCGCAATCCTCTCATAAAATAGGATTTATACAAGTTTAGGTTATTATTTTAACCTTATCAATTAGATTTAACTCTAAGTTAAATAATTTATCTTTTACCGTGTCTTTTTGTTTTCTGACACTATATGGTTAATAAGCATACCATAACAAGCCAAGCTAACACCAAGTTGTTTATTATTAATATATATATCCTTATCTAAGTCATTTGGACGAACAGTAGATTTTTAGGAATTAAATAACAATTAATAATATAATATTTGTTTTAAAAAACAAATTTATGTCAATTTTGACACTATTTGGTACATGATTTTTATTAAATTCATAACAGAATGATAAGTTCTAAAAAAGTTACTTATATCAACACTAACATGTCATATTAACCTATAAAATTAATTTACGTCATAAAAAGTCTCAAATTACATTTATTTGGGCATTTATAACATCAATTATGTCAATATTTCATTAATAAGATAATTACTACATCATCTTTGTGTCATAATAAATGATAATTATATAATCCCTAAAAATTCCAAATAAATTTCTATGATGTAGATAATTGTATTAGCTTTCTGGATACTATTCAGGTTCTAAGTTTCATGAATTTTATCACTAAATAAAAATTATTATACTTATAAGATTTAAGAAAGTGACATGTTGTCACATTCTTTGGTTTTAATAATAATTAAATTATTTTCAGGGACAAAAGTCCATAAAATGAATCTAATCCGACCCTTAGGTTATATGGGTATACTTTTAGCCATCCAATAGTATTTTTCCAAGTGTTAGGTTAATTTTATAATCTTATATTTACCCTTAATTACCCGATTTACCTTTAACTATAGTAAAAAAAATTTACCGTAGTTACTATTCACAATGCCCAAAAATAATAAGTAGCTTATTAACATAATTTGGACCCACTGATTCAAAATATGGAATCCATTTTTCCAAATTCAATACAAAAAAGATGCAGAAATTAAATTAAAATTAATCTCGTTGTCGAAAGAAAACGGGTTTTTCTTTAAAACATTGCAAAAGATTGAATTGATTTAACCTACGAATTCAATATAAAATCAATGCAAATGACATACATTATATTAAATGGAAAAAATATATTATATTTATACTTTAAAACCATCCAATATTATAATTTAACCACATAAGATATTACGATGAAAAATGTTGTTTTTAATTAAAATATATGATGTTTTTACTATTCATTAAAATATGAAAGTTATCGGAAAAATATCAAAACTTTATTTAATGTAAATTTATATATCCTGATTCAAAAGAAGAATTTTATTTTGTCAAATTGAACTTATAAACATGTAAAAAACTAGATTTAAAGTGGGTTCTCCATCAAAAGGCGGCAAAACTGCATTTTTTTGAAAAATACTTATTTTACCCGAAAAATTTATTTTGTTCTTATACCATGTTCTAGAAATGTGTAAGATGAATAATAATGTTATAAAATTCAAAATTTAGTTAGAACTATTCATAACGGCTAGTTCATGACAATATTATAATAATATATCGTTTTTTATTAAAACCCGGTATTGTGTACAACACACGCTATCGAGGAAGGTCGCAATTGCATGTAATGCAAGCCAAGTCAGGGTTGCGTGTTGTGAAAGAATCCTTCGTTGTTTCGTATAACAGAATCCAACCATATTTTATTTATATATTGAATATATATATATATACACTCAATGTTGTGTAGAATAACTTCTATCAAACAAACTTGAAATTGTGTGTAACAAGAGCCAAGAAAAGTGTTGCATATACTGCAAACTAATACAGTGTTGTGTATAGCGCAAGATAATCTTGGTGTGCCATACAATAGAAGATATGAATGAAATTAAAAAGAATGTATCTTATAAAATCTCGGGTTTTTACAAAAACCATTAGGAAAGGTTTTTGAAACACCTTTCCTTCAGTAGTGACAAGGCGCATGTAGTTGGGAGATAAATCAACTCTTTCAGAGACCTTGATACTTATAATTTCTTGGGGGACTTGTTCCCCTTACACTATTTCCATGGTTTGGGTTCCAATGTCCTTGAATTGAAGGCTAGCGTGTTGATATTTTTGGCAGGCTACTAAACTATCTGGATAGTGAGAAATATTTCCCGACATGAGGGTCCCTAAAGTATTGAGTATGGTCTCATTTTCAAATCCTTTAATCATCAAGGTGATTTTGTTCGTATTTTTTCCAACAGAAAGGATGAACCATCACTTGGAAAGGTTTTAGTTAGGGGGGTATTCTTCCCTTAAAACTAGAGTAGCAAATATGGTTGATGGGTTTGATGGTGGCCTCCAGAATCTAGTTTTAAGCTTAACACAGATGGCTCAGGTATAGCAGGTACTATGTGGGGGGGGGGGTGTCCGGGATTGTCTTGGATATATCATCATGGCCTTCATGTCTCCCTTCAGAAGTGGGTCCTCCATCCATGTTGAAACACTTTCTCTACTTGTGAGACTTTGTATATATCACGAGGCGAATACTAAGTTCACAAAAGTGGAAATAGATTCCTCAATCATCCATAGAACCATATTGCGTCACCAACCAGTCCCATGGTCTATCACCTACCTCATATGCATATACAGAGGTCTGATAAAATCTCACACCAAAGTTCCACATGTCTGGTAGGAGAGTAACGCAGTTGCTGGATTTCCCACCTCTCTTTCCACCCATGACTGAATTTTAACATTCTTATCTATCCTTGGGTCACTTATTATTAAGGTATTGAACATTATACAAGGGGATTCCCTTGGTTCGCATTATTTATTCCCTCCATATCTTTTGGAGCCCCCTCTCCCCTTTCTCCCATTCTATTATTCTAGACTCGTGTACTTCCCTTTGTCTTAATAAAATTTTTATGAGTTGAAATATTCTACAGTAGATAGAGAAATAGATAGTTCCTTCATAGATGACCAAGAAATTAAAATTATAAAAATAAAATGACAAATACCTAATGTTATTTTTCTACCAATTCTAAATCCTCCAAAATCATAGTCAGAATAAGATATTAAATAAAAACAGCTATATTTTGGAGAAAATAAACTCAAGACAACATTTAATTTAACACATCTAATGTAACACCCCAGGTAAATAAAGAGTATGACATTTTCACATTTATCCATATTTGTAAATAAAATATTAATATAAATTTAAAGGGGATGTTATGCTCGATGGCTTACCCAACAAGCAACAACAAGTTTTTTGGGAATCTTACGTTGCACTCTAATAAAAAAATAATATTATTTTAAATGGTACTTAATGCCTAGATGTTGTGATGGAAGGAATGAATATAACTAACTAAAAAATGATTATATATGTTTTTCAAATATTTTTACTTTTTACAATAAATGTTGGAGGATTAAAAATGCGAATGAGACCAATTTTAAGCGTAAACATTCTAATATTCTTTAAAAGGTCGATTAACTGCCTTTTGATGGCCAACCACTTTTAAATCCACTTTTTGATAATTTTATGTGTTATATTTTACAAAATAAAATTCTTCTTTAGAATCGGGACATCAAAATTTACTTTGTGTAAATTTTTGGTATTTTTCCGATAAAGTACATTTTTTAATGAATAGTAAAAAATGTTGTATTTTAATTCAAAACCACTTTTTGATATAATTTATTTATATGATTACATTATCTTTTAAATGGGTTTTAATGTGAAATTAGAATATATTTTTACTATTAAATCCAATGGTGGTCATTGGAATTAATTTCACTTTGAAATTGGACTTAAACTAGTGTCAATATTTTAATAGATATTGTTTCTTAAAAACACGCTATTTGTTTTGACAGCGGGAATTAATTATTAAATTAATTAATGAAACTTCTATGTTTTGAATTTTGTAAAATAGACATCATTTTTGAATTCCTAATATCAAATATAGCCAAGGGTGAATTTTTTGTAATTTTCTGAAAAACATCAATTTTTGATTAATAGTGAAACCACGAAGTGGTACTTATAAAAACTGATTTTCCGTTTAAATGAAATTTTTCCACCTTTGTGTTTTGAATATCAAAAATCCATCATACATGGTTATCATTAAGAAGTAAAATTTGGTTCAATGGGACTAAAATAATTTTATGGTGAATAGTAACTCATTAAGTTTTTAATCGCGATTAGAGGTAATTAGTGTAGTTTAAGGTAAAAATAATGTTTTAGTAATATGAAATGACCAAGACACATGTCCTACCCTCATTGGATGAGTCATGGACAACCAAGACAATCCATGGGTCATCTTGGGGATCCCATGGAGCCACTTTGGTTGGAAAATGAC
The DNA here is from genome assembly GCA_963277665.1 of Viscum album. Taxonomy (NCBI): domain Eukaryota; kingdom Viridiplantae; phylum Streptophyta; class Magnoliopsida; order Santalales; family Viscaceae; genus Viscum; species Viscum album. The sequence continues at coordinate 202,847,071 of OY728144.1, forward strand.
ATAAATACATTTTTATTTAATGTTAAAATTAAAATGACACAAACATGAGTTGTTTTACTAAATTTTTTTTTAAATGGGGTTATACAAGTCATATTTTTGACTATAAATAGTAATTGGAAACCTAAAATGATTTCCTAGATAATAGTATTTGTTTTATAATTTTTAGACATTAAATAAATTAAATTATTTATGACATCATGATGATTCAGCGATGACCTCATTATTTAACGATTTAAATAAAGTAGAATGATAATTTAAAATTGAAGACCTAAACATGTCCAAAACCTATCGGATGGGTGGATTTAGAACCCTTATCACCTTATCCTCAGAACAAATCAATGTGAGATCATTAAAATCTGACACCCATTCTAAAATAAAGTAACATTTCTTTACTTTCCAAGAGTGCCCCTCCTCTCCTCTTATAAAAGGCCCCCACCTCAACCTCCTTACCCACACTTCTAAAGCCTTTTTCATGGCCAACCCCTGCCCATTTTTCCTCTCCACATCTCTCTATAACTCTTAGAATCCTCAATTTGGTCAGAAGTCTTCTCAAGGAAGCCTTGGAGCTCAAACCAAAGGGAGTTACCCGATTTTAAGGTAATGTCTTCACTTGAGTCCTTTTGTTTTATTTTGCTTCTCCACCCCCCTAAACTCTTTTATTCCTTTGTTTTATAAAAAAACCAGTATCGTAAATATACTAGTATGTCTTTATATTAAGTATTAGAGCTATACTTACACACACCTTCGTCTAATGGTTAAAGAACATACTGTTTTTGTGGATGGCGAATTACTGCCTCACGAAACGATGATTGTTCAATCTTCTCTTAACACCTTTCATGGTGGCCATTATGAGGTCACTAAATTCATATATGATATATAATATGTTTATGTTTTTCTTAAACTTCTGTATTTTTCATTTATGGCTTACCTTTATGGCTTCCATTATTTGTATACGCGGTATCTTCATTTTTGGAAGTGCGGACTACCACCCCCTCAAAGTGATTTGATTCGTTAATACCATATGTGGTACATATAAAGGATATATTTAATGATATTATATATGAGAACATACTTTAATTAAAATACTATTATGTATCATTATGTTTTAATTCCATTAAATATGAAATTGAAATGGAAGTAGCCTTCATGCGTACGTACGGCTTACCGTCTCCATGAACGGTGCATTTCATTTATTAACTATAAATGTTATATAATATTATAAATGCATGAATATACTGGATATATATGATATATATGATATCTAAATCATTAATACAATTCTGGATATAATGGATATTTTACCACATGAACAACTTGTAATTATAAAGAGTTTATTTTTTTGACTCAAGTACCAATGATCGTTAAAACGACCATTATTAACTTAAATAATAACATAGTGTTCATGACATGGTAATAAGTGATATAAAAGGAATAATGGACTTGAAAAAGGTTCTTAAGGAATTAGAAATTAACTCAAGTTTATTATTCAAGAGATTAAAGAACGATCGAGTCAAGTCGGACCCGAGGTAAGGGATCCTACTCCTCTCGTTCTTTTCAAGTACACTCTTTAATGTCATTCCTTTTAAGATCATATTTCATATGATTGGGATGTTATTTTATATTAATCATACTGTACTTCTTATGTTCATATTATGAGAGACCATATTTTCTATCATCAATCCATTTTGGAAGTTTTGAGTGGCGCCGTTAGGCTGCCGAATTTTCTTAAGAGATCTAACCTCTCTCTTTCTTTTTAAGTACTCTCCTTTATGTTACTTCTTTTAAGCTCCTATTTGTTATGATTGGGGATTTTATTTTATATTCCTATTTCTTTAAATTTTATTTTAATATGATGAGATACCATATTTGATCTCATCAATCCATTTTTGGATGTTTTATGTGGCGCCGTTTGGCTGCCGAGTTTTCATAAGGGATTTTTCATCTCACTTTTATTCCCATGGGATTTATGCTACATTTTCCACAATTTCCTTTGAGTGGTGTATGTACTGCTCATTATTTCACTCATTGTGTAATATACTATCATTTATGAGTATTTACATCAATTTTGTATTGTCTTTCTTCCACGGGGTGTATGTTTCGAATGTTACCCATGTCGGTAAGGGAACCTTTCACCCTCCTCTTTTTAAAAGACTTCTTTTGTTAAGTCTTTTAATTCATATACTATTATGTTGGGATATATTCTTCTATATCCTTATTGATGTAAATTTTATGTCCATGTGATGAGATACCGTTTTTATCTCTCATCAACTCTTTTTCTGAATTTTGAAGTGACGACGTTAGGCTGTCGAATTTTTGCAAGGGAACTTCTTAACCCAATTTTTATTCTTTGTGATAAACTTGTACTCCTAGAATATGTCATACTATAAATATGTGTGAATGTCCTCTGATTTTTTTACACCTAATATCCACTTATATTTGGTGTATTCGTTTGTCACACATAATTTTGTAATTGATTTATCCTTAATCCAAGGATACCATCTTTGTATGAGACTTCCTCTCAATCTCCATTAATTGAGGCATGTTTTGTTTTATACACAACCTTCATTTATATGGTGTATAAAGCCCTTTGAATTTTACTTTTATCCAAAAGGAATATTCTTTATATGAATCATCTTACTAAACGAAAAAACGGAATGTTTTTGTCGTACGTATGCGGCGACAATGACTTCTCTGCCGCTGTGACCATTATTTCAGTTTCAGCTTCCTCTACAATCCATACTTTTTTTTAAAGAATAATAAATAACATGTTTTACTTTTCTTTTATTTTGGTATTGAAAATAGTTTTCATAATGTTTTTATATCAATGTGTTGTATTGATGTCTTATGATTGAAAAGTGGAAATGTTATGTTTCCTTTATGCATGTTTTATGTGATACGATTATGTTATGGTTCTTGGGCATTATTATGAAGATGGGTGGTTCCGTGAAAAAATAAGGGCGGGTGAGCCCGATATATCTCTCCAATGCATTGGGTAACACGAAGGAGTGAAACGTTAAGGTTTCTCTGAATAGATTTAGGGAATATACTGTGGTGGGTATTCCAAACGTAACCAAGAGGGTTAATCCCAACGTAAGAATATTATGAATTCCCCAAGTTACCTTTTATGTCTTATGATTTCTATGATTTATTTAGGATTTGATATGCCTATGTTTTATGGGTAAAGTATGATTTCATTCTTATGTATATATGAACTCAAGTTTCCTTTCCATATTTTTATAACCCTTACTGAGCTTTTTATGCTCATCCCAAGTTTTTTTTAAATTTTTTTCACAGGTCAAGGGAATGTTACATGATATGATGATAGTATCAAGGAATTGTCAAGAAGGAATCCATGATTTATTTTTAAATATGTTTCCATTGATGGGAAAAAAATGAATACTGTCTTTTATGAAACCACTTTGTTTAAATGTGGAATGTAATTCAAGTTTTATGATCTAATTCTCTAATACTCTAAACCTGAAAAGATATTCAATGTGTAATCTTGTAATAACTCAAGATTAAGTAAGGTTTAAGGTTGGGGCCTTATAGTTGGTATCAGAGGTCGGTTTAGATAACGTTATAGGTTAGGGTATTCTCTAGGCATAAGTGACATTACCATAATGGTTAGGATTTCAGAAAGAGTCCTAGTTTTAGATAAGGTGAACGAGTAAGTATATCTTAGTGTTTATCTTCCTCTTTAGTACATGATGGTTTTGTTGATATACTCACACTGAAATTTCTGTTTTTAATGAATGGATTGATCTAGCAGGCACCAAAGTGACAATAGGTTTCAAGGAAACTGTGGTGGTTCTCTGATTAAGAGACCTGATGAAATTGGGGATTAAATGAGGAAACTCATGGTTGTTCTAAACCAACTATAAAGGATTCATGATCAACCACTTGTACCTTGGTATGTTCTGTAATGAATCATGTACGAGATGACCAATCAATGTGGAAGTTCAGGTAATAATTATAAAGGTAACCATTAGGGTTTATATGATCCTTACTTTTGAGGTAATTATGGGTTATTATATATTATGATGGAAAATGAAAGGAATGAAATAAACTTGATGTTAAAATATGTTATGGTTATTTTTGATGATTTTATCTCTTTTTGGGGAATGATTTGAGAATTATATAATTTTGGAAAAAGGAAAACACGCAGACCGTGTGACAACCCGTCGTGCCAGACAAAGCTGTGGGAATCGAACCCACAACCAAAGTGCAACTGGTATTTATCGCCTACCACTGGACTACGTGAAGTCCCTGGATAGTATGAATTATTATTTTTAGTTAGGTGACATTATGAATTAAGAGTAAGTTGATTTTGGGTTATATATGGGAATTTATTAACCTATCATGGAGGATATGTTATTAGGTTAATTACTTTTCAATACGAGACATTAAGAGCAACTAATGTTGTTTGGAGATAAATGTTACGATTTAACTTGGAAGACTATGTGACTAAATCCTTAAAATATTTGGGTTTCAATCTTAGTTTGGTTTAATTTGAATAATTTTATGGACAAATTGTTTATCAAATGGTCCTCGTTGAACTCTGGGTTTTGTTGGACAAATTTTGGAGATTAAGAATATATTTTCTTTGTATAAAGGGTTATACTTTTCTAGATTATCTAATCTTGTACTAACCATTTTGGTTTTGGTTTTGGTTAAGGTCTAAAGATATGAGAAGTATATAGTTATCGTTTTTATATTAGTTGATTCTCTAGAAGTTTATTATAGTACTCTTAATGTGAACAAGTCTTCCTAAATACTCATCTTTTGGGGAAAGTATGAGTCTGGGTAAGAAATCTAGTAAAAGTTGAAAGTCAACATGACAAGTAAGTATGTTTCCTTACGATCAAAAATAAATTCCTCAATGAAGAGTAACTTAAAACAAAAGTGTTTTATGTTAACTTTTCCTACTGGGAAATTGAATACCGTTTAACCCATCACAAGTTTGTGATTTTCTTATGGTTAACTTTCTCCTAGAAATGTTTACTATCACTCTCTATAAGAACATGACCCTTTGTTTTTTTCCTCCATGTCCATATTTTCATACTTGGAATCCTAGTATGGGTTAACTCTGGTGACCTTTGTACTTATCTTTCTTTATTTTAAAGTGATTGTTTTACTGACTCTTGTTCCGATGTGGGATTTTCAATGAAGTTTCCAAGCCCATTTTTAAAATTGCGAGGATGCAATTCCTAAAAAGTCGGGAATGATGTAACACCCTAGGTAAATAAAGAGTATGAAATTTTCACATTTATCCATATTTGTGAATAAAATATTAATATAACTTTAAAGGGGACGCTATGCTCGATGGCGTACCCAACACGCAACAACAACTTTTTTGGGAATCTTACGTTGCACTCTATTAATAAAAAAATATTATTTTAAATGGTAGTTAACGCCTAGCTTTTGTGATGGCGGGAATGAATAGAACTAACTACAATATGATTATATATGTTTTTCAAATATTTTTACTTTTTACAATAAATGTTAGAGGATTAAAAATCCGAATGAATCCAATTTTAAGCGTAAGCATTCTAATATTCTTTAAAAGGTCGATTAACCGCCTTTTGATGGAGAACCTATTTTAAATCAACATTTTGATAATTTTAGGTGTTATATTTGAAAAAATAAAATTATTCTTTAGAATCAGGACATCAAAATTTACTTTGTGTAAATATTTGGTATTTTTCTGATAAAGTACATTTTTTAATGAATAGTGAAAAATGTAGTATTTTAATTCAAAACCTATTTTTAATCTAATTTATTTATATGATTAGATTATCTTTTAAATTGGTTTTAAAGTGAAATTAGAATATATTTTTACCATTAAATCCAATGGTGGTCATTGGAATTAATTTCACTTTGAAATTGGACTTAAACTAGTGGCAATCTTTTAATAGATATTGTTTCTTAAAAACACGCTATTTGTTTTGACAGCCGGAATTAATTATTATATTAATTAATGAAACTTATATGTTTTGAATTTTGTAAAATAGAAATAATTTTTGACTTCGGAATATCAAATATTTCCTAGGGTGAATTTTTGGTAATTTTCGGAAAAACATCAATTTTTTATAAATAGTGGAACCACTAAGTGGTACTTATAAAAACTGATTTTCCGTTTAAATGAAATTTTGCCACCTTTGTGTTTTGAATTTCAAAAATATGACATAAATGTTTTTCATTAAGAGGTAAAATGTGTTTCGACGCGATTAGAGGTAATTAGTGTAGTTTAAGGTAAAAATAATGTTTTAATATTATGAAATGACCAAGACACATTTACTACCCTCATTGGATGAGTCATGGCCGACCAAGAAAATCCATGGGTCAACTTGGGGACCCCATGGAGCCACTTTGGTTGGAAAATGACATAAATACCTTTTTATTTAATGTAAAAATTAAAATGACACAAACATGAGTTGTTTTACTACAACAATTTTTAAATGGGGTTATACAAGTCAGATTTTTGACTATAAATAGTCATTGTAAAGCTAAAAATATTTCCTACATCATAGTATTTTTTTTATAATTTTTATAAATTATATAAATTAAATTATTTATGACATCATGATGATGCAACGATGACCTCATTATTTAACGATTTAAATAAAATTGAACGATAATGTAAAATATAAGACCTACACATGTCCAAAACCTATTGAATGGGTGGATTTCGAACCCTTATCACCTTATCCTAGAAAAACATCAATGTGGCACCATTAAAATCCGAAACACATTCTATAATAAATTATCATTTCTTTACTTTCCAAGAGTGCCCCTCCTCTCCTCTTATAAAAGGCCCCCACCTCTACCTTTTTACCCACACTTCCAAAGCCTTTGGATCGGCCAAACCCTGACCATTTTGTCTCTACACATCTCTATATAACTCTTAGAAGCCTCACGTTTTTCAGAATTCTTCCCAAGGAAGCCTTTGAGCTCAAGCCAAAGGGAGTTACCTGATTTTAAGGTAATGTCTTCACTTGAGTCCTTTTGTTTTATTTTGCTTCTCCACCCCCATAAACTCTTTTATTCATTTCTTTTGGAACAACAACAGTATCTTCAATATACTAGTATGTTGTTATATTAAGGATTTGAGCTACACTTACACACACCTTCGTCTAATGGTTAAAGAATATACTGTTTCTATGGATGGCGAATTACTGCCTCACGAAACGATGATTGTTCAGTCTTCTCTTAACACCTTTCATGGTGGCCATTATGATGTCACTAAATTTATATATGATATATAATATTTTTATGTTTTCCTTAACCTTCTGTATTTTTCATTTATGGATTACCTTTATGGCTTCCATTATGGGTATACACGATATCTTCATTTTAGGAAGTGCGGACTACCGCCCCCTCAAAGTGATTTGATTTTTTAATAACATATGTGGTACGTATAAAGGATATATTTAATGATATTATATATGATACCATACTGTAATTAAAATACTATTATGTATCATTATGTTTTAATTCCATTAAATATGAAATTGAAATGGAAGTAGCATTCATGCGTACGTACGGCTTACCGTCTCCATGAACAGTGCATTTCATTTCATAACTCTAAATGTTATGTAATATTATAAATGCATGAATATACTGGATATATATGATATATATGATATCTACATCATGAATACAATTCTGTATATAATGGATATTTTACCACCTGAACAACTTGTAATTATAAAGAGTTTATTTTTTTGACTCAAGTACCAATGATCGTTAAAACGACCATTATTAACATAAATAATAACATAGTGTTCATGACATTGTAATAAGTGATATAAAATGAATAATTAACTTGAAAAAGTTTCTTAAGTAAGTAGAAATTAACTCAAGTTTATTATTCAGGAGATTAAAGAATGATCAAGTCAGGTCGGACCTGAGGTAAGGGATCCTACTCCTCTCTTTCTTTTTAAGTACACTCTTTTAGGTCATTCTTTTAAGCTCATCTTTCTTATGATTGGAATGTTATTTTATATTAATCCTACTTTAATTATTATGTTTATATGATGAGAGACCCTATTTTCTCTCATCAATCAATTTTGGAAGTTTTGAGTGGCACCATTAGGCTGCCGAATTTTCGTAAGAGATCTAACCTCTCTCTTTCTTTTTAAGTACTCTCCTTTATGTTACTTATTTTAAGCTCCACTTTGTTATGACGGGGGATGTTCTTTTATATTAATCTTGCTGTACATTTTATTTTAATATGATGAGAGACCCTATTTGATCTCATCAATTCATTTTTGGAAGTTTTATGTGGCGCCGTTAGGCTGCCGAGTTTTCGTAAGGGATTTTTCATCTCACTTTTATTCTCGTGGGATTTATGCTACATTTGCCACAATTTCCTTTGAGTGGTGTATTTACTGCTCATTATTTTACTCATTGTGTAATATACTTTCATTTATGAGTATTTACATCAATGTTGTATTTTCTTTCTTTCACGGGGTGTATGTTTCAAAAGTTACCCAAGTCGGTTAGAGAACCTTTCACCCTCCTCTTTTTAAAAGATTTCTTTTGTTAAGTATTTTAATTCACATACTATTATGTTGGGATATGTTCTTCTATATCCTTATTGATGTAAATTTTATATCCAAGTGATGAGATACCGTTTTTATCTTTCATCAACTCTTTTTCTGAATTTTGAAGTGACGCCGTTAGGCTGTCGAATTTTTGCAAGGGAACTTCTTAACCTAATTTTGATTCATTGGGATAAACTTGTACTCCTTGAATATGTCATACTATAAATATGTGTGAATGTCCTCTGATTGTGTTACACTTAATATCCACTTATATTTGGTGTATTAGTTTGTCACACATAATTATGTAATTGATTTATCCTTAATACAAGGATATCGTCTTTGTATAGGACTTCGTCTCAATCTCCATTCATTGAGGCATATTTTGTTTTATACACAACCTTCTTTTATAGGGTGTATAAAAACCTTTGACTTTTACGTTTATCCAAAAGGAATCTTCTTTATATGAAGCATTTTACTAAACAAAAAAAGGTAATGTTTTTTTCGTACGTATGCGGCAACAATGACTTCTCCGCCGCCATGACCATTATTTGAGTTTCGGCTTCCTCTACAAGCCATACATTTTTAAAGAAAAATAAATACAATGTTTTACTTTTCTTTTATTTTGGTATTTAAAATGGTTTTCATAATTTTTTTATATCAATGTGTTGTATTGATATTTTGTGATTGAAATGTGGAAACATTAGGTTTACTTTAATCATTTTTTATGTAATACGATTATGTTATGGTTCTTGGGCATTATTATGAAGACGAGTGGTTCCGTGAAAAACTAAGGGCAGGTGAGCCTGATGTAGCTCTCCAATGCATTGGGTAACGTGAAGGAGTGAAACGTTAAGGTTTATCCGAAGAGATTTAGGGAATATACTATGGTGGGTATTCCAAACGTAACCAAGAGGGTTACTCCCTACGTAAGAATGTTATGAATGCCTCAAGTTACCTTTTATGTCTTATGATTTCTATGATTTATTCAGGATTTGATATGCCTATGTTTGATGGGTAATGTATGATTTCATTCTTATATATATATGAACTCATGTTTCCTTTCCATATTTTTATAACCCTTACTGAGCTTTTTATTCTCATCCCAAGTTTTTTTGAAATGTTTTTCACAGGTCAAGAGAAAGGTACATGATATGATGATAGTGTCAAGGAAGTGTCAAGAAAGAATCCATGCTTTATTTTTAAATATGTTTCTGTTGATGGGAAAAAATGAATACTATCTTTTATGTAACCACTTTGTTTAAATGTGGAATGTAATGAAAGTTTTATGATCTAATTCTCTAAAACTCTATACCTGAAAAGATCCTCAACGTGTAATCATGTAATAACTCAAGATTAAGTAAGGTTTAAGGCTGGGGCCTTATATCTAATTATTATTTTTAGAGGTATAATACGACTTTCATTAGGATCAAACTTAAATATAGCACATAAAAACCCTAAACATGATATCAGGTCTAGATTTAGTGAAATATATAGATCAACCTATAATTCCTCTATCAACATTAATATTAATAGATTTAGCAGATAAATCAACATCTAATTTTGAACTAGTACCCATAAAATATTTCATATATTTAGAGGAATTTAGACAAAATAATTCATCTAAATATTTATCATACTTATATTTATTAAGAAAAAAAATCCATTTTTTAATTTTCTAAATTATAAATAAAAGAGAGAAAATTAATTATATCATTAAACGCATTTCAAACCCAGAAGACAAAAATAAAGAAAAATCATTACAAATAAATTAACCAGATGAACCAAAAACAATATCATCAACATATGTTTTCAAAATTAATATATCATTAGAAATTATTCTATAAAAATATTTGGATCATGATTACATTTCATGAAACCATTACTTAATAAAAAATAAGAAAGCCTTTTATACCATGAACAAGGAATCTTTTTGAGACCATATATAAATATTTTGATAAATTTAAAACCTGGTTAAGAAAATTTTCATTTTCAAAACTAGGGGTTGATAAACATAAACACCGTTAGTTATAATACAATTTAAGAAATAAGTTTTTACATCCATTTGATATAATCTAAAACATTGAAAAAAAACCCAACAATATTTGAATATCCATTATCGTAGAAACTTGAAAAAATTAATCTTCAAAGTCTATACTTTCTTCTTCATAGTATCCCTGAGAAATAATTCCAAATTTGTTTTTTAAAATCTATAAAAATTTATCCATCTTGTTTCTAAATATACATTTAGTTCCAATTACCTATTTATCCTTATGAAAATCTACTAATAACTAAAAAAGATTTTCGATAAATTAATTAGTCTTATATTTCATAGAAATAATCATTTTAGAGTCATTTAAAAAATCATTAATATTATTATGTACAAAATTAGAAATAAAATTTGAATTTGAACACAAATTTAAAACATAATTTCAAGTTTTAACAGAAGAATCCACAATGAAAATAAATTTATCCAAAGGATGATATTTAGGAATCTTCTATGATCATGGATTAGGGAAATAAGGATTATTCTCCCCCTCTAATGATTCATCCTTATCCATATATTTTTCATCATGAAAAATAAAATCTCAAAACTAATCATTAGTATTTTCCAAAATAGAATTTCGAACATCATCAGATTTATCAAATATTTATATTAATATATTCTTCAGCAGCAATAATATGCTTTTTATAAACTCTAAAATATTTACTATTATAATAATAACATATAAATATACCTTCATTAATTTTTGTTCTGTAATTTACCTTTCTAATCTAAGATATAAATATTACATCAAAAAACATGAAAATAACAAACCTCTAGTTTTCTACCATTAAACAATTTATTTCGGATTTTATTCAATAATAGATTACCATATTCCCTATTAAAACATATCAAGAATTATTAACAGATTTAGACCAATAATATATTGGTAAATTATATTCATTAAGCATGGTTCAAGAAATCTCTCGAACAGATATATTTTTTTGTTGCACTATGCCATTTTTATGGTTTTCTATGAGAAGAAAATTAGGAGCATAACCATTTTATTCATAAAATGTTTCAAATTAATAATTAAAAATTTCACATCCATTATCACTTATAATATAAATAATCTAAAAAAGTTTCATATTTTTAACTATATTAAAAAAAATAAATCTATTTAAGGATTCATACTTATGAGACATGAAATAAACCCATATAAATTTAATGAAATCACCAATAATAAAAAAACATATTTCTATCCACATAAACTAGCAGTTTTCATTGGTCCAAATAATTCAAGATGTAATTAGTAAAGAGGTATATAAGTAGAGATATTTTTGGTGGATTGGAAGGATTCCTTATACCGGTTACCTTTTAAACATGAATCACAAACTATATATTTACTTACCATTAACTTAGGTTAATCTTAAACATGTATGCACTTTTCTAAAAATATTTCCATTTGTAAATGATCATGTCTAAGCCTTCTATTCCAAAGGTCATAATCTATTTTAATAGAATTAAAATAGTTAAAAAAATTTAGATAGATCATATAAATTTATAGAATACATATTATCTTTTCTATTAGCATAAAATAAATCATTTTATTTTTTAAAAAATAAAAATTTCTTACTTTCAAATTGAACACACATACCATCATCATATAATTGGGATATACTAATTAATTTACTTTCCAAACCTTCAACAAATAAAACCATATAAATTTAAAAAAAAATCATAAGTACCAAAATTACCAAAACCATTAACCTTACCTTTAGAGTTATCTCCAAAAAGGATAGATCCTCCATCACATTTGGTATAAGAGACAAAATTCGATAGGTCAACAATCATGTGTTGGGAGTAATAATTTTCCATGTACGAAGTTTTACTCTTGAGATATAAAAGTTTTTTTCCCATAATAATTAATTACATTTCATTTTTTGTACCCTTGTTTTGTTTGTTAAAACTTGGTTAGCAATTTAATTATTATTTACACATATAGATATATGATATTTATTGTAATGTACTCAAGAAAATAAAGTATTTGAAATAATATTCTTTTTATGAACAAGATATCAAGGAAGTCTTAGAGAACATTTATTAGTAAAATAACCTTTCATACAACATTTGATGCATGTAAGAGAAGAAACATTTCTAGGAGAAGTTTTAACAAATTTAGTTTGTATAATTTACTAATATGATAATTTTAACCGAAATTAGTTTTAGCTATTTTTAGTTTCATCATAGATACCATTTTATCATATTTTTCCTTTCTTTCAACAAATCTATATAACATCTCTCTTATCCTTACAAATTCCTTTTTTATGACTATCTTTTTATTTTTGAGGAGATTCATTATCATAATAGATATAACCTTTAGTACAAGATGAAAAAAATATTTTTTTATTCTTTGAGAGAATAATTTTCCTTATTGATTTTATTACTTTATTTTATAAGACTTTTATTTTATTATTTTAATTCTTTATACAATTAAGTAACCCAGAAAACATCTTTTTATAGGCTTTCATTTTCTTTATATAACGCATCAAAACTATAACCATGACTGTCATAGTAAAAACTAGATTAATAATTATTACTCACCTTATTTATATTTATCATCATTAATCAAATGTTTTCTATCTCCAATTCACTTTCAGATTTATCACTTGAGTATGATACATTGGTGAAAATCCATCTATCATGATATGGACGTTTCCATTATTTCTTGTATTTTTAATCTTTACCTTCTTTCTTCTATAAAATTCCTAATATTTCTCACTATAATATTGAATCCTGTAAAAAAACATCAATGGATTCATCATTGGATATTTTTAAATCTTCATGTCAACTTCACCAAATTTTAAATTTAGCTTCAATCATCATGAAGTTTCTTTCAGAGATATATTCATTTTATCTAAAATATGGTTTTAAAATTTTAATCATATGATCATCATTTATTATATATATATAATGAGACCAAGATATAAATTATGAATTTACAATAATTTATAATGTTCTTATTTTTTTGGGTTTCATTGGAGATCTGTTCTTAGGTAGTGTAAATTTGAATTGGACAACATCATCAACTTCTAATCCCAGAGATCAGAAATAATGTTGCGTCTTATTATTCACACGTGATAATTATTTATAAAATTTGTGATTTTATTTACTATAAAATAAATTAATACTATCAATCACACTTTAAGAAGAATAAAAAATAATACTCAAGGGAAAATAGAATTCTTGAATAATAAATCAATTCATTGGTAAAAACTGGATTACATTAATACCAATTAAGAAAATATATGAAAGAATGAAAACAAAAATAAGGTAATTTTAATCAATGTTGTCAATTATTTAATTTTTTAAATTGAATTATCTACATATGTGTTAAATTTAATTGATTTACATTTAATTTAATTCCAAAAATTATATAACTTGTAGAAAGAAAAAGGAATCTCAATATCATTAAAAATTCTAACAAGCTTCGTCTTCTAATTTAATAGGGTGTATTATTTTTTTATAAGGTAATTTATATAGAACATATGTTATATGTTGTATCATTGTGTGATTAAAATTATTAATGTTTTCCCACATGAAATTGGTATCATACCAAAATTATATTATTCCAAATTGACTACAAATATTTACTCTTAAATAGAGAAGTTGTATTTTGTTCTTTAAGATAATAGAGTATAACATATAAAATATATTTTTCCTAATAAATCCATAATCTATGAAAAATGATCACATAGTGATTAATTAAAAATAGGGATAGGCCATTAGGTCTGGTTTTTCAAAATATTCTCACTCGGAATCTCTTAATATTATAATAATATTTATTTTATTTTAAGGTTAGGATGATTATAATGTGAAATCATCTTTTTATTCTGTTAAATATTTAATCTAAAAATAAATTTCATAAATCAATTCATATTTTATAAATAATTAAATGTAATTAGAAACCTAATATTGAGTGTAATTATCATATATTTCAATATTATATTTTAACTAAAATCTATTAATAAATTTTTATTAATCTCTATGTTATAACTTTCTATTTAAATATTATATTCTAAAAAAACTAACCAAATAATATTCAAAAAATTAGATAAATATATAATTTTTTAAAGAAATAAAACTATTAAAATAATTGAAAATAAATGCATGAATAAACTTCTATTTTTTGTTATCATAAATATCATGAATCCTTTAGAAATCTGTAATTATAGTTACAAATTATTTCGATCACGCTTTTGTAGCCTATGAAATAATCAGTTCACACATACATATGTCCATTTCAACTCAAATCAAGGGTATAAAACATGAAAATCATTGCAATGTGAAATGGAACACAAAAATGGAGGTATGAATTTGATTAAATATTTGTCGAACCATGTGTATTCTATGGTTTTCGAATATTATAATAATTAGAGGTAATGTTTCAAAATAGGAGAAAATGATCTTAGTGTGGAGAACCTTCAAATGTGAAAGGATTTCATCGAGTACTCAGTAGCCTATTACATGGGCACCCATTTTCTTAGGCAAAGATGAGTTTGGTCCAGTTGGTCCAACTACAGTTAGTATCCTTTTGTTGGGTACCTAGTGGTTTAATGATCTCCGAGTGGAAGAGGATAAGCTAACCAGTTACCTCTTATATAGTTGTTTTTTAATTTAAATAAAATAAATTAATGTTTAATCATTTATAAATTCCCAAACCCCTCCTTCTTCCTAGTATACATAGATCAATCCCATTTTCTTCTCTTTTTCTCTTCTATCAAGTGGAGAATCATCATTGTGTGTGATTTGATTCATATATTTTCTGTCTCAATAGATCTATGAATGTGATTCTAGGGTATCTTCCTCCTATATTATTTGGTTATCTGCTTACACCTCCAATCACTCTTGTAAATATATTAAAAGAGTTATATGTATATATATATATATTTATTATTATTCTGGTCAAATCTTAAATAAACATTCAATGATTAGAAATATAAGAGTTCAAGGTATTTTGTCCCAAAATTATTCACTTTTTTATATTAGTTTTATGTGTCACACGTTATGTGGTCATACGAGATCATGTGTGTATAACACAGAATTGAGCCAAATCAGGATCCCTTACTTGTGGAGGGATGATGTGGATAATATATTTCATTATAGGTATTACAAAACATAGGATTTGATCTAATGGTCACTAATGGACATATTTCCTTTGTTAAGTGAGGGTTCACTAAGAAAAGTGAAGACACATTGGGTTTCCATGATTATATTGTGGATTATTGAAAAGAAAATTTATATCATTTAGAGATCCATGATAATGATAATCATAAGAATTATTTAGTCAAGGGATGAATTGGAAATGATATATATTCTTTGGATGATAGTTGGATAATACTACACGATCCTCATAAAATTGGTTGTCGTATGAGTACCCTAACTTTAATGAAGGAGTGATGTGTTTTTTATCTATATGTTTTATATCATGGAGGTAAATCATTCACCTTTTCAATTGATTTCATGACCCATCATTCTCTATTACCTTGTTAGATTTTTATAATATCTCCATAACATTTATGGTGTATTAGTGGTAGATCACTAATTCATGTTATGATTTTGGTGGTGTTTCTCTAACTATAAGTATTGTGTATCGATGATAAATCATTCACCTTTTGGATGGTGTACTAGTGATAAATAGTTCACCCCAACTATTATATTGGTAATTCATCTTTCAAAGGAATTATGATTCGTGATATATCATTTGACTAAATTAGCGTGGGTGATATATCATTCAGCACGGGTGATAAATCATTAATTTATGTTTTAATTGGGTATATATCATTTAATTAAGATAGTACTGTTGATATATCATTCATCATTGGTAACACATCATTCTTATGAGTTTGTATCAAAGATATATATACCAACCCGAGATTTTTAAATAGTACCATCATGTTTGATAGTGCATATGACAAGAAACACTAAGTTTATAAGAGAATATAACACGCCAAGAAATAATGATATATTTATTTTTAAATAAATTCAACCTCCTTGGTAGTTTTTTAATGCACCCAACACTAAGCTTAAACAAAACATGATTCTATATTAAAATATTATTATATAAACCTGAAAATTATAATTAGTTATTAATATAGAATGTATGAATAAAAATAAATAAATTATGAGAATTATATGGTTGACACTTTTATAAAATAAATTTAATGGTTATCTATTTAATAGAAATAAAAAAACAACCACTTGAAAGAAAAATAAATGTCATCAGAAAAACTATATTTTTCTAAAAGGCGGTTTAGTCTTTATATCTAAACATAATTTAAAATTAATTCTTAAGTCCTTTAAAAAAATATTTTTTAAAATAAACATTTTTGTAAATACAGTACAATATTATCTTTGTGTGATGTTTGTATAATGTATTTAAAAGATTAATTTTTTAATGAATAGTCGGAAATACAGATTTGTATTTAAAACAACCAATTTATTTAAATTATTTAAAAAGTTAAAAAAATATTTCAAATTGTATTTAAATTTTTATATAAATTTCATTACAATTTAACTAATTTATATCATTATAATATATATAATATTGAGTTATTAATAAAAACGTTTTAAACTTTTTAATGTTTTTCTTTAGGAAAATTGTTTTTTATGCATCTGTCAGTTTAATTTTAAATTGAATTATAACACTTTAGTGAATTGAATCTGTAACATTATATTACATATTTATAATTATATTAATATATAATATATAATTATTTCAAATTAAATTTTTACCATAATGAACAGTGAAACTATTAAAAATCAATCATGGTGAAAATGGGCTTATTAGCAGTTAAACTAAAAATATAATGGATGAAAATAACCAAAATATTTTCCAAAAACCATTTTATGGAAATATTTTTACCTAATCACTTATTAGTGTTTATAATGATCCATTTTGGATCCTTTTATAAGGTGAAAAACATGGGTACAATTTATTCTTTTCAGAAATTTCATTTGTGTCATCTCCGCTAGTTATAAAAGTTTACCACCTATCCTGTCCACTTAACACATAAAAAACCATTTTAAAGAAAACAAATACCCAAAAAACTTAATTAATCCTCTCCCAACATCCTAAATTCCTTAGTTTGATCAAAATCCAACCTAGGAAGGCTTTTTGGGCGACCATGAAGAAGTTGTCTAATGAAGAGGTAACCTTCTTAAATGAGTAATTTTTTCCATCCTCTACCTCCTTAAAATATTATTAAGACATTATTATATAATAATCTTAATAACTTCCTTATAATTTTATTTTATTTTTTTATGTTCATGACCTATACCCATCTCCTCTTCTATAAAATGGGAAACAAAATTATTGATTGTGTGTATGGCAGACTACTGCCTCGCAAACTGATATAATTCATTTTCCATCATCGTCTCTAATGGTTTTATATAATGATGGATTATACATATGTATAATACATATAATATATTACTTAACTTATATAATTAAAATATCATATCTATATCCTTACCTTACAACCCATTGGAAAATAATAATATCACTTGTGTGTACATAGGAATATCACTTCGCTAACTGATGTGATGTGTTTTTCCCGTTTCCATTTACATGGATCATAATATAATATATTAAATGAATATATATGTTATTTTAAACATAATTATACATATTAAATTATTATATCACGTATAACTTATTAAATTCAATTTTTTCGAGGATACAATGACGTTGCTCATTTGTACAGATGACTACCACCTCATGAAGTGATGTTACTCTTTTTTAACTAACACATTATATGTAAGGTAATAATGATAAATTTCATTAATATTTTAGATATATAAAAAATAATAATGACTCTATAAAATGTGATATATTATTTACCTTCATCTCATTTCATCGATCGATAAAAATGGAAACAATATTCATGTGTAAATATGACATACCATCTCTATTAACATTTTAAAAAATTTCAATATATAAATTTCATAGATTATATCAAATAAATATATAATGAATATATATTATATTAATAACATTTTTAAAATTATTTATATTATTTAACAATTATCAAAGTAAAATTACCAAAAATTAGCGAACATAAACATACATGAAAAACGAACAGTTATCACAAAAGACGGTGATTTTAATGAATTATTTCTTATAAATGGGTGATAAAAGAATATAAATAAATAAAATGTGGTATGATATATAATAAAGGTTATTTTAAATATTAATAATAAACCATTATTTATAAAATTGTATGTTTGGAAACATATGATGGAATTCGAACCGGAGGTAAGGATTTCTCATCTCACTTTTACTTCTATGAGATTTATTCCATATTCACCACTTATATATTTTTTGTGGTGTATATACTACACCTTTGTTATTTTATATAATTAAACTAACTATATTCGTGGATTTTAATGATTCATTTAATTTTTATTATTTTATTGGGCCTATGATACATAATTTACCAATGTTGTAAGGGTTTATTTCATGATCTCATCGTTATTCAATATTGTTATTATTTAAGTATCTATTAGGGGAATAATTTGATATTTCTATCATAAATATAATATTTTTAGTTATAATATGGTTAATCAGGAACATTATAATTAATAATACCATTTCCCTCTATCCGGTACAGAATATTATTAAGATAATATTGTTTTATGGAAATATTACCACATTTCTCCCTTTGGATGAAAACAATTTCCCTTAAAAAACAATTTTTCCTAAAAAATTTTTCAAAAATGTTCCCCAAATTTTCAAAATGATTTATTGAAGTAATTCTTATCCATGTATGTCGTTTTAAAAAATATTTTGAAATAAGGTTTCATGTATTTATATAAACAAGGATTGTTTGGATTTTACCAAAAATGTGAAAGAAATATTTGTTTTAACATATATGGAATGAGTAACTTCGCACCATCATGAAAAAAAATGTTCTAAAGTTTACATTATATGTTTCCAAGGTTATTTTAAAATAAAATCATTTTTATTTTCTTCTGTGAACTTTTAGTTTTAAAAATATTTTCAACGTGTAAATGTAATTTTCCTCAAAAATGTTTTAATAACATTTTTAGGGTATTTCTATTCATAAAAAAATAAAAACCTGTATTTAACATATTCTCCATTGATAATATGTTGTAATGATACAATAATTATTATTTCTTTGGATGGTTCTGATCTTATTGTAAAATAATTTTCTATTTTGATACAATTATCCATATTAATATGAATGGTGTATGATTATATTTATTGATTGAGGTAATTATTAACATTTTGTATGCTATTTTTTCAATAAGAATGTATTTTTAGTGTGTTTCACCCCTTTCATATGAGTAATTGTTTGGACGTAGTAAGGGAATGATGACTCCTTCTATTGCCTCTCGATTCATAGGTAGGTCTCGTGAGAAAAACTTGCATAGGTATTTTTCAAAGGCCTTACCAATTATTGTAATATTTCTCAGAATGGGGCATTGAAGGTATGGTTATAATGTCTAAAATTATGTATTTCATTACTATGGGATTATTCATTGATATTCCATATTATTATTTGATTAGTTCTAATATCCCTGGTTAAGATTCAGGGCCATGTGATTTTTTGTATGACATTATTTGATCCTCATCCATTCCTTCCATATTATACTTAATGTTCAAGTTATTTATTAAATGGAATGTTGTTTTTAGTAATTTACCTTTCAATATTGATTATTCTTTATTAATTATAACTTCCATTATACACATATCATTATTGAGAAATTGATCTTACCCCTTTCTTATGTTTTCCCTAGGATTTGAAGATGTGTATTATGATTGATATGATGGGTTATGCTAGAAGAAATAATGATCCACTCCAAGAAAATACAATCTTTTACTTTATGATTTCTTTTGTAATGTGATTTTCAAATATGTATCTATTTTACTAATACTAATAAATATTCTTTCCTTTGGGGTGAGATTACTTTTATCTAGATCCAAGGTAATAATTATACCACTAACTATAGGCTTCTAAGGTCAGGTTCATTACAAAATATCATTCAAATGAATTATTATTGGTGATATATAACTCAAAAAAGTGATACATCAACCAATTGAGTTTTTATTGGTGATATATAATTCATCTAATCTAGTATTCATTATATATCTTTCACCTTAGGGGATTAATAATTTATATGAGTTTATATTGGTGATACCTTTCTTAAATTGGATTCTAGTATGCATGGTGACAGATCATTCACCCTCCCGTTTTAATCAAAAAGTGGGAGAATGATCCCATTATGATAATGGATGAAGTGGGTATGCTCATCTTTTTTTGTTTATCTTGATCCTTGTGATATGATGGTTGTTTATTATGACTATATTGTTACTATATCATATTTTATATGAAACTATATATCTCTTGAGTTATTTTGGTACATTTTCGGGGGTTACTTTCTATTTATATTACTCACTCCCTAGGTGTGAATTTTATGAAGAATTCATATTTCCGGATTAGGGATTCAAGATATGGAAACATCCCTTTAGATTATAGATGAAATTTTAGACATGGCTAAATCAGGAACTTGGACTATGTTGGGTCTCAAAACTATTTTTTTTCAGTTATGTATATTATTTTTTATATTCTATATTTTTTTATATGATCATCCCACTGAGTGATCATGCAATTTATTTATTACATGAAAGACAATACAGTGCATCATATTTTGTTAAAGAATGTTTTAGTCATTTATCAATTCTGTTTTATGATTATAATATATATATTATTATATTTATTATGGATAGTGTTTAATATTAATTTTCCCTAATATTTTTGGTCATTTGATAAAGGGTATACTCTAAAAAATGTATTGATGGATCCTCTCTACTAGTTGGTTGTATTTGGAATATGGTGAGTCTTTCCTAAGATCATATAATTACTTAATCAAGTGCTAGTCTACTTGACTATTCAGGGAATGTTATATTATATAAAATTTGTGTTATACATACTCATGTTTAGATAAAAATATAAAATATTATTCCAATATTGATATTGTAAATTCAACTCAAATATTATAAGGTGTTTTGATAACTCTTAAAAAACATTATTTATCTATTATATAGAAATTTTAATTTTGTATTCTATAGTTATACGGTCTAGGGAATTCATAACTATTCATTATTTTCCTTGAAAAAACCCATAAAATATTAAACATAGTTCAAAAACTATATTTAAATTGTATATAGCTTCTTAAAATAATGTTTCCAAAAAATTTACCATTAAACCAGAATTTAACTCATCTATAGGACTTAAATATTAATATTAGTGAATTAGTTTTATAAAAATTTATATATTAAAAAATATCTAACTCATGTATGTGATGTGTAATGACCCCAAAAATCATACCTAGATATTACATCTTAGTAGTTGAATATTCATTACATAAAATAATGATCAATGCCATAATATTATAGGTTTAGTGTCTATGGAAACCTTGATAAATAAACAAATATATCATAATTTAACTAAATCATCTCCTACTAAGTTCTTCATAACTGGCACCCTTATTAGATATATAATCCATAATAAATTTCTTAATAACCTGGGGAAACAAAACATAATAAATTGTATGATATAAGGCATGATAATGGTAATCATTGTAGATATCAACATAACTTGAGCCTAAGGGTATGTGAATATGTGAATATTAATTGAAAACCATATGTTGAAAGTCATAGATCATAAACATGAGTCATGAAATAAATATAAGCAGTTCATAATACATGAATCATAAAATAATCAAAGAAAATAATCCATCATAGAGGGGCATAAAAAATTGATTTGTGGCATACACATAATAATAAAAAAACAAATGTCAATGATACCAACCAAAACATCCATAACATGTTATATTTATGCTAACCACCCGTATACATTAATATGGCTTGGGAAACCCTCCCATGTAGCCTTTTTTGGGATTTGGATAACCTCCAATATACCCTGTTTTGGGCTTGGTATAACCTCTTGTCTACCCTCTTTTAGGCTTGGAATAACCTCACTTGTACCCTCTTTTTATCTTTGGATAACCATTCATGTAACCATTGAGATCATATAACATTAATAAATACCCAATTCATTATAAGGCTATATAATTCTTATCCCACCGATCACATAATGGAAATCAAAGAGATTTCCAGAACAAGATCATAAAATATTCATCATATCAAAACCCATGAAAATTTATGGGTTTGATAAACATTTCAACATAGAATAACAAATATAATATAAATTATTTTCATAAACACTTCTTCATTTGATCATAGAATAACTAGTGTAAAAGTAAAAATTTTCACAAAAAACTTTTCATTATAAATATAAAACATCCATATAAAAAATAATGACAACATCATTGAATTATTTCCACTTTGAAGATAACGTATCATCAAAGGATGTCATCTTAGATAAAAACTTATTTTCAATGATCACTTAAAATATTTCCTAAGGAAATTTATTTTTTTAACTTTGAAATCACTTATTTAAAATATAAAAATATCCCAAATATTAAATAAAACATTTTATTTGAAAATAAACTTCAAAAATTTTATTTTCATCTTTAAATCATTTATCAATCATGATAGTAGAAAATACATTTCAGTTCATATATGTTAGTTTGAAGATTCCATTCACATTTTCAGTGAAAAGTTAGAAGTGCCTTGTTCGGAAAATAAAAATAGGATTCCTTGTAATTTTCATTCAAAAATTAAAAAATTTCCATAAAAAATAAAAAAAATTATAGGATAATTGTAAAATATTTTTAAAAATATTTATATAAATCATGGACACAGAAGAAAAAGGATTTTAAATCGAAGAGAAAAGTAATGTCGATATTATTAAAAACATTATTTTTGTATATTTAATCAAAAAGGAGAGGGAAATTTAAAACAAATGTATTATTTATAAATAAACATTATATTAAAATATTCATGAGTTTCTTTAGAGATATATCATAAGATTTCATCTTTGGAGGAATAATTATAAACAATCTCGATAAACAATGTGATTATAACAAAAAAACATTACCAATTTGGTAATGTTTGAATCATAATCCCCATGAAAGAAAGAAACATATATGGATATTTATATCCAATTATTTTAATGTTAGTAATCATGGGAAGTATATATACTACAAAAAATAAAACAAATTAGTGAATAAGGGATGTGTCTCATTGAAATAAAAGTAAGATGAAAATCCCTTACCTCAAGTCATGAATTTCTTCGTACACATTTTGAAATCCTATATAATAAAAATAGGATTATTATATATCTATTATATAATCATTTTAGTATATATCATACCATATATGGTTTATATAAGATCTTTTATTACGTATTTATAAACAATTTTCTTTATTAAAATTCTGTTTTGGGTAATAACAGCTTTTTTATTCATGTATGTTTTGGTTTGGTAATTTTTGTCCTTTTAAATTGATTATAGTTAAATAATATCAGGAGTGTTTACCAAAAAATAAATATCACATATATTAATTGTATATGAATTTATATTAATCCATCAAAGTTAGATATATAAAATGAATTACACTGTTCATAGAGATGGTACGTTGTACGTACACATGAACACTCTTTCCATTTTCTCAATGAACAGAACCCTTGAAAGGTAAATATTAATTATAATTTAAATAATAAATTTTATATCACATATATTCATTAAATATATCCTCATTATCACAATGAAAAATAAAATTAAAAACATTTCACATCGTTTCGAAGAGGCGGTGGTCTAAACGTATGTAAGACATGCATTATCATTTTCTAACAGACTGGAAGGTAAGAAGAAAGATATATAATTATAATTACATTAGTATAATTATGTCATAAATATAACTTATATATGTTAAATTAATTATTATACCCATCCATGATAGGTGGTGATGCAAAACAACGACATCATTTTTGGGAGGGTAGTCCACCAAACACATAATCGATGGTTTCAATTCCCATTTTATGGAAGATAAGATAAATATAGGTTATCAAAAAAATATATTAAAATCTAATAATATGTTATATAATTTTTTTATTATATTATAATTATTAAAACATGAAGTATGTTCTTAAGATAAATAAGAAAATTAACTAGCTTAGTGAAGACAATTACCTACAATTACAACAACCTCTTTTGGATATCTTGTTAAAGACCCTAGGTTGGGTATTTTGGAAGAAAATTTTCTCTAGAAAATGTAAAATAATGTTTGGGGTATATTTTCATAGGTTTTTTTATAAAAACAACTTATGAGGTGTGAATAAGTGAGCGGAGGAGGTTCTCTTTTATAATTGAGGAGGAGTGGCATTTTTTAAAATACCCAAAAATATTTTATAATGGGAATTCATTCTCAAGAAATGTACCTTAGAAATTTGTAAATAATTTATTCGATGGAAGATATGTTGTTCCACACCTCTTACACACACACAAAAACATTTTTTAAACATTTTATTTCCTTAGCCTGAATGTTTACTTACTTTTACCATTTTAGTTTTCACCATAGTAACTAGTATATTTTTATTTGCCTAGGTAATTTTTCTATTAACCATAAAACTAAAATGAGTATTATTAGATACTTTGGTACCAATTATTAAAAATATGAAATTAAATTTTTTATATAAAAAACATATGTGTGTGGAAAAGTAATTTTAACCAAAGTCCATGTGATGCGCAAAACTATGTATTAATCTTAACTGTATAAATTAATATTTACTATTTTTAATACTTATTATAACCCTAAAATTAAGGTAAAATTATTATATAATATTAATTATGACGATATAAAATATCGAATGAATTTTTATATATTCAATTAATATAATTTGTAGAAATTAACATAATTCTAAACCCACAGACGCGATGAACACTGGTTCTCCAATGAAGACATATTTAGAAGAATAATATGTTTTTTATATCAAAAAACAAAATGAAAATTGTTAAAATATCCTATATTTTACTAATAATAATACAATTTAAATTTTTTTACTTTTAAAGCATTTTCAAAAAAATACAACCTATTAAATTAATTCAATGGAAAGTAATTTTTAAACAAAAATATGAATTTTTCATTATTTATAAAAAATAATTAATATTTTTTGAAAATTATAAACAATTATGTATAAGATAGTTTTGAAAATATTATTTCAAAAATAAATTTTATTATTTTAAATAAAAAGTATAAAATTTATAAAAAAAAACCTCTAGTATATGTTCACTAAATAAATAAAATAATTTTTTGAGATAAATTATATTTGAAGAATATAAATATTTTACTAAAAAATTAATTACTTTTTTATCAACATGTTTTATTTATATAAAAAATTCATAATTAATTTAAAAATATGGATTTTACTATTCATATAACAAAATATAATAGTTTTTTTATAATGCTCGATTTAAAATGGCAATAATAATAGTATATCTTTGTTCATCCAAACTTGACACTGTGTATAACACAAACCAATGATGAAACTAAATTAATTGGAAAAAATATATTTAATAACATCTAAAAGTGTTACATTCTACCACCTCTAAAACTAATTTCTCCATTGAAATGTTTTCACTCTAATAGAAAGTAATCAGGGTACTTCTTCTACATCGAATTATCAGGTTCCCATGTATCTTCCTTAGGTTGGAAACTTCACCATAAAAACTTGACCTGGTGTGAGGTCAACTTTAGTAGAACATTCTCTATATGATCTAGAATCTCAAATGTTTTTTCGGTATATGAATGATCATTATCTAGTGGTATGAACTCTAATTTCAATATATGTGAATAATCAGTTATGTACTTCCTTAGGATAAATACATGAAACACATCGTGGACTTGAGAGAGGTTTGGTGGAAGTGCCACACAATAAGAAATCATCCCAACTCAATCAAGGATCTCAAAGGGGCCAATATACTTTGGGATAATATTTCATTTATTCTTTAATATCATAACCTTATTCCTTGGTAAATTCATATAAACCTATTCTGAATAACTTCAAACTCCCTGTCACACTAAAGTGATTAATTATAACAATTCTATCAACTCTAAACATCAATGATTTATTGTTAAATGGATCTGAATTCCTATATAATTTCTTTAACTAGATTAGTTCCTAATAATGTTACTCTAAAAAATCATCCCATCACAATATATTTCTAAACTTATTCCCATATATGGATTCATAATGGTCCATTTTTATTCTTGAGTGAATGATTTTGTTGTGATAAAACTCAAAAATAGGAAGATGTTGATCATAGCCCCTTTGATATCTAGAGAAAAAGGCCTCAACATATCCTCTATGGTTTGAATGTTTCTCTCAGATAGAAAATATTTATATCGATTATATTTAGTTCTAGAACTGAACTCTATGTCTTTATCCTACTATATAAATCTCCATAACATCGAGTTAAACCTCAGATCCCAATTAAATACTATAGAATATAGTACTTCATGAAACATTACCACTTCTTTAATGTATATTCATGAAAGTTAATCAAGACCAAAATCTCCTATGATTGTGATGATGTGTTCTAACTCCATAACCAAATATATTACAATACATATATAATTGTTCCATTTATATGTTTTGGGGCGTATCTTAACAACATCCATAACGATGTTTTCTCATTTCCATTTTGGTATGGGTAATGGTTCAAACACCCCATTAGACTTTTGTCTCTCAACATTAAATCTCTAACATACCATGAACCATGTTATAAAATTCGTAATATATCTCTTAATTATAGCCCACCATAAATAATATTTTAGATCTCTATATAACCTTATAATTTCAGGATGAATAGATAATGAAGAACTATGAGCTTCCTCTAATATCTCTTTCTTAAAATCTAGTATGCATGGAACATATAAAAAGTTCCAAAACCTTATCATTACATCATAATCGAGGCTATACTTAGGAATATTTTTTACCATCTTCTATAGCTTTATATGATCTTTATTTTCCTCTATAACGATCACTTGTATAGATAGTCGAACACTTTTTGAGATAGATAAAATATCAACCCTTCATTTAAAATTTCTATATCAATCCTTTTAAAATCCCTTAATATTGGATCTTTTTTGTCCACATCATAGATATTCTTGAATGATCCTTTGAACTCATAGAATAACCCACCATATTTTAATTACCATGGTGGTAAAATATTGACAAGTCATAATATATATTCATTTACAATAATATTATTTAGTGCATGTTGAACTCCTTCTATGTGAATATATACTTTAAACTTTTGTGATTAGTATATATATATATCACACCATTATTCTAAATATGATTACAATAAATTATTAATGGAAGTTTTATCCCACCTTACTCCAAATCATGATTTGGGAAATTTTTTAATGATCCTTCAATTTATATGAGGTATAAGATGTCAATACGTCATTCTGAGTGGGAAAACATCCGAATCCATTCTCGGATAAATCACTAGAGATTAAAAACACTTCTACACTACTAGGTAATGTAAGTAAAGGTGTTTTGACTAACTTTCTTTTAAATTCCTTAAATTTTTCGTCAGATTCATTCATCTAGAGGAACTTGGATCCCTTACAAGTTACTTGGTGAGTTGATTAAATAGTAGTGATAAATTCTCCAAAAACTATCGATAATATCAATCCAAGTCAATAAAACATCAGATATCATTCACCATGGTTAGTCTAGGACAATATTAAATAACTTCCATCTTTTATGGATCTATAGATATACCCTCTCTTGAGATTATATAACCCAGCCATGTATCTTTTTATATCCAAAATTCACACTTGGTAATTTTTTCATACAATTTATCCATGCTCGGGGTTTTCAGCATAATTCTCAAGTGATCTTCATGCTCTTTCTTACTCTTTGAATGTATAAGAATATTTTATATAGAAACTAAAAAACTGATCAAGTTAATCTCTAAAGCTTTTATTCATTCAATATATGTAGATAATGGGGGAATTAGTAAGACCAAATGGCTTCACTATGTACTCACAGTGTCTATACCCTGTACAAATGATTTCTTGGGTAAATATTCTATATTGAACAATATATAATGTTGTCCAAAATGAAGATAAATCTTGGAAAAGTATTAAAATCCATTCAGTTGACCAAAAAATCATCAATACGGGGTAGAGGGTGCTTGTTCTTCATTTTGATCTTGATTAGTTCTAGATAATAAATGCAGAATCATATCATTTTATCTTTTTAATTAACAAAAAGAATATGTACATCCCAAGGTGACACACGTGGCCAAATGAATCCCCTGTAATGGTTCTCCTAGAGTTTCATCATCAACTCCTATAACACAATCGGTTCCATAATATAGGGATTGTTTGAAATAGGTATAACACCATGTATGTGTTATAATGAGAACTAAAGTACACATTTTGGTGGAAGACTAGGAAAATATTCTAGAAAGACATATTGAAGTTCACAAATGACAGTAATATCATAAATTTTTATTTTTCCTTAAAAAATTAATAAAAAAACCCTTTATTAATGGGAATCAAAGATCCTACAATGAATGTGATATCCATCGAAACTTCATATTTATCATCACATTGATAGAAGATCATAGTTTAGTTTTGAATATTCTACAAGATGTACCTTCCTCATAAATTGATGTTGGATTTAGGTATGGAATGTAAATTCATTCCTAAGAAAACATACAATTCAACTAGAGGAAGAATGAAAAAAGTTATAGGAAGAAAATTCCCAGAAAATTATATCAGAGATTAATTATATACTTGATATTAATTGATAATTCAAAATCTAATCATTGTGAATATGAATTAAAATTACTTGGTACTTTCCCAGAGATCAAATAGGTTACTTCAACATTTTAGAATACCAATTACCACCTCAACTTCATCATCCTATCTTCAATCCCATATTAAAACCAAAATAGTCAATTTGACTATCAGAAATCATTGATTTGAGTAATCAATACTTTATTGGATGTCTAAATCATGATATATTATTTTCTATATATAACACCATAATTTTACCCTAGGTCATTCATGGTAATCATATATTCAAATATATAATGGTAGTTTTAAAGATTTATGTAATTTCCAAAACATATCCCTTGGGAGTGTCAAACTAGGTGTGTAGCAAGGTTTGTTTTCATGCACCAAGTAATTATCGAGTCCAGATCAATATGCCATTTTTAGAGTTATTACACCTAGGTATAACCATACCATCACCGCATCCACTTGCAGTATCCATACATGGATGTTATTCCTTATAATCCACATGTTCCATCTTCCAATAAAATTCTTGGAAATTTTCTTGTACTTTAGATTACCCATAGACTTAACCTTAGATATATCCCTAGACACATCCCTAGGGATCTCACTAAAATTTTTCCATTCTAGTTTCCATGGATTAATTAAACCTTCCTTTGATACCAAATATTGCTACCCACAAATTTCATACATATATATTACTTCATATTAGAGGATTTTTCATTTCATGACATAACAATCCATGCCAAATTCATATAGGTCTAGTGCCTTTAAAAACTTATATACATAAAAATGTAGTGCATAGGTTAACTACATCATATCTCACAAAGTTCATTATAACTATAACCCTTCTCATAAATTTCATATATTATTCCTTTATTCAAAACCATGTGAAAGGAAATATAAGAAATGATAAGCTCAAATTCTCAATAAGGTAAAACATGGGATATATCAACATTACTTCAAAAAAAGTATGAGAACATGATAATATAAATTTAAACCATACCTCTATATAATAGATCATGAGAATGAGTCATGGAATAAATCATCGAAGTTAATAAGTCATCAAAACATGGAATTAAAAATATAATCCATGAAGTCATATAATTGAAATAATACATATATTTGTTTCATACCCATAAGAATTGAAAACCTTATGTCATGGATAACCTCCAAGACATTCATAATAAGTTAGGCTTGGGGGGATCACTCATGTACTAACTTATTTCTTGATATAACCTTCCATGAACCATATTTTGGGATTGGGATAGCCTTATATGTTCCCTCTTTCAAGACTGGTATAACCTCCCACATACCCTCTTTTGGGATTTCGATAACCTCCCATGTACCCTTTTTTGGGCTTTGGATAAGATCTTGTGTACCCTTTAATCCCATAGAACATTAATAATTACACAATAGATTAGTGGGATATATAATTTCCCCCAAAAATAACATAATTAAAATCACATATATTCATAACACAAGATAATAAAACATTCATTATATTAGTACCTATTAAAATAAATGGGTTTCATAAACATTTCATAGTAGAATAACCCATGGAAAAGATATCGGTTTCTTAACCATTTCATCATTACATAAACGCATAACTCATGGAAAAGGAATTAAATTCATAAAAATACAATAATCATAAATATAAAAAATACATAGAATTGATAATTATATAATCATTTTATCATATCCCTAGTAAGTATCAAGTAACATCAATAGTTGACATCTCAGATGGAAAATGATTTTGAATGTTCACTATGAATATGTTTTTGAAAAATTTATTTTTTACTTTGAAATAAATAATTTAAAAAATAAAAAATAAAAACTATTAAAGAAAACATTTTATTTCACAAAATCCATAAAAAATTTAAATTAATCACTAAATCATGGATTTTTTAGGACTTTGAAAAATATCATCCATCTATTACACATTAAAACAAAGGATCCTTTAACATTTATGGTAAAAAGTGGAAAATGCATTGTTAGGAAAACATTAAAAAGATAAATTTTAAAAAATTATGTAAAAATGAAATAATGGGTGAATTTTGTTTTAAAAAATCATTTTTTAATTTCAAAAAATCTCTTTAAAATATTTTTAGAAAACATGGATATGGAATAAAATAGATTTTTGACCGAAGAGTGTAATAAAGATGATTTTTCATAAAAACATTATGTAGGTCTATTTAATTACTAAAGAGAGTTAAAAGAATGTAAAATGTGTATTATACATAAATAACTGTAGTAGAATTAAATTCATGAGTATCTTGAGTGATGCATTATAATATTTCATCATCAGAAGAATTATCATAAAAAATCTCGATAAACAATAAGATTGTAAAATAAAATCATTACCAATATGGTAATGATTGAATCATATTTCCCATGAATGAAATGAAAATTTATGGATATTTATACCCAATAATTTTCATGATAATAATCATAATATAAAATCATGGGTAGTGTATTCACCACATAAAAGAAACTGGTGGATAATATGGAATGCGTCCCACGGGAAAATAAAGTGAAATAAAAATACCTCACCTCAAGTCTCAAATTTCTTCATACTCACTTGAACATATTATATAATAAATATAGGTTTATTATAAATATAATAAAAATTATAATATTATATATATAATAGTATATATTATTTACTTATGACCATTTATTACATATTTATTCACAATTTCCTCATTAAAATCTTATTTTGGTTAAAATTGCTTCTTTTTACATGTATGGTTTGGTTTGGTATTGTTGATCCTTTTACTTTGGTCATGGTTCAATAATAATAATATAGTAAAAAATGATATAAATATCATATATATTATTTATTTATTTATTTATTATAATTCAAAAAATGTAGATAAATATAATAAATTACGTTATTCATGGAGATGGTGGGTCGTACATATACAAAAATGTAGTTCCCATTTTCTCAAAGGATAGAAAAAATATATAAATTAATTAATCTTTATAGAATCATTTTAATATAATATATTTCATATATATTCATTATATACACCCTTATTACCATCTGTGTGAAAATAAAATGAAAAATGTGTCGCATCGCTTCGTGGTAGCGGTAATCCACATGTACGCACAAGAGACGTTATCATTATCCAACATATTGGAAGGTAAGATGGTATATGAGATATTAAAATTAAATAATTATAATTATGATATAAATATCTTTTAAATATGTTAAATTATTCATTTTTTCAACTGTGATAGGTGTTAATAGAAAATTAAATATACCGTTTCACAAGGCAGAAGTTAATCGTACACGTGATTGATGGTTTCGTTTCCCGTTTGATGGAAGATGAGGTTGATATAAGTTATTATATAAATCTAATAACATCCCAATATATGGTAGATATTTTTTTATTTTATAGGATTTATTAATAAATGAATTAACATGGTAATAAAAGGGGTGAAACTAAAGATTTTAGAGAAGAAAATTATCTTTTTATATAGGAGCCTCCCTTGGAACTCTTATTAAGGACCCTAGGTTTTGTATTTTGGGAATACCAATATCTCTATATAATGGATAAGGATATTTAAAAGAAATTTTTTTCATGTATTATATGATCCAAATGGATTATGGGAAGTGATGAAATGAGGTAGGATGTGTCCTTTTAAAATTGAGGAGTAATGGAATTTTTATAAATACCTAAAACTATTCAATAATGGAAAATCACTATCAATCAATGTGCATAAAAAAAGTATAAATAATTTATTTAATGAAATATATGGTTTATCCACACCCCCACTATAAAAAATAAATATTTTAAATATTTTATTCTGTTAGCCTCTATATTTACCAACTTTTACCGTTTTAGATTTCACCATGGTAAATAATATCTTTTTATTTACCTGGGTAATTTTTCCTTTAGTCATAAAAATAGAATGTGGTTTATAATATAATTTGATCCTAATTATTCTAAATATTAATTCAAATTTATTAAATAAAAATCCTATGTTTGTGTAAAATTAATTTTAACATAAACACATGTAATGTCCAAAACCTCATTTTAACCTTAAATGTGATAATTAATTTTTTCTAGTTTTAATATTAATTATATAACAAAAAATAATTTTGAACGTATTATATAACACTAATTATTTTAATTACAAATATGGAATCCATTTTTTAAAATTAAATTCACAGAATATTTAGGATTTAATTTAAATTTAATCTTGTAGATGCGATAAATAAGTGTTTTTCTAACGAAAAGAATTTCATAAGCATAAGAATATTTTATATAAAAATTCAACATAAAATTTATTGTAATGTCCTAAATTTTATTAATCAAAAATGAATTGAACTAATTTTATTTTTAACCTATTTTAAAACAAAACATAACTTTCTAAATGACTTAAACAAAAAGGGTGTTTTTAATAGAAATTTGTATTTTCACTATTCATCAAAAATAAATAAATATTTTCATATAATAATAAAAAAATCACTCTAATATTGTTTTGAAATATTGATTTAGAAATTTTATTTTATTTTTTCAAATTAATTTCATAATATTCTAAAAAATTACTTTTTGTATTTATTCACTAAAAGTAACAAAAACATTTTTTTGGGGAAATAAGTATTTTCCAAGAATATAATGACTTTAATAAAAATAAGTTAGTATTTTTTTACCAAAATAACATATTTATATAAACCCATTATACATAATTTTAAAAATTTTCTGATTTATATTTATACAACTAAATTTAACGTCTAGATTATAATGGTCATGTTTAAAGAAAATATTAATGGTATATTGTGGTTTGTTAGAACTCGATGTTGGGTGTAATACAAGACATCAAAGACATTGAATCTATTTGAAAAAATATATTTTATAAAATATCAGGGTGTTACATGATGCATGAAATAATTTTAAAAAAATATTAAACATCATGTCCATGAGTACTTTAAATCTCCCCCTATGAAAATCAAGGGTAGTTCAAAAATAAATACAAAACCTCTCCCAAAAGAGTTTGAGACTCTTCCCAATTCTTAGTATCTATATCTATATAAATTGATATAACTCAGTCATCTATCATGGGTCTATTTCACATACTTTCATCATGTGACATAACGTCTTCTTTTATATGAGATGTGTATATAAATGTGTATAACACAGCAGGATGACTCTAACTAGCTTATAAAATATCCTACATGATAAATAATATATGATGGTAAATGTGAATTGTTTTAAACTAATGATTTCATATGGTAATAGTTAAATAAAATATAATATTGATGTATTGTGTATTAACAAGAGCATTTTTATCATGAAACACTCCCATTTGGACACCATCTAATCTGGAAATGAGTTAGTGTATAACCCTGGAAGTTTTCCTTGAACATGCCTCGAGTTGGAAACCTGAACCAAGGGTATAATATCACGTATATATGGGAGAAATTACACATGTATATAAAAAATATAAACACCATGATACATATAATAATACCCCATCCACAGTACCTGAATAATGAATTTGAATACATTTCATATTATACAAATTCATGATACATTAGAATAACGACCATAAAACTATAATCTCCACTACAACTCAAGCAAGGGAATAATGTTACTACCTCCCAAAACTCTCTTGTGTCCTGAGTTAAGGTAACCTAAAACCTCCACCAACTATGTCATTATATATATAAACAATGGGTGAGAATATGAATATACTTAGTAGGTTCATCCTTGTAACTCTCATGTTTCTAGGTGAATAATTCATAAAATTGAATCCAAGTATGAAATTAAGAAAACAATTAAATAAAATAAATATCCTCCAAAAATTATACAATATAACCACTTACCATCAATATCCCATTATAACACTTTCATAAATACTTCACATACTCTCCCACATCATTATATAACCAACATTATATCAACAACAACCACCAATTTATATCCAAGAAATATTAAGCTATATAAACCACACTGTAAATTATCGTATAGTTATCTACACCCATGAATTTATAATATTTCACCACCAACAAGTAGTTATATACACGTATTTACCTTTTTCTAAAACCTATATCATAAAATATTTATATTTCCATAAGGAAATATTAATCCATTTACACCATCTATTTATTGGGTCACTACCCTAATATAGGAACTCTTTCTAGTTTTATAGGTGTCCATCCTTCAAGACCTTTATGCCAAAAAAGGGATTATATAATAAAAACCCAAAATGAGGGGCTAATCATAGTATGTAAACTTAATATAATTATCATTTTTTCTTTAAGTCTCACTACCCCAACTGATCTAGAACTGTAAATTATCAGGGTAACTTATTTTTTCCTTTATAACCAATCATCACTTAACTTAATCATTCCTTAATATATAATAAATGGTTCCATTACCTACATTATTAATTTGTGTCAAAAAAAATTTAAATTAATGAAATCATGTAAAATAAAATTGGTTTAATTCGTTCACCCACACAAGGCTAAACTAAGGATAATTTGGTGGTGATGTTCCATAAACTAGAATCTAAAAACATGACTAATATAGTGGTGGGGTTATAATGTTCCTAGGGTCACTCCCCATATAATTATTTTAATATGATACAGTAATTCCTATGGTCACTCCCCATAAGATTATATATCCTTTTGTGTCACCTTTAGATATTCCCAATGCCTGAAACTTTCAGCTCTATGGTGTGGTGATTTCAATTGGTTATTTTAATCATCTTTGAGAGAAGAAAATTACTTTTACAACACCTTAAAAATAATCCCATTTTGGTCTTCATAAATTCTCATAGGGATTTAATAATACCATAATGTCCTCTACTTTGTTTTGAAAACCATATTCTCCATGTTTTTTATTATCCTTTATCACCATTGTCATTAAATCACCCTGTCTAGTTGCTTGTATATCATTTTTACATTTCAGTTCCAGGTAAAACAAATTCATTAAACCACAATGAATGGTGAACAACTACGGAATATTCCAATGGATTGTTTTCCATTGGTAAAGTTTCCAATTGAAACATCATATAATATGGTGTGGTATATTCCTGCTTCAAATTTTGGAATCTCAAAATCTAATCAATCATCACACTAGTAAATTTAATTTACACCATGTATTTTAATATAATGTTTCCCTTCTTTTCAGTTCCTATAGAAAAATATCCATGTTCCAATTCCATCAAAAACATAAATTGTATCTATATAATATCCATTTACATATTCAAAATGGATTAATGAGATTCACCAAAGAAATATCAAATTCATGTATTACATTTACTTGAACAAATAACTTTCATCCACTTCAAAATATTCCACCCAATCATTAAAAACTAAAAAAAATAGAAAGAAGGAAAACATTTCAATTATCTATAATAAAACTACAATAATGACATGAATCAAATGCATGAATTTTGCCAATAAAACAATCCCAATTTTGGGACAACTTTAGAACTTCTTTTATTTGCATTAAAAAGTCCCAATAACCAAAAACCCCATTATGTTGATAACAAATCCAACACAAAAACCTTCAATAATGGTTGAAAAAAGTTCAACAATAAATCAATCGATCTCTATTTACTAACAACTCTATATTATCCTTGAGATATATCACACTTTTCATTCCTACAAGTTAGAGTCTATAATAATCCCATTAATATCCTATTGTCCATCTCTATTCATATTGTCAAGAAAATCCAAAAAAACATAGACAGGTTCACCAATCTCGTTCTTTGAATTTTATTAAAAACATAATATCTTTAACCTCCAACATTGGCAATGAAATCCAATGGTTGGACTTTATTCTACTTCATATTTTAACCTAGTAGATGTCTATATTCTATAGAAACAAATATCTACTTTTTCTAGATGTGCACTCCCCTTTATCACGATATTATAAGAAGGTATTCATATTATCTTATACCCCCTAGAAATAATGTCTTTACAACAAATTTTTCCCCCATTTGAAAATATAAGGGTTTATCCCCATGGAATTATACTCTCTCTTTTAGAGTATCTTTTTAGAATATCTCCCTCTATCAAAACACATCATCATTTAGCTAAAACTACTTATTTATTATCCAAATTCTCTATCTATTAGAAACATTATGTTAGATCATTCAATTCCAAAATACTCCTAATATCCAATCTCTATGACCGATACACTAACTCATAGACATTCAATGAAACTTTTTACCACTTATCATTTTCACTATAAATAAGCTCCCTAAACCTGTTATGCATTGGGTTGGTGTTAGAAACATGATTCTAAGATAAAATCCACAAATATTTTCTTATCACATGTTAATACTAACAAATCCATAACAAATTGGAGAATTCAATTTATCAACAAAACCCTTGATCTCAATCAGATTCTGACACAAACTAGTTAGTAGATAAGCAATAAACACTAGGGGTAGGGGGATGTGAATTGAAGAATAAATTTATACCACATAATTTAAGGGGAACTAGGGATACCAAATAAACTCCATTTATTTATAATATTCTTTATTTATATTTAAAGCTAAACATCCTTGAAAATTAATCCTCAACCACATAACTTTTAGCATCTCATTTTTAAAACCTTTTAGTTTTTGGGTTCCACTTATTAGGAAAAACATCTCCAGCTCAGAATAATTTGATATCTTATAAGTACATATAGATAAAACCACTTTTGTTAAGACCATAGAAAAATGAAAATCTATTATGTTTCTATCACATCTCAAAATATTTTCACTTTCTTTCAGTAGTGTGATACCACTAATTTCATGACATGATTCCCCTTATTTTACACAATATTTTTCATGACACCTCAATATAATTTGATTAGGATTTGATACCTATTTTAATATGAAATTGGGCATATTTTAATCTTACTTTCAAATTTTTTTCCAATCTTAAAATCATAATTAAAACACTTTTTCAGGAAAGTTACCGATTGGAAAAAAAAACCTACGAATCCAGTTATTTCATGCACTTTTATAGCTTTAATACATCTTCCTTCATCTCAAAAATCATGTTATTTTCTAGCACAATGACCCCAATTTTATCTCCCTCCAAATCATGCACATGTTGAAAAATGGTTAGAAACATTTAAATTATATGGGGATAGGGGAACCTCAAATTTATTCATGTTGAGGAATGGGGTTGTTATAATTAGACCAACCAATTTATTTCTATATTTCCTTTTCCTTTTTTGAGATTTAGTTTAAGGAATGAAACAATTTCTTCAGTCATATTTTTTTTCTAAATCACTCTACATGTTGTGAAACATATATTTGTAATCTATTTTAAGATCATTTAGTATTAACTATCTTGTAATAATTGTTATATTTTATAAAAAAACTCTTTGACTTTGGACACTTATTTCACAGGAAATTTTATAGTTATAGTGATATGAGAGTTATTTTCTTAAATATTAATCCTCTTCTTATCCTTACAGGGTCCTTTTGGTTTCATGGTTGATTTGGAATAGTTTTTAGAGATATTTTTAGTATGATGGACTTCTTCGATTATATTTTAAAATATGTTATTCATGGGGTGGGATTTTATAATCATTGAAAGCTAGATTGTTCCTTTTATACCCATTTAATTATCATTATTTATTTATATCGGTAGCTCAATATTTTATATTTTCTAAAATATTCACGTTTGTTAATGTATTACAGTGCTTCAATAAATAAATAAG
Organism: Viscum album; assembly: GCA_963277665.1. Classification (NCBI taxonomy): domain Eukaryota; kingdom Viridiplantae; phylum Streptophyta; class Magnoliopsida; order Santalales; family Viscaceae; genus Viscum; species Viscum album. The sequence goes on from OY728144.1 coordinate 202,886,086, forward strand.
AAATATGTATATACATTCCATAGAAATAAAACATGTCTCTGTACAATTATTTTGTACTAATTCATTTGTCCTTACACCTTGTGGGTAATTTCTTAAATATATTTCAAGCACATCCATAATATTCCATTATGTTTTAAATTTAAAAATAATTCTAATTGTCATGCCTCAGATAGGTTTCACTATAGAGAATACCATATTTTCCTATATAATGTGGACTTTTTATCATTGTGATCAGTTCATTGTTATCCTTTAAAATGGAATTATTTTCCATTATCTTTTAAATTTCGAATGAATTATAATTATCATTCCTTATATAGGTTTAACTATAGTGAATACCATCTTTTCCACAAAAATGTGGCCTTTCTGGAATGGTGGTTGTTTAATTATTCTCCCATGAGATGAAATAATTTTACATAAATTCAACATCACCTGTCGAGGGGTAATCAAAACACAAATGTAAATGCTTTTTTATTTTAGGCTAACCCTTATAATTAGACCTTTACAAATGATTAATGGTCATGATCAAGTAATTATTTATTTTTTGGATCTTTTTTCCATTATTTTAAATCTCACCCCAAATTTTTTATTTGATTTTTTTCCAATAATTCATCTCATCATGCAATGAATGGGAGAGTTTATCCAACATGTCACTTTTGTCATTTATATTTTTTTCATATGAGTATTGGAGTCTATAAAGATCATCTTGTCTTGTTATAGTCTTTTAATTTCTTTAACCACTTCAACTGGGTGTGAAACAGATTTTACTTCTTGGTCTCCAATTTATGATTATATTTTTAATCATGGATAATCTTCTTAGAATGAGCTAGAATATTTTTCCACTTATAAGAAATATCTTCTAAATCCTTATCTCATGAGGCATTGCTCTACCAAAAAATAGTGTCTTCTTCAACAATTATTATATTAACTATTTTTAATTTTTTGAGCACAATATTAATCATTTTTATATGGATATTATAAGAATTATTTTATATAAGAAATTATTTTGTTTATAATTTCTATTTTGGATCGAATTTCACGGATAAGTGGAATGTTTTCACTTTTCCCTTTTGGGGACTACCTCATCATTAGTAGTCTAAACGTCACTTGGAATACTAGCCTCCTAATTCATCCTTTTAGAATCATTTAATTAATGAATAGATTCATAATATAAATTTCCCATAATTTTATTTTCAATGCTGGTGAAATCCTTCATCATAATCGCACGATTTATATAAATTTTCCCACAAATATGAAAATGCTCCTGATCTTTTCTAATTATTTTGATTTTTTCCCTTTTTAGTTGCTCAAATTAATATAAAGGAAAATATAAAATTTAAATTTTTGATAAATAAAATAATTTCATCGAAAAAAACACAATAAAATATAAATGTGTATTTTATATAACTTTTTGGGCCCAATAGGTGGATTAGATGAGAGATACCAAGAGATGAGGAGTTAAATCAATGTATAGAAACTTTATTTAATATTTAAATTTTCCTTAAACTCTCACTTACATTATTGATAATTCCCAATTAATTAAATGGGTCCCTTATTTTTATATTTATTTATATGTGTTGATCCAATTATCACTTCACATGATCATCCCATACAGAATATTGTTAATGGATTTTTACCCAATTTTTAGTTTGTATCTTCAAACTTATAAAGGAAATAAATCATGAAAGACATGATATTTTTACTTGGTTTATCCCTACTAAGATAATCTAAAGATAATGTGATAGGGATATGTCATAAAACCCAATCTACAAACATAATTGATATAGTGATGGTTTTATGTTGTGTCTACTTTCAATCAACCTATAATGGTATTAATATTGTGCACTAATTAATGAGGATCACTTACCTTAATTCCTCTATTTTTCACACCGCTCTTATAATGTGTTAAAAATTTGGAACGTAGGAAAAATAAAAATATCAACTATTTTTTCTAAATACAAAAGATGTATATATGGGTGTCATTAATCTCATATTACTCTTTCATAGTCCTACTGTGAAAATTTACCAAGAGCAGCATACTTTATGAGATATCATGGAAAAAACATTCTTCCAGAATATTTATGGAATATCTTTCTAGATATGGAATTAATATCTCTAAGTTAATTTACTAAAATTTCAATAATTACCCTATTACACCACTATTAAATTTAAATATGAATAGGTTCTTTTAATTCATGTTCATATTGTTAAAATATATTCTGAATAACTATATTTCATGGAATCTCATCTGCAATGAGATTTCTATTTAGAAAAAACTCTATCATTATAAATTGGATATTAAATGAAACTCTATATTGTATAACCTTCATCCTAGGATCACCCAATTCCTTCTCCTTGTTCTCTATATATTAATTCTTTCTTATCCTAACTCTCATTAAGTATAGTAGGTTTTTAATATAACCAAATAATTTTGAAATTGAAATTCAAAATTTGAATCTCAAGTCAACTTACATCTCTCTATCTCTCAAATATGACCTTTGATTCATTACCAATGAAATAATCAATATTTTATTTGAAATGGGTCATTTAATATCAATCTGTAACCACCATGGAGTTGAAGGAGCACTAAACTCTTAGTTCCATATATAACATCTATATTTTCAAACAACACGGATTATCACTCCAATATCCACTGTATAGTGAAGATTTCTATATTAAGAAACCTGTAAAAAAGCTTTTTACATTATCATATGCCTATTTTAGTCCACCTCCCTAGATTCTTAAAACCTAAAATGTTCACTACCATGGTTTAGTGATTTTTTATAGGTAGTCCTGATCTTCCTTGAGATATGTCAGTTACTTCTACTATGCCTTCCACTATACCCATTTCTTGAATCATAATTTTTCATAGGGATTTTTTAGCCCAAAAATTCCCTATTTTTGGGTAAGATACCATTTATTCTATGCTTTTCATTAATAATTATCACATTGTTATTCAGAATAAAAATGAAGCGTCTGAAATTCCATTTTCCCATTTCCAGGTTTAGCTCGACAATCTGGATTAAACTCCAAAAAAGGCTTAAAAATGTATTTATACACATTATTTCTCACAAGTAATATTTTTAATTGAAGCACCATAAAATATAGTGTGACATGTTACTTCCTCCCATTTTAGCACATCTAAGTCGATCAATCTTCAAACTAGAAAACACAATATCTACCACAGTTTCTACTGGAATGTAGCTCCTTATACACATTTCCCATAAGAATATATCCATGTTGAAACACCATAAAAACACCCAATTTATAGTTACTCTTGAAATTTATAGATTCAAAAAGGATTAACTGGATTTACCAAGGCATGGTACAATTTGTGGTGAAGGTTTCCTTTAACAAATCACTTTCATAAAACACTAGATAATAAATTTAATATTTAGAAATCAAAATATAGAAAACTCTAGAAAACATAGCCATTATCCATATAAAAACTCCATCATAGTAAAGGCTTATGTTATTGAAATTTAACATCCAAAATAATCCCAAATTCTTTATTGCTTAAAAACATCTTCTCTTTGGAGCCAACAACTCTAATCACAATACAATTACTTGAATAGAAAATAAATCCAACACATCAACATTCTGTACTTATTAAAAATAACTATAATAATAAAAAAAATCTTGATAATTTTTCTAAAAACTCTACATCGGCTATTATTTATGTCACACTTATGATTCCTTTAAATATGATTTCATAAAAAAAAATTAATATTCAATTTGGTAATCTCTATTCTAGTTGTCAAAAAATCCAACATAAACAAATAGGGCTTCAAAAATTGCCCCATTTACATTTTTTTTGAAATATAATGATTTCATTCTTACCCTTTTAAAATTAAATCTAAAGGTTGAAATTCATTAAAATTAAAATTTTCTACACGAGAACATTTTCATTCCATTAGAGGAAATCTCTAATTTATATAGGTTAACACACCCCTTTATTTGATGAATATAGAAATCTCTTGACATTATATTAGAACCCCATGTTGTAAATAATTTCCTAGAACTAGATTTTGGTCTCCACAATTGAAAATGTAAGATTATTTCCTTATTGAATTCCCCCTATGAGGGAATGTTTTTAACATATCATCTTTTTTTATAACAATTCATCTTTTGGATTAAAAAACATACTGATTAACCCTATGATTTGTTTAAAAACATTTAAAAACTTATGGATGGACTGTAAAATTCTAGAGTACTCATATATTCTAGTCTCCAAGATAGAAACATTAACATGAATTCATCCAATCATTTAATTTACCACTTATCATTTGGGCTATAAATAAATGGTGTAAGCTTACTAAGCTTGGGATTGGTGTAATAAACATGATTCTATTTTAACAACATTAACATTTATCCTTTAAACTCATTGAGATAAAAAAACCATATGATAATAGAAATATTATTCTTTCAATTGAACATAAGGTATCAATTTCTCTCTCACCAAAAATAGTTAATGAATAAAATTTAAACACTAGAGTGAAATATATACCACTTGAAGAATAAATTGATTCCAATTATATAAAAGGAAAAACTCACACCACATGTGATCTATTTCTTTATAGTATTTTCATTCATAGTTAAGGTTTATAAAAGGTGAAAAATTATTTTAACTACCCATAAATTTTAGCAACTAATATATTGAACTTTCCATTCATTTGGGGGTTGCTATTGTTTGGAGAAACATATCCATTTCATCAAATTTTGGTATCCAATAAGTAGAAATATCTGATTCAACTTCATAGTTTATATCCACATATATAGTAAAATCCTTTTATGTTGTTACCAATTGGTCACCATCTTCCCACTTACTTTTAGTGCTCTAATTCTACAAATTTAATGGCATGATTCTACTTATTTTACTCCAAATTGAACATGATACCACTATATACGTAGATTAGGATATGACACATATTTAAACTTTATTTTAGTATTATTTTATTCCATATTTAGTTTTTTTAGATTCAGAATCATTCTTGACACTATGTTGTAGGCTTGATACTAATTGGGGAAAAGAAAACCACATACTCCACTTTTTTCATGAACTTTGACTGCATCAATAGATCTTGTTTTTTCTAACTATAAAATTTATTTCTATCATAACTACTCCATGGATTGTTTCTTAAAAAACATGCACCTAATCACAAATAGTGAGAAATATTCAAAACATATAGGGAAAGGGGAACCTCAAATTTTCGTAAGTTAAGGAATGGGGATTCTTAATATGGACAAACAAATTGATTTCAATCTTTCCATTCACCTTTTTCAAATTTACTGAAAGGAATTGAACAACATCTTCAATCATTGTTACATCTAAATCATTCTATATGTTGTGATCTTGTAATTTGGAATGAAATTTCCAATCTACTCCACCATAGGAAACATTAACCCTTGTGAATTTCCTAACCACTATAAGTTTATATTTCATTCACTAAAACGCCTTCTTACTTTCACTATCTCTATAATAATAGTTATATTTTCTAACACATGACTTTCCATTAGAAACTTATTTCACGTGATATTTTTTAGTTCTAAAAACATGTGAATTCTTTTCTTATTTCCACAACCACATATAGTCTGTTAAATATCCTTATTATTCTAATCATATTTTGAAATATTTTTAAAAATATTTTCACCATGAATAACATATTCATTTAGATTCTAAAATCATTTTTTCATTGCAAAAATTATCTCTTCAATATAGGTTGGATTCTTAATTTTATACATGTTGATTTATCCTTATTTATTATGATCGGTAACACAATATTTTATAATTCCCCCCATATTTAAGAAATTTGATTTATTCCAATGATTCAAAATAAAAACTGGAAATGTGTGCATGCTTCCATGAAAATATCACATGTCTTCATACCCTCCTTTGGTAGAAATTCATTTGTACTTACACATTATATGAAATTTCTTTAGTGTATTTCCATCACATCCATAATTTTATATTTTCTCAGAAATTTTTTTGGCTTTCTTCTTTTCGCGTATCATAGAGGTTTCACCATACCCAATACTAGATTTTATAAAATTATTTGTACATTGTGACTTGATTTTATTTTCATTATTTTGCTTCGAGATTGGAAAATTTTACTTTCTATCATTATCACCTATCAAGGGTCATAAAAAAATTATAATGCATATTTTATTTTTGAATTTCACTTGTGATTAGATTACCCCAACTAATTCTTGGGCAAGACTAATTCCTCCTCTATTCTTAAAGATATTTTTTATTTTATTTTTAAACTTAGTAGCCATATTTTATTTAACGGTCCTCCATAAAAACATTGCATCCTCTAATGAATGGGATATTTTATATAGCATGTCAATTTTATCCTATATCTTTTCATTAATATGAGTAATAAATTATTTAATTCTCACATTAACTGGTTGTAATCTTTACACTTGCTTAACCATTTATACCAAGTTTCTAATTAACTCACCCTTCATAGCCCTCAATTTTTTAATCTCATTTGAAACAATTTCCTTCTTCTTTGAACCATATTAAATATCTTCACCATAGAAGACATATCTTCTAACTCCTTGGATCAAGAGTCATTCTTATACCTATAATCAGAAGCCACATTAACAAGTATTTTATTTAAGATTTTAATTTTTTAACTGAATGTTTCAAAAGAAAACATAGATCAACTACGACTTAGTTTCCCCTTTCAATTTTATGTTTTCATCTTTAAATTACTCTCTATATAACTCTAATAAGTCAAAAATTCCCACTTTTTACTTCCTTGTGAATTCATCATCGTCTGTATTCCCAAAATAACTTGGAAGACTAGAACCCTCATTCGTCCCTATAGTATCACTAAATAAATGGATAGTTTGACAATCTCAATTGTGTATTCCTTTCTTATCTATGTTGTTATAATCCTTCATCTGAATCACACACTTTACATAAAATTACCCACCATATAGTGATATGACTCCACTAAGCCCAAAGTCGATGTATACTGCCATTACATTGGCATGGTTACAAGGAATAAAATCATGAGGTTCTAAAGAGTTTTATAGTCTTGGTAAACTAAATACATAAATGAGTATTATATTAAAAATTAATACACTAATTATAATATAATTTTTTTAGGGTATAAATTTATTACATCTATCATATCATTGCCTATCTTTCAAAGTACACATCATGGATTCTTGGGGAAGGAAACCAAATAAGGGTGGGATCAAATTCTCAGTAAGTTTAAAATATAGCAGAAACAAAAATGAATTAATGAGAATAATCAATTCTAAAAAGGTAAATAACTAAGAACACATTCCTTGTAAACAATAACTGAAAAATAAGTGATCAAATAAAATGGAAAGGTAAATAACTTAAAACACATGCCATTTAAATAATTGTATAATGAATAATTAATATGGAAATGTTAAAACTGAAAACACATTCCTTTTAATCAAAAAACAAAGAATGAAATGCATCCAAATACATTTCAATTGTAAAATAATCATGGATAAAAAATATTGAATCAAAATTAAGGCAATGCTTTAGTATTGGACATCATACATGATAAAAAAAACATATACCATCATGACCTTTTAAAAGACTGTTTAAAACAATATGTGAAACTCCATTTAATTTTCACAACTAATTTTTATCATGAGAATGTGTCGATGCATCAAGGGTCTATATAAAGTCTAGTCCCCACCCACCATTTCCTATTCAAATCATTCCTCATATCTAATAATCAGTATAATTAATAAAAAAAATCCCTTATAAAATATATATGTTAAATAAAGAATACATATTTATTAATATTTCACCAGATTATCAAATAAATGTCAAAATAAATGATGTATATAGAAATGATCTATTGTTTATACAATATACTTATCCATTATAAATTGTATGGATAATTAGTGGAAATTAAATGTCTAATGATCAAAGGAAATAAAATATTTCATTGGTACTAACAAAGGATTAAAGGAAGTGAATTTAAATACCTTACTTGGACAAATAAATTATTAATAATCAAGATGAACAATAAGTATGGTACCAATACAACATGTCCCATGTGGAGTAAAAATACTTATTTTTTATCATTGATGAAGTGAAATATTATAAAAATATCGGTTAAAATCATTCTTTTGGAAAATACTGTAACGCCCCGACCCCAGCTACCCAGAGTCGGTGCATTACTTCGTAACATTGGCATGATCACAAAAGATCAAGTCTCAAAAGACCGATTAGTTTAGTAGCCTTGGAAACACTAGATACATTCATAAATGTTACATTACATCATAAACTGATATACTACAATAAAAAAGTCTCTATAGTCCACACTCATATCCTCTTCTGACTATCCCTGTAGGTCATTCATAAAATACTTCTTCAAATCTTGGAAAATATTAAAACATTGAAAGGGGTGAGCTCAGATGCTCAGTAAGGATAACAATATTGCGGAAGCGTTCATCAATAAACATAAACATTTAAGTCAATGTATAACTTAAAAAAACCTTTTTAAACTTGAACTTCAGCATAATATTTAAAAAATAAAATTAAATAATGTCATTCACTTACTCACATAGATATTCTACTAGTCGAATAATAACATGCTATATCAATAACCACTTTCATAATGATGGAATGTATAATGCCATACTATCAGAACCACATAGCCAAGGCCTCGTGCCAAGACCAAAAATAAGATTTTGTCAAGGCCTCGGTCCAAGACACTAGTTTGTCTCATTAGACCTACTGATGAATCGAGGAGCTATAGCGGGTTCCACCCGTCACTTATTAAGTCCAATTCATTCCTCATATGAACAGGTTTAAACATATCATAAAACATAACATAATTGTATCACATAAAACATGCATAAAGGAAACATAATATTTACACACTTCAATCACAAGATATCAATACAACACATTGATATAATAAAAACTTTATCAAAACAATTTTCAACACCAAAATAAAAGATAAGTAAAACATGGTATTTATTTTTCTTTAAAAAAAGTTATGGCTTATAGAGGAAACCGAAACTCAAATAATAGTCATGGTGGCGGAGAAGTTGTTGTCGCTACATACATAAGAAAAAAACATTCCTTTTGTAGTTTAGTAAAAGCGCTTCCTATAAAAAGATTCCTTTTGAATAAAATTCAAAGTCAAAGGGGTTTATACACCGTATAAAATAATTTTGTGTATAAAACAAAATATGCCTCAATGAATGGAGATTGAGACGAAGTCCCTTAATAAGATAATTTTTAAATAAAATAAATCTATTATGTGTATTCACTATATGTACCCATAAATAATGTATAAATACAAGATAGGACATAATAATATCATTTCATAATTTGAAAGTAGGAGATTAACCCACAGAACAGAAATTGGGTTAAGAAGTTCCCTTACCTCGTGTCCGACTTGACTTGACCGCTCTTTAACCTCATGAATAATAAACTAGAGTTAATCTATACCTTCTTTAGAACCTTTTTCAAGGTCATTATTCCTTTTATATCACTTATTACTATGTCATGAACATTATGTAATTATTTAAGTTTATAACGGTCGTTTTGTCGATCTTTGGTACTTGAGTCAAAAATAAACTTCTTATAATTAAAATTTGTTCATGTGGTAATATATCAATTATATCCATAATTATATTCATGATTTATATATCATATAAATCATATATATCAAGTATATACATTCATTTGTAATATTACATAACATTTAGAGGTAAGAAATGAAATGCACCGTTCATGGAGACGGTAAGCCGTACGTACGCATGAGCGCTACTTATATTTCTATTTTGTATTTAATGGAATGAAGTTATAATTATATAAAGGTATAATATAATTCTAGTATAATATAATGTATAATACCATTTACTCCATCCTTTATACATCCAACATATGGCATTAACAATTCAAATCACTTTGAGGGGGTGGTAGTCCGCACTTCCTAAAATGAAATTATCGTGTTTACCCATAAAGGAAATCATAAAGTATGCCATAAATGAGAAATAAAGAAGCATAAGGAAAACATAAACATAATATATATATCATATATGAAAATATTGTCATCAAAATTCCCACCATTAGAGGTGTTAAAAGAATATTGAACAATCATCGTTTCGTGAGGTAGTATTTCGCCACCCACAGAAACAGTATGTTCTTTAACCATTAGACGAATGTGTGTGTATGTTTAAACAAAATACCTATCATAAACACATACTAGTATATTTTAGATACTGGTTTTGTTACAAAATAAAGTAATAAAAAGAGTTTAAGGGGTTGGAGAAGCAAAATAAAACAAAACAACATTAGAGAAGACATTACCTTAAAATCAGGTAACTCTTTTTTATTTGAGCCAAAGGCTTCCTTGGGAAGACTTATTCAAATATTGAGGCTTCTAGGAGTGAGGGAGGGAAGTTTATAGAGTATTTGGGCAGAGGTTGGCAGAGCCAAAGGCTTTGATGGTGTGAGTAAGGTGGTAGTGGTGGGGGCCTTTTATAAGAGGATAGAAGGGGCACTTTTGGAAAGATTGAAATGTTACTTTATTATGAAATTATTTTTCTGATTATAAAGGTCCCACACATATATATTTAGAGGGTAAGATGATAAGGGTTCTAAATATACTCATACAATAGGGTTTTGACACTTGTAACTCTTAGATTTTACGTTATCTTTTCATTTTATTTAAATCGTTAATTAATGAGGTAATCGCTGCATCATCATGGTGTCAAAAATAATTTAATTTATTTAATGTTTAAAAATTATAAAAAACACATCATGATGTAGGAAATCTTTTTATATTTCTAATGAATATTTATAGTAAAAATTATGACTTTTATAACCCCATGTAAAAAGTTTTTTAGTAAAACAACTCATGTTTGTGACATTTTTATTTTAACATTAAATAAAAAGTTTTTAATCTCATTTTCCTACCAAAGTGCCTCCATGGGGTCCCAATGTTGACCCATGGATTGTCTTGGTCTTCCATGACTCGTCCAATAGGGGTAGGATAAGTGTAAAGGTATTTTCATATTTTTATAATATCATTTTTACATTAAATTTCACTAATTACCTTTAATCGCATTTAATTAAACTTAAAAGTTACTATTCTCCAAAAAAAATATTTTAATCCCATTGAACCACATTTTAATTCTTAATGACAACCATGTATGTTGGATTTTTGAAAATCAAATCACAGAAGTGGTAATGTTTCATTTAAACGAAAAATCAGTTTTTTTAACTACCACTTAGTGGTTTCGCTATTCATCAAAAATTGAAGTTTTTCAGAACAATGCCAAAATTTCACCCTAAGATATAATTGATATTTCGAATTCATAAATGATGTCTATTTTAAAAAATTGAAATCATATATGTTGCATTAATTAATTTTATAATTAATTCCTGTTGTCACAACAAATAGCGTGTTTTTAAGAAATAATATATATCAAAAGATTGACAATTGTTTATGTCCAATTTCAATGTTAAATTAATTCTAATGATCACCATTGGATAAAATGGTAAAAATATATTCTAATTATACTTTAAACTCACTCAATGGTATAATTTATCACTATAAATTATTTTGATTAAAAAAGTTGTTTTAAGTATTTTTCATTATTCAAAAAAAATTGGAAGCTCTCAGAAAAATACCAAAAATTCAACATAGGCTAATTTCGATATTCCGAATCGAAAAATGAAGTCCATTTTAAAATATAAAAATATATATAATTTCAAAAAGTGGGTATTACTACTCATAATGGCTATTTTGATTGGCCGCGATGTGTTGGATTCTCGAACTTGCGTAAAATACAAGCTATAGCATTATTGAAAGATAAGCGTATCGTGGAAGCTCGGGGTGTTACATTCTCGCCTCCTTCAATAAATTGCGTCCTCGCAATTTGAAATTTTTGTTTTAAAATAAAAGGTTGAAAATAGAAAATACCTTTGTGGAAAACCCACATCGGAAATAAGGTTAATAAAATTTAGCCTCAATAAGAGGAAAAGGGAAATGAAAAAGTCACCACCAAATTATGATCTCGATAAGGAGAACATTGGTAGAAATTAGAGACATATAATTGGAGTAAAAATGTAAATATTTTTAGGGAGTGATTAAGGCCTTCAATCACAGACAAGTGTAAAATTGAGGGCCTCAAAGCCTTCAATCTATGTTGATTTAAAATATTATCAGTTCAACAAGACATAAGGTATTAGGATAACACATTTTTTTGTTTTAATATCCCTTTACAAAAGTTTAAGAATTAATTTATTCATAGAGATAGGTATATATATAAATTTATTCTTGATAAGTAGAGATTCAACCTTCAACTAATTTCTACCACAAACTCATCTATCACTCAAAAAGATAATAGCACTCAAGAATATTATATTTATCCTAATCGTACAAGGTTCAAAATATTAACACATACCATTTAGATTAGGAAAACTATTTTGTAATAACTAGGGACTTCCTGTAGGCTATTGGTAGGTAATAAAGGCATGTCGCACTATGGTTGTGGGTTCGATTCCTGCGGCTTTGTCCGACGGGATGGGTTATCCCCCAACCTGTAGGTTGTCTTTTTCCGAAAACTATAGTATTATAATATTCCAAAAATAATCTTCATAAATGTTTTAACCTTAAACAATACTATTCGAAGTTCATCTTAATCCAACCCAACCTTTATAGTTATCTAAAATACATCCGTCCAGACATTCTCTAAAATGTCCTTAAATTCCAAAATAAATTGCAACATTAGATTCCCCAAAAAAAGTAAAGTTTCCCTTATTGTCACATAATAAAAATATGATTACCTTAATCATGTTAAAACCTTAATGAATTCAAAAAGTACTGCAGTACAATCCTTATATATATCACATTATTCTTATAACCAGATTATAATCCTTGAGTCCAAAAGAACCAATACATTAATTACTCCACTTCAACTGTAGTAACAGCATAAGATTGTCCTTGATCCCTTGGCCTTTTCTGAGGTAAGTTTTGCTGATGCTTAGGACATTAATTTGCATAATTCCCCATTTCCCTACAATTGTAGCATTCAACATTGATATCCTCTTTCTTTCCCTTGCAATCACAAGCCTGGTGACCTTTTTCTCCACATTTATAAGAAACTCCCATTCCTTTTAGGTAAGCACCAGGGTGATTTTTCCCACAATTATCATGTAAAGACCCGTAAATTCCAAAGAAATTTTTTTTCTCTTAAGTTTTTTTGGAATTTTACAAGAACGCAGTTTCTGACGGCGCCTGATTCCGAGACCCGGTGTGCCCGGAATCAATTTCCGAACATTGGCTCGGGTACGTTCAGTGAACGGACGAGCGGGTTTTTCTAACTTTTGAACCGGTGCCCGGAATCGAATTCTGAGGGCACCGATGAAATTGCAGCGCCGGTATTCGCTTAGAAACGCCTCTTCCGGAGTTGCGTTTTCTCGGGTGTGGTTTTTAAATTTTCGGGCTTAAGGTTAAGAAAAAAAAATAATTTTTTCGACAAATTTATTTTATTTCACTTATGCCACTTGGAGGCCACCTGAAGCCAATTAAAAGCGTCTTAAACTGAGTTGAACCGGAAAGGGTACTATCCAGAAATATCCTACCCTCTTGGTAGGATATTTGCGAGGTGGGGCACGCACGAGCCCCGCCGTTTCTTTCCGCTAAGTAACGCACCCGAGAAAACCCATCATTATGAAAGTCAACTGACGCGTTTTCTTAAATTCTTAACAGACCATTTAATTGGGCGGTTTATTTCGTAAATTAAATGAGCTGTTTCTTTCGTTGAATTAATTCTACGAATTAATGGTTCGTTTCTTATCTTTTGAAATTCAAATGTTTAGTTGTGTAAATAAAATAAGGCTTAAGATTATTTTATTTTGGGTTGGTCTCCTTTGCCACCTTGAGAGATTTTGAGAATCTCTCTCCATCTTCTTCAACCTTGACGAAGAACACGAAGAACACTTAAGCTCCGACGAAGAATGCCGCTTCTCTTCTTCGTAGCCGGTGTGTTTCCGAAGATCGACGACGCCGCTTCTTCGATATTCTTCCCGTGTCAACGAAAGGAGACATCGTTTCCTCCTCGGACTATCTCCGTTAGCTTACGAAGCTTCTCCAGCGACGTACCTCTTCGGATGCACCTCAACGTCAACGAAAACGACATTCGATTTCCGCGACACCCGACCTCCGCGACGCTAGTCTTCCGCGGCTTGATTGGCGTGCTCCGCACTTGAATCCGAGGTAGGGGATTGTTGATATTTTATTTATTTATTTTCCATTCTTGATTCTAAAATATCGAACTTCGAGGATAAAGGATTAAATGTTATTGTCTAACGAGAGGGGGGCCCAGACCGCACCAACACGGCCGAACCCCCCTCCTATGTTCATAATTGTTTCGTTGCGGATGGAACGGGATGGTGTGGTGTCGTCACACCACGCGGGAATCGCACGACAATTATTGTGCGACGTCTTCGCGCCGCACCATGGAAAGAAATCCAAGAACGCGATGTCGTCCCGTCGCGTCGAAGAAAGTCAAAGGCGACGCGGCCGGAGCGGGGTCGCGGCGGAGGGAAGCGATGTCGTCGCATCGCGCCGGACAGCATAGGCCGCGGCTGGTTCCGGGCCGCGGCGGAGCAAGATGACCGGCGGCCGGCACAGGGCCGCCGGTGTCGGCGAAGGAAGGACCGGTCGTCGCCGGTCCTTGCTGGCGAAACCGGCCGGCCAGTGCGGGCCGACCGGACAGTGGAGACCGGGGGAATTAATTTCCCCCGGCCGGGTCTCAAAAGCGGCCCCAATTAAGGGGTCGCGGTTCTCAAAAGGGGGCGGGGGGCTTTGCCCCCCGCGCGCGGCACCCGAACGGCGCCCAGGCCGCGCCGTCGTGCCGGTCCACGCCGCGGCGCCGGTCGGGCCGGGTTTTCCGAGCCGGGTCGGGTCGTCGGGCCGGGTCGCCGCCCGGGGCGGGTCGACCTGGTTCGGCCGACCCAGGGGGGTCGGGCCGGGTGAGCCCGGGCCCAGACCCCCCAGTTTCGGACCACTTTCGGTCAAATGCACGTATCTTGGGCTACAGTCCTCCAAACGACTCGCCGTCAGCGGCAACGCGATCCTTGGATCGAGACGGTCGTTTCGGTATACTATACTCAAGGTGCACCTTCCTTTTCGGGAGCCTACGTGGTTAAAACTCCATAATTAAGCGTGCTTGCCCTAGAGTAGTGATCAGGATGGGTGACCTCCTGGGAAGTTTCCCAGGGTGGGTGTGAGGCGGAAAGGCCAATAACTAACAGACCGGGCGTCCGATTGACGCGCCTTCTATTTCGTTGAATTCCACTAAGTGAGACGGATCTTTTGGCTTAATCTTCTTGAGGTTTGGATGCCGACGGAGTGCGGTCAGGTTGGTTCGCTCACAAAATCAACCGGGCCTTTGGAATGAAAAAGCCAATAACTCTCAGACCGGGCGTCCGATTGACGCGCCGTCTGTTGCGTTGAGTTCCTATTGATGATACGGAACTTTTGGCATCCTTCATCGAGATTTGGATGCAGATGGATAGTGGCCAGGTTGGATCGCACCGAAATCCAACCGGGCCCCTGGAACGGAAAAGCTGATATCTTTTAGACCAGACGTCCGTTTGACGAACCGTCAGCGACGATGGTGATATCATTGAGAAACGGTCCCTATGAGTATAACTTATGAGTGTTCGGGGTATAGTTGAGATACGGCCGGGTTGGTTCACTCACAAAACCAACCGGGCCCCTGGGACGAAAAGGCTAATAATTGACAGACCGGGCGTCCGATTGATGCGCCATCTGTTGCGTTGAGACCCCTATGACGAGGTGGTCCTTTGAGATACATATTTGTGGGACTTTGTGATACTTGGAGTATCGACCAGTAGCTCGTGGAGCGGACCCTCCCGGAGACGAGCGTGTGGAGTACGAAGACCGTGTAGCCGGCTGAGACCTGACGACTTCTTGACCGACTCGACTTGGAGTGAGACGACTAGCCCAGTGGACGGAGCGCCCGGTATTTGGCGACAGACCCACGACGAAAGGAGCGCCCGATAGTTGGCCGCAAACCCGCGGTACTCGACAGGAGGAGTACCTCTGTAGGCTATTAGTGGGAGCGCCCGATATTTGGCGACAGACCCTCAGCGGATGGAGCGCCTGGTAGTTGGCCGCAAACCCACAGTACTTGACAGGAGGAGTACCTCAGCAGTCTTAGGTTAGTGAGCAGTACCTCGGAGTCGTGACAGGACCACTGTACACTCCAGAGACGGATCTCTTCAGCAGTTATGGTTTCGATAATGAAAATTCTTGTTTGAGCTGAGACTTTTGACCTTTGTGTTTACCTCATGATTGAGATGGGTCACTTGATAACTTAGGTATATGTATGGGCATATACCTGTGTAGTGGTTATCCGTTGATTTCACAATCCTTGTGTTTCCTCATGATTGAGATGGGTTACTTGATAACTTAGGTATATGTATGGGCATATATCTAAGTATAGGTTATCTGTTGAGATCTTCTTGTGGTTATCCTTGTTGGTTTAGTGAGACCTTGAGGGTCTCGGGGTCCCTACTGAGTATCGTTATACTCACCCCTGCACGGGTTATGCCCACACCTCGTTGTGTTGGTTGCAGACGATGGGTAGTGCTAATGGAGGCCGAGTGTTCGAGGACTAGACGGTACCCGGAGGTGGACTACACGACGAGTCGGTACCCAGAGGTGGTCTACACGACGAGTCGGTAACCGGAGGTGGACTACACGACGAGTTAGTACCCGGAGGTGGACTACGCGACGATATGAATCATAGAGGAGGTTGGCGGACGAGAGCGTGGAGGAGGCTATCTGTACCTACCCTTCAGGTAGGATCCGTGGTGGACGACCAGGAGCTGCGCTATCTGTACCTACCCTTCAGGTAGGACCCGAGGAGGACGACCCAGGAGCTGCTTCCCTCTTCCAGCTGTTTGTATTTTTGCTGTTGTACCTTGTTCAGTTGTAGTTGTACTTTCTTTTGGGTTTGTATTCTGGCCCATTTACTTTTCAGCTTTTCTTTTGTACTTAGTGTTTTGTTTCCGCTTGTACTCTGTGGTTCTTGTTTTCTTTTATAACGGCAATGCCTTCCAAGTTATCGGGATTTTACGCCTTTGGTGCTAGTCACCAGCCCCTGGCCTATGGAAGGCGGGCTTGGGGTAGTCACGGCACGGGCCCCAAGGTCGGGTCGTGACAAATTGGTATCAGAGGAGTTCGGTTCTACCGCAGAACTTATAACTCTGATGATTCTCTCTGTGAAGCAATAGTGTTAAGAGTACTGAGTGTGGTTTTCAGTTCAGGGAGTCCAATGTTGGTGCGGGCGGCCGATGTATCCATACACCAGGACCCTGACGACTGATTCCCGACTTTGTGCATGAAAGCACTGATTGTGTGTGTGTTTTCAAAGGTTTTCCCTTAAAACAGCTCAACCAGGTCAGCTCACCAGGTATAAACGTTTGATCGTGTTACGTTGTTTCTTTCAGGATGCCTCCCCGTGGACGACCAGCTTGAGCCCCGAGAGTGGTACGTACTGACAGCCTGCCGAGCGACGAGGCCTCAGTACAGGGCTCTATCCCAGTTGAGGCACCAACGGAGGAACCAGCAGTACTACTACCCGTTGGGCCACCGATACCACTCGCCCCAGCAGCAGAGGATGCACGTCGCTTGAGCGCACTGCATGAGTTCCAGCGCCAGAGGCCACCCAGGTTCTAGGGAGGGACGAACCCGCAGGCGGCGGAGTATCGGATGGAGGCTGTGGTGAGAGTCTTCAGGCTAGTGGGGACGCCGACAGATTTCATGGTGATCCTTGCTGCCAGCCTTCTTCAGGTAGTAGCAGGCAGATGGTGGAGCCTGATGCTCCAGATGCATGAAGAGGCGACACTTCTATGGGCAGACTTCGAGAGCCTATTCCGGGCAGAGTTTGTACCAGCCACCCTTTGTGCGGTGCGTAAACAGGAGCTACTTCAGCTGCGGCAGGGCAACATGTCAGTGGCGCAGTACTCAATGAGATTCACAGACCTCTCGCGCTACTCCACAGATATGGTACGGGACCCGTTCTTCAGGGCCCGAACCTTCGAGCAGGGGCTCAGGCGGGAGATCAGAGTTTCGGTTGTATCGCACAACATTCCGACGCATACAGGAGTGTTGGAGAGAGCCCTCTTAGTGGAGAGTTTCCTTGCTGAGCAGTCTCCGGCAGCAGGACCCACCACTAGCCAGCTTGCGGTAGAGTCTTCTACAGCAGGCAGTAGACAGATGACGCAGAGGTCCAAGAGGACCAGACCTACCGGTGGCCGACTGCACGACTCAGGTTCAGTTGTGCGGGGAAACCGGGGTGGAGTCAGAGCCAGACGTGCCGAGAGTGGACAGTGTTACTCCTACGGAGGAATTGGTCACATGGCACGTGACTGTCCGAACCGCCTTGCTGATGACCAGCAGTTAAATGAAGAACCTCCGAGGCAAAGGTAGAGGTTCGATCAGGGTGGACCGCAAGGAGCAGGTGGCCATGGCAGAGGAGCTGGCCGTGCAGCTGGAGGTGGACGACGCTTCGGGATGTTTCAACCACCACCAGGAGGCCCACCCCGACCACGAGGGACAGGAGGACATGGGAGATCACAGCTTCAGTCAGCTGAGGCCTATGGTCATGGAGCTCCGAGAGTAGGCGGACAGGAGAGGAACTAGTGGATACGTCCTTTGTACTTCTAGTTCCATGTTGCTTTTGTATTCATGTCTTTTTAGTATGAGCTGCAATAATAAAAAGACACTTATCTTTGCGATGTTTGCTTTCCTGTCCTTTTTGTTTGGTTGATACTGAGTGGTCCGGGTTAAGACTCTTGACTTGACCCTCACTTTCGAGATTCCTAATGGAGGAGACCCAGTGACCTCACACTGATGTTGACAGTGTGACTCGACCCTTGGAGGCGATAGTGAAAGTTGGATCTCTTAGTATTTGCGTCGAGGCCTTACGACATCATCCATGGCATGAATGCATCATTTATGTCAGGATTGACTGTATTAGGCAACGAATATGGTTCATCCAGGGTATGAGACCAGATTTCTCTTATCGGAAAAGAAGAAATCATAGCAACTCTTGTGAGACTAAAGGAGGTGCAGTTCATCCAGGAGCAGATAAAGACTGCACAGTGCAGTAAGAAACAAGAAACTGGTGCCAGTCTTAGAGACTCGGGTGTGTTAAATGTTTCAAAAAGAGGAATCTTTAAATAGAGATGAGTCTGTGAAGCCGCAGACGTGGAGGCAGAGCTAGGAGAGTAGCATGAGGTTGTGTACATCCTAACATGGTACAACCACCCGCATTAGTTATTCCCACCAGGCCCAGGGAGCTGGAGGGCGGAGGAAGAGTGCGGCTGGATACGGTCAAGGAGTGTGACCCAATGTCTCCAGAAATGATTCAAGGGACAGTCTGTGTCCACTACTAGCTGTTGTAGTAACAGACGTCGATATGAATCATTCCTCGCTTTAACAAATCTTGTTCCAGACCTAGAGTTTCCGGTAAGCTGTGGACATGACCCTCACGTCTAGAGATACCTTGGGAGGAGACTCGATAATCACACTTACGCCGACGGTGTGGTCAGACCCTCGAGGCGAGAGTTCTGGTTGGAATCTCTTGGTGGCAGCGTCGAGGCCTTACGACGTTAGTTTGAGTATGGAATGGGAAATAACTGTTCATACTCAAATTGACGGTTTTAGGGAAACGTCGGGTTGGGTTTTCCTTGGTCGGCGGAAAAGGAAACCCCAGGCAGCGCAGGGTAACTCTTGCATAGGAGGGTGCGACCAATCACTCTTGATTCGGTCAACCTTACCCTTGTAGCAGCTGTCATTTTGAGTTTCAGTTCTAACAGAAATGGTGACCTCTGGAGTTCGAGGATGACGACCACGTCTTCTTACGGGTCTCTCCTCGACGAGGTTTACGGAGATGTGGCCTGGGAGGCAAGTTATGTCCGAGATTCAACGGACCTTTCTAGGTCCTCAGCTGGGTAGGTGAGGTGGTTTACTGCTTGGCCCATCCACTTCAGTTGCACTAGGTGCACGAAGTTTTCCACATATCCCAACTGAGGAGATACATGCTCGACCCCTTCGCATATCATCGACCATGAGGAGCTGGACGGTGGCGATGAGTGTCTTCTACGAAGGTTCCTGTGGGGATCGAGGATCGACCGGAGCTGATCCTAGGAGGATGGTTGATTCCTCTTGTTCACTTTCTTTGGCAGCGCGGGAACCTCTAGGTGAGCACATGGGAGCGGAAGGCTCAGATGCGTGCTCAGTACCGCTTTGTTTCCCTATGTTTTTGGTGAAGCTTTACGGGGACGTAAAGCCCTGTGGTGGGAGTAATGTAAAGACCCGTAAATTCCAAGGGAATTTTTTTTAAATTTTCTTTGGAATTTTACAATAACGCAGTTTCTGACAGCGCCTGATTCTGAGACCCGGTGTGCCCGGAATCAATTTCCGAACATTGGCTCGGGTACGTTCAGTGAAAGGACGAGCGGGTTTTTCTAACTTTTGAACCGGTTCCCGGAATCGAATACTGAGGGAACCGATGAAATCGCAGCGCCGGTATTCGCTTAGAAATGCCTCTTCCGGAGTTGTGTTTGCTCGGGTGTGGTTTTTAAATTTTCAGGCTTAAGGTTAAGAAATAAAATAATTTTTTCGACAACTTTATTTTATTTCACTTAAGCCACTTGGAGGCCACTTGAAGCCACTTAAAAGCGTCTTAAACTGAGTTGAACCGGATAGGGTACTATCCAGAAATATCCTACCCTCTTGGTAGGATATTTGTGAGGTGGGGCCCGCACGAGCCCCGCTGTTTCTTTCCGCTAAGTAATGCACCCGCGAAAACCCATCATTATGAAAGTCAACTGACGTGTTTTCTTAAATTCATAACAGACCATTTAATTGGGTGGTTTATTTCATAAATTAAATGAGATGTTTCTTTGGTTGAATTAATTCTATGAATTAATGGTTCGTTTCTTATCTTTTGAAATTCAAATGTTTAGTTGTGTAAATAAAATAAGGCTTAAGATTATTTTATTTTGGGTTGGTCTCCTTTGCCACCTTGAGAGATTTTGAGAAGCTCTCTCCATCTTCTTCAACCTTGACGAAGAACACGAAGAACACTTAAGCTCCGACGAAGAACGCCGCTTCTCTTCTTCGTAGCCGGTGTGTTTCCGAAGATCGACGACGCCGCTTCTTCGATCTTCTTCCCGTGTCAACGAAAGGAGACGCCGTTTCCTCCTCGGACTATCTCCGTCAGCTTACGAAGCTTCTCCAGCGACGTACCTCTTTGGACGCACCTCGACGTCAACGGAAACGACGTTCGATTTCCGCGACGCCCGACCTCCGCGACGCTAGTCTTCCGCGGCTTGATTGGTGTGCTCCGCACTTGAATCCAAGGTAGGGGATTGTTGATATTTTATTTCTTTATTTTCCATTCTTGATTCTAGAATGTCGATCTTCGAGGATAAAGGATTAAATGTTATTATCTAACGAGAGGGGGGCCCGAACGGCACCGACACGGCCGAACCCCCCTCCTATGTTTATAATTGTTTCCTTGCGGATGGAACGGGATGGCGTGGTGTCGTCGCACCACGCGAGAATCACATGGCAATTATTGTGCGACGCCGTTGCGCCGTGCCGTGGAAAGAAATCCAAGAACGCGACGTCGTCGCGTCGCGTCGAAGAATGTCAAAGGCGACGCGGCCGGAGCGGGGCCGCAGCGGAGGGAAGCGATGTCGTCGCATCGCGCCGGACGGCATAGGCCGCGGCCGGTTCCGGGCCGCAGCAGAGCAAGATGACCGGCGGCCGGCACCGGGCCGCTGGGGTCGGCGAAGGAAGGACCGGCCGTCGCCGGTCCTTGCTGGCGAAACCGGCCGGCCAGTGCGGGCCGACCGGACAGTGGAGACCGGGGGAATTTATTTCCCCCGAACGGGTCTCAAAAGCGGCCCCAATTAAGGGGCCGCAGTTCTCAAAATTGGGGGGTGGGGGGCTTTGCCCCCCGTGCGTGGCACCCGAACGGCGCCCAGGCCGCGCCACCGTGCCGGTCCGCGCCGCCATGCTGGACCGCGCCGCCACGGCGGACCGCACCGCCGCACCGGACCGCGCCGCCGCACCGGCCCGCGCCGCCGCGCCGCCGGCCGGGCCGGGTTTTCCGAGCCGGGCCGGGTCGCCGCCCGGGCCGGGTCGACCCGGTTCGGCCGACCCAGGGGGGTCGGGCCGGGTCAGCTCGGGCCCAGACCCCCCAGTTTCGGACCACTTTCGGTCAAATTCCCGTATCTTGGGCTACGGGGCTCCAAACGACTCGCCGTCAGCGGCAACGCGATCCTTGGATCGAGACGGTCGTTTCAGTATACTATACTCAAGGTGCACCTTCCTTTTCGGGAGCCTACGCGGTTAAAACTCCATAGTTAAGAGTGCATGGCCTAGAGTAGTGATCAGGATGGGTGACCTCTTGGAAAGTTTCCCAGGGTGGGTGTGAGACGGAAAGGACAATAACTAACAGACCGGGCGTCCGATTGACGCGCCGTCTGTTTCGTTGAATTCCTCTATGTGAGAAGGATATTTTGGCTTACTCTGCTCGAGGTTTGGATGCTGACGGAGTGAGGTCGGGTTGGTTCTCTCACAAAATCAACCGGGCCCCTGGAACGAAAAAGCCAATAACTCTCAGACCGGGCGTCCGATTGACGCGCCGTATGTTGCATTGAGTTCCTGTTGATGATACGGAACTTTTGGCATCCTTCGCCGAGATTTTGATGCAGATGGATAGTGGCCGGGTTGGATCGCACTGAAATCCAACCGGGCCCCTGGAACAGAAAAGATGATATCTTTCAGACCAGACGTCCGTTTGACGAACCGTCAGCGGCGTTGGTGATCTCGTTGAGAAACAGTCCCTATGAGTATACCCTATGAGTGTTCGGGGTATAGTTGAGATACGGCCGGGTTGGTTCACTCACGAAACCAACCGGGCCCCTGGGACGAAAAGGCTAATAACTCACAGGTCGGGCGTCCGATTGACGCATCGTCTGTGGTGTTGAGACCCCTATGACGAGGTAGTCCTTTGAGATACTTCTTTGCGGGACTTTGTGATACATGGAGTATCGACCAGTAGCTCGTGGAGCGGACCCTCCCGGAGACGAGCGTGCGGAGTACGGAGACCGTGTAGCCGGCTGAGACCTGACGACTACTTGACCGACTCGACTTGGAGTGAGATGACTAGCCCAGTGGACGGAGCGCCCGATATTTGGCGACAGACCCATGGCGGATGGAGCGCCCGGTAGTTGGCCGCAAACCCGCGGTACTCGACAGGTGGAGTACCTCTGTAGGCGATTAGTGGGAGCGCCCGGTATTTGGAGACAGACCCTCAGCGGACGGAGCGCCCGGTAGTTGGCCACAAACCCGCAGTACTCGACAGGAGGAGTACCTCAGCAGTCTTAGGTTAGTGAGAAGTACCTCGGAGTCGTGACAGGACCACTGTACACTCTAGAGATGGATCTCTTCAGCTGTTATGGTTTCGATAATGAAAATCATGGTTTGAGCTGAGAAATTTGACCTTTGTGTTTACCTCATGATTGAGATGGGTCACATGATAACTTAGGTATATGTATGGGCATATACATGGGTAGTGGTTATCCATTGATTTCACAATCCTTGTGTTCCCTCGTGATTGAGATGGGTTACTTGATGACTTAGGTATATATATGGGTATATATCTAAGTAGAGGTTATCTGTTGAGATCTTCTTGTGGTTATCCTTGTTGGTTTAGTGAGAACTTGAGGGTCTCGGGGTCCCTACTGAGTATCGTTATACTCACCCCTTCACGGGCTATGCCTGCACCTCGTTGTGTTGGTTGCAGACGACGGGCAGTGCTGACAGAGGCCGAGTGTTTGAGGACTAGACGGTACCCGGAGGTGGACTACAGGAGGAGTCGGTACCCGGAGGTGGACTACACGATGAGTCGGTACCCGGAGGTGGAATACACGACGAGTCAGTACCCGGAGGTGGACTACGCGACGAGACGACTCACAGAGGAGGTTGGCGGACGAGAGCGTGGAGGAGGCTATCTGTACCTACCCTTCAGGTAGGATCCGTGATGGACGACCAGGAGCTGCGCTATCTGTACCTACCCTTCAGGTAGGACCTGAGGAGGATGACCCAAGAGCTGCTTCCCTCTTCCAGCTGTTTGTCTTTTTGCTGTTGTACCTTGTTCAGTTGTAGTTGTACTTTCTTTTGGGTTTGTATTCGGGCCCATTTACTTTTCAGCTTTTCTTTTGTACTTAGTTTTTTGTTTCATCTTGTACTCTGTGGTGCTTGTTTTCTTTTATAAAGGAAATGCCTTCCCAGTTATCGGGATTTTACGCCTTTGGTGCTAGTCGCCAGCCCCTGGCCTATGGAAGGCGGGCGTGGGGTAGTCACGGCATGGGCCCCAAGGTCAGGTCGTGACATATCACATAATGGAAAATCCTTCTTTCCCTATTTCCATTTATCCGTCTCTTATTCCACTGTTCTCTTATTCTATTTCTTTACATTGTTTTCATAAGACTTAGAGAATTCCTTTTCGGTCTTGATAGCACAAGAGACAATATCTTCGTACGATGAGAAGGATTGTGATACTAAAGCTCGACAGAGAAATGGTTTTAACCCATCAAAGAAACGATCAATCTTACTTCTTGGGTTACGTATATAATCTGCAGCATACCTCGCTAACCTTGTAAAGTTGGCCTCATACTTTGCGGCATTCTCATCCTCCTTTTGTCTCAGACTCAGAAATTTCCTTTCAATATCTGCTCGATGGTGACGAGGAAAGTATTTTTCTAAGAAAAGATCTTTGAACTCTCTCTATTCCATACTTGATACCTCTTCATCTTCCTTTGTATTTTTAATCAATGACCACCATTGATCGGCATCTCCAGTGAGCCGGTAAACTGCCATGATAACCTTCTCCCTTTCGCTACTCCCCAAGGCGTGGAATATTTTATCTAAGGAGTTTATCCATTGCTCAGCTACTAAGGGATTTGTACCCCCATTAAAGGTTGGTGGTTGTAGCCTCATGAAGCGGTCTAACATTGATCCTCCACGTTGCGGATCAGGGTGATCCATACGAGTAAGGTTATTATTCATAACCTGAGTGAGTTGTCCCAGTATGGTAATAAGTTGATCTGCACCAGTTGTATCTCCAGATCCACAATAATTATCTTGAGCATGAGGGAAATCCCTACACGGAGTGCATGCATTGATACGGTTTCCATTCCTTCCACTAGACGCCATTTCTAGACAATGGCATAAACTAGATTAGTTTATGAATTAAAATACATAATTCCATACTTGTAAAATACTTAACATAAATTGAACTATTTATGGATATAATCCATAATCATAAAAATGTTTTCTTTGAGGAAGTATATACTCATAACCCTTCATAGTGGTTTGTAAAGAAAATGAGAATTATCCTAAGCATATCCCCCGGGAGTGTCGTAACCAATAGTACAGCAAGGCCCGTTGTTGTACACCAGTTCTCGTTTGAGTCTAGATCAAAGCGGTGTTTTCATTTTTTACCCCTAGGTACATCTGTGCCAAATCCGCCTCTACCTGCTCATATCCAGACAGGGATGTATTGCTCGAAAAACTCACAAAATATCTATAATACCAAAATTATAGGAAGTTCTTCTATACTAATCCTCAAAGTCTATCTTTGGGCTATGTGCTTTAATCAGAGTTTATCTAAATCTAGCTTCCAAGGTTAGTACTAAACTGCCTCTGATACCAACTGTAACGCCCCGACCCCAGCTACCCAGAGTCGGTGCATTACTTCGTAACATTGGCATGATCCCAAAAGATCAAGTCTCGAAAGACCGATTAGTTTAGTAGCCTTGGAAACACTAGATACATTCATAAATGTTACATTACATCATAAAGAGAAATACTACAATAACAAAGTCTCCATAGTCCACACTCATATTCCCTTCTGACTATCCCTGTAGGTCATTCATAAAATACTTCTTCAAATCCTGGAAAATATTAAAACATTGAAAGGGGTGAGCTCAGATGCTCAGTAAGGATAACAATATTGCAGAAGCTTTCATAAATAAACATAAACATTTAAGGCAATGTATAACTAAAAAAAGCCTTTTTAAACATAAACTTCAGCATAATATGGCAAAAATAAAATTAAATAATGTCATTCACTTACACACATGGATATTCTACTAGTCGAATAATCACATGCAATATCAATAACCACTTTCATAATGATGGAATGCATAATGCCATACTATCATAACCACATAGCCAAGGCCTCGTTCCAAGACCACAAATAAGATTTTGTCAAGGCCTCATGTCATGACACTAGTTTGTCTCATTAGACCTACCAATGCTTCGAGGAGCTATAGTGGGCTCCACCCGTCACTTATTAAGTCCAATGCATTCCTCATATGAACAGGTTTAAACATATCATAAACCATAAAATAATTGTATCTCATAAAACATGCAAAAAGGAAACATAATATTTCCACACTTCAATCACAAGATATCAATACAACACATTGATATAATAAAAACTTTATCAAAACCATTTTACATACCAAAATAAAAGATAAGTAAAACATAGTATTTATTTTTCTTTAAAAAATGGTATGACTTATAGAGGAAGCCAAAACTCAAATAATAGTCACGACGGTAGAGAAGTCGTTGTCGCCGCATACGTAAGAAAAAAAAATTCCTTTTGTCATTTAGTAAAAGTGCTTCCTATAAAAAGATTCCTTTTGAATAAAAGTAAATGTCAAAGGGGTTTATACACCGTATAAATGAAATTTGTGTATAAAATAAAATATGCCTCAATGAATGGAGATTAAGACGAAGTCCCATAAAAAGATCAATTTTAAATAAAATCTATCTATTATGTGTATTCACTATATGTACACATAAGGAAAGTATAAATACTAGATAGGACATAATAATATCATGGCATAATTTGAAAGTAGGAGATTAACCCAAAAATGGAAATTGGGTTAAGAAGTTCCCTTACCTCGTGTCCGACTTGACTCGACCGCTATTTAACCTCCTGAATAATAAACTAGAGTCAATATATACCTTCTTAAGAACCCTTTTCAAGTTCATTATTCCTTTTATATCACTTATTACCATGTCATGAACATTATGTAATTATTTAAGATTATAACGGTCGTTTTGTCGATCTTAGGTACTTGAGTCAAAAATAAACTTCTTATAATTACACTTTGTTCATGTGGTAATATATCCATTATATCCATAATTATATTCATGATGTATATATCATATACATCATATATATCCAGTATATACATTCATTTATAATATTACATAACATTAAGAGGTAAGAAATGAAATGCAACATTCATGGAGGCGGTAAGCCGTACGTACGCATGAGCGCTACTTTCATTTCTATTTCGTATTTAATGGAATGAAGTTATAAATATATAAAGGTATAATATAATTCCAGTATAATATAATTTATAATACCATTTACTCCATCCTTTATACATCCCACATATGGAATTAACGATTCAAATCACTTTGAGGGGGTCGTAGTCCGCACTTCCTCAAATGAAATTATCGCGTTTACCCATAATGGAAATCATAAAGTATGCCATAAATGATAAATAAAGAAGCATAAAGAAAACATAAACATAATATATATATATATATATATCATATATGAAAATAGTTTCATCACAATGGCCACCATTAGAGGTGTTAAAAGAATATTGAACTATCATAGTTTCGTGAGGTAGTATTTCGCCACCCACAGAAACAGTATGTTCTTTAACCATTAGACGAAATTTTGTGTAAGTGTAAACCAAATCCTTATCATAAAAACATACTAGTATATTTTAGATACTTATTTTTTACAAAAGAAAGGAATAAAAAGAGTTTAAGGGGTTGGAGAAGCAAAATAAAACAAAACAACATTAGAGAAGACATTACCTTAAAATCGGGTAACTCTTTTTGATTTGAGCCAAAGGCTTCCTTGGGAATACTTATGCCAAAAGTTAGGCTTCTAGGAGTAAGGGAGGGAAGTTGAGAGAGTATTTGGGAAGAGGTTGGCCGAGAAAAAAGTCTTTGAAGGTGTGAGTAAGGTGGTAGTGGTGGGGGCCTTTTATAAGAGGAGAGAAGGGGCACTCTTGGAAAGATTGAAATGTTACTTTATTATGAAATGCTTTTCGAATTATAAAGGTCCCACACTTAAATATTTCGAGTTTAAGGTGATAAGGGTTATAAATATACTCATCCAATATGTTTTTGAGAAGTTTAAGTCTTAGATTTTACATTATCTTCTCATTTTATTTAATTCGTTAATTAATGAGGTAATCACTGCATCATCATGGTGTCATAAATAATTTACTTTATTTAATGTTTAAAAATTATAAAAAAAATATCCTGATTTAGGAAATCCTTTTAGATTTCTAATAAATATTTATAGTCAAAAATATGACTTGTATAACCCCATTTAAAAATTGTTTTACTAAAATAACTCATGTTTGTGACATGTTTATTTTAACATTAAATAAAAAGTTTTTAATGTCATTTTCCTACCAAAGTGGCTTCCTAGGTCCCCAAGTTGACCCATGGATTTTCTGGGTCGGCCATGACTCGTCCAATAGGGGTACGACAAGTGTAAAGCTATTTTCGTATTTTTATAATATCATTTTTACCTTAAATTTCACTAATTACCTTTAATCGCGTTTAATTAAACTTAAAAGTTACTATTCACCAAAAAATTATTTTAATCCCATTGAACCACATTTTACTTCTTAATGACAACCATGTATGTCAGATTTTTGAAAATCAAATCACAGAAGTGGTAATGTTTCATTTAAATGAAAAATTAGTTTTTTTAACTACCACTTATTGGTTTCACTATTCATCAAAAATTGAAGTTTTACAAGACAATGCCAAAATTTCACCCTAAGCTATAATTGATATTCCAAATTAAAAAATGATGTCTATTTTAAAAAATTGCAATCATTTAGGTTTCATTAATTAATTTTATAATTAATTCCTACTGTCATAAAAAATAGCGTTTTTTAAGAAACAATATATATCAAAAGATTGACAATTGTTTATGTCCAATTTCAATGTTAAATTAATTATAATGACCACCATTGGATAAAATGGTAAAAATATATTCTAATTATACATTAAAACCACTAAATGGTATAATTTATCACTATAAATTATTTTGATTAAAAAAGTTGTTTTATGTATTTTTCATTATTCATAAAAAATTGGAAGTTCTCAGAAAAATACCAAATATTCAACATAGGCTAATTTCGATATTCCAAATCGAAAAATGAAGTCCATTTTGAAATATAAAAATATATATAATTTCAAAAAGTGGGTATTACTATTCATAATGGCTATTTTGATTGGTCGCGGTGTGTTACATTCTCGAACTTGCATACAATACAAGCTATTACATTATTGAAGGAGAAACGTATCGTGGAAGCTCAGGGTGTTACAAATATCATTTTTATTTTGAAAATAAATTGAAAATACATTTATTTGAAAATAAATTTTGGAAAGATTTTTAAAAAAAATAACCTTTTAAACTTAGAACTGAACATTCAATGAAACTATTCCGGGTAATTCCACACATGTTATACAAATTAAAAATCATATTTCATTTTTAAGGTAAAAGGATAAAACTGCATGTTTGGAAAGTGATTAGTAGATTCCTTTGAAACCATTATTAAAAGAATAAAAGTTAAAAATTTCTTAAATAAATAATTTTTTTAATTTTAAAACTTTTTTCAAAACACTTTTATAAAACTAGGTTCTTAAAAGAAAACACGTTCTTCGACTAAAGAGAGAATTGAAGCTAGGTTTTCTTAAAAAAATATAAAAACTTTTGTATACTGAATAGTGGAAAATAATAATATTTCTTGAAAAGAAAATTATTATATAGAAAATAATAAAATGAATTTATTTATTAAAAATTGATCCAATAATTTCTATTCATGTAAATTCAAGTGTAAAAAATCCTGAATAAAATTATATTATGAAGTTAACTCTTAAAAAGACTATAATATTGATGTGAGAATCAATAAATGAATATATTATTTGTGTGAAATTTTAATCCACATAAACAAAGTGAAAATTCAACAATATAGAGTAAAAATTTATTACAGAAATAATCTTTAATATTAAAGACAACAAGGATGTAATAAAACCCAATGAAAAGGAATCTGATTATGAAATTCTTTTCGGCTTGCTAAAATTCAACTCAAATACACTTAAAAGAAATAAATCAATTTGAAACTCAAAATACCATGAATATAAAATAATTCATGATATAATATATCAATTTTTTCAGTGTATACACTACAAAAAAATGTGTAAGTGGTGAATATAACATTTATCTCATTGATGTAAAAAAGTGATATGAAAATCCCTTACCTTCTATTTCCTTTATGGTGAACATCCTTTAACCTCATGTCTAATCGTTTTAATAATTTAAATAAGATATATAAGAAACATAATCATATTTATAATATCATATACTAACTTTTTATAATATCTTATTACTAATTTTTTAATAACCATTCGTTATTTGGATTGTTTTAGTTGTTATTTGCCTAGGATTTAGAGTATATTTTGACTTGTTACTTGTTGTTAACATTAATTAGATCATGGTTTAATCAACTTTATAATATAAAAATTATTTAACTATCATATATATTAATTATTTATTTATTTATAATAGTCTATAAAATATGGAGATATGAAATGAATAGCACCATTTATGGAGATGGTAGGTCATACGTACACATGAACGCTACTTCAATTTTTTCATTTTTAAAAGAACTAAAATTAAGTAATAAATATTTATATTTTAATTTAACTATTATTTTTTTGTCATATATTTCACATAGTATTATTAAAAACATCCTTTTATATGTTCTATGTGTAGTTTGAATGAATCTCGTCGCTTTGAAGAGGTGGTAGTCCAAACGTCTACAAACGATGTTATCGTATTTTCATAAAATGGAAATCATAATGGTATGCATTTTAAAAAAATTAAATAATAAGAAATACATTATATTTATCATATATATATATATATATAATTGTTTCCATACAATTCCATACCATGAGAGGTGGTAATATAAAAACGAACGACATCGTTTCGTGAGGCGGTAGTTCACCATATTTGAACTTTAAGATTGTTACTCATTTGATGGACTGTGTGTAGGTGTAGGGACAATCCTTAATATAAAAAAACTCATAATATTTAGAAATATAATTTTATTATATAATTATGGAATAATATTAAATTAAGTTGTGGATAAATAAATACTAATAAAGTGATCGTTGAAGAATGCTACCTCTTATTTCAGTAACTCCTTTATGTTTATTCCAAAATACTTCATTGGTTGGATTTCATCCAAATGGGAGTTTTTTAATATAAGGGTAGCTAGGTTTTGAGATAATTTGAGTAGATATTGGGAAGTACAAAGGGATTTTGAGGTTTGATTAAGTGGGATGGTTGGGGGCCTTTTATAGTTGAAGAGGAGTGGCGTTCTTGAATGTTTTTGAAAAAGAAAATTACACCAAACTTTTTCCATGGACAATTTGCTCCAATAATGGTCCAAATATGATCCCATGAATAATATTCTCTATATATGAACATAAAATTTATTTTAGACAGGTTTCTAGGTCATTTTCACTCCTAGGATTAAGTTTTAGTCCCTTGTTAAACTAATTTTCATCTTAATCATTATAATTATTTTCAATTACTTTCACTAATATTTTTTTTAAACAAATTTGACCTTATTAGAAATTAAAAATAATTTTGATTACAAAAAATTAATCCAATGTTTAAAATAAATACAACATAAGTGGTACAAATTAATTTAAAATAAATCTCACGGATGGTACAACAAAGAAGAGTTTTAAAGTAAAAATGTTCAAAAGTTTGCAATGTTTTTTAACATAATTTCTTAATGAAATTGATTCTAATTACACAAATTCGAATCATTTTGATAAAATTTATCAAAATAAAATTTGAAAACAATTATAAATATAATTTATTTTTTAAATAAATTTGTTAAAAATGAATTTTTGAATTAAAATTCATTAATTTTCATTATTTATCAAAAAATTAAACAATATAGAAAAATAACACAATTCACTATAAGATAATTTTTATGAACATATATAAAAAATAATGTTTATTTTTCATATATAACATTTATAAAAGTTCTAGAAAATTGAATTAAAATAGGATCTCCATTTAATGTCGTTTAAATTTTCTTTTGAAAAATATAGCTCTTTGCGTAAAATTGTGTTTGTTTTAATCTTATTCCAATAAAATAAAATGAATTCATATAAAACATATTTGATTGAATAAAAAACATTTGTGTTCATAAAACACCATTTTGAGTATAAAAACATTTTCTTTGTATTAAAATGGTTTTTATGTTCATTTATAATTAATTAGTAACCTATGAATTCAACTTATATTTGTGTAAACCATATATTTTCATAAGTTAGATAATCTTCTTCACAAAAAATAATTTAACGGCTAGTTTAAATATTATTATATTTAATAATAATATTTTGATAATATATTTTTGGTCAATAAAACTTGGAATCTCGTGTAATGCATGATATTGAAGAATGTGTTTGTTGCGTGTCATGCAAGCTAACTCAGTTTTACGTACATTTTAACAAATAAATTGATTTTATTTAAAAGAGTAATTATATTCTAAAGTCTTAAGATATTATATTCCCCTATATGATTTGTGTTTCGTTTCAAACACTCTATTAAATATAGTGTTCATATTTTGAATTTTTGGGTGTTACGTTCTCCCCATATTAATTAAATTGAATCTTGTAAATTTAAACGCAACCTTGGTAATAAATGTTTTGATATTTTCTATGATTAAATGTCTAATCATGAGAAGGGTCCCTAAAACCTTCTCTAGAAAATAGATAATGGTGAGTACAAATGGAATGTGGGATGATTTATAACTATGTCATTAAGTAGGGGAGAATTAGTGGTAAGTGGAGATACGTACATTGAGGAAAATCATAAATATTTATGGAGGGTGATTAAGGTCATAAATCACAAAAAATGAGTGGTAAATAGAAATTTTAGGGCCTCAAATTCATAAATCTATAATGATTTAAAATACCAGTGGTTAAAAAAATTAAGGTAATAAGAAAAAAGTTTTTAATCATTTTCTTAATATTGAGTAATTATCTTACTGAAAAATAATATAAGGAAATACACCTACTTAAAAGGATTTAATTTCTTATAATCAATTCTATATTTTGGTTGTTCTTCGATCTAATTCTAATTTACCCAAAAATTAACATTTATTTCTGATGCACTAGAATACACTTTTAACGGATCTTAAGACCCATAAAAGAGTGGAACTTATAACTATTTGTCACTATCTGTTATCCAAAGTTATTATGGTTTATACACTAATCTGTCTATCTAAAAAGTAATTTTTTTGGCTCATCAATATTTTTTAGTCATCAAATTTTTTAACTAAAAATATTGACACACTAACTAGGACAAAAAGTAGTCTAGTGGTAGGCATGAATCCCTTACCATCCTTCATTCATGGGTTTAAGACCTATGGCCTCTTTGAATCTGATGGGTTTTCCCCCAATATACATGTTGTTCTTTTTCTAAACAATATTCACAAAATGTTCCCAAAAATATGTAAAATATCCCCTTAATAAGTTAAATCACTAAATAGTCATTTAACAATGTTTCCAATACAACTTCAATATTAAAATACTTCATTAATTTTATTTCAAAATAAATCATTCCTTTTGTAAGGTTTAACAAAGGTCATTCATTATCATTAACAATTAAAATCCTTCATAATGGTCTGTAAATAAAATTTGAATTATTCTATGTGTATCCCCCAACTTTATCAAACCAATTGCGCAGTAATAATCATTGTCATATACCAGGTCATGCTCAAGTTAGGACTAACTCACCATTTTAGAGTTGTTCCCCAAGGTACATTGGTGCCAGAACCACATCAAATTGTAGTATATTTACATGTATATATTTCTTAGAAGACCCACAAAATTTATACCCTACCAAAACTCTTGTATGTTCTTCTACACTTATCCTCAAATTATATCTAAGTGTTATGTTATTTAATCTATATTTTCTTGAATATAATTCCCATGGTTGACAATAAACTATCTTTGATACCAAATGTAGAGACCCGACCCCAGTAAGTCTGGAGTCGGTGCCAACTACCATTTCATTGGCATTATTACAAGGAATCAAATACTAATGGAAAAAAGATTTTAGATTTCTTATTAAACTGAATACATGCACGAGTCTTGTATTAATAATTAATACAATAATTACAACAAAAAATCATTGAAAGATGAATTTATTCCATTTATGATATCCATTCATATATTTCTTAGTACACTTCTTGCATTCCTAGGGAAAGAAAAAAAATATTGGTGAGCTCAAAGTTTTTTTAATATTAATGTACAATGAATGAAATAATGAATAAATGAGAATAATCACCATGGAAAGTTAAATTATTGATAACACATTCCATGTAATAAAATAACTGTCAAAGTAATAAACTGGATAAGGAAAAACCAATATGGAAAGGTACAGAAACTAAAAACACATTCTATTTATTCAATAAAATGGTAATTAAATTCATCCATAGGCTTTTCCATATTGATAATATCATGGATAATAAATATTGAATAAAAATGAAGGTATTACTTAATTATTGGATGTCATTTATGTGGAAAATTAAAACCTATTATATCAAGACATTTCATAAGAATATTAAAAACTATAGGTAGAAACCCATTTAATTTTTTCATGTAATTTTTATCATGAGAACCAGTCGATGCATCAAGGGGATATATACATTCTGAGACCCACCCAACATTACACGTGCAAATAATTCCATATATTGGATAATCGATTTAATTAATATACAATATTAATTTTCAAATATCAATATTGAATAAATAATATTTAACTATCATTATTTTCCAAGATAGTAAAATCACTGTCAAAGTAAAAAAAAATATTTAAATATGAAATATGATTTAGGTAATAAACATATCCATAATAAATGATATGGATAATTAGGGTAAATTCAATGTATAAGTATCATAAGAAATTAAATATTTCAATGGGACTAACAAATGAATCATGGAAGTGAATTTCAGTGATATAAATTTCCAAATCAATCAAAAAACATCCATAGTAATAATAAGTATGGTACCAATACAACATATCCCAAGTGAAGTAATAATAAATAATTATTTTGTTGATTAATGGAAGTACTATAAAAATATTTTTTGAAAGCATTCTTGATGAAGATTTCCTTTTTATTTTGAAAATAATTTTCACTGAAAATATCTTTTTAAAACATTTTCATTCAAAAATAATACTTATATACATAAAAATGAAGATTCAAAGAAATGATGTTGATTAATTTCATATATGTCATACATGGTTAAAAGAACATTCCTTTTATAAGTTAAAAGGTTATAAAAGTGATTTGTTAAGAAATTCATAAAAACATTCAATGAAAAAAAATTAAATAGAAAAAATGGTAAAAATTAACTTAATAAATAATTTTTTTAAGATTAAATTAAATTAAAACCTTTTTAGAAAATTAGATTTTTAGAAGAAAATAGGTTCTCTCACTAAAGAGATAAATGTAGTCATGTTTTCGTAAAAACAGTTTCTAAAGAAATAAATTCATAACAATGGGTGGTAAAATGGTCCTATTACATGAAAGTTAATTAATAACCATATTATAATAAAATTATAGTCATTATTTAGAAAATTATCCAATAATTTCCTCTAATTGAAATAAAAATAAAAACAATTCTGTATAAAATGATATTCTCAAGTAAACCCTTAAAAGACCATAACCTTGATGTGGGAATCCATAAATGAAAAGATTATGTGTGCCAAATGAATATCCACGTAAACAAAATTTGAAAAAAAATAATATATATTAAAAATTGTTTACACACCTAAATTGGAAAATATTAACCCCAATGAAGAAGAAATATGACCTAATGAAATGGAATCGGGTTATGAAATTATTTACCATTTGGTAAATTTTTACTCAAATCACCAAAGAAGAAATAATTCAAATTGAAAATAAATATAAAACTAAGATTAAATATGTAAAGATATAATATAAAAAATGGTAGCTAGATACACCACAAATAAGAAGTAAGTTGTGGTTTAACATTTATCTCAAAGACGTAAAAAGATGGATGAAAATCCCTTACCTTGAACTACAATTATGGTGAATGTACTTTATCCTCCTGTATAATTGTTTTAAGAATATAATTAACTTATAAAAACCAAAATACTATATATAATATAATATATAAAATTCTTATAATATCTTATTACCCATTGGTAAATAATCATCCATTATTTTCTCTATTTTTGGTTTTAATTGCCTAATTTTTTAAGTATGTTTTGACTTATTACTTGTTGGTACCGTTAATTATATCTTGGTTTAATCATATGAAAAATGTCAATCATGATTTAAATATCATATATATTCATTATATATGTATTTATAATAATACATAAAATTAGGATATAGGAAATTAAATGTACCGTTTATTGAGACGGTGGGTCGTACGTCTGCATGAATGTTAATTCCATTATTTTACCATATTTAAAATAATGAAACTTAGATGATGTATATGTATATTTTAATTAAAGTATCAAATTTATGTCCGATATTTCCCATAGTTTTATTAAAACTTTCCTTTATTCATTCCATGTATAGCATGAACGAATCACTTATCTTTGAGGAGGCAGTACTTAACACCTCCACAAATGATGTTATCCTATTTACAAAAAATGGAAAGAATAAATTTATTTGATATATTAAGAATAAATAAATGATAAATATTATATATATCATATATAAAAATTGTTTCCATCATATTTCTCAACCATGAGTGGTGGTAAAATAATGAACGACATCGTTTCACGAGGCAGTAGGTCGCCGTATATGAATGATGAGTTCGTTACCAATTCCATGTAACTGTGTGTGGGTGTAGGTATAACCCTAAATATTAAAACATATAAGTATATTTATGATACTTATGATTTTGTATAACATGTAATAATTGGAAATGAAGGATTTGAGAAATAAATAGAAAAGAAGTGATTGTTGAAGAACGCTACCTCTTATTTGGGTAACTCTTTTTGGTTTATACCTGGTGATTTCCTTGGTTAGATTTATGTTCAAAAGGATTATTATAGGTTTAGATAACTGATGATGGTAGATTATTTTTTATTATTTTTTGTGAGCCAAAGTTCATTAAGGGTGTGAATAACTAGGAGGAGTCAGTGCCT
This sequence comes from Viscum album, assembly GCA_963277665.1. Lineage (NCBI taxonomy): Eukaryota > Viridiplantae > Streptophyta > Magnoliopsida > Santalales > Viscaceae > Viscum > Viscum album. The sequence continues at coordinate 202,923,502 of OY728144.1, forward strand.
TTTTATAGTGGTGGAGAAGTAGCATTCATATATATTTTTCAAAAGGGAATTACACAAACATTTTCCCTTCTAATATGGCTACAATAATGTAAACATACTAAAAATGGTACCATAGGATCTAAATATGGATATAAAAGGGATTTTGGAAATATTTTTAGGTCATTTTGGCTCCTAAGTTTAAGGTTTAATCCCTTATTAAGCTAATTATCTTCTTAATGGGTATAATAAATTTTAATTAGATTCACAAATATTATTCGTCAAAAACTAAGTTGAACATATTAGAAATTATAATTTATTAGGATTCCAAATGTGGAGTCAGTTTTTTGAACTTCAAATCACATAATTTTTAGAAATTAATTACAAATTAATCCAACAGATGGGATGACAATGCGATTTTTTAAAGTAAAAATATTTAAAAGTTTACTATGTTTTTAAATCCAATTTCAAAGTGAATTTGATTCCAATGACCAAAACTATATTAATTTAAATTAAATTTATCTAATTAAACACTAAAACGAATTAACAATGTAATATTACCTTATAAATAAATTATGTTAAAAATTATTGGTAAATTAAAATTCAGTATTTTAACTATTCAATAAAAATGAAATATCATAGAAAAATAACAAAAAATCACCCTAAGATAATTTTTACTTTCCCTTTTCAAAAATAAATTTAATTTCGACATATAAAATTTATAAAATTTATTTAAATTTTCTTATCGATTAAAATGTGGTAAATTGTCTTTAGAAAAATATTGTTTTTCATGAGTAAAATTGGGTTTGTTTTAATCTTATTCCAATAAAATAAAATGCATGAATATAAAAAATATTTTACTAAAAACAGAACATATATATTTCTTTAATATCATTAACTTTTATTAATTAAAATTATTTATTAGTATAAAACACATTCGTGAGTATAATAATATATCCTTCGTATTCAACTGGATTTTATATTCATATCTAATTAATTGGTAACCTATGAATTAATATTATAATTTTTTATACCAAATATTTATATAAGTTATTTAATCCAATTCAAAACTGAATATTTAATTGTTGGGATATATATTATTATATTAAATAACAATATTTTAATAATATATAATTACTCGGTAGAACTCAGTCTTGTGTGTAACTCAAGCAATCAAAGAATGTCTTTATTGTTTTTAGTGAAAGATATCTTCGTCTTTCATGAATTTAAAGCCATTTATTGGTTTTATTTAAAATATTAATTATATTATTAAGACTCGAGATATTATTTTTTTCTTAAATTCTTGTTTTTTCATGTCATACACAATATCAATTACAATGTTATTATATTAAAATTTTGGGGAATCACACACCATATGGAATTCCTCCTGATCTTTTCTTCTTATTTTGATTTCATCTATATTCCATTTCTAAAATGAATATAGAGGAAAATTTTGAAATTATCTACACAGACCAATTGAATCAATTAATTATAAAAAATCAAATAAAAAATAACAAAATCATTAATACTACTTGTTATTCCAAAAAAGGGGCTTAGATGAGAGATTCCATAAGGTTGTGGGGGAGGGGTGAATCCATGTATAGATATATAATCAAAATTTTAACTTTTCCTTTAACTCACTCTTCCAAAACTGATTATATAATATTAATTATTAGGGTCACATATTTTTCCCTATGTCTAGATGTGTTTATTAAATTATCACTTCACTTAATCATCCCTTGTTATATATTATCAATAGTTTATTTACCCAATTTATTAGTTTATGTCACAAAAAAAATATAAAGGAAAGAAATCATGCATGATAAAAAATTATTTCACCATCATAAGGATAATCAATGGATCATGTGATAAAAATGTGTCATGCACCATAATCCACTAAATTCATTGATATAGTGGTGGGTTTAGGTTGTGCTCGGTATAACTCTCCTTACATTCATTTCGGGGAAGTGCAATGTTTCCTAGCGATCAATTCCTTCACTTCCACTCTTTTCATTACTATTATTAGAAATTATTAATAAGTAATATCATATTCTAAATAAAAAAATATCACTTATTTCTTGTAAATGGAATATAATAATGGGTGTCATTGATCTCCTATTTTTCCTTCATTTGACTACTATGATCATTAACCTCAGTAGCATCTTTTTTCTATGAGATTTTAAGAAAAAACACCTTATTCCATAATACATTTGGAACATATTTCTAGTTTCATAACATGGAAATCCTTTCTATTTCTCACATTTATTCAATTATAGAAATTACCTTCTTATACTCCTATGAAATCTGGATATTGATATTTTCTATAATTTCATATTCATAGATATTAAAGATATGATCAGGAAATCTTTATCATTGAATATAATATCCAATAACATCTCTATTAAATAATAACTATATATTTTTATAATGAATAATAAATGGAACTCTATTTTTCTTTCACCCTCCTCCATGGAACACCAATTTCTTCCTCATTTTTCTATATATCTTCTTTCTTCTTTTTTCTTTATTTCAATATATATAGTGGGATCTTAATATAACATGGGTATTTTGAATTTCAATTTCAAAATCAAAATATAATGTATATATCCATATCTATCTCCATAAAATATTACATCTGCTTCATATTATTTATAATTATAATCATTATATTCTAATCAATTAATTTAATATCAAACCATAATTTCCTCGTAGTTTAATGAGTGTTAAACTGATTATTATGGATGTAACTTCAATATTTTTCAAACACTATGGAATATTGCACTAAGATACATGAAATATAAAATATTTTTAGATTAAAAATCCCCTCAAAAAGCATAAATCATTCTAATAAGACCATTTTGGTTCTATTATAGTGATTTGTGATACTTGAAACACTCTCCTAAAAGTTGTGGGTATTTTCTGTTGGTTGTTTTTTCATACATCATTGAAGTTAGTTAATTCTACACTTCCTTCCACTATACCCATTTTTGAATTCATTGTTTTACATAGGGATTTCATAATTGAAAACAACCCTCTAATTTTATTTTCCCATCATATCGTCCACACTACACATTTTCTTTTATCACCATGTTCTTCAAAATTACAAGTTAAGCATCTTTCATGCAATTTTTAACATTTACTATTCTATCTCAATAATTATTCTTCAACTGTATCAAAAATTGACTACTAAGATGCATTCCTACACACCGTTTATCATTGGTAAATATCACAACTAAAATTCCACCCATTGTATAGTATTTTACTCCTTCTTATCAATTTGGAATCTTCAAATCTTCATGATATTCAAACCGGAATACACAATATTCACCACAACTTTTGTTGAAACATGGTTCCTTTTTATCATTTCCAATAATAAGTTTCTATATTGAAATTCCTTAAAAAATTTCTTATGTATCTCGATTATATACATTTAATGTTTGAAAACAGCTTAACCATATTCTCCACATAATGTTCCAAGATAGGGTAATAGTTTCCATCAGTAAATTACTTGCATACATCTCTAGATAATCTATAGAATCTTTAGCACCTAAAATATGAAAAACTCTAGAAATTTTTTCCATTATCTATACTAAAAATTCATTCTTGACATGGTTCATATTATTTTATTTTATCTTCCACAATAATTACTACTTTTTAATTCTTCCAAACATCTTCTTTTGAGTTTCAATAACTCCAATCAACACAAATTCTCCTACTGTGGAAAAAAATACAACATAAAAAAATACTTTTTAAAAACAAGTATAACAACAAATAAATCCTGATCCATTCTCTAAAAACTATAACTTTTCCTTGATATATTTCAACCTTTAATCCAACAAGAATAGGTCCACATCAATTATCCAAGAGTCACCTGGTCAATATATATTCTTATTATCAAAAATCCAACACAAACCCATTAGGGTTCAACATGGGATCCCCCCCAACACCATATCTATATGTATGTTTTACACCCTTCATGATTCTCACTATATTACATGGTTTCTATCCTCATGGTCACACCCCTTATTAGCCTGAATTACTATCACCTCACTTCACATATCCTAAAAGTAAATCAATTGGGAAGTTATCCACCAACAGGAACTCTCATTGTTATATGGGGTGTCTACCATTAGGTTCTATCCTCCACTAAACCTGAATTATCACAACCACACAACATATATACCCACTATGTCTATAAATAACATGAATATACTCATATCCACATATCAAAAACCGTTTCCATATCACAAGCCATAAATTCCAAAGCACTGTCACATATTGAAAAGTGATTGGGACCCCCACCATCCATTTATTTTTAAACCTATGGCACTATGTCTACAAAGGTACTAGGGAATATAATCAAACCTTGAAATTATATTTTTCTCCCACTTGGAACAACCACATCTAGATTCTATAAGTATAATCATATAGCATCACTAATATTCCTCATGTCCATGGCATATACAAGATATGAAATCTCTTCTCTGGTCACATAGCATCAGGAATTGTCCATACATAGTCTCTAAGTACATCAACTTCTTAGATATATATTAATATCTTATCACATAAGTGTTTGTTTTAAATTTATGAAATTGTATAAAATATATTCTTAGAACCCATTCACCTTACTATCTTTATATGGATAAACTATTTGTTTAATCATAATTTTTAAATTATTATTTATTTAATTGATAAAAGCCATATAATAGGCGCACCATCCCATCTCATGGTGGAAGAAAATAATGGATCTATATAGCATCTCTACGAACAAAAGTATTAAAATCATCTAGTAAATACCCCAATGTGGTGAATAAAATTATTCTCTAACCCTACCGACCTTTGTTGGATAAAATATCTGTCGTGCAGTTTCCTTTTCTCTAGGTGTCTCTGACATGGCACGCGCCCAAATTATGAATTTTGAACCACTCCTCTAGAGGTCCCATGTAATCTATGAGAATATTTCTATACAAATTTATTGAATGTGGCATGTTGTTGTGCCGAATCCCCACCCCCATGTAAAAGTTTATAAACCACCCTCTCACCTATTTTTCATTTTCTACTAATTTATAATTATTACTTTCTAAAATTCAACACCAAAACTCAAAAACAAATATATAAAAATCATAATCAATTTCATCCACAATCCCATAATATGAGTGTTTCAAATAATTTACTCATTAAATTAAAACGATATTGAAAAACTTTTCATTAATATCCTTATTAAATAAATTCTTCAAAATTTTTAGCCCATAATTCATTTCCATCAATAAAAATTGAATTTTATTATAATATAATTATATTTTAATCAATTTTCACTTCTCAATTCTAAATATTTTCAATTCCAATAATAATATTACCCATTTTTAATTCAGATTATTTTTAATCATCTTCCCATCATGTAAAATAATAATCATGGTATATTAATGTGTATTTTAAAAGATATTAGAATTTGAGTCACTTTCTTTAATACAATGACAAACTCCATCCTTTAATCGTATGATGAGAACCAACAATAATTAATTTATGATAACATTTTTCATAAATCTGTTCATTTTCAAATCCAAAATACAACCAAAATTCTAGTAGTCCTATCCCTCATGGGAGAATATAAAATTATGAATTTTTTAAGCAATTGCCCCGTGGGAAAAACACATTATCTAAAATTATTTGATTTAATCTTCATTTAACTATGATTGGTAACACTTGAAATTATTGAAAATTAATCAATATGTTACCTTCTATTTAAATCATCTCATAAAGTACCATATTAATTATGATAACTTTCTGAGTCAACCATTCAATAAAATATATAACCTCACAAATTGCATCTAATAACCCCTCATCACCACCATTACATGCAACATTATTTATTCAAAAATAAAAATTCATTTTAGAATTACCTATGTAATAAATAATAATAATAATAATAATAATAATAATCTAGTGACACCCAATATTCACATGAAAATATATAATCTCAAGAAATAATAAAATTACTAACCAAAGGAAAATATCATGTTTTGAATCCAATGGGACACTCAAAAATAAATTTAACGATTTAAAAAATTATGATATTAATATTATTAAAATAAAACCTGTAAATTTTTAAAAGCTCCCAAATATTCAAAACATGGGTCTCTACAACCACAATTCCATGGCTTATAATAATTTTAATTTTTTAGAGTATAATAATAATAATAATAATATCATGTCTACGGTCGAAAATAGATCATGGAATTCCAAGTCCCGAAAATAATATATCTCATGAAATTACTTCTCATCCATGGAAAACATAACCAATCGGAGCTCCATTATTATACCCATGAAAAAATATAAATAATGAAAAAACATTATGCATCCATGGAATATCATATCAATGGAGAAAATCAATTATCAATTTCATATTTCTATTTTTAATAGAATATAAAAATTTATCTTATAATGTATTTCCATTTAATAAAAACGTAACTTATAACAACAACACGAATCATAGGATAATGACTTACCTTACAAAATCACCCAATTAGTCATCTCAACAAAAATTATCAAGGTGTATATCATAAATAAATCATATTAATCTTTCATAAATAATTCTAGAATTTATATAAAATTTTTATCAATTAAATAAAATATCATATTAATAATCTCAATGATATATAAATTTTTACACAATTTAAATCATGAAAAAACAGCATTATAATCATAACTAATATTTTTAATTTTAATTAAAACTTGAAACATTAGATGTTCATTTGAATCCTATATTTTAAATCATAATTTTCACAGACATATAATTTTCTAAAAAAATTATATTATATCATATGAGGTGTATGATGTCTCTTATATAAAAGCTAATTGATGTATCATATGATACAAAAACATTTGATTCTTAAAAATATATAAAAATATATCAAATCATCAATCAAAAATAAAATAATGATGTTATAACAAAATTCATTAAAAATTAAAGTAATCATATTTAATGTAATATATATTAACTTAGACTTTATCTAGATATTACAATTAAATAAATAATCACAATTCTAATGAGATATTAGTTTTTTAAATAGTAATAAAGTTTTAAAAATGTATTGAATTCTAGTGGAGAAACAAAAATAAAAAATTAAATCAAGTCCCTAAAAAGGATGTAGCTTCCATTTCATTTTTTTGGGTCACTAGGTGCCTAGTAACGTCTTAATGTGTATTATATACTCCCCACTATAAAATAGCTTCAACATCACCCCATTACATCTTCCTCATCTCTTTAATATCCCTAAAAAACAAAACCTATATAGAGATACACAAAAAACTCGTAAAAAAGATAAACTATATAATGAAAAAATAATAATAAACTAGATTCAATATGGAATAGTATCCCCTAAAATAATAATATATATTATTAAAAATAATAATTATTTCATTGAAACAATCGATAAAAAGTTATAGTAAATAAATAAATATATATTTATTTATTTTATTTAATAAGAAATTATAAATTATTAATGAATAAAATGTAAGGTTTTATCATAAGATATGATAATATATAATGAATTGCGAATTTTATGGATTTAATGAATTTAATCACCAATGAAAAAAATAGAATCTCAACTCATTTATTATCCATATAATATTAGAAAAAAAATTTCTTTAAAATATTGACAACTTAAATTCTCTAAGTAAGCTTAGGTTTGATTTTTTGATAGGTTTTGTATTTGTTGTCAACATTCTTTCTGTGAATGTTTTTTTATTTTAGGTAAATTGAAGAAATCTTCTAACGAAAATATTTTCCCATAGTATAGTTTTCAATTCAATGGAATGAAAATTTTCTATGATCCACCAATCAATCTGGATAAACGGTGGTGTTATGGATAGATTTTTTAAAGAAGAAAAGTAAATTTGAAAAATTTTGGAATGAAAATATTTTTGATGAAGGCCAGTGTTGTGTGTTAACTATAAAAAAAATTAAAGTAATACAGATATAAAAATAAGGTTTTTATTTTCAGAAATACCTAGTAATAATTGGGCACACTAGAACATAAAACATTTGGAGAATATTAAGTTATTGTTTCCTCAAAATAATATGTGATGCAATATTTTTTGTTCCTTAAAAGAATATTTCCCTAGAATGAATATTTTATGGGGTAATTTAAGTTAAAATAGTTAAAAAAACTATATTAGAAAATGAAATTAAGAATACTAATGACCATAATGCAGATTAAATAGATGGAGAAAAACTGAGGAAGAAATAGAAGGAGTTAAGTCATGTGTGCTTACAGAGTTATGTGAAAGAGTGTTTGAGTTGATAAAAAGAATAAAAAGAAATATAAATAAATTTTAATAATGATCAGACTACAATTATTGGTTTTATCTAAATAAATATTTCAAGAATATTATAGGTGTAATATATAATTTTTTAAAATTAAAATTAATTTTAGCAATTTTGTGCTGGACTTTCAGCCACAATTATAAAGGAAAACTCATAATAATTTTTTTTGGGTATAGGGGATCAAACATTTTTCAAGAATCCATTTGAATAATGATGATATAGAATATGGTAATGATGATTTTGAAGAATAAAATCATAAGAATAATAGGGGTAACACTTCTAAGGAATTCAAAAAATCCATTGTAATTAATAAATGTTTCATCTAAAGGGACAATATAATTGTATTGAGTAAAAAGGATTAGATGAATGAACTAAAAATATTTTATCAAAAGATGATGTTTTAGAGATGTTTAGAACCATTATAGATTACTTTAAAATAAAATAGGATAATTTAATTAGTGAATAAAGTGTTGGTGAAGAAACTTCGAAGGAACATATGATTAGATTATAAAATTATGGGTTACATGATCAAAAATGGAACTCAATAAAGAATCCATATTATTAAAAAAGGAAATTGAAATGTGGTATGAAGAAAAATAATAATTTCAAAAAAAATAAATATTTTTACCTAAAGGAAAATAAAACCATCAAGGTGAATGTTGGGAAACAGAAGAAAATGGAGAATGACCTAGATAAAAAAATTACTGGAAAAGAATAATATCTACGTAAGACACAATTAAGGTTTCTCGAGGCTAACAATTATATGAAGAAGACGAATAATAATGTTAATAATGTTTTGTAGGAGAATATTGAATCATCTCAAATTATTAAAAGAACTCATCCAAAAATCTAGTGAAATATACATCCACACAATTTAAAATTTAATCAAATTTTACTAAATATAAAGATTTAAGAAACAAAAAATGAGAGGGATTGGGTTGAAAAAGGATATGAGAAATATATTACTACAAAAAAAGTTAAAAATAATTTCATAAGAGTGATTCCCCATGCCAAGGAAAATCTTATGCTCAAACATTCACTGGTTCTCAAAAAACATATCCCATGTAAAAACCATACTTTTATTGAAGATAGATATTCAATAGATATTATTTATTTGTCATATATTCAGAAAAAAAGAATATAATATTTTGATAAAAAAGCCTTTCTATAATAGTAGACAGTATCTAGGGGATAAACAATAGATAAAAAAGAAGAAAATTCTTAATGTAAAAGGATGATACCTAATCAAAGACATTAAAAGTTAAATACCCCTCTTGGAAAATCGACTTGAATACTTAAAGGAAATTTACACAATGTATGGACAACCCGGTAACTATAATTAATAATTCATTAAAAAATTTGGGGTAAGTTTCTTATACATGAAATGAAAAGGATTCTTGAAAAAAAAAATAAAGATGAATATTTTACTTTTGTTATTTCCATAAAGGCTAAAAAAATGAATAAACCATGGATACTTAATAGACATTATTTCTTATATAAGATCGGTGATATGAAAATTTTGAAAAACAAATGAATAATATGAGTGATAAGAATTCATATTTGGGAATGATAGTTATTTAAAATTAAAAGGAATTGGACAAGAATGAAATTAGAGTTTAGAAGTTAAAGTCATTGGAAGGTTTTTTCATTTATGGACATAAACACAACTTGATAAGTGTCCTAAACTCAGTGATTATAGTAATTAAGTTATCTTCCAAAAATATTCATATATCATTAGTTTTTTAAAAATGGAAAAAATAATAAGGGGTTAAGGAATTGTCGTAATAGATTATAGATTAGATATCATAGAAATTCTTGATATTTGAGAATTGAAGATGAAAACAGAATACATAACCATATACTTATCCGTGTTCAACAAAAAATTATAAGAAAAATTTCATAGTAATATTTCAAAATAGATTTACCAAAACTAAAGAAGAAATATTATTTCATTTGAAAAAATTTCTAGAAAGGAAGAATGGTTAGTGTAGTTTTTAAAAAATTGAAATTCAGTCCACCAGACCACTTAAACTCAAACACTCAAACATTTGTGGGATGATGAGACATCAATCAATAAAGAGTGATTTTTTACATTATTAAATTAATTAATAATTTCACTCATGTGAAAATTTTAATGTTCATTAAAAAAATTTGAAGTTGTGGAGAAATTTAAATTTTTCAAAAGGGAAGTTGATAAAGAGATGAGTGTTTATTTTAGATATTTAGAATGATAAAATGAAATGGTTTACAATTTAAATATTTTAATTACTTCATGAAGAAACATAGAACTAAACACTACGACAATGCTCTCTATACTCCTCAACAAAATGGAGTATCTAAAAGAAAAACAAAAGTCTAGTTGATATTGGATGAAGCATGCATTATGAATATAAACTTTAAATGTTATTCGAGAGAGTAGAATTACAACAATACGTGTTCAAAATAGATGATTTAATTGACCAAAATAAAAAATTTATCCTTCTAATATATTGAATAAGAAGAATCCTAGAGTAATGAAATTTCAGTTTTTTTGGGATTTATTTCATAATAAAGATAAAAATTTCCAATTTTGAGAAGTTTGATGAAAAAAATAAAATAATGTATTTTCATGGGATATTCATCCAATAGAAGAATAAACATGTTATAGAATAAATTGATATATAATTTGGTTGATTCCGTGGATGTAAGATTCATTGGGAAAAATTCCACCTGGATGGAAGTTGTTGAATATGATTTGGATGGTTTACAGGAATACAGAATGGTAACATTAGAAGATTGTCATGAAAATATAGTTTATAGTGACAATAACCATATGCATTTTGATTTTGATCAATATAGTGATGAAATAGTTTGTCCAAATTAAAAAATATTGAAATTCTATAATTTAAAAAAACAAATCTTGAACCGGATAATATCATCGAAAATCAAGAAGCTCTTGTTTTGACTAGATATTAATTGGGGTTATAAGATAAAATTTCACTTATCTCACAAGTGGAACCACAATCCATTTTGAAAATAATTGATCATAAATAATGGTTAAATGTTATTAATAAAGAGATCGATTAAATTTATTAAAATGACACATGGGATCTTGTTTCTTCACCATAAGGAAATAATGTTATAGGATCAAAATGGGTTTTCCGAAATAAACTCAATCAAAATAGAGATATTTCAAGGAGATTTTTAAGATACTTTTTCTTCTGATGCAAGGCTCAGAACCATAATAATGTTTTAAGTTATTTTTTATCAAAATTAAAAATTATATAAGATATTTATGAAGTTAGTATTATGAATATAACAATTGATTAATATTTCTATATTGATAAAATTGATGATGAAAGAATTGTGGTGTGTGAAGTAAAGAATGATTTGTTTAAATTGAAATAGGACTCTTATTCCTAGTATTTAAATCATGATAGTTTCCAAATAGATTTGAACTTTTCTAAAGGAATATTTAATATAAACTTATATGTGAAAGATATTAGTATAGTTACCCAAATTATAATTTTTTATACTGATGATATAATTTTTTCCTGTGACAGTAAAAACATATTTTGAATAATCTTCTAAACCTATGACGTAAAAATTTGTGATAACAATACTCAATGAGTTTAATTTATTTCCGGACTATAAGTTTAATATAAAGGAAGATAAATTTTCCTTCCACAAGATAATTATTAAAAATAATGATTAAATAAATTCTTTAGGGAAGAATCTACAGTATTTATAAAAGCTAGTAAAATTACTATGAGATTAATAAAATATGAAACATGGAACGGTGTGAATCTGATGGGATTTCATAATATAATAAGAAAGTTTATATATATTACTAAATCAATATCATAAATTGCATATTTTTTAAAAATATACCATACTAATATGAATAAATCGCACATGATGATAGAAAATTATAATATTCAGGTATGTCAAAGGAGCATCAAATTATGCCATGATGCATAGATGGAGTAATGAGTAGATCATAATTGGTTTCACTAATGTTTACTAGTTTGGATATTTCAAGGATTTAAAATCAATATCATGTGGAAAAATATTTTTCGGATAAATATCTTTAAACAATATTTGTAAAAAAACTATTTCTTTGAGTAAAATAGAAGCCTAATATCATTAAAAAAACCATGCAAGTATAGATGTGGATGAATGTTCAGATGGTATGATTGTAGGTGAATGTGGATAATTCATTGACAATTATACTTTAAAATCAAAGTGAAATTGATCTATATAACAAGGTGGGGAAAAATTATAGATCTAAACATAATGATATTTAATATTCTTTCACCAAGGAAAGTTTCCATAGAGGGGGAATAAATCATGAGTATATTTTAAATAAATATTAAATTATAGATATTTAAAAAAAATTCTAATGGATATATTTGAGGAATTGTGGTTGAAACCACAAGTTTTTCATCCCCTACTTACTCAATAAGATCTTGAGTTACACACATTTTACTTGGGATTCCCTTTTAAAGGGGGGAGAATAAGTATAACTTTGTAATATATCTTTTTCTAATCTAAATATATTGTTATAATATAAAGAGAAATTCAAAGTTTTGAACGTTTCAATTATGGATTATGTTTGAGGATGAGTATATCAATATCATGACCACAAAATTATAGTCACTGAAAGATAAAATTCCTTCAAACACATTTCGTAATCTATAAGTGTGGTGTGGGAAAACATATTTATTATAATGGTTGTGGTTTTATGGAATGTTTTGTTAAGAGTCATTGAAATTATTTCCAAAAAATATAAAGAGGGATATTGAAGAACATTTTATTTTATTTAAAAAAGATTTTTTATTTTTTAAATTTTTTATGTGAATTTTTTAATATTTCTTGTAAAGATGAGAATTATTAGAAGTAAAGTATTACACATAACATGGTTTTGTTTCAATAAAATGAGAATGTTATATGATCCACCACTCAAAATGGATGAATGTTGGTGTTGTGGATGGACTTTTAGAAGAAGAAATGTAAAGCTAAGACTTTTTAGATGTAAAATATTCTAGGTGAGATATGGTGTTTTTGAAGAACTTTTGGAAGAGTAAAAGTGATATGAGTATAAAACTAAGGATCTTACTATTAGAAGAACCTTATAATAATTGATCATATAAAAACTAAATATTTAGAAGAGGGATGAGTTTTTTATTTTTCAAATGAAAATTGAGTTACTATTTTTTCAGAACAAGATGTGATGCAAGATATTTTGTTCATTATTAGAAGTGGTTTCTAGAATAAGTATTGGATGTTGTAAATGATATTAATTCAATATAAAAAAATTTGAAGAAGAATTTTAAAATAATGGTGATCATGATGAATTGTAATATAAAGGATAAAAAGAGTGGAGTAAATAGTAATAGTTCATTCATGCATACACACAATGTTTTAAGAAAGGATATTTGAGTCATTATTAAGAAAAAGTAGAACTATAAGAAGTGTAAAACAATTTTAAATCTACTATTATTGATTACACCAAAAGAATTTTTTCAAAAAAAAATTCTGATACTATTTATATTTTTTGTAAATTCAAATTAACTATTATGATGTGGAGCAATGATTTAAATTTAAAATAGTCTAAAAACATTGTTTTTAATTATATCCATGTTTCTATAATCTTTCAAATGATAATATTTTGAAGTATTTTGAGGATATTTTAGTTGACTATGAGATTTTAGGAAGCTTTGAAGGTGTCCAGGTAGATTTATAAACAGGGAAATCTTATAGAGGTTAAATTCCAATTATTTCTTATTTATTCAGGATATGGATGATTATATTAAGAGTTATATTGCTTGGAGACAATGTGTGGAGTTTTTATATTTTTAATAAAAGATAAATTGAAGGTGATGCTAATTAACATTGTTTCGAAAATAAGAATAGTTTTTGTTATGGAGATATTTTTATTGAGAAGAAAGTTCCACAATCAAAAACATTCAGAGTTGATAGATCATAAATAAATCTTTCAATAATTTAGGCTTCCGAGAATTTATTCCAGATAGATTAAAAAGTGAGTGAAATTTAATGTTCCATTATTTTACTATCATGGGAGAAAAATAAAATATTTTTACTGATGGGAACCAATAATATTTTTTATTGGAATATAGAATGAGCTTGATGTGAGTTGGATCATTTTTTCCACTTGAATTATATAGTAGATATATATGAATCAAGAAAATTATACTCATTAAGGACTAAGTTCCAACATTTGATCTAAACCTTATAAAAACTATTTTAGCATAAATATTTTCTTTTTTATTTGATAAATGTTATGTTGAGTGATAAATTTGTGAGGATATAAATTTTAACAGCTTATATATATTAATATCAAGTGGAATGAAATTATAAAATGTTACCACTGATTTAACCTCATCCCTCTATCTCAGTGGTCCATACATTCCTAGGGATGTCATTTACCAAACTTAGTAAATCTTATATTATTCAAACAAAAAATAATTTAAGAAGAAAATGGATATAGTTCCTTAAACACGAGATAATGAGGCTTACAAAAATGTAAAAAAATAATCCATTAAATAGAGTAAATTTAATTCACAACAACCATTAATAGACGAAAAAATCCACCTCAATTATAATTTTCCTTTCCATAAGTTACTTTTATGAAAAAATAACTTCAGAATGTCAGGATAAAAAAATCCAAATGTTTTCAAACCAATTGAACTTCATCATTCCATGATAATTGTATTTAAAATAATTCAGTTTAAAATTTCTTTATATTAAGTGTGACAATCCAACTTTTTCTTTATATTAAAATATTTTATTTCTAATTAATTCTAGGATAAAAATGATATTTTAGGGATAACCTAGGGAAATTAATGAATATGATTTATAGTTTGTAAAACTTTTATTCTAAGCATACCAATTATCTCATTAGGATATTCATACCAATATTATTTGGTAGAAAATTTAAAAATAGGTGCACTAACCATGCTTAGAGAATATTTTTTTTCAATTATACCCTATTATTATTATAGTCAATTATTTACAAACCTTATAAATAAATCATGAATTACTTAAAAATATGTGTTTATTTTTTTTATTTTTACATGAACCACCACCATTCCTGTAATATTTTTCTTTCAAATGGCCTCCACATGGTAAGGATCCATTAACCTTGATTATTTTCATTAGATAAGATTTTATGAATCTTTTTATGGGATAAAACATGGATCTAATTTAATGATCATTTAAATTATTATTTATCCTCCATTTTATAATATCTATTGTATTAAACCCTATATCTTCGAATTTTTATAAGACTTATCAAGGGTTAGTGATCTAGATTATTTGGGTTTTATTAATTGGTATTGGAAGTGTGTAAGGGACATTGATTACTTTTGTGGGTGGGATATAATGTTTATCATTTATTTTATATTGTAGGTAACCCCACTTATTAATTATTATTGTATTAAATGTTAGAAATTGGAATGTAGTTTTGTATTATTTACTCAAAATTGGAAAATAAGTGTGTTGAAATCCAAATGAATCAAATGGGATTTATTGACAATAGCATTGTGGAAAACACATGGTGAAGATGTCCAAAGTTTTATAGTAATTTATTTGAGAATGTATGTTCCCAAAGAGTATTTCCATGGTATGTTATTGATGTAAATATTCAATGAGATTGATGTTATATGTGTTTAAAAAATAATTTTAGGTAAAGTGTTGTTTTTTTGAATGAATACTTGAAATGAATGTTATAGAGCATGGTGTATAAGTGTGAAACACAACCAAAACTGGAAAATCCAAACGCTTATGGTGTCTCTGGTGGAGATGGAGAAGATTGATATAAAGGACCACACCCATTACCTTGGGTGTTTTGTGAAGTGTATTGCCCAAAAAGGGAAAAAAATATGGGACTATGCCCTAGTGGTCCCCATGGTGGACTTCTAGTGTTCTTGGAAGAAATGGGAAAGGTAGGTAAACCATTCCCATAGAAAGAAAATTCATGGAGTAATTTAAGAGGTATATTCTAAAATGAATAGTTTCAAAATGGTTCATGCAATGTTAATTGGTATTTCATATGATAATATCCAAAAGTTTTGTGTTATTTTTTATTGTACAGGATATGGTCGAGACGTTGTAGAAAACGTCTTTTGTTCTTATATCAGGTCACGGTCCAAGAAGTATCAATATTTGGAATAAAAAATCAAGAGTATTACACCCTAAAAGTACATGAATGTTTATTGAAGAATTCAAATACAATGGGTAATAGTTATTTACCATGATGATATCATGAATCAAATTATTTTTCATCATTTTGGTTGGGAAATTTATTTGGAATAAATTTACAAAATATAAGGAGTTTTCCAGGTCCATGAAGTAGTTACTTCTTAGAAGTTTTGGATAAAATTGTGGAGGTTCTATAAAAGAGTTGTGGGAAATTAAAATGGCTCCATTTCTTTTCAATTGGTAGAAATATGATTGGAAAAAGAAGTAATATTTAATAAATAAGGATCATGGTAGATAAATTAGCTAGGAAAAGAGAGATATTGTGAACTCATTGATATATATTAATTTCAGTGAAGACTGAGAGTTCATTCCAGAATATGGGATTGAAGATTAAATATTTGTCATCCATTGATGAAATTTATGGAATGATATTTATTATTTCTACATAAAATAAGAATTCATTCTATAGATATTATAGAAAAAATAGTTTTCCATCAAAGTGTTTTTACAATGGTGTAGGAGTAGTATAGAGGGACTTCAATAGAGAATCTACCTTGTTTGAAGTTGAATTATATAATTTTGATGAAGGGATCTACCTAACCCTAAAAAATGTTTGGATCACTCCTGGATTAGTGATCAAAGTAGGAGTAATTATTGACAATGACCATTATGATATAGTGATTAAACCATAGACATTGTTTGTTAGTGATATATAGATAAGAGTAACCCAGACCGAAACTTTTTAAGCAGTGAGATTCATTGTGATATTGGTTTATGATGTAATATGAATAATTCTCCTTAGAAATAGCACAGTAAGGGTGAAACATGTAAATAATCATGTCCGTATTAAATTTATACATGAAGACAAAAAAATCATGAAACCATAAGCATATCCAGTCAAAGAGAATAAAAAGTGACCCTCAAGGTTGATAGTTCAAGATACTTTAAGGGATGTTTAAAAAACAAAATAAGGATGTTTTAACTCGATAATTCATTATCACACCCTAATCTCCCCCGCTGATGGTTATTTTTCTCTTATCCCCATTTTGGGGTTCCAATATTTCAAATCAAAGGGTTTTTTTCTTTTGGATTTTTTATTACATGGAATTAATTTTATTTTCTTTTGAATATTTCATCAATGGTGATGTCCCCATTATTTGACGGAAATAATTTTAAATCATGACAGAAGGATTTCATATTTTTAATTGAAGATATTTTAGAGATACTTGACCAGTTATTGAATTCAAAATTATTTTTTTGAGCCAACATGGAGTTATATTTTAGACATATCAAATAAAAAATTTGATTATTGATTTCATCAAATATGTATTAAAGGAGGCTCTCAAGGATGACTTTCATGGAAATTATAATCATTTTCTGTTCTCCAAAGACTTGTGGATAGAGTTCAACATTTTTTTGTAAAAAATAGAACCAAAAATAAAATTTCCCTATAACAAAAATAATAATGAATAAGATGAATAAAAAATTTCCCAGAAGATGGATTCTCCAACAAAGGTAAATTTTGTGCCTCATACTATTTCAAATTCTAACCCCTCTATAGAGAAAGATGCAAATTTCAAACTCTTACTTGTAGATGAAAATGATATGTTATTATTAGGATGAAATGGATATAACATAAAGTTATTATTACAATGAATTATCATAAAATTATAACCAATATTGATGGGTTATAATATTTGAAATATAATATTCAATGATTGAAGGTTTTTTATTATAAAATAAGAGGTTATAGAATGAACAAGTGGCATTGAATTTAAGTTTGAAGAAATTAGGAACAAAGATGAAAGATAAAAATAATAGTCTTGAATATCTTTCCTAATATATTAGAAAAAAAATTCCATGGAGAAGAAATTGATTGAAATAATTCTTTCACTAAGTAAAAAATTTGAAGAATGAAAATTTACATTGTGAGATTCCATCTTAGAGAAAACAATGTTCCCAAAAAATATTTAAGAAAAGGTTAATAAGATTATAGATCTTAGGTAGATTATTAAAAACATAGAAGCGAAAATAAATAACGCTCTAAAATCTATCTAAAACTATGGAGAAACAAGGAAAATATAGATCTAAAATCTTGAAGTAATGTATTGTTCCATGTAAATTCTAAAGGTATGGTTCCCTGAAAAAATTATTCACAAAGGTGTTTCCATTATGGAAAATTTGGGAATATCATGGAAAAATGTTTTAAATCCAAAAACTACAAAAATGTTAATATAACTCCTGAAATACCTAAAACTCATTCAATGAGAAACTAAATTATGTATTATTAATATTTGGGTGAATACTTTATTTGTTATAACCTCATTCACATGGAAAGTTATTCCAATTATATGGATGGATATAAGGAAAAAAATACATACAAATACACTCTACTAATATAACTTATAATAAGAACATTTCTTATATAAAAAACCTATTAATATATAAAATAGGTTCAATGTTTTAGAGTGAGAGAAATAAATTTAATTAAGTATGTTTCAATCACCAAGATCTAGGTACTCACAACAACTCTCTTAAAGGAAAAGAATACAATTCTTGAATAAAAAGGAAGAGGTTGATTCAATTTTTAATGGGATAGAAACAAAATAGAATCCACCTATAAAAATAGGTATCCCAATCTGTAATATTTTGATATCAAGGAATTGGTTTTCCAACGTTTCCATATACAAACTACTAAGAGAAAAATTATAACTTTTTAATAAAGAATAAAGATAGAAGTGAGATCCAGTAGGGATTTTTCATAATATTATTCATGTATATGTGTGATTGATTCCATGATAATGGAAAACCCGAAGACGAAGAAGGATATCAATGCTTTTGTCCATGAAAAGAATTGTGACAGTGGAATCGTACAAGATAGATATTTTGGAAAAAGAAAAATTAATCAAGATACAAGTGAATATAAAGAGGATGATGAGATGGTGGAGTTCGTTTATAAAAATTTTAAAATGATAAAAGTAAAGATATAAGATTATTAGTTGGTTATTATTGAAAAGTAATAATCTTTAACTTGAGGAAATTTATGGTACCCCTCCCTCCATATGATTTATTATTTCTAACTATTTTTAAGAGGTGTACAATTAATTTGGAGATAATATCCATGGGGTTTATTATACTATAGAAGTATAGTTGGTATATTTTAACGTAAATATGGAATATTTGAATCATGTGAATAAATAAATACCTTTTATTTTATGTGGTATCATTTTTTCAAATTAAACTACTCTTACAAACAGTGGGGTAAAATTCTTAATAAGTGGTATCAATTTTTTCATTATGTTGTTTGTTTCTCACAACAAAGTATGTTAATTTTATGTAATAAAAGTTTTGTTTGAAGTGAAAAATATCACAAGATGTGTATTTAAGGATGTAAAATTCAAAAATTATATCATCATTAAATCAAATTCATGAGTTAAATGGATATCCATGTGGTTGTTTCCAAATACGCGTTTCTTACATCGATCACCAGCTCACTAGTATTAGAGTATTTTTTAACAAATCATCTCCCATGTGGTATATTAACTCAATTAATCTATTAATTTCAGTAATGATTTAGTTTATATTATATATAAATGGGTAGATGATAGTATATCCATGTTATCCTACCAATTCTGATAGGATGAGTTGAAGCCCATGACAGATCCGTGTATAAAGTTGAATACTAAGGTAGAGTCGAGATTTCTTGGAGTTTCTTCCCATACACTATAAGAGAGAAATATTTTAAAATTAAAGGTATATATGTTATGAAGATTTTGAATTTCATCTAATAAGGGGGGCAAGGAAGAAAATAACATCCCTATATTTGAAGAAGGAATTTTTTAAAGTCTATTTTCATTCGAAATTCCATTTTTATTTCACTGAAAATAAGGGAGCCAATATATCTTAAGGATAATAATTTTTCATTAATGAGAGAATATATTTATAAGGGAGTATTGGGTAATGGGGAGAAACATTATAATTTGTATTATCAACAAAATATAAAGGAGGGATTATAAGAAATCCTAATGATTGATGTTGGATTTATTGATAATAAGATAAGAATTTTCTTGGAATCTTATTGAATAAAGATTGATTTTTTGACAATATAATTTCTAATAAAATATGTTTATGTTTTTAAAAACAGTTTAAGAGATGTTTTGGAGGATTTTTTTTCCAAATAGTATTCCCAAGTTATGTCTTTGACATTAATATTTATAGTTTTTCATGTTTGATGTGTCAAAAAAATTGATTTTTTGTCCAATGGAAGATGTATGGAGGCATTTTTGAAATAAACTTCATTAAGCTTGGTGAACCAGAGTTAAATATGGACAAAATATGAAAATTAATTCCCTTTTGGTGTCGATGGAGGAGATATAGATGATGTACATAAGGGAATATGCCTATTTTTTATACACTATTTTATGATAGAGGGACCAAATTAATATCTTCTTATTAGGTGATGACTTCATGTTAGTATATGGGTTCTTTATTATAACTCAAAAGGAATTAATTATTATTTTACTTCAACAATTTTACTATTTTTTTCTTTTGAGTTTTTCATAGGATGATAATAAATCTAGATAATCCAAATATCAAATTTAGGGGTGCTCATTGTTTGTTAGTTTGCAGGAATTAGATGGTTAGTAACTGGCCTTCCTTTATTTAATGTACTGAGAATTTACTTATTCAAATTATTATATGTTTAATTTGAAAACATTATGATTATTTTTATAAAATAACATCTATCGGTTAGTTTCATAAATTTATTTATAATTTTAATATAATTCTTGTGTTTTATATGTACAAGAATCAATTTTGGCCTTCCAATAAAATCTTGTTGAGTATATTGCACTCACCACCTGCTTATGTAATTTAACACACATGTATATGTGTTCTCTTCTTGAGTTTTAGATATGCTATGTTAACTTTAATTGAGGCTTATATGATGAGTCAATCCATTGTTAATGGAGTCTGGGTAAAGAGTTAGTGTATGTCCTACTATGTCTTATTTTTTATTATCTCTCTTTTATAGTATTTTTGTAAATCATTTTAATAATTTTATTTTATTTTTTCAGGGTTTGGATATGATTTATACTATTATGTGGAATTAATTTTATATAATTTATATTTTGTTTTATAATATCAAATATCAAGTTTTATGTGCTCACTAAAAATGCAAAAATACTTTTCCGAGTCTAGTAGGTAGTGAAATGTCTGACATAAAGGTACCTAATATTTTATTTTATTCAATTTGATAATGTTGATTTTTGAAAGTATTGAGTGAAATAATCCCTTATAATTTAGAAATAATCTATCAATTCTGTTTATCATCCTTTAATGACAGAGGGATATACTTAAGGTTATGTGATGACATAACCCGATATCATGTTGTTATGGTATCTATGTTAGGGAATTTCATAATCTTATTAGAGTGTGATTCTAGGAATTTATTTTAGTGGTAGGTGACAAGATAGGATCATTAATACCCAGAGTTTCTACTAATAAAAAAATTAGATCGAAATATTTAAAATGAGGCTTTAGTTAGTAATGAATTTTCGGGAACCCGGTGATTTTAGTCAATCCTATTTATAAGTAATTTTGTTTTATATTTTCCCATATCATGTATATTGGCCAATGATAATAGAGACGGGAACTACATTTCATGTATTACTAGATGATTGAAGGCTTAATGAGTGTTCACATGGAAAATAATCTAACACCATAGTATTTTTAGGGGTTTTATATTATCTCAATATCCAATTCTATTTACATATCATGTATATTTAATCACTTGATTCCCCTATATGAATTCATACTTTTAATTTTTTTATTTTATACAACTTGTGTTAATCAGCATAATTAACATGTCATTATCACATTAATGTATAACTATTTATAAAATGAATTATTTTTGTAATATATTCAATGTAAAATATTAATTCATAATATTTAACACATATAAGTATCCATCTCATGAAAATGGTACATTAAACTCCTATATGTATAGTATTAAAATCAAAATCAATATAAATACTACTCAAGATAATGTAAAGTTTGATAGGTATCCAACCTCCGCATTTATAAATAGAACCCCAATCCATAGGTTATTGTTTGTTTGAAAAAAAATTCCAATGTTCATTTATAATTACATGAGAGTCATTTCATTTTGGAAAATTTATTTTAACTTCAAATATGTAATAACAATTATAAAAAATCTACATTCAAAATATATCCCACAAACCAATAATTTTGATTAAAATAATTTATATATAGTTTTATACCAAACATAAAACTCTTTAAATCAATGTCATGACACATTAATTAACCAATTTTAACAATTTTAAAAATTTATAACAATGTTCAAAATATATACAATTTGTATTCATGAATACGAGCATAAATAAAAATATAAAAAAACATAAATTTAATGAAAAGATAAAATGAACAGTTTATAAAGAATTAATATAAAATAATTACTATATACTGAGAAGGAATATTAATATTCCATAAAAATATAAATATAAACAATTTTCAATTATATATTAAATAAAAAAACATCATATCCCACATTTACGTTGAATAAATAGTCTTATTTGTATTTAAAATATATGATTGATGAAATATAAAATTTTCAAGTTTTAAATCTCTATAAACATTTTATATTTATAATATAAACTATTTTAAAAATTTAAATATTATATATTAAATATTTATTTAATCATTGATCACATTCAACAAAACTACCTTCGGTATAATATAAATTAACTAATAATATAATATGGAAATAGTTTATCATAATGTTTCTAAACATGTCATTAAACCTATATAAAATTTAATATTCTCTTTCTTTTATAATTTATTAATATTTCATAAATGGATTTATAATTTTAATATGAAAATTTAAAATAAAAAATAAAAAATTTAATGTCCTGATCTAAACATTTTTTTATTTTTATAAAATCAAATGAAAAACAAGAAACATCATCACTATAAAATCACTCAAATCTCCCATATCTGAAAAAAGGAACCAAAATCTCAAAGAGAGATTTCCTTAACTCTAGAACACTAGCTATTAATTTTAATTTCCTTCTTTGGAGGTGAATAGGGGTACGAACAAATGAAATATATAAGTGAAAAAAATTTAGAAATCATACAGATGTAAGAAAGTTCAACACAATGGTAAACCCATTATGGTATTTTTTTTGGACTGATTAGGATGGAAAGAGGAGGTGCGAACTACCATTTTAAAATTAAAATAAATAACATAATAAAATTATTCATTAAAAATTTAATAGCGTGTTTAGTGGAAATTAAATGGAAACGAAATATGATAAAGGAGTTTCGCCAAAAACTCAATATGAGTGCCGACATATCCACCCCTAAAAGTCATGTGGGTTATTTTATCCCATTTCTTTATGGGTTGCTAAGAACCTCAAATAGGCTTTCCTATTAACTGGTTGTAACAAGATATGTAATAAAAAATGTAAGACAATTAAATTTTAATGGTTATACCAAGAAACCCAAAAACAAAGAGAGACACTTTATTTTAAATGTATATAATAATAAACCAAAAACACTCGTTTTAGTGTTAGTGGGAACCTAATAAGAAGAAAACTAAGGATACGTTTTTTGAGAACAAACCCTATAAATCACACTAAATTCACCCAACAAGAATGAAATGAAAAAACTAGATAAATGAAGCCAAATAATTGAGATAAAAAATTAGAATAATGAAAAAATGTGAACTCTCCCTTTATAAAAAATTGATAGATAAATATCCAAGAAAATATTTAAATAAATTCAAGGAATGCTAAAACAATTTGATAATAAATAATAAATGAATAAAATCCAATCTTAATTGATTCAAAATCAGGCATCGAAAGAAATAAATACATAGTTCAGACATAACAAAATCAAAACATCCTAATTCAAGGGTTTTGTGAAAATTAAATCCATTTGAAGATTTATGCTAGTAAATTCAAACCATATTTATCTATTATGAAATAGATCTATCAAAAATTGGTGTATAAGATCAATTTTCTTGGCACATAAATTTTGAATGGGATTCCTATATATAATAATTTTACTAGTATTATCACATTTGATAGTAACATGTTCATATGTCATCCAATAATATAAGAAATGTTTTTCATCCAAAGAATTTTGGTTCAATAACACCCTATGGTTATATGTTCCTCTGTATATGTAAAAAGAGAAACATAGTTTTTCTTCTTGTTACTCCAAGAGACTAAATATTATTTTATATTTTAAAAGTTTCACTTTTATTTTTCTTATTTAATTGGAACCCTAAAAAACAGTATATAAAAATCTAGAAAGTTCAAATGAATAATCTTTTGGAAAAAACCTAATCCTTTTAGAATCATTTAAATATTTTAAGACTCAAATTTATACCTAAATAGAGCCTTTTATAATATTATTTACTAGATTCATACAACATTGTCCTATAAGATGTCATCTTTGGTGTAAATATTTTTTTTACTTAGTCCTTTCCAAATATCTTTAATAGTTCTTTTTGGTATTTTCTATGTCTTTGAGAAATACCTTCCTTATTTTCATAAATTTGATAACCATAGTAAAATATTAATTTTCCCATAAAACTCACCACAAATTAAATTATCATTAATTAAAAAAGATCATTAAAAATAGACTCCTAAGTAGAAAAAAATAACATCAATGAAATATATTCGGCCAATTATTAAATCTTTAATGTATGTTTTAGAAAAAAGAATCTACTTGTCCCGTTTTAATATCATATTCTATGTGATACTTATTTAACAACTCATACCAAGCATGAGGGGATTATTTTAAAACATAATGGGAATTTTTATATAAAAACATTATTTTAAAATTTTTAATGTTCAAAACCTAGGGGTTGTTCAATAAAAAACATTTCAGTAATAAAACCATTTAAAAAATCACTTTTAATATCTATTTGAAAAATATTAAAATTTAAGTGGGTTAATAATTCCAAGAAGATTATAATGGACTCAAGGTGTGAAATTGGTGAAAGGGTCTAAAAATAATCAATACTTTCTTCTTGATTATATCATTTAGCAACATTCCTAGTTTTTTAAGAGTGATTTCACCTTTCTCATCAAACTTCTTCCTAAAAACTCATGTGTATCAATAAAGTTATAATCATCTATTCGTTAGGAAAGAGACCAAATATGATTTATTGTAAATTCTTTTTAATCTTCTTGAATTTCAAGTACCTAATTTTCATAGTTAATGGTATCATAAATATTTAGGGATTGTATGTGTGAAACAAAAGCATGATTTTCAACCTCATTTAAAATGACCTTTTGTATCAGTACCATCTTGAAAAGAACTGACAACATTTTGTAAAGGACTATCTTTAGAATTCACCAATGCCTTGGGTAATGATCCAGATAAAGTTTATTACTGAAGTTCAAATTATTTATAAGTATGAGTTTTATTTATGGTTGATAATTCTTCATTAACCACAACATCGTCAATTTAGGGTTCAGGGTTAGAAAATTCTCATCAAATTTTATGTGAAATTATTCTTCTATGGACATAGTCCTATTATTTAAGATATAATATGCTTTAATTGAGTTAAATTTCTCAAGAAAAATAAATTCATCGTATTTGAGGTAAAATTTTCTTAAGTTGACTTTGGTATTAAGAATATATTACTTACAACAAAACACCTTAAAATAGAAAATTTTCAGTTTTTTGGATTTCCAAGGAACATTGGTGGTATTTTTAAGGATGGGTCTAACATGAACAAGGTCCATGGTATATAAAGAATTATTAAACACCTAAGACTAAAAATATTTGGGGAGTTTAAATTTAGTAATGTGAATTATTGAAATATCTTGTGGACTTCAATGACATCTTTCAAAAACCCTATTTTTTAGGGACTCATAGGTGTGTAAAATGAATTATTATAACATTTTGAATTATAAATTTTATCAAAATATTTATTTCCGAACTCTCACCTATGATTAATCTGAATGGTTATGATCTTATAGACTTTTTCATTTTCAAACCTACCAGTATATTTAATAAAAAATTTATAAGACTTGTTTTTATTGGGCCATGAAATAAATCCAAGTAAATCTTGTATAATCACTAATGATTAAAAAAGTGTTAGATTTACCTCCAAAACATATATCTTGGTCTTGTCTATATAAGTCAATATGTAAAAGCTAAACATCCTTTGATTTGGATACTTCTTTTTTATATTTAAATAATAATTTTGTTTTACTTAGTTATAAAGAATAACACACAATGTAATTTAGGAAAATATAATATAAGATTATTTCATTTATGTTTGATATATTAGTGAGTAATAAAAAGACTAAGGTACATATTTTATATCAAGGAATCACTATATTTGGAACTTATAAATTTAACATGTTGTCTATTAAGAGATTTTAGACCAATAACACAAAAATGTTCTAATTTAAAAGCTAAGAACAAAATATTTTCTTTTGATAAAAAATTAGTAAAACCCTCATTTTCAAAAGAATATTAAAACGACTATAAAAATTAGAAAATACTAAAGATAATCTTCTTTAAACCATGATCATATAAAAATATATAATAATGGTTGAATTTAATAACCCAATAGTACTTATGCTAATGATATTATTCCATGTGTTATCAACAAAGGAGACATGGCCTCCATAAAGATTATCAAGATGATTGGGCTCAATGTAGTCACCGCTCAATTGTTTCAAGAACTTTTTGTCCACATACCATATCACTCCTTGGTATTTGATCTTCATATATTTCTATTAGAAAATAATCAATATACTATATTTTTTTCTACTGAAATAAATATGGGTCCACTAATGTTCGTTAAAAGATATTTTGGAATCCATATGTATAATAATTTTCAAATAAAATATTATAATAGATATGTACCCTTTTGGGTATACCATATCAACCATTATAATAATAACATTCATAAATAATATTCTAGATTTTATTAATATAATTTCCAAATTTATTTTGACTCCAAAAATTAATATTTTTAGTGGTTTTAACTTGATTATAAAATCCAAACCCAAATTTATTTTTCTCATGACCATGGAAACCTTTGATTTTATTTATATTCTTCTCACATTGGGTGAACCTAGTAATATAATTTTTAAGATCCTTAATATTCAATTTTAGTTTATCTACATATGGTTTATCATTTAATATTGAGGATAATTCATCCTATTTTTTGGAAATTTTATCCTTCTCGTTAATTAAATTATTATATTTCCTTTTAATCTATATAAATTTTATATTCTTTTTAAAAAATATATCCTTAAGTTAATATTTAAAATATTTAAGATATTTATAATTTAAATTAGTCGTAGAGAAACAGGAAGTGGTATAATTTACTGCATTTTTTACCTCAATTTGGTTTATGATACATTTAATAATAGTACAAATTGATTCCTTCAAAAAGAGGGAAACATCACCAGCACACCATATATATAATTTTAAGGTTTTTTTTCATTAATTATTTTATTTATTATAATTTTTGAATATGGGATACTCTAGTTGTATGTGTGCCTTATATGTACATTTATATAAATTTACCTCCACTCTTCCACATTGATTATATTTTTTAGTATGATGAAAATATTTCTTCTTCCCCTTGAATTGTTTTCCTCTTGTCTAATTGATAAATTGTGGTATCAATACTAGAAGAGTCGTCATGGATTTCTATATAAGAAATAGCCATATTTTCCATGAATTCCTTGGATTTATTTTCTTTATTTTCATCTTTCCTCTTCATGAGAATATCATATCACATGTGTGGCATCATTAATTATTTTATCAGCATGTTGTAGATATCCATTTATTCCTAAATTTTTGTTACCTTGGGTAACCAAGAAATTATCAATACATAATGTAACTTTATTAATATCATTTCTAAAATAATAATATTAATAAGATATTTTCTACCATTTAAAAAATCAATAAAGTGAGAAAACATTTCAGTAATTCATTCACTTTTATTCATGCAAAAACATTCAAAGTATTGATTATGCATGTTAATTTTTGTTGCCTTGACCTTGTTAGTGAAATTGTGTATGACTATAAGAAATTTAAAATTTTCATGCACAGTTATTAATATGAAATTATCAATTTATTTATTACATTATACCCCACATTGAGGGGTATTCACATCCTTTTAAACTTGTTCAGAAGAAAAAATATCAGTTTGAGTCCTTTAATCCACTGATTCTCTAATGGGTGTATAACCATGCATGAAATTTTTCCAAACAGGATAATCAATGCTTCTAAGAAATTTAGACATGTGGGTTTTATAAAAACTATAATATGATTTGTTAAATAATTGACCGTGACACATTTAGTGTCTTTTGAGAGAACATTTGGAGTTAGAGTAAGTATTCATCCTTTATAATCATTCCTTGAGACTGGTTAAGGCTTAGAAAAAAAGGATGGATTTTGATTCAAATTTTTTGTCTAATTAGGATGGAAAGAGTGGGGTTAAATTACCTATTAAAATATAAAATAAATGTTGAGATAAAATTAAGCAATAAATAATTCTAAATAGTAATCATATAATAAAATATATGTTAAGGAAATATGATAAATTATTTTATATGGGAAAACCCACAATATCTAGTTTGGGATTTTAAAAAATCATCATTGGCTAGCTTTTAGAACTCACTTTCCAGATTGTGGTTTTCCATTGTATGGCCAATATAAATGACCAAAAATTCCATCAAAATTATATCCAAATTCTTCTTGAACCTATTAATAGACTAACCAACTTCCAAAGATGATAGAAAAATAATAATAACTAAAATAACCTAAAATAAAGTTAATATAATCATAAGAGGTGTTTATGATATATAAAATCACAATGAGAGTGAGGGGTAAAATAGATTTGAAATCAACAATAGCATTAGGGAACCATTGAAGGGGAATACTGATGAACATAATTAGGCCTTTTGATTGGATAAATTAACAGTCTGGTGGAAAGTAAAAATCATAAATGAATCATAAGAGAAAGGAACTCAGGTGATGGACACTAAAATAATGAGGGTATGTCTTTGGTGAATACACACTCTTAGTAAATTTAACAAAAATATCCTGATGAACTAAAAATAGAAAAGTAAATATTGCTGATGTGCCTTCAGTAGAAACATAACATGATAGATTTCATACCCAATATTGAAATAATTTGGAAACACTATGAGTTTATTATATATTCAAGAGAAAATAGTAAAAAGGAAATGAAAAAATTGGAAATATTGAAATTTCATTAAAAATATATATATACTTAAGATAGTAGAAGTTTGCACATGATAGTTGTGGTGGATTTAATAACTATGAAAAACATACATGATAATAACATTATATGGGGTATAATTTGTATGGAAGGATCAAAAATTAGAAATTTATATGTATTGAAATTCAATTAGATCAATGATCTAGATTAAAGCTAAAACAAATATGATGATTAGAGAAGATGAGGAAAACCCACATATGGAGTAGAGTGTTTTGTCCCCTACCCAAGATAAGTGACTCACAAACAAGGTTTTTTTTACATTTACTCTTCCACTTTAAGAAAATTTCAAAAGGTGGGTAGCTGTTAACGTAATACATAAATTCTTTGAATTTAATTCATTAAAACCAATAGTATAATAGGTCAACTCATATAATATAGGTTCTTATCATTTATTCTAGGAATCTTCTATAGACATTATAATATGTCAGTCAATCATTCCTAATAAAATACCAATTATTTTACAACTCTTTCCACCTTAATGGATAAAATGCCAATAAAATGGGTTTGATTGATTAGAACACCTAATAGAAACTATGACTAAATAATATAATCTCACACTAAATGAATGAGGAATATCATGTTCAATGTAGAAGGAAATATACATGTGTGATGATTATATAGTTTAAAAACATATAGGATAGAACTCTATAATATATTTTCACCTTAGAATGAATTTGAATCTCTTTTCCCGTCACCAAGGGGGTTGAGGGTTTACTAGCTCATCACTAGTGTATTTTCTGGTAATGTCATCAAAAATGGAAAGATGTAGTTTACTACCTCATCACCAGTGGAATGACATATTGGCTCATCCCTAATAAGAATATATGGTTTACTACCTCGTCTCCAACTATTTGATATTTTATCTCACCTCTAGTGAGAATATATGGGTAATTGGATCATCATGAGTTGGTTGAACACTTGAATCATACCAATGGGAATATATGGTATACTGACTCATCACTAGTGTTTTATCCTATTGGTTTATCTCTAATTGGTTTTCCTATTATCTTGTCACCACTAGAAAGAGTTTGAAGTGTACATTAGATTTTAATGTCTTATAAGAAGTCTTAAGGGTTCTGGGGGGGTATAATTTTGTTGGAGGTGGGAATGGTCCCATTAGAGGGGATTCTTACATTTCATAATTAATGTAATAAATTTCCACATGGTTGAAAGAAATTTAATGATATGCATAATTCATTTTATGGTTGTGTTTAAAGTACCATAATGGTACCTTTTGTGATCATGCATCAATGACCAAAAGTGATCCTTTTATTATTATACAACCAGATGTAATGTTTTTCTAGTTTTACAAAAATATGAAGATGAAATATTTGAAGAAGTTTAAACTCATGGGGAATGAAAAATTAGATAGATATTACTAAAAACTATTTAATTTAGTAGTTATGTTGAAGAGACCCTTTTAGATTGGGATTATATTGGATATGAGGCCCATTTACATTAATTAGTTGTTTATAGGAAACTAAAAAATGTGGGATGGAGGAATTCATGCATGGGTAATGAAAAAAAATGAAGGTGAGTTTAGTACATACACCATATAAATGGTCTAATTGGATTCATCTTATATCTATTAGTTTTTAGGTATGAGGTAAGGATGAATGGTTGTACGGGTTATGTGAACCAATGAAGGGGAGTTTGAAGCTTACACCAGATCAACATCCCAAATTGAATAATCTCATATATATTGGTAACTAGATTGGATAGAAGTATGGAAAGATGCATGGGTGACATGAACCAATGAAGGGGGTCTGAAACTTATATAAGAATATTATCCCAATCAGATTCATCCCAATTTTTTTGAAAACTAGATAGGAGGGAATGATTAATAGATGAATGGGTGATGTCAACCAATGGTGGGGAGTTTACGACATAGATTATATTTTTAGCGAACTAGGATTCATCTTCAGAAAATTATTAACTCGATAAGTGGGAAGGATAAATAGATGTATAGGTGATACGAAACAATCAAGGTGGTTTTAGGGATTCACCACATCAATATATTTCTCGGATTCTTCTCATATATGTTGGTAGCTTGATAGGAGGTAATTATGTAAAGACCCTAGAAGCTGAATCCATGCCTGAAATCCTTGAATACTAGTTTAGTGTGGTCATTATGAGTTTCTGGTCTAAGAGTAGTTTCACAATATGCCTAAGGATAGTTATCCTCATTATCAAGGGAATTAATTATTGTTTATACCCTAAGGATCCTATCAGTTAACTAAGAAAAACTATGATAGATCTTCTAAAAACATCTGAATCCCCATTATGAAATTAATATCTGATTTAGATGGCCACATGAATGTAGTAAATAGATTAATCATGTATATCAAGTTCCATGGAGGTAGAATGATAATTTTTGGAATTTGATAAGGGTAAAAAAATCCAGAAATGTCTTTTTGATCATTAGGGTCCAAAGACTAAATTTATCCAAGAAAATTCACTAGGGGAATTTTTTTATATACGGAATATGAATTCTATATATGTTAATAGTTTTGAATAAAGGTTTGTAATCCTCTAAAAATTTACATAGGGTAATCTTTATTTTATCAGTTATAGATGATAGTGAAGTGTTTAAATCCCTTTCATAAAATTCCATGCATGTGGGATTTAAGGTTCTGATTATCTAGGTGAGATTTAGTGATTATGATCAGATGAAAACACCAATTTCAACATAAATTTGTGTCTTCTTTATATTTTATTGACACTTTAATCACTAGAAAAGGATCTTCTTAATTGTTGAGGTATTTTCTCAATTCACTAGATAAATGTTTGATAGTTAATATTTTAGGTACTTGCATGTTTGTATGGGTAGAAGGACCTATTGGGTGCTTCAACCAAAATTTTATCAATTTTTAGAAAAAGTAGGCACAGTGCGATGACGTCATATATATTCTTATTCTAGGAACTATGAGATTTGTGAGAATGTGTGTCTCTTTCTTGAGAAAGTATATTCTTATGGGATGCTAAAGTAAAACTATGTTCAATCTCTAAAGAGGTTCACCGCACTATATATTTGGATAAAGGGAATAGCTTGGATTATAGGTAGAACATATTTCTATTTATAAAAGGTTTAAATACCAAAATTTACAAGCCACTTACTATTTGTCATCCTAAGGTATTTATAGGCATCTCAGTCTAGTGATATGGGGTAGCGAGGTGGGAGCTAGAGTATCCAATCATATTATGATAGAGCTACAAGACTGAATTTTCCTATTTAAATGATATATTGGTGATATTATTGAATAGTGGTGCCTTATTTCAAGCATTTAGTGTTGTTGTAATAGGTTATCTTTGGAAGCACCACTTGTTTGGGATCTTACAGAGATTTTTCCTTAAAGGTAGGTAATATCAGGTGACATTGGCATTCACTAATCTAAATGAAGCCTCTATTAAAGAACATGATCACCCATTTTGGTCTCCATACACTTTTTCATCACCAATAAATCTGCCTTCCTCGGAATAGGATTTGGTTAAACATAAATAATTTGATTCTATGTACAACTATTTTGTTTAGTTAAATTTAATGGAATTTTCATGAAACATAGGAAGATGAAAATTATTTTTATCCCCTATATATATGGGGAATATTTTTTAATTTCCCACTTTCACTATGGTGAATATGTAACTAGAGATCTATTTATGCTAAATTAGTCTAGCATGTATGATTGACTCTAATTGATTATCTTGTTTTATTCTAGATAATCTTCCTTGTATTTTCTACACTTACCTTGTGATTAAATGGATTTATCAAGAATTTTACCTTGTGAAAAAATATTTATTTTCATGATTTACAGAGGCATGATTCAATTTTAAGTTCCCTATTTATAGAAAATTCCAATAAGTTATACTCATATTCCCATGAAAAACTCTTCTAAAAGGATAGTGAAAATTGTTAGGAATGAACCTACTATTTCACATTAGAATACCCCACCGTGAAACCCCATTCTTATAAACCTATAAGAACTATATTAGTTGTGCTAATAACTTTCAAATTGGATAGGTTTTTATGTCTTTGACCTTTGGGATAAACATATAATTCATAATTGTTTCCATAATTTTCCATATATGTGGTTCATGATTTCCTAAGAAGGAAATCAAGAAAATATTTCACTTGAGGTTAACCTAATTCCATAGGTTGTAGATGAAGAAATAAATATCATAAATTGGTACCCATTAACCATGAATGTTGGTAATCAAGGTGATTGACCCTTTTACTAAGAATATTCAATGATTATTATGGATTCTCAAAGTGATCTTTGAGGTGTATTGAGTTCGTATGGGGAACTCCATCTAAGGGGAAGCTTCTCTTCTGAGTGTACATGGTTCTATTGGGATCATTAGAGCTATGAAGAGTTCATTTTAATATTATTAATAGATGATCTGAACCAATCAGTTATGGTTTCCTTGTCAATGGTGTATCCATAATACGACATCCTCTTATAGATAGTGACCTAATGGTGCCCGTAGATGAATAATTTCCATCATCAACATAAGGAAATTGTGATATTTCTCTAGAATGTATATTTTATTATTGACATACCATTCTTTGAGGATATATATGATAAATTACCTCTACCATATAATAAATTGGATGATCCCAAAAGGACCCCTCATTTGGTTGTGGAGTTGATATTATTTTCCACAATGAATATGAAGGGAGATATTCCATATCATTCAATTATTCTATTTTTTAATTAAATTAACATATTTATAGAGAAATAATGGTCAAATACTAAAATAAATCATTTCAAGAAGTGCCTATATCAAAAAAATTAATATAAATGGTTCATATTAGTACATTTTAGTAGAAGGACCCTACTCCTCTAGGGGTTATGGGGATAAACTACAGATTCTCTCAAATTTATATCTTGTATGATTATTAGTGTCATTGATCAGTGTGTGGATATTTTCACTAAAATAGACGCATTTTGGGGTTAAGTTTGTACCTTTATGATTACCACTCATTTGGAACTAAGGTCGCAAATAAATGTCATAGTTATGAATTTAGATCAAATTTACTAGATTTCTGGGCATGTCTCATGAAGATAGGTCCCATATATTATTTATGGACCAATGAAACTTTTTAATAGTGTCTCGAAAACCACATTGGTGGTTATGAGTTCCAAAACACTGAATTTATTTCCTATTTTATTTCCATTTCCATGTTACTTAATTTTTTTAGTGTGTGCCCTTTATCCATTTTTCAGGAATATTTATGAGTAATGGGGGACTTAAGATTCTTCTTTCCTAACCGTTATGTGATGTCCCATGGGACACTCATGGATAATTCCAATGACACCTCAGAGGGGTGTTTAGAAATCATTTCTAATAAAGATGGGGATCTTATATCCTGGATTGATCACCTGGATATCTATAATCCATACATACCTTATCAATTTTCATGGTAGTTCAAATGCCTATAGGGGGATCTTGGATACCTTATTATATTGTTCATGAAGAACAACATCACATGATCACATGGTCAAAGTCTAATTGATGTGGACACATGAGGAAATGAACACTCAAATAAACCTAGATTGTAAAGAAACCCCAAAACATATCTATTGGTAATATTCCAATATCTAGGTGAAGAACCACACTGATAATATAATGGAAATATTAGTTTTGGGAAGCTATCAAATGCCTATTTTATAGGGTTTATATCCAGGGGAACATATAGACTTATTATCTAAAGATTAATAATGGAGTATTAATCCTACAAAGTTTCATTAATATCCATTACATGTTGAGTTCCCTTTTGATACAGATATGCATATGATGCTAGATGATAGAGACTAAGGAAATACTTCAATCACTTCTTCAATAAAATTTATAAGATTGGAATTCTTTCAAAGTGGGTTCCCATTATTTTATCATCCTAAAAGGTTTTTTGGGATGTATATATGTATGATTAATTCCATATATCCCTATCACTAGTTTCAAGCTAATATTTGGACGATCAGACACTGAGATACATTCTTTTGGTACCCAGTGGATTAGGCTCGAGCCTTAAGTAATCTATAGAGAGTATGGTAGTAGAAAATTGGCATTGGATTAGAATTTATTTCGTTATCAAGAAACCCATTTAGTAGAGAATTGATAAAATAAAACTATCTTTGACTACATTTCTAAGGCATGGGAGTGGGTGGTTTCGACTACATAGAACTTTGTACTATCATTTAGGGATGTTATAATCTTGGGAGAAACTTTAAGATCACTTTGTGGATCATTTTAAATCCAAGAACGAGGGTGAGACTTATAAAATTATAGCCCAGTATGAGAAAATATTATCTTATTAAATGATGATAGGGGCACAACATCCTGTCCAAACTAATTCTTACAAGTCTGAGATAGTTTATCATTGTAATACCCCATTCATGATGTTTGTAAAAAAATAGATTGGGTTAATAAGTGGAAAATGTTACATTTTTTCCTTTTATTATTTTCAAAAAATTAACCTTAGAAACCTATTATAGTGAATGATCTCACTTCTAAACTCTCACACACTAAAGAAATAAAAAAATAAAGAACATCCAATGTGCAAGTATCTCTACTGAAAATGAGTAGATACTATATGTAATTATCTAATAAAATCCTTGACATAATGATCTACTAGAATCATAATGGTAGATTCAAAATTAGAAGGGTATATCCTTAAATAGTAATATATGAATGTTAATGATTTTTTCTCCCAAAGAGCCTCTCATTAAGATTCCTTACATTATAACACCTTTATGAGGTAGCAATTATACCATTTACCAGAGGTTTAATTTACTCCAGAAAATTTTATAGTGCTCCTGCACTTCCACATATTATAGAACAAGTATGAAATTCCTTCTACATCAACACATAAGATAATTTGGATCATCAGACACAAATGAGTGTGTACTATTTTTTATCTCCTCCTTCTACTTGAAAAACTACAATTACTCTTCTACTTATCTTCTTCTCTCTTTCTATGATCACTTATGTACAAACACTCTCTACACTATATTCTCTTACTCTCTCTCACTATATTTAATAATAGTTAAATACCTATTTTATTTCATCTTATAAAATACTTTAATCTTCCTCAAATTCAAATTTGAATTTCAAAATCAAATTTCAACTACAAACATCCTTCCTTGAATCTTTAACTTCTTGAGTCTTTTGATCCTTCATGGTTGAATCTCATATAAATCACCACATGAATGTATACATTTCAATCTGATAAACAATTATTTATTATCTTTTTATCCCAATTCTTCTCCCTTTTTTGTGAGGAAAAAATCTTCGTGGCACAATACTTCTCTTCTTTCTTCTGGGTCTACATGGTTGTGATGTGAAATCATAATCATATCATTAAAATTAATATCAAACTAATTTTATAATGATTTTTATTTTGAGTGCATTGATTTACTCTTATGTGAGACCTGGAGTGAGTATAACATAACTGATGTTGAAAATTATAAATTGTGGATTATATTAATTTCCATGTTGATTATTAATGAAACTCACACAATTAATGATGAAAAATAGTTATTCATATTATTTATCACATTACATATTTTATATAATAATGTGTTAAATGATCATTCAAGTTTATGTGGTAAATATTATACCTAATATAGTGAATATTAGACTTGACATAGTGAATATTAAATAATTAGCATGGTAGATATTAAATAATCTATGTGGTTAATATTAATTAATTAATGTGGTAAATTTTACGCAACTAAAATGTATATAAAAAATCACTAAAATGGATATATTAATAACTAACTTGATAATAAACAATTTAATGTATGTTTTAACACATTCATTATTGTAAAAACCAACTCTATAAATTTTTTTCATAGTGCCTATAATAACCGATATGAATGATTATATTAAATAATATATCTAGCACACTACTCTGTGTACCTTTTGGAGAAACAAAAACAACATAAACATATCTAACCTAAATAGTTTTATTTTTTCCCCAATACTAAAAATTTAAACGTATGATTCCAAAACAATTATTAGTACACCATTACAAAAATATAAATACAATAATTATCGACCAAACCATCACAATAATCTATAAAAATATTATTTTATGTGTAATTAACTAAAATAAATCATTTTAGAAGGGAAGGGGAAATATTATGGATTCTACCAACATTTAGGGACTTGTTAGCATATCATCTTCTTCAAATATAAACCCTTGTTGTGGAAATAATTTTTAAAAATATTTTCATAAAAATTTCTTAGTGGCTAAAAACCTAATTTTATACAAATATTATCATCATAAATTTCAACGTAAAATTGGATTATTAGTTCCTAATTCTTTGTGTTTTTATTTATTTTGGAAAAAATGGATCTTACATATATATCTAAATAAATTTGGAATTTGTTAACAATTATGAGTAAAAACATAGATATGTGGGAACTAAACTACACTAAAAATGGTCATAGAGAATTGAGTATTAAACTCTATAGAAGAAAATTCAATGTAATAATAAATTAATACTAAAAAAATTTCCAAGATAAACAATAATGTGTCGCTCTAAAAATACATCATGTTTTATGACATGATAAGAATGATTTTAAGAAATGACCTAATTGTAGATAAGGGAACTTGTACGTATTTTATTTTATATTTATTCATTTGAATATAAGTATTTATAGAAAAAAAACATATGAACATTAATCATGATATAGTTAGTATAAGTTTTGGGTTTTATATATGGAGATATATGGATCATAGAAGGATAAAAAATGGAAACTATAACAGGATTATTAATGATTTACCAAACATGACATGTTTTCATTGAACAAATTTTGGTTTCGTATATAGTAATTATATTATTTATCTTTCAACTATATTGAAAATTTTAAAATATAATTCTTTATAAATAGAGTTATGATAAATGAAATTACTTTGTAAAAGGAATATATTGATTTTTTTTCTTGAGTGAAGTTTCATTAAATTTCTTTAGTAACCCATGTAATTCATTATTTTAATTTATACATTATTCATTATTAATACTCAGATATAAGGTTTTATAATGGATTAAAACCATTATTGTAAAAATTTATTTTCTATTAAAAAAGTTCGGATATATCTTTTCATTTGGAAATTGTAAAATACTTCATATTAATCAAAGTATATTCTTTTGGTCATGAATAATTGGAATAGTTAAGGTAGTATTTTCAAAATGATCTAATGGTACTAATTATATAATGAATCTTTCAAATAAAAATATCTACCTAATTTATAAGTGAATGAGATCACATATTTATCCAAAATATCCTTTGAAATTAATTAACAAATATTTAATGTTTTTATAAATAGTAAATAGTATTTATTTTTTGTAATATTTCATATAGAATTTTATTGATTTAAAAATTTACAGTAGTATCCATCTTGAACCTTAATGTTCAAATTGGTTCAATCTTGAACATCCAATTTACTTTGATTTAATAACTTCATGTAGGGTTGATTATTTTCAATTTTTAAATTTCATTTAATTTTGAGAATTAACGATGTGTTTTTGGGCATTTTCATTTCATGGAGCCACTTTCAATGATCAACATGATCTACAAAATTATAAATTCATCACAGGATTTAATCAATACTTTTCTTTAAAAAATATATTTTAACATTATTTATTTTAATTTAGATATTGTTTTGTTTCAGATATCTTATGTTATGGAAACATGAGTATAACACCCATCACTCAGCCAAGGAGAACTAGATTTGAAAACCCTCAAAATAAAACCCTGTGATATATTTAGAAATAATAAAAATATTAGACAAATAAATAACCCTCGAAGAATTGAGAATCAAATGAGGTATTTTATTTAGTAATTTCTATAAGTTGGAGCTCAACAATATCTAAGGGATATGCCTATTTTCAATTATGGACTTTCTTAATTAAAGGATCGACCCCTAGCATACATAGTCTACTAATAGATACCAAAAAAATTATCTAAGAGTTATTTAAATAAGTTTAATTTTTGTATATTTAATGGTCTGTAATGTGAATAACTACATGACCACTTATCAAGTTTTATTGAAATTGTTTACCACTTTAAGAATAATAGTGTCATGAATGATGTAAGTTATCAAACAGACTCTCCTTTCACAATAAATTATTATACTACAGATTATTTAAAAGGATTATTGGAAGACTCAACCACAACATGGGATCTAGTTTCAAGGAGATTAATTTAAAATTCTTTCTTTTAATATAAAATAGTTAATCTCTAAATTGATATTTAAAAAATTACTCATTAATCTGGAGAATCAACTTTTGTGGAAAATGAATCCATCAAAGAGATACTTTGAATGTGAATTCATTATGTGGTGACCATATATATCCAACCATAAATTTTCTATTTCACCTTGTAACCTAATTCAATAGATATTGTGGATAATTTTATCGTAAATGGATTAGTAAATACAATTTTTTTGTCTCAAAAGTGATATTGGATCAAATTTCAAGTAAGGTTTTTTTGTGTAAAGGTTAAATAGGAACACCCTATAGTGTTATTTATGATGTGGAGGAAATCATAAATTACATTGAATAATTAGAGGTTATGTCAAAACAATTATATGAATTACTAGATAATCACACTATTAGAACATCACCTAAGAAAAAATAAACTTCATGTGAAATGTGTGGTGGGCCATATCTCTTTTAAGTATATCAAGAAGTAAATTGGGAAAACAAAACTATGGAAGAAAATTTAATTGGGTATAACCAACGAACAATTTTTTCTGAAATTAGTATGGTCAAAAAAATTCCAAAATCAAGAGGGTCAATAATATAGTTTCATCTATCGCATTGTCTCATTGCTCAAAAATTTCAATCACTGAGTTCTCAAGTAAATTTGTCCCAAATAAAAACAATTCATATTAATAACAACATCCAAAGTCTCTAACCTATTTAAAATATGTGGTATTAAAAAAATAACTATGAAACTTATTTCATAAGAGAATAAAAATGTTTAAAATAAGAAAAAAACATCCTTGAATAATCATCAATATTCACTATAAAATATTAAACATCAAATAGGAAGATTACTGAGAAAACATTATAAATTACCCATGTTACATTACTAGGTAATATAGTGGTTCTGAGAAACAAGGTGAATCTTATGACATCTCATAGTGAAAAATAATTAAATAAAATTATACCATAAGGAACGTAAACTGACTAAGTGAATGAGGACACTAAGGAAATGGAAAATAAGGAACCAAGAAAGGACATGCTGAAGAAAGTAAGAAAATTAAATCTGAGGATGTAAGGATAGATGAGATTATTGAGGGTGCACACTACTGATCATTGGAAGATAAAAAATCTAAAATATTTGAAGGTGGAACATGATCTAGAACATCCTCGACTAGAAGATACCTAATGAATTAAATATAGTAGTAAATATGAAGGATAAACTCACCCAAAATAACTACATTTATTCAAACATCACACACACTCTCAAACAATCATTTAAGAAAAAAATCATGGAAAACAAATGAACATAAAGTATTACATGGATCAAATGTTAAGTCTTATATCTATAGGAGAACTGTGATATATTTCCATTACTATTTGAAGTTACAAGAGATTAAAATCACTTTTAATAATCAAAAAATTACATCACTAATCACAAAATTATCCAAAACAAGTCACAAGGGTATGTGGACCCACACAAACATTCTAGTGGGTTCCAGTTGGTCATAGATTTTCATTTACTTCTAACTTTTTTTAGAGTCCCTCTATTGAACATGGTAAACTCTGTTAACCTAAGAAAACTACTTCCAATCACTATCATTCTATAAATAATACAATTTACTTTCATATATCATATAATAACCCTTGTGTCAATACCACCTTTGGATTAGAATAGTCTAACTAAGGAATGAAGTTTCCTTAGGATTTCTTATATTATATCTTTTTTTAAAATTTCATATATATTTTTTCTTTTGGCTATCATATACAAATGTAGCTCTCTTTCATCCAAACTATTATTGATGAAATGATATTTATGTTCGATGTGTTTCATTCAAGAATGATAAACCATATTTTTTTACCAAGTTTATTAGAATACAAAATTGATAGTATATAAATACACAATTATAGATTCTTTTAAACTCTTTAAAAACACTTTAAATATGGGAAATTTTTTCCTTTATTTTTTGTGGACACATATTCAACTTTCGCTGTGGAAAAATCTACCACTAGCTAAATCTTTGACATCATGTTAACTGCCATTCCTCAATATGTGAGCACATGTCCTTTTGTATTATTTTATTTTTATAAATACACTATAATTTATATTTTTTATACCCCTTTAAAAGATCATTTGTCCCAAAATATAAGCTTGTATCTTTCAATCCTTTGAGAAACAACATGATCCATTTAACGGCTTCTTACTGTCATTTACATGGATTTGAAATAAAATGACTAATGACTTCCATTATTAATCTAATTCCTGATTGATTACATAGTATGTAATACATCAATATTTATACTACTGATGAAAAAAGAACTTTGACAATATAATTCACCTCATAATCCATTTTTGGTGCATTCCCCATAGATAGTTTAATGTTTTTGTCTAATGGGGTTGATATTGACTTACATCTTAACATCCCCAATCTTCTTTTATATTAAAAATGTAATCCCTATAAGATAAAACCAAACTCCCAACCTTAATATCTCTCTGAATAAGCATCCATAGTATTTTCTTATCCCCCTGAGATCTTTCATCTAGAATCTACTAGAAACTTTATTCTTTATCTTGTAAAAATACTAATTTATGGACCTTCAAGATGAATTTAATCTACGTAAATTATTAGTATGATGAATCTCACATTATCATCAGTTTTCTTCTGATATAAATAGTTATCTGAGTTACTCTGTGTGAAACCTTTCTCTATCATGAATGTATGAAATTATGGTCCCATGGTCTTGGTTCTTATTTAAATCCATATAGAATCCTCTTTATCTTACACAAAAAAGTCACTTTACCACTGATCCAAGAAACCTGTAGGTTAATTCATGTATATTTCATTATACATGTTTCTATGAAGGGATTATATTTTTACATCCGTCTACTCCAGGAGAAAACATTTAAATGTAACCACTCTTAGCACTTTCTGTATATTGGTGCACTTAACGACTACTGAAAGTAGTTCATAGTAGTTGATAATTTCTTTATGATGAAATATTTTTATGACCAACCTACCCTATTACTTACTTCTACCATCAAAATCTTCATTCAAATGGAATACCCATTTGTTCTCAGGTAATTTTTTTCCTAATTATAGTATCGTTAGCTCCCATGCTTTGTTTAAATTCAAAAAATTTAACTCATATTTCACTCCCAAATACCACATTGTATAATCACTAAGACTTACCACTTATTATGGGATCTTAAGTTTTCCACAATACATTTTATTCTATAAATTAAAATCCATTCTAAAACTAGGAACCAATAAGTTTATCCTGTTAGATCTTCAGAATTCATTTTGAGGTTCTTCTTTTTCTGGTAATATAGTATCTGAAGCATCATTGTCTAAAACAATATCCTAAGTTTATATAGTACTAGAGTCCTCTATTATATCTTCCAGAGACCAAAATTATAAACTTTCAGTGACCCTGGAACTCTCTAAAAATTATGCCTTTATTATATTCAGTTCAACTCTTAAAGGTTTTGGGGCACATCAGTAGTGGTTGGGCCCTTGTGAAAAAATCATTTTATCGTCCTTTTTGGATTAAATCCCAATAAAATGATGAATGTATACCCCAGAGATTCAACATAGTAACTTTCCTTATATAATTTATAATTAATTTATGTAGACTAAGAAATTAACTTGGAATTTTTGGTTCTTTGTCAAATCAGTTCTTTATTATCATACCACCACTATTCTGGAACATACGAAGTAGAATCCCTTTAACTATATCCATGCATGATCCATGAAGCTTAGAATATATCTATAATAACCATTGTTTTCATGGGATTTGAAAATAAGGGTAAATGAAAATATATTGTTCTTGGGAGTCATTTAAGGGAAAAAAATCTCCTATGATATGATATCAAGTAATTTTTCCAACCACTATATTGGTCCCAAAATATGTTGTTTACCCTATGATGGGAGTTTGATAGAAATTTGATCCATTCAAATTTCCAAAGAATATTAATATTTAATTAATTCAATGTTAATTTACTCATGCATGTCCATTCATTGATATATTTTGAATAGATCATTATATTAGGATTCCAACTATGTTGTTCTCTATTAAATGGGGGGTTTCTTTAGTGAGGCATAAACCCATCACGAGTGTCAATGTTAGTCCCAATGGCCTTTCCTTTTTATTTTCTTTTTTTATTCTTTTTCCATTTACTCTTGTCTTTCCTTGTTTATTTCCACACATTCCCTGTAACACCCCAGGTAAATAAAGAACATGACATTTTTATATTTATCCCTATTTGTGAATAAAATATTAATATTACTTTAAAGGGGACGCTATGCTCGATGGCGTACCCAATACGCAACAACGAGTTTCTTGGGAATCTTACGTTGCACTCTAATAATAAAATAATATTAT
Organism: Viscum album; assembly: GCA_963277665.1. Classification (NCBI taxonomy): domain Eukaryota; kingdom Viridiplantae; phylum Streptophyta; class Magnoliopsida; order Santalales; family Viscaceae; genus Viscum; species Viscum album. Next base: position 202,967,912 of record OY728144.1, read on the forward strand.
TTTAAATAGTAGTTAATGCCTAGCCGTTGTAATGGCGGGAATGAACATAACTAACTAAAAAATGATTATATATGTTTGTCAAATATTTTTACTCTTTAACATAAATTTTAGAGGATTAAAAATGCGAATGAATCCAATTTTAAACGTAGACATTCTAATATTCTTTAGAAGGTCGATTAACCGCCTTTTGATGGAGAACCTCTTTTAGATCCACTTTTTGGCAATTTTATGTGTTATATTTGACAAAATAAAATTCTTATTTAGAATCAGGACATCAAAATTTACTTTGTGTAAATTTTTGGTATTTTTCCGAAAAACATCAATTTTTAATGAATAGTGAAAAATGTTGTATTTTAATTCAAAACCACTTTTTAATATAATTTATTTATATTATTAGATTATCTTTTTAATTGGTTTTAAAGTGAAATTAGAATATATTTTTACCATTTAATACAATATTGGTCGTTGTAATTAATTTCACTTTGAAATCGGACTTAAACTAGTGTCAATCTTTTGATAAATTTTGTTTCATAAAAACACACTATTTGTTTTCACAGCGGTAATTAATTATTAAATTAATTAATGCAACTTATATGTTTTTAATTTTTTAAAATAAACTTCATTTTTTAATTTTTAATATCAAATATATCTTAGGGTGAAGTTCTGGTATTTTTCTAAAAAAGTTCAATTTTTGATGAATAGTGAAACCACTAAGTGGTACTTAAGAAACTGATTTTTTGTTTAAATGAAATTTTACCACCTCTGTGTTTTTAATTTCAGAAATCCAACATACATGGTTGTCGTTAAGAATTAAAATGTGGTTCAATGGGAGTAAAATAATTTTTTGGTGAATAGTAACTTATTATGTTTTTAATCACGATTGGAGGTAATTAGTGTAGTTTAAGGTAAAAATAATGTTTTAATAATATGAGATGAGCTTGACACACATCCTACCCAAATTGGATGTGTCATGGCCGACCGAGAAAATCCATGGGTCAACATGGGGACCCCATGGAGCAACGTTGGTTTGGAAATGACATAAATAACTTTTTATTTAATGTTAAAGTAAAAATGACACAAACAAGAGATGTTTTAGTAAAACAATTTTTACATGGGGTTATACAAGTCATATTTTTGACTATAAATATTACTTATAAATCTAAAACGATTTCCTACATCATTATATTTTTTTTATAATTTTTAGACATTAAATATATTAAATTATTTATGACATCATGATGATGCAGCGATTACCTCATTAATAAAGGATTTAAATCAAATGAAAAGATAATGTACAAATATATGACCTACACATGTCCAAAACATATTGTATGGGTATATTCCGAACCCTTATCACCTTATCCTAGAATTATATCAACTTGGGACCTTTTAAATCCGAAACTCATTTTAAAATAAAGGAACATTTCTTTACTTTCCAAGGGTGCCCCTACTCTCCTCTTATAAAAGGCCCCCACCTCTACCTCCTTACACACACTTCCAAAACCTTTGGCTCGGCCAACCCCTGCCCATTTTGTATCTCCACATACCTATATAACTTCTTGAAGCCTCAATTTTGGCAGAAGGCTTCCCAAGGAAGCCTTTGAGCTCAAACCAAATGGAGTTACCCGATTTTAAGGTAATGTCTTCACTTGAGTCCTTTTGTTTTATTTTGCTTCTCCAACCCCCTAAACTCTTTTTATTCATTTATTTTGTAACAACTCCAGTATCTTAAATATACTAGGATGTTTTTATAAGAATTATTAGATCTACACTTACACACACCAACATCTGATGGTTAAAGAACATACTGTTTCCGTGGATGGCGAATTTCTGCCTCATGAAACGATGATTGTTCAACACTCATATATCACCTTAAAATGTGGCCATTAAGATTTAAATATATTTTTATATTATATATAATATGTTTATGTTTTACTTAATATTCTTTATTTTTCATTTATGGCATATCTTTATGGTTCCATTATGGGTAAACACGATATCTTCATTTAAGGAAGTGCGGACTACCTCCCCCTCAAAGTGATTTGATTCGTTAATACCATATGTGGGACGTATAAAGGATGGAGTTATGATAATATATATGATATTATACTGGAATTATAATATACCTTTATATCATTATGATTCCATTCCATAAAATATGAAATATAAATGAAAGTAGCGTTCATGCGTACGTACGGCTTACCGTCTCCATGAATGGTGCATTTCATTTATTACCTCTAAATGATTATGTAATATTATAAATGCATGTATATAATGGATATATATGAAATATATGGCATCTAAATCATGAATATAATAATTGAGATAATCGATATTTGACTACGTGAACAACTTTTAAATATAAGAAGTCCACTTTTGACTCAAGTACCAATGATCAACAAAACGACCATTATTAACTTAAATAATTACATAATGTTCATAACATGGTAATAATTTATATAAAAGAAATAATGAACTTGAAAAATGTTCTTAATCAAGTATAAATTAACTCGAGTTTATTATTCAAGAATATAAAGAAACGAACAAGACAAGTCAGACTTGAGGTAAGGGAACCTACCCCTCTCTTTCTTTTTAAGTACACTCTTTTATGTCATTCCTTTTAAGCTCGTATTACTTATGATTGGGATGTTCTTTTATATTAGTCTTACTGTAATTTTTATGTTCATATGATGAGAGACCCTATTTTCTCTCATCAATCAATTTTTTAAGTTTTAAGTGGCACCGTTAGGCTGCCGAGTTTTCGTAAGGGATTTTTCATCTCACTTTTAGTCCCGTGAGACTTATGCTACATTTGACACCATTTCCTTTGAGTGGTGTATGTACTTCCCATTATTATACTCTTTTTGTAATATAAATTCATTTATAGGTATTTACATATTTATTTTATGACCCTTCTTCAATGGGGTGTACGTTTCGAAAGTTACCCTAGTCGGTAAGGGAACCTTTCACCTTCCTCTTTTTAAAAGACTTATTTTGTTATGTCTTTTAATTCACATACTATTATGTCGGGATATGTTCTTATATATCCTTATTTATGTAAATTTTATGTCCAAGTGATGATATCCCCTTTATCTCTCTCATCAACCCTTTTTGTAAAATCTTATGTGACGTCGTTAGGCTGTCGAATTTTACCAAGGGAACTTCATAACCAAATTTCGATTTCTTTGGGTTCAACATGTAGTTATTGAATATGGAATCCTTTGATTATGTGTGAATTTCCTCAGATTGTTTTACACTTAATACACACTTATATTTTGTGTATTCGTTTGCCACACATAATTATGTAACTGATTTATCCTTAATACATGGATACCATCTTTGTATGGGACTTCGTCTCAATCTCCTTTCATTGAGGAATATTTTGTTTTATACACAACCTTCTTTTATACGGTGTATAAACCCCCTTTGACTTTTACGTTTATTCAAAAGGAATATTTTTTATACGAAGCGTTTACTAAACGACAAAAGGGAATGTTTTTTTCGTACGTATGCGGGGACAACAACTTCCCCGCCGCTCTGACCATTATTTGAGTTTTGGCTTCCTCCACAAGCCATACCTTCTTTTTAAAAGAAAAAAAATACCATGTTTTACTTTTATTTTATTTTGGTATTGAAAATGGTTTTCATAATGTTTTTATATCAATGTTTTGTATTGATATCTTGTTATTGAAAGGTGGAAATTTTATGTTTCCTTTATGTATGTTTTATGTGATATGATTATGTTATGGTTCATGGGCATTGTTATGAAGACGGGTGGTTCCGTGATAAACTAAGGGTGGGTGAGCCCGATATAGCTCTCCAATGCATTGGGTAACACGAAGGAGTGAAACATTAAGGTTTCTCTGAAGAGATTTAGGGAATATACTGTGGTGGGTATTCCAAACGTAACCAAGAGGGTTACTCCCTACGTAAAAATGTTATGAATGCCTCAAGTTACTATTTATGTCTTATGATTTCTTTGATTTATTCAGGATTTGATATGCCTATGTTTTATGTGTAAATTATGATTTCATTCTTATGTATATATGAACTCATGTTTCCTTTCCATATTTTTATAACCCTTACTGATCTTTTTATGCTCATCCCATGTTTTTTTTTTGAAATGTTTTTCACAGGTCAAGGGAAAGGTACATGATATGATAATAGTGTCAAAGAAGTGTCAAGAAAGAATCAATGCTTTATTTTTAAAAAAATTTCTGTTGATGGGAAAAAATGAATACTATCTTTTATGTAACCACTTTGTTTAAATGTGGAATGTAATGAATGTTTTATGATCTAATCCTCTAAAACTCTATACCTAAAAATATCCTCAACGTGTAATCTTGTAATAACTCAAGATTAAGTAAGGTTTAAGGTTGGGGCCTTATAGTTGGTATCAGAGGTCGGTTTAGACAACTCTAGGGATTATGAGTTTTTTTAGACACATGGTTAGTCCCTATATCTATTATTTAAGTTAAATCCTTATTTTATAACTTTTTTTCAGGACAAGTAATGTCGGTTACGAATGGAAGGAGAAGGATCGCAAATGACATTCTTATCTCTTCCTGATGACATGCTTACAATAATTATTGCAAAGTCATGTTTGGATGATTGTGAATCTTTTTCTAGAATACAACTCACTTCCAAGCAGTTGTTTGAGATATCAAACACCTCCACTATACCTCGTTATCATCGTGGATCATGGGTTATTTTTAGACAAATACTATTTTCACAATATTCTCATATTTTCAAGAAAGGTAAATATTATCAAGGTATTTTCAAATATTTTACCTTATCACAAGAATTTGAAGCATATTATGATTTTAGAAATGGTGCTGAGGAAGGACACCCTTGTGCAACCTATTTATAGTTGCTTTTAAAATATAGTCTCTCAGCACATACTTATGGTATTTTAAAAGGACCAATAATAGAAAAGTTTCAACTCAAATTCTGTCCGACTATTTTATATAAATCATGTTTTATCAGATGTTTTGGAATTATATGTCATACATGATTATTTTCCAAAACTATTTATCTGTGAACACCCATATGACCCATGTTGTACAAGGTGTATTTGGATGGAGGAAGCAAATGATTTTGAAGGATCTCTAAATCATTGTTGTAATGCATGGGACGTCTACCTACGTGAACAAGATGACGATGAAACCGAGTGCATGCCATGATCAAGGTATACTGTTATTCATTTTGGGAATCATTTTATTTTATATTATGGTGGTGAAATAAGACTTCAAGAATTAAGATGTTTAGATCATAACGAATTTGGATGAAAATGAGAGGTATAAGGAAACTTTTGAGATTAAAACATGTTAGGGTTATTTTTGGAGTTTTATAACAAGGACAACATGTAGACCGTGTGACAACCCGTCACGTCGGACAAAGCTGTGGGAATTGAACCCACGACCAAAGTGCAACTGGTATTTATCGCCTACCACTGGACTACGTGAAGTCCCTGGTAAGTTTGCCTAATTATTTTTAGTTAGATGATTTTAGGAATCAAGAGTAAGTTTATTTTGGTTTATCTATGGAAATGATTAACCTATCATCGAGGATATGTGATTAAGTTAATTACTTTTCAATATGAGAATTTAAGAGAAACTGATGTTATTTGGAGATAAAAGTTAATTTGTACCTTGGAAGACTATGTGACTATATCCTTCAAATATTTGGGTTCCAATCTTAGTTTGGTTTACTTTGAAGAATTTTATGAACAAATTTTTTTATCAAATGGTCCCAGTTGAACTTTGGGTTTTGTTGGAAAAATTTTCGAGATTAAGAATTGATTTTCTTTTTATAAAGGGTTATCCTTTTCTGGATTATTTGATCTTGTACTAACATTTTTTGTTTTGGTTTTGGTTAAAGTCTAAAGACATGGGAAGTATATAGTTATCTTTTGTGGATTAGGTGATTCTCTAGAAGTTGATTATAGTACTCTTAATGTGAACAAGTCTTCCTAAATACTCATCTTTTGGAGAAAATATGAGTTTGTGTAAGGAATCTAACAAAAGTTGCAAGTCAACATGATAAGGGATTATGTTTCCTTATGAATAAATTCCTCAATAAAAAGTAACTTAAAACAAAAATGTTGTCTATTAACTTTTCCAACTAGGGAATCGAATACCGTTTAACCCATCACAAGTTTGTGATTTTCTTGTGGCTAACTTTCTCCTAAACATGTTTTCTATCACTCTCCATCAGAACATGACCCTATGTTTTCTCCTCCATGTCCATGTTTCCTACATGTAATCCTAGTATGGGTTATCTCGGGTGACCTCTGTACTTATCTTTCTTCATTTTAAAGTGATTGTTTTACTGACTCTTCTTCCGATGTGGGATTTTAAATGAAGTTTCCAAGCCCAATTTTAAAATTGCGAGGACGCAATTCCCAAAAGTGGGGAAGGATGTAACAACCCAGGTAAATAAAGAACATAACATTTTTATATTTATCCCTATTTGTGAATAAAATATTAATATTCATTTAAAGGGGATGCTATGCTCGATGGCGTACCCAATACGCAACAACGAGTTTCTTGGGAATCTTACGTTGCACTCTAATAATAAAATAATATTATTTTAAATAGTAGTTTACACCTAGCCATTGTAATGGCAGGAATGAACAGAACTAACTACAAAATGATTATATATGTTTGTCAAATATTTTTACTCTTTACAATAAATGTTAGAGGATTAAAAATGCGAATGAATCCAATTTTAAGCGTAGACATTCTAATATTCTTCAGAAGGTCGATTAACCGCCTTTTGAGGGCGAACCTATTTTAAATCCACTTTTTGACAATTTAATGTGTTATATTTGACAAAATAGAATTCTTATTTATAATTGGGACATCAAAATTTACTTTGTGTAAATTTTTGGTATTTTTCTGAAAAAGTTCAATTTTTAATGAATAGTTAAAAATGTTGTATTTTAATTCAAAACCTCTTTTTAATCTAATTTATTTATATGATTAGATTATCTTTTGAATTGTATTTAAAGTGAAATTATAATATATTTTTACCATTTAATCCAATAGTGGTCGTTGGAATTAATTTCACTTTGAAATCGGACTTAAACTAGTGTCAATCTTTGGATACATTTTGTTTCATAAAAACACGCTATTTGTTTTGATAGAGGGAATTAATTATTAAATGAATTAATTCAACTTATATGTTTTGAATTTTGTAAAATAAACATCATTTTTGAATTTGGAATATCAAATATATCTTAGGGTGAAGTTTTGGTATTTTTCTGAAAAACTTCAATTTTTGATGAATAGTGAAACCACTAAGTGGTACTTAAGAAATTGATTTTTCATTTAAATGAACATTTACCACCTCTGTGTTTTGAATTTCAAAAATCCGACATACATGGTTTTCATTAAGAAGTAAAATTTGGTTCAATGGGATTAAAATAATTTTTTGGTGAATAGTAACTTATTATGTTTTTAATCGCGATTAGAGGTAATTAGTGTAGTTTAAGGTAAAAATAATGTTTTAATAATATGAGATGAGCTTGAAACATGTCCTAACCTCATTAGATGTTTCATGTCCGACCAATAAAATCCATGGGTCAACTTGGGGACCCCATGGAGCCACTTTGGTTGGGAAATGACATAAATAACTTTTTATTTAATGTTAAAGTAAAAATGACACAAACATGAGATGTTTTACTAAAACAATTTTTACATGGGGTTATACAAGTCAGATTTTTGACTATAAATATTAATTAGAAAGATAAAAATATTTCCTACATCATGATATTTGTTTTAAAATTTTTAGACATTAAATATATTAAATTAGTTATGACATCATGATGATGCAGCGATTACCTCAATAATAAAGGATTTAAATAAAATGAAAAGATAATGTAAACATCTATGACCTAAACATGTCCAAAACCTATTTTATGGGTATATTTAGAACCCTTATCACCTTATCCTAGAATTATATCAATGTGGGACCTTTTAAATCCAAAACTCAATTTAAAATAAATTAACATTTCTTTACATTCCAAGGGTGCCCCTCCCCTCCTCTTATAAAAAGCCCCCACCTCTACCTCCTTACTCACACTTCCAAAACCTTTGGCTCGGACAAACCCTACCCATTTTGTATCTCCACATCCCACTATAACTCCTTGAAGCCTCACTTTGGGCAGAAGTCTTCCCAAGGAAGCCTTTGAGCTCAAACCAAAGGGGGTTACCCGATTTTAAGGTAATGTCTTCACTTGAGTCCTTTTGTATTATTTTTCTTCTCCAACACCCTAAAATCTTTTTATTCATTTATTTTGTTACAACTACAATATCTTAAATATACTAGGATGTTGTTATAAGAAGTATTCGAGCTACACTTAAACACACCTACATCTAATGGTTAAAGAACATACTGTTTCTGTAGATGGCGAATTTCTGCCTCACGAAACGATGATTGTTCAACACTCATGTATCACCTTAAAAGGTGGCCATTAAGATGTAACTATATTTATATATTATATATAATATGTTTATGTTTCACTTAATATTCTTTATTTTTCATTTATGGCATATCTTTATGGTTTCCGTTATGGGTAAACACGATATCTTTATTTAAGGAAGTGCGGACTACCGCCCCCTCAAAGTGATTTGATTCATTAATACCATATGTGGGATGTATAAAGGATGGAGTTATGATAATATATATGATATTATACTGGAATTATAATATACCTTTATATCATTATGATTCCATTCCATAAAATATGCAATAGAAATGAAAGTAGCGTTCATGCATACGTACGGCTTACCGTCACCATGAATGGTGCATTTCATTTATTACCTCTAAATGATTATGTAATATTATAAATGCATGTATATAATGGATATATATGAAATATATGACATCTAAATCATGAATATCATTATTGAGATAATGGATATTTGACTACGTAAACAACTTGTAAATATAAGAAGTCCACTTTTGACTCAAGTACCAATGATCAACAAAATGACCATTATTAACTTAAATAATTACATAATGTTCATAACATGGTAATAAGTGATATAAAATGAATAATGAACTTGAAAAAGGTTCTTAAGAAAGTATAAATTATCTCATGTGTATTATTCAGGAATATAAAGAAACGAACAAGACAAGTCGGACTTGAGGTAAGGGAACCTACCCCTCTCTTTCTTTTTAAGTACACTCTTTTATGTCATTCCTTTTAGGCTCTTCTTACATATGATTTGGATGTTATTTTATATTACTCTTACTGTAATTTTTATGTTCATATGATGAGAGACCATATTTTCTCTCCTCAATCCATTTTGGAAGTTTTAAGTGGCATCGTTAGGCTGCCGAGTTTTCGTAAGGGATTTTTCATCTCAATTTTAGTCACGTGAGATTTATGCTACATTTACCACCATTTACATTGAGTGGTGTAAGTACTTCCAATTATTATACTCTTTTTGCAATATAATTTCATTTATGGGTATTTAAATATTTATTGTATGACCCTTCTTCAATGGGGTGTACATTTCGAAAGTTACCCAAGTCGGTAAGGGAACCTTTCACCCTCCTCTTTTTAAAAGACTTATTTTGTTATGTATTTTAATTAACATAATATTATGTTGGGATATGTTCTTATATATCAGTATTTATGTAAATTTTATGTCCAAGTGATGAGATCCCCTTTATCTCTCTGATAAACCCTTTTTGTAAAATTTTATGTGACGCTGTTAGGCTGTCGAATTTTACCAAGGGAACTTCTTAACCCAATTTTGATTTCCTTGGGTTCAACATGTAGTTATTGAATATGTCATACTTTTATTATGTGTCAATGTCCTCTGATTTTTTTACACTTAATACCCACTTATATTTCGTTTATTCATTTGTCACACATAATTATGTAACTGATTTATCCTTAATCCAAGGATACCGTCTTTGTATGGGACTTCATCTCAATCTCCTTTCATTGAGGCATATTTTGTTTTATACACAACCTTCTTTTATACGGTGTATAAACCCCTTTTACTTTTACGTTTATTTAAAAGGAATCTTTTTTATACGAAGCGTTTACTAAACGACAAAAGGGAATGTTTTTGTCGTACATATGCTGCGACAACGACTTCCCAACCGCCGTGACCATTATTTGAGTTTCGGCTTCCTCTACAAGACATACCTTCTTTTTAAAAGAAAAAAAATACCATTTTTTAATTTTCTTTTATTTTTGGTATTGAAAATGGTTTTAATAATGTTTTTATATCAATGTTTTGTATTGATATCTTGTTATTGAAAGGTGTAAATGTTATGTTTCCTTTATGTATATTTTATGTGATACTATTATGTTATGGTTATTTGGAAATGTTATGAAGATGGGTGGTTCCGTGATAAACTAAGGGCCGGTGAGCCCAATATAGCTCTCCAATGCATTGGGTAACACGAAGGAGTGAAAGTTAAGGTTTCTCCGAAGTGATTTAGGGAATATACTGTAGTTAGTATTCCAAACGTAACCAAGAGGGTTACTCCCTATGTAAGAATGTTATGAATGCCTCAAGGTACCTTTTATGTCTTATGATTTCTATGATTTATTCATGATTTGATTTGCCTATATTTTATGGGTAAAGTATGATTTCATTCTTATGTATATATGAACTCATGTTTCCATTCCATATTTTTATAACCCTTACTGAGCTTTTTATGCTCATCCCAATTTTTTTTAAATGTTTTTCACAGGTTAAGGGAAAGGTACATGATATGATGATAGTGTCAAGGAAGTGTCAAGAAAGAATCCATGCTTTATTTTTAAAAATGTTTCCGTGGATGGGAAAAAAATGAATACTCTCTTTTATGTAACCAATTTGTTTAAATGTAGAATGTAATGCAAGTTTTATGATCTAATCCTCTAAAACTCTAAACCTCAAAAGATCCTCAATGTGTAATCTTGTAATAACTCAAGATTAAGTAAGGTTTAAGGTTGGGGCCTTATATTCTCGAGGGACTCATCCAACTTTGGTGTGTTTATATATGAGTGTAAAGGAATACATAGAGGTTATCACAAACTAGGGAGCTCTTCTATAGGTAGATCTTGGTTTGGTGGTGGTGTCTCACAGATCTGGGAGAGAGGCCTTGGTGTTTTTCTCCTAGAGGTATCCCACATTTTGAGTTTTTATCCATGATTCCCATATAGTTATTATGTTTTAATATTTAAATCCATGTTAGTGTTTCTAGGGACATATTGGTGTTTAATCTATGGTTTTTGGGATAATTAGGGGTCTCAGGGAGTTCTCAAGGGACTTTCATTCAAACAATCTATTTACACATCCTGTATCTCATATAACACATGTTGTGTGTTCATTATTTTTGTATAGGTAACAAATAAGGGTTTACATAATGCTCTTTTTTTGAATATATCATCTGGGATGACTCAGGGTGTGGTATGAGGAGTGTCCAAACACCCTGTTTTATGGGAATATAGTTATGTGAAGCAAATGGCTAGTGCCCATGTGATTCATAAGGATGTAGGTCATGTGGGGTACTTAATGAGACCCCATGTAGGGTACCTGGAAAGATAACCTCTTTAAATTTCATTCCATATTTGGTTGTTAAACATCATTGTAATTTCAATTTTACATGTTGGTTTGGTCAAATAACATGGCTAAGAAATCATTTTGGGGTTACACATCATTTATATCCCCTTGGGATTAATATTTAGTGGTTTCTCACCCTATATTCATAATTAGAATTGTGAGTGGTCCATTTTTGAGTGGTTTTACATGTAGATCGTTGTTTTGGGATCATTTATTATGTTAAGAGGTTGTTTAAATGGATATTTTTATTGGAAAATATTTTTTGTTAGTATTTCCTTGAGGTTTTGTTAGAATCCTCTTGCGGTTTAGGGTTTTCAATGAGAGACTTGAGTGAGGGTCTTGAGATCATGAAATGTCTTAGCTTGTAGACCACATGTTAGTGTCTCTTTCAAAAAAAATCAAATATGGTGGTATTGATAGTTTATTAGATGATATTTTGGATATTTACTTGATATTAGTACTAGTTTCTTGAGGTTAAATTAGTTGAGTTTTAGATACTGTGTCTGAGGGTTAGTTATGTTAGATCCTTTAGGAATGGTTGACACTGAGGGGTGTCAAGTACGGCTTGGAAACATTGTGGTGAGTTTGAGATAGATCAAAGGGGCCCTCATTGGATTCCCTTATGGATGAGACAATACTTGAGGTTGGGTTTTTTTAGGGAGGTCGGATGAGATTTTATTGTGATGGTATTGTCCCTGAGGTGTCACTTCTACTTAGAAGCCCTTATAGGGTTTTCCACTATTAAGGTGGTCATGAGGACCATTGAGAATTCCCTTATAGGGGTGTTGGTTTTATTGGATCCCCTTTAGGGAGTGTTGTTGATTTAGATTTAGTTAGAGGACTTTGAGGGATGTTTGGAGATATTTCTCAGGATGTTGTTGGCCAAAGGTTTGGAGGAGATTTAGGAACCCCTCATAGGGTGTCTTGTTCATGTTTTGTATGTATACACATTTTAAGATTTTTTTTAAAAATAATTTCCCTATATCATGGGTGTATTAGGGGAGCCCCTAATAGGAAATCCCAATAGGATATGTCCCTAAGGATCATGGTAGCCCTAGGTTTTGTTTCATCCTAAGGACAGTTGGTGAGAGCCTGTGGTGGAAATTTTGTGGATGACAAGATTTAGGGGAATAATGGATTCCAAAGCATTATTAATTGAGAGTCGATCGGTGATTATTGTTCAAATGTTTGGATGATAGGTTCGATAATGGGATCAAACCATGTTCTAATGGCATTTGGCCAAGATATTAAGTCATTTCTTAATTAGTATTGGTTTGAGGAGGTAAACCTTGGTATATCTTATAACAGGTGTTGGCATTGAGATTTTATTTGGTTCTCCCATCTATTGGATATATTTTTGAAATGGTTGTGGAGAGATAATGGATAATATAGTGGATTTTATCCACTCTCTATACCTTTGAATGTATTACCTCATTTATGGAATGGGTTTATATGGTCCTAAATGTTTAATAGACCAGGTTCATAGACTTGGTCTCCCTAACATTATTTTATAGAGAGAGTGAGTCCTATAGGACTACCATGTTTTGGAAATTTAACCTTGTAGGTAGTGGGGTTCCTATCTAAAATTCAGACTATGCTATTAGAAACCTTGATAATGGTAGATTTGTCTGTTCTCATCTGGATGTTTATGGTTATGCCCTAAGTTTCATAATTCCATACTATTGCATCTTAGATTTCTTGAAGATCCTTTGTAGATCTTGAAAATCCAGCCAATGTCATGCGGCTGGTTGATCCATAAACTATAAATCCCTTGTAATGGTCAAGATAATAAGTATATATACCTCTTAATTCTTACTAAAACCCAAAATTTTCTTTTTCTTATTTTTTTTACCCTTTATTTTATTTATTTATTCATTATATTCTACGTATTTTTAGTTATTATCTAGGATGGGGATATCTGGTGTTCATGCACTTGTTATGATAGAAGTTTTTGGTTCACCATTGGGGATGTCCTACTGAGATTTATTTGTCACCCCCTGTATGTGAACCAATTATGAGTGTAAACCATATATCTATTTTCAGGTTGGAGAATATTTTTCATAATTTCTAGGGTAAAGGCACGGTATTACTCTTGTAGAGTATTGAGATTGAGCTAGTGAGGATCGAGGGTTATGGATACCAAGTATGTGCTATGGATCATATTTGGTAGAGGAACATTGTACATTAAATTTTAGTTTTTTATTTTGTATCTTGCATCGTTTTAGTGGTTGATTGATTATTTATTTCTCTATGATTTGAGTTTTTATGACTGTATATCACATTACATTTAATATATCATGTTATTGATCATATTTTAGTTATTTATTAATGTATACTCTGATTTCTATCTTTTTTTATTCTTTTTTTATATTTTGTTTTATTGTACACTGACCAGAGGATATAGTCTTCAAATTGTATCTTTTAGACCCTGATTTCTATTTGGTATCATCAAGCATGTGGGGATGTGTGATTGGGGCCTTATTGTGGGAAATATTGGGTTACATGATAGGTTGACCTGGTATGATTCCCTAAAATAGGTATTAAAGGGAGTTTGGAGTTTTGATTTGTGGAGTCGGTAGATAGTTGGTCTTGGAATGCATTGGAACATGAAAAAGATATCAGACTAGTGTGTCAAAACAGCTTTTTTATATGAATTCTATGTTGTTGAGGCATGGTATTTCTCTTTTCTATTTTTGTTTTTATGATTTTTTTTATTTCACCAAATGTGATTCAATTGAGTTTATCGATTTATAGTTTGTTGTGGTTTTTTTCTCATGTCCCATGGGTAGGAGGCCAGTATTCATCCATATTTATAGGAACATAGGATTCATGTGACATATGTTTATCTATGGTGTTTTCAATAAAGATGGAGGTTTCATTGGTAATGTGTCAATAATGATATTTTTTTTGTGTCCCATAAAGCACCTTGGTGGAATTCTACTAAACATAACCATGTGTATATATATTCATCTAATGAAGGGAATGTGGATCTTCTGGTGAGAGATTCATCAGTGGTAGATATATAGACCATTCGTCTATGGATTCATGGAGACCCCATGTTTTTCGGTGTTACCTATGAGTGCCCAATGTGAATCTTGATAAGGGAATGATTCCAGAGTGATGGTTGGATCAATAATGAGTTTCCTTGATGTTCTGGTTTCCTTGAAGTCCTAGTTTTAGGTTTCTTAAGAGGGAGCTATTCTGGCCAAGTGTTGTCGGTCGGGTCTTGCGGTGAATCACATGTTTTTATTATCACTAGTGGATCGGGTGGGTGTAGTTGATCCTCCTAGATGGGTTAATTTAGGTTTTTTATCACTAGTATATGGTTATGTATTAGGATATCTAGTGTTTGATAAGTGGAGTACTTGAATTTCTCTTGATCACATGGTTTTCTTGAGATGGTGGTTTTGGTTGGATACTTGGCCCTGTTTCTTTCTTTCTGCACTTTGGATAGCAAAGTGGGAGTGTGGTTGGATGTACTAGGATTTGGATAAAGACATGGTTTTAGGTTTTCTGTGTAGTGGATCCTGAAATGAGTTAGATTCCTCAATTTTAAATATTAGTTTTTACAATTTTGTAGCTTGTTGTAGATGACGTATGTGAGGAGCATGGTTAGTATTTTTAGGTATGTTATCCTAGGTTTGTTGGTTCATGGATAATGTGACTGTGATATCCTACAAGAGTTTCTTTTAAAATATCTCTACTTTGAAGAGGATTGTGGTATTTTGTGTGGATTTTGGGATAAATCCTTTTTTAGGGAATGGGGGCATAGGTTATGTGCTATACTGATTGGTTCAAGGTTCGTTTCAATGGGATGTGTGAGGAATCGTTTTGTTTCTATGCGTCTTAAGAAAACCTAAGTGGTTTAGTAAATATGGACATTTTTAGGTAGTTGATCGATGAGTGTTTTAAGGAAATACGTGTTGTGTGGACTATACCAAAGGCCGTTGGAGGTCAGAAACCTCATTTTATGTGGGTTTTTTAGTGTGGAGGTTGTCATTTATGGTGAGTTGGGAATGAGTTTTGGTTTTTGTTTTCATGTAGGTTCTTAGGTGTAAGTGGTTTGGTTGCTCCTAGTGATTATTTTTTGTGATGGATGGGGTAAGGGTCATGTTGTTTTTCATTTGGGATGTGGAGAAATGATGTCACAAATAGGATCTGGTCCCCATCAAACCGGCACCAAACCCGGCCTGTGCCAACGCACAAAGGGTGATCCCTATCCCCACGGGCTGGAACAAGTGCCTGGGTATCATTAATTTAGGTATGGGAATGATTTAACCGAGTATGAACGAATAACACATTAAAACAATCCATAATATAAATCTGAAATTTTCAATCCAAACAAGTCTTAACCAAAAATTGGTCCAAATAAAAATAATGACAACAGAAAGTCATCCCTAAGGACTCCACATGAGAAGGGGGTCATCACCTGCAAGTCGTCTCCACAACTCTGCCCCAGCGATGGGTACTAACACCCTGAATCGCCATCACCCTTGGCCTTTCCTTTACCTGAGTCAAACATAACCAAGTATACTTACACCCAAGGGGTGTAAGTAGGGTGTGAGCTTAAGCCCAATAGGATACCACCCAACGATTTCAAAGAGTATGCAATACAATGTGAAAAAGCAAGAAGTTTTAGTACGCAAAGGAAGACAGTGATAAAATCAAAGAAATACAACATTCAATTGAAAATAGTTTTCGAGCTAAAATTTTCAGAATTTTAACACATTAAAATATAAATGTTAGATACTATAAATTACTTCCAAAAATTCTAAAATACAATGGAAAATTTCACGAACATAATGATCAACAAAATCGGGAACACCCCTAGGCACTAGATAGTCTTGGGCCCCATGTACCTCATACCTCGGTGTAAAGTAAGCATAGTAAAATCCATTCTCATGCAGGATCCACTAGTAGGAAACATACCAAAAACGTAGTGGTCCCCAATCATCATCCACATAGTTTAGTTAGAGTTTTAGTTATCCAAATGCTAGGTGAAATAGGGACAAAAACCCACCTTGTCCACTAGCCGTACTAGTACACATCCGCCCCACCTAGGTACCCGGGCTTCCCCCTTTGTGATAAAACAAATTCAGCATGCCAAATTCATCCATTTTCATATAAAAACACAAATACAGGTCACTTATAAACAATACAGTAACTATACACACTTTATACCATTTAAAACACACAACAAAACACTTTGATTTTCCATAAAACAATTTCTCAAAAACCCGCATTGTTTTGCACCCAACACTCCCTGAAAACCCCACATTGCACAATATATAGACACCTATAAGTTACCAAAACAGAAAAATCAGCCTTATACATTTCAATTAAACCAAAAAAACCAATTTTTAGGGCAGCCCCATGTGACCCAAGAAATGTAATCTTTGTAAAACTTCCATTTTTAAACAAACATGACACTTAAAGTTCACAAGTTCCAAAACACCATTAAAAACAACTTTCTCAGCAACAAACAACACAGATAAACATTAAAAACATTATTTTCAGCCCTATTACATCCCAATAAAATAAAATATGTAGTGATAGGGAAGCCCCGAAAGAACCAACGAGAGACTTCCATGAAAAACCCCCAATTTCACCTAAAATTGGCATTAAAAATTCATTTGCATTATAAAAACCACAAAAATTATTTTTTTTGCAACAACCATAAAATTAAATGAACATGAAAATTTCATAAAAAAATAAATTCAATTCACATATATTGCATACATAAGGAATCACCTACCAAATTAGTTAAAAACTCGAATCCTTTGTGTGAAAATCAAATCGCACCACCGCCGCACGAAGAGGGACCTAGATCAAACCTAAAACCACAAGAATTGGAAAATAAAACCCAAGGTTAGACCTTAAATTCTAAACCCTACCCCCTGGTCATTTGGGAATTAAAGTGAGTGGGAATAAATCCTAATACAAAAAAATGAAACCCTAAGCAATTTTAAAGAGGAAAGAAATGGTCTCACTTACTGGAAGTATCCTGAATTAATCACTCCAAAACTACAATATCAGAAATTGAGAACAGCCAAAATTCAGGGGCTTTTCAAAAAAGATTTAGGAGGTCATTTAGGAACTAGAATGGATGGGAAAGAGTAAGAATTGAGAGAGTAAATAAGGGATGCAGTTACCTCTTCAATTCAGGCCGATGTGAGACACCCAATGCAGTTCTGCCCTAATTCGCGATTTCGAAGAGCTCCAAGGAGGGGAGGAAAGGCAATGGGAGCGCGCCTGGGCTTCCTAGGGTCAAGATGAAGGTGGAATCACTGAAAAATTCATTATAATTTATACGATATTAAAAAACTAAAGACACAATTTTAAACTAGAAAATGGGCTTTCGGGTTGGCCCAGTTCTTAAATAAAAACCCAAACCCCCCAGGATTATTAATTTATAAAGGCCCCAAATATAAATTTTGGTGTTAATAGGCCAGGGGAGGCCAAGTAAAAATTTTAATGGGTAAAAAATGTTGAAAAATAAATGATTTATTAAAGAAACTAAATTTATTTTAAATCTGGAATTGGGCTCACGGTTTGGCCCAATTCATTAAACTCACCCATTCCTCCATAAAAGCTTGGGAAACCCCCAAAAAAAGAATGAATGGAAAATAAATTAAAAATATCATTAAAATAAGTTATTTATGTTAAAATTATCCCCATATTGAAAACTTTATGCCCTGGAAAGTCACAGCATGGTCAAAGTGACAACCAAACCCAACTGAAAAACCAATAGGTACTCCCTTGCCAGGTTTTTTCCCCAAAGGCCAAAACACCTCCAGTGATCAATTAAGGAAACATTACTCTCACAACCAAAACTTACACCACTTCCCTGAAATGTTCAATCACATTCATAATTTATCCCAAAAGAAAACTCCTCAAACACTATCTGAACAAGACTCAAGCAATTCACCCAAATAAACAACATCTTTGAACAAGGTTACACTTTACTTTTACTAAACCATTGGGCGCTCTCCGGTCCCAACATTTACTCAAGGAAGATGTTGGTAGCTAGATATATCTGAACGGGACTATCTATTCCAAGCCAAGACCATGGATAAATCTAAGTTACTGGTACGGGGGGACACAAATACGCTCCCCACCATAAGAGACAACCAATAATTGTTTCTGAGACAGAATCAGGACACTAATAGGGGGAGGCCTGAACGAACTCCCTGGTACATAGGGTAGACTTCCATTAAAAATTTCCAAAGAAACAAACATGAGAATCATAGTGGTTCTCCCCACCATAAGAACCAACCATCTTAACCGACCAGTATGGGCCGGCACAGAAAAACCCCAAAATTTCAAGATTTGGGAAGGTCGCACGGTTAGTCTGCACAGTTTCTAAAATCGTGAACTAACCATGCTGATCAATCTTCCTGCATGGCTTCTAGGCACACAGTCACTCTTAATCATTCACAAACCATGTGCTCGGCCTATCTATCCAAATTTCCAACCATTCTCCAAAAACTCAATGGAAACCAAAGGGGGAGGGAATGACATTGGGCGATGACATGGGTACAAGGCCCTCCACCTATTTCCACCAAACGTGAACAACAGAATAAAGATGATGATACCGGAGGTTTAAACACTTCCTATATTCAATATTTAGGATTGGAATTTGTAAAAGGGTTTAAATGACCCAGTGATTTCCCCTGACTATGATCCAGCTTCTCTCCGAGACCTATAGCCGGAGCTCAAATGAATGAAGCATCTTCGCCCTCGTAGTTAGTCATTGGAAACCCACTGAATGATAATTCTTCTTTCGGTGCCACAGACAACTACACCTAAATCCAAGATAAGTTTTCCAGATATAACACATTCCAAACTCACATTACCCTATCCCGATATTTCACTGAAACAAGGGCTAAGAAGATGCACACACATCACACCTTGTTTCTTCAGGTGAGAAACAATAGAATTAAAGAACACATACACTCACCTTCCTCTAAAATGGAATATTTTGAAGTTTTTCAAAGGGAGACATTCGCCCAACATAACATGGACTCCCAATGGATTTCATGACTTTCACCTATATGGTCAATCGAGCACATGACATCATAAGGCATCACCAAACATGACCATTGCGACTAATATAAACAATGCATGGAGAGGGACCTTATACAACATCCCCGAAGAACACACAATTCTAAAAAGTGGCCAAAATATCCTATCATGAACATATTTCCCACACCAGTGGTTTAACATGAACTCATGCTTCAAAGAAACTTTGAAGAATCCAAAGGCCCTCTTAGACAGCATTGAGACACTAATCCACACTAACAACCCTATAACACATCCACCTTCGATGAATCAGGAAACATAAGAAACTAAGGTCTCTTTCAACCTTCCACGAGCACTCTCATGTTACAAGAGGATTTAAAAATAAAATAAATAAATTGGGGTAGACTCAATCTATAGATCTAGAGAAAACAAATATTCCTTATATTGATCAACTGGAGGATTTTCCAATGGAGAAACAATCTGGGTTGCACTTCAGTTTTTCATTACAACAAGAGAACCTAAAGACCCAACCAAGCTGGTCCATTGGTCAAAAATCGCCACAAACCAGATCCAAACACATGAAGGGATCCACCATAAAGGTTTCCCGAAACATATCTCTATGGAGACTAGTAACCGGTCCTTCTACCCATCTTACCGTCAAAACACTAACTCAAAACACAGTTCGAACATGAGGGGTTCTTGGACTCAAAACATCCCACAGCATCAACATTTTCCAAAAACACATAATATGAACCATCCCAAAAAATTCATCAAGACATCATGTTTTTCTTTAAAAACATTTCTTTGAAAACAAATGGTTCAGCGGTTAGTGCATCCACCAATGGTACCCCATGGGCCTTACGCATGCACGTTTCTGTGCCACACTGGGCACCCTCCTCATATCCATCCCAACACTCATCCAGTCATTTCATCAACCATCCATCTTCCCATATAACCCCATGAATGTGGTTTCACATGAAAATACCAATGTTTAAAACAAAAATTCTTCCCAATTTTCAAAACCAAAATGGTCAACCAACACATCCTTTTTCTCAAAACTACAATCCACGAGATCAAAATCCCAACTAAATTCTTACAAAACTTTTCAGAAAGACACAACCATTTAGAATAGAACTCACTTTCAATATATTCACATCAATTTCAAAACATCTCATCCCATTAAAACACTCTTTGATTGTTTATAAAACTCTATTGGAAACACTTTTCAAAACCAACTTCAATATAGTTCATGCTTTCAAAAGAGGTGTAAGCACATCATTTTCCATTTCAAAAAAATTATGAAAATTCAGGTCCACCATTTCATAAACCGAAACATTCCCTCTTTATTTGAAAATAATTTCACAAAAACTTTACGCTTCTTAAAACCAAGTCACTTTAAAACCAAAGTGCCAATATTTCAAAACTAAAGCAAAAAAACAATGCGAGAGGAAACTAATTTCAGTGGGTGACTTGGAAATATGGATGGAGGCAATATTCCAATCACTTAACCATCATAGAGAGTGTTCTATGGAATATCCTCAGCTCTACATGGCTTTCCAAGCCCTACAAGGTCACTGAGACCATTAACCCAACTCTCTTTTCATTTCCCCTAATCATCATCAAACCAAGAAAACCAAAGTACTTAGATAAATACCGACTTCCCTTGGAGACTTGAATCCCATTATGAGGTGTGGTGATCAGGCACACTACCCATAACCAAAAAACCCAGTCCCAACAATCCTAACTCTAGACTATCCTGACTGTTCCCTAAATAACGTGACCTAAAGAGTTAACTAGAACCTCCTCTGATACCATTTTGTGAAGAAACGGATCTGGTCGACATCGAACCAGCACTAAACCTGGCCCATGCCAAGGCCTGATGGGTGTTCCCTATCCCCACGGGATGTCACAAGTGCCCGGGTATCATTAATTTAGGCACGGGAACGATTTACTCGAGTATGAAAGCATAACACATTAAAACAATCCATAATATAAATCTAAAAATTTCAAGCCAAACAAGTCTTAACCAAAAACCAGAACAGAATACATTGGATTAAAGACAACAAAATTGGTCCAAATACAAATAATTTAAACAGAAATACATTCCCAAGTACTCCACATGACAAGTGGGTTATCACCTGCAAGTCGTCTCCACAACTCTGCCCCAGCGATGGGGATTAACACCCTGAACCGCCATCACCCTTGGTCTTTCCATTACCTGAGTCAATCATTACAATTTCTACTTAAACACAAGGGGTGTAAGTAGGGTGTTAGAATAATCCCAATAGGATACCACCCAATGCTTCCAAAGAGGATGCAATACAATGTGAAAAAGAAAGCAGTTTTAGTACGCAAAGAAAGACAGTGACAAAATCCAAGAAATGCAACTTTCAATTGATAACAGTTTTCAAGCTAAAATTTTCAGAATGTTCACACATTTAAATAGAAATGTTATCTACATTAACGTACTTCCAAAAAAATCAAATACAATGGAAAATATCACAAACACAATGATCAACAAAATCGAGAACACCCCTAGGCACTAGATAGTCTTGGGCCCCATGTACATCATACTTCGGTGTAAAGTAACCATAGTAAAATCTGTTCCCATGCACGAGACACTAGTAGGGAACATATCCATAAATTAGTGGTCCCCAACCATCATACACATAGTTTATTTAGAGTTTTCTTTATCCAAATTCTAGGTGAAATGGTGACAAAACCCATCCGGTCCACTAGCCGTACTAGTACACATCTGCCCCACCTTGGGACTCGGGCTTCCCCGTTTTTTCTCAAACAAATTCATCATTCCACATGCATAAATTTTCATATAAAACACCAATACTGGTCACTTACAAACAATACAGTATCCATACACACTTTATACCATTTAATATACACAACAAAACACTTTGATTTTCCATAAAACAATTTCTCAAAAAACCCCATTATTTTCACCCAACACTCCCTGAAAACCCTACTTTTCACACTATATGCACACCTATAAGTTACCAAAATTAAAAATTAAGCCTTATAAATTTCAATTAAACCAAAAAATCAATTTTTATGGCATCCCCATGTGAACCAACAAATGTAATCTTTGTAAAACTTCCATTTTTTAACAAACATGGCACTTAATGTTCACAAGTTCCACAACACCGTTAAAAAGCAACTTTCGCAGAAACAAAAAAAATGTATAAACATTAAAAATAATATTTTCATCCTTATTAAATCCCAATAAAATAAAATAAGTAGTGATAGGGAAGCCATAAAATAACCAACAAGAGACTTCCATGAAAAAACCCCAATTTCACCTAAAATTGGCCTTAAAAATTCATTTGCATTACAAAGACCACTATAACTATTTTTTTCAGAAAGAATAAAATTAAATTAACATGAAAATTTCATAAAAACAGCAATTAAATTCACATATATTTCATACATATAGAATCACCTACCAAATTAGTTAAAACCTTGAATCCTTTGTGTGAAAATCAAATCACACCACCACCCCACCAAGAGGGACCTAGATAAAACCTAAAACCTCAAGAATTGGAAAAGAAACCACAAGTATAAACCTTAGGTTATAAACCCTACACCCTAGTAATTTGGTACTTCAAGGAAGAATGAATAAACCCTAATAAAAACAAATGAAGCACTAAGCAATTTGAAAGAGGAAAGAAAAGGACTCACTTACTTGAAATATCCTGAATTAATCACTCCAAAAAACAGTATCTGAAATTTAAAACAGCCCGAATTCAGGGGTCTTTTGAACAAGATTTAAGAGGTCATTTAGGAACTGTAATGAAGGGAGAAGAGTAAGAATTGAGAGTGTTAAGAATGGATGAAGTTACCTCTTCAATTCTGGCCGATTTGAGACACCCTATAAAGTTCTGCCATAATTTAAGATTTCAAAGAGTTACAAGAAGGGGGGAAAGGCAATGGGAGATCTCCTGGGCTTCTTAGGGTTGATTTGGAGGTTTTATCACCGAAAACATCATTATAATGAATAAGATATTAAAAAATTAAAGAAACAATTTAATACAGGAAAATGGGCATTCGGGTTGGCCCAATTCTTAAATAAAAACCTAAATCCCCCATGATTATGGATTTATAAAGGCTCCAAATTTAAATCTTTGTGTTAACAGGTCAGGGGAGGAGAAGTAGGAATTATAATGGTTTAAAAATGTTGAAAAAATTAATGAGTTATAAAAGATACAAAATTTACTTTAAATCTGAAATTGGGCTCACGGTTTGGACCAATTCATGAAAACTCACCCATTCCTCTATAAAAGCATGGGAAACCCCAAAAACAAAGCATGAATGGAAAATAAATTAAAAATAACATTAAAATAAGTTATTAATGTGAAAATTGATTATTATAATTTTATGGTGGAGAGCAACATAATGATTAATATTAAATATCTCTAATTTTGGGAGAGTTGTGGGTGTAGGTTCCGGGTGCAGCGGAAGCGCGTTGGTGGGTGTACCCAACTTTATTTTTAGCGTTAACAACGATAAATTTTAGATCTGTCATGACAAAAAAATTCCAGATCTTTCGAATAGAATGAATAATGAAAAAGAAATAGGGGAGTCTCAGAACCATAGATAGGATCATCATATGTTGGTAATAATTAATTGAATTAATTGAAAAGAATTACATTGATTGAATTATTTATTCATTGATGTTTCTGGTCACCATCAGATGTGATCCTTCGTTGTGTCATAGAATCCAAGTGTATGATTCCTCCAACAGTGATCCACATGTGCTCCACGTATCTCTGGATGTCACCAAAGGGATCTCTGGGTGATAGCACAGAAGATCCTTCACTTGCGATGTCCGCCTTCGATCGCCTTGATCCAGTGGAGGTGGATCTCTCTCTCGTAGCTTGAGAGTGTTCTTGGTGAAAAAGGAATTCTCCCTTGGCTTGAGATATTTTCCAAATCCGTTGTGTACAACCACACAAAAAATGGCTGGCTAATGAGAAATATATATAATTGGGATTTTTAATTACATAGAAAAATTAATTTAATTAATTACTCGTAAGAATTTATTCATTTCATTTAATTCTTAGTAATACCCCATGTCTAATAATAACAGTTGACTATTATTATTACCATAAATGTGCCCAGTGAATTACACCTAATATTATTTAATTAAATAAATAATATTATTTCCCATAAATTCCCAGAAAAAATACACGGTGCGTATATTTAATATACACAGTGTGTACTTTTTTCCATTTTTTTATTCCCTCCACCACATTTATTAGACCTTGAATAATGGCTATTAATTTATAAAATAAATATCATTGCATTACTTGGTAATAAATATATTATTTCTCCCACAATATATTCTCTCGAATAACTAGTGTTAAAATAAATGTGATCAGGCATCCTTAAATAATTTTTAAACCACAATCGAGAATAATCTTTATCCAACTTGTTAAATTAATATTTAAATGAGATACTTAGACACACTTAGTGTGCGACCCTCTAAGCCTTTTTCTCAGTGGCATTAGATGAAGCCTACCTAAAGTCCAAGGTTAGCATCTAGCGACACGCCAAGGCACCAATAGAGAAAGAAGCTAAGGCCAAAATGATGTGTCACCTCCTACAAACGCTTACCGTGTAATATAATCCCTTTGTCTCGATATCTCGAATCAAGAGGGTTGCATGCTAGTGCCATCAACCAATGTGCTCAATTATTCATTCTTTGACTTTCCAGAATTAAACTTGCTCATTCCTCACCATGGCCATGGATTTATTTAGGCTATATCAATTCTATAAAAGGGCATGAGATATCTACTTCTATTATGGAACAGAAGAGAAAAATCCTTTCTCACCTTATCTATTAATGTAGTATCACTCGTGACGCACCCAACATATCTTACCTTGCTGCGAATAGTGTTTCGTCACGGTTTTTGTCAATATATCTATGTGAGCGTGTTTTATTACCCATTAATAATAATATTAATGTCTAAGGACCAATACACATGTCCGTAGAGAGGAACATCCAATGACACTATGAAATGTGGATTTCCTACTAGCGATTATTATTCTCATAATATCCTCCTAGATATTACCAAGGGCGCACACCATGAGAAGGTGCCTCGATGATTTATGAGTCCTCACCCCTAATGTCCAGTACTATTTGTGCCCCTCAAATAACATCATCAGGCCCTAGAACATATATTCCAGAATAGTGTTATGGCACTTCTGGGTTCTCATCATAGCAAAGATCTACTATGACCCTTTAATGCAACAACTATCCTTTGTACATTATCACATGCATTGTCACACAGAAGAACAATCACTATGTGATAAGGTATTTATTAATGAATAAAGTACAAAGTAGTTGGTTTTAAGCCACCAACTCCTATAGTGGGTTTTGTAAGACTACTCCTTAGACAGTCATTATATGTCAAATGCACTAGTTGTTAGAGTGAAATAATGGTTTTTGGTGGACCACCATGGCTTTTCATGGGTGATAAGAAATTATGTTGGGGTGTTTTTGATGAATTGTGTCATCTCATGTTGAAAAATTAATGGACATTCAGACTTTTTGTTACTGGGAGTGTTTTAATGTAAAAATGGAAATTTATCTAATGAGATGATCTCAAATAATTCTTACGACCACTTTGTTGGTATTGGAATAGGTTTTCCCCCAATGATGAGAGTTTGGTGTAAATTTGAGCCATATAAATTTCTGTGAAATATTAATATTTAATTAATTAAATATTAATTTTCTCCTACATGTTCATTCAATGATATTTTTCCTTGGAGCTTCAGATTGAGAATTTGAGTTTAGCAAGATCGCAAGGTATTTTTATTCAGGAAACCTATTTATACTACTTGTATCTTATAGAACACATGTCGTGCGTTATTCCTTTTGGGAGTGTAAGGAATAACGGGTTACATTGAGTGTGTGTTCAACACACTATGTTTGCGATGACTCAGGGTGTGGAATAGGGTATGGATAAAAACCCCTTGATGGGGGATAATGGACTTATGAGGTACATGGATAGTGCTTGTGTGTAGGGCTTTTCTAGAGATCATTTGGGGTTTATTGCTATACCTTGAGTAGGGTACACAACCAGGTACCTCGTTTAACATTCACATTGTATAGGGTTGGATCATGTCATGTAATTTGATAATTATATTGTGCATAGGCAAGAGGTACATTGATATGGATTCATGTTGGAGGTAAACATCGTGTACACATAGTACACACTGAGTACATGTGTTTCAGATGACTTTTCAGGATTTTCTTACCTATATTCATAATTGGCCTTATGAGTAGTCCATTAAGATAATTTTTCTGCATATACCATGATGGTGTGATCCTTTCATAATTTATAGACTGTTGGGATGGATTTTTAGATTAAGATATATTTGGTGGGATTATATCCTTTAGGGTTGGTCAGAATCCTCCTACTACGCCAAAATAAGGTTTTCATGATGGTTTTTTTCATTTATTGGCGTTTTAAATCGCCTAAAAATCATGTGTGGATAATAATTTAGTGGAACGTTTCTAGAACTGCTTCAAAATGATTTAATGGTGGCTTTTAAAATTTGAGATAAAACATTAATGATGGTGTAAACTGCTGCTAAATTATTTCATGTCATTTTTTTCATTTTTTCTTCTTTTGTTATTTTTTTTATGCATTTATAATTATTTATAATTATCTATTATTGTTTTCATATGAACATGTCATGCATGCATCTTCTATGCATAAATTGAACATATATATTGGTTGGGTGAGAGTTGAACCTCTAAACTCTTG
This sequence comes from Viscum album, assembly GCA_963277665.1. Classification (NCBI taxonomy): domain Eukaryota; kingdom Viridiplantae; phylum Streptophyta; class Magnoliopsida; order Santalales; family Viscaceae; genus Viscum; species Viscum album. The sequence goes on from OY728144.1 coordinate 202,995,297, forward strand.
GTTATTCTGCAAAGACTATACCACTCCAGTAAGCTCTTCATTTAGTGAGTAAACAAAATTTATTATACTTATATATATAAACAAATAATAATATAAAAATTTAATAATATGTATAAAAAAATAAAACACAAATAAAAAATAACAAATTAATATAAGCTAAATAATTAATCATTAAAAATTAATAATTAGTAATTACTAATTAATAATTAATACTTAATATTAATAGTTAATAATTAATAAACAAAAAAATTATTGATAAAATTTTAATAAATAAATAAAAAATTAATAAATAATAAATAGTAAGTAATTATTGTTAATGAATATGAAATAAAGAAAAATAGATAATCAATAAGTAATGAATAAATAATAATAAATTAATTAAAAATAATAAATTAAGAAATAATACAAAATAAATAAGTGATACATAAATAATAAAAAATAAATTAATAATAAAATAATAATAAAATCAATAATAAATCAATAATAAATCAATAATAAATAATAAATAATAAATGAATAATAACTAATAAATTATTAATAATTGATAAATAATTTATAATACCTATTAAATAAATTTTAAAAAATAATTTGACATTAATTTAATAATAATAAATTAATATATAATAAGTAATAAATAAATAAATAAATAATATGTAATAAATAGTAAATTGATAAATAATAAATAACCATTAACAAATAATTAATAAATAATAAATAATTATTATTATTGAATTAATAAAATATTATAAATATTATGTAAAATTTGTAATAAATATTAAATAATATTAAATAAAAAAAATAACTGATATATATTATGTATTATATATTATATAATAAATAATAAATAATAAATGAAAAAAATAATAAATGAAAAAAATAATAAATAATAAATAAGAAATTTAATTTTTTATTTAAAAAGGTTGGGGTTAGACCCCTTTATTAAAAAAAAGAATAGGATCCCCTTTATGACTGTGTAGAGGGAAACCCCATAATAATCCCATAGGCTTAAAGGAACAAAGCCTTAAAATCCAATGGCTTGAGAGCCCTTTGGGATGAAACCCTTTAGAAATCCAAATCCAATTCACAAAGAAGGAAACATAATCCAAAACCAAGGTCGGCCAACACGAGTCAAGCACCACCATGCCCAAAAAATCTAATATCACCGCCCGAGGCTGATACACCTTCATCCAAAGTTACAATGAGTCCCCTGAATAATGTTTTTGAGGACGTTAACACCGCATACTTCCATCCCATCATAATAGAACACCCTCGCCTCGCACCCATCAAAGCGAGAATCAGGTCTGATGAGAAATCAGTGTGCCACCCAAGAAGCTTTGTCGCCGAGGAAATCATCGCCGCCAATCCCCGCCTCCTCCCGAAGTTTCATCGAGACGTGAAAATACCACACTGGATCCAGTACATCGACTTGATCGCTGATGAAAATCATGAACAACCGAAGCCAGATTTCATTTCACAATGAAAAACATCGCCATCGCCTCACAACCACCACAACCAGATCCTCACCTCACCACACACATTCATGTGTCTATCACCGAGGAGCATCACGCCTCTGCTCAGCACAACCGGTATTTGTGAGCCACCGAGTTTGAAACCCTAAGAATGAGAGAGCTCTCCATCGAGAAGGAGAGGCCCCTTTAAGAAATAGTAAATAACAAATAGTAAATGGATATAAATATCTATAAATATACATATATGTAATGAAATTTACATAAATATAAATATACATTAATTTATATTATATAAATATATATATCAATGTATAAATATATATAAATTCATTTTAATATAAATATATATAGACATAAGTAAATATATATATATATACCCATATAATATATAGACGTATATAATTATTAATACATATAAATATTTAAAAATATTACAAAATATAGATAAACATTCATAATTACATATAAATATCAATAAATATATACAATTATATATAATTATAAATAATTATTGATAAATATATATAATATATATTAATAAACATAGATGTATAGAAATATATATATGTATAATAAATAATAAATCACCAAAAAAGGGTAAACCAAAACAATGAAACAACATCAAATCAATACGAATATAAATTAATGAAATAAAATCATAGATAATCCAACAATCATATGGAAACTCTTAAACAAAGATGAAATGTCATCAAAATGTTCAAAAATCTTGGTGTATGTACCAAACGATCAATATTAGAGGCCTTCTAGGCCTTTTTACCTAAGCACTAGTGACTTGGATCCGCCTAGTCAACATGGAAAAGAGATCATTGTAAGATTTTATTTGATATGTGGTAGAGCTGAGATGGATACCTGAATCATAAGTTAAGGTCGTTTGAAGTTCATGTTTAATTATCAACTTTATTTAAAAATTAAATATTTTTTATTCAACTAATCATTACCAAATTATTATCAAATTTCATTTTATCTCATTTCATAATCATCAATTTTACTAGTTATGGGGTTAAAGAAAACACCCAGATCAAAAGTTATCTTCATTTTATGTTGAAACCGGATTTTCAACTTATCCATGAATTATTTTATGTTATAAATAATTAATAACTAATAATTCAAGATAATTAATAACTAATAATTCAAGATAATTAATAATTACAAAAATCTAATTAATTAAAATTTAAAATAATAGAAAACAATTGGTTAAAAATAATAAATGATAATAATTAATCATAAATAATAAATAAATATTAAAATTTAATATTTTATTCATTAATTTTGCAGTTTTTTTAAAAAACTTATCATTATTTCATAGAAACATTTAAAAATCGACCCTAAAAATAATCATAAAAAAATATATTATTTAGTGGTTGTTTTTGGAAAACCTCTCCTAAAATTGAATAAAAAATAAAAACATAAACAAAATGTTTAGTATATGTTTTTAAAAATGCCATGAAATATTTTTCATTTGTTTTTAAAACCGATGTGAAATTTGGTATTTATTATAGTTTCGTGTGTGTTTGGGGTGTGAAATATGAAACCTAAGTGTGGGTCATGAGCTTATCAGAATGATTAGATTTTGGATGTCAGATCATTTTTGTTTGAGCCTCTTTCAGATGAATCCCATAAGGCGGGATTGAGTAGTACCTCTATGAATATCTTAGAGAGTTTTTGGATGTTAGGATTGGTCGCTCAAGGTTATACCAGTTGAGATTTAAAACCTATGTTCAAGTTTTGGTTCGGTTAGATCCTTCTAAATGGGCTTGGACCAAGGGGTTTCCTGTATGGATGGAATCCACAAAGGTGATTTTGAGATCAATCTGAGGGACCAACATTGGATTCCCTTATGGGAAAGTGTATACCCAAGGTTAAGTTATATTCTAGGGAGTCCAGTTGAGTTTTTCCTGTAATATGATTTTTCCGGAGGTGTCTATTCTACTAAGGAGAAACTATAGGGTTTCCTTCTCTTGAAGTGGTAATGAGGACATCTGAGAATTTCTTTGTCATTGTGTTCGTGTTTTTTGTATGCCCTGTAGGGTGCATTCCTGATCGAGGATCAGTTGGAGGTAATTGAGGGATGTTTGGTGATGTTTCTCATTATAGGGATGACCTTTGGTTTGGAGGGTATATAGAAACCCATCATAGGTTTTCCTATTCTTATTTTAGACTTATGGTAATTTGAGTATTATTTGAATGGAAAGGTCTGAGATCTTTTGTGTGGAAAGAGAACCCCTAGTAGGATGTCTATTTGTGTTATGACCCTAAGGACTATACTGGTCACAAGTTTTGTTTGATCTTCAGGAGGGTTGGTGAGAGACCATGGATGAAGTTTTCTTGGTGATGATATCCTGGGGACTATGGGGTCCCTGTGAATTTTTAACCGAGATTTCAACAGTGTTGATAGTTTAGATTTTTTATTGATGTGTTTTAGAGTTAGATCGACCCATGTTATGGTGTCTTTTAGCCAAGATAATGAGTTATTTCATACTTAAGTATCATCTTAAGAAGGGTACCCTAAGGATATATTATACTTATCATTGGTATTGATATTTTATTTGTTTATCTCCTCCATTGGTGGGATGTTGTTAATTATGTCTAGGGAGGTAATGGAAAATCTAGAGGTGTGTAGCCCGTCTCTAGTACTATGGGTGTATTAACATGGTGAGGGATTGGATGTATATAGTCTTAGAAATTTCATGGACCTTTTTCACAAGCTTGGATACCCTAAAATTATTTTACAATTCTAGTGAGTTTTATATGACTGTCGTGCTATGGAAAAGTTTCCTCGTAGTTAATAGGGTTCATGTTTCTAGTTCTGATAATTCCATTAGAGTCCTAAATCACATTAGAGTTGTGTGTTCTCATGTGGATTCCTATGGTTACAACAAAGGTTTTTACATTCACAAATGTTGAATTTTAGATGTATTGGATCTCCTATGAAGATCTGTTGAACATCCTTTGTTTCATGTGGCTTGTTGAACCACATGCTATAAATCCTATGGTACGTACTAGATTATATGTATATTTGTCTCGAGTTTCATAATAGAACCTATAGTTAGTTGTTTCCTTGTTTTTTTATCCCCCTTTATTTCATGTAGATATTAATTTTAAACCAGTTATTATTTTTTTCTAGGTTGGGAATATAATGTGTTCATGCATTTGTTATAATAAAAAATTATAGGTTCACCACTGGGGGTGGCCTATTGAGATTTATTTTTGAACCATTATACATGAACCATAGTGTGCATGCGGACCGTATAACATAGTTTTGGGTGGATGATGGATTATATTGTGGATTGGGTATTGTTATAGTGTTGTATGATAAAATAGAGATACTCGTGGAGAGTCTCAAGATCTGGTTGGTACAGCGTAGGAGTCGTGGAGACCAGGTGTGTGGTATAGATCAAGGTTGGTTGAGGATAATTGTACATTTATTTTTAGTTTTTTTCTTTTGTATAAGGGGTTGGACCAGTGGTAAAATGATTGTTTTTTTATGAATTCATTGAGTCTATATGATTGTATGGAACATTCCATTTATTATATCTTGTTATTTCTCCTATTTTGATTATTTATTTATGTGTACTTTGGTGTTTGTCACTGTGGATGTGTAATTATTTTTTTTGTACTCTGACCAGAAGGTATATACTCCAAATTTTATTATTTAAACCCTCTTTTTTAGTTGATAGTCTATAGCATATAGGGAGGCACCCCTGATCCCATATGGTGTTCCAGATTAGGTAACATGTGAGGTCAATCCAGGTCAGTTTGCTATAGTTTTTCTAAACTATTGGTATGAGTGAAAAAGAACCAAACCCCTTAGATCAGTCATCATATATCGAAACATATATCCCTTCAATCTTGAAGGTTTATATATATTTCTATCAATCTAAGGATGGAGTAGGAGGATCTTCTCTCCTAGTTCTTGAAAGCATTCCTTGTAATATCTTTCTTCGGGTTTGAGAGAATTTTCTAGGGATAATATATTGTTCGAAACCCCTATTAACCCTAGATATGATATAATTTGAGTATTATACTTTGAAATGAATATTAATTACTACAAAAAATTCCTTAGCTAATATCATTATTCGAATTGAACCCCATGTCAAATAAAAATATTATTATTATTTATTAATGTACATTAACTCATGGATATTTAAATATCATTTAATAAATAAATAATCAATATTTATTTAAATGATATTACGTAAAATATATCATTTCATAGAGAACCTTAACTCTTTCCATTATTCCTCCATGACATTTTTCAGAGCATGAATAATAATTTTTTATTCAAATAAATAAATATCAATGTATTATTCATTTAATAACTAAAAAAATATTATATTGACTAACTGGTAAATAAATATTTCATAATATATGACTCATATATATAGATATTCTTTTGAATAATTATTGGTCGAATCTATGTGATCAACACAATCTTAATAAATATTATTCCTTAGTCTTGAGAATAATATTTATTCTAAAATTAAAATCAAATAAAATATAACTAATTTTTAGGATATTCTTATTGTTTATCCCTCTAGGCCTCTTCCTCTATGGAATTAGGTAATATGCTATAAATTCCATGATTAGTGTATAGAAACACATAAAGACAACCATAGAATAATATGTTAATGTTGTAATAAAAATATCCCCTATTGGATGCTCACTATGAAATATAATCCTTATGTCTCAGTATCTCATCAAGCAGTTTGCATACTTGTGACATCAGCCAATATACTTAATATATATTTCTATGACTATCATAAATGGACATGAAAATAAACCACCATGTCCATAGACTATCCATAAATGTTTATTTTAATCATAGGGCTTGAGATATCTAATTCCATTAATATATAGTGTGAAAATACTTTATTTACCTATTCACTAATTCCATATCACTTATAAAGAACCAAATGTATCATGCCTCACCATGAAGATATTTCATCCCATATTTTTTTTAAATATCAAAGTGCCTGATTCATGATATAAAATAATAATAATATCAAGCCTACAAACTAATAAACATGTCTATAGATTGGAATTTCCAATAATAGACAAAATATATGGAATTACTATTTGAAAATTCATTCTCATAATTATCTCCCCTATAGATTTCAAAGTGAGAACTTCTTGAGAATAAGTATCAATGAGTTATAATCCCCCAACACTTGATATCCAAACATAATATATCTCCCAACATATATATTTTATTCATCCAGGGAACATATCGTTGGAATCTCCTACTTCGGAGTTGACACTCTTATTTTAATGATAAAAAAATGATTATATTTGTACTAATGACTTACATGTTTTATGATAGAATTTTATATAGTAGATTTGTTTTTATGATAATTTGGATAATAGTTGTGATGAGATACTACCATGACAAGCTACCGCCAGGCTTTCCACAACCGGGCATGTCATCGCCACGCTTGTTACAACTAGAGGAGCAACCTACAAGATGATATACAACCAAGATGAGATAAGTTTAGGCTTGATACCATCAAACTATTAGTCACCACCTGACTCTGAGTAAAAATTAGTATGATATACCACAAGATTCTAAGTCACACCCAGCATTTTTCTACTGTTTTTGTTCGAGAACATTGATGTGAATGGATGAACAACTATTTCGATTCAAGGATAATTTGACCAATTCATATTGACTTATTCAAATATGATATGAGGATTGAGGTTCTCCTACAACTGATGCAGTTATATATATGTGAAAGTCAACTCTCCATAAAAATGTTATATAAAATTATTATAGATAGATAACTGTATAGAAAAATTATGAAATAAACTCTATGAATCTGTACAATCTCACTTATTCATCAATTGTGAACATCAATGACATAGAATCACAAAATACATTACAAAGACTGATTAAGATACAAATATATGTCAATTGGAATACGTACAAATTCCTCTAATCCTCTATTCTCCTTCAATTTTCACGAATAGATCTAAAACTTCTCACCAATGCTAATCTAAGGATTTTAACATTCTGAGCATTCCAAACTAACCGTTAATATATTTTTTATTTCTCTTATTGTTTTTTCTTATGATTAGTGTGTTTTTACTCTGTTATCAAACACACATTATCTCCTGAAACTAACTGGGGAATACTTTTTTTTCTTTCCTTCCTTTACACTTGTATTCCCATACTGTTTTTGTAAGAGTTCCTTGCATGGAATGTGTTATCTTTATATCCCATGTATAAATGTGGAAGAAGCTCTTAAGCTTAGACAGCTTGTATCTCTTGTCTATTTACCTAATACATGATGTAGATTGGTTTTATTATTATTATAATATCCTTGGTATTAATGGATTTCAAAGTGGAGGGGATTAAGTCTCATCTTGAGATCGAACCACTTGTTTATTCCACTATGTTATTGGGTTTTTCTATTACCATAGCCATTTTTTTTAATTTTTAAACAAAATTATTACTAGGATAATCAATATTAACAACTATTTATATATTTTTTTTTCTAAATTAATTGATTTCAAAAGTGAAGTTAATTCTAAAAATTATATTAATCTAGACATAATCACTCTTTGAGAATTATTTTAAAAAGGATAGATCTTATATCTTTCAATTATTTTGATTAATTTTCCATTTTGTTTTCTTAAGGAGAATTTACTATAAGATAATAATCAACATAAATTTTTATTGGGAACTCAATTCACACCCCCTTTAGTTACTCACTCTGACCAATATTTATTGTCCTAGGAATTCTTTAATTAAATTTTCAACTATTATTTTACTTATATTCGAAAGAATTAAAATTTCTATCGATTCTAAATTTTATTTCATTATAGATAATAAACAAGAAGGTGTTGGAAAAAAGGTTTTTCATCACTATATATTGATTATTCTTTGTGTTTTTTACAATACTCACATGTAATATCAAAGAGTTTTCATGGAAAGAGGTCTTATAGTTCCTGATGAAATAAATATTGAAGGTGGTGGCGTTTCAGATTTTTTTTTCAAATTTATGGGCCTCAATATCATGATTTTTTTGACAATGGAAGATTTTCTGCATAGAAGTACAAAATTCATGGACTACTAACGATAGTTCACAGACCACATAGGAGGTCTGTGGAATAGAAATGAAAATTAAAAAAGTGAAGGATTCTTTATAACAACTCTTTACATACCTCAAAGTGTAGTACGTGGGCTACCTATGGAAAATGTTTTGTAGGGAAGCTTGTTGTTTACCGGAGGAAAATGATTCAAATAAGGATTTAGGTATGTGGGATGGATCTTCATTAGTGTAAATAATGTGGTGATTTTAGTATTTGTGAAGGGTTTTGCTAGCGGAATAAATCGGCCACTATGATGGAAGAGAGGCGGTATGTGGACCACATAGAGAAAAACGGTTCATGGGAAAAGTAGTCCATGGTAATGGTTTTACCACGTCAAATATTTATGTAAAATGGATTAGAAATATTTTTCGATCTATTTTCAAATATAAGGAATACTTATCCCATATTTATAGAGTGATATTTTTTATTATAAATATAGGAGGAATTTAGTGAAGTCCAATGTGGTGCGTAGGAAGACAACCCCGTGAAAGCGAAGAGGTTCATGAGGGTTCCATAAAAGGAGAATTGATCTGTGAAGATAGTCCATGGAAGGGATTTTTGGGGAATTATATCCAAAAGATAAAATGGTTTTCAAAGGGGAGATAGTCTGTGGGGAAGAATTAGTCCAAGAAGAAAGAATTTTGCAGAAGTAGGGGTAGTACTTAGATATGGTATGTGATGGTAGTACACAGATGTGATACATGGAAGTAGTATATGGTTGTAGTTGATAGAGGAGGTATGCAGAGGAAGTAGGATAGTGTTTGGAGAAACCCTTCTCGAACTCTTAGTGTTGAAAATTGGATTACATCTACAGGTAGAAGCAGGACTTCAATAAATAATCTATCTATAGATGAGGATGTATGCTTTAATTAACATGAATGGACCTACAAGTCAATAAACTATGTTTGGATTCCTCCCAAGGTAGTGATCTTTGGGGAGTTAACGGAACTATTCAATGGTATACAGTGTGATATCCCAAAAATATTGTAGAGGTAGTGTGCCTAGAATAGAGTGACTCTCCCTAAACATTTGTAATCCCCAACTAGTAAACATTAGTGGATTGAGGTATGAGTGAAACAATGTCAGTGTTTTCTCCCTTGACTATACCTTAATGGTGATCCAAGTAAAATCGTTTTGTTTACTATTTGAAAGATATTTTTTATTTTACTAAAACTTCTCATCAGACAGGTTTTAGAGGTTTCTTCCATAATTAGAACACGATCGGTCACTTTTGAAGAACATTTTGACTCTCTAATCCCCCCCTCCCCTCTCAGGGTGTTTTGGGGTCCTTCATAAGGATCTACTACCAAAATACACCCATATTTTAATGGTATAAATTATGATAACTAGAATAGAATAATAAAAAATCGTTTTGAAATTATGGGTTTTGACATTTGAACTGTAATAGAATATCAATATGAAATACCATAAACCTCTAGAATTACTCTGAGTGATGCTACAAAAATTTCATACAATAATAATTGTAAATATATGAATGGTTTTTTTGTTCCTTTGGGAATAAGGAATTTAATAGAATATATACATGAAAATATTATTTTGAAATATGGGATACCTTATCTGTTTCACTTGAAAGAACATTAAATATCATTGAAATAAGACTAAACCCATATACAATCAAGTATGATACTTTTAAAATTAAAGCTGATGAACCAATTTTCAATTTGTAACTCAGGTTCAATGAAATAGTTAATACTATGAATTCACTAGGGAAATAAGTGGTAGATAAATATCAACTGATGAGACTACTTAGATTCTTACCAGACTAATGGAGAGGAACATTTGTGTCAATAATATAATATTGTGATATAAGTGAACTATATGTCAAGGAATTGAATGTAAATTTGATAATGTATGAAGAAGATATTAAAGTCAATAAGCAGTTCGATGAAGATGAAACAAAAAAAAAAGAAAAACTATAGCCTTCAAGACTACTACCTCAAAACAAAGAGATAAGGTACAAGCTAAAAACCAGTAAAGAAGAATCTCCTGATGTCTTTGATGAAGAGATGGACCATGTGGCCAGAAGATTCAAGAAATTCTATAGGAAAATTAAGTTCTTCAGAAAATATAATTTTAGAGGAAATTATTACAATAAGGGAAAGTGGAAAAAATCTAAAAAATGATGATACTCAAAATAAAATCAATTTCTATGAATGTAATAGTAAATTAAATATTGAAGATGGAAATCCAAAACTGAAATATAAAAAGAAATATGAGGATAAGGGCAGAAGACTTAATAATTCCATGAAAGAAACCTGGTGTTCCTAAAAATTTAGATCAAGTGGTTTAGACAATGATTAAAGAGATATATCTAATAGGGGAAACATGTTCTTTGTAGCAAGAATGTCAGAGGTACAAAATATTCTTCCTTCTTATCCTACTAATATTAAAAACATTTATAAAAATTAAGATAATCATCATATTGAGGAAAACAAGTAAAATGATGATTTATATAAATATTATAACACGATGGAAGATACCTTTCATGAGCTAAAAGAAAAAATATAAGTCACTTAAGAAATAATATTCTTTGAAAGTAAATATTAAAACAAACCATACAATTGAAATAGAAAAGAATGGTCAATTCTTGAAATATAAAAATGAATTAAAATTGAAAAAATGAACAAGTGAATAAATACATTGTAGAGACCCGAAGCCTGATGTACATGGACATTACAATACTTTTGCGGAATACTTAGTACATAACAAAAACACACACACAAGGATCGTAATAGTTTAGTGTCTTTGGAAACTCGGAATGTAATCTTCTAATCGTGGTGAAAGATCTTCAATATCTCCCATAAAGATCTTCCCTTTTTTTCTACATAAAACCTTTCTTTATATCCTGGGGAAAAGAAAACATAAAAGGGTGAGCTCAAATGCTCAGTAAGGGTAAGCAAAAGAAAAATCAATCACATCATATTCATAAAAACGTAACTTTTGGAAATCTTAACCTGCAAAAGAGAGCATAATTTCATATCATGGGATAAATCATAGTAGTGAAATGAAATCCCAATAATCATAACTTAAAACATGAAACTTTGTGGCATACACACATAATCATAGAGAATCATTTCTTGTTAGTCAAGACTCATTGCCAAGACTATCATAGTGGACAAAGTCCCTTTCTGAATCGAGTCACCCTCGTTCCAGTCCTGTTTCACTGAACCGGTATAACCTACCGTTCCAGCCATGTCTATCTCATGAGATATAAAATCTTTACCCAATTCATTGGAGGGATATATAGGTCCCACCCATCTCATAATGATACCATTCTTATGTGTTCCACAAAATCATAAATCATACATCATTGCATAACCCATGTAATAAAAATGGGAATCTTAAACATCATGACATCATAAAAAAATTCATATACGATAAAGGAATTCATAAAAATAATTCCATCACAACATAATCAAATCAATGTAATAATATCGATAAAAACAGAACCCTTTGTTATCTTAGATGGAAAATAATTTTGATAAAACACTTGAACTCCATTCTTGAGGAAAATATCCTTTCTTCTTCAAAAAACATTTTTCCTTTCTTAACATGTCATATGACTTTAAAATAAAAGAAGTTTATTAAAAATAAACTTGAAAAGTTGTAAATGAATCTTCTTGGAAATAATGTTTTAAAAATCCATTCATGCCGTATAAGTTAAAAAAAACATTCTTCGTACTTTTGTCGGAAAAGTCAAAAAGTACCTCGTACGACAAAAGATTCCTTTCATACATATTACTAAAACTCACCGAAGGGTAAAAATGGATTTAAACAATTTTAGGTGGATGGAAATAATATTACATATTGATGAAACATGGATGTGGATGATAAAATACACCCCAGTAAATACTTACGAATAAAAAATCTCGGATAAAAATGAGATTGTGATATTTCCCTTACCTTAGGTCCGATATGCTTTGTACGTGTCCCAAGCTCCTGTATAATGGTTTAAATAATGTTATTGACCTATTCCATAATCATACTCATTGTTATGATATCATATATGGTTCTTTATGAATTTATATTATCCGTTCTTTTGTAAATTCCATGTTAAAGAAGCGTTTTGGGTAAAATCATGTTATTTATCGTAGGTGTTTTGACTTGTTTTTCTTGACATTATTATTACTTATATCATGATTTACTTACTTCCAGAATATAAAACATGATTTATATATCATATATATTCACTATATATATATAGATAGATAAATGAAATGAAAAACACCGTTCATGGAGACGGTAGTCCGTACGTACGCATGAACGTTGTTTTCCATTCCTTATTGTCTTGAATGGAAGTAAGTAGATGACATAAATATATATATATATATACATAAATCCAGTAGCTTTATAATTTCATATATTTCATTATTATTTCTTATATATACTTTATAATCATTCTTAAATGGTTAACATGGAGAATGAATCTCATCGCGTCGTGGATACGGTATTCCGTACGTACGCACGAGCGATGATATCATTTCCATAATTATTGAATTGAATTGTAGTGGATTATACAATATATCGGAATCAATATGATGTTATAATAACTATGTATAGTTATTCTTTACACCATTATACCCATCCATGTATGGTGGTGGTGGAAAATAGATTACACCACGGCGTGGAGACGGTATTCCGTACGTACGCACGCGCGGTGATTTCATTTTCTGTAGGATGGATAGATGGTGAATTAGGATTGTTTCATACTTATAATAACATATCAGCATATGAGTGATACTGATGTTATTACTCCATAATGAAACAACCTAAGAAGAAGAAGTGGAAGAAGAAATAAAGGTGAAAGAATTGGTAACGGAAATTACCTCTTCTTTGAAGCACCTCTTTGAGACCTCCTCTTAGGGCACTAAAATTGGTCTATGAGGAAGACCAGAACCTCTAGAATGTTTCTAGGGATGTGGAGAAGAGATTTTGGCAGGGTTTGTCCGAGCTTGAAGGCTCAAAGTTGTGTGAGGAAGAGAGGGAGGAGGTGTCCTTTTATAAGGGAGGAGAGGGGCACCTTAGGAATATCTAAAAATATTATTTTATATTAAAGTCAAAATCGTTTTATAATGGTTACAAAGGGTATTATTTCGAAGATAAAGTGGGGATGGGTCGAAATCATATCAATAAATAGGATTTAGACAAGTTTAGTTTATTATTTTTACCTTATCAATTAGATTTAACTCTAAGTTAAATAATTTAACTTTTACCGTGTCTTTTTGTTTTCTTTCACAATATGGTTAATAAACTTACTATAACTTGCCAAACGAACCCCAAATTATTTATTATTTATATATATATCCTTATCTAAGTCATTTGGCCGAGCCTTATATTTTTAGGAATAAAATAACTATTAATAATATACTATTTGATTTAAAAACTATTATGTGTCAATTTTGACACTATTTGATATATGATTTTTGTGAAAGCCATAAAAGCATTATATGTTCGAACCAAGTTGATTAAATCAACACTAATATATCATAGTTACCTAGAAAATTAGTGTAATTCATAAAAAGTCTTAAATTACATTTATTTTGGTATTTATAATATCAATTATGTCAATATTTCATTAATAAGATAATTAATGAATCATCTTTGTGTCATAAATAAATTAAATTATTTGATGTCTAAAAATTACAAATAAAATAAAATCATGTAGGAAATCTTTTTATATTTCTAATGAATATTTACAATCGAATTTATCTTATGTATAACTCTATATTAAAAATGATTTAGTAAATAAACTTTGATTTTAACTCTTTTAACTCTTCTTTGATTTAAATAATAATAAATGTCCAAATCTAATCCAAGTGGGCCTAAATGATAATAATTTACACTTAAGGTTGTTTTTGGTTGATATAAACTTGTCCAATAGTATTAGTACATGTGTTAGGGTAATATTAATATCATTTTTACCCTTAATTACCCTATTTACTTTTAACCGTGGTAAATAAAAGTAAAAAGTTACTATTCACCAAAACTTATTTTCATCTCATTGAACCAAATTTTACTTACTGACATCAACCGTGTCTCTCAGATTTTTGAAATTCCAATCACAGAAGCGGTAAAATTAAGATTTATGAAAAAAATTAGTTTTTTAACTACCACTTAGTAGTTTCACTATTCATCAAAAATTGATGTTTTTCAGAACAATGCCAAAATTTCATCCTAAGCTATATTTCATATTCCGAATTCAAAAATGAAGTCTATTTTACCAAATTCATAACATATAAGTTGCATTAATTAATTTTATAATTAAATCCCGCTGTTAAAACAAAAAGCGTGTTTTTAAGAAACAATATCTATCAAAAGATTGACAATTGTTTATGTCTGGTTTAAATGTGAAATTACATCCAATGACCAACATTGTATTAAATTGTAAAAATATATTTTAAATATACTTTAAAACCACTCAAATTAATAATTTATCACTATTAATTATTTCGATAAAAAAAGTTGTTTTTAATTAAAATTTAGTAATTTTCACTATTCATTAGAAAATGAAAGTTATCCGAAAAGTACCAAAATTTCACCCTAAGCTAATTTCGATATTAAGAATCCAAAAATGAAGTCCATTTTGAGAGCTAAAATTTATAAAATTAAAAAGTGGTTATTACTATTCATAATGGCTAGTTTTAATAATATTTTAATAGCATATCGTTGTTTCGTGAAATTCAGTATTGCGTACTACACACGCTATCGAGGAAGGTTGCGATTGCGTGTAATGCAAGGCAAGTCACGGATGCATGTTTTGCAAGCTCTTTTTGGTGTAGCGTACAACACAAGACATTAATAAAATTAAAAAGAATAGTTTTCATAAAATCTCGTGTTGTTACATTCTACCCCCCTTAAAATGAATTTCGCCCTCGAAATTCGTCGGGGTTATAAATAGTTTAATATTCGAAAGTTTCATTAATAGAAACCCACATCGTAAAAAGGAATACCAAAACTTGGCTTTAAAAACTAAAGTATGAAATGTAACGATTACCCAAATAAACTAATCATTGGGTTTCCACATAGGTGAAAATATGGATATGGAAGAGAAATCTAACCATCATGTTCTGATGAAGAGTGGTAGAAAACATGGCTATGGAAAAGCCAGCAATCACAAAGCCATAAATTTGTGACGATCTAAGGTACCATCTGATTCATCAGGGATAAGATCACTAGGACAACATTTTTGGTTTTCAAGATCATTTCCCTAAAGTTGAAAATTTGAATTAGAATAAATACTTACTTTATTTTGGAACAATCTCACTGTTGTTCGTGTCTTGAACAATTTTCACTTCATCTCTTAAATAAATGAAGTTGAATTTGTTATTCGTGAAGTGTTAGCAGATTATGTGATAGAATGACGGGTCATTCCATCTGTCTCAAACAAAAGGTTAGAAAAATTTATTAAATATACATAAGTAATTCTATAGTGAGATTAATCATATATGGTTCCTAAAATGGACTTATACTTCATATATCATATTGCTTATTATAATAAAACTAGTTTCTACTAAACAGGGACTTCCTGTATGCCAGTGGTAGGCGATAAAGGCCAGTCGCACTTCGGTTGTGGGTTCGATTCCCACAGCTTTGCCTGACGCGATGGGCTGTCGCCCATCCTGCAGGTTGTCCTTTTTCTAAAACTATATTACTATAACATCCCATCAATAATATCGAAAAAACTTCTATCCTTAAACAATACTAACTTATGTCCAACATAATCCATTCTAATATTTAGGCTTATCCATAATACTGCAGTCCACTCTCATAATATAGTGAAAACGATTACCAGATATTTAATACTATCATTGATCCCCATATATCATAAGATATGTCTTGTTGGTCACATTCCAAACATTCAAAGGCATTAATCATGTATTCTCTTGAAGAATGAATACCCATTGAACCTTAGTGAAATCATGAATACTGTTAAAAGTTAACACTTTCCACATACCAAAATCCAAAAACTCTATATACTCAAACCATAATATAACCTTCTCCTTATATCAGTCATGAGCTCATAAATACTATCAAACATTTAATTTTCTCCTTATCCCTTCATTATGCGCATATCATCTACATTCCAAAAATATCTGAATAACCTTCCATGGATACTGGTAACATTAATCATACAATTTCAAAACTCAAGGAAAGACAATAGTGTATCAATCCTTAGATGTCTCGTTACTCCAACATTACACATGATAAACATGTAATCATTCCACTACATTCTTAAACCATTAACCGAGCTTCAACAATTCTTTCATCTCACATACCATTTGTAGTCTCTTCATCATCATCCACATAAATACTACCCATACGACCATACTGATTCTCTTCATGAGACTTTCCCTTAGGGCATTGGTTTGCATAATGCCCGTACATTCCACATTTAAAACATTTAACCATTGTTGATGTCGTAGCAATACCATTATCCTCATCCCTGGTGTTAACTGAACCTTTTCCTTTGCACTTACTTGCTTTGTGTCCTTCTTTTCCACACCCAAAGCATCTTCCAGTTCCTTTGAAACATTCTCCTTGATGCCTCTTCCCACATGATTTACATAGGGTAAATTGAACTTTCTTTCCTCTATGATCATCATGAAACTCCATCTTTCTCTTATTAGCCGAGTCAGGAAACTTACCAAATTTTACTTTATTGATCATATTATGAGATTGATGATTCGGCATAATAATGATGTTTAGACTTCCAAATCCCATTTCATTATGAAGAATATCATTCCATTGTCCATCATATCCTCCATTATTGTGAATCATCTTGTTTCCAGCCATTTTCTAAAACCCAAAAAGAATAGTTTTAGAGGAAAAAATCATAATAAAGGGGGAGTAACTTCAATATCTAACATCTTAGGTTTAATCTAATATCGTTACCATAGTTCTATGACTATATCCTATACGTATACTTATTCTTAGGGACATCCCTAGACATACCTTAGAAATATCTCTAGGGATCTCACTAACGTTTTCGCATCCTAGTTTCCAAAGGTTGACTAAACCTTTCCTCTGATACCAACTGTAGAGACCCGAAGCCTTACGTACATGGACATTACAATACTTTTGTGGAATACTTAGTACATAACAAAAACACACACACAAGGATCGTAATAGTTTAGTGCCTTTGGAAACTCGGAACGTAATCTTCTAATCGTGGTGAAAGATCTTCAATATCTCCCATAAAGATCTTCCCTTTTTTTTCTACCTAAAACCTTTCTTTATATCCTGGGGAAAAGAAAACATAAAAGGGTGAGCTCAAATGCTCAGTAAGGGTAAGCAAAAGAAAAATCAATCACATCATATTCATAAGAACGTAACTTTTGGAAATCTTAACCTGCAAAAGAGAGAATAATTTCATATCATGGGATAAATCATAGTAGTGAAATGAAATCCCAATAATCATAACATAAAACATGAAACTTTGTGGCATACACACATAATCATAGAGAATCATTTCTTGTTAGTCAAGACTCATTGCCAAGACTATCTTAGTGGACAAAGTCCCTTTCTGAATCGAGTCACCCTAGTTCCAGTCCTGTTTCACTGAACCGGTATAACCTACCGTTCCAGCCATGTCTATCTCATGAGATATAAAATCTTTACCCAATGAATTGGAGGGAGATATAGGTCCCACCCATCTCATAATGATACCATTCTTATGTATGCCACAAAATCATAAATTATACATCATTGCATAACCCATGTAATAAAAATGGGAATCTTAAACATCATGACATCATAAAAAAATTCATATACGATAAAGGAATTCATAAAAATAATTCCATCACAACATAATCAAATCAATGTAATAATATGGATAAAAACAGAACCCTTTTTTATCTTAGATGGAAAATAATTTTGATAAAACACTTGAACTCCATTCTTGAGGAAAATATCCTTTCTTCTTCAAAAAACATTTCTCCTTTCTTAACATGTCATATGACTTTAAAATAAAAGAAGTTTATTAAAAATAAACTTGAAAAGTTGTAAAGGAATCTTCTTGGAAATAATGTTTTAAAAATCCATTCATGCCATATAAGTTAAAAATAACATTCTTCATACTTTTGTCGGAAAAGTAAAAAAGTACCTCGTACGACAAAAGATTCCTTTCATACATATTACTAAAACTCACCGAAGGGTAAAAATGGATTTAAACAATTTTAGGTGGATGGAAATAATATTACATATTGATGAAACATGGATGTGGATGATAAAATACACCCCAGTAAATACTTACGAATAAACAATCTCGGATAAAAATGAGATTTTGATATTTCCCTTACCTTAGGTCCGATTTGCTTTGTACGTGTCCCAAGCTCCTGTATAATGGTTTAAATAATGTTATTGACTTATTCCATAATCATACTCATTGTTATGATATCATATATGGTTCCTTATGAATTTATATTATCCGTTCTTTTGTAAATTCCATGTTAAAGAAGCGTTTTGGGTAAAATCGTTTTATTTATAGTAGGTGTTTTGACTTGTTGTTCTTGACATTATTATTACTTATATCATGGTTTACTTACTTCCAGAATATAAAACAAGATTTATATATCATATATATTCAGTATATATATATATAGATAGATAAATGAAAAGAAAAACACTGTTCATGGAGACGGTAGTCCGTACGTACGCATGAACGTTGTTTTCCATTCCTTATTGTCTTGAATGGAAGTAAGTAGATGACATAAATATATATATATATATATATATATAAATCCAGTAGCTTTATAATGTCATATATTTCAGTATTATTTCTTATATATACTTTATAATCATTCTTAAATGGTTATCATGGAGAATGAATCTCATCGCGTCGTGGAGTCGGTATTCCGTACGTACGCACGAGCGATGATATCATTTCCATAATTATTGAATTGAATTGTAGTGGATTATACAATATATCAGAATCAATATGATGTTATAATAACTATGTATAGTTATTCTTTACACCATTATACCCATCCATGTAAGGTGGTGGTGGAAAATAGATTACACCACGGCGTGGAGACGGTATTCCGTACGTACGCACGCGCGGTGATTTCGTTTTCCGTAGGATGGATAGATGGTGAATTAGGATTGTTTCATACTTATAATAACATATCAGCATATTAGTGATACTGATTTTATTACTTCATAATGAAACAACCTAAGAAGAAGAAGTGGAAGAAGAAATAAAGGTGAAAGAATTGGTAACGGAAATTACCTATTCTTTGAAGCACCTCTTTGAGACCTCCTCTTAGGGAACTAAAATTGGTCTTTGAGGAAGACCAGAACCTCTAGGATGTTTCTAGGGAAGTGGAGAATAGATTTTGTCAGGGTTTGTCCGAGCTTGAAGGCTCAAAGTTGTGTGAGGAAGAGAGGGAGGAGGTGTCCTTTTATAAGGGAGGAGAGGGACACCTTAGGAATATCTAAAAATATTATTTTATATTAAAGTCAAAATCGGTTTATAATGGTTACAAAGGGTCTTATTTCGAAGATAAAGTGGGGATGGGTCGAAATCATATCAACCAATAGGATTTAGACAAGTTTAGGTTATTATTTTAACCTTATCAATTAGATTTAACTCTAAGTTAAATAATTTAACTTTTACCGGGTCTTTTTGATTTCTTACACTATATGGTTAATAAACATACTATAACATGCCAAAAGAACCCAAATTGTTTATTATTAATATATATATCTTTAGCTAAGTCATTTTGCCGAACCTTATATTTTTAGGAATAAAATAACAATTAATAATATAATATTTGATTTAAAAACTATTTTGTGTCAATTTTGACACTATTTGATATATGATTTTTGTGAAAGCCATAACAGAATTATATGTTCGAACCAAGTTGATTAAATCAACACTAATATATCATATTTACCTAGAAAATTAGTGTAATTCATAAAAAGTCTTAAATTACATTTATTTTGGTATTTATAATATCTATTATGTCAATATTCCATTAATAAGATAATTACTGCATCATCTTTGTGTCATAAATAAATTACATTATTTGATGTCTAAAAATTACAAATAAAATACCATCATGTAGGACATCGTTTTATCTTTCTAATGAACATTTACAATCTAATTTATCCTATGTATAACTCTATATTAAAAATGTTTTAGTAAATAAACTTTGATTTTAACTCTTTTAACTCTTCTTTGAATTAAATAATAATAAATGTCCTAATCTAATCCAAGTGGGCCTAAATGATAATCTTTTACACTTAAGGTTGTTTGTGGTCGAGATACACTTGTCCAATATAATTAGGACATGTGTTAGGGTAATATTAATATCATTTTTACCCTTAATTACCCTATTTACTTTTAACCGTGGTAAATAAAAGTAAAAAGTTACTATTCACCAAAAATTATTTTCATCTCATTGAACCACATTTTACTTACTGACATCAACCGTGTCTCTAGGATTTTTGAAATTCCAATCACAGAAGCGGTAAAATTAATATTTATGAAAAAAAATTAGTTTTTTAACTACCACTTAGTAGTTTCACTATTCATCAAAAAATTGATGTTTTTCAGAACAATGCCAAAATTTCATCCTAAGCTATATTTCATATTCCGAATTCAAAAATGAAGTCTATTTTACCAAATTCATAACATATAAGTTGCATTAATTAATATTATAATAAAATCCCGCTGTTAAAACAAAAAGCGTGTTTCTAAGAAACAATATCTATCAAAAGATTGACACTTGTTTATGTCTGGTTTAAATGTGAAATTACATCCAATGACCAACATTGTATTAAATTGTAAAAATATATTTTAAATATACTTTAAAACCACTCAAATTAATAATTTATCACTATTAATTATTTCGATAAAAAAAGTTGTTTTTAATTAAAATTTAGTAATTTTCACTATTCATTAGAAAATGAAAGTTATCCGAAAAGTACCAAAATTTCACCCTAAGCTAATTTCGATATTACGAATCCAAAAATGAAGTCCATTTTGAGAGCTAAAATTTATAAAATTAAAATGTGGTTATTACTATTCATAACGGCTAGTTTTAATAATATTTTAATAGCATATCGTTGTTTCGTAAAAACTCAGTATTGCGTACTACACACGCTATCGAGGAAGGTTGCGATTGCGTGTAATGCATGGCAAGTCAAGGATGCGTGTTGTGAAAGCTCGTTTTGGTGTAGCGTACAACACAAGACATTAATAAAATTAAAAAAAAATAGTTTTCATAAAATCTCGGGTTGTTACAGACATAGAAATATTTACCAGTGGTAAGAAAACTTTAACTCAAATAGTGGTAAAACAAAATGCTCTAATGTATATAAGTAGAAAAGGTTATCAACTAGGGACGAAAAAAATTCAGAAACCAGATTTACAACTAGTACAAGTTCAAAAAACTCATATATAGCTAGTACCAAATCAGTAGGAACTACCACAGTATTTATTTCTATAATCTTAAAATCTATTTATAAGAAACCCATTAGTAAATTATGGGTTCCAAAATCCCTTATTACTAACAAAATAGTGCCTAAGAATAATTTGGTTCCAAAATAGTTTTTTGAATAAACATTTTTTATAGGAACCCTATTTTGGGACAACCAATAAAAGCCTATAGTATCTGGATAGTGTATGTTCTAGACATATGTATAGTGATTACTCAAACTTCAAGAATTTGATCAAATTTGATGGTGTCCTTATCACATTTTTTAATAATTAAAATAGTAAAATAATTTTCCATAGTGAAATTGGTGATTCTAATTTAGTATTAATTTCTAATTTTTTATATGTGGATGGTTTAAAAAATAAAATGATTATTATTTATCAACCATGTGATGATGGAGTCTATATAAAATTTGAAAACAATTACTGTAATGTTTTCGATGATAAACATGTTTTATATTTTACATCTTTTAGAAATGATAATATTTATTCCATTGATTTATATTATTTATCTCATAAAAATATTTCTTACCTAGTTCCTTTTACAAATAATCTTTGATTTTGAATAAGAGACTAGTTTATTTCAATATTCATTAACTTAGAAGACAAATTAGTAGAGGATTAGTTAGATATATACCAAAGCTTGGATTCTCAAATAATAGATTTTTTGATCCCTAAAAAGGGGAAAATTCATAAGATTACCTTTAAATATAAAAAAAGTTCCAAACTCTCAACCACTAAAGATAGTTCATATGGACCTCTTTAGACCTTCCAGTGTTTGCAGTTTAAATTGGAAACATTATGTATGTGTCCTAGTAGATTAATTCTCTTGATACACTTAGTTATTATTTCTATCTTATATAAGTGAAGTTTGTTATTACTTCATTTGGTCTTCCAAATATATAGATAATCTTAATGAACTTAGGATTAAGACCTTAAGAAGTGATCATGGTCATGAATCTGAAGATCAGGACATTGAATCATTTTATTCTCAAAATGTATATAATCACAATTTTCCTGCTCCTAGGATGCCATAGAAACATTTTGTGGTAGAATGAAGAAATAAAACTCTTCAAGAGATATCTCTAACTATTCAAAATCAGAATGACATACCTGTCTACTTTTGGAGAAAGGCTGTTAACACAGCCTATTGTACTATAAATAGAGTATTAATTAGACCACCCTTAAAAATAATACCTTTATGAGTTATGGAATAATAAAAAAACAAAAGGTTATTTTTTTAAATTTTTTGTTTGTAAAGTATTTATTTTATATACAAAGGATAATCTAGAAAAATTTTCTTCCAAGAGTGATGAAAGAATTTTCTGTGGATATTCAATTTCCACAAAATTTGTATAGTGTTTAAAAAGAGAACCAAAATAATGGAAGAGTATTTTTACATAAAATTTGATGAAACAACCCCAATAGACCTAATATCATCTTATAAAACCTTAAGGATGGTCTTTTATGTCGGAATCTTAATTCTAAAAATTCTAAAAGTTCTTCTAAACAATAAGAAACATTACCTAATGAACTTCCAGATCTCGAACCTGAAGAAGATCTTGAAACAACCATCCCATATTTTCAAATTACCATTAGGAAAGTTAGAAACCACCCTTTAGATGTTGTAATTTTATGACTAGAAAGAGGTAAACAAATTAGAGCTTCCCTTTAGAATCAAATTGAACACCAAACCTTCTTGCCATAGATTGAACCTAAGAACATTAATGATTCCATTAATGAAGAATTTTGGGTAATGGCTATGAAATAATAACATAATAAATTTTAGAGAAACAATGTTTGGGAAAATTTTGATAGACCTAAACGCACCTTAACTATTGGAACTATGTGGTTATTTTGAAACAAGGTTGATGAGTTAGGAACTATAGTAAGAAAAAAGGATAGATTATTTTCACAAAGTTATAATAAAGAAGAAAGTATTGATTATGGAGAAACATTTTCACATGTAGCCAGACATGTAGTTATAAGGATATTGCTTCCCTATACAGAACATTTGGATTTCATATTTTATTAAATTAATGTTAAAACTGGATTCTTAAATGGATTTATTATTGAGGATTTATTTTTTGAACAACCCTCTAGATATCAAAATACCCATTCTCCAATATATTTTTTTTAAATTGACAGAAAACGTTATATGGTTTAAAAAAGGCACCTTGATCTTGGTATGATAGGCTTACCTCTTTTCTTATTTCAAAAAAAAATTCAAATGTTACTGATGATCCAAATATTTTTATAAAAAGAATTTATAAATATTTATTAATAGTAAAAAAATTTGTGGATGTTATTATTATTTTTTATCTACTAATGATTCCCAATGTACTAATTTTTCAAAATTAATAAAAAAATAGAATTTAAAATGAGTTTAATGGGAGAACATAAATTATTTCATTGATTTCAGATTTTTCAAAATTAATAATTAATTATCTTAAATAAAATTAAATATTATAAAAAATCATTTAAAATGTTTTGTATTAAATAAAACTAAAATTAGTGATGCCCACATGAGTACCCCCTTTAAACTAGATCCTGATGAAGATGGGGGATCAGTATATCAAACTAGTTATAGAGTTATGATTGGAATTCTATTGTATTGAACTGCTAGTCGACATTATATTATGTCTAGTTTGTATATGTGTTCTTATTTTCAATAAAATCCTAAATTTTCACACTTATTATCTATCAAAAGAATTTTTTTAAATAACTCAAATAAAAAACAAATTTAGGATTGTTCTATCCAAGAAGATATTCTTTTGATTTATTAAGTTAATCAGATGTTTATTTTCATGATTTTCAGTTAGACAAAAACACATCTAGAACATATCATTTTTTACTAAAATCTCTAGTATCATGATGTAGTAAGAAACATAATTCAGTTACAATGTCTACTTCTGAAGCTGAATACAAAGCTGTAGGAAGTTTTTGTCCACAAATCTTGTGAATGAAACATACTTTACTATACTTTGGACACCAATTTATTCATGTACATATAAATTTTGATAACACAAGTGAGAAAAAAATTTCTAAAAATCGATTATCTTATTCTAGAACAAAACACATTTATGTAAGACATCAATTTTTGAGAGATCATTATAAAAAAGGTGATATAACTTTAGAATTTATAAGAACTAAACATCAACTTCTGGATATATTTAAAAGGCCTTTGAATTATGAAATATTAAACACATCAAATGATTTAGTAAGGATATGTTTTGGATGATAATTATACGCTTGGAAATTCATTATTGATGGGTCACTGTTGATGATTCACTATTTATGAGTCTCTATTGATGAGTCGGGATTGATGAGTCATCATTAATGAGTCACCGTTGATGAGTCATCATTCCATTTTTTATCATTTTTTATTACCATTACTATTCTTTTTCTTATTAAATTTTTATTGTTTAAAATGTATTATTATTTATCACTTGGAATCCCTAATTGATAAATCTATCGGGCTAAATCAAATTGATTCATTACCACTTAAACAGTTAAACTCCTAAACATTTTTCTTCTTATCAGAGCAATCAAATTTCATTCTTCTCTCATTACATCTAATCCTTAAACCGATTCTAATGTGAAGTGAGTAGAAAAGTAGAATACGGAAGACATGAGGAAATCCAAAAAACAAAAAAAAGTTATCTTCCAGCAGTTTGGATATTATTTCATGAAACCGACATTTGGAAAAATGGATTGTTGAAGTAGGGAAGGAAATATATCAGCAATGGATTCCATCTAGAAATACACTAGTATTTAATATTATAGAAAATAGGAAATGGATGAACTAGTTCACATCAAACCATCATGTGTATTATTCAAGGTTAGTATATGATTTCTACTATAATGATATGTTTGTTTTTGAAAAGAAATAGGATTTTATTTGAAGTATCATTGTTGGATTGGAGATTTATTTATCTTCAATGTAATGGGAAAAGTGACTAAAATTACTTCATAAAGGGTTATATGAGGATTTTCAAGGATTTATTCCATGTGAATGTGAAATGTTGAAATATGAAGAGGATCGCTTATAGTAGACATGAGATAGCACTTTAAAGAGACCTACAGATGAAAAACTCGATGGTGAATGATAACTATTATTAAATTTTGTAATAATTTTTCCTTTCCTATAAAAGGATATCTCAATACCATGTGACATCAGGATGGTTACTTTCTGTTTATGATGAAACAAGGGGAAATGATCAACTTTTGTAGATTTCTGATGATCTATTTGTATGAGATGTGCAAGAAAATTTCAAAATAAAACCCTCTAATATATCATAAAATTATATCTATAATCTTATATATTAATATATTTTTACAATAATATGAAGAATATGAAGGAATTTATGGTGGTTTTTCTTATCAAAGATAATTTATAAAAGAGTTAAAGTGAGCTGGAATCCATGGAAGAAATGAAGGGTAAGACACAATGAAAAATTATGTGTTGAATTCAACCCTATTGATCATCAAACCATACCTAAGGACATGGTGGATCCTAATCCTGATCCCAGTTAGTTATTGGAAGACTCTAATGATGATGATATATAAAAATTTGAGAAATTAGTGGAATAAGAATAAGAATAGTTTTCAATAGAACTGGGGAGTGATATGGAGATTCGTAAATCTCCTCATAATGTTTGTTTTAGATCTTTCATTCCACCATGTTCTCTTCCTACTAGATAATCACTTTTAGATGAAAATGATTATGAGGAATCTATGTATCTGGAGAAGCGAAGTGTAATCCATCTTCCTCCAAATCTTCAAGAGACCATAATGATAATGGATGTGTTAGTGATAAAAAACCTTCTAAGGAAGTAGATGGTGATCTGGATCATGTAAAATCAGATGTAAATGAGATTAAGGATGATAATGATCATGATGATGATGATAATCATTATATTAAAAATGTTAATGATCATATAGATGATCATAATGGTGGAGATGATGATAATCATGGATATAGTTATAATGATGATAGTGATATGAATGGAGATGATCTTGAAAATCATGATCAAGAAATATTTCCAATACATCCTTCATCACCAGTGGTATCAAGTTCTGATAGAGACAAGAATCAATATAATGATACTAATTTCGATGATTTACCATGTGTTACTATAGAAAATATGTAATCTTCTAGTAAAGGGGAGAAGACTTCCAATAATTCTAATTAGTCAGAACTAATAGATCATATAGATCCAACAATGCTTATAAGGAAGAAAATCGTGATCTGGATCATGTAAAATCATATGTAAATGAGAGTATGGAAAATTATGATCATAATGACAAAGATAATCATTATAGTGAAAATGGTAATGATCATGTTGATGATCATAATGATGGAGATGATGAGAATCATAGAGAACGTCATAATGATGACAGTGATAAGAATGGGGATGATGTTGCTAGTCCAGATCAAGAAATAGTTCAAATATATCCTTCATCACTATTAGTATGAAGTTCTAATAGATATGAGAATCAATATAATGATACTAATATGGATGATTTACCACATGTTACTATAGTCAATATTTGAGCTTCTATTAATGGGTAGAAGACTTCCAATCATTCTAATTAGTCATAACCAATGGATCACAATGATCCAAAAAATCTCACACATATAGCCCATATAGAATAATCCCCTTTTGTACCTGAAGTTTATAAAAACTATACAGTTCAAAAACAGACACAACTTCCTCCATATAAAATACTTTCAGTAAGTTTTTTTGAAGGATGGGAAAAATATCTTGGATTTTTTCAACATTGTTTGGATTTCAGTGAATCAGATGAAGAGGAAAATGAAAATATTTTCAGAGAATAAGGATCCTTAGTGGAACAAAATAATCATACGAGGGAGTTGCATATTTTTACTCCTATGCATACTGATAGATTAGTTGAGGCTGGAGTGCCTCATGATCAAAGATATCCCCCTTCTGCTAAATTTATTACACCTACCTATGTCATGAAAAAAGATGATTTAGAATCATTTTAAAGATAAGTGAATTATGGTTTGCAATCTATGGGAATGAATTTAGTTTCATATTTTAAAAAAGTCTTGATCTCTCAACCATCTCTAGTATCCAATATCAGTGAAGAAATAATTCAACAATTGGTTGAGTTGGTTATATCTCATTTACAACCAATAGTTCGATTTCATATTCAAGAAATTGAAGCAGAGAATAGAATATTATCAACAGATGTTGATGGTTTCAAAGCCTTGGTAGGGGTAATTAAATCTTTATTCTATAATAGAAAAAATTATATTTTTTTGAAAATATAAAAAAAGATTATTATTTCTCCACAACCTCTAAAACTCCTCCTATTTCAATTGATAGAGATCTTCTCAATCATATTATCAAAGAATAACTCCATACTACTTTGGGTTATGGGTCAACACATGAAGGAAAATTGAGGATAATTTATCATCATAGAGAACATGTATATAAGATGATAAGAGAATATGGCATTGATCTCAGTACTAATAAAGGCATAATCAATAAGGCTATTAAGTATTATTTGTCACGGATTTACACAAATCATGAGATGTATGATAACATAAAATTTTTGGCTAAGAATTTGAGGTTTCCACAAGTAATAATAGGATTCAAAGAACGGGTTAGTTAACTGAAGGGTCTTACACCATTTTTGTAGAGATTAATAGAAGAGAACATGGATTTATTAAGGTCTATTGAAATATGTGGTAATATAATTATGAATTTTATAAATCTCATGAAACCCTTCTTAGATGTTCATAGTACAACAATTGTTGTAAGAGTAGAAATTAAATTAACAATAGTCCTTTCAAACACAACCACAAAACCAGTTAGATACAGACATATAGTTATTACTTAGTCATATGGTCTTATACCTCCTCTATTTCATCCTATTATTTTATCACCAGCTAATTCAATCAAACACCTGAGGCCAGTTCTTATTCGTTATCCTTTTCCTCCTTCCACAACAATCCCTTCCATTACCACCTATGCTCTAAATTTCACTACTTCTTTATCAATATCCAAGTACAAGTACACAAACAAAGGTAAAGAGAAGATTCATCTACCAATAAACTCTAAAAACTAATTTTGATTAGTTGTTGTCTTTTCTAATATCATTGGTATATATTACTAAATTTTTATATATGTTTTTTATGTCACACATATATATTCTGTAATGATAAAAATGTTGTCTTTAACTTAATACATCTCTTATTAACTATTTTTACTTATTTATAACATGTATTATAAAATTATGTGTTTTGTGATCATCAAAAAATAGGAAAATGTTTATAACTCCTTGTGTGGAGATAACACTCTATTAATTTAATGATCACAACCCATGATTATTTTAGTACTGATGATCTACTTGTTGTATGATATAATTTTATATAGTAAAATATTATGATAATTTGGCTAGTTGTTATGATGAGCTACTGCCAGGATAAGTTACCGCCAGGATTTTACCCACCAGCTTATCACTGCCAGGCTTGTTATCGCTAGAGGAGCTACCTCCAGGATGAACTACTGCTAGGATGAGCAATATCCAAGTTTGTTACCATCAGACTCAGATTCACTTCCAGACTCTAATTCATTGTTAGTCTATGATACCGCTAGATGTTGATTCACCACCAGATTCTTTCTACTATTGTTATCTGAGAACTTTGATGTGAATGGATCAAAATTTATTTCTATTTAAGGATAATTTGATCAAGTTTTAATGAATTAGTCAAATTCTTTATGAGTATTGAGGATCTACTCCAACTAATGATTCTATATATACGTGAAGGAAATATCTCTCTACAAATGTTTTATATAGTGATTACTAATAAATAATACTATTGAAAAATTAGGAAATAAAATATGTTAATCTGTATAATATAATAGATTAATATGCTATGACCATAAAAAACAAAAAATCACATCTTCCTTTACAAATATTTATTCAGACAGTAACAGAGATCAATTGGAACACCCATAGATTCCTACAATCCACATTTCTGCTAAAATTGTCAAGAACTAAGCTCAAAATTCTCACAAATGATGATATGGGAATTTTAAACATTCTGAGTATTCCTGATTCAGCATTACTATATTCTTTATTTCTCACTTTTTGGAGAAGTGTGTTGTTACTCTATTATGAGACACACATTGTCTCCTGCACCAAACTGGAAAATACTTTTTATTATCTCCCTCCTTTACATATCTCTTCCTATAGTGTTTGTGTAAGAGGTCCTTGTGTGGATTGTGCTATCTTTATTTCCCATGTATAATTGTGGAAGAAGCTCTTTAGCTCGTACACATTTTAGTTTTTGTGTATTTACCATATCTAGGTTTGGATTTTTTCGATTATTGTTATAATTTTTTTGGTAGTAGGTGATTTTCAAGTGGAGGGGATTAAGTTTCATCATGAGAGAGAACCTGTTGTTTATTCCACTATGTTATTGTGTTTTTTTATTACCAAGACCTATATGGTTTTTAATCTATAATAAAAACTATTACTTGGATAATTATTCTTAACTACTGTCTATATATTTTTTTTATATGGTAATTTATTTCAAAATATATAGTAATTTTAAACATTATTTTAACTGAGACATAATCACTATTTGAGAAATCTTTTAAAAGGATTGATCTTATATTGTTATACTTTTCTGATTAATTGGATATTTTGTTTTATTAAATGGGTTTTATTTTCACTTTATCATTAACATAAATTTTTATTTGGAACTCAATTCACCCCCTATTGAGTTACTCACTCCAACCAACACATATCTTAAACAATATTTTCATTACCCTTCATGTTTCTCATTATAGTAGGGAACTACAATAACCATTTGATGATAAAAATAATATAAGGAAATTTTCAAAATAATTGTACTTAGAAAGACAATAATTATATGATAAAATGTTTATAAACCATTAGGTATTGGAATATAAATGTAATATAAAGTTTAAAACGTTAGTTGGTTCTAGGGCACCAACTCCAACAGTATCCCAGTTTCACTATATCCAACTACTAATAACATTAATTCCTATAGATATTTCATGATACTCATACTTCCACTGATATAAGGATTTATTCAAAGTGGACACTATGCTCTCTTTCATATGAATTCTTATAAAAGTGACCTCACCCATTAGATAAAAATTCTTATAGATCTGATACTTTTAATGTATGTTCTATATCAACCGATGTGACCTTGGATCCTTGGTTTAGACCACCGCCATAGTTTTATCGAAATATATTGTTATAGAATAACAACTACTAGGAATCACATAAAACTTCTAGATGAACTTCCATATCTATACTACTCCTTTAGATACATCATAAGACCAAATATACTTGGTCTCTGTAATAGAACATGTAAAAATTGGCTTCATTGAGCCCTTTCAGCTCAAAGATATTCCATTATGTTAGAACATATATCCCAAAAGTGACTTTAGATAATTTGAATCTATATAATAACTAGAACTTATCTATCCAACAAATAATAGATTCCCATCTCTTTCATGAATAGTGAATATTTCCTTAGTATGGCTTAGATACTTTAGAATAATCATTATAGTAGTTCAATGTTCTTATCCTTGTTATTCCAAATATCTTCCAAACATGATAAAGGTGTATGAAATAGTATGCCTGGTCCATAATTCGATATACATGATATTTCTTATTACTCATTTGTAAAGAATCTTACTCATCACTCTCCTATTATTTTTTATAAAACGTCTTCTTAGAGATGTGTATGCCATGTGACCTAGGATAAAATCACCTATTAGATCATTTCATATAAAATCTATTATGCACAGTTTCAATATATGTATGCTCACTTAGTCTAAGAAGCCACTTAGATCTATTTAGAATGATATTGATCCCTAGAATGTACACTCATTCACTAAATACTTTCTTGGAGAATAATTTTTTTCAACCATATATTATCTTACTATAATTCTAGTATCTACATTCACATCAATAATATATAATAAAAATTTACTACTAAGAAACTTATTTCACTCCCACTAAGTCTCTTATTAACCCAGGGATCACATTCATACCATATGAAACCAAATCCCCTTATATCTTCATCAAGGCAAATGTTCTATAAACTCGATGCAATCGTCAACCCATAAATGTATCTTTCTAACTTACACACCTTATTGGTATACTTTAGATTCATAAAACATTTCTTCTGGAACATATATCTTCCACAAGATTCCTATAAAGGAATGTTATTTTTCCATCCATATTTTAAATTTTATAATCAGGTTAAGCTGCTTTTGAAAGCATATTTCTAATAGATTTCATCATATTAATCAGTGAAATGCTTTTTTAATTGTATATGCCATTACATTTATTTAACCCATTTGTAAACATCCTAACCTTATAGGTACTAAATTTATAGGTTAAGTCTAGTTTCTTCTTAAAACAAAATTTATAACAAACTATCTTTACATACACTAGATGATCTACCAAAACCTAGACTTGGTTTTGGTATATGAAATACATTTCATAATTCATGGATTCCTCACACCTTGCTACTTTTGAGCTTCATACAAATTTATTGTACGAAATCGGTTCCTCATTACCAACTAATAATGAGTCACCATCCTTTGTGACTAGAAAACCATATCTATCAACTTCTCTAACGACTCTTCTGATCCTACATAAAACATATTTCTTAGGAATAAACCCTTACATGGGTATTTTTGGAATTAATTTACATATCTAATCCTTCATATCTTGACCATTGACTTCGTCGAATTAGATATTTATCCAAACATTAATTTTTAATATGATCTCCCTCTCATAGAATATATCTTGTATAACCACTATTCATTTTTTTCTAACGGTTTATACTGATAATATTCATATGGTTCCAAGGGATATCATATAACAATACTCTTATTGCCTAAGGGTTATAGTTTTTTCCAAAGATAGCATTATCAAATAGTTCTCATTCACATACATGTGTATATGAAAAAAAGAAGTATCTTTCTACTCCAAAAATAAAATGGAGTCTCATTTTCAACTAAATGTGGTTCATAGTTTAGTTTGTATACTAAATTCTATAAGTAATATCCCTAAAAGTATAATAGAACATCTACACAACTTATCATAAATATCACCATGTCTAAAACAATAGGGGGTCCCCTTTCACTAAAAAAATCCATTATGGTGTATAAGGAGGAATGAGTTAAAATAGAATCCCAAAATCCCTAGGATAATCAATGAAAACTTAGTTAAGATAATTTATGCCCTATTTTTATAGTATCTTCTTTATTTTATTACTAATATTATTATCTAATTTATTCATATATTCCTTAAATTTCTAAAAGGAATCTAACTTGCATCTCATTAAATAAATAAATATATATGTACTAAAATAATTAGTAAAATTTAGGATGTAATAGTATCCACCTCTATATTTATCAATAAATGGTCCACACACTTCTGTATGAACTAATTCAAGAAGATCTATATAAATTTCACCCTTTTTATTTATTACAGGTATGGTCTTTTTCCTTATTAACTAGTGTGACATATATCATTTTGTTTTAGTTAAAATGAATCTAACATATAGTGCATTTAGTATAAATATAAAATATATGAAATAAAGTCCACACAATGAAAATAAATCCTTAAAAATATTTTCAAATTATAATATTAGTGAAATAATCAATGGAAACAGATAATTGAAATATATCCAAAATTTAAAAAATTATACATCATAAGTTTACAATAATTCATGAAGTATTGGTTAGAAAAAAAATCCCTTTAAATGATATTATTAAACAACAATTTTAAATTAAATCATAATATATATCTTTAAACCAAATCTAAGGTATACATGACATTAAAAATGTCATAGGGTATCCCCAATTTTAAACATATCATAAGATGATTTGTCTTATAATATTTAGATTCCCCCAAATTAACCTATTGGTATGAATAATGTTTAATCCTGGAACACTTTGTATTCCTAGATAGGGAATCCCTTGATTAGAAATGTTTGTAGAAACTCTCTTCCACACACTAAAAGAACCTCATCTATATTTTCATATCCCCAAAATCCCACAATCAGGTAGTATTAGTAAATGAACAATTATAATATAAATTTATAAGAGCTTTACAAAGCCAACTTTATAGTAGTGTCTCTTAAAAACACTTAACAAATTTATTAATTTTTCTAAGTGAAATCAAGGAAAAAATAAATTACATAGACTCAAAACAATAAGATACATTAAAAGTTTCATAAAAGTTTTACTTCTTATTATTTACGTGTGACTCTTTAATATGAGGTATTGTAACAAAACATCAAAATATAATTTTACTAAATATCATATTCAATTGTAAAAGCATCGGCACTAAATTCATCATATATTTATGTACTAAATATTTTGCGTTATCTACCAATGATTTATTATAGAACTAATATAGTGATCTTGAATATCGTTAATGTAATCTGTTAATAAATTTTAGACTGTCATATTTTCACCAACTTTATTTAGTTTTCTAGTATTTTCGTTTTTGAAAATTCATTCTTGATAAACACAACAACTTAAAAATCTCATGTCATGTATAATTCATATGAAGTGAATTATGATTTGAAAAACAAATAAAATAAGTGATTAATTACCTCAAAAATAAATTTCTTTTTGGAAAGAAACAACACACAAGGAATTATTAATTGTTTGAGTTATTTTTAAAAAAGATTCCCTTTGAAAATTATAACAGGATTAACACAATTAATTTATTCTAATTTATTTATATTACATAAAAATAATCCAATTAAATATAAGAAACTTTTGGATATACTCATTAGTTATAAACTAGATATATGGAATAATATTGGAATTTTTAAATAAATTCCTATTCTAGATATCTTTTTAATTTTTTCAAAAATTTATCCCCCTTTCTGAATTTTAAAAAGAGATGAACAGATAAATAGAAAAAATAAAAATAAAAAATACAATCAGAAATTAGAAGTATATTTCTCTTATTAATTGTACAAACATATGTCTAGGTTTCCTCATATACCTTTCTAACTCATCATATCTTCAATAAATACTCTTAAAATAGTTTATGTAATCAAAATGTTCTACATAAATTCCATTTCAACCATGTTTTCTAATATGAAAAGATCTACTTATGATGAGTTCATATGATGAACTCTATATTATCCAAAAAAAATTAAGATCTTATTAGGAATTTCATAATATAGGTAGATATTTTTCTATATAATCAATCATTAAATTTATCCTTATTCACTGAATATCCATAACATTACTTCAGTTGGATCAGATGATCAAAAAAGTTTGGTTAAAGGAAATTTGAGCATCATGGGTGACCTTTTTGGATTATTCAAATAATCTACCAAAGATATATTGCCATAGATATTCGTTATAATATAATAGATAAATAAGAATATAGGAAATTAAGTTCAATTAAAAGACTTGATATTTCATTATTTATATGAAAATTTTTTATTTTAACCACCCAAAAAAATAATTTGTTATACAAATGTTCCATAAAGTTTCCTAGTTTTTCTCTAAAATATATGTCATAAAAATATTTTTAAAAATTAAATATATAATTTCATTACATGAAAATGTATTTTACATTATGATAAATAACCTTTATAGGAATATATCAAATGAATAAGAACCTAAGTGATATTTCCTTCCATGAGTTTTAAACATCTCTCACCCCCCCTAAGTATAGCATGGGAATAAAAAATTATCACTATATATAGCTATATTAGGTAAACCTCTCATAAGTTATAATATGATAACAAATCATGTTCCTCCTCTTTTAAGGATGGTTCAAGGAAAATTACAACTATGGTTTTTGATCATTCATTGAAATTTTAAATAATATTGATAGGATGTTTATGTAAAGTGAAAAATATATATATATATATATATATAATGAAAATATAAATTAAAAACCTATGAAAAAAATTATCCCTCCCCATCATTTGAGGATTTTTTCTATGTAACTTGATTAGTTGAACAAAAATTTAATTTCATATCAATTTAAATTGATCCTTCACAAAATCTATTTAATGAATTCAAATCAATGGAAGGTTAATGTTTGGTAAAAATATCATCATGTTAATTTACATTTTCAATAGAGTTGAGAATTATATCTCCTTTTTTGTGGTCCCTATGAAAATAGTGTCTTACATCAATGATATTTTCCCCTGAGGGATTTTCTTAGTTCTTATAAAAAAAATATAGTAATACAATTAACAACAATTATTAGAGTTTGGGTGAAACAAAAACCTAAATCTATGAGTTTATATTTAGTACACAACACTAGAGCATGTAAAATTATAGCTCCTACATATTTATCTTTAATAGTGGAAGGTACTATAGAATGCTTCTTCTTTCTAGACAATGAAACAAAATCTTATCCAAATAAAAGAAATTTTCTGCCACTTCTTTTAAAATCTAATAACTAATCACCATATTCAGCATCTAAGTAAATTTTATGAATAAACTAATTTGTGGAAAAATAAAATAAACCAACTTCTCAAGTTCCTTTAAGGTAATGAAAAATGAATTTTTTTTAATTTTAAATTTTATTACTTTAAAATTACATAAATACTTCCACATAAACATAACAAAAAACCAGTCAATGTTTTCTAATATATAGAAATTTTATAATCGTACTTATATAAAATTTTTCATCATTTAATTTAGTAGATTCATCAAGATCAAGTTAGATAGATGTTGATAAAAGAGTACATAAACATGAAGAATTATCAAAACAAAAATATTTGAATAGTTTTTTGATACATTTATATTGAGTTAAAATATTTCCTTCTATTTTGGATAAATTTTAAAACTAAGTAAAACAATGAATTCACATATAATTAACATTTAAAAAAATCATAATTTATGAAAAATTGCCAGAAAGATATTTCTGAGCTGAAAAAAAATAATGTCATCTGTATAAATTGGAACAATGATAATATCTTTAAAAAACATCCTTATAAATAGTGTTGGATTAACACATACTCTAACAAAATTATTTTAGAATTAAATGTCTAGTATGTCTATCATACAATGCTCTTGGATCTTGTTCAAGTCCATATGTCAAATTAGTAAGTTTAAATGCATTTTTATGAATTTTAGTTTCCTCAAAACATAGAGGATGTTCAACCAATGATTCCTCTTGAATATATCCATTAATAAAATCACATTTAATATACATTTTAAAAAAATTAAAATTCATATGTACTCTAAAGGATAATAATATTTGAATGGATTTATATGTTTTTACCAATGAAAAAGTTTCAATATAAGCAATGTTTGCTTCATGGAAATAATCCATGGAACAAATATAGAATTAATTCTATCAATTTTTCCATTTTCATCACATTTTTTCTAAAACAAATTTTACTCATATAAATGGTAGATTTATAGGTTATTAAACTAGGGACCGTAATTGATTCCGTTCAAACTTATTGATCTCTTTTTTCATATCCCTTAACATAATTTCATCACTCAAGGAATCATCATACATTGTAGGTTCAAATTATGATGAGAATGTGTGATTCTCACATTTATTTCTTAAGGAGCTTCTAAAATAAACTAGTTGATTACATCAAAAATAATATTATTGGTATGATGAATCTTTAAGATTTAATGGAATAAAACTATTGGATATATGTCATCTTTTAAAGCTAATTCTATATATTGAAAATCTAATGGACTAACTCTTGAAAGATTTAATATTGGTTATTGTGAATCAAATTCCATTAATCTAATATGATTATTTTCAAAATATCATTAAGGGGATGAAATCCCAAAGGTTTTCGAAAAAATAAAAGGATCATATCCATCAAAATCTACATGAACAATTTCATCAAAAACATTGGTTATTTTTTAAAAAACATTATAAGATTTTATAGTTATATAATGGCCAATTAAAATTACATCATCATATTTATGGTAAAATATATTTAATTTATCTTTAGTTTTCATGAATAATATATTACACCTAAAGAAATTGAGGTATGAGAGTTTTATATTTATTCCAATCTATAATAAATAAGGGTTTTTATTAATAAAATTTCAAAATAAAAACTTATTCATAATATAACAAGTAGTAATTATAGACTAGGACCAAAAATCACTAGTAATAGAATAATCACTCAGAAATTTTTAAGTAATTTTATAAATAATTATTTTTATTTATTCTACTACCCCATTTGGTTGTGGTGTTATAGGTGTTGAAAATGTATGTATAATACCCAATCATTAATAAAAAATATCAAACTATGAGGTCATAAACTCACCAGCATGGTAACTTTGGATAGAAATAAAAGGTGTGATTTTCTCATTTTTAACAGAATAATGAAAAACCTTAAAATTATTTAGCACTTCATACTTCCATGTGAGAAATTAAACCCATGTAAATATAGTGTTATCATAAACCAAGACATACACAGAGTGCTTCCCACAATACTTTATTTTTTTATAGGACTAAATACATCCAGGTGAACTAGTTGTAAATCTTCATAATTTTAGATTTCAACTTTAGATTTAATACTAGGATTATTTTTCTTACCAAATTGATGATTATCACAAACTCATGTAAGATTAAATTTATGTTCTTGAAGATCCTTTATGAGTCCCCTCCTAGAAAGTTTGGCTAAAGTGTGAAAGTTAAGGTGTCATGATCATATATGAAATAACCAAAATAAATCATAACTTTCACTTAAAAAAAGTAAATTTAGATGAATTAAGTCTCCTATGTCCAGAGTGTATGAATTCTCATTTTTATCAGTAGATTAAATGAAAGTAACTTCAGAACATTGAATAAGACATTTACCATTCTTGAAGATTACAGGATAACCCACCTCATATAGCTTACTAATGTTGATAAGGTTGTTTTTAAGACCTAAAACAAATAAAACATTTAAAATTTAATATTTTCTGAGAAAATAAGAATCATCGATACTGATGAATTCATATTTTGAGTTGTCTCCAAAAGTGACATATCGTATATAGAACATCTTCATGTTTTTAAAGTCAGACTTTTGGCTTTTAATGTGTCTAGAACAACCACT
The DNA here is from genome assembly GCA_963277665.1 of Viscum album. Classification (NCBI taxonomy): domain Eukaryota; kingdom Viridiplantae; phylum Streptophyta; class Magnoliopsida; order Santalales; family Viscaceae; genus Viscum; species Viscum album. The sequence continues at coordinate 203,034,430 of OY728144.1, forward strand.
ATCTATGTGAAATTTATTTTAGCTGTCAGTACATAGCGACTTTTACAAAAATATATGATAATAATTTATTTGTACCCATACATTCTTGAGTCTAGTAACATTAGAAACTAAAATTTTAAATACCCACATTTTTTCAAATCTTCTCTGTTGAATAATTTAAATTTCTCTATAAATAAAATCATTAATAAAACCATAAGATTGAACTTTCATTAAAGAACAATATTTTTGCCACTTACAATCCACCCCCCAACATTTAGTAAAACAAGTTATACTTTTATGGATAAATTAATTATATTCGAAATGTGATTTCTAAAAATTATATCCAACACCATTATAAGTTCAAGATGTTTTAATTTTTTTATAAATTTATTACAATTTTCTTTCCCATAAGTAATGTTTGATAAATGTTTCTCTAAAAACATACTTTGGATTTAAGTTGAACAAAAAAATCTGGTTAGATAAATTATGATCATAATATTTATAATTAACTAAATTCATACTTGAGTTAGTTTTTTAATCTCACTTAGTTTAAGGTTTTGAAATTTCAATGGTTAATTTATAAATTAAATATTCAACTTAATAAGTATTTCTTCAGAAAAATAATCATTATTTTTCAACTTGTTTTTTTTGTTTTTCTATTATTGTTATATATATTTCAATTTTTGTAAAAGTATGTAACACTTATTAACCTTATAATGTATTTACATTTTCATTATCTGATGTATTTTCTTTTTCATTATCCGATGACATTGAATAATCAAACTCAAAATTATAAAAATAAAACATAAAATGTGGTTTTAATGTTTTCTAATATTCAGCATTTACCTTTAAAAAGTAGTAAATTTCATGTTTTAAAATATTTTAATATCTCTAAATATTCTTTAACTATCATTTTGACTTTATTTTAATGAACTATCACATTATTTTTTCCTTCATTGACATGCCTTATGTCAATAGTTTTTTAAATATTTTACTTTTTGATTTCTATATATCCCCCTAGATTTTTGTCCTTATTCGCCAATTTAAGAAAATATTTCCTAATATGACCAGTCTTATTATATTCATAGTAAATAACATCTAAAGAATCATTTCTATCATGTCACTTTTTCCTGTCTTTCCAATAAGAATTCTATAAATTCATACTCCCAAAAAGTTTATTATTTCTCATGTAAATTTTAACTAGTTCATTATCATTATCATCTAAACTAATACAATATGAATTATTATTTGTTTTCTCTTGGAAAACTAATATTTAAAAACATTAGTATGATAAGTAAGTGTTTCTTGAAGTAGGATTTCTGAAAGTAGACACAAAAACCACTCTATTATTCTTCTTCTCCTTCTCAATATACCTCTTCTGTCTAATTTTATATTACATTAGAGTACCGATTAATTATTTCGCCCATAAATTTAACAAAATATTAGTATCATCTATAGTTTTTTACTTTGATTCACATTCTATCAATATTATATCGATAATATTTTCTATAATAAAATCTTCCTACAGTAATTTCTCATCCAAAGGTTGTAAAATTTTTGCAATAGTTATAAAAGATTAAGGTGTTTGTGTTACTATTTTACCATGTAGAAAATTAAAAGAATAATAATCCACTCTTAATATAGAAATGTGAGTTTCTAAAATATTTAACGTTCTAAAATGGGTATTTCCATGTTTATTACAATTTCCTTCCACCATTTCACAAGATGAAAAATGACTTTAAATTTTTATGGTTGTAAAACATAAAAAATTATTAAAAACATTATAATTTTCCTAATAATCCATCTTCTCCTCACGTGAAAAATAAAAAAAATTCATTGAAACATTGTAATTTTTATCCACTATAATAATTTAATCAACTCCAATTTTCATTATAAAAGATTTCATATGATCACGCTAGTAATCACCATAAAAAATAGGTGGCGTAGTTCAATTTAATTTTTTAAGTGTATGAAATGGAAGTAAAAACTATTTGAAATATATTTTTCATGGTGGAGATTAATGTTGTATAACATTATGAAATTACAATAATATTATACCAACTAGTTCAAATATTAAAATTAAATAACGAAATAATTAAAAAATGGATACATTAGAAGTTTAGAAAAATTCACAAAGTATTGGTTGGAAAAACAAATTCCCCTTTAAAAATATTATTAAAACACACTTTTAAACCAAAGTTTAAAATATGTATTTAAAATAAAAAAGGTGTTAACTATATTAATCCTCCCATAAGATATCTCCAATTATAAACCTATTGGATGGTGACCTTTCATATATCCCAAGTATCCATCAACATAACCTATCAGTAGTTATAGTGTTGAAGCCCTAAACAATCTATCTTCAAAAACATGGAATCCCCAACTAGACTTGTTAATGGAATTTCTCTTTCACACACTGAAATAACCTAGGCACTATCTTCCTATATTCAAAATCACTCGATCACACTTGATTAGTAAATGGATAATTACAAATGAAATTTATAATAGATTTACAAAGAAATACTTACAGTGGTTTTTTAAAAAGAAACTTTTTATAAAAAAATTATAATGGTCATAAGTACACTCATTGAGGCAAGAGATTTTAAGGATTCAAACAGATAATATACATTCATATTATTTTAAAATCTGTACATATAATGTTTTAGGTGAGACTCCTTTTATATATGACAATGTAACAAACTTCAACCATAATATTCTTAACATCTCAAAGACAGTTGTAATATCATTGGTAAAAAATTCATCATCTACTAATGTACATGGTATTTCACTTTATCAATGAATGATTCTTACTAATACTACTGTAGCTCTCTTGAATCTAGTAAATGTAATTTATCAAGAAATTTCATAATATTGGATTTTCGAAAACATTATTTAGTTCTCTAATATTTCACTTATGTAAAACCCATTATCCATAAACACAAAAACATAAAAATACTCAATTTAAATAAAATTAAAATAAAGTGTGCTGTGATTTTAAAAATAAAGAAAATAATTGAGTTTTTGACTCAATCGATTTATCAAATGATTTAGGTTTTCATGACCAAGTTGTAAATGCCACAACTTGTTATGATATGATTCTGGTAAAATTTATTTTTCATCAATTTACAACACTTAGTTTTCATATTCCAGTACATAAACACCATTATTAAAATGTTTAAAATCATAACATATGTTATATTTATAAATTTTGAAACACTTATTTCCAAATTTGAAAATAAATCCATCCATATATAAATTGGACACTGATATTATATTTTTTGTAACATAAGGCACATAATATAAATTCATTAAGGCTAAACTCAAACTCATATTCAAAGTAATGTGTTAATTTACAATATCATGTGTATCCAGTCTTCATCATTTGGTAGTTTGAAGATCCACCTCACCTCTAGAAGTATTTCCTAATCTACTTGTTTTTTATATTTGGATTCAAATTTTAGAACCAAAATCTATATCTAATACTCAATTTTAGAAAATATAAAAAATATTTAAAAAAATAAACTTGAAGCCTCCCCTTGCTTCTCCATTATGGTTTAGTTCTTCTTCTATTGGAACTTACTACAACATGAAAAACATTATAAATATTGGTCCTTATCATGACCCTTGATCTTACTTTTTTGGTATTTCATTATACAGGTGACTTAGACATAGTGTTAGAAATATGGTTTTTTCCTTTCCCTTCCTCTTGTTCACCATAAAAATTTAAGGTTCCTTGTGCCTTATATTATTATCAACCGAGCGAATCAAAGTATGTTTTTCTGGGAAAAACTTCTCAATATTGTTTATATTAAAATTCACAATAAAACTGGAAAAATATGAGGTGGTGAGGCAAGTAATAGGTCGGTACACATCTTATTGGGTAACAATAAACTCAAATTTTTAAAATGCTCAATATATCAAATCATATTGACTATATAGGGCCTGAATGGAAGACATCTTCCATGATTGGATGTCAAAAGTACCTTGGAGATCTCATATCTTTTTTTCATCCTTCTCCAGATAAAGATAATGGATATAGAATGACATAGTGTATACATCCATGTTCATTTGAAGCTTTTGGAGCTCAATAGAAATGGATAATAGCTTGAGTCATTAGAAATCAACTTTATCATTTATATATTTCTATAATATTTTATGATCCTCCTTAATAGACTCCTTATAAAGCTCTTTATTAGGAATAGGGGATTCCATCATGTATAACATCCTCTCTTAGGATGAAATAATGCGCAAGCACATATACCACTTTTGGATATTCACACCAATCATGAGATTTTCTTTATCCATTATCAATCTTAGGGATAATATAAATTTCAATTTAATTTCAATTTTATGTAAAAATATAATAGAAAATTTTAATACATTATATTGATTACCAAAATGTGATGTAATAACTTTTATTTATTAGTCTTCCAAAATTTTATAAAATCAAAATATCTCTCACAATTGTATTCAGAATATCCTTCTATGTAGATATTCTATTTGAAAGGATCTATATTTCATTTCTCCTAATCAACACTTTGTCTTGAAAAATAGTTCAAAATTATTTAGGTTATCAATTTTTTCAACTCTATTAACTCATAATTCCTGGATATGTTTCGTAGACACCCCAATACTGAAATCTAAACACTAAATTTATTAACACTAACCTATAATATCACTTGGTAAATTAAACCATTATTTTAACAAGGTTAAAATGACTCAAAACATTAGTTAAATCTCACTAATAATTGAAATCAACATGACTTGGGATTGACAAGTACGTCGAAATATGGTTACATCTTAACTCAAGTAATGAAAGCCTCTTCTAACTTAATAATTACTTTAGGGTTTTTATCTTTTGTTTATAATTTATTCATATTATCTTATAATATAATTGTTAATATTTTTTTATTTTAATAATTAATTAACCATTTCCTGATAAAATAATTTATGCATAATACATTTTTCTATTCTATATTTCATGCTTATTAATTTAGTTACATAATGTGATCATATTAAACAACTAATAAAACATAATAACATAAATAAATAAATAAACATTCACTTTAAAAAAATTGGTGTGATCATGAGTTTATGAATACTAGTCTTTTCATTAAGTGGAGAAAAAACAGACCATTAATCTGAGGGTATTAACTCATTGGGTCGGGCATGGGTCAAGTTAAATCATTCCTCCTATAACCATTTTATCTACATGATTGGTTTCACATCATCTCTATTTTGAACCCTCTATTATTTATAAGTATATCCTTAATTTAAATATTCTTACTCACTCGCATGTGAGGGGAACCTATAGTTTGGGGTTATATAAAAGAAACAACAGACATGTAGAACCTTGCATAATAATGGGGAAGGGATAATACATAGATTATCAGATTTAATTTCATAATAAATTATAGAAAATACCATTTAGTAATAATTAAATTAAATTTAAACTCAACACATACATAGTTCAATCAAGATCACGATCATCTACGCATGAAATGACTAATCGTTTAACTAAACTAGCTATCATAGATTTCGATTATATATTTATTAAGATAAATTTCTTGAATTAACAATTTATTTATATTATTAATTCATTCATTCATTTATCTTAATTTTCCATCTATCAGCCCTTGAGATAGCCATATTTTGTAATTTTAAAATAATTTATTTAATTAATTTTAATTAAAATTAAATAAATATACAGTGTGTACTTAAGGCGTCACGGCATATACCTTTATGTTTCTACCCTAACAACATTTTTAAATATTGGTTATTCTAAGGTATGTTTCTTCACATGAAATGGTGTGTGACTAATGATGTTTACTGTCATTTTCATGTATAGTTTACTTGAATAGAATGTATTAAAAATTAAATTTTTTTGATATACACAACATATTGTTCCATGATTCGAGTCACGTAATATGTTAAAAATTAAAGACTTCATGAAACACCTTTAATAAAAATGAAAAATACAACTCGAAATGACCATGGAGTGCATGACTTGTATAATAACCACACATGTCATATAATTATAGAATTACACATAGATAACTAATTAATCATTTTAAAACCATACACAACCCACAGAAATTCTCAACATGTGATCCTTATGGTAAAACCCTATCACATTGCAATTGTGACATCTATACACCATATAGTTTATTTTATTTTAATTACTTTCTCCACTTATTTTCCCGAACATCATTATTAGGGAGTGTGTGTGTTTTTCACATGGGTTATAACACATTACATCTCTTGTAGAACCCACTAAATGTCATTTACTTTTCTTATTTTCATGACACTCGATTGGAAATCATTATGCGACATGTATTAACTACATGTCCCATACTATTACTACACTATTTTTAATATTCATATAGCGAAAATCATGAGGGATAAAAAGGAATATACTCAAACTATACATCATGTAACCTTTTCAAACCATGTGCCAATGGGTTTTAAATACATTTCATGTAATCACACCATTTATCAACCCCCCCCCCCATTATGTATTGTAATTTTCATGGATCATCCTTTTGTGGTTAACCGTAGGTACAAAATGTGTACTTTTTTGTTATAAGATGAGTTTTCATGTCATGTAACCGAAATGTACAACAACTCCAGATGGTACATTCATGTGTTCTTCAAATAATATTGTCCATTTCTTGTTAATTTGAAAGTGAATGATCATAATATTATAGAATTTCATATTAAATAATAACAAACTTTAAATAAATTGCAAACATATCCAATATGTAATATTATAATTATTAATAAAATTTTAATTTAATATATGATCACTTTGAAACAAATCAAAGGTTTTAGGGAGTAGAATAAACATTTGGGCCCATGTATAATAATTAATTTCATCTATGTATTAGGATTAAATCTTCAAAACTTGATGAACACAAGCCCAAAATATTTGAGAGTTGAATTTTTAACAAATAATTTATAATTAATTTATATAGACAATAATTAACTTCACATGGAATTATTTCATTTCGACTGAATCAATTATCCTTCTTATCATACTGTAGTTTTCTAGGAGGATCCAAAGTAGAATCCCTCTAATGGTGTAACACCCCAATCTTCCACGGTACGTTTCCCTTCGAATAATGCGATAGCGTGTGTTGTACGCAACCTCGAGTTCTAACACACACAACTAATTAAACTAGCCGTTGTGAATAGTAATACCTACTTTTTGAAATCATATATATTTTATATTTCAAAATGGACTTCATTTTTGGATTCAGAATATCGAAATTAGCCTAGGGTGAAATTTTGGTACTTTTCGGATAACTTTTATATTTTGATGAATAGTGAAAATTACTAAATTTTAATTCAAAACAACTTTTTTAATCAAAATAATTAATATTGATAAATTATGAATTTGAGTGGTTTTAAAGTATATTTAGATTATATTATTACCATTTAATATAATATTGGTCATTGGACATAATTTCACAATTAAACGAGACATAAACAAGTGTCAATCTTTTGATAGTTATTATCTCTTAAAAACACGCTTTTTATTTTAACAACGGGAATTAATTTTAAATTAATTTCTGACACTTCTGTGTTTTGAATTTGGAAAAATGTATTAAATATTTGGAATCAGGATGTCCAAATTATGTAAATAGGTAACTTTTATTTTTACACATTTTGAATAATTACTGCAGTAAATATTTTATTTACCATGGTTAAAGGGTAAATCCGGTAAATAAGGGTAAAAAAATAATATTATAATAATACAAAATTACCCTAAAACGTGTCCTAACCTTATTGGTGGACACATACCCGACCACGGGAATCCTTGGGTCGATTTGGGTACCCCTTGGAGCCACTTTTATGTTGTAGGGACACATTATATTAATAAAGTTAAAATAAAAATAAAAATGGCATAAGCTTACATCTTTTAGAAGAACAATTTTTACATAGGGTTATACATTTTGGATTTTCGATTATAAATATTACTTAGAAATCTAAAAATATTTCTTAAATAATTATATTTTATTTATAATTTTTAGACATCAAATAATTTAAATTATTAATGACACAATAATGATGCAATGTTTACCTCATTAATAAATCATTTAAATAAATAAGATTATAATGATTAAAATATTATCTAAAACCTGTCCAATTATTATTGGTTGATGTTATTTAGAATATGAGTCATCTTATCTTCGACCTAAATGATTTTTGGACCATTATAAACCGAATATAATTATATTATAAAGTAATACTTTCACTCTTTCCTAAAGAGCCCCTCCTCTCCCTTATAAAAGGAGACCACTTCTACTCATTCCTCACACCTCTCAAGCCACTTGGCTCGTCCAAAACCTACCCAAATAAGCTCCCCACATCCCTCTCCTCCTCCTTTAAGCTTACCATTATGCAGAAAGCATTTCAATATGTCCTTTGGTTCCAACCAAAGTGAGTTACCTAAATTAAAGGTAACGATTTCTCCTAAATTATTTTCATTTATTTTGCTTCTCCAACCCCCAAACTCTTTTTATTTCCTTTCTTTTGTAACAACAAAAGTATCCTCAATATACTAGGATGTTTTTATAAGAAGTATTCGAACTACACATACACACACCTCCATCTAATGGATGATGAACATAATGTTTCTGTGAATGGCAAACTAACGCCTCACGAAACGATGATTGTTCAAATACATCTTACCACCTCTCATGGTGGCCATTATGATGGCACTGTAATTAAGTGTGATATTAATGATACATATTTTATATATAAGCTTCTGTAATTCCATTTTATTTCATACCATTATTCGTTTCATGTTTTATATACATACGATAATTTCATTTGAGGAAGTGCGGACTACCGCCCCCTTAAAATGATATGACTCGTTCATACCACACATGGAACGTATAAAGAATGGTGTTAATGAACATAAGTAACATATATAATATATTATATTATACTGGAATAATAATATACCTATGTATCATTTGGATTCAATTCTTTTAAAATGAAAAATTAAATGGAAGTTGCATTCGTGCGTACGTACGGACTACCGTCTCCACGAATGCGATAAAATTCATTCTCCATCGTAACCATTAAAGTATAATTATCATTTGAGGACTTAAAAATGATGTTTAAGGACTTGATATCATTCTGGATATGAATAATATACAACCTATCCTTTACAAAAATGTCTTACGTAACAAAACATATGAAAGTATACAAGTAAGTTAACACCCGAAACAACGATAATACTAAGATATTATTATCTAATCAATATTAAAAGATCATATATGATATCATATTAATGTATATGATTCTTGTCTAATTTAATAACAATTATTTCACCATTATACAGGAGGTTAACCTACCCCAACAAAGGAAAAGTACAAGGTAAGGATTTATTTCGCAATCTCTTCATTATCCGAGGTTGTTTATACATAATTATCTTCTGGGACCTCGTTATCATCCACGTCCATGTTTCTTCAAAATGTATTTCAAAACATTTTTAATATTTAAAAGAATATTGTTTAAAGTCATTTATACCCTTGTTTTACTTTTTATAAGAGGTTTATAAGGGAATCTTTCCGTCGTTTTCCAATCAAGGTGCTTTTTAACCTTTTCGACAGAATTAAGATAAGAATGTTTTTTTAACTTATACGGAGGGTGCGGTTATTTTCCGCCATTATAAAATCGTCAAAGCTTCCCTTACAAGCTTATAAGAATATTTTCAAGAAAATGTTTTATTTTATATGGCTCTTAAATGATTTCAAAAATAGAAATAGATATTTCTCTAAAAAGTGTTTTGATTTCATCTATGTCAACATCCTTTGACGGATTTTACGCTTATTTGAAGTTGATTTATTATGATACAAAACTTCTATATTGTATTGAAGTTTTTGTGATATGTTTGACTGTGGATGTGCTATTTTTATACCATTCATAGTTTATGGTGAAATTATTGACATTTTGTATGCTAGTTTTAATACGAATGTTTATGTTATGTTTAAACCTTTTCATATGGGAATGCATTGGACATAATATGTGACGGGTGGAGCCCGCTATAGCTCCTCGATGCATCGGTAGGTCTCATGAGACAAACTAGTGTCTTGGCACAAGGCCTTGGAAAAATCTTATTTGTAGTCTTGGCACGAGGCCTTGGCTATGTGGTTATGATAGTCTGGCATTATGCATTCCAACATTATAAAAGTGGTTATTGATATTGCATGTGATTATTCGATTAGTATAATATCCATGTGAACAAGTAAATGGAATTATTTCATTTTACTTTTTCCATACTATGTTGAAGTTCAAGTTTAAAAGGCTTTTGTTTTAGTAATTCATTACCTTAAATGTTTATGCTTATTTTTGAATGTTCTGCTATATTGTTATCCTTACTGGGCATTTGAGCTCACCCCCTTTTCTATGTTTTATTTTTCCCAGGATGTGAAGATGTAAGTTATGAATGACCTGCAGAGATATTATGAGGGGATTATAGTGTGAACTATGGAAACATTATGTTGTTGTTGTAGTTTTTCATTTTATGATGTAATGTAAAACTTATGAATATATCTAGTGTTTCCAAGGCTACTAAACCAATCGGTCTTTCGAGATTTGATCTTTCTTGTGATCATGCCAATGTTATGTAATAATGCACCGAATCTGGGTAACTGGGGTCGGGGCGTTACAGTTGGTATCAGAGGAAGTTTAGTACAAACCTTGGAAGCTAGATTTAGATAAACTCTGATTAGAGAACGTAAACCTAAGATGAACTTTTAGGATTAGTATAGAAGAACTTCCTAGAATTTTGGTATTGTAGAGATTTTGTGAGTTTTCCGAGCAATACATCCCTGTCTGGATACGAGCAGGTAGAGGCGGCTCTGGCACAGATGTACCTAGGGGTAAAACCCGAAAACACCACTTTGAGCTAGACTCGAACGGGAACTGGTGCACGACAATGGGCCTTGCTGCACTCTTGGTTACGTCACTCCCGGGGGATATTCTTAGGATAACTCTCATTTTCTTTACAAATCATTATGAAGGGTTTATGAGTATATACTTCCTCAAAGAAAACATTTTTATGATTATGGATTATATCCATAAATAGTTCAATTTATGTTAAGTGTTTTATAAGTATGGGATTATGTATTTTGATTCATAAACTGATCTAGTTTATTCCATTGTTTAGAAATGGCGCCTAGTGGAAGAAATGGAAACCGTATCAATGCACGCACTCCATGTAGGGATTTCCCTCCTGCTCAAGATAATTATATTGGGGCTGGTGATGCAACTGGTGCCGATCAGCTAATCACCATACTGGGACAACTTACTCAAGTTATGAATAATAACCTTACCCGTATGGAGCACCCTGATCCGCAGCGTGGAGGATCAATGTTAGATCGATTAATGAGGCAACAACCACCAACGTTCAATGGGAGTACAAATCCCATAGTAGCTGAGCAATGGATAAATTCTCTAGAGAAAATATTTCAGGCTTTGGGGAGCAGTGAAAGGGAAAAAGTTATCATGGCAGTTTACCGCCTCACTGGAGATGCTGATCAATTGTGGTCATTGATTCAAAACATGAAAGAAGATGATGAAGTATCAAATATGGAATGGAGGGAGTTCAAAGATCTGTTTTTAGAAAAATACTTTCCTCGTGACCATCGAGCAGATATGGAAAGGAAATTTCTAAGTCTGAGACAGAAGGAGGATGAGAATGTCGCAAAGTATGAGGCTAACTTTACAAAGTTAGCAAGGTACACTGGTGATTATATACGCAACCCAAGAAGTAAGATTGATCATTTCTTTGATGGGTTAAAACCATTTCTCTGTCGAGCATTAGTCTCACAATCCTTTTCATCGTACGAAGACATTGTCTCATATGCTATCAAGACCGAAAAGGAATTCTCTAAGTCTTATGACTTTAAAGCAAAGAAAGAGAAGAAGAGACATGCTGATCAATCTGGGAATGGAAATAAGGGGAAGAAGGGAAAGTTTGAATATCCATCTTGTGGTAAATGCGGGAAGAAACATCCTGGTACTTGCTTGAAGGGAATGGGAGTCTATTACAAGTGTGGTGAAAAAGGCCACCAAGTTCGTGATTGCAAGGGGAAGAAGGAAGCTACCAACGTTCAGTGCTACAATTGCAGGGAGATGGGGCATTATGCAAATGAATGTCCTAAGCGTCAGGAGAACTTACCTCAGAAAAGGACAAGGGATCAAGGCCAGGCTTATGATATCACTACTGCTGAGGTAGAAGCTCCGAAAGACGTGGTGGCAGGTAATTTAATGGTTTCCTCAAGTTTAGCAAATGCATTATTTGATTCTGGATCATCGCATTGTTTCATATCTTCCCAGTTTGATAAGAAAATTAGATATTTCCAATTTCATTTAATAAGGGAGTTGTCAGTTAAAATTCCTAAGGGAAGTATCGTTGCAACAAAGTTTTGTGAATCAGTCCTCATTAGAGCACATAAATTTTCTTTATCTGCTGATCTCGTCGTCATACCTATGATTGAGTTTGATATAATCCTCGGTATGGACTGGATTTCGGACTATGATGTGAAGATTTATTGTAAGAAGAAAGAGGTTACGATTCTTGATGATAATGATAAGGAACACCTTATTTTTAGAGAAGAATCATCACCACCTAATTCTTATTTAGATCCACCCCCAGTAGCTCAACTTAATTCAATTATTGGGGAGGAAGAGAATGAAATAACTGTCTGTGAGGAAAGGAATGTTCAAATAGAGGATATACCTGTTGTGAAAGAATTTGTAGATGTATTTCTGGAAGATTTACCTGGACATCCTCCAGAACGAGAAGTTGAGTTTTCCATTGATTTGATTCCTGGATCAAGGCCTATATCGAAGACCCCTTATAGAATGGCCACTGTAGAATTAGTCGAACTAAAGAAACAACTAGAGGAATTGAGTAATAAGGGATTTATTCGCCCTAGTGTTTCTCCATGGGGAGCCCTTGTTCTTTTTGTTAAAAAGAAAGATGGATCTATGAGGTTATGTATCGACTACAGGGAGATCAATGCTATAACGATAAAGAACAAGTATCCCCTACCTCGTATTAATGATTTATTTGACCAACTGCATGGAGCTCAATACCTTTCAAAGATTGACCTTCGATCTGGATACCATCAGTTGTGTGTGAAGAAGGAATACATTTCGAAGACAGCATTTTGAACCAGGTACGGGCATTACGAGTTTACCGTAATGCCGTTTAGATTGACTAATGCACCCTCTGTATTCATGGATATGATGAATAGAGATTTCAAGGAGTATCTCGATGAATTTTTGGTGGTATTTATTGATGATATCTTGGTATACTCCAAAACCTACGAAGATCATGAAAATCACTTGCGCATTATCTTGAAGACTCTGAGGAGGCATGAATTATATGGGAAGTTCAGTAAGTGTGAATTCTGGCTTCAGGAGATTTCTTTTCTTGGCCATATTGTCTCTAAAGATGGAATCTATGTTTATCCTTCTATGACCAAGGTAATCCAAGAATGGCCATCACCTACGAGAATAACTGAGGTACGTAGTTTTATTGGTTTGGCAGGTTATTATCGACGTTTCGTCCAGAATTTTGCCCGATCGGCTAACCCATTAACGAAGCTCACACGTAAAGGGGTTAAATTTGTTTGGACAAAAGAGTGTGAAGAATGTTTCGAAGAACTGAAGAGAATATTAGTCAATGCTCCTATATTGACTCTACCATCGGGGAATGATGGGTTCGTTATTTATAGTGATGCATCAAAGAAAGGACTTGGTTGTGTCCTTATGCAGAATGATAGAGTTATTGCCTATGCATCACGACAGTAGAAAATTCATGAACAAAACTATCCTACTCATGATCTTGAGTTAGCAGCTGTGATCTTTGCTTTGAAGATATGGAGACACTACCTCTACGGTGAAAAATGTGAGATTTATACTGATCACAAGAGTTTGAAGTATATTTTCTCACAAAAAGAACTCAACATGAGGCAAAGGAGATGGATTGAATTACTCAATGATTATGATTTCACGATACACTACCACCCAGGGAAAGCAAACAAGGTGGCAGATACTTTGAGCAGAAAAGACCATGGAGTTTTGAACATGATGAGAATTGAAAGGGATCCAATTTTCATGGATCTAGTGAAGATGGACATGGGAATAACCAGGGATGGTGAAACATCAATGCTTTTTCAAATGGTTGCCAAACCATCTTTACTAGAAAGTACTAAGAGTTCTCAGACCGATGATGAAGAATTTCAGATGAAGATTAAAGCTGTGAATGATGGGAGATTGAGAGACTTTGTGTATGAAGATGGAATTTTGAAATTCGGGAAGAGACTTTGTGTTCCCGATTTACCTGATCTAAAAAGGGAATTGCTGGATGATGCTCATAGTTCCAATTTCTCTATACACCCTGGGAGCACCAAAATGTATAGAGATTTGAAGGAACATTTTTGGTGGGACAACATGAAGAGAGAGATTGCTGATTTTGTGTCAAGATATATGGTTTTTCAACAAGTGAAAGCTGGAAGGCAACAACCTGGAGGAGTCATGCAACCTCTTCCCATACCGGAGTGGAAATGGGACAATATTACGATGGACTTTTTCATGGGGCTACCAAAGACTCCTAGAAGGAACAATGCAATATGGGTTATTGTTGATCGTCTTACCAAGTCAGCACATTTTCTTACTATAAGAGAAGATCTACCCCTGGAACGTCTAGCAAGACTATATATTAATGAAGTTGTGAGACTTTATGGAGTACCCTTATCGATTGTTTCTGATCGTGATCCCCATTTTACTTCAAGATTTTGGAAAAGTCTTCAGAAATCCATGGATACTGAACTTCATTTGAGCACTGCTTACCACCCTCAGACAGATGGACAATCAGAACGGACTATTCAGACCTTAGAAAACATGTTGAGATCTTGCTCACTTGATTTTCAGGGTATGTGGGATCAATATTTACCACTGGTAGAATTTTCCTATAACAATAGCTTCCATTCGAGTATTCAGATGGCACCATATGAAGCGTTATACGGAAAGAGATGTCGTACACCAACCTTTTGGGATGATGTTGGTGAAAGAAAACTTGTAGGCCCAGAACTGGTGGAAGAAACGGTGGAAAAGGTGAAAGTAATCCAAAATCACATCAAAGCAGCTCAAAGTAGGCAGAAGAGCTATGCCGATAATCGAAGGAAGGATTTGGAATTTCAAGTCGGTGATCATGTTTTACTGAAGGTATCTCCATGGAAGGGAGTCATACGTTTTGGTAAGAAAGGTAAATTGAGTCCCAGGTACATCGGACCTTTCGAAATTCTAGAACGAATTGGGGCTGTAGCTTACCGATTGGCAATGCCGCCAAGTCTCTCCAAAGTTCACGATGTGTTCCACGTATCTCTGTTGAGAAAATACATGCCTGACCCAACACATGTACTCACCTATGAGGAATTAGAACTGGAACCCGATCTGTCTTATTGCAAAGAGCCTATCAGGATTCTTGATACAAGAGAACAAGTACTGAGAAATCGGACGACGCGTCTGGTAAAAGTTTTGTGGAGAAATCATAAGATGGAAGAGGCAACGTGGGAACCCGAGAAACTTATGACGAAGAACCACCCGAGTATTTTTATGCAGTAATACCCTAGAAATTTCGAGGACGCAATTATTTGAAGGAGGGGAGAATGTAACACCCCAAGCTTCCACGGTACGTTTCGCTTCGAATAATGCGATAGCGTGTGTTGTACGCAACCTCGAGTTCTAACACACACCACAACTAATTAAACTAGCCATTGTGAATAGTAATACCTAATTTTTGAAATCATATATATTTTATATTTCAAAATGGACTTCATTTTTGGATTAGGAATATTGAAATTAGCCTTGGGTGAAATTTTGGTACTTTTCGGATAACTTTTATATTTTGATGAATAGTGAAAATTACTAAATTTTAATTAAAAACAACTTTTTTAATCAAAATAATTAATATTGATAAATTATGAATTTGAGTGGTTTTAAAGTATATTTAGAATATATTTTTACCATTTAATATAATTTTGGTCATTGGACATAATTTCACAATTAAACCAGACATAAACAAGTGTCAATCTTTTGATAGTTATTATCTCTTAAAAACACGCTTTTTATTTTAACAACGGGAATTAATTTTAAATTAATTTCTGCCACTTCTGTGTTTTGAATTTGGAAAAATGGATTACATATTAGGAATCAGGATTTCCAAATTATGTAAATAGGTAACTTTTATTTTTACACATTTTGAATAATTACTGCGGTAAATATTTTATTTACCATGGTTAAAGGGTAAATCCCGTAAATAAGGGTTAACAAATAATATTATAATAATACAAAATTACCCTAAAACGTGTCCTAACCTTATTAGTGGACACATACCCGACCATGGGCATCCTTGGGTCGATTTGGGACCCCTTGGAGCCACTTTTATGTGGTAGGGACACATTATATTAATAAAGTTAAAATACAAATAAAAATGGCATAAGCTTTCATCTTTTAGAAGAACAATTTTTACATAGGTTTATACATGTTGGATTTTCAATTATAAATATTCATTAGAAAGATAAAAAGATTTCCGACATAATGATATTTTATTTATAATTTTTAGACATCAAATAATTTAAATTATTAATGACACAATAATGATGCAATGTTTACCTCATTAATAAATCATTTAAATAAATAAGATTATAATGATTAAAATATTATCTAAAACCTTTCCAATTCTTATTTTTTGATGTTATTTAGAATATTAGTCATCTTATCTTCGACCTCAATGATTTTTGGACCATTATAAACCGAATATAATTATATTATAATGTAATACTTTCACTCTTTCCAAAAGAGCCCCTCCTCTCCCTTATAAAAGGATACCACTTCTACTCATTCCTCACACCTCTCAAGCCACTTGGCTCGTCCAAACCCTGCCCAAATAAGCTCCCCACATCCCTCTCCTCCTTATTGAAGCTTCCCCTTATGCAGAAAGCATTTCAAGAAGTCCTTTGGTTCCAACCAAAGTGAGTTACCTAAATTAAAGGTAACGATTTCTCTTAAATTATTTTCATTTATTTTGCTTCTCCAACCCCCAAACTCTTTTTATTTCCTTTATTTTGTAACAAAAAAAGTATCCTCAATATACTAGGATGTTTTTATGAGAAGGATTAGAACTACACATACACACAGCTCCATCTAATGGATGATGAACATAATGTTTCTGTGAATGGCAAACTAACGCCTCACGAAACGATGATTGTTCAAATACATCTTACCGCCACTCATGGTGGCCATTATGATGGCACTGTAATTAAGTGTGATATTACTGATACATATTTTATATATAAGCTTCTGTAATTCCATTTTAATTCATACCATTATTCGTTTCATGTTGTATATACATACGATAATTTCATTTGAGGAAGTGCGGACTACCGCCCCCTTAAAATGATATGACTCGTTCATACCACACATGGAACGTATAAAGAATGGTGTTAATGAACATAAGTAACATATATAAAATATTATATTATACTGGAATAATAATATACCTATGTATCATTTGGATTCAATTCTTTTAAAATGAAAAATTAAATGGAAGTAGCGTTCGTGCGTACGTACGGACTACCGTCTCCACGAATGCGATGAAATTCATTCTCCATCGTAACCATTAAAGTATAATTATCATTTGATGATTTAAAAATGATGTTTAAGGACTGGATATCATTCTGGATATGAATAATATACAACCTATCCTTTACAAAAATGTCTTACGTAACAAAACATATGAAAGTAAACAAGTAAGTTAACAGCCGAAACAACGATAATACTAAGATATTATTATCTAATCAATATTAAAAGATCATATATGATATCATATTAATGTATATGATTCTTGTATAATTTAATAACAATTATTTCAACATTATACAGGAGGTTAACCTACCCCAACAAAGGAAAAGTACAAGGTAAGGATTTATTTCGCAATCCCTTCATTGTCCGCGGTTGTTTATACATAATTATCTACTGGGACCTCGTTATCATCCACGTCCATGTTTCTTCAAAATGTATTTCAAAACATTTTTAATATTTAAAAGAATATGGGTTAAAGTCATTTATACCCTTTTTTGACTTTTTATAAGAGGTTTATAAGGGAATCCTTCCGCCGTTTTCCAAACAAGGTGCTTTTTAACCTTTTCGACAGAATTAAGATAAGAATGTTTTTTTTAACTTATACGGTGGGTGCGGTTATTTTACGCCATTATAAAATCATCAAATCTTCCCTTACAAGATTATAAGAATATTTTCAAGAAAATGTTTTATTTTATATGGCTCTTAAATGATTTCAAAAATAGAAAGATATATTTCTCTAAAAAGTGTTTTGATTTCATCTTTGTCAACATCCTTTGACGGATTTTACGCTTATTTGAAGTTTATTTATTATGATACAAAAATTCTATATTGTATTAAAGGTTTTGTGATATGTTTGACTGTGGATGTGCTATTTTTATACCATTCATAGTTTATGGTGAAATTATTGACATTTCGTATGCTAGTTTTAATACAAATGTTTACGTTATGTTCAAACCTTTTCATATGGGAATGCATTAGACTTAATATGTGACGGGTGGAGCCCGCTATAGCTCCTCGATGCATCGGTAGGTCTCATGAGACAAACTAGTGTCTTGGCACAAGGCCTTGGCAAAATCTTATTTGTAGTCTTGGCACGAGGCCTTGGCTATGTGGTTATGATAGTCTGGCATTATGCATTCCAACATTATGAAAGTGGTTATTGATATTGCATGTGATTATTCGATTATTAGAATATCCATGTGAATAAGTAAATGGCATTATTTCATTTTACTTTTGCCATACTATGTTGAAGTTCAAGTTTAAAAGGCTTTTGTTTTAGTAATTCATTGCCTTAAATGTTATGCTTATTTTTGAATGTTCCGCTATATTGTTATCCTTACTGGGCATTTGAGCTCACCCCTTTTCTATGTTTTATTTTTCCCAGGATGTGAAGATGTAAGTTATGAATGACCTGCAGGGATATTATGAGGGGATTATAGTGTGGATTGTGGAAACATTATGTTGTTGTAGTAGTTTTTCATTTTATGATGTAATGTAAAACTTATGAATATATCTAGTTTTTCCAAGGCTACTAAACCAATCGGTCTTTCGAGATTTGATCTTTCTTGTGATCATGCCAATGTTATGTAATAATGCACCGACTCTGGGTAACTGGGGTCGGGGCGTTACGAATGGTATCCACGCGTGCTCCACAAACCTTGGAATGTCTTTATTGCATCATTCGGTGCTAGTATAGAAGAACCAAACTGCTTGTGTCATTCGCTGTTGATAATAATAAGAATCCCTTTGGTCTTGAAATATATTATATAGTTCTATTGGTCTTGAGAGGGACGAGGGTGATTATCACTCTTCATTATTTAAATAATTGTTGGAAATATCTATTTCCAATCTTAATAGAATTTTCTATGGAGAATGTGTTGTGAAGAACTATTATTAATCCTAGAAATGATATTATATAGGTCATATACTTAGGTTTTGATATTAGTTATTTCATAAAGTCCCTTAACAATTGTTGTTATTCTATGTGAACACCTTAAAAAAATTATTATTATTTCTTAATGTGAACTAACTCATTGATATTTAAATAAATATTAATTTAAATGATATGATGTTAAATATATCATTCCACCAATAACCTTAACTAAACCTTTAAATCCACCACAACATTTATCAAACCATGAATCATAACTATTTGTTTAAATAAATAAATATAACTATATTATTTTTCTATAAATAAAAAAATATTATATTCACTAACTTGAGATTAGATATTTATTTAATATTCAACTCGTAAATATATTCTTTTTATAATTTGGTGACAAAATAGATGCGATCTACATGACCTAGATAAATATTATTCCTCGTTCTTAAGAATTTTATTTATCCTAATATTAGATTCAAATAGAATTTAATTGAGGATATTTATATACTTAGTGTGTGAACATCTAGGCAAATTTGTTAGTTGCATTAGGCAGGGTTTCCTAAAGACCAAGATTAGTGTCTTATAACATGTTATAGAACCCATAGAGAAATACATTAAAGTGATAATAAAAAATCAAATATGAATTCTCATAGTATAATATAATCCATTCATCTTAATATCTCATCTAGTATACTGCATACATTTTCCATCATCATATATTTTTTTATATATCTTTCTTTGACTTACAAAATTGAACTCATTATTAAATTACAATAGTTATGGACTTAATGAGACAATTACAGTTCAATCAGAGGGCCTAAGATATCATCTTCCATTAATATAAAAGGGATAAATCCTTTCTTGAATTATTCATTAATTTCATATCATTTATGATGTATCCAATATATCCAACCTTTCTAGGAGCATATTTAACCATGGTTTTCATCAATACATCAAAGTACCCAATCCAATATATACACTATTAATAATCTAAATTCTAAGGACCAATTCACAGGTCCAAATATACGAATATACAATGACACGAAAATCATGTTGAATTCATTTTGGTGGGAGTATTCTCATAATATCTTCTCTCGGAGGTTAAAAAGTGTGAACATCGTGAGAATAAATCGCAATGTCTTATGAGCCCCCAACATCTGATAGCCAAACATCATCTATTTCCAATTATATAGATGTCATCTATCCCTTGAACGTATGTTTAAAAATATTATCATAACACATCAAGGTTTTCATTATAGTATGGAATATTTATAACCATTAATTGTGATAAGTACTTAATGAGAATTCTCAAATTAATGTCACACAGAAGAATAGTCATTGTGTGATAAGATATTTATTAAAATTTATATATTTGAATATATATAACTAATCAAATGTAATATTTTGTTGGTTCAAGGGAACCAAATACAATAACTTATAAATGATCACTTGATTCATTATTTTCAACATCCTTATCCTCTAAGTATCGACCTTTGTATAATACCCTCTCATTTAAGATAGCATTAATGATTTTTATTATCTATCTATTATCATTCCCAAAAGCCAAAAATCCACATTTTTCATCATTGTATCTATTTACACTCTATTTTGTAAAAGAGTATAAAAATAGTTGTATGATCACCTTTAAACATGTCAAAGAAGTAAATATCCCCAAGAAGAGTCAAAGGGACTTACCCAATATGGCATGCATAGACCCCTACACAAAGAATCCCCCCCCCCATGAGGAAATATAAGGAATGCCACCCTTTAATTCGGTACCTTCAATAAAACGTTGTGTCTTGGATCTATGTGGGGTATCTCAATTGACTAGGGTTACCCATTTTTAGTTAAATACGACCAATGGTATTATAATTTTCATAACTACAAAATCAGAAAAATACCTCAAACTATGGTAATGAATCCCCTTTCCCTGGGTCTCCAAATATTCCCCAGGTAGGTCTACAAAACTCAAGGGAATATATTATTAAGTGGGATAAGTGAGATCAATGTCCCTTCATGGTCTGAAACCCAAGACCCCTTCATGAGGACCCCTTCTCCTCTACTGAATAGACACCTGTATGAGGCCCCTTCTCTAAACAAGGACCTATGTAATCCTCATCCCAGAACACCTGATGAGACTCATGGTGCTTCAGATAAATAATCTCCCAATTTTTTTCCCAATGGTTTCATTACTGAAGGAATTTTCATCTTGTACAGTCTTATGCCCCTCCATGAGGAACTCATAATTCCTCTCAAGCCCTACGTGAGGCACATCTTCCCTTTAATCCAGCACCTACATGACCAATTCATAACGTCCTCTTCCAAGCCACCAATGGTAGGAATCCTCTTACTTTGTCTCCCTAATAATAATGGTACCAAATTAAAACCACCCTTGAATCCTCCAGACTCCCAAAATCCTGGTAAAGGGCACACTAACATGTCTACAATTGGGGTATGCATTACAATGGTTAGAGGTTTCCCGCACTTTTACTACTTGATGGGAAGGGTCCTTGGGGTGCATAAGACTATGAATTACAATGGTCATGAGGAAACCAGTCTTGGGGTATTGTCAGGTAACTCCTCTTCATGGGAACTATGTTTAAGAACTTGTCCTTACTTATTCATCTCTAAGACCCATAGCCTCTAGTTCTAGGTTGGGAGGGTGAGGATAATTCTTTCGATTCTATTCAACAGGTGATGAGACCCACCTATCCTTCTATGGAACTAATTATAGGGCCTCCATCCAGGATTAAACCTAGATCCGTTCTTGTAGGACCTCTCTTTATCCATTCCTTCCTCATCCATACCGATTGGTCATAGATAGATAGATCTAAAAATGTGACTATTTTGGTTACAAAAATAATAGTATAGATGGGAACTTTGAATGCCTTTATCTCTCTATGTGGGTTCAGGGTACAATTATGGGTGTGATGTGTCGTCGGCCTAACCACATTCTCTAGTGGAAGGGAAATTTTGTGTTTTTATGAATCTTACACATCCTCTTATTTCTCACATTCAAGCATGACTAATCATGACCCATGTGGGCTTAGAGGATAGCCACGATCATGGAATCTTCTTATTCAGACGCATGTATTAGCATTGAATCTTCTTCTGAATTTTCCTCTCTCCTTTTAGAGGGTCACAATTGGTAATGGTCCTCAGGATCTCGTATCCAACCTTAGGTTAAAGTGTATTCTACAGTTTCTCAGATATTATGTTTCCTCTTATTTCTCACAATGATCATGAATCATGTGGGATTAGGGGTTTATGGTGGTCATGACATCTCCATGATCCCAAACCTAATGAGAATCCTTCCATGTGTAAGAACCAACTGAACCTTGAGGTCCTCCTACTGGGTATAATCGCCAATATCTCACCAAAGCATCCTCCTTAGGAATAAGCCTCAAAATACAACAGATAGTCCATATACTGGGTATAAGTCCCAATAATATCACTATACTCATACATGGGCCTCCTCATTAGGTGTAAGCCCCAAACGGGCATCCAAATCACCATCTGTTGAGACAGACATAATGGTCCCTTTCACATGGAATTCTTTTCAGGAATAATACCGAACTCAATACTCTCAAAGGCCATACTCCCATGTGAGACATAAAACAAGGGCCTCCATGGGAATAATTCATCATCATTGAGTTATGAGGTCTTTCATTACCATCCAAATGGGATACAAAGGAAGAATTTCTAAGGTCCAACCCAACACCCAAAATCAACCATATTCGCTCTGGACGACATTCTCGTATGGTCTAATTCAAACTAGATATTCATATCCCTTTCAGGTTCTCTGGGTCTCTTCAACATTATTCACAAGGAAAACATTAACTAGGAATAATTTTCCGAGACATCCTGGTCACATTACATTAACTATACAATTATTTCCTTATCACATGACCTTAAAAGGTGTGATTATCCCCATTATGTGACACCAAAATACATGGGTTTTTATTCCTTTCACAAGGATGCATAAGAATCCCATTCAAGGGTCATATCCCAACATCAAAGCAACTAATATCTCCCCATATGACAATACACTATAGAGCACCCCAATATGGCTGAAAACCAGAATCATTGTAATAACAAATAAAGAATCCCTAAACAGTATATAAGATGATTTCATTGATAGAGAACCTTGGATACATAAGGATATATCCATTGATTAAGAACATCATATATATACAGATGATTCTAAATTCCTAAAATTATAACAATTGATTGTTAATTCAGAAGAGGAAAACATCATACCTGGGAATTAATGAAGGATTATTGAATATATCATAAATATATAAGAGGGTCCAAGAATAGGAAAAGACTCTCCCTAAAAGGGTTTGATGAGCTCGGCCACCCATCCTCTTGAACAATGTGAATTCTTAAGCATCATTGGCTAAATTCCCCAATAAGTGGCTACCTTTAGTGAACCTGATGTTAATGATTACACAAAACTCAACTCCTATAATCCGTAATTGGGAGAACTGATTTTCCATTGGAAAAAAATGGTGAAGCTGGTGTGAATATTTAACCAAAATGATAGTTTCGCCCTTCTATTTGGCCCCTTTCTATTTCTAGATGAAAGAGGTCCAGAAAATACAGTAAATAATACATGGGTTAATTTAAATGAGATTCATATTTTATGGGGTTTTATTATTATTTTTTCATCTATAATCAGGAACTTTCTCTCAGAATACCTTTCAATCCAGTAGAATCCTTCTAACTTCTACAGATGTATTCCCTGGATTTTGTTCATGTTGGGTCCTCATCCAAGTAGAGGATTCCATCACCAACCCAACATCATCAATGCTAGGTCTCAAACACAGTGGTCAGGGAGTATCCCCAGAATGGTACAATCCCAACCATAGAGCCACCTAATATTCCATTCATCTCACAATGCCCCACCAATCGCCTTGTAGAGACCCCAAGCTTATCGTACATGGACATTACATTACTTTTGCGGAATACTTAGTACATAACAAAAACACACACACAAGGATCGTAATAGTTTAGTGTCTTTGGAAACTCGGAACGTAATCTTCTAATCGTGGTGAAAGATCTTCAATATCTCCCATAAAGATCTTCCCTTTTTTTTACCTATAAACCTTTCTTTATATCCTGGGGAAAAGAAAACATAAAAGGGTGAGCTCAAATGCTCAGTAAGGGTAAACAAAATAAATATCAATCACATCATATACATAAGAACATAGCTTTTTGGAAATCTTAACCTGCAAAAGAGCTCATAATATCATAACATGGGATAAATCATAGAAGTGAAAATGAGATCCCCATAATTATAACATAAAACTTGAAACTTTGTGGCATGCACACATAATCATGGAAAATCATTTCTTGTTAGTCAAGACTCATTTCCAAGACTATCTTAGTGGACAAAGTCCCTTTCTGAATCGAGTAACCCTCGTTTCAGTCCCGTTTCACTGAACCGGTATAACCTACCGTTCCAGCCCTGTCTATCTCATGAGATATAAAATCTTTACCCAATGCATTGGAGGGAGATATAGGTCCCACCCATCTTATAATGAATCCTTTCTTATGTGTGCCACATAATCATAAATCATACATCATCGCATAACACATGTAACAAAAATGGGATTCGTGAAACATCATGACATCATAAAACAAATCATATAAGGTTAATGACTTCATAAAAATAATTCCCTCACAACATAATCAAATCAATGTAATAATAGGGATAAAAACAGAACCCTTTATTATCTTAGATGGAAAATAATTTTGATAAAACACTTGAACTCCATTCTTGAGGAAAATATCCTTTCTTCTTCAAAAACACTTTTCTTTTCTTAACATGTCATACAATTATAAACTAAAAGAAGTTGATTAAAAATAAACATGAAAACTTGTAAAGGAATCTTCTTGAAAATAATGTTTTAAAAATCCATTCATGCCGTATAAGTAAAAAAAACATTCTTCGTACTTTTGTTGGAAAAGTCAAAAAGTACCTCGTACGAAAAACGACAAAAGATTCCTTTCGTACATATTACTAAAAACTCACCGAAGGGTAAAAATGGATTTAAACAATTATAGGTGGATGGAAATAATATTACATATTGATGAAACATGGATGTGGATGATAAAATACACCCCAATAAATACTTATGAATAAACAATCTCGGAAAAAAATGAGATTGTGATATTTCCCTTACCTTAGGTCCGACTTGCTTTGTAAGTGTCTGAACCTCCTGTATAATGATTTAAATCATGTTATTGACTTATTACAGAATCATATTCATTGTTATGATATCATATATGGTTCACTTATGACATTATATTACCCATTCTTTTGTAAATTCCATGTTAAAGAAGCGTTTTGGGTAAAATCGTTTCATTTATCGTAGGTGTTTTGACTTGTTGTTCTTGAAATCATTATTACTTATATCATGATTTACTTACTTCCAGAATATAAAATATGATTTATATATCATATATATTCAGTATATATATATATATATAATAGGTAGATAAATAAAATGAAAAACACCGTTCATGGAGACGGTAGTCCGTACGTACGCATGAACGCTGTTTTCCTTTCCTTATTGTCTTGAAATGGAAGTAAGTAAATGACATACATATGTATATATATACATAAATCCAGTAGCTTTATAATGTCATATATTTCATTATTATTTCTTATATATACATTATAACCATTCTTAAATGGTTAACATGGAGAATGAATCTCATCGCGTCGTGGAGACGGTATTCCGTACGTACGCACGAGCGATGATATCATTTCTATAAATATTGAATTGAATTGGAGTGGATTATACAATATATCAGAATCAATATGATGTTGTAATAACTATGTATAGTGATTCTTTACACCATTATACCCATCCATGTAAGGTGGTGGTGGAAAATAGATTACACCACGGCGTGGAGACGGTATTCCGTACGTACGCACGCGCGGTGATTTCTTTTTCCGTAGGATGGATAGATGGTGAAATAGGGTTGTTTCATACTTATAATAACATATCAGTATATGAGTGATACTGATGTTATTAGTTCATAATGAAACAACCTAAGTAGAAGAAGTGGAAGAAGAAATAAATATGAAAGAATTGGTAACGGTAATTACCTCTTCTTTGAAGCGCCTCTTTGAGACCTCCTCTTAGGGCACTAAAATTGGTCTTTGAGGAAGACCAGAACCTATAGGATGTTTTTATGGAAGTGGAGAAGAGATTTTGGCAGGGGTTGGCCAATCTTGAGTGCTCAAATTGGTGTGAGGAGGAGGGGGAGGAGGTGTCCTTTTATAAGGGAGGAGAGGGGCACCTTAGGAATACCTCAAAATATTATTTTATTTTAAAGTCAAAATCGGTTTATAATGGTTCCAAAGGGTATTATTTCGAAGATAAAGTGGGTATGGGTCTAAATCCTATCAACCAATAGGATTTAGACAAGTTTAGGTTATTATTTTAACCTTATCAATTAGATTTAACTCTAAGTTAAATAATTTATCTTTTACCGTGTCTTTTTGTTTTCTTTCACTATATGGTTAATACACTTACTATAACATGCCAAACGAACCCCAAATTGTTTATTAGTAAGATATATATCCTTATCTAAGTCATTTGGCCGAATATTAGATTTTTATGAATAAAATAACAATTAATAATAAAATATTTGATTTAAAAACTATTTTGTGTCAATTTTGACACTATTTGATATATGATTTTTGTGAAAGTCATAACAGAATTATATGTTCGAACCAAGTTGATTACATCAACACTAATATATCATAGTAACCTATAAAATTAGTGGAATTCATAAAAAGTCTCTAATTATATTTATTTTGGTGTTTATAACATCAATTATGTCAATATTTCATTAATAAGATAATTACTCCATCATCATTGTGTCATAAATAAATTAAATTATTTGATGTCTAAAAATTAAAAATAAAATACAATCATGTATTAAATCTTTTTAGATTTCTAATGAATATTTAAAATCTAATTTATCTTATGTATAACTCCATATTAAAAATGATTTACTTATTAAACTTTGATTTTAACTATTTTAACCCTTCTTTAAATAAATTAATAATAAATGTCCTAATCTAATCGAAGTGGGCCTAAATGGTCATATGTTGTTCCTAAGTTTGTTTTTGGTCGAATTAAACTTGTCCAATAGAATTAGGACATGTGTTAGGGTAATATTAATATCATATTTACCCTTAGTTACCCTATTTACTATTAACCGCGGTAAAAAAAAGTAAAAAGTTACTATTCACCAAAAATTATTTTCATCTCATTGAACCACATTTTACTTACTGACATCAACCGTGTCTCTCGGATTTTTGAAATTCCATTCACAGAAGCGGTAAAATTAAGTTTTATGAAAAAATCAGTTTTTTTAACTACCACTTAGTAGTTTCACTATTCATCAAAAATTGATGTTTTTCAGAACAGTGCCAAAATTTCATCCCAAGCTATATTTCATATTCCGAATTCAAAAATGAAGTCTATTTTACCAAATTCATTACATAAAAGTTGCATTAATTTTATAATTAAATCCCGCTGTTAAAACAAATAGCGTGTTTTTAAGAAACAATATCTATCAAAAGATTGACACTTGTTTATGTCTAGTTTAAATGTGAAATTACATCCAATGACCAACATTGTATTAAATTGTAAAAATATATTCTAAATATACTTTAAAACCACTCAAATTAATGATTTATCACTATTAATTATTTCGATTAAAAAAGTTGTTTTTAATTATAATTTAGTAATTTTCACTATTCATCAGAATATGAAAGTTATCCGAAAAGTACCAAAATTTCACCTTAGGCTAAATTCGATACTCCGAATCCAAAAATGAAGTCCATTTTGAGAGCTAAAATTTCTAAAATTTAAAAAGTGGTTATTACTATTCATAACGGCTAGTTTTAATAATATTTTAATAGCATATCATTGTTTCGTAAAACTCAGTATTACGTACCACACACGCTATCGAGGAAGGTTGCGATTGCATGTAATGCAAGGCAAGTCAAGGATGCGTGTTGTGCAAGCTCCTTTTGGTGTAGCTTACAACACAAGACATTAGTGAAATAAAAAAAAATATTTTTCATAAAATCTCGGGCTGTTACACGCCTGACCAATGGCTTCTGGTGGTAAAGAAGTAGAAAACACCAACTTCCATCTTCAACCATTTCAGGAGCCTATCCCTAGAACACAATAATCAGTCCCTCCCTTATAATAAGTATGTGGATAAAGAGGCCATGGATGACCTCAATTAGAAAAAACATGTGTCCTTATAAATGACACCTTCAAGCAGTCATTACCACCATCATTGTGCAGTAATAAACCCTTTTCATGATTCTGGTTCCACCCTCGGTTTTCCGAACTAGGTCATCTAGACACTTGTATTTAGGACTTCCCACCGAAGGAATAAATTGTCCAACAAGGAGAAGTTTTACACCTCTATCCCCTTAAGAGAATCCCCCAAATCAAAATTGGTGGAAAATTGTCAGTGGTCAAATACACCAACCCACCCGAATTCAGCTAGCCAATAGACTTTCCTAGAAGCATCAAAGTAAGACAACTATTTAAATACAGAGGCATGAAATAAACATGAAAAACATTTCCCATACCCAAAATACCTAGCAGTAAAATTTGGTGGAAATTCATGTAATGGAAAAAACCCCTCCCACAATAACCAAGCTTGCCTGCAGATTCATCTAATGACATTCAAATAATCTCACCAAAAAATTTTCATGAAAAAACACCATAATTCATACACACCTATCTATGATCATCAAGCCTACCAGTAGTTTCTTCTAGAATCACCCAAAGAAGTCGGTCAAGAAGTCCCAGTGACGAATATGGGACAGAACCAACTCTATGCACCCACAGATCAGTACTTCCATTATTCATTGGTAACAAAGGGAGGATCAGATTAGGCACATACCTCTTCCACAAATACAAAATGGGTATATATACTTGTAATAATCATTCAATTTACCAATAATAACCTAAAAATGATGAAGGGGGAAACCAAAATTCAAATCCACATCCTACATAGCTTCCATGACATCATAACGGTGACAATTGTAGTGATAGATGTATGGACACATAGAACCATACCAAAAAATATATTGAATCATTATTATGTCACCCTATATAAAATATAAAAATCTTCTCCCATTGAGTAGGGTCTTTGGGAAAATTACCCTTTGATATAAAGACAAACGGATCGAGAAGATACAATCATTCAAACAAGAGGTAATCAGACTATCCCGATGGACACTCCATGGTGGGAACAAACACCTACATATAAAATCCCCTTCCCACAGAATGTATCCACTGTAATTATCAAGAATTAATCTTAAAAGAAACCTCCCAAAATATGACCAGAAACTAAAGAGTTAATCTATGATCCCTCTCAACATAATATTGGAGTTCTTAAATCCATCATAAACTTATCTGAGGTAGGTCGAGATCCCATTATAATTAATTATGAAGCTCCTCCTTGGACCCTTCACCATGAAATCCTGGTACATGACAATAAACTAATCAGTCTTGAGATCCTATCTCTCGGCGATAGTCAGGAAAACCCACCATCTAGCTAGAAAGTCAAAGAGTAATAGGGTATTCCCCATGTTGTAACCCACTATGGTAGTCCTCCTCTTTATGGAATTCATTGAAAATGTTCTATCTGTAGTAGTGTTTCGCTTCATCAGGATGGTCCTCCCCTTAGCGATGTAGTGATGATAAATCTCTTCAACCGCAAAGAACAAGTTAAAATAAGGCCAGTCATGTCTGATGCCATATCATTGAAAAGTGAAATTCTTTCTCAATGAGAAGATATCCTAATGAAATTTCCACTATTTGAGCCACCATTGGATCACTTGTCGTCTAATGTAATAGAGGATGAACCTACGGATCTTGTTTTTTATGATAAAGTAGTGGGAAAACGTCCACTTTGGTTGAACCAAGTTGAGAAATATCTAAAAAAATAAGAAGATGAAATACTAAACAGAAGGAAAAAACGTGCTAAAGATCACATAACATTCATGTTCAAGCCTTTATATACACCTCAATAAAGCATTTTAGAGACATTTTTGAAAGATTGTGTGCACAAAAAATTCAACAATATATGGAAAACTCTTCATTATTTGAGAGAAAAATTGTTACCCTATGAAGAGTATCATATTCTTGTCTAGGTAATGGAAGGGATGAAATGCCAAATTGACTCGACAGACCTCCTAGCTGCATGACATCCAAATTTTTGGAAGTAGAATGGATCCCTTAAATACCCATGTCTTAACTCATTAATAATATTTTCAAAACTGATCATAGATACCCTATCTAGTGTTCATATCATAGGATGCAGTAAACATGTATAATTACATTTCATTATTCTCAATAACTACTAATGACTGTTGAAAGTGGTATCATGAAATTTCATAGATTCTGGTAAGATTCAAAAAATGGAATCTCTTCCAAACCTAATATGTGCTCCACAAAAACAAACCCAGAACAACTGTCACTAACATCTGGATAGAAAAGAGTAAGTTATTGAGATAATTTTTCATCGATAATCATAAATTATCAAGAAATCCTTCCACTTATGATAAGTTTTCTTTCATATAGAACAAATATTTGAAATACTATAATGATATTTGGAAGTTGGTAATTCATGTGGATACCAAATGATGCACCCAGTCCATGTTCGGAGAAAACTATGTAAAATCAGAAGGGAAGACACAATATTAGAAACAACGATAGTTCTAGAGAAACACCATCTCCTGGGGATGGGGGATATTTTAAACCATCCTTGAAGGTCATAAAACCAAGCCCAAAGAGTTGGGAATGTGAAACAATAATAGCCCCAGCCCTCCGAGATGGGGGATTCTTCTCCTCAACAACATCACCCTCACCTAATATCTATCTTCTCCTAATTGGGTAAAACAACGCAGAGTGGATCCTCCCAATTCATCCCACCCCATGAACGGATATCCTCAGTAAGGACATGTATGACCAAACTATATAGATATTCCCAATGAATTACCATCTGCAAAAAGGATCCTAGATAATCAAAAAAACTGTGGAACAGGCCTCATAGAGGGATTAAGAAAATACATTCTTGCAAACACACTAATAGAATATATGTAATGCATTATGAATCAGTGAATTTTATCAATGTCATCCTTACATATTTAGTATAATTTTAGGCTAATTCATAAAAAGAGTTGTAGGAGGATGTTTTGGTTAAAAATATAGTTCACACTAGAAATATCGAAGGAGGTGTGCATACTTGGAACTAGAGGATTTCCCTAAATTTGGGCATTCCCCCAATCACTATACCATTACCTCTATGAAAGACATCCAATAAAGAAATTATAAGGTTCAAATCGAGCCTCACCTACCTCCATGAGAGGTTAAGCACCATTAACTTGAGGAAATATTTTATCAATATGAAGAAGAAATTAAATAATCAAGGAGACTTAATGTAGAACTACTTTGAGGTATCCTCTCTAACATATAGGTTTTTGAAGTAGATCGTCAACTCTCACTCCTAGTTCATATACCTTAACAAATAGGGTTTAATAAAGCATGTAAAACAGATCTGAACATCCAATCAATGAGGTATACCAACCACCAATATATTTATATCTCATGGAAGATGACCGAGAGTTCATTCCATTGGTAACATAACCATAACAGCTCTAGGAAGATCCTCATAGGCCTTCCCCTGTAGGATACCCAAGAAAATACCATCATTTCTACCATAGATGGACCTACTGGTTGTTGCACCTGTTGAAGTTCCATCTCAGCTAGACATTCCCCAAGGGATCATGAATTCTCCCAAGTCACTCATGGATCTATTGGAATCCATGGAGATACCATGAATTCCGATACAACCAAAAATAAGACTTACCCATAATTTTTGGATTTAATTATTACCCCGTCAAACATTGGGAACCCAACAGTAAACCCAGAGAAGCATTTGATTCATTTTGTAACTTATTGTGATCCCATGAGGGGGCCCCAGAACAACATGAGGTAGTAAAACTCACATTCTTTGTGCAATCACTGTAGGTACCAGCCCTTATATGGAACACCATCTTAGAGTCTCGGTCAATTACATGGGTGGGAAGACATCTATGAGAAGATTCAATTATAGTTCAGCTTAACATGACAGAAGACAACAGTCCATGACCACTCAAACTACAAACAGTAGGAGAATGAAAGGGTCCTTAATTTCATTTCCTTATATAATGGATTTACATGATCCATAAACCTACAGATCCCCCTAGAAGAATTGTTTCCCATATGTATAGATAATATTCATGATGAGTTGTGCATGCTACTTTTCCCAATGACATAAATAGGAGGTTTTCAAGCCCTAATATCGCTCGCTCAAAAAGTTTAAGACTCCATTGGATAGACCAATTCTATGTCCCGAGTAATTCCATTTACTCAGGGAAAAATAATAGGGAAAGAAAAGGTTGCTTATATTACCCATAATCAAGAACCCGTTCTCACTCCCAATCAAAATCTCACACAATATTGTGTAGTTTCGCATCTTGAGCATCAACAAAAATGCCCACCTTTCTGGAATTATCAAAGAGATAAGAGATGAAAATAGATTTAGGGGATGGATAACAAGTTATATTCTTTTTTAAATGACCAAGCCCCTAGATACATCATCTCAACATTGGAAAAAAATTGGTCACGTTTTTAATGCCCATGAAGCCTAGAAAAGATGGTGAAAAAGGTATACCATACTATTTCCCCATATATTAAGTACTAGGGAACAATATTTAGTAGTTTTTTTCTTTCAAATACATCCTAAAAAATATGGTGAACTCTAGGAAGGTGAAGTTGGGTAGGGCACATACTCAAGTAGCATGTGTTTATGCCACTGGTCCAGAGGATTATAATGTATGTAAGGAACTTAACATAAAGAGTATATAGAAGTTTAGTAGTTTTTTTCTATAAATATAATAAAACAGAACCAATATATTCTCTACGAATAGTTGAAATATCCAATTATTACTACTAATGCTTCCACTACAAAATAGACAAATTCCCTGACAGCTCAATCTTAAGAAATCTAGTCTTCAAAAAAAGAATCATGGTTGAAAGAGTAAAAAAGAAAACATAAGAATATTATCTTATTCCAAATATAAAGTTTTCTTTAACTTTAGTAGACTTCATTCCTATGATCCTAAAAGCACGAGCACTACCCCACCAAATGGTACAACATGAGTTATCCTGACAAAAGGGATCTCCATCATATGAGATGTTAATCTTCAGTTCCATTAGTGTTATTCAATTAATGTATTCCTTCTTATATGATGAGAATGAATTTGATCCTGAATTACCAAAACTTGACTGCGGAACTGGTGGAAGAGGTTTTAGATTTGAGGATATATGTGAATATGTGGTCATCCCATGAGTCATTACTCTGACTAAATCCTTTCTTGAACCGTCTACACAACTAAAACTCATGGGAGAGATCTCCAGTGAGCATAGTACGACCAGGGAATTTACCAACACATGAAAGACTCTACCTTAAAATGATCATCCTAGAATATTAGATAGATAATAATTCATTTACCATAAGCCTTGACATGTAGGCAGACCTTGTCGACCTTATCCACCAAGAGCATAATCTCCCTTGGTAGTTGTTCCAAGTGCCAATCCATCCACATCAAGTACATCAGTTCCTATGAACCTAAAATATAGTCTCCCTATAATGGGAAATTAATACCTTTGGACCATATGTTTGATTTTTTGAAGTAACTATCACTATTTCCATCCAATTTTTCAATCTTTGGTGCTCCGAGTCTATCAAAATACCTATGAGAAGTATAAATTGAGGCCTTGTCAAGCCCTCAATAATTTGAAGTTGAATTTGTTGCTGACAGAGTGTATCATGTAGAGAATGATCCTACAAAATACCACATGGTCATATCCTCCACTTACTAGGATGAGGATTCAATCATAGAGGGACACATTAGACCCTTTTCTATCTCTAGAAGGATAAAGGAAATTGATATCTGATGATCTTTCATTAACAACAACACAACATTAGACCTTATTCCAATCATAACACTTTCTCAACTAGGTTTAAATTAATATCAGTTGTGCCCCTCTAATCTAATGTTATAGGTTATGACAGGAATGAGAAATATCCCCTTAGATAAATCAAACTCAGAACTCAGTTCATGGATCTCATGTCAGACTCAAAATTTATCATTTTTAGGCAGGATACAACCTTCAATGTTCTGCTTGGAAGACCATGGCCATATTAGAATACAGTTATCCTCTCATAATACCTCTAATGTCTCAAATAATGTATCAATGGGAAAATTGGTACATTTCCTGGTGAAAATCCCCATTTAAATGCTATGAATCATGGTACATTGATGTAAGATTATACTTTTAAGTAATGGAAATGGTCCATGGCTAATGATGTCACTCGGATCAATATCCAAAATGGTCTGTAGAAGATTTTATCTAACCATTTGAACCAGTTTAGTGTAGAGTATGTACTACCGATCAACCAAATCAAAAAATATTAGTTTGAATTCAAGAAAACATCCATTGACTTCCGTGATGTCAGACATGAAAACTAAACCCAAAATCCGAGATGAATTTGTCAACTCTTCGAGTGGTAATGAAAGTATGGATGACAATGTCTTAATTCTATCCCCCAAGCTTCAACACATCCTTATTCTATCTGATAGGAAAGAATAATCAATCGTGATAATGGTATAAAATATAGATGCCCATTCTCAACCCCTCATCACCCCTTTAGAGCTACAAAAATGTCTCACACCATCAGTTGAACCAGTAATGGTTTCTTCAACTTTTAAATGTCCAAATGAAAACTCCTCCCCTAGATCTAATAATCCAACTTCATCACCTACTTCTTAGGAAAAGGTATAATACGTTGAGAATGGTGAAGAAAAATAGGATTAAAACATTAGGGAATCCCATCCATCATTTTAGGAAGGTGTCTCCACCACTGTTAATGAACTCAAAAAGATAAATCTGCATAGAGAGGAAAATCCACGACCCACAATGATCAGTGCGGCGATGAATTCAAAAGAATATTAACTATATACTTCCTTCCTAAATTAACATCTGGATGTGTTTTTATATAATCATATATATATTATAGAGCTTGATACCGAGGTGTAAACCCATCACTTGGGTTTCCTAGAAGATCATCGGGGATAGTAACGGGAAGCCAAAAGGACACACACAACTCATGCATCCAAAATTGAGGTTGATGTAGACATGATCATCAATAATGAATTCATCTGAGAGGTATAATATCTAAAATGGATATTCAATATCATCCCAGTAAAGAGGAAAAATTATAAAATTAGGGTTTGTATCATCTTTAGATATCTCAATTGTTACTGTCCAAAAGATGACTTCCTAGTTCCAATCACAATAACACATGATTGATGTAACATATGGTTATCAGTCCCTCACCTTCATGGATTTCTATTTAGAGAACAACCAAATATATATGGCCCCATAAGATAAATAATCCACTATATCCCCTCCCCTATAGATAATTATATTATAGGGTATTTCTCTTTGGCTTGAAGAATGCAAGTGCCACATACAAAAGTCCCATGCACCACATATTCTAAACCATTTTTAGGAAGTTTATTGAATTATAAATGGTTGATTTAGTGGTTTATCCCCATCAACATTCTGACCACTTGGATGAATTGGAAATTGTCTTCATCAAGATATGAAAACATTACATGAAGATGAACCCATTAAAAAGTTCTTGTGGGGTAACTTTAGGAAAGTTTCTCTACTTTTTCATACACCATCACAACATCAATGTTGACTCTAATAAATAAAAAGCTATCCTTAGCATGTCACCTCCTCAAAACCATAATGTGTTTATAGAAATTCAAGGACACTTTTCCTATATTTTCTACTTCAAATCCAACCTTGTAGGAAAGTTTTCTCCCATCACGAAACTAAACAAGAGGGGGATAACATTTTTTGGACCAACGATTGTCACAAATCATTTGAAAAACTCAATAAATACCTCATGAACCCACCATTTTTAATGAAAACTCTTGAGGTAAATTCAATCATTCTATATCTGAAAACACTAGAGTGATCACGAGGAACCTTACTTGTGCAAAAGAATGATGTTGGAAATGAAAACATCTTTTATTATCTTATTCAAACCATTATCGATGTTGAGACACATTATTTAGATATTGAGAAGATATTCCTAGCATTGGTCTCCATGGTTTAGAAACTAAGACACTGCCTGTAGCACCATGAGATCCATTTGGTATCTCTTTATAATCCACTCAAATACATTATCAATCATCATGTATTAATTGGACGTTTGGCATGCTGGGTGGTTATTCTACATCAGTTTTATTTAAAATAAATCCTCAAAAAGAATTGAAAGGTCATAATTTTTCATATTCCCTTACAGAACTCTCGTTCATAGAAACGGAATCATCAAATACTGAATTTCTAGATTAGGATATATTATCTTTTAAATTTATCCATATAATTTTAGAAATGTATTTTCACGGCATGCCCAGGAGCCTAACATGGAAGAGAATGGAAGAACCAAAGCTCAAAAAATTCATTCAAGGGATCATTTTGATCTCTCTCGAAAAACCATTATTGACATACTCCTTCTTATTATTATAATGATGTACTAACAATGAGACAGAATATCAGGCCCTCATTGTAAGCCATAAACTAGGACTCCAAAAACTATAGGACCATTTAGCAGTTAAAGGTGATTCGGAGTTAGTGATCAAATATATCAACATGGATTAAGCCATAAAAAAAACTAGAAATATTACCCATACTTGACTATGTCCAAGGGTTAATGCAATGGTTCCCCTCATATAAAACATTGAATCACATCCCGTGATCACATAATTCTCACGAATTTGCATTGGAAAATGCAGATACAGCTCTGGTGGATCCAAATTGGGATGAAACAATAATCAACATTACCCATCATCAAATGGTATCGCCTTTCTTGTGTCAGAATAGAGGATATCAATGAAGTGATTCCCCAAAAAATCTATATGGTCCTACCATTGGGTATATGATCTCAATCATGGACTTACTTTGGTATGGATTACTCCCACTAGATACATCTAGGAAAAATAAAATATGATGGAGAGCAACCAACTTTTCTTTTTATGATGGCCTAAATCACAAGAAAGTCCAATATAATTGAAGCTTTAATGGATTTCTTATTAGATGTAATAATGGAGAAGACACTATTTCTATCATGAATTAAGTGATCATCAAGTATTGCTTCTCCCATCAATTAGGGATCAATCTTTCACAACACATTCGATGTGTTTGAAACTACTATCCCACTATGACACTGGATTTCACAGAATTCCCCATGAAGTTTCATTCATGTCAAGTACATGTCAAGTTCATCCATCAACCCTCTAAGTTTCTACATAATACCAAATACATCTAGCCATTTTCTCTATAGGGAATTGATGTTGTGAGACTATAAACTCTATTTATGTCCAAGTAGTTTAAATACATCCTAACTTCTACCGATTTCTTCTTCAAATGGGTTGAGGCGATACCCCTCAATGATGTCGAGGCAAGAGAATTTTTATCATTACGAAAGGAAATATTTTTACCATATTTGGTTTCCATCATATAATATTAATGGAAAACATAACCAATTTCTATTCCACTGATGTGGAAAATCTATATCAGGAATATAATATCAAGTCTAGCCATTCATCCCACTTTGTAGAAGTAGGTAATGGGTAGATAGAGACCTTCAATAAGACTCTGTCAAACATACTTTAGAAGATGATGGATATAGATAAAAATTATTAGACAGGAAATATTTTTCATACCTTATGGGATTACTAGACTACAATACTTACTGCCACAAGAGCTACTACATAATCACTGGTATACAGAACTGACACATACTATCACATTGAGGTCCAAATTCCCCCACTTCATGTTTCTATATGTTCTTTTCTATACACATCTGAAATAAATCTGAAATGACTAGATGTATTAGAGAAGATCGATGATAAAAGATTGCACACATTACATCACATGGATTTCTATCAAAATTAGATACTACGAGACTTTAATAAAAAGTTCTACCTCTATTAATTCCTCCATGGGAAACGGGTATTTGTCCTTAGATGTCTACTGATACCAAGAAAGATGTCTATGAATCTTGAACCAAATTTTGAGGGACCTTACTCTATATACAAGGTCCACTCTATAGAATCTTATTCATTAATATCAATGGATGGAGAGATCATTATGACCCTAAAGAATGAAATGTTCTTAAAGAAATATTTTATGTAATCACATGACCCTCATCATAGCTTCTAGATGCTAAACTTCATAGTTGGCATTTATCACATGACCCTAAAAGGAATTACATAATGATCATGATTCATGATTTTAAACTATGTGGCACCATCTTCCTAGTCGCGTGATGACAAACTACATGAAATATGGTCTTTTTTGTATGACCTTAAAAGGAAAGAAATACTGTCTGTGTTGTGTGACAGGAATCTATGTGGCATCATCATCCTTACTACATGATGATAAAATGCATGACATATGGTCCTAGTCGTATGACATAAAACTGAAAGACACCATTCATCCTCACCTCTTGACATTAAACTACATGGTTAACATCCATCTCATTCGATGTTAAAAAACCCATGAAAAAACCATGAGCTGGGACATTCCTTGTAGTCCATTAAATATGAGACTACATCTAGGTGTAAGTCCCAATAAAATCCCTTTAACCCCTTTGTAGGTCTAGATTCCCTCTTAGACAGACATGTGGAACAAAGGATGGGCATCTCCCGT
The DNA here is from genome assembly GCA_963277665.1 of Viscum album. Lineage (NCBI taxonomy): Eukaryota > Viridiplantae > Streptophyta > Magnoliopsida > Santalales > Viscaceae > Viscum > Viscum album. The sequence goes on from OY728144.1 coordinate 203,073,853, forward strand.
GAATAATCCCCACTCACATCATTTCCACTCCATTGTGGAACGTGGGATATCTTTATAGGTATAAGACCCAACATTATCATGTCTTTACCATAAGATTCTAAATTGAAAAGCCAACATCATCATTTCATGATGATAAAAAGCATGGTATTTTCAAGAACTATTTGTGTCTTGATTCCCATTCTAATAGGATATGGATTGACACCTAAATCTTCAACAAAGCTTCCAACTGCAACAAAAAATACCATATTCCCTATGTACGAGTTAGAACTACATAGTGAACCTTTGAAGAACTATGTATGGATTGATTCTCATTCCAATGAGATGCTTAGTGATTCATAGATATCATATCTAGGGCCCATCCACCATTTTGGAAGATATCAAATCCCCATTTTCCCAATGATGAAACCAGATTGGTGTAGGAAACTATCTTTTCAAGAACTATGTGTTTCTTGATTCTTTCTCCAACAAGACACATAGTGAAGCATAGGTCTTACAACTTGGTCCAATTTCAATATTACTTTTCACGCTAGGTTACCCATAACTTTACCATAATAAGCTAACATGCATGGTCAATTCCCTCATTGCATTATGATAAATGGAATGATATATCAAGAACTACATGTGCATTGATTCCTACCATCATAGGATATGTAGTGACGCCCAAATCTCCACTCATGGTCACAATCGAACCATTTCCTCTCTTTAAAATTGGTTCATCTTCATCCTCATCACATGATGTTAAAAAATATAGGATTTCAAGAACTATGTGTGGATTTATTCTTTCTCCATAAAGATATTTTTTGATTCCCAGATCCTACACCGAGGTCCAGCTCCAATATCCCTTTCATCATCGGGTGACCCACATCCTTAACACAAGACATTGAACTGTATGGCCAACTTCATTGTTGAATGATGATAAACAACACTATCTCACCAGAAATATGTGTGTCTTGATTATCTTTCTAATGTAATATGTAGAGACACTAGGATACCCAATCTTGGGTCTAGATACAACAAAAAAACCCAATCCCAATGTATGATTCCAACATACACAGGGAACCCACTTAGTAACTATGTGTGGCTTGATTCATGCTTAAGCAAGATACATAGTGACACCCAGGTCTTACACCATGGTCCTGCCACAATACCCCTTTTTATTTCAAGAATCCTACCTCTTTATCACATAATGTTAAACTATAAGGGATGCCAAGAACTATGTATGTCTGTTGACGCTCTTTTTTCGTCACATTGTCTAAAGGAATGGAAAGGGAAATTACGTTGCAAAATTGATGCATCCTTTGAAGAAAATATCAAAAATTGACAAAGGAAGGAAGAAGAAGAACATTGCGCAAAGGTCGCGCAAGTTCTACAATGGTCGCGGAAGTACACTTGTGCGCCGAAGTTGGTCGCGCAAGTGACTTGAGAACCCTAAATGATAACTGCCCTGGGTCTTCTCCAGCCTATAAATAGACCCTGTGGGCCCCCCATTTTAGAAGGAATTTTTCCAGAATTCAGATTTAGAGCTCTGAAAGACCAAGTCTCTTCTTCATGTCTTCCGAACACCTCTAAGGTAATTCTTTACCTAGAATGGAAGGTCTAAACAAGAGGAGTAAGGTCTAAGTGTTAGAATTCACTAACACTTGCGTTCATAAGGTGTTTTACCCTTAGGGGAAATGAACATACTTACGCGCCGCCTTACTTCCTCACCAAAACTTGTGCGCCTCTATTCTGGAAGTACCTTAGGATAATTCTAAAGGCATTGGTCAAGGATCTCCCAAGTATTATCATGCTGGTTTACAAATGCACAAGTACCCATGTGTCACACAGGTATACCTGTGCGACCACTACTTGCGCGCCCACGCAGTACTTGCGCGCCTGCCAGGACTTGTGCGCCCCTGCCTTTTTTGGTGCCCTACTTGCCCATTTCACCCCTCTTAAGCCATTCCACCTCACCTATTAAATATTCAGTCATCAAGACACTCTTTAAAGCCATTTATGGCATGATTTCTTGATTTGACTTCCTTATCTGAAAGGAATTCTGTGGAATATCTCTCAAAACCTAGTGATTTACACATCATTATGTCACTAAATATTGAGATTTCATTCATTCAACCTCATCCTTTAAGATGAGAGAACCCCTTAATTTTGGGCATCCTCCTTATGAGTAAGCCCCAAGTCTCCCAAATTTGGGCATCCTCCTCAGGAGTAAGCCCCAACCATAATTCTCTTAACCTGGGCCTCCTTTTCAAGAGTAAGCCCCAGTAATAATTATCAAGACTAGGCATCCTCCTCAGGAATAAGTCCCAAGTCCTCATTAACCTGGGCCTCCTTTTCAAGGGTAATCCCCAGTAATAATTCTCAAGACTGGGCATCCTCCTCAGGAATAAGTCCCAATTCCTCATTAACCTGGGCCTCCTTTTCAAGAGTAAGCCCCAGTAATAATTCTCAAATATGGTCTTCCTTCTTAGGAGTATGTCCCAGTCATAATTCCCATTAATTTTGGGCATCCTTCATAGGAGTAATCTCCAAGTATCCCAAATATGGGCATCCTCTTCAGGAGTAAGTCCCAAGTCCCTTAATTGTTCAAGTCCCTTAACCTGGGCCTCCTTCTCAGGAGTAAGACCCAGTCTTAATTTCTCTTAACCAGTCCTAATTTACCTTTGATCTGGGATTCCTTCTCAGGAGTAAAACCCAAACATAAGTCCTCCCCTAATTTGGTCTGCCTTTTCAGGAGTAAGCCCCAAGTTAGAGTATTCAAATCTCCATGAAGCACATATACATTTATGGACCCTGTTCCTAGATTTCTTCCCTGAAGTAAATCGTAATCTTCATTTATCTCGGCAGTCATACATACATAAGTCCCACATTATTTCTTATTATTGCATCTTTCATGGCACAATTTTCTGATTTTTACCAATACCTCTTGTTTCTCACACCGAGCATGACTCACATGATCTTAGAGTGTAAAAGTAATTATGACATCCTTCTTTGAGCCATCAATCATAAACATCATTCTCCCTTACTCGAACTACGTGGGTTTTGATTCCTTTTCTAAACAAAGGATACGTAGGTATCCCATCTGTGGGTTCGATCCCTACTCTGAAATAATCCATATCCTTCTGAATGAAAATAAACATCAAGTTCCCCACTGAGTGGCTGTAATACCAGCATGGTCATCATAATGACAAAGAGACTTCTATATAAATGTGTCGAAGGATACCATTGACCAAGAATCTATAATAAATACAGATGATTCCCTATCGATGAAGAACCTCGAATATATATAAAAGATTCTCTAAATTTCCTACATATTTAATCATTGATTGTCAGATCTGAAGGAAATATCATTTTATACTTGGTAATGTAATAAGGATTCATGAACATAACTTAAATCTATAAAGAGAGTCCCGGAGTAGACAATAATTCCCCTCAAAAAGGTGTGATGAGTCCGACCTCCCATCCTCTCGACCAATGCAAATTCCTAAGCCTCATTAGTCGACAAACTAATGAGTGCCTACCTTTGGAAAGTAGGTCCAAATGGATGTGGAATCATTGGATGTTTCCAGATCTACGAACAAACCCATTAAAAACTGATTGGAATGTTCGAACCTCCCATCAAGGAGGTCATCCCCAAATTCCAAGGGAGACAATGTCTTGATTATTATTCCAATGAGATATGTAGTGACACCTAGATCATACCTCCTTACCTAGTCGCCATAAAAGTCTATATTCCCTCATCATTCTCTTTTATTTCCTTTGAGTAGTGGAAGAACCATTTGTCTCTACTTGTGTTTCACACCAAGTATATCTCACGTGGTCTTAGGAGTTTTGGTAAACGAGTGCCCTGCATGAGAAAGGAATATCAATTAATACTAGAGATATCATAGTCCTAGATGCAAGACCTTAAAATTCACACTAGACATCATTTCCGCATGATAATAAACTACATGATTTCCTCAAAAATTATGCGTGGCTTGATTCTCATTCCAATGAAAAATGTAGTGACATCCAGATCATCATTACTGGTCCCTGATGCAACACAATTTAGGAAATTCTCCCCATTCTCCCATGTATGAATCATATCTATATGAGAGTATCATATATGGGTTCTCACCCTATACATGAGCCTGTATTCCCAACCCCCCTCCCCTTCCTACACACATGAGTTAGATTAGTGTGGGTGATATTTTTTATAAATACATGTGGCTTGATTATTTTTCCAAGAAGATACATAGTGACTCCTTGGTTCAATACCTTGGTCCATTTGTAATCATGAAGAGGCACCTTCTTCCTAGTCATCCTTATCACATGATGCTAAACTACATGGATAATGTCCCAGTCACAGGAATTTAAACAGTATGGTACCTCAAGAAAATTTTTTGGATTTATTATCATTCTAATGAGATATGTAGTGAAAACTAGGACTCATTTCCTAGTCCCATCCCTAGGGTAATGAAAAATTGTCCCTCTTCTGCATACAAGAAAAGATCTATTCAAGAGCTCAAAATTTGGGTCCCCTCATCAGGTGGTCCACCAAGAAAACAAAGATGTCCCCCTTCTACATATGAGTTAGATTTATTAATGGGAATCAATACTCCTTGTACAATATTAGTCCAAACACTTCCTTTGTACTTGGACATATCCCCACAACACATCATACACCTAATATTAGACACTTTTAGTTCTTGATCATCTTTCTCCAACTTCTAGTGATAGAATGTTTGATACCAAAGGACTACTTTTCTGGACTATAATGTAACATTCCATAGTTGGATTTTCTTAAGTCTCCCAAAATGGGCCTACCAGCTGAAGGATTCCACTATTTGAAAATGTTATAACACACCCAAGTTTTATTTTCATAAATTATACCAGAAAAAAAAATTTAAATAGTGGTAACCTCATCCTTGGGAGAACCCACTTCTATCTTCATAAGATTTAATGACAATATGGTGGAACCTTCAATTTTAATTGGTTCACATTCATCCCCCACATATTTTTTCCATATCCTTTCTCTCGATATGAGAACCCCAATACCATGGTTTAAAATTTCCTCTCCGATATATGAATTATATAGGAATGACTTTGGTAAGATAGGACACAAATCATCTATCATTTTCATAATGCTATGGTCCTAGCTGAATGAACTAAAAATAAAGGTACCATATTTCCCATAATTGGATAATACCTATGTACAAAACCTATTCTTCCTATTCATTTGAAATTTTGACTTCAAATACACCTTAAATTTTTAGGTAGTTTCCTTCCAAAAAACTAGACATTGTTTCCAAGGAAAACTGAATCTCCATAAACTTCCTTCATCCATCAGCAATATAATTCCATAATTCTTTAGAACTCCTTTTCCAGACTTTTTTTTAACATGAACTAGTTTTCTATGAATAAATTATTCCACAAAACTGGTTTGTCAGCTAAAGGATTCCACTATCTGAATATATTATAACATTTTTCATTTTTCTTTTCATAATGTATCCCACAAAACAGTTTTTTCAAACAGCGTTAACTTCGTCCTCAAGAGAGACCTCCTTTATCAATATAATCCATTTTTCTCATACCTTTTTTCAGATCTGAAGATCCCTAGATTAAAACATATAGAATTTTACTCCTCATACATAAAATTGATAGTGAATTATTTTATAGATTACCATAAATGGGTAGAATTACTAACCTTGCGGTCAAATCTAAATACGTTGAACTATAACCCCACAAATGTGATTTTTGTTTGACTTTAAACTACATAGAAAAATTTTGTGGATGTATGACTTTAAAATTCCTAGAATAACTTCTTAGCCACATGACTTTAAATTTTATAACAATTTCTTTTCTTTAAGACATTAAACTACAAGATAAATGTCCAAATCACACGATATTATACTTCATGATAAATTTACCATTTTTAGAAAGATTCATTCCCCTATGAAATAATTCATTTAAAAAATGAATCCCATGAACTCACGGAAAATTCATGTTGGAGTAGTTCCTCATCATTTCTAATGCTAATAAAAATTCTCTTTTCATTATCATACATATTCCCTTGGAAAACCCACAAATTTTGTTCTTGATAAATATTAATCTTTATAAAATTATTTCGCTCATCATCAATAGAATGTCAGATTTTTTGATAACATGTTTTTATGATTGTGTTGTATCAAGCCCCAATTGGCTTTGCGTAAGTTGCTCACAAATTTCCAATCCTGGCAGCCATATGATTCCATTATTTGATAATTACGTAACATTCCCTTGATGGATTTTAATAAATAATCCCACAAATTTGGTTTTTTAGCTAGTGGTAACTTATTCCTTCGGATATAACTCCTCTGTTTCAAAATATCTTGTTTTAGACTCAAAAACAGAAAATTCATGGCTTAAGATTCACCTTTGGGTATATAAAGAATTTTGGATCATTCTTGGAAAATAATACTTGTTCGGGTCATCATTTAAAAACTTATGGTAAAATATTTTTCAACCTAAAAACCAGTCTTATTAGTCCAACTTGCATGAATTTAAATTGTCCATAAAATTAGACACATTACTCAACATATTCAAAACCCACAAAGGGAATTATATACAAAAGTGATTCTTAGCTCACTAGACATGTGCTAAATATGGATTAGGTAAAAAATGACCAATGAAAAGAAAAAAATTAAGATGAAATCCTAAAAATGGGGGGTTAAGAAATATCCAAGTCTCGCCTACTAATTCATCTTCCTATTAGGCTTAGGAAAAGATTTGGGTGATTACATAAAAAGAAACAGAGTTTGTAAGGTTTCTCATATAACCTTATTAATAGACAAACTATACTTTCTAGGCCTCATGGCTTAAGAAATAATTAGATCACTGACTCATCCTTTTCATTGTAATTATAACATGATGAAACTCAATCAAATGAGTCATTTTTCAATGTTGTGTTACAATTACAATAAGGATAAAGGTGGATTAAATATAATTTGGGAACAAAAATTAAATTTTATTTATATTTCAATGTGTTGGGGAACTCCCACATGATGAAGACATTATACCAAATTTTTCAATTTTTCTATCACATATACTTTGAGAAGTTTAACTATACCTCGAGTAGTTTCCATAGTGTGCTGAAACTTAGCTGATTGTGTAACAGCAACCTCCTCATCTTTATGGAGATTCTCATTCTATGCACCAACAACGTCTCTTCTTTGTGCCAAATCCCCTAACAAGGACTGGTGGATTTGGACTACCTCTTTGTTTGAGGAATTTCATTATTCTTCAAGGGGAATCATTTAGAAATACTTTACATCTAGATGATCTTGATACTCCACCTTCTTTGAGTGGCTGACCTCATCTTAGATTATGGGGACTCTAAGTTCCTCAAACTGACCCATGATGTGAACCTTTTTTCTATGATATTCATTTCTATTACCTTTTATAGATGATCAAATTCACCAAATTATAGATATATTTACATTTAGATATTCCATATCCCATCATTGAAATCTTGAACGGAAGTCGAAAAAGTTGTGATGGTGTGACTTTGTGAGTCTTCTCCTTGATTATCTTTCAGATATATCACCATACCAAAAGGTGTGTTGTTTGTAAGCATATTTAATCCCTATATTACACCCAGATCCACTCTCTAATGGAGATACATGGTCTCATATTAATTCACTCCATGAGATTCCCTATTTTGTTCCCTCCAAAACAGCCCCAATCCCACAACCGATGTTGGTGGAACTGGCATTGAAGCCCCCATCATAGGCCCAGTCACCGAAGCTGATGCCACTGAATAGTAAGTGACACTTCTCATCAACATCAGGATTCCAAAATTAGAAAATTCAATGAAGTTACCAAAGAAGTTCATAATACTCACTCATTTTTTGGTTCTGATGTTGAAATTGAAAGCTCCCACATCCCCAATTTGCAGAGCAAGAACCTCCTGATGAGGAAAGTCCTCTTGATTTTTCTTAGAATTTGGGATCTCATTCTATCAAGTATCTTCCACATTAATATTATCATCTATCACTCCCTTGTAAATAAGATTCAGGTGGACTTGGATGCATTGTTCATGAAGTGCCATGGAAATGTTCTGTACAAACAAAGATACACAAATTGGTCTTTGATGTAATGTATCTAGTGAAAGAGAATAAATTGTTTTTGTAAAGTAAAAGAATGATAAAACTCATATCCATCCAATTCTCTATGTAAATCCCCATATTTGTTTAGGTAACCTGAGATATCAATGTCTTGATTAATTAGATCCATCATTTCATGATACATGATTCCAGGTATCGCAGCATCCTCAATAGTAGGGGAATCTAAGATGCATTACCCAAGACCTGAATTAGATTCATTGTTGATACCCTCTATTTAATTCTATACTTGAACAACATCATAAAGCATTATGAATCCAAGTATATCATCATCACCTCCATTTGACCATCTGATATACCGATCATCCACTTTTGGATAAACAATGGGACCAATATTAACAGCTACAAGGTCCTAAAATGTAGGCAATGTAGATGAAATATCATGAGATGAGGAGAGTCAGAAACAACACATTACAAATAAAGGCGTGCATCAAATATTACCATAGAACTATCCCATCTCTATATGAATATAGGAAGACACCATTGTATCTCTTGATGCTTCATCTTTCAAAATGAGGGATTCATCAGTGTTGATATGTGCCTCCCCTGAGGTGTACTCTTCAATCCTTGAAGGACCAGTATCAGATCCCTTAAGGGAGGAAATCATTGCATATCCTATAAAATTAAATCACGATCCTAAGAGTACGGATAACAAGTCTTGATATCGAGTGTCATCATAGAGACTTACAATGGCGTATGTGCTAGACCAACTTTATCACCCTATTTTACTTTCTCTCCCTAGATGGAAAAGGGGATATATTTGTCTATTTAGAAATGAAAACCTGAGGTTAAAGTCAAATAATTCCTATAGAAATCTCATATATGATGTTCCTTTGACCCGAGGATAGTTATAAGGATCCAAGGGCCTCATTCACTACCTCGATGGTGGTTTATGTGGGCCCATACTTCAGCGACTCCAGCTCCCCTTCAACTGTTTATTATTTTCTTCTTCTTCTTCTTCTCTCCCAATATGAAAAATAACATCTCATAAACATTAATAATATCATATGATATAGTAGGAATGAAGATGTAAAAAAAAGAGATAAAACAATTGGGTCAAGGTAGTCATCCTATTCCTATTTGGGATGACCATCTACCCCCTCCAAATCCCCCCAGTCTATCATCTCAGACACTCACTTTTTGATAGGATTTTGATCATCAATTTCATATATTGAAGCCTCCAAATCAAGAATGTACCTCCCCAACTTATCCAAATAAATGTCTTGATGGATATCATAGAGTTCCCTGATATCGCTAAACTATGGGATTTGGATGCCGACCTGGAGAAATATCAATGAATCTCTAACATCATGTGTTACACTCTTCCAAGATCTGGTCTCCAAGGGTCACGTAATTTGGATCTGAGGTGGTTGGATACATGGGAGACCACACACATTTCAACATGGAATCCTCTTTATGCCTATTTTATCTCAAAGAAGAATGGGTGGATGGAAAATGAGTCTCCTCTTGACCGTGACGAGAAGACCACCTTGTAAAAGGAGGTTTTGTTTTCTCAAAACTAGCCTGCTTCATGGTCTTTTTCCAAGATCACCTTGAAGTCTCCAGAGCTTTAGTATCACTACCCTGGGTTTGATAATTTCAATCATGCAGACCAAAACCAGCGTATAGTATGGATGAAACTCGTTAAATGACCTTTATCAATACCTTGAGATGGTATGAAGAGATCCATGCATTGGAATACCTGGCCTCTATCCCAATTGATAAATCTAATGGAGTTAATGTGATTAAAATTTATATACATCCATGGACATGAGGATCTATAATTATAGAGATATAATCAGATTTTTATAAATCCTCGCATGCGTGGAGATGAAACTTGACTGTGGAAGAAAATTGAACGGGTGAGTAAATCCATATTTAGTGTGTTCCTCAGTGATTATTTCACTATCAAAATGAGATTCTAGTGCATTGTATCTAAATTAAATAATTTAAAACCTCATTTTTTGATGTTTGTTCCTTTTCTTCATTGATAAAATTCCTTGTTTATATATTTCCATATAGAAAGAATTTGAATTATTCTAACACATTTATCATCCTCAACATTTAATTATAATTTAGGATCAGAAGCTGGATTCTTGAAATAGCCTAAATAAATAGGAGAAATTTGTTGTTGGAGATTTTAACTTGGCTCAAAACCATATATGAATTGAACTCTGCTACAATATATCCGCACATCACGTGAAACTTACCTGCAATTCTAAACAGATCCCTCTCATTATATGTATACAGAAAGAACTGGTAAATTCTCACTAAAATAGGGGAATCTAACCATGTGTGCCTCCACTGTGCTAGTTTGGATAAGATAAAAAAAGTATCTAGCCTCATACATCAATTAGACTCACAGCCTGGAAGTTGATAAATTCATAGCCACATTACCAGGAAGTCATCCAGGTAATTCTTTACATCAACTTTAGGGTTGATATTACAACCCCAATGTGTGTACTGGCCCTTCTCCAATTTAGGATATTATGTTCTAGGATCACCTCAATTTTCTACTATGGGGAATCTTTCCAGTCTCCTACAAGTGTTAATTTCTCCTTCTGGTTCTATGAAATCTTTCATCCGCATTCCATGATGGATTTCAACCTTGTAGAGAGGATTTTTGTTCTAAAATTTCTTTACTGCCTTAATAAGATCCCAGTCTAGGGGAAGTTTCCTTTAAATTTTATCCCACATTATATTTAGTGGGATGAAATCATCATAAATATCGACTAGAAAGGGGGATCCAGAAATTTTGTACACATCCCGCAATCTAATAGAAACCTCACCATGAGTCGTATTGAAATAATTTCCCTATGGAATCAATCAGCTCTGTAGATCAGGAATGGTTTTTGAGTTATTATAAACATAAGGTTTTCCTTCCCAAACATCATCAAATATAGAGAATCTCAACAGTTACTTTTTGAATTCTATACAAGTTTAGAACACACAGTACACCTTCATCAAATTTTGATTGACTCCCCCTCTGAAACAAAAATCTCAAACCTCCTTCCAACATTTCGTCTGATCTATCCATGAAGCCTGAAAAGTCAATTTATGGTAGTGGTGATTCAATTCCTAGATATTCAGATCTAGGGTGCAGCTGCTGTGATGAATGATATACCACGTGGGAACCATTCCTTACTTAATATAATATCCCTTGGAGGAAATATTTATGGATGGAAAGTTGGTTTTATTTACACAACTTGAAATCGGGAATTAACTTCAATCCCTTAGATAAAGGTGTCCCTTAGATTTTTTGTGTTTACAAAAGGTAAGGTAATCACTTTTTGGATACTCACGTTCATATGATTCCAAATTCTTAGCCATATCTAGAAGATTAGATTCAGCCACTTCATAATAATCTGAACCAAAAACATTGATCATATCTGAGGTACGTGCATTAGCTTATTCAAGGGGGTCCATAAAGGTATCCATTGAAAACATAAAATAAGGAACAAAATTACTAATTAAGTTAAAACATTTACCTAGTTAAGTCAAAAAATTTACTTTTATTAATTCAAAATCGTGGAAAATGAAAGGGATCGTGCAGGCTCTTCGATCAGGTGTCTCACGCAGGCCCTTTTTCAGGTGTCATGCACATCCCTCTTGACCAGATACCTCCCCTGGGATCCATTTTGTGGTAAAAATGTGTAAAATAGTCACCCAAATTGATTTAGTGTAATAAATACTCTGAGATAAATTCATGAAAATAGAAGCGAGGCATCGCTGGTCGGATGACTGTCATAACAACAAATGAATATTTGAATATGAAACGTGATAAATTGAAGAAGGGGCCACTGGTATTTATAGATTCTATTTTATTGTGCATCATATCAACACTGTGGAAATGCATCATGAACATTTTCAATATACCTACACCTCTGACTTATGCAGGTAACCTACTTCGCAGACTTGTTCCCCCTTCATAATCTTTTCCATGTTCTACCTTAGGACTAGACCCTCTTCTTTTGAACAGGTCAAATATTGTGGGGGGATTTTGTTTAAACTTTGCTTTTTTAAATAGGATTAAAAGATCATGAAGTGACCCTTTAAACATGTTAAATAAGTGATATCCCCAAGAATAATTAAAGGGACTTACCCAGGATAGCATGCGCACACCCCTTCTCACAGAAGGCATGCAGAGCCCCCCCCCCCCCCACGTGGCCCTAGAAGGAAGTCCATCCTTACATACAGAACCTATGCTAGATGTATATGTCATGTATATATACTAGGTAAATCCATCGACCAGGGTTACCTATTTTCCTATAAATTGGACCCTTGGGTTTCACATTTTCACAACTGGAAAATCAGAACAAGACCCCAAGATCGGATCATGCATCCCCTTCAACTAGGTCACCAAAGATTCCTTATGTAGCTCTCTAAAACATGATATAAGAGATAATTTAGCGGGATAAGTGAGATAAAATTCCCTTCAAGGTCTGAAGAATAAGACACCTGTCTGGGGACCCCTTCTCCCCTACTGAACAACACCATATCTGAAGCCCTTGACTAACAAAGGATCTCCACAAACCTTATCAAGGAACACCTAAGCAGACCTGTGGTTACTATTATAAGGATTATCCCATGTTTTTTTCATAGTTGGTTCATTTCCCCATGCATATCCAACTCACATGGGATTATACTCTCTACAGGAAGAACTCTGATTTCTTTCCAAGCCTTTTGTGAGGCACATCTGCCCTCTAATCTAGGACCTGTGTGAATCCCTCTGTAAGTCCTCTTCCAAGACACAAATGGAAGGAATCCTCTTCCATTAGATCCCTCATCTAAAACAAATCAAATTGAAAACTCCACTAAAGCCTCTCGACTCACAAACCCAAGGTAAAGGGTACACCGGCATATCTCCCATTTGGGTATCCATTCCAATAGTCATAGGTTTCCCTCAGTTGTCCTACCTGGTGGTAAGCGTCCTTAGGGAGCATGTTATTTTGAATTCACACAATCACAAGGACTCTAAGCCTAGGGGAGGTTTCCATGAACTCATGTTCTTAGGAACTAGGGTTAGGATCATTTCCTTCCCAAATCGTCTCTAAGACCTACAACCTCTAGTTCTATGAGGGTAAGATGAGGATCATGCCTTAATTTTCCTTCAATAGGGAATGAGATCCCCATATCCTACTATGGATTAAATTTTATGGAATCCACCTTAGATTAATCCTCTATACTTTCTTAAAGAACCTCTCCATATTAATTCCTTACTCACCCATACCCATGGACCATAGCAAGATAGGTCACCTAATATGACTGTCCTAGTCTCCGAAATAATTGGAGAGATGGGATCTCTAAAAACCATCCTCTCTCCCGTTGTGTCCATGGAAAAATATTGGTATGGAAGTGGCATCACCTTATCCTACCCCACCAACATAAGGGGGATATTTTGGTTTTGAAGATATTTAAATTCTTCGTGTTTCTCACATTCAATAATGAATCAGCATGGCTCATGTGGGCATAGAGGATATCCATGATCATGACTTTCACACAGTCATATGCATGTCTTATAGAGATTCAACATATGAATATTCCTCTCAACTTACTTTAGAATGTCACCATGGGTATGATTCATCAAGGTCATGTATCCAATCTCAAGGAAACATTGATTGTGTGGATTCCTATATCTTCAATTTCCCCTTGTTTCTCACACCAAGAACGAATCATGTGTGCTTAGGGGTTGATGGTGGCCATGAAATCCAAACGGTCCAAAACCTAATGGGAATCATTCCATGTGTAAGCCCTAACCAAACCATAGTGGCCTCCTACAGGGTATAAGCCGCAACATTTCATCAGGGAATCCTCCTCGGGAATATGCCTCAAAATCTAACTTATGGGTCTTCTACATGGTATATGTCCCAATAATATCACCATACTCATACATAAGCATCCTCCTAAGGTGTAAGCCCTAAACAATCCTCCTAATCACCATGAGTCAATACATACTACATGGACCCTTTAATAGGGCATCCTTTTCTAGAATAATCCCCAACATAGTCCTCTCAAAGGGCCATACACCCCTACATGACATAACCAGAGGGATTTCATGGTCATAGGTCCTCATTATATAAATATGTTGTATTTCATTCTCATCCAAATGGGATATGAAAAAATATTTCATAAATTCAAAACCCAACACCCCAAATCATCCCTATTCTCTCTAGGCCACAATCCTAGTAGGGTCTAATTCAACCTGAAAGTTCATATCTTTTATTGTTTCCTTGCGGTACATCAACATAAGTCCTATGAAAACCATTGGCTAGAAAGTTTTTACCTAGACATACTTTTCTCATAACATTAAACTATATAGTTTGGTTATTATCACATGACCTTTAAATATGTGATAGACCCCTATTAAACGGCACAAAACTACATGGGTTCTAATTCATTTCACAAGGATATGTAGGAAGCCCATTCATTGGTATGGTCCCAACATAAAAATAAATCCAGTCTCCCAAGATGATGATACACTCTAGAGCACCCCACTATGGGTAAAAACCATCTTCATCATAATAATGACCAAAGAATCTCTAATCAGTATATTAGAGGATATCATCAATGGAGAACCTCAGATACATAGAGATATCTCTATTGATGAAGAACCTTGACTACATAAAAAGGATTCTAAATTTTATATGTGCTAAATATTTATTGTTAATTCAATTTTGGTCAATGTCATACTTTGTAATTAATGAAGGATTCTTGAACATGTCGCAAATCTATAATAGAGTCCCATAATAGGAAACAACTCCCCCCAAAGGGTGCGATGTGCCCAAACTCCCATCCTCACGACCAATGTGAGTTCCTAGGAATCATTGGCCAATATCACCAATGAGAACCTGCATTTGTAATGATAGTCCCCATTGATATATAATCATTTTTTCTTTCCGGTTCCACAAATAAACCCATTGGAAACCATTTATAAATAGTGAACCTGGCATGAATGATTTCAAAACACTCACCACCTTGCAATCATCCATTAGGCGAACCAATTTTCTATCAAAAAATTATCCTATAAAGAAACATGTTTGTTATATAGTTTCATGTTTGTTCATATCCTTGTAATCTAATTAGACATATGAAACACTTAAAAAAATCTTTGGGTGGCTTACTTCCATGGGTTTTTTAAAACCATAACTATACATGAATCTCATATCCTATTGGTGCTAAAGGACTTCAATTAACTAAGGGAACTAAACAATTGACTTCTTCCACCCAAATCACCTAATACATTCCATTCCATGACCTCATACTCCATGAATTTTTTGTTAATATCAAATTAATTTCATCAACCACACCATTTTATTATGGCGGTGCAGGTATAGTTCTTCTTATCTTGATTACCTACTTCTAATAATAATTCTAGAAATCCAATCCACTGTATTCACTACCATTAACAAATATTAATCATTTAATATTTAATTTGGTCTCCCCTTACATCATATCCTTTAATTATAAAAACAAATTTAGCAACTCATATTTTTTTTCAGAAACTATGCCCTTACATTTCATTATGAATAATAAACTAATGTTACAAATATATTAACCCATGTTAGAGTTGGTTGAAGTAGGCCCCCAAACATTTAGGTGATTTTTTTTAAATTATCAGATCTATTATTTATTACATTAAATTTGAGTGATACCTTTTTAGGATTTTCAAGTATATATCTCTAAAATTTTTGGATTTCAATGCAATTTAACATCAACATAACATTTAATGTTAGAACATTAATTTTCTTCTCATTGAGGTTTATAAGATGACAATTCCATTGCTCTATAAAATCAAAATCTATTAGTCAAACAATTGTATCGTTATTTAATATTATCGTTATTTCCTTTTGTAACTTTTCATAATTAATTCGTGAGGATTTATCTAAAACAATATTCATCTTGATAACCAATAAAAATTATATTCTTTCATAGAACTAGTTTTTTTCAAACTTATATTAACTTCAAGAATCTCTCATTATATATCAAGATGTTAACATATTAAATTCCTATAGATATAATAGGTTCTTTATCAGCCACGTGTGATTTACTAAATCCTCAAGACACAAAATTCACCATGAATCATTTCTATTTCATAAAATTAAATGCTGATCCAAATTCAATGATCCATGATTACATAGAAATGGTGACACACAGTAGTAAGCTACTAATAACTTTAGATAATTTAATGGACCTTGAAATTCCAAAATCATACCTTCTAGATTTCAACCTATGATCCATATATTCCTTCTTGAGATGCCCTATCTTCCCATAATGCCAACATATCGGTCTAGACCTGATAGATATTACTCAACTCCACTATAAATGATTATCTTATGATATCCTCCACCTTTACTATAGATGAAGAGCTCATCCTCCACCTTTAGTGTTAAATGTTTATCTGGTAGTTCTTAGACTTCCATCTATCTGATATATTCATCTCAAGTATAATTTCTAACATCCTAAAACACCAAGTTAGTTTTCCCACAAGATTTTATAACAATAGTTACCATTGCATCTTAAGACTCTTGAAGTGATAATAATAGTAGTAACTCCAAGTCATCATCTTCAAACATTACATTAACATATTTAAGCTACCCCAAAGTCATATTTAAATCATTCCCATGATCAGTCACAATTATTCCTTTTGATAATCTTGTACTAAATAACCTTTATATCCTGGAAAAAAATAAAAGATATCTGATTCTCATACATGTTGGTTGCATCTTTCATCATGTCTACCATGGTCTTTACCTTCTAAATATTAAATGAAATGTTTCATTCCAAATAAATCCCAATATAACCAAGTAAATTCTTTTTCAATAATTACTATTATATTATCTATGCCTTCTCTAGTTTGACCCCAATCAATAGAACCTCTAGTCCCTTATAAATGAGATAGTACTCCAACTATATTCTATATTATCCAAACTATGTCTCATAAAAAAATTTCATTCAAACCTTTAATTATTAAAACACCATAATATTTAAAACAATGACACACACTGAATCAAAACAACGTCAATAAAAGAGTAAAAATTACATGAATCTTCTTTCAAGAGTATTATAAAGTCTTAGACAAAGCTCTCATACCACTTTTTAGAGGATCACACTACATATCACTAAAAGATACACCATTCTGAATATTTAAAGGTGAATAAATCTATATAAATTCCTTGACTGAAAGATACCCCATAGCTTCAATGTACCAAAATATTGGAAAAAGATTGTATCCCTAAATCACCACACTCGGTCAAACCTTGCACACACTCTCAAACAAAAATTCATTTGGATATTAAAGGAAATGAAAAAAACACAATGGATTTCATGGATAGGACATAATTCTTATATCCATGGGAGAAGAATTTCACATTTCCATTACTATCATAAGTTATAAGAGATTTTAATCACATTCAATAATCATCCAAGTATATCACTAATCACACAATTACTTAGAAAAAGACACATATACAATTGTTTCTACCCTACTATTTTAATGAATTTAATTTGGTCATATAGTTTTATAAAATTCTAAAATTTGAATAAATCCCTAAATTTTACATGGTAACCTCTAGTTATGACAACCCAAACTTTAATACAATTAATTCATTATTTATTACAAAAAGTTAAAAAGAATAAAATCATAGAAGAGTGTGGTTCCTAGTGTATTGGAGAAATTATGTTCATAGAATAATAACATGAAACATAGGTACAAAAAAATTATTTAAAAACTCGACAAAAATACTTTAAAATTCCATTTCTCTTTTAAAATAGCATGGGATAACATGGGGATGTTCATAAGGAATTAGTCAGCTATAAAGGTTAGTAAAGGAATAATAAAATAACAACAACAAAAAAGTAATATATTAGAGTCAAGAGGTATATAAAGCTGATTTATGGAGGTGAGAATAAAAAATAATAATCAAATCCTGATATAAGATGATAATATCAAGGAAATATATGGAATGTGGAGCCAACATAAAACATGAAATCATACTCATAAGTCCATTCGAAATGTCAGAACATCATATAATAGTGTGATTATGATAATATCATAAGAACCATACATGGAATTTCATGAGATACAAATATTACCTAGTGCATTGGAGGGATATAAAATTATAGTCCCACCTGTCACATTCATATCATGTGCATACATTTGTGTGCCAAATAGATCATACAACATAAGAGTGTCGTTCATAAAATTTAATCCCATGATAAAGGAGTTTGGTTAACATATATGGAATTCCAAAATCATTGAATGATATGTAAATCTATTTGAATACCTTTGAGTGGAAAATGGGATGGGTATCACTGTATAAAAGTTTTTCAAATAAAATCATAAGATGATTTCGGCAGCAAAATGGGTGTACATAATGATTAATATAAGGTGTTAACGAGAGAAAATTATGGTATAAAATCACTTTA
Source organism: Viscum album (assembly GCA_963277665.1). NCBI lineage: Eukaryota > Viridiplantae > Streptophyta > Magnoliopsida > Santalales > Viscaceae > Viscum > Viscum album. The sequence goes on from OY728144.1 coordinate 203,092,416, forward strand.
AAATATTAATTAAAGTAATAGGTATGTGTCAAAATAAACTCCAATATGAAAAATTGGAAATCCAATGGCATAATACAAAGAAAGTGCTTGAATAAAGTGGAGGATGAGAAGACCAGTTACCATGGGAGGCAAATTCTAAAAGATTTGGAGGATATTCTTAATATCTTTTGAACACATTGGAAGGGCTATATTGATGGAAATTAAGATTTAATTCATGCTCAAATAGTTTTAAATGAAGAGAAACGGGATGTTTGGTGGGTTTTTAAAGAAAAATAGATGGGAATTCATTATTAATTTCTAAACATAGGTTTTGGATTCTATATGATAAGATAATCAAAAACCAAAAACCTTCACATTAGTTTTTACAAATATGAGTGATTTTAAATATTTTACAATACTATGAACTAGAATAAATAAAATAATACCCTTGGTGATGTGGAAGTGATTCATGTTCATATAGAATTAAGATTAAAATATTAAAATATTATATAGGTTTTGGATGATTCATTAAGTGTTTATGAAATTAATAAAATAACATAAAAACATGTTTTTTTAAGGGGAAACATAATTATGGTCCTGGAAATTCCTAAGCCCCATCAGTCTACAAACTAATGAGCACCTACCTTTGGAAAGAAGGTCCAAATGGATGTGGAATCATTGGATGTTTCCGGTTCTACGAACAAACCCGTTAGAAACCGATTGGAATGTTTGAACCTCCCATCAAGGAGGTCATCTGAAAATTTCGAGGGAAACAAAAAAAGGTGAACCCAATGTGAATCCTTAACCAAGTTAAAATTATGTTTTGCTTAGTTGTTAGGACCCTATTTAAAACTCAATGAGAGGTCCAAAAAAACAATCATTGACATATGTGCTCATCCAAAAGATGTAGTGGCTGAATTTATCTTGATTACGTCTATTATATCAAATAGGAACTCTTTTCCAAGATCTTCTACATTTCCAGAATGGCTGCTCTCAAGTTCACACCTGTGAATACTGCTGCTGCAAATTCCAGTACTGCTACTCTTTCTGGATCTTCATCCGCTCTAAAGATGACATCACCTACTCAACGTCTTTAACGCTGGGTATCAAATGCGCTGGTTAAGGAGTATCGTCAACCCGGTACCATCCCAACTCTGGAGGCTGCCCGACAAGCCCTCCAAGTGAACAACTCACACCGGTCATCTAAACAACGACGACCAGTGATCAAGAAGCAGGCGGTGCTAACCACCATCTCCAACCGTTTCGGGTCGTTATCCCCAGAACGCAATCAGCATTCACTCCCATATTCTATGGAGGTGAATGAGAAGGTCCATCATGGCCTTAATTCAAAGAAGCAGGAGTCCTTCCTGAGGGCTCCTATAAACAATCTCCGCCAGACTCATGCGGCAGTACGCCGTCAACATGATGAGGGTACCGACTCCGGGCATTCGGGTCAGGTTCCTCGAACCCGAGTTGGCAAGACGAATCGCCAGAGGCAAAATCTGGTAAATGGTGAGCAGGTTCTCATCTACGCCATCTCCGGAGAAGTCCACCAACCTAAATTGGTGGCAAGAAAGAGCAGGCACACACACCTACCCGTTTTAATTCCGCTGTCCAGCAGACTCTTCTGGCAGGCTCGTCTGACTACATATGATGGAGCTCGTCAACCACATTCGGCGAAGTGCAATCAATAGGCACATACACCTGCTAGTATTAATCAATCCTACCAACAGTCTCGCTTAGTAGCATTCGGAGAAGTTAGTCGGAAATCCCCGACAACAAACAAGAGGCGGACTCAACTCTCTTCCCCCACACTTGAGTACGGCCAGGATTCACTGACAGGAAAAGGTGGATAGGAGCTGGCACATACACCTACTCCAATCACGGAATGGACGAATATCCTCGTTCTGGCAGCTGAAGTCACCAAGTATATTCTATAAATGGTGAAAGAGAAGAAGCAAATCCCTTATCATATTATGGATGCCTGCCAAGATATTATAACAACTTCAGCGGCATCTCAGGGAAATACACATAAATATTTCCCTACCAGTGGAGTGACACATCAAAAATTCACTCCGGAACAGACACACACATCTGTTCCAGTACAAGAGGGTTGTGGGGCATACTCCCCCATATCATACGGACAACCAAGTCAGGCACATACACCTGATTTGAGTGGAGATCATCAGCCTAACCTGGCCATCTTTCCTGATCAGGCACATACACCTGCTCAGAGCAGCCACTTTCATCAACAAGTGGTTTCCAAGGAGAGTAAGAAGGCGTCTAAGAAAAAGACACTCCCAGCACAGTCAGGAGATCAAGAGCCAATCTGTAACAAGGCCTTGCTCGATGCTGGAGTTCTTTAAGCCATCAGACAGTTATCTGTTGGAATTCAAGATTCTACTCCCTCATTTCCCAATAGTGGGAACATTAATTCCAAATGTCTTCAATAGACACTTCCTCATGAAGGCTTGCTTCATGATAATTTGATCGTTCTCTTAGTTTCATCTTCAGATGAGAGCCACAGGAACCCTCTGTGTGGTCATAAGACTAAGGAGCAAGAGATCTCATCTTTTTCTATAACCCATTATGGTGGTTCTCCCCATGATGATGAATTTCACTTAGAATGTCCTCTCCGCAGTAGTGATGCACATTGCCCGGAAAATGCTCCAGTGGAAAATGTAGTGCCAAGAAATCCCTCTTATCTTGAGGCACTTGCAAATGCGAAACCAGTCATGTCTGATGTTTCATCGCTGGCAGGTGAAATAATTTCTCAATCAGAAGATAGCCCAGGGTGTAGGTCATTCTCTGAACCACCCCTAAGTCATGCATCTTCTAGTTTGATCAATGATTTCTCTACCAATCTTGTTGAATCCGATGAAGCAAAAAGGAAACACCAACTCTGGTCAAATCAGGTAGAATAATCCTCATTGAATGATAAAGAGGAAATACTGAACATGAGAAAAAAACTGGCGAAAGGTGAAGTGCCAGTCATGTTTTGGCCTCTGGCTGATTCTTAGTATGGCATTCCAGAAATGTTGACGGAAGATGGAATTCTTGATATTTGTCTCAACATATGGAAAACTCCTTGTCAGTTGAAGAAGAAAGTATTATCTTATGATGAATATGAGAATAATCTTAAGATAATAGAAGGGTTACAACGTCAGATTGATTTGGCATCTCTATCAGTCTCTTGATATTCGAAGGCTGAAAAGCAGCAGAGAGCCCTTCAATGTTCATGCCTTGGCGCACTAAGAATATTGCGTCAGTTAATTTCCAATGCCCCATCTGGAAATCATGTTAGAGGATGGGGTGTTCAGGGAGCACTACATTTCACAGTGCTCTCCAGTCAGCAAAGCCCACCGAAAACAGTCTCATGCAATGTTATTTCCCATGGCCGGCCATAGTCAATGGGCTTTGTTTGTAATCAAAAGCTTTCCCAAGAATAGGCATCAACTAATTCCTCTAAAAAACAGGAATATAGAGAACAAGTTGTTGAATTACTTATGCATCAAGAAAACGAGAATATTTAAAAGTCCTCTCGTTTAGAGCAAGCACATCATCAAGTGACAGAAGTGTCAGAAACCATCCAACGGTCTTTTGAACTCGGTGATAAAAGTGGATGTCGATTGATGCATCCAGCTAATTTCTGGAATAAGGTTTGCAAGATTAGGAGAGATTTTAAGAAGGTCTCAGACAGAGAAAGTCAAGAGCCACCCCAGCTTGCCAGACTGGGGACTCTTTTAAACCAACCCTTGTAATCAACCAATAGGATTCGAGGAGTTGAGCGGGAACAGCAGGAACAACCCCAGTCCACCAGATTGGGGACTTTTTCAAATCATCAATACCCTCCTTAGATAAATTCGGTCTTTTCTCGATTGGGGAAGAAGCCTCAAGTGGAATGAAGAGACAAATTATCAGGAGATTCCCTCAAAATTACGGTTCGTCAAGAAGTTCATGAGGGATCGAATCAACAAAAGGCAATGTCTCATCAAAGAGATGGAAGAAGACAATATCATAGAAATGCTGATAGAAGGGATGTGATGCATTATGCATCAATCAATGTAATCAATGACGTTGTTGCTGATCCACCAGATGAGGCTCACTCAGGGGATTCAGATGAAAAGGTTCCTGCTCAAGAAGATGTACGTACCGACACAAATGAAGAAGGTGTGCGTACATGAAATCAAAGGATTACTCAGAACCTAGGTAATCCTTCGAGTAAACCACATCCCCCTCTCCGAAAAGGATCCAACAAAGGGAGGGGAAAGAATCATATTACATATCCTTCCTCTGGAGAAGGCCAATCGCTCTCACTGGAGCAAAGGTTTGCAAAACAAGAGGATGAAATGAAGGAATTAAGAAAGTTGAATGCAGAACTACTTCAGGGTAGTCTTCTTCTTAAGCGTGCTGGAGTCAGTCAGCAAAGGGAATTTATTGCAGCTACTAAGATGGATCAAGAATATCCTCCTCTATCAGTACACCCTCACAGGTCTAATCTTACGGGTCAAGCGCAACAACAGTTGGCAGTGCTGCCATCAGTTGTAGCACCAACCACCACATCTGTACAAGCTCCAGTCATTGCACCTACCCAAGTCCAAGTTCAACTAGAAGTTTCTCAAAAGTTAATAACTAACATTGATTCATTAACAGCTCGGTTAGAAACTATGGAAGGGAAATGTGTGCAGGTTCAACCAGAAAAGAATGTTTACCCTGAATGGGTAGATTCAATCTCTCCTCCATCCAGTTTTGGAACCCCTATATTCCCTATTTTCAATGGATCATGCAACCCTGAAGAGAATTTGACGCATTACATGTCATGTTGTGATCCTATGATGGGAACTTTGGAGTAGCAAGAAGCAGTAAAACTCAGATGCTTTGTACGGACCTTGCAAGGACCAGCCTTTGTCTGGTATACAATCTTGCAATCCCAGTCAATTACTGGATGGGAAGATCTCTATCAACAATTCTTTCTTCAGTTCAGCTCAGCTTTTCAAAGGACAATAGTTTTTGATCTTACAAAATATAAGTAAAGGGAGAATGAAAGGTTCTCAGATTTAATTCCTTGATGGAAGGGATTAACATATTCCCTAAGATTAGCACTCCCTAATGAAGAATTGTTGCCAATGTGTGTGGAAAATCTGCGTGATGAATTACGAACGCCTTTAATCCCTGTGAAATACACAGGGGGGTTTTGAGACCTTACTTCAATCGCTCAGCAGATTGAAGATTCCCTTATATAGGCTAAGGCTAAATCACGTGTAATTTTATCAGCTCTAGAAAGGAGAATGGGTAGAGTAGAAACTGCTACAGTTATGGTTAAACAAGCACATGTACCTATTTCTACTTCAAAACCTTCATCTTCTCGAAGGGCTCCCCCTCCTAAGCACCAACAACAAAGGTCATTTCATCCAGATGCTCAAAGAGATCAAAGATGAAAACAATTTGAGGATTTGAAGAGCAAAACATACTCTTTCCGAAATGAACAAGTTCCTGGTTACTTCATTTCGGCTCTGGAAGATAATTTGGTTCAATTGCCAATGCCCAAGAGGCCAAACAATAAAGGAGATGAAGACCGTCCCAATTATTTCCCTTTTCATAAAATTTCGGGGCATCCCATCCAGGAGTGTTTTGTCTTCAAAGACCTCCTGGAAATGATGGTCGACTTTGGAAAAGTCAAACAGAAAGGTTCTTTAGCTCAGGTAGCATGTGTTACTTCTACAGTTATAGAGGAGGATGGAGAATGGAAAGAAGTTAAAAGAAAAAATGCACAAAAGTATGATGATTGGATGGTCAGAAAGACAATCAACCGAACTCATTCTATTTTGCGAACACAATTAAAGAAACTGATTGTGTATTCTTCCATGAATGTAGCGGCAAAACGCTCTTCATTAGAGGGAAAGTCCTAAAAGAAATGACATGATTCGAAGAAATAAAAAGAATCAGAAGAAGATGAGTATGTGTCAAATCCTAAGTTGTCTTTGAATCTGGAAGACTTCATGCCATCTACTTCAAAGAAAAGGGCACAATCCCACCAAACGGTATAGCCTGAATAGGCTAATCAGGCAAAGTCTTCATCAGACGAAGACTTAGTCTTCGGTTCTGTTAATATGATTCAATTAACGGATCCATATTCCAGTCACAGTTTCGATTTTGATGGGCCTGAATTCCCTGTATCAAACAGGGGAATTAGAGGAAGTTCCAAAGGCTCAGGATATCGGGGAAGACGTGGATCTTTCAGAAGCCACTATTCCAATTCTACCCCTGTTAGAACTGTGTACGCAGTAGAAACTCATGGTAGAGCCCTTCAGCGAGCTCAGCAAGAACAAGCATGTTCTTCTACCAATAGCAAATTCAGTCCTGGCACAGTTATTTTGGAAGACCGGTTGAAGTTTCCATCTTCTTCCTCTCAGCAAGTAAATGGATCTAATTGGTCTAATCTTCCAAAACCAGGAATATTGCCAACTCCTATCCCAATACAAGATGCATCAACTTCCAAAGCATCTACTTCCAAGGTACCTGTTAAACCACATATTCCTGTTGGGAAATGCAGACCTCTAGATCAAAAGTATAATGTATTGAAACACTTGGCACAAGTACCAGCCAAGATATCAATTCTGGATGCTTTGAATCTGTCAAAAGATCTTTGGGAAGCACTCATCGAGGCTTTGTCGAGTCCTCAGGAGTTTGAAACTGAAATTGCTGCAGCTGAAGTCTATCACATAGAGAATAATCTTGCAGAATTCCATGAAATAATATCTTTTACTGATGAATACGAACATGATGTTGTGCATGGGCATATTAGACCATTGTACTTATCTATCAAGGTCAATGGCGTAGACGTCCGAAGAGCTTTCATTGACAATGGTTTAAGATTCAACCTCATACCTATTCGTACACTTGGTAGATTGGGCCTCACGGAATCTGATTTATCTCCTTCTACCATGATGATACAAGGATATGATAAAAATGAACAAGAACCACTAGGCAAAGTTACACTCAGAATTCAGTTTGGAGATCTTGTATCCAATTCGGATTTCATGGTTGTTGATCAAGACTCATCTTTCAACATCTTTCTTGGAAGACCCTGGTTACATCAACATGCAGATATCCCTTCATCATACAATCAATGTCTCAAATATTGTTTCGATGGTCATGTTGGGACATTTTATGGTGATAAGGCCCCATTCAAGACACGTGAGTCTCAATACATTGAGGCGGAATTCTATCACATGATGGGAAGGGAGAAATCCACAACAAAGGAGATTACCAAAGTTAATGCTCCATATGGTTTGGAGAAGATTTCAGTAAATCCATTTACACATGTAAGTACAGATTATGTGTTGCCTATCAGTCAAATTGACAAGATAGGCCCAAATCAAAATACTCTTATGGAAATATCCATAATGTCAATTACGACAATTGAGCCAGACAACATGGGAGAAATTGGTAACCCACCAAGCAGTGATGAAAGCACAAATGGTGACGTCTTCATTTCATCTGCTGAAATCCAACAATTCTATACTTCTCCAATTAGGCCATAAGAAGTTATAGAAACATCATAGTTGAACAATTATGTCGATTCTCAATCCATCATCTCCTCTTCATTACCCAAAGAAGACCCTTCATCATCAATCGGGTTGGAAATGGAAGCTTCTTCTTCAAGATGTGCAAATTTTGACATCTCTTCTAATCATGAAAATTCTTCTTTATCATCTACTATGCAAGTAGAAACGGAAGAAATAACACATCATGAAGAAGAAGAGGAAGATCTCAGAGATGCTCCTCCAGCATTTGAAGAGGGTATCTCTACCACATTCGATGAACTCAGAGAAATAAATCTGGGTACAAAAGAAGATCCACACCCCACTTTAATCAGTGTGGCCCTGACTCTTGAAGAACAAGAGATGTATATTTCCTTTTTAAAGAAAACTTGAGATATATTTTCTTGGAACTATACAGAAATTCATGTTCTTGATCATGATGTGGCTACTCATCATTTGGGTTTACAAGAAGAACATCGAGGATTTAAGCAAGCCGCAAGAAGAACACACCCAACTTAAGCTTCCAAAATTGAAGCTGGAGTGGATAAGATTATCAAAGATAACTTCGTCAGAGAAGTTCAGTATCCTATGTGGTTGGCTAATATTGTCCCTGTAAAGAAGAAGAACAAAAAAATTAGATATTGCATCGATTTCAGATATCTTAATCGGAATTTTCCTAAGGATTATTTACCAGTTCCAATTACAGAACTTTTAATTGATGTAACAGCTGTCTATGAAGCACTTTCCTTCATGGATGGATATTTTGGATATAATCAGATCCAAATAGCCCCAGAAGACTAGGAATCCACAGCCTTCAGATCCCCTCAGGGTGTGTTTTGCTACCGGGTAATGCCCTTTGGCTTAAAGAATGCTGGTGCAACATATCAGCGTGCCATGCATCGTATCTTCAAAACCTTCTTAGGGAAGTCTGTTGAATGCTATGTAGACGATTTGGTGGTTAAATCCAAACAACTTTCTAATCACTTGGATGATTTGGAAGTCATATTCCACAAGTTTTGACAACATAATTTGAAGATGAACCCCTTAAAATGTGCTTTTGGGGTAGCCTCAGGAAAATTTCTTGGCTTTGTTGCATGCCATCATGGTATTGAAGTCGATCCTGAGAAGACCAAGTCAATCATTGGTATGTCACCTCCTCAAAATTTGAAATAATTAAGAGGACTTCAAAGACACTTGGCTTATATTCGGCGTTTCATCGCCAATTTGGCAAGAAAAAGTTTACCATTCACCAAATTGATGAAGAAGGGAGTCACTTACCAGTGGACTGAAGAATTTCAAGAAGCATTCGATATTCTCAAGAAATACCTCTTGAGTCCACCGGTACTCATGACACCTATTGAAGGAAGACCTCTTATCCTCTACGTGGCAGCTCTAGAGCGATCATTGGGTGCCTTTCTTGCTCAAAAGAATGATGCTGGGAATGAAAACAACCTCTACTATCTCAGTCGAACAATGCTTGAGGCAGAAACCTGGTATTCAAATATTGAGAAGTGCTACCTGGCATTAATCTTTGTAGTTCAGAATTTGAGACACTACCTGCAACATCACGAGGTCCAATTGGTATCTCTCAATAACCCGCTCAAATTCATCCTTAGTCGTCCAATGCTTACAGGACATTTGGCAAGGTGTGCAGTTATTTTGAAGCATTTCGACATTAAGTATGTGTCTTAAAAGGCAATAAAGGGCCAAGATATGGCTGATTTCCTGGTTGAACACCCTTCAATGGAAGACACATCTTCAAATATTGAACTCCCTGATGAGGAAGTCTTCTCTATTCATTAAAGTCCGCAGGCATGGGAAATGTATTTTGATGGTGCTTCCAGATGTCCAACAGGGAGGAAAATGGAAAATCCTAAATTCAACAAAGTTGGCTTAGGAATTGTGCTCATTTCTACAGAAAAGGAAGTTTTACCTTATTCTTTCTTATTGTGGGAAGGTGGTACCAATAATGAAGCAGAATACCAAGCTCTCATCGCAGGCTTGGAATTAGCGCTTCAAGAACAAGTGAATCACTTAAAGGTGAAAAGTGATTTAGACCTGTTAATCAAACAAGTCAATGGGGATTATTCCATCATGAAAGAAGAACTAATCCCTTTGTATGATTACTTCAGAGATTTAATGGAAGAATTCCCTTCAGAACCAATATTTTCTTTTGTCCCAAGATCACAAAATGCTCAAGCTGATGCACTAGCTAATATAGCCACAACTCTGCCAGATCCAAATCAGGACGAGACTACCATCAGTATTGCCCACCGTCATGAAATTTCACCTTATGTTTGAATCAGAACAGAGGAAATTAATGAAATTAGTCCTATTCCTAAACCGTATGGTCATACTACAGGATGGATGTCACCTATCAGGGAATACCTTTAAAATGGAACACTTACACCTGATAGAGCCGAGAAAGAACAAATCTGGGGGCTTATAGTAAATTTTACTCTTTATGATAGCCCAGATCACCTAGAGAAAATTCAATACAAACGTGGTTTTGATGGAGTTCTCTTCAGATGCATCGATGGTGAAGAGACAATGGCTGTCATGAAAGAAGTGCATGCAGGAGTCTGTAGTGCCCACCAGTCTGGACATAGATTGTCTGATCAGATTTGAAGGCTTGGATACTTTTGGCCTTCAATGATATAAGATTGTGTTGATTTCACAAAGAAGTGGCATTCATGCCAAGTACATGCCAACTTCATTCATCAACCTCAAGAGTTGCATCATACAGCTAAATACTCATGGTCATTTTCCACATGGAGAATGGATGTGGTGGGACCTTACCCTTCAGCTATGGCCAAGCAGTTTAAGTATATTCTTACTACTACTAACTTCTTTTCCAAATTGGCAGAGGCAATACCTCTCAAGGATGTCAGTTATAAATGTGTTTTTAGCTTCATCAAGTCTAACATCATTACCAGATTTGGTGTCCCTCATACCATATTGACGGACAATGGCACCAACTTCTGTTCATCCGAGGTGAAGAAATTGTATCAAAAATACAACATCAAATCCAACCATTCATCTCAGTATCATGCAGCGGAAAATGGCCAGATACAAGCTTTCAACAAGACTCTGTCAAATATACTGCAAAAGATGGTGGATAAAGATAAGAAATCATGGCCTGATAAACTCTTTCATGCTTTATGGGCTTATCGTACTACCACCCACACTGCAACTCGATCAACTCCATATTCATTGGTATATGGAATGGAAGCAGTCTTTCCAATTGAAGTTCAACTACCCTCGCTCAGAGTTTCCATTCGTGATCAATTGTCTACAGATGAACAATCTCAAAAGCGATTGAATGAATTTGAATGATTAGATGAGAAAAGATTGTGCACATTGCACCACTTGGAAGTCTATCAGAATCGAATAGCATGAGATTTTAACAAAAAATTTCGTCTTCGTTCATTGACTCAGGGAGAATTGGTATTAGTTCTCAGGACTCCAATGATACCAGGTAAGAAACCTCCCAAGCTTGATCCAAAATGGGAAGGACCTTACTCAATACATAGGGTCTACTCTAGTGGAGCTTATTCATTAATCTCGATGGATGGAGACCTCGTCACTACTCCAACCAATGCCAGATTTTTGAAGAAGTATTTTGTATAAACACAAAATATACAACCTTGGTCCAGTATGACCTTAAACTGCACCTCGGTCCAGTATAACCATAAACTGCACCTTGGTCCAGTATGACCTTAAACTGCAACTTGGTTCGGTATAACCTTAAACTACACCTCAGTCCGGTATGACCTTAAACTGCACCTCGGTCCAGTATGACAATAAACTGTACCTTGGTCCAGTATGACCTTAAACTGCACCTCTGTCCAGCAAGACGTTAAAATTCATCATCAATGGTTCAGTATGACCTTAATCTACACCTCAGTCCAGTATGACCTTAAACTGTACCTCTGTCCAGTATGACCTTAAACTGTACCTCGGTCCAGTATGACCTTAAACTGCACCACGGTTCAGCATAACCTGAAACTGCACCTCAGTCCAGTATGACCTTAAACTGTACCTCGGTCCAGTATGACCTTAAACTGCACCTCGGTCCAGTAAGACCTTAAACTGCACCTCGGTCCAGTATGACCTTAAACTGCACCTCGGTCCAGTATGACCTTAAACCGCACCTTGGTCCAGTATTACCTTAAACTTCACCTCGGTCTAGTATGACCTTAAACTGCACCATCGTCCAGCATAACGTTAAACTGCATCATCAACGGTCCATGCATATGACCCTAAACCATTTGCACATACGTCCAACATGACGTTAAACTGTGTTCCCTTCACCGTCCTTGCTATATTACGTTAAACTAAACAGCAACGGTCCATACATATGACATTAAACTATTTGTATTCCTTTCATCTCACATGACGTTAAACTGTGATGTCTTAACTACATGACGCTAAACTGTACAGAAGTCCCTTACGTCCAGCATGACATTAAACTGTACCATCCTCGGTCCATGCATATGACCTTAAACTATTTACACTTTCGTCCAACATGACGCTAAACTGTATCATCCCTTTTTCATCCAACATGATGTTAAACTTTGAAAAAAATTCCCCAATACGTCCAACATGACGTTAAATGGTGTGCTCTTTTGTCCTTACCACGTGACATTAAACTGTGCAGTCGTCTTTTTGTCCAACATGACGTTAAGCTGTGTTGTCTCCATCGTCCTAACTACACGACACTAAACTGTACAAAAAGTCCTTTGATATGTCCTACATGACATTAAACTGTATTTCTGCCCTGCTACATGACACTAAACTGTGCAGCACCAATAGTCCTAACTGCAAGACTTTAAACTGCATAGTCCCTTTATATGTCCTGCATGGCATTAAACCGTGCATCTTTAAATTTGTTGTTACCTCTTGTTTCTCACACTGAGTATGACACACATGAGCTTAGAGAAAACCTCAACCATAACACTCTCTCTGGGCTACTAACCATGTGTAAGTCCCAACAACATCATTTTTTTAGGTCGTTGTCCCCAAGAACAACTTGATCACTATTTCATTATTTAATTGAACTGCGCAGACTTTGATCCTTGCCTTCCAGGCTGGGTATGTAGGAAACCTCCCAAGGTTCAAGCCCAAAATCGATCTCTTCACATCGGTTCACCTCTATCTTGTACGATGTTGATTTGTGAAACCGCCCCCAGAATCAATATATTTACATTGGTTCAACTTCGTCCTTGCTATATGACGTTAAAATGTACAGCATTTTTTGTTCAGTATGACAATAAACTGAAACAATCTTTGATACCCTCACCTGAGAGGAAATCATTATTTATATTGATCTCCAATCGAGTTTTATTCCAAAGACTACGTGCATACATGGCAATGCCCGAACCTTTTATCTTGGGTTAAATCATCATTGCACTAAAGTCCCCTTTCACCCTTCACATGTACGAACCAAATTTGTACAAAGGGTATTTCAAAAACTATGTGGGCTTGATTCCCATCCTTATGGGATACGTAGGAATGTTCGAGTGTCCCTCAAATCCATCCCCAAGTCATTGGGCCTAACCCCAAATTCCACTTTCAGTCCCTTGGCTGAAAATCCCCCATGAAAACACACACTGTGTATTTCTTATAATGGTCCATGCTCTATGACCCTAAACTAAGATCTCTAGTCCTTTTGTCCCACACGACGTTAAACTGTAGCTCAAGAACTACGTATGGCTTGATTCCCATCCTTATGGGATACATAGTGAAGTCCATAATTTCCATTCAGGACCCAGCCACAACATGATTATGGTTAGAATTGATTTGTGTATCTTTGCATACATTGCACAATACCCATCTTTATGTGTCGTAATCCTAACCTTAAATATTTTTAGATCTTCATAAACCATTTCTTGACTTCAAGTCACAAAAATGTCAAACTTCTGAGAGTTTTTTTCCTAACTATGCAGTATGTGCCCTTAGGTGGCCTTGCATAAACAGTCTCTATAACAGATTTGTCAGCCAAAAGATACTATTATTTGACTATGCAGCCAATGCCCTTAGGTGGCCCTACATAATTAAACCCCCTAACGGGTTTGTCGGATACTAGTAGCTTCATTCTTGGGAAGAAAGCATATTTTGTCCTTATTGGTCTTAAATGACATTATGTAGGGATCTGCAAAAATATCCATCCTTAACATATTTGTCCCATATCCTTTTTCATGATCTGAAATTATTCAATTCTATGGTTTATATTATCCTTCCCTAATTTTGGGTCAGACCTTCATTGGAGTGATATCCATCTAGTTCTTCTATAATATTTTTTGGAAATATCTTCTCCATATTCAAGTACCTCTTTCTATACATCAAACTCTATACATTGGAAAATTTGAATCTCCATAAACTTTCACTAGATTTTTAGCACTAGGAAAGTAAATTTTTGAGAGTTCTTTTTCCTGACTATGCAGCACGTGCCCTTAGGTGTCCTTGCATAAACAGTCTACATAACAAACTTGTTAGCCAAAAGATATTATTTATTTAACTATGCAGCCAATTCCCTTAGGTGGCCCTGTATAATTCAACCCCCTAACGGGTTTGTTAAATAATGGTAACATTATTCTTGGGAACTACTTCTTCTAATGCCTTTTATCTCTTTTTCATATCATTCCTCAAATCCAAAAATTCTTAAGTCATAGTTTACATATTTTCCCTCATACTTGAGTATGGTAATATGTTTTCAGATTAATTTTCAAAGAATTGAGTCAAATCTAATTCATTTGGTCAAAGCTATTTCGACCTTAAACATTAGCCTCTTTATGTCCGACGTGCATGACATTAAACTTCCCACAAAAGACAAAGGAACTCTGAATAAAAGTCATGTTCCAGCTCACTAAACATACATTTTTTATGATTTAGGTAATACTGATCAATTAAAAGATTAAAAGTTTGTAAGGTTATTTACATTAATCCTAGTAAAAATCAAACTATTCTTACTAAGCCCATTGGCTTAGGTAGAATTTAAAGCAGATAGCAGGGAAATATGTGCACAAGTGATTGAAGATGAAAGCATTCTTTCCATTTGATGCACAAGAGTTATAAGGACATCCACATACTGAAGTATCTTCTCTTTTTTTCAGGAATTACAAAAGACTTTCAACATAACTCTTCATTTTATTTACGGCATCCCGAGCTTCATCAGTAGCCACCTGGAGTTCATTCATTCAACTGGATACCATAAGATATGCAGTGATACCGGCTCTTCTTGGAACAATTGTAAATGAATGTTCTGGAGTGCGGTTTGAAAAAATTTTCTGCTGATCAAACAGTGACTCTGTTTCTGTCCAAGAGACTTGGAAGATGGATACATGGATTTGAGAATGAAGCATTGGAAGTAAAGAGTCATTTGGAGAGATTACTCTTTTCAGATATTTCTCTAATGCCATGTTTTTCTTTTCTCCACCAACCGACAGCGGAAAACATTTCAGCCCATGGGTTTGCCATTTTCATATCTGCAAGGAAATGACATGGAGGAAGAATTTGAAAGTTCACACCATTGTTGTTGCTCTTAATGCACATCATAACCGAAATAGAGGAGTAGTAGTGGAGCTGAATCTCAGACATATAATTCTTTGCATCTTGAACATTGACTCCTTGTAGATGACCATGACCATGTAGAGGCAGGTAGATGCTCTGTGGGAAATTAATATGATATTTCTTCTAGTACATAGCCAAATCTGGGAGAGTGTTGTCGCAGATATCATAGTAATCATGGCCAACAATGTTCATCATGTCATCAATCCGCTTGCTAGCCAGTCCATCAGCCGTTCTGATTCTCTTGGGAGCCATTAAATCTGCACAAGAGTTGAATAATTAACTCTTACGTAAGTTTATTTTTCATAAACATTGTGAAGAAATTTGAAAAAAAAAATGGCTAAGGCATTAAGGCGCGCAAGTATGGATATGCCAAGCAAGTTTTTGGTACGTAATTACAAATACCTATAAAGCAGCGTGACAGCAAAGAAACATTGGAAAACAGAGCAACTTTCACGGCTAAGGTGACCTGTGCGGTGAGAGATCGAAGGTTTGAAATCTGGATGCTTTGTACGGAAGTGAGGCCTTCTATTTATAGACGTAGCCAGAACCCTGCGCACCGTACCCTGTGCGACTAAAGGATGTACCCATGCATGCCAGGACCTACGTGACACACACTTGCATGCCGCCCTCTGCACCATCAACACTTGTGCGCCGCTTTTCCTTTGGTTTTCTTCTTTTCCTCAGAGTCACATCCTCGTTTCTTTCGGATCCAACTCTGAGGGGCGGACTTTTGTTGATGCTCCTTTTTCGTCACATTGTCTAAATGAATGGAAAGGGAAATGTCTTAGCACAAATTGATTCATCCTTTGAAGAAAATATCAAAAATTGACAAAGGAAGGAAGAATAAGAACATTGTGAAAAGGTCGCACAAGTTCTACAATGGTCACGCAAGTACACTTGCGTGCCGAAGATGGCCGCACAAGTGACTTGCGCGCCCTAAATGATAACCGCCTGGGGTATTATCCAGCCTATAAATAGACCATGTGGGCCCCCCCATTTTGGAAGGAATTTTTCCAGAATTCATATTTAGAGCTCTAAACGCCCAAGTCTCCTCTTCAGGTCTTCCGAACACTTCTAAGGTAGTTCATTACCTATAATGGAAGGTCTAAACAAGAGGAGTAAGGTCTAAGTGTTAGAATTCACTAACACTTGGGCGCCTAAGGTGTTTTAACCTTAAGGGAAATGAACATACTTATGTGCCACCTTACATCCTCACCAAAACTTGTGCACCTCTATTCTGGAAGTACCTCAGGATAATTCTAAAGGCATTGGTCAAGGATCGCCCAAGTATTACTATGCTGGTTTACAAATGTGCAAGTACCCATGTGTCGCGCAGGTATACCAGCGCGCCCACGTAGTACTTGCCCGCCTGCTGGGACTTGTGCGCCCCTACCTTTTTTGGTTCCCTTTTTTCCCATTTCACCCCTCTTAATCCATTACACTTATTCTATTCAAGATTCAGTCTTCAAGACACTCTTCAAATCCATTTATGGCATGATTTCTTGATTTTACTTCCTTATCCAAAAGGAATTATGTGGAATATCTCTCAAAACCTAGTGATTTACACATATTTATGTAACTAAAGATTGAGATTTCATCCATTCAACCTCATCCTTTAAGATGAGAGAACCCCTTAATTTTGGGCATCCTCCTTACGAGTAAGCCCCAAGTCTCCCAAATTTGGGCATCCTACTAAGGAGTAAGCCCCAACCATAATTTTCTTAACCTGGGCCTCCTTTTCAGGAGTAAGCCCCAGTAATAATTCTCAAGAATATGCATCCTCCTTAGGAATAAGTCCCAAGTCCTCATTAACCTGGGCCTCCTTTTTAGGGGTAAGCCCCAGTAATAATTCTCAAGACTGGGCATCCTCCTCAGGAATAAGTCCCAAGTCCTCATTAACCAGAGCCTCCTTTTCAGGAATAATCCCCAGTAATAATTCTCAAATATGGGCTTCCTTAACAGGAGTAAGTCCTAGTCATAATTCCCATTAATTTTGGGCATCCTCCTTAAGAGTAAGCCCCAAGTCTCCCAAATATGGGCATCCTCTTCAGGAGTAAGTCCCAAGTCCTTTAATTTTTCAATTCCTTTAACCTGGGTGTCCTTCTCAAGAGTAAGCCCCAGTCTTAATTACTCTTAACCAGTCCAAATTAACCTTTGATTTGGGATTCCTTCTCAGGAGTAAAACCCAATCATAAGTCCTCTCCTAATTTGGGCATCCTTTTCAAAAGTAAGCCCCAAGTTAGAGTATTAAAATCTCCATGAAGCACATATACCTTTATGGACCATATTCCTAGATTTCTTCCTTGAAGTAAATCGTAATCTTCATTTATCTGGGCAGTCATACATACAAAAGTCCCACATTATTTCTTATGATTGCATCTTTCATGGAACAATTGTCTCATTTTTACCAATACCTCTTATTTCTCACACCGAGCACGACTCACGTGAGCTTAGAGTGTGAAAGTAATTATGACATCCTTCTTTGAGCCATCAATCATAAGCATCATGCTCCCTTACTCGAACTACGTGGGTTCTGATTCCTTTTCTAAACAAAGGATACGTAGGTAGCCCATCTGCGGGTTCGATCCCAACTCTGAAATAATCCATGTCCTTCTGAATGAAAATAAACTTCAAGTTCCTCACTGAGTGGATTTAAAACCAGCATGGTCATCATAATGACCAAGAGACTTCTATATAAATGTGTCGAAGGATACCATTGACCAAGAATCTCTAATAAATACAGATGATTCTCTATCGATGAATAACCTCAAATACATATAAAATATTCTCTAAATTTTCTACATATTTAATCATTGAATGTCAGATATGAAGGAGAGCTCATTTTATACTTGGTAATGTAATAAGAATTCATGAACAAAACTTAAATCTATAAAGAGAGTCCTAGAGTAGACAATAATTCCCCTCAAAAAGGTGTGATGAGTCCGACCTCCCATCCTCTCGACCAAGGAAAATTCTTAAGCCTCATCAGTCTACAAACTAATGAGCACCTACCTTTGGAAAGTATGTCCAAATCGATGTGGAATCATTGGATGTTTCCTGTTCTCCAAACAAACCCATTAGAAACCGATTGGAATGTTTGAACCTCCCATCAAGGAGGTCATCCCCAAATTCTGAGGGAAACAATGTCTTGATTATTATTCCAATGAGATACGTAGTGACACTTAGATCATACCTCCTTACCTAGTCACCATACAAATCTACATTCCCTCATCATTCCCTTTTATTTCCTTTGAGTAGTGGAAGAACCCTTTTTCCCTACTTGTGTCTCACACCAAGTATATCTCACGTGGTCTTAAGTGTTTTGGTAAAAGAGTTCCCTTCATGAGTAAGTAATATCAATTCATACTGTAGCTATCATAGTCCTAGCTGCAAGACCTTAAAAGGCACACTAGACATCATTGTCGCATGATAACAAACTACATGATTTCCTCAAGAATTATGTGTAGCTTGTTTCTCATTCCAATGAAATATGTAGTGACATCCAGATCATCATTACTGGGCCCTGACGCAACACAATATAGGAAATTCTCCCCATTATCGCATGTATGAATCATATCTATATGAGAGTATCCTATATGGGTTCTCACACTATGCATGAGCCTGTATTCCCAACCCCCCTCCCCTTCCTACACACATGAGTTAGATTAGTGTGGGTGATATTTTTTATAAATACATGTGGCTTGATTATTTTTCCAAGAAGATACATAGTGACTCCTTGGTTCAATACCCTGGTCCATTTGTAATCATTAAGAGCCGCCTTCTTCCTAGTCGTCCTTATCACATGATGCTAAACTGCATGGATAATGTCTCGGTCACGTGAATTTAAACAGTATGGTACCTCAAGAACATTTTTTGGATTTATTATTATTCTAATGAGATATGTAGTGAAAAATAGGACTCATTTACTATTCTCATCCCTAGGGTAAAGAAAAATTATCCCTCTTCTGTATACAAGAAAAGATCTATTCAAGAGCTCAAAATTTGGGTTCCCTCATCAGGGGTCAACCAAGAAAATAAAGATGTCCCCCTTCTACATATGGGTTAGATTTATTAATGGGAATCAATACACCTTGGAAAATATTAGTCCAAACACTTCCTTTGTGCTTGGACATATCCCCACAACACATAAAACTCCTAATGTTAGACACTTTTAGTTGTTCATCATCTTTCTCCAACTTCTATTATAGAATGTTTCATACCAAAGGACTACTTTTCTTGACTATAATGTAACAGTCCCTAGTTGGATTTTCATAAGTCTCCCAAAAATGGGCCTACCAGCTGAAGGATTCCACTATTTGACTATGTTATAACACACCCAAGTTTTATTTTAATAAATTATACCTCAAAAAAATTGAAATAGTGGTAACCTCATCCTTGGGAGAACCCACTTCTATCTTCATAAGATTTAACGACATTACGGTGGAACCTTCAATTTGGATTAGTTCACATTCATCCCCCACATATTTTTCCCATATCCTTTCTCTCGATTTGAGAACCCCAATACCATGGTTTAAAATCTCCTCCCCGATATATGAATTATATAGTAATGACTTTGGTAAGATAGGACACATATCATCTATCAATTTCATAATGCTATGGTCCTAGCCGAATGACCTAAAAATTAAGGTACCATATTTCCCATAATTGGATAATACCTATGTACCAAACCTATTCTTACAATTCATTTGAAATTTTGACTTGAAATACACCTTAAATGTCTAGGTAGTTTCCTTCCTCAAAACTAGACATTGTTTCCAAGGATATCTGAATCTCCATAAACTTCCTTCATCCATCAGCACTATAATTCCATAATTCTTTAGAACTCCTTTTCCGGACTTTTTTTTTAACATGACCTAGATTTATATGAATAAATTCTTCCACAAAATTGGTTTGTCAGCTAAAGGATTCCACTATTTTAATATATTATAAAATTTTGCATTTGTATTTTTATAATGTATCCCACAAATCAGTTTTTTTAAACAGCGGTAACTTCGTCCTCAAGAGAGACCTCCTTTATCACCATAATCCATTCTTCTCATACCTCTCTTCAGATCTGAAGATCCATAGATTAAAACTTATAGAATTTTACTCATAATACCTAAAATTGATAGTGAATTCTTTGATAGATTACCTTAAATGGGTAGAATTACTAACCTTGTGGTCAAATCTAAATACGTTGAACTATAACCCCACAAATGTGATTTTTTTATGACTTTAAACTATATAGAAAAATTGTGTGGATGTATGACATTAAAATTCCTAGAATAACTTCTTAGTCAAATGACTTTAAATTGTATAACAATTTCTTCTCTATAAGTCATTAAACTACATGATAAATGTCCAAATCACACGATATTAAACTTCATGATAAATTTACCATTTTTAGAAAGATTCCTTCCCATATGACATAATTCATTTAAAAAATGCATCCCTTGAACTCAAGGAAAATTCATGTTGGAGTAGTTCCTCATCATTTCCAATGCTAATAAAAATTCTCTTTTCATTATCATACATATTCCCTTGGAATAACCACCCATTTTATTCTTGATAAATATTAATATTTATAAAATTCTTTCACCCATCATCAATAGAATGTCAGATTTTTTATAACTAATTTTTATGATTGTTTTGTATCAAGCCCCATTAGGATTTGCATAAGTTGATCACAAATTTCCATGCCTGGCAGCCATATGATTCCATTATTTGATAATTATGTAACATGCCCTTGATGTATTTTCATAAATAATCCCACAAATTTGGTTTTTTAGCTAGTGGTAACTTATTCCTTAGGATATAACTCCTTTGTTTCTACATATCTTGTTTTAGACTCAGAAACAGAAAACTAATGGCTCAAGATTCACCTTTGAGTATATGAAGAATTTTGGATCATTCTTGGAAAATAATACTAGTTCGGGTCATCATTTAAAAACTTATGGTAAAATATTTTCCAACCTAAATACCAGTCTTATTAGTCCAACTTGCATGAATTTAAATTTTCCATAAAATGAGACACATTACTCAACATATTCAAAACCCGCAAATCGAATACTATACAAAAGTGAGTCTTAGCTCACAAGACATGTGCTAAATATGGTTTAGGTAAAAAATGACCAATGAAAAGAAAAAAACAAATTAAGATGAAATCCTAAAAATATGGGGTTAAGAAATATCCAAGTCTCACATACTAAGTCATCTTCCTATTAGACTTGGGAAAAGATTTGGGTGATTACATAAAAAGACACAAAGTTTGTAAGGTTTCTCATATAACCTTAGTAATAGACAAACTATAATTTCTCGGCCTCATGATTTAAGAAATAATTAGATCACTGACTCATCCTTTTCATTGTAATTATAACATGATGAAATTCAATTAAATGAGTGATTTTTCAGTGTTGTGTTACAATTACAATAAGGATAGAGGTGCATTAAATATAATTTGGGAGCAAAAATTGATTTTTATTTATATTTCAATGTGTTGAGGAACTCCCACATGATGAAGAAATTATACCAAATTTTTCAATTTTTCCATGACATATGCTGTGAGAAGTTTAATTGTACCTCGAGTTGTTTCCATTGTGTGATGAAACTTAGATGATTGTGTAGCAGCAACCTCCTCATCTTTATGGAGATTCTCCTTCTATGCACCAACAACGTCTCTTCTTTGTGCAAAATCCTCTAACAAGGACTGGTGGATTTGGACTACCTCTTTGTTTTAGGAATTTAATTATTCTTCAAGGGGAATCATTTAGAAATACTTTTCATCTAGATGATCTTGATACTCCTCCACCTTCATCGAGTGGCTGACCTCATCTTAGATTATGGTGACTCTAAGATCCTCAAACTGAATCATGATGTGCACCTTTTTTCTATGATATTCATGTCTATTACCATTTATAGGTGATCAAATTCACCAAATTATAGATATATTAACATTTAGATATTCCATATCCCATCATTGAAATATTTAACGGAAGTCGAAAAAGTTGTGACGGTGTGACTTTGAGAGGCTTCTCCTTGATTATATTTCAGAAATCTCACCATACCAAAAGGTGTGTTGTTTGTAACACATATTTAATCCCTATATTAAACCTATATCCACTCTCTAAGGGAGATACATGGTCTCAGATTAATTCACACCATGAGATTCCCTATTTCGTTCCCTCCAAAACAGCCCCAATCCCACTACCAATGTTGGTGGAACTGGCATGGAAGCCCCCATCATAGGCCCAGTCACCGAAGCTGATGCCACTGAATAGTAAGTGACACTTCTCATCAACATCAGGATTCCAAAATTAAAAAAGTCAATGGAGTGACCAAAGAAGTTCATAATACTCACTCTTTTTTTGGTTCTGATGTTGGAATTGAAAGCTCCCCCATCCCCAATTCGTGGAGCAAGAACCTCCTGATGAGGAAAATCCACTTGATTTTTCTTAGAATTTGGGATTTAATTCTGTCAAGTATCTTCTACATTAAGATTATCATCTATAACTCCTTTGTAAATAGGATTTAGGTGGACTTGGTTGCATTGTTCATGAAGTGCCATGGAAATGTTCTGTACAGACAAAGATACACAAATTGTTCTTTGATGTAATGTATCTGGTGAAAGAGAATAAATTGTGTTTGTAAAGTAAAAGAATGATAAAACTCATATCCATCCAATTATCTATGGAAAACCCCATATTTTTTTAGGGAACCTGAGATATCAATGTCTTGATTAATTAGATTCATTATTTGATGATACATGATTCCAGGTATCGTAGCATCCTCAACATTAGGGGTATCTAAGATGCATTACCCAAGACCTGAATTAGATTCATTATTGATACCCACTATTTAATTCTCTACTTGAACAACATCATAAAGCATTATAAATCCAAGTATATCATCATCACCTCCATTAGACCATCTGATATCCCGGTCATCCACTTTTGGATAAACAATGGGACCAATATTAACAGCTACAGGGTCCTACAATGTATGCAATGGATGTGAAATTTCGTGAGATGAGGAGAGTCAGAAACAAGACATTACAAATAAAGGCGTGCATAAAATATTACCATAGACCTATACCCTCTGTATATGAATAGAGGAAGAAACCATTGTATGTCTTGATGCTTCATCTTTCAAAATGATGGATTCATCAGTGTTGATATGTGCCCCCCCTGGGGTGTACTCCTCAATCCTTGAAGGACCAGTATCAGATTCCATATGGGAGGAAATCATTGCCTATCCTATAAAATTAAATAACGATCCTCAGAGTACATAAAACAAGTCTTGATATCAATTGTCAGCATAGATACATACAATGGCGTATGTGCTAGACCAACATTATCACCCTATTTTACTTTCTCTCCCTAGATGGAGAAGGGGACATATTTGTCTATTTATAAATGAAAACCTGAGGTTACAGTCAAATAATTCCTATAGAAATCTCAAATATGATGTTCTTTTGACCCGAGGATTTTTATAAGGATCCAAGGGCCTCATTCACTACATCGATGGTGGTTTATGTGGGCCCATACTTCAGCGACTCCAGCTCCCCTTCAACTAGTTATTCTTTTCTTCTTCCTCTTCTTCTATCCCAATCTAAAAAATAACATCCCATAAACATTAATAATATCATATGATACAGTAGGAATGAAGATTTAAAAAAAAAGAGATAAAACAATTGGGTCAAGGTAGTCATCCTATTCCTATTTGGGATGACCATCTACCCCCTCCAACTCCCCCCAGTCTATCATCTCAGACACTCACTTTGTGATAGGATTTTGATCATCAATTTCATATATTGAAGCCTCTAAATCATGAATTTACCAACCCACCTCAGCCAAATAAATGTCTTGATGGAGATCACATGGTTCCCTGATATCGCTAAACTATGGGATTTGCATGCCGACCTGGAGAAACATCCATTCATCTCTAACATCATGTGTTACACTCTTCCAAGATATGGTCTCAAAGGGTCACATGTAATTTGGATCTGAGGTGCTTGGATACATGGAAGACCACTTACCTTTCAACATGGAAGCCTCTTTATGCCTATTTTATCTCTAAGAAGAATGGGTGGATGGAAAACGAGTCTCCTCTTGATCATGATGAGAAGACCACCCTGTAGAAGGAGGTTTTGTTTTCTCAAAACTAGCCTGCTTCGTGGTCTTTGTCAAAGATCACCTTGAAGGCTCCAGAACTTTAGTATCACTACCCTAGGTTTGATAATTTCTATCACGCATACCAAAACCAATGTATAGTAAGGATGAAACTCGTTAAATGGCCTTTATCAATACCCTAGGATGGTATGAAGAGATCCATGCATTGGAATACCTGGCCTCTATCCCAATTGATGAATCCAATGGAGGTAACGTGATTAACAGTTTAGATACATCCATGGACATGAGGATCTATAATTATAGAGATATAATCATATTTTTATAAATCCTAGCATGCGTGGAGATGACACTTGACTATGGAAGAAAATTGAACGGGTGAGTAAATCAATATTTAGTGTGTTCCTCAACGATTGTTTCACCATCAAAATGAGCTTCTAGTGCATTGTATCTAAATTAAATAATTTAAAACCTCATTTTGTGATGTTGGTTCATTTTCTTCATTGATAAAATTACTTGTTTATATATTTCCATATAGAAACAATTTTAATTGTTCTAATACATTTATCATCCTCAACACTTCATTATAATTTAGGCTCAGAGGCTGGATTCTAGAAATAGCCTAAATAAATGGGAGAAATTAGTTGTTGGAGATTTTAACATGGCTCAAAACCATCTATGAATTGAACTCTAATACAATATATCCCCACATCACTTGAAACTTACCTGCAATTCTAAAAAGATCCTTCTCATTATATGTATACAGAAAGAACCGATAAATTCTCACTAAAATAGGGGAATCTAACCATGTGTGCCTCCACTTTGCTAGTTTGGATAAGATAACAAAAGTATCTATCCTCTCACTTCAATTAGACTCACAGACCAGAAGTTGATAAATTCATAGCCACATTACTAGGAAGTCATCCAGGTGAGTCTTTACGTCAACTTTAGGGTTGATATTACAACCCCAATGTGTGTACTGGCCCTTCTCCAATTTAGGATATTATGTTCTAGGATCACCTCAATTTTCTATTATGGGGAATATTTTCAGTCTCCTACAAGTGGTAATCTCTCCTTCTGGTACTATGAAATCTTTCATCCGCATTCCATGATGGATTTCAGCCTTGTGGAGAGGATTTTTGTTCTATAATTTCTTCACCACCTTAATAAGATCATGGTCTAGGGGAAGTTTCCTTTATATGTCATCCCACATTATATTTAGTGGGATGAAATCATCATAAATATCGACAAGAAAGGGGGATCCAGAAATTTTGTACACATCCCACAATATAATAGAAACCTCACCATGACTCGTATTGAAATAATTTCCCTATGGACTCAATTAGCTCCGTAGATCAGGAATGGTTTTTAAGTTATTATAAACATAAGTTTTTCGTACCCAAACATCATCAAATATAGAGAATCTCAACAGTTCCTTTTTGAATTATATACAAGTTTAGAGCTCACAGTACACCTACATCAACTTTTGATTGACTCCCCCTCTGAAACAAAAATCTCAAACCTCCTTCGAACCTTTCGTCCGATCTATCCATGAAGCCCGAAAAGTCAATTCATGGTAGTGGGGATTCAATTCCTAGATATGCAGCTTCAGATCTAGGGTGCAGTTGCTGTGATGAATTAAATACCAAATGGGAACCATTCCATACTTAATATAATAGCCCTTGGAGGAAATATTGATGGAAGGAAAGTTGGTGTTCTTTACACAACTTGACATCGGGAATTAACTTCAAGCCCTTAGATAAAGGTGTCCCTTAGATTTTTTGTGTTTAAAAAAGGTAATGTAATCACTTTTTGGATACTCACATTGATATGATTCCAAATTCCTAGCCATATCTGGATGAATAGATTCCACCACGTCATAATAATCTGAACCAAAATCTTTGATCATGTCTGAGGTATGTGCATTAGCTTATTCAAGGGGGTCCATCAAGGTATCCATTGAAAACCTAAAATAAGGAAAAAAATTACTAATTAAGTTAAAACATTTACCTAGATAAGTTAATATTTTTACTTTGATGAATTCAAAATCCTGGGAAATGAAAGGGATCGTGCAGGCTCTTCGATCAAGTGCCTCACGTAAGCCCTTTTTCAGGTGACATGCACATCCCTCTCGACCAGATACCTCACCTAGGATCCATTTTGAGGTAAAAATGTGGAAAATAGTCACCCAAATTGATTTAGTGTAATAAAAACTCTGAGATAAATTCATGAAAATAGAAGCGAGGCATGGCTGGTCAGATGACTGTCATAACAACAAATGAATATTTTAATATGAAACGAGATAAATTGAAGAAGGGGACACTGGTATTTATAGATTCTATTTTATTGTGCATCATATATACACTGTGGAAATTCATCATGAACATTTTCAATAGACCTACACCTCTGACTTATGCAGGTAACCTACTTTGCAGACTTGTTCCCCCTTCATAATCTTTTCCATGTTCTACCTTAGGACTAGACCCTCTTCTTTTGATCAGGTCAAATATTATGGGGGGATTTTTTTTAAACTTTGCTTTTTTTAAATAGGATTAAAAGATCATCAAGTGACCCTTTTAACATGTTAAATAAGTGATGTCCCCAAGAAGAATAAAATGGACTTACCCAGGATAGCATGAGCACACCCCTTCTTAGAGAAGGCATGCAGAGCCCCCCCCCCCCCCCCCACGTGGCCCTAGAAGGTAGGCCACCCTTAAATAGGGTACCTATGATAGATGTATATGTCATGTATATATACCAAGAAAATCCTTCGACTAGGGTTCCTTATTGTCCTATATATTGGACCCTTGGGTTCCACATTTGCACAACTGGAAAATCAGAACAAGTCCCTATGATCGGATCATGCATCCCCTTCAACTAGGTCACCAAAAATTCTTTAGGTAGCTCTCTAAAACACTCTATAAGAGATAATTTAGCTGGATAAGTGAGATAAAACTCCCTTCAAGGTCTGAAAAATAAGACACCTTTCGGGGGACCCCTTCTCCCCTAGTGAACAACACCCTATCTGAAGCCCTTGACTAACCAAGGATCTGCACAAACCTTATCCAGGAACACCTAAGCAGACCCCTGGTTACTATTATAAGGATTATCACAAGTGTTTTTAATAGTTGGTTCATTTCCCCATGCATATCCAACTCACATTGGATTATACTCCCTACAGGAAGCACTCCGAGTTCCTCCCAAGCCTTTTGTGAGGCACATCTTCCCTCTAATCTAGGACCTGTGTGAATCCCTCTTTAAGCCCTTTTCCAAGACACCAATGTAAGGACTCCTCTTTCATTAGATACCTCATCTAAAACAAAACAAATTGAAAACTCCACTAAAGCCTCTGTACTCACAAACCCATGGTAAAGGGTACACCAGCATATCTCCAATTTGGGTATCTATTCCAATAGTCATAGGTTTCCCTCAGTTGTCCTACCTGGTGGTAAGGGTCCTTAGGGAGCATGTTATTATGATTTCCCACAATCAAAAAGACTCTAAACCTAGGGGAGGTTTCCAAGAACTCATGTCTTTAGGCACTAGGGTTAGGATCATTTCCTTGACAAATCATCTCTAAGACCTACAACCTCTAGTTCTATGAGGGTAAGATGAGGATCATGCATTAATTTTCCTTCAATAAAGAATGCGATCCCCATATCCTACTATGGATTAAATTTTATGGCATCCACCATAGAGTAATCTGCTAGCCTTTCTTAAATAACCTCTCCATATTAATTCCTTACGCATCCATACCCATGGACCATGGCTAGATAGGTCACCTAATATGACTGCCCAAGTCTCTGAAATAATTGGAGAGATGGGAACTCTAAAAACCATCCTCTCTCCCTTTGTGTCCATGTAAAAATATTGGGATAGAAGTGAAATCTCCTTATCCTCTCCCACCAATAGAAGGGCGATATTTCAGTTTTGAAGATATTTCAATTCTTCTTGTTACTCACATTCAATAATGACTCAGCATGGCTCATGTGGGCTTAAAGGATATCCAATAACATGAATTTCAAACAGTCATATGCATGTCTTATAGAGAGTCAACTTATGAATATTCCTCTCAACTTCCTTTATAATGTCACCATGGGTATGAATCTTCAAGGTCATGTATCCAATCTAAAGGAAACATTGATTGTGTGGATTCCTAGATCTTCAATTTCCTCTTGTTTCTCACACCAAGCACGAATCATGTGTGCTTAGGGGTTGATGGTGGCCATGAAATCCACATGGTCCAAAACCTAATGGGAATCATTCCATGTGCAAGCCCTAACCAAACCATAGTAGACTCCTACATGGTATAATCCCCAACATTTCATCAGGGAAACCTCCTTATGAATATGCCTCAAAATCTAACTTATAGGTCTTCTACTTGGTATATGTCCCAATAATATCACCATACTCATATATAAGCATCCTCCTAAGGTGTAATCCCTAAACAATCCTCTTAATCACCATGAGTCAATACATCCCACATGGACCCTTTAATAGGGCATCCTTTTCTGGAATAATCCCCAACATAATCCTATCAAAGGACCATACACCCCTACAAGACATAACCCGATGGATTTCATGGTCATAGTTCCTCATTATATAAATATGTTGGATTTGATTCTCATCCAAATGGGATATGTAAATATATTTCATAAATTCCAAACCCAACACCCCAAGTAATCCCTATTCTCTCTAGGCCACAATCCTAGTAGGGTCTAATTCAACCTGAAAGTTCATATCCCTTATTGTTTCCTTGGGGTACTTCAACATAAGTCCTATGAAAAACTGTGGCTGGAAATTTTTTACCTAGAAATTCTTTTCTCATAACATTAAACTATATAATTTGGTTATTATAACATAACCTTTAAATATGTGATAGCCCCCTATTAAATGGCACAAAACTACGTGGGTTCTAATTCATTTCATAAGGATATGTATGAAGCCCATTCATTGGTCTGGTCCCAACATAAAAATAAATCCAGTCTCCCAAGATGATGATACACTCTAGAGCACCCCACTATGGGTAAAAACCACCTTCATCATAATAATGTCCAAAGAATCTATAATCAGTATATTAGAGGATATAATCGATGGAGAACCTCAGATACATACAGATATCTCTATTGATGAAGATCCTTGACTAAATAAAAAGGATTCTAAATTTTATATATGCTAAAAATTGATTGTTAATTCAATTTTGGTCAATGTCATACTTTGGAATTAATGAAGGATTCGTGAACATGTCGCAAATCTATAATAGAGTCCCATAATAGAAAACAACTCCCCCCAAAGGGTGCGATGTGCCTGAATTCCCATCCTCACGACCAATGTGAGTTCCTAATTATCATTGGCCAATATCACCAATGAGAACCTGTATTTGGAATGATAGTCCCCATGGATATATAATCATTTTTTCTTTACTATTACACAAATAAACCCATTGGAAACCATTTAAAAATAGTGAACCTGGCGTGAATGATTTCAAAACACTCACCACCTTGTAATCATCCATTAGGCGAACCAATTTTCTATCAAAAAATAATCCTATAAAGAAACATGTTTTGTATATAGTTTTATGTTTCTTCATATCCTTGTAATCTAATTATACATAGGAAACACTTAAAAAATCTTGAGGTGGATTACTTCCATGGGTTTTTTTAAACCATAACTATACAAGAATTCCATATCCCATTGGTTCTAAAAGACTTCAATTAACTAAGGTAACTAAACAGTTGACTGCTTCCACCCAAATCACCTAATACATTCCATTCCATGACCTCATACTCCATGAATGTGTTGTTAATATCAAATCAATTTCATCAACCACACCATTTTATTATTGTGGTGCAGGTATAGTTCTTCCTATCTTGATTACCTACTTCTAATAGTAATTCTAGAAATCCAATCCACTGTATTCACTGCCATTATCAAATATTAATCATTTAATATTTAATTTCGTCTTCCCTTACACCATATCCTTTAATTGTAAAAACACATTTAGCAACTCATATATATTTTTTCAGAAACTATGCCCTTACATTTCATTGTGAATAATAAATTAATGTCACAAAATATATTAACCCATGTTAGAGTTGGTTGAAGTAGTCCCCCAAACATTTAGGTGATTTTTTTTAACTTATCAGATCTATTAGTTATTACATTAAATTTGAGTGATACCTTTTTAGGATTTTCAAGTATATAACTCTCAAAATCTTCGATTTCAATGTAATTTTACTTCAACATAACATTTAATGTTAGAACATTAATTTTCTTCTCATTGAGTTTTATAATATTACAATTCCATTTCTCTATAATTTCAAAATCTATTAGTCAAACAATTGTATCGTTATTTAATATTATCGTTATTTCCTTGTGTAACTTTTCATACTTAATTTGTGATGATTTATATAAAAAAAGCTTCATCTAGATAACCAATAGAAATTATATTCTTTCACAGAACTAGTTTTTTTCAAACTTATATTAACTTCAAGAATCTCTCATTATATATCAGGATGTTAATATATTACTTTCTTATAGCTGTAATAGGTTCTTTATCAGCTACGTGTGATTTACTAAATCCTCAAGATACAAAATTCACCATGAATCATTTCTATTTCATAAAATTAAATGATGATCCAAATTCAATGATCCATGATTACATCGAAATGGTGACACATAGTAGTAGGCTACTAATAACTTCAGATAATTTAATGTAACTTGAAATTCCAAAATCATACCTTCTAGATTTCAACCTATGATCCATATATTCCTTCTTGAGATTCCCTATATTCCCACAATGTCAACATATCGGTCTAGACCTGATAGATTTTACCCAACTCCACTATAAAGATTATCTTATGATATCCTCCACCTTGACTATAGATGAAGAGCTCATCCTCTAACTTCAGTGTTCAATGTTTATCTGGTAGTTCTTAGAATTCCATCTATCTGATGTTTTCATCTCAAGTAAAATTTCTAACATCCTAAAACCCAATGTTAGTTTTCACACAAGATTTTATTACAATAGTTACCATTGCATCTTAAGACTCTTGAAGTGATAATAATAGTAGTAATTCCAAGTCATCATCTTCAAACATTACATTAACATATTTAAGCTACCCCAAAGTCATATTTAAATCATTCCCATGATCAGTCACAATTATTCCTTCTAATAATCTTGTACTAAATAACCTTTATATCCTGGAAAAAAAATTAAAGATATCTGATTCTCATACATGTTGGTTGGATATTTCATTATCTCTACCATGGTCTTTACCTCCTAAATATTAAATAAAATGTTCCATTCCAAATAAATCCCAATAAAACCAAGTAAATTCTTATTCAATAATTACTATTATATTATCTATGCCTTATATAGTTTGACCCCAATCAACAGAACCTCTAGTCCCTTACAAATGAGATAGTACTCCATCTATATTCTATATTATCCAAAGTATGTCTCGTAAAATTTTTTCATCCAAACCTTTAATTATTAAAACACCATAATATTTAAAACAATGACACCCACTGAATCAAAACAATGTCAAAAAAAGAGTAAAAATTACATGAATTTTCTTTCAAGAGCATTATAATGTCTTAGACAAAGCTCTCATACCTCTTTTTAGAGGATCACACTACATATAAATAAAATATACACCATCCAAAATATTTAAAGGTTAATCAATCTATATAAATTCCTTGACTGGAAGATACCCCATAGCTTCAATGTACAAAAATATTGGAAAAATAATGTCTCCCTAAATCACCACACTCGGTCAAACCTTGCACACACTCTCAAACAAAAATTCATAAGGATATTAAAGGAAATTAAAAAAAACACAATGGATTTCATAGTTAGGACATAATTCTTATATCCATGGGAGAATAATTTCACATTTCCATTACTATCATAAGTTATATGAGATTTCAATCACATTCAATAATCATCCAAGTATATCACTAATCACGCAATTACCTAGAAAAAGACACATCTACAATTGGTTCTACCCTACCATTTTAATGAATTTAATTTGGTCATATAGTTTTACAAAATTCTAAAATTTTATTAAATCCCTATATTTAACATGGTTACCTTTAGTTATGATAACCAAAATTTTAATACAATGTAATTCATTATTTATTACAAAAATTTAAAAAGAAAAAAATCCTAGAAGAGTGTGGGTCCTAGTGTATTTGAAAAATTATGTTCATAGAATAATAACTTGAAACATAGGTATAACAACATTATTTAAAAACTCGACAAAAATACTTTAAAATTCCATTTCTCTTTTAAAATATCATGGGATAACATGGGGATGTACATAAGGAATGAGTCAGCTACAAAGGTTAGTAAAGGAATAATCAAATAACAACATGAAGAATGTAATATATTAGAGTCAAGAGGTCTATAAAGCTAATTTACAGAGGTGAGAATAAAAAAATGATAATCAAATCCTGATATAAGATGATAATATCAAGGAAATATATGGAATGTGGAACCAATATAAAACATGAAATCATACGCATAAGTCAATTATAAATGTCATAACATCATAGAATAGTGTTATTATGATAATATCACAAGAACCATACATGGAATATCATGAGATACAAATATTACCTAGTGCATTGGAGGGATATAAAATTCTAGTCCCACCTGTCACATTCATATCATGTGCATACATTTGTGTGCCAAATAGATCATACAACATAAGAGTGCATTTAATAAAATTTAATCCCATGGTAAAGGAGTTTGGTTAACATATATAGAATTCCAAAATCATTTAATGATATATAAATCTATATGAATACCTTTGAGTGGAAAATGGGATGGGTATCCACTGCATAAAAGTTTTTCAAATAAAATCATAAGATGATTTCGGTAGCAAAACGGGTGTACATAAAGATTAATATAAGGTGTCAATGAGAGTAAATTATAGTATAAAATCACTTTAGCATATTAATTAAAGTAATAGGTATGTGTCAAAATAAACTCCAATATGAAAAATTGGAAATCCAAAGGCATAATACAAAGAAAGTGCTTGAATAAAGTGGAGGATGAGAAGACCAGTTACCATGAGAGAGAACTTCTAAAAGATTTGGAGGATATTATTAATATCTTTGGAACACATTGGAAGGGCTGTATTGATGGAAATTAAGATTTAATTCATGCTCAAATAGTTTTAAATAAAGAGAAATGGGAGGTTTGGTGGGTTTGGTGGGTTTTTAAAGCAAAATAGATGGGAATTCTATATTAATTTCTAAACATAGGTTTTGGATTCTATATGATAAGATAATAAAAAAACAAAAACCTTCACGTTATTTTTTACAAATATGAGTGATTCTAAATATTTTATAATACTATGAACCACAATAAATAAAATAATACCCTTGGTGATGTGGAAGTGAGTCATGTTTATATAGAAATAAGTTTGAAATATTAAAATATAATATAGGTTTTGGAGGATTCATTGATTGTTTATGAAATTAATAAAATAACATAAAAACATGTTTTTTAAAAGGGGAAACATAATTATGGTCCAGGATACACTTTATAGTATGTTTTACATCACTTTTGGGATTTAATGATGTCATAATACATATCGTATATTTATACTGTACTTAATTCCTATAAAAAAATTTGACTATCTCAAAAATAGTGAACAACTCCCTATTGGCTAATTTAAACATGCTAATTTCAAAAATAATATTTATATTATAAAAATAATTCTTCATATATGAAAATTTACACTTTTAAATAAAAAATATATTTATTTATTGAAAAATATGGGTTTTTACGATTAAAATAGTTTTTTTATCCCTTATAAAAATTAAATTTGTCTTCCAAAAAGAGTATTTTAATTTATATTTTAATAATTATTATTTGATATGAATATATTATTAAAATAAAATTTATTTCAAAAAATCATGAATTAATCAAAAAAATCTTGATTGAAACATTATATTTTTCAATAATACTATTTGTGTGTCATCATATCACAATCTAATTTTCTTAAACTAGTTATTTAATAATTCATAATAAAATAATAAAATTTATAAATATAATAATCATTTTATTTAAAATAATAATATCAAAATTCTTACTATTGGGGCCATGATACATAAACCTTTTTGTTACCCCAGCATATGCCTTAAGGGTACAGTGTGTGATGGTGACACTTTCTTGGGGTGGTTTGGTAAACATGGCTAGGGCCATGATTTGGATAATCATAAACTTCTACCGTAAACAATTTCACTCATGATTTATTTTTTGAATCTCATCTTAGGTTTTTTCAAGGAAAATCCACATGATTTCATCTCCCATAGAAATTTTGATAAATGGGATTTATAGGGTATGATCCTATTGGTCAAGGTCACCGCTTCCTTTATATGTGTTAATCAAATTTATCATAACCCTTAATATATACTAATCAAATTAATAATTTTACTATTGTTATTTTTTTAACGATTATGATTCTTAAAGGTATTTTAAATCTATCAGGATGTAACTTATTACGGTCCAAATAACTAATGTAGTGCACGTTTTTTCTATAATTTCATATCTTAATAAGGTATTTACTCATTTTAAACAGAATTTCACTTAAAAACGTTAGGTAGTAACATTATTAACCCCTTCATAAATTCCCCCTTTTAAAATAATATTTTATACTATAATATATATGAGGGAAATAAATTTCATCACCTCTTTTGGTTCCTAAGTTTATTCTTCAAACATCCGGTTATTCCATTTTACTTTGACTAGGTGGGTTTTCTTATTTCATAAATATCTGTCTCAGTGATCTAATACGATCACAAAATAATCATTGTATGAAATATCATTATACAATGGTCACACAACTTTATTTCATACATGGGTGGGGTCTGTTATGTACTTCCTCCAGAGGGATATGTGGAACACATCTTGTACTTGAGATTGGTTCAGTGGCAATGTTATTAGATAATCCTCAACTCAAATGGAATTAAGGAGTTCAAAGGGTAATATGTATCTTCACATTACTTTCCCATATTTCTAAACCATAAGAAATTCTTCCATAGTGATATAGAATGAAGCAATTTATCTCTCATCTCAAACTCTATTTCACATCAATGATTGTCTGCATATATTTTTAGTCGAATTTATGAATATTTAATATGAAGATGAATGGTTTTACCCTTCTCTATCATCTATTGGGAAATATCATGTCTCATCACCTTCCACACTCTATCTTTATCCCATCATGTCAGTGTTTGAGACCTCTTCCCATATAGAACCACAAAAGGTTTCATTTGAATGATATAATGGAAACTATTGTTATATGAAAAATAAACTAGGGGAATGTGTTGATCCAAAAATCCTAGAAAATCCATTAAACATGATATCAACATATCACCTATAGTTATAATTCTTCTCACATACTTACCATCTATCTAAGGGTGATAATAATTTCTAAACATCATATCTATATCTCGTTCTTATTTAAGGATTCTCTAAAACATCGAGGAAAATCTCATATCTCAGTAAAATACAATGGAGAGTGACACTCTATATAGTCTTATCACTTCCCTTATGTATATCTTGGTGAATTGTTCAATAGAGAAATCATTTTTGTATTAATTAAATGAAATGAAATTATAAGGTGATCGACTACCACCCAGATGGTGTATTTGATTTAATATGTCCTAGAGAGTCCTATGATGTAATCCATGGTTATATTTTCCAATTTCTATATTGGAAAGGGAAATGGTCGCATCAAAACATTGTAATTATTTCATTCATAATTGACTAGTTGGCATACTAGGCACCAATAAAAAAATATATCCCACTTCATGTTATCCCACCAAATATTTTTAATCAAATCTCTATACATCTTAGTGATTCCAAGTTGAATAGAGTAGGATGATCAATGTGCATCATCCATAAGTTCCCTTTTAAACTTTGGTTTTAATAAAACACATATATAAGTTCAAAACCTTATAAATATAACTTTATAAAATTTTATCTCTAGAAATTTTTATATCTTTTTTATATAACTTTTTCATCTTTTCAGACCTCCATGATACTCTCAATAATGGATGGATGATCAGTAATTTGAGCAAGGTAAGATAAAGTTACTTTTATTATTCCCATGTTCATCCTTTGCATATCCATGAAGATTTGATCCCTTACAATCCTCATCATGGATTGGGTTGTGGGATCCTTTCTACATTGGGTATCTACCACTTTTTCTGCTTTCCCAAGATGGTAATATTTTGAACAATAATAATCAATGATCAGTTCTAACCACTAAAATTGGTTCATATTGATATCCTTTTGTTTGAATATATATATATATGTGGCTTTTATGATCCAAATATATGTCACACATCTCCCCATAGAGATAATATTACTAGATCATTAATGTGAATATCACCACACCTAATTATATGTCATTTTTGGGTAGTTATTCTCATGTATCTTTAACAAGTTGAAGGTATGGGCTATCACTTTGTCATATTACATGAGTAGAAAATCTGGTCCTTTTTTGGACTCATCCTTATAGATCAAAAATCCTTCCCAAGTGGTGGGTAATGTAAGTACATGTGTAATTATTATCCTCTTTTTTAAATCTTTAAACATCACTTCACATTCATTAAACTAGATAAAATTTACCCCCTTTGGAGTTAGTTTGGTTAGTGGGACATAAAATCATGATAATGTTCTCACAAATCAATTATGGTACCTCGCTAATCTCACTAAACTATTGATTTTCATCACTAATATTGGTCATATCAATCATTAAATTGCTTCTATTTTTGAAGGATCTATAGATATCCTTTTATTGGTGATAACATACCCCCAAAATGTTACATACACCATCCATAACTCATATTTAATGTACTTTTCATATAAATTTTCCTGTCACAATTTCTTTAGTACATCATTCAAATTCTCATCATGTTCCACCTTGTATTTGGTGTAAACAAGAATATCATATATAAAGACTACCATAAATTATTGAGGTAATCCCTAAATACTCTATTCCTGAAGCCTATACAGATGGATAGAGAATTAGTGAGTTAAAATGGAATCACTATGAACTCATAGTTTCTATACGTAATACTAAAACCAGTCTTGTGGATATCCTCCTTCTTTTCCTTTACCTGATAATATCCTGAATAAAGATCTTACTTCAAGAAGTATTGGGGTCCATATAGATGATCAAAAAAGTTATCAATATATAGAAGTGGAAGCTTTTTCTTTATCATGATCTTTTTGAGCTTATGATAATCGATGTATTAGCGCATTGACCCATCCTTGTTCTTAAAAAAAGGATAAGTTCACCCCAAATTGAACCACTTGGGCATATAAACATTTAATCTAGATTGTACTATAGTTTCTCCTTCAGATCCTAAAGTACAATAATTTTCATTATATATTGATTTTGGGATATTAGAAAATATATAGGTATATGTTTTACTAGTAACTCAGCCTCTAATATAGGAGGAATGTCGGGGAATTTTTCGAGAAACACATCAATGAATTACCTTACAATGGGTATTTCATCAAGGATGGTATTTTCCTTTATCTTGATAATTTGATATAGATACACTTTATTTTAAATAAATAGTATATCCTTTATTGAGATGATTACACTAATATTCATCATCCTCCTTGAACATGTATATAATCATTGGGTGATTTGCGATATGGAGTGTTATTTCCTTCTCTCTAAATTTATGTTGGATCTATACAAGGAATACCAATTCATACCCATAATTGAATCAATCTATAATTAAGGGAGTATTACAAGTTTTTTTGGGAAATCCATCATAAACTTTTTGATAGTGTATGAGTTATATGATTTGGATGCAATAATTTAACCACATTATATCTTCATTTATAATGAAAATACAAGGTTTTGAGGTGGTATTTGAATAGTTTTCCTAAATATGAATGATATAAAAGAATTAATTGAACCAGAAAAAATAGTTTGTTTTATATACATGATTTAATAAATAACATAAATATAACCACTTCATTTTTAGTATCCACCTCAATAGTTGTGATGGAATAATCATTCCATTTCTCTCAAGGCCTTAGAGGTTGTTCTCGTAAAAATACCTTAGATTACTGCATTGATTCACATAGATTATATATTCTTTGACGTTGAAACATTATACAATATCCTAAAGGTTGTATGTATAATTCCTTTATTTCATTTAATTGGATGGTTTCTCCCATAATAAATTTTTAGATGGGTTTCCTTCCTTCCAACACCTAAAGAATTCCCTTTTTGCCTTAAACCAATTGTCGGGATACTTCTTCCTACACATTTGACATGTTGGATGTTAAATTTTCTTTACCCATGATATTTCTCCACTACACCACAAGAATTAAAATCCATCATGCACTGCCTATATCCATTCCCCTTCCATTAGAGATATCATTGATATATATTCTGACTTTAAGGACACATCAAAACAAATTCTTATAGATGTCAATGTATTGAATCCCTAAAGCTTTTAGTGGATTCATACTTAGCCCACTAAAGAAGTGTTAGACATTACAGTCAAGTTCAATGAAAAATTTAATGGAATATCATGCAAGTATAATTCATTTAGTCTCATATTCTTTAATGGATTCATCATCCTTTTGATTGAGTCCAAGGAAATCCATCCCCTTTTATATTAACAAGTGAAAGGAAAATATTTATTAAAATACATTTTTTTATAATTATTTCCACTACAATGGTTAAATATCCTCCTCAGGGTATGTATTTTTTATCAACCTCCATCATTAATTAGCTTCTCCCTCCACATGACAAACATCTAACATGACATTCTATTTTTCATAGTATTGAAAGATGGAGAATATTTTTCCATTAGAGTTAAACCATTATTCACAATTAAGGGACCATAATATCCAATGAAAGGTATAGGAATTTGTTGGGTAAAGGTTTTAATTGAAACTTTTTATTTCTAAAGTTGATGTGGTTGTCCCTCATAATTAATTTTTATATTCAAAACTTGTGTTAATTGAAAAATTATTTTCATGAAGTTCCTAACTTCTACTCCCAATGGGTTAGGCACATGATTTGGGTAGCCATCAAAACTTCCCCTCACATTTGTTATTGACTCAATTTCTTTTATTTTCAGTCATTATTTAAAATATAGGGAATATTAGGGATGATAATTTTTAAACAATTAAGCACATAAATGGGAATCCATGAATATTGAAGGGAAAACTCATAAATGAAATATATTCTTTTAGAAATGAATTTATAGTTTTCAATATAAGTTATCCAAGATCTATTTTCTAACATAAAATCTTAGCGTTGTTTTTTTCTATATAATTATTTATAAGAAGATTGTGAATTTATGAAAGTATATCCCTTGAGAGATTTAAACTAGGTGTGCATTAAGGCCTCTTTTTCATGCACTGGGTGATGATAAAGTCAAGACTAATTCACCCTTTTCTGGGTTATTACCCCGAGGTACAATTATGTCACATCCATATCCACTTATAGTATCTAGATGTGGATGTATTATATTGGAAATAACCAACTCTATACTTTACCAAAATTTAGGGATTTTTTCCTATGTTTAGTATTATCCCTAAGGATTTAACTATGGTTTTATAATCCTAATCCCCAAAAATAACAACATCTCTCTCTCATACTAAATATGAAAATACTTATTTTAATACACCTTAATTCATGATTTATTATATAAAGGTACACATAATACAATGAAAAAAGATCATATGGCCTAGTTTATTTGGGAAATTAGGTACATAGCATAATAACTTGGAACATTGGTACAAAAATATTTTCTAAAAACATCACGACATTCCCATAAAATTCTATTTCTATTCTTAAACTACATGGGATATCCTATGGATGTACTTAAGAAAGGGTTTAGATATAAATCATTGTATGGTAATTAGAAAAGAATAACAAGCTGAATGTAATACATGGGAATAAAGAGGCATACCATGATGACATAAAGGGGTTGAGAATCATAAACAATTACATTTAAGCATGATATATGATGATAACATCAACGAAATATAAGGAATGTGGAAACAATTTAAAACCTAATATCATAAGCATAAGTCTAGGCTAAATACAAGAAATCATGAAATAGTGTTATTATGATAACCTCCGATGAACCATATATAGAATCTTGTGAGTTAAATACATTACCACACACATTGGAGGATATATAATTTTTATCCCACCCATAATATTCATATCATCTACATGTATTTTTGTGCCACATATATCATACAAAAAAAGATAACCTTTCATCAATTTTAATCCAATGATTGAGGATTGTGGGTTACATATATGGAATACCAAAATAAATGAAGTATTTTTTAATCTAGTTGAATACCTTTGGGTGTAAATGGGTATGGGTATTCACTACACAAAAGTTTGACATGAAAAATCATAGGATGAATTTGTAGCATAACTGGTTTACATAATGATTCATGGAAGGAATTAATGAGAGTGAAAGGGGGTATCCCATTACTTGGAAATTATATGGAAAGTAGAATGAATGTTTGAAAACACACTCCAACATGAACAATTGGAAATAAATCATCATAATACAAAAAAATTCTTTAATAGAGGGAAGAATGAGATGATCTGTTACCTTGAGGATGATTCTAAAAGATTGGGGGGATCTTCTTAAGAGGTTGGGTTTACCTTGGGAGGGATATAGAAAAGATAAAGTACAGTAAATTCATGATTGTTGGATTTTTATTGAAGAGGAATATGATGTTGGGTAGCTTTATAGAAAAAGCGGGGAATTATTTATTAATTTATAATCATAGGTTTTAGACTCTCTATTATAAAATAATCATAACCACAAGCAATCACATGGTTTTTTTCCATGATTTTTGAAAAATATTATAGGTTTTGAATATTTTTTAAGGATACTAATTGAAATAATTAAAATAATACCCTTGGTGTTGTGGGAGTGACTCACATTCATTTATAATTAATTTTAAAATCATATAATTTAGTATAGGTATTAGAGGATTCATGAAGGGTTAATAAAGTAAGTAAACTAAAATTAAAATTACATTATTTTAAATGGGGAACATAATTTTTTGTACTAAATACTCATTATAGTATTTATTAAATCACTTTTGGTATTTTATGATGTGGTAATACATATTATATATTCATACCATATTTAATTTTTATAAATAAAAAATCATTAATCTCTGAAAATTACGAAAAGTTAACCATTAAATAATTTCAATGTTATGATTTTAAAAAAAAATTATTTTATTATAATAATTTTATAAATATGAAAATTTACACTTTTAAATCAAAAACCTCGATTTATTGAAGAAATATAAGTTTTCAAAACTATAATAGTTTTATAATCCTTATAAAATTTCCATTTGATTTCATAAAATTGTAATTTCATTCATATTAAAATAAATATTATTTAATAAGAATATTTTAATAAAATAACATTTATTTAAAAAAAATGAATTCATCTAAAATTATGGATTTATTTTAACTATATATTTCCCAAAAATTGTGTTTTATCATATCAAAATCTATTTTTTTATCAAACTCATTATTTAATGATTTATTAAATTTTAATAAAAATGATAAATATAGTTTTTATTTTATTAAAAATATAAATATATAAATTCATACTATTAGGGTATAGATATATAACCCCTTATTACACCAGCATATTCCTTTAGGGTAAGGTGTGAAATGGTGACACTTTCTTGTGGTGGTTCAGTGAACATTTTCTGGTTCATATAATTGATAAGCTTGACCTTCCCCCATAAACAGTTTTAGTCGTGCTTTAGTTGTTGAACCTCATCTTGGTCTTGGTCAATAGAAAATCTCAATAATTTCATCTTCCTTTTAATATTTGATAAAATATAATCATAGTGTATGATCCTACTGGTCAAGTCCATTGCTTCTTTTGCCTATGTCAATTAGATTTATCATAACCCTTAATATATACTAATCATAATGATCACTGAACAATTCATATATTATTGACGATTGTGATGCTGAAATATATTTTAAATTTGATATAATATAACTTATAATGGTCCAAAATAACCAAATTAGAGCATGAGTTTTCTATAATTCTATTTCTTAAAAAGGAATTTATTCATTTGAAATGGGAATTAAATTTATAAAAAATGTGGTCATTACACTATTCACCTATAAATATTTTCTGACCACTAACATAATGTTCATATTATATCATAATTTTGAATGTCAACTGATGACCCACATGTATTCCTCCCTTTCCTAAGAACCCTCTAAAAATAATTCCACATAACCCTCAAAATTAATCTCACGTAAATTTATAACATCTATTTGCAAATTTTTGAAATACTAACCACTGCACACCACTTCTAAAAATGAAACTTCAATAATGCTTACCTCCGCTAGATTCCATTACCATTATCTTCATCTGGATGAATC
Organism: Viscum album; assembly: GCA_963277665.1. Classification (NCBI taxonomy): domain Eukaryota; kingdom Viridiplantae; phylum Streptophyta; class Magnoliopsida; order Santalales; family Viscaceae; genus Viscum; species Viscum album. Next base: position 203,135,094 of record OY728144.1, read on the forward strand.
TAACTTCTAGATATTATCCATCTTCCATATAATTCAGAATATGAATAGACTTCACCACTTTTAGAAAAAACCATTGAAAAGAAACTTGAAGTGTGGAGCTATAGTATACCTCTTCCATTCCAAAAGAGGATAAATCAAGGAAATATGAAACATAAATATTAATATTCATAGATATATTAAAATATATATATATATATAATTATTCCATTATCTGTGGAAATTTCAAAAATATTAGCCTCTGTGAAATTCTGCAAGGATATGCTAGAAAATAAAGAGAAATTGGTGGAGTTTAGAATTTTAAATCTTGGTGAGAATTTCATAAATATAACACAAATAATTCTTCCTATTAAATTTTTAATACAATAATCTTATATGTTATATGTATTATTATTTCAAACACATTCAAAAAAATCTATTTTTGATTTAAGGTAATGTTTGATCACATGTCACTTAATTTTTCCAATAAATTTGGGGCCAACTCTGTTGAGTGTAGCACTTCAATTCATGGATTATTCCATAAAGTTCTTTATTATCGTACAAATTTTTTTTTTTGTAAAACTAGGTAATTTTATTTTCCTCATATATTTTATCACTCTTTTAATGGAGGAGGAGGATGGAGTGATCCTGATAATTTTTTTCCCACCCTTCCTTGCCATAGGTAAACCACTCGTAGATGTAAATGAAGGGAGAAAAATATTTTTAGTAAGATAAGATAGGATAAATTTTGATTTAATTAATTTACTAAAACATGGATATTAGTTGGAATATTGTTAAACTATTATTTTTACTAATTATGATATTGGATTTCTCAACATACGATGAGAAGAATATATGAATATGATAAAAACAATTAACAAATAAATGGATAATAATATATAGTAGAAAAATATATAATATTAACAAGAAGTTTATTCAAAGGTAGTGGGACATTTATATAGGAATTTTATTATATATTTTAGTCCCATTATTATAAGGCCATAATATTTGGAGTGAAAATGACTCTAGGTAATTTTTAGATACACTTTTCTTTGTAGAAAATGAGTGGTTTCTAGTTATTATTAGTTTTTAATTACCAAAATAATAAGAAAAAACATGTTAAAGTGTAAAATAGTGTAGTAAATATATTTCATTATGTATGAACCCAAAATGTGATAATTGAATAATTATTCCAAGTAGAAAAGTGTAGTGTAGGTTGGAACATTCCCTGAACGATGTGGTGAAAAATAAATTTTTTAAACACATAGATGGTGGAATTTTCAATCTCATATTTAACAGTGATTAAATGAGCCCCCATTAAGTATTTTTGAATAAAGAGGAATAACGATAGTAAATAAATATAATGATAAAATCTTTACTCAATTAGTAATGGGATAGATAGTGTGAGTACTAAAATATGAATTAAGTGACAAAGAAGGGTCACTTTTATCTTTCATTTATTTATTCAATATTTGAATAGTTAGTTGGTAATAAAAATTATTACTTATATAATGGTAATAAAAGTATAATTAGATTATAATAGAACTAAAATTACAAAATAATATATTATTTAATTTCCTATATGATACTTTTAAATACGAACACATGTCTTTTGGTATGTGTAATTTACCCACTACTTTTTAGTGATGCATGGAATGCATCTTTAATGATATAATGAAAGAATTTATAGAGTTTTTCATTAAAAAATTTTATGTTTATGGTCTATCTTGTGTGGTATTATTAAAAAAAATATGGAAATTGTTTTTGAATGATGTGAAGATATTTCCTCATGTTTAATTTAGAAAATTTCAATTTTAGTTTAAAGGAAGGTATCGCCCTTGGCTTAAAAATTTATAATGATGGAATTATAGTGGAACCAGATAAAATGATTGTGAGATTCCATATTTGGTAAGAGATTTAATTATATTTTTGGGAAATGATGGTTTTTACTAATTTTTTGTTAGTAATTTTTACCATATTTCATTCCCACTCACTTTGTTATTCTTAGAAGAAATCATATTTTCCTTTGATGGGAGTTACGAATAATATTTTTTTTCATTTGAGAAGGAATTTATTTCCTTATTCATTCATATTTACGCTAAATTATGATTAATCCTCTGAATTAAAATTTTATGTCAGAGATAAAATTATTTAAGCATTCCTTTTTTTAAGAGATTTTAAAAAATATTACCTATCTATTATGAATGTAAGAATATTAAATAATCTCAACTAGCCATGGATAAGAAATTTTTCATTATATTTTATACTTCTGATAAGTTTATAATATAACTCACACTTTATAGTGTTTTAATCTAAGTAGACAACTTTTCCCTGAAATAATTGATCATCCAGAAACATATCAAAAAATAACTAATTCATTGGATACTTTAACTTCTAGATTTTTACACTGAGATTAAGGATAAAATGGTCTTTGGGAGAAAAGTTATTGACAATATTAAAATAGTTGGGAAACCTTATTGGGTGTTGATCATTTGGTTAAAACAAATATTTAATTTCTAAAGAAATGGTTTTTAAGATGTATTTTCCAATATTACCATGGTTTTTGGACATCATTATTGATTTATCTATTGACAGAGTCTACCCACAAATTACTTAGAATTAGAGGAAGAGGTCACTATCTTAATTTCAATATTATGTTTAGTAATATAATCTACTTTTTAAAAGATTGTAGAGGTGTGTTTATTTTTTATTATGTTCTTGATTTATAAGTGAATAATGTACTGGAATTATTTTATTCCTCACTAATTAGTTTACATCCGGGATTGAATAAAATAGTGGCCTAGATACTTCAAAGTGTATTATTTTAGTCTACACTCTACCGAGATATGAGATGTATTTTTACATATTCTATTCATTTAAAAAGTATAAGGAATATAAGTAAGAGATATTAAATTCAAAACAACTCATCATGAAGGTTAGGTTATTTGATGTTTTGTTCTTTTATTTTATGGTTCCATTTAAAAAAAATATTTTATATACATATATCGTTTCGTATATTGATTAGTTTTAAAAATGGGATGAACAATAAAACACATTCACTAATACAGTGAATGTGGTAAAAATTTCTTTAAATGTAATTGTATTTTTATGATTTTGAGGTCCAAAGATACTGATTAGTGATCATGAAACTCTTTTCAAAAAACACTTATTGAGAGCAATGATCAAGAAATATATAGGATGATACAATATAAGCACTCCATAAAACCCTCAAACTAGAAGATAACTAAAACTCTGGAATCCCTATATTAAAAAAATACAGAGATGAAGATTAATGGGTGCTAAAAGGATTTTTCAAATAATGATGAAGATGAATTATATCCATATTAAACAACCTATTAAATGCCTCATGGGATTTACCCTTTTTGGTTGGTTCAGGTGAAAACATTGTAACTTTGTTAGTGTTAGACCAAAAATCAAATTAAGATATTAAAGATGTTAATGGAAATTAATATAAAGTTTAAAATAATAAACCTTTTTATCTAGATATGTTAGAAGATATTTGTAGATATGTTTATTCTAAATTCACTATCTATAAAGATAATATTAAGATATGGAAGGACTGAAACATCTGCAGAAAGGAGCTACAATATAGAGATAAGGTATTGATTTCTGACTCAAATTTTCATTTGTTTTCCAAGGTAATAACAATTACAGATGGTTGGTCCCCACTGTGGTGGTATAAGTTTAACTGCATAGATCAGTGGTGATTTCGAAGAATAATAAGGCATCATTGATGGTGAATAGATAACACTTTAACCATTATATTGAGCACTCTTAGATCTAGTATGTCTTACTATTAAGATTTAATTAAAGAAAATAAGGTAAATTGATAATTTAAGTCTAAATAAATCAATAACGGGATGTAAACCTGGTAGTCTATCAATTTTAATTCTATCACTATTTTTAGAAAATCATTCTAGGGTTGGTAGAATAGAATTTTTAATTTTTTAGTGACTCCTCAAGAAAGGAATAAATGTATCTAAGTGTGTCCTATAAATATTATATATATTGGGGAAAGGGAAAATTGACCAATATGATAATTATAGAACTTGTTTCTAAGAGAACATATGTGATTTATAATTCATGCAAAATTAATGTTAAATATAATCCCTTTAAGATACGGGCATTAAACCCCAAATTAAAATGTAGTCAACTTATTAAACAGGCACTCATATTCAAAATCTTTGTTTCCCTGGTGATTATAGTTAATTGAAATTATTACAATTTTCCAGGTACATTTTTGAAACACCAGGTTGATATGTGAGAGAAATGCACCTTGAGAGTAGGGAGGGGCAGATCATGGTGTTAACCAATTTAAAATTCTATTAAATTTTATTGCTTAAAACTTATCCCACATTAATCATTGAATATTTCCCCAATGTAAATTGTACCAATTTCTAAAATAGAATTCACTAAAATGACCCCAAACTAAAAAAATATGGTACATATATAGAAATTAAAGAACATAAGACTATATAAATTGTGCTTGGTTTTCCCCCACTAGTCTATAACCAATGAGCATACATACAACTCACTATCTATATATCAAAATTCATTAGAATACATTGTTTGGTTCATAAAACATTTAAGTGGTAGTCACTCCCAAAAAGTCTTACTTCCATTGTAAACTATTTAGGTAAATCTCCCTATTCACCAAAGGGACGTTCCCTTACCACTATCTCCACATAATTTATTTAGATGGATAAAATCAGTCTATATGAATATAGATATCTTTTAGATTGGCATGTAAATTTAACATAATATATATCACAAAATTTTAAATATGATGCATCATTATATCCTAGGTTTTTGCCTTCAATTTCAATGTCCTAATGAAAAAAAAATCCTTTCTGATAGATAAAATTGTGATCATATAACAGAAACTTCACAACAAGTAACTATTAAATAATTATTATGAAATAAATTTCTTATTTAAGAAAAGTATAATTAAAAATCACTTCCTCTTATTTCATTAAACTAGATATATCAATGAAAGTCTATATATGATGATACTTTTTATCAATTATCACTCTTTAAATGGATTCATATCTATTTTACTTGTCTATATCTATCAATATTGTTCCTCCTACCCTTTTTTCAATTTCTACTGTAGAAACATTTCAAAAGTCTCTCAATCTCCTTCAATGGTTGAGATCAATTTGAGTTTTCATGACCTCCTGTATTCAGGTCATATGTCTCACACATCAATTTGTGGTCAATTACATCAAGATGTGTTTATCCAACTTCACAACTCATGAGAAACATATCACCTAATATTCAATATAATAAAATCTCTAATTTATCATGTTTTGATAAATATTTTGGCATAACAATGTGTATTATGGAATAATGTCTTCAAATATTATGTCTTATTAAACATAAAATCCCAGTAACCCATCATATTCCTATAATTGAAGCATAACCACTTTAAAAAATCTCTATTTTGTTGATTATAGTGTAATGAATATTTTTTGTAATGTAATATCTTCACATATATGTACCATGTCTTGGGGTTATAGCCCAGTCCAAAATCCATAACAAGCAATCTAAACACCTCCTTATAATTTTGCAAAGTATCATGACACAATATATAACCATTTAATTTTAATTTAAAATCCACCAAACCATGGATAATGGTTTCAATGTTAGTATTAAGTAACAAAAAAAATATCCCTACATATCCTATTCAACTCTCAATCATATGTGAAAAACATATTAATATAATATATAGGAAATGTAGCTTGATATATCTTCAACATTAAATCAATTAAAACTACACCGTTTTATTGAATATTTTACTCTAGAATATAGTGAATAACCTAAATATTATTCTTAAACTTTTAATAATTTAATGTATAAACTTTATTGGAAATATATGTCTATTATCCAACAACTATTCAAGCTTATGAAACATGTATCATGATGTATTATATACCTTCAAAACATAATATTTATCACCTCAGCTATCAAAATAATCTCATTAACATCAATATATAATTAAACCTACTAAATTTTTTTAACTCATCAACAAATTTACTAAATTCTTCCCTAAAATAATCAAATTATTCTCAAAATTCAGCTCAAGTCTAAATAATCCAGAATTGAAAAATTAAACCACTTACCTATGTCATCAAATAAAAATTGTGAATCTTAATAATTAAGTCCATATTCAACCTATCAATGTATTTATAACATCAACAGTGACTTAAAATCATTATATTCTAATCATCCAAGCATATTTATATATAACTCTATATGTTAACACCATGTATTTTAAAATTTTCATCTTAACATTTTTCTTTACAAGGTATTCATTATTCACCAAGTATGATATGATTATAATAATTCTCCTTGAAAATATACTTTTGATAGAAAAAATTCTCTTGATTGAAAATATATCCAACACATAACCTATAAATCGTACAATTTTAGGTTATTTCCTTCTCCACTATATCATATATAATATTCATCTAAAAACAAGTTATATTAACAAAAAATCCAATAAAATTTTTTTTATCACATTATTCCTCAATATATTTTATTACCAAAACTTATATAAATTTAATAAAATATTTTTACTTCTCCCCTAGTCTAAAAGAGGCTTTATATTATCTCGATTGATGGAATGCCTCTTCTTATCCCCCTTTTGATAACAAAATTAAAAGGATTTCATCATGGGATCTATAAATTTTCTGATAATTCCAAATAATAGTGTAATTAAACATCCCCTTTAACATATAAATTCATATATTTAGTGATTCCAATTCTTGTTATTTCTATAAGGGGTGATTTTAGCTTATGTTTATAAATTCACCTTCCCCCCCTTTGACAATAAAATATTTTCTCCTCTAATTTCATTAAGCCTTCAACCCTCTCAACCAGTTATTTAAATAAATTCTCATCTATGATCTTTATGTATTTTTAACTTGCTTTAAAAATTACAATCTATATAAGAATTTTAAAACATTTCTTCTCTTTAATTTCCAACTGTTAAAAACTTCTAAATTCTATAATATACCTCACAAAACTATTATTTTCCTTTACCCTCTGACACTAAATGTTGAAAAAATATTTTTTGACTATATATCTCATCAACCTCATATATATCTATACTCCTCGAATATTTTTATAATGCTTACCAACCCCCTTGAAAGGGTAAATTAAAATATCCCATAATATTAATTTAGTTAAATATAAATGTAGGAAATATGAGATTATGTAAATAACATAAATACTTTTCATTTCACTCATATTTTCAAGATTTCAAAACATAAGAATTTATTTCCTTAAAAAAATAACCCAATGATCACAATCAAACTTTTATGAGAATGTAAAAAAATTAATCAATAAAATATAAAATGATTGATTCTTACAAATTATTGAAAACAAAACTTTCTTACAGAAGGTATTTCTCCTTTTCTAAATGAGGCTAACAGCCATTGAATCCACAATATAGATTGCACCTATTTTCTTTTAGATTTAGTACCAGATTTTAAATGATACTCATTTTAAGAGTTTCCACAAAAAGACCTAATATATTATGAAAAGTAGATGATACAACATGTTAGTTAAAAAATTAATAAATATTTCTTTGATGTTGCTACTTATCCATCATTAATTTAGTTGTCATATTATTTCTTCATATTTTGATACATCTAAATAAGTGCTTTCATTTAATATCATTTGAAGAAAAGATAGGTTCCACCTGAAAATGATCTATTCTCATAAGAATCAGCTACTCTACTTATATTTGTATATTTATTAAATTTTCCATTAAGTTGATAGATTTTAATGAATTCACCTCTTAAAATACACTCACCCCATGGATCACATCTAACCTTAAACCTAAAACAATTTAAAACTATTATGTTCATTAAATACATGTTAAGAGTGGAATTTCCATATCATTCTCATGTTAAATAATGTGGTTTTTGTTAGTGAACTAAATATTTTCTAATAGAATTCCAACAATATGTTTTCTGAGGTATCCTTTGAGTGATAAAACTTATATAAAACACTTATAATATAATTGTTCATAAATCATCTATATTTATTGTCACTAAATCTAACTAAATTTAAAAATTAATCCCTGATTCATGGGAAATTTTCCAAAATACCTGGTAAATATATTATTATTAACTAAGTATAAACAGTAGTATATAATCAAGGGTTGATATCTTGGGGATGGTACTCATAAAAATTTTTATATTCTTGTCATTGTTTATTATCTAACTATTATATTACTAAATTATATTCAATATAAAAAGGGGACTATGAAATTCATGGTATTAATATATATATATATATATATTCATTCAAAATATGAAACACGAATAATTAAAAAAACACAAAGATGCTGGTGAGAAATGGTGGTTGTCCTACAGAGTTCAAAATGATGTTATCATTGTTCTTTAAATAACTCCCAAAATTACACTCATTGTTAATATCAACAACTCTCACTTCACACCCTCCATGTTTGAATTTTTATTACCCCACACCAAGACCTCTTCAAAAAAGGAAATTCTCCTTCTAATGTCCTCTTAGAGTCCTATTCACCAACCAAAACTATTCAGGTCATACTCCATCATATGCATGACTAAAATACTAAAGGTAAAGAATATAAATAACATGGAAGAATAACTTAATAGTATAGAAAATTTGGAGACATATCTATATAAAAAATTAACCGCTATTAAAATTCATATAATGAAATAATGAAATACATGAATGTAAAAGAACTCAAGAATCCACTGATAATTTCCTTCAAACAATTTGTGATGTTGTATTTCCATTTTCATGGAGTTAGGAATGTATGGTGTGAGAATAGAAGATAAAACAGAAGAGGGAAGAGAAAGTAAATATTATATTAAAATGAAAAAATAATGTTAAATAGTAGAAAATCCATATTCTATATTCGCAATCTCCTCTAGTGATATGAATTTCTATTCCTTTTATGTGATATGTTTTTAAACACACAAGGATTAGTAGATTTTGGTGCATATAACATGTGAATTTTGACTTTGATTTCATGAGGAATACTTCACATGAATGTATTAATTCATATGTCTTTCTTTTAGGTGTAAAATTTATGGGTCTTCATGTTCTCAACATTTTATTCAACTCTCTCAATAAATAAGCACTTGTTAATGATTTTCAACCCCCCCCCCCCCATGATTATTGATATATTATATTTTCATTTAATAATGGAACATTCTCTGTTAAAAATGTTTCAATTTTATTAATATAAATACCATAACTTACTCACTATGAAATAGTGAAAATATCCATGTTCTTAAGATTATTTTATAGTGACTAAGAACATAAATATGGTGTGGTGTTCTATATCTATATTTTTGAATAATCAAACTCTATTCATAATATTTTTTCCCTTTACACCCATGGTGCACTCTGCATTTACCAATTGTTATTATATAAATTTAAAATAACTCTAATGTTCTCATGAAGAGATGATAATGCCATTTGTAATGCAACGTTCCTTGCACTATCTTACTCCATACCCATTTTGAACTCATCATTTTCCATAGGTGGGTGTCTCATTTGTATGTCAACCACAACATGCTTCTATGGTATAGGGGTTTTCCATTGAACATTTTAGGTTGATATGAATTTGAAGTCAATAAATATCAATAATTTGACCCCTATATATCTCCCAATAACTTTGGATCTGCAGCACTGGCTATTTTGGTTCCCTTAACGCATCTTCCTTATGACCTTTACACGACCAATGTTGGTTACCCTAATGTATCCTGTAGTGAATAGATGAATTTTATGCTTATTGAATGGTTTAACTTGGCATATTCAATATTGATCACCCTTCCATAGCCTATATTTCTTAATTTATTAACTAATTAAGCACAATGTCTCATGCAACATTGGATTTCATGCATGTTTTATGATTTGAAATTTCTTATGAGACACAGGCTTCACCTCCACAACACAGTGGTTCCCATTTCATTAATTTATCTTGAAAAAGAACCTTTAAATCCATTTAAATATAAAAGTAAAATTTTTTATTTTAAAATTAAATATTATAAATGATTAAAAATATTTAAAACTCAATAATTAACACATATTCGAAACATAACACAATTTATTATAAAAAAAAGTGATAATTACCCTTAAATTGATAAAATAGTGAGGATATATTAAATTAATTACAAGATAAATATATTAAAATACGATCTTCATCATTCATCCGCATTTAACCATTGAAAACCCAAGCAATCATCTATACTAAGGAAAAAATAAACCTTCAAGGCCATAAATCGAAACACAACTCGATTGTCACATCCAAAGGAAGTATTAGTCCTTCTACATTTATCAAAATTCCCTAACTCCACTCCAATCATAAAATTTCACTCAATAACATGTTAATACCCATTTTCAATTCATACCTACCTACATGAAAATTTATTTCTCTATCACTCAAGTATTTTCATATTGAGATTTTCTCTTTTCAATAAAATGAAAGATATTTATAAGCTTAATAAATTCCTTGTATATTCAATTAATATATTCATAAATGTGTTATTCATGATGTATTTTATATAGTATTTTCTACTGATGATGGTAAGTAGGTTTAAAATGTTAAAATACTATAGGTATAAAGAGAATATTTGGGCTCTAAAGTGAAGTAAATTAATGGAAATTGTATCCCATGAGAATGGTATGCTCATCAATCCCCTTGAAAAAAGTAAACTTCAAACACTTCATGGTCAAATTGGAAGTCCACACATGATGATTTCAATAGAATAAAAATATTTCTCCCTCCTTCCCCTCATTTTACAACACATTTTACTTTATTTTAGATTTTGAATTATCATTGCAGTTTTGATTTTTTAAAAGGAAATATAGGCATCATTAATCTCAAAATAGTGATGAAATCCCATCCTAGGTTGTGAATAATATTTTGGGCCACCATGAATATTTATATTAATAACTTTCTACTCAAAATAATATAAAAAATTTGCATCACTTCCAATTTTAGTTCAAACTTATTTTTTATGATGGATCCAAATAGGAGATATTTTCCCTCCCATAAAATTGAGTTAATGAATAATATCATATAACTTATAAATAAGGTTATAAAGGGATATATTTCATATAATTTGGCTAACAAACAAGTTATTTTTTTCTTATTAGGTTTTTAATAAAGATTAGATGTAAAAATAGTACAAAATAATAGTTAACAATAAAAGGGTTTTCAAAATGGTGCCCAAATCATACCTAAAACAATCCATGCATTCTGAAATCTTTGAAAAATGTAAAGTCAATAAGTTTTAAATCACAAAACATGACTCGAGTACCTAAAAAATATAAAAATGAAATATATGTAAAAACTCTTTAAAAACTTCTTTGTTTGGGAAAAATATTTAATTTTTATAGTATTGGTGCAGATGTGTTTCATGATTAATAAAACATCCCTGAATGAAAATATTGGAAATTAGGAATGAAAAATATATTCAATGATATTTTAAAACCTTATACATTCAAATCAATCAATGTGACAAAAATACAATGATGTTTTAAATCTTCCAAAGTATTTAATGAAGAACAGTATCTTCAAAACATTCCCAAAATTAAAATATTAAACAAAATATATCTATGGATATTGAGATCTTCCCACACTAAAGATAAAATTACTATTTAATTTAAGATCAATCAAAATTAAAAAGATAAAGGAATAAAAAAATATAATTAAAGACACTTCCTTATTTTATTTTTCAGTGCTATCCTTAGGTTAAGATCATAGATACTACCACATTAAAACTAAAGGAAGAAAATAAAAAGAAAAAGTGAAAAAAAGGAAATAAAGAGGTATATAACTTTTTTTGGACCCCTAAGTGTGAAATTTTTTTTATTACCTTAGTTGGAAGTTCCAATGGGTTACCCTCAATCTGATAGTGGGTGTGTTTTGGGTGATTTGAACAACCACATGTTCCTTCTTCCAATGTAATTAATCTCATAAAGGATAGATAAGATCCCATTTATATAGCACATTAATTTTATCCCATGAGAAATAAAGTAATATTGCAAGATGGGGGAATAAAATATTATAGGTCCACATCCTTTTCTTCGATCACAACTTATTTATAATCCTCTTTAACTTCATCCCAAGTTTACTCAATTATTATTGAAAAGAAATTTTTGAAATAGGTATGTCAGAAAACAATTAAACTTGAATATGATTAATGAATAATGAATCATTATTGAAAAATTATCCTTCTAGTAAATTGTATTTAAATAATGTTTCTTTAAGAAATTCCACTAGAAACTCAGTCTCAATAGGTGTATCAATATTTTCATCATCACCCTCTAAGTAAATTTATGATTTCGTATAATCTAAAAAATAAAAGAAAGAAGAGGTAATGTTTATTCAGTTTTAACAAATCAGAAAGAAATTATTTAAATAAAATATAATTTCCATGAGTAATTACATTTTCAATTTTTTATTCTTTACTCAATGCATCTTGTCGTTAAGGTTTTTGAGTTGGAGACGAGTATTAAATTTCCTCTAATTTTTATTCAAATTCCACCACTTGTTTGGAGTCTTCTAACAAATAAATAGAGTGGTATATAGGATATAATTTTTCATTATCAAATATGAGAGAATCACTTACCTTTTTATCTTCTACAAAGTCTGACCGATATTCACTCAAAAATTTTTTATCTCTCATACATACGTTAGTTATAATATTTAATTCAAGAACCACTTGAAGGAATGGTTAAGAAAGGTTGAATTGGTCTTATATGCATTACCTTAAGACCTCACTAGGTTCTTAAACAATGAATACATGTGGAAAAAACATCACTTCAACTTAAAATTTCCTTTATTTTTTATCCCATAAAAAATATTTGATTTCCTTCACTAATGTTCTAAGAACCTACATTAGGTTACTCACTTCATCCACTATTATAAAATTATCCTTCTATATTCTAAAATTTTATTACACATTAATCTTTAATTATTATTCACTTATATAATCATCAACATGACAATAATATTAAAAGTAACTATAAATGTTTATTTTGACCAAAACAATAAAATATATGAAATGAAATATTTTCTCTTATTTTTTGAAATTTATGATTTTTAGGTTTTTGTTTTTGAAAAATAACGTATGAAAACTATTGGCCTCCCCAAAAATAGAACCAAATTGATACGTGTGGATTTTTTTCATATCTTTTGTCAATATATTCTTATTACCTAAGAATACAATATAGTACATGGATTATGGTCAATTCCTTCAGGAGGCGACTCATAACAAACATCATTCTATTGTGGCTATATTTCATATAAAAAATAGAATATTAATTTATATACCAATGAATAAAATTAGGTTTTTGAAATACATGATATTAATATATATATATATATGAAAAATATTAAGCACTATGAAGGAAACAAAAGAGAATTATTTCAGTTAGAAATGGTGGCCAAAAGAGTATACTATTATTCTATCATTGTTCTTTAAATAACTCCCAAAATTTCACTCAATGTTGAGATGAAGAACAATCAATAAACACCCTATTTTTTAGAATAGTTATTCATCTACGTCGATAACTCTTTATATGGGGAAATACTCTTCCTAAATTTAGCTAGGATAACTCTTCATAAACTAAAACTATTCAAGTCACACTACATGATATCTATGAATCAAATAGTGAAGGTAATGGATGATGATAATAAGGAATAAGAACTCAAAAATAGATAAAATGTGGTTATATCTCATCATAATTGATTTAAACACCACTTAAATTCTTAAAATAAAATAAAAAAATAAATGAAATCATAAGAACTAAATCATTCAATTCTTTATTCCTTCAAAAAAACATCGATGTCGGTTCCCCATTTTCATAAAGATAAGAAAGTATATTGGGAGAATAAAGTAAAAATTATAGAGATAATAGAAATAAAATGTATTATTTAAATGAAAAAAAGTAGTTAAATTGAATAAAATCCCTATGATATAGTCACACTCCCCTCTAGAGAGATAATTCTTGTATTCTTTTATAGTAGAATGAGACTTGTTTAAATAGTAAAATAGTAGTATATTTTGTCAAGAATCACTAGTAGAGTTTGACTTTGAGTCCATGGGGAATATTACATACATATGAAACGCCTCATGTGTCCATCTTCCATGTGGAAATTTAATGATTATTCATGTTCACATGATTTTATTAAACACTTATCAAGTAGTCTCACTCATTAATGATATTTGACCCCCCCCCATGATAGATAAAATTTCATCTTCACATTTAATATACTACACTAAAAATTTCATATTGTTTTTCTCATAAAGATCATGGATATCTCACTACTGACTAATGAAAATATCTAATCTATTTTGATCATTTTTTAGTGACAATGTCCTTGAATAAAGTGTGGTCTTCTCTGGCTAGATTCATTTAATACTAGCTCTCTATTCACAATATTTCATCTCTCTACTCATGTGGTGAAATCCCCATTTCATTAAAGAGATCATCTTAATATAAACACCCTCTAAAAAGCTCTTGGTAGGAAAAATAAGGTCATTTTTTATTCACCAAGGATCAAACCATATTTCTCCAATCCCATTATTAATTCATCATTTTCTACTAGTGTGTGCACATGTGTATATCAGTCCTGGCTTACTACTATGGTGTAGGGTTTCTCACCTAGATATATTAGGTTGCAATAAATCTCACATAGTGTAATGTCCAAACTTTTTCCTTTACATATCTCCCAATAACTCTTGTGCAACATCACTAGATACCATGATTACCTTTATCCATATTTATTTTAGCCTTTATGAAACCTATGATGGTTACCCTGACATAGACTATAGTTAATGTTTTAATTTTACAAAACACGGATTGGTTACCCAGACGTAGCTTATAGTGCATAGATGATGTTTATACTTCATATATTGGTCACCCTCATGTATTCTAGATTGATTACCCTTTCATAGTTTATACTCCTTAATTAATTTATTATTTCAGTGCCATGGTTCACACCACACCTAGAGTGCCTCCTTTTTTGGAATTTGATATATTCTTTGAGTCATGGGAATCACCACTATGTAATAGTGGTGCCTATTGTATTCATTCTTCTTAAAAAAATTCAATCCCATTAAAAAATAGAAAATAAAGGATTTATTTGCCAATAAATTTTCTAAATAAAAAAAATAAATTGATAATAAATAATTAATATTTTTTCACAATGTTAAAAAATATTCTAAAAACCAAAAAATGTGATAGTTACCCTTATATTGATAGAATAGTTATTATATAATCAATTAATTACCATATAAAATATGTGAAAATATGGGATTCGTCAATCTCACTAACTTATGTTTTCTCCTTTAATTCATAATCAGTAAATCCATTTTCATGTTTCATTCTCTGTGTTAAATAAGCAATCCTATTTTTCCTCAATTTCCATGTAGTTGAAATTGTGATTCCATTTAATCATGCTTCATGCTACTCCTATTTGAAATTTATCAATACTACCACATTTTTTTATCCTTATTGATTATTTATTTAATAACTCATATAACTCATTTATAATTGGAGATTCTTTATCTTTTATCAATCTCTAAAACTTCTTTCATTCTTTCCATAATAGTTTTAGTATATGCATAACCATTATACATGATGTATAATATTTTTCCATCAATCATCTTTTTTATCCAATGGTGTATATATGTTTTTCAAATTAATATTTTTTTCTTCCTTATTTATATACTTTTCTTTTTAGACAGATTATGAGCTTTTCTCATGGTATTTTTATCTCCATTCATGTTATAATACCTCCCAATATGATCATAGTTATCATAAATGAAACATATCAAAGTAAAATCATAGATTTTCTATTTCCTCTACAGTTGAAATTTTGTAGAAGGTCTTCTTCATATTTATACATCTTTAAACTCCAAACACACATCTATAATCTACCCAATAGTTCTAAATTAATATCACTTCATTTGAAAATTACTTTTATAATTTTCTAGACATAATTTATAAAATATTCTTCCATTATTTACTAATTAAAAAATTTATCTTTATAAATTACATTTTTTGAGAGAAACATATGAGGGGTCTCTAACTTCCTATTAACTTTTGATGACTTCAACTCTTTTTTATACAAAACAATATTTAAATAATTGTCCTTTAAATGGTTATAAATCACCTCTATTCTATAAGATTTTTCTTGGATAGATTTTATCCTCTTTTTATGTTATTTCTTTAGTGGAATATTTTTTATTTAAATCATTCTATTCATATATTTAAATATTTAAATCTCAAGAAAGTTTTTTGAGTAAATAATTTTCTCTTTTACCTTTTTACTCATCCCTAAAATACATACTCGTAAGAAACTTTCCTCTGATTTAATCCATTTTTTTTAAAATAATTTTTATATGACACACAATCCACTCCTTGTTTAATTTTCAAATGATCCACCTTTTATTATTAGATATAGATATCATCTTTATTGTGGTATAAACACTCTCTAGAATGACCTTAAGATGTAGACACATTTTAATTAACATAATCATTATCTCCTTACATATTCATGGGGAAATTTTAATTTTAATATTTTCAACCTATTTTGAAAAAATGAGAGGCCTAGAAAATTAAAATCAAATAAATAACATTCACCAAAATGGTTGTGTCTATTTTCTCAAAGTTCCTCATTTTATTTTTCTTATTCTTTTCCTTTCCTTTTTATATAAGACACTTTTGTCTAGTTTTATATATAATTATCTCAATATTTCTTAATTTTCCTTCAGTGATTTTTAGGTGAATTACAATGCCTTCTTCTTATGTCGGCTCTCTATAAAATATATTAAATATTTGTTATATTTAAAACGTAGTGGTACAATAAATAATATTCTTGAATATTTCTTTTTTCATTAAAAGTTTTTAAAAATAATTACTTATCTATCACAAAATTTTTCACTCTACATCCTCAAATCAATGTCACAATATATAAACTCCATGAAATTGTCACAAAAAGTCTCAAAAAATAAAATAATTTCTGATCTCCATTCTTTATAATAGATATCAAAAAAGAGGATCCTCAAAATTGATTTCATGTGTGAAACAAACTCTAAAAATATATATGATATATTGATCATCAAATATGAACATATATTCTTTGATAGCATATTTAGGATAGATAGATTAATATATAAGACCCAAGGAACCCTGAGATAGCGTGAATTGAGGTACTCAACAATTTAAACTAAAATAGAAATTTGTTTTTTTGAATACAACACCCTCCCATAATTTAATCTTTCTCTTATGTTAACATTAACACTTTTCATTCTATCATTTACTTGAATGAATACACATTGAAAATATAATACATGAAAAAATTAAAGAACACATGATCTCAAATATCTTACTTGGTTTACTCACACTGAGATATATCCAAGGATAATACCCATCACACTCAGTTCTGATTAACTATAATCGTCTATCCTGAAGTATTTGGTGGATAAAAAATTTATATATTTCTAACTCATCACTAAGGATCCCTTCCCAAAAAAACATTTAGTGAAATCTCACAACTCACATAAAGGTTACTCCCTTATACATTCTCTCCACATACAACATTGAGATGGATAGAATCAATTTATAGACTAATAGTTCTCTTCCAGATAAAAAAATATAATAAATTTAATTTACATTAAGAAGGTTTACATATGATGAACCATTATAACCCAAGTTTATGCCTCTACCTTCAAAGGCATATTGTATAAAAATTATTACTAAAAGATGAAATGTTTATCTCAAAATCAAAACAATATAACATAAAACAACTCTCTAATCAACCAAATCAAATTAATTTCTTATTGAAGGAAATTATATTTGACTCATCTTTCCTCATATTCCAATCTACCAAATATATTAATGAAACTCAATAGATGATGATCCATTTTTACTCATGTAATGAATATGTAAATAATAAATATTTCAATAGATACCTTAGTATAACACTTATATATATCTATTAATATCGTTCGTCCTCCTTACATTAATTTTCACTCTAATATAATTTCAAGAGTAATTGAATCTTCTTCAATGGTTTATATCATTCTGAGTTGTCGATGTAATGAACCTAAAATTAAATATATTAATTTGAGGATTATTTATTCATTAAATTATTTTAAACTTTTTGTTTTGAGATGTGCTTGGGGTTTCAGGGATTTGGAGGTGATCAGAAAATGGTATTGGGGTCACCTTCACTGAAAATGTAGCATAGGGGTACCAAGTAACCAGTGGTCTAGGAAGTAGAATTTATAACCTAAAGACCCACTAACCACACCTTAGTTGTGTATTGGGTGTTAAATGGAGCATCAAGTACGTTGTCTTAGCTGATGAGTTACCTAGTGGAATCTTGGTGTATTTATTCAAGGTAGTTTTTTAATTACCCCCCATACATATTATTTCCTTCCAATCCTCCTCCCTAAACCCCTGCTCAATTCTAGCCCAATTTCTCTTCTCTTTGGGATTATTAGATCTTCTCAATTTTCTCCTCTTCCTAGATCAATGTTTTGTTCATTTTAGGGGTTTTATCTTGAAAATTACAATCTTATCTATTCCCTAGATACATTTTTCTCCAATTGTTTATCTATTTCACATGGAGATTATCTAGTGCTAATAGTTTGGGTATATTTTAGGTATTCAATGGTTTCATGATGAATTATCTAGAAAGGCCTGGTGTGTGTTCTACCATAATATTAATATATGAATTTATTAACATGTTATATAATTTATCTGTGGTTGTATATTTTTTGTACATGTGTTTGCCTAAAAAATTTCTAATTTTGGTATTAAAGTTGTTAGGTGCGTCAAAATAGATTTAATTGACCCCTTAAGAAGTAGAGATGGTTTGAATGGGTTGAATAAAATAAAATGTTTACTTTTTCATTACTTAATTTAGGGGTTTCCCTTAAGATTGGTTGTGCCTAGTGTGAGTTGATTGGCTTTTGTTGAGGCTTGGAAAATCTTGCTCCCTAGTTTATAGATATGGGTGATAAATTCAGCCAATAAGGAAGGAGTTTTCTGAGTAACCATAGATTATTTGAGGCACCTATAGTGTTCATGTTCAAAGTATCTAATGGGTTATCCTGATAGCTACCTTATGGTTATGATGCCTTGTTGGGACTCATGGTTGTCCATAAAGGATTTCTTGGCTTCTTGATATTCGTACTACTTATTATATTTTCCATTTGAATTAATAAGGTTATAACCTCATCCTATTTGAGAGTATGAAGAGCTATGATGATGGTCATACCACATCCTAAGTGATATGATAGTGTCATGTATTATGGGACCATTCCTTGAGTTAGAGGATAGTGGATTGTGATGAGTTAGTGTGGGATTAGGAGTATGGGGACACTCTATGTGAGTGGGTTTGAGCATTGGGATGATGATGTGTGGCCTCTACATGGTGATAGGGTTTGTAATATAACTCAATGTGGGACTCGACGTAGGGACACCCCTTGAATGAGAAGGTATTGTTCATGTTTTGAGATGTACCTGTATAATGACATGACACTTCCTTCTAATATAGAGCTAATTTTGGTATGGTAAGGGTTCATGGAGGTCAGGTTAGAACATGATGAGTTGATAAGGTTGTATAATTTATTACTTATTTAATTTAAATCAGTGCATATATTCTCATATATATGTTTCACTCATGTTAAGTATATGTTGGTAGATTCCTACTGGGTTTGTCACCCATACCCTACAATAGCACCCTGGTGTGCATATAGATTTTATTGTCAGATATTTATCTAATGGAAATGGTCAAATGGCATCCTACTAAGTAAGTGGTGGAGGTGATTCCATATCTTACTATGATTTTTAGAGTTATTCCTATTTATCCATTTTCAGTTTTTTATTCCATATTTACTAATCCACCACCTATGGAGATCCTTTTATTATTGATATAAAATTGACTTGAATATCATTTTGTTATAACATACAACGTTATTTATATGGATATATTTTTTATTAATTCCATAATTTTTTTTTACTTTTTTTCTTCTACTATTTTTATTATTTATGGTTACTGACATCATGGAAATATTATATCCACTGTGGGGCTTAGGCCCTCACAGCTAGTCAGAAACCTCTTGTGTTTGAGGAGTCTCTCATGAGGCCAAGTGGTTATCTATATAGGATGTAGTGATTTGGGTTGGGGAAGTAAAATAATTATCTAGGGACCCTTTGCTTTGAATTTTTATTTGGATCTTCATATATTAGAGATGGGATGATTAAGACTAGGGTAATAATCTATGATTTTGTCTTTAAAACACTTTTATACTAAAAATATAATTTTTTAAGGTAGGTTTATTTCATTTATTATTTGTGTTTTTGTGGTTTCATGTTGTTCTTCAAGTTATATTTTGACATCAATTTTTTGGATTTTCCACTTTCCCTTATTGGAAAGAGTGGATGAGTTTTTACATCATGATTTGGCACAAAAGTTATCATGATTTGTGCCAATTCTTATGAAATTGGTATAGGTTTAAATTAATTAAATTCCACTAATAATATATTCTCTGTTTTCCAAAATATATTATTGTTGACATTAAATTAATTTAACCATAGTACACTAATTATTTTTTCATATTTGACTATGAATAATGTGAATGAACATGTGGTATGGGATTATGAATATAGTGATCAGTGATTTAGGATGTTAGGAGTCTTGTGGGTAGACCCTTAGGGTGTGTCTCCTGGGGTTTTTTCTATGTATATGTCTATAAAGATCTTAAATTTATAATAATATTTAAGCTTCTAAAAATAATTTCTACTTAAATGTTTTGTTATTTTATAAAAATATCTCATCAATGAAATCCCATGGTGCCACCCATGGATCAGATTGATGTTGTTACAAATGCTTGGAATACTCTAGTTATACCAGAATAGGATTAGTGTGGTGGGGTTTAGCATTTTTCTAGAAAATCTACAACATTTTAGGGAGCAGATCTGATTCATCTATGGGTGTTTCGTATAGTTCTAGATGGTGAAATAAGTGCTCATTTGCATAAACTTACAATGATGGATTTTTTCTGAAGATTCCGAATGAAACATCCACTATATTTCCAAGGTATATGTGGTATCCAAAATTATATACACTAAATTGAGGTTATCTATGGTTTCTTGAAGCTGGAAGAGACACCCAATGAGTGAAAGGTGAATATATCATCCAATTGGATTTATGGTTCTACAAGGAGATGGTTGGGTGTTATGTTTTAGATCAAGAGGCATGAGTTCTTGTTATGAGAGGCCTCTAAGAACCCCTTATTCAACGTTTTTTTCATGAATCATTGAATCTATATGGATCATATGGTTTTATGGTTTTGTAGTGGGAGATGATATTTATGACATACTATGATAACTATTAAATTCAGTTTATATTTTTCACTCCATTTCTAGTAGGGAATGTGTCCTAGAATGCCTGTAGGTTCTAAATCCATATTCAATTGGATGTGAGAAACTAGTTCAGTTTATTTAGAATAATTTATTTTGTTGATGTAGTTTCTTATTCCATTATCATTGAGAAGGACCTAGTGGAGGATATTTTAGTAACCAATACTCTCATATTTAGTGGCCTAGAAATCAGCCTTTATAGTAGATCTAGTGGTTCCTCTTCTAATAGTGGGAATATGAGATCTGATGAGATGATTAAGGGGTTATTTAGATGTTCTAGGAAGTATTGGGGTTCATCACTCCCTCCTATAAGAGGTGTTCCCCTTACATGCTATCAGTGTGGGAAAACAAAAAAATACAATGCATTTCTAAGTCCATCAAAGGAGTATCAGGTATGTCATAGGATGGGTCACCTAAAGTTGTCATTTTAAAGGATGGATTTGTAGGGTTTAGTAAAATATTTCGGGAAAATGCAGTATTAATGATCTTGTTCGGGAGAACGTTAGATAGATAGAAATCCTTCTTCTGATATGACAAGTTGTGGAGTTGGATGAGGACCTATGAGAAAAAAACAACCATAGATGCCTTAGGGTCCTTTGATTTAGGTATCATGGTGTCATGTCTATAAATACGTGGTAGGAAATGTATATTATCTTTAATTGGTTCTAGATGATGGAGTAATGGTTCCTTCTACCACGAGAGGAGTGATTTTGGTTTCTTTTATATTTTATGTTTTTTTTGTTTCATACAGGATCTTTTCATTCCTTTATTTTAGCCCATGATGTGACTATATTGGGTTTCAATATAGAGTTATATTTTGTAATTTCAACTCTTTCTATTCCTCTATGAAAGATGATAGATAATATTTATATATTATCATCATGTTTCATAGTAGTTTGGGAATAAATAAACTTTTATTGTTTTATCATTTTAGATATCATGAGCTTCAATATCATTTTTCTGATGTATTTTCTGATGTGATTCTATGATCACATTGATTTATACCAAAGGTAGGTGTCTTTAAGTTCCCCATTATATATTTTGTATGTCCTCATGGGTGAATAAGAAGTGGAGGATGATATATTCGTAAATGAACTTCTTCAGATAGGGTTCATTACATCATCGCTGTTGGGTATGGTTCTCAAATAATATAAGGTGGAGGTCCCATATACTTTTCCCTTGGTAGTGGACTATTTTTTTAATGTATTTTTGGATGATTTGTTAGGATTTATTCCTGAGAGGTTTATCAAGTTCATAATTAATCTTATGATATATGTGGATCCTATATTGATACCTTCTTATTATATAGAACCGACTGAGCTAGGAGAGCTAAAGATGTATCTTGAGGAACTTTAGGTCAAGGTTCTAATCTATTCATGTACATATACATGGGGTGATTTTGTTTTTTTAGATAAGGATGATAGTATTCTTAGGTTTTTCATGGGTTACCAAAAGTGGAATAATATCACCTACTAATGAATTTCATTTTTTTGAACCTTGAGATTTTATTGAGTATTCTTTGAGCACATTGACATTATTCTATGTTCGTGAAGTGTCACTTCTATATTCAAGAGGTTTTTTTTCTTATTTATGTGTTATCAGAGGCTGTGATCTCTGTTGATTCATAGAAAGTGGATGCAGTTATGAATTTATATCAACCTAAAAATGTGTTCAAGATATAGATTTTTATTATAATATTTGGGTATTACTTTCTGTTCATTCATGATTTATCTTTCTTGGAAGCACTACAAATAGGACTGGTCAATTAGGGGGTTGAAATTTGAGTCAAAACGTTATTATGATGAAAATTTCCAAGAGTAGAAATCAATTTTGAATTCTAATTTGATTCTTATTCTACCTAACCTAGGGCATGGTCATATAATCTCGTAAAAATTCACTGGAGTATTTCTTGGATCAGTTTTGATATAAGGAGATCAAGTAGTTACTTATAGGTCTCATCAACTATGATCTCATGAGAATAACTAACCTATCCATGATTTAGAGAGGGATATTTTGGTTTAACCCTTGAAGTGTTATTTTAATTATCTCTTTGGTGAGAGATTTCTCAAAACCGTTAACCAAAAGATCTTTTGGTAAATTTTCTTCTAGTGGGACTTGAACCAGTGATAGAGGCACCAGTGGGAGTACCAATAGAAAATTTACATTGAGATACCCTATTCGCATAGAAAGGATAATTTTATCAAATATTTTTACATTATGAAGTTATAGGAGTAGGGGATTTGGGTACTTTTTGTGGAGTGGGAGTTGTAATAATACTTTCTAACTAACATATTGTTGTGGCATAGGGATAGGTAGTAGTAAACTTTTCCACTTTAGTCAGTTCCACCTCATTAGTAGACCAAGTTAAGAAAAGACAGTAGCCTAGTTTAGATTTTTTTCATGATGTATGATCAACCCATGGGTAATGAAATAGATTCAGGATGGCCCTAGGATGAGAATGGGACGTTTTATAACAACTACTGGATAGTGGTCCCTACATCCAAGAGAAAGGAGTTGATGAGGTACTCCCTTGCCCCATGTTGAGTGTTATATCTAGGGTTGGCAAAGATATACCATTATGTCAATCATTATTTATGGTGGACTAGTATGAGGAAGGATATCATGAGATTCATTGCTCATTTATTTACCTATTAGTGGATAAGGATGGATTACCAGTGACTAAGTGAGTTACTTAAACCCCTTCTAATACCTATATGGAAATAGGTTAAGGTGGCCATAAACATTATTTCAATACTACATTAGACCCAAGGGGTCGTGATACAATGTGAGTGGTGTTATACTGGCTGAATAAGGATTCACATTTCATTCCTATTCAAGAGACTCAGTTAATGGATAATCTATGAATGTTACATGGGTTAGAGATATTTTGGTTTCATGAGGTACCTATGAGTATAGCATAATATCAATATTTTCATTTATTATTTATATAATAGTAGGTACTATAAAATTTGATGGGGTCTCAGCTAAATATGAGTATGGAATACTACCCATATAAGCATGGGTATTCTGAGAGGATATTTAAAATACTTGAGGAAATTATTAGGTTGTGTGAGCTTGATTTTTTGGAGTATGGTAAAATCATCTAGACTTGGTTTAGTTTTAACATAAAACAAGATTTTAGGCTTTGATACAAATGTCCCACATAGTGGCTTGGTACATAATACCATACCAATGAAACATGTGCTATCTAGAGGCAACAAAGTCGATAGTGAATGGGTTGATATTGGTGTAGGAGACCACTTTGAGGGTGTAATTGATCAAAACAAAGTTCATAAATTCTTAAAGTAATAACTGCTCATATGATGCCAGGAGGTGGTTATCCCTTCTAAAAATGCATTATAGGGGTGTCAGGAACTTGAGGTCTTAGTTAATGGGCATGTAAGGCCTATAGCCCCATCATCCAGCCGATATGGCTATACCAGGTGACTGGTGGGGCACTAGGAACATAGTATATAATTACAAAGTAATCAATGTGTTTGGGTGTTTTTTATGAGTAGTTTTATAATTTCCCTTTCATCCATCTTATTTCATTCCTTTCATCCCCCCATAACCCCTACTTGATTATCACCCCCTTTAGAGACCATTTGGTATTCTTAGAGAACCTTATTCCTCTCCTCTTGTCATATTTATCTTTCAATCATATTAGAGGTTCTATCTTGGTAAATATCACCTCTTTTATTCTCTAGATTCACCTTTATATCATTGTTTCTCTATTTCACATGGTTAATCCGAAATTATAAGGGTTTGGGTAAGAATTTATGGATTTAATGGATCATCCATGAATCTAAGGGCACATCTTGGAGTTTTTTCTACCTTAACATTGAGATATGAATACCTTACCATGTTACAACATTTATATATAGTTCTTTGGGTTTTTGTGCTTTTAAGTGTCTGTGTTTTCTTGAAAATATTTTTATTTTAGTATCAAAGTCTTCATGTGAGATGAAATTAATATAATTTTCCTATTAGAGTGTAGATATATTTCGAATAGCTCAATTACAATGAATTATTTCCTTGTTTCATGGATTGAGATGGGGCTGTCCTTTATGGTTAGTTGGGCCTAGTGTTACCTATTTGGGATCAGTTGAGGCTTGGATGAGATTTTGGCAGAGAATAATTCTATGTGTGATGAATTACTTCAAATGTGAAGATGTTGGGTGAGTAAACATGCATAATAATAGGTACCTATAGGGTTTGAGTTTAGAGTAACCAATATGATATCATGGTGGATTCATTGTATCAGTGATGTATTGTTGGGAATAGTGGTTGGCCAAATCGGATTTTTTGAATGATTGATGTTTCTGCTAATTTTTATATTTTTATTGGGATTGATGAGGTTGTGATCACATACTTAGTGATAGGATAGAATCTTGAGACCATTTTTCTACCACAACTTAAGTGACAGGATGTTGACCCATGATGAGATTGTTGGGCCACGTGCATAGTGATAGGGTGGTGTCTGGGGATGTTTTGGCATAGGAATATGGGTGGGGCCTCCCTTAGTGAGAGGGTTTGGTAATAAGTATGATAATGTTTGGCCACTTGATAAGATGTAATTTTCACAAATACCAGCCTAATATTTTGTTATATGCCTAATATTTTTTTGTATTGATCACCCAAGGGCTGATATCATATGGATTCCACTAAAACAACATTATTCATCTATTATCACAACTATATTGATAAAATACTACTAAATAAAAAATAACCCAAAAAATGTAAGGGTTTTATATATATATATATATATATATATATATTGATTCATGTGGAAGAAGACGGACTAAGAGAAAAAGTTATTAGAAATAATATTATTTTTCTCAGAAGCATACAATGATACAGTCAATTTTCTTTAAAATATAATTCTTATTATTTTTTAAATTTTTATATCAATAATGGTAATTCAACACCCACTTAGTCTAATTTTTATTTTCCTATAACAACATATATGAAATCAATATAATTACTCTTGAAATAAGGATATGAAACATATTTTCTACACATCACCACCTGAATACCAATCCACTGTATGCAATATTGAAAATAGTGATGGTGATTAAAAAAGATAAAAATGAGGAGGAATTCGTTAGAATGGAAATCATCACATGGAAATAATTTTCTCTCTCCCTTTGTTTGTTTGTTTATTTCCTAATGGAAATCATTTTAACTATCATGAATATCTTATAATATTATACTAATATAAAAATAAATCATAAGAAAACTCAAAGTGTAAAAGACCCCCCCCCCCCCCATAAAGCAAGGGTGTTATTTCTCCCTAATCATGCATATGAAAAGTTTTTAAAGGATTAAAAACAAATTTAATATGATAAGAGACATATAGAAAAAGAGAAAAATATTATTACAAATACCAAAACTATTATAAAATAAAAACATAACCTACTATAACTTGTACCTTATATGATTGAAACCTCACTTTTCTTCTAAAAATGGATAACTTATTAGAAAGGATGTTGAAATATAAATTTATAAGCATGAGGGGTGTCTCATTTTCACCCCAATTTTAGAATTCTAAATTTTAAGCACGTTTTTTTGATAAATGGTTGAATCTTGTAATGAAATATTCATTAAAGTTGTTTTTCTATGATTTGTATGTCCATACCAAATATTTAAGATTCATTAGACAAGTATATCGAGGGTTATGACAAAATTATTATATAAAACATGCATGGATATGTAGGAAAATTAAATTCATATTCTCTAGTTTCCCATGAATTTATGTACTTTAAAATGGTTGAATATCAAGTATCCAAAGTTAGAGAAATGTTTCGCCAAAATTTTCCCTAATTTCATAAAAATGATCTTATTTAGACTAGTACATGGTGACATATGGGCCCAAAAATAAAATTCATAAAAACTATCCATATATTTCAAGGCCCGACTTATATTCTCTATTTGGGCCATCTACGGTTAGATTAATTGTTAGGTCGATTTGAATGAATTGTATATCAATGACCATGTAATCCATGAAAAAATAATTTTTAAATCTGGAAAAAATTATATAATCTCATGAAAAAATACGAAAGTGTATAAAAAATTTTAAAAAAAGTACTAATCTAATTTTGAAACAAAGTCCAAAATATTCAAAAAACCCAAATAACTGATAATTGTCCTTAAAATAATAAACAATGTGATTAAGGAATATAATTATAGAATAGAATTTTTAAAAATATGAGCTTCATCAATTCCCCACAATTACACAATGTACTTCTCAGCAATCATCTGTACTAAGGTCAAAATAAACTTCTAATGGTAAAAATAGTTACACTGTTTAATTCAAACACCCAAATAATTATCATGCATTATACATGGATTTCAATTACCTAAATCTAAAAAATGGTCAAAAAATTTCATTTAACATTATTATAAACCCCATGTTCATGCCATACATACCTCCCCAAAAATTATTTCTCTCTCAATCAAAGATTTTAATATTAATTTTTTCCCATTCTAAATTACATATATGATCTTCATAAGCTTGTTGTCTTCATAGTACCTCTAGAAAACGGGGTCATAAATGTTTCAATTTAGAAATATTTTTAAAGGGTTATTCTATGGATTAGGATTGGGATATTTGAAATGCAAAAAAATCATAGGAAGAATGAGGAGGGTTAGAAACTTAAATGAAGTAAATGCCTGAAAATATTATTCCCATGAATGGTGTGTCACTCAATGCCCTTTTAAAATTTACCCTTCAAGTACATCTTGAATTCATCAAGAAGTTCACACATGATCATTATCATTAGTAACAATAATTCTTAAAACATCCCCTAATTGTGGAAGTTCTATTTAGTTCTTCTATGTCTATAATTTTAGAACACATTTGAGTTTTTTAAATGAAGAGAGGTAGCTTGACCATCAGAATGTACTGTGAACCACCTTTCCAAATTTTTTAATGATATTTTGGACAACCCAACATCCTTCTAGTTTGATTATAATTTTCAAAATAGAAGTGAAAATGAGTAAAAAATTTCAAATTCAAATAAAAAAAATCATATAGTTCATCATAACATCATCAAAATAGCCATACAATTGAGTTTAAAAATAATATTTATTTTAACTTATATAGTATGTTAGAAATGGATAAACGGATTATAATATTTCTTCTTAATAATATATTTCAAGGATAATAGGGGATTAATAATGGTCATATATAATTTCATTCCAAGCTAAGAGTTTAAATATAAAATGGGATTTTAGAATTTTTCCTCAATCAAACTGGAAACATTCTATAAAATCGAACAACACTGAAAAGAAAAAACAAATCATGTTTGGGATCTCAAAACATGAAACAAGACTTAAAAGAAAAAAATGTAAATAATATTTAAAAAGGATCTAGAAACCTCTCTGGTTAAGAATTTTTTTCCATTTTATATATTATAAGTGTGATCAGTTTCATAATTAACCAAACTTACTTAAAAACAGTTTAAAAATTGAGTGATAAAATTCCATTCAGTAATAATTTAAAACCATAGACATTCAAATAAAACATTGTGCCAAAAACATCATAATGGTATGAATTTTTTAAATCATTATATTTAATTCATGAATCCTAAAAAACACACTAAATTTATAAGAAAGAAAACAAAACAAGAAAATTTCTATCAAATGAAATTTTAAAACAATAAAAAAGAGAATGCCAAAAACCTTCCTAAAAACATATTGGCACCCACCCAATTAGTATGTAATAAAACATGAATTTATTTTCAATAAATAATTAAATAATTGGTTATAAAAACTAAATACATGGAAATATAAAATTTGAGTTTATTTAAATAGTGTAATACTTGAGTTAAGATCCTAATTTCTGCAATTTTAAATCTACAAAAATGAAAATAGGAATGAATATTTTATTAAATTAAAACAAAAACTTAATAAATAAATAAAAGTAAAATATGATATACATATAGGGTGAACCCCCCCCCCAATGATGTGTTGGTTTTTTACTAACCTCAGTTAGGTAGAGATAGTATTTTACCCCAAATACAATGGTGGTTGTGGTTTCTTTCTGAAGAACCACCCCATATTATTTCACTCAATATCCATAAGTGGTTACCCAGAGTGGTAACCCCCAAATAAAGTTATAATTGTACCATTCCCCAAGAATGAATAAAAAGATAAGTATAAGTATAAATGGAGAGGGAAGTGAAGGCAGAGGTTCTCCCTATAGACTATCATGGTATCCTCCTCTATGTGATGTGAAATTTTATATAGAAGAAGTTTCTATATACCCATGGTCTCCTCAATATCTTCTAATCAATCGTCAATCTTTTAAAATTATGAAACCATTTTCTCTTCTATGGTGGATTCTTTATGTTCTATTTTACTATGTAGGTAAATGTAAAACTTAACTAGATCATTAATTTTAGAACATAAGTAGTTGGAAATTGATTCCGGTAATGAATGATCAAAATATAGTTATCATAATGAAAGGTTTCCTCCCTTGATTAATTTTTCCTTTAGTTATTTCTATTAAATGAATATCTCCTATAATATAACTATTTGAGGTGGTAGTTTATAGTTTTCAAGTGCAGAAACAATATATTCAATGCCTTTTTATAATTAGGGAATAAACTTATTATCTTTTTCTTGAACTTATTTTTTAATTACCTAATGGAAATTGAATAATTTAAATTTTTCTTACTTCTTCTAGCATCCTAAAAAATGATCTTGATTCCTTAAAGATTATTCTCTATAAGACTCATCCATATTTCAGTTAATATGAAAAGAGTAAGGACAATCACCAAGAAAATACATCATTTACCTAATAAAATAGTAACATGAAAATAAATTCTATTATTTAGTTTTGAAAGATATAAATTTTTCTATTTAAATAAAAATGGTATGTGAAAACTATTATCCTTCCCAAAAATGACCCCAAATTTATAGTTGGATACTTTTCCTAAATACCATCCCAATGTTTTCTTATTTTCTAAATCATGCGATATAGTGCAAGAACTAGGGTTAATCTCTTAATGAGGCCACTCACACTCACTGCTCTTCTATTATCACTATTTACTATCCAAAATATACTACTAAAGAAAATTTCTCCCTAAAAATTGTATGTATGTGAAATATAGATATATATATATATATATTAATGTAAAAGAATAAAATCTAAGAGAAGAAGTTAGCTAAAAGAAAACTATTGATCTGAAAGGTTCTAATAGTTGTATAAATGCCTATTTGGAAAGTACCACACTCATATTTTGTTAGACTTAATGAATAATATGCAACGTATATGAAGATATATTTCCAAATGAATGAATATATCTTACAAAACTATGAGAGTTTTACTTTCGTGTTAAATTTATTATAAATTTGATAATAATAATTACCTCAATATTGTTTACTTTCTTTTAAGAAGAAGTTGATCATTTGAATAGTATTTGGTTGTTCTATCATTGAGTTGAGAGGATCTCAAGATGAAATGACCTAGGTATTGATGGACCACTAAGAGGTAAGGGGTGAATCGGTGGAAATTTAAAACTTTTATGAATTATTACTTTTTTTATTCAACCACCTGGACTTATTCAGTATCAATATACTCATTATTTTGTCAGAGAGCCTCACTCAGATAAGTAGTAACAAATACACATGAATAAAAGGATTTAAAAGGTTATGTACAAATACTTACTCCTTTACTTGATGGGTTATGTTCCCCAATAAATTATTCTCCATTAGAATCAAATATCACAATTACAAGTGGAAGGTTCTTCACACACTACAGTAAAATTAGATCCATATTGATCTTCTCTCATCCATAGTCACACAAACCACTTTACCCATGTCTCTCATTAATTCACTTGAAAACATCCCACTAGAGGTTTTTACCATACTACAACTACATTAAAGATGTCTCATTATTGTATTATTGAATACCCTTACTACTATAGGTTTGATGTATTCTAACCATATATGCACAAGATTTGTTCATCTCCTCTGTGGAAGTAGATCTCTGAATGACATAGGGATGTCACAAAATCTGAAGAATGTATCTATTTCGACTCATATAATAAGCTTCTTAAAATGTTTAAAGGTATTTAATAATACTTTTTAACTTGTTATCTACACACAGATCATCTTGAATGAACTTCAAAATCCATTCACCAAGATGTCTCAATTAATTCCACTTTAACTTATTCAAACTGATCATATAATGATTTTTTTATCCTTCCTATTCTTCACTAAAACATACTGAGGTTTCTTATTCTTATACCTCTTATAGATATTTTGGATGCATTCTATTTGTTTGATCTATTTTTTTCTCAACTAACAAATCACACACTTGTATCAAGCAGCACAACGACAACTTACTTTTCTCTTGTCTTCACGTTGATCTTCTCAAAAACTCATGTTCAAAGGGAACCAAAATATTTACACCTTTCATTTTCAATGTTATATAAATGTAAAACCCTTTAAAAAAATCCTCCTAGAAAAATAACCATAATAAAATACCACTTTCTGGCTCCATGAATTCTTATGCACTGTTTTTTATTCTCAATGAGTATTCCAATAATACCCCGCAATAAATGCTTCAAATTTGAAACACAGTTGAATAAAATATTATTTTAGTCTACTCCAAATGTGGTGTCATATTCTTAAAATCCTCAAAAATAATCTATATTTAAATCCTATAGTTTTACCATGATCTACAATATATCATATTTGTGGCATGTAATTCATCTTCACTATTGGTAATAGATAGTGGATATTCTCATTTCTCTAGTCTTGGTAAAATTTAAATACTTTAATATCAATCACTCGTGAATTCATAAATTTACTTGGATGACAAAGATGTAGGATATAATAAACAACACATTTAAGTTTAACGGTTCTTCATTTGCATTATTCTTGAAATCCTGATAACTTCATTTTATTCATAGATAAATACATGCAGCGGAACTCTCATTTCTATACTCAACAACATAGGTTCAGATAATGTCTTATCTAAAATTCATGATATTCTAAACTCAAAATCATTTCACAATAATCGAGTGATTTATATTTCCACATAAGTAAATAATTCTGGAAAAACCTCTTCTCATCATGCATTGATATTCCCTTTACATGAATGAAGATTATATTCTATTTCTTCACATTATTATACTACACAACAATATAGGTGTTTATAATGTATATAACATGATTGAACAACTATTTCATTATCATAAATAATTTAACCTTCATCATATTTTAAATCATGAAGCTCAAATTTTCATCTAGGAGAACATCTAAATTTTCCAAAGTATTGAAATCTCAAACTGGGGACATTATAGCATTAAATTAATAATGTCTTAGAATAGAGAATTAATATTATCTCTAAAAGTATTAAATTCTTTCGTTTTCTATTTTTTTTATATCATCTTGAATTCTTACAGTAATGAAAATTCATACGGTGGGTTCAAAGACTTAAGGAAAAGTCCTACAATAAAGACTTATGTTGTTGAAGAAGTTGTACAATCATAACTTTTTAAATATTTAGTATAATTAAAATCCATATATTTAGTGTCTGAAGTATTAAAGTTAGAGTGAATTCTTAGGAATATTATTAAAATTCTTTTAATGAGGACTTATCCTTTTTTTGAACTCCAAAATGTAGACTTCTGTAGGTATCTTCAAAATTACTTTTGATTGATTCCAGGGATACTCCAACAGCATAAAATATTCTTAGAAATTCTTCAAATGGTTATTATACTTATTAAAATAATTAAACACTACTTATAATATATTTTTGAGGTTTTTTAGAATATAAAATACTTTAAAAAGTATATCATTGAATTCATCTTCCAATGCAATGGAAACACTTTATTAATCAATCATTATCCAACTCTAGAAACTTCTACATTCATCCAAGAGTTTATAAACACTAATTGAAATATACAACGTATGTTTTAATCCTTATATAGTATCTTATTTTATATATATATATCCCCCATTAATTGAACCTAATTATTATGTGTTCTCCACAACAACACTGAATTACCTTCCATAGGTTCAACACCCATCTTCTCAAACTTCATTACCCAATATATGTGAATCATCTATAGGGTCTAATTAATGGGTAACTACACATTCTATCACCTAGTTCAACTTTCAATTAATTACATTGATAAGACTAATTGAAAACAAATACAACCAAACACCTTTGGATACTTCAATCTTCCCATTTGAGTTTGTTTTTAATTCAAAATATTCCAAATAATCTTCTTTTGTAAATTAATTTCATCTCCCCCTATAGATAAATAAATTCAAAGAGGAAGAAATTATTCTCCCCTAAATGTAAGAGTTAATGTATTCTCCCTAGAAAATGTTTGATACCATTTGAGATATGATACCAACTGAAATATGATAACACTTCACATTTCAGGGAAGAGTTTTCACCAAATTATTCCCCCTTTTATGTTTCTAATTGGGAAGATTTTATCAACACATATCCTCTCTATATGATTTCTCTCCAAATTTAATAAATCTAATGAACTAATACTTTTGAGAATAATTTCTATAAGAATCACTTCAAAAATTGTTTCTAGTGATTGTAGGAACTTAAAAATGGAACAACATCATGTGAATTAGACCTTGAATCACATTTTTATATAAATATAATATCAAAAAATCAACTCTATGCCTAAGTGGGCTAAACCTGTATAGAAAAAACAGTTATAGGTTTAGAAAATAAATATTTCCACATTTTCACATGGGATACCAATTCTTTCTTTCAAAATTTAGTGGAAAAACGCCCTAATTTTCAAGGTAATTTAGGAACCTCATCCTTTATATATTTTAGGGTTCTTCCATATTTTCAAATTCAAGTTGGTTTGATAAATTCATGTATCTTGGCATATTTTTCTGTCTCCCCCTCAAGGGATGATTCTAATTCAACTTTACCATTAATTCCATAACATTGAAGCACCTATAGATGGATTAGGAAATAATGTAGATCTTCTAAAATCTCTTTTACTTGAGTAAGAGGGTTGATCTTGATTTTTTAACCCCTAAAATTCATCTCTAGCTTTCTTCATGCTTACACCCTTATATTTCTAGTTTTATTCACCTTTGAGAATCATAGTATTCACCATATTCATAGGTATGGAATTATACTCTTTAGTAAAAATATATTTGGAACTGTATTTAATAGATTTTTTCCTACTATATCTCATTTTCCTTTGTATAATAGTCATGTGAATGATATCTTCATGTCCTACCTCATTTCACCTTACAAACACCTCTTTATCAAAACTTTCCTTACCCTTTTTGGGTGACTTCTCAATCACATCATCAGTGATTTTTTCCACCATACCAAATATTTTTGTTTATTTACTTGATATAATTCCTTTTTGTTTTCAGATTAATCCATCCATATTTCTAGTCCATGGGTTTTTTACAATAATCGAGAAGTTTCCTCTCCTTCCATAATATAAATTTCTTCTTCTTTTGGGTTTAACATCTTGTTTAGCTTTATGTTCTGGAGTTTCAAATGTATCCTTTGTGACAACCCAAAATTCATTCTCCCAAAGATGGTATCTACTTTATTTTATTGGTATATATATAAGGTATATCACCATATAGGATTGATTAGATTAGCTATCTTGAAAAACTTGATACATACATGATTCCCATATTATATTGGAGAAATATACTACATAGCTTGAAAAAATTCTTATATATTTGATATTATTAATAGAATCCTAGGAAAAAATAAAGGGTGACATCAGATGCTCAGTAAGAGTTATGTAGATTAGATGTTATCATGAATAAATAAGGTATACTAAATATGGAAAGGTAAATAACTAAATAATTCCATTTTATCAATAACATGAGTAAAACAAGTATCCAAGAATAATATAAATTAATTAATCTTAGGGAAAATAATTACTAAATTCTCAATAAAGGAAATTATTAATAGTGGATTTCATGATTTCATACATCATAATATTTATACCATCAAATCCTTGTGCTGAGATTGTATAATTTATGAGTATGTATACACCAGAAACCCATTTAATACAACTTACTGATTTTTATCAAGAGACCTATCGATGCATCAAGGGGCTATAGAATTTTAATCCACATCCATAACATCATGTACAATTTATTCCTAATATGTTAAAATATCAACATAATTTCATAAACAATATTACTTAATAATAAATTTTTATACCGAGTAAAGAATATTTATTATCAATAATTCCCCTAGTAAAAAAATAAATTTCAAAGTAAAACATTGTATATATAAATGGTATATGATTTAAGAAATAAATATATCCAAGATACAAATAATATGGATATTTAAGGTAAATGTAATATCTAATTATAATAATAAATTGACTGATTGAAGAGAAACATAATTTCCAAGATATTAACCAATAAATGATAGATAGACATCAAAAAGTATATTTTATAATAAAGTTGAGTCTTTTAAAGAATTAATGAAAATGGAAATGAAATATTTAAAAATATTTTTCATTAAATATATTTATTGGTAAAACCATTGAGGGTGTAAAACGGCAATGACAGTGGAAATATATAGTAAATCTATATAAATTAATAGAAAATAGTCCTTTTCAATTTTTATAAACACGGTTTAAAATTACCCTTTCAGAAAATAAAATTAGAAATATTCATTTAAAAAAATTAAAAAATTCAAGTGAAACTAAATATTTCATTAATAAATATTTTTATTAACAAAAAATGGCATTTGTAAAATAATTTTCAAAATTATGGACATGAAAGAAAAATATGCCTAATAAAAAAAGAGAAATATGATCATATTTTGTTTTAAACATTCCTCTAAAAAGAATAACTTCAATTGATTCATTAATATTGATTAATAAAATTATATTCATGTTAAATACCTCAAAATGGATTTATATAAACAATATAATAGTAAGTAGGTTCATAATACCAAATAAGTCCCAATATAGTTTAAATTGAGATGAAAATATCTTACCTCAGGTCCAACTTGTCATGTACATTCTTTATATTATTAAATAATAAACTAATTTTAATTATTATCATGATTAAAAAATTGATTTAATAATTCACTTTTTTATTTATTACTCTGCCATATCCAATTACTTACTTAATTAAGTTCACACCAAATGTTTTGATGATATTCACATCATATGTATATAATGAATTTGGTTGGACGGCTGTGGTCAAAGAAGTCATTATTTCATCATATAAAAAGAATTATCATGAAATAATAATCATTTTTTACATCAAATATACTTTTAAAACCAATTAATAAATATGTTTATGAAAAATGAACTACATTACAATCATGAAGATGGTAGGTCATACGTACGCATGAGTAACATTTACTATTTTTCAATTATCATAATGGAAATAAGGTAAGTATTATATTATCTTTAAATAAAGATAATTATATCATGAATTATATATTATTTCCTTAAATAAACTTATATATACCATTCATGTGATGTGATGGTGAAAACGAATCACATCGATTTATGAAGGTGGTAGTCCACACATATGTAAGAATGTAATTATTATTTTTCGACGAATAAAAAGGTAAAAAAATATATGATATATTAAATTTATATAATGATAAATATTTTATTAATAACATATATATATATATATATAATAAATTCATTATTATAACCATCTGTGACTGGTGGTAATGGAAAAAACTATTACATTGGTTTGTGTGATAGTGGTCTGTTATACACATAAATGATTATTATGATTTTCATTTGATGGAAGAGGAGATGGGTGTAGGTTATTACATTAAATTAATAATATCTCATTATATGTTATATATTTATTTTATTATATTATCATATTTTCATAATATTTTAAGGATGTGGAAAAAGAAATAAACCAAAAATGCATAGTTAAGAATGAGATTTCTTCTTAAAACAACCACTTTAGGATTATAAATAAAGCCTTCCTATATTGGATTTATGATAAAAAATGGATATAATTTGTTTGAATAAATTTAATAAATGTTTTTTGATAGGTATTTTCGAAAAAAAAATCTTAAGTGATAATAAAAGAGGAGAGAAGATTTCCTTTTTTAAGGGAGGAGCGGGGCACTTTTTGGAATTTTTAAAAGTAGTAAATTAATATAAAATAATTTTCATATAAAAATGGATCCAAAAAAACATAAAAATAATATATAATTAGTATGTATTTTAAACCTATAATACCATAAAATTATTACAAGTTTTTCTTATTGATTTAACCTTTTATTTTAGTTTTAACCCCAATTAACCTTTTTGACAATTATCATAGTTTTAATGTTTTCTACACATTAAGGGTAAAAAATGTTACTATAAAATGATAAATGACCCATAAATGGAATATAATCGATTTTTAAAACCATATCCCATTTCTTTGGACAAAAAATAATTTTTCTGAATTTTAAATAATTAAATATATTATTATTTGTTATAAAAAATCATTAATGCCACTTTTGAGACTATTCATTTATTTTTCCTATAAATACATCAATTAAAAGATGTAAATAAAATATAATTATTTCAATCATCACTAGAATATTATATTTATCTATAAAATTACTGTAATATAATAATTCTTCCATATTATATCAGTTTTAGTTTTTTAAAATCATTTATTTTTTTCCTTTTATTTAAATAAATGATGTGCCAGCATTTCACATGCATTTAAGGTAATTATTTAATCACTAAAAAATACAAAATAATTAAATATCTGAAGAATAATTAGTATTTAAATTAAATACTTATAATTGAAGATAATTTATATTTATCCCTAAAATAAAATATTATATATATTAAAAAAAGTGACATTTTTGTCTTTATCTTTCACTTAAATATTATAATGGTCAAAATCATATCCAAGGATAAAAAAGTTCATATTTTTTTATTTTGGATGATTATGGCTGAATTAGACTCATAAATGCAATTAATTCAAGTATGGTTTTATTTTTAATTCCTTATCATATTATTTTAAACCCTAGTACCCAATTTACCCTTACTGTGGTGACAATTATTTATTATGGTTATTATTAAAATTCACCAAAAAATAAAAGGGAAATGTTTAGAAAATTTGGACCACCTAATTCAAAATATGGAATCCATTTTTCAAGATTCAATTTCTATAATTAGAATAAATTGATTTTAGATTAAAATGAAAAACACAATGAAAAAAAATTATTCAAAAAATGACTTTTTAAGTTTAAAAATGTTTTTATACTAAATTAAATCATACAATTAATTACAATGAAATTAATTTAATTATTAATAATATTAAATAAACAATTTTCATTTTAATTTTTTTTTTAAAAATGGACTTCATGAATTCTTAAAATAAAAATATTGTTTTCAATAAAAAATTACATTTTTCACAATTCACTTGAAAATCGATTTTGTCAAAAAAAAAAATACAAACAATTCACCATAAGATAATTTTCATATTATGATTTCAAAAATAAAGTTAATTTTATCAAATACATTTTATATAATTGTAGAAAATTAATTATATTATTTTCTAAAAAAATCATCAAAAGTCATTTTTAAAGAAAATGTTTTATGGAATAATAAATAAATTTACTAAAAATCGAGTGTTTATTTCCTAAAATTTTATAAATAATTTTGAATTGAGTATGAAATTCATATATATTTCATAATTTTTTTATTATTATACGTAAATTCCAATTCAGTGGCTAGGTTATACTAGTAAAATTTCAATAATTACATTTCATGGTTCGTTTAGGCTTGGTGTTGGATGTTGTAAATGCTATCAAACATAGTGTTTTTTTACATGGGATATTAAATCCTTCCCTAAAACAAAAAAAAATAAACCTTAAAATTTTCATGGATATTACCTTCTAAAAAATTCAAGTTGATATTTTTAATATATTCCTTAGGTACCCACATTTCTTACTCTATCTTATTATTTCTACAAAGTACCATTGTCCTTCGAGTCATCTAATCTTTCAGTCATGGGGTTTAAGTTTCTAAAGTTACCAAATCGGTAAAGTAATTTTTTATCAATTTTTCTTCTTTGAGACACATTCCATTTTATAGACCTATATTTTTATATGAGGTGTATAAATTTCCATTTAAATTTTATATCATGAATCTAACTCTATTCATGATAATATAATATCCATTTAATATAATTTTCCAATATGGAGAGTGTGATTCAAAGTTACCATGTGTTAAGAGTTTATTGAAAAAATCTCACTATTTATTGAGATAGTATATGATCATATTTTTATTGATGAAATCTTATGATCCATATTTCAAGAACACTCATGAATTTTATTCTGCTCTAGTTAGTATTGATATTTTCAAGTATTAGTACCATTGTCTCTACTCTTTAGTACATAAGATAATTAAGAAAATATGCACTTACCTATCTCTTTGATCAGAAATCTGTGTTCTTTCATAACCATTATTTACAAAAAAGGGATTCAAATAATATTCTACTAATCTCCTATGACCATTAAATGATATTTTTACCTTCTTTCCTTTTATAAATTATTTCAAAGG
This sequence comes from Viscum album, assembly GCA_963277665.1. Classification (NCBI taxonomy): domain Eukaryota; kingdom Viridiplantae; phylum Streptophyta; class Magnoliopsida; order Santalales; family Viscaceae; genus Viscum; species Viscum album. Next base: position 203,175,083 of record OY728144.1, read on the forward strand.
AATATTCTTATCACTTTCTGAACAAGGCATTTTTTCAAACTTTTTATCGTGAAAAATGAATATTCTTTTTTACTTCGTGTGGCATGTATGACTTTACCCACTGTCATTTATTTAAATCTTCCTTTTCATGTTTGAAAGGTTAGTTTTTAAGAAAAAAAATTTAAAGCGGTTTTTAAATAAATTGTTTTCAAATTGTTTTCAATATTTCGTTATAATTTTTCAAATTATTTTTCAATTAAAGTGGTTTTTAAAAGGATTTTATGATTCTTTTATAAATTTTTAAGGAAAATGGTTTTTAAAATGGTTTTTAAGATCCTCTAAAATCTTTAAAGGAAATCGGATTTCAAAAAAATCAATGCATCCTTTATATTTTTTCAAGTTTATTTTCATGAAAATGATTTTTAAAAGGTTTTATGTTTTAACAATAATTTTTCAAAGGGGAAAGGATAATTTCTTCATCAAGTGTTTTGAAAAGAACATTCAAAATTATAAACCTTCTAAGATAAAATTTTAGGGTGTTACTCATGCCTTTCTCAGGAAAGTAATCTCTGACATCCCGGACCCAAATTCCACTTAGGAGGTTCTCTGAGCCCAATGGGCAACATGGCCTCAACTTCATCTCCCCGAACACTAAAGGAAGTAGATTAGCAGTGAGGACCTAGGGATTATCCATTGGGAGACAATGCCCTCATTACCAGAGTGTAGCACAATGGATAATTATAAATATTGTTAAATAGATGAAGCAACAAGTAAATAGAATTCACATCAAAAAGAGACAAATAAATGATAAATGAAATAACTAGAATAAAATACAATAACTGATAATGATATATGTAATGTCACTAGAAAGATGGAAAACATGTATATAAAGTATAATTTATACATGAAAACCCCAATGTTAAAAAAAATAAATAAACTATCCTAAGAATCCAAATCTTCAGCTCGGTTATCTACAACTAGATCCATCCAAGCACAGTAATAAATCAAGTGTCTGAAGAATTATTCTTCCATTTATCAGCACCTTCGTAGCTTTAATCTACCCTGAGTACCATACATCACACAAAGAGTTTGTGAGATAAATCTCAGTTATCCACCATCAGCGATGTCTATAACATCCATTCCTTGTAATGGGAATTTAATAGTGTGCAATCATGCATATATAAATTAAAGAAATACAATGTAACTAAATATTCATGTACCTGTTTCAACTCTTGGATGGTTTCTGAACATGTAACCAGTTCATTAATTAATTGATTAATATTTTATATAAACAGGTCACGTGATACATAGTAAACATTGACATCACCTTGTAATAGTATAATTAGTGATGCTTACAAGGTGTGACATGGAAACCATAATTGATAACTAAATAGGAAGTGGTTCCATGGTAGTTAACAAGGAAACCTAGACCTCAAGGGATACTAACTCAGTAGTAACTAAGTCAAGATAATGGTTAAGAGTGTAATCCAAGTAGCATCATCCAAGGAATTCCCACAATAATATTTCTAACTGAGTCCAAGGAATACATCTATTGTAAAATGGGAGATAAGAAGTGGTCAGGACCAATGGTGTAACCAATGAACCTCAATTAATGATGTATACAAGGAGTGTATCTGAGGCATCCTATAATAATAATTAAGGGATCCTATGGTGTCATACTAGACATACAAAGGCTGCCATGGATTGGGTTCCTGAGTAGGTCTTACCCAAAGAAACCGGAATGCTTGAATTGTTATGACATCCTCATGTATCCAAGGCATTCCCTCATGAATCCAAGAGGTGAAACGAGTCAATAAATCCTATAAATATTTCAAGTGCCATGTGAATTAATAGTCTCCATAGATTTGATTCACTAAAATTAATTTGGTCATATGATAACTATGCAATTAACAAATTCACTTTGTTCAATCCTTGCCTTTAATTAGTTTGATAAGGCCAAGTATCATGCAACCATTTAATTAAAACCATTTAAGTCAAGTTCAATTAAAAGTTACACTATACTTCCTTCCATGAAAATGGAAATTTTTTATATAGACGTGCCACTAAACATTCCTTTCTATTTAATAAGTATAAGTCATATACTTATGTAAGCTTTCCATAATATCATTTGATTGAATTACATACATTTAGGCACTTACCATAGGCAGGTCAAATGGAAGTGACAAGGCAAAATATATTCAAAATTTCATAACTCAATAGGAAATTAATATTAGGAGACTTACCATTAGTGTGTTTAATTTTTAGAACACCTGAACGATGGATCAAAATTGTTAAAGACACTAAAAACTCAATTATCGAATATCACCCTACATGGGTTGTTAGGAGTAGTGGACATAACCACTAAAAACTAATAACATTAATGTAAAGAGAATAACCATACAGTCTTAATGAATATAATTATGGAAGATAAATTCAATAAACAACACCTAATGAAATTCGAGGGCCCCACACATCAATTCCAACATCAACAAACATGAGGGGTGAGTTATATACCACCCACCTAGTACTTGTATGAATCTCCTCCTCTATTATCAGACTCTAATTTGTATTGGATCAGATTATATCTAAGAAAATATTAAAACTGTTAAACCTCGATAACTAGGTCAAGATAAAGATAGATGAAGAACTACTCAAACGGACACGAGTACTTACTATTGCACATCCAACATTACGAACATATCTTAGATTAATAAGATCTCTTGATTCCTATATTTGGCAGTAAAAATATCCAAAAGGGAGAAAAAATAAAGTCCATCTTGCTGGAAATCGGATTATGGAAGTTGGGTTAAGATAATTAGAACATTAAGGGTAAAATAGTAAAATTACCCAAAATTGAACTTGTGCATAATTTGGCCACATGGTTTTCCAAATCATGAGTAAAACATTCACGGGTATATAGAGAATAGGGGGAATCATATGGTTAGTCCGCATAGTTTTAGAAACCATTAACCAACTATGTCGAATGAATCTTCTTGAAAATGCAGACCAGCTGCATGGTTTAGACAAATCATGATTCCTCCCGACATAATTAACTATAACCATGTGATAGGGTCATTATTTTGAAAACGTTGGGTTAAAAGCTTCGAACGATGCCCGGACACCCCAAAGACCTTCCTAAAATCATTAGATATCCATATTAGGTCCAAAATAAAGAATCGGACCAAAATTTAAAGGATCCATACCTAAGTGAAAAATCGGGTTCTTATAGTCTTCCCCCTTAAATGAACTCGCCCCTGAGTTTACCTTCCAAGAGTGGTGATACACTTTCGGAGAACAACGCCATCCACTGGGCACATACATGAGGCATCAAAAGGCACCACAAGTCACACTGGAACCAAGGAGTGTATATGAGCCATAATGTAATAATAATGAATGGATCCTATAGTGTCATACCAACCATCCAAAGGTATAAAGGGATCGAGTTCCTCAGTAGGTCTCACCCAAGGTGTCTGACATCCTTGAATTGGAATGACATCCTCAAGTACCCAAGGCATTCCCTTATGAATCCAAGAGCTAATACAAGTTAATCCTTTATATAAATAATTCATGGTCCATGTGCATAAATATTCACCTTATATTTAATTCACTATAATTAATTGGGACATATGATAACTATGCCATTAATAAATTCTCTTGGATCAAGCCTTTCCTTTCATTAGTTTGAAAAGGCCAAGTAGCGTGAAACCTATTAATAAAAAAACATGTAAATCAAGTTCAGTTAATAAGGGTCACTCTACTACCATCCAATAAAATGGAAAGGTGTTCTACGAACATTAAACAAAACATTCCATTACATTTAATAAGGCTAAGTCATATACTTAACTATGCTTACCGTAATATCATTTGAATTAATTACTTATATTTATGAACCGACCTTAGGCGGGTCAAGTGGAAGTGATACAACACAAGCTATTCAAAATTTCATAATTCAATAGGCAATAAATATAATTAGGTGTACCATTAGTGTGGTCGAGATCGATTACACCTGAACGATGGCTCAAAAGTGTTAAAAACACTAAAAATTCAATTATGGAATATCACCCTACATAGGTTGTTAGAAGTTATGGTCATAACCACCATCAAATAATCACATTAATGGAGATAGAATAACCCTTTGGTTCAAGTGAATATAATCATGGAATATAAATTCAATAAATGGAACCCATTGAAATCTATGGGCCCCACACATCAATTCCAAAACCAGTGAACTTGAGGGATTACTTATAGACCACCCACCTAGTACTCATACGAATCTACTACTCCAGTATAGGCCTTGGATTTGGCTTGAATTGGAGAATATCTGAGGAAATATTTAAAATATGTACACCTTGATAAATAGATTGAGAAAAAGAGAGAATAAAAATGGCTCAAATGAACTCGAGTACTAACTTTTTTTCTTCCGATATGATAAACAGAAGCTCAAAAGGATCCCTGATGAAGGAGATCTCTTGATTCATATATTTGGACTTCAAAAGGTTCAAAAAAAGGGAGAAAAATGGACTTAATCTAGATTGAAATTATATTAGAGAATAAGGTTTACGTTAATTATATTATTAAATCTAAAATAGTAAAATTACCATATATTTATCTTGTTCAAAGTTTGGTCGCACGGTTTTCCAAACCATGCACAACCATGCATGGATACCTGGAGAAGTGGGGGGGGGGGGGTACTCGCATGTTTAGGCCACAAAGGTTGAGAAATAATGTTCCAACTGTGTGGAATGGTTGTGCTTAAAAATACCAACCATCCACATGGTTTAGACTAACCATGAATTCTCCCCACATAGTTTACTCTAACCATGTGACATGACCTTTTTCCCAAAATTTGGGTCTGAGGCTCTGAAAGATCCCCAGACACCCCTAATACCTTTGTAAACTAATTATTCATCCATTTTAAGACCGAAATAAATAATTAGACTAAAGATCAAATGATCTATAACTATGTGAAAACCCAGGTTCTTATGGAATCAATGTTACAATTCATATTCTTTCTCTGAATGTTTTATGTTTTATATCATCATTTTTATGAAATCCATTTCTCATTTATAGTTTATATGCTTATAAAAACCGATTCTTTAATAGATTATTCTTTGATGAAATTATTATGTTACATATCTCTTTTCTATAGGTTAAGATAAGATTTCATGTTTATAACACTCATTTCATTTCAAGGGTTATTATATGTTCGTTTATAATATTTTGAAACATGTTTGTGTGATTTCATTATGAGATGGGTGGGACTTATATCTCCATACAATGAATTGGTTAGAGATTTATATCTCATGATATAGACATTTTTGGAACAAGGAGTTAACTCGGTTTAGTATTACAGGGCTAGAATGAGGAGTGAACACGGTTCCGTAATATAGGGCTAGAATGGGGAGTGAACCTAGTTTAGTAAGGGACCTTTTCCTCTAATATGTCCTCAGTAGTAATGCCTTTAAAAATATGTAAATCATTATATATGCTTATATTTATTTTATAATTCCATTTTGTATTCCTATATTGTGATTTCATGTCTTTTGTTCTTAATTTCAATATGATTCATGTCTTATAATCTTCCAATCTTTATGTAATAAATCATTTTTATGATCTTTGATATCCAGGGTATGATCTTCTATTTACATGATCATGTTCTTATACCCCTATGATCATGTTTATGCTTACATGTATCTATTTTTTACCCTTACTAATCATTTAAGATCATCCCATTTTATGTTTCCTTCCCCATGTTATAGAGATATGTATTAAGTATGATGTGTCTAATAAGGTTGCTAGTCAAGAAAAACCTAGTGGTAGATAATGTAGCTCATTTTTATACCATTGTTTATGTTTCCATGTTTCCAAAGGCACTAGAATAATAAAATCATTTGGTTTTTGTTTTTGTAATGTTTTAAGTATTTGGAAAAAGTGATGTAATTTATATGTACGTTAAGACTACGTCATTATAGTTGGTATTAGAGAAAATTATTATTTAAAATTTGGAAACTAGGATGATAAAACATTAATGAGAGCTCTATGTATAACGAACCATACTTTACATACATTGTTATTACATAAAAATAGAAGCATACTTATTACAACATATAACAAAACCATGAAAGGACCATATAGGTATAGTGTCTTTAGAAACTGGGACCATAAACAACTGGTTCATAAAGCGTCTACACTGTCTCCCATTTATTTCATCATATCTATAGTACCTTTTGGCATATATTACTTAATAACCTTCTTCCTGACCTGTGGAAAGAAATCATACAAAAGGGTGAGCTCAAATGCTTAGTAAGGGTAAAAAAAAGAAATATCAAACATATCATATTTATAAGAACATAACATTTTGAAAATCTTATCCTACAAAAGAGATCATAAGATGGGATAAATCATAGAAGTGAAATGTAATCCCAATAATAATAACATAAAACATGAAGATTTTTGGCATACACACATCATCATAGAGAATCATTTCTTATTAGTCAAGACTCATTTCCAAGACTATCTTAGTGGACAAAGTCCATTTCTGAACCGAGTTCACTCCTCATTTCAGTCCTGTTTCACTGAACCGGTATAACCTGTCGTTCCATCCATGTCTATCTCATGAGATATATAATCTTTACCCAATGAATTGGGGGGAGATATAGGTCCCACCCATCTCATAATGATACCATTCTTATGTGTGCCACAAAATCATAAACCATACATCATAGCATAACCCATGTAATAAAAATTGGAATCTTAAACATTGTGACATCATAAAACAATTCATATAAGATAAAGGAATTCATAAAAATATTTCCATCACAACATAATCAAATCCATGTAATAATAGGGATAGAAACAGAACCCTATATTATCTTAGATGGAAAATAATTTTGATAAAACTCTTGAACTCCATTCTTGAGGAAAATATCCTTTCTACTTCAAAAACATTTTTCCTTTCTTAACATGTCATGCAATTTTAAACTAAAAGAAGTTGATTAAAAATAAACTTGAAAACTTTTAATGGAATATTCTTGGAAATATTGTTTTAAAAATCCATTCATGCTGTATAAGTTAAAAAAACATTCTTCTCGTACTTTAGTCGGAAAAGTCAAAAAGTACCTCGTACGAAAAATGACAAAAGATTCCTTTCATATCTTTTACTAAAAACTCACCTAAGGGTAAAATTGGATTTAAACAATTGTATGTGGATGGAAATAATATTACATATTTAGGAAACATGGATGTGGATGATAAAATACACCCCAGTAAATTTCAAAGTATAAACAATCTCGGATAAAAATGAGATTGTGATATTTCCCTTACCTTAGGTCCGATTTTCCTCGTAAGTGTCCGAAACTCCTATATAATGATTTAAATAATGTTATGGAATTATTTCAGAATCATAATAATTTTTATCATTTCATATATGCTCATATTCTTAGTTTTTTGTAGTAATATTTCATTGCTACTTGTTATTCGGGTGTTTATAAATTTTGTTCTTATGCGTGTTTTGTCGAATAAATTCTTATTCATCTCTTTAGGTTATAGATACATAATTTACAGAATGGTATTAATGTACTATATATCTTATTTATTCATTAAATTCATTTATATAATCATTATGCAATGAAGATCATGTAGAACGAATCACATCACATCGTGGAGACGGCATTCCGTACGTACGCACGAGCGATGATATCGTTCCCATGATTGTGGAATTGTATTGGAGTGTATGTATACTATTTCAGAATAAATATCACTTTACAATAATAATATATAGTAATTATTTACACCATTATACCCATCCAAGTAAGGTGGTGGGGGAAAATAGATTACACCACAGCGTGGAGACGGTATTCAGTACGTACGCACGCGCGGTGATTTCGTTTTCTGTAGGATGGATAGATAGTGAAATAGGGTTGTTTCATACTTATAATAACATATCAGTATATTATTTATACTGATGTTATTAATTCATAATGAAACAACCAAAGAATAAGTAGTGGAAGAAGAAATAAAGATGAAAGAATTGGTAACGGGCATTACCTCTTCTTTGAAGCGCCTCTTTGAGACCTCCTCTTATGGTACTAAAATTGGTCTTTGAATAAGACCAGGACCTCTAGGTTGTATCTAGGGAAGTGGAGAGGAGATATTGTCAGGGTTTGGCCGAGCTTGAATGCTCAAAGTGGTGTGAGGAAGAGAGGGAGTAGGTGCCCTTTTATAAGGGAGGAGAGGGGAACCTTTGGAATAACTAAAAATATTATTTTATTATAAAGTCAAATTTGGTTTTTAATAGCTCCCAATTGATATATTTCGATAATAAGGTGGTTATAGGTCGAAATACTCTCATCCAATAGAATTTAGACTAGTTTAGGTTCTTATTTTAGCCATATCATTTAGATTTAACATTAAGATAAATAATTTTACTTTTACCGTGACTTCTTGTGTTCGTACACTATAAGGTTAATAAACTTACTATAACAAGCCAAACGAACCCCAAGTTATTTATTATCAATATATATAACCTTATCTAAGTCATTTGTCCGAGCCTTTGATTTTTAGGAATAAAATAAAAATTAATAATATAATATTTGTTTTCAAAACTATTTTATGTCAATTTTGACACTATTTAGTAATTGATTTTTGTGAAAATCATAACAGAATGATTAGTTCGCAAAAAGTTACATAAATCAATACTAAAATGTCATATTAACCTATAAAATTAGTTTAATTCATAAAAAGTCTCAAATTACATTTATTTGGGTATTTATAACATCAATTATGTCAATATTTCATTAATAAGATAATTACTGCATCTTCGTTGTGTCGTAAATAAATTAAATTATTTAACATCTAAAAATTACAAATAAAATACCATTATGTTGTAAATGTTTTTATCTTTCTAATTAATATTTATAGTCGAATTTATCTTATGTATAACCCTATATTAAAAATGATTTACTTATTAAACATTGATTTTAACTATTTTAACCCTTCTTTAAATAAATTAATAATAAATGTCCTAATCTAATCCAAGTGGGCCTAAATGGTCATATTTTATTCCTAAGGTTGTTTTTGGTCGAATTATACTTATCCAATAGAATTAGGACATGTGTTAGGGTAATAATAATATCATTTTTAGCCTTAACTACCCTATTTACTTTTAACAGTGGTAAAAAAAGTAAAAAGTTACTATTCACAAAAAAATTATTTTAATCTCATTGAACCACATATTACTTACTGATATCAACTGTGTCTCTCGGATTTTCGAAATTCCACTCACAGAAGCTGTAAAATTAAGTTTTATGAAAAATTCAGTTTTTTTAACTACCACTTAGTGGTTTCACTATTCATCAAAAATTGAAAGTTTTCAGAAAAATACCAAAAATAGGCCAAAGATATATTTGATATTATGAATTCACAAATGATGTTTATTTTACCAAATTCAAAAAATATCAGTTACATTAACTAATTTAAAAATTATTTCCCGTCGTTAAGACAAATATCGTGTTTTTAAGAGATAATAACTATCAAAAGATTGACACTTGTTTATGTCTTGTTTAAATGTGAAATATCAACCAATGAACAACATTGTATTAAATTGTAAAAATATATTCTAAATATACTTTAAAACCACTCAAATTAATAATTTATCACTATTAATTATTTTAATTAAAAAAGTTGTTTTTAATTAAAATTTAATAATTTTCACTATTCATCAGAATATGAAAGTTATCTGAAAAGTACCATAATTATACCCTAAGCTAATTTCGATATTCCGAATCCAAAAATGAAGTCCATTTTGAAAAATAAAATTAACAAAATTTCAAAAAGTGGTTATTACTATTCATAACGGCTAGTTTTAATAATATTTTAATCACATATCATTGTTTAGTGAAACTCGGTATTGCGTACAACGCAAGCTATCGAGGAAGGCCGAGGTTGCGTATAAAGCAAGCCAAGATAGTGTTGTGTGTAGTGAAAGATTCCTTTGATGATTTATATAACATAAAAACAAAATATTTCTCATAAAAGTCTCGGGTGTTACATTCTACCCCCCTTAAATGAATTTCGCCCTCGAAATTTGTCACTTTGTAAAAACAGATGAGGATACCTCTCCCTCATCATATCCTCAAGCTCCCATGTAGATTCTTCTAATTGGTGGTTCCTCCATATAACTTTCACCAAGCGAGTGGTCTTGTTTCGTAGGACTTTTTCGCTACGATCCAGAATCTCTATCGGCTGTTCTTCATAAGAAAGATCTTGCTCCAGTGGTACAACTTTTGAGCTGAGTACATGTGAAGAATCAGGTATGTACTTTCTTAGGAGAGATACATGGAACACATCGTGAAATTGAGAGAGATTCGGTGGAAGCGCCAATCAGTAATCTACCTTTCCAACACAATCCAACATTTCAAAGGGAACGATATATCTAAGGCTCAACTTCCCCTTCTTTCCAAATCTCATGCCCTCTTCCAGGAAGATATTCGTAAGAAGACTTTATCACCCACTTCAAACTCTAGGTATTTTCTTCGATTGTCGGCATAACTTTTCTGTCGACTCTGAGCTTCTCTTATATGTTGTTGAATAGATCAGACCTTTTCTGCCATCTCATCAACAGGATCAGGTCCTAATAGCTTTCTTTCCCCAACATCATCCCAGCAAGTTGGAGTCCTGTATTTCTTTCCATAGAGAGCTTCATAAGGATCCATCTGAATACTGGAGTGAAAGATATTATTATAAGAAAATTCCACAAATGGTAGGTGTTGATCCCAACCACCTTTGAAATCCATAGAGCAAGCTCTCAACATATCTTCTAGAGTTTGAATTATTCTCTCAGACTGACCGTCTGTTTGAAGATGATAAGCAGTGCTGAAACTCAACTCTGTATCCAGAGTATGCTGAAGACTTCGCCAGAACTTCAAGGTAAATCTCAAATCCCGATCAGATATAATAGAAAGTGGTACTCCATGCAGTCTTACCACTTCCTTTACATATATCCGGGCAAGCTGATCCAGAGAGAAATCCTCTAACAGCAATGAAGTGTGCAGATTTTGTAAGACAATCAACTTTGACCCAGATATCATTATTGCCTTTGGATGTTTTAGGAAGTCTTGTGACAAAGTCCATAGTTATGTTTTCCCATTTCCATTCGGGTATGGGTAATGGTTGTAACATCCCCTTAGACTTCTGTCTCTCAGCTTTAACTTGCTGACAAACCAAGCATCGAGAGACATATTCAGCAACATCTCTTTTCATGTCATCCCACCAGAAGTACTCTTTCAGGTCTCCATACATCTTCGTGCTTCCAGGATGAATAGAGAATGAATAACTATGAGCCTCATCCAGCAGCTCCTTTAATTCTGGGATGGGAGGAACACAAACCTGATTCCTGAACTTTATTATCCCATCACAATCAAGGTTGAATTCAGGAATATTTCTCACCTTCTTTTGTAACTCTACATCTTCTTTCTGTGCCTCTTTAATCTTCACATGTATAGATGTTTGAACATTCATTTGATAAAGATACGATTTTTCCCCTTTCATTATAATTACAAGATCCATCCTTTGTAAATCCATAAATATTGGATCTTTTGTGAACCTCATCATGGATAAAATGGCATGGTCTTGTCGACTTAATGCATCTGCCACCATGTTTGCTTTCCCAGGGTGGTAATGAATTGAGCAGTCGTAATCCTTAATCACCTCTAACCATCTTCTTTGGCGCATATTCAGATCCTTTTGTGTGAAAATATACTTTAAACTTTTATGATCAGTATAAATATCACACCTTTCACCATAAAGGTAATGCCTCCAAATCATTAATGCAAAGATTACCGCAGCTAACTCCAAATCATGAGTTGGGTAATTTTTCTCATGTATTTTCAACTGTCGTGAGGCATAAGCTATCACCATATCATTTTGCATAAGAACACACCCCAAACCCTTCTTGGATTCATCACTGTAGATCACAAACCTTTCTCCACTACAAGGCAGTGTGAGCACAGGTGCACTGGATAACCTTCTTTTCAACTCCTTGAAATTCTCTTCACATTCTTCCATCCAAACAAACTTAACTCCTTTCCGAGTCAACCTGGTGAGTGGATTAGATAATCGTGAAAAATCTTTCACAAAATGTCGATAATATCCAGCCAAACCAAGAAAACTTCGGATCTCAGTTACTGTTGTTGGTCTCGACCATCTTTCGATAACCTCTGTTTTTGCTGGATCCACATATATCCCCTCTTTTGAGATTATGTGACCCAAAAATGAAACTTTTTGAAGCCAAAATTCACACTTGGTAAATTTTTCATAAAGCTTCTCCTTTCTCAGGGTCTTCAATATAATTCTCAAGTGATCTTCATGTTCTTCCTTACTCTTTGAATAGACAAGAATATCGTCTATAAAGACTACCACAAATTGATCAAGATAGTCTCTAAAGACTCTATTCATCAGATCCATGAAGATAGCAGGGGCATTAGTAAGACCAAATGGCATCACTATAAATTCATAGTGTCCATACCTTGTACGAAAAGTCATCTTCGGTATATCCTCCCTTTTGACCCTTAATTTATGATACCCTGAACGAAGATCAATCTTGGAAAAGTATTGATCTCCTCGTAGTCGGTCCAATAATTCATCAATGCTTGGGAGAGGATATTTGTTCTTGATAGTGATCTTATTATGTTCTCCATAATCAATGCAGAGTATCATTGATCCATCTTTCTTCCTAACAAATAGAACAGGTGATCCCCAAGGTGACGCACTAGGGTGTATGAATCCCTTATCAAGATTCACTTGGAGTTGCTTCTTCAATTCCTGCAACTCAGTTGGGGCCATTATATAAGGTGTCTTTGAGATAGGAAAAGCACCAGGTACAAGTTCAATTGAAAACTCAACTTCAAGATTTGGTGGAAGACCCGGTAATTCCTCCGGAAAGACATCATCAAACTCCCGTACAATGGGCATATTCTTAATTGTGAGTTTTTCACCAACCATATGAGATAAATGACCTTCATTAAGTGGAATGAAGACCCCAAATATGGAATAAATTTCCACTGGAAGGTTATGTTCATCCTTGCATCGATAGACGATCATAGATTGATCTGGAATATTAAATGTGACTTCCCTTCTTTGACAATTGATATGAGATCCATATAAAGAAATCCAATCCATGCCAAGAATCACATCAAATTCCACTATATGAAGGATCACAAGATTTGAAGGAAGAACTTTCCCACAAACTTCAATCAGGGAAGAAATATAAACTTTTGATGCAACTGTTGTGCCATTAGGTGTTGTCACATCTAACTCAACATCTAATTGTTGAGGTAATACGGTGATACTCTTAGAAAATTCCTCAGAAATAAAAGAGTGGGTGGATCCAAAATCAAATAAAACATTTTCTACTTTAGAGTGGATGGCAAGTGTACCTTTCACCAAATCGTTATTGTACTCTACATTGCTGATAGAAATTGCATGTGACTTTCCTTTTTCATTAGCCTTAATATTTTGTTGTTGTCGATCATCATCAACAACCCTTAAATTAGGGCATTTATTGGCATACTTCCCCATCTCCTTGCACTTGAAATATAGCATCCCGCCTTTTTATCACATAAACTTTCATTTACATTTTACAAAATCGAGTATCTTTAAGGTTTAGTGTCTTGGAAACCAGGAACTTAAAACATAAAACAACAAAAAAAACATTCTTCTTAAACACTTGAAATGCTTCTACTTATGTTCATCCTAGGTTCATTTCTGCATCTCAGAACCTGGGGACATACATCAAAAGGAAGGGTGAGCAGAATTCCCAGCAAGGGAAACAAGTGAAACATTTTACATATGAACTTGAGATACATCAATAAAGTCATGAAAAGAACTTTAAGGCATGAAAATGAAATCATGAGGCATATCATAATAAAAATAAAACTTTTTCATAACATGAAGATGTGGCTGCAACATTTAATATTGACAATCGTTTAGTTTCACCAAGGTCCATCCCCAAGGTGTCGTTAAAAAATTTCCAAGGTTATTCACCAAGGTGTCGTTAAAAATTACCAAGGTTATTCACCAAGGCGTCGTTAAAAATGGTCATCTCTAGAGATTAAGTCTTCACCCAATGCATTGGAGCGCTATCAGGGTGCACCCTTAAATTTTCCTTTATTATAATGTGAGCCACATATATCATCATCAAACATTTCATAAAGAACCCATATAGCACAAAATAAATGGGTTTCATTTCGTAATCATAACGTTTTAAAAACTGCTTTAAAGACATGATCTATACATCACCTTAAAACCCACAGAAAAGGAAGGTGGGTCTCATGTATGTAAATCCAATAATTTAAAATAGAACATTTTGGTATATATGTGAATACCCCTTTAGAAGAAAGAGCTTTGAGTATTCACTTAATAATATAAAAGAACTTTAGAAAGAGAGAGAGACATTTTGAGACGGAAATTCTGCAGCATAACGGCTATGTTATGAGGTTTTAGAAGACATTAAAAAGAGAGGGAAAATGGGTCAAACATTCATAAATGACCCATAAAACAGTAGATGGACAGAATAAGAAGGATACATGATCATGGTAATGAAATTTCAAGGACATACCATTTGAAATGAAAAAAATGGAAGGAAGACAAAAATTAGATTTCTCTTATGAAAGTCCGGCAGCCTAACGTCGTTACTTAAACTTCAAACAAAATGATTTGAAAAGATAAAATAGGGTCTCTCATCATGTGAACATAAGAGTTTAGTATGATATATATAGAGATAATTCCCCAACATAATTAAAAAGGAACTTGAAATACTTGACATGAAAGTAGAACTTTGAAAAGAATGAGAAGGGTGAAAGAATCCCCTAAAAAAATTCGGCAGCCTAACGGCGCCACTTAAAACATCAAAATACTGAATTGAAGAGATCAAATGGGGTCTCTCATCATATGAACATAAGAGTCCAGTATGATAGATATAGAGATCATACCCCAACATAACAAAAAGTAACTTGAAATAATTGACAAGAAAGTAGAACTTCAACACGAGAAGGGTGAAGAACCACTTAAAAATTCGGCAGCCTAACGGCGCCACTTAAAACTTCAAAATACTGAATTGAAGAGATCAAATGGGGTCTCTCATCATATGAACATAAGAGTCTAGTATGATAGATATAGAGATCATACCCCAACATAACAAAAAGGAAATGAAATAATTGACATGAAAGTAGAACTTCAAAACGAGAAGGGTGAAGAACCACTTAAAAATTCGGCAGCCTAACGGCGCCACTTAAAACTTCAAAATACTGAATTGAAGAGATCAAATGGGGTCTCTCATCATATGAACATAAAAGATCAGTATGATAAATTTAGAGATCATACCCCAACATAATAAAAAGGAACTTGAAATACTTTACATGAAAATAGATCTTGAAAAATGAGAAGGGAGAAAGAATCCGTTACAAAAATTTCGGCAGCCTAACGGCGCCACTTAAAACTTCATAAAATGAAATAATGAGAGTAAGAGGGGATCTCTCATTATATGAACATGAAAAGGGCAGTAAGAGGAGTATAAAAGAACATCCTCCAACATAAGAACATGGAGCATAAAATGAATGACATAAAAGAGATTACTTGAAATTAAAGAGAGAGGTCGGATCCCTTACCTTAAAACGTAACTCTTAAAACTCAAAGGTTTGGACCTTGAGGGCTTGGGGGAACCTTGGGAGGACTCCTTGGGAGGTAATGAGACCAGAACTTCGTTGCGGGAGAGTTGGGAGTGAAAACTAAAGGAGGAAAGGGTGGGTATTTATAGGGAAAGTGAGGGGACAAGGCATTAATGGCCAAGGGACACCTCACTAGTGGTTTTGGAAAAACCATGGGCTTGCCCATGGTATTTTCCCATGGTATTGGCCACTTGGGACACCTCATACCTTATCTTACTATTAATAATTCGACCATATTGAATATATACTTAATACATCATTTAATGATGTCATTAAACACCCGTAACTTAAAAACTATATTTTCACTATTCATCAAAAATTCAACTTTCTCAGAATAATCCCAAAATTTTACCTTAACCAAATATCGATGCTCTAAATACATTTATGAACTCCATTTTATAAAAATAATTTTCTAAATAATTTTAATTTAATTTTTAAATAAAAACACTATTCATCGAAAATTCGTTTTTTCCGAAAAATCCCCAAAAATTACCATAACATAATATCGATGCTCTGAGTTCAAAAATAAAGTCATTTTTATAAAAATAATTTTCTAAATATTTTTAATTAAAAAACACTATTCACCTGAAAAAACTAATACTTGAATAATAATTTATGAAACCGTTATTTAACCATTTTATTGAATCACATTACTTAATCAAGGTGCCTACATTATTTTAAAACTTTCTTTAAGTGAGATTACTAATCCATTTGGTCATATTACTAATCCTAATCATAAAATCACTATTCATAATTTACTATTCATCAAAAATCAAGTTGATCTTATTAGACTCCAAATTTTGTACTGAACATAATTGTAGAAGACCATTTTTCGAAAATCATTACACATATTTAATTATTTAAGGTTTACATAAACATTTTTAAAATATCCTTTTTCTAAAATTCATCAAAAATATGCATACTATATTTATCCGGTCATTTGAAAATTCATAAACTTCATCATAAGAATAAATCCCAATTTTTATTTAAAACAAAGGATTACACAAGGTAGTTACGGTCTCCTTACATAGCCTCTTATCACACCAGCATAGGACCTAAGTGTAAGGTGTTCTAAGGTGAGAGAGTCTGAGGGAGGCTCGACCAACATTGCCCGAGTAGTAATTTCAATCAGTTTGAACTTCTCGCGAAGGCAATTCCATTCTAGCTTCACACGATGAAGTTCGGCTTGGGTTTGATCCAGAGCAAATCCCAATGGTGCTACCTCCTTCCCAAGTTCTGTTAGATGGGCTTCGATCGGTCCAAGACTACTAGGTGAGGCCATCGAATCTTATTTCTATAATAATTAACCAAGATTGCTTGTATTTAGAGACAATAGTCTAAACGTTTAGCTTCCAGTGGTCATATTGACCAATGGTCAAATAACAGTCAAAACCCAACAGTCTCATTTTAATTATACTCATGTTATCAAATGAAACATTTTTGTTGAGTATAAAAAAAATAACACATAAAATTAGGAAACAATATTTATTTAAAATTTCGGGTCGTTACATGAAACATTGAAGTGTAGTAGGTTCATTATGTGTGTCCCTTCCTTAGTTTGCATCATTAGAAATCTTCTTCCCATCAATGCGGCATTAAAATGCCCGATGACCTTCCTTTCCACATTTGAAACATTTACTTGTCCCTTTAAGACAACTCCCTCCATGTTTCTTTCCACACTTTGAGCATAAGGGAAAGCTCATCTTATTTTCAGTGTGCTCTTTATATTTTCCTTTGAATTCCATTTTCCTCTTCTTATCAAACCCATATGACTGAAGGGTTACTCCAATCTCCATCTTGACTTTGAGAGCACATCGAACGATTTCCTCGTAGATATTGAAGTCCCTTATGGATAACTCCCTTCAAAGACTTGGTTTTAAGCCACTAAAGAATCAATCGATCTTACTCTCAGGTTGGATAATAATACCAGAAGCGTACCTTGCAAGTCTTGTAAAATTTTCTACATAGGTACCAACAGATTCATCATCCTTTTGCTTCAGTTCAAGAAACTCTTTCTCCATCTTTGTTCGGAGAATACGAGGGAAGTACTTATTGAAAAATAAGTTCATGAACTCGTCCCATTCCATGGACTCAATTTCATCCCTTTGCCTCGTATTCTTAATAAGATTCCACCATTGATCAGTATCTCCTTCCAAATGATACACTGCTAGGATGACTTTATCATGTTCAGAACATTGAAGAACTGAAAATATCTTTTTTGTAGTACTAATCCATTGTTCAACAATTAATGGATCAGTAGACCCGCTGAATGAAGGTGGACGCTGCCTCATGAAGGATTCAACAGAATGTTGCTCCTTCCTTTGCTCGTTTGGAAGTCATGCATGATTCATAGCTTGAGAAAGTTGTGTGAGCATGGCTACAAGATTTTTCATTCCAGCTCCCATAACATTTGGTTGCTCAGGGGGACAATCATTGCATTGCCCTTCGCATTCCGCCTTAACATGGTTCTTTCAGGTTCCATCCATTGACTAAAACCAAGAAGAACAGTGTGAGCAACACTAATTATAATAGGAAAACCACATAATAAAGAATAAAATTTCACACTTAAGGCCTTATCCTAGGTTATTCATGGCCATTTCTAAAACACTAAGATTGTGTTCTATGCTTAGAATGATCCTTAGTGTTCTTACTAAGGCTTTCACATCCTAATTTCCAAAGGTTGACTATACCTTTCCTCTGACACCAACTATAACGACCCATACTTTACATACATTGTTATTACTTCAAAATTGAAGCATACTTATTGCAACATATAACAAAACAATGAAAGGACCGAATAGGTATAGTGTCTTTAGAAACTGGGAACATAAACAACTGGTTCATAAAGCGTCTACACTATCTCCCATTTATTTCATCATATCTATAGTTACTTTTGGCATATCTTACTTAATAACCTTCTTCCTGACCGGGGGAAAGAAAGCATACAAAAGGGTGAGCTCAAATGCTCAGTAAGGGTAAACAAAAGAAATATCAAACATATCATATTTATAAGAACATAACATTTTGAAAATCTTATCCTACAAAATAGATCATAACATGGGATAAATCATAGAAGTGAAATGTAATCCCAATAATCATAAATTAAAACATGAAGCTTTGTGTAATACACACATAATCATAGAGAATCATTTCTTATTAGTCAAGACTCATTTCCAAGACTATCTTAGTGGAAAAAGTCCATTTCTGAACCGAGTTCACTCCTCGTTTCAGTCCTGTTTCACTGAACCGGTATAACCTGCCGTTCCAGCCATGTCTATCTCATGAGATATAAAATCTTTACCCAATTCATTGGAGGTAGATATAGGTCCCACCCATCTCATAATGACACCATTCTTATGTGTGCCACAAAATCATAAACCATACATCATAGCATAACCCATGTAATAAAAATGGGAATCTTAAACATTGTGACATCATAAAACAATTCATATAAGATAAAGAAATTCATAAAAATATTTCCATCACAACATAATCAAATCCATGTAATAATAGGGATAGAAACAGAACCCTATATTATCTTAGATGGAAAATAATTTTGATAAAACTCTTGAACTCCATTCTTGAGGAAAATATCCTTTCTACTTCAAAAACATTTTTCCTCTCTTAACATGTCATACAATTTTAAACTAAAAGAAGTTGATTAAAAATAAACATGAAAACTTTTAAAGGAAGATTCTTGGAAATATTGTTTTAAAAATCCATTCATGCCGTATAAGTTAAAAAAAACATTCTTCTCGTACTTTAGTCGGAAAAGTCAAAAAGTACCTCGTATGAAAAAGGACAAAAGATTCCTTTCATATCTTTTACTAAAAACTCACCGAAGGGTAAAATTGGATTTAAAAAATTATAGGTGGATGGAAATAATATTACATATTGAGGAAACATGGATGTGGATGATAAAATACACCCTAGTAAATTTCAAAGTATAAACAATCTCGGATAAAAATGAGATTGTGATATTTCCATTACCTTAGGTCCGATTTTCCTCGTAAGTGTCCAAACCTCCTGTATAATGATTTAAATAATGTTATTGACTTATTTAAGAAACATAATTATTGTTATGGTATCATAAATGGTCATATTCGTAGCTTCTTAGTAGTAATATTTCATTGCTACTTGTTATTCGGGTGTTTATAACTTTTTGTTCTTATGCGTGTTTTGTCGAATAAATTCTTATTCATCTCTTTAGGTTATAGATACATCATTTCCAGAATGGTATTAATGTAATATATATCATATTTATTCACTCAATTCATTTATATAATCAATATGCAATGAGGATCATGTAGAATGAATCGCATCACATCGTGGAGACGGTATTCCGTACGTACGCACGAGCGATGATATCGTTCCCATGATCATGGAATTGTATTGGAGTGTATGTATACTATTTCAGAATCAATATCACTTTATAATAATCATATATAGTAATTATTTACACCATTATACCAATCCAATTAAGGTGGTGGGGGAAAATAGATTACACCATGGCGTGGAGACGGTATTCCGTACGTACGCACGCGCGGTGATTTCATTTTCCGTAGGATGGATAGATGGTGAAATAGGGTTGTTTCATAAATATAATAACATATAAGTATATGAGTGATACTGATGTTATTACTTCATAATGAAACAACCAAATAACAAGAAGTGGAAGGAGAAATAATAATGAAAGAATTGGTAACGGGCATTACCTCTTCTTTGAAGCGCCTCTTTGAGACCTCCTCTTAGGGCACTAAAATTGGTCTTTGAAGAAGACCAGGACCTCTAAGATGTTTCTAGGGAAGTGGAGAGGAGATATTTTCATGGTTTTTCCGAGCTTGAAGGCTCAAATTGGTGTGAGGAAGAGAGGGAGGAGGTGCCCTTTTATAAGGGAGGAGAGGGGCACCTTTGGAATAACTAAAAATATTATTTTATTATAAAGTCAAATTCGGTTTTTAATAGCTCCAAATTGATATATTTCTAATATAAGGTGGGTATAGGTCGCAATACTCTCATCCAATAGAATTTAGACAAGTTTAGGTTCCTATTTTAACCTTATCATTTAGATTTAACATTAAGTTAAATAATTTTACTTTTACCGTGTCTTCTTGTGTTCTTACACTATAAGGTTAATAAACATACTAAAACAAGACACAATAACCCCAAGTTGTTTATTATCAATATATATAATCTTATCTAAGTCCTTTGGCCGAACCATAGATTATTAGGAATAAAATAACAATTAATAATATAATATTTGTTTTAAAAACTATTTTATGTCAATTTTGACACAATTTAGTAATTGATTTTTGTGAAACTCATAACAGAATTATTAGTTCGAAAACAGTTAATTAAATCCATAATAACATGTCATATTAACCTAGAAAATTAGTTTAATTCATAAAAAGCCTCAAATTAAATTTATTTGGGTATTTATAACATCAATTATGTCAATATTTCATTAATAAGATAATTACCGCATCATCGTTGTGTCATAAATAAATTAAATTATTTAATGTCTAAAAATTACAAATAAAATACCATTATGTAGGAAATGTTTTTAGCTTTATAATGAATATTTATAGTCGAATTTATCTTATGTATAACCCCATATTAAAAATGATTTACTTATTAAACATTGATTTTAAAAATTTTAACCCTTCTTTAAATAAATTAATAATAAATGTCCTAATCTAATCCAAGTGGGCCTAAATGGTCATATTTTATTCCTAAGGTTGTTTTGGGTCGATTTATACTTATCCAATAGAATTAGTACATGTGTTAGGGTAATAATAATATCATTGTTACCCTTAACTACCCTATTTACTTTTAACCGTGGTAAATAAAAGTAAAAAGTTACTATTCACCAAAAAATTATTTTCATCTCATTGAACCACATTTTACTTACTGATATCAACCGTGTCTCTCTGATTTTCAAAATTTCACTCACAGAAGTGGTAAAATTAAGTTTTATGATAAATGCAGTTTTTTTAACTACCACTTAGTGGTTTCACTGTTCATCAAAATTTGAAAGTTTTTAGAAAAATACCAAAAAATAGGCCTAAGATATATTTGATATTATGAATTCAAAAATGATATTTATTTTACCAAAGTCAAAACATATCAGTTACATTAACTAATTTAAAAATTAATTCCCGTCATTAAGACAAATAGCGTGTTTTTAAGAGATAATAACTATCAAAAGATTGACACTTGTTTATGTCTGGTTTAAATGTGAAATTACGTCTAATGAACAACAATGTATTAAATTGTAAAAATATATTCTAAATATACTTTAAAACCACTAAAATTAATAATTTATCACTATTAATTATTTTGATTAAAAAAGTTGTTTTTAATTAAAATTTAATAATTTTCACTATTCATCAGAATATGAAAGTTATCCGAAAAGTACCAAAATTTCACCCTAAGCTAATTTTGATATTCCAAATCCAAAAATGAAGTCCATTTTGAAAAATAAAATTTACAAAATTTCAAAAAGTAATTATTACTATTCATAACGGCTAGTTTTAATAATATTTTAATCGCATATCGTTGTTTAGTGAAACTCGGTATTGCATACGACGCAAGCTATCGATGAAGGCCGAGGGTGCGTATAAAGAAAGGAAAGCTAGTTTTGTGTATAGTGAAATATTACTTTTATTATTTATATAACCTAAAAACAAAATATTTCTCATTAAAGTCTCGGGTGTTACACTATGGACATGTCTAAAGATAAGTCTAAAGATAATGAAATGTATGGGATGATTTCCTAAAATTTTGGTAAAGGATATAGTGAGTGGTTTCCTAGAAATACATTTATTTATAGATACTACAAGTGGATGTGGCTCTAAAATAGATGTATCTAGTGGTAACAACTTCGACAAGATGTCTCGAGCCTCACTTGGGGAAATATGGTATATGACAAGGGGCCTTTCTACACACATGGTTTGATACTCCTAGGGGATATGATTTCGGAATTGAAAAACTATTCATGAACTATCATGAAGGATTTAAATATAATTTGGCAATGAATAAAATAGGATAAACCTAATGTGTCATAGATTAAGGAATGTATCATTACTTAAACATCCTATAAGTGACATTTCAGGATTATAAGGTTCCTCTCTTTGATAATCATTTCTTATTAAATTATTTTTGGTTTTTTTTAATGGAGTAAATCGGGAGGAATCATATTAGCATTGAATTTGATGGAAAATATACTGATGGGAATTAAAATGGGATGACCAATGGACTTAAGGATTTTCTGATCATGCCTATTCATTTTTCAAGGAACAAGACCAACAAATAGTAACTTAACCAACTCCTGTACTCACCAAAGAAGATAAGAAATGAGTTCACTGAGAGTTCTGGTAATGGATACCATATAGGAAAGAAGATTCAATTTTCTTTTATGTCAATAATGTGGAAATAATTTTCTAATTAAATGTCTTAGAAGATCGAGAATGTGTTTTGACTGTGGAAAAGGACACAAAGTCAAAAACTGTAAAGGAAAAATGATGGATTTTGTTAACAAAATGGATGGGAATATTGGACTCCCTAAGTCTTCATTAAACATAAAATTCTTTAATTTTGGAAGGAATGGTCATTATTAAAATCTATGTCCTATATAGAAATCTCCCAAAGAGAATCATCAAGGTGGTATGTGTAACGGTTATATTGTTGTTGATGATGAGACTATATTGTAAATGTGAACCAAAAAGGTATTAAGTAATAGGATAAGGTAGTCTTCTTATGACTTATTTACAAAGTGTAATAATCAATGTTTTTAAATATTTTTATTCAAGAATTATGTAATATAAATGGTAAAATATTAAAGGATTTTTTAGTTTATGTTTTTCACTAAGGATTTACAATATTATGATGACTATTTTCGATGGATTGGAAAAGTTATTTAATGAAATGGTTATATTTTCAATAAGGTAATATAAACCTTAATATTTTCTTTCTGTTAGTATATTTTGTTAGGATAAATATGTGTGGGATATAAATAAGTAAATTAGATGGTACTGATTACATTAGAACTATGTAATAACTTGTTGATCGGTGGTTTATGCTATCGTTGATAAAGATTACAACATTTCTGTATTTAAGTAATAGATCCAATATACTTTGTAATAAGTAAACATGAATATTTTCTATAAGGATTTATGGTAATTCAGGTCATTACCTTTTTTAAAGATAATACTTGATTAATGTATTCACATGTTTGGAATATAACAACCTAGAGCTATATTGTGATTTTTCTTTGGAATCAATGTTATGCTAATTTCATGAATTTATTTATAAAGTTTTGGATTTTCATATTTTATAAGCGTTATAAGGTTAAACATTCACAAAAATATTAAGTTAAACATTAGAGGAGGTATTTATATATTGAAATTGTATTGAAACCCTTGGTTAAAAAAGTCGTGTAGTGATTAACCTTATTTCAAGGATGAACATCATATTTATTTTGGAAATTATATTAGTGCGGTTTTAGAAAATGAAATTTTTTATATCGGGAGACAGCCAATCAAGTCTGTCAAGGATGTGGGTCTTGAACCCATAACTGAAGGTAGATAATGGTTTCACTCCTACCATAGTCCTACGTGATGTCTTGGTGAATGTATAATTATTTTTGATGAATAAATATTTATGACAAAACAGTAGTGTTTCTTTTTATGTTCAGATATTAATGTATTAACCATATTGATTTTTAAGGATAATTAGAAATAAGTAGTTATACTTTTCATTCTTTTAGGGGCCTTAGGATCTACTAAAAGTGTATTTTAGCACTTCAGGCGTCAAAGTTAATTTTTGGACATCCATTTCATGAAGTAATGGTTGAATTAGTACTAAATATAATCACAAATAAATAATGGAATTGTGTTTATAGAAACATATAAAGTTAGTATATTTCCTTATATTATTTATCAATATCATAATTACTGAAAGATAGTATAATGATCAAAAAAATTCATAATACCTTAATTTTTATTGAATTTTTGGCCTTTTAAATAATCCCATATCTATAAATTTGAGGCCCTTAATTTTTCTTTTATCATTCACTTATTTCTGATTGATGACATCAATCACTCCCTATAAATATTTACACTTTTCCTCCACGCCCAATCTTCACTCCCAACCTATGTTCTTCAATGTGGAAACCTAGTAATATGTTACTTTGGGTAACCTTCATGGTTACAACTTTCTCTTATTAAGGGAAGTTTTAGTATTAATTTTTATAATGTGGGTTTCTATGAATAAAACTTCAAAGTATTAATCCTTTGATAACATAGATTAATTTGGAGGGTGAAATCTATTTTAAGGGGGGTTTAATGTAACACCCTAATATTTTGTGAAATATATTTTTTCTAATTATTTTAATCTTTTTCATATTTTTCATTACACCAAACACTGAAAAATAATTTATTTTATAATAAAACACTATGTTTGGATTGCGTTATACAAAAAACAAAGTTAATCATACACTACATGAAACATAAATTTAATATTTTTCTACAAGAAACATCGATAATATATTTCTTTTAACACAATATTGAATTTCGAGTATGGATTGTGTAACATGCAAGACCGAGTTTTACCGAACAATAATATATTATTAAAAATATTATTATTTAATATAATAATATATAACCTAGCGGTTAAATTAGTTTTTATGAATATTATTAACTAAATTATAATATTTTTTGGTTTTCTCAAAATATAAAACCAATAAATGAGTGACATGTTATTTAGAAATGAATATTAGAACCAATTGAATATAAAGGGAGTATTTTTATAGAAAAATATTCTTATGCTCACATAGTTGTTTTAATCCTTTTAAATTAAATTAATTAAAATTATAATGTAATGTTAATGTAATATATATGTTATATATATAATAAAATATTATTTATATTCATCCAAATAATTTTATAGAAATAAGAAAAGAGTAAACCCAATTTAACGCATAAAACCCAACATTTTTATTATAGTAATTTTACCACCTTTTAATGGAGAAACTATTTTAAATTTAAATTTTGAAACTTTTATTAATATTATATTTCAAAATATAATTTATTTATGAAATTTAACATAAAAATTATGTTAGGTTGAAGTTTTCCTATTTTTCTGCGAAGTTTCAATTTTAATGAATAGTGAAAGTACTAAAATTTAACTCAAAACTTCTTTTTCATATAATTTATTTATATAGTTGAATTATATTTTAAATTAGTTTTAAATTTAATTATATTAAATTTTTATCAATAAATCCAATTTATGTCATTGGAATCAATTTTATTTTCAAATTGGCTATAAAAATATAGCAATCTTTTGGACGTTTTTTCTTTAAAAACCTGCACTGTCATCCTGTCTACAGTATTATATTTAAATTAATTTCTGAAAATTATGTGTTAGGTAGTAGGAAAAATGGATTTGATATTTGAAATCAGTATAATTTATAACTTATAATAATTTCAACTTTGTTTTTAACAAAAATATTAGTGAAATTATTTAAAATTAATTGCAATGATTAAGGTTAAATTAAGATCAATAAAGGACAAAACCGTACCCTTAAGGCCCAAAATGAAATATAAACTTTTCAAAAATCCATTTTATGGACATATTTCTAACCTATACTCCATTTTATATAATTTTTACCAATATTGGATCAACTTTCAATAAAAAAACATTGGTGGTGTTTCCCTTTTCCAAAATATTATAAGAGTCTTACTCATCTTCCATTATAAAAGGCCTCCACTCCACCCACTTAATCACAACTCTCAAGAAACTTTTTCTCTACCAAAATTTATCCAAATATCTCCCAAACAACCCACACTTACTTCTTTGAAGCCTCACTTGGGAATAAATCCTTCCAAAGAATTGCTTTGGTGCAAACCAAATGGAGTTACCTGATTAAGAGGTAACACCCTCCCTCAAACTCCTTTATTTTATTTTCATTCTCCACTCCCTAAAATATTACTATTCAACGATTTTATAAAAAAATAAATATCCAAAATATACTCAGATTTTTTTATTCTAATTATTCTGCCAACACTTACACACATTTCCATCTAATGAGTAATGAACATATTATTTACGTATGCAGTGAACTACCGCCTCACTTAACGATGATTGTTCATTTTTTCCTTTAACACCTATCATGGTGAAAATTGTGATGGAAACTCTATTTAAATATTCTATATAATATATTTTTTATGTCTTTAAACTTATTTAATTTTCTTAGAAGAAATATCTTCATACTTTCCAATTTTTCGTTAATATGATAATTTCGTTTGAGGAAGTGTAGACTACCGCCCCCTCAAAGTGATGTGATCCGTTCATACACTACATGGAGTGTATTAAGTATGGTTATAGTGAATATATATGATATATATGGCTTAATATATCTAATTTAATAAATAAATATATAAATATATATACATATATGTCTTTTACTTACTTTCATTCTTTCAATACGATAATTAAAGGGAAATAGCATCCCTGTGTATGTGTGGCCTACCGTCTCCATGAACGGTGTATTCCTTTTCATACTTATATATTATATAAATTATTATAGTACACATATAATGAATTTTAATTTCATTTAAATCATGATTTACATTCTATAAATCATGATATAATTATAAGGACTAACGATATAACAAATTAAGACACATGCAATAAACAAAGTCAATATTACCCACAGTGAAACCTTAACATATATTTGTTAACAAGCAGGTAATATAAATCCATAATAAAACCATATATGGTATTAAAATTAAGAATATGGTTTTATGTTATATATATAAAAATTTATATTTATTATACATGAGGTTTAAATGAGTACGACGAGAGTCAATACACAAGGTAAGGGAATTTCATCTCACTCATTATTTCCATGAGATACATGTCATATTCACCGCTCACTTATTTTGTGGGGTGTATATAATGAACTTTAAAGTATTATATTCCACTTATAATTAAATATATTGGTATTTAAATAACCATTTTTTGACCTTTCTATCATGGGGTTAAAGTTTCAAAAGTTACCAAATAAGTGGAGTAATTTTGTCTCAATTTTCTTTCTTGAGACACATGCCATGTTATGACCCTATATTTTTTTATGAGGTGTATAAACTTCCTTTGAAATATTATACCATGAATATACTTATTTTCATGATATTTCAATCTATATGTAATCTCATTTTACTAAACAGAGATTATGAATCAAAGTTACCATGTGGTAAGTGTTTATTGAAACAATCTCACCGTTTATCAAGATTGTATATCATCATAAAAAATCATCATGAAGTTTACTATCAAGGGCGCTGTATAAAAATAGGGTCTCTCAAGCAGTTCTAAAGTAGTGAAAGCCCATGTAATCCCCTCTATCTATAGTCACACCCTCTGGAGGTAATGAATTCAAACTGGAAAATAAAGTGATATCAGAACTGTTGGTTGTATCAGAGGCCAGAACATTTGGTACTTTATTCAACTTCCTCTAATTTTGAAGAACCTCAATGCCTCTACTGAGGTAATTTCTGCACCGTATAATAGTATAAATGATAAATCACATTTTATTGATGAAATATTATTATCCATATTTCAAGAACACTTATGGATTTTTTTCTCCTCTAGTTAGTATTTATGTATTCATGTATTAGAACCATTTTTTCCACTATTTTGTACCTAAGATGATTAAGAAAATGTTTTTAAGAAAATATAATCTTACCTCTCTCTTCCGACAAAAAATTGTTTTCTTTCAAGATGATACTTTACAAAAAGGGATTCCAAGAATATTCTATTAATATACTATAATAATTA
Source organism: Viscum album (assembly GCA_963277665.1). Taxonomy (NCBI): domain Eukaryota; kingdom Viridiplantae; phylum Streptophyta; class Magnoliopsida; order Santalales; family Viscaceae; genus Viscum; species Viscum album. The sequence continues at coordinate 203,203,618 of OY728144.1, forward strand.
AAATAAATATTTACCCTTTTTTCTTTTATGAATGTTTTTGAAGGAATATTATCATTGCTTTCTCAACAAGGCATTTTTATAACCTTTTTATCATGCAAAAGTATTATTCTTTTTACCTCGTACGACATGTATGGATTTATCTATTTTTATTTCTTTAAATATTACTTTTAATGTTTAAAATGTTACTTTCTATGAAAAAAAATTTAAGTGATTTTAAAAGAATTGGTTTTCAAATTGTTTTCCTGACTTCTTAATAAGTTTTCAAAGTATTTTTCAAGGAAAGTGGTTTTCATCAGGTTTTTTTATCCTTTTATAATTTTTCAAGGAAAAAAAGTTTCTAAAAAGGCATTCAGGATCCTTTATAAGTTTTCAAAATAAAAAATGATTTAAAATTTTTTCAATGAATCCTTTATAAGTTTTGGACTTAATTTTCATGAAAATGATTTTCGAAAGTTTTTACATTTTATAAATAATTTTTTAAATGGGAAAGGAAAATTTCCTCATGAAGTGTTTTTAAAAGGTCTTTAAAAATTATTTAACATCTAATATAACATGTTTTGGTGTTACTTGTGCCTTTCTAGGGAAAGGAATCAATGTTTCCGTTCATAATGTTTATCTGAATGGTTTATGTTTTATACATGATTTTTACAAAATCCGTTTCTCTTTCATGGGTTATATGCTTATGAAACCCACTTCTTTTCATGGGATATTATTTGATGAAGTTATTATGAAACATCTACCTTTTCCATAGGTTAATATATGATTACCTGTTTATCAAATAAATTTCATTTCATGGGTTCTGATATTTATTATTTATAATCTTTGGGCACATGTACATATGATTTCATATAAGATGGGTGGGACCTATATCTCCCACCAATGCATTGGGTAAAGATTTATATCGCATGGGATAGACATTGACGGAATGAGGAGTTAACTCAGTTCATTATTAAAGGGATGGATTAAGGATTGAACTCAGTTTAGTAATATAGGGCTAGAATAGGGAGTGAACTTGGTTCAATAAAGGACTTCTTCCACTAATATGGCCTCAGTATAAATCACTTCACTACTATGTAAGTCATTAAATATGCTTATGTGTCTCCTATAATTCCATGTTTTATTCCTACGTTATGCTTTGATAGATTATTTTCTTCATTTTCTTATGATTTAGGTCTTATGAAATACTAATCTTTATGTCATTATTCTTATTTATGATCTTTGATATATAGGGTATGATCTTCTATTTTTCGTGATCATGTTCTCATACCCCTTTTCTCATGTTTAATCTTACATGCCTCCCTTGTTTACCTATAGTGAGCATCTAAGATCACACCTTTTTATGTTTCCTTCCCCAGGTTATGAAGATATGTATTAATTATGATGTGTCTAGTAAGGTTTATAGTAAATAAGAACCTAGTGGGAGATATATACCTCACTTATGTACCAGTGTTTATGTTTCCATGTTTCCAGAGGCACTAGAGTAATACAGTTTTTGTGTGTATGGTTTTATAATGTGTTAAGTATTCCAAAAAATTAATGTAAAGTCTATGAATGTTAAGAATGGTTCATGATACTTAAGAAAATTTTTCAATCTTATTAGTCCTTTTGTTTTATTTATTAGAATGTTATATTCAATTACAAACTCAATTTAGTTAACATGAGATGTTTTGATGATATTCAGCTCATATGTCCAAAATGACTTTGGTAAATTTAATATGGTCAAAGTGGTAATTATTTCATCATCTTCATAAGAATATTCGAGAAATAAATATTATTTTTAAACATAAATTATAATTTTAAAAACAATTAATAAATATGGTTAGGAAAAATGAACAACATTACAATCATAGAGGTGGTAGGTCATACGTACACATAAGTAGCATTTTTTATTTTTCAATGATCATAATGAAAAGAATTTAAGTTTTGTTTTAAATATAAATAATTATAATTATATCATGAATAACATATTATATATTTAAATAAACATTTATATATCATTCATGTGATGTTGTGGTGAAAACGAATCATATCTCATCATGGAGGTTGTAGTTCACACGTATGCACGAATGAAATTATCATTTTTCAATGAATATGAATATAATAAAATATGTGATATATTATTTTTCTAGAATGATAAATATTTAATCAATATCATATATATATATATATATAATACATTTTTATAATCATCTGTGAGAGGCGGTGATGCAAAATAAATTACATTAGTTCGGGAGGTGGTAGTCCGTCGTACACACGAATAATGGTTGTGTTTCCCATTTGATGGAAGTGGATATGGATTTAGGTTATTACATTAAAATAATAATATATTAGTATATGGAATATATTAAGGTAATTATATTTTTTTTGTTGAATAAAATTTTAAGGTTATGGAAAGAGAAATAAAAAAATCACTCAGTTAAGAATGATACCTCTTCTTCGGAAAACCTCTTTATGGTTATACCTAAAACCTCACTAGATTATATTTATGATCTAACCAAGACCACTAGGGATTTTTAATGGAAATAATAAAATTATTCGGTTAGGTATTAGGAAAAAATGTTTTTTTAGGTTTGTTGAAAAGAGGAGAGGAGGTTTCCTTTTATAAGTGAGGAGGGGTGCACTTTTGGAATTTCATAACGTATAAAATTAATATAAAATAGTCTTCACATTATAATGTCTCCAAATATATATAATTAGAATATTTTGTGATTATTTTTTAAAATAATATCATCAAATAAAAGTTTTACCAGTTTTGATTATGTTTTTACCCTTGTATTTTAGATTTAACCCCCTGTTAACCCTTTTGACAATTACCGGAGTATTAATGTTTTCTACACATTAAAGGTCAATAATGTTACTATAAAATAAAAAATGGCTCATAAATTGACCATGTTTTATGTTTTAAATCATATAAAATAAATTTATATTAATATAATATTTTTATTAATTTAAAATTTGTTACTAAAATATTATTTATTATAAAATATCATTATTGTCATTTTATACACTATTAATTTAAGTAGACATTAAATACATCAAGAAAAATATGTAATTCAAATATAATACATTAAAAATCACAATAATGTTATATTTATCTAAAACTCTTGTAAAATAATAATTATTTTAAATTATATAAGTATATGAATTTTTAAAATAATTTTTATCTATTAATTGAATAAACTATGTGTCGGCATTGAACAAGCATTTATGTTAATTATTTCATCAATAAAAATTATAAATAATTTACCATGATAAAAAAATATTTATATTAAAAATAAACATTCATATCCAAATATAATTTCTATTTATCTCTACCATGAAATATTATATATACTAAAAGAATAAAAAGTGACATTTGTGTCTTTATCTCTCACTTAAATATTATAATGGCCAAAATCATAGAAAAAAGGAAAAAACGTTATATTTTTTAAATTTTATATGATTAGAGACAAAATTGGCTCATCAATTAATTTAATACAAGTGTTTGGTTGATTCTAAACTCCTTTTCACATTATTGTTAACCTTAATTTCCAAATTTACCCTTATTCTCGTGACAATTATTTACAATGGTTATTATTCATAATGGACCTAAATAAAATGGTACTATTTTTAAATTTTGTATCTCCTTATTATAAATATGGAATTCATTATTTATGATTCAATTTCAATAATTAGAAGAAATTAATTTATTCTTAAAACATAAAAAGAAATGAAAATTTGTTTTTCATAAAAACTCCTTTTATGTATAAAAAAATTGTTATACTAAATTGAATAATAAAATCAATTAAAACGAATTTAAATGGATTATTCATAATATTAAAGCACTAATTTTACTATAAAAGTTTTTTAAAACAAAATCGGGCATTGTAAATTCTTGAAACAAAAAAAATATAGTTTTCAATAAAAACGCAATATTTTCACTATTCACTAGAAAATCAATATTTTCTAAAAAAAAAACCTAAGATGATTTTCATATGATGATTTCAAAAATTAATTTCATTTTATTAAATAAATTTTATTAATGTGGAAAAATATATTTATATTATTTTCTGACAAAACGAAATAAATATCATTTTTGAAGAAGACTTAGTTTTGAAGAATAAAATAAACTTACTAAACAATTTGAGTTTCTTTCCTAATAATTAATCAATAAATTTTTATTTAGTATGAAATTCATATATATTTCATAATGTTTTTATTCTTATTTATAAAAACCAATTCATGGGCTATGTTATAATGGTCATATTTGAATATTAATATTATGTGGTTCATTTAGGTTTGGTGTTTCATGTTGTATAAACTATCATACATAGTATTCTTTTAAAACATCATGATATTACATCCTTGTTTATTTTATCCTAGAGGATTAAATATTCTCTTCATATTTCTTAGAAATCATGGGAACTATATGCTTTCCCAATTAAGAAAACCCATCTTTATTAACCTTCTTCATAGTCCGTTGGGGTTTTTTTCGTCAGTGTATAAATGATATATTTTAGTATTGTACCATAATTCATCATATAAATGACCACATATTTTTCATGAATCATATAATTTTTCAAAATTATCAAAATCTTCCTTGGAAAATAGATTTTTTTGCATCTATGTTGTCTTTTCTACTGCATCAGGTTTTATCATCTCTTCATCTTTACACCCACTTGTTTGGGTAATCTTGAACCTATACCTCTTGGAATATTATTCATGATATCAATGGATATTTTTCCAAACCTCCATCATCACTAACTCCTTCTAATTAATTTAGTTCTTTTCACCTCATGTTCAGGATTACCAACATGATATGCTTATTGTTTTTTGGAAGAAACCCCATTATTTTGGGTTACTTTTAGGGAATCATTCCTTGAGAACTTACCAACTTCATTCATTAATATTTTGGTGGAAGTTTTATAAGTTTTTCTCAACCTCAATTGTACACAATTTTTCGTTTATTCAGTACTACTAGAAATTACATATTTAGTGAATTCCCCTTCATCTACACTATGGGTTAAACTTTTCCTTAAGATATAGGTGGAGGATTCTCCAAAAGATCTCAGGTTCTATTTTTCATCATTTTAACTCTCCATTGAGGGAAAAAATATCTTATTGGTTTCTATGGATAAAGATTTCTTCTTGATTATTTTGGGAGTTCTAACTTATTTTAATTCCAGATAATTCAGTTTTACTTTTAACTCTAGATACCTCATGTTGAGTGAGTAATTTGTATCCTTAATAGATATCAACAAGACTTCCTAGTCTCTATTAATAAATTATTTCTCAAAAATTAATCCCCAAGTTATTCATCAATTAATAAAACACATTCATTGAATGGTGTGCCAGATTCTTCCTTAGATTTTACAAAAACAATTGTGAGTGATAAATCCTCCAATATTCTTTGACAATGCATCCTCCATAACATTATATGATTCTTCTAACTATGATTTTTCATCAATTAATTCCTTGAAAAATAGATAGATAGGTAAAAAACTCTATAGAAAACTTAATTTGATACTTTCTAATATATGATTAAAAAACATACACTATTCTAATGTCATTATTTTTTCCAAATCCATCACAAATTGATCTTAAATAATTATAGTAATAAAAATAATTTGATTTAGAAACTAAATCCTTTCCATTATTATTACATTCATATAATGGTATTTCAGTTTTCTTATTTGAGATATTTCTCAACTTCCTTTCCTCTTTCTTTATCATATTTTTCAGTGTATTTTATGAGACATTCATATCTTCTATAATATATATATAGGAAGAGTTATTGATCTAGGATTATTCTTTAAAAATAACAAATCAACACTTCTTCTAGATACCTTTTAAGGGAACTTGGCTCTGATACCAATTGAAATTCTTAGCGGATCAATAGACCACTAAGAGTGTATGGGTGAATTAGTTCTCACTTAAAAATTTTATGCATTCGTCATTTTCTAATTTGACCTACTATATTTATTCAGTCTTGATCTAATCCTTCTTATTTCACATATCTTAACTCTTAAAAATAGAAAATAAAGTCCGAAAAACACAAGTAAAGAAAAGGTTTGTTATAGATACTTTATCATTTTTTTGTTGTTTATACACACTAAAAAAGTATAATTAACTATATTCAAACATCATAATTAAAAAATGACAGTTCTTTACAAACCATTACCAGATCAGAGTCTCCATGATCTCCTCTCATCCAGAGTTTCACCAGCTAAATTTTCTATATCTAACAGGACTTCACTTTCCAACTTTCCACTAGAATTATTCATTAGCTTCCCAATATATTCATGGAGTCACAAGGTGAAATTATTTCATACACAAATTTCCATGGGATTTATGGATTCACACTAGTATACAAAAGAGTTTTTTTCCAACTCCTACTTAAAATTATATCTCTAAATATCATAGGGATATCAAAACATTGACAAAATAAATCTCCCTAAACTCATAAGTAGTGTATTCTAATTCCAAAATTACTTTAATCAAGTTACGAGACATAGTCACTCATCACATCTCATCTTCATAGAACTTTTAAATATATCCACCTAGATGTATCTCTCAGTTCAAATTAGGATCTCTCAATATGTTCTAAGAGTGATACTCTTCTCCTTTTTATTCTTCACTATAACATGTTGTGAATTCTTCTTCCTCCTCCTCTTCTAGATTTTTTGGATGAATGCCTTTAGTTTCATCTCTCAGTTTCTTAACTCACAAATCGAACATCTATAGTGAGTAGCACAATAGAAGCTTTCTTTTCTCTTTTATTAAACTCGATGTCCTAAAAACCCTAAATTCATAGGAAACCATAAAAATTACACCATTCATTTTCAATATTCTATAAATGGAACAAAAATTTAAGAAAGTATTTACCGACAAAAGGCACCATACTAAAATAACCTATTTGGGTTTCATGAATTCTTATCCACTGTTTTTTCTTAACAATGTTTATTCCAAAAATAAACCTCATAAATGATTCTCATTTGGAATTATGAAAAAACAAAATATTATGTTATTCTCCTATTAGTGCATCTTCATCTCACCAAAATCATCCGACATAATCCAAATTAATATATTCTAGTTGTATCATGATATACAACATATCATAAGAGTAATGTGGAACTCATCTTTACTACTATTAAAAAAATAGATTTTATCCTATTTCAAATCATTGGAAGGTTCCCATACATCAATCTCAATCAAAAATTAACACTATAGTAGACTTGGATCACACAGATATATGCTATGATATACATAGCTTGAGGCTTGATGGTTCTTCATCTATATTATTCCAGAAAACTCAATAACAAACTCGTATTCATAAATAAATACATAAATTGGAAATATCATTTCAATGATCATTTAAATAGGTTCAGAGAATGGATTATATTATATTCATGATTTTCAAAACTCAAAATAAAAATAAAATAATCGACTAATTTATATTTCCCCTGAATTAAATAATTCTGGAGACTCCTCTTTGCATATTTTTATGATCTTCCCTTTCTATAGATGAAGATAATATTATCTTTCTTCACATGATTATAACACACACCAATATAGATGTTTATGATGATTATACCATTATATAATTTCTCTTTCATCACCAAAAATAATTTCATCTTTATATGATTTGAAATCTGGAAACATGAATTTTCATCGAATAGAACTTAAAAAAATTTGTCAATTTTGAAGTCTTACATTGGGGACTTCAGTGTCTTACATTCATGATGTATTATAATAGATTCTTATACTCATATCTAAAACTCTTAAAAACTTTCATTTTCTATTTTTCTATATCATGGTAAATTCTTACATTTCAGTTAATTCATATTGTCGGATAAAATAAATTTGGAGAAGTCTTACAATCGGGATGTACGTTATGGATAAAGTATTATAATCATAAATTTACCAATCCTCAACAGACATAAAATCACGTTGTTCTCTTCTTGAAGTCTTACATTCAGAGTGAAGTCTTATAATCATTATACAAATTTTTATTCTCAAGACATAGCCATTTTTCAAGAACTCCAAAATTCATACTTTTGAAATTGGCATGGAAGTGACTTATAATTTCTTATGGGGATACTCTATTATATTAAAATCATCTCGAAAAAAAAATTAAAATGATTATTTTAATTATTATAATAATTAGAAAACTTTTTATTATTCATTTTCAAGGTGTTATGGAACATAAAATATTCATATTAGAGTATATCCTCAAATTTTGTAATTTCCCTAACCCTAGTAACTCGAATTTGGTTCCTTACCTTATTACATTAGCATAGATATAATGGGTAAAATATCAAAGGCCAACTGGTATAGTTGTTTTGGAGAATTATATACATACAATATTCCCATATTACATTGTAAAAATAAGATAAAACATGATACATAACAATATAAAATAAAATGAATCTTTGAACATTCTTTCAAAGATTGCTTCTTCATATCCTGGGGAAAGGAAAAAAAATAATGGTGATCTAGAATTCATATAAATGGCATGTTACATAACAATATATTCCAAATCAATATATAATAATCAACATGGAAAGGTAAATCGTTGAACACACATTCCATTTTATCAACAACTTGAGTATAATATGGTAGGAATAAAAGATGATCAAATAATATCATATAAATAATCACATGAGATTGAAAAATGACCATGGATATTCTAACTAATTTACTAATCACATTGAATATAAAAATAATTTAATGAATTATTTCAAAAATATAAAATATAAAGATATATCCTCAAGGAAGTTAATTTCATATTTATGTTTGTGGGTTGACGCTCTTCTTATTTGTCCAACAGATTCGTCTTATGAGACTACTGATACATTGAGGACCTTTCATTAACTGGTCCCCAAACCATGTACCAAATTTCCAAATAATTACTCATATTTATAATAAATAATTTAATTCATAAACAATTTTCCTTATCAAACATTAATATTGAGTAAAGAATGCTGATTTATCAATATTTCCCTAGTGAATCAAATAACAATAAAAGTTAACTTTGTATGTATAAATGGTATAAAAATTAGGATATAATCATATCAATCACATAATAATATATATATTTAATAGAAATTTAATTTCCAATGAAAAATGATTACATGAAAGTGATTGTTTCAAAAGAAAGTTAACAATCATTAAAGAAAGTGAGATTGCACAATACCTCTAACCATTTGGTAATTTTATAGTCAAATCCCCTTGGATCAAAAAAATAAAATTAAAACTTAAATTATCATTATTAATGAATTATTCTTGATATTTCCTATAAAATCTTAGTATATACAACACATAAAGTTGAAATTATGCATAATAACAATAATTCTCTCTGGAATGTAAATTGAGATGAAATATGTTACCTCATGCTTCCTTTTGATTGACCGCTATTTAAACTCACGTATATTGGTTTTAAAAATTTCAGTAACATATTATAAAATATTATTAATATTTATAATATAATATATTATCCTTTAATAACATATTATCACTTGTTCATTAATATTCATTCATTATTTCCGTTGTTTCGGGTGAAAATTTCCTAGTTTTCTCATGTGTGTTTTGTCATTAAATATCCACTTCTTGTGAAAATTTAATAGTTTCCAAATATATAGAATAATATTCATAACATTATCATAATATTTATATATAAATTATACTTATAATAACAATCATGAATTATATTTTTGAGAAATTCAGTATGTAACAATTATGGAGATGGTAGGTTGTACGTACGCATGAGTAACGTCTCCATTTTTTAATGATCATTATGGAAATAAGTTAAGTAAAATTTTAACATTACCTAATAATAATTTTACAATAAATAAAATATAATTTCTTTAAATATACATATTTATATTATCCATGTGGTTTGGTGATGAAAATAGAGTTACATCACTTCCTGAAGGCTGCAGTCCACACGTTCACGAATGATGTTTTCATCATTAAGTGTAAATAAAATAAAATGATATATTAAATTAAAAGAATTATGAATATGTAATTAATATAATAATTATTTCATTTATATCACATATAATCATTAACATTATTCCTTATCACCTTCCATGTAAATTGTTAGTGAAAGATAAATCACATCGCTTCATGAGGAGGGAGTCTGCCATACAAAAGAGTGACAATATCATGTCTCCTACAGAATGGTAAGTAATAAGATATATATTATATAATTACTCCAGAGGTTTTATAATTTTATAAATATCATATATATACTTTACATCTATCATAATAACCAACCTTAGGATGTGGTAATAGAAGAACAAATGATATTCGTTCGCAAGGCGGGTAGTCTACTGTACACATGAACGATGATTTCATAACTTATTTAATTGAACTGGATAAGGTTTTAGGTTATGAAATTGTCATCAAAACATATCATCATATTTAAGATAACGATTTTATTATATAATCATGTTTTAATAAAAATTAAGTATGTTGGTAAGGAAATAAAATAAAAAATGCTTGTCGAAGAAAGTTACCTCTTCTATGGGTATCCTCATTAGGTTTTCACAAAAGACTTTCTAGATTCTATTTTTGAAAACAAATATTCTAGGATGAGGGGATGTAATAATAAAGGATATTTTTTCAGGTTGGTTCTGAACCAATGCGGTTTTAAGGTGTGAATAAGTGAGGGGAGTGAGTTCCTTTTATAGTTGAGGAGTGACATTTAATAAATACCCAAAAATATTCAATACTGGTGGGTCTCTGTTACCTCATGTGCCTCAAAAATAGATAAATAGTGGATTCTTGGGTTGATTTGGTCAATACAAACCTCTAACACAAAAAAATAAATACATTTTGTCATGTTATTCCTTTGTCTTTACGTTTACTCAATTTTACCATTTTAGTTTTTTTACCACACTAAATTGTATTATTTTTTTTACCTAGGTAATTTAACCTTTAACACTATAATTAAAATGAGTTTTTTATATAATTTAGACCTATTTATTATAAATATAAAATTAAATTTAATAAATAAAATTATAATGTGGGTGTAAAATTAATTTTAATACAAATTCATGCAATCCCTAAAACCCTATTTTAACCTTAATCGTGGTAATTATTAGTAACTATTTTCACTAATCATTGTGGTCAAAAAAATTTATTTAACATTATTAGATAAAATAAATTATTCTGATTCTAAATATAGAACCCATTTTTACAAATTCAACTCACATAATAATAAAAAATTAATTAAATTAAATCATATATATGCAATGAGAAACATGGTTTTTAACATGAAAATGTTTATAAGGTTACAATGTTTTTATATCAAAATTAAAAACTTAAATTATTAAAATGACCTAAATTTTACTATTTCATATAAAATTGAAATGATTTAACTTTAAAATTAGTTTAAAATATAATGTAATGTTATAAATTATTTAAATAAAATGGTAGTTTTCAATTAAAATTCAGTAATTTTCACTATTCTTAAAAAAATGAAACTTTTGAGAAAAATCCAAAACATTATCCATATGATAATTTTTGGATTCCAATTCAAAAAATTAATTTCATTTCATAAAATTATTCTTATTAAGTTGGTCAAAATTAATTTTCAATTATGTTTTCAGAGCGCGACTAAACCTTCTTTTAGAAAAATACAATTTTTCAGAAAATATTTATTTTTCTCTTAAATGGTCCTTATTTTATTTATAATAAATAGATAGATAATAAACATGTATAAAATATATAATTTTATAATTTATTTTATTCTATTCATAACTATAATTCCAGCATCTAGGTGATGACTATAATATTAAATAATAATATTTATAATATATTGTTATTTGGTAAAACTCGGTCTTGCATATAACAAAAGGTATCTAAGAAACTCATTGATACTTGTAACAAAAGATAAAGTAGGTGTTTTATGAATGGAAAAATATAGAATATAATTAATTTATTTAAAATAGTAAATATATCATAATGTCTCATGATTTTATATTCCCTTTTATGTTTGGTATTCTATGTTATATACGATATCGAAAACAATGTTCATATTTAAAAATTTCATTGCATTACATTATCCCCACCTTAAATAAATTGTGACCTCACAATTTAAACATGATCATGGTAATTAACTGTTTTTTATTTGATAATTAATTTGTTGAAAACCCCACATTAATGAAGGGTTAATAAAACATCCTCTCGATAAGAGATAAAAGGTAGTACAGATGTCATCTAAAATAATAAATAACTAGGTTTACAAATAGAAGAAAATCAAGTTAAAGTAAAGATATGGACATTAAGGAGAAAATTAAATAATTATACAGAGTTATTGAAGAAATTGACAACAAAAAAATTGAATTATAAGTGAAATGTTAAGGACCTCAAAAACATAAATCACATAGGTGTGAAAAGTGGTCATTGATATCATCAAAAACGATGGTAATAGGATACCTCTTTATCCTGAGACCCTTTTTCTTAATGTTGAGTTATTTTTATTTATTTAATAATTTAAGGAAATATATTTACTAGATAAATTTATATTTCTTAAGTACAATTTCATCCATCGGTTGTTCCTTGATCAATTTCTAATTCATCAATTACTATAAGGATTGAATATCCAAAGATCATTTTTTTTATTCGTGAAGCACTAAAATTCACTTTTAATGGATTGTGTGATCCATGATTGGATGATCAGTAATTTCATAAATAATAGGATGTTATTATAACAAAATGGTTTGCATAGGATATATTATGTTCATAAATCTTTATATGGTTAAGTGATACATTAATCTCTAAAATCTCATCCAAAGTTAAACTTAATCCATTCCATAAATGGTTAACCTTATGTCCCTTCCAAAATATTATGACCCATAACTTTATAAATAATATCACTAAATTTCAAAAATGAACTAATCATTAATCAGAAAAACATGAAGTTTCTCTTAATCATGACATACCAAACATATGAATACCTTTATCATGTATTCTCTTGAAACATGGTAATAACCTAAATTACCATAAAACCTTATTGAAAAAATTAATGATTAATTATTGCTTAAATAGAAACAAATTATTGGATATGTTTCTTAAATCCAAATATGTGGTTAACACCATCAATGATAGCATGAAACACTTGTTCAATTAATCATTAATAAGTTAGAAGGAATTCAGTGTTATAAAATATACTTAATCCATATCAATTATATCTTTATACCAAAATCATTATCTCAATATCAGGAACATATTAAAGGTCATCTTTCCATCAATATTTTTTTTAGAAGTTCAACTTTCCACTGAATCATTTTTCATGGTCATTGGCATTCTTCAACATATTATTTAAAAACCTTAATCAAAAAGGTATTGCAATACAATCCTTATATATTTCCTGACACTTATGATGATAATATCATCAATAAAATACTTTTACAACATTTTTCTTATATCCAAATACAGAATCACATTAATCATTCCACATCAGTTATATCAGTAGAAAAAACATGACCTTAATCCTTTAGATTCTTCTAGGTATATTACCTTGATGCTTTGGGAATTTATTTTCATATATTCCCATCTCAATAGAGTTGAAACAATAAATTACAGTTTTTAATCTCTTCCCTTTGAATTATTTTTCATGGTGACCCATTTCCATGAACTTATAAAAAATTATCAATCACTTCATGCATTTCCCAACGTGATTCTTTCAATAGTTATTACAAGTGGTAAAATCCTTCTTTCCCTTATTCCATTTATCTATTTTCTTCTCTTTCATCCTCTTATTATCTTTCTTCCATTTGAATCCATAAGACTTGGATAATTATTTCTTTTCTTGATAGCACATAAAATTGTTTCATTAAATAAAGAACATGTTTGAGAGACCAGTGCCCTTAAGAAAATTGGCTTAATCCCATCAAATAGATAATCAATATTGAAATATATGTTATGTTTGTGATCCATATCATACATATATAACCTTGTAAAGGTAGATTCAAACTCCATATCACTTTATCCTTCCTTTTACTTCAAGTAAAATATATTTCTCTTCATATTAATGTTTTTCTCACGAGTGAAATAGTTTCCAAAGAATGACTCATTAAAATATTTTGATTCCCTTAATTCTATTTCATATTCCTCCCTGTTATTATAGAATAATGACCACCATTAATCATGATTTTTTTGATATAATAAACTTCAAGTTTAACATTTTTCTTTTTACTGTATCCCAATACAATAAATATATTCTCTAGTGACTTAATCCATTGCTAAGCTGACAATGGATCTGTAGTCCCACTAAAATATAGGGACCTCTATCGCATAAAGAGATCCAACATAGAATAATATAATTTTGGGATAGGTTTCCCATTTAGGAAAGGTTATTTTTTATAACCTGATTATGATTCCAAAATGTATCCATAACTTTCTCAGTTCCAATACTAGCTCTATTGGCTTCCTCATCAGGGAAATCTCTACATTATCCATGTATATTGAAACCCTTTTTCCTTCTAGGTTTCATTTCTAAACAATGTAATATACTATATTAGCTTATAAATTTTGTAATTTTAAATCATAATGTATAATTAAAAATATTGAATAACACGTAGCATAAACTAAAATTTATGAATTATCCAAATCAGAATAATAATCCTTGGTTTCTTTGAGGATATCTTTATTTTCAAATCCTTTATAGTGTTTTCTTAAGAAACTGTGAATTATTCTATGAAAAAACATTGACAGTTTCAAACAAGGTGTCAAGTAAGGCTCTTTTTCATGCACCATGTGACTATTGGGTCAAGCGCAATATTCCCATTTGGAGTGATTACTCCTAGGTACATATATGCTAGAACAAAGTACACTTGAATTACCGAGATAGTGATGTATTGCTAGTAAAAACTACATAATATCAACCTTAACATAACTTTAGGATTATATTATATACTTATCCAAAAATTATTATAATATTGTTATATTACCTAATCTATGATTTCCTAAATCTAGTTCATAAGGTTGCTACTAAAATTCCACTGATACCAACTGTAATGTCCTCGCCCCCAATAGCCAGGAGTCAGTTCCTTACTTAATAACATTGGAATATATACGATGGGTTAAATAAAAAATGACCGATCTATCTAGAACTTATTGAGAACTAGATACATACATCATACCCATTATACATTGGGAAAATAAGATAAAACTAGATACATTACAATATCAAATAAATTGCATCTTTGAAAACTTATTCAAAGATCTCTTCTTCATATTCTGGTGAACATAAATAAAATAAGGGAGGGATTAAATTCCTAGTAAGGGTTAATTATAGTGTAATATACCATGAATAAATAAATAATAATCAATATTTCAAGGTAAATGACTAAACACACATCGATTTAATCCATAATGTGGGCATAATATGACATGAAAAAAATGATCAAATAATGTCATATAAATATCACATGACCTTGAAACTTGACCATAGATATTATAAATAATAGAAAAGTCAAATGGAATATCAATAATGATGAAATGAATAATTTCATACATTAGAACTATCATTGTATTTCCTCAAGGTTGTTACTGTGATGATCTATCCTTAAGATAGTTTAAGTATATGGGTTGAAACCAGTCTGATTTGCCAATTGATTCATCTCGTGAGAAATTCGATGCGTTGATGGGTTTTCACTGACTAGTACCCAAATCATTTACTGAATTTAAAAATCATTCTTCATATTTTAAATAATAAATTTACTTCATAAACAATGTTCATAATAAAATATTCATATTGAGTAAAGGATATGAAATTACCAACATTTCCCATGTTCATTAAAAAACTTTCAAAGTAGACACAATATGTAAAAAGGAAAAAAATTACGAAATAATAATATTCATCACAAAATAATATGATTATTTAAGAGAAATTTAATTTCTAATAAAAAAATTATTACAAAAAGTGATTGTTTTAATAGAAAGTTAACAATTACAAAATAAAGTTAGATTGCCTAATAACTATTACCATTGGGTTATTTTCAAGTCAAATCCCAATGGATGAAATAATATAGATTGAGACTTAAAATACAATTAATAACAAATTATTCATGACATTACATGTCAAATGGCATTATATACACCACATAAAAGTGAATTGGTGAATAATAATAAATAAGTCACAATGGAATGTAAATTGAGACGAAATCCCTTACCTCGTGCTTCCTTTTCATCGAACGTTATTTAACCGCATGTATATTGGTTTTAAAAATTATATAAACTTATTCAATAATAATATTAATATTTTTAATATCATATATGATCCTTTTATACCATCTTATCACCTGTTTTTTAATAATCATTCATTATTTCCATTATTTTGGGCATTAATTTCCTTGTTTTCTCATACGTGTTTTATCATTAAAGATCTATTTAATGTGCATATTACATAGTTTAAAAATATATATAATAATAATCTTCAAATAATAATAATAATTATTATAAATCAATTATTCTTTTAATACCAATCATGAATGATGTTTTTGATAAATGAAGTATGTTATGATCAAAGATACGGTAGGTCATATGTACACATGAGTAACATTTCCATTTTTCAAAGATCTTTGTGCAATAGATTTAAGTAATATATTAACTTTACAGAATTATAATTATCTAATAATTAAAATACCATTTCTTTAAATATAAATATATATATATCATCAATGTGATGAGGTGATGGAAAGATAGTAACATCGCTTTGTGAATGCTATAGTCCACACGTTCACGAAGAATGTTATCATCTTTTACTATAAAAAAATAAAATGATATATTATATTTCTAGAATAATTAATATTTCAAAAATATTATTATTATTTTATTTATATCATATATAATTTTTAACATTATTCCTTATCACCTTCGATGTAAATCATAAGTGAAAGATAAATCACATCGCTTCCCGAGGCGGTAGTTCATCGTATACACGAGGGACATTATCATGTCTCCTACTGAATTAAAATTAATAGGTCATATGTTATATATTGAATACATAGTTATAATAATGTTTTAACTATCACATATATACTTTATATCCATTATAATAACCATCCTTGATAATTAGTAATTGAAGCATGAAAGACATTGGTTCGCGAGGTAGTAGTCTGCGTACACATGAGCCATGATTTCAAAACCCATTTGATGTAAGTGGTGAAGGATGTAGGTCATTAAATATTCATTTAAAAAATATAATTATATGGAATATAATGATTTTATTATATAATATTGGTTAAATAATATATTAAAGAGTTGGAGAAGGAAATAAAATTTAAAATGCTCATTGAATAACACTACCTCATCTACGGGTGTCCTCCATAGGATGGCAGTAAATCCTCACTATATTTAAATTATGAAAAACTTAAATATTATTGGATTCTAGGAAGGATGTTTAGAGGTTATTTGATTAGTTTTTTACTAAACCAATGTGATTTTAAGGTCCAAATATGCGCGGGGATTGAGTTCCCTTTAATAGTTTCTGAGGAGTGGCATTCTTGTAAATACCCAAAGGTATTCAATATTGGGAGGAATCCCTTACCTAATATACCTAAAAAATATATCAATAATGGAGGTGATGTTTTATATGTTTTAGATACATCTCCACCACACAAAAATAAAAACATTTTTATCATGTTATTTCTTAGTATTTAAGTTTACTCAATTTTACCCTTTAGTTTTTTTAGTACAGTAACTTGTATCTTTTTATTTACCTAAGTAATTTATCCTTTATTAATATAATTAAAATACGTTCTATTAGATAATTTATACCTATTGATTATAAATATAAAATAAATTTTTTAAATAAAGATAATTTGTGTGTGTAAAATTAATTTTAATAAAAATGCACGCAATGTGAAAAAACCTATTTTAACCTTAATCACAGTAATTAATTTTAACTATTTTTGATAATCATTATGGAAAAAATAGTTGAAATTATTAAATACTATAAATTATGATTTTTCCAAATATGAAATCCATTTTCCGAAATTCAACTCACAAAAGTGGTAAAATTTAATTTAAAATTAATTTCATAGACATGATGATAACATGGGTTTTTAAAGTGAAAACGTTCAAACGTTTACAATGTTTTTATATCAAAATTAAATTTTAAAACAATTACAATGACCTAAGTTGTATTAATTTATATAAAATTTAACTAATTTTACATTTAAATCAGTTAAGAATATAATTTAACATTATAAATTATTTAAATAAAAAAGGCATTTTTTAATTAGAATTCAGTAATTTTTATTATTCATCAAAAAATGAAACTTCACAAACAAATACCAAAAAATCACCCTAAGATAATTTTTGTGTTTAGATATGAAAAATGAAGATTATTTTATCAAATTAATTTTTTAAATTTGATAAAAAATAATTTTAAATTATGTTAAAAAATCGTGATTAAGTCGTCTTTTAGAAAAAATACATTTCTTCATAAACCATTTATTTTTCTTTTAAATAAGAATTATTTTATATCTAATAAATATATAGAAAATAAAAAAATATAACCTATATATTTTTAACATTTAGTTAATTATATTCATACCCTAAATATCAATTATTAGGAGATAACTATCAAATTAAATAATAATATTAGTAGTATATTATTTTTCAGTAAAACCCAGTCTTGCGTATAATAGAAGATATTATAGAACTAATTATGGTATGTAATGTAAGCTAAATTCAGTGTTTCATGCTTTATATTATTTATTGTATATTTAATTTATTTAAAATATTAATTATATCTAAGAGAATTAGGGTGTGATATTCACTTCTACGCTTTGTCTTGTGTGTCATATAGGCTATCGAATACGATGCTCATATTTTAAAATTTTGCGGTGTTACAAATTCCTCTACCAAATCATGTAAATTTCTTCTTTAATCAATCAAAATAAATATTTTTTAACTTCAACCTTCATATAGGAGTGTATATACATTGATTCAGGATCAAATATATTTTTTAATCCTTATATGGGTCTCCTCTTTCAGATATCTTTCCTCTATGCTTTGAACCAGATTAATATTTGTTCTCCATGGCTATATAGGCTTCATGGCCATATGTTTCGCAACCATATTCTCATAATCCTTTACCCAATATTTAGTTATAAAATCCAAGCTCCGAGAAATGGGTTCATACACACTCCATCACGTAGTTGATCTTTCCATTTACTATATTGAGAAGCCTAATCGAGAACTAAGGAAACTAAATTCATTTGGCTACTTAAAAAAGAAAATTCCCTCTTGAAGTGATCCAAATGTACTCATATGATATTGACGAATAAATTATGGTATTCTTGGTTCTATAGTGTTGGTATTGATCATCTTTTGTCACTCTCTTTGATCACTAAAAAATCCTTTATTGATGAAGGATTGATTCTTGTTCAATCATTCCTGAGAAGAGGAGGAACGTAGAAGATATTTATTCATGAGAGATTTCTAGAGAATTTTATCTCTAGGGTTCAAAGAAACTATATTGGGTATTTGTTGTGTAAAATAATGTCTAACCCTATAAAATGATATAAATTTGTATTTATATATATTGGTTAAAGAATATTTAATTTCACATAGGGCATTTATTAGTCTCTTAATCTCAAGAAAACACCAAGTCTAAATAATAATTTTATTTTTATTATCATTATTATTTACTTAACATGCACTAAAATCTTTGTTGAAATAAATATTTTTTATTTAAAAAAAATATTTATTTATTTAAATGATATTTAATATATCATTCCTTCCAGAGTGTATTGCTGAGTTTTCCCTTCATATCCATTTATAGAAACTTGAATAAAAAATATTATTAATTTGATAAATAAATAAATATTCATAATATTCACATTCTTATGAATAAGTGTTTTTTTAAATATTAAACAGTCATATAAAGAAGGGGACTAAATATTTTTGATCAATTCATCTCGAATAAATATTACACAATGGTCATAAGAATAATATTTATTCCTATAATTAAATTAAAATAGAATTTAACTGAAATCAATAAAAACACTAAGTGTGTGGCCCTATAGGATTAAACCTCAGTAGAATTAGAAAATTTCACCTAAATTCCAATATTAGCATCTATCAACACATATAGAAACTCAATATGAAGAAGATAGTTACGTAACATTGATAACCACAAATAAATCTGTTCTTCATAATATAATCCCCTTGTCCTGATATCTCGTCAAGATGGTTTAATACTCCCATAATTAACATGTATTCTTGAAACATATTTCATTAATTTGTTTGAAATAAACTAATCCATCACCATGGAAAGGGAATTTATCTTGATAGTTCTATTTAAATCATAGGTTTAAGATATAAAATTTCTTAAATATATAAGTGATAAATCATTCCTTGACTTATTAATTAATAACACATCACTCATAACATATCCAACATACCAAAATTCATCATAACATATGTCATCATGTTTTTTAGTAATTCATCTATGTATATGACTCCTGATATGAATTAATAAAATACTTATAGTCAAAGGATCATTATTCGTTCTCACAAACCAATATACCAAAAGACATACAAAACATATTGAATTCTTACAAGTAGGTTTATCCTTATAATATCTCATATTTATGGTTAATAAAGTGGTAACAACATCAGATAAATTCTCAACCTCTTACGATTATTCACCACCTAATCTTCCATATTATTTGCGTCCCATAATATGATGTCATACGATTATAAGACATATAGTTTAGGAATATTGTCATAGTGTATCAATGTTCTCATCATTTTAGGGAACTCCTATGACATTATCAATGTGAAAAATGCTCTAGGAAATTTTCACTTTTATATTCCAAACGATAGCATTGAATATGCGATAAGATGTTAATTAATATTTATTCTATGAATATACATGAAGTCTAATGTAAAAAATTGATTCTAGTGCACCAACTCCAATAGAATCTCACATTAACTACTATTAATTACTAAATGGCTAGTAAGTTTTCACATATTAAATAATATTATACAAATTAGGTATATTGATGTTGGACCTACCACATTTCTATGGATAGGGTTAGTATAGCCACATGTGTGTGGGAAAATCCTATTATTATGACCTCACTACTTTAAAAAAATCCCTCATGTAGTAATATTCTCAAATATCCACTTCTTTTTCCCTTGTTATAAATATGAAATATTAGAAAATTTAATATAAGAATATTATCATTATAATTATAATACTCAAACTACATTATTATAACCTAAAATTTAATAAATAAATGCCAAACCACTTTTTAATATACATCAAAATCTTCAATGTACTTGGTCATTGTACATATGGTAACCACAAGTTGTAATATGTTTGTCTTTATATTACCATATCCTTAATGTAATCTAATATCATAAATGATTTGAATAAAAAAATAGTGTTATTTCCCTTAATCACTATTATTTACTATTTATGCTTTTATTAATAACTCATCCAATTTTACTTCCTCAAGTACTTTTGGATATTTATAACATCAAGTTTTTGTATTTCATATTTTTTGTTTTATATTTTGACTCCATTAAACACTCATATAAAACATCATCTCATATCCTGACATTTAATATAAACTCCTATCACTGAATCTTGTGAAATTTTATTCATAATCTTCTCTTGTGCCCTCACCCATTATAATGAAGAGGTTTTATGCCATGTGACATGGAAAATAGTTCAGTCATGAATTTTTCCATCTAGTAAAGGTATGTACCATTACTAAATTAAGATACCCCATAGATATACATTTATAGATTTTGTTCCCTAGAACTGGGCTACTATTTTAAATCGTAATTTTAGAAATTCATTTTTAGTCTTAGCATGCTGATAGTAATTGTTATTTGTTTTCTCTGTATTATTAACATTTCAGTCTTGAAAATAATATCACTCACACTAAGATTTTTTAGAAACATGGTACATATCTATTACAATGGACTATTTTATGATCATTATGCTTTATTTTATCCATAAAAAGATAAATGGAAATTTCATATTTTATTAACATTTTTTTGTGTAACCAATTATTTTGGTTCTTCCATATAGACATATTCCAAAGGGTTTCCATTAAGGAAATGTTCCTTGACATACAACATCCTAAAATAATGATCATTTAATTTTTCTATAATAAGTTGAATTTAAATACAATTTATAAAAATGGTTGAAGTAAATATTTTTCTTGTACTTTCTCTTATATGTCATTTAAACCTTTCATTAAACAATTGTAATTTATTTTTTTCAACTTCTACCATCAATAAACACTTTCTATTGAGTAATCACCAGAAATATAAAGTCTAGAAGATACAAAAATATAGTGCAATTGAATTATAGTAAATGAATTCCATTACTAAATTCAGACAAATTTTTCTATCTTAGAAGGCTTCTATTGACAACTCATTGTTGGATTTATTATACATATTGAACAATATATCACTGATCTTAGTGAATATAAAACCACATTTTGGTTTTAATTTCTTATATAGTATGTATCTCTTAAAACAACTCCTCCCACTAAGCTTAGTGAATCGTATATTCCTATGCTAAATCATATGTATTTGGAGACTATATTTCATTAGAGTATA
The DNA here is from genome assembly GCA_963277665.1 of Viscum album. NCBI lineage: Eukaryota > Viridiplantae > Streptophyta > Magnoliopsida > Santalales > Viscaceae > Viscum > Viscum album. The sequence goes on from OY728144.1 coordinate 203,226,202, forward strand.
TCCAACTCCCACTATCTCAAAATAGATATGCTCCCCTCTCTTATATAAATATAGTCATTCTGTACTAATAATCAAATATCCTTATTGGATAACTACCATAGATTTACTTAATTTTTTATTTATTTTTTTAGTTAAAGCTAACTTTTAACAAGTGGTTCTCATTAAACACTTGAAATTATCCCTAATTGACTCATTGTCATTTTTCGATTACGATTATATCCATTATTTAATGTCTTTGGTACATGGTTAGTGATTGTGTTGCTATTTTTTAAAAATTCTTGGAAGATATTATGGAATATTTGTAACACATAAAATAAATTTCATCGATCCACTTTTATAACCATCTAAATCTGGATGTATAGGGTAATGTGAGTTTGGTATTACCTTCACTCCATATATTAACAGTCAACTAATTCTTGGTTAGGAAACACTCTGAAAAGTTAGCTTAAAAGATTTTTTATCCTTTACCATGTGTATTCATTTCTCCACAAAGCATTCCCAAAATTTATTAAAGTAATCTCAAGGAGTTTATGATCATACCTCTTAGTTATTCCTTTTAAATAGTTCATGAGTTTTTTAAAACTAACTCTCGTATATTCTGGCATACCTTTATTTTTAATGTTTTCTTTGTAAAAAACATTATAGTTAATTAGATAGTAAATCTAGTGTCATATCTTGAATGAGAATAAAATAACCTTCTAGATATAAATTTCATAGCTACTATTAGTCTTATTTTACAAAGAATTATCATTCCATATGAGGTGTTTAAATTATTGTAGTAATATTCATCATTTATTTTTTATTTAGAATATATCTATGTTTCAGGAAATATCTAACTATTAGTTTGAATATGAAAATAACATAACAACATCTATTACAAAAATGAAAAAATTCCTTCTTGTGTTTAATAATAAAATTAAAAAATGTTCTGGAAAAAATAAATAAAATACAATAGTTTAAATTGATTATATCAATAAATATTGAATTTTTACTTTTCTCTATACTAATCTGGGAATCTCGTTTCTTCAAATTATTCAAGAGTACACTAAACATATAATAATATCTTTATACTTTATTTATTATAATTTTTTAATACACATATGTAAAAAATATTATATTAAATACCCAAGAAGTAAGAAAAGAAATTAATGAATATACCTAAAGTAGCTACTTATTCTTAAATTCATTGTAGTTTCCCTTCCAAATTTCCTTTTTTACCACATGAGAATAAAATATCATTATACCCCTTTTACATTCCCCTTGATCCTCCTTCTCTTGGTCAGGTGTTTCATACATACCTTAGTCTTATAGTTCTTCTTATAGTATTTTGTTATGAATTTACTCTTTTTCACCATAAGTAGATAAGAGTTTTCACACTTCATATCCTTATCTACTTGGTGAAGAAATCTAAAGATATCTGGGAGAGAATTCTAAATGTATTCATATTGAGATTTATAATAAATATAGAGAATCTATAATGGAGTGATGAAATAATGAGATCGGTGTGCAATTCATCTAGAAGTGGAAACCCTAGAATCTATTTATTCAAAATTTATTTAATCATCTAAAATAAATGAGGTAAAACTATTTCTCTCACTTTATTCTTTCTCATGAAGAGTTCCTTGGAGATCTCCAAGTACTCCAATCCATCTCTCTCCTAATAAAGATCATAGATATTATCAAATATTATATTATAAATTTTACTCGCATGATATTTTATGATTTCATAAGTCATGGATTAAAGTATAAAACACTATATATCTAGATCATCGTCCAAGTGTTTCCGAAATACAGTGAGCTCTTCATCACTTCCCTACGTGGCAGGCGATTTATTAATTGGAAATTCTATCATTTAAGACATCCATTCATGGCGTAACAAAATGTATAGGTGTATGTACCATTCGAAGAAGTTATTATCAGAGATGATATTTTATTTATCAAAAAATTATTCTAAGGATAATATGGTTGATGAGAAAGAAATTTTAAATGAAGTATAAAAAAATAAAAAATAAGTACATTATCTTGATTACTAAAATATAAGAGGTGAAATAATTTTAATTGTATTATTATTATCCCACTATTTTATCAAGTCCCAACATCCCTCATCATTAGACTTCCTATAACAATATAATATTAGTTGAAATGATTCATATTTCCCTTATCATAACTTGGACTATGGTCATGAATATTATAATAAATTTTTTAGGTACACAGTATTTCCAACTAAAAACTCATTATTCCTTGATCCATTGAATGGACACCACAATCCTAAAATTAAGATATTTATTTCCTCAAAACATTCTTAAAAAAATATATTAGTGAGGATATGTTATTTACAATCAATTCCAATTTGAAAAAGTTGACATGTCATCTTTATTATGATTTTTTGATAATTGAAATTGCCCCCAAATATGGCCCAAACCAATGCTTTTACAATGAGAGTATCTTAATTTAGATGATGGAAGGCTTATTTTGACTTAATATTGGGATGATGGTATTTTTATTATTTTTGATCTTGCATTGTTAATAAAATGTGGATTTTATATATTTAATTAACCATTTTTATAATAAAAATAAAATTTTATGCATAATCTAAGTTATTTTAATTCTATCTTGAAATGTGTTTATTTAATTGATTTATATTTTTAATAAGGGTGGAGAATGCACAAAATAAATAACCATGTATAAGATAGAATGTAATAAATAATTTGACATCATCATGAGCTATCTATATCTGTGTTTTTATTGATTGAAAAATAAACAAACAATTTAACCTAAGGGAATAACCTTTTGAGTCGGGATTGTATTTATTTATAGCATTTAAACATTTATAATATATCACCTTGGTTTATTTCACCTCAAATCCATCATAAAATTCCTCCACCCATATGGGAGATCTATACTAACATATAATTTACTCACATGTAAGCGAGGTAAACTAATGGTATAGTTTGAGGTTTCTTAAAAAAGAAATGGTGGACACATAGATCCTTATATTATAGTAGGAGCTGATGACATGATTCCCATTATTTTTATTTAATAATAGTAATTAAAAACCCATGTAATAATTAAATTAAAATAAATCAAATAAATACACATATCATTAATGATCATTCCAATCCATGCATACAACAAATATAAATTTAATAAACTAGCATTAATTTCAATTATTCTTAATTAACATAAAATATGTTTAAATTAATTAATTATCTTAATTAATTTATTCATTAATTTATATTAATTTCAATCTAAGCAGTCCATGAGACTCCAATCCATTATAATTTTTAACAAATTAGATAAATATATAAATTTTAAACTTAATTAACCACACGATGTGTGCTAGGATGAAACATGGTGTGTACCTATACGAACTACCTAGCATGGTCCTTGTGTATTGTGCACTCACAGAGATTCATGTAAATTATATAGTATAAAACTATTTTTATTCACATGTATTACAATTTGTGTAACAACAATACACAATGTGTAGGTCAAAATTTTATATAGAAATTAATTAATCATTTAATATATATATATAACCTATCAGAATATGTGTATTGTGAATTAATGAAACATAGAAATGTGTTGATTATGTTTAATGGAATAATTAATTAATTTTATTTTCCAAGTAAATATTTAGGATACATGGTGTGTAAAATCTAGCTACATTCCCTAAATAACACTTCACCGTCTATCTGGTAACCATGCCTTGGGAATGGGAATATATGGCAGTCATATAAATTTATGAGATACATTGTTTTCATAGTTCATCTACATTTCATGAATCCTCTGGATTCCACGGCTTCTAGTCACATATGTTCTATACTAATACACGACACATCTTTGACTATTCATTTTCCACTTCTAAACACATGGACTACATGACGTGTATGAAATTTATATGGTGTGTGGTCTAGAAAACTAAATAGAAAATTATCCTAGTCAACAAGTGGTGTTTAATGAAAACTTTTGTGATTAAATACCCAATATGTAAAATTAAATTCAAGGTTTTCCCAAGTGTATTAAACATAGGTACACAATGTGTAACTTCAGGGTACAGGTCGTGTACTCTCATGTTTTCCTTCCAAAATTTATAACACCATTGGATGGGTTCTTTATATTTTTTCCATATATTATCAAACTATTTTGGGTTATATGAGAGAGAATAAAGATGAATAAGAATAATAATAAGTGGTATAAACATTAGGATTTAATGAAGTATTAAACCAAAAATAAAACCTCACAGTAAAAGCGTAAATCACACAACATTTAATAAATAATTACAAATTTGAACATGAATGCTCAGATGATACTTGAAGGTTTCAAGAATAGTGGAATATCATATTTGGGTAGTTCTAAACTCAGAATTTGTTGGATTCAATTAATAATTGGCAATGTTTATGGAAACATAATTCGTGACCAGGAAACTAATCCAATTAAATTAACATAGAATATTAGAACCAGGAGAGAGTATTTTCATGTTAAATTTATTATTAAATTAAAAGTAAAAAATTTTCTTAGGTCTTGGTTACTTTCTTCAAGGAATATATTGATCATCAAAATTTTGTTCAGTTGTAATGTCCTTGCATCGAGATGATCCAAAGAATAACCCTTCTAGTGGTGATCCATTTGTGCTCATATGGTCTCAAAGGGTCATCAATTGTATTTTGGGTTCTATCATGGTGATACTAATCAAATTACATTACTCCCTTCGATTTCCACACAATACTTTGAGGTTGAAAGATTAATTCTTGTTCTCTCATTCTTGAGAAGATGCGGAAGGTGGAAGCTCTCAGTTCTTGATAGGGTTATATATAATTTTATCTCTAGGGTTCAGACAAAATCTATAGGGGGTGCATTGTGTGAAAAAATATCTAAACCTAAGAAATGATATAACCATGAATCTGTAGATCTTGGTTATATACCAGTTAATTGTACATTGTCCCTTTATTATTATCTTAATCTAAGAAAACCCCATGTGAAAATAATAATAATACTATTTTTATTAATTACTTAACTAGAATTAAAATAATGGATAAAATAAAAATAAATTATTTAAATAAATAAATTAATATTTATTTATGTGAAATTTAATATATCACTCTTATCAGGTCCAACTCCTCGTTCCTTACTTCCTTCAAATTTACCAGACCTCTAATATAAAATATTATTCATTCAATAAATAAATAAATGTTTATAGTATTCAAGGTCTTGTAACTAAATAAATTTTTTTGATATTCAACTCTCATTAAAATTAGGTAATGGAATATTTATGATTAATATATCTCAAATAAATAGTATTTTATGGTATGGAGAATAATATTTATTCTAATAATTAAATTCAAAAAGAATTTTAATGAGAGTAATAAAAACACTGAGTGTGTGACCCTCTAGGATTCTTCCTCGGTGGCATTAGGAGGGTTCTCCTAAAGTTAAATATAATAATATATTAACACATAAAGTCACCCAAGAGGAAGAGGTTAATGATATAGAATTAAAAAACACATATGAATGCTCATTATATAACATAATCACTTTGGCTTGACATCTCATCAAGTAGACTCTATACTCTTTTCATCAACCTATATTCTTGATAAATGTTTTTTTAACTTTATAAAATGATATTTTCTATCACTATGGCCATGGAATTTAGTTTTAAAGTTCTATTTTAATAAAATGGAGAAAATTTCAACTTCTATAATGATTGAAAGTAAAAATATACCTTAAATTATTCATTAATAATATATCACTCATGATGCACCAAGTGTACCCAATTTTTTTGTAAACATATTTCATCATGGTTTACAATAATACATCAAAGTATGGGGATGCATCCTAAAGACAAGTAAGAAACTATTTGGAAGGTATTGTTTCAACAATACTCTATGAATCTGGTTGATTTTGATGCTCACAAATACCCTTGTTTTTTTCTCTCTTGTATTTAATTCAAGTGTTGTTCTAAAATATATTTCTTATTAAATTTATCTTATTTATGGGTTAAAGTTTTAATTTGATGAATTTTTGATATATTTTTATGTAATCTAGAAACACTATTTATATCCTAAATTTTTAAGCAGATTGTATATTTTGGGAACCCTCTATTTAGAATAAAATGTATGGATCATGAACCTTATGCTATTGGAAAATTATGGATCAATAACCCTAATTTTTTAAAGAAACCCTACACATGAGAAACTAAGTTATGAACCATCAACCCAATGTTTCGAAGATCAACCATATGTTTTAAACCAAAATTTTGGAGTTACCCTATGTTTGACTTGGTCAATGAAGAAGTTTAAAATTATGATATTTTTTGCCTAAACTGCAATGGTAATAGGAAATAAATATCTCTTCAAATAATTGTAAAGAGATATTCAGAGGTTTATATTCTGTGGATTAAATAGTTCCTATTTTAAAGAAAATTTGAGAATTGATTTGAATGTTTGAAATTTAAATAATCCTGATTTTTTAAGTGATATTGTTGGATCTATTCAACTGAAAGAAGATAAAGTTTCCATGGTTAAACATCATGAGTTGTATCGTTTACATACATAGTACCTTTTTTAATACAAAAACTGTGTTATTATGAAAAAAAAACTTTTGAAACATACATGTATCAATCTTGAGTTGTGTGACTGTCAATCTATTATTGTTACTGCTACTATTCTATAACTATATTTATTAAAGATCATTGTAATCCAATATAACTTTTAATATGTTCGTTCTTAAAGATTCATGATATACAATGAAAAGGATCTCTTATCTATCAGTTTTTTCTACAACTGTGAGAAAAATATGTTTTTAAATAAAGTCATTTTTTCTTGATTTTATGGAGTATTGGATACCCATACTCGGTCATTGGTGGAGTATCATCTTCTCATACTAAGCTATGGATATTTTAGATTCCCTATAAATGAACCAAAAGTCCCTATAAAATCCTTATTATAATGGTGTCAACAAACTGTGCTCAATTGTTAAGGTCTTATAATAAGATGACATGCCTAGTGAAAATCACCAAAATCATTAAGAGATTATTTATAGAGTGTACTATGGGATATTTGTTCCCAGAACTACTATAAAATTATGTTGTTTTATTTCTCACTATTTTTTCAATACATAACTTTGATTAAAAGAGAGAATGTTTCAAAAATAGGGATAAATTTTGAAACTATTACGATTTGTAAAATAACATAATCCCACCCCCTATTGTGTATCATTATATTATTCTGATCTAACAATTGGTATTAGAGGAGTTATTTTTAAATAATTCTACTAAACTCTTGAAAGATCAAGTAAAAGGTCAATATGAAGACAAATATCGACGACAGCACTAAAAGAAGCCATGTCCATGATTTACGCCCTTTATTTTAATGGAGATAATTATGGTTTTTGGAAAGAAAATATGATTATATATTTGAAGAATCTTGGATAAAAATTTTACATGAAGATTATAAATCCTTATGAGGTCCCTAAAAAACTGAAACATGGGATGCTGCCAAATAAGTGGAGCGTGATATCAATTCAAAATCCATGATTGAAATTATTTGTGGAATTAGTCTGGATGAATTTAATCATGTATATCAATGGGATATTGCCAATGGGATATGGAAAACGATCATAGTTACATATGAAGGAACTGATAATGTTCAATAACTAAGATAAAATATTTCTAAGCTTTAATTTGACACATTCATAATTTATGATGGTAAAAAAATCGCCTAGATAAATGAGAAAATAACTGAAATAGTAAATGGTGTTACTGCCTAAGGAGATACAAGTAAACAAGAAGATCATGATTCACAAGTTCTTAGAGTCTTACCCATAAAGTGGAATAGAATATCAACTGTTATTAGACAATACACTCCAGTTAAAGTATTAATAATGAAATAATTGAATCAAAAACTAATTATGTATAAAAATGAAATGAAATATTAAGATTAATATCATAAGATAGTAAAAAGTGTAAATAATTCTCTTAAATTTACTAGACAAAAATATAGAAAGAAATAAAAATAAAAAACAGTAATTTTAAATGATTTGGAATGTTCTTATTATGAAATAGAACTAGATCATATATCCAAAAGATTCATCAAAATTTACATGAAATATAAAGGATTAAATAATTCCTATAATAAATATTCTTAGGGAATTAAATAACTAAGATGTTATAAATGAAATAAAATAGGGCATACCAAACCTGGTTGTCAACAACTAAAAGAAGAGAAAATAGTGGAAAATAATGGAAGGGGTATCAAAATAGAACTAATTATGATCCTAAAGACAACAAATATATTAAGTCTATATAGAGTGTCTCTGAGGGCTCCAACAGTGCTAATAAATGTAATTTATAAAAAGAGACAACAAATCTAAAAGAAAATATGTTCTTTATGTCTAAATAAGAAGAAGAGGTACAATCTTAATATTCTTCTACTTATAATTCTGGAGGATTTTCTAATAGTAAATTTGATGCCTAATATTAAATTCTTGAATTAAAATATGAAAATTTAGTAAGAAATAATAAATAAATAATAAAATATTCAAAATGATGTTCTAGAAGAAAAATATTCCATGTTAAAACAACAATTCAACTTAAAATAAAATTTTAACAAATCTACCTCAAACTATACAGATCATGAAAAAATAATTAATAAGTTTCAATTAGAAGTATAATCATTCAAAAAGTGGTTCTAGAATAAAATATATAGGATAAGAATCTTTAAATCATATTCTTGGTAAAAATGTTCATGGAAAAGAAAAATATTAAATATGAAGTAATGGAGAGGAATTAAAATTTTTAAAAAATTATTCTGTACCTAGTTCTATGAATATTACCTATTTTATTTTGGAATTAAGATACATTATTCTAGAGATATCTATTTAAAAAATCTCTATATTATAAAAATTAAAAAAAATACTTCAGGAAATATGTATAAATAAATTACCACAAATTTTGGACAAATAAAGAAAATATTGTTACCTTGATCTTAGCTTACTGACAGAGTTGGGCCCAATAATTTTAGAGTAACAAAAAAAACTTGTTTTAAATGTTATATTAGAGAAAGGTCAAAGGAGAAAAATGTTGTATAGTATATAGATAGTGGTTGATCAAGAAACATGAGTTGGGACTCTTCCAATTTTCATATATTAGAAAAGGTAGATATAGGCTTCGTTACCTTCGGTGATAATGCAAAAGGAAATATAGTTGTATTTTATTCATTTAGAAATCCAAAATCAATTTAGATCAATAAAGTACTATATGTTAAAGGGTTGAAGCATAATATTATAAGTATCTCTCAGCTCTCTGATTATGGTTTTTATTTTTATTTCTATAAAAATTCATACTTAATTTTGAAATATAAACTATTCAAATTTAAATCACCCAAAACAGAGAATGTTTATACATTGGATCTTAATTCCTTGTGTAAATAAAAAGTAAATTCTTTAACTACTAAGGAAAAGGCATCTTGGATTTCTAATAGGAGATGTGTAAATTGTAATTTATTTAATTTACATAAATTATCCACGAAACACATAGTTTCTTATTTTAGTAGTCTTAAATTTTATAAAGATAGAATTTTTGATGCATACAAAATAGGAAAGCAACACAAGTCATCTTTAAAAACAATTAACAAGGTTTATATATCCAAACCTCTAGAAATTATCCACATAGATTTGTTTTGTCCATAAATAGTAGTGATATTAGATAGAGAATCTTATGTTTTTGTTTTTGTTGATGATTTTTCAATATTTACTTGGGTTTATATTCTAAAACTTAAGTGATATTTTCTCTATTTTTGTAATTTTTTATAAAATTATTGAAAATGAAAAGGGTTTTAAAATAATTTCATTTAGAATTGATCGTAGTGGACAATTTGGGAATCAAGAATTTAATTCTTTTTTCTCATACTTTGGTATTAAACACACCTTTAATTCTCCAAGAACACCTTGAAAAAATGGAATTATAGAATGATGAAATAAGACTATTCAAGAAATGCCAAGAACTATGTTGAAAAAATATAGTCTTCCTTCCTTTTTTGGGATAAAGTTATTAACACTTATTGTCATATCATTAATTGGTTTTTAATAGTAAACTTTATAAAAAAGAATCCTTATAAACTATAATATAATAGAAAAGGTAAATTCAAATACTCTAAAGTGTTTGAATGAAATGTTTATATCCTAAATACTAATAAATATCTTGGTAAATTTGATCCAAAGGATGATGAAAGAATCATTTTGGGATACTATTCCACTTATAAATCTTATAGAGTGTATAATAAAAAGTCAAAGATAGTTGAATAATTATCTCATGTGAATTTTGATGAAAGTGATCATTTTGATCTCAAAAAAATCAAATTAGTGAAGTCACAAATTCATTGGAAAACATAAGACTTGAATCTCTTAAAGTTGATTTTGAAAATAATCTAGAATATGATATAATTTAGTCTTGTCCCGAAGAACATGAAACTGATGAACCTGATAGTGTCTTACCTAGAGAATCTAGAACCTTAAAGGAACATAATTTATAAACTATACTAGTAAATCTTGATACAAGGGTTAGTACAAACAATAATATAATAAATTTATCCAAATTCTCTACCTTTATATATTAATTAGAACCTAAAACTATACAGGAACCATTAGAAGATGAAATATGGATAATATCCATGCAAGAATAACTTAAATAATTTAGTATAAAAAGTTTCTAGGAATTACTTTTCAAACCATATTATCCTCCTATAACAGTAACCAAATGGATTTTTCATAATAAAAAAGATTACCAAGGGATAATCACTAGAAATAAAGACATACTAGTATCCAAAGGTTATTACCAGGAAGAAGGAATAGATTATGATGAAACATTTTTACTTGTTTCTAGGTTAGAAGATATTATAATACTTTTATATCATTCATCATATATAAATTTTAAATTATATTAGATGTATTTAAAATCATCTTTTATAAATTTATATTTATTGGAGTAATTTTATACTAAACAACCACTAGGTTTTCAAAATCCTCATCTAAAAAATTTAGTTTTAAAACATACTAAAGATCTTTATATCCTTAAAAAATCACCAAGATATTGGTATGAAATATTACGTTCTTTTCTAATAGCGACTTGTTTTTCAACAGGATTGGAAGACCCTACTCTCTTTAAGAAATTTATAAGTTCTGATATTTTATTAATAAATATTTTTGAAGATGATGTTATTTTTTCTTCAACTAATAAAAATCAATCTAATTTTTAAAAAAACTTATAAAAAAATAATTTAAAATCAGTATGATGGGATAATTAAATTTCTTACTGGGTTTTCAAATCTATCAAAAGGATTTAAGAAATATTTCAAATCAAAGTAAATGTATTATTGATTTATTGAAAAATTTTGGACTAGATAATAGTAAAACTTATACAACACCCATGTGTACCAATATAAAAATTAATTTGGATGAAGATGGAAAACCAGTTGATAATATGTTATATAGAGGTATAATTTCAAAATTTCTATGTCTTACTGCTAATAGACCAGATATTATGTTTTCTATCTTTTTATGTGTTATATTTGAATAAAATCCAAAATAATCTCATCTTAATACAGTTTAAATGATTTAATATATTGAAAATGTACTATTTTCAATCTTTATTTTATCCAAAAAAAATGTATTTCAATTAAATCTCAATTTTAGATGTGTATTTTGGAGGATGTAAGTTAGATAGAAAGACTAATTCAGGAACCTCTAACTTTTTATGAAATTCTTTAGTTTCATGATCAAGTAAGAAACAACATTTAGTTTCCTTGTCAACATATGAGGTAGAATATATCTTTTTTGTCAATTTTTGTGCACAAGTGTTTTGAATGGAGTATGCACTAATTTACTTTAAAATAAACTTCATTAATATTACTATCTTATGTAACAATACCAGTATAATTAATATTTAAAATAATCTTGAAAGTCACTGAATAACTAAGAATATTGATATAAGGAATCATTTTCAAAGAGATAATGTTCTAAAAAAGATATATCTTTATAATTTCTTAATACTAAATATCAACTTTCTGATATTTTCACTAAACTTCTTCCCACTAAAAGTTTTGAATTTATTAAGGGGGAGTTAGGTATATATAATTTTAAATAACTTTTAATTTTTTAATTCTTCTATTTAAATTTTTGTAAATTATTTTCATTAATTATGTTCATATGTTATTTATTTAATTATTCTATAAGAAATTTTGGCTTTCATACTATTTTCAAAAATGCATCTTTTCACAATTAAAATCTAAAATTATTACACTGATTATTTGGCTTTAGAAAAAAACCTACATCACCAAAACATTCAACCCCCCCCCCCCCCTCTCTCTCACTTAATCACAATCTCAATCCCTATTGACTTATAGAGATCTCTCCTTTTCCATTATAAATTTTAAAATATAAACCTTAAACCTTCCAATTTTTATAAACGGAGAAGTCAAAGAGGACATATTAAGGATAACTGAGTGAATCTAAGTTTCAATTCACTTTAAGAGCAGACATATGAGTCCTTCAAGGGAAGGTAGTTGACTCTGAGTGGTTATTTTAGATGAATCTTATATTAAAAATAATAATTATATTTTTAAGGTCAATAATTTAGTTTCAATAATGACAACATATAATATGTTTTCAACGATGGAGAAAAATTGTTTTATGAAAATGTCCAGTTCATTTTTGGTGACCCAGAGGGTGTTTTTGTTTCCAAGGTGAATGATAGAGAATTTTCTATTTCCTCATTAGAAAATCCAAGATTTTTTAACATCCCCATGAAGGGTATTTTCATTTAAATATTCATTATATTTGATATGAGAAGCATAAATCTAAGGATATTTTTTTTTAATTTACTTTAGTATAAAAAAAATTTGTTAAAGAACATAAGCATGACTAGACAGTAATGGCCAAATTTATCCAGTCTGTAATAATACCAAGTATTTCTAAGTTAGAGAAAATTATCTTTCCAATTATATATATATATATATATAATTTTTTTATTTTAGTCAAAGTAAAGTTCAATTTTAGTATCTATATTATAAGTTATATACATCATTACTTCCAAAAAGAGGAAGTAATTTCGTTTTATCTATATAGAAGGGTTGTTTATCTGATTTTGTACAAAAAGAATAAGATTTTTTATATTCAAAAAGAAATTTGATGCCAACATAGTAATACTGTTTCTAATGGAACCTTAATAAAATTATGTTTCTTTTGGATCACTTTAAAAGGAAAATGGATTCTAGTTGGTGATGATCACTAATAAGAATCTGTTGGTAATGCTCAGAGGGAGGAAGTTACTCAAAAATCAGCTAAATAAATAAAATTTCATGGTGAAGATGTTGGAGAATCAAGAATAGAGAATGTTTTTAAAGAAACAAAAAGATAACTCTTGTCATATTTCTATACTTCAACTACTATAAGTAATGGTCATTATTCATATTAAGAACACTAAGAAGAAGAAAATATTAATTCCATTTGTCATAAGGCCAAGAAAAAGAAAAGAAGTTGAAGTTCATACACAATAATCAAAAGATTATATAATTGAATAAGTTTAACAACCAATAATTTTAGGTGTTACATATAATGATTTAAAAAATTTAGTTGAGAATAGAGATGAGAATAAATCTCTTTAAGAAGACCATGTTGAGGTGAATGATCAAGGTAGTGATAAAGTGAAACCATATGCAGTAACTACTATTGAGATAATTGAAAATCAAACCTTTTCTATTTCTAAAAAATATTCAGACAATCTTTCTTCTAAATCCAATGAAAAGACATAAGTTCTTTGTCTATTTCCATCATCTTCCTATGATCAGGATGAAGGTATATCTCTAGATGTCAATGAAATTATACCACCATCACGGATTTTAGAAGAATAATCTTTTGATTCTCTTAATGTTCATATTGAAGAGTTGGTTTGTAAATTTATTCAGATGAAATAAAAAAATCATGTTTAAAAATTGATCTGAAAGTATATAATAAACCTTTAGATGATTTGAAAAGATCAACTATTCTAATACAGGAGTTGGAATCAATTCAAGCTCAGCTACATACGATTCAAGAAAATTCTATTTCAAGAAGTTAATTTCATGAATTTCAAGGAGAAATGTCTAATAATATTAAAAATATTGAAGAATAATAAGTTTCAAAAATAGGATTTTGTGATTTAAAAATATATTTGGGAATTCAATTTGAATCGATAAAAATTACCTAAAGTTAGGTAAGGGCTTCTACTTCTAGTCATCTTAGTTCTCCAGATTAACTAAGAAAGTTTGATTTTATTACTATATTTTTGTTTCTCATAAATTATCATATATACTGACTTTAGTCTAATGGTTCACTCCTTCATGCATTTTCATAAAATCAAAAATATATTTTTGAGACATTAAATTTCGATGAACCAAGAATTTGATGTCTTATCAATCAGTTAAGTGAGATATTTAAGTAGTTTATGCTTACTAAAGAAAATGTCAATGAGTTTTTTAAGGTAAATTTTATTAAAAATTGGAATATGGGATAGGACGCAAGGAATTTGATAAAATAGTGGGTTGAGATGTTCAATATAAATTTTAAAGGAATTATAGATGAGATAAAAGATGTTCATCATGTTTTTCATGGTTTATCTCTTACTGACACCTCAATTGAACCAAAACCTTCTCCTTCATCTCATACTACCTCTTATCCCTTCCAGTCATATTACTTGTACTCATAGAAATATTATTTTAATGAAATTGTTCTCTTCATTACATGTGTGTTCATTTAATTCTTGTTATATGTCCATATATAGTGCCTAAACAGGAATAATTTGTGAATTAGTGTACCAAAACAATTACTACAAGTATTATGCTACATTAAATGTGTTATAAAATTTTTTTAATACTTTCTTTTTGATATCATAAGAATGGGGAATATTTTTTGTAAACACAAAAAATTATTTTGACTATAATATATTAAACATAGAGAACAAAAGAAATTTTATTTAGTAATATAAATAATTATTCTTTAATTATTTATCTATTAATAAAACATTGTATAAGAACTAAAATATTCTATTTTAAAACATAAATAATATTTTTTTAGTTTAAATTTACTATATTTTCTATAAGTATTTGATGTATATATTTTGTGATCATAAAAATGGGAGATTTTTGGGAATGAATTATTTCAAAAAT
This sequence comes from Viscum album, assembly GCA_963277665.1. Taxonomy (NCBI): domain Eukaryota; kingdom Viridiplantae; phylum Streptophyta; class Magnoliopsida; order Santalales; family Viscaceae; genus Viscum; species Viscum album. The sequence continues at coordinate 203,241,399 of OY728144.1, forward strand.
ACTTTATGAATTTTTCAGATTTTCATTATCAAAAGATACACGTGTTTGTTTTACTAGGGAAATTACTTTAAGTGTATTTAGGGAATGTATTTCTTATGAAATTTATCTTATTTATGGGTTGAATTTTTTATCTGATGTATTTTGGATATTTTTTTATGTAATGTGGAAACATTGTTCATACCCTACATTTGTAAGAAGAACGTTTATTTTGTGAACCATATATTTGGAATAAAACATATGAATCGGGAAGCCAATGATGTTGGAAATGTTTAGATCAGAAACCCTTCATTTGATAAGTAATCCTATGTTTAAGAAAATAAGGTATGGATCATCAACCCAATGTTTTTAAGATTAATCATATATTGTTAATCATACTTTTTGAGTTACTCTTTGTTCGACATGGTCGATGATTGAGTTTAAATTTTAGATATTTTCCATGTCTTCTACAAACGTTTCCATAAGTAAATATCTCTTTTAATGTTATTAAAGTCTAATTTAAAGGCCCGTATTCAATGAATTGAATCATTCCAATTTATAAGGAAATTTACAAATTTATTTGAATGTTTTAAATTCAAATATTCTTTCTTTTTTAAGCGATATTATTTTATCTATTCAACTGAAAGAAGATCAGCTTTCTCTTGTTAAATACCAAGAGTTATTTTTTTACATAAAGTGTACATTTTTTAATTAAACTTCACTATTATTTTGATATATCAACACTACAGAGACATGAATGTTTCAACCTTGAGCCATGTGACTATAAATATGTTATTGCTACTATTTTTTCTCTATTTTTATATTTCTTAAATATCATTTACAACTTGGATCGCTTTGAAGCAATTCATTTGTGAATATCAATAGTATATGAAGAAGGAGATCCATTATCTATTACTTTCTGATATAACTATGAGAAAATATATTTTTCTAGAGTATGAGATGATAATTATCAGTTTTTGGTGGGGTATTATCTTTTTGGACTAAGATTTGGATATTTTTGGTTCCCTATATAAGAACCATAAGGATATGTAAAAGCCTTGTTTTAAAGGTGTCAACTTCCTATACTTAGTTGTTAAGGTATTATGATAAAAGGACATGTTAAGTAAAAATGACCATACCCACTAAGAGAGCATTGGAGAAGTGGACTAAGAGATCCTTATACCCAGAATAACTATGAATTTTTTTAAGTTCTTCTTCTCTATTTTTCAACTCCATATCTTTGATTAAAGGAGATAATGGTACACAAAGAGGGATAAAATTTTAATCTATTGAGATTTTTAAAAGACAAAAATCACCCCCCCCCCCCTCTTTGGTATCTTTATATTATTCCAAACTAACTAAAACATGATGAAAGTTTCAATAGATACTGGATTGGTTTTTTGCATTGGACATAAAAGAAATATCCCATACATGACTGAGAATTGATTGCAACCCTTAAATTAGTTAGGGATAATGTGATTTTATTATGAAAACCTTTAAATTTAAGTATATATGGTTGTTATATAAATAATTTTATGACAATTAAATTAAAATGGTTCAGCTTAGAATTATTTGTGCGATGGAGGAATCAATTAGAATATTATAACATTAATATGGATACTAATAAAGAAAAACATAATGTCATTCCATATGCACTAACATGATACTTTAAACCATAAAGGTGTAATGGAAGAAGGTAGTATGTTAAGGTGATTTCTATTTTGAATTGATAAAAATTATGTGTTAGAATTCCTAATTATCAAGGAAATGAATGACATGTGAAGGAAAAGAAAATGGATTCTAGTATAGAATCTCCTTCATAATCATAAATCTTTGTCTAGCAAGGTTGAGTGATTAGAAAGTACAAGTTCTTCGATTATGGAGGATAAAAAACAAATAAATGTTTCAAAATCATCCTTATACAGTAATTATAAGGATAAAATCCTTATTTAATGTTTTGTATAAGGTTATAAATTCCACTATTGCACTCATTATGTGGAAAATCCAAGAAACCGGAATACATGTAAGAACCAGAGTATAAGAATAAGGGGAATCACTAAATGAAAATAGAAGATTGTTTCTAAGTTATGGACTAATAAATTATAATAATAACTTGAAAAGTTTAGTATGGTTCAAAAATAACTTCATTAATAGAATGTTCAGGAGGAACAAGATCAAGAAATTATATATGATGAGCTAGATGAGGATCTAAATCCATTAAAGTAAATATAGTAATGTTTTCAAAGGATTAAATATATTTTAAGGAATAAATCCATGTATATCTATAATATAATATAGAGAAATAAGGATGGTCTAATATTCATATGGGTTCTAAACCTTGTTCTATACATGGTCAAAGAATCCGAAAACCATATAGAGGATTACAAGAAGATAGATCAGGATATTATATGTATGATCATAATCGAAGAGATCCAAATGAAGGTTAATGTTTTTTTTCTTTATGAAAAAGTTAAAATGATCAAATAAATATGCATGGAATAATATCTTGTCCTTATAAGGTTTTGGACAATACAATAATTATGGATTATAAATCTCTATATACCAGACACATAATTAGAACCAGAAGAGTTCAATGAGTTCTAGAAAGACTTCAAAATGATAGTAGTACAATTATATGGATTTAAGAATATAAATTACACATTTAATTAAGTGCCAAAGATAGTGAATGTGGTTCTAAAAAATTCATATCAATTTTTTCTTTATTGGGTTTTACACATCAAACCTATAAGATTAGAGGAAATATTTTTTCTACTGTGGAACCTATACCAAGGACACTGGACTAAAGTAACTATCTAGAAAACATTCAAGGACTCGTAGTCTAGGGATGAAAACTATCTATAATTAATTTAGAATAACATCCATTATGAACATATCGAGGTTGCATGGACTATTTATCAAATCAAATAAAAATTGATAAGAAAATATTTTATATTCTTTGTAGGAGACAATGAGCTAGTCTCTATCAACTCAAGAGACCTAAAAACTACAAATATTTAACATCTGATATATTTCAAAGTGGAGGTATACATGATCCTTGGTGAAATCAATAAATAGAAGGTACATAAAGAACATATATTTGTTTCTAGAGGCTGGGTCCAAAACTCTATCAGATAATTGATGCAGATGAAGGTGTTAGAGAAAGTGGTCTCAATCATTGAGATGATTGATGATCTATATGACATGGAAGGGTTATAGGTTCTAATAGAGACACATGTCATATCCAACATGTATGATTGAATAAAATTATACATGTAAATTATATAGTTTTCCATTATGTGTGAAATATGTGATGGAAGTTTCATGGTTTTTCACTCCACCTTTTTCTTTTTATTTTTTTTATTCGGTTCTATAAGAAGTGTGCATAGTAAGTGGATGTATATTCAAAGTATTGAGAAAGATAAGCCCATGGGAATATATAAGGAACTTCTGACCCATTTTCTTGAGGATATATTTTTGGTATAGAAATCAAAATGGTCTTAGACATTCTCTCTCATGTTCATTTCTCGGATTTTGTATTCTTTATGTGAAGAGATTCCAAGTGTGACCTTGTGAGTCAAAGATGGGTAGCTCCCTAATACCTTTTTGTGTATATTTTTGTGTTCTTATTCTTGTCTGTTTTTTTCAGCCTTTCTAGATTCCCAAAGTGGATGTTCCTAAGAGACCTTCATGGGATACTCACCACAAGTGGCATCAAAGGCAAGTGGTATTAGAGGATAAATCAGGCATATTGAATCTCAACTTCCACAAGCCAATTGTTTGGCTAAAAAACAAGAAATAAAATTAGAAGATACAGAAGGACAATTATTTTTCTTTGAATAATAAAATATGGTATGAAGAGGATTTGATGTTGGACCAAATATTTTCGATATTTGGAAAAGGATTTAAGGAAAAGCTTTAGGGGAAGATTACAATCAGCCAAAGCCACTATCTTTGATATGAATTCATCTAGATATACATAAATTGAAATTATATAAAGATGATATATTGTATATGATTATTTTGGGCTATTGGTAGGAGAATCTCGAGAGTATCAAGAAGAGTTCTTGAGTTTTCCATGGAGTATCGAAGAATGTAATAATTAGATCCATGATATTATTACTCAAGTGATATGGGATTAAGGATACATAAAACATGTCTCAAATTAACTAACTAAAAATCTCAAGAAAGTATAAGACATACAATAAATCCTTGAAGAAAATAAGAATAGTGATAATAAATCATCTCCCATTAGAGGACTCGTTGTTAATCATTGGGAAGCCAAGCCGGTATGATAAGCGATCACCAAAAAAATAATCCCTCGATAATGATAGAAAGGCTTTTTCACGTATTTTTTTCATAAGATCAATAGAGAATCCAATCCCTCATATCCTAGTTACATTAAAGAATGATATATCCCATATAAGACACATCTAGAAGGTTTTCCACAACATGGGATGATCCTTATGCTGGATTGGTCAAAGGATCCAAGAGAATCCAAATATGAAAGGGCTCTAGACCTTCGATATTATATGATACCAGATGGATTACAGTCATGGAAAATATATAGTGAACTAAATTTAGTAGGATTTACATTGAGAGGAAATGTAAGATGATTTGGGGTATAATATTAATACACTCAGATGTAAGAATAGTTATCCAAGAATTTGTCATATCCCCAATCGATATTATACTAATAGTAGATTATTTCATCAAATATAAATTTATAAGAAAATCATATGTCGATTAGGATAGATAATTGGTAGAAAAAGATATAAAAGCTTTAACCAATATCCAAATCTATGACATGTTCTATTATGAATAATAAATTTATGAGTTTTATTATTGGTGTTATTGTCTTTTACTAAGATATCAAGCATATTCTCTAGATGTCATTATCCAAAAACATTTAGATAGTTATCCTAAAATAGTTCAATAAGCCTTGAATACTCATCTTTCTCAAAGTTTATACTTGTAATATATAGTGGGAGTTTAAGTAAAAATAATAAGTAAGGTAACAAAATTGTATTATATGCAGAGGTATGTCTTGAAGGATGTAAGAAATATGAAATAAATGGGTTTTTTTAAGTCCTAAAGGTATAAGGTGTTTTAAGAAGATATGGGTGTGGTCCAACCAGGAAGGAGCATAGAAAACCCCTAAAAATAGTTTAGAAAATAGTATCAAGATGTCCAGTGTGTACAAAAGAGATCCCATAAGAAATTCTAGAAAATATTTGGTAAAAGGAAATCATCTTGTAGGTTTTTAGGAAGAGAGACAGAAAAATATAAGAGATATCATAAACCAAATAGAATATATAAGGATGTAAAATAAAACTTCAAAGAAAACATGAGAAGTATCCCAGATTACATAAATGAAAATATTTATACAATTTTGATTGTTTTTGGTTGTGTGAGAGGAATGTTTATAGATCTACCGTATTCTTATATGTAGATAGAAGAAGAGGATGACTCAAGAAATAATGATGAAAGAATCATTAGAAATATTATTTAAGCCTATCTGGGGAGAAGATATTGACTCAAATGATTGTAGTTTATATTCATTATATTTAGAGTACCCCTAGGTGGAATAATCTAATATAGATTAGTAAAAAGGAAATAATCAAAACATAATGTTAATAATTCTTCAAATAGACATGATTCGAGCAGGGGATAGTGCACTATATGTCTCTCTAGAACTTGTAAAGCTAGATGAGATGAAATGTGATCTAGTAAATTCTTCAGAAACTCAAATCCCTTCATGAGAAAGATATTTTCAAGATTATAATAAGTATAGATTTCATGGGTCAAATGTTTACGAAAATTAATGGGTACCATACAAAGAAATGACCAAGATATTCAAGGATGAAGAAACATCTGAAATCGATAAAATAGATAGAAGATTGTTTATAATGTATTTTCTTAAACTGGAATAGGTTAGTATGGATTTCCATTAAAATACCAAGTATATGAATTTTTTAATAATATAGAATTTATTAGATTCTATTTTCATATAATGACAAGATCTATAAATACTAATTATAGTAGTAGATATAATTATAGATAATTTCTCCAATGGATTATTGTAACGCCCCGACCCCAGCTACCCAGAGTCGGTGCATTACTTCGTAACATTGGCATGATCACAAAAGATCAAGTCTCGAAAGACCGATTAGTTTTGTAGCCTTGGAAACACTAGATACATTCATAAGTCTTTCATTACATCGAAAAGTAAACAAACTACAATAACATGGTCTTCATAGTCCACACTCATATCCCTTTCTGACTACCCCTGCAGGTCATTCATAAAATACTTCTTCACATCCTGGAAAAATATTAAAACATTGAAAGGGGTGAGCTCAGATGCTCAGTAAGGATAAAAATATAGCGGAAGCTTTCATCAATAAACATAAACATTTAAGGCAATGTATAACTAAAACAAAAGCCTTTTAAACTTGAACTTCAACATAATATGGAAAAATAAAATAAAATGATTTCATTTACTTACCCACATGGATATTCTACTAGTCGAATAATCACATGCAATATCAATAACCACTTTCATAATGAGGGAATGTATAATGCCAGACATTCTGAAACATTTTGTCAAGGCCTCGGCCAAGATGTCTAAAATGATTAAGGCCTCGGCCAAAACCATAAATCAAATTCGGAAAGGGCCTCGGCCAATTCCACATCTATTTGTCTCATGAGACCTACCGATGCATCGAGGAGCTATAGCGGGCTCCACCCGTCACATATTAAGTCCAATACATTCCTCATATGAATAGGTTTAAACATAACATAAATATTCATATTATAACTAGGATAAGAAATGTCAACAATTTCTCCATAAACTATGGATGGTATAAAAATAACAGATCCACAGTCAAATATTTCACAAAATGTTCAATGGAAGTTTTGTATCATAAATCAATTTCAATTAAACTTAAAACCCATCAAAGGATGTTGACATGGATGAAATCAAAGCTATTTGAGAAAAATATCTCTCCTTTTTGAAATCATTTAAAAGTCCCATAATTATAAAATAATACATTTACTTTGAAGATATTCTTATAAGCTTGTTAGGGAAGCTTCGACGAAGTTATATTGGCGGAAAATAGCCACACCCGCCGTATAAGTTAAAAAAACATTCTTACCTTAAATTTGTCAAAAGGGTTAAAAAGTACATTGTTTGGAAAATGACGGTAAGATTCCTTTCAAAAACGTATAAGGGTATAAATGACTTTAACCCATTTTCCATTTAATAGTAAAAATGTTTTGAAATACATTTTTAAGAAACATGGATGTGGATGATAACGAGGTCCCAGTAGATAATTATGTATAAACAACCTTGGATAATGAAGAGGTTGTGAAGTAAACCCTTACCTTGTACTTTTCCTTGGTTGGGGTAGGTTAACCTCATGTATAATGGTGAAATAATTGTTATTAAATTATACAAGAATCATATACATTCATATGATATCATATATGATCTTTTAACATTGCTTTGTTAACAATATCTTAGATTTATCGTTGTTTCGGGTGTTAACTTACTCGTTTTCTTTTATATGTTTTGTTACGTAAGTCGTGTTTTTCATGGATAGGTTGTATCTTATTCATATCCAGAATGATATCATGTCCTTAAAAATTATTTTTAAATCATCAAATGATAATTATACTTGAATGGATACGACGGAGAATGAATCTCATCGCGTTCGTGGAGACGGTAGTCCGTACGTACGCACGAGCAACAATATCATTATTTTGATATTAAAATAATATATAATTGGATAGTATATTATATATACAGAATCATTATCATGTTATATTTATTATTTACATGAATTACATATCATTATTATAACCATCTAAATAATAATATATTAAATAACAATTACACCACGACGTGGAGACGGTAAGCCGTACGTACGCACGTATGGTGACATGTCATTCAAATGATGGGTAGAATACTGAATATGGTTGTTCCATATTTATAATAACATTACAGTATATAGAAGATACTGGAGTTATGATTTTAGAATTGAAATAATAAACAAAGAGGGAGTGGAAGAAGAAAGAAACTTGAAAGAGGGTGATGAAAATGTTACCTATTCTTCGGGTTATTCCTTTTGATTTGATCAAAAGGACTCTTTAGGATGGATTTCTGACTAAAGTAAATCTTCTAGGATGAAGGGAAAGAAGTTGGGAGAGTATTTGGGAAGAGGTTGGCCGAACCAAAAGGCTTGAAAGTGTGAATAAGGTGGTAGAGGTGGGGGCCTTTTATAAGAGGAGAGGAGGGGCTCTTTTGGAAAGATTGAAATATTACATTATTATACAATTCTTTTCAGATTCTAAAGGTCCCAAACTTATATAATTCGTGGATAAGGTGATAAGTGTTCTAAATATACCCATTCAATAGTCTTTGGACATGTTTAAGCCTTGGAGTTTACATTATCGTTTCATTTTATTAAAATCATTAAATAATGAGGTCATCGCTGCATCATAATGATGTCATAAATAATTTAATTTATTTAATGTATAAAAATTATAAAAAAAATACTATGATGTAGGAAATAATTTTAGCTTTCTAATGAATATTTATAGTCAAAATTTGGACTTGTGTAACCCCACTTAAAAACTGTTTTAGTAAAACAACTCATGTTTGTGTCAATTTAATTTTAACATTAAATAAATATATATTAATGTCATTTTCCAACCAAAGTGGCTCCATGGGATCCCCAAGTTGACCCATGGGTTGTCTTGGTCGGCCATGACTCATCCAATAGGAGTAGTACAAGTGTCAAGCTCATCTCATATTATTAAAACATTATTTTTACCTTAAACTACACTAATTACCTCTAATCGTGATTAAGAACTTAAAAGTTACTATTCACCAAAAAAATTATTTTAATCTCATTGAACCACATTTTACTTCTTAATGACAACCATGTATGTAGGATTTTTGAAAATCAAATCACAGAAGTGGTAATATTTAATTTTAACGAAAAATCAGTTTTTAACAACCACTTAGTGGTTTCACTATTCATCAAAAATTGAACTTTTTCAGAATAAGGCCAAAATTTCACCCTAAGCTATAATTGATATTCCAAATTCAAAAATGATGTCTATTTTAAAAAATTCCAAACATATAAGTTGCATTAATTAATTTTATAATTAATTCCCGCTGTTACAACAAATAGCGTGTTTTTAAGGAACAATTTATATCAAAAGATTGGCAATTGTTTATGTCCAATTTCAATGTTAAATTAATTATAATGACCACCATTGGATAAAATGGTAAAAATATATTCTAATTATACTTTAAAACCACTAAATAGTATAATTTATCCCTATAAATTATTTTGATTAAAAAAGTTGTTTTTAAGTATTTTTCACTATTCATAAAAAAATTAGAAGTTCTCAGAAAAATACCAAAAAATTCAACATACGCTAATTTTGATATTCCGAATCCAAAAATGAAGTCCATTTTGATAAATAAAATTTATAAAATTTCAAAAAGTAGGTATTACTTTTCACAACGGCTAGTTTAATTAGTTGTGGTGTGTGTTAGAGCTCGAGGTTGCGTACAACACACGCTATTGCATTATTGAATGTGAAGTGTATCATGGAAGCTCGGGGTGTTACATTCTCCCCTCCTTCAATAAATTGCGTCCTCGCAATTTGAAATTTTTTCTTTGAAAATAAAAGGTTGAAAATAGAAAATACCTTTGTGGAAAACCCACATCGGAAATAAGATTAATAAAATTTAGCCTTAATAAGAGGGAAAGGGAAATGAAAGAGTCACCACCCAATTATGATCTCGATTAGGAGAACATTGGTGGAAATTAGAGACATATAACTGGAGGAAAAACGAAAATATTTTTAGGGAGTGATTGAGGTCATCAATCACAATCAACTGTAAAATTGATGGCCTCAAAGCCTTCAATCTATGTTGATTTAAAATATCATCAGTTAAACAAGACATAAGGTATTAGGATAAAACATTTTTTTGTTTTAATATCGCTTTACTAAAGTTTAAGAATTAAATTATTCATTGAATAAGAGATAGTTATATATATATTTGTGCTTGACAATTAGAGTTTCAACTTTCAACTCATCTTTCACTCAAAAATATAATAGAACTCAAAAATATTTTACTTATCCTAATTGTATAAGGTTCCAAATGTTAACACATACCATTTAGATTAGTAAAATTATTTTGTAACAACTAGGGACTTCTTGTAGGCTAGTGGTAGGAAATAAAGGCCTGTCGCACTATGGTTGTGGGTTCGATTCCTGCAGCTTTGTCCGACGCGGCGGTTTATGCCCCACCCTGCAGGTTGTTCTTTTCCTAAAACTATAGTATTATAATATTCAAAAATAATCTTCATAAATTTTTTAACCTTAAACAATACTATCCAAAGATCAACTTAATCCACTCCAACCATTATAGTTATCCAAAATACCTCTGTCCAGACTTTCTCTAAAAGGTCTCTTAATTCCAAAATCAATTTATCAGATTCCCCAAACAATGTAAAGTTTCTCTTATTGTCACATACTAAAAATATAATTACTTTCATCATATTAAAACCTTACTGAAATCAACAAGTACTGCAGTACAATCCTTATATATATATCACATTATTCTAATAACAAGAATATAATCCATGAGTCCAAAAGCACCAATACATTAGTTATTCTGCTTCAACTGCAGTAACAGCATAAGATTGTCCTTGATCCCATGGAATTTTCTGAGGTATGTTTCCCTGACGCTTAGGAAATTCATTTGCATAATGACCCATTTCTCTACAATTATAGCATTCAACTTTGATAGCCTCTTTATTTCCCTTGAAATCACGAGCCTGGTGACCTTTTTCTCCACATTTATAACAAACTCCCATTCCTTTTAGGCAAGTACCAGAGTGATTCTTCCCACAATTATCACATAATGGAAAATCCTTCTTTTCCTTTTTCTGTTTATCTGTCTCTTATTCCACCGTTCTCTTCTTCTCTTGCTTTACTTTGTTGTCATAAGACTTAGAGAATTCCTTTTCTGTCTTGATATCACACGAGACAATATCTTTGTATGATGAGAAGGATTGTGATACTAAAGCTCGACGGAGAAATGGTTTTAACCAATCAAAGAAACGATCAATCTTACTCCTTGGGTTACGTATATAATCGGCAGCATGCCTCGCTAACCTTGTAAAGTTAGCCTCATACTTTGCGACATTATCATCCTCCTTTTGGCTCAGACTCAGAAATTGCCTTTCCATATCCGCTCGATGGTCTCGAGGAAAGTATTTTTCTAAGAACAACTCTTTGAACTCCTGTCATTCCATGTTTGTTAATTCATCATCTTCCTTTGTGTTTTGAATTAGTGACCACCATTGATCGGCATCTCCAGTGAGGCGGTAAACTGCCATGACAACTTTCTCCCTTTCACTACTGCCCAAGGCATGGAATATTTTCTCTAAGGAATTTATGCATTGCTCAGCTACTATAGGATTTGTACTCCCATTGAAGGTTGGTGGTTGTTGCCTCATGAAACGGTCTAGCATTGATCCTCCATGTTGCGGATCAGGGTTCTCCATACGAGTAAGGTTATTATTCATAACCTGCGTGAGTTGTCCCAGTATGGTGAGAAGCTGATCAGCACCAGTTGTATCACTAGCTCCACCATAATTATCTTGAGCAAGAGGGAAATCCCTACACGGAGTGCGTTCATTGATACGGTTTCCATTCCTTCCACTAGGCGCCATTTCTAAATAATGGCATAAACTGGATTAGTTTATGAATCAAAATACATAATTCCATACTTGTAAAACACTTAACATAAATTGAACTAATTATGCATATAATCCATAATTATAAAAATGTTTTCTTTGAGGAATTATATACTTGTAACCCTTCATAGTGGTTTGTAAAGAAAATGGGAATTATCCTAAGCATATCCCCCGGGAGTGTCGTAACCAAGAGTGCAGCAAGGCCCGTTGTCGTGCACCAGTTCCCGTTCGAGTCTAGCTCAAAGCGGTGTTTTCGGGTTTTACCCCTAGGTACATCTGTTCCAGAGCCGCCTCTACCTGCTCGTATCCAGACAGGGATGTATTGCTCGGAAAACTCACAAAATCTCTACAATACCAAAATTTTTAGGAAGTCCTTCTATACTAATCCTCAAAGTTCATCTTAGGTCTACGTACTCTAATCAGAGTTTGTCTAAATCTAGCTTCCAAGGTTAGTACTAAACTGCCTCTGATACCAACTGTAACGCCCCGACCCCAGCTACCCTGAGTCGGTGCATTACTTCTTAACATTGGCATGATCACAAAAGATCAAGTCTCGAAAGACCGATTAGTTTAGTAGCCTTGGAAACACTAGATACAATCATAAGTCTTTCATTACATCAAAAGGTAAAAAAACTACAATAACATGGTCTTCATAGTCCACGCTCATATCCCTTTCTGACTACCCCAGCAGGTCATTCATAAAATACTTCTTCACATCCTGGAAAAATATTAAAACATTGAAAGGGGTGAGATCAGATGCTCAGTAAGGATAACAATATAGCGGAAGCTTTCATCAATAAACATAAACATTTAAGGCAATGTATAACTAAAACAAAAGACTTTTAAACTTGAACTTCAACATAATATGGCAAAATAAAATAAAAATATGCCATTTACTTACTCACATGGATATTCTACTAGTCGAATAATCACATGCAATATCAATAACCAATTTCATAATGAGGGAATGTATAATTCCAGACATTCTGAAACATTTTGTCAAGGCCTCGGCCAAGACGTCTAAAATGATTAAGGCCTCGGCCAAAACCATAAATCAAATTCGGAAATAGCCTCGGCCAATTCCACGTCTAGTTGTCTCATGAGACCTACCGATGCATCGAGGAGCTATAGCGGGCTCCACCCGTCACATATTAAGTCCAATACATTCCTCATATGAATAGGTTTAAACATAACATAAATATTCATATTATAACTAGCATACAAAATGTCAACAATTTCTCCATAAACTATGGATGGTATAAAAATAACACATCCACAGTCAAATATTTCACAAAATGTTCAATGGAAGTTTTGTATCATAAATCAATTTCAATTAAACTTAAAACCCATCAAAGGATGTTGACATGGATGAAATCAAAGCTATTTGAGAGAAATATCTCTCCTTTTTGAAATCATTTAAAAGTCCCATAATTATAAAATAATACATTTACTTTGAATATATTCTTATAATCTTGTTAGGGAAGCTTCGACGAAGTTATATTGGCGGAAAATAGTCGCACACGCCGTATAAGTTAAAAAAACATTCTTACCTTAAATTTGTCAAAAAGGTTTAAAAGTACATTGTTTGGAAAATGACGGTAAGATTCCTTTCAAAAACGTATAAGGGTATAACTGACTTTAACCCATTTTTCATTTAATAGTAAAAATGTTTTGAAAGACCTTTTTAAGAAACATGGATGTGGATGATAACGAGGTCCCAGTAGATAATTATGTATAAACAACCTTGGATAATGAAGAGGTTGTGAAGTAAACCCTTACCTTGTACTTTTCCTTGGTTGGGGTAGGTTAACCTCCTATATAGTGGTGAAATAATTGTTATTAAATTATACAAGAATCATATACATTCATATGATATCATATATGATCTTTTAACATTGCTTTGTTAACAATATCTTAGATTTATCGTTGTTTCGGGTGTTAACTTACTCGTTTTCTTTTATATGTTTTGTTACGTAAGTCATGTTTTTCATGGATAGGTTGTATCTTATTAATATCCAGAATGATATAATGTACTTAAACATTATTTTTCAATCATCAAATGATAATTATACTTGAATGGATACGACGGAGAATGAATCTCATCGCGTTCGTGGAGACGGTAGTCCGTACGTACGCACGAGCGACAATATCATTATTTTGATATTAAAATAATATATAATTGGATATTATATCATATATAAAGAATCATTATCATGTTATATTTATTATTTACATGAATTACATTTCATTATTATACCCATCTAAATAATAATATATTGAATAACAATTAAACCACGATGTGGAGACGGTAAGCCGTACGTACGCACGTATGGTGACATGTCATTCAAATGATGGGTAGAAAACTGAATATGGTTGTTCAATATTTATAATAACATCACAGTATATAGAAGATACTAGAGTTATGATTTTATAATTGAAATAAAAAACAAAGAGGGAGTGGAAGAAGAAAGAAACTTGAAAGAGGGTGATGAAAACGTTACCTCTTCTTCGGGTTCTTCCTTTTGATTTGATCAAAAGGACTCCTGAGGATGGATTTATGACTAACGTAAAGCATCTAGGATGAAGGGAGAGAAGTTGAGAGTATATTTGGGTAGAGTTTGGCCGAACCAAAAGGCTTGAAAGTGTGAATAAGGTGGTAGAGGTGGGGGCCTTTTCTAAGAGGAGAGGAGGGGCTCTTTTGGAAAGATTGAAATGTTACATTATTATACAATGATTTTAGGATTATAAAGGTCCCACACTTATATAATTCGTGGATAAGGTGATAAAGGTTCGAAATCTACCCATCCAATAGTCTTTGGACAAGTGTAAGCCTTGGATTTTACATTATCTTTTCATTTTATTAAAATCGTTAAATAATGAGGTCATCGCTGCATCATAATGATGTCATAAATAATTTAATTTATTTAATGTCTAAAAATTATAAAACAAAATACTATGATGTATGAAATCCTTTTATATTTCTAATGAATATTTATAGTCAAAATTTGGACTTTTGTAACCCCACTTAAAAACTGTTTTAGTAAAACAACTCATGTTTGTGTCAATTTAATTTTAACATTAATTAAATATATATTAATGTCATTTTCCAACCAAAGTGGCTCCATGGGGTCCCCAAGTTGACCCATGGGTTGTCTTTGTTGGCCATGAATCATCCAGTAGGAGTAGGACAAGTGTCAAGCTCATCTCATATTATTAATACATTATTTTTACCTTAAACTACACTAATTACCTCTAATCGTGATTAAGAACTTAAAAGTTACTATTCACCAAAAAATTATTTTAATCTCATTGAAACACATTTTACATCTTAATGACAACCATGTATGTCGGATTTTTAAAAATCAAATCACAGAAGTGGTAATATTTCATTTTAACGAAAAATCAGTTTTTAACAACCACTTAGTGGTTTCACTATTCATCAAAAATTGAAGTTTTTCAGAATAAGGCCAAAATTTCACCCTAATCTATAATTGATATTCCGAATTCAAAAATGTTGTCTATTTTAAAAACTTCCAAACATATAAGTTTCATTAATTAATTTTATAATTAATTCCCGCTGTTACAACAAATAGTGTGTTTTTAAGAAACAATTTATATCAAAAGATTGGCAATTGTTTATGTCCAATTTCAATGTTAAATTAATTCTAATGACCACCATTGGATAAAATGGTAAAAATATATTCTAATTATACTTTAAAACCACTAAATATTATAATTTATCCCTATAAATTATTTTGATTAAAAAATTTGTTTTTAAGTATTTTTCACTATTCATAAAAAAAATTAGAAGTTCTCAGAAAAATACCAAAAATTCAACATAGGATAATTTCGATATTCCGAATCCAAAAATGAAGTCCATTTTGATAAATAAAATTTCTAAAATTTCAAAAAGTAGGTATTACTATTCACAACGGCTAGTTTAATTAGTTGTGGTGTGTGTTAGAGCTCGAGGTTGCGTACAACACACGCTATTGCATTATTGAATGAGAAGCGTATCATGGAAGCTCGGGGTGTTACAATTAGTAGCATAAGAAAATATGCATGTAATGGTAGCTTGGGTGAAGGTGATCATGGATTTTCATATATTACTCTTGGAAAATAGTGTGAGTATAACTTCAACAGTTAATATTAACATGAGAAACTAGAAAAGGATGTTATTATGTCCACCTGATAGAAGATGTTTTGGAGTATTTACTCATCATAATATAAAATTTTAAAATAATGGAATACTATATCTAACTAAGGGTGTTGATATAAATACACATTTTATCCAAGATAAGTGAATATCAATTACAGAAATGAAACCATTAGTGGTTAAACCAAATGGGAAAAAATGGACTATATAATGGTCTTCACAAGATCTATAGGAATAATGAAGGTACAATATACTTCTTCCAGATGTGATTAAAAATTCAGAATACAAAATTTACATCCCTAATATCAGAGAAGAAAATATGAAATTAGGTCGTAATAATCAATATTAGGTATATTATATTTGAAAATTAAAGAAATAAAATTAAAAATACTTCAGAAACCTTTGGATAATCTAAGTATATCAGTTGTAAAATATGAAGGTACTTAAGATAAATCACCTATAACATCAGTTTCTAGAATGATATTGGAAAAACATATAGTTTTATTACCTATCTATAAGGATAAATAATATCATGTAGGATATATGGGATCATAATTACTTGGTGAAAAGATATAATAATAGGACAAATTAGTAAATCTAAGTATTGGTGGAACTATATGTACTTCTCTGATTGATATTGGATGTACCTTTACATAATAAATAATAAAACTCTTAGGAGTGACTTGGGAATATATAGAGTTATAAGTTACAATTGGTAACAATTAAATAGTTTTTAATAAGTAAGTAATAAATGATTTATATATTTAATCAATGGTAGAATATTTTTAGAGTAGTTCATTTGCTTTATTCCTCAATTTCAATAGGAATACTTGATTGGAAATTGATTCTTTTGAAGATATCAGCCTATGACAATATTTTCAAAAGTAATTTTCCCCAAAAATTATTTTATTCTATATGTTTTCGAAAAAAAATGGTTCCAAAAAATAATGTATCTATTATCGTAGTATAAAACTATCTATATGAGTATAAATAATACATAGAAATATTGATTAGTGGAAATAACTAGTTGGATTAAATGTTTTGAGGATAAACGAATAAGAATCATTAGCCAAGAAAAGAGGTTATTAATCAGAAATGATGTCATATAACCCTCTAAAATTATGAAAAAGTAAATTATAGTGTCTACAATCACCCTTGAATATTAAATTATAGTGATCAGAAGCAATGTAATTTCCTATATAGATGGAATGGTTAAGGATTTTGAGAAACATATTCTAAAATTAATTAGTCCTTGATTAACCATGCATAGTGAAATTCCTCATAGGAGTGTATAATTCAAGGTAATTAATCATACTAAGAAGTTTCATGGTAAATAAAGAATGGTTATCGATTATAGTGATCTTAATTTTTTCACACAAAAAATGATGGTGAAAATATTCCTAATCAGGAGGCTTTGAGATGCGATATTAGGAATAAAAAACCAATGGAATATTCTATGTTTGATCTCAATTTGTGATATTGTAAAGATTAATATCATAGGGAAGACTATGAAACTAATAGAATTTATAATTCCATTTGGTTTGTTTGAATTCAAAGTTGTTCCATTTAGACTCAAAAATTCCCAAGCAATATTCCTAAGAAGAATGGATAAGGAATTCATAATATTATCACTATTCATGGAAGCCTACATTGATGACGTGCTTGTATATTATAAAAAATATAGAAGAACATATCAATAATTTACAGAAGGTGGTTGAAGTGTTCATAGAAGAAGAGATGATACATTCTGAAAGAAATATCTTTTAGATGCAACCAGTGATAGAAATATTGGTATTTTAGATCCAAGAAAGTAGAGAGACTCTTCAACTAAATATTTTAGAGAAGCTATAAACCTTCCCTGATGAGATTACAGATTGTGTAAGGTCCATCGATCCTCAATCTCTCATGTCACCAGAAATGGTTGGTTACGAGACCTCAAGAACACCTCCTGGTACACCAGAGGCTATCGACTACAATTGGGGGTGTGATATGTATAGTGGTAAGAATTTAACCCTAGTTACAGAGTTATAAGAAAGTGGAATAATCCAATAACGATAATAATAAATAAACATCAAAGTGTGGAAACAACAGTAACAATATATTACAACAGAATACTGAAAATCAAGTCAACTGAATAATCCAATAGATAATAAAAGAATAATTTAATGAAATTCTATAATGTAACTAAATTTTATGATATATGTAATAAAAAATAAAAGACTAGGAGTCTCAATAAGAGACTAAAAATTCCTCCATCCCAAAACCCATGTTAGTCCCGTCTCCAAAATCCAACACATCCAATAAGAAAACAATCCACAGAAATTTCATTTTCCCTTTTCCAAACCCGCATCCATGTAATCTCTTTAGGTACCATACAATAGTATGTATAAGGTGTTAATATAACTCAGTAGTTCGATACCACCACACCTAAACTTAACTAGTGTGATAATAAGTTTATTCGACAATAAAATAAACAAGAGTATTAATTAATTAAACAAGTAACTTAATACAACATCAACCTACATTGACACCATGCAATAATTTCTCTAATCAAGTCTCATAACCATGAAAACCATAATCTTATAACCAAGGTATAACATAACCTTCTTCGACACCATTATAGAATGTATCTAATCATGTCTCACAACCATTACAACCATATCCATATAACCCTGGAATAACATAATCTTATAACCAAGGTATAAACCATAGTACATTTGGTCTATCCTACTATATGATCATTCCAGTATTTGATTAGGGTTGATCCCGAAATATGATCATTTCAGCTTATATCACTAGGCCTATCCCACTATATAAGAATTTCATCATTTCAAATAGGTCACTCCCACTATATCATCATTTTAGAAATTTTCATTGAAGATAGACCTATTTATAATCATTTCAACATATATAATTTGTTCAACTCCCTATATATGAATTTAAACATTTAATAATAAGACAAGTCATAGAAACAATGATATCACAATATCACTTCAATAGGATCAATGGTTAATTAGGAAAACTACTATTTAACTTTCATTTACACATTTCACATATCAATTGGTCATAACCATAAACAATCCAGTAAAAAAAATCCAAGATAAGGTGAATCTATATCAATAAAACTCCAACAATCCATGCCATGATAAACACCCTTTAATCCATTAACAAATCATTCATATTAAAGGGTTTTCTCAACCAAACGGTAGCCACAAGCATGGTTAAAAATCCGTTGGATCCAAAGGAAATACAATAATAATTAAATTTTACATTTTAGTTTATTTAGTGCATGATATGTTGTTTCAATTTCAATATTACACATACTTTATAATTATTACATCATAAGGATAAGGTTTAGACCTCTAACTTAAACTACCTATCAAACAATGATTCCAATAAAAAACACCCATGAGGAAGATGTTACAGATGGTCTAAAGAAGGATAATAGATTAAAATTGATCAATATTGAAACCAGCAATGCACATGGTCAAGAGTTTACACCAATAAAAATTGGGCAAATAAAGGACAGAATATAAAATAGGACCAAAACCCCTTAATAGGGATTGATCTCAAAATATGGACAATGGGAAGGGAGGTTGTCACTCCAAAATCACCAGCAAGGATGACTTAGGTCAATAGGAGAAGGTTGTAGTGAGATAAATATAAAATTCATCCACACATCATACTTTAAAATAGTAGGTCGAGAAATTACATGGTGTGTAATATTGTTACATGTTATTTAATTCTTTTTAATTGGATACACCGAAAAATCTATCACCTCAGCTAAATATTAAATACACCTAAACAATAAAAAATATTTAATCCACTTACATGGATTATATATGTTTTTCATATGGTTTTCAACCCATTTCCCCTATAACAAACTAAACTCCCTTTAAAGTTTCTCAACTTACCAAGAAATTGTTACAATGGTTTACCCATTTATACCCAGACTCTATTAATTCAAACAAACATATCTAGACATTAATTCATTTTACCCAATAAAGAATCTCCATATCCTAAAAATGAATGGCCAAAATGTCTCAAAAAACTCATTAAGAGACGTACCTTGAAAAATATGGGATCTTACAACCTCCCCACCATATAACATCTCATACCAAAATGATCCAAGAATCGTTGTGGGGTCTCGATGAACTAGTTTGGATTCTTTGCTTACATATTGGTCTCCCTATATTAGGTATCCTTATAAACCCTCTCATTCTACCACTACACATGAACCAATGATATAGTTTTACCATGGATATACTTCTGACTACAATTCACAACCCATATCGAATGCTCTTCAAAGGACGCATCATCACTAAGATCAATGTTTGTTGTGTCTATCACATGGGAAGGGTCTAAAAGGTATTTTTAAAGATACAACACATAGAAATATCATTCATGGAACGGTATCACTATGGAAGGGATAAATGGTACGCCAATAGATTGACCATATCTAATATCACAAATAACATAACTTAGGATCTAAATTTCCCTACTTCCTAATATGTTGTTGTCCCAACCTTGGAGACACCCAAAGTAAAAAAACAATAACCAATATTAAACTCTAGAATTCATCTTTAATGCTTATATTATGATTTACCTCTTCTCTACATGGTCACTAACCACTATCTAATTAGTTGAACATGCTCAGACATCTCCTACATGAGACTTGTCCCAACAAGCACTGACTCTCTTACCTCCAATTAGCAAAGAGGCAAAGAGAATGACATTTCATAAAAATCCTCAAACATTTCCATCTGGATATATTCCTATAATCTATTATTATATACAAACTCCTTTAGTACCAAATTATACTCCCATTAACCACCAAAATTCAGAACATAGGTGTGCAACATATCCTCTAGAACCTGAATAGTTCTCTCAAATTGACCATCATTTTGAGGATGATAAGTCGTACTCAAAAGAACCTACAATCCCAGATCCCTATAACTACCCTTTCTAAAATACAATGTGAAATGAGGATCTCTATATGAAATGATACTCCTTAGAACACCATGAAGATTATCTACATTTTTCACCTAAATATTACCCAAATAATCAACTGTGAAGCTCTCCCTGATATAAAATAAGAGGGACACCTTTTTTAGTACATCCACAATAACCCATAAAAAATAATTCTTATGGGTTGTCCTGGGTAATCCTATCTTAAAATCTATAATAACATCATCCCATTTCCACTCAGGAATAGGAAAAGGCTATAAAATCCTAGTTGGCCTCTGATTATCAGCTTTCACATGCTAACAAGTAAAGTATCATGTCACAAATCATACTACATCCTTCTTTATTCTTGAACAACAATAATATTTAAGAAATACATGATACATATTTTTTAAACAGGGATATAAAACCCATCTAGAACCATGAAACTCTTTCATCAACTACTCAAGAAAGACCTTAAGAACCCATACTCGGTCATATAATAGAAGAGAATTGCCATCATTAAGAGACCATATGGATAAAATATTCCCACCCTATAATATGACTCTCAAAACTAATCCCTCTAGATCAAAGAAATACTCAGTCTTCATCTGGTATAAAATCATGTGTATAGCAGACATTAAAGTCATAGAAACTCATCCATAAGACTTCTGAAAATCTAGATTTATGTCTGAAAAGAGAGTCAATATCCTCCACTTGTTGAAAGAATCCCTTAATTCCTCTTCTTTTTTATTTTTTCTAAAAGCATTGGCATTTACATTTCCTTTACCTGGTGTATAAGATAACATAATGTCAAAATACTGTAGATACCTGACCCACCTCCCATGCTGAAGGTTTAGGTCCCACTAAGAAAAATATACATGAGGATCTTGTGGTCCATGTATACCACAAACCTATCACCCATGAGATAATTCATCCAGCATGTCAGGGCATGTACTACTACTTCTAACACAAAATTTTGAGTAGGATAATTCCTCTCTAGTGGCCTCAATAGTATGGATCCATAAGAAACCACTCTATCCTCCTATATCATAACTTCTTTGACTTCAACTCCAAATGTGTCATAGTACATGATATATAATTTACCAAGAATAGGAAAAGTGAGGATAGGTGCCGAGGTCAGCCTTCCTTTCATCACTTGAAAATATCTCTCACAAGCATTAGACTAAAAAAACTTATCTCCATTTTTTGTCAGCCCAGACATTAATACATCCAAATGAGAGAAGTTGTGGAAAAGGCACGGATAATACCCTGATAAACCCAAAAAACTCTAAATCTTGAATACATTCTTGGGTTGCACCCAGTATACCATGGTAGAAACTTTCTCTAGGTCCACTAAAACTTCGGCCTCTAATATTACATGGCCTAATAAGTTCACTCTATCAATACATAAACTGAATTTTGTTAGATTTGTGTAAATATGATGTTCTCTCAATGTAATTAGGATGATCTCAAGATGTTTGGCATGATATTCTACAAATTGGGAGCATACCAATATTTCATCGACAAGAACAACCACAAAATGGTATAGAAAATGATAAAAGACATAGTCAAGCCAAAAGGAATCACTTCAAACTCATACATGAAATACCTTCTCTGAAAAGAATTCTAAGTTATGTTTGATTGTATAACCCTCAATTAGAATTATCTTGATCTTAAATAGATCTTATAGAATATCTTAGAACCTCCTAATTTATGAAATAGATCATTGATGTGTGGAAGAGGATAATGGTTCTTGGTCATCACCTCGTTTAATCTCTGATAATCCACACATAAACACAAAGAATCATCAACCTTCATGGAAAATAGAGCTTCAGAACCCCAATGATATATACTCATCTATATAAATCCTTTAGTTTCAAGATCTTCCCATAGTAATTTCAACCCAAAGCTATGCTAGTTCCATTTGTTAATTTGGGATAGAAACTGGCTCTTTTCCCAGAACCAACTTGATCATAAACTCGATCTCTTTCTTGGGAGGTAAGTTATATAACTCATCAGAAAAGACATCCTAAAAATGGTCTACCACTACAGGATAATAAACCTACTACATTCCCCCATCATCTAGAGAAGGACTGGCTATCTAATTCCATGATACAATCCATTCTACACAGAATTGGTCCTGCCTCACTATCTTGAAGATCTCACTCTCCCTGGTGTGAATAGATGACTTATTATAGAGATAAAAATTTAAATCTTCTCTAATAATAGTTGATATATTCCTAGAATATTACAAACCAATCTATGTAAATAATCAAATTGACGCATTTTATTTCCATCATTATTGGTTCCCAAAAGAAATGGTAACCACCAATCTCTTTTAAAAACATTTTGCAACATTTGATATTCTATGATCGCACTGCCAACGGTGTGTCAATGGTTAAAACACAATCCAATACTTCCACATCAAAGATCAAACCATTTATAAAAAGATCAGACAAAAAGTAATGTGATTCTTTTGTATCAAAAAAAACTTAATAAATAGTGGATGATACAAGAATTGTACCTATTATAGTAGATATTCCTTTATCCATAATAGTCAGAGTAGTCTACATAACATGTAGCTAACCAGACCCTCTACCATGGGCTCCATCAGGACTCCCCTGATTTATACCCTCTTCCTAGTACTGTAATTCCTATACTATGGTACCATGTCCCTTTATTTGACCATAACATCCCAAGGAACTCCAACTAGTTGCCTGTTGAGGCATAGCAAAGTCCTTCCCAGACTCTGGAACCTATCTTATTCCCATCCCACTACTCTGCTACTACAGTCCCCTACAAAACCTATTTAATTAGCCCAATATATCATAATAATTACACTCCACAGTGCGGTATGGACATTGAGGTCATTTTTGATCGATCTTGGAACACTGATAACACGACAACAAAACATATTCTTGAGATAGCTTCCCACTTCCCTGACTACTTTAGCCATTATTTCCTGAGAAAAAACTAGTGTAGCGACACTTATTTACACTAGAAGAATAACTCATTGTTTTCCCTATAGGAACATCATGGCCCCTTCTCGAGGGCTCTCTCAGATTACCTTCAATGATGACTGTCTAATTTATGATGTCTGAAAAACTACTTAGATGAAACAAATTCATCTATTACTCGATTTCATAGTGAAGACCATTCTAAAAACATCTAACCCTAGAGATCTCATCATCTCCTAAAGATGGCGCAAAGCACTGTAGGTCAGTTAAATGTTCAGTGTATTCCAGCACTAACATGCCCTCATATGTTAGGATTAGGAACTCATGATCCTTCTCATTCTTCAGTTTCTTGGGATAGAAATATCCTAGGAACATTGTCTCAATGTCCTTCCAAGAAAACTCATCATGTTTTCCTTCATTATAAATAATGTCTCATTAGTGCTTAGCAAGGCCATGAAACATATATGCAACAAGATTAACCCTCATATTTTTTGGTGTCTCAAGATTCTTAAAGATCATCTATACTGACTCAATCTAGAACTTAGCTGACCATAGGCCTCCCTCCCTAGTGAACGTAGGTGGATTCTATAGTTATAACTCTTTTTTCATCTCATACATTGAAGGCACGATGTGAAAAGTCTCTATTTACATTGATCTCATTATCCTAAAGAAGATTTCATGAAGTTGAACATCCATATTATCCTTAAAAGATATTGGAATATATAGCTTATCTACATTAGTATCATGATAGTTTCAACCCTCCAAACACACACTCGAAGATGATGAGGAGGCCTTTCCTCTAAAATACAAACACACTCTTTAGAAAACTAACTATAACAAGGTAACCTCAACAGGTGACAAAAAAAGGGAACCATTGACTCCTAATATCTCTAAAATATACTTTTAAGTGTCTTATCATGATATAATAACTCATTTATTTCATTTATCAGGTATAGCAGATATCCCATATCATAGTTTAATACACAAGTATATATCACATCCAAATAAATATTTACCTAACATGAACAGTCCATGTCTATATATCCCTATGTGCAAATTATGATGCATGCATACCCATATCTTGTTGTACCAGGCTATGAGTATAAATCTCAATAACTAATAACCTCATAGATTAATATCCTCACTCAACATGTGAATCGTCCAAGGTGAAATAAAATAGATTTTAACAAGCACACAGTATAAATAGCAATCCCATCCCTTGAAACTTATATTTCCCCCATACATGTGTTGGTTATTCCCATCCATAGGCACTTTTAGAAGTCCCAACACATCCTAGTCTTTGTTATACCATTTAGAAATAGTAAATAAATAGAAAACAAATTTACCTATGATACAACTTTGTAACGTCCCCTGATCCGGAACACTCTCAACAGGCTAGAAAGGGTTGGTTACAACACCTAGAGCATGCCTCCAAGTACGCCAAAGTCTACCAACTAGTAGTATGGGTCTAATATGTATAGTTGGGAGACTATACCCCCTTATTATAGAGTTACAAGATAGTAGAATAATCAATGAAAAATAATAACAAATAAACATTAGAGTGTGGAAACAATGTAAATAATGTAATACAGTGGAATACCAACAATAAAGTCAACTGAATAATCAAAAAAATAACAAAGGAATAATGTAATGACATGTTATAATGTAACTAAATGTCATGGTAGATTTAATACAAAAGAAAGGGATAGTAGGCTCAATGAAATCCTCAAAATTCCCTAATCTCAAACCCTATGTTGGCCCAATAACAAAACTCTAGAACATCCAGTAATAAACAATCAACAACAAGGTCCATTACCCTTTTCCAAAGCAGCATCCATATAATATGCTAGGCTACCATATGGCCACATGAATAGGGTGTGGAAATAACTTAGTAGGTCAACACTACCATGTCTAATCATAACCAGTCTGATAATAAGTGTATGTAGTGATGTAAAAAACAAGAGTATTAATTAATTAAAACATTAATTTAATACCATAAAAACCTACTTTAGAACCATGTCATAATGCCTCTAAACATTTCTCAAAACCATTCCAACCATAATCTTATGACAAAGGTATAACATAACCTATGCCAGCATCATACTAGAATGTCTCTCAGCATGGCTCACATCCATGCCAATCATATCTGTATAACCCTGGAATAATATAACCTCATAACCAAGGTATAAATCATAGTAAACTAGTTCAAAAATACTATATAATCATTTCATAATTTAATAAGGGCTGAAACTACTATATAATAATTTTAGTACGTTTCACTGTGCCTAGCCAACTATGTAATCATTTCATCATTTCAACTTTTCCATGCCCGCTATATCATCATTTCAACATGTTTCAAGGGGCCTAGCCTTATATATAAGCATCTCAACATGTATCACCTATCCAAAACCCTATATAATAATTTCAGTATTTAAT
Organism: Viscum album; assembly: GCA_963277665.1. Lineage (NCBI taxonomy): Eukaryota > Viridiplantae > Streptophyta > Magnoliopsida > Santalales > Viscaceae > Viscum > Viscum album. The sequence goes on from OY728144.1 coordinate 203,267,651, forward strand.
CATAACACAAGTCATAACAATAAGGATATCACAATATCACTTCAACAATATCAATGATTAATTATGAAAATTACCATTTAACTTTCATTTCCACATTTCATATATCAATTGGTTATAACCAAAAACAAGTACGTTATCATAATAATAAATCCTATATAAGGTGAATCTATATAAATAGAACAACTGCAATTAATTTCATGCTAAACACACTTTAAGACACTAAAAAATTAATCATATTCAAGGGTTTGATCACCTGAAGAGTACCCATTATCTTGGTCAAAAAACCATTGGATCCCAAAAGACTACAAGTAATAATTCCATTCATCATTTTAATTTATTTTGTGCAAAATATGATGGTTGTATTTCAATATTTCACATACATTTCAATTATCAAACCATTGGGTTAAGGTTTAGACACCCTACCTTTAACAGTCAATCAAGAAATGCTTCCAATAATAAAATTCCCATGAGTAATAAGGTGTGGATGATCTCAAGAAGGATTGTAGAAAAAATCTGATCATGATAAAATCCAAAACCACACATGGTCAATAGTATACACCATAATGTTTGGATAAATGAGGGAGATAAGGTAAAACATGACCAAAACCACCTACTTGGGATTGATCTCACAAGAAGGATGTTTGAAAGGGAAGTTGGCACTCCAAAATCACTTGGAAGGTTTCCCTAGGTCAAGAGGAGAATGATGCAGTGAGATAGAAATTAAATTCATCTACACAACATACTTTAAAATAGCAGGTCAATGAATTAAACAAATTGTAATATAGTTACACATCTTGTAGTTATTTTAATGGGATAAACCAAAAAACATGTTGCATCAGCTAAATATTCAAAACACCTTAACATTGCACAAAATGTAATCCATTTACACGGCATGTAAGTATTCTGTAGATTTTTTTTCTACACATTTTCCTTATAACAACTTGAACTCCATTTAATTATTCTCAACTTACCAAGAACCATTGAAAATGCTTGACCCAATTATACCTAGACTCCATTAATTCAAATAAAAATCTCTAGATATTAAGTCACTTTCCCCAAAAAAAATCTCTCTATATCTAAACTAGTCATGTACACTAAGTCTCAAACAAAAAACTCATAGATATATGTACTAGGAAAAAGAGAGGATCTTACAGATCATAAGAAGATACAACTGTTTATTGGAATATTAAGTTATGTCAGAGAATACATTAGATATTTAAGAAAAAAATAAATTCCAATTTAGAAAAAAATTATCCATAAATTACACTAGAATTTGTTAGAAGAAGATTATAAATTAATTCAAATTCAAAAACAGGATGTTTATAAGATTCCACAATCAGAATACCAAGATAGGACTGAAGATCAAATTATTTTAGAAATGGATGCATCAGACTTGGCATGGAGATACATCCTAAAGATAAGAAAAAATTATTATGAAAGTATCAATTAATAATGGAGTGGATGTTTCAATGAGACAGAGAATAATTATCTTGTCCATGAATGATAATTTATGTAGTCCATAAAGGAATATGGGATAGTGTGATTTTCTTAAGAAGACCTTTCAGTATAATAATAGATAATTCTTTTATAAATAAATTTATGAAAATAAAATTAAAAAGGTTTACCTAGTCATGATTAATGTGATGGAATAATGAATTTCAGTAGAATAACTTGAATGTAGAAAATATTAAAGTAAAATATAATTTCATTTCAGATGCACTAAGATGCTACTTTTAATCATGCAGGTTCAATGGAAGAAGGTAGTAGATCAAGGAGATGTTCAGTTTGTATTTATAATAATTCTATGGAAGAATTCCCAGTTATCAATGAAATGATTGATAGAGGTCGAAAAGGGAAAGGGATTCTTGCAGATAATCTCCATCATAAATAAAAATCTTCATCTAGTAAGGTTAAATGATCAGACATCAAAGGATCTTCAACCAAGAATGATGAAAAACTATTAAATGCTTCAAAAATATCCCAATGTAGTAATAATAAGGATAAAATCTGTATTTAATGCTTTGTATGTGGTCAAAAAGGCCATTACAGCACTCAATGCATGGAAAATCCTAGAAATCATAACGATTGGAAGAAATATAAGATAAAAATAGGGGGATTCTCTAAATTAAAAGAGAAAACTCTTTCTACGATTTGGGTTGATCAAGCAGAAGAAGAACTCGAAAAGTATCCTAAGGTTCAGAAAGAACTTCATCAACAAAACATTTAGTAGAAAAAAGATAAAGAAAGTTTGGTTGACAAGCAAGATGAGGATTCAAATCAAGAAAAGGAAATATAGAAATATTTTCAAAGTATTCCCAATATTTCAAAGAATAAATCCACAAATCTATATAATATAATACAAAAAATAAAGAGGATATAATATTCAAGAGGGTTCTGAAAAATATTCTAAACATGTTCGAAGAATTTTAAGAACTTATGAAGGATTATAAGAACATAGATTGTGATATGATCAGTATAATCATCACTGAAAAGACATAGCTGAAGTTTCAAGTTTATAGTCTTCTTGAAAATTTTAAGAAGATCAAAAAAATAGTTATCGAAGAATAACCATTCTTAAAAATGTTTTGGAGGATGTCAGGATCAAGGATTCCAACTATCCATATACCAGAAAAGGAATTAGAACCATCAAAGTTCATCAATCTCTATAAATATTTCCTAATAGGAAAAGTAAAATTCTTGGTGTTTAAGAAGATAAATTCCACATTCAATTGGGTACCACATGTGGTTATGATAATTCAAAATGATCTATATCCAAGCTTGTTTTGGTGGGTTACACACATAAAAAAATTATATTAATAGATATATTTTTTATACTATGGAACCTATACCCAAAACATTGGACTAAATGAAAACTCTTGAATAAATTTGAGGAATCCCAATTTAATGAAGAATAATAGCTAGAATACAGTTTGTATAAAATTCATTATGAACATATCCATATCATATAGAGTGTTTATCTAATTGAATGAAAATCAATGATCAAAAAATTAATATTCTTTGTAGGAGACAATCTTCTTGTCTCCATCAACTCAAGAGGCTTGAAAACTATAGAGATAGAATATCTGGTATATTTTTTGTTGGAGGAAGACATGATTATTACTGAAATCATTACATGGAAAGGACATAAAGAATATATTTTTATTATCAGATAATAAATCTAACATGCTATCAAAGAATTAATGGATATGAAGAAATCATAGAAATATGTATTATTCAATGATATGATTGATTCTCTATATGACTTAGATGGGTTTTAGCTGTTCATCCAGGAATAATTCATATCCAACATGGAAAATCAGATCAAATTAGACATGTCAATTAAAAAGTTTGTTTTTATTTGTGAAATTTAGGATGGAAGTTTACCAACTCTATGATCCACCTTTTTATTTTACATTTTGATTTTTATTTTTATTTTTATTTTTATTTTTCAAAAGTGTACTCTATATGTGCATATAGATTCATCTTCTCAAGTAATTTAATCCCTATGTCCAACATAAGGGACCTAACACACATTATTTTGGGGAGATATTTTGGGAAATCAGTACAATTTTATACATTCCCTCTCTATTTCCTTTCTCAACCTTCATGTTCTTAATGCGTAGTGATTCTATTTGTGATCTTATGATTCAAAAATAGGTATTCTCTTTATCCCTTTTTAGGTATATTACTATGTCTTCATTCTTATAAGAATGTTTCTATAGACTTTCTAGATTCCCAAAGCAAAATTCCTTTGGAGACCTTCTTCATAGACTCACCACTTGTGGTGAGTCACCCAAAAACGGATACCTTGGGAATGAAATAAATCATGCACATTGACTCTGAACTTCAATAATCCAAGTGATTGGTCTAAAACCAAGAAATAAATCTAGGAGACCTAGAAGGAGAAGTATTTTTATTTGAACATTGAAATTTGTAAGGAAGAGTATCTAGTGTTGGACAAAATGTTTGAGAAATTTGGTGAATTATTGAAGGAAATGATTTTCAGGAATCTTAGAATTATCTAAGATTCACTATATATTATTTTAATTCATCTAGAGATACAGATAGAGTAAGAATATAATGAAAATATATTGTAGAATATTACGCTTGACCATTTTCAGGAGAAACTCAATATTGTTAGGAATAGGTCTCAAGTATTCCCCAGAGTATCTAGAAATACCAGACACAAGTCCATGATATTATTACTCAGAATAAATAGGAAATAAGAGGAATATAATGTTCCTCCAAATACCTAAATTAAAATCACAAAAAGTAGAAGATCTCCAAACCAAACTCAAAGAAAATATGAATAATATAGAGTCCAATGTATCTCCAACTAGAGGACTCACTGTTAAACATTGGGAATCCAAGACATTATGGAAGGTGATCACTTAGAAACAAATCCCTTAGGAATAGTAGAAATGATCATTCAAGAATTTTTTTCATAAGATCAATAGGGAATCCAATCCCTCATATCCTAGCTATATTCAAGAAGAATATAGGAAATAGAATACAAAACTAGAAGGTGTTCCACAAAATCGGATGATCCTTAAGATAGATTAGTAAAATGATCCTGGAGTATCTAACGGTGAATGGGATCTATAAATTAAACATTATATACTATCAGTTGTTTTATATTCATGAACTATAGATGGTTCACTCAATTTTGTAGGAGTTACCTTCAGAGAAAGGCAGAGTGATCTTGGTATATGCTATTAGGACCCTCGTAAGTGAGAATAGATTTCCAAGAATGTATTACATTCCCAATCAAGGTTATACCAATAGTATCTTATTTCATAAATCAAGAATTTTTCGAAAATTCACTGGTCAATTAGGATAGATAATTGGTCAATAAAATAGAATAACAGTAACAAATATCCAAATTTATGAAATGAAATATTTTTGAGAAATATATTTTTGAATTTCATCATTGGTGTTATCTTATTGGATCATGAGATTAGGAATATGATATATAAAACTTCATCTAGAAAATTTTAGGTAGTTGGGCTGAAATAGTTCAACAGGCCTTCAAAACTCGTCTTTCTCAAAGTGCATACTTATAAAATGCTTTTAGAGATTGAGTAAAAACAAAAGACATGTAATAAGACTATATTTTATACAGAGGAATGTCTTGAAATATGTAATAAATATGTCACATATGAGTTTTTTTTATTTCCCAAAAGTATAAGGTTTTAAAGAATGATATGGGTGTGGTCTAACCAGGTTGGATCTTGGGAAAACCTTACAACGGTCATTCAAAACACAATGTCAAGATGGAAACTGTGAACAAAAGATATCACATGAGAAATACTGTAAAGTATTTGGTAAAAGGAAATAATCAATATTTTTTTAGGAATAAATCCATAAAAATTTAAGATATTCCTTAAAAGAAATATAATCTAGAAGGATGTAAGAGAAAAACTTAAGGAAAAATATGGGATGTATCCCAGAATACTTAAAGGAAAATATTTATCCAATTGTGATTGTTGTTGGTTCAGGGAGAGGAAAGGTTATTGAGATGACACTTTTACAATATGTAGATATAATAAGATGAAGTATAAAGGAAATAATGATAGAAGATTCATTGGTAATATTATTTGATCCTTTCTAGGGAGAATATATTGACTTAGATGTTAAGAGTTTATACTTATTATATTTAGATTACTTGAAGGTGGAAGAATGAAACTAAGATGAGGAAGAAGGAAATAATCCCAACTCAATTTTAATCCATCTTGTAATAGTCATGATTTGAGTAGTGGATAGGGCACTAGAAGATTCTCTAGAGCTAGTAGAGCTAGATGAGATGGAATTTGATCTAATTAATTATTTATAAACTGAAATCCTTTTAAATGGAAGATATTGTCAATTATAGAATATTCCTTAAGTTTATTGGTCTGAGGTTCACTAAAATACTTGGGTATCATACAGATAAATGACCAATATCTTTAAGGATGAAGAGACAACTAGAGACTATAAAATAGATAGAGGATTATTTACAATGTCTTTGATAAAACCAAAACAAGTTAGTAAGGATACCCAGAAAAATTAAAAGTATTTCCATATTAGAATAATACAAATTGAATTAGATCCTATTTTTAGAAAATTACATGTTTTTAACATTTAGAATTGTATTATAATATTGTATTTCAGCTCATTTCTCCAATGCATTATTAGTAAAGGCATGAGAAAAATATGCATTCAATAGTAGTTAGGGTGAAATTGATCCTAGATTTTTATATAATACTCATGGAAGTAAGTCTTAGTAGAACTTAAAAAGTTAATATTTACATGATAAATTAGAAAATTAAATTGGAATGCCCACCAGATAGAATATTTGTTTGATTAATTACTTTTCTATATGTAAAGTTCTATAATACTAGAATACCAGATCTAAGGAAGGATGGGGAAAGATTTAAACATCTTTTAAAATATTAAGGAACATCAATTATAAAAATAAAACTAGGTGGTAAACCCCAAGAGGCTAAAATGGGCTATGAAATGGGCTTTATCAAATCAAGTGGAAGAACATATATAGAACCTACTTCCACCAAAGTTAATTAAAAAAAGTAAAAAATAAACTTGTCATTTCTTAGATAAGATAAGATGATGATGATCCTAGGTCTGAAGGATCAATATCATGTAGATTAGATTTCAAAAACTAAATATCTCAAATCAGAAATACTTGAGAACCCTTTAAAGAATCCAAGGATCTCAGCCGGAAAAATGAAGAAAAATCGGTAGAAGAATCAAGAACATTTGTTTCTAGAAGGATACTCAGATTAATGAATTTTTTATTACCTATATTTTAGGTTGAAGAATATCATTTAGGATCTATTTGATAAACATTACTCATTTAAAAGATAAAATAATGGGAAACATTGGTAAAGCTAAGTATTGGTGGAAATTCATGTACTACCCTAGTTGATATTGTATGTACCTTTTCATGTACAAGAGTACAGTTTTCAGAAGTAACCTTGGAATCCAAAATGTTTAATCTTACAGTTGGAAACAATGAAACAGTTGGGATTTAGGAAGTGGAAAAGGATTTTCCAATTGAACTCAATGGGAAAACATTTGTAGATCATATTCTTTGCTTTATTCCTAAATTTCTAGATGAATTCTTGATTGGAAATCAATTACATAGAAGATATTAGACTATAATGATATTTTCAAAATGAATTATAATCAATAATTATTTGATTCCATTTTCTTTAGTAAAAACAATAATGGTTCTGAAAAAGAAATTATCAACTATAAAAGTGTAAAACTATTCATATAAGGATAAAAAATCATATAATGATTGGTTAGTGGAAATAATTGGTGGGATTGAACATTTTTAGGATAAATTAAAAATAATAATTGGTCATGATAAGAGATAATTTATAATAAAATTAGTCAGATAACCCTCTAAAATTATGATAGAAGAAAATTTTAGTGGATATAATCATCTTTAAAGATCCCAGTATGGTGATCGGATGGAAGGGAATTGCCTATCTAGATGAAATGGTTAAGAATTTTGAGAAACATACTCTAGAATTAATTAGTTATGTATTAATTATTCATAGTAAAATTACTCATAGGAGTGCATTATTCATGGTAATGAATCATGTTGAGAAGCAGCACGGTAAACCCAAAGTGGTTATTGATTACCTTGACCTTAATTATGTCACAAAACATGATGGTTAAAATCTTCCAAATTATGAGGCTTTTATAAGAATTGTTAGGAATGAAAATCCAATTGAATATAATAAGTTTCATCTCAAGTCAATATAATGGAAAATTAAGGGCAACAAATATGTTATACCATTAATAGCATTTATAGTTCCATTTGGTTTTATTAAATGTCTAGTTATTGCATTTAGACTCAGGAATTCCACAAGAATGATAAAATGGAGAGTAGATAAAGAATTCAGTATATTATCATAATTTTTGGTAGTCTATATTGATGGTGTTCTTATATTTAGTAAAAATAAATAAGAACATATTGGGAATTTATGGTAGTTTCTAGAAGTTTTCAAAGAAGAATTGATGCTAATTTTTGAAAGAACGGTCAATTAGATGTAATCAAAGGTATAATTATTGTGATTATAGATCCAAGGATATATAGAGAATATTTAACCACATATTATAGATAATCTATAAACTTTACCTATGATCTTATATATCATAAGTAAATAATAGTGTTTCTTGGTTTATTAAGTAATTATATATCATAAATTATATATTTAGAAAAAATATTAGTTCAAATTCATAAAAAATTATCTGGTAAATTACCATGAAATTCTATAGAAGAAGATTCTTGAGTAATTAGAATTCTTAAATAAAAATCTCATAACCTCCAAAAACTTAGAATACCTGAATTGGGGTGAAGATCAATTTATTTTAGAAATGGATTCATAAGACTCATCATGGGGTCGCATCATAAAGATAAGGAAAAACCATGATGAAATTATCAATAGATACTGGAGTGAATGTTTTAATGGGACCGAAAATAATTATTTTATCCATGAATGATAATTTATTACAGTCCTAAAAGTAATTAGGTATAATGAGGTTTTCTTAGGAAAATATTTCACTATAAGAACAAATAGTTCTTATATAAATAATTTGATTAAAAATAAAAATAAAAATGTTATCCCATGAAGGACTTGTCTAGAGGAGGAATTAATTACAATACTATAATATTAATATAGATAATATTAATTTAAAAGAAAATGTAATTCTTTAAGAACTAACACACTACTTTGACTCTTTGAGTTCAATAGAGGAAGGTAGTAGATCAAGATGATATCCAGTTTACATCGATTATAATTCTATGGTATAATGATTAGTTATCAAGGTAATGAATGAAACATTCCAAAAAATAAATGGGATTCTAGAAGATAATTTCCTTCGTAAGAAAGTATCTTCAACCAGTAAATTTTAAAGATCAAAAAACATAGGTTATTCTAATAGAAAATATTAAAAACCATGAAATGTTTCAAAAATATCCCTATATAGTAAGTCTAAGTATAAAATTCTTATTGAATGTGTCTTATGTGGTCAAAAATACCATTAAATCACTCAATTCATGGAAAATATGAGAAACCACACGGATTGGAAGAACTAGAAGATATAAATATGGTGAATCTATAAAAAAATATAAGACTATTTCTAAGATATGGGTTGATCAAGTATAAGAAGAAATTAAAAATTAGTAGTGAGTTCATAAAAAACGTTATTAATAGAACATTCATCAGGAACAATATCTAGAAATTATAGATGATGAGTGAGATGAAGATCCAAATCCAGTAATGGAAATAAGGAAATATTTTCAAAAGATTCCAAATATTTCAAGAAAGAAATCCAAATCTATCTATAATCTAATCCATAAAATAATGATGATCATAAATTCAAGAGGGTTATGAACCTTGTCCTATTAATTAAAAAAAAATTTGATGAACATACAGAGGATTATAAGACGATATATCAGGATATTATCAGTATAATCATCACTAATGAAATCCGGATGAAGTTTCAAGTTTTTGGTATTCTTGAAAAAGTTATAAATATCAAAGAAATAGGCATGGAAGAATATTTAATATTGAAAAGGTTTTGGATGATTTTAGGAATAGGGATTCCAAAGCTCCATATACCAAACACAATATTAGAACCAAAATAGTTAATCAAGTGCAAGAAATATTTTAGAATGGGAGAACTATAATTCATGGGATTTAAGAAGATAAATTCCACATTTAGTTGGGTTTCATCAATGGTGAAGATTGTTTTTAACAATGGATATCCATTTTTCTATGGTGGGTTTCACACATTGATACTATTATATTAGTATATAAATTGGTCATATTATAGAACCTTTACCCATTTACTAGACTAAAGGGACTATCCAGAAATAATTCAAGGAATTTTTGTTTATCGATGAAGACTAGAAAGAATTCAGTTGCAATAAAATCCATTATAAATGTATCCTGGTCTTATGGACTGTTTATCTAATATAATAAAATAGATGAGAAAAAATTTCATATTATTTTTAGGAGGAAATTTTTAGTATTTATAAACACAAGATATATAAATACTATTGATATGATGTATCTTATAGATTTTTTGGTGAAGGAAGACATGATACTTGATGAAATCAAGACATGGAATGGACATAATGAATATATATTTATTATTAGAGACTAAATCCAAAATTCCAACAAATAATTGATAGAGATGAAGGATTTATAGAAACAAGTATCAGTCAATGAGATTATTGATTCATTATACGACATAGAAGGGTTCTAGGTGATGATCCAAACATGTTTCATATCTTGGATGGATGATCAGATCAAATTAGACGTATGAATTATGTATTTTTGTATGTGTTAATGTGTGATGGAAGTTTCATGGTTGTGCGATCCACCTTTTTATTTTTATTTTGATTTTTATTTTATTTTTGTTTTGATTCTTTTTTTGTAATTTTATATTGTATGTGGATGTAGAGTTAGCTTCTTAGGTAAGCTGGTCCTAGAGGCCCATAAAAAAGACCAATAACCCATTTGTTTGGGGAGATGTTTTTTGGAATAGAAATTGGTATGATTTTATAAATTCTCTCCATAGTGTTTTCCTCAGCCTTTGTGTGCTTCAAGAAAATTGATTCCATGTGTGATCCAAAGAGTCAAATATAGGTAGTCCCTTTATCCCTTTTCATGGATGTTTTTGTGTTTTTGTGCTTGTAGGCATGTTTTTTCTACCTCTATGGATTTCTATAGAATAAGTCCTTGGGAGACCATAATTGAAGACCCACCACTAGTGGTATCAAATCCTATAATAACAAAACTGTTGTAATCAACATAGGGAAGAAATCCCAGACAACTCAAGAAAATATTGAAGAGATAAAAGCGTAAATTAGGTGTACTGACAAGACAATTGGTTGGTTGAAAACCTATAAATAACTCTAGGAGATCAATATGGAAACATATTTTATTTCAAACATTAAAATATTATAGGAAGAGGATCTGGAAATAGAAAATATATTTGTGATATTTGGAAAATTCTTGAAGGAAAAGATTCATGGGAAGCTTTTAATCATCTAAGAGAAACTCTATCTAATATGATTCTTCCTAAAGATATGTACAGATCAAGTATATCAAGATGATATACTATATAAGAGTGTGTACGGCCATTAGTAGGATAATCTTAAGAGTTTTAGGAGTAGGTCTCAATTATTCCTTAGGGTTTCTAGTAATACAAGAAACATATCCATGATATTATTACTCAAATGATATGCGATATTGGAGACATAGAACATGTCTCAAAATAACTAAATAGAAATATCATTAAAGTCTAACACATACAATATGGGCTCGAAGAAAAGAAGAAAAAAAGAGACCAAAACATATCCTACTAGAGGACATATATAGGAGTTCCACAATATGGTACAATCCTTAAGATGGATTGGGAAAAGTATCATGGATAATCCATATACAAATAGGATATAGACCTTTTATATTATATGTTATCCACTGGATTACAATCATGGACCATAAATAATGAACTCAATTTCATAGGAGCTACCTTCAGAGGAAATGCGGAATGATTTGGGATATGTTTTTAAGACACTCATAAGTGATAATGGCTATCCAAGAGTCTAGAACATTCTCAATCATGGTTATACCAGTAGTAGATGATTTCCTCAAAAAAGAATTTGTATGAAATTCACTAGTCAATCAGGATGGAGAATTGGTAGAAAAATCTAGAACATTGTTTAACAAGATCAAAATCAATAACATGTGATACTTTGAAAAATATATTTTTGAGTTTTATAATTTTTATTATATTATGGGAAAAATAGATAAATAATATTATTTATATGTCTTTTTCCATTAAATTTAATACATTTATCCCGAAATAGTTCATCAATCCTTGAAGACTCATCTTTCTAAAAGTACATACATACAGGATACATTAGGAGATCAAGAAGAAACAATAAGGAAAGTAATAAGACTCTATTGTATACAGAGTAATTTCTTGTAGTATGTAAGAAATATTCCATATGTGAGTTTTTATTGTTGTATAAAGGTAGAGAGTGTTATAAGAAGATATCGGTTTGATCTAACAAAGAAAGAGCTTGTGAAAATCCATCAAAGGTCATTCAGAACACATTGTCAAGATATCCAGTGTAAATGAAAGAGATCACACAAGAATGTCTAGAAAATATTTGGTAAAAATAAATAATAAAGTATGTATTATGGCATAAATCATGAAAAATTTAATAGATATATTAGACCAAATAAAATCCATAAGAATGTAAGTGAAAATTTTAATGAAAAATATGGGAAGTATCACAGATTCACTAAAGGTAAATATCTATCCATTTGGGATTATTGTTGGTTTTATAAGAAGAAAGGTCACATAGCTAACTCTTTCCCTAATGCAGACATAAGAAGAGGAAGTCTTCTAGTAGTCATGAATAAACATTCGTCAGAAATATTATTTGATTCTATCTGAGGAGAAGATATAAACTCAGATGATGAGAGTCTATTCATTATATTAAAAGTAACTAGAAGTAAAAAAATAAAACTCATATGGGGAAAAATAAAATAATCCAAAAACAAATTTAATCCATCTGTTAATAGGTATGATTTGAGAAAGGGCTAGTGCACAAGAAGAATCTATAGAGCTATAAAATATTGATGAGATGAAAGGTGATATAATGCATTCTTTATAAACTAAAATCCATTCCAAAGGAATAGATTTTCAAGAATGTAAATTTCATAGAATTGATTAATCTAAGGTGTACCAAAATTCTTGGGTACCATATAGAGAAATGACCAAGATCTTTGAGGATTAAGAGATAGCTAAATTCTATGAAACAAATATAGGATTATTTATAAAGCCTTTTATAAAACCAAAAAACGTTAGTAAGTCCATCTAGAAAAAATCCAAGTTTGTGTATTTTGGAATAATCTAGATTGGAGTAGATTTACTTTTCAGAATAGGAAAAGATCTACCAATCCTAGTTACAGTAGTAGATGATAGATTATTTAATTTGTCCAATACATTTTTAGGATGAGCATAATAATATCCAGAGATATGAGCACCTTGGGTGAAAGTGATCTTGGATTTTCATATATAACTCATGTAAAGAAGGGTCAGTATAAATTTAGAAGTTAATATTAACATGAAAAACTGAAAAAGATGATGGGATGTCCACCCAATAGTAGATATGTCAATGTAATTACTCATCTTTATATAAAGTTTAACAATATTGGAAGACCAACTCTAAGGAAGGGTTTGGAAAAAAATTCACATATTTTCCAAGATGAATGAACATCAATTAGAGTAATGAAACCATAGGTGGTACACCCCAAGAGGGTAACATGACCTAGATAATGGGTTTTAATAGATCCAAATGAAGAACAAAGGTAAAGATATCACTTCCAAATGTGATTAATAAATTCATAAATAAACTTGTCATCACTGAGATAAGATAATATTAAGATGATATTCGGTCATAATGATCATGATCAGGTAGATTAGATTTGATAATTGATGTCATCAAATCATAAATACTTCCATTTGAAGAATACAAGGATATCAGTTGAAAAAAATGAAGGCACTTGAGTAGAAACACCTAGAACATCTGTTTCCAAAAAGATAGTTAGAAAAACAAATTTTTTACTACCTATCTATAAGGATAAAGAATATCATGTAGCATATATGGGATCATCATTACTTAGTGAAAAGATCAAATAATGGGATACATTGGTAAAGTTAAGTGTTTGTGTAACTATTTGCACTACCCTTTTTGACATAGGATATACCTTATCTTGCACAAGAATAGAATTTTAAAAATTTAATTAGGAATCGAAAGACTTTGAATTTATAGTTGGTAATAATGAAATAGTAATGATTCATAAAGTAGAAATGGATTTTCAGATTAACCTCAATGTGAGAATATTTGTAGAGTATATTATTTTCATTATTCCCTAGCATCTAGATGAATTCTTGATTGGAAATAAATTACTTAGGAAATACCATCCTATAATGATATGATTAGAAGTAACTATCCTCATCAATTATTTGATTCCAACTACTTTTGTAAAAAACGAATGGTTCCAAAAAATCATGTATATGTTGTCAAAGTGGGAACCTATCCATATGAGGATAAAGAATACCATAGAAATATTTAGCAGTGGAAATAACTGGGTGGATTAAATGTTTTTAGGAAAAATGAAGAAGAAACATTGGCCAAGATAATATATTATTTATCAAACAACTGGTTAGACGACCCTCTAAATTTTTGGGGAAAAAAATAAATGTTAGAGCCCTCAATCACCCTTAATGATCCCAGCATGGTCATCAGAATAAAGGTAATTTCCTATCCCAAAAGAATGATTAAGGAGTTTGAGGACCATATTCCATAATTAATTATTCTTGGATTAATCAAGCATAGTGAAAGTCCTCACAGGGGTGCATCATTCCTGGTAATGAATCATGCTAAGAAGTATCATGCTAAATCTAGAATAGTTATCGATTATTATTATCATAATTATTCCAAAAAATATGATTGTTATGATATTATTGATTAATAGGCTATGATAAGTAGGATTATGAATGAAAATATAATGGTATATTCTATGTTTGATCTCAATTCGGGATATTAGAAGATTAAGATCAAAGAGGAGGTTATTTCATTAACATCATTTACAAGGATATTTGGTTTTTTTAGTGGTTAGTTATTTCATTTGGAATTAAGAATTCCCAAGTAAAATTATAGAGGAGAATGGAAAAGGACTTTAGTAGATTACCACAGTTCATGGTGATCTATATTGATGATGTTCTTGTATTTAGTAAAGATATATATAAGAACATATTAGAAATTTACAGCAGGTGATTTTAGTGTTCAAAGAAGAAGGGGTGATTCTTTATCGATCCAAGGAAGTAGAGAGAAACTTCAACCTTATATTGCAGACAAGATATGAACTTTTACTAAAGAGAATATAGATAATATATAGATATAAGTGTTTCTTAGAAAATTAAGTGTGATACCCCGCAACACCCAGAGAGGGGAGGGGTGAATCAGGGTGTCAACTTGTTCTTTAAATATAACGGATCTTGTTCCCATGTTGTTAGGAACTTGTCAAACCTATATGATTGATTTGTTGAGAAATCAATCATTCACGTAAAGAGAGACAACACCGAATTTTTACTTGGTTCACCACTAAGGTCTATTCCAAGGAGCATACACCGATAATGTGTCGTTTGTACCTAAATCCAGTAATCTTCACTAGTTGTGGAACACAAGATTTCAAACACAATCACTATGTGTCAGGAAAACTGCCTTTACAATAATTTAGGGATAGCTCATAGTGTCCCTTGGAACACTTCTATAGAATCCCCCTAGCTCACTCCTTTGAGAGAATTCAAACTCATTTTATCAACTTGAAGGTCACTTCAATATATCTTTATTAAAGTCTTTTTCACTGTCGAGCATGAGACTTTGCTTGCACTATAAACCTATGTTGATGCACTCTAAAAGCATTGGTCACTGAAAAACTGATGTCCAAAACTATATTTTGTGAAACTCCTTCACAAAGATCAACCCTTCATGAAGCTAACTTCCTTTATGGAACAACCTTTCTTCTTCTGTGAACATCACTGCTTCCTCTGAAAAATGCATTACACAACGTGGTTCAAGTTCTTCATGGATCGCCTATTTTTCAGACTGCCCATACTCTATAGACTATCTCTACTTCCGCGTACTGCCTTTGCGTACCACCTCCGCATACCACCTCTGTGTACCGCCTCCGCATACCACCTCTGCAGACCATTCCTCTACTCCGTGGATTATTACCTCTTCCTTAAACTATTGCTGCTTCACAGATGAGTTCTTCTTCGGCGAACTGTATCTCTTTTGAAAAACTATTCTCATAAACCAATTCACTCACAAAGTAATCCTCCCTCATGAACTCTTCTACTATGCATAATTGTTTCCTCATGAACCACTTCGTACATAGCCAAATTCTACCCATAGAAATGATGTTTTCTAATGAAAAATGCCCTTCTTGATGAAGTGATATGTGCTCCTTATATTGGAAAATATATCCTAAAAACTCACTAATCCATTTTACTTAAAAAAAATTATGTGGTACATCCTTCACCATGTAATACCCCTTCCGCAAACCATTCTTTCTATGCAGTCTGCATAATTCCACTCTCTCTTCACGGGGACCAATCTCATCCGCAAACGGATCCCTTTGTGGCTCCACAAATCACCGTCTCACCTCTGCGAATGATGAGTAATCCTGTAAACCATTTCCACCCCACAAACAATGAAGATAACATGAACCATTTTTGTCCCAAATAATGTTTACCCTACATAGTCTGCGTACCTTGTTTCGCAGTCCGCATAGGTTCGCTCTGCAGAAATACTACCTTTTCCATTTTTCTTCTCTATTCTGTGTACCTCCCTCAGCAGTTCTCAAACTGTGTTTCGTTGTCTGAGAACCATGCTTTTCAGACTCTTTTTCATAGAACCTTCCTTTTCCAAAAAGATAAACTCCCAATTTTGAGACCCGAAAATTCGACAAACCTTGGGAAACGACACCAGCTTCAACACTTTTGTCATCCTGAACTGTAAGATCACACATATTGGAAAATCCTTGATCAACCAAATGTTGATTGACAACAAATACAAACCATACTCTATTTCTTTCAAAGAATTGTCTTGGTTCTAACATTAAGTTATGCCGAAGCATACATAAGAGATTTAGAAAAAATATTTGTTCCAATTCAGAAATAATTATCGAGTAAAGTATTCTAGAATTTGATAAAAAAAGATTCTAAAGATTAGAATTCTGAAGAACCTCCCAGAATTGGAAAACATGAATGGGAGTGAAGATCAACTTATTTTAAAAATAGATGCATCAAACTCAGCATGGGGTTACATCAATATAAGTACAAACAATGATGAAAGTTTCCGTAGATAATGGAGTGGATGTTTTAATTAGACAGAAAAGAATTAACCTGTCCATGAATGAGAATTGCTTGAAATCTTTAAAGGAATTGGGGCTAATGAGTTTTTCTTAGGAAAATATTTCACTATAAGAATAGATAGTTCTTATATATAGAATTTCATGAAAATAAAATTAAAAAGGTTTAACTGCGAATGATTAGTTCGGTGAAGGAATTAATTTTAATACTATAACATTAAAATAGAAAATATTAAAGGAAAATATAATGCAATTCTCAATGCACTAACACGCTACCTTGACTCTTGAAGGTGTAATGGTAGAAAGTATTAGATCAAGGTGATGTCCAGTTTGCATTGATAATCATTCTATGGTAGAATTCCCAGTTATCAAGGCAATGAATGACAGAATTTATAAAAGAATAGGGATTCTAGCAAATAATCTCTTTCATAAGAAAGGATCTTCATCCAGTAAGGTTAAAAGATCAGACGACACAGGTTCTTCAACTGGGAAGTCCGAAAAACCATGAAATGTTTCAAAAAGAACCCAAGACAGTAATTTTGAGGATAAAATCTTCATTTAATGCTTGGTATGTGCTCAAAAAGTCCATTACAGTACTTAATGTGTGGAAAATACGAGAAACTTAAAGGCTCGAAAGAAGGTGTGGATAGAAACATGGCGAATCTCTAAAGTAAAAGAGAATACTATTTCCCAGATTTGGGCTAATCAAGTTGAAAAAGAACTTAAAACACAGAATAAGGTTCATAAAGAAACTCATCGGCAGAACATTCAGTAGGAACAATATCAAAAACGTCTGGATGACCAGATAGAAGAGGAGCCAAATCCAGCGAAGGAAATCTGGAAATATTTTCAAAGGAATTCAAATATTTCATTGAATAAATCTAGAGTTGTCTAAAATCTAATCCATACAAATATGGATGATTTAAAATTCAAGATGGTCCTGAACCAGGTTCTACAAATTCTCAATGAATCTAAAGACCTCATTGAGGATTATAAAAAGATAGATCAGGACATGATCGGTATGATCATCACCAAAGAGATCTGGCTGAAGGTTCAAGTTTCTGTCCAAACTCAATTACTTCAAGTTTGTTCTCATTTACTAATCTAGCTTTTGGTATTTGACAATACTTTCAATTCCAAATATAACAGGCTTTGTTCTTATAATATCGCAGCCTTCTTTCTAAGCGTCTCTGCTCTGATACTATTAATAAAAAATAATATTAATGATTAAAAATAGTAATAATTATCAAAAATTAGTAATAATTATAAATAATTAACAATGATTAGTAATAGTTAATAAAAATAAGTAGCAATTAAAAATAACTACCAATAATTAGTAATAATTTACAAAAATTAGTAATAATTAACAATAATTACTGATAATTTGTAATAATTTTTAATGATTACCAAAAAATAGAAATGATTCACATTAATTTACAATAATTCATAATTATTTATTTATAACTAAAAATAATTAGTAATAATTACATATAAATAGTGATAACTATCAATAAATAAGAAAAATTACTAAAAATTACAAATAATTCCCAATAATAAAAAATAATTTGTAATAAATACCAATAATTAATGATAATTTGTAATAATTAGTACTAATTAATAATCATAAATAATTCTAATTAATTCGTAATAATTAGTAATAATTACAAAAAATGGTATTAATTTGTATTAATTAATGGGATTAATTAATCATAATTAAAAATAATTAGTAATAATTAAAAATAGTAATAATTAGTAATAATTAAAATAATTAGAAATAATTAGTATTAATTACAAATAATTAGTAATAATTACAAATAATTTCAAATAATTAGTAATAGCTACAAATAATTATAAATAATTGCAAATAATTTCCAATAATTTCCAATAATTTGTAAAAATTATTTATAATTATAACTAATTAGAAATAATTAACAAAAATTTGTAATAATTACAAATAATTTCCAATAATTATCAATAATTACCAATAAATACCAATAATTACAAATAATTACTAATAATTACAAATAATTGGCAATAATGAAAGAAACACACTGATTATTAAAAATAATTTCCAATAATTAATGAAAATTAGTACTAATATAAATAATTACCAATAATTGGTAATAATTGGTATTAATTACCACAAATTAGTGATAATTAGAATTAATTAATGAAAATTAGTAATAAATAAAAAATAGTAATAATTAAAGAAAATTAGTAAAAAATAATTAAAATTGGTAATGATTGAATATAATTTCCAATAATTAACAAAAATTGGTTGCAATTAAAAATAATTACAAATAATTACCAATAATTGATAATAATTAGTAATAATTACTAATAGATATTAATAATTAATCAAATTTAGATATAATTATTAATAATTAATAATAATTAGTAATAATTAGGAATAATTTTTAATAATTAATAATTATTATTAATAACTGATAATAATTAGTAATAATTTGAAATAATTGCTAATAATTATCTATAATCAATCATAATTAGTAGTAATTAATCATAATTAATAGAAATTAATACTAATTAGTTATAACTACCAATAATTATTAATAATTAGTAATAATTATCGATAATTTGTAATAATAAATCATAATAAGTAATAATTGACACTAATTAATAGTAATTTGTAATAATTACAAAAAATTAGTAAAATTTAGTAATAATTACCAGTAATTGGTAATAATTAGTAATATTTACCAATAATTATAATAATTGGTAGCAATTAGTAATAATTACTAATAATTAGTAATAATTAATCATAATTAGTAATGATTATTAATAATTGACAATCATTTGTATTAATTACCAATAATTTGTAATAATTTGTAATAATTTATCATAGTTATTTATAATTAAAGATAATTAAAATTAATTACAAATAATTATTATAAATTAAAAATTATTACTATAATTAGATATAATTTTTATTAATTAATCATAATTAACAATAATTAGTAATAATTACCAATAATTTATAATTATTATTAATAGTTGGTAATAATTTATGATATTTAGTTGAAATTGCTAGTAAATATTGATATTTTTCAATAGTTACATGTAATTTTTAATTTTATGATTTTCATATTTTTTTCTCATATCATCTTTTCCTTCAATCATATTAATCAAAAGTTGTTTTTGTATTTTCAAATTTTTAGTAAAATATGGAATAAGGATGTAGACAAAATTTTTATTATAATATCAATATTTGAAAAATCATCACAGGAATCCAAAACATTCTATCATAAATCCTATATATATTGAGGGTGTTGAAACTTTTTTATCATTTACATCATCAAATCGAGAATTTATTTCATAAGGTAAAATTAAGTTTCTGTGTACGAAATTTCATCTATGGAGATTTAACAATTTTGATTTTATTAGGGTTTATCTATTACATTTTTGTTTTCAGAATGATTATGTTTTTTGGTGTCAACATGGTTATCACAATTAAGGAGAAGATACAATTAATTAGGTTCCAAATTCATCATAATCTCAAAATTTTGTACATGAGGTTTCTAGTCTTTCTTTTCAACAAATAGAAACTTAGAATGATGATTTGACTACTAAGTTATAACCATATAAATTTTTTTCCCAAGCCTATTGAGGATTCCTTATATCCCAACTGAAAGATATGAAAATTTAATGGTTTTACTAAATCTATGGATATTAATTGAGATAATGGAATACCATATATTTTTTTAGATTAGATATTCTCTTTGGTTAAATCACTGTTACCTAAGGGGAATGTGTTACCAAAAAAATCTTGGAAAATAAAAGGTTTGAATATGATTTGGGTCTTGGTTATTAGAGGATCCATGCATGTTCATATGACTGCATCTTGTATTATGGTGAAATGAGTCATTAGTTATTTTTCCTATATATGAGAAATCGAGGTACAAAGAGACACGGTAAGGAAATTCTATATTGGTTTCCTTTAAACTATTGAGGTATTTCCTAACTACATTTAGATTATAACATTTATTTATATCTCACACCAAAACATCATTGCTGGAATGGAATAAATCGAATATTTCCACTGATAAAAGCTTAAATCAACCATATAATGGTGATTCATGGAAACATTTTGATCAGGTGCATAATTCTTTTGCTTTAAAAGATCATAATGTGTGATTGGGTCTTTCAACTGATATATTCTACCCATTTGGATCTTATAGTAGTCAATATTCTTGGTGACCCATCTTTGTAACTCCCTAAAAGTTACAAACTTGGATGTTGATGAATGAACCATCTATCCTTTTGACATTACTAATTCTAAGATATCAAAAAAAATAATATTGATGTTAATTTGAAGACATTGATTAATGAGTTAAATTTATTATGGATAAATAGTGTCAGTATATATGATGTTGTTGAAAAAAAGAATTTTATAATGAAAGTTGCATTAATGTGGATAATTAGTGTCTTTCCAGTATATGGAATGTTATCTAACTGAATTCCACATCGTCCAAAATCAAATTCATAATATATTTGTCATAATTAATATTTTATTCTTAAAAATGGAAGAAACTGCTATGTTTTCAATTATCATCATATATTTATCCATTAGACCATCCTTTCTGATGGAATAGAAAAAATTTCATAAAAGGTATAATTGAAAGAGATGGATCTTCAGAAATAATATAAAGTTTGAATTAAAATCTATAATCTCTTTATTACCTCCTATTACCTTTAGAATGTCTGTAAACCAATAAAAATATATGGATTTATGAAAGATCACAATTAGATAACATGGATTATTTTCTGGGATATGTCATATTGGTTTGATTTGTTGGTTTTTCACAAGTTAATTTCATTCATATTGAGAATAACTATTTTGAAAACATATTTTACATAGTTTTGGACTCACCTAGTAAGACTAAAGATAGTGTAAATGCATGATTAGATCTTGCATGTATTTATGGGCATCTATAACTTAAGTTATTTAAAAATTACATATCACATAACTTAATGAATCCAAAAGATTATTATACTATTTCTAAAGAAAATATTTTATTATTTTATTATTGGATTATGGATTGGAGGTTATTAGATTGTTTTGTTTCCTATTTGGATCAATGTGTTACAAATGGTTGTATTATCAAATTAAAATGTTAGGATTTTCATGTTATAACGAAAAGAATACTACAAATTTTCCCTAAAGGGTTATTAAATTCTTTTATTTGGTATTTTTTGATAGTTGTATCATATTTTTCTAAGATATATTTGTGGAGATAATAGACATTGATGAATTGATTAGGTTGTGATATGATGTTGTTTTAATTTTATGTAAACTAAAAAAACACTAGCCTTATTTGAATTAGTATAACATTTAATATTTCAAATAATTTATGATGAAAAATGTGGAGTTCTAGTACAGTTCTGTTGGTCTTAACTATTTGAGATATGCATCAAAAAATTTAATAAAAAGGTACTTAACAAAGCATTGGATGAACGGAAAATTGCATAATAATATTTACAAGAGGAAATTTCATTTATCTTCTCTCGTTAATTTCAACCTAAATATACATAAAAACATAATTGAATGGTTTGTAATGAGAGAAATTTTTATGATGCAATGATACATCAATTATCAATTTTAATCCGTATGAACTTGGCTTTAGTGGATTTCATAAATGATGAATTTTAGATGATGAACAATACAAATTTTTTACATATATTTTGTTCAATTGTAAATAAATGAAATGTTTTGTACAATGAGTTCTAATTTCACCTATTCTTTCTATTTTTTAGGAAATTAATATTATTTCACTTATAGATTATATGATGATCATATCTAGAAATAGTTCCAAAAAATTACATTATGTTATCTTTAAGAACATCGATAGTTTATTTCTCATAATGGTTTCAATGATTGGTAATGTAAATTTTTTGTGGTTGAAAATACGAAATCAATTTATTATTTTTTATATTGATATTTTTTCAACTTTCAAGGTATCACAACATATAGATAAAATTGATAATCGACTATGTGTATTGATTAACCCACCATCCAAATTGATTAAATCTTATAATGTATATGTGGTAAATTGTTTTTCATTTCATACACGTATATATGGTGAATCAAAATAAAATAATCAAGAGTAGTGTTTTATTTAAAGGATCTCATCATAGATAAAGTGCAGAAGACTTTTATGGAATGATGAATGAAATAATTATGTTGTGTTTTCTGGTACATAATTACATTACAAAGTCTAAATTTCATTGGTTTGATACTAATAAAGGCTTGTGTGTACATAAACACCATGGAATCATTGAAATTAAATATAAATACCTTATTTTATTAAAAAACATTTATGATGTCTCATCAAGATTATTAAATTTATTATGAAAATTATTATGTTGGTCCAAGAGAATAAATTGACTAGTGGAGCATTATAAAAATGAAATCTCATGATAATTAATTTATGCAAAGCAAAAATGGTTCTATGAAGTGAAAGTAATTGAAATTTTTTCTGAGAAAACTCTAAATACGTATTTTACATGAAGAGAGAAAAATACCAATGATGAAACTCCATAGTTATTGGTTGATGGTGTTGATGATGTTGATGATGTAACAAATGAAGTTGAATTATAAAGATATGGTGATGCTTATTTTTATATGGATATTGATGATGCTGAGGAGAAAATAAATATATTGACACCATTGAATATGAATATGAGGATGAAGATGACTAAAAATGAAATTTCATGCTGGTTGACATCATAATTAATCGATAATAATCATTTTTAGTTATTTATAGAGAACATTCTATTCATGTTTTAGATATATTGAGATTATTATGGTGAGGTATACCATAGCCTCAAAGAGGTTTTTCTTTATAGTGATCAGCCAGATTCCTCTTCATCTGACCTATAGGTTTCTTCCAGTTCATTGTTGACTGAGAGGGGTTGTGGTCTAGTGAGATTAATGATTATTGACCTTGTTTCTAAAAAACTTCCACCTATTGATTTTGATCTTTGTATGTGGAGGTATTTTTAGTTGTGTGTTTTAGTTAATTTTCATTAATTATCATTAATTTTTTTATGTACTAATTGTTTGATTATTTGATATTTTTATATATTTTTTCACATATATTTGTTAGATAGTGGGGTGAGATTCTATAGAATTATTTTTCCAGACCATGGGTGATGTGCGATCATATTTTCATTGATGTTCGTTATCGCATTTCTGATAATTGTATGGGACACAAAAATATAATAATTATTCTTAAATTTATTTAAATATTAACATTATATTATTAATTATTTATTAGTTTTATGGTATCCCATTGAATACAGCATTAGATCCCTTATCTAGGAGTCCTGGGAGATCTGTATGCTTGAGCGTTGTCATCAGTGTTTTCATAATTAGATAAATATATCCATAGATAAAGTATGAGCCACACTTTTTTATCACTCATTTTATATTCATCAACCATATTACATATCTTCTCAGGTTTAGGATGGATTGTGCACCTACTAGAGAGGATATGATTTTTAGAGGAGATTATCATCAAGATGGATGAAATAGAGATACAAGAGGTCATGCATAGATCTGGTATTCATACATTTAGTTTTCATTGACAACATATTTAATGTAATTTTATTTAATAATTTATATATAATTTAAATATAAAATATTTATTTTATATTCATAAAGGTAGTTTAGCATCCTGATGTTATGAAGTTTAATGTTTTTTTAAGTTGATGAACACAGATACTACCACTATAGAGGTCAATGGTAGATGATAGTGTCATATTGTGGTCTGTATAATTTTTTTATTTTAAAAATTAACGAAAATTAAAATTTTAATGATTTTAAAAGATTTTGAATTTAAAATAGGAATATGAGGTTGTGACTCCTCATACAAATTAAGAGGGTAAGGACAATAAGGGTCAAGAAACCGGTGTGCTATGATTTTATGAGGTAGGTCAGATATAGGTAACTCAGTATGATATCAAGAAAGGTTGGGTGGTTGGTATCGATTATTTATTAACGCCTTAAAATTGTTATGGGAATTTTTTTTCATTGTAATGACCCATAATTTTATCAATAGAATTTATATTCTAAAAATAAAATTTAATGCACAAGCACCACATGGTGAAACCAACAACATTTTATTTTAGCATTATATTATTTCGAACGGAATCCGGGGATGACCTCATGGATGGGAGATTCAAACGTTCTGATCGGTTTCTAACGGGTTTGTTCGTAGAACCGGAAACATCCAATGATTCCACATCCGTTTGGACCTACTTTCCAAAGGTAGGCGCTCATTATCTTGTGGACTAATGAGGCTTAGGAATTGCCATTGGTCGAGAGGATGGGAGGTCGGACTCATCACACCTTTTTGAGGGGAATTATTGTCTACTCCGGGACTCTCTTTATAGATTTAAGTTATGTTCGTGAATCCTTATTATATTACCAAGTATAAAATGAGCTTTCCTTAAGTTTTAACAATCAATGATTAAATATGCATGAAATTTAGAGAATCTTTTATATGTATTTGAGGTTCTTCATCAATATAAAATCATCTATATCTGTTTAGAGATTCTTGGTCAATGGTATCCTTCAAAAACATTTATATAAAAGTCTCTTGGTCATTATGATGACCAGGCTGGTTTTAAAGCCACTCAGTGAGGCACTTGATGTTTATCGTCATTCAGAAGGACATAGATTATTTCAAAGTTGGGATCGAACCCATAAATGGGCTACCTACATATCCTTTGTTTTGGAAAAGGAATCAGAACCCACGTTGTTCGAGTAATGGAGTACGATGTTTATGATTGATGGCTCAAAGCAGGATGTCACAATTACTTTTACACTCTAAGCTCACGTGAGTCATGCTCGGTGTGAGAAACAAGAGGTATTAGTAAAATTTAGACAATTGTTCCATGAAAGATGCATTCATAAGAATTTGTTTGGGGCTTATGTATGTATGACTGCCCAGATAGATGAAGGTTTAGGATTTACTTTTAGGGAGAAAATCCAGGAACAGGGTCCATAAAGGTATATGTGCTTTATTGAGATTTGAATACTCTAATCTTGGGGCTTATTCCTAAGGAGGATGCCCAAGTTGGGAGGGGATTTATGACCGGGGCTTACTCCTGAAAAGGAAGCCCAAATCAAGGGTAAATTATGACTGGTTAAGAGAAATTTAAGGGGGGCTTGGGGCTTACTCCTGAAAAGGAAGCCCAAGATTATGACTGAGTCTTATTCCTGAAAAGGAGACCCAGGATTATGACTGGGACTTACTCTTGAAAAGGAGGCCCAGGTTAGGGGATTTGGGGCTTACTTCTGAAAAGGAAGCCCAAGATTATGAATGAGTCTTATTCCTGAAAAGGAGACCCAGGTTAGGGGATTTGGGGCTTACATCTGAAAAGGAAGCCCAAGATTATGACTGAGTCTTATTCCTGAAAAGGAGACCCAGGATTAGGGATTAAGGTTTGGGGCTTACTCCTGAGGAGGATTCCCAAGTTAGAGGACTTGATTGGGGCTTACTCCTGAGGAGGATGCCCAAGTTAGAGGACTTGATTGGGGCTTACTCCTGAGGAGGATGCCCAAGTTAGAGGACTTGATTGGGGATTACTCCTGAGGAGGATTCCCAAGTTAAAGGAATTAATTGGGGCTTACTCTTGAGGAGGATGCCCAAGTTAAAGGAATTATTAACGGGGGATTATTCCTAAAAAAGGAGACCCGGGTTAAGGATTCTCTCATCTTAAAGGATGAGGTTGAATGAATGAACTCTCAATCTTTGGTGATATAAAGATGTATAAATCACTAGGTTTTGAGAGATATTCCACAGAATTCCTTTTAGATAAGGAAGTCAAATCAAGAAATCATGCCATAAATGGCTTTGAAGAGTGTCTTGAAGACTAAATCTTGAAAAGGAAATGTGAAATGGCTTAAGAGGGGTACAATGGGCAAGATGGGCACCCAAAAAGATAGGGGCGCGCAAGTCTTGAAAGGAGCGCAAGTCTTCCGTGGGCGCGCAAGTATTGGTCGCGCAGGTATGCCTGCACGACACATGGTGTACTTGCGCGATTTTCAAATAGCATTGAAATACTTGAGCGACTCTTTTTTAAACCCTTTAGAATCCTCTTGAGGTTCTTCCAGAAAAGGGACGCACAAGTTATATTGAAGGAAATAAGTCGGCGCGCAAGTGTTTGATATGTTTCAACACTTTGGCCTTCCTTCTTCTCTTTAGATCTGTTGTTCTAGGTAATAAATTACCTTAGAAGTGTTCCGGAAGCTTTGAGAAGAGACATGGGCGTCGGGAGCTTCAATCCGAGTTTCTGGAAAAAAGATCTCTCAAATGGGGGGCCCACAGGGTCTATTTATAGGCAAAAGAAGACCCTTGGTGGTTACCGGGTGGTTATCACTTAGGTCACGCAAGTCACATGAGCAACCATGAGGCGGCGCGCAAGTATACCTGCACGACCAATAGGTAGCGCGCAAGTACTTGCACGACCACTAGGCGGCACGCAAGTGTACTTGCGCGACCTTGAGGGAACTTGCGCGACCTATGGGCAATGTTCTCCTTCTTCATACCTTTGTCGATTTTTGATGTTTCTTCAAAGGATGAATCAGTTTATGCTCAGATATTCCCCTTTTCCGATCCTTAGATTCTGTGACGAAAGGAGAGTCAACAAAAGTCCCCCCTCAGAGTTGGATCCGGAGAGAAATGAGGATTTGACTCTGAGGAAATCAAAGACATCCAAAGGAAAAGGTGGTGCGCAAGTGTGCTGGAACTTGACTTTTATTCAAAGTTACTTTGTCTTTTGTGGGCAGTTTAAAGTCATGCGTGCCGGACATAAAGGGGATAATGTTTAAGGTCGAAATAGCATTGACCGAAATGGATTAGAATTGACACAATTCCTTGAAAGTTCATCTGAAAACATACTACCATACTCAAGTGTGAGGGAAAATATGTAAACTATGGCTTAAGAATATTTGAATCTAAGGAATGATATGAAAAAGAGCTAAAAGGTATTAGAAGAAGTAGTTTCCAAGAATGAAGTTACTATTATTTAACAAAACCTGTTTGGGGGTTGAAATATGCAGGGCCACCTATGGGCATTGGCTGCATGGTCAAATAAATAGTATCTTTCGGCTGACAAGTCTGTTATGTGGACTGTTTATCCAAGGCCACCTATGGGCACGTGCTACATAGTCAGGCGAAAGAACTCTTAGAAATTTACTTTACTAGTGCTAAAAGCTAGTGAAAGTTTATGGAGATTCAAATTTTCTAAAGTATAGAGTTTGTTGTATGGAAAGAGGTACTTGAATATGGAGAAGATATTTCCAAACAAGAATATCGAAGAACTGGATGAATATCACTCCTACGAAGATCTGACCCAA
This sequence comes from Viscum album, assembly GCA_963277665.1. Lineage (NCBI taxonomy): Eukaryota > Viridiplantae > Streptophyta > Magnoliopsida > Santalales > Viscaceae > Viscum > Viscum album. The sequence continues at coordinate 203,296,010 of OY728144.1, forward strand.
ACATAGGGAAGAAGAATAAACCATAGACTTGAATACTTTCAGATCATGAAAAAGGATATGGGAAAAATATGTTAAGGATTGCTTTCTTTTTTTTTTGCGGATCCTTACATACTGTCGTTTAAGAAAAATAAGGACAAAAGAGGCATTCTTCCCAAGAATGAAGTTACTATTATTTAACAAACCCGTTAGGGGGTTGAAATATGCAGGGCCACCTATGGGCATTGGCTGCATGGTCAAATAAATAGTATCTTTCGGCTGACAAGTCTGTTATGTGGACTGTTTATGCAAGGCCACCTATGGGAACGTGCTACATAGTCAGGCAAAAAGACTACTCTGAAGTAGTTCTGCATTCAACCTTCTTAATTCTTTCATTTCTTCCTCCTGTTGTGAAAACCTTTGCTCTAATGAGAGCGATTGACCTCCTTCAGAGGAAGGGTGAGAAGTAACCTGATTCTTTCCTTTCCCCTTATTGGATCCTTTTCGGAGAGGGGGAAGCGGGTTACTTGAAGGAATACCCAGATTTTGGGTAAGCCTTCGATTACGTGTGCGCACACCTTCTTCATTTAGAACTGTGTGCGCAACTTCTTGAGCAGGAACCTCTTCGTCTGATCCCTCTGATTGAGCCTCATCTGGTGAATCAGCAGCAACGGCATTAATGAAATTAATGGATGCATATTGCATGGAATCCATTCTATCAGCATTTCTGTGATATTGTCTTCTTCCATGTCCATGATGAGACATGGCATTCCGTTGACTTGATCCCTCAGGAACTTCTTGGAGAACCGTCACTTGGAGAGAATCTCCTGATAGCTTGGCTCTTCGTTCCTCTTGAGGCTTATTCCCTAATCGAGAGAATACTGACCTTCTCTGAGGGAGGGATTGAAGATTTGAAAAAGTCCCCAGTCCGGTGGACTGGGGATGTTCCTGCTGCTTCCGCTCAACTCCTCGAATCCCATTTGTTGGTTCTGAGGGTTGGGTTAGAGAAGTCCCTAGTCTGACAAGCTGGGGTGTCTCTTGACATGCTATGTCTGAGATCTTCTTAAAATCTCTCTTGATCTTACGAAGCATAGTTCGGAAATTAGCTGGATGCATTAACCTGTATCCACTTTTATCACCTGGTTCAACAGACCGTTGGATGATTTCCGAAACTTCTGTCATTTGATGACGTGTTTTCTCCAGATGAGAGGCTTGTGCAATATTCTCGCCTGCTTTATGTAGGAGCAATTCAACAACTTGTTCTCTATATACTTGATTTTGAGAGGAACTAGTTGAATCCTGTTCTTGAGCAAGCTTTTGATTATGAACAAAGCCCATTGACTTTGGCCGGCCATGGGCAATAACATTGCATGAGACCATTTTCGGCGGGCTTTGTTGACTGGAAAGCACTGTGAAATGCAGTGCTCCGTGAACACCCCATCCTCTGATATGAACATCAGATGGAGAATTGGCAATTAACTGACGCAATTTTCTTAGTGCGCCAAGGCATGAACGTTGAAGGGTTCTCTGTTGCTTTTCAGCCTTCGGATACCGTGAGACTGATAGAGATGCCAAATCAATCTGACGTTGTAGCCCTTCTATTATCTTAAGATGATTTTCATATTCATCATAAGATAATACCTTCTTCTTTAATTGACAAAGAGTTTTCCAAATGTTGAGACGAATATCATGGATTCCATCATCTGTCAACATCTTTGGAATGTCATACTGGGAGTGAGCCAAAGGCCAAAACATGACTGGTACTTCACCTTTTTCCAGTTTGTTTCTCATGTTCAACATTTCCTCTTTATCATTAAATGAAGATTCTTCTACCTGTTTTGACCAGAGTTGGTGTTTCCTTGTTGCTTAATCGGATTCAACAAGATTGGTAGAGAGATCACTATTCATGCTAGAAGATGAATGACCCAGGGATGGTTCGGAGAATAACCTGAACCCCAGGCTATCTTCTGATGGAGAAAGAGTTTCACCTACCGATAGTAAATCATCAAACATGACTGGTTTTACGTTTGCAAGTGCCTCGAGATAAAAGGGCTTTCTCGGCACTACATTGCCTTCTGAAGAATTTTCGAAACAACGTGATCACTACTGCGGAGAGGACTTTCGCAGCTAAGTTCATCATCATGGGGAGGACCACCATAATGGGTTACAGTAAAAGATTAAATCTCTTGCTCCTTGGTCTTCTGACCACACAGAGGGTTCCTGTGGTTCTCATCTGAAGAAGAAAGTTCAAGATTGACCGAATTTTCATGAAGCAAGTCTTCATGAGGAAGTGTCTGTTGAAGACCTTCAAAATTAATGTTCCCGTTATTGGGAACTGAGGGAGTAGAATATTGAATTCCAACAGATAAATTTCTGAGGGCTTCAAGAACTCCAGCATCGAGCAAGGCTTGGTTACAGATTGGCCTTTGATCTCCTGACTGTGCTGGGTGGATCTTTTTCTTAGATGCCTTCTTACTCGCTTTAGAAACCACTTGATGACGAAATTGATTGCTCTGAGCAGGTGTATGTGCCTGATCAGGAAAGATGGTCAGGTTAGGCTGACGATCTCCACTCAAATCAGGTGTATGTGCCTGACTTGGTTGTCTGTATGATATGGGGGAGTATGCCCCATAACCCTCTTGGACTGGAACAGATGTGTGTGTCTGTTCCGGAGTGAATCGTTGATGTGTCACTCCACTGCTAGGGATAGATTTATGTGTCTTTCCCTGAGATGATGCTGAAGCTGTTATAATATCCTGGCAAGCATCCAGAATATGAGCAGGAATTTGCTTCTGCTCTTTCACCATTGACAAGATATGTTTGGTGACTTTAGCCGCCGGAACGGGGATATACGTCCATTCCGGGCTTGGAGTAGGTGTATGTGCCTGCTCCTGTCCTCCTTTTCCTGTCAGTGAATCCTGACAGTACTCAAGTGTGGATGCAGAGAGTTGAGTCTTCCACCTGTTTGTCATCGGGGCTTTCCGAATGAATTCTCCGTGCGCTACCAAGCGAGACTGTTGGTAGGCTTGATTAGTATTAGCAGGTGTATGTGCCTGCTGATTACACTTCGCCAAACGCGGTTGACGAGATCCATCATACGTAGTCAGACGAGCCTGCTGACTAACTGGTGATGTATAAGCAGGTGCTTGTTCCTGCCTATAGTACTCCGCCGGAATTGCCTGGTGGGATTGGCTTGATGCTGCCAGACGAGTCTGCTGGACAGCGGAATTAAAACGGACAGGTGAATGTTCATGCTCGTTATTTGCCACCAAGTTAGGTTGGTGGACTTCTCCGGAGATGGTAGGGATGACAACCTGCCTATTGTTAACCGAATTCCGTCTCTGGCGGTTCATCTTGCCTGCTCGGGTTCGAGGAACCTGAGCTGAATGCCTGGAGTCGGTACCCTCATCATGTTGAGGGCGCACTACCGCACGAGTCTGGCGGCGATTGTTGATGGGAGACCTCGGGAAGGACTCCTGTCTTTTTGAACTAAGGCCCTAAGGGACCTGCTCATTCACTTCCTCAGAATAAGGGAGTGAATGGAAATTGCGTTTCGGGGATAACGACCCGAAACGGTTGGAGACGGTAGTCAGCACTGCCTGCTTCTTGATTGCTGGTCGCCGTTGTCCGGACGACCAGGTAGAGTTGTTAACTTGGAGGGCTTGACGAGTGGCCTCCAGAGTTGGGATAGTACCGTTGCGATGGTACTCCTTAACCAGTGCATTAGAAACACAGCGTTGAAGACGCTGAGTTGGTGATGTCATCCTTAGAGCGGACGACATTCCAGCAGGAGTAGCAGCATTGGTTTTCACAGCAGCAGACCTCACAGTAGAGGTGTTCACAGCAGTAGTATTCACAGGGGTGAATTTAAGGAAAGCCATTTTGCAGAAGATCTTGAGAAAAAGAGTGCATGTTCCATATAACAGACATAATCAAGATGAATCCGGCCACTGCATCTTTTGGATGAGCACATGTCAATGATTGATTTGTTGGCCCAAGGGGCCTAACAAATAAGAAAAACATCACTTTAACTTGGTTAAGGGTTCACGTCGGGTTCACCATTTTTTGTTTCGCACGGAATCCAGGGATGACCTCCTGGACGGGAGATTCAAACGTTCCGATCGGTTTCTAATGGGTTTGTTCGTAGAACCGGAAACATCCAATGATTCCACATCCGTTTGGACCTACTTTCCAAAGGTAGGCGCTCATTAGCTTGTGGACTAATGAGGCTTAGGAATTGGCATTGGTCGAGAGGATGGGAGGTCGGACTCATCACACCTTTTTGAGGGGAATTATTGTCTACTCTGGGACTCTCTTTATAGATTTAAGTTATGTTTGTGAATCCTTATTATATTACCAAGTATAAAATGAGCTTTCCTTAAGTTTTAACAATCAATGATTAAATATGCATGAAATTTAGAGAATCTTTTATATGTATTTTAGGTTCTTCATCAATAGAGAATCATCTATATCTGTTTAGAGATTCTTGGTCAATGGTATCCTTCAAAAACATTTATATAAAAGTCTCTTGGTCATTATGATGACCAGGATGGTTTTAAAGCCACTCAGTGAGGCACTTGAAGTTTATCATCATTCAGAAGGACATGGATTATTTCAAAGTTGGGATCGAACCCATAAATGGGCTACCTACGTATCCTTTGTTTTGGAAAAGGAATCAGAACCCACGTAGTTCGAGTAATGGAGTACGATGTTTATGATTGATGGCTCAAAGCAGGATGTCACAATTACTTTTATACTCTAAGCTCACGTGAGTCATGCTCGGTGTGAGAAACAAGAGGTATTAGTAAAATTTAGACAATTGTGCCATGAAAGATGCAATCATAAGAATTTTTTTTGGGCTTATGTATGTATGACTGCCCAGATAGATGAAGGTTTAGGATTTACTTTTAGGGAGAAAATCCAGGAACAGGGTCCATAAAGGTATATGTGCTTTATGGAGATTTGAATACTCTAATCTTGGGGATTATTCCTAAGGACGATGCCCAACTTAGGAGGGGATTTATGACCGGGGCTTACTCCTGAAAAGGAAGCCCAAATCAAGGGTAAATTATGACTGGTTAAGAGAAATTTAAGGGGGGCTTGGGGCTTACTCCTGAAAAGGAAGCCCAAGATTATGACTGAGTCTTATTCCTGAAAAGGAGACCCAGGATTATGACTGGGACTTACTCCTGAAAAGGAGGCCCAGGTTAGGGGATTTGGGGATTACTTCTGAAAAGGAAGACCAAGATTATGACTGAGTCTTATTCCTGAAAAGGAGACCCAGGTTAGGGGATTTGGGGCTTACTTCTGAAAAGGAATCCCAAGATTATGACTGAGTCTTATTCCTGAAAAGGAGACCCAGGATTAGGGATTAAGGTTTGGGGCTTACTCCTGAGGAGGATGCCCAAGTTAGAGGACTTGATTGGGGCTTACTCCTGAGGAGGATGCCCAAGTTAGAGGACTTGATAGGGGCTTACTCCTGAGGAGGATGCCCAAGTTAGAGGACTTGATTGGGGCTTACTCCTGAGGAGGATTCCCAAGTTAAAGGAAATAATTGGGGCTTACTCCTGAGGAGGATGCCCAAGTTAAAGGAATTATTAACTGGGGATTATTCCTAAAAAAGGAGACCCAGGTTAAGGATTCTCTCATCTTAAAGGATGAGGTTGAATGAATGAACTCTCAATCTTTGGTGATATAAAGATGTATAAATCACTAGGTTTTCAGAGATATTCCACAGAATTCCTTTCAGATAAGGAATTCAAATCAAGAAATCATGCCATAAATGACTTTGAAGAGTGTCTTGAAGACTAAATCTTGAAAAGGAAATCTGAAATGGCTTAAGAGGGGTAAAATGGGCAAGATGGGAACCCAAAAAGATAGGGGCGCGCAAGTCTTGAAAGGCGCGCAAGTCTTCCGTGGGCGCGCAAGTATTGGTCGCGCAGGTATGCCTGCGCGACACATGGTGTACTTGCGCGATTTTCAAACAACATTGAAATACTTGAGCGACTCTTTTTTAAACACTTTAGAATCCTCTTGAGGTTCTTCCAGAAAAGGGACGAGCAAGTTATATTGAAGGAAATAAGTCGGCGCGCAAGTGTTTGATATGTTTCAACACTTTGTCCTTCCTTATTCTCTTTAGATCTTCCGTTCTAGGTAAGAAATTACCTTAGAAGTGTTCCGGAAGCTTTGAGAAGAGACTTGGGCGTCGGGAGCTTCAATCCGAGTTTCTGGAAAAAAGATCTCTCAAATGGGGGGCCCACAGGGTCTATTTATAGGCAAAAGAAGACCCTGGGCGGTTACCGGGCAGTTATCACTTAGGTCGCGCAAGTCACATGAGCGACCATGAGGCGGCGCGCACGTATACCTGCACGACCAATAGGTAGCGCGCAAGTACTTGCACGACCACTAGGCGGCGCGCAAGTGTACTTGCGCGACCATGAGGGAACTTGCGCGACCTATGGGAAATGTTCTCCTTGTTCATACCTTTGTCGATTTTTGATGTTTCTTCAAAGGATGAATCACTTTATGCTCAGATATTCCCCTTTTCCGATCCCTAGATTCTGTGACGAAAGGAGCGTCAACAAAAGTCCCCCCTCAGAGTTGGATCCGGAGAGAAATGAGGATTTGACTCTGAGGAAATCAAAGACATCCAAAGGAAAAGGTGGTGCGCAAGTGTGCTGGAACTTGACTTTTATTCAAAGTTCCTTTGTCTTTTGTGGGCAGTTTAAAGTCATGTGTGCCGGACATAAAGGGGATAATGTTTAAGGTCGAAATAGCTTTGACCGAAATGGATTAGAATTGACACAATTCCTTGAAAGTTCATCTGAAAACATACTACCATACTCAAGTGTGAGGGAAAATATGTAAAATATGGCTTAAGAATATTTGAATCTAAGGAATGATATGAAAAAGAGCTAAAAGGCATTAGAAGAAGTAGTTTCCAAGAATGAAGTTACTATTATTTAACAAAACCCGTTAGGGGGTTGAAATATGCAGGGCCACCTATGGGCATTGGCTGCATGGTCAAATAAATAGTATCTTTCGGCTGACAAGTCTGTTATGTGGACTGTTTATCCAAGGCCACCTATGGGCACATGCTGCATAGTCAGGCGAAAGAACTCTTAGAAATTTACTTTCCTAGTGCTAAAAGCTAGTGAAAGTTTATGGAGATTCAAATTTTCTAAAGTATAGAGTTTGTTGTATGGAAAGAGGTACTTGAATATGGAGAAGATATTTCCGAACAAGAATATCGAAGAACTGGATGAATATCACTCCTACGAAGATCTGACCCAAACGTAGGGAAGAAGAATAAACCATAGACTTGAATACTTTCAGATCATGAAAAAGGATATGGGACAAATATGTTAAGGATTGCTTTTTTTTTGCGGATCCTTACATACTGTCGTTTAAGACAAATAAGGACAAAAGAGGCATTCTTCCCAAGAATGAAGTTACTATTATTTAAAAAACCCGTTAGGGGGTTGAAATATGCAGGGCCACCTATGGGCATTGGCTGCATGGTCAAATAAATAGTATCTTTCGGCTGACAAGTCTATTATGTGGACTGTTTATGCAAGGCCACCTATGGGCACGTGCTGCATAGTCAGGAAAAAAGAATTCTTAGAAGTTTGACATTTTTGTGACTAGAAGTCATGAAAATGGTTATGAAGATCTGAAAATATTTTAAGGTTAGGATTATAACACATAAATATGGGTATTGTCCAATGTATGTAGAGATACATAGGTCAATGATAACCATAATCATGTTGTGGTTGGGTCCTGAATTGAAATTTTGGACTTCACTACGTATCTCATAAGAATGAGAATCAAGCCATACGTAGTTCTTGAAATGCAGTTTAACGTCGTGCAAGACGAAAGTATGAGTGATCTTAGTTTAGGGTGATAGAATTCGGACCATAATAATGAATACACAGTGTGTGTTTTCATGAGGACTTTTCAGCCAAGGGACTGAAAGTGAAATTTGGGGTTAGGCCCAAAAGACTTGGGACTGGATTCGAGGGACACTCGAATGTTCCTACGTATCCCATAAGGATGGGAATCAAGTCCACGTAGTTCTAGAACTATCCTTAGTACAAATTTGGTTCGTACATGTGAAGGGTGAAAGTGGACATTAGTGCAATGATGGTTTAACCTAAAAAAAGTTTAAGCATTACCATGTATGCATGTAGTCTTTTTAAAATGAAAACCATGATTGACAAATCAATGTCAATAATAGTTCTCTCTCAAATGAGGAAATCAAAGAATATTGTAGTTTATTGTCGTACCAGACAAAAGTGTTGTATAGTTTAACGTCGTATGACAAGGACGAAAATGAATCAATGTAAAGATATAGATTCCAGGGGCGATTTCACGAATCAACATCATATGAGATGGTGGTGAACCGATGTGAAGAGATTGTTTTTGGGCTTGAACCCCGGGAGGTTGCCTACATACCCAGCCTGGAGGGAAAGGATCAAAGTCCGTGTAGTTCGATTAAAGAATGAATTAATGATCAAGTTGTTCTTGGGGACAATGATCTAATAAAAAATGTTGTTGGGACTTACACATGGTTAGGGGCCCAAAGAAAGTGTTATGGTTGAGGTTTGCTCTAAGATCACGTGATTCATACTCGGTGTGAGAAACAAGAGGTAATAACAACCTTAACGATGCACAGTTTAATGTCATGTAGGACATAAAAAAGGGACTATGCAGTTTAAAGTCTTGCAGTTAGGACTATTGGTGCTGCACAGTTTAGTGTCATGTAGCAGGGACAAAATACAGTTTAATGTCATGTAGGACATATCAAGGACATTCTGTACAGTTTAGCGTCATGTAGTTAGGACGATGGGGACAATACAGTTTAACTTCATATTGGACGAAAGGGGGATTGTGCAGTTTAATGTCATGCAGTAAGGACAAAATAACACACCATTTATGTCATGTTGGACGAAAGTGATAATAGTTTATGGTCATATTCATGGACCGTGGATGGTGCAGTTTAATGTCATGCTGGACCTTTGATGATTATATAGTTTAACGACTTTCCGGACGTGAGGGACTTTTATACAGTTTAGCGTCATGTATTTAGGACGTCACAGTTTAACGTCTTGCAGGACGTAAGGGATTTGCAAATAGTTTATGGTCATATACATGGACCAGGGATGATGCAGTTTAAGGTCATGCTGGACGGTTTAGGGAATTTTTTCACAGTTTAATGTCGTGTGGGACGAAGTTGCAGTTTAAAGTCATACTGGACCATTGCTGTATAGTTTAATGTCATATAGCAAGGACGAACTGGTGAACCAATATGAGAATATCAATTCTGGGGGACTTTTTACAGTTTATCGTCATGCAGGACGATGAAAGTGCCACACAGTTTAATGTCATGTTGCTAGGACAAAATATAGTATAATGTCATCTCGGACAAAATATAGTTTAATGTCATCTCGGACAAAATAAGGAACTTCTGTACAGTTTAATGTCATGTAGATAGGACATAATACAGTTTAGTGTCATGCAGGACATAATTATTGTGCTGCACAGTTTAATATCATGTTGCAGGGACAAGTTCTTTTCTACAGTTTAACGTCATGTTGGACGAAATTGCAGTTTAAGGTCATACTGGACCATTGCTGTATAGTTTTAACGTCATATAGCAAGGACGAACTGGTGCTGTACAGTTTAAAGTCATATAGCTAGGACTAAGGTGACACAGTTTAACGTCATGTTGGACGAAATTGCAAATAGTTTAAGGTCATATGCATAGACCGTGGATGATGATGCAGTTTAAAGTCATACTGGACTATTGCTGTATGAACCAATTGTAAGAATCTTGGTTCTAGGGACCATATTTTGTGTTTATACAAAATATTTCTTCAGAAATCTGGCATTAGTTGGAGTCGTGATGTGTTCTCCATCCATTGAGATTAGAGAATACGCTCCATTGGAGTAGACCTTATGTATTGAATAAGGTCCTTCCCATTTTGGTTCAAGCTTGGGAGGCTTCTTTCCTAGTATCATTGGTGCTCTGAGAACCAATACCAATTCTCCCTGAATTAATGAATGAAGACGAACTTTTTTGTTAAAAGCTCGTGCTATTCGATTCTGATAGATTTCCAAGTGGTGCAAAGTGCACAATCTTTTCTCATCTAACTATTTCAATTCATTCAACCGATTTTGGGATTGCTCATCTGTAGATAACTGATCACAAATGGCTATTCTGAGTGAGGGAAATTGAACTTCAATTGGCAAGACTGCTTCTGTTCCATATACCAATGAATATGGAGTTGACCGCGTTGCATTGCGAGTGGTAATCTGATAAGCCCATAAAGCATGAAAGAGTTTATCAGGCCATGAACTTTTATCTTTATCCACCATCTTTTGCAGTATATTTGAAAGAGTCTTGTTGAAGGCTTCTATCTAGCGATTAGCCACTGCATGATATCGAGATGAATGGTTGGACTTAATGTTGTATTCTTGATACAATTTCTTTACCTCAAAAGAACAAAAGTTGGTGCCGTTGTCCGTCAATATGGTATGAGGGACACCAAATCTAGTAATGATGTTAGACTTGATGAAGTTAACAATGCATTTAGAACTGACTTCTTTGAGAGGTACTGCCTCTGCCCATTTGGAAAAGAAATCAATAGCAGTAAGAATGTACTTAAACTGCTTGGCCGTAGCTGAAGGGTAAGGTCCCACCACATCCATTCCCCATGTGGAAAATGGCCATGAGTATTTAGTTGTATGAAGCAACTCTGGAGGTTGATGAATGAAGTTGGCATATACTTGGCATGAATGACACTTCTTTGTGAAATTAACACAGTCTTGTATCATTGAAGGCCAAAAGTATCCAAGCCTTTGAATTTGATCAGACAGTCTATGTCCAGACTGGTGGGCACCACAGACTCCCGCATGCACTTCTTTTATGACAGCCATTGTCTCTTCACCATCAATACATCTGAAGAGAACTCCATCAAAACCATGTTTGTAGAGAATTTTCTCTAGGTGGTTTGGGCTATCATAAAGAGTAAAATTGACCACACGTCGCCGGATTTGTTCTTTCTCGGCTCTATCAGGTGGAAGTGTTCCATTTTGAAGGTATTCCCTGATATGTGACATCCATCCTGTAGTATGACCATATGGTTCAGGAATGGGACTAATTTCATTAATTTCCTCTGTTCTGACTTGAACATAAGGTGAAATTGCATGACAGTGGGCAATACAGATGGTTGTCTCGTCCCGATTTGGATCTGCTAAAGCTGTGGCTATATTAGCCAGTGCATCGGCTTGAGCATTTTGTGATCTTGGGACATAAGAAAATGTCGGTTCTGAAGGGAACTCCGACATTAACTCTCTAACGTAATCATACAAAGGGATTAATTCTTCTTTTCTGATGGCATAATCCCCATTGACTTGTTTGATTACCAGGTCTGAATCACCTTTCACCTTTAAGTGATTCACTTGTGCTTGAAGCGCTAACTCCAAGTCTGTAATGAGAGCTTGGTATTCAGCTTCATTATTGGTACCACCTTCCCACAACAAAAAGGAATAAGGTAACACTACCTTATCTGGAGAAATGAGCACAATTCCTAAACCAACTTTGTTAAATTTAGGATTTTCCATTTTCTTCCCTGTTGGACTTCTAGAAGCACCATCAAAATACATTTCCCATGTTTGAGGACTCTCTTGAATAGAGAAAACTTCCTCATCAGGGAGTTCGATATCTGAATACATGTCTTCCACTGAAGGATGTTCAGCCAGGAAATCAGCCAGTGCTTGGCCCTTAATTGCCTTTTGAGACACATACTGAATGTCGAACTGCTGTAGAATAACTGCCCACCTTGCCAGACGTCCTGTAAGCATTGGACGACTAAGGATGAATTTGAGCGGATTATTACAAGATACCAATTGGACCTCGTGATGTTGCAGGTAGTGTCTCAGTTTCTGAACTGCAAATATTAATGCTAGGCAGCACTTTTCAATACTTGAATATCGGGTTTCTGCTTCAAGCATAGTTCTACTGAGATAGTAGAGACTATTTTCATTCCCAGCATCATTCTTTTGAGCGAGAAAGGCACCCAATGATCGCTCTAAAGCTGTCACATAGAGAATAAGTGGTCTACCCTCAACAGGTGGCATGAGTACTGGTGGACTCAAGAGGTATTTCTTGAGAACATCAAATGCTTCTTGACATTCTTCAGTCCACTGATAAGTGACTCCTTTCTTCAATAATTTGGTAAAGGGTAAACTTTTGCCTGCCAAATTAGCGATGAAACGCCGAATGTAGGCTAAGTATCCTTGAAGTCCTCTTAATTCTTTCAAATTCTGAGGAGGTGACATACCAAGGATTGATTTGGTCTTCTCAGGATCGACTTCAATACCACGATGGCGTACAACAAAGCTGAGGAATTTTCCTGAGGTTACCCCAAAAGCACATTTTAAGGGGTTCATCTTCAAATTATGTTGTCGAAGCTTGTGGAATATGACTTCCAAATCAGCCAAGTGATCAAAACGTTGTTTGGATTTAACCACCAAATCATCTACATAGCACTCAACAAACTTCCCTAAAAAAGGTTTGAAGATACGATGCATGGCGCGTTGATATGTTGCACCTGCATTCTTTAAACCAAAGGGCATCACCCGATAACAAAACACACCTTGAGGAGCTCTGAAGGCTGTATATTTCTCATCTTCTGGGGCCATTCGGATCTGATTATATCCGGAATATCCATCCATGAAATAAAGTACTTCATAGCCAACCGTCGCATCAATTAAGAGTTCTATAATCGGAACTGGGAAATCATCTTTAGGACAATACCGATTAAGATCTCTGAAATCGATGCAAACCCTAATTTGTCCGTTCTTCTTCTTTACAGGGACAATATTAGCCAACCACTTGGGATATTGAACTTCTCTGAAAAAGTTGGCTTTGATCAGCTTATCCACTTCAGCTTCAATTTTGGAAGCATAGGTTGGATGTGTTCTTCTCACGGCTTGCTTAAAACCTCAATGTTCTTTTGGTAAACCCAAATGATGAGTAGCAACATCAGGATCAAGCCCAGGCATTTCTGTATAATTCCAAGCAAAAATATCTTTATTTTTCCTTAGAAAAGAAATATACATCTCTTGCTCTTCAAGGTTCATGGCCGCACTAATTAAAGTGGGGCGTGGATCTTTCTCTGTACCCAGATTTACTTCTCTGAGTTCATCCACAGTGGTAGAGATACCCTCTTCAAATGATGGAGGAGCATCTCTACGATCTTCCTCTTCCTCTTCATCATGTGTGATTTCTTCCGTTTCTACTTGCAAAGTAGATGTGAAAACTAAATTCTCATGATCATAAGAGATGTCAAAATTTTCACATTTTGAAGAAGAAGCTTCCATTTCTGACCCTATTGATGATAAAGGGTCTTCTTTGGGAAATAAAGAGGAGATGATGGATTGAGAATCGACATCATTATTCACCTCTGGTGTTGCTATGACTTCTTTTGGCCTGATTAGCGACGTATAGACTTGTTGGACTTCAGCAGATGAAATGAAAACATCACCACTTATGCTTTCATCAGTGCTTGGTAGGTTACCAATTTCTCCCATGTTGTCTGGCTCGATCGCCGTAATTGACATTATGGAGCTTTCCATAAGAGTATTTTGATTTGTGCCTATTTTGTCAATTTGACTGATAGGTAACACATAATATGTACTCACATGTGTAAATGGATTTATTGGAATTTTCTCCAAACCATATGGAGCATTAACTTTGGTAATTTCCTTCATTGTAGATTTTTCTCTTCCCTTCATGTGATAAAATTCCGCCTCAATGTATTGAGACTCACATGTCTTGAACGGGGCCTTATCACCATAAAATGTTCCAACTTGACCATCGAAACAGTATTTGAGACATTGATGGTATGATGAAGGTATAGCTGCATGCTGATGTAGCCAGGGTCTTCCAAGCAAGATATTGAAAGCTGAGTCTTGATCAACAATCATGAAATCCGAATTGGATACAAGATCTCCAAACTGAGTTCTGAGTGTTACTTCTCCCAGTGGTTCTTGTTCATTTTTATCATATCCTTGTAACATCATCGTAGAAGGAGATAAATCAGATTCCGTGAGGCCCAATCGACGAAGTGTACGAATGGGCATGAGCTTGACTCCTGAACCATTGTCAATGAAAGCTCTTCGAACATCTATACCATTGACTTTTCCAGATAAGTACAAAGGTTTTATGTGCACATGCACAACATCATCTTCATCTTTATCAGTAAAAGATATCACTGCATGGCATTCTGCAGGATTATTCTCTATGTGATAGATTTCAGCTGCAGCAATTTCAGCTTCAAACTCCTGAGCACTTGACAAAGCTTCGATGAGTGCTTCCCGAAGATCTTTTGACAGATTCAAAGCATCCAAAATTGATAACTTGGATGGTACTTGGGCCAAGTGTTTCAATATATCATACTTTTGATCTAGAGGTCTACGTTTCCCAATAGGAATATGCGGTTTAGCAGGTACCTTGAAAGCAGATGCTTTGGAAGCTGATGCATCTTGTATTGAAGCTGGCAACATCCTTGGTTTTGGCAGATTAGACCGATTAGATCCATTTACTTGCTGAGATAAAGAAGATGGAACTTTTAATTGGTCTTCCAAAATAACTGTTCCAAAACTGAGTTGGCCATTGGCAGAAGAACTTTCTTGTTCTTTTTGAGCTCGCTGAAGGGCTCTACCATGAGTTTCTGCTGCATATACAGTGCTAGCAGGGGTAGAATTAGAGTAGTGGCTTCAGAAAGATCCATGTCTTCCCCTATATCCTAAACCTCTAGAACTTCCTCGGATTCCCTTATTTGATATAGAAAATTTAGGCTTATCAAGACTGGAATATGGATCTTTTAATTGAATCATATTAACAGAACCAAAGATTAACTCTTCGTCTGATAAAGACTCTGCCTGGTTAGCCTGTTTAGGCTGTGCCGTTTGATGGGGCGGTGCCCGTTGCTTTGAAGTAGATGGCATGAAATCTGCCAGAGTCAAAGACAATTTAGGCTTTGATACATACTCATCTTCTTCTGATTCCTCTTTCTTCTTTGAATTGCGCTGCCCTTTTGAGGATTTGTCTTTTGATGGAGGCTTTACTGCAGCTTTTGTAGGAGACACAATTGGCTTCTTCAATTGAGTTCGCAAAATGGAATGGGTACGATTGATTGTCTTTCTGATCATCCAATCATCATATTTTTTTGCAGTTTTGCTTTTGACTTCCTACCATTCGCCTCCTTCCTCTAGATCTGTAGCGGTAATACACGCTACATGAGCTGAAGAACCCTTCAATTTGACTTGTCCCAAGTCGACCATCTTTTGCAGGAGGTCTTTAAAGACAAAACACTCCTGGATGGGATGCCCCAACATTTGATGAAAGGGACAATAATTGGGACGGTCTTCATCTCCTTCCTTGTTTGGCCTCTTAGGTACTGGTAATTGAACCAAATTATTTTCCAGAGCTGAAATGAAGTACCCAGGAACTTGCTCACTTCGGAAAGAGTATGTTTTACTCTTTATATCCTCAAATTGTTTTCGTCATTGATCTTTTTGATCATTTGGACGAAACGGCCTTTGTTGTTGGCATTCAGGAAGTGGAGTTCTTCGAGAAGATGAAGGTTTTGAAGTAGATATAGGTACAGGTGATTGTTTAAGCATAACTGTAGCAGTTTCTGCTTTGCCCATTCTACTTCCTGGAGCTGATGGAATTACACGAGATTTAACCTTAGCCTGTATAAGGGAATCTTCAATCTGCTGAGCGATTGAAGTAAGGTCTCGAAACCCTCCTGTGTATTTCACAGGGATCAATGGCGTGCGTAATTCGTCACGCAGATTTGCCACACAGATTGGCAACAGCTCTTCCTGAGGGAGTGCTAAACTCAGGGAATACGTTATTCCCTTCCAACGAGCAATGAAATCAGAGAATCTTTCATTCTCCCTTTGCTTGCAGTTTGTAAGATCGAAAACTGTCATCTTTGGCAAAGTTGAGCTAAACTGAAGAAGGAATTTTTGACGAAGATCCTCCCATCTGATGACTGACTGGGATTGCAAGCTTGTATACCAGAAAAAAGCCGGTCCTTGCAAGGTTCGCACGAAGCATCTGAGTTTCACTGCTTCTTGCTGCTCTGAAGTTCCCATCATAGGATCACAATAAGACACGTAATGCGTCAAATGTTGTTCAGGATCACCTGATCCATTGAAAGTAGGGAAAACAGGGTTTCCAAAACTGGATGGAGGAGAAATTGAATCTACCCATTCAGGGTAAACTTTCTTTTCAGGTTGAACTTGCGCCCGTTTTCCTTCCATAGTTTCTAACTGAGCTGTTAATGACTCAATAGTAGTTATTAAATTTTGAGAAACATCAGGTTGAACTTTGTTTTGGGTAGGTGCAATGAATGGAGCTTGGACAGACGTGGTGGTTGATGCTGCAACTGATGGTAGTGCTGCCAACCGTTGTTGCGTTTGACCCATAGGATTAGACCTCTGTGGGTGTACTGATAAAGGAGGATATTCCTGATCCATCTCAGTAGTTACAACAAATTCTTTCGGCTGTCTGACTTCAGCATTCTTAAGAAGAAGACTACTCTGAAGTAGTTCTGCATTCAACCTTCTTAATTCTTTCATTTCTTCCTCCTGTTGTGCAAACCTTTGCTCTAATGAGAGCGATTGACCTCCTTCAGAGGAAGGGTGAGAAGTAACCTGATTCTTTCCTTTCCCCTTATTGGATCCTTTTCGGAGAGGGGGAAGTGGGTTACTTGAAGGAATACCCAGATTTTGGATAAGCCTTCGATTACGTGTGCGCACACCTTCTTCATTTAGAACTGTGTGCGCAACTTCTTGAGCAGGAACCTCTTCGTCTGATCCCTCTGATTGAGCCTCATCTGGTGAATCAGCAGCAACGGCATTAATGAAATTAATGGATGCATATTGCATGGAATCCTTTCTATCAGCATTTCTGTGATATTGTCTTCTTCCATGTCCATGATGAGACATGGCATTCCGTTGACTTGATCCCTCAGGAACTTCTTGGAGAACCGTCACTTGGAGAGAATCTCCTGATAGCTTGGATCTTCGTTCCTCTTGAGGCTTATTCCCCAATCGAGAGAATACTGACCTTCTCTGAGGGAGGGATTGAAGATTTGAAAAAGTCCCCAGTCCGGTGGACTGGGGATGTTCTTGCTGCTTCCGCTCAACTCCTCGAATCCCATTTGTTGGTTCTGAGGGTTGGGTTAGAGAAGTCCCCAGTCTGACAAGCTGGGGTGTCTCTTGACATGCTATTTCTGAGATCTTCTTAAAATCTCTCTTGATCTTACGAAGCTTAGTTCGGAAATTAGCTGGATGCATTAACCTGTATCCACTTTTATCACCTGGTTCAACAGACCGTTGGATGATTTCCGAAACATCTGTCATTTGATGACGTGTTTGCTCCAGATGAGAGGCTTGTGCAATATTCTCGCCTGCTTGATGTAGGATAAATTCAACAACTTGTTCTCTATATACTTGATTTTGAGAGGAACTAGTTGAAGCCTGTTCTTGAGCAAGCTTTTGATTATGAACAAAGCCCATTGACTTTGGCCGGCCATGGGCAATAACATTGCATGAGACCATTTTCGGCGGGCTTTGTTAACTGGAAAGCACTGTGAAATGCAGTGCTCCGTGAACACCCCATCCTCTGATATGAACATCATATGGAGCATTGGAAATTAACTGGCGCAATTTTCTTAGTGCGCCAAGGCATGAACGTTGAAGGGTTCTCTGTTGCTTTTCAGACTTCGGATACCGAGAGACTGATAGAGATGCCAAATCAATCTGACGTTGTAGCCCTTCTATTATCTTAAGATGATTTTCATATTCATCATAAGATAATACCTTCTTCTTTAATTGAAAAAGAGTTTTCCAAATGTTGAGACGAATATCATGGATTCCATCATCTGTCAACATCTTTGGAATGTCATACTGGGAGTCAGCCAAAGACCAAAACATGACTGGTACTTCACCTTTTGCCAGTTTTTTTCTCATGTTCAACATTTCCTCTTTATCATTAAATGAAGATTCTTCTACCTGTTTTGACCAGAGTTGGTGTTTCCTTGTTGCTTAATCGGATTCAACAAGATTGGTAGAGAGATCACTATTCATGCTAGAAGATGAATAACCCAGGGATGGTTCGGAGAATAACCTGAACCCCAGGCTATCTTCTGATGGAGAAAGAGTTTCACCTGCCGATAGTAAATCATCAGACATGACTGGTTTTACGTTTGCAAGTGCCTCGAGATAGAAGGGCTTTCTCGGCACTACATTGCCTTCTGAAGAATTTTCGAGACAACGTGAATCACTACTGCGGAGAGGACTTTCGCAGCGAAGTTCATCATCATGGGGAGGACCACCATAATGGGTTACAGCAAAAGATGAAATCTCTTGCTCCTTGGTCTTCTGACCACACAGAGGGTTCCTGTGGTTCTCATCTGAAGAAGAAATTTCAAGATTGACCGAATTTTCATGAAGCAAGTCTTCATGAGGAAGTGTCTGTTGAAGACCTTCAAAATTAATGTTCCCGTTATTGGGAACTAAGGGAGTAGAATCTTGAAATCCGACAGATAAATTTCTGAGGGCTTCAAGAACTCCAGCATCGAGAAAGGCTTGGTTACAGATTGGCCTTTGATCTCCTGACTGTGCTGGGCGGATCTTTTTCTTAGATGCCTTATTACTCGCTTTAGAAACCACTTGATGACGAAAGTGATTGCTCTGAGCAGGTGTATGTGCCTGATCAAGAAATATGGTCAGGTTAGGCTGACGATCTCCACTCAAATCAGGTGTATGTGCCTGACTTGGTTGTCCGTATGATATGGGGGAGTATGCCCCATAACCCTCTTGGACTGGAACACATGTGTGTGTCTGTTCCGGAGTGAATCGTTGATGTGTCACTCCACTGCTAGGGATAGATTTATGTGTCTTTCCCTGAGATGATGCTGAAGCTGTTATAATATCCTGGCAAGCATCCAGAATATGAGTAGGAATTTGCTTCTGCTCTTTCACCATTGACAAAATATGTTTGGTGACATCAGCCGCCGGAACGGGGATATACGTCCATTCCGGGCTTGGAGTAGGTGTATGTGCCTGCTCTTGTCCTCCTTTTCCTGTCAGTGAATCCTGACAGTACTCAAGTGTGGAGGCAGAGAGCTGAGTCTTCCACCTGTTTGTCGTCGGGGCTTTCCGACTGACTTCTCCGTGCGCTACCAAGCGAGACTGTTGGTAGGCTTGATTAGTATTAGCAGGTGTATGTGCCTGCTGATTACACTTCGCCAAACGCGGTTGACGAGATCCATCATATGTAGTCAGACGATCCTTCTGACTAACTGGTGATGTATAAGCAGGTGCATGTTCCTGCCTATAGTACTCCGCCGGAATTGCCTGGCGGGATTGGCTTGATGCTGCCAGACGAGTCTGCTGGACAGTGGAATTAAAACGGACAGGTGAATGTGCCTGCTCGTTATTTGCCACCAAGTTAGGTTGGTGGACTTCTCCGGAGATGGCAGGGATGACAACCTGCCTATTGTTAACCGGATTCCGTCTCTGGCGGTTCATCTTGCCTGCTCGGGTTCGAGGAACCTGAGCTGAATGCCTGGAGTCGGTACCCTCATCATGTTGAGGGCACACTACCGCACGAGTCTGGCGGCGATTGTTGATGAGAGACCTCGGGAAGGACTCCTGTCTTTTTGAACTAAGGCCCTGAGGGACCTGCTCATTCACTTCCTCAGAATAAGGGAGTGAATGGGAATTGCGTTCCGGGGATAACGACCCGAAACGGTTGGAGACGGTAGTCAGCACCGCCTGCTTCTTGATTGCTGGTCGCCGTTGTTCGGACGACCAGGTAGAGTTGTTAACTTGGAGGGCTTGACGAGCGGCCTCCAGAGTTGGGATAGTACCGTTGCGACGGTACTCCTTAACCAGTGCATTAGAAACACAGCGTTGAAGACGCTGAGTTGGTGATGTCATCCATAGAGCGGACGACATTCCAGCAGGAGTAGCAGCATTGGTTTTCACAGCAGCAGACCTCACAGTAGAGGTGTTCACAGCAGCAGTATTCACAGGGGTGAATTTAAGGAAAGCCATTTTGCAGAAGATCTTGAGAAAAAGAGTGCCTGTTCCATATAACAGACATAATCAAGATGAATCCGGCCACTGCATCTTTTGGATGAGAACATGTCAATGATTGATTTGTTGGCCCAAGGGGCCTAACAAATAAGAAAAACATCACTTTAACTTGGTTAAGGATTCACGTCGGGTTCACCATTTTTTGTTTCGCACAGAATCCAGGGATGACCTCCTGGACGGGAGATTCAAACGTTCCGATCGGTTTCTAACGGGTTTGTTCGTAGAACCGGAAACATCCAATGATTTCACATCCGTTTGGACCAACTTTCCAAAGGTAGGCGCTCATTAGCTTGTGGACTAATGAGGCTTAGGAATTGGCATTGGTCGAGAGGATGGGAGGTCGGACTCATCACACCTTTTTGAGGGGAATTATTGTCTACTCAGGGACTCTCATTATAGATTTAAGTTATGTTCGTGAATCCTTATTATATTACCAAGTATAAAATGATCTTTCCTTAAGTTTTAACAATATATGATTAAATATGCATGAAATTTAGATAATCTTTTATATGTATTTGAGGTTCTTCATCAATAGAGAATCATCTATATCTGTTTAGAGATTCTTGGTCAATGGTATCCTTCAAAAACATTTATATAAAAGTCTCTTGGTCATTATGATGACCAGGATGGTTTTAAAGCCACTCAGTGAGGCACTTGAAGTTTATCGTCATTCAGAAGGACATGGATTATTTCAAAGTTGGGATCGAACCCATAAATGGGCTACCTACGTATCCTTTGTTTTGGAAAAGGAATCAGAACCCACGTAGTTCGAGTAATGGAGTACGATGTTTATGATTGATGGCTCAAAGCAGGATGTCACAATTACTTTTATACTCTAAGCTCACGTGAGTCATGCTCGGTGTGAGAAACAAGAGGTATTAGTAAAATTTAGACAATTGTGCCATGAAAGATGAAATCATAAGAATTTTTTTGGGGCTTATGTATATATGACTGCCCAGATAGATGAAGTTTTAGGATTTACTTTTAGGGAGAAAATCTAGGAACAGGGTCCATAAAGGTATATGTGCTTTATGGAGATTTGAATACTCTAATCTTGGGGATTATTCCTAAGGAGGATGCCCAAGTTAGGAGGGGATTTATGACCGGGGCTTACTCCTGAAAAGGAAGCCCAAATCAAGGGTAAATTATGACTGGTTAAGAGAAATTTAAGGTGGGCTTGGGGCTTACTCCTGAAAAGGAAGCCCAAGATTATGACTGAGTCTTATTCTTGAAAAGGAGACCCAGGATTATGACTGGGACTTACTCCTGAAAAGGAGGCCCAGGTTAGGGGATTTGGGACTTACTTCTGAAAAGGAAGCCCAAGATTATGACTAAGTCTTATTCCTGAAAAGGAGACCCAGGTTAGGGGATTTGGGGCTTACTTCTGAAAAGGAATCGCAAGATTATGACTGAGTCTTATTCCTGAAAAGGAGACCCCGGATTAGGGATTAAGGTTTGGGGATTACTCCTGAGGAGGATGCCCAAGTTAGAGGACTTGATTGGGGATCACTCCTGAGGAGGATTCCCAAGTTAGAGGACTTGATTGGGGCTTACTCCTGAGGAGGATGCCCAAGTTAGAGGACTTGATTGGGGCTTACTCCTGAGGAGGATGCCCAAGTTAAAGGAATTAATTGGGGCTTAATCCTGAGGAGGATGCCCAAGTTAAAGGAATTATTAACTGGGGATTATTCCTAAAAAAGGAGACCCAGGTTAAGGATTCTCTCATCTTAAAGGATGAGGTTGAATGAATGAACTCTCAATCTTTGGTGATATAAAGATGTATAAATCACTAGGTTTTGAGAGATATTCCACAGAATTCCTTTCAGATAAGGAAGTCAAATCAAGAAATCATGCCATAAATGGCTTTGAAGAGTGTCTTGAAGACTAAATCTTGAAAAGGAAATGTGAAATGGCTTAAGAGGGGTAAAATGGGCAAGATGGGCACCCAAAAAGATAGGGGCGCGCAAGTCTTGAAAGGCGCGCAAGTCTTCCGTGGGCGCGCAAGTATTGGTCACGCAGGTATGCCTGCGCGACACATGGTGTACTTGCGCGATTTTCAAACAGCATTGAAATACTTGAGTGACTCTTTTTTAAACCCTTTGAATCCTCTTGAGGTTCTTCCAGAAAAGGTACGCGCAAGTTATATTGAAGGAAATAAGTCGGCGCGCAAGTGTTTGATATGTTTCAACACTTTGTCCTTCCTTCTTCTCTTTAGATCTTCCGTTCTAGGTAAGAAATTACCTTAGAAGTGTTCCGGAAGCTTTGAGAAGAGACTTGGGCGTCGGGAGCTTCAATCCGAGTTTCTGGAAAAAAGATCTCTCGAATGGGGGGCCCACAGGGTCTATTTATAGGCAAAAGAAGACCTTGGGCGGTTACCGGGCGGTTATCACTTAGGTCGCGCAAGTCACATGAGCAACCATGAGGCGGCGCGCAAGTATACCTGCACGACCAATAGGTAGCGCGCAAGTACTTGCACGACCACTAGTCGGCGCGCAAGTGTACTTGCGCCACCATGAGGGAACTTGCGCGACCTATGGTCAATGTTCTCCTTGTTCATACCTTTGTCGATTTTTGATGTTTCTTGAAAGGATGAATCACTTTATGCTCAGATATTCCCCTTTTCCGATCCTTAGATTCTATGACGAAAGGAGCGTCAACATATATTTAGATAAAAAATATGACTATAAGAATTAAAATTTTTAAAATGGGGAAATAAAGTGAAAATAATACAATTAGAATAGAAAAATAGGGATCTCCTCAATCCCCCGAAATGATTGCACTGATGAAAAACACTTTAGAAAATATGTAGAATATTATAAATGTAATATC
The DNA here is from genome assembly GCA_963277665.1 of Viscum album. Lineage (NCBI taxonomy): Eukaryota > Viridiplantae > Streptophyta > Magnoliopsida > Santalales > Viscaceae > Viscum > Viscum album. The sequence goes on from OY728144.1 coordinate 203,319,002, forward strand.
AATCTTGAAAATAAAAATATATATAAACTTGAGATAAAATATAAGAGAGTGAACAATTAATGAAATATGAGGTATAACCATATTAATATTACAAATTTAATCATAGGTATATTAATTTTACCATTAGAATAGTAACCTAACTGTTGGAATAGTAACCTGACCGTTGGAACTGTAATTTGACATTAGGAATAGTAACCTGGTCATTAAAATATTATCCTCACATATTTCAGTGTAAAATAATATTTATTTATCTTATAAAATGAAAATATGACATATTTGCATCATAATAAAAGTAAATAAATGTTTCAAAATTTATAAAATAAGTGTTTATTTTGTTGTAAAACATATAGGATTTATTTACATTTTTATAATATATATAATAACTTAAAATAATGTTTATTTTAATAAAATTTATTGATAATAAATTTTAAGTTGTATTAAAATGATAATATAATTTTTTGAGACTATAAGTAATATTTCAAAATAGTTGGAAAATTGATCAAATATTTTAATATTGGAATTTCAAAAAAATTGAAGATTTTAATTAAAAAGTAATTTAATTATATCTAGAAATTTAATTTCATAAATTGGATTTAATTTTTGGAATCTACACATTGAAAAATTGTTACAGTTAATTTTTGGTATTTTTCTAGAATAATAAAATTTTCAGTGAATAATAAAATATGGTAAATTAATGTATTTAACAATATAAGCTAAATAAATGAATTTTTGAGTCATGGATAATTAAATCAACCATTATTTAAAATTAAAATTCACTATCTATTATATATTTTAACATTAATTAATACTAATGATAGTGTTGAGCCAAAATAATAAACTAATTATTATAAAATTCAAAAACACTCCTCTCCTTCCCTTATAAACACCACCCCTTCTCCTCGCACCTAATAAGCCTTATATATTTAAAAACATATTCCAAACATCCTTCCCAAACCAATCCTCCACATCCTAGTTCTTATTTTCCCACCAAAATACCAATTACAGGTGCCTTAAGGAGTATTTCAAGGAGGCAGCATATAAGAGGTAATATTCTCACTTTATCTCTTTTAAATTATTTTATACTTCAACCATTCCCTCACCTCCTTAATAAAACATTAATTAATGACTCTATAATCATATATATATTGTAATTTAAATGTTATAATGGAATATCTACAATCTATACTTTTCATTTCTCCTCGTATTCTATAAATGAAACCATTTTCCAAATTATATTGGTTAACCTTCTCCATGGATAATGTGCTTTCATTTTCCATTAACCCCTTAAAGGATGGTAGTAAAACTAGTTTTATGTTTAAATCATATGATAATAAGTATATTAAATCTTATTTCAGGTTTTGGAACTAATATATAGACAAAATATTAAGAAAAATTAAACTAGTTCATGATTATCGGTAAAACTACCAAAATAAACAAATTGTGTAACGCCCCACCCCAGCTACCCAGAGTCGGTGCATTACTTCGTAACATTGGCATGATCACAAAAGATCATGTCTCGAAAGGCCGATTAGTTTAGTAGACTTGGAAACACTAGATACATTCATAAATGTTACATTACATCATAAAGTGAAAAACTACAATAACAAAGTCTCCATAGTCCACACTCATATCCTCTTCTGACTATCCCTGCAGGTCATTTATAAAATACTTCTTCACATCCTGGAAGATATTAATGCATTGAAAGGGGTGAGCTCAGATGCTCAGTAAGGATAACAATATTGCGGAAGCTTTCATAAATAAACATTAACATTTAAGGCAATGTATAACTAAAACAAAATCCATTTTAAACTTGAACTTCAGCATAATATGGAAAAAATAAAATTAAATAATGTCATTTACTTACTCACATGGATATTCTACTAGTCGAATAATCTCATGCAATATGAATAACCACTTTCATAATGATGGAATGCATAATGCCATACTATCATAACCACGGAGCAAAGGCCTCGTGCCAAGACCACAAATAAGATTTTGTCGGGGCCTCATGCTGAGACACTAGTTTGTCTCATGAGACCTACCGATGCATCGGGGAGCTATAGCGGGCTCCACCCGTCACTTATTATGTTCAATGCATTCCTCATATGAATAGGTTTAAACATATCATATAACATAATCATATCACATAAAACATGCATAAAGGAAACATAAAATTTCCACATTTCAATCACAAGATATCAATAAAACACGTTGATAAAATAAAAACACTTTCAAAAACATTTTCAATACCAAAATAAAATAAAATTAAAACTTATATTTATTTTTCATTTTAAAAAAAGTTAAGGCTTGTAGAGGAAGCCGATACTCAAATAATAGTCACGGAGGTGGAGAAGTCATTGTCGCCGCATACGTAATAAAAAACATTCCTTTTGTCGTTTAGTAAAAATGCTTCATATAAAAATATTCATTTTGAATAAACATAAAAGTCAAAGGGGTTTATACACCGTATAAATGGAAGTTGTGTATAAAACCAAATATGACTCAATGAAAGGAGATTGAGATGAAGTCCTTACAAATATCATTTTTAAAATAAAATAGATCTATTATGTGTATTCACTATAAGTACACATAAAGAATGTACAAATACAAGATAGTACATAATAATATCATGACATAATTTGAAAGTAGGATATTAACCAAAATAATGGAAATTGGGTTAAGAAATTCCCTTACCTCGTGTCCGACTTGACTCGACCACTCATTAACCTCCTGAATATTAAACTAGAGTTAATATCTACCTTCTTAAGAACCTTTTTCAAGTTCATTACCTTTTATATCAGTTATTACCATATCATTAACATTATTTAATTATTTAAGTTTATAACGGTTGTTTTGTCGATCTTAGGTACTTGAGTTAAAAATAAACTTCTTATAATTACACTTTGTTCATTTGGTAATATATCCATTATATACATAATTATATTCATTATTTATATATCATATACATCATATATATCCAGTATATACATTCATTTATAATATTACATAACATTTAGAGGTAAGAAATGAAATGCACCGTTCATGGAGACGGTAAGTCGTACGTACACATGAACGCTACTTTCATTTCTATTTCGTATTTAATGGAATGAATTTATAATTATATAAAGGTATAATGTAATTCCAGTATAATATAATGTATAATACCATTTACTACATCCTTTATACATCCCACATATGGCATTAACGATTCAAATCACTTTGAGGGGGCGGTAGTCCGCACTTCCTAAAATGAAATTATCGCGTTTACCCATAATGGAAATCATAAAGTATGCCATAAATGAGAAATACAGAAGCATAAGGAAAACATAAACATAATATATATATCATATATGAAAATATTTTCATCAAAATGGCCACCATGAGAGGTGTTAAAAGATGTTTGAACAATCATCATTTCGTGAGGCAGTAATTCCCCACCCACAGAAACAGTATGTTCTTTAACCATTAAACGAAGGTGTGTGTAAGTGTAAATAAAATAATTATCATAACAACATCAAATTATATTGAAGATACTTGTTTTTGTACAAAATAAAAGAATAAAAAGTGTTTAGGGGGTTGGAGAAGCAAAATAAAACAAAATAACATAGCAGAACACATTACCTTAATATCGGGTAACTCTTTTTTGATTGGAGCCAAAGGCTTCCTTGAGAAGAATTCTGAAAAAGTGGGGCTTCTAGGAGTAAGAGAGGGAAGTTGGGAGAGTATTTGGGCAGAGTTTGGCAGAGCCAAAAGGCTTTGAAAGTGTGAGTAAGGTGGTAGTGGTGGGGGCCTTTTATAAGTGGAGAGGAGGGGCACTCTTGGAAAGTAATGAAATGTTACTTTATTATATAATGAGTTTCGGATTTTAAAGGTCCCACACTTATATAATTCGAGGCTAAGGTGATAAGGGTTCTAAATATACTCATATAATAGGTTTTTGACAAGTTTAAGCCTTGGATTTTACATTATATTTTCATTTTATTTAAATCATTAATTAATGAGGTAACCGCTGCATCATCATGGTGTCATAAATAATTTAATTTATTTAATGTCTAAAAATTATAAAACAAATATCATTATGTAGGAAATATTTTTAGCTTTATAAGGAATATTTATAGTCAAAAATGTGACTTGTATAACCCCATTTAAAAATTGTATTAGTAAAACAACTTATGTTTGTCACATTTTTATTTTAACTTTAAATAAGAGTTATTTATGTCATTTTCCTACCAAAGTGGCTCCATGGGGTCCCCAAGTTGACCCATGGATTTTCTTGGTCTGAAAAAACGCATACAATAGGGTTAGGACAATTTTAAAGGTATTTTCATTTTTTTATAATATCATTTTTACCTTAAGTATCACTAATTACCTTTAATCGTGATTAATTAAACTTAAAAGTTACTATTCACCACAAATTATTTTCATCCCATTGAACCACATTTTACTTCCTAATTACAACCATGTATTTAGTATTTTTGAAAATCAAATCATAGAAGTGGTAATGTTTCATTTAAACGAAGAATCAGTTTTTTAACTACCACTTAGTGGTTTCACTATTCATCAAAAATTGATGTTTTTCAGAACAATGTCAAAATTTCACCCTAAGCTATAATTGATATTCCAAATCCAAAAATGATTTCTATTTTAAAAAATTCCAAACATATAAGTTTCATTAATTAATTTTATAATTAATTCCCGTTGTCACAACAAATAGCATGTTTTTAAGAAACAATATATATCAAAAGATTGACAATTGTTTATGTCCAATTTCAAAGTGAAATTAATTCTAATGACCAACATTGGATAAAATGGTAAAAATATATTATAATTATACTTTAAAACCACTAACTAGTATAATTTATCACTATAAATTATTTTTATTAAAAATTTGTTTTAAGTATTTTTCACTATTCATACAAAATTGGAAGTTCTCAGAAAATTGCCAAAAATTCAACATAGGGTAATTTCGATATTTCGAATCCAAAAATGAAGACAATTTTGAAATATACAATTTCTATAATTTTAAAAAGTGGTTATTACTATTCATAACGACTACTTTGATTAGTCGCGGTGTGTTAGAACTCGAAGTTGCGTACAATGAAAGCTATTGCATTATTGAATGAGAAGCGTACCGTGGAAGCTCGGGGTGTTACATTCTCCCCTCCTTCAATAAATTGAGTCCTCGCAATTTGAAATTTTTCTTTGAAAATAAAAGGTTTAAAATAGAAAATACCTTTGTGGAAAACCCACATCGGAAATAAGGTTAATAAAAATATAACATTAAAAGATAGAAAGATAAGTACAAAGGTCACCCGAGATAGCCCATACTAGGATTCTATGAAAATATGGATATGGAAGAAAAACAAACCATCAAGGTCTGATGGAGAGATGTAGAAAATAGAATTAGGAGAAAGTTAACAATAAGAAAGTCACAAACTTGTGATTGGTTGAACGATCATTGAATCCCCAGTTGGAAAAGTTAACCGGCAACGTTTTTGTTTTAAGTTACCTTTCATAAAGTTGAGGAATTTATTTAAGAGATTTACAAAGAATATAAGGAAATATACTTACTTGTCGTGTAGACTTTCATTCTTTAATAAATGTTTACCACAAACACATCTTTCACTCCAAATGGTAACAGAACTCAAAAATATTCTATTTATCCTAATTGTATAAGGTTCTAAATATTACCACATACCATTTAGATTAGGAAAACTATTTTGTAATAACTAGGGACTTCCTGTAGGCTAGTGGTAGGTAATAAAGGTCTGTCGCACTATGGTTGTGGGTCCGATTCCGGCAGCTTTGTCCGACGCGACGGGTTATGCCCCACCCTGCAGGTTGTCCTTTTTCTAAAACTATAGTATTATAATATTCCAAAAATAATCTTCATAAATGTTTTAACCTTAAACAATACTATCCAAAGATCAACTTAATCCATTCCAACCTTTATATTTATCCAAAATACCTCCGTCCAGACTTTCTCTAAAATGTCCTTATATTCCAAAATCAATTGCAACATTAGATTCCCCAAACAAAGTAAGGATTCTCTTATTGTCACATACTGAAAATATGATTACCTTCATCATATTAAAACCTAAATGAAACAACAAGTACTGCAGTAAAATCCTTATATATATCACATTATTTTTATAATCATAATCTAGTTCTTGAGTCCAAAAACACAAATACAATAATTATTCAACATCATCTGTAGTAACAGCATAAGATTGGCCTTGATCCCTTGGCCTTTTCTCAGGTAATTTTCCCTGACGCTTAGGATATTCATTTGCATAGTGCCCCATTTCTCTACAATTGTAGCATTCAACATTGATATCCTCTTTCATTCCCTTGAAATCACGAGCCTAGTGACCTTTTTCTCCACATTTATAACAAACTCTCATTCCTTTTAGGAAAGTACCAGGGTGATTCTTCCCACAATTATCACATAATGGAAAATCCTTCTTTCCATTTTTCCCTTTATCTGTCTCTTGTTCCACCGTTCTCTTCTTCTCTTGCTTTACATTGTTTTAATAAGACTTAGAGAATTCCTTTTCTGTCTTGATAGAACATGAGACTATATCTTCGTACGTTGTGAAAGATTGTGATACTAAAGCTCGACGGGGAAACGGTTTTAACCCATCAAAGAAATGATCAATCTTACTTCTTGGGTTACGTATATAATCTGCAGCATGTCTTTCTAACCTTGTAAAGTTGGCCTCATACTTTGTGACATTCTCATCCTCCTTTTTACTCAGACTCAAAAATTGTCTTTCCATATCTTCTCGATGGTCATGCAGAAAGTATTTTTCTAAGAAAATTTTTTTTAACTCCCTCCACTCCATACTTGATACTTATTCATCTTCCTTTGTGTTTTGAATCAGTGACCACCATTGATCGGCATCTCTAGTGAGGCGGTAGACTGCCATGACAACCTTCTCCCTTTCGTTACTCCCCAAGGCGTGGAATATTTTCTCTAAGGAGTTTATCCATTGCTCAGCTACTAATGGATTTGTACCCCCATTAAATGTTGGTGGTTGTTGCCTCATGAAGCGGTCTAACATTGATCCTCCATGTTGCGGATCAGGGTGCTCCATATGAGTAAGGTTATTATTCATAACCTGAGTGAGTTGTCCCAGTATGGTAATAAGTTGATCAGCACCAGTTGTATCTCCAGATCCACAATAATTATCTTGAGCAGGAGGGAAATCCCTACACAGAATGCGTGCATTGATACGGTTTCCATTCCTTCCACTAGGCACCATTTCTAAACAATGGCATTAACTAGATTAGTTTATGAATCAAAATACATAATTCCATACTTATAAAATACTTAACATAAATTGAAAAATTTATGGATATAATCCATAATTATAAAAATGTTTTCTTTGAGGAAGTATATACTCATAACCCTTCATAGTGGTTTGTAAAGAAAACGAGAATTATCCTAAGCATATCCCCCGGGAGTGTCGTAACCAAGAGTGCAGCAAGTCCCATTGTTGTGCACCAGTTCCCGTTCGAGTCTATCTCAAAGCGGTGTTTTCGGATTTTACCCCTAGGTACATCTGTGCCAGAGCCGCCTCTACCTGCTTGTTTCCAGACAGGGATGTATTGCTCGGAAAACTCACAAAATCTCTATAATACCAAAATTTTAGGAAGTTCTTCAATACTAATCCTCAGAGTCTACCTTCGAGCTATGTGCTCTAATCAGAGTTTATCTAAATCTAGCTTCCAAGGTTAGTACTAAAATGCCTCTGATACCAACTGTAATGCCCCGACCCCAGCTACCCAGAGTCGGTGCATTACTTTGTAACATTGGCATGATCACAAAAGATCAAGTCTCGAAAAACCGATTAGTTTAGTAGCCTTGGAAACACTAGATACATTCATAAATGTTAAATTACATCATAAAGCGAAAAAATACAATAACAAAGTCTCCAGAGTCCACACTCATATCCTCTTCTGACTATCCCTGCAGTTCATTTATAAAATACTTCTTCACATCCAGGAAAATATTAAAACATTTAAAGGGGTGAGCTCAGATGCTCAGTAAGGATAACAATATTGCGGAAGCATTCATAAATAAACATTAACATTTAAGGCAATGTATAACTAAAAAAAACCTTTTTAAACTTGAACTTCAGTATAATATGGAAAAAATAAAATTAAATAATTCCATTTACTTACTCACATGGATATTCTACTAGTCGAATAATCCCATGCAATATCAATAACCACTTTCATAATGATGGAATGCATAATGCCAGACTATCATAACCACGTAGCCAAGGCCTCGTGCCAAGACCACAAATAAGATTTTGTCAAGGCCTCGTGCCAAGACACTAGTTTGTCTCATGAGACCTACTGATGCATCTAGGAGCTATAGCGGTCTCCACCCGTCACTTATTAAGTCCAATGCATTCCTCATATGAATAGGTTTAATCATATCATATAACATAATCGTATCACATAAAACATGCATAAAGGAAACATAACATTTCCATGTTTCAATCACAAGATATCAATAAAACACATTGATATAATAAAAACACTTTCAAAACCATTTTCAATACCAAAATAAAAGAAAATTAAAACTTGTATTTATTTTTCATTTTAAAAAAAATTTAAGGTTTGTAGAGGAATCTGATACTCAAATAATAGTCACAGTGGTGGAGAAGTCATTGTCGCCGCATAGGTATTAAAAAACATTCCTTTTTTAATTTGGTAAAAATGCTTCGTATAAAAAGATTCCTTTTGAATAAACATAAAAGTCAAAGGGGTTTATACACCGTATAAATGAAAGTTGTGTATAAAACCAAATATGCCTCAATGATAGGAGATTGAGACGAAGTCCTTACAAAGATCATTTTTAAAATAAAATAGATCTATTATGTGTATTCACTATAAGTACACATAAATAAAGTACAAATACAAGATAGTACATAATAATATCATGACATAATTTGAAAGTAGGATATTAACCAAAAGAATGGAAATTGGGTTAAAAAATTCCCTTAACTCGTGTCCGACTTGACTCGACCACTCATTAACCTCCTGAATAATAAACTAGAGTTAATCTCTACCTTCTTAAGAAAATTTTTCAAGTTTATTATTCCTTTTATATAACTTATTACCATATCATTAACATTATGTAATTATTTAAGTTTATAATGGTCGTTTTGTCGATCTTAGGTACTTGAGTCAAAAATAAACTTCTTATAATTACACTTTGTTCATGTGGTAATATATCCATTATATCCATAATTATATTCATGACTTATATATCATATACATCATATATATCCAGTATATACATTCATTTATAATATTACATAACATTTAGAGGTAAGAAATGAAATGCACCGTTCATGAAGACGGTAAGCCGTACGTACGCATAAACGCTATTTTCATTTCTATTTCGTATTTAATGGAATGAAGTTATAATTATATAAAGGTATAATATAATTCCAGTATAATATAATGTATAATACCATTTACTACATCCTTTATACATCCCACATATGGCATTAACGATTCAAATCACTTTGAGGGGGCGGTAGTCCGCACTTCCTAAAATGAAATTATCGCGTTTACCCATCATGGAAATCCTAAAGTATGCCATAAATGAGAAATAAATAAGCATAAGGAAAAAATATACATTATATATATATCATATATGAAAATAGTTTCATAAAAATGTCCACCATGAGAGGTGTTAAAAGATGTTTGAACAATCATCGTTTCGTGAGGCAGTAATTCGCCACCCACAAAAATAGTATGTTCTTTAACCATTAAACGAAGGTGTGTGTAAGTGTAAATCAAATAATTATCATAAATAAATCCTATTATATTTAAGATACTGGTTTTGTTACAAAAGAAAAGAATAAAAAGTGTTTAGGGGGTTGGAAAAGCAAAATAAAACAAAATAACATAGGAGAACACATTACCTTAAAATCGAGTAACTCTTTTTTGATTGGAGCCAAAGGCTTCCTTGGGAAGAATTCTGACCCAATTGAGGCTTCTAGGAGTAATAGAGGGAAGTTGGTAGAGTATTTGGGCAGAGTTTGGCCGAGCCAAAAGGCTTTGAAAGTGTGAGTAAGGTGGTAGTGGTGGGGGCCTTTTATAAGTGGAGAGGAGGGGCACTCTTGGAAAGTAATGAAATGTTACTTTATTATATAATTAGTTTCGGATTTCAAATGCCCCAAACTTATATAATTCGAGGATAATGTGATATGGGTTCTAAATATACTCATCTAATAGGTTTTGGACAAGTGTAAGCCTTGGAATTTACATTATCTTTTCATTTTATTTAAATCGTTAATTAATGAGGTAACCGCTGCATCATCATAGTGTCATAAATAATTTAATTTATTTAATGTCTAAAAATTATAAAAAAAATATCATGATGTAGGAAATATCTTTATATTTATAATTAATATTTATAGTCAAAAATATGACTTGTATAACCCCATTTAAAAATTGTTTTAGTAAAATAACATATGTTTGTGACATTTTTATTTTAACTTTAAATAAGAGTTATTTAGGTCATTTTCCTACCAAAGTGGCTCCATGGGGTCCCCAAGTTGAACCATGGATTTTCTTTGTCATCCATGACACATCCAATAGGGGTAGGACAAGTGTAAAGGTATTTTCATATTTTTATAATATCATTTTTACCTTAAATATCACTAATTACCTTTAATCGTGATTAATTAAACTTAAAAGTTACTATTGACAAAAAATTATTTTCATCCCATTGAACCACATTTTACTTCCTAATGACAACCATGTATATCTTATTTTTTAAAATAAAATCATAGAAGTTGTAATGTTTCATTTAAACGAAGAATCATTTTTTTAACTACCACTTAGTGGTTTCATTATTCATCAAAAATTGAAGTTTTTCAGAACAATGCCAAAATTTCACCCTAACCTATAATTGATATTCTGAATCCAAAAATGATGTCTATTTTACAAAATTACAAAAATATAAGTAGCATTAATTAATTTTGTAATTAATTCCCGTTGTCACAACAAATAGCGTGTTTTTAAGAAACAATATATATCAAAAGATTGACAATTATTTATGTTCAATTTCAAAGTGAAATTAATTCTAATGACCACCATTGGATAAAATGGTAAAAATATATTATAATTATACTTTAAAACCACTAAATATTATAATTTATCACTATAAATTATTTTGATTGAAAAAGTTGTTTTAAGTATTTTTCACTATTCATACAAAATTGGAAGTTCTCAGAAAATTACCAAAAATTCAACATAGGCTAATTTCGATATTTCGAATCCAAAAATGAAGTCCATTTTGAAATATAAAATTCCTATAATTTTAAAAATTGGGTATTACTATTCATAACGACTACTTTGATTAGTTGCGGTGTGTTAGAACTTGAAGTTGCGTACAATGAAAGCGGTTGCATTATTGAATGAGAAGCATATCGTGGAAGCTCGGGGTGTTACAAATTGCGTGACGCTAAAGTTTTTACTCAATGAACCAACCATATATTGGAATATATATGTAAATTTGGGACAATTTCAATTTTTGGAAGCACATGAATACCATTTCCATTCAATTCAATAGTTTTATTCCATTATGACAAGAACTTCTCTATTTATACATAATTTATCAAAACATGGAATCATGTAACTAACATCCCCAGAACAATAGAATTGAACTTCACACCTCATTGAAATTATTATAAATATATATATATATATATATATATATATATATATTAAAATTATAATAAATAAAATTTAGATGGATATTGTTTTGAATTAATTAATTAATAAGTCTAATTTTATTATTCAGGATATTAAGGTCAAGTGAATAACGATTCTGGAACAAAAGGTAAGGGATCTCTCTGAACCTCCCCCATTTTCTTTGGATTATGATTTATCTCTTTTTACCTCAATTTATCACTAAATTATTCTTATATAATTATTAAAAACAATTATATATTCCCCAAATATATATATATATAATTTTTATTTAACCTTTCTCTAAATGGAATATACAAGTTTTAAAGGTTCCCTACTCATTTCCTTTTAAAACGCCGATTAGAGGGAACTTCTCTATTTTCTTTACCACTTTTGAAGTACCAATCGATGAAATTTTTTAAGAATTATGTGGTTTATAAAAATAAACATTTTTATAAAGAAAATTATTTTATTTTACTTCTGGTTTTAGGGTGATCGTTATGCTCTTACCACCTTTAAATACACTTTACTATTTTATTTATAACCCTGCTTAAGTGGCCCAATTATAAAGTTAACTATCTACTCTTTTTAACATATTCACTTTAGTTAAAAAAATATTTTATCATGATATATATGCATATTTTTACTTTACTAATTCCCCAAAAAATATTTAATCCATTCTTTCATGGATAGCATTGTGATACTCCCTTTTGTCTTTCCTTGTGACATGATTATGAACCCATTTCTTTCCAAACGTAATCCTTATGTTTATGAATTAAGTTTGATTTCTTTATATGGAACAAATATTCCTGTACATATTATTATGGGTTCACCCATATAGTGCTCTAATACATTGGGTAATGTTTTTTCTTATGATATGTTATGTATGGGATTAGAAAAGAAACTTAATCCATTATGGGATTTTGTCCACCATGTGATCTCATATCTATAGTTAGTCTTGACCCATGTTTATGTCATGTAATATGTTGCTTCCACATTCACATATTTCCATGAAATTATGATTTCATGTTCTATATTTTTTTATTCTATATCTTTATTCAGGATCCACGCCTTCTATCTAAATATTTTATGATTTCCAACTCATATGTTATGCTTGATTTCAATGTTTATTCTCTTAATGGGATTTTTATCTCACTACTTTTGTCTATTTATTCCCTAGGATATCCAAATTAGTTTTCAGAACTTGAAAGAAGTCACAAGATCATTATGAATTTTAAAATAAATAAGTTTTATTTTAGTTTCATTTTGTCTATTTATATTCCTAGTCTTACAAAGAAACTAGTATTTTTGATCCTTGGTTTGTATTTAATGGATATATATATTTAAAATCATGTAATAACATATGTAAAAGGAATGAGTTTCTATAGTCGTTATCAAATCATGTTCTTGTTATTTGGGGGTATTTGGACTAGAAAAAATTAGTTAGAACCCTAGGGATAAGTATATGTACAATAAAATTTACCATGTATAACCTAGATTGAAAATTAGGGACTCATAAGTTAGGATGTAATTTTCATTTATAAGTTATTCCTTTTAAGTTTACAGTTGATTCTTATATGCCAATTAGTTGAGTATTCAAGCCCCTACTTTTCTTTTGTTTTTTATTTAATGGTGTGAAATGGGAAAAAAATTCCCAAAAACCAATGTGATAGGAAATTTGATGATTTCCCTAATGATATTACTAACCTAATGGGAATGGGAGCTCATAAATTCATGATATTACTATATCAATTGGATCAATTTATGATTAATAACTTGAATCGTGTGTAATTTCCTCCTTCTCCTACTAAATATCAAGTTGTGGTTGAATAATATATTCAACAAAGGCTTCATACCTTTAGTAGATCTTCTTATCCCCTAGTCATGAAAAAATGGAGTGACACTATTGAGAAGATATTATCTATCCTCCAATGCTCAAAATAAGAGAAAAACGTGATGGAGGTATATCTTTTTATAGGGAAGCTGACCCACTGTAGACACTGCTTAAGAACATGAATTCCAAAGAGGGAATTAATTCCTTGGAATTGGAAGGATTCATGAATATATTTTTCAATAAATATTTTCCATGAACTCTCTTTATTAAAATGGAGAGGGAGTTTCTCAAACTAAAGAAAATAGAAGATGATTATGTCCATGCGTATAAGGAAAACATTAAAAGGCGTACACAATACACCATTGGATTTTTCATGAACACTAAAATAAAGTTGGGTTACTTATTTAGTGAATTGATGTTGAGTATATAAAAATATTTGGTGATTCAAAACTTTGAAATCTTTGAGGAGTTTTTCTATTGAGACCTTAAGGACGAGATGAATATTCGTGACTCTCAGTGGTCTCATGGGCCTAGAGATAAAACATTGAAAATTGATTTTAAAATGGGAGGATCAACAGATAAATCCCATGGTGGAAATAAAATACAACATACCATATGTAAAAACTGTGGGAAGAATCATCTTGAAAACTATATAAAGAGAACCAGGAGATGTTTCAATTGTGGAAAAGAATGGCATCGAGTTAATCAATGCTAAAGGGAAATGAAGAACCTGACTAATGTGGAAGATGAAAAGAAGGGTCAAATGAATACTCATATTATATTGTAGTGTTTCAATTTCAAGGAACCAGGGAATTATGTAATAAAAATCCATGAGATAATGTTCTTGAGATAAAATCAATGACAACAAACTCTATATCCTAGAGAGCGAGGAAGGGAATATGATATCACTACTACAGAGGTGGATCATGAAAATTATTTGGTGATATATATGTTGGTTATTAATTCAAGAATAGAAAACATAATTTTTTATTCTTGTTCTATGAATTCATTCATATCTTACAATTTTAGTATAACTATACAAAAACCACCTCAAAATATGGAGGATGAGTAATTCGTGAGAACCACAAATTAAGAGATTATTGTATCTCAAGTATATAACTCCTCCTCGGTCAATGTGTGTGGACTAAACAACCCATAAAATCTCATATTACTTACTTTATAATAGTTTGATTCAAAATTGGGAATTTATTTTCTATATTTATATAAATACAACATCAAATATTGGGAGAGGGAGATTACTCTTCACATACTAAATCATCCTCCGATTCTATACAAGTGAAAGTAGGAGGATTAATCTTCTTTGGAATAATCATCTCAAGTGTGGATATTACTTCCTTATGACCCATAATATATTGATCAATGATTTATATTAAAAAGAGGATTATTCTTGAAGACATCCCCATTGTGAGGGACTACATTGATATGTTCCCTGAAGAATTGTTCATATCTTCCTCATGACCAAGAGGTTGAGTTCTCAATAGAACTTGTAGATATATCTCTACCCATATCCAAGACCCACAATAGAATCAACATCATTGAGTTATAAGAACTGAATAAGTAGTTTCAAGAGAATATATACAAGGGTTTTATATTGCGGAGTCCTTAAATATATGGTGTGTCAGTCCTCTTTGTAAATAATAAGGATGGGTCAATATACATATGCATTCATATCATGATCTCAAAAATATCATGATAAAGAAAAAAAAACCTTCCATAAATAGATTTCTTTTTTGATCAACTATAAGGGTCCCAATATTTCTCTATGTTGGGCCTTCGGTTGGGATACCTGCAATTAAAGATGAACAAGGAAGATATTCCCAAGAATGCCTTTCGAATAGGGTATGGACACTATGATCTCATAGTGATTCATTTCAGATTCACTAATACTCCATCAATATTTATAGACTTAATGAATAAAGTATTTAGATATTACCTTGAAAAAAATTTGGTAGTATTTGTTGATGATATTCTAATATACGTTTTGGAACTAAAATACATGCCCTTGGATAATTTGAGGGGGACCGCGACTATCCAGGATGAAATACAAGTTCAAATGTCCCCAAAATCAACAAAAGGGTCTGACTTACAAACCTCCTTGTAGAGTTCCCTTCCCCATCATGATCACATAGGGAACTGAAGGAGCTCCCATGAGTCTAATGCCCTCCGCTAATGGTAGTTGATGAATGGATCTGTGTGTTTGAAGAAGTCTCACCCCATCACGATGCCCTTTCTACTTCATGGCATGATTCTAAGCATCATGAGACCTCTAGACTAAATTTTTGGACCCTTCCATTATGAAGTCACATCTACCCCGACCTTTCACCTTCTGATCTAACATTTTGTGAAGCACCTAATCACCACAAACCCAGTGGAAAATGAGTCATCCAAGGTACTAGAGAATCGTGAAACCCTCATTCCTTATTCCTATATAACCCCACTTATGTTGGGGATGACTTTGGTGAAGTCTTATAAACTTCATAGAGATAGAATGCCCTGTGGGTTACTTGAGGCTTCAAGTAAAATTCAACCTTCGTGAATCACCCCATACCTAGCTCTGGACTTCATGCCAATGCAGGGTAACCATGTCTCACAAACCATTTCCTACATGAAGACCTTTCCCTCCATGAAGCACTCATAATTCGAAAAGAACGTATTAGAGAGGATACCTTCTTAATTATACCCTCTTCTATGAATCCCTATATGCTTGTACATAGTGATTTCGTGGTCCCTCATGAGATATACTCTATTTTGGTTCCCTACATATTTCTTTTTATCATAGGTATGATAATGTATTTTTCTTTTCATAATAACTACGCTAACATCGTACCCATGAATGACCACTCCTTTACACTATCATATCCTATAATTGTCGATGCCTTTCCTTCACCAAGGGTTGATGAGTGTTAGTAACATAAGCCCAAGGGGTAAGGAGTAAGTCCCTCATGTCTGTATTTCGGGATGTAAAACCGCCTAGAACCATCATCCTTAGTACATGATGTTTAATTGTATCCTCAAACTATGAAATACTCATGGGGATCCTTCTTTGAGTGTTTTCCATGCCCACTTGTCTCCATGGGAGTGATATCTTCCTCATATGGAATGAGATCCTCCATGTATGTAATGGTGTCCTCCTCAAGTAGCTCCCATGTGTAAGACCCACACCATCTCTAATCGATGCTTCACTCACGACACGAGTGTCAGATCTAAAACTTCTTCTTTTTTCACACACCGATCATGATTCAAATGGGATTAGAGGCCAGTATGGAATATAACATACATCCATCCCCAAATGGTCATCCCCTCTAGATTAATCTAAATTCTTCATCTCCGAACAGACCGTTCCTACACTTAATCCCCAATATATCCCATTCTTCGGGCCTACTCTTTAGGTATAATCCCCAATCATGCCCCATGGTAAAATTCTATGTATAATCCCCAAAAATATACCCCACTTCCATTGGGATAACTCCATATGTGTAAGCTCCACTACCCCATCCCCCCCTCAGAACTATGTAGACTTTTATTCCCAAACAGCTGGGATACATAGGAAACCACCCTGAGGTTCAATCCCAACACACACACAAAAACCCATACATTTCATCCAATCCATCCATAATCTATATTTATTTTTCCCAAGGTCACCACATCTTGGTGGAATCATGTCACTCCATCCACATCATCACTTCTTCCATCACCATCTGTACTATCTCAGTGTGTATCCTCACACAATCCAACCTAGGTAAATCCTCTTCTGATAGAAAGTATCGGCATGTAATCCCCACTCCATCCAATTAACTACATGTATTTTTATCTCTATCCTATAAATAAGGTACGTAGGATTCCTCCTCGAGGTTCAATCCAAAACAATGGTAAACCTTGGTGTCCCCCTCTTTGGGGAACACCTCTCTAATCCACCCTCAGTGGTGTCTAGATCAGCCTTCATGGTGTGAAACCTTATCTTTATGAGATTCCCCACCTACGGTCCACCTCTATAGGCATTCTAATACATCCACCCAATAAACCTTTCAGGTGTTCCCTCCTAGGGATGTACCTCTTTGATCTGCCTCTATTAGGCATTCTGATCATCCTCTATCTATCTCTAAAAAATGTTAAACTCACGGCCTACCTCATGTTAAACATGGTATGCATGAGAAAAAACTTGGAATACATTCCTCTAGAATAATATACCTCATGAACAATAGGGTATACCTTGGGTTCCACACCCTAGATGACTCCATGAGATGACCACTTATGAGGAATATATAGGTGTCCAATGTTCCAGTATCCAAACATGCCAGAATGATGCCCAATGTGTCTAATCCCCTAACCAAAGGTTGATACCCTGTCAAGACCCCTTGGAATTTCCAGATATAATTGGTGTAACTAACTGGCATCAGAAAATAGATGGCACCGATAATGAGTTTCATGAAGTAGGTCTTAATATTTCAGGGAGACCTGGAGTATGGGATGAATTCTAGGGGGGAATCTATGGAAGGAGGAACCAATATCCCATCATCCAATTTAGATCAAAGAGGATACATCGCTGAGAAAAGGATAAATATTTCTCCCCTTTGGAAAGTGGGAATGCATGGTAAAATGCAGCTGTCAGCATCATAGCAACGCGCGAGGTGGCAGCACCCCGGAAAAAGATTTAGAAACATAAATGGTGAACCTGATGTAAAAATAATATCCTTAATAGGGGGGCTAGTAAAATTAGATACATTATATCAACATTTTATCATGTTACCAAATCAATCTATCCAGATCCAGAGCCTGCTAAGAAAACTATGGGTCTGACATGGAACTCACCAATTGTTGGGACAGTTTAACATTGGTCATCTGAGTCTACAACATCGTCAGTGTGGATTTTCCTCTCCATACAATGAATATTTGAAGATGTGGGGTAATTTGGTATTGTTTTCCTTGTATCCATATTGAAATTTGGATATTCCTTCATTGCAGGACCCAAGGTACAATAACCTTTTCAACCAATCCCCACCGATAAAGGGGTAGGAGACCTGTCGATGTGGAAACCTCGCACAACTCCACCTCATTCATGATGTCTGTTATGAAATAATCTAACAAGTTCCCACACCCCATATCACAATATTAAATCATCCATAGGTGGGTGATAGACACCCTTTTACGACGATACGAGTAGGAGGGAGTCATCATACAAGGGACATGGATCGCCAGGACTATGAGGATTTTGTGCCTCACCATCACCGCTACCCCCAAGGGAATGTTAGGGATCCCCTACTCCCAACTCTAATGACTTAATGATTTTGGAGCCTCTTCTAAGAGATATATTTCAACTCACTTCCCTACGCACAAGAGATAGGGGTGCTCGGGTCACCCCAACAATGACCACCACCTGGGAGTTACCCAGGAGGGCTCCCACTAAGTCACTTCAGTGCTATCAATGACTGATCTTCTAGGATAAGGAAAAATTAGACCATTACCCTACTCTACCATCCCAATTCTGACTCACCCAACAACAAATTTGGGCCCAAGATTAGTACGATTCTTGTCATGCGGCATCATCTTCCACATCTCTCTTGGCTCCTGCGTCCACCGGAATATTCTTCCAATTTCCTACCACTGTAGAATAGGGACCCCAAAACTATCATTTGGTATTGATCCCTTAACCACCTCACAGGTAGGTTGGGTTGACTCTTTCAGCTATTTATGTCTCTAGCAGCCGTTATGGGCCAATCTTTGACGAGGAGACATAGTACGGAGGCCCTCCCCATGCATTTTCAAGTCAGAGTGGACGTCATCACCACTCTCACACCCGACATCGAGGTCCTCCCCATGTTAATAGAATCAGCCAAAGTGGATCTCTACCTTATTCTTCAACATTCCATAAGGAGGTCCTCTACATACATATGGTTCCGGATATGGAGGTCATGCATGTGTCTTCGACCAGCGATGTGAAGGTCCTACTTGCATTGTCCCCAGCTCTGGTGGAGGTCCTCCCCACTCCAGCTCCCAGCAAAGTAGAGGTCATGTTTGCTTCATCAATGATCATTACGAAGGTTCTCCTCCTTCCTTCTTCACCATCCAACAAAGATGTTCTCCCGGTGTTATAGCTGACTAGAGTGGAGGTCCTCCTCCTTCCCACGGAGGTCCTCCCTGCACATCTAGAAACAAGTACGAAGGTCCTCCCCGTACTCATATATCCCAACAAGGAGGTCCTCCCCATGTTCCTAAAAACCATAGAAGTGGTCTTCCTTACCAATTCCTTAGTCCAAGAAGAGATACCCCCTCTCTAATGACAACAAATGATTCAGAGATCCTCCTCATATCTCAAAAAATCGTAGTGGAGGTCCTACCAACGCAATCAACCCACAACACGAAGGTCCTCCTAATGCTGAAAAAATGTTCCCTACCGTGATGAATCATATCTGGGAGAAGGTAAGACTCTATCCTCTAAATGAATAACTCTAGGAAGCTCCAGGTCATTGTCAATCCTGCTCACCTATTAGATTCTGAAGCTGATCATGACTCGATGATGGATCCTTCCCCCCAGTCTTCTGTATTGGAGTCTAAGGAAAATCCCAATAGGTGATATTCGTCATCCTAGAAGGTGAATTTCACAAGATCCCGTAATCCCTTTTCATGTATATAAAGGAGTCCTATGACTTGGATCCCTTCCAAGGTCTCATGGTGCATTATCCCCTGTCGTCCCTAGCTTAATTCTCTACCCAAACATGAGATCATGGAGAATATTTTAGGGATATGATAAAACTAGAGAACCTGGTGGATCTGCAGATGACTATATTTTCCCTCAAACATGACCCAGTGGTTGGTATCTCTTCCTATAGGGATGTGATGATGCAGTCAGCACCGCCTCCCAGAGATAAACCAGCATACAGTGATCAGTCAGTTTATGCAATGGCCACTCCACTGGCTAGTCCACCGTCGTAGAGGTCCACATCTATGTCCTTTACTATTTCACATCTAGTGCCAATTAGTGCCTAGGGACAGTCATGACTTGATTCTTTCTTCCAAACAAGGAAGATTATGGGACACCCTTTCCACAGACCATCTGTCTGGATTGTTTTGGACAAATTTGGTTCCCAATTTCCACATTCTAGAGACCCTCACTAATGAAGAGATTTCATTCTTTTTCTGAACCATATGGGTGATGCATTCTCATCTATATGACCATCATTTGTTCTAACTAAAGAGTTGAGATCACTTTGGTGACATCAGAAAAAAAATATTATATGTTTGAGGTGGAATCACTTCTAGTGTCACAACATTCTATGTGGTTGGGGATAGTATGCCGCTCTCCATTACATTCCTATCAACAAACATCATAATTTTCATAGTGAAATCGAGGATATGTCAGGTGTCATCATGGTGAATATGGATGATCACACACTACCCAAGGATAGGGAGATCGGTGCAGGATCTGATAGATAGAACCAGCCTATTGGGGTGCACCCTATAGTTGTCCCCACTTGCTAGTAAAGACAGATCCTCGGATAAGGGGAACACACTACGTCATTTCCCATTCTCCAAAATCTCAACAAGGGTAAGGCACATCTATAGGAATCAGATCCACCAAATTTCTCACAAAGGATAGAGGATAACCCTAAAGTTGTTGATCTCTGATATCATATTGCAGATCAGCTTCAGATCATCAATGAGATCATTATTGAGTGACATCTGGATTATGGTGATCCTTGATAGGACTATGTTCCTCCACCACTGGGATAGCAGTCACAGCCAAAGGTCATCCTTGACCAATTTCTCCCATTCGAGCCTATTGATCATACACACCCCAATAGATATGGGAAGTGACTGCAGTATGCATGACCGAATCCACCCAAGCAGAGTGAGAATCTCTGTCGGGACCTAGATCTGGTCGTTCTGCATTCCATTCTACCAGAGTCTCTACAAGTCACTTTGCAATTCCCTAATACTTTTTAGAATATTTATGATCCCATCAATTCCCTAGTGGTTAGTAATCCCTAGATAAACAAGAATCATCATCAGGATGATCTAATAACTACTATCACTGCCCGACTCAAAGCCTTGTAAACACAACATATGAAGATACCATGTAATGGAAAGCCATATCCATCATGGGAATATGACATGAAAGCACCCCCAAATTTGTTGAAGGCAACCTTCTCCCCATTCAATGGGATTGGAAAACTTCTATACTGTTTGACTCACTTCACCTCAAGGTGAGGACCCATGTTAGGAACCCCAGAGCAGCCAGAGGGCTCCATGATTCGATGTTTTTTTCAGATATTTTAGGGCTATGTGTTCGTCTAGTACATCCAATTACCCATTAGGTACATCACCAGATGGGAGGGCCTTCATAGGCTGTTTCTCTTCCAGTTCAGCTCCACTACCCACAAGACAAGCATTGCTAGCCTCTTCATGTGCTAGCAGTCACTAGATGAGAGTGTCATAGAATTCATCATTAGGTGGAAGGGTTTCATGTACTCAATCAACATGTCATTAAATTAATAGAATATATTGATAATGTGTGTGGGGAACATAAATATTGAATTGTTCCCCACCCTCATCACTCATAATTTCCCATGTAGATTCCTGGATTTCTATAAAAAGGCTCAACGCCTAGAGGAAGCCTTGCATTAAGCTAATTTGGCACGTCATTTGCCTCCTCCATCCCCTAAAAAAATATCCTCCAAGAAAGAGACTGCAGCCACAATGAGGGTAGTATATATATAGTTTCTAGAGTTTTTTCCATCAAAACCTCTCCAGGAACCACCTCATTGAAGATAGAAACCCCCGTAAGTTATGCCTCATCAGCCTCAGAATCGGAAAGCACCTCCTTAGAAGTCACCACCACCCACACAAGAGAACATGGTTATGGATACTCATCCATATCCACACCCTCATCAAAACCAAGATCCCAGGGTTCCCCCCGTATATGAGAAACTGAATCTTCTCCTTCCTAGAGGGAAAGGTTCCTGATTATTTCCACATTTCTCTTGAGCAAGGAATCCTAAAGCTGGCCAAGTGCAGAAAGATTCAGGAGGCCAACATCATTGATCTCTCTAACCACTATCCTTACCAAAGTATCCTTGTACATACCATCAACCATGTCTATGTGTTCAAATACTAGCTCTAGGACCAATGGACAATGGTGCGATCAGGTTGGGTGAAATTTTGGCAGAGTTTGCACACATATTTGTTGAGGATGATAGTGATAGGGATGGTTCCAATGAGTGATCAAGTATCCCGCCATGGGACCCATAATTATGATGATTTGTTGGATCATAGGGAATTTTCAATTTCCCATGGTGTCATATATACCCATCAAGGCCAACCAGAGCATCTATAAGTCTTTGTGCCTTCTCCAGCTGCCACCTCGCATCCACTTATCAACCCTCGACTTCTCAAAAGAATATGCCCTGACAGTGAAAAGTGAAGAAAATTCCCCCACTAATATTTAATTCGTCCAAAAATCTCTACGATTTCATGCCTCCAATGATGGGAATTACACCCCGAGTTTGTTCAATACCGGAAGACCCATCTAATAATGATCAAGGGTCTTCTTATATGAATATTGTTGAATTGGTGGATCCCTAAATGGTCCCTGATAATGAGGAGTATCAGGTGAGACCCCCCAATGTCCCCAGACAACTACATTGAAGAAGCAAATGTTGAAAAATAATCCACTATAATGATCAGTCTAGTGCTTCAGGCCTGGTCATGCATGCCACTGAGACCAAACAGTAGGTGTTTCGCAAAGCTCAGTAGGAATAGTACTTCCATCCAACTACACCAGGTTTAATGTAACCACTGACTGTTCTCATCGGTTAGGCAGAACCACTATAGTCACATCATGATCATCTGCATTTAACAAGTCATTAGTTAGCCGATAGTCATCCAATGGTAGTTATTGGTAGTTTTCCCAATGTGCCATGGAATGTTTCTAGTACCATCTACAATCTATTAGTTCCACCAGCAGTGCTCATTGTTCTTCCCACTATAGAGTGACCCCTTTCAGAGCACCTAGTATGGAAGTATGATGTGTTGAATCACCTTGACAGCATTCCTACAAAACTCTCAACTATCGAGGATCCCTGTCTGTACTAAGAGATGAAAGAAGACCTTGTATAATCCTTAAAGATCCCCATCGAGTTTGAAAAAGAGGTTATGGAAGTTGAGACATTCTCTGTTGAGGATATCAAGTAGTAAAATTTTAGGAAATAAACTCTTTATTTAGAGATGATGAGAGCTCTCCAGTGAAGGGGCACATACGCCCATTGCAAATCACTATCCAGTTTAACAGTGTAGTGGTCCATCATTGTCTTGTTAAAATAGGTTCTAGGATCAATTTCAGAACAACTCAGACGCTTGATAGACTGGGACTCATCAAAGAAGATTTGATCCCCTCTCACCTAATGATCTAGGGTTATGATAGGATTGAATAGAGACCATGTGGCAGGATCCATTTGAAGACCTGGTTCAGTAGTTTGGTATCAGACATTGAGTTCATGGTTTTCTCATAGGAAACCACTTACAATGCTTTGAGGGGTAGGCCTTGGCTTCATCTACTTGCAGTAACCCCCTCCTTGTATCACTAAGGCCTCAAGTACTCCCTCAACAGTCAAGTAAGAATTCTCCAAGGTTATGCTTCTCTCTTTGCCTCTTGTGAATCCCTCTACATGTATGTGGATTATTACTAGAGTAAGGAAAAGCATGCTCATATCAGTGAGGTTGAGTACACCTCCATCACATCCAGTTTGTGGATTGATCTAGACGACGCATTTTTCCTCCAGATCCACCCTTTGGAGGCTATGACGCCAGACGTGGGAACTACTTTATCATTTTTGAGGGAAGAGAGGTCCACATCCCTAGGTACAAAAAATGTTGGAAAATTACTTCATAATTCTACATAGGCTAGGATCAGGTTATACGAGAACCCCCAAGCCATGTCTGTTACCAAGATGTTCTCCCCATGGCTGCAAGTGTGCATCAAATATTCGTGTTCCAACAAGTCAAGTCAAACTGACACAAAGAGACCCATCGACATTTCTTAGACATCAATAATGGACCTTATGGTTGAAGGCCTGATGGAATTTCCACAACAAGCTATGTCACAATGTTTTTAGTAGTGCAACAGTCTCACAGTGATGATTCCACCGCTGCCTAGGTTGGAACCAGTGTTCCTCCATAATTAGCCATCATGGAAGAATCTCCTCTTCCCAGTGATCTCTATACCTCATATGATGAAGAAGATTGGAAAGATGATCCTATTACATTTGAGGAAGGTGTCTCCACCACCATCAATGAGCTAGTTCTGGTGAATCTTGGCACCGAAGTTGTTCTAAGGCCAACATTGATCAATGTAGCCATGTCTGCAATGGAATAGTAGTAGAAAATGGATTTCTTGAAGTAGAACCAAGATGTTTTTTACTGCAGATATCACAATATGTCAAGACGAGACCCACAGTTCACCATCCACCATCTTGGTCTGCTGATAAGTCATCACGGGTTCAACCAGCCTCCAAGGAAAATGCAGCCACCCCATGGTTTCATGATTGAGGTCGAATTTGAAAAGCTTATCAAATATAGCTTCATTAAGGAAGTTTAATATCTTAAGTGGATAGCAAATAAATTCCCATGAAGGAAAAATAATGGGAATATTAGAGTATGTTTCGACTTCTAGGATCTCAATTTCCACAGCCCAAAAGATGATTTTCCCCTTCCAGTGACAGAGATATTGATCAATGCCACGGCTGGGTTCTAGGATTTCTTCTCCATGGAAGGGTATTCCGAGTATAGCTAGATCTGAGTGGCCCCAAATGATGATAATTCTACCACCTTCATAGTTCTACAAGTTACTTTATACTATCAGGTGATTCCTTTTGGTCATAAGAATTCAGGATCTACTTATCAGTGATACATGCACTGTATCGGCAATCTGATCCACAGGACACTAGTGGAATGATTTGTAGACAATTTTGTGGTGAAATCCCACCTGTGTTTAAACCATCTAAGATATCTTAAGAAATTTTTTGGCTTCGTCCATTCCTGGCATCAGAATAAGAACCCCTTAACGTGTTCTTTCAGTGTTACAATGGGAAAGTTTCTTGGCTTCGTTGTCAAATACAAAGGCATTGAGATCGACCTAGAGAAGATCAATACCATCATCCAGATTCCTCTTCCGAGTAACCTCTAGGAGCATTGAAAATTTCAAGGACATTTTTCTTATGTACTCCGATTCATAAAAAAATTTATTCATCAAGTGTAAACCCTTATCTAGGCTCATAAACAAAGGTGTCATCTACTAATGGGATAAATAGTGTTAGACCGTATTTGAGTAGATTAAGAAATATTAGCTATAACATTTAATTATTATTCCACCCATATCAGGGAGGCCTATGGTCCTCTATGTGACTTCCCTGTAATTATCCCTCAGCACCCTTCTCACTCATAAGAATAACAAATCGATAGATAAAATTGTATACTATCTCAGCCACATTCTCCTCGACATGGAGATCAGATACACTCCAATCAAGAAGAGCTATCTCACACTGGGTTTTTCAGTGCAATAGTTGCAGCACTACCTACAGAATCATGAGATACAAATGGTGTCCCATGTGGATCCACTAAAGTATATCATAAATCAAATAATATTGACAGGTTGTCTAGAATGATGGGTGGTGATTCTTCAGTAGTTCAACATTACGATTGTTTTGCAGAAGGTTGTCAAGGGTTAAGTACTGGAAGACTTTCTAGCCACTCATCTGGCCCCCAAGGAAATGCCTCTAGATGTTGATTTCCTAGGTGAGGCTATCCTCTTAATAAATCACATCATGTTGTGTTGGAAGATTCGTTTTGATGGTTCCTCCTAGAGTCAAATCAGCAGAAGGCTCAATGACCCCAAGTTCAACAAAGTGGGTTTGGGAATCATCTTCATCACCACAATACAGGATTGACTACCCTATTTATTCCATCTATTAGAAGGTTGCATGAACAATGAGGAAGACTATTAGGCTCTCATTAATGGTCTCAATATGACCCTTGAGATTTATGTCCCCCACTTTCCTTTTAAGGGAGACTCTAATTTAGTCATCAAGTGAATCAATGGTTATTACATCATCTGGAATCTAGAGCTTGTGCCCTTGCTTAGGTATGATTGTCACCTAATGCATTAGTTCCCTTCTCATCTAGAGGTCACTCATGTTCCTCAGTCATGGATTGGATGAGTTGATTCCCTGTCCAGTCTAGATACTTATCCTACAGAGTTTGAACAGAATGATCTATTCATTCATGTGGCGCATTGAAGATCCATCGCCCTCATCAATTCAAATGAAAATGATAGATAGCTAGAAAACCACCTAATAGCATGTAATTCCACATCCAGACCTATTGATCCACTATTAACTGAAGAAACCTCTGATTGGATGACTCCCTTCATTGAGTATCTCCAACATGGCATTATCCCGCCGAACATAGCCTAATGTGAGAAAATCTGTTGGTGCGCAGTGTAGTTCAGCCTCTAGAGTGGACCCAAACTTAATCAGACTCTATATAGACATGGGTTTTATGGAATTATACTATGGTGCATCCAAGTATATGAGATCCCCCAGGTTATGCAGGAAGTTTATGTTAGGTCTTACGGTGTTCATCAAGTAGGGTTTAATTACTCCCATCATCTTCAAAGGCTAGGATACATATTACCCACCATGGTCCATGATTATATCGAGTTCTCCAAGTGGTTTCACATGTGTCAGATTAATTCCAACATTGCACATTGACCATTGGAGATCCTTTATACTAAAACTAACTCTTGTAACTTTCTAGTCCGTGGATTCAATGTCATAGGACCATATCTACCAGCAACAGCTCACAAGTGTAGGTTCATTCTGACCATAATAGATTTATCCTCCATGTTGGTACAAGTAGTTCCTCTCAAGGAAGTCAAAGCCCAATAATTTGTTTAATTTTTGATCTCCCACATCATTTATCAATTTTTTATTCCCTCACTCTATTCTCACTGATAATAGAACCAACTTCTGGGTAGCTAAGATGAAGAGGTTGTACGCCAAGTACAACATCCAGTCCAACCATAATTCCCGCTACCATGAGCTGGAAAATGGATAGATAAAGGAATTCAAAAAAACCCTATCTGATATTTTCTATAGGATGGTGGGATAGAATAAGAAAAATTGGCCAGACAAGCACACCAACACTCTCTAGGCTTTTCGGATGATGAACCATAATTTCACCTAGGTGACTCCATATTCCCCGGTGAATGGAACATAGGCAGTTTGGACCATCAAGATCTAGTTTCCATCACTTTAAAAAGTTTTATATTATCATCAGATGTCATACATGATAGTTTAGGTCCATCTAGCAAAATTGGAAGCCTTTGATGAAAATAGGCTCTACCCTTGCATAATCTGGAGAGGCACGATAACAAGATATCCAGAGCTTTCAACAAGAAGGTTCAACTCTACTCTTTCATCCATAGTAAAATATTTTTGGCTCTCTGAATGCCAATGATACCTAGAAGGAATCCCCCAAATTTGTATCCCAAGTGTGAATGACCATACATTATTCACAAGGTCTGTCCTAATGGTGTGTACTCTTTGATCACCATGGATGGGGAGTGCATCACTCCTCCAAAAAATTCCAAGTTTCTCAAGAAATAATTTTCATGTGGATTTAATCATCCCAAGAACATGATGTTAAACTATGTGTAAGGCCCAAACTCTATGACCTTATACAAAGAGTTCCATGGTCTGAACTCTATGACCTTAAACTAGGATTTCAAGTCCAAACATCATGACTTTAAATGGTATGCATGTCTACTCAGGAACATGTGGGGTCGTGATGGTAATTCTTAGCCCCCATTAACATTGGGTTTTCACCTATCTATGATACATATATCTAATTTATAATAAAACCCCATGGTCCAAACACCAACACCTTAATATAAGATCCTATGGTATTGGAAACACGACCCTAAACTACTTATGGAAAGTCCATGCATCATGTATTTAAACTGTATTTGAGGCTCTCTATGGGATGTTTCATATAGAATTGAACCTAAGTGATCCTAATTCATTTAAATTCTATCATGACACTGCACTATGAATACCATTTTAGGAATGCTCACCCATGGTCCAAACTCTACGACCATAAACAAAGAACCTCGTCATCCTAGCTATATGAGTCTAAATTTCACTGCATTGATGATCCTTCCGACATAACCTAAAAAGGCATGTACTCTTTTCCAAGTCTCAAAACATTAAAATTCATTACAATTATCATCCTAGACACATGATGAAAAATTTTAATGCATTGTACTGTTCTTTCCTAAGAGAGCATCTCCTTGGTCACTGTTCATCTACCATGCCACATGCAAGAATTGTGTGTGTCTTGATTCCTTCCCTCACTGGATACATAGTGGCACCTAAGTTTCAATCCTCGGGCTAAGCTGCAACATTTAACTTCATTCACATTGGTCACCCACTTCCTCACTGCATTATGTTAAACTACATAGGATCTAATAACTACTTGTGGAATGATTCATACCCCAACATTATACATAGCGATCCCAGGGTTTCAATCCTTGGGTCTGGCTACAACATCTTTATCCTTTCATGGTAGATTATCTTTTTCCTCATTGTGTGGATTTAAAATACATGGGACACTTTGAAATATGTGTGGATTTATTATCATCATCATGGGATATGTAATGATTCCTAGACATTTTGTCTTTAGGCCCAGCCACAAGCTCGTCAAACCTTGAGTCCCTTGGCCTCGTTATAGTCCAAGAATCATGATTTAAACTATATGTGGATTTTCTCAAGCATGTAGTGTGTGGTATTGGGTCTCCTTGTCCCTCATTCACGTCAATATTATTATTAAACAATGCTACACAAACCCACTTGAGATAATTCCCCCCTAATGTTCTGAACTACATAACCTTAAACTAAGAGATAGTGTCCTCAACGCATGAAGTTAATCTTAAACCCTACCTTAAACAGGTTTAGGATTCATCAGTTCCCTCACCATAGGGGATTAACTCCACCAGTGTTGGTCTCTTATGATATTGTGCTTTGGAACTATGTGTGTCTTTATTTCCATCCTCATGGTAAATAATCGATGCTAATACATTTTATCTTTAGTCCCAGGCGCAGATTCACCCAACCTTCATCCCATTATCCTCGATTATGGTCCAGACCATATGAATTTAAACTATGTGTAACTAGCATCAGGATTACTTCATGTGGTTCAAAGCCTCTTTTGCCTGTTCATATCAGGTTTTCACTCCCATACCGCCATAACATCCTAGAATTCCACTATCATCCACAGTCTAAGAAACATCAATTTAAATTGCTTTCCATAGTCCAGGAAACATGAATTTAAATTTTTTTCGCTACCTATGTTTGGATCCCACTTTCGGGTATGCCCCTTTTTTTACTTTAAGCCTTTCTCGATTTGGATTTCTATCATCTTTAAAATCCAGATGGACCCCCAAACAATAATGGCCTCGTGAAACCTTTTGGCTCACCTACTATTGTATTCCAACGCCCTAAAGTATCTCTGGAAACAATTTTAGATCATATTTTTTTAACATCATGACCAAATGATCTTGTATTTTATTTCCCCATTTTTGATTGATATAGGCATGCTCCTTTTTTTAAAACATGGTAAATAGTAGATCCCTACCCATCAGTCAACCCTGATCCAGACCTTGAAGTCTTGGCTTACCTCCTTTCCACTCTCTTGTGTTGTGATAGATTTATACCATTGGAATCCAATCTAATGCATTCTTACACATGTCAGGTATCCCCATATACCATTCCTTGATTCCTACACCTATCATGCCTAAAATGGGATTAGGAATTGGGGTGGGGTGTATACCGATGTGGTCAAACCGCACATGATCACTTCCTTGTCAAAACTCTATGACTTTAAACTAGGAGTCTCTCTATAGAAGTGTGACGTGGCCCTAATCCCCTTTGGGCTTCATTCAGATTTATTGTTTCACTCTTTCTCACAACATATGTATTTCCTAAGAATACTTCTTCCCATATATTTCATGATACATGTGTGGTATGAAATCCTTATTGGCCCCCATTCACATTGGGTTTCTTTCATCCATTACACACAATTACTTTAGGAATAGAAATCTATGCAGTCCATGTCATGGGACTGTAAACTATTTTTCAGGCTCTGATAAGTATGAATTTAAACTATGTGAAACATCCCAGCCACATGATGTTAAACTGTGGGATATATCCTGATCACATGACGTTAAAATGTACCTTGTATCATCCCTACCATATGATGTTAAACTACATGCTAATCATCCCCAGTTGCAGGATGTAAAACTAAAAGGCATACCAAGACCTCACCTGAGATGTCCTCTCCCTCAGTGTCAGTCATATACCACATTATTAAAATCTTATGTTGTTTCTTGGCATCCAAGATGAATCTCCCCTATAAGAGAGGTTTTATATTTGTTCAAACTAATACTCTTACCCTAATGTATAATAATCCACAGTGGAGTAATTCCAAGAGTGTTAGAATCCATTTTAATATTCCATCACTCCACCATCATCATTTTTATGCCCCTTATTTGGATCCTCATCCTCTTCCATTTTTAAATAAACCCCCTAATGGCCTTGTTTTTTTCCATATCAACTCACCTATCATCTTAGTCCAACATTCCAGAGGACTTCAGATGACACTTCAAGATAGGTCTCATGTTTTGAACATGGTCAGCAATTGACCCTCCTTTTTTATCCCCACTCCTGGCCAAGTGATATGGATACTATTTCTAAAGCATGGTCAATAGTTTTCATATATCATGAGCCCACCTCTATTGCATTCAGAATATTGGGTATTGTGATTCACATTTCTGATTCCCCTTTTTTAGATAGATTCCAACACCCTTGAAATTTTCTCATTCATGCACTAGCGCATGTTGGGGGAGCAAGTTAGATATTGAAGGAGCCCTATTATCCATACATAGCCTCTCTCATCATGAATAATCCAGGTGGTCAGTAAATAATAGCAGGCCTCAATTGTTCAAAGGTTATTCGACACTCCCATACAAAGTGAACGATTAAGTGATCGCCCCTTATTTCTCACATAGGGAATGACCCACATGATCTTAGGGACTAGTTATTTTTTATCTCATATGATTGGAGTGTAATAATTAAGGAAGATGAAAGAATGTGTCCATACACACGAAAATTGTTAATAAATAATCCAGAATTGTGGAAGTAGTAGGGAACATCCACACAATGGGGCCTCTCACAAGTCCGAGAAAAGTTCACCTATTGATATTATCCCATGATTGAATGATTCGTCTCTTCCAACCTTTGGAATGTGGCTCCCTAGATCTGTTGTCACCACCTATGATCCCTATATTCTTCGTCTTCTTCCTAATAGAGCTCATCGGCCCTGATATGTGATGGGTCTAGTTCAACACGGAGATCATCCACTTAAAATGATTCCTATCTTGGCTACACTTACGCTTCTTCTAGATGGACCCTCAATTTTATGAAAAGTTTAGATTGAGTGGTGATGAAGGAGGAATGATTGTTCATCAATTATTCTAGGCACTGGATCTCTTGTTCCTTATCCTATATCCTTCATATGCTCTCATATTTCTCATAATTCTAGGAGATGTCAATATATCAACTAATATCCTACATCTTCTGAGAAAAATAGTTATAGATTAGTGCTTGGATATCTCAAGTGTTTGCCTCTCCATCACACAAGATGCACAACCAGTAAAGAAGTGATCACATCTGACTCATACATTGTATCTATAGGGTCTCGATGACATGATTAATTCACTTCAATACCCAACATTGGACCATTAAACTTTTCCATGTCAGAATCAAAGTCATCCATTTCTTAAGGATTCATAGGTTCGTACTCCGGAAATACAACTAAGATCTAAGTAGAAGGATCCTCCTATGGAAATCTATTATATGGATTGGGATCCATGTCATGAGGCTGGTTGTCTTCTTTTGAACCCAACTTGACAATGTCATCCTTTTCAACCTCAAACACCACCCTACCAGTGGCATCACTAGTAGCCACAACTGACCAATCACCATAAGCCATGGCCTGGTCAACTCGGATGATCAGCTCCATATGAACTGGTTCCCTTATTAGAAAAGGGATCATGGATCCTCCAGCCATTTCCTATAGTAGAGTGCCCGCTACTCCTAGCACATTTCAGATAGAAAACATGCCTTTCAACCGGATCAAGCAACAAAAGATGTGTCTCTATAAGGCAATAAACTTACAGAAGTGGAGCAGTGGAATGTTGTGCTCTTGGGTTATCGTTGTTAGGATACCAGGTTGTGGCCCTCATATATGATTGATGGCTTTGAGTATTCCAAGGTGGATACCTAAACTCTGGTCTACCCTTCGACCACTTCTTCCATAGACATAGGCTCCGAAGCATCTTCCTCTGCACTCGTTAGTCCACATCCATCCACATCAGTAGGGGTCCCTTGCGCTAGTTCCTCCATCATGAAATAGATTTCAATTAAGGAGTCGAGAAGAAGCGTAAGGGGAGTTAAAACAAGGGAGAATGAGTTAAATCTTACTTCGAGAGATTCAGAAAATTCCTCCAAGGAGGCTTCCTCTAAAGCTACGAACTCTCCATCCTCTAGGGGTCTCCCATCATTGGCATCTTCCCACCAGGATCCATTCGATTTATTGGGAAATGAATAGTTCTCTTCTAGATCAATTTTTAATAGATTTGAGGGAGATTTTGTGTCTAGAAAAAATATCAATTGATATGTCATCAGACACATAGTTCCCCAGTAATGCACCATGTCCTCCAAATCCATTATGAATTTTTCCCCCATATTCCTGATGTGCAAGGAAGTCAGCCTTGGCATAGCTGATCCCGATCAAATGCATCCCATTCCTATTCAAATTATCCTGCAACCTACAAGTACCGAGGAACTGTATTTTGACGTCTCAGGTCTCCAAATCCTTAAGGAATATTGTGTCATAAAGTTTGTCCACATGATGTAACTGTTTCCTAGGATCTTAGGAAGACGTCTTGTGGAAGCCCCTGGATGAATCTTCTTCCTCCCGAGTATTCTCAGTTGGGAGCACTGGACCTGGTGTTGTTTCTCTTATTCCTTCATCTATGGATGGTGCAAGTACCTAAAC
This sequence comes from Viscum album, assembly GCA_963277665.1. NCBI lineage: Eukaryota > Viridiplantae > Streptophyta > Magnoliopsida > Santalales > Viscaceae > Viscum > Viscum album. The sequence goes on from OY728144.1 coordinate 203,352,744, forward strand.
CATCAGCTTCACTACTAATTCTCCATCACCAAGACGTGAAAAAACCCTACCCCTATGGTTCTCTATTTACACTATTCATACTTGGCCTCGAGGTGGAGGTACCACTCCCTCATTTTCCCAGATGGTCCGTTGCCTCAGCATTTCTCCAAGGTAGGTAGCCTTCCAACTCTGCATGTAGGCATAGACAAACCCATATTCAGCAGTGGATAGTGGCATCTTATTTTGAATCTTTCCATATTCATGTGTGAACATGATCTAGATCTTCCTTGTCACATGTGAGTGATTTTCATGATGTACTCCCAAGTACACCTTCAGATTCATCCTATGCAGAGACATAAACAATATCATAAAATGATTCAGGGTATATGGTTTGTAGATCAAATCGAATTCCACCTGTGCCACTAGCACTGTCACGAACCAAATCTGGTCACCACCAAACCCGGCCCCAAACCCAGCCTATGACAAGGCCCTAAGGGAGTTCCCGATCCCCACGGGCTGGCAAAAGTGCCCGGGTATAATATAATGATAATTGGGAATGATTTACCTGAATTTATAAACATTAAACAACAAACAAACTCAATAAAACAAATCTGGATTTTTCAACTAAAACCATCCTTTAAAAAATTTAAAAACTGAATTATATAAGTTTAAATTATGTTTAAATACCATTAAAAAGTTACAAAACCAAAAAACGACATCCCAAGAACCTCCACATGGAAAGAGGCACCTTTCTCAAGCCATCCCCACAAGACTTCACCACCAAGGACCTGCTAGAAACCCGAACCACTGGAACTAAAAACAGTACCCAACCTATGACTACAAAAATAACCAAGTCCACTTACACCCAAGGGTGTAAGTAGGGTGTGAGAAAATTCCCAGTAGGATACCACCACTAAGAGATTCCATGTGATAAACATTTAAAGATGGAAAGAATGCAAGTTTTCCAAAACATGAAATGCTAGTTATAATTTCTAAAAGATGCAACATTAAATAAAAACATTTTTCATGTGGGATATTTTAAAGCATAAACACTTTTAAAATAAATAACAAAGCTACTTAATTTTATATCCACTCATACCGTATGCCGACGGTAAGCACAAAATATCTATTGAGCACAAGAAATGGGAAATAACCCCTAGGCACTAGCTAGTTGTGGGTCCCAGGTACCTCGTATATCAGTGAGAGTAACCATCACAAATATATGTTCTTGTGCACGAGACACTAGTAGGGAACATACCCATAACATATTGGTCCCCAATAATCATCATCATCATAGTTTAGTTATAGTTTTAAGCATCAATCTTTCTAATTGAAACTGAGGCCAAACCCCATGGATTCACTAGCAAACTAGTACACGTCCACCCACCTAGATACCCAGGTTTTCCCTTTGTGATCAAACAAGTTAAAAAAGTCAATGAATATAATTTTCACATGAAAATATCATTTTCATATCATAAATTCACCAAACAGCCCACATGTATACAACAAAAGTCACAAAAGTCCACTTTTCATTCAAATTGATTTTGAAATCTGACTCACACCAAAATAGCCCACAACACTTTTCACATTTCTTTAACACTTCCACAAATCTATAAAACAATTTTATAAAACAATTACAATATATTAAAACTCTCATAAAATCCCACTCACTTGTTACATAATACCCTTTTTACCTTCAATATCATTTTATCATTAAACTTACACGAAACAGTCCACAAACAAGTTTTGCTCCAACATCACAATTTAATAAAACATTTCAGAAATTTACAAAACATTATAAAAGTGTTTTACATCTTAAAACATCACATCACCTTTCAAAACCCCATAATATGTGAACACACATACAAAAAATTACATATTCACCCTTTTCCCACTTTGCTTAACCAACTAAAACATTTACAATTTTCATAAAAAGAACCCAAGTGTTGTAAATATGTCTTGCACACAAAACTCATTTTGAAACCCCAATTTAAGAACAAAAACCATACCAATTCCTATCCAAAATAGAATTGTAATCCCTAGAAAAATTTATAAAACCAATTTCAAGTTTTATAGAATCACCTTGAATAATACTACAAATGATCCAAATGAAAACACACATTTTCGTAAAATACTCTCAAGAAGTATAACAATGTTTTACACATAAAACATATTCAAAAACCCCTATTTTTAGGCCACATGACACTAATACATTACCAAACTAGAATTGGAAGGCCAAACAATATTTAGTCAACAAATTTCATATGTTATAAAATACACCCAAATAATACCCCATGAGTTACACACGAAAACACACAATTTCAAGTTAAAATGAAACTATAAAATTAGACACTTATCCAAATTAATCATAAACAGTTTTTGAACCACACCTAACATATGATTAATATTAAAAATGAATAAATACAGCAAGATAACTCATCAATAATTGTTTACACATGGAACCAGCTACCGAAAGTGTTGAATCCCTCAAAACTTGGTGCGAAACATCAACCGCACCACCCCCGCACCACAAGGAAACTAAATCCATCCCTAGAAAAAAATATTTGACCAAAAATACACCAAATCAAACCCCAGGTTTTAACCCTAAATTTTTTACATTCTATGAATTCATGAAATAGGGAGGAAACCCTAAGGAGAAGGGAGGAATTGAAGAGAGAAACATTTACCTAAAACAATCTACAAGAAAACGACCCAACATCCACCAGTATCTGAATTTGAAAACATCCAACCATTCATATGATGTTCAAAAAAAGATTAATAGATCATGTAGGAACTACAATGTGGGAAAATAGTAAAAATATAAGGATTTATGAAAGTATTAATTTACCTCTCCAAATCTGGGCGATTTCTGAAATCTAGAAAATTTTCAACCCCTTTCGTGACTCTATTGAGCTCCAAATTGTTGTACGAGGAAATGGGCGCGCGCCTTAGGTTAGTGGTCTCGGGTGAGAGTTAGAATCACTGAACAAACGCAAATAGTGAAGGAGATATTAAAGAATTAAAATTTATTTTTAATGTAGAAAATGAGCTTTTGGGCAGGCCCAATCTCTTAAATAAAAACCTATATCCACCATGATTATGGTTTTCTAAATGGTCCAAATTAATATGGTAGGGTTAATAGGTCTGGGGTGACAATTAGGAATTGGAATGGATGAAAAATTTTGAAAAATGAAGGAGTTATTAAGGAATAAAAATTTAATTTTAAATCTGGAATTGGGCTCACGGTTTGACCCAATTCATGAAAACTCACCCATTCCTTCATAAAAGCTTGGGAAACCCTAAAAAAAGAATGAATGGAAATTAAATGGAATTTAACTTTAAAATACATCATGTATGTGACAATTATCCCCACCATGAAAACTTTATTCCCCGGAAAGTCACATCAAGGCCAAAGTAACATCCAAACCCAACTGAGAAACCAAGAGGTACTCCCTTGTCAGGTTTCACCCCCAAAGGCCAAAACACCTCCAGTGATCAATTAATAAAGGATTACTCTCACAAAAAAAACTTAAACCACTTTCCTGAAATGATCAATCACATTAAACCTTTATCTCAAAATAAAACTCCTTAAACACTATCCGCACAAGACTCAAGCAATTCACACAAACGAACAACCACATCGAACAAGGTTACACTTACCTTGCTATAACTAAACCATTGGGAACCCTCCAATATCAAGATTTACCCAAGGAAGATATAGGTATCTTGATAGCTCCAAACTATACTACCTACCTCCAATACAAGATCATGGATAAATCTGAGTTACTGGTACGGGGGAACAAAAATAGGCTCCACACCATAAGAGACAACCTATATTTTTTCCGAGACAGAATCAGGACACTAATAGGGGGAGGCCTGAACGGACTCCCCAGTACAATGGGTATACTTACATTGGAACTTTATGAAATAAATTATATAAGACTCATAGTGGGTCTCCCTACCATAAGAACCAACCATCTTAACCGACCAGCATGGGCTGGTACAAAAAGACCCCAAAATTTTAAGAGTTGGGAAGGTCACATGGTTAGTCCGCACGATTTAGGAAACCATGCGCTAACAATGTGGATCATTCTATCCACACGGTTTTCTGGGACATGGTCACTATTAACCAAGTGAAAACCGTGTTCTCAACCAGTCTATCCAAACTTCAAACCTTTCTCCAAAGACTCAGTGGAAACCAAAGGGGGAGGGAATAACATTGGGCGATGAAATGGGTACACGGTCCTCCACCTATTTCCACTGAACATGAACAACAGAAGAAAGATGATGACACCATAGGTTTAAACTCTTCCTAACTTTCATACTGAGGATGGGACTTTGTACAAGGGTTTAAAAGACCCTGTGATTTCCCCTGACTATGAGCCAGCTTCTCTCTGAGACCTATGGCTGGAGCTCAAATGATTGAAGCATCTTCAGCCTCACAGTTAGGCTTTGGAAACCCCATGAATGAGAATTTTTCTTTTGGTGCAACCAAAAACCACAACACAATCCCCGATAAGTTTTACAAGAAATAACACATTCCAAACTCACTTTAACCTAACTCAATATTTCACTGAAACAAGGGCTTAGAAGATGCCCATACATCACACCTTGTTTGTTCGGGTGAGAAACAATAGAAGTAAAGAAAACCTATACTCACCTTCCTCTAAAATGGAATATTTTTATGTTTTTCCAAGGGAGACATTCTCCTAACATAATAGAGACTCTCAAATGATTGCCCAACTTTCACCATTACGGTCAATCAAGCACGTGACATCATAAGGCATCATTGAACATGACCATTGCGACTGATATAAACAATTCCTGGAGAGGGACCTTATACAACATCCTCAAACAACACACAATTCTAGAAAGTGGCCACAATATCATATCATGACCATATTTCCTACACTTTTGGTTTAACATAAACTCATTCTTCAAAGAAACTGTGAAGAAACCAGATGCCCTCTCAGACACCATTGAGACACTCATTTCCACTAACAACCCTAGACCACTTCTAACTTCAACGAATTAGGAAAATTAAGAAAATAAGGTCTCTTTAAACCTTCCATGAGAAATCTCCTACTACAAGAGGGTCTAAAAATCAAATACAGTAATGGGTGTAGACTCAATCAACAAAGATTGATAAAAGATTCCTTATATTGATCAACTGGAGTATTTTCCAATGGAGAAACAATCTAGGTTGCACTTCAGTTGTGCACTAACCTTTAATGGGGTGTACTATATCCAACGATTGAACCCAAAGACCCAACCAAGATGGTACATTGGTCAAGATATACCACAAACCAGATCCAAACACATGAATGGAACCACCTTAAAGGTGTCCCAAAACATTTTTCAAAAGAGACCACTAACTGTCCCTATAACACAACTTACTGACCAAACCCAAACCCAAAACATAGTTCAAACATGAGAGGTTCTTGGACTCAAATAATCCCACAACATCAAATTTTTCAAAAACACATAATACACACCATCCCAGACTATTTATCAAGACATCGTGTTTTTCATTAAAACCATTTCTTTGAAAAAAAACTGTTCAGAGGTAAGCGTATCCACCAATGGTACCCCATGGGCCTCACACATGCATGTTTTTGGGCCACACCGGGCACCCTCCTCATATCCGTTCGAGAACTCATCCAATCGTTCCATCCACCATCCAACATCCAATATAACCACATTCATGTGGTCTCTCACGAAAATACCAAAGGTTAAAACAAATATTCTTTCCACTTTTCAAAACCAAAACGGTCAACCAACACATCCTTTTTCTCAAAACCACTAACCAGGAGATCAAAATCCCAATTCAAATCTTACTAAACATTTCAGAAAGACACAAACATTTAGACAAGAACTCACTTTCATGTTATTCACATCAATTTCATATCATCTTATCCCATTAAAACACCATTTGATTTTTTAGAAAACTCTATTGGAAAAACTTTTTCAAAACCAACTTCAGTATAGTTTCTAATTTTAAAAACAGGTGTAAGAACACCATTTTCCATTTGAATATAATTCTGAAAATTCAGTTCCAATATTTCATAAATCAAACCATTCCATATTTATTTGAAAATAAATTCACAAAAACTTTACACTTCATAAAATGAAATCACTTTAAAACCAAAGTTCCAAGATTTCAAAACTAAAGAACACAAGTCAATGCGAGAGGAAACTAGTTTCAGTGGGTGACTTGGACATATGGTTGGAGACCATATTCCAATCAATTAACTATCACAAAGAGTGTTTGATTAGCCACTAAATGAGGATAATATTTATTGTTAATCTATATAATATTCATGTTCTTTATTATTCATAAACACCATTTTAGTGCATTTTACACTTTGAACATCATTTCACATTATGAATGTAATACCTTCTTAAAATGCACTATTATGTGGTACATTTTTTAACATCATTTGAAGTACTCAATGATTCATCTAATTTTAAGAATCTAATTATACATATTTTAATTTTATATTTTATGAAATTGATCTACACTTAAATATGAACATATTTTTTTTAGGGATCAATGGAGAATTCCTGGAATAATATTAGGATATTTTGTGATGAAAGGAAACAATTCTGGAAAAGATAAATTGGACACCAGATCACTGATGAGATTGTGGGGCCCAAAATACAAGCCCAATTAATCCCAAATTTCTTTGGATGCTAGAGGATATGTATAGGAACAAATCCCTCTTCATTATACAATGCTAATTCGTCCTCCATGGTTTCCATTTAGGCATACCAAGTTAGAGATAAAAGTATGGGCCAGATTCTACGCCTCAGAAAAACATTCCACTAATATAATCATATGTCCGAATCCAAAACTCCCAATGGGCCCCAGTTTTACAGGAGGGTAGGAGACATATGGGGATCCATTTTATTCTTCTATGGCCCACTCTGATTCGGTCATCTAGAAAGACTTACAAGCACGTCTGTTCGGTGGAAGCAAGCTGGCTGCCACCTCGGGTCAATGGTGGAAAAGTCTCCTCTCCCTTACTTTCCACAACCCTAGGCCTACCATACTAAAGTGGGATCCTTTGTACTGTTGTAGGATTTACCCAAGGCTCCCAAAATTCCTATTTAAGGCAGTGTTGGTGAATTATTTTTTCATCTTTGAGCATTTTTTCATCTTAATGTTATGCTGCCAATTTCTCTTTGTAACGTTCTTCCTTCACATGTAAGTTGTTTTAATTCTTTCTAGTTTCTTAATAAAAGTTCTTCTTATGCTCTTATTCTGTTTTTATACATATCTTGCTGATACTGTTGGTTCAAGGTGTGAATTTATTCACACAATACATTGTGATATTTATCACACAACGGTGGAGTGATCGATTTTTCTGTTTTTTTTTTACTTCTCTATTTCCTCCCTCGTAAGTCTAATTCCCGCTTCCGTTGAAGACATGTCATCAATGGAGGGCTAACCGACTTATGGGTTGATCCAAGGGAGTATCAAGGGTCTGGATTTGATGTTATTTATCACCACATTAATGTATAATCACTTCTTTAATTGAGATTTTTATTTGATGATTTTTAAAACATCTTCATCCTTATTGAATTTAAGGTCACACATTTCAAGTGCTAATATGAACCTTTACCTTGGAGTGCTCAATGTTTTGATCCTTCAAGTGTATAGGTGATTATTATTAGGTTGTGTAGGCATTAAACTAGTAAGTTATGATTATGTTTGATCTTCTTAAATGAACCCATCTCAATTATAAGAAATTGAAATCATTAAAAAGCAATTCATCCAATCCACCCTAAGCGATAACCTAGGATCAACTCATTATTTTAAATTGAATTCACTTAAATTTGTTAGTGATCATTTAAACCCATATAAAATAAACCCAATTTGGCCACTTCATAGCCAAAAAAAGTCCTTAGAATGTGCGTATCTGTAGGTTACTACTTAGGTCTCTGTGGATTCAACAACCCAAGCTAAACTACAAGGACCATTCTACCTTCATATCTTGGGTAAATTTGAGTGATAATCGGTGTTCTAGGGATGATACCTAGCTCCACATGGCTTTCCAGGCCCTACGAGCTCACTGAAACCATTAACCCAACTCTCTTTTCATTTCCCCTAACCATCATCAAACCAAGAAAACCAAAGGACTTAGAAAAATCCTGACTTCCCCTGGAAACATGAATCATGTCATGAGGTGTGGTGATCGGGCACAATACCCATAACTGGAATACCAAGTCCCTACGATCCTAACTCCATACTAACCTGACTCTTCCCCAAATAACATGACCTAAAGAGTTAACATGAACCTCCTCTGATACCATTTTGTCACGAACCAAATCTGGTCACCACCAAACCCAGCCCCAAACCCAGCCTATGACAAGCCCCGAAGGTCATTCCTAGTCCCCACGGGATGGAAAAAGTGCCTGGGTATCATATAATGAGAATTGGGAATGATTTACCCGGTTTTATAAACATTAAACAACAAACAAACTCAATAAAACAAATCTGGATTTTCCAACTAAAACCGTCTTTTACAAAATTTCAGAACTGAATTATATAAGTTAAAACTATGTTTAAAGACCATAAAAAAGTCACAAAACCAAATAAGGACATCCCAATAACGTCTACATGGAAATAGGCACCTCTCTCAAGCTATCCCCACAAGACTTCACCACCAAGGACCTGCTAGAAACCTGAACCACTGGCACTGAAAACAGTACCCAACCTGTGACTACAAAAAAAACCAATTCTACTTACACCCAAGTGTATAAGTAGGGTGAGAGAAAATACCCAATAGGATAACACCACTAATATATTCTATGTGATAAACATTTAAATATGAAAAGCATGCAAGTTTTCAAAAACATGAAATGCTAGTTACAATTTCTAAAAGATGCAACATTAAATAAAAACAGTTTTCATGTGGAATAATTTAAAGAATAAAAACTTTTAAAATAAATAACAAAGATACTGAATTTTCCAGCCACTCATACCATATGCTGACGGTAAGCACAAAATATCTAGTGAGCACAAGCAATGGGAAATAACCCCTAGGGACTAGTTAGTTGTGGGTCCCAGGTACCTCGTATCTCGGTGAGAGTAACCATCAGAAATATATGTTCTCATGCACGAGCCACTAGTAGGGAACATACCCATAACCTCGTGGTCCCCAATAATCATCATCATCATAGTTTAGTTATAGTTGTAAGTGTCAATCTTTCTAAGTGAAACTGAGGCCAAACCCCATAGATTCACTAGTATACTAGTACACGTCCACCAACCTAGATACCCAGGTTTTCCGTTTGTGCTCAAACAAGTTAAAAAAGTCAATGAATATACTTTTCACAAGAAAATATAATTTCCATATCATAAATTCACCAAACATCACACATGTTTACAACACAAGTCACAAAAGTCCACTTTTCATTCAAATTGATTTTGAAATCCGACTCACCCCAAAATAGCCCACAACACTTTTCAGATTTCTTTAACACTTCCACAAATCTATAAAAAAAATTTATAAAACAATTAAAATATATTAAAACTCTCATAACAGCACACTCACTTGTTACATAATACCCTTTTTACCTTCAAAATCATTTTATCATTAAACTTACATGAAACAGCCCACAAACAAGTTTCGCTCCAACATCACAATTTACTAAAATATTTCAGAAATTTACAAAACATTCTAAAAATGTTTGAGATCTAAAAACATCACTTCACCTTTAAAAACCCCATAATAGGTGAACACACATACCAAACAGTACATATTCACCCTTTTCCACTTTGTTTAACCAACTAAAACATTTACAATTTTCATAAAAAGAACCCAAGTGTGGTAAATATGTCTTGCTCACAAAACTAATTTTAAAACCCCAATTTAAGACCAAAAATCATACCAATTCCTATCCAAGATAGAATTGGAAGCCCTAGAGACATTTATAAAAACAATTTCAAGTTTTATAGAATCACCTTGAATAATACTACAAATTATCCAAATGAAAACACACTTTTTCATAAAATACTCTCAAGAATTATAACAATGTTTTACACATAAAACCTATTAAAAAAACCCTATTTTTAGGCCCACATGACACTAATACATTACCAAACTAAAATTGGAAGGCCAAACAATATTTTGTGAAACAATTCCATATGATATAAAATAGACCCAAATAATACCCCATGAGTTACACACAAAAACACCCAAAATCCACCAGTATCTGAATTTTAAAACATCCAAACATTCATGGGAGGTTCTAACAAAGATTAAGAGATCATATATGAACTAGAATGGGGGAAAAGAGTAAAAATAGAAGGAGTTATGAAAGTATTAATTTACCTCTCCAAATCTGGGAGATTTCTGAAACCCAGAAAGGTGTCGGCCACTTTCGCGACCCTATTGAGCTCCAAATTGTTGGAGGAGGGGATGGGGGCGTGAATTTGGTATGTGGTCTCGGGTGAGAGTTGGAATCACCAAAAAATCGCAAATAGTGAAGGAGATATTAAAGAATTAAAATTTATTTTTAATGTAGAAAATGAGCTTTCTGGCAGGCCCAATCCCTTAAATAAAAACACATATCCACCATGATTATGGATTCCTAAATGGTCCAAATTAATATGGTAGTGTTAATAGTTTAGGGGGTGACAATTAGGAATTTGAATGGATGAAAAAAATTTAAAAATGAAGGATTTATAAAGGAAGAAAATTTTAATTTTAAATCTGGAATTGGGCTCACGGTTTGGCCCAATTCATGAAAACTCACCCATTCTTCCATAAGAGATTAGGAAACCCTAAAAAAACATGAATGGAAATTAAATGGAAATTAAATGGAATATAACTTTAAAATAAGTCATGTATGTGACAAGCACTCCACCTAGAATATACAATATATATAACTACTTATATTCAGTTCCCATTCCATAATTATTCATTACCCTTATTAGTAGATGGAATAGGTGAAAGGTGAATTGATATGTCCACCCAACTTTGATCAGCACTTCCACCAAGCCCATCTTGAATGGAGAACTCCCCATGATGTTAAAAATCACAATTAAAGAGTTCTTATTAGGAGGGGATATGGTATTTGGGTATTCATTTCCTCCCATGTGTTCCACCACCTAGTTGTACAAGAATTGGTGTGGTTCACACATGTGCAATGAGTTCTTTCTATTACTGATATTCTGGAGTACTTTGTACATCTTTTCCAACACCAGGATTCCAAGGATGATGTGATTCCCTATTTCCATCATAGCTTCCATGATAAACATTCTTTTCCATGCTTCCATGTGTGCATCTCTCATAGGTATCATCCACCCACATATGAGTGATCAATGAACCCATCCAACCTGACTATCATTTGATAATCAGTTTTGATATTGTACCCCCACAGCAGCCATTGTCTATCCTCTAGGATCCTCTAGTAAGAGTCACCCTGTCCTCATAGGTATCCTCTTAGATATGTGTGGGGTGTTGTTGGTATTTTATTCACTGCCTCCTCCCCTTCAGCAGGTTCCTCTGCCAAGAAGTTTAGAAAGTGGAGAACCCACTGCTTAAAATAGACACCCCTCATCCCTTGCTTCTCCATTGATGTGCTCATCCCCAGATCTATCAGCACCTTCACCAGACATGGTAGCTTCTCTTAATACCTCCATAAATTCTTTAAATGTAGGAATTCTTCATACATTCCCCCCATCATGGGAATCCTAGAAATGTGATGGAGGTCCCATAGGATAATTCTGACATCCCCATTATGTACAAGGAATGTATTGGTCTCTGATGACCATGTACTAAGCACTTTGGGCATGATCTCTCATGGTTGTTAGATGTGGAACTGATAATCCTACACTACTTCATAGAGTCCTAATCATCTCATATCTACCCCAAACTCTATGTAGGACACACATACCTAGTAGGACTAGGCCCATTCCTCGGTGAAGTTGTCGTCGAGGCACAGATCCTAGTCATCTGTCCACCCATTATCTTGTTTTTCTAATACCGCATTAATGATTGTATTATATTGTGTAGGAGACACCTCAATATACATCACCCTCCCATAGAAATAATTGGTATGGTTTTAAAGGCATTAGGTTATGATTGGTGATTGATACTTCCATATATGAAAGTTAGAAGCTTTGTTCCACTAGTACTATCTGGGTGTGCCTCTGAACTAATAAGTTGGTTCGTCCCTAATGGATAATGGGATGAAGAAATCATCCCATAGATCAAATCCATACAACACAAACCTCTTCCATAAGGTATAATCTCTTTGGGAATCTGATAGGATTTAAATCAATGATTCGTGGTCAGAGTGGATCCAGATGTACTCCTCAATGATGATGATTTTTTCAATTTCTTTTCTTTAGGCAGCATCTACAAGGACCTCTTCACAAGATTCTTGAGTGGTTATCAGAACTAGAAATTATCTAATTTTCTAGGATTTTTCATAAATATCACTCACAAAGGTCATTCATGGAGCACCTAGCGTGGAGCCACAAGGTACCCAGTGAAGATCGCAAAGTAGCAATAGATCGTGAAGCCTGAGTTCCCTGAGAATCATTCATGGAGAAAGAAACTGAGGAACCTGGTTCATAAAGATGTGATAATAGGGTAGATAACCTTCTCGAAAGGGGATACCCTACATGGTGTGTGTGTGTAAAGTTATCATACAAATAGGGGTCCCCAAGGTGCTATTTATTGGCATGTGGCCGACCAAGATTTTGGGAGGTCTCCACGCCTGCATGCATCGTGTGTCCTTCATCATGATCAAGCTTTATGATCACTATTAATTTCAATGATTTACCCACATAATTTGACCCTCCTTTTCCTTTAAACTACCATTCTGAGGGGGGGGGGGGGTTGGGTCCAAAATAATGCTCTGGGATAAGTTGTGGGGGACCACGTCCATCTGGGATAAAATCCAATCTTCATAAGCCCCAAAATCATCCAGGGGGTCTACCTCACAATTATCTTTCATGGAGGTCCCTTCCCCACCACGATCGTGTGGGGTGATGATGACACTCCTTCAAGTTTGATTCCCTCTATGATTGGAATCTTACGAATGGATCCTCAAGTCAGATGAAGATTCACCCCTTCGTGACACCATTTCTACTTCACAGTGTGCTTCTGAGCATCGTGATACCCTTGGCCCTATAAATATCTATCCCTTTTCACTCTGAAGGCATGGCTACCCCAACCTTTCACCTTCTAGTACCCAATTTCTCTAATCACCTGATCACCATGAACCTAGTGGAAAATGAATCATCCAAGGTAAGGGAGCATCATGAAACCCTTGTTCCCTTATTCCTAGATACCCCCCCCCCCTTACATTCGGGATTCCTTTCACAAATGCCTCTACCGTTCTCCAAGGAAGAAGGAACTTAGGGGTACTTGAGGATTTTTAGAGAATTAATCCTTTAAAAATAACTCTTTCCCTATATATATTCTTCATGCCAAGGCAGGGTCACCATGTCTCAAAAAAAATTCTTTCGTGAAGTATATGTCCTCCACAAAGCACCCAAGATTCACATAGCATCTCTCAGCGAGGCCCCCTAATTTGTGTGACCCTCCCTAGTGCATCCCTCTAGGATTGTACATAGTTATTTTTTATTACCTCATGAGGTATCCTCTATTTCAGTGCCCTACCACTTTGTTTTCAGCATAGGTGTGTTGATGGATTTTGATTATTAGTATAGCTATGATAACATAGACCCCATGAGTGGCCACTCCTCCACACCGGCATATCCTAGAATTTTCGATGCCTTACCTTACCCAAGGTTTGATGATTGTCAGTTTTGTATGAACAAGGGGTAAGGAGTGAGTCCCCTCTGTCTATACTACATGACCTAAAACTGTCTAGCACCATCATCCTCGGCACATGATGTTAAACTGTAGCATCACCTTGTGAAATGTACATGGGGTGACCTACATCAGGCATTTTCTACAGCCACTCGTCTTCATGGGAGTGATATCTTCCTCATATAGAATGATATCCTCCTCACATGGAAGGGAATCCCCCTTTTTCATCTCTCATGTGTAAGCCCTGTACCATCTATCATTGGTGCATCTTTCGCGACACGAGCATCAGGTCTACTACTTCCTCTTGTTTCAAAAATTGAGCATGACTCACGTGGGATTAGAGACTAGTAGTGACTATGACATCCATACAACCCCAAATGGGAATCCCCTATAGAGTAAGGCCCAATATTCATCTCTGAAATGGTCATTCCTACATGTAAGCCCCAACATGTCCCATACAATGGGCCTCCTATTTAGCTATAATCCCTAATCATGCTCCAAGGGTAGCTTCTACATGTAAGATCTAACCATATGACCGACTTTAATTGGGCTACCTTCTTAGGGGTAAGCACTAATTCCCCCCTCAAAACTATGTGGACTTTGATTCGTAGCCAGCTGGGATACGTAGGAAACCTCCCAGTGGTTCAAGACCAACACACCCAAAAAAACTCATCCATTCCATCCAATACATAAATAATAGATCTTGATTTTTCCCTAGTTCACCATATCCTGGTAGAATTATATCACTTTATCCACATCATCACTTCTCCCAGCACCACCTTGGCAGTCTTAGTGTGTAATCCCCCCACACAAGCCAACCAAGAGAAATTCTCTTGCGATGGGAAGTCCCAGTGTGTAAGCCCCACTCCATCCAAAAAACTACATGGGTTTTGATCCCTGTTCTCTAAATAGTGTATGTAGGATGTATTCCCGAGGTTCAATCCCAACCAATGGTAAACCTTAGTGTCCCCATATTTGGGAAACACCTCTTTTATCCTCCCTCAATGGTGCTTAGATCATCCTTAAAGGTTTGAAACCTTCTATTTATGATATGCACCACCCAGTGTCCGCCTCCATAGGCATTCTGATCCATCCCCCTGGTAAAACTTTCAGGTGTTCCCTCCTACGGATGTACCTCTCTGATCTGCCTCCATCTGGAATTCCAATGATCCTCTCTTTGTCTTCGCAAGATTTTAAATTCATGGCCTACCTCATGTTAAACAAGGGATGCCTGAGGAAAACCTTAAAACACATGCATCTGGAATAAGATACCTCATCATTGACACGAGATTCCTTGGGATCCATGTCTTGGATGCCTCCATGAGATTCCCTCTTATGAGGAAGATATAGGTGACCAATTTTCAAACATCCAGAAATTCCATAATAATTCCCAATGTTTCTGGTCCCCTAACCAAAGGTTTTTTCCCTGTCAGGACCCCTTTGAATGTCCAGACAGAAGAAGCTAAATTAAATGAAATCCACAAAGAGATGGAATTGAGAATGAGTTTCATGAACCACATATTAATCTATGAGGGAGACCCGGACTAGGTGATGAATTCCAAGGAGTAATACATGGAAGGAGGAACTGACATCCCATCATCCCATTTCGATCAAGGAGCAGACATCACTGAGGAAGTGATGAATGTTTCTCATATTTGGAAATTTGGAATGTAGGGTACAATGCATCTGTCAGCATCATAGAAATGTGTGAGGCAGTGACATCTAAATAGAAGCTTCAGAAACAATACTCCAAAATATAGGATGATCATGATGACCATTTGAATATTTTGATAAATACTTTTTAAAAGAAAAACTATATAAAAATTATATTAAATATGAGTTATAGATTGAGTAAGTATCATTATTAGGGAATGTTATCACCATAATAGGGATGTATATAGATCATTTCAAGATAAAGGAAATTGAAGAGTGGCTCAAGCCAGTATATATAATGGAGATTCATAATCTCTTTGGTCTAGCTGGGTATTACAGATGATTTTTGGGGAACTTCTTATGATTTTCAAACACACTAACCAAGATGACTCGGAATGGAGTAAAGATTTTCAATATCAATGAATGTGAATTATTTTTAAAAGAGTTAAAAAAGAATCTTATCACTACACTAGAACTTAAAATACCCATAAGTGGGGAACTATTTATGGTATGCAGGGATAATTAAAAGAAGGGATTGGGTTGTTTACTAATTCAGAATGTTAAAGTGATTTCATATTCATTAAGGAAGTTGAAATTTCAAAGCAACAATTAACTGATGCTTGATCTAGATTTGGCTACAATAATATTCACGTTGAAAATCCAGTGGTATTATCTCTATAGGGAGAAGTGTGAGATATATATGGATCATAATAGCCTCAAATATATATTCAAGAAGAAGGATTTTAATATGTTCCAATGAGTATAGTTATAGTTAATCAAAGATTATGAATAATATATCCACTACCATCCTGATAAAGCAAATAATGTGGCAGATACTCTAAGTATAAAGGATCATGTAACCTTATCAACGATTGGAATTAAGAAGGATCTAATCCTCTTATAATTTTAATGGATAGTCAAGGGAAACGTAAAGTAAGGAATATTTCTTTCCTCTCAAATTATTTTCCAAACATCCCTTATGAAAATGATGATGGATTTTCAAAGAGATATTGTTGAAATTCAGAAAAATGTGGAAGTTATCAAAAATGGGAAATCCTTAGAGTTTAAAATTGATGAGGAATGAGTTTTAATATTTGGTAATGACTACGTGTACCATCAAATCCTGAGATAAAAAAGAATATTTCTAATAATGAAAATAGCTTATCCTTGTCTATCCACCCTGGGAGCAGGAACATGTATCAAGATATCTGAGAGCTTTCTTGGTAAAAAAATATGAAGAATGAGATCTTGAAATATAAATCAAAGTTCCTATTATTTCAGTAAGTGAATGATAAAAGGAAAAATTCTAAGGGGATGATGAAACTACTATATATACCAACATGAAAATGGGAAAACATCACTATGAACTTTGTCGTTGTTCATCCGGAGACATCCAAATGAAATAATTTTTTATCGGTTATTTTGGATCATCTTAAAAAGACTTCTCACCTAATTGTAATCCAAAGAGACCTCTCTCTATCAAATTTCTTGTATATTCATTAGATAAGTGGTTAGACTATATAGAATACCACTATCAAATTGTATCCATTCAAAATTCGACATTTTCCTCCATATTCTGGAAGAGTATCCAACATGATCTAAATATGGAGTTGAACTTTAGTAAGGATTATCATCCCATAAAAAGATGGCCAATATGAATGGAATATTTAAACATTAGAAGACTTGTTGAGAGAATACTCAATTGAATTCAAATGAGGATGGGATAAACATCTTCCTCTGTTCGAGTTCTCTTACAATAATTGTTTCCACTCAAGCATCTAAATAGATCCATATGAATCAATTTATGGAAAGATATATAAAAAACCTGCATGTTTAGATAAAATTGGGGAATTCAAGCTGGTATTACCTGAAATGGTTGAAGAAATGGTATAAAATGTCAAGACCATTCAACAACACATCTGGGCAACTCATAGTTGATAGAAGAGCTATGTTGACAATTATCGAGGGGACCTAGAGTTTGAGGTCATATATAAGGTATTCCTTTTCAAATCCCTATGGAATATGTTCATGATATTTGGGAAGAAGGGAAAGATAATTCTTAGGTACATCGTCCCCTTAGATATTCTTGATCACATCGGATTTTTTAACTATCAACTAGCACTCCCACCAACCCATTATTAAGTACATGATGTATTTTATGTATCCTTATTGAGGAAGTCCATATCAGATATCTTGTATGTATTGAATGTAGAGGTTGTATAGCTGGTAAATGATCTCACTTATGAGGATCATCTGGTGAATATCTTCAACTGTAGATATAATGTTTTATGTAACAAGACAACTTACCTAGTAGAAGTACTATAGAAAAATCATAAGTATGAGGAGGAGACATTGTAACTGGAGGAAGAAATGAAGAAAAACTACCCTCACTTGTTTTCGCATTAGTATGTAAAATGAAATTTTGAGGGATTAATTTTGAAGGGGGAAGAATGCAATATCCTAAAATTTTATCAATAGAATTTCCCTTCGGAAAATAAAATATAATGGACACGCACCACAAGATGAAACCAATAATATTTTATTTAAACATTAAATTTAGAGAAAAATATTTCCATAAGAATTGAAATTATAATAATGGAAAATTAAATAGAAAATATAAATAAAGGAATAGGAAGATTTCAATTTTCACAATCCCCCAGAATAATCGCACTCATGAAAAACACTATACAAAAATAAAGAATATTTTTAATGATATTTCCATCTTGAAAAAGAAAATATACATAACCTTGAGATAAAACAAAATTAAATGAATAATTAATTAAATGAGAGTTTTTTATATAAAGTAGGTAACCCATATGATTATTTCAAATCTGTTCATTAGAATAATAATCTGATCATTAGAATAGAAATCGGACTGTTAGAATAGTAACATGACCATTAAGAATAGTAAACTAACTGTTAAAATATTATCTTCACATATTTAGATGTAAAATAAAATTTAGGTAACTTATAAAATGAAAATATGACATATTTATATCATAATATAAGTAAATAAATTTTTTAAAAATTATAAACTAAGTTTTGTATTTTTGTAGAACATATATGTTTTATTTAAATTGTTATAATAAATATAATGATTTAAAAGAATTTTTAGTTTAAAAATGGATTAATAATTAATGTTAATTTTTATATTAATGATAATATATTTTTATGAAACCATATGTAATTTTTCAAAGGCCTGGAAAATTGATCATAATATTAAAATTGAAATTTTTCAAATAAATGAATATTTTATTTAAGAAATAAATTTATCATATTTATAAAACTATTTTTATAAAATGGATTTAATTTTTTGAATCTAAATTTCCTAAAATGGTTAGGTAGAATATTTTTTATTTTTTTTAAATATTGAAATTGTTAGTGAATAGTGAAATATGGTAAATTACCATATTAAGCATTATAAGAAAAATACACGACTTTTTTAATCATGGATGATGTATGCATAAAATAGTTGAAACTAACATGAACTATTTAATATATATAATCATAATTATCAATATTATTGATAGTCTCGATACAGACTAATAAACTAATGAATATAAAATTCAAAAACACCCCTCTCTTCCCCTTATAAATACCATCGCTCACCACCCCTTCTCCTCAAACCTTTTAAGCCCTATAGATTGAAATAATTATACCCAAAACCCTTCCCAAACATATCTCCCATGAAATAGTGTTTATGGTTTCATAAAAATAACAATTCCAAGTGGCTTGAGGAGTAGATTAAGTAGGTGTCATTTAAGAGGTAATATTCTCACTTTACCTCTTTTAAATTCTTTTCCTCTTCTAAATTTCTCTAACCTCCCTTATAAAACATAAATTAATGACTATAGTATCAGATATATACTATAATTTCATATTTATATTATAATACCTTCCATATATCCTTTTCATTTCTACTCTTATTCTATGAAAGAAACCATTGTCCGTATTATGTTGGTTAACCGTCTCCGTGGATAATGAGTTTTCATCTTCCATTACCACCTTCAATTTAAAAGTATTTTTTTGGTTAAATAATTTTAAAATAACTATATTAAAACTTTTTTAATTTCCTTTAACTAATATATAGACATAAAATTAATAAAAATGAATCTGTTCTTTGATGGTTGGTAAACCAGCCTAAATAAACTAACCATGTAACGCTGAAATTTTTACTCAATAAAAAATCCCTATATCATAACATATATAGAAATTTAGGTACATTTAAATTTATGGAACTACATGAATAAAATTTCCCTTCAATTATATAATTGTGTTCCAATATGACAAGAACTTCCATATTTATACATAATTCATCTTCTATGGATTCATGAAACAAACGGCGCTAGAACAATGGAATTAAAATTCATATCTCATTGAAATTATTATAAACATATGTAATAAAATTACAAAAAATCATATTTAGATGAATTTTTTTTATTAAGTAATTAATGAATCTAATTTGATTATTTAAGACATTAGTTTCAAGTGAAAAATAATTCTGGAACATAAGGTAAGAGATATCTCCAAACCTCTTTATTTTCTTTATATTATGATTTATATCTCTTTACCTTAATTTATCTCTTAATTATTATTATATAATTCTTATAAATTATATATATATGTCCCAAACATATATATACTAAGTTTATTTAACCTTTATTTTATGGTTATATAAATCTTTTAAAGATTCCCTTCTCGGTTACTTTAGAAAAGACGATTAAAGGGAACTTCTCTCTTTTATTTACATCTTTTAATGTATAAATAAATGATATTTTTTAAAGCATACATGGTTTATAAAAACATATATTTTTATACTGAAAATTATTTTAGTTCAATTTTGGTTTTATGGGAATCATTATAATCTTACCCTCTTTAAGTAAACTTTACTCTTTTTAGTAAAACCCCACTTAAGTGTCACATTTCTAAAGTTACTTAACCATTTTTTCAAATATTTACTTTGATTAGAAATTATATATTGTGATATATGAATATTTTTTCTTTATTAATATACAATAATTATATAATACCTTATTTCATGGATACCATTATGATACGCTCTTTGGTTATGCCTTGTGACATGATTATGAAACCCATTTATTTCCTTGGGTAATACTTTTGTTTATGACTTCTATTTGATTTATTTATGTGGGACACATATGCATGTACATGTCAAGATGGGTCCACCTAGATATAACTCCAATTAATTGGGTAATTTGTTTCTCATTTTATGTTATGTATTGGATTAGGGAGTAAACCTAATCCATTATGGAACTTTTTCCACCTTGTGATATCATCTTGTCAGTTAGCCTTGACTCAAGTTTATATCATGTTATATATTACTACCACATTACAATATTTCCATGATATTATGATTCTATGTTCTATATTTTATTCCTCTATATGTTTATTCATGATCTATGCCTTTTTTGTAATCATGTCATATTTTTGGAGTCAGGTGTTTTTCTTCATTTCTATGTCTATTCCATAACTGGTCTTTTTAGCTCACCCTTTTTTTCTATGTATTCACTATGTTATCCAATGTAGTATTAGGATCTTGAATGGAGTTACAATCTCATTATAGAGTTTAAAATAAAAATATTTTATTTTAGTTATATTTTGTGTATTTCTGTTGCAATTATTCCAAATACACTAGGATTTTCAATCCTTAGCTTGTATTTAATGGATATTTATCATTAAAATCATGTTATAATATGTTTAAAAGGCTTGGGTTTTTATAGTCATTTTTCATCTGGAGAGGAGCTTGTGAAAAATTTTTATCATCATCTTCAAATTATGAGAAGAATCTATGAGGTTTGAATGAGTTTATAAGGAGACTGCGTAGAGAGTAGGAGGAGCTTAATTGACACCACCACCAGCAGCAAGAGCAGCAATGTCAATAGTAGAAGAAGCATCACAAGCAGATGATAGAGTAAAAGTCGAAACTTGAACAAGTTATACAGATAGTTTTCCCTCCACCTGGTCCTCCAAATGATTCACTACCTCCACAGTGATTAATATATTTTTTTGATAAATGTATTATGATGACTTTGAGATGAACATGTTATGTGCATAGTTATTAAATCAAATGTCTAAAGTTTTTTATATTTATTTTTTTAATTTGTTTGATAATTTTTTAATTATTTTATTTTTTCTTATTTTTTTATTTTTATATATTTTTTATTTTTATATTTTTTTAAATTTTTTAAATTATTTTTAGTAGAATACAATTTTCATCATAATAGTTTATTTTCAACGGAATACAATTGCCATCAAAATATGTTATTTTTTATGAAATTTCATCTTCATCACAAATAATATATTGCGATAAAGTTTTTATTCTTTCACAAATTCTTAATCATATATATGAATTGGAAAATTATTTGTTAATTTTTATCATAAAAAAATATTTTCAATGCCATTTTCATCTACAAGTTAATTGTGAATCATCACGAATTACTAAATTTCCAATTGTGTTCAAGTGGTTATTTTCCTATATAAATTCATATTCATGAAGAATAATCTCTATAGAAATATATCTCGGATTCCTCTTATCCACATATAAACACCTTAATATTACTTTATAATATGTAGTATTGAAATGGTTAGGGTGAGCAGAAAAGATAAACAAGAGAAAGAATTCATTGGCTTGAAAAGCAGGGCAGCTGCACAGCATAATCATTTTAACTACTAATAAAATATTAGAATAAAATAATGAGATAAACTTCAATTACAATAAAATTAAAATCATTGTCCTCCCCAACCTCAGATAACAAGGGTATTAATTCTATATAACCTTAGAGGGGAGAAGGTTATGGTGAAGAAAACACAAAGAGAACATGATATGTTAGAGATAGAAAAGGGGAGAAAATTATTATAAATACCCTAACTTTTACAAAATAAAACCTTTATAAACTTTAAATATTCCCTTGTATGTTCCAAACCTCAATTTTCTTCTGAAAAATGGCTAACTTTGTTGAAAGGATGTGAAAGTCTAAATTTATAAGCATGAGAGGTAGCTAATTTTCCCTTCAATTTTTTCCTTCAAGGTTTTAGGAATGTTTTGTCTAAAAATGGATGAATCATGAAATTTTTTTATCATTAATGTTTTTTATATACATCTTGTATGTATCCTCACAAAATTTAATACTCATTGGAAACATGTAGCCAATTTTAGGTTTTAACTAGTAGATAAATATTTTGTGTCCTGAAAGTCTCATCAAATTCAAATTCTCCTATTTCGCATGCCTTTATGGCCTTGAATAAGGATAAATATTAAGAAATAATGGTTAAATAAAATTTTCCTTGACCACTTATCTATTTTTATAGAACGTTTTATCTCCTTTAAACTAGTAATTTGTGACATATGGTCCCAATAAGAACATTTTTCAAAACTATTCATTGATTTTGTGGCCCCGATTACATGCTTTATTTAGGCCATCTATGGTAAGATTAATATTTATTTCTAGTTGAATGAAATGTATCTTTGTGACCATATAATCTTTAAAAAAAATAAATTTATATTAATTTATAGAATTTTATGACAAAAAATTAGAAAGCGAATAAAAACTTTTGGAAATCAATAAATAATCCTTTTTTCAATAATGTCCAAAATATTCCTAAAAATAAAAAATATGATAATTACCATTAAAATAAATAATTTTTTTGATTAAAACATTGAATTACCTAATAAAATGTATGAAAATATGATCTTTATCAACCCCCCATACTTTTTATTCTCAGGAAATCATATATAATAAGGTCAAAAAAATATCAAGGTAAAAATGGAACCACTATTCAATTCAAACACCCAAAGAATTAACATGCCTCCTATATGGATTTCAATTCCTTTACTCCCAAAACTTATTATAAAATTTCATTTAATCTCATGATAATTACAATATTCATTTCATACCAATGTCCCTAGAAAATTATTTCTCTACCACTCAATAATTTTATTATATAATTTCTCTCATTCTAAAGAACATGAATGATCTCCATATGCTTGTTATATTCCTAGTATATCCACTAAAAAAGGTTATTAATGTATCAATAGTGAGGGTTTTTACATGAATTTTTATATGGATAAGGGAAATAAAGTTATAAATACAAAAACATCAAAGGTAAATGGGTAGGTTTAGGCTCTTAAGTCAAGTAAATGCGTGAAAATAGTTTTCCCCAAGAATGGTGTGATACTCACTCCTCTTTTAAAAAGAAACCTTTAAACCCATCTTTATTTTCTTAGGAATTTCATGCGTGAGAATATTTAGTAGGAATAATATTTATTTACAATTCCACTCATTTATAGTAGTATTGTTTGGTTCTTCGAGATCTAGAATTTCATTGAAGATTTTATGTTTTTGGAAGGAAGAGAGGTATCATAACATTAAAAATTTCATCAGAATGTACTTTACTAGTTTTCAATGATATTTTGAACCACCCCACATCCTTTTATCTTGATTATTCTATAAAAAGACTAATTAATTTTTTATTTCAACTCAAAAATATTCTTCTAGATCAACATAATACAGCTCAAATTTTGCCACACTTGAGTTAAAAAATAATCAGGCATCTAATTTCTAAATTATATTGGAAAGGGATAAATTTATTTAAATGTGGCAACCTAATAAGTTATTTCTTGGATAATGGGTTCTTAATAAAGGTGATATGTAATGGTGGGAAAAAGTAATAGTTAAATGTAAAAAAGGGATTTCAAAATGGTGTCTCAAACATACTTAACACATTCCATGAACCCTAAAATCTTTGAAAAGGATAAAAATATAAATTTATGGATATAAAAACATGACTCAAGAATATCAAGAAAAAATAGATTCAAATAATATATCAAAAAGTTTTAGAAACCTCTCGAGCTATGAAATTTCTTCATTTTAGATAATGCTAGTACACGTGATTTTCATAATCAATCGAACTTCCTTAAATGAAATGATTTGGAATCAGGAATGAAAAATATATTTAGAAGTTATTTTTAAAACATTTACATTAAAACAAATAAATGCTCCCAAAATATCATGATGGTATGAATTTACCAAAGCATTAGATTTAGATCAAACTCTTAAAAACACCCCAAAAACAAAAACCAATAAAAAAATATTAATAATTTTATCTAATAAAATTTTAAAAAAAAAAGAAAAAAGTAAACATAAAAAATCATAAAAATAGATTGAAATCCCCTTATCCGCACTCTTAGTTTCTAGTTACCCTCTCATTTAAACTCAAACAATAATTAAATAATATGGAAGTGAAAACAAAGATAAAGAAATACCCAACCTGATTTTATTTAGGTAGTGGAATCCTTAAGTAAAGATCCTAATTTATTCCACTTTAAAACAATAATAAATACAAGAATAAATGAAAACTTTATTAAAATAAAATCAGAAACATAAAAAAATAGAATGGGAAATATGATAGATATTAGGTGAAACCCCCCAAAGAGGTGATAGGTTTTTACTAACCCTAGTTAGGTAGTGTTAATGTTTTATCCCTAATTTTATGGTTGGTGGGGTTTCTTTACCTAGAGAAACCTCTTGTTATTTATCTTGATATCCATAAGTGGAAACCAAGAGTGTTAACCCCCAAAAAACAGAATAATTTTCCCAACCCCAAAGAAAAAATGAAATAGTGAAGGGAAAGTGTGTAGGGGGTAGAATAGAATGTAAAGGGGTCCTTTTCAACTATCATAGCATCATCATTCATGTTATAT
Source organism: Viscum album (assembly GCA_963277665.1). Classification (NCBI taxonomy): domain Eukaryota; kingdom Viridiplantae; phylum Streptophyta; class Magnoliopsida; order Santalales; family Viscaceae; genus Viscum; species Viscum album. The sequence continues at coordinate 203,377,893 of OY728144.1, forward strand.
GAAAGTTGATATAGAGGAATAAATTACATAACCATGGTCTCCTTGAGCTCATCTTGTTGATCCACCATCTCCCTGAATTTTGGCACCATTTCTCTTTTATGGTGGCTTCTTCAAGTTATTTTTCACTATCCAAGTCAATATGAATCTTGGAAATATTTTTAATTACAAAAAAATTTGTTATAAATTTATACCTATAAATAATTATCAAAATAAAGTGTGCCTAATAAATGGTTTACTCCATTGATTGATTTGTCCTCAAGATCTTTCTCTTGAAAGCACACCTCCTGGAATATGATTATAGGGGAGGGCGGTGGATAATTTTCATGTCTATATTAAACCACTTCAGTTATTTCTTAGAATGTAGTAGTAATGTGATTTTATTTCTATTGAAGTTATTTTTTAATTATCTCAAGAAAATGAAAATAATTTCCATTTTTTATTACCTTTTCCAGAATCTTGACATTTTATTGAAACTGATTCATCAAATACTTTTTCCCTAAAAATCTCAACCATTTATTAGTTAAAAAGATAAGAATAATAATAATAACTTTAAAAATATATCTTTGATCTAATAAAATAAGTATATACAATTAATTTCTATTTTTTTTGTTTTTAATATTCATTATATTTTTTGTGTTTTTTTTTTGAAAAACAGGGTATGTAATCTATTAGCCTCACCATAAATGGTTCTAAACAGATAGGAGGGGAATTTTTATAAATCCCAAATCAAAGATTTCTTATTTTCCTAATAATTAATCATAGAACACTACATAGGTTTTATCTATTGAGCAGGCCACTCACACACACTTATCTTCTTTTGTTACTATTTATTATCTATAATATACTACTAAAGATAACATAACCCAAAAATAGTGGGGGATTGGGAAATATATATATATATATATATATATATATATATAATTATTGATTTGTACAAAAGAAGAAACACTGATATAAGAAGTTATCAAAAAGAAAATTTTAATTTTTAGGATTTTGTAAAGATGGAATCATTTTTTTAATATGTAATTATCAATATTTTATTCAATGTTGAGATAAAAAAATCACCAAACACCCTATTATTTTAATATCTATTATCCTATACTAAGACCTCTATATGCAGGATAATCTATATTTAGATATGGATAAGATATCACTTCTCCAAACATCACCACCTTAATACTACTCCACCGTATATAGTATTGAAATGATGAAGTATAGTAGAAAAGATAAACAAGTGGAAGAAGTTAGTAGCAAGAAATGAATGTCGATCACACACTACAATCATTTTAACTCCTAATAAAATAAAATAAATTATAGAACATTGAATTGTATGAAAAATCAAAGCATCACTACTCCCCCTCCCCACTCTAAGATAGAAAGGAAGTTTTTTCTATATAACCATAGATATGTGGAGGCTACAATGGTTGAAATATAGTTATAATATGATAATATAGAGATGGAAAAGGGGTAATAATTATTATAAATACCAAAAATATTACAAAAAAATCATAATCTACAGTAATTATTCTCTTGGATTTTCCAAACCTCCATTTTCCTCTAAAAAATGGATACTTTTTTTTTGAAATGATGTAGAAGTATAAATTTATAAGCATAAGGGGTAGCTGATTTGTACATAAATGAATCCCTTGTAAAGTTTATGTATTTTTTTCTATTAAATGGATAAATTGTAGAAAGTGATATTAATTTCAGTTATTAGTATATGTATTTTATTTTCACCCATAAAATATCATATTCATTTGACACATATAATCAGAGATGTGAACAAAATATTAGAGAAAAAATAATAGATTGATAGACTCTTCAATTTATAATACTTCATTTTATCATATATTTATGGCCATGAAAAAGGTATAATCAATAGAATACATAGTTAATGAAATTTTTTCTAGAAATCTTCTCTATTTTCTTACAAAATTTGAGCTCATTTTGACTAGTAATTTGTGTGATATGGGCCTAATAATAATATTCATGAAAATTGTACACAAATTTTGAGGCCCCATTTACCTACTTCATTTGGGACTTCTATGGTTCAATTCAAATTTATATCTTGTTTAATTAAATACATCATAGTAACCATTTAATCATAAAAAATGAATTTTTCAATTATTATAATTTTAGAGAATTTAATGACAAAAATAAAAACAAGTGAACAAAACAATTTAAAATTTAATAATTAAGACCTTTTTTAGAAATGTACAAAATATTCCAAAAACCTGAAAAGGTGACAATTACCCCTAAAATAATATAATGTTGGGATTAAAAAAATTAATTATAGAATAAAATTTATGAAAGTATAAGTTTCATCACATCCCCTGAGTGAGAGGGTGTGGTATGGTACTTGGTGTGGGACTCAATTTGGGGATCATTCCTTTAGTGATAAGGTACTGATCATATTCTGATATATACCCATGTAATGAGTTAATATTTACTTTTATTGTGGAGATGAAGAATGTATGGTCAAGGTTTTTGGTGGTCTAATTAGTTCATGATGACTCAATGGGGATGTATACTAGCTTGTTTATTTAATTTTCATCAGTTCATACTCTCATATATTTTATTTACTTATGTTAAGGATGCAATGGTGGGTTCCTGCTAGGGTTATTACTCACAACCTACATAGACACTCGATGTGTGTGTAGATTTTGTTGTCATGGATCTAACCAAGGGAAAATTCCCCATGCTGGGTTACTGAGTAGGTGAATCTAGTCGGGGATAGAGGTGATTCCATGATATATTGGGATCTTTTTTATTTTTTCTTATCTATTCTTGTATTTATTTTTTATATTTCCTATACTAATCCATCTTCTTTGAGGATCCTTTTTAATTTTTATGTATTCCTATCTTATATCTCATTTTTTATAAGATTTTATGTTCTTTATATTCTTGACTTCTACTATGTTTATCAGATGTTATTTTATTTATTATTTTGTTTCCATTATTTTTATTTTTATTTGAAACTAACATCAAGGACATAGTTTCCACATTGTATGGATTAGGATCTCACTGCTAGTTAGTATCCATTTTCATACTGAGAGGCTTGTATGAGCTTATGTGGTGCTCTGACTTGGACCAAGTGATTCATACTAGGCCATTACAGTGAGTGTCTCCTATCTCATTTCCATGTGCCTCTACATACATATACAGTTAGATATGTTCAAATAAGTCAATCCAACTACCCAAATAAATATTTGTTTATCTCATTATCCTTAGGATATTAAAATATGTAATTTATAAAAATTTCACAAATACTACAACAAGATGGTGTATACAATGTGAAACATATTTGAATCTATCATATTCCCAAAAATAAATCCTTGATAACCCTCTCATTCATGGAATTTTGGACTAAAAAATCTAACAAATTATTCATATTTATTCATTAGAGTGTAATAAATAACTTTCTAGTGAAATTTCTTCACTTATACAAAACTACGTCTTAAGGTTGTGGTGTTTCCCATTAGCCATAAAAAACATGAACACCTATTTATAACCTTTATAAGAACCATGATGTAGAAAATAACCATTGAAACATGATTTAAATTCCACCAAACCATGTTCTATGGTTTCAATATGAGCATTAAGATACAGAAAACAACCCAGTGTATCTTCCTTAGCTCCCAATCATATGCATTCAATATCATAACAAAATATATAGGAGTTATGATGTAATATAACTTCATCATTAACTCACATAAGACTATGGAATTCTATTACAATGTAATATTTTGGTCACAATATTGATCTTGAACAATATTCTTAAGCTTCTAACTAGTTTTAAGGTAATCTCCAGAATTTACATTGAAACATATCTTTCATCCACCAATTTTTCAAACCTACATGACATATATCACAATTTAGTATTTAACACCTTAGAATCAAAATCATTTTGTTAACATTATGGAATAATTATATTTTTTGCGACTTTATTTTTAAACTCTTTACTAATGTTTTTCCAAAATTCTCCAAATAGTACAAAATCCTCAAAAACATCACCCAAATCCCAAAAATAATACAGAATTGATAATTTCAACTACTTTTCACATTTATAAAATATAAAATTTAAATATTAATACTTTAATATACCTTCACCGTATAAATTCCTTCAAAACATCAATAGTGAAATTAAATCAATCTATTATATTCTTACATGTATCCTCATATATAAATCTATATGTTAATGTCATGTATTTATAAAACCACATATTAAACTATGTCTTCCCAAGTATTCCTTCTTCACCAAGTATGATGTTATCATTATCCTTCTCCTTAAAAATATCTTTATAGTTGATAACATTTCATTGTTAAACAATAAAAACACAACTTCTTAATAACACAACTTTAGGTTAAACAATTGTCAACTAAATCACATAAAAATATTTAGTAAAAATTAAGTTATATTAATAATAAATTCATACAAAACCACTTTTTATAACATTTACACATCGTTAAATATCCTTGGTGATTTCCAATACCCTAAACCCCTTTTTATCTCTAATCAAACTACTTAATTCAATTTCCACCCCCCACCCAAATAGATTCTTAAACCATCTATGTAACAACCCAAATATTCATTAATGAAAATTCCTCTTGATCTAATTTAATGTATCTTTATGGTTATATAAAATTTGAACTTCATTGGTTTTTTGTTTCAATATTTTAAAATACCATTAAGAATTTTGACCAATGCTAATATAGTCATTGAACAGTGATCACATGATTAGTATAAATATAGGGCTTTAACAAATCCAATTTACTCAGAAAAAGGAAGTGATGGCCTCATCCAGTAGATTTTCCCCATACGAAGATCATTTGTCGGAGCTCAGAAAAGAGGTGGCATCATTGGGATTCTCTCTTGACCAAGCCCAGGCCGATCTTGAACACGTTAAGCTTGAGCAGATTTGACTACAGAAGAAGTGGAAGTTAATAGAGATTACCACCTGGGCGATGTTATCCAAGCCACCCTAAGAGTCTATCACCATCGCACACCCTACCCTTTGGTCTTATGTGGATGTAATAAGTGGTTATGTAATAACACCCCAACACTATAACTATGTACATTATTTTTTATAAGGAATGTGCATTCATTTTATTATTGTTACTTTGTAAATAGTTTTTAAAGCACAAATAGTATTTTTTAGTTAATATTCAACTAAGAAATATATTTTGATGAATTAATGGATTTTTGAATTAAATAATATTTTAATAAAATATTATTAATAAATTACTTCTTATTAAATATAAATGATCCTACTATTTTTTATGAAAACAATTTTAATTTTTATTAAGGTTTTAAAGAACTTTTTTTCAAAACCCATGAATTTTCGATAAATGTCAATTGTTATTTTAAAAAGAAAAATTAAAATATTTAGAAAATTAATTAGATGAAATGAATATTATTTTTGGAATCAGGATATTTAAATTATCCAATGGTGAATTTTTCATAATTTTCTAAGACAGCCGAATTTTTGGCTAAAAATTAAATACTGTTTAGATATATAATGTGTTTTATGACATCATAATGACACAATAGTGATGTAATAAAATACTATAAACATTATATTTGGACAATATATTTTTTTACATTAAAATGATGTGATTTTATATTTGTTTTATTTATTTTACAAAGCTTTAGTGGACTCTCCAAAACTTACAAAACATTTTGTCTTTTTAAATTGTTTTCCCGGAAAGTGTGACTCACCTCCACATAAGAAACCCTGTTATTTTAAGAGGTTCGGCCATTTTCCTCATAAAATATTTTTTTCCACTCCCCTTTGGATAAAACCATGGGCAAAAACCATGGGCTGGTTTGTGGTTTTGATTAGTTTAATTTGTGGTGTCCCAAACCTAAATAATAAAGAATTCCCTCTCCTTCCCTATATAAACCCACCCAATATCCCACTTCCTCTTCACTAAAATCCTTTGTATTTCATCCAACCTCTTCCCTCCTCTCTCTATAATCCTCCCAAGGCACCTCAAGAAACCAATAATCCTCTCTCAAGCCTCTCCCAAGCCTTTGGATTCACACTTCCAAGTAAGGGATTTCTTCCTTTTTCACTTTTGTCCAATTTTCTTTAAGTTGTTATGAACTTTTGTTTTCAATTAAAAATGTTAGGGTATGATTTCGAACCTCCCCCATACTTCCCTATTTATTTTTTTATGATGGGATACCCCTTTCTCTCTCATTAATTCCTCCCATGTACACCTGTTACCATGCCAAAATTCCGTGAGGATTTTCTCACTCCTCATTTACATCCACATAATTCTTTTGTATTATGCATCTGAATTCCATTAAATTTCTTGGTAAATGTATCTATATGACCCCATTACTATCCATTTCATGTAAATATGATGAGACGCCCCTTTATCTCTCATCAACCATTTTTTATGAGTTCTTATTTCACGCCATTATGCTGTCGAAATTGAATTGCGATTTTCCAAGCCATTGTCATTATGTAGTGAATACCATGCCTATTTCTCTACCAAGGGTGTAACGACCCGAAATTTTCAATTATATTTGTTTCCTAATTTTGTGGTTATAATTAAAATGTGTCGGTTTTTTTCGATTTTTATATGACCATTGGTCAATATGACCGTTGGAAACTATAATCTTAACATTGTGTTTTCATAAATACGGTTATCTTGGTTAATTAATATAGAAAGAAGATTGAATAGACTCATCCAGTAGACTCGATCCATATGAAGCCCATCATTCAGAGCTTGGGAAGGAGGTAGCATCACTAGGCTTTTCTCTGGACCAAGCCCAAGCCTAACTTCAACGTATGAAGCTTGAACGGAATCGCCTAAGGGGTAAGTTCAAGCTAATAGAAATCACCACTCGGGCAGTGTTGTCCAAGTCACCCCACGATTCTATCACCATAGCACACCTAACACTTAGTTCCAATGTTGGTGTAATAATGGGCTATGTAACTAGACCTTAGCTACTTTGTGTAATCTTTTTATATAAATAAAATTTTTATTTCTTCTTATGGAAAAGTTTGTGAATTTAAAATATCCGGATAAATATAGGATTTTTATTATTGATGAATATAGGGGAAAAGGGGTATTTTAAAATGTTTTTGTATTTATTAAATAATTAATAATGTGAAATGGTTTTCAAAAAATGGTCTTCTAAAGTTGTGATCAGTGAGAAATTAAAGTCTAATAAGATCAACTTGGATTTTAGTGAATAGTAAAGTAGGAATAGTAACATACCCATATGAATAGTAGTAAATAGTAATTTGAACAAAAAAATATAAACTTCACTCATGAATGTATAAATACATTTTAGACATCTTAAAAGTGAAAAAATGATCATATTTTATGTTTTGGTATTTTTTGTACACCATAAATATTTTATTTAAAATTTTATAATTAATTTAATAATTTAAAATGGAAATTTATTTTCATAAAATTTAATCATAAATTTTTGCTTTATTGTCTTATGGGTATACAATATTTTTATGGGGCCTTGATTACTTTTTTATGTGTTCCAAAATGAGTTACAGTTTTAAAGTTGTATTTTTAGAATAAATAATGATTTTAATTAAAAATTAAATCAAAAATATTTAGAATTTTCATAAAATAGACTTCATTGTTGAATTCAGATCATCGATATTAGGTTAGGGTGAATTTTTGAGATTTTTCTGAAACAATTGAATTTTTTGGTGAATAGTAAAAATACAGTTTTGAGTATCGGGTGTTTAATGACATCATTAATGATGTAATAATGATGTAATATTTCTAGTAGACTTATGAATATTTAGATATTCTATTAGGTGTCCCATGTTTCCAATAGCATGGGAAATCCCATGGTTTTTCAAATACCACTGATGAGGTGTCCCTTAGAAATTAATAATTTATTCACTCACTTTTCCTATAAATACCAAGCCATTTCCATCATTCATTTAATTCCAAAATCATCCTCAACGAAGTTATAGTATCCTTACCTTACAATAATACCTCCCAAGGTTCCCTCAATCCTCCCAAGGTCCCGACCTTCAAGATTTCAAATTTACTCTTCAACAAAAGGGATCCTTTCACCCTCCTCTTTTAAGTCATGACTTCATTTATGGTGTGTCTTATATTTTCCATCTCATTATGTTGAGGGTATGTTCTTATATGTTCTTATTAATGTCCATTTCATGTCCAAATTATGATAGACCCTTTCTTCTCTCATCAATTTGTTTTCTGAATTTTTAAGTGACGATGTTAGGATGCCGAATTTCTCGTAAAAGAAATCGCATCTTCTCTTTTCATTCAAGTTTTCTTTTCTTGTCGTATGTCATTAAAATATCCATAAAATGTTCTTATATCCATTTTATTATGTATTTATATTTTAATATGAGTTATTTATGAGTGGTTTACCCTTGTACCCTCTCTTTTTATTATTTTCTAAAACCATGTTATATAGTCGTTATACTGTAGAAATTTCGTCTAAACTTATCTATCTCTTTCTATCAAGAAATTACCTTGTTTATTTATGTGAATACCCAGACCTATTTCATTTATATGGGTGTTTATAAATATATAAATAGGATATATTTTATTCTATAATTGACATACATATAACCCTCACTCCATTTCCATGGGTTATAGATGATATGATGATCTTATTTTTAAGAGCTTTTAAAACGTCGCGATTTTGAAATGAAACCCATTTATTTTATTCTCTATGGGTTATTTATCAAATGTTTGATTATGATCTATGTGTTTCACATGAAAATAAACACATATTAAGGATTCTCCCTGATAGCGATTAGTTGCACCCAAATTTACCCTACAGGTATGCGGTCATTGTAGTACAGGTAGGGGTCGAATCCACAGGGACCGAAGAAGGAACCTAAAGACACTCTGATCTTGGAAGGATTTGGCTATGAAGTGGCCAACTACTCAGATAGAATTTATTTGAATAACTAATGATTTAATTTAAAGAAAATAAATTAAAACATTCAATTACTTACTCTAAAACAATTAATGGAGATGAGTTGATCCTAAGTTGTTACTAGGGTTAGATTGGATGTATTTATTTTCTTATAACGTTCGTTTCACTAATTCAAGACGTATCCACAAAATGATATAATTACTCAAAATCATTCACGAATTTAATCCCTAAAAAATTCCAAGGCTAATCACCAATGCACTTAGAGGATCAATTTAATTATCACTCCAAGGAATTGGATCGTACTAGCGCTCTAAATGTGTCATTGTTAAAGTTGGCGAAGATGAAGAAGAAATTAATCATCAAATGGAAATATTAAATTAATGAAATGATTATAGAATTTTATATCATATAATAACATCCAATATTCCCCATTCAACTCCCTAGTACAAACCCATAAGGTTTTATCCCTCCATTGATTCTATGATCTCAAAGGAAGTGGAAAGTAGACTCATAGGGGCGGAATTGAAGAAGCAAAAACAACAACAAAAATGATCACTCCACCGTTTTGTGATAAATTTCACAAGATTTGGTGTGAATAAATTCACACCATGAAGAAATGATATCAAATTTATAATAATTATAATAGAAAAATAGAAACTGAATAACTTTTATTAAGAACTAATCTGATTCAAACAACTTACATGAGAATGAAGAACGATTACAACATCAAATAGACAGTAAAACATTACAATGAAACAAAGCATCCAAGATCTCTAAATCCTCCACCACTACTACCTTAAATAGGAAACAATTAATCCTTTTCTGAGCCCCCAACATCCCATGTGTCTTTAATTAATTGTGTTGGGGAAAGGTGGGTGGAACATTAATGTAGAGAGACTTTTCCACTTCTTGCCCCAGAGTTGCAGCCAGCTTGCATCCACCGGAAAGACGCGCCAAAAGGACCTTTTAGAAGGAAGAATTTGAGTGGTCCCCATAAGACTTAAATGAATTACCAGATATCCCCTAATAGCCTGTAAAATTTCAGTTGAAAATAATAATCCGTTCGCGAGATATGATATAAATAGTGGGCTATTTTTCTGGGCCATAGAATCTGGCTCAGAATTAAATCTTCAACTTGGGCCGCCTTAATCACCACCATTTAGGAAGAATTAGCACTGGCTCCGGAATAATTATCTGTTACTATATATGTCTTCTAGCCTCCAGTGAATGTTGGGATTCATTGGGCCCATATTTGGGGCCCCACATTTCCATCAGTGGGATGATATCTAATCTTCCTTCTCGAGAATTGTTTCCTTTCATTGCCAAATATCCCCATTATCCTTTATGAATACTCCATTAAACCATGAATGAAAAATGTTCATACTTATGTTTATATGAATTTACCAAAATATCAAATTAAAATATGGATAATTACTTTCTTTTAAATCGGATGAAACATTGGGCCTAAATGGTGCAAATTAGGCATGAAGTGCACAAATGATGAGAATGGAAGTTCAAAATTAAAATCCACTAACTCAGGCCCATAAGACCAAAAATAAACATTTAATACCCTTAAAATTTAATCAAAATATGTATTTTTATTGGATACTCACACCCCCCAAATTGATTTTTGCTAGTCCTGAGAAAAATACATCGCACAAAAATGAAATTGGAATGACCTTTTCCAAAAACATTTTCATACACATTTCTCACCCAAAGATCTCATACCAAACAATTATGAAACCCATCAAAATCATCTAAAACAAGCTATTTCCACAGGCATATCTCAATCACAAGCCCATTCCTTTTCTCAAATTCATCGCCACATTTCATCCATATTCAATTAACCATGATGAAGTGTTGTGTGTCACAATAGAAATGGGGGTTCATTTTAATTTGAGGGGGAAAATATGGAAGTGCTAGGAGAAATCAAATTTTAATAATAAGATAAGTACTCATTTTTTATTTTATTTGTTTTTTTTTTTGATTTTTTTTTTTTTTGCAATTTTTCCATGGTAATTGAAATTGAACTCAATCGAGTCAACCCATTTAGTAAGACTTTGCCGGTGACTCCCATGCTCAAAGACCTTAGCGCACCAAGTTAAGCTCACATACTTGGGCATCATCTCGAGTTAACTCAATCAAAAACAAATTCAAATAACCAAAAATAGAGATAAAATGCCCAACTCTAGGCCAGAAAACTATGGATTCATGATCCCCAAGTGCCAAAATCCACACATTAGTTCAATTCATTACTCTACACGCAATTGATTTTTTTTTGTATACTCTTGTTAAAATTAAAATGATCGACAATCCTATGTTATTTATTATGGGTCCCCAAGAACTCAAACTAAAACCCCACAATCTTGAGGACGTTCATTGTGTTTTTTTTAAATAATTGGATGAAAATATAAATGGTGAAAAATCACATCAGACAACCGCACTTTCCAATATCAGTGCACATGAACATAAACAAGCATTAAAATCAGAATCAAGGCATGCAAAATTATTTGATATCCAAATTCAGAGTTTGGAATGTGTGTTATCATGTTCAAGGTTAATGACATTTTTCCTTACAAACATTTTTATCTCCCCCCCAACTTAGAATAACATTGTCCCTAGTGTTTAAATAATTGAAACATAGAAGGGGTAGGATAGAAGTTTAACGAAGAAATTGAAAATGAAAATTAATGAATGAAGTCACCTAGTGGTTGATGTTTAAAATGCATTCCCCTGTCTCCCTTCAGTTCTGGTTTGTCTCCCAATGGCTTGGATGGTTGTGACCATCTTTTCCCAATGACCTATGACATGCCTAATTTTTTTTAATATATATATATATATATTTTGTATTTTTTTAACCTAAAAAACATAAAAATAAGATAAACTGATGATACATTGTCTTCTCTTAAATTTATGGGTAAGGTATTACTCAGGGATCACACCGTGTGAGACGGATGAATACGGTGCTTCCCTTTCATACCCATCCTTAATCATAAAAGAAGAACATGTAATCAATCTATTTTTTTTAAATACCTACAAAAACATAAAATAAAAATAAACTGATGATACATTGACTTCATTATATTTTCTGGGTAAGGTATTACTCAGGGACCACACCGCATGACATGGATGAATATAGTGCTCCCCTTTCATACCCATCCTTACTCATAAAAGAAGAACAGGTCAACAATCTATATTTTTTTTAAAATAACAAAATGAAGAAGAAGTAAACAAAAGGTGATTCAAAAAGATTAGAAACATTAAAACCACGGGTTTCCTCCCATCCAGTGCTTAATTTAACATCTTTATCTCGACTTGAACCCCCCAACTTATCCAATTCCAACTTTAAATATTTTAATGACCTCATCATTCTCCACTTAAACATGATTGAGAATGCGTATCCCTTGTGGTTGTTAAAAAGATTTGGAATTTTATTCATGCACAATACTATTTTCTAAAATGAATGGGAAAATCAAAGGAATATCAGAAATGGTTGATCTTTTTTATTCTTTAGTCTTTCCTAATAAATCAAAGATAAACCCCCCTTTTTGGGTTTCATGAGATGAATGAATGAAACACCCAAGCTCTTTCTTAACACAAATGATAGGTTACTCGAGTGGGGAAAGAAGGAAAATGATTTTGAGCTCTGTTTGGATAGGACATTTAGACACAGGTTGAGAATTTGAATCTAACTCAGTTTCATTTTCCATATTTCTTGACAAAATTGTTTCATTTTGAACAGAATATTCAACCAAAAAATTGGAAAGAATAGTGTTAGAAATGGGCATGGACTCAATGTTTTTGATTTATCTCAGTGGTTCAGTGATTTCTATTTTTGAAAAATCATCAACAAAGTTTAACTTAGGAGACTCAATCCACGATGTCAAATTCCCCTCTTGTGAATACATGAAATCAATTTCCTCCTGATTTAAAGACCCTTCAAAAATTTTGTGATTCACTTCCCCTACCAAAAATTCAAAGGCTGGTTCTTTAATAAATTTGTGAGAGTTTTGTTGGAAACTAGACACTCCACATAAGGTTTCGGAAGGAACCGTTGGTGTACGGATGAGTTCCTCACAAGTATTAATGCATTGTAGTTCTAATCTCAATGATGATACCTCGGAACTCATTATATCCATTTTATTACACAATTGTTCAAGGATTTTTTGAGGATTATGATGGATATGAGTTTTTAAATAGTGAACTTCATTCAGTTTCATCTCTTCAATCATCCTTGAGAGGGCTGGAAATTGATCCTTTAAACAATCATCATCCCATTGATTGTACATATCATCGGGTGTGTGGAAATTAATCAAGGGTTGATCAAAGAAATTTTATAATTTAGGGGCTTCCCAATATTCATTTTCCATTTCATTCCATCATGAGTTTGTGACAAGATAATTTGGAAGATACTCCATTGGAGAAGATAGAAAGTTGGATTCTAGATTCTCAGGACACACACAAATAGAAAGGGGTAAAGATAAGAGAGATGGGGGTGAGAATAGAGAATTTGGGGTGAGAAAAGAAAATGTGTGTCTAAGGTAACTTACTTGGGTCCCCGAAAATGGCACCAAAATTTGGTTGCGCCCAAATTTACCCTACAGGTATGCGGTCGTTGTAGTACAGGTAGGGGTCGAATCCACAGGGACCGAAGAAGGAACCTAAAGACACTCTGATCTTGGAAGGATTTGGCTATGAAGTGGCCAAATATTCAGATTGAATTTATTTGAATAACTAATGATTTAATTTAAATAAAATAAGTTAAAACATTCAATTAATTACTCTAAAACAATTAATGGAGATGATTTTATCCTAAGTTGTTACTAGGGTTATATTGGATGTATTTATTTTCTTATAACGTTCGTTTCACTAATTCATGACATATCCACAAAATGATATAGTTCCTCAACATCATACACCAATTTAATCCCTACACAATTAAAAGTCTAATCACCAATGCACTTGGAGGATCAATTTAATGATCACTTTAAGGAATTGGATCGTACTATCACTCAAAATGTGTCATTGTTAAAGTTTGTGAAGATGAAGAAGAAATTAATCATCAAATGGAAATATTAAATTAATGAAATGATTACAGAATTTTAGATCATAAAATAACATCCAATATTCCCCATGAAACTCCCTAGGACAAACCCATAAGGTTTTATCCCTCCATTTATTCTATGATCTCAAAGGAAGTGGAAAGTAGACTCATAGGGGCAGAATTGAAGAAGCAAAAACAACAACAACAAAAATGATCACTCCACCGTTGTGCGATAAATTTCACAAGATTTGGTGTGACTAAATTCACACCATGATGAAATGATATCAAAGTGATAATAATAAGAATATAAAAGATAAAATTAAGAACTTATATTAAGAACTAATTTGATTCAAACAACTTACATGAGAATGAAGAACGATTACAACATCAAATAGACAGCAAAACATTACAATAAAACAAAGCATCCATGATCCCTAAATCCTCCACCACTACTGCCTTAAATATGAAGAAATGAAGACATGGTCGATCCCCCAACATCCCATGTGCCTTTAATTAATTTTTTTGGGGAAAGTTTGGTGGAACATTAATGTAGAGAGACTTTTCCACTTCTTGCCCCAAAGTTACAGCCAGCTTGCATCCACCAGAAAGACGCGCCGAAAGGACCTACTATAAGGCCGAATTTGAGTGGTTCTTAGAAAAATTAAATTAATCCCCAGATGTCCCCTAACATCCTTTAAACTTTCAGCCCAAAATAATAATCCATTCGCGAGATATAATATAAATAGTGGGCTGTTTTTCTGGGCCACAGAATATGGCCCAGAATTAAATCTTCAACTTGGGACACCTTAATCACCACCATTTAAGACGAATTAGCATTGGATCAAGAATAATTATTTGTTCCTAAATATTTATTCTAGACTCTCATAAATTTGGGCTTCATTGGGCCTGTATTGTGGGCCCCACATTCCCATCAGTGGGATAATATCTAATCTACCTTCTCTAGAATTGTTTCCTTTCATCGCCAAATACCCCCATAATCCTTTATGAATCCTCCATTAAACCCTGATTGAAAAATGTTCATATTTATGTTTATATTCATTTTCCAAAATATAAAATTAAAATATAGATAATTATATTCTTTAAAATCAGATGAAACATTGGGCCTAAATTGATGCATATTAGACATGAAGTGCACAAATGATGAGAATGGATGTTCAAAATTAAAATCCACTAACTCAGGCCCATAAGATAAAAAATGAAAATTTAATACCATAAAAATGTAATCAAAATATGTATTTTTATTGGCTAATCATCGATCCAATTCATTGGGTAAAGAATTAATCTCTAGAGATGACAAGTTTCACGATACCTTGGGGAATAACCTTGGTGATTTTTATGACACCTCAGGGATAAACCTTGATGATATGTTCATGAATGTCTAAATGAAATGTTGTATCCACATATTAATGTTATTATTCAATTTTTTTTATTGTGATATGCCTATAATTCCATTTCTCATGCCTTTATTACTTTCATCATGTTCTTATTAATATTTCTCAAGATCACATGTCAACTATTTCACATGTTTTCCTTAGTGAGCCTTATGGTCACCCTTTTCTTTGATGCATGTCTCCAGGATATGAGATGCAGTAATTTTACATAGGACTAACCTATGATGAAGACTTATGAGTGGTTTAGAAGAATATTTTATGTTGTTTTCATGTATTATGTTCCTGATTTCCAAGACACTAGACTTTAAAGATCCTCTGTTTGTAAAATGTAAGGAAAAGTTATGTAATAAAAAGGTGGGATTCCATAGTTGGTATAAAAGGATAGTTTAGTTATTTATGGAAATTAGGATATGAAATCTTTAGGAATAATCATATAGAAAAGTTTAAATATATGAAAACTTCCTGGTATTTCTGTTAATATTGAGTAAGTGGTTTATCAAACAAATACATCCCTGTCTAGATACGAGCAGGTAGAGGTGGCTCTGGCACAAATGTACATAGGGGTAAAACCCAAAAACACCGTTTTGAGCTAGACTCGAATGGGAACTTGTGCATGAAAACTGACCTTGCTACACTCTTGGTTACGACACTCCCAGGGGATATGTTTGGTTAATCATAAGCTTTTTATGAATCATTATGAAGGATTTATAGAGAAATGTAATTGTTTAATGAAGTTTTAAGACATAAATCCTTTATAGTTAAAATATTCGTAAATGAATTAAATTTCTCATTATGGTTTCATTCTTTAAGAAATGGTGGGCAATAGGAGGAACCGTGCAAATGGTGACCGCAGTGGACCATGCGCTGATGGCCCTCCGATAGAAGCCAGAATGGAAATATTCATGTGAATGATGAACCAACTAACTCATGTTATGGTAAATAACTTGAATCAAGCTAAGAGACTGATCTCACCATGAAGGGAACAGCATTATGTTGGGTCCTTTATGTGTCAAGGATCACCAAACTTCAGTGGATCGACGGACCCATTGATTTTTGAGTAGTGGATCAGCTCTATCGAGAAGATCTTTTATGTGCTCCATTGTTCAGAGCAAGAGAAGATCACCCTGGATGTCTATTGCTTAGAAGTAGAAGCTGATCAGTGGTGGGAGATGATTAAAAACACAAGGCAAAGATTGGAGGATGAAGATATGGAGTGGGAAGAGTTCAAAGGGATTTTATTCAGTAAGTATTTCCCTCGATCCATGAGAACAAGAATGGATAAGGATTTTCTTGAGATGAAGTAGAATGAGAACAAATATATCAGAATCTATGAGATGAACTTCACTTGACTTTCACATTATACCTATAGCTTTGTCATGGATCCAAATACCAAGGTTGATCGATTCTTTGGTAGAATGAGACGTTATCTGTGGAAGAATCTAGCCAACCGAGATTATGACAGCTATGAGGAGATTGTGCGAAGTGTGATGAAAATCGAACTGGATTTTGGTAAGACATAGTGGTCTCATAAATCAAATGACAAAAAGAGATCAATGGAGCCAAGCTTATGGAGGATCTTTGATTATTGAATAATAGGAAAGCAAGTGTAACGTCCCATGTTTTATAAATGCGGGAAGAAGCATTCGGGGAACTGCCTTCTCAGGAGCGGGAAATGCTACAAGTGTGGAAGAGATTGCCATATTGCAAGGAATTGTTGTAGTGAGGTGAAACCTAAACTTCCAAACACTAATGACAAGGGGAATATGGTGCAGGCCCTACCTGATGTCCAGTTCTTTAAGTGTGGACAACTGGGGCACTTTTCTAATCATTGTCCAAATCCGAGGGCAGTGGAGGGGAACCACCATCAGCCTCATCAAAGGCCAAGGGAGCAAGGTCGTGCTTTTTCTATCATGAAAGATGAAGTTGAAGCTCCAAATGATGTGGTAGCAGGTACTCTTGTTGTTCTATCAAAGATAGAAAGTACTTGTTTGATTCTGGTTCTACGCATTCCTTTATTTTCTCGAATTTTTCAAATAAATTAGAATCAACCCCCGACTTGATAAAAGTAGAGTTATTAGTCAAGACTCCTTGTGGGATTATGCAAGCATCATCAGTGTTTAGAAACTCCTGTATTTAATTTGGTGAGCACAATATTATCGCAAATCTAGTAGTCATTCCCATGCTGGAATTCGACATTATACTAGGGATGGGCTGGCTCTCAAAGTATAATGCTAAGATCAAATGAAAAAGTAAGGAAATATCAGTATACTTGAATGGAAAACCTACAGTTATCTTCCAAGGAGAGATATATCAACCTGGTCTTTGTCTAGAAGAACCTCCTATATCGTTATTTATCGGGGAAAAAGAAGAAGTAAATGAGAGTTTAAGGATAGGAAATGTACCCATCGTCTAGAAATACATTGACGTATTTCTTGAGGAGTTTCCTGGACCTCCCCCAAAAATAGAGGTAGACTTCTCCATTGAACTCGTACCTGGATCTCATCCAATATCAAAGAACCCATATAGGATGGAAAATGTAGAGCAGGATGAATTAATGAAAACAACTCCAATATCTTTTGGAGAAGGGGTTTGTCCGACCGAGTGTGTCTCCTTGGGGATAACATGTTCTCATTGTGAAGAAGAAGTATGGATCAATGCGGCTATGCATTGATTATAGAGAATTGAATGGAATCACAGTAAAGAACAAATACCCCCTTCCAAGAATTGATGACTTATTTGACCAACTTAGTGGGGATCAATTCTTCTCTAAGATTGATCTTTGATCTGATTATCATCAATTGAGGGTGAAGAAAGAAGATATTCCAAAAACTGCCTTCCGATTAAGATATAGACATTATGAGTTTGTTGTTATGCCTTTTGGACTGACTAATGCACCTGTTATTTTAATGGATTTAATGAATAGAGTCTTTAAATACTACCTTGATAACTTTTTGGTAGTTTTCATTGCTGATATTCTGATATATTCCAAAAGTCGTGAGGAGCATGAGGATCACTTAAGGGTTATTTTGCAAACTCTACGGAAGGAGAGACTTTTTGGAAATTTCAGTAAATGTGAATTTTGGTTACAACAAGTTGCTTTCTTGGGGCACATTGTTTCCAATGAATGAATCACAGTTGACCCTACAAAGACAAAAGTTGTAGAGGAGTGGCCTCAGCCTACAACAATAACTGAGATTCGTAGTTTCCTTGGATTGGCGGGATATTATAGGAGGTTTGTGAAAAACTTTTCACGACATTATAATCTATTAACCATGTTAACTCGAAAAAGGGTCAAGTTAATCTGGGCAATGGAGTGTGAGGAATGTTTCCAAGAGCTGAAGAAGAGATTGGTTACTACACCTATGTTAAATTTTCCCTCAAGTAGATAAGCATTCTTTATTTTTAGCGATGCATCTTTGAAAGGGCATGGGTGCTTCTTCATGCAAAATGACAAGGTCATTGATTAAGAATCTCGACAGTTAAAGACTCGGGAGCAGAACTATCCTACGCATGATCTAGAGCTGGCGGTGGCCATTTTTTCTCTGAAGATATGGAGGTGCTATCTTTATGGGGATAAATGTGATATATATACAGACCATCAAAGTTTGAAGTATATTTTCACACAAAAGTAATTGAACATGAGAAAAAGGAGATGGTTGGATCTTCTTAAATACTATGATTGTTCAATTCATTATCATCCCAGAAGAGCAAACAAAGTTGCAGATGCATTAAGCAAGAAAGACCTCGTTGTTCTTTCCATGATAAGGATTAAAAAAGATCCTTTGATCAATGACCTAGTAAAACTAGATATGGTAATTATAAAGGAAGGGACATCATCAACCCTAACCCAAATGATTTTTCAACCGTCACTACTAGAGAAGATCAAGAAATCTCATAAGGAAGATCCTTTGTTACAGAAGAAGTTTAAGGTTGTGAAGTATGAGAAGTTTCCTGAGTACAATACTGATCAATAAGGTGTACTGAAATTTCATACAAGACTATGTGTTCAATATATTCCAGAAATAAAGAAGGAGATGATAGATGAAGCTCATAGCTCTACTTTCTCTATACATCTTGGAAGCAAAAAAATGTATAGGGTCCTTCGTGGTCATTATTGGTGGGATAATATGAAAAGGGAGATTGCTGACTACACTTCAAGGTGCTTGGTATGTCAACAAGTGAAGGCAAAGCGACAACTTCCTAAAGGGGTATTGCAACCACTACCCATACCAGCATGAAAGTGGGACAATATCACTATGGACTTCATCACTGGTCTCCCAAGAACATCCAAAAGAAATAATGTGATATATGTTATTTTGGATGGTCTCACCAAGACTGCCCATTTTATCTACATTCAGGATGATTTCTCTTTTGATCAACTTGCCAGGATTTACATAAACAAAGTGATAAGGCTGCATGGAGTTCCACTTTCTGTCGTATCTGATCGTGATCCAAGGTTCACATCAAGATTCTGGAGAAGCTTTCAACAAGCTCTGAGCACTGAATTGGATTTCAGTATGGACTATCACCCCCAAACTGATGGACAATATAAAAGGACTATTAAAACACTCAAGGATATGCTGAAAACTTGCTCAATAGAATTTAAAGGTGGATGGGATCAACATCTCTCTTTAGTTGAGTTATCTTACAACAACAGCTTCCACTCGAGCATTCAAATGGATCCCTATGAAGCTCTATATGGTAATCGATGTAGAACTCATAATTTTTGGGATAAAGCTGGTGAGAGAAAGTTTCCTGGGATTGATCATGTGCAAGAGATGACAGAAAAGGTTCATTCCATCCAACAACACATTAAGGCAACTTAGAGTCGGAAAAAGAGCTATGCCGACAACCATCGAAGGGACTTAGAGTTTGATTTTGGTTACAAATTCTTTCTTCGAATTTCACCTTGGAAGAGATTAATGAGGTTTGGGAAGAATGGGATTCTCAGCCCTAGGTACATTTGCTCCTATAAAATCCTTGATCGTTTTGGAGAAGTGGCCTATTGGCTTGTACTTCCTCCAATTCTAGCACAAGTTCATGATGTCTTTTACGTATCCTTCTTGAGGAAGTACATACCTGACCCTTCACATGTACTAAATCCATAGGTGGTACAACTGGAACATGACCTCTCTTATGAGGGGCAGCCGGTGGAGATCTTGGATCATAGAGACAAGGTTCTACACAACAAGACTACCCACCTTGTTAAGGTGTTGTGGAGGAACCACAAATGTGAAGAAGCCACGTGGGAACCAGAGGATTCCATGAGACAGAAGTACCCACACATTTTCTCATCATAGGGTATGAGATAAAATTTCTAGGATGAAATTTCTTAAGGGGGGAAGAATGTAACGACCCAAACTTTTCAATTATATTTGTTTCCTAATTTTGTGGTATAATTAAAATGTGACTGTTGTGTTTCGATTATTATATGACCATTGGTCAATATTACTGTTGGAAACTATAATATTAACATTGTGTTTTTATAAATACGGTTATCTTGGTTAATTAATACAGAAAGTAGATTGAATGGCCTCATCCATTATACTCGAGCCATATGAAGCCCATATGTCGGAGCATGGGAAGGAGGTAGCATCAATGGGCTTTGCTCTGGACCAAGACCAAGACGAACTTCAACGTATGAAGCTTGAATTGAATCTCCTAAGGGAGAAGTTCAAGCTGATAGAAATCACCACTCGGGCAGTGTTGTCCGAGCCACCCCAAGATTCTATCACCATAAAAAACCTAACACTTAGGTCCTATGCTGGTGTAATAAGGGGATATGTAACGAGACCTTAGCTGCTTTGTGTAATCTTTTTATATAAATAAAATTTTTATTTCTTCTTATAGAAAAGCTTGTGAATTTCAAATATCTGGATAAATATAGTATTTGTATTATTGAGGAATTTAGGAAAAAAGGGGTATTTTAAAATGTTTTTGTATCCATTAAATAATTAATAATGTGAAATGATTTTCAAAAAATGGTCTTCTACAGTTGTGATTAGTGAGAAATTTAGAGTCTAATAAGATCAACATGGTTTTTAGTGAATAGTAAAGTAGGAATAGTAACATACCCATATGAATAGTAATGAATATTAATTTGACCAAAAAAAATAGAAACTTCACCCATGAATGTATAAATACATTTTAGACATCTTAAAGTGAAAAAATGACCATAGTTTAAGTTTTGGTATTTTTGTACGTCATTAATATTTTATTTACAATTTTATAATTAATTCAATAATTTAAAATTGAAATGTATTTTTGTAAAATTTAATCATAAATTGTTACTTTATTGTCTTATGGTTATACGATATTTTTATGGGACCTTGATTACTTTTTTAAGGTGTTACAAAATGAGTTATAGTTTTAAAGTTGTATTTTTTGAATAAATAATGATTTTATTTAAAAATAAAACTATAAATATTTAGAAAATTATTTTCCTAAAATTGATTTAATTTTTGAATTCAGAGTATCGATATTAGGTTCGGGTGAATTTTTGAGATTTTTCTGAAACAGTTGAATTTTTTGGACTATAGTAAAAATGAAGTTTGGAGTTTTGGGTGTTTAATGACATAATTAATGATGTAATAATGATGTAAGCTTTCTGGTCGACTTATGAATAGTGAGATATGCTATTCGGCCTCCCAAGTGTCCAATACCATGGGTAAATACCATTGGCAAGCCCATGGTTTTGCAAATACCACTGATGAGGTGTCCCTTGGAAATTAATAATTTATTCACACACTTTTCCTATAAATACCAAGACATTTACTTCATTCATTTCATTCCAAAAACATCCTCAAAGAAGTTATAGTATCCTAACCTCACAAAGAGTCCTCCCAAGGTTCCCTCAAGCCTCCCAAGGTACCGAGCTTCAAGCTTTTGAAGTTACTCTTCAACGTAAGGGATCCTTTCACCCTCCTCTTTTAAGTCATGACTTCCTTTATGTTGTGTCTTATATTTTCCATCTATTTATGTTGAGGGTATGTTCCTATATGTTCTTATTACTGTAAATTTCATGTCCAAATGGATGAGAAACCCTTTCTTCTCTCATCAATTTTTTTTCTGAATTTTTAAGTGACGCCGTTAGGCTGGCGAATTTCTCATAAAAGAAATCGCATCTTCTCTTTCCTTTCAAGTTTCCTTTTCTTGTGGTATATCATTAAAATATCCATACCATGTTCTTATCTCTATGTAATTATGTATATATATTGTAATATGAGTTATTTATGAGTGGGTTACCCTTTTACCCTCTCTTTTTATTATTTTCTAAAACATTTTATATAACTGTTATGCTGCAGAAATTTCATCTCCAAATTTCTATCTCTTTCTCACATGAAATTCCCTTGTTTATTTATGTGAATACCCAGACCTATTTCGTTTCTATGGGTTTTCATAAATATATAAACATGATATATTTGATTCTGTAATTTACATACATATAACCTTCACGCCCTTTCCATGGGTTATAGATGATATAATGATCTTATTTTTAAGAGCTTTTAAAACGTTGCGATTTTGAAATGAAGCCCATTTATTTTATTCTCTATGGGTTATTTATGAAATGTTTGATTATGATATATGTATATCACATAAAAATAAAGAAAAATTAAGGGTGATCCCTGATTTCGCTCCAATGCATTGGGTAAAGAATTAATCTCTATAGATGACAAGTTTCACAATACCTTGGTGAATAACCTTGGTAATGTTTTTGACAACTTGGGGATAATCCTTGGTGATATGTTCATGAATGTCTAAATGAAATGTTGTATCCACATATTCAAGTTATTATTCAAGTTAGTTTTATTATTATATTCCTATAATTCCATTTTCATTCCTTTATGAATTTTATCTTGTTCTTATTAATATTTCTCAAGATCACATGTCAATTGTTTCACTTGTTTT
Organism: Viscum album; assembly: GCA_963277665.1. Lineage (NCBI taxonomy): Eukaryota > Viridiplantae > Streptophyta > Magnoliopsida > Santalales > Viscaceae > Viscum > Viscum album. The sequence continues at coordinate 203,401,159 of OY728144.1, forward strand.
CTTACTAAGCCTTCTACTCACCCTTTTCTTTGATGTATGTCTCCAAGATATGAGATTCAGTAATTATGAATAGTATGAACCTATTATAAAGCCTTACGAGTGGTTTAGAAGAATTTTTATGTTGTTTTCGTGTATTATGTTCCTAATTTCCCAGGCACTACACTTTAAAGATCCTCTGTTTGTATAATGTAAGGAAAAGTTATGTAATAAAAAGGCAAGATGCCATAAAGGGTATTCACCTTTATGAAAATTTACTTATTGATTATAAATATTAATTTATGTATTCTTAATCCCTTTATCATGTAATAAATTATAATGATTTATTCCACATTGTATGATCCATGTGGCACACTTATGTATGAAATTAAATGTTTAAGAAGGGTGTGCCCTGATAGCGCTCCAATGCATTGGGTAAAGTATAGTATCAAGAAACGTCATGTGCAATGAGTGTTGGATCATGATAATTCAAGTGCAACAAGGGTCTACCCCAGCTTCATGTGCAATTAGGGTTTACTCATGCTCCATGTGCAATGAGCCTTGGCTCATACTAATTCCATGTTAAGTGTTGTTGCCACATTTTCATGTTATGATTGTCATGCTTTATCATGCCTCTATGTTCATGTTTCTCTTGTGCTCCATTGATATTCCTATAACCTAACATGTATTATAATCTTCATTTTATTCATTTTTGTAACACCCCGAGCTTCCACGATACGCTTCTCTTTCAATAATGCAATAGCTTGCATTGTACGCAAGTTCGAGATTCTAACACACCGCGACCAATCAAAGTAGCAGTTATGAATAGGAATAACCACCTTTTGAAATGATATATATTTTATATTTCAAAATTGACTTCATTTATGGATTCAGAATATCGAAATTATCCTATGATGAATTTTTGGTATTTTTCTGAGAACATCAAATTTTTTATGAATAGTAAAAAATACTTAAAAACAACCTTTTTAATCAAAATTATTTATAGTTATAAATTATAATATTGAGTGGTTTTAAAGTATAATTAAAATATATTTTTACCATTTTATCCAATGGTGGTCATTAGAATTAATTTCACTTTGAAATTTGACATAAACCATTGTCAATCTTTTGATATATATTGTTTCTTAAAAACATGCTATTTGTTGTGACAGTGGGAATTAATAATAAAATTAATTAATGAAACTTATATGTTTGGAATTTTTTAAAATTGGCATCATTTTTGAATTTGGAATATCAATTATAGAATAGGGTTAAATTTTGGCATTGTTCTGAAAAACTTCAATTTTTGATGAATAGTGAAACCAATAAGTGGTAGTTAAAAAAAACTGATTTTTCATTTAAATGAAACATTACCACTTCTGTGATTTGATTTTCAAAAATCCGACATACATGGCTATAATTAAGAAGTAAAATGTGGTTCAATGGGATTAAAATAATTTTTGGTGAATAGTAACTTTTAAGTTTAATTAATCGCGATTAAAGGTAATTAGTGTAATTTAAGGTAAAGATAATGTTATAATAATATGAAATGACATTTAAACTTGTCCTAACCCTATTGGATGAGTCAAGGGCGACCAATTAAAACCATGGGTCAACTTGGGGACCTCATAGAGCCACTTTGGTAGGAAAATGACATAAATAACTTTTTATTTAAAGTTAAAACAAAAATGTCACAAACATGAGTTGTTTTACTAAAAAAAATTTAAATGGGGTTATACAAGTCATATTTTTGACTATAAATATTAATTAGAAAGATAAAATGATTTCATAAATTATGATATTTTTTTATAATTTTTAAACATTAAATAAATTAAATTATTTATGACACCATGATGATGCAGTGATTACCTCATTAATTAACGATTTAAATAAAATAAAAAGATAATGTAAAATCTAAGACTTACACTTGTCAAAAACCTATTTGATGTGTATATTTCGAACCCTTATCACCTTACCCTCTAAATATATAAGTGTGGGACCTCTAGAATCCGAAAAATCATTTCATAATAAAGTAACATTTCAATCTTTCCAAGAGTTCCCCTTCTCTCCTCTTATAAAAGGCCCCCACCACTACCACCTTACTCACACCTTCAAAGCCTTTTGTCTCGGCCAACCTCTGCCCAAATACTCTCCCAACTTCCCTCCCTTACTCCTAGAAGCCTCACGTTTTTCAGAAGTCTTCCCAAGGAAGCCTTTGGCTCAAATTAAAAAGAGTTACCCGGTTTTAAGGTAATTTCTTCTCTAATGTTGTTTTGTTTTATTTTGCTTCTCCTACCCCTTAAACTCTTTTTATTCCTTTCTTTTGTAACAACACCAGTATCTAAAATATACTAGGATTTTTTTATGATAATTATTTGTTTTACACTTACACACACCTTCGTCTAATGGTTAAATAACATACTATTTCTGTGGGTGGCGAAATACTGCCTCACGAAACGATGATTGTTCAATATTCTTTTAAAACCTCTAATGGTGGCCATTTTGATGAAACTATTTTCATATATGATATATATATTATTTTTATGTTTTCCTTATGCTTCTGTATTTCTCATTTATGGCATACTTTATGATGTCCATTATGGGTAAATGCGATAATTTCATTTTAGGAAGTGCGGACTACCGCCCCCTCAAAGTGATTTGAATCGTTAATGACATATGTGGGATGTATAAAGGATGAATTAAATGTTATTATACATTATATTATACTGGAATTATATTATACCTTTATATAATTATAACTTCATTCCATTAAATATGAAATAGAAATGAAAGTAGTGTTCATGCGTACATACGGCTTACCGTCTCCATGAACGGTGCATTTCATTTCTTACCTCTAAATGTTATGTAATATTATAAATGAATGTATGTAATGGATATATATGATGTATATGATATATACATAATGAATATAATTATTGATATAATGGATATATTACCACATGAACAAAGTGTAATTATAAGAAGTTTATTTTTGACTCAAGTACCTAAGATCGACAAAACGACTTTTATAAACTTAAATAATTACATAATGTTCATGACATGGTAATAAGTGATATAAAAGGAATAATGAACTCGAAAAAGGTTATTAAGAAGGTAGATATTAACTCTAGTTTATTATTCAGGAGGTTAAAGAGCGGTCGAGTCAAGTCGAACATGAGGTAAGGGAATTTCTTAACCCAATTTCCATTCTTTGGGTTAATCTCCTACTTTCAAATTATGTCATGATATTATTATGTCATATCTTGTATTTTTACTTTATTTATGTGTACTTATAATGAATTCACATAATAGATCTATTTTATTTTAAAAATTATCTTTGTAAGGACTTCATCTCAATCTCCTTTCATTGAGGCATATTTGGTTTTATACACAACATTCATTTATATGGTGTATAAACCCCTTTGAATTTTAATTTTATTCAAAAGTAATCTTTTATACGAAGCGTTTTTACTAAACGAAAAAAAGGAATGTTTTTATTACGTATGCGGTGACAACGACTTCTCCACCGCCGTGACTATTATTTGAGTTTCGGCTTCCTCTAAAAGCCATAACTTTTTTTAAAGAAAAATAAATACCATGTTTTACTTATCTTTTATTTTAGTATTGAAAATGATTTTGATAAAGTTTTTATTATATCCATGTGTTGTATTGATATCTTGTGATTGAGGTGTGGAAATATTATGTTTCCTTTAAGCATGTTTTATGTGATACAGTTATGTTATGGTTTATGATATGTTTAAACCTGTTTATATGAGGAATGAATTGGACTTAATAAGTGATGGGTGGATCCCGCTATAGCTCCTCGATGCATCAGTAGGTCTCATGAGACAAACTAGTGTCTTGGAATGAGGCCTTGACAAAATCTTATTTGTGGTCTTGGCACGAGGCCTTGGCTACGTGGTTATGATAGTCTGGCATTATGCATTCCATCATTATGAAAGTGGTTATTGATATTGCATGTGATTATTCAACTAGTAAAATATCCATGTGAGTAAGTGAATGGCATTATTTAATTTTATTTTCTCCATATTATGCTTAAGTTAAAGTTTAAAAAGGCTTTTGTTTTAGTTATACATTGCCTTAAATGTTTATGTTTATTGATGAAAGCTTCCGCAATATTGTTATCCTTACTGAGCATCTGAGCTCACCCCTTTCAATGTTTTAATATTTTCCAGGATTTGAAGAAGTATTTTATGAATGACCTGCAGGGATAGTCCGAAGAGGATATGAGTTTGGACTATGGAGACTTTTTTATTGTAGTATTTCACTTTATGATGTAATGCAACATTTATGAATGTATCTAGTGTTTCCAAGGCTACTAAACTAATCGGTATTTTGAGACTTGATCTTTTGTGATCATGCCAATGTTACGATGTAATGCACCGACTCTGGGTAGCTGCGGTCGGGGCATTAAAGTTGGTATCAGAGGAAGTTTAGTACTAACCTTGGAAGCTAGATTTAGATAAACTCTGATTAGAGCACATAGCCCGAAGATAGACTTTGAGGATTATTATAGAATAACTTTCTAGAATTTTGGTATTATAGAGATTTTATGAGTTTTCCGAGTAATACATCCCTGCCTGGATACGAGCAGGTAGAGGCGGCTCTGGCAGAGATGTACCTAGGGGTAAAACCCGAAAACACCGCTTTGAGCCAGACTCAAACGGGAACTGGTGCACGACAACGGGCCTTGCTGCACTCTTTGTTGCGACACTCCCGACGGATATGCTTAGGGTAATTCGCATTTTCTTTAAAAACCACTATGAAGGGTTATGAGTATATACTTCCTCAAAGAAAACATTTTTATGATTATGGATTATATCCATAAATAGTTCAATTTATGTTAAGTATTTTACAAGTATGGAATTATGTATTTTGATTCTTAAACTAATCTAGTTTATGTCATTGTTTAGAAATGGCGCCTAGTGGAAGGAATGGAAACCGTATCAATGCACGCACTCCGTGTAGGGATTGCCCTCCTACTCAAGATAATTATTGTGGATCTGGAGATACAACTGGTGCTGATCAACTTATTACCATACTGGGACAACTCACTCAGGTTATGAATAATAACCTCACTCGTATGGAGCACCCTAATCCGCAACGTGGAGGATCAATGTTAGACCGCTTCATGAGGCAACAACCACCAACATTTAATGGGGGTTAAAATCCATTATTTGCTGAGAAATGGATAAAATCCTTAGAGAAAATATTCCACGCCTTGGGGAGTAGCGAAAGGGAGAAGGTTATCATGGAAGTTTACCACCTCACTGGAGATGCCGATCAATGGTGGTCATTGATTCAAAATACAAAGGAAGATAAAGAAGTATCAAGTATGGAATGGAGAGAGTTCAAAGAGCTTTTCTTAGAAAAATACTTTCCACATGACCATCGATCAGATATGGAAAGGCAATTTCTGAGTCTAAGACAAAAGGAGGATGAGAATGTCGCAAAGTATGAGGCTAACTTTACAAGGTTAGCAAGACATGATACAGATTATATACGTAACTCAATAAGTAAGATTGATCGTTTCTTTGATGGGTTAAAACCGTTTCTCCGTCGAGCTTTAGTATCACAATCTTTCTCAACGTACGAAGATATAGTCTCATGTTCTATCAAGACAGAAAAGGAATTCTCTAAGTCTTATGACAACAAAGTAAAGCAAGAGAAGAAGAGAACGGTGGAACAAGAGACAGATAAAGGGAAAAAGGGAAAGAAGTATTCTCCATTATGTGATAATTGTGGGAAGAATCACCCTGGTACTTGACTAAAAGGAATGGGAGTTTGTTATAAATGTGGAGAAAAAGGTCACCAGGCTCGTGATTGCAAGGGAAAGAAAGAGGCTATCAATGTTGAATGCTACAATTGTAGGGAAAGGGGGAATTATGCAAATGAATGTCCTAAGCGTCAGAGAAACTTACCTCAGAAAAGGCCAAGGGATCAAGGCCAAGCTTATGTTGTTACTACAGATGAAGTTTAATAATTATTTTATTTGTGTTTTTGGACTCAATAACAAGATTATGGTTATAAGAATAATGTGATATATATAAGGATTGTACTACAGTACTTGTTGTTTTCGTTATGTTTTTAATATGATGAAGGTAATCATACTTTCATTATGTGACAATAAGAGAAACCTTACTTTGTTTGGGGAATCTAATGTTGCAATTGATTTTGGAATTTAAGGACATTTTAGAGAAAGTCTGGACGGAGGTATTTTGGATAACTATAAAGGTTGGGATGGATTAATTTGAACTTTGAATAGTATTGTTTAAGGTTAAAACATCTCTGAAGATTATTTTTGGAATATTATAATACTATATTTTTAGGAAAAGGACAACCTGTAGGGTGGGGCATAACCCGTCGCATCGGAAAAAGCTGCAGGAATCGAACCCACAACCACAGTGCGACAGGCCTTTATTACCTACCACTAGCCTACAGGAAGTCCCTGGTTATTAGAAAAAGTTTTCCTAATCTAAATGGTATGTGTTCATATTTTGAACCGTATACAATTATGATAAATAGAATATTTTCGAGTTCTATTACCTTTTAGAGTGAAAGATGGGTTTGTGGTAAAAATTTATTAAAGAATGAAAGTCTACATGACCAGTATGTATATTCCCTTCCGTTCTTAGTAAATCTCCTAAATAAACTCCTCAACTTTATAAAAGGTAACTTAAAACAAAAACGTTGCTGGTTAACTTTTCCAACTGGGGATTGAATGACCATTTAACCAATCACAAGTTTGTGATTTTCTTATGGTTAACTTTCTCCTAATCCAGTTTTCTACAACTCTCCATCAAACCTTGATGGTTTGTTTTTCTTCTATATCCATATTTTCATAGAATCCTAGTATGGGCTATCTCGGGTGACCTTTGTACTTATCTTTCTTTCTTTTAAAGTTATATTTTTATTAACCTTATTTCCGATGTGGGTTTTCTACAAAGGTATTTTCTATTTTCAACCTTTTATTTTCAAAGAAAAATTTCAAATTTCGAGGACTCAATTTTTTGAAGGAGGGGAGAATGTAACACCCCGAGCTTCCATGATATGCTTCTCTTTCAATAATGCAATAGCTTTCATTGTACGCAAGTTCGAGATTCTAACACACCGCGACCAATCAAAGTAGCAGTTATGAATAGGAATACCCACTTTTTGAAATTATATATATTTTATATTTCAAAATAGACTTCATTTATGGATTCAGAATATCGAAATTAGCCTATGTTGAATTTTTGGTATTTTTCTGAGAACTTCCAATTTCTTATGAATAGTGAAAAATACTTAAAAACAGCCTTTTTAATAAAAATAATTTATAGTGATAAATTATACTATTGAGTAGTTTTAAAGTATAATTAGAATATATTTTTACCATTTTATCCAATGATGGTCATTAGAATTAATTTCACTTTGAAATTGGACATAAACAATTGTCAATCTTTTGATATATATTGTTTCTTAAAAACACAATATTTGTTGTGACAACGGGGATTAATTATAAAATTAATTAATGAAACTTATATGTTTGGAATTTTGTAAAATTTACATTATTTTTGAATTCAAAAAATCAATTATAGCTTAGGGTGAAATTTTGGCATTGTTCTGAAAAACGTCAATTTTTGATGAATAGTGAAACCACTAAGTGGTAGTTAAAAAAAACTGATTTTTCGTTTAAATGAAGAATTACCACTTATGTGATTTGATTTTCAAGAATCTGACATACATGGATGTAATTAAGAAGTAAAATGTGGTTCTATGGGATTAAAATAATTTTTGTTGAATAGTAACTTTTAAGTTTAAGTAATCGCGATTAAAGGTAATTAGTGTAATTTAAGGTAAAGATAATGTTATAATAATATGAAATGACCTTTACACTTGTCCTACCCCTATTGGATGAGTCATGGCCGACCAAGAAAATCCATGGGTCAACTTGGGGACCCCATGGAGCCACTTTGGTAGGAAAATGACATAAATAACTTTTTATTTAAAGTTAAAACAAAAATGTCACAAACATGAGTTATTTTACTAAAACAATTTTTAAATGGGGTTATACAAGTCATATTTTTTACTATAAATATTCATTAGAGAGATAAAAAGATTTCCTACATCATGATATTTGTTTTATAATTTTTAAACACTAAATAAATTAAATTATTTATGACACTATGATGATGCAGCAATTACCTCATTAATTAATGATTTAAATAAAATGAAAAGATAATGTAAACTCTAAGACATACACTTGTCAAAAACCTATTTTATGGGTATATTTCGAACCCTTATCACCTTACCCTCGAAATATATAAGTGTGGGACCTTTAGAATCCGAAACAGCATTTCATAATAAAGTAACATTTCAATCTTTCCAAGAGTGCCCCTTCTCTCCTCTTATAAAAGGCCCCCACCACTACCACCTTACTCACACCTTCAAAGCCTTTTGCATCGGCCAACCACTACCCAAATACTCTCCCAACTTCCCTACCTTACTCCTAGAAGCCTCAACTTTGGCATAATTCTTCCCAAGGAAGCCTTTGGCTCAAATCAAAAAGAGTTACCCGATTTTAAGTTAATGTCTTCTCTAATGTTGTTTTGTTTTATTTTGCTTCTCCAAACCCTTAAAATCTTTTTATTCATTACTTTTGTTACAACACCAGTATCTAAAATATACTAGGATGTTGTTATGATAAGTATTTGGTTTACACTTACACACACCTTCGTATAATGGTTGAAGAACATACTGTTTCTGTGGGTGGTGAAATACTACCTCACAAAACGATGATTGTTCAATATTATTTTAACACCTATAATGGTGGCCATTTTGATGACACTATTTTCATATATGATATATATATTATGTTTATGTTTTCCTTATGCTTCTGTATTTCTCATTTATGGCATACTTTCTGATTTCCATTATGGGTAAACGTGATAATTTCATTTTAGGAAGTGCGGACTACCGCCCCCTCAAAGTGATTTGAATTGTTAATGACATATGTGGGATATATAAAGGATGGAGTAAATGGTATTATACATTATATTATACTGGAATTATATTATACCTTTATATAATTATAACTTCATTACAATAAATACGAAATAGAAATGAAAGTAGCGTTCATGCGTACGTACGGCTTACCGTCCCCATGAACGGTGCATTTCATTTCTTACCTCTAAATGTTATGTAATATTATAAATGAATGTATATACTAGATATATATGATTTATATTTTATATAAATAATGAATATAATTATGTATATAATGGATATATTACCACATGAACAAAGTGTAATTATAAGAAGTTTATTTTTAACTCAAGTACCTAAGATCGACAAAACGACCGTTATAAACTTAAATAATTACATAATGTTCATGACATGGTAATAAGTGATGTAAAAGGAATAATGAACTTGAAAAAGGTTCTTAAGAAGGTAGAGATTAACTCTAGTTTATTATTCAGGAGGTTAAAGAGCGGTCGAGTCAAGTCAGACACGAGGTAAGGGAATTTCTTAACCCAATTTCCATTCTTTGGGTTAATCTCCTACTTTCAAATTATGTCATGATATTATTATGTCATATATTGTATTTGTACTTTCTTTATGTGTACTTATAATGAATACACATAATAGATCTATTTTATTTTAAAAATGATCTTTGTAAGGACTTTGTCTCAATCTCCTTTCATTGAGGTATATTTGGTTTTATACACAACTTTCATTTATACGGTGTATAAACCCCTTTGAATTTTACTTTTATTCAAAAGGAATCTTTTATACGAAGCGTTTTTACTAAACGAAAAAAAGGAATGTTTTTCTTACGTATGCGGCGACAACGACTTCTCCGTCGTCGTGACTATTATTTGAGTTTCGGCTTCCTCTACAAGCCATAACTTTTTTAAAGAAAAATAAATACCATGTTTTACTTATCTTTTATTTAGGTATTGAAAATGGTTTTGATAAAGTTTATATTATATCAATGTGTTGTATTAATATCTTGTGATTGAAGTGTGGAAATATTATGTTTCCTTTATGCATGTTTTATGTGATACAATTATGTTATGGTTTATGATATATTTAAACCTGTTCATATGAGGAATGCATTGGACTTAATAAGTGATGGTTGGAGCTTGCTATAGCTCCTAGATGCATCGGTAGGTCTCATGAGACAAACTATTGTCTTGGAATGAGGCCTTGACAAAATCTTATTTGTGGTATTGGCACGAGGCCTTGGCTACGTGGTTATGATAGTCTGGCATTATGCATTCCATCATTATGAAAGTGGTTATTGATATTGCATGTGATTATTCGACTAGTAGAATATCCATGTGAGTAAGTTAATGACATTATTTAATATTATTTTTCCATATTATGCTGAAGTTCATGTTTAAAAAGGCTTTTGTTTTAGTTATACATTTCCTTAAATGTTTATGTTTGTTGATGAAAGCTTCCGCAATATTGTTATCCTTACTGAGCATCTGAGCTCACCCCTTTTAATGTTTTAATATTTTCCAGGATTTGAAGATATATTTTATGAATGACCTGCAGGGATAGTCAGAAGAGGATATGAGTGTGGACTATGGAGACTTTGTTATTGTACTATTTCACTTTATGATGTAATGTAACATTTATGAATGTATCTAGTGTTTCCAAGGATACTAAACTAATCGGTCTTTAGAGACTTGATCTTTTGTGATCATGCCAATGTTACGAAGTAATGCACCGACTCTGGGTAGCTGGGGTCGGGGCGTTACACATGTTTACTCCCTTACTGGGCTTTATAGCTCACCCTTTTCTTATGCATGTCCTCAGGTTATCCCATGCAATGTTAAGTACGATGGAATATAGTGTTCATGTAAAGGAAGTTTTCAGTAAGATGTTGTGTCCTATGTTTTAAGTTATTATGTAATGTTCATAAGCCCCAAATACACTAGACCTCTCTATCTTCTATGTTTTATAAAGTGAAGGTTGTATGTAATAAATCATATTTAAGTTTGTAATAAAAGCATGGTTGTCGTAGTTTGAATCAGAGGATATGTTTAGTTATTTTTGGGAATATTATTAGAAAACCTTAATGAAATCCTTAGGGATAAGACTAAGTATAATAAAAACATCCCTACATTTTGGAGAGTATTGAGTAAGTGGTTTATCAAGCATATACATCCCTGTCTGGATACGAGCAGGTAGAGGCAGATCTGGCACAGATATAGCTAGGGGTTAAAATGCCGAAAAAGAGTTTTGGGCTTGACCTGGGGTATCCTGGTACATGAAAATGGGCCTTTCTACACTCTTGGTTATGAACCTCCTGGGGGATATGAATTGGTAAATTCAAAAGCTTAGTATGAACCATTATTAAGGGTATAAAAAATTCCCTAAGAATATAAGTTAGGTAGTAAATCATGGGTAATATAGATTGAATCCAATAGATTCAAAAGTTAAAGAAATAACAGAAATTTATAAGTCATATGTTTTTGGATTACCCTTTATGTGTTACCCCTAACTTTCTTTTTATTCGATCCAATGGTTGGTAATAGGAGGACTCGGGCTAACAAATGATATGAAGATCAATGTGATGACTGTGCTAATGATATTCCCAATCTGATGGGAGCAGGAATCGTGAACTTTGTCATGATTCTCTCTCAGTTAACTCAAGATTTGAATAGAAACATGGGTCAATAGGAATTTTCAACCCCCTCTAAGAAATAAAAAGTCGCTATCGAGAGCTTCATAAGACAGAGGCCTCCTACTTTTAATGGATCATATGATCCCTCAATCTTCAAACAATGGATCAACTCCATTGAAAAGATCTTCCTCATCCTTCAATGTTCTGAACAAGAGAAGTTTCTTATGGATTCTTATCGTATGGAGGGTGAATCCGATCAATGGTGGACATTGATCAAAAATACGAAGCCTAAGGAAGAGGTCGAGGCATTGGAATGGAAGGATTTCCAGAAGATGTTTTTTGATAAACATTATCCCCGCACCCTCCGGCTTAATATGGAAAGAGACTTCCTTTCCCTCAAGAAAAAAGACGATGAATCTATAAGATAATACGAGGAAAAATTCACAAGGCTTACACAATAAACTTTCGGCTTTGTTGTTACTCCCTGAATGCAAGGTTGAAAGCTTCTTTGGTTGGCTGAAACCTAGCTTACGGAAAGCCCGGGCAATTCACGACTTCGACAGCTATGAGGAAATTGTATGATGTGCCCTCAAGGTTGAAATGGGGATTGGATAAAATCAGGGGTATCATGAGGATAAGAAGCGTAAGGTGGAATTCAATTTTGGTGGTCTGATGGATAAATCCAATGGTTCTAAAAAAATTCAGCTCCCCACTTTCCAAAGGCGCGAAAAGAAGCACCCCATAAATTGCTTGAAAGGGGACAAGGAAATGCTTTAGGTGTGGAAGATAAGGGCACCTAGCCATTAACTGCTGACAAAAAAACCAGCATTTGCGATTGAGGAGAGGAAGGCTCCATTCGACTCTCAATGCATTGTTCATTACTTCAACTGCAAAGGACAAGGGCATCTTGAAAATCAATACCCTAAGCCAAGGTTTTTCAGAGGAAACCAACAACCTCCAAGGCATCAAGGGTGATCTTTTGCCATCACTACCACCGAAGTGAACCATGAAAATGAAGTGGTGATAGGTATGCTAGTTATTTATTCAATAATAGTGAATGTAAATTTTGATTCAGGTTCTAAGCATTCTTTTATATCCCAAAATCTTAGTAGAACAATACCAACACCACCAAAAATCATGGAAGTAAAGATTTCGGTGAGTACGAAAAATGGGAAAATCATTGCATCCCATGAATATAAATCCTCCCGTGTCATAATTGGTGGATTGAACTTCCTAAAAAACCTCATCATACTCCCTTGGTTGAATTTAATCTAATTCTTAGCTTGGATTGGCTTTCCCTATATAGAGCCAACATAAATTTTCATGAGAGGGAAATGACTCTCCATGTGGAGAATCAACCCCCGATTCTGTATAAGTGAAAGGAGGAAGATAAATCTTTTTTAGATCCATCATCTCAAGATTGGATATTAATGCCCTATGAGCATGCGTATCTGGATCAGATGATTGAGTCAAAGGAGGAAACCATCCTTAAAGACATACCTATTGTGAGTGAATTCACTAAAGTGTTTCCCGAGGAATTGTCTAGTATTCCTCCTAGAATAGATCTTGAATTATCAATTGATCTTATACCTGGGGCATTTCTAATATCCAAGACTTCATATAGTATGGTTATTATAGAGCTTGAGGAGCTAAAGAAACAACTACCGGAGAATCTAGATAAAGGTTTTATACGCCCAAGTGCTTCACCATGGGGTGCACCAGTCCTCTTCATCAAGAAGAATGATGGGTCAATGCGCCTTTCCATCGATTATCATGAACTTAACAAAATCACGATAAAGAACAAGTATCCTCTCCCATGAATTTATGACTTGTTCAATATGTTGAATGGAGCACAATACTTCTCCAAGGTGGATTTGTGGTCGGGATATTATTAAGTAAGGGTGGATAAGGAAGATTTCCCCAAGACTATTTTTATTACAAGATACATGCACTATTAATTCATAGTAATTCATTTTGAACTCATTAATTATCCACCAATATTCATGGACTTGATGAATATAGTCTTTAGAGATTACCTCAAAAAATTGGTTGTAGTCTTTATAGATGTTATTCTCATATACTCCAAAACCAAGGAGGATCATGAGGAGCATTTAAGAATTGTACTAGGGAACTTGAAAAAGGAGAAGCTCTATGCAAAGTACACCATGTGTGAGTTCTGGTTGAAGGATGTCTCATTCTTGGGCCATATCATCACAAGTAATGGGATATATGTGGATCCCTTCAAGACAGCTGCAATAGAGGGATGTCTGAGGCCAACATCGGTAATGGATATCCATATCTTTTGGGGTTAGTAGGATATTATCGACAATTTGTGAGAAATTTCTCATGATTGTCAAACCCTCTTACCAAGATAACTCGGAAGGGAGTAAAGTTTTCTTGGTGTGATGAATGTGAAGAAAGGTTCAAGGAGTTGAAAAGGAGGCTTATCAGTGCGCCCGTGCTCACTTTACCCACAAAGGAATAACTTTTTGTGGTATTCAGTGATACTTCGAAGAAAGGTATGGGCTATGTGTTGAAGAAAAATGACAATGTAATTGCCTATGATTCAAAGAAATTGAATTTTCATGAGCACAATTATCCCAAATATGATCTGGAGTTTGCTACGGTGATCTTTGATTTAAAAATTTGGTGGCATTATATCTTTGGGGAGATGTGTGAAATATATACGAACCATAAAAGCCTCAAGTATATATTCACACAAAAAGAGTTGAACATGCACCAATGAAGATGGTTATAGCTGATCAAAGACTATGACTGCTCAATCCATTACCACCCTGGGAAAGTGAACAAGGTGGCATATGCTCTAAGTTGAAAGGATCCAGTGATTATATCATTGATGAGAATTGAGAAGGATCCAATATTCATAGATTTGATGAAGATGGGCATGGGAATCATAAAGAAGGGAATATCATCAATCCTTTCACAAATTATTTATCAACCGTCTCTTTTGGAATGGTTAAAGGATGATCAAAAGGATGATGTGTGAATTAAGAAGAAAGTGGAAGCTATCAGAAAAGGGAAATCCTCAGAGCTTAATGTTAATGAATAAGGAATTGTAAGATTTGCGAAAATACTATGTGTTCCATCATGTCCGGAGCTGAAGAAGGAACTTTTGTATGATGCACATAGTTCAAAGTTCTCTATTCACCCAGGAAACACAAAGATGTATCAAGTTCTCCGAGAGAATTATTGGTGGGATAATATGAAGAAGGAGATCGCTGAGTATACATAAAAGTTCCTGGTGTGTCAGCAAGTTAAGGCAGAGAGGAAGAAGTTGAAGGGGATGATTCAACCATTGCCCATACCAGCATGGAAATGGGAGAACATCCCCCATGGACTTTGTCACCAGACTTATGAAGATATACAAATTCAACAATCCAATCTGGGTTGTTGTAGATCGTCTTACAAAGTCTGCACACTTCATTGAAATTTTTGAGGATTTCTCATTGGATAAACTGACATGGATATATATCAGGGAAGTGGTAAGGTTTCATGGAGTACCACTATCTATTGTATCTGATCAAGATCCTAAATTCACCTCTATGTTTTAGAAAAGTCTTCAGCATTCTCTGGATATTGAACTAAACTTCAGTATGGAATATCATCCTCAAATTGATGGCCAATCTAAACGAACTATTCAGACAGTGGAAGATATGTCAAGATCATGTTTAGTGGACTTTAAATGAGGATAGGATCAAAATCTTCCTCTAGTTGAATTATCCTATAATAACAGTTTCCACTCGAGCATCCGAATGGCACCTTATAAAGACCTATATGGGAAGAGGTGAAGAACACCGGCATGTTGGGATGAAGTTAGTGATCTTAAGCTACTAGGACCAAAAATGGTCGACGAAATTATGGATAAGGTGAAAACCATTTAGCAGCATATCAAGGCAGCCCCGAGTCGACATAAGAGTTATGCAGATAACTGTAGATGAGGCCTTGAGTTTAAAAATGGGGACATGGTATTTCTATGCATATCTCCATGGAAGAAGGTCATGAGGTTTGGAAATAAAGGGAATTTAAGTCCTAGGTACATCGGCCCCTTTGAGATTCTTGATCATGTCAGGGTTGTGGCCTATCGACTAGCACTTCCACCTACCATAGCCAGATTACATGATGTATTTCATGTATACCTCTTAAGAAAGTACATAATAGACCCTTCACATGTACTCTCTTCAGAGGTAGTACAGTTAGAGGATGATCTTTCTTATGAGAAGTGAAGATCTTAGATCGTAGAGAAAAAGTTCTACGAAATAAGACAATGCCCCTCATCAAGGTTTTGTGGAGAAACCAAAAGTTAGAAGAAGTGACATGGGAATCAGAGGAAGTGATGAAGCAAAGTTACCCACATCTGTTTTAGTATGTGGAAAAGAATTTTTGAGGGCGAAATGTCTTAAGGGGGGAATATTGTAACAGTCCAAACATTCATTAATAGAAATTCCTCTTGATCTAATTAAATTTATTATTATGGTTATATAAAATGTGAAAGTTATTGTTTTTATGTTTCTGGATTTTAAAATATAGTTAATAATTGTGACTGTTGCTAATATAGTCATTGAATAGTGATCACATTATTAGTATAAATATCAGGCTTCAACAAATCCAATTTACTCAGACAAAGGAATTGATGGCCTCATCTATTAGACTTACCCCGTACGAAGCTCATTTTTTGAAGCTCGGAATGGAGGTGGTGTCATTGGGCTTCTCTCTTGACAAAACCCAAGTTGAGCTTCAACATGTTAACCTTGAGAGGAACCGACTACGGGAGAAGTGTAAGTTAATAGAGATTACCACATGAGCGATGTTATCCGAGCCACCCCAAGAGTCTGTCACCATCACACACCTTACCATTCAGTCTTATGCAGGTGTTATAAGGGTTTATGTAAAAATACCCTAGCACTATGAATATGTAAATTATTTTTGTATAAATAATGTGCATTGATTTTATTATTGTTACTTTGTAAATAGTTTTTAAAGCACAAATAGTATTTTTTTAGTTAATATTCAACTAAGAAATCTATTTTGATGAATTAATGGATCTCTAAATTAAATTATATTTTAATAAAATTTTATAAATAAATTAATTTTTATTAAATATAAATTATTGTACAATTTTTTATGAATACAACTGTAATTTTTATGAAGATTTGAACGCTACTTTTTGTCAAAACCCATGACTTTTTGATAAAAGTGAATTTTTATTTTAAATTTAAAAATTAAAATATTTCGAAAATTATTTATATAAAATGAATATTATTTTTGGAATCATGATGTCAAAATTATCCAATGGTGAATTTTCCATAATTTTCTGAGACAGCCGAATTTTTGGGTAAAAATTAAATACTGTTTAAATATATAATGTATTTTATGACATCATAATGACCCGATAGTGATGTAATAAAATACTATAAACATTATGTTCGACCAATATATGTTTTACCATTAAAATAATTTAATTTTAGATTTTTTTGATTTATTTTACAAAACTTTAGTGGACCATCCAAGATTTATAAAACATTTTGTCTTTTTAAATTGTTTTCCTTGAGAGTGTGACACACCTCCACATAAGAAACCATATTATTTTAAGAATTTTGGTCATTGACCTAATAAAATATTTTTTTCCACTCCCATTTGGTAAAAACCATGGTCTTGTTTGTGGTTTTGATTAGTTTAATATGTTATGTCCCAAACCTAAATAATAAAGAATTCCCTCTCCTTTCCTATATAAACCCTCCCAAGCTCCCACTTCATCTTCACTCAAAGCCTTTGGAGTTCGTCAAAACTCCTCCCTCCTCTCTATATAATCCTCCCAAGTCACCCCAAGCTCCCAATAATCCTCTCTCAAGCCTCTCCCAATCCTTTGGAAGCACACTTCCAAGTAATGGATTTCTTCCTTTCTCTTTTTTGTCCAATTTTATTTAAGTTGTTATGCCCTTTCTTCAATTAAAAATATTGGGATATGATTTTTCACCTCCCACATACATCCCTATTTATGTTTGGATGATGTGAGACCCCTTTATCTCTCATTAATTCCTCCCATGTACACCAGTTACCATGCCTAAATTCTGTGAGAGATTTCTCTGTCCTCATTTATATCCAAGTAATTCTTTTGTATTATGCATCTAAATTCCATTACATTTGTTGGGAAATGTATCTATATGACCCCCTTACTATCCATTTCATGTAAATATTATGATACACCCATTTATCACTCATCGACCTTTTTTTATGAGTTCTTATTTCACACTGTTATGCTGCCGAAATTACACTACGATTTTCCAAGCCAATGTCATTCTGTAGTGAATACCATGCTCATTTTTTATCAAGGGTATTCACCTTTATGCACATTTACTTATTGATTATACAGATTCATTTATTTATTCCACATCCCTTTTTCGTGTAATAAATTATTATGATTTATTCCATGTTGTATGATCCATGTGGCACACTTATGCATGAAATGAAATGTTTAAGAAGGGTGTGCCCTAATAGCACTCCAATGCAATGGGTAAAGTATAGTATCATGATATGTCATGTGAAATGAGTGTTGAATCATAATAATTCAAGTAAAATGAGGTTTTACTCATGATTCATGTGAAATGAGGGTTTACTCATGCTCCATGTGCAATGAGCCTTGGCACATGCTAATTCCATGTTAAGTATTGTTGACACATTTCCATGTTATGATTATCATGATTTATCATGACTTTATGTTCATGTTTCTCTTGTAATTCATTGATATTCCTATTGCCTAACTTGTATTGTAATATTCACTTTATTCCTTCTTAATTCCCTTATTGGGATTTATAGCTCACCCTTTTCTTATGCATGTCCTCAAGTTATCCCATGCAATTCTAAGTACGAGAGAATGTAGTGGTCTTGTAAAGGAAGTTTTCATTAGGATGTTGTGTTCTATGTTTTAATTTGTTATGTAATGTTCTTAAGCCCCAAAAACACTAAACCACTGGATATTCTATGTTATATCAAGTGAAGGTTTTATGCAATAAATCATGTTTAAGTGTGTAATATAAGCAGGGTTGTTATAATCTAAACCTTTTAAAAATCTCCAAACCTCCTATTTAATCTAAACACATTCCCTAAACCCCCACCCACCTAATCACTCAAATAATATGTTCCTTAAGAATCTATTTGTTTCCCCCACTAATAATAATCTACCCAATTAACAACCGCCAAAACTACCCTTTCCCAAACCCAAGTGATATAATATGACCTAATCCCAATAAAATCTTCAATATAGCCCCTAATAGGCCCATGAACCACTCATAATCTATTAATGATGGTACATTAGATAATTTTCATCCATCTATTTTTTATTAATAGTAAAACAATTAAACCAAGTTATATAAGTGACTCAAAGAGTAAAATACAAATAAAAATAAAGGTTGTTAATATAAATGGATGCCAAGTGCATTTACACAAGTATAATGATCACATGATAATAGAAAACTCTCAAGAGTAGAGAATACCTCAACATTGCTCATTGATTTCTTATATTATGCAAGTAAATCATCCAATATGTTTTTTTATATCAAAAATTTGAGATATGATAATTTTATATTCCATATTAATTTTATAGTCTTGAATGAGATAAAAGACTAACAAAAGGGATTTCACTGGGTTCTCCAAAAAAATTACAATCAATGTTGAATCATTTTTAATAAGAATCAATTGTGTACCCCTCTCACTACACATGGTGAATCCCCAAGATTTTATATCTATTATGAATGATGATCCATGCCCAAATTTACAATCAAAACTAAAAATCACTAACACATGTTGAGACCTAACTCTCTAATTCATTCCATTACATTGGATATTTCATAAGGATATCATAAGTATAGTCTCCCAATAAAATATATAGATGAATCCTTTTATATCCACTATCTTGATACAGGTTTTAGTTATTTTATGCACTTGTGATTTCACTAATATAAAAAGAGAGATGGGGTCTCTAAGTTGTGGATAACTTCATTCAGAACAAATCACTAAATTCCAATAATGGATACAATCACGTAGAGTAGGATCATCCTAGAATGATTTTGTATAGCATTCATGCACCATGAATCCAGGAGATGTTCAAATAAGTCTAACCACATCATTTTTTTATAATAGATCCAAATTAATTTCATATTCCATAATCTTATGATCTCTTCATGAAGATGTGATCTATATACTCAATCAAATAAAGATTAAAACACTAACATTAAGTATATTTCCCTTGAACCATACACTCGGATATGGTGAAAAAAAATTCACTTTATATTCTAGATTTGATACCAACCTAAGAAATCCAAGATTAAAAATTTCATATTTATAATTCCAATAACAAATACTAATACACTTACATACCCAAAAAAAAATTTAGGTTTAGAATTATAGATAATTAAGAAAAACCCTTTATGTAAAAACCCATGTTTTATCATCAAAAGGACATTTTAACCATTATAATAAGAACTTATTATTTCATAATAAGTATTTAACATATCTAAAAACTTCTCCACACATGATACCCTTCTTATAAATATAATAATTAATACCTTCCTTCGTAACCTGGAGAAATTGAGTCATAAGAATGGGTGAGATCAGATTCTCAATACGGGTAAACATGGTAGATATCATTTAACGATCATAATTGAGCATAAGATAAAAATAAGGGTTTTATATCATAATCATAACTTACAAACACATAACCATAAAATCATATACCATAAATCACAAGTCATTATATAAATCTTTGACACACAAAAAAGATAATATTCATTAAAGTGTGGAGTCATCAATAATCAATCATGATCCCTGAGAACATATCATAAGAATAAGTCATAAGATTGTGTCATAAATGAAAATATATAAAATCATGAAATTATTAAGGTATCTAACTACATTCAAGTCCACAAAAAACTTGTAAACATGACTACATGTTATCATGTCCACCCACTAACTTATGAACATACCTAATCATAATCATTTCCTTTAATAAACATATAAACATAGCTACCGAAAATCATATACATACACAAACTTCACTATATCGTGAGATGTAAAACATTACCCAATTCATTATATAACTATAATGGACCCAATTATCACATAATTATAAAATTTACATTTTTATGCCTTGACATAATGACATTTTTCTTTCCTTCATAGCTTAATTAACCCGAGGGAAAAAAGGGGTTTCATATAAGAACCATCAAAAATCATCATTATAAACTCTCCAAAGAAATAAAGTGGGTGGTATTACTAGATAATATCCCCAATGAATAAAAACCATGATTAAATTATATCTATATAGGTGAAAATTACTTTTATAAAATATCACATAAATATTCTTTGAAAAACAAGCGAATGCAATCTTTTCATTTAGTAACTTTAATAAAATAAATTTACCAAAAAATGGGAATATGATCTTCCTTATAAAACCATAGAAACTTATAAAGTAATACTTTTGATGAAGAAAGTATATAATAAAGGTAAAACCTGTAAATGTTTCATATGTTAAAAAAAATTATTTCCACTCTTTTATAAAAAATATATAAACTAATTTATACAAAAAACATTTGAAAAAATTACTTTTAATAATTTTTAAATAAAATAAAAAATTTAGTTGAAAATACCTTTATCAAAAATCTATTTATAGATAAAAACTTCCCTAAAAATTTTAAATAACATGGATATAGTGGAGAAAGGGTTTAAAACAATTAAAACAAGGTTTTCAGTAAAAAAATATATTAGGAATTTTAAAATACAAACATCTTTTTAAATAAAAAACATCAAAAGGAACTGAAAATAACATGATTATAAATATATTCACGAAATTATATGTCTAATAGATAGTATATATACTATATAGATAAATATAGGTTTATAAAAAAAACATATCTCAAAGAAAGGAATTTGAGAAGAAACCCTTACATCAAGTCCTAACTTGCTTCGTATGCACTCTAAACACCTCTATAATAAATTTAGAACTAAAATAAATATATATAAAAACCATATTTATATCTAATTTAAAAATATATAATTCCCTCATAACTTATTTTTACCCATTTAATTATAATTATTTATTAAAATAAATATTTATGTATTTGTTGTCTCATTTAACATAAATGTTTCAATTCATTGGTTTTGGTCCTTGCACCATGTTCATAGTTTCATAATCTAGAGAATATTAAAATTGTTATTATTACCATTTTTATACATTCAATTTACTTTTAAAACTATATGTTTAAGGAAAATATGAAAAATGAGATATGTCATTCATAGAGGCGGTAGTTTACACATATGTATGAGAGTCATTTTCATTTTTTTAATGGATGAAATTTTTATTCTTCCATAATCATAATATTATAATAAATATAATATTTATTCATTAAATGTAACTGTATGACAAGTTGTGTAAGGTAGAAATGAATAATTAATCACATTACTTTGTGGAGGTGGTAGTCCACAAGTACGCATGAGCAACGTTATCATTTTCAAACTGATGTGAAGGTAAGAATGTAGATAATATTTTTTATATAAATAATCATAATTGTGATATAAAAAGTATATATATATCCATTAAATATATCTTTTTGACCATCCATGTGAGGTGGGGATGAAAAAAAACACATTTCTTCATGTAAATGGTATTTCATACATACACACGAACGAAGTTTTTATTTTACATAGGATTAAAATCGGGTAAAAATAGTTTTTATATCAATAAAATAACATTTTAGTGTACTAAATATATTTATTTCATTATATTATGGTGTTTTAAATAGATTTAAAGGATGTAGATAAATAAATAAACTTAAAATAACATGGGTATTACTTATACGTGCTCCTTGAAAATCTTATTCTGGATTACATATTAATCCTTATAGGATTGGTATTTGGGTGATAAAAGGACTTCTAGGATGTGTTAAGTAAATTATGGAAGTGATTTGGTAGATATTTTTTGATCTAGAGTTCTCAAAGTGTGTGAATAAGTGAGAAGAGGTGGCACCCTTCTATATGTGAGGAGTGGCACCCTTGTAAATAGTAAGAACTTTAAAATATAATATATATGCATTTATCATGTAAATTGAAAAGCAATCAAATTTTTACAAATTTTAGACATTTTTTATGCCTTATATCTTAGTTTAACCCCCTCATCAACCCTTTTAATATTTATCGCGGTGAAAAACTTTTACCATGGTAACCATTAACTATATCTAAAAATTAAATTGTATCCAATATAAAATATAAACATAATAATTCAAAATATGGAATAAATTTTCTAAGATTCAGTTTCCAGAAGTGGTAAAAATCACTTTTGTTGGTCAAAGTGAGTAAATCAAGAGGGGTGTAAATTGAGTACCAAATAAAATTTCTATTTATAAAAGATATAAATAAAATTAACTAATTAAAAAAAATTAGTTAATCAAAATATTGGTTTGATGTAAGTTTTATATTATAAAATAATACTAAAATCTTGATTACTTCTCATTTGAAACAATATTGAAAATTACATTAACTTTTTGAAATCATTTTACTCAAAAAAAATCCTTATATAAACACTATCTAAGATTAACAATAAAATTACATTAAAAAAAATATAGTTTAATATTTTAAATTAAGAAAACAAAAGAAAATCACACAGTGGAATAAACAAGGGGTCCATTCTCAAATCGAGACCTTATCTCATTCACTTGTTAATCACCCACTGCTAAAAAGATTATAAAACTATAATCTAGCCCATATCCTCGATCAGGTATAAAAACAATATATTTCAAGATGTCCAGGATCAAAGGCCTCTTCTATAGATTAAGTGGGTAGAAAAACAAGAATAGACCACACAAGGACCTCTTCCAAAAACATTTTGGGTAAGTATATGGAAAGAGATAGAAGATAATATCTAGTATTATCTAGTTCTTGTGAAAGAGTTAGTGTGTGTTGATAAATAGAGAAAACAACACACTGATGAAAATTAAAATCAAAAAACATAGAGAGAAATTAATTCAATATAGAAAAGGTAAGTTTGTTTGGTCGGTATTACTTCATATGCTTGAGTGTCATCGGATGTGTTTTAGTGAGGATCTCAAATTGTTCCTTTTAAAATAGTAGAAAATAGAGCATCGCAAAGGTTCTATTTTTGGCCTGTAGAAAAGGATATTGATCTTAAATGATTTCTAATCTTTAAAAATTGAAATTCATTAAGTGTGTAGCATGTAATATCTCATGTAATGATACTTCCATTATTCATTAAGTCATGTACTTCTTGATCATATGTTATCTCTTTCAACATTGCGTACACGAGGGAGTTTTCAGAGAATATAAACCACTGCATGAACCTGTTTAATAATAATCATTGAGATATTCTAGATTCTCAAACTAAATCTAAATATGTCTTTCATGATTTCCTAAAATAGTTAAGAATATAATCATAAAATAACCCCCTATATTAATTTCATTAATATACCCATTAGGATAATTTAATTCAAAAAAGGTCGAACAATGTCAGAGACACTTCTGGAAGAAACACATCACTAGAGGCAAGACATATCTAGAGGAAATACATATATGGTGGTGAATCATTTGAACTAATGGTGATTCATGTCTAGCTGTGACTCAGTCTGGAAGTTTCTCAAGTCTGGTGTTCAGACATTCTGGCGGTGAGACATGTCTGGTAGTAGCTCAACTTTGGTAGTCAAACATTCTGTTGGTGAGACATGTCTTTCAAAAGCTCAACTCTAGTTGTCAGAAAATCTAGTGGTAAAACATTCTGGTTGCTATACATCTCTAGTAGTAGCTCTAATCTGGTGTTGATTCATTTTGAACTAACTATGATGCATTACAAAACGTAGCCAAATTTTTATCAAATTGCATTACAATGTAAAATGAAATCATAAAATAGTAATGTCATTAAAAAAATAATAAACATGAATTATGAGCACTAAAATAAGTAGGTTCTAACAATATCCCCATTTTTTATGTTCACAAATCATGGAATTTTTATAAACAATGTATAAGATAAACTTAGATATACAAAAATTAATTTAATAGATAATAGTCTGCTTAACATTTCAAATTTCAAATGTGACATATAAAGACATGTGGTATCAAATATATGGTATCAAAGAAATTAGGTATCAAAGGCTAAAATCCATACAAAAAAAATGTTATTAAATAACAACATCAAAATAATTCATATATCAAAAGAGTAGTGCAGTATCAAAGATAAATGTAATTAAGGTTGCTAAAGGTAAAGTAAATATTTTCCAAATAGAGATGATATCAAAGGAAAAAATAAGGATGGTATCAAATAATGAGTCCAAATAATCTAGGTAGAAAAGGTAAACTTGGTATCAAATTATATGATATATTAAATGAAAATTCAGTAATAAAGATAAATACAATATCAAAGGTAACTTATTAAAGGATATAAAAGGATATATAAATTAGGTAACAAAGAATAGGTTTGATTTCAAAGGTAAAATCCATCCAACTTTATCCCCCTTTTGGGATTATCAAAAAGGTAAATCAAGAAATAGTAAATTAAATATATGAATAATAATAGAGATAAATGACATTAAAAATAAAAATGTATGATATTATAGCCCGAAGAGATACTGAGAAAAATAAAAAAAATCCCTATCGAAGACTCATGTCAATCAAAGTCACTCTCAACTTGGGAGGAAAGATCAGCATGGCCCTTTCCCTTATCAGAAGAAGGAGGTATAGTTGTAGATGTTGAGTGTGTTGTGGTAGTGGCTATAGGTACTGAAGGAGGATAAGAAAGCTCTCTAAGAATCACTAGACTGATATTTTGGACAAATTCCATGTGAGGCATGTTGAAGGGCTCATACTAAGGAGGTAAGAGTTATGAGGAAGGAGAAGAGGTAAATTCTATCATGAGAATCACCTCTGGAGCAACCACTGTAGTACCATAGAAATATAGGAAACAATTCATGATATTGAAAAATTTCGTAATAATATTTCCTCCTCTCACGATAGTACTAACAAACTATTAATTTTCCTCTATAAAAATCATAAGTAGAGGTGCCAAACCCTCAACATTCCCACATGATTCTTGAATTACCTAGTGATAAGTGGCATCCTAAGATTATCATCCTGAAATTAGAAATGGGAATTGAACTCATGTTTTGTATACACCCTGGAAAGATAATATTTAATGGACTTACTAATGGTTTCCCTATCACATAGAGCCTCATTTAAACATTTCCTTACCATTTTTTATATGTTATCACCATGCTGATGAATCATCGTCAGATCCTTCCAATGAGTAGCAAGAATACCTCCCATCGTAGCATGAATCTCCTATCAAACTATAGATAGGATCAACTTGGAATCAACTGAAACTGAGGGAGGTGGAGCATAATATATAGATACCACAAAAGGCAAAGACTCCATCCTCTCCATAATAGAAGCCTAACTGGTATCAAACGAGGCTCTCATCTCCTCAATCATAGACCTCATGGTCTCTATTTCACCAACTGATAATAAATTATCAATCTCTACTTCTTGAATGTGAAAATTCACATCTAGATAGAAATGACATACTACAAGCTCAAACAAGTTTCTAGAATCAGCTTCACTGAGCTGATTGATCTAAGGTTCTTGAGACATCAAAATCCTCCTAAAGTATAAAAGAAGTCTCCCTCTAAAAGACTCTAATTCTTACCAAGAAAAAGTATCTATGGGGACTGGTTCCACAGAAAGTGTTTCAAAACTAGGCAAAGTAGCCTCTATATGATCTAATCTAGAAGTAGGAGAATCTAAAACAAAATCCATAAGCCCGCCATTATGGTCAATATTCTCAATAAGGGATCCCTTGGTATTTGTTTCAAATCTAACTAAAACAGAAGTTCCACCATCCTTTGGTGGACTTCTCCCATCATCATCACTTCCAATAGAATCTGGGTAAGACAGAACAAACAACCTGGATCTAGGAGAAGGATCCCCCTTATAGGATACCACATCCTCTACCTAAGCATCTCTATACTCTACAAAATATTCTTCCACATCCTTAGACTCGAAATAGTCCAAAAAAATCTGAATATATAAAAAATAAACCTTCAACATTACATAATCTAGTAAATTTATTTTAGAATTCAATTTCTTACATTCCCAAATATCTTTTCAGTTTAGAGTTGTATAAAATTTGGACATAATTTATACATATCATCTGACAAGAATAAAAAGTGGTTACTACTGAAATAGTATCCATTTCTTTCATAATACATAATTTTTTAATAAAAATGAAATTTCCTCATGAAAATATTCACAACATTTAGCTTATATTATTCTATTCTCTAACCCATCCTCAAAACCCTATTAAAAAAATTATAACTTGGTATAATCACAAAAATCTCATAAGGGACATAAAAAGAAATAAAAAACCATTAGTCCATGAATAATTATAAACATATGAAATTATTTTCACAAATATATACTTCTCACCCATAAAGTTTAGTATACTTAACCTGTGAAAATAAGAGATTTCCATTGAACATAGAAAACATGAATAAAACCATAAAAGTAACTTGGTAATTACTTACATAAGATTATAACCCTTATAGCTATCATATGATTTGTAACTCTCATGACTACCTTACAATGTAATCCTCACGGATTCCTTATGGTGTAACAATCACAGTTACACTTAGAGTAACCATATGGTCTACCTCTAACATAAACATACCCAAAACATTGGAGGGATATATAGATCTCACCTTTCATCATAAACAATTTCCAAGAAAAAGAACATAATCATAAAACATGAATACTTACATCATAAAAATCATTCCTTGAGAAAATCACTTATTAAAAGAATATTGTGTACATAAAAAGAAAAATATTTACATCAAAAATAACCATGTATTCTTGAAAATAAAACATACAAAAATTAATTCATAATTAAAGTGAAAAATTACACCCAAGACGTGCATATTAAAAAGAAACACTCCTTTTGGATTTTGTAAAATATAGAAATTAAAAGATGATTTTTTAAGAAAATTCCCTTACACAACACCTAAACAAATACCTTTTCAAAACACATGAGATAAATAAAAAAATTAATACCCATATAAATACATTAATAAAAATAATTCTGAATAAATGGATATGAAATAAAAATATTAAGAATAATAAATCTTTAAAATATTTAATACAATGTTTTAGTTAAAAACTACTGGAATTTGTTTTATTTGAAACGAGAAATTTGTGACAAGATCTCGTCATAAATAAGCTTTAGCAATGGGGTCCCGTCACAAAAAGCCCATTGCAGAAAACAGCATTGCAAATACCTTTTTTTGCAATGGGCCCGTAGAAAAAATGTTTTTTTTTGCGACAGGGAAGTTCCCCGTCGCAAATAAGTCTCTGATTATATAGATTATTTATAAATAAACTTTTTACGAAGGGCCCATCACATATAGTATTTCCAATGGGGAACTTTCCCATCATAAATAAGTTTCTGATTATATACATTATATATAAATAAACCTTTTGCGACGGGCCCTTGGTAACGTCACAAATTCTATTTAAAAATATGTATTTAAATTATTTGAGACGGGGTCCCATCGCAACAGGTCTCGTTGCAAATAATAACCAAAATAAAAAAAAATATATAATAAAATTATAATTAATGAAAAAATAATACTAATATTATTAAAATAAAAAAAATATTAAAATTCTCAATATTCTCAAAAAATATAAAATATTCATAAAATATTATTATTATTATTATTAAAATAAATAAACATTAAAAAATATAATATTAAAAAAATATTTAATAAAATTATGATTAATGAAAAAATAATCTTAATATTATTAAAATAATAAAAAAATATCAAAATTCTAAATATTCACAAAAAAATATAAAAAATCATAAAATTTTATTATTATTATTAGTAAAATAAAAAAAAATTAAAAATTATAATAGTAATAATAAATAATAAAATATTAAAAATAAAAAAATTAAATTATGTAATATTCACACCAATATAAAAGACAGAAACTGAAAATAGTTCATATTACCACAAATCTTGAATTCAAATGTTTATAACATAAAAAAATCACCGGGGGTCGTCTTCTGGAGGAGGTGGAGGAGCTGTAGGAGATGGTGGAGGAAACTCCATCCCTAAACTACGAGTCATACAATGCATGTACTCCATCTTCTCGTGATGTAGCTGGTACCATCGACACATCTCCTCATCGTGATGTTGTTGTTGCTGCTGCTGACGCTTCTCTTCATGCTGCTTCTATAAACTCTCTATAAGCCCAGTCTGACTTCACAACTGCTCCTGATACTGTGAGGTAGCAAATGATGCCTCTCCACGAGCTCCTCTTAATCTAGACGCCGACATCTTAGCAGTACCATAATATATACCATGAGTCACATGAGATCCGATACCAACTTCTCAGGCCTTCTCAAAGCCATACTGAGTCGCCTGCATCCATGCCGCCTCATCGAAATGGTGGGTAATAGTCTGATCAGTCGCCTCGTCCTGACTCGCATCCTATGTCTGAGAGGTCGTAGACTAATATGACTCCTTCAATTCCAATTTGAAATTAAAATTGTGAAAATATTATATGCAGTTAATTGTCAAACTCAAAAAAATAATGCTAACCACAATCTAACGATGGTGATCACCTCTAACCTCTCCAGTGGCTAGATCATTGTAAATCATTTGATAAACGTCGTACTCCATAATATTAAGATGCTTGACTGCCTATAAAAATATAAAATAAACTGTTTATAATTAAAGTTATAGAAAATATTTAAAAAAGATACTTACCAGATTCTCTCTATGCATACTGAATATACGGTTACCAGCTCGATGCGTCACCTCCTGTCTCCCACGGTTCTGCTGACCAACTGAAAACCTCCTCTAAAATCCACCACCCAAACAGTGTAAACATAATTCATCCCAAACGTGAGATAAAATGTACTCTGGTCGGTGGGCTATACATGACTCATCAAAATCTGTCACTCCTACTTTCTTAATGGTCATCCTTCTTAAATTTTGCAAAAACTGACAGAAACTATCTTACATCAATGCCTCCCATGCTGCGTGGATAGTGCCACGCATGCTGTCATTGATGGGATAGCATAAACCCTACAAATAATTTATAATATTAAGTTATTAATAAAATAAATTTCAAAATAAATATTATTTATTTACATACCAGCCAATGATTGAACATGTAGAGCTGCACATCAACGGGAATCTGTTCCCATGTGATCCATGGCTGAGAAAAATAATTGTGCAAGATAGCGCTCCCCTTTCCAACACCTATATGTGAAAAACTGTGAAAAAAGAATAAATAATCAAACAATTAGTATATATATAAATAAATTAATGAAATCTAACTAAAATATACAGGTTAACATACCTCTGTGTGCATGGACTGAAGCTAAGATGAGGACGTCGCTCGGGGATGGGGTCAAAAATCATCAGTTGCGCAAGACCGTGCCCCCTCCGCGTACCCCCTGAACCGCTATTAGGCTGAGGGTTAGATGATCCCAAATCTCCCTCATCCAAAGGTAGCTCAACCTCCTGTAACTCACGAAATAGATCAGGGTCCATCTGAAACACAAAATTATTTTTGTTTGTAGATGGTAAAAATAACTATTATATATAGATATATATTAGTTATGATTATAAACAGCATTTAACTATATCAATGTTCACCTTCATCATCATCTTCATATCTGATGATGTCAATCTCTTCATATTCCTCCTCGACATCATCAATATTCATATGAGTTTCAGTTTTATAATCTCTTGTCATTTAAAATTAATTTGTAACATCATTAACAACCTCTTCACCATCAACCCTTAATTGTGGGGTGTCATCATCGATATTCACGTCTCTTTGTGAAAAAGATGCATTTTGAGTAGTCTCTTGAAAAATTTCAATTCCTTCCACTTCAGTGGAACCACATTCAGTTTGAGTAAACTAATTTTCCCAAGATTTCATTTTTATTATGCTCCACCAATCACTCAGGTCTCTTGAAGTAGCACAGGACTTTGTGTAATAAATTTGATGTGTTTGTTGAGCCAGTAAAAATGGTTCATTTACTACAAGAAGATTTTTATATTTAATATTGATGATACCATGAGTCGGATGAACATGCAAGCCTCCCTCAGTATCCAACCACTAACATTTAAGCATTGTTATATAATTCTATCCTAGATAACACAGCTCAATAATTTCATCCAGAATGTCGTAAAAATCAACTTTAGTTTCTCTATGATGTGATCCTCACAAACAAAATCCACTATTAATTGTTTTTTTATTCCCCATATGCACGTGTATGAAATTGAAAACCATTCACCACATGTGCATTATAATATTTAACCATTTTGGGTGGTGGGTTACTCAATATACAAAGTCGCTTATCAATTTTATCATCATGTTAAGACACCTGGAAAATTTTAAAATAATTATCAATATAATAAATAGTAAACTAAATTGATATTAAAACATAAATAATTTATATTACCAGTTTTAGAAACCATTGAGAGAAAAAAAATTGTCTGCATTCTTCAAGAGCAACTGTTGTAATTTGTGGAAGTTTTTTCTTGATATGATTATCATATAACCTACAAATAAAATAAGTTTACATACTATAACATAAATTATAGAATAAGTGATATAAGCACTCACAATAAAAATTATTTCATTTCTTCACAATTGATTAGAACATATGTATGAGCTCTGTGATGTTAATCTTCTGAGATCCATCATTCTAAAACTCCACCGAAGCCAAGATTTGGATAATTAAAAACTGATAATTGATTTTCCATTTTTTCATTAAAATTTCCCTCATTCTGTCCCATGTGGTTGTGTTTTGAGGGATATTTAGATTCAAAATAGTGAGAGTAGAAAAAATCAATTTCCTCTTACAAATAAGCTTCTGCAATTGAGCCTTCAACTGATGCTTTGTTACGTACTTTTTTCTTCAATTTCTACATGCATCTCTCAAATGGGTACATCCATCGAAACTATACGAGACCTCCACATTTAGCTTCATATGGTAAATGTAATATTAGATGTTCCATTGAGTCAAAGAAAGTTGGAGGAAAGATTTTTTCCAGTTTACATATAATTACAACAATTTCTTCTTCCAGTTTGCTTAGCGCATCATAGTCTATTGTCGTTGTACAAATGTCTCAAAAAAATATGATATATGTGTTATCGAATCCCAAATCATAGAATTCAAAAAACCTCTTAATCCAATTGGCATAATTATTTCCATTATAACATGACAATCATGACTAATCATGACTAATTATTACTAATTATTACTAATTATTACTATTTATTACTATTTATTACTATTTATTACTATTTATTACTATTTATTACTATTTATTACTATTTAGTACTATTTAGTACTATTTAGTACTATTTATTACTATTTATTACTAATTATTACTAATTATTACTAATTATTACTAATTACTACTAATTATTACTATTTATTATTATTTATTACTGTTTATTGCTATTTATTACTATTTATTACTAATTATTACTATTTATTACTATTTAGTACTATTTATTACTATTTATTACTATTTATTACTATTTATTACAATTTATTACTATTTATTACTATTTGATGCTAATTATTACTATTTATTACTAATTATTACTAATTATTGCATATTACTGTTTGTTACCGTTTATTATTATTAATTACTAAATATTACTAATTATTACTAATTATTACTAATTATTACTAATTATTACTAGTTATTACTAATTATTACTAATTGTTAATAATTATTACTAATTATTACTAATTATTACTAATTATTCCTATTTATTCCTAATTATTCCTAATTATTTCTATTTATTTCTAATTCTTCCTATTTATTCCTATTTATTACTAATTATTCTTATTTATTCCTATTTATTAATAATTATTCCTATTTATTCTTATTTATTCCTATTTATTCCTATTTATTCCTATTTATTCCTATTTATTCCTATTTATTACTAATTATTCCTATTTATTCCTCTTTATTCCTATTTATTTCTATTTATTCCTATTTATTCCTAATTATTGCTAATTATTGATAAGTATTCCTATTTATTGCTAATTATTGCTAATTATTCATATTTATTCCTATTTATTCGTATTTATTCCTATTTATTCATATTTATTCCTATTTATTCCTATTTATTTGTATTTATTGCTATTTATTCGTATTTATTCCTATTTATTGTTATTTATTACTATCTATTCCTATTCATTACTATTTATTCCTATTTATTGCTAATTATTACTATTTAATGCTATTTATTACTAATTATTGGTATTTATTACTAATTATACCTATTTATTACTAATTATTCTTATTTATTACTAATTATTCCTATTTATTACTATTTATTCCTAATTATTCCAAATTATTAATATTTATTACTAATTATTCCTAATTATTCCAAATTATTCCTAATTATTACAAATTATTCCTATTTATTACTACTTATACCTAATTATTCCTAATTATTTTTATTTATTTCTAATTATCCCTATTTATTGCTAATTATTCCTATTTATTGCTAATTATTCCAATTTATTACTAATTATTCATATTGATTACTATTTATTACTGATTATTCATATTTATTACTAATTATTCCTATTTATTAATAATTATTCCTCTTTATTACTAATTACTACTAATTATTCATATTTATTGATAATTATTCATATTTATTACAAATTATTCCTATTTATTACTAATTATTCCTATTTAATACTAATTATTCCTATTTATTACTAATTATTAAAAATCAGTACTAATAGTTTCAATTTATCATTACAAATAAATACTAGTAACAAAACAATTTAAATCTAATTTAATTATAACTGATCAAAAATAATTATAATTAACATAAAAAAATGAAATAAATAAAAAAATAAGGAAAATATAAATACCTTTAAACTTGATCTCCAATTGATGTAGACGGCTTCACAACTTTTTCATGAAAAAAAACTAACTCACACAAATTTTCACTCTGAAAATAGAGTTCAAAGAGAGAAAGAGGGTAAGAATTGATAGGAGGATTTGAAAAAATGGATGGGGTATATATAGGTTGGATTAGTTGCGACGGGGCTATTAACGATGGGCTACCCATCACAAATAGTAATTGTTGTGATGGGACCCATCGCAAAATCCTTCACCCTCATTAATTACAGTCGGCGGTTAAAAGAGTTTTTGCGACGGGTCCCTTCGCAAAAGGTACATGCCGACACACTCTTTGTGATGGGACAACATCCTGTCGCAAAAACCTATTTACCGTCGTCGGGTATTTGCGACGGGTCCCATCGCAAATACCCTTCAACCGACGCACTATTTGCGATGGGGGAATCTCCCCGTTGCAAATAACCATTTATTTTTGACGGGGGAATCCCCCTGTGGAAAATAACCATTTATTTACGACGGGCATAATCCCTCATCGCAAAAAATCTCTGGGACGGGCTATTTGCGACGGGAATTAATCTTGTCGCCAAAAACTATTTTTCCTGTAGTGAAAGAGTGCATTACCTCGGGTTCATATTACTTCAAACATGTTCAAACCTCATGGATAATGGTTTAAAGAGTGTTATTATTATATTACAGAAGTATATTAAAATTTATAACACCTTATATGATATTTTTATACAATATTTCCACCCATTTATCAATAATATTTTTTTTCATTTTTTTTCAGTGTATTTATTTCATGGTTTCCATGGTTGGTTCAGTATGGATTTTCCTATCGAATAGATGAAAAAATAAAAAAAATGGAACTAAATGGTAATAACATGTTTATATATTTTTTAATGGTACCATATATCATTTTTTTCTAATATGATGATGAATCATTAGATAAAACATTAATGAAAATTATTTAATCTATTTTGGCAGTTTTTACAACCATCATGAACTTATATCATTTTATTTATTATAATGTTTATGTATTGGTTCCAAAACCATATATAAATTATAATATGTATAATAAAATCTTAATTAACCATAACAATGGTTTTATGACCAGCCTTGAAGGTAGTAATGAAAAATGAAAGTGTATCGTCCACAATGGCGGTAAATCGACACATCACAGACGATGTTCTGATTTTTAGAATAAAAGTGAGTGAAGAAGGAGTTTGACGATATATATTTCCATAAACATAATAAAATTAAATAATATATAAGATATTATAGTTTTCATTCCACTTTTATAAGTGGAGGTGAATAGAAAATAAGAAAAGAAAAGAAATTAAAATGAAAATAAAAGAGGATTTTACCTCTTCAATTCTTCTCCTTGAGAACCTCTTTAAGGCCCATAGTTTAGGCCTTATCTTGAGACCAGAAAGTCTAGGACATGGAAAAGAGGCTTCTAAGGTGAATTGGGTAGAAATTAAACAATCTATAATGCTTTGAGGTGTGAGGAGAAGATCTTGTGAGGGGTGGTATTTATAGTGGACGAGAGGGGTGTTTTCTCATTATTATATTCATTAGTTTATTATTTTGGCTCAAGATTAATAATTATTTGACAATTATCACTAAATATATTATAATAATGTTTTAGAGTTCAATATTATGGTTATTATATCAGTGATGACTCAAGGAATAGTGTATTTAACTTATAATGTATATATACCATAAATTACTATATTTTACTATTCACCAAAAATTAATCTATTTCATAAAATCCCAAAAATTTCCCCTAACCATTTTTCTATTTGTATAATTCAAAATTAAACTTCATTTTTTGAAACTAAATCTCTAAATTTTATAAATTTAATTTTTAATTAAAATCATAATTTATTTGAAAAATACCAATTTTAAAACTATAACTATTTTTATAACAATGAAAATTTAATTAAGGTCTCATAAAATTCTGTTATAATCATAATTCAACGAAATATTAATTTATGAATCTATTTTATGGAAATAATTTTTCTCTTAAATTATTATATTAATTATAAAATTGTAATAAAATATTTATGACTTATAAAAATACCAACACTTAATCTATCATTTTCAAAACATTTATTTACTCAATCCATGATATAAATATATCATAATTTCATTTATAAGATACGTAAATTTTATTTTTACTCTCATAGATGTTGTTACTATTCTATAAGTATAGATTCCTTAATTTCTCTAAATAGCACTAATTTCATTATACATTTATAATAAATTTTAACTATTTAATTCTATAATAAAAAAAAATTATTTCATAAGAAACTAGGTTGTTAAATTATCCCCACCTTCTGTAAAATATGTCCTCACAATTTTCATTCACTTATTAAAAAAGTGAGGATACCTTTCCCTCATATCATTTTCAGATTCCCATGTTTCATCTTCAACCATGTGGTTTCCCCATAAAATCTTAACCTGGTGAATTACCTTATTCCACAATAATTTCTCTCTATGATCAAGAATATGAATAGGATTATCTTCATAAGAAAAGTTCTCTTCTTGCTGAAATACTTCCGGGATCAAAACTTGAGATGAATTTGGTATATACTTCCTTAACATTGAAACATGATAAACATTGTGTGCCTAAGATAAACTCAAAGTCAAAGCTACTCGGTCTGAATCTAGTTAAACTTTATCCACTACTTTATAAGGCCCAATGAACTGTGTAATTAGATTACCTTTCTTAACAAAATGCATAACACATTTCCAATGAGATACTTTAAGGAAAATATGATCGCGTACCTAAAAGATAATTCTCCCTTTCTAGTATTTTCATAACCTTTATACCTACTCTGAGCTTTCCCCATGTGTTTCTATATCATCTTCAATTTATCATCCACTTTCTGTACTAATTTTGTTCCCATAAACTTTCTTTCTCCAACTTCATCCCAAAATGATGGAGTTTGACACCACTTTCCATATAATTCTTCAAAAGTTTCCATCTGTATACTGGAATTAAAATATTATTTTAAGAAAACTCCACTAAAGAAATATGATGATCCCAACTTCCCTAGTAGTCCATTGGAAAAGGTCAAAGAATATCCTCTAATATCTGAATATTTCATTCTGACTTTCCATCAGATTGCAGATGAAAGTTTGTGATAAAATTTTACTCAATTTCCAATGACTTCTAAAGGCCTTTCCAAAAGTTATAAGTGAACTTGGGATCATAGTCAAATACAATGGATAGAGGAACTCCATGTAACATGACTATCTCTTTGAGGTATAGTTAAGAAAACTGATCAAAAGACATAGTATCTCAAATAGAAATAAAATGAGTAGATTTAGTTAGTAAGTCAACAATAACCAAAATCAAATTGTTACCTCGATAATTATTTGGTAGTCCAACCCCAAAATCCATGGATATATTTTTCCATTTCCACTCTATCATTGGAAAAGTATAAAGCATCACCTTTGGTAGTTTTCACTCTACTTTAACATGTTGACAAGTCAAAAACTTCATTATAAAATCATCAATATCTATTTTCATTCCATCCCACCAGTAATACTCCTAAAGTTCTCTGTATATCTTACTGCTACTAGGATGAACTGAATATGGATAACTATGAGCTTCACACAATAATTATTGCTTAATTTGGGAATCATAAGGCATACATAATCTCTTCCAAAATCTCAAAATGAAATATTTATCAACATTAAATTTAGGAAATTATTCTTCCATAACAACCAATTCTACCTTTTTATATAACTCATGATCTTCCTTCTATTCTTTTTTAATTCTATCTAATTGAGATGACTACACTAACACCTGAAAAAAAACCGAGGAATTTCCTACACCAACAACTTCCATGCCAAGATTCATCAAATCATTAATCATGGGGTCATGTTTTAATTGTGACATGGTTAATGTATCATGATTTTTTAATCAAGGAATCTTTCACTTTTTTTTATTTTCTAGGATGGTAATTGATCATGCAATCACAATCCTTTGTCAATTAAAGCCATCGTTTCTACCTCATTTTCAATTCCATCCAAGTGAATATATATTTCAAAACTTATATAGTCTGTATATATCTCATATTTAGATCTATATAAACGATGCCTCCAAATTTTTAAAGTGAAAACCATAGCTGCTAATTTCAAATCATGTGTAGGATACTATAATTCATGAGGTTTTAGTTGTCTTAAAGCACAATAAATTTCCTGATCATTCTGCATCATAATGCAAACAAGTCCCTTCAATGAAGCACAATTGTACATGACAAACTCACCATTTCTAGAAGGCAGAGCCAAAACTAGAGTATTCACCAATATTATCTTCAGACCCTGCAATAAAAACATCATATTCTACTATCCAAATAAATTTAACCTCTTTTCAGGTTAACTTAGTAATCAAGATAGATAGTTGTGTAATGTTTTTAACAAACTGTCGATAATATCCTGCTAATCCAAGAAAACTATGAACATCTGTAACATTTTTATGTCCTCTTCATTCATCAACCACTTTTTTTCTGCATGATCAACTATTATTCCATCCTTATGTAGAATTTTCCCAAGAAAATAAATCTGTTTCAACAGAAAAACATATTTTCTAAATTTTATGTATAACTTGTTTTCTTTGATAGTTTGTAGAAAAGCCCTTAAATGTTTTTCATCATCCTCTTAAATTTTTAAAATACAAAAATATTATAAATAAAAACAACAAAAAACTTATACAAATATACACAGAATATTCTATTTATACGATCTATGAATATAGAAGGATCATTTCTTAAACCAAAGGGCATACTAACTAACTCATAATTCCCATATCTAGTATAGAATGTTATTTTTAGAATTTCATCCTCCTTCACCTTCATCTGATGGTACTTAGATCTCAATTTAATCTTAGAAAAATACTGATCTCCCTAGAGCTGATCAAACAAGTCATCGATATGAGTTAATGGATACTTATTCTTAACAATAATTTTATTCAAAGATCTATAATCATTACAAATTCTCATGGAACTGTATTTCTTTTTAATGAGAAAAATAGGAGAACCCCACGGTTAAGTTTTAGGACGAATGAAGCCTTTTTCAAGAAACTCCTGCAACTACTTTTTTAATTCAAGGATTTCCACTTGATCCATTTGATCAGGAGGGTTAGAAATTGGATTAGCATGAGGAACTATGCCAATGGTAAATTAAACTTCCTGATTAGGTATAATATTTGGAAACTCATTGGGAAAAACATGCAAGTATCCATTTACCACATGCACGTCATTAATCTGAACAGTTCCCTTGTTTTCAAAAATATGTATAAGTTAACTTTCATTTCCATATTTTAACAGTTTCTCAGTTTCCTATTATTTTATCAATTGTATGGTTTCATTCTTCTATACAAACTGAAACTCTTTTTGGAAAACAACTTCTTTATCTCTATAATAAATCTTAGCATGGTAAACAGATAGCCAATCTATACCGAGAATAATATCAAACTCTACTTAGGTTAAATCCACAAGGTTTGTAGGTAATTTCTTTCCATAGAAAATAATAGGAAGATTATTATAATGTTGTTTTTCCTTAATATTTCCCCTTGTTTTTTAACCATAAGCTCTTCTTTCATTTATTAAGTTTAAATTTCTAATTTTCTAGAAAATTCGTCAGAAATGAAGGAATCTGTAGACCTCGTATCAAAAAAGACATTAGAAAAATGTGAGTAAATAAAAAAGTACCTGATACCACTTCATTGGATGGCCCAACATCTGCTGATGTAGTCTCATAGGATTTCATTACACCTTTTTGCTTATAATCTAGCTGTTTTCCATCATTCAGATCTTTCTTTCGTCAGGTATTTATATAATGACCCATCTAACCAAATTTAGAACACATAAAAATTTTCTTATAATAATTAGACATACAATCACCAAGATATTTTTCATTGAAATATCAGGACATATTTCCAAACTTACCACATCAAAAACACTTCCCAAATTTGTTAATTCATTCCCCAAGGTTCTTTTCACCACACTTCCCACAAACTAGAAACTATACTTTCTTACCTTTATATTTAATTGATTTATTCTTACCCATTTCTTTCTATCTTAACCTCTTATTTTTCATGTTCTCAAAGTAAATTTGATCATAATAAAACTCCATTTCTACCCTCTCATCACATTGGACAAGTTTATCATAATTTTTGAATTCATGGTAGGCCAATTCCCTTCAATATCGTGGCTTTAATCCTGAATAAAAGCTGATTGTTTTTATATCAAGATCCCAAGTAATATTTAGTGCATAACATTCCAATAGAGTTAAATTTTATTTATAAATGGACACAAAATCTTCCACCCTTTTTTTTAATTCCATAAATTTATTTTCCATACTAATTCAAACCACCTTAGGAAAATATTTTTCAGGGAATAGATTCTTAAATTCATCCCATTCTAAGGCATCAATCGCATCTCTATCCTTGAAATACTTAACAATTGACCACCATTGGTCAGCTTCACCTTCAAAATGATAAATAGAAAGATTAAAATTTTTATTATCTGAACACCCCATTACATAAAATATATTTTCAAGGGCTTTAATCCACCCTTAATCCACCACCGGGTCAGAAGATCCACAAAAATCAGGAGGGTGTTGCCTTATAAAATGTTCCACTATCGTAATTTTATATTATGGTGGATATGGTTGTTCTCTTGAATGGATTCCACTGCCATTTATAACATGTATCAACTGATCCTTCACTGTCATAAATGGATTGGTTCTAATCCCCACCATT
The DNA here is from genome assembly GCA_963277665.1 of Viscum album. NCBI lineage: Eukaryota > Viridiplantae > Streptophyta > Magnoliopsida > Santalales > Viscaceae > Viscum > Viscum album. The sequence continues at coordinate 203,441,531 of OY728144.1, forward strand.
CAAGGTTGCAGATTCAGAAAGATATCAGCCTCTCAGTTTCTTCCTACTTCAGCTTCACGGCTTCTCCTTTGAAAACCCATTCTAAACATACATATCTTAGATGAAGTAACATGGTAATATTAAAATGCTATATCATTTCAACATATCTATAAGGTAAAAATAATTTATGGTATTCTATTTACATCATCCTAACCCCAAAATTTATTGAAACCATGCTCTGATACTAACTATAAGGACTTGGCCTTAAAGATTAGATAATCTAGTAAATTTCTTTTAGAATTCACTTTCTTACTTTTCTAAAGATCTTTTTAGTTTATATTTTAAGGGAATTAGGATATAATTCAAACATATCAACCCACCAGCATACAAAGTGGATACTACTAAAACAATATCCATTTCTTTAATAATACAAATTGATTTAATAAAACATGAAATTTTTTTATGAAAAATATTCACAACATTCATCTTGGCTTCTTCGTTTCTCTTACCCATCCTTAAAACTCTATGAAAACATTTCAAAACTTGGTATGAGTATAAAAATATCATTCAGGGACATAAAAAATAAATAAATAAATTATTAGTCCATGAATACTTAAAAACATATGAAATCATTTTCACAAATACATACTTCACACCCATAAACTATCATATAGTTGACTGACTGAAAATTAATTTTTTATTATCAAAACAATTTTAAGGAGAAAGTAAGAAACCATAAAGTTAAGCATTACAAGAAAACAGACAAACAGAATCTGCCTTTCCCAAACAACTAAATCATGTCAAGAAACCTTCACCAATTCATGACCATTCAACTAGTTTTCTCATGCAAGGATGCATGGGCATGGAACCGATGGAAAAGCCATACCCTCTGAGACTCACAATCCAAATGAGGTGAACAGGTGAAGGCTTCTTGATCTGATCCCTATATAAAGAAGATCCAAAAACAAAGTTAAAAACATCAATCCTCACTCCAAAAATCACAAAGTCAGACCACCAATAACCCATCCAATACAAGCAACAACCTATATCAGTTAACCAGTTTCTTGGAAAACCAGTTTTATCTTACCAGAATCTATGTCTCTAAATAATTTCCATGAGATAGATTGAACCTGGATGTGTGGTGCATACGTCATCAGAATTTCAAAATCAAAAGAAATATGGTCCCAAGACTTTATGGACTTTTCAATACTAATCTTCCCTTTGTTGAAACCCCCAACAAGAATAAGGTCATGTTTTTCAATCCAAGCATATTTCTCATCATTAAGAATTTCTCTTATAGGCCACCCCATCATTTTAGCAGCATCCTCCTTGGAAGCATTGAGTAGCAAGACCTTATCAACGGCTTCTTCCTCAGAGCATAACAGTAATTCCAAAGGTTGGTCACCCTAGGCCCTAGTTCTCTAGTGAATCACATCCACCGAGTCAATCTTTTTTATGTTAGTCTTCTTAGGCTAAGGAGTCTCCAAATGAGGTGGTAAGGAGGAGTAATCCCTCCAAGCCTTCCTCCACTTATAACTCCTATTCGCCTTCAGACTTGATGTTTCTCCTGTCAAATGACTAATTTTAGTTTCATTGAACATGTTTACACATCCTTGTTATATCTCTATAGGCATAATTAGTTCAGAGATCATTCCAAACTCTACAATATCTTTGAATCTATTTGTCAACTGAATTGAAGACCGGTTCCTTGAACCTGATCCCCCTATTTCCCCAGTACTGTCCTGGTATGGCACCTCCATAACAGTCCCCTGCAACTCTTTTTGAAGATGATCACTACCCATTTTGAGCGCCACGGCTGGGGTATTATCCTTTTCATCCACCATCTGAATCATGACATTGTTACTTCCTAGTTTCTGTGGTACCCCTCGTGTCATATCCTGGATAAGCGAATATCCAACCCTCACACTGTCAATTTGATAAAGTGAAGAGGGGGGCTGGCAAGGTCCAATTTCAGATTACTAAAAATTGATACCACCATTGGTAGGATATGGTCCATTGATGCCTTCTGTACAAGTGATCGTGATCCCGGTTTCCTCCCAGCCTCATCTGCAATAACAACTTCACGATATCCTGAACAAGTCAGAGGCCTCTGTTCTAGATTCTCTACTTCATCATGCACCGCTTGCTCCTTGCCTCTGTCCTTGTTCCTCCTCACACCAGACCGAGACCCCTTACGATATTATTCCAGCGAATGACCTAATCACTTGCATCCCAAACATAAGTTCATCCAAGTTTCATAGACGACCCGCTGCTTGCATCGACAATACTCACCCACATTAATCCACATATATTCAAATGGGACTCTTGATACGTCCATTTCAACAATGTGTGGGGGTTAATAGGGTGTAAAAGTGCATTAGTTATACTATCCGAACACATATACCTACCTAACAGATTTCCTAGCATGCGTATAACAGCGGGATTTTGAAATGGAAGGGGTATAAAGTATCATATACTAAACTTGAGAAAATAAGAGATTTCCATAGAACATATAAAACATGAAAAAAACCATAAAGGTAACTTAGTAAAATACTTAATTAACATTTTAACCTTCACAGCTACCATATGATTTGTAAACCTCATGGATACCTTACGATGTAACCCTCACAGGTACCATACGGTTTAACCATCATAGTTACACTTGGAGTACCCATACAATTGATCTCCAACATACACATACCCAATGAGTTTCAGAGAGATGTGGGTCTCACCCTTCATCATAAAAAAATTCCCACTAACCATAGCATAATGATAAAACATGAATAATTACATCATAAAAATCATTCCTTGAGAAAATTAATTATTAAAGGAATATTACGCATATACAAAGGAAAAAATTACATAAAAAATAACCATGTAATATTGAAAAAAAACATCAAAATATTAATGCATAATGAAAGTGGAAAAGGAAAATCAATCCATGAATATTAAAAAACACACCTTTTTAATTTTGTAAAAAATATAAATTAAAATAGGATTTTTGAAGAAAAGTCCCTACATAACACCTAAAAAAATACATTTTCGAAACACATGAGAGAAATTTAAAAATTAATACCCATATAAATACATTACTAAAAATAATTCTAAAATCATGTACAGTAAATAGAAATATTTATAAGAATAAATCTTTAAACCTTTTAAAAAAATGTTTTAGTTAAAGAGTCTCTTACCTTAGGTTCATATAAATTTAAACGTGTTCAAACATCCTGTATAATGGTTTAAGGAGTGTTATTAATATATTATAGAACTATATGAATATTTATAATACCTCATATGAACTTTTTATAAAATCTTTCCACCCATTTATCAATAATATTTTTTTATTTTCATTGTTTCAAGTTCATTTATTTCATGGTTTCCATGGTTGGTTCATTATAGATTTTATTTTCAAATAGATGAAAAACTAAAAAATGGAATGAAATGGTAATAATATGTTTCTATAATTTTTAATGATACCATATATAATTTTTTTCTAATATTAGGAAAATTCATTAGTTAAAACATTAATGAAAATGATTTAATTTATTTTGATGGTTTTTACGACCATCACGAACTTATATCGTTGTATTTAGTATCATGTTTATATATTGGTTCCAAAACATTATAAATCTAATAATATGTAAAATAAAATCTTATTTAACAATAATAATGGTTTTATGGCCAGGATTGAATTCGGTATTGTAAAATTAAAGTTTATCGTCCATGATGGAGGTAAATCAACACATCACGGATGATGTTCTTGTTTTTTAGAATAAAATGGAGCGAAGAAGTTTGATGATGAATTTTTACATAAAAATGATAAAATTATGGTATATATAAGATATTTTAGTTTTCATGCCACTTTTATAAGGGTGGGTGAATAGAAAATAAGAAAATAAAATAAATTAAAAGAAAAATAATATAAAATAAAAGAGGAATTTACTTCTTGAATTCTTCTCCTTGAGAACCTCCTTAAGGCCCTTGTTTTTGGCCTTTTGGTAATACCATAAGTTCATCGATATGGGGAAGAGTATTGGTAATTTAATTGGGTATAAAATAAACAAGCTTAAAGTATTTGAGGTGTGAGGAGAAGATGTGGGGAGGGGTGGTATTTATAGTGGACGAGAGGGGTGTTTTCCCATTGTTATATTCATTAGTTTATTATTTTGGTTCAATACTATGAATAGTTTTATAATTATCAATAAATATTTTAAAATAATTAATGGGAGTTCAAGAATATAGTGATTACATAAACTATGAATCAATTAATAATATATTTAACCTATAATGTATATATACTATAAATTACCGTATTTTACTATTTACCAAAAAATCAACTATTTCAGAAAAATACCAAAAATTCACCCAAAACATTTTTCACTGTGTATAATTAATAAGTGAACTCCATTTTATGAAAATATTTTTCTAAATATGAGAAATTTAATTTTTAATTAAAATCATAATTTATTCAAAAAATACCAATTTTATAACTAGAACTGATTTTATAACACTTTGAAAATTTAATTAAGGTATCATAAAATTATCCTATAATTATAAGACAAAACAATATTTATTTTTGAATCTAGTTTAAGAAAATATATTTTCATTTTAATAATTATATTAATTATAAAATTTTAATTAAATATGTATGACTTGTGAAAATACTAAGAATTAATTTATCATTTTCAATACATTTATTTCCTTAATCCATGATATAAATATATCATAATTTCACCTATAAGATACAGAAATTTTATTTTTTTACTCTCATAGATGAGGTTACTATTCTATTATTATATATTCCTTAATTTCTTTAAATACCACTTATTTCATAAAACGTTTATAATTAATTTTAATTATTTAATTATGGAATGAAAAAAAAATATTTTATAAGTACCGAGGTTGTTAGAGAAAATATCCTAGAATTTTCACCCACTCATTAAGTTTATCCACTTCTACTAAAAGAGGTTAAAAAATAGCAGTGTCAACTATAAAAAACTAGGGGATTTATCCCCCTTAGTAGATACTTTTGTCTCCCCTCCACCAGTTACAGCATCACTAGTAGGATTCTTAAGAACAGATCTCTCCAAAGTCATAGATCTGGCTAAACTAGGTCTCTCGAAAGACCTAATTGAAGCAGAAGACCCATCTAGGGGATGGACGAGGTGGATCAATCTACTCAACATCATGATCATTATAATGTCCTCCATCATCTCTATCCTGTTCCTCATCTTCATTATATGCATTCCCATTACCATCTTCTCCATATTCTTCATCATAGACTTACACAACCTCTTTAGAAGATTTATAAGAAGAACCTCTAATTTGATCATCTCCAAACACCTATGTCGCATCATCATAATCTTCCCTTACACTTAACAAAATATCTCTGGAGGGGAGAGATACTGGAGGAAAAGTGGGGGGAAAATTCATAACAGGGCTCTTTGGGACGTCAGGGTCACTACCCTCCTCAACTGAGGTAGGAACCTCCTCATCAACAACTGCAACAACTTCTTGAAAAAAATTACTCCCCTATCTCAATTGGATCTAATCCATGATAAACAAGGTTCTTGGTTCTTGTATTATGATATATAGGATTAAAATCCTCATATATATTTTCATTATCTCTAACCCACTTCTTCATCCAAGGGTTCTAACGTACCATCATCCTTCTATAGATAACTTTGGTTATACAGAAACCTACACATTTCAGTTCATCTTCTTCATCTTCATCAATAAAAAAGTTGGTTTCCATCATTTCAAAATTAATAAGAGGAATACATATTGACATCTCATTGTATTTAATTCTCCTTTCCTATAACATAACATATGAGGGATAAACTTCAAAATAAGCTCACATTCACTATCCAACTCTATAGAAGTAGGCATCCTCAGAGTCCTATCACCATCCAGATCAAGAAAATCATCCTAATAACTAAAGGATTTACTATTAATGGGTATCATACCATGATAATATTCAAAAACTTCTTGGTGAATCACATTTAAACATTTTTTACAATATTTTTAAGAAATAATAAACTCTTTACCATCAATCATTCTTCGAATCAAAACTTTCTTCTTCATAAAACTGAACTCAACATACTGATAAAACTAATAAAATGACAAAGGATATAATGTTTGGTCATTTCTAGAGAACCAATCTATCCATCATTGGACTTGTATTACCCATATCACCAATGACTTAATGTAAAGTAACCATTTTGTATCAACTTCATTTTCAACATCCATTATTTGATTCACAAGCAGTGGGTTCCATGATTCAATAGAAGCTCAGCTCAATTCTCCTTTTGATCTTTTAGCAGGTTTTGATTCCTTAGGATATGATTCTATAGGTCACTTTACTCTGACCATTGATGTGTGAAAAATGAGAAGTAAGGATGTGATAAGGCTGAATGTTGAGAGAGAAATAGAGAAGATGAAATGGCTTGAAAGAGGGATGCATGAGGGAGAGTGACTTATATTAAAAATTTAAGCCTAATATTTCATTTAGGAATTCAAAATAATAAAATATAATAAAAATAAATCAATAAAATTGAATAAAAATAAAATCTCTAAATTTATTAACAGAAGAAACATAGAAACAAAGAACAGTGACTCATCTAATGGTGACTCGCCAACAGTGAATCGCCAATAGTTACTCACCAATGGTGACTTTCTAATGGTTACTTCCTAATGGTTACTCTCCAATGGACTCACCAATGGTGACATTCCAATAGTTACTTGTCCAAATGTTTCTCGTTTAATAGAGGATTTTCCAACATTAAAAAATTACTAAAATTAATCATACCTGATTCATGTTTGATGCAGGTTAATCTCTCAAAATTCAATGGTTTTGTAAAGATATCAGTAATATGATGTTCATTTCCTATGAATTAAATAGTTATATCACCCTTTTTGAAATTATCCCTCAAAAAGTGATATCTTACATCAATATGTTTTTTCCTATAATAATACATGAGCTTTTAAAAAATATTTATCACACTTGTGTTACCACAATTTATAGGTAGAAGTCTAAATTGATATCCATAGTCTAAAAGATAGTGTTTCATCCACAAAATCTACGCACAGAAACTCCCTGGAGCACTGTATTCAGCTTTAGTAGTGGAAAATACAATATAATTTAGCTTCACTACTCCAAGATACTAGTGAATTTCCTAAAAGATGACATATTCGAGAGTTTCTTTCTCTATCTAAGTTGAAACCACCAAAATTAGTATATGAATAACTCACTAAGTTAAATTCTTATCCTCTATGTTTGAACAATCCTAAATTGGTTATATATTTGAGGTATTTAAAAATATTTTTAACAGTAATTAAATGATATTCTTTAGGGTTTTCTTGAAAATTGTCACACAGAAACACATTAAATATAATATTAGGTCTGCTAGAAATTAAATATACCATAATTCCAATCATACCTCTATAAATAGTTTGATCCATTCGTTTTCCAGCTTCATTGAGATCCAACTCGCAAGTGGTACCCATGAGAGTGTAACTTATGTCAGTGTTATCCAAACCAAAATGTTTTAGTATGTGTATAGTTTAATTAATTTGATTTAAAATAATCCCATATTTATATTTAAAAATATTAAAACCAACAAAGAATAAAATTTCACCCATTAAACTCATTTAAAATTTATTTTGCATCATCTTTGAAAAATCAGTACATAAAGAATTTTTATAAGACCTAAAAATAATATCATCAACATAGATTTGAACAACTAAAACATATTTTGAAATTATTTTTATAAAAATAGTAGGATCAGTTATACCTTTTGAAAAACCTTAATAAATTAGATTGGAGATGTGCCTATCATACCAAGCTTTAGGATCTTGTTTTAAACCATATAAAGTTTTTTTCTTAATTCTAAAACTTAATTTCAAAAATGAGGATTTTAAAATTCAGGGGGTTGATCAACAAAAACATCCTAAACTATATAACCATTCAATAATTCACTTTTTACATCCATTTGATATAGTTCACAATTTTAATTTGATGGTTCAAGTAATATTCTGATGGATTCAAGTCTAAGTACTGCTAAAAAGGTTTCCTCATAGTCAATACCCTCTTCTTCAATATACCCTTATGCAACCAACCAAACATTATTTCTTACTATTATGATGAACTCATCAACCTAGAATCTAAACACCTATTAATTTTAATAGTGAAAGTGTCTTTAGGTCTAACTACAAGTTCCCAAACATTAATTATTTCAAACTGATTAAGTTCTTCTTTTATTTTCATCACCCATAATTCATCATCAATTGCATCATTGATGTTCTTAGTTTCAATTTGTGACAATAATACTTGATGTTATACATGGTTCCTAAGAGAATCTCTAGTTTGTGTACCTCTATCTAGGTCTACAACTACAGTATCTAGAGGGTTGTATTTAAGAGCCCTAATATCTCTTTAAAACTAAGGGATGGTCACCTCATGGTCTTCTACAGATTCAGGTTCGGGTTGTGAATGTTCCTCAAAACTATATCATTTTTCTACATGTTTCACGGAAGATTCAGAATATTTGGCATTAATATTCACTGCTGGAAAATCATCCTTAATGCTTTATAAAGGGGTTTTAGGATCATACAAATTTGTCTCATCAAACTTGACATAAAAAAATTCTTCTATAATATTGGTTATTTTTTAAAATAGTCTATACGATTTACTAGTAGTTTAATAACCAAGGAAAATTCATTCATCACTCTTGGAATAAAATTTATCAATATTATCCTTCATGTTAAGAATAAGGAATTTGAAACCAAATACCCTAAAGTAATTAACCTTTTCTTTATAATATTCCATAATTCATAAGGCGTTTTCATTAATATAGTTCTAATTAAAACTCTATTGATTATATAACATGGTGTATTCACATCCTCTGCCCAAAAATAAATAGGAAGGTCATACTCATTGAGAACTATCTACAAAACTTCTTAAAGTGGCATATTACTTATTTCTACAACACCATTCTATTTTGGATTCTTAGGAGAACAAATTTTGTGACTATAGCTATTTTTTGAGAAAAAACATTTAATGTCTTGATTTTCAAAGTCACAATCATTATCACTTCTTAAGGTCTTAATATTAAGTCCAACAATATTTTCTAGATATTTATAATAATTGGTAAAATAAGAGCATGATTCACTTTTGTGATCTAGAAATAATACCCAAGTACACCTAGAAAATTCATCTATAAGGACTTAAACATAGTGCTTTGCATTTAGACTAGAAACAATATATGTTATAATCAAGTCCATGTTAACCAACTCTAGGGGTTGATAAGTTGAAACATCTTTCTTTGATTTGGATAATATTTTTTATTATTTCCCTTTTTGATAGGTGTTACAATTTTTATCATTTTGGAATTCAAGTTTAGGTAGATCTTTGACTGACCATTTTATAGTGATCTTTCTAGGTGAGTGAATATTATAATGGCCTAGTATCATATGTCAAATCCAATATTCCTTATGAAATACACTTAGATAAGAAATGATTTGAGAAAATAAAGAGTCTAAATTAATAATATAAACAATGTCATTTCTCAAAGTAATAAACACTAAAGAATTTTTAGAGTCAAAAACATTGAAAAAATTATTTTTAAATTTCACATGAAACCCATTAACACAAAAATAGTAAATTCTAAGAATATTGTACTTTAAACTATATACAAATAAAACTTTATAAATTAAAATAGAGTTAGAATTACCAATTTGTCCAAGGCCAATTATTTTCCCTTTAGAATTGTCACCAAAAGTGGCATGTCCACAATCCACATTTATCAAATTTTTAAAGATTTAATCATCTCTAGTCATGTTTCTATAATAACCATTATCTAGTTACCATAAGTTCTTACTAAATCTCTTTAAGAATGTTCCCTACAAAATAATTTTTAAACCAAAAATGATTTTGGTACCCAAATCTTCTTAGGTCCATAAGTGTTAGTAATTAAGGATTTAGGGACCCATAATTGATTAATATTTTAACTATAAGAAATTTTAATACTTTAGTAAATAATAATTTGTTCTAATTTTATAAAAACTAATATAACATTTTCCATAACCAAATTTAAGAATAAAACTTTTACTGTCAATTTTCTTCTGTCCAGGTTGATAACCTAAACCAATAATGTATTTATGTGCTATCTATTTTAAAATTATCTGAGTAAGAGTATTTGTCCCACTAGTAAGTCAATTAAGATATTTCTCAAATTTCTCATCATACAATTTCAATTCTTTTTTCTATTTTAACAGTTGATCATTTTTCACTATTTCAAGAGTAAGGTCAAACATAATATTAGTAGTTAAAGATTTAAAATTCTTTAAAATTTTATACTTTTCACTAAGATCTTAGAATTTATCTTATAACATGTTATAGTACACAAAAATTTATTTTTTATTCATGTTTTCTTCACTATATTCATCTTTATAATGATTAAAAATTTGTTTAGGAGAAGAATTAAATACATTGGATACCTCAGATGTGTTTTTCATAAAACACATATTAGCTCTATCATGCTTATCTACATAGGTAGTGTCCAAATCACTTGAGAAATCTTCATAATCACTACCATATGATTTCATTAATTTATTTTATTTATTATACTTTTTATCATATTTATTTTTTTATTTTATTTCAGGATTTTCATCTTTGACATTCCCTTTCCTTTTACAATCATAGAAAACAATCTCATTTAAAGTGTTATCTCAATTTAAATTCTTCTTTCAATTTTCGCTATTGTCATATTTGCCTTTGTATCTTGGTTTCCTAAAGAAAATTTTCTTCTTATAAAACATTTTGAATCTTATAGCTATATGGGCCTCTCCTTCATCACTATCAGCTGGTGATTCTTCATCACTTGAACTTTCTATTTTTGTTTTGAGGTATTAGTCTTGAAGGCTACAGATATTCTTTTTGGTTTATCATTCATTTCTTTGTTAACTTTTAGTTCTTCCTCATACATCATAAACTTTAAAATAATATCCTTAATAGATAATTTACTAATATCACACAATTCTCTAATTGGTACTGAATTTCGTCTCCATATTTCTGGAATACCCCTCAATAATCGCATGACTTGGTCTTTATTAGAAACAACATTCCCTAAAGAGTTCATTGCATTCATGATCTCTTTGAACCTGAGATACATGTTAGAAATAATCTCATTAGTTTTTTTATTAAAAGTATCATATTTAATAGTTTTATTATTTAACCACATTTCCTCAATATTAAATGTTCCTTCATGATAAATTGATAAAGTGTCCAAAATTTTAAAAGTTGGTGTGAATGCAGATATTCAATTGAATTATTCTTTACCAAAAGAACAATACAAGGATTTCATAGCTTTATGGTTATTTTTATAAGTGGTTTTAGTATTATCATCTAATGTGTTTCTAGTAGTCTTAGGTATTTAATATTTATCTACAATAGTAGTCCATATTTCAAAATCCATGATCTCAATATGAATTTTTATCTTGATTTTCCATAGAGAATAATTTGTACCACTAAATAAGGGAGGTTTGTTGGTAGCATAACCCTATTGTATATAATCCATAAATAAATAAATTTAGAACTCATAGAAATTTATATCTTTAAAACATAAATAAATCATAGTTGAAAAGATATTTAAAATCCCATGATACCAAATGTTTGTCAAAGTGAGTAACTCACGAGTGGGGAAAATTGAGTACTTAATAATAATTATTTTAAAAAAAGTTTAAATAAAATCCCTCAATTATAAAAAAATAGGTTAATCAAAATATTATTTTGATATAATTTTTATCCTTTAAAATATTTCTAAAATATTTATTACTACTCAGTTAAAACAATATTTGATGTTTCTATAACTTTTGAAATTAATTTACTCAAAAAAATCCTTATATAAAAACTATTTAAGAATATCTATCAAAGTATTAGTTTATTATAGATTAAAAAAACGCAATTGAAGATTTGAAATGAAGAAAACAAAAAAATCACACAATAGAATAAACAAGGGGTTAAGTCTCAATCTGAGATCTAATCCACTCTACTTGGAAATCACCTACTAGTAAAAAGATTCTAAAACTATAATCTGATACACAACCTATATTGAGTATAAAAATAACATATTTCAATACTTTCAATATATAATTCCCCTCCCATAGTTATAAATGGGTAGAAAAATAAACACAATCCACACAAATCCATCTTCTACAAACATTGTGGGTAAGCAGATGAAAAGAGACAGAAGAGAATATCTAGTATTCTCATGTTCTAGCCCCGGAGTCAGTGTGTGTTGAAAAAAATAGAAAAAAACTGATCAAAAGTAAAATAAAAAAAATATAAATAAATAAGATATATAAAAGGTAATGTTTCTCAATATTTAGTGCTTCATATGCTTGAATGTCCTCAGATATGTCTTAGTGAGGAGCTCAAGATTTTTCTCTATAAATAACAATAAAACGGATCATCGCAAAGTTTCTTGAATTTGTCTATAGTAAAGGATCTTGATCTTAAATGATTTTCACTCCTTCATAGTTTAAATTAAGTTTGTAAGTATCATGTAATATCTCATTTGATTATCCTTCGTGTATTCAGTAAGTTACGCACTTCTTGATTATTTGTTCTCTCTTTCAGCACTGTGTGCTTGAGGGAGTCTTCTAAGAATATAAAGTACTGCATGAATTCATTGAATAATAATTATTAATAACTTATGGATCCTCATATTGACTCTGAATTTGTCTTTAATTCATTCCTTTAATACTTAAGAATATAATCATAAAATAAACCTTTGCATTAATTTCATTAATATAGTCATCGGGAGCATTTAATTCCAAATGGAAAGAATAGCGACGGAGGATTTTTAGGTGTAAATAAATCTCATTTGGTGATTCAAATCTTGCAACAAGACATATTTATTGAAAATACATCTCTTTCGGTGACTCATTTGAACTAACAGTGAGTCAGGTATGGTAGTGACTCAGTCTAGTGGAAACTCATGTCTGACAGTTAGATATTCTAGCGGTGAGACATTTCTAGTATAATCTCAACTCTGACGGTCAGAAATTATGATGGTGAGACATTTATGGCAGTATCTCAACACTGGTGGTCAGATATTCTGGTGGTGATACATGTCTAGTGGTAGCTCAACTCTGGCGGTGAGTCTTTTTGAACTAACGGTGACTTATACCATCACTTAGCCAAATTTTCATCAAATTGAATTATAAAGTGAAGATTTATTATGAAATATTTATATCATTTGAAACATAATAATCATTATTTGTGTGTATTAAAATAATTATTCCCATAAACTTTTAAATTAAGTTCACAAAACACAATGAAACCCAGTTTTTTGAAAAATGACTTTTTTAAGAATAAAAATGATTCTATACTAAAATCAAGTATAATGATGATTATCATGGAATTAATTATATTTGGTATAATAAATTGATAGCTATTTTACTTTAAAACCAAAATAAAACTGATAGGAACCTTATGAAAAAATTATTTAAAGAGAAGAACCAAAATTGTTTTTATTATAATAAAAACATTACTGAAATTTCAAAAATGTCAAACATAGATTTCAAAGTTCAGAATTATATTTTTAAATGAATTATATTACTTATTAAATATATATTTGGTCTATAAAAAGGTTTCATAAAATTTCTATTCATTGTTATATCACGATAATATCATAAAAATGATAGTATTCATAAAATTGGTATTTTTCACTATTCACTCAAAAATAAATATTTTCATTAAAATACCAAAAAAACAACCCTAATATAATTTTTACATGATGAATTAAAAAATTAATATAATTTATTCAAACTAAAATTCAATAATTCATAAAATTATCTTTTTAGTGAATATGAAAAAATTTAAAGAAACCCCACTTTTATAGAAAAATGAGCCTTTTAAACTTTAAGTGTTCTTAACCTTAATTCCTATCATTTACCATTGAATTTTAATTTGTTTATTTAAAAACCTTATATTAATAATGTATTTATGTTTATATTTAATTTTAATAAAGTATTAATCACTTTTGTTTGGGGTTTCATATACCACATTTTATTCAACAAGGTATTTACTTAAAGTAATACATACTAAAATATCAAGGTGTTAAATTATCCCCCTTTAATAAATTTCATCCTCACTATTTTTCTTATCACTCACTAGTAAAAATGTATAAGAGTATCCATAAGATTGAAATGACTCGAGATATAATTTTTGATGAGATATCAAACTCAGTAGCTTAGGTTAGATTAGGGAAACTCATATTTTCCCTCATGATTAGGTATTAAGACCCATATAATGGAACTAATTCCCATTGGAGGTTTATTTTCAGCCTCATATTGATACATGATCATGGTTTGATTCGAAATATGAAATGTGACCTCCCTATCCCAAAATTAATTTCGTATTTATATGGACATATTTATCTCATTCCTAAAATCACATTAAATTCAACTAATGGAAGAATAATATTTGTATAAGTAATATTGTCATAAAATTATATTGGAAAGAAGTTATAAACATAAGATATCGTCATTATAACACTAATATTGTTCACTAATAATTCATTTTCTAATCATTGAGTTTGTGATTTTATTCCCTTATAAAAATTTGCAAATATAATTGAGTGGGTAAAACTAAATAGGACATTCATAGTTCTAGAGTAGATGATGATTTTATCTTATACTAATTAATTTTTTTGACACACTTTAATTATGGTGATCACATAAGCCTTCCCTTTTTCCCATGGCTTATAATTTTTCTAAAATTGATTGTCATCATTGACCCATGGATTGGGGAATCGATTTATATAATGAATAAACTCCTTGTAATTATATTATTGAAGTGAGGATGGTGCATTAGTTGGGAACTCTATACAATCATTTGTTTTTTTCAACGTCTTTATCCCTCATCAACATTCATGAGTTCAATGGATGATCCTTTAATGCTTCAAACATTCTTCTCTTCCTTTTCAAAAATTTCCTAGGTACTTTATCCCATATTTTGGGAAAGTGTGTGATTTATTTTTCTTTCTTTCATGTGACTTGTCATTAAAGTTTCAATGAAACTCCATTTTCTATTTCTTATCTCCATATCCATAGAAATGATGAGATTATCCAGTTTCTATTTCTATCTTAAGAACACATCAAAAAAAGTTTTATAGCTACTAATGTCTCTTATAGATAATGAATTTCTAAGACCTTTTTAAGAAAATAAAGAACCGATCGATCATGATTTCAAGGTTATTAATAAAGCTAGATGTGTTCCTTATGATTCTTATGAATGTTTCCTCATAGGCTTCAATGGATTTACCTTTTTTTCTCTAAGTAATCTCACTCTGTTTTCATATGAAGAGTTCAAGGAAAATACTTACCAAAAAATACCATTTCAAAATCCTCTCATTTCATGAAATAAATTTCTTACTATAGTGTCATGTTCTTAATAAGGGTCCACCATTTTTCAACCACACCATCCAAGAAATGTATGGATAAAACAACCTTATCATGGTCTGAGCACTAGATAATAGAAAATATCTTTTTCATTGCATTGATCTATTTATCAACTAGTAGATTAAAATAACCACTAAATAAATATACATTATTATATGAATGATTTTATAGTGAGTTACTCTCTTTTAGGATTGTTTTGGAACTCAACATGGTTCTTATTATTATTCATTACTTGAGATATTTGACTAATCATTTCCATGAATTGTTGTACACCAACATCCATCCCATATGGTTTCTCGAGGTGAAAATCACTAAATTTTCCTTAGAATCCTATGTTAAATCAGATTATCATGGTTCCAACCATTTACCGTAATAATGAAAATTTAGTGTTGATAATAATTATAAAAGGAAAACCATGAATTTAGAATAAATAACTAATATATTATTTGTATAACCTAATCATATATTCTCTAAAATATATTAATCTTTTCCCAAAATAAACTCAACCACAAAAAATCATATATTCTGCCAAAAATTAACTCAATATTTATCCCTCATAAAATATCAACTTCTTTAACATAAAAAACCATATACTAGTCAATAATTTCCCATTTAACAAAATATGATAACCCTTTATCCCAATTAACTATAATGTACTTGATCTTAAATAATGTATTAACCCTAAAGGTTATGTGTACCATTCGACTTATATTCCTCACAACATTCATCATAAATAACCTTCATACACAATTTATTGTTAAATATAAGGATTATATTTATCTCAATCATCTATTAGAAAACTCAAAAAACATCATTAATCACCTTAAAATCCCATCACAAAAAACCTAAAAAGGGTATTTATTCCCTTAATATTATTATCAACCTTAGAATTATTAACCCATAATGGTATCCAAAACACTTAAAATATCATCATCTAATGACTTTATGACCTCTAAAGTTATATAAACCCATTATATGATACTAATTATAACTCCCCAAACCCATACACCTAGATCTAGTGATAAAAACATATTCTTTAAATAGTGGCTTTATAACAAACTATAATGTCCCAGACCCATATACCTAGATTAGGTGCTAAAAACATAATATTTACATAATGTATCTAATAAAAAATTACGTGACCCAAACATAAACTTCTAAATTTTAAATGTCAACAACAAATACAAAGTCACTTATATGCCCAAGACTTTTTTAATTTTTGAGTTTTATAGTAACAAAACTCATATCTTTCCCATCGAATGGGAATTTTTTCCCTTATAATAAGAACTTATTATTTCAAAATAATACTTCAAAATAACCCAAAAAATTCTCTATAAATAATACCCTTATTACCCATATCCTACTTAATACCTTCATTTTTAACATGGGGAAATGGAAACATAATAAAATGTGAGCTTAGATGCACAGTATGGGTAAACATGGGAGATATCATTCCATAATCATAAATGATCATATGCTAATAATAATTGTATGAGATCATTATCATAAATTACAAAAACATATCCAACAATTCATAGACTATAAATCATGAGTCATTTCATAAATATTTTTCCCAAATAAATACAAGAGTCATAAGAATGGGAAATCATCAATAATCAATCATCATCCACAAGATCATATTAGAAGAATAAGTTATAAGTTTTTGGAATATATAAAAACATATATAATCATTAAATTGTGAACATATACATCTATAAAAATGTCCATCCACAAACTTTAAAACATACCAACCTGCTATCATGTCCACCCACTAACTTATAAACATAGTTTACCATAATTATGACTATAAAAAACATGTGAACATAGCTACCCACAATCATTTCCACATATAAGAATCATTATCTCAAGAGATATTAAACTTTACCAAATGGATTGGAGGGATATAATATACCCACCCATCATATAATGATAAACGGTACATATATATGCCATAAGATAACAAAAAAGTGTCTTTCCTTCATAGCTTAATTAACTCAGGGGAAAAAATAGGTTTCATGAAAATGTCATTAAAATATCCTCATCACAATCCATATAGAGAAATAAAGTGGATGGTATCATTAGATAATATCACCAATAAATCATAATCATTGATAAAGTATATTTACATACATGAAAAGTACTTTTATAAAAACCATAGAAAAATACTTTGAAAAACAAGACAAAGAATCCTTTACATTTTAGTAACTTTTAAAAACAAGAAATTACCAGAAAAAAGGAAACATGAATTTTTTTTAAAACCATATAAAATATTAAATGAATATTCATAATATAGAAATGAAATTATGGTGTGAAAATCATTTCATGTTATATATTTTAAAAAATATTCTTTTCACACCTTTGTAAAGAAATTCAAGATCAAGGCATACATAAAAAGTTTGAAAAAAATCATTTTAATAATTTATAAAGAAATTAAAAAAGGTAGTATAAAAGAACTTTATCAAACATTTATGTATATATGATGACTTGCAAAAACAATTTGAAGAACATGATATAGAGAGTTTAAAACATTTTAAAAAAGGTTTTAAATAAAAATAAATTATAAATTTTAACATAAAAACCCATTTTTAAATAAATAACATCAAAAAGAAATTACAATAACATGATTATAAATATATTCATGTTATTTTATGACAAATTATATAAACCATATAAATTAATATAGGTGCATCAATCAAATCATGTCTCAAAGAAATAAATTTGAGATGAAATTGTTACCTCAAGTACTGAATTTCTTCGTACACACTCCAACCCACTATATAATAAATTTATACTTATTATAAATCTTTATAATCACTATATTTATCATTATATTAATATATACCATTCACTCATAACTTCATTTTACCCATTTAAACATAATTCATCATTAAAATCAATATTTAGTTGTTAACTATCTAGTTTCACAGGCGTGTTTTGATTCATAGGTTTCAGTCCTTCCACATTTTACATGGTATAATAATCTCCAAAATACTAAAAATTTTATAATTATATTTTTTATGCATTTAATATACATTTAAAACTATCCATATGAAGCTGAAATTAAAAATAAGATATGTCATTCATGGAGGTGGTAGTTTGCACTTACGTATGAGCGATGTTTTTATTTTTCTAATAGATAAAAGGGAAATAAAGTAGATAAAGGTTTAAACTTAAATAACAATAATAATAAAATAATAAATATTATATTTATTCATTAAATACATCTTTATAACTATCCATTTGATATATAAATCAAAAACAAATCATATTGCTTCGTGGAGGTGGTAGTCCACACGTTCGCATGAGAAATGTTATGATTTTATAATAGATATAATGGTAAGAAGGTAGATAATATTTTACCTTTATTAAATCACAATTATGTTATAAAAATCATATATATCACTTAAATCCACCTGTATGATCATCCGTGTGAGGTGGTGATGAAAAATGAAACAGATTGTTTTCTGAAGTCTCTAATATGCACATATGCACGAGCAAAGTTTTCATTTCCCATGGGATGGGAATGAGGTGGAAAATTATTAGTCCATAAACATAATAATATTTAAATATATTAAAATTTAAAATTTAATATATTATTACTGTTAAAATATATTTTAATGGGTTATAATAAGAAATATATGTGAAAAAATCCAGTTAATATTTATACCTTCTCTTTCAATACAAAAATGATGATAGTTAGAGGTTATTTTTTATCAATGGTTTTAGAAACCTCCACTAAATAAAACCACATTCATTTCATGGTTTATATTTAAAAATAACCATAATGTATCTTATAATTTAAAAAATTCACCTTCTCCTCTTGATTCCTCCTCCTTCTTGAGTCACCCACATCCTTGAGCACGCATCCCTCCCAGTGACCATGTGTGTGATCTTCGAGGTGTGGTTATCCGAAGACTATCCCAATAGAAACCATAGATGTGAGACCACTATAATGGTGATATTTATCTATTAAATGTGATATAGGTTGAAGCTAAAATAATATTTGGATATTTATACCTAATTTTATTTTTATTTCAATTAACATTATTGGGCACTTTATTATTTAGGTTAGATATTACCTAGGTAGAGGAAATCTAATTTTTTTCTCATTATTGTATTTGGATTATTTATAAAGACATTATAATAGCTGATTATTCATTAAAGTCTTCAATTTAGGGATTATTAGGTGTGATTTATTTTCTATTTTCATTTGTTGATAGCTATAATAATAATAGGGGTATTCTGCCTAAGTTTTGGCTATGTTTCATTTAGGTTTTCTATAGAGTGATTTTGTTATCAAGTTTAATTGATTATATATGGTTGTGGATATGGTTTTATGGAATTTTATGAGAATTATAATCAAGGATAAGAAACACTTATGTAGTTAAAATATATATATAATTCCTTATAACTTGGATTTTCTATAAAGGGTTTCATTAAAAGAATAAATTAAATTCTGCTCATTTTTTTTTTGAAAAGTTTGAACTGATGGTTTTCCAGTGAATTCTTTTCCTAGTTTTCTGGAAACTTTTATGTTATTAATCTTCTTCCAAACTTTGTAAAAATTACTAATTATCATTAAATATTATTCCTTACTTGGGAAAAATTATGAACTAGCTACTTTGGACTTTAAATTTGGGTTTTAGTGTTTTAAAAATAATTAACTAATCTTAAATTATGAAATAAGTCTATTTTAACACCTATTTATATTGATATAATCTATAATATATTTAACCTTATTATATATTCTTAATTTTATTCACAAACCTTAAACATTTTCCAATACTTGGTAAAAATTATAAATTAGTAATTTGGACCATAAATTTTGGTTTAAGTGGTTTGAGAATAATTTTCTAATCTTAAATTGTGAACTAATTATAGTTTTAAACCTATTGGTTTTGATATCATCTCTAATATATTTATCCTTATTATGTATACTTTATGTTAGTGTCCAAAATTTGGGTATCCCCAAGTCATAACCAAAAGTCCAGAAATGTTATGTTGGGGAGTAACTATGACTCTATTATGGTAGTAAAATTTCTCATCATCTAATTAGCAATGCACATGAATGGATTAATGATGTAATATATTCCCTTAACTTTCTAATGTTAAATCATAAAATTTAATATGTAAAACATTTTTCTTAATCTAATTAAATAATTGATCCTAAATATGAATATAGTAATGTGATTTATAGTACCATGATTTTAAATGTCTTCTAGGTTGTTGTAACATTTATAAATTTCATGTGATCTAGAAGTAATCTATACTTTATATATGTATTTATAGTTTATATATTTTGAACTATGTAACCTCTTACACACTTTAGTGTTTATTTTAGTATTTTATTTTAATTTTACATTATACTTGTGGTTTATGAATTTCATGGAGTTAATTTTACTATTTTAGCCACACATTATTATTTAACTAATTTTGTTTTAGAAAGTGTAAGAAATTGGTAATATATAGAGAAAATTTTGATCCCATTACCAAGTAACACACCATAATATTCTAAGGGCTTGGGTGAGTTTTTAGATTTTTCAATTTTCAATCGATCCATTTATGGGAGAATAAAATTTATATGTCTTGAATGTAAATTCAAAACATATTTGAATAGATGTGATTTTTATAAAAAATTTATATTAAAGTAATTAAATATAAATATCTATGTTGAATTTTTCATGGAGAATAAAATATTATTGGAAGTTTTATCACTGATTCCAATCAAAATAATGAGCATGCTACTTCTTTGAAATTTGACAATGGAGTTAAAAACCTAATAAATAATTATTTTAGAATTGTAGGGAAACATAATCAAAATAAAAACATATCAATACAATAATTATTAGATAATAAAAATATTAACTTTGCTAATGATATTTTTAGAACCTTAGGACTACCAGATTAAAATTCTAACTTATCAGTAGATCCACTTATTGATGTTTGGGAGACTAATGAAAGAGAAAATTTTAATTTGCAAAAAAATGTGTTTCATGATTTAGTTAAAGATGAAAATAAAGAGAAGTATATAGGATGTCACAATTATTAAAAACAATTTTTAATATTAAAATGATACCATATCAAGTTTCAATACATAATTAAAAATATATAAATTTCTATACTATTAGAATTTTTGTATGATGCATTTCATGAAGCTGAGATCCCTAATTTTTATATATTAGGAATAAATTCCTTAACAATATTGGGATAAATTAAAAAAATACTATCAAAATTATGGTATTCTATATTGGGGAGAGGATTTAAGTAAATTGGAGTGAAAAAAAGTTTGGATTCTATATGGAAGTCAATGAGTGATTTTGAAAGTCCAGATCAGTATAATACTATGAAGAAGTATAAAAATGCACTTATAAAGGTTTTGTGTTACTTACCATTAAAACCTTGATTGTAAATATCTTTTATGTAATATAAAACTTTTGATCACATGAAGTGGCATGTTATGGATCAATATAATGATGGGTTAATAAGACATCTAAGAGACTAAAAAACATCAAAAAATTTGATTCATTAAATTCAGTTTTATTATCTAATCCTAAGAATGTTTGATTATGATTTTCTACAAATGGATTAAACCCAGTCAAGACTTTGAGTACTGCTTGTAGAATTTTAAAATTATTCTTATCCCTTACAATATACCTTTTTGGATGTGCACGAAAAAAAATCATTCATCATTTTGATAATTATTCTAAGAAAACAATTCCTATAAATTACATTGATGTATACTTTAAACCTATAATTGAATAATTATAGGAGTTATGGAAAAAAGGTGTTGACGAATAATGTGCATCTACTATGGAAATTTTCAAAATTCATGTTTCACTAATATGGACCATTAGTGACTTCTATAGACTTTTTAACTTACCTAGTTGGAACACTCATATTTTTTTATCTTCTTATAGTTTGTAACTTTGATTTTGCACTTAAATTACTACCTTGAAGTAAAAAATAATGCTTCAGTGTCATCATATACATCTCTATGCATTCCATATATTTCATTTGAATAGGTAAAAATTAAATGGAATAATTGATCATATACCACCTTAAAATTTTCTAAAAGGTTCATAAATATTGGAACAACTAATAAATATTAAAGGAGAATTTTTAAGGTCTTTTATTTGAATGACTGTGTGAAATGAGTTTGAAGTACATTATCAGTTGAAATTATAACACAAAAACGAAAGAAAAAATTATATTTTTCAAACATCCATATTGGGAATTTAATTTATTTTATCTTGATCTTGATTTTATATATACTATGAATGTTTATTATGATAATTTTATCTTCACATTACTTAATGAGCATGGAAAATTTAATGAACGTCTTAGTTCTCGTAAGGACTAAAAAGTAACAAATATATAAAATAATATATGACCAGATGATAATGGTAAGTATGATGAAGTAGATTTTTCAATGAAAATAAGGAAAAATATATATTCCTTAAAATATAAAGATATATTCCTTAAAATATTAAAACATGTAAAATTTAATGATGGGTATTAAAGTAACATTTCAATATGTGTTTAATTAAATAATCATAGGTTACATTGATTGAAAAGTCAGGGTTCACATATTTTTATAGAGTATTTAATAACTTTATAATTGTATAAATTGTTACTTGAAAAGGTAAATGTATTTATATTTGATTTATTTACATTATTTAGAAAACTATGTGAGAGAAATCTACAACCAATTGAACTTAACAAGGTTTAATAAATAATTGTACTGACACTTTGTGCAATGTAGATTATCTTTCCCTCATCATTTTTTACTTTCATAATGTATTTAACTATGTATTTGGTCATAGAAATTAAATTATGTGGCATCATAAATTATTGATAGATATATCCAATTTATAGGTACTTTATTTATATGTTTTTATTCATAAAACCCATTATTTCTAATTCATTACATACGTAGTTAATTATGTGTCATTAATTTTGTTTTATAGATGGATCATTAATTTAAAATCATATGTGAAAAATAATCCCCAACCAGAAGGATCTATTTATAAAGGTTTATTAGTAGAGGTGTATCTTACTTTTTATTCTAGATACTTATATTATATTGTGACAATATTCAATAGTGTTGGAATTTTTAATGACATATAGAATCAACCTCAACTAGATAAGAAATAAAAAATATTTCTTATTATAGGATAGCTAGTTGGGAGGACCACAAATATTATATTGACATAATTGGAATTATTAAAATCACATAGATATGATCTAAAAAATATTCAAATTTCATATCTATTTATTGAAGATTTGATGTAATAAAAAAGATATGCATGATAAGATTAAAATGGAATGAGAAAAATAAAACAAAAGTTGTTAATAAGAAGCTGGTAGAATGGTTTACATGTTCAGTAAGTTCATAAATACTAAAATTAATATATATATTATGTTAAAATATATATTCTATAAATTTTATTATTTATGTTAATTTTTATAGATCATGAATATCGATATTCAAGCTAATGTATCAGAACATTTGATGTTTTTGGCTCGGGGCTTTCTAAATCAATCTAGGAAATTAGATTCTTACAATGTGAATGGATTCAAATTTCAAAGTCAATTAAAAATAATGTTTAAAAACACATAATATTATTATATTTATAATTTCAGAACTTGAATACTATATAAATTTGGATGATATTATTGAATTAAACTACAATGGTCATTTTTAGTTATTTTATTCAAATTGAAGTAGGTCGATATTTTCAAGGGTTTTAAAATATATTCCTTACAATGTAATTTGGTGAAATTATCTAGCTTAACAGATGTTGGTAATAGTGAAAAATGTTATTTTTATAACTTCTCATTTTAATAAAAAATGATATATTATGTGAAATATTTTTTGGATGAAGGCTGTAGTATAGTTTTTAAAATAAAATAAAAATAATTGGACGATATGGGTGATGAAGAGGAAGAATTATCTTATGACATTGAATCTTATCAACAATAATAAATTAATTAATTTTTCTATGATTATATTGAAAATATTGATCTTTCAAGGGTGGATAAATTATAATAATAAATGATAGATCATGATAAAGATATGATTGAAGGAGAAATTAATTGTACGTATAGTCATCCATTAACTTATCAATTATCTATGTATTAAGTTATTTATTATTAGTATTTTGAATTTTTTTCATATTTTAAATTTCTTTTTATACATTAAATATTTAATTTTAAAAAACTAAATGTTATACTTATTTTAAAATATATGCTTGGAAACTTTTTTTACTTTTCAAAATGATAAAAGTTTTGGGGGAAGATTCGTTGATAGGAGTCAATTGACACTACATAGTTTGACCACCATAAATAAATTTCATGATCATACCTTACATATTTTATCTATAAATCCCTAAGTATCCCTCCCGATGACATTTGAAATTCCTTGTGGCTACTTCCTGATGATATCTGTCATGACCTCTGGCTCCCTCTAGATGACATCTGGCACACCCTCTATCACCCTCCCATACAATCTAGCATAGTTCCTATAGATTCATCAAGTTGTGTAGGAGATTTTCATGCTCTGAGGGAGTAGGTGGTTCATCAATTTACCTCATGAAGATACTGGGGGGTAATGATTATAGGTATGAAATTTAATGTGAAAATAAAATCTTTTTATCTTTTTATATTAATTGTTTATTTTTTTATAAAAAATCAAAAAAAAAATGATAAGGATAAAACATTGATAGTTCATAAGTGTGGAATCTAAATGAAATGAAGATGGTTATACTAAATTTATTGGTTGAATTATATCATAAAATGATTGGATATGTACCCAGTGAGATTGCATTGATGGTTGGACAAAGTCAGTAGGTGGATTTCCCAATTTCATAATCATTTAGAACATAAAAAATTATTACTTTTCAGTTGAAATATATATATATATATATAATATTTTTACTTTCAAATAAATTATAAAACAAGTTCCAAAATAAGGGAATGGAGATAAATGTGGGGATAATTGTTGTGCATCAGATGGTAGTCATGAGAATTGATTTTGAACTCCATCTTGGTGATGTTATTGTATAAACAAACTCAATACTTGTAACTTATTATGTTTAATTGAACATATATGTATATTATTATCCATTTTTTTTCTTATAGTGTTCCATTTTAGTGTGATGATACTTAAAACACTATTATTCAATATTTTTCTAGGTCAGTTATAATTAATTTTCTTATAAGTTATTTCCATATTACACTAAATTCTGTTTAGCTGAAGGTGACCATAGGTATTATAGATAATTTTCCATCCTTTATCTAGTATAATTTTTTTATGGTTTCTTTTTATATTTCCATGATAATGTATATCTGTGTTTTTGTGTGTGGTTTTGATGATGTTTATTCTATGATGTTTTTGTGTTATTGATTGATATTAATATTCCATAGTTATAGATTTACTGAAATAAAATTTCTTATTGGTATAATAATATAATTATGGTGGTCAATTATAGGTGTGGGAATTTGGAATTATAGTGTTTATGTTTTATTGTGGAATTCTCTTTAAATATAGTTGAATGATTAATAAGAATGTGGTCAATGAGACTTGATGATATGATTGAAATTGTTTTGGCTATATCTGGGTTATTTCATATTGTTGTTAAGATGGATATGGATTATTTATTTTATTAAACATGTATGATGAGGTGTGGGTTAGTTGTGGTGGTAGTGGATAGGCTATTATAGGGATATGGTAGTAGTATCATGGATAGTTTCTTTTTTAGTTTTATTTTTTTATGTTAGGGTTGCATACTGATTTTTTTACATCTAAATAACTTATGCAAGTTTTAATTCCCACTAAAAAAGTGTAATGATTTATTGGGGTTTCAAACTACCAATAAATGTGTTATCAATATAGTGGTGGTTTAAAATGTTGTTATAAAATATGTAGAAATTCAAACAAAATAAATACCATTGAAAATGTCAATACTACCATGAAAAGAATGTTTCATAACATTTCAAAAAAAACATCCATGAAATTCCAAAAAAAACCCATGAAAAAATTCTAAACACCACATCTGGTATAGGTTTCATGAAACTGTCATTAAACCTTTTAGCAGTGGTTTAAACCACCACCAAATATAAAAAAACTATCATGAATACCCCATTTTCATGTAGTACTTGGATATCTTCTTTTGGATTACACCTTAATCCTTATAGTATTTCTCTTACAGTGAGAATAGAACCTATAAGTTGTGGGGAGAAAATTTGGGAAGTTATTTTTGAATATCTTGCTCAAGTTAGGGTTCTCAAAATATGTGAATAAGGGAGGAGAGGAGGTTCCATTTTATAAGTGATAGGAGTGGAACCCATGTAAATATTAAGAAATTTAAATTATAACAAATGTCTTTATCATGTAAAGTGGCTCTAATTTAGTCTAATTTTGAATATAGGATATGTTAGGGTTGAAATCCACTCAAATTATCACATTTATACAAGTTTTATAGATATTTTAAGTCTTTTCCCTTAGTTTAACCCCCCATATTAACTTTTTTAGTCGTAACGGTGATTAAAAACTTTTACAATGGTAATTATTAATTATATCTAAAAAAGAAACAGACCTCATTACCAAATTTTAATATTACAATTCCAAATATAGAATCTATTTTCTAAGATTAAATTTTCAGAATTAGTAAAAATAATACTTAATATAAGTTCTCAAAACACAATAAAAATCCATTTTTAGACAAATGATTTTTTAAGCATAAAAAGGATTTTACCCCAAAATTAAGTATAATTTTTATTATTATAAAATTAAATGGATTAAGTTAAAATAAAAGTAACAAAATGTCAAAAAAACAAAACTAATAGGAACCATTTTAAAACATGATGAAAATAGAAGAACCAAAATAGTTTTTATTTGAATAAAAATATTAATTAAATTTCCAAAATATCAAACATAGATTTATAAGTTTATAATTATATTTTTTAATGAATTATATTACTTATTAAATATAATTTTATTCTATAAATTGTTTTTCACAAAATTTCAATTCATTATTATATCATGATCATATCTTAAAAAATCAAGTATTTATAAAATTGGCATTTTTCACAATACACCCAAAAAAAATCATTCCATAAAAATCCAAAAAAAATCACCCTAAGAGAATTTTGAAATTATTAATTCAAAAATGATTTTCATTTATTCAAATTAAATTTCAATAATTCATAAAATTATCTTTTAAATGAATATTAAAAAGTTAAATAAAAATAATTTCATAGAAAAAGGAAAATTTTAAAGTTTAATTGTTCTTAACATTATTTCATATCATTTACGAATAAGTGTAAATTTATTTGTTTGAAAATTTTATATTCACAATTTATTTTTTTTTTGAACATTCATTTTAATAAATTATTAATTAATTTAGTTTGTTTTCACGTATATCATAGGATATTCAACAATATACTTTCTTAAATTAATAGATACTAAAATCTTCAAGTGTTACATTTAGACAGTAGAGAGATACCTTTACTTTATATCAATTCATCTATAATAAATGGATTTTCCCTAATATTATAAATGAGAAAAATTATTTTGGGGTGGTTTTTATGGTTCCAAATTAACATACCAAACATAACATTATGCTTTATTTATTTGTAATAAAAGTGAAAGGTCGTAGTTAAGAATGAGGCATTTTTATTAGGATATAGACAAGATCATCTTTTTTGGATAAAAAAATAATATCATCAGCTATTATTTTTTTATCATCATCAAGAAATATGGAGAGAAATTTCATATGTGATAATGATTCCATGATTATTATTTTTAGATTTAAGCACCTAGGAAAATAATATTGGTCACAAGTCTACTGATATTTTCAAAATGGGATATCACCATAACATTTACCTTTAGCTAGTACAACCCATTAATTTCCATGTTTAGTCCCCATTAACTAATCCCAAAGAGGGTTTCTAACCATAAACTCCAATTCCATCTTTTTATGATGTTACTTCATGGTTTCCTTAAAATATTTTAATAAATAATATTTCTATGAACATGGTCCTTAATTTGAATATCTTAAAAAAGATAGGTATTAACCAACCAATTTTAAATTCTCTCAAGATACAATGTATTGAGTATATATTAAACCTAAAGTTAAGGAATGTAGGGAGATCACACTATAATTTCTTTCCACCTTTGAGTGTTTTAATGGAGAAGAAACGTTTTTGTATCAGTATGGAGTATTAGGTAATATATTTGGTTGACTTTGGAATTGTAAATGGGGTATATACTACTAATTTTATCAAAATCATGAAACATTACACTTTTATTTTTGATTCTATAATGGAACTAATTTATGATAAATTGGTTGATTTGATGAGATACCTCCTTTTCACTCATGAACCAACATTCAAAAAGAGTAAAAAATTTAAAACATCTATTATTAGAATCCTCTATGGGGAACTAACACATGTTTGGTTTTCTACGAGAGATAGTTAGTGTGTCTCTAGAGAGATTAATGTTTTCATATTATATAGTATGATGAAAGAAACCCATAAAATTTTGAAAAACAAAAATTTTTTTCATTATTTCTAGGGATCAAGGAAAAAAATAAAGGAACAATTATGGAAGAAATTTTCACAATTTATATGGTGACACATTTAGGATTATTTGAGGAATAAATTTAATTTAATTAACTGGGAAAATATAAATATTTCAATTGAAAAATATTTAGACTTTAATCCTTTTTTAAAAATGGATCTCGTTTAGAATAAATAAAACATTTAGGTCAAGAAAGATGAATTTTATGTCAATAAGGATGAACAAGATAACAATCTTGGGAAAGCTCCCACCATTGACCAGAACCATCCCCAAAAACCAAACCAAACCATCATATTACATAAAAACTAAACCATTCCCTTATCTTACTAAAAAATAAAAAATAACTATATTTAGTTTAATTTAGAGTCTCTTATCTATCTCATGGGTGTTATGGGTAAGGGTTGTTTGAAGTTGGATATCACCTTTGATCCATGATTAGTACTACTGTATGCACCAACACCCACCCATACCTCTTCACTCTAATATGTAATATACCATATGATTTCATATAGGAGACCTAAATTGGTTTGGAAATTACTTTATAGGTTTCCATTTCATCTTTTTAATATTCCCAAAAGAATAAATTTGAGCTATAAATGAATGGAAATGGTAAGATGACTGAGGAAATAAAATGGGTTCTACTAATTAATAATGATATGTACTACTCTAACTCATTTTATATTAGTTATAATCCCATACCAGTTGGTTAAAATTTATTTAAGACAGTACAAGAGTAGTAAACATTATCCAACACAGTGGTAGTTTTCATAACACCTATTACCCAACCATATATCAATCAATAGTACTTTGATGCCATATATACTAAGGATATAGAATATCAAGATATTTTATTGGATAATAATCCCACTATAGAAGATGAGAAGACAATGGATGGGGATTTATATGATGTGTATAAGTTTATATATTCTTAGGAATTTCATTTTTTTTGATATTTTTTATGCTTTTATGATAGATTTTGGAAATAAAACACATTTTTTGTTTATTTTAACTAGAATGATATGACATAACCTATAATTGTTAGATAAAATTAATGGAATGACTATCACTTTTTTAATGGTAATTTTATAATGTATTATATTTTATAGTTTTTTTTAGAATGATATATATTTATTAATTATCACAAGATTAAAAAATACTTATAGAATCACACACTATCAAGCTTTACATTGATACTCCATGGTTTTTTACATCTATGATTTAGGAAAAATCAACCCCCAAAGTTAAGAGATGAATCGAAAAAATTATTATAATTAACATGGGATTAATTTTTTAATTCATTCACTATTTCATTTTTATTTGCAATGCCTCAAGATTTTACTATATAATTTTTCCTTTAAATAAATCTAGTGTCAATAACTTGTTTCACACCCCACATTGAACTAAAATGGGTCATGATATATTAAATGAATATTATTAAGAAAATTTAAGAATAATAAAACCACTATAAAATAAAAATATTTTGATCAATTATAAATATATATTAGATATTATTAATAACACTTAATGTTTTAAAAGGGAGTTTTTCAATAAAAGTAGTTTTTATTTGCATATTTTACTTTCATTTAAAAAAATTATAAATGTTGGAATTGTAATTTTTTAAAATGAAATTAATTTTTTAATTCAAAATTTAAATATTATCTTAACTTGATTATCTTTTATTTTTATAAAATAATTTATCTTTAGGTGAATGGTGTAAAATACATTTATTACCAAAACTATAATTTTTAAGACGTTATCATTATACAAGAAAGAATTAAAAATTTATTAAAAATTTTAATTAATAAAATATGAATTTTAGGGGTAAAATTATTCATTTTAAATATTATTATATACTTATAAAACCTATTTTTAATTTTTATAACTCAAGTATCATTTTTTCCAATTTAAAAACATTTTTCCTTCTTTTCTTTTAATTAAACATTTTAGTAGTGATAATTAGTTTTTGATTGATTTTAAAGGCACATAAATTTTATTTTTTTTAATAAAACAATTTATATCATGAATTTAAATTTCATAAATAAACATATACAACACATAATTTTTATGCTTGAAAACACACTTTTTCTGAAAAATTGATTTTATACATTGCGTGCACAAATATTAAAATAAAACTTTCTAACATTTAGAAATTTTATTTGATAAAAATATTTTAATATTTAAAATTATAATTTTTAAATTAGGTAATAAGTTCAATTTTAATTTTATTCATTAAAATTAATTATGGAGGATAAAAATATTAGTTACAATGGTAAGTAAAAACAGGTAAAAACAATTTTACTAAGTATAAAAGACAAAAAAATATTTAAAAAAACATGCCTCAAAATGTGTTGATGATATGTGTATCATCAAAACGTCCTAAAAACATTATTTTTCACTCTTTTATCCATTAAACCTTGACAAGTAACATACCATTACTGAAATATAATGGCTACTTCCAAAATTATCCTTCTCTTCACTTATAAAAAGTGGTCACTTACACCAATTTAGAAGGAAATCGGAACCTCTGTCTTCCAATTCCGTAAGCCCATGATCAGCATGATCAGAGTCTACACAAAGCAAGTCTGAATAAGTTTTTCACGCCTGAACAAGTTTTTCACGACATCCGCATGAAGCACGGAGAGTTTTAAGAGCCTCTCTCTCTCTAGAAATCACTTCATAGCTTTTTTCCATCAAATTCAGTCGTCGAAGTTGAAGTTCCTTTCTCATTCAAATGGTCTTGTATTTATAGGAAAAATTTCCCAATGGTCGGCTCCACTCCAATGGTCATATTTTCCTTAAATTTTGGAGGGACCTAGACACATGTCAAATCTACAACGGTTATTTTATAACTGATTGTACGACATCGTTTCAAGTAACAGAAATGATGTTAAGTTAAAGATAAATGTTAAGTATAAGAAAACCTAGGATCTGATATCATTTGAATGATACATTTAAACAACTCTAACATTATCAAGAAAACGTAATCTTAAGAAATCAAGAATATTGATTCTTAAGAATAACATTATCAAGAAAACAGAATCATAAAATCAGAATCACTTATACAACGGAATCGAATTCATAAAACTGAATCACATATACACCGGAATTCGAATCATAAAACTGAATCACATATACACCGAATTAGGAATCATAAAATAGAATCACATATACACCGAAACCAAAATCATAAAACTGAATCACATATAAACCAGATTCAAAATCAAAAAATGGAATCACATATACACCAGAATGAGAATCATAAAACTGAATCACATATACACCGGATTCAGAATCATAAAACGGGATCACATATACACCGGATTCTGAATCATAAAATTGAATCACATATACACCAAATTTGGAATCATAAAAACTGAATCACATATACACCGGATTTGGAATCATAAAATGGAATGAAAAATACACCAGTTTCAGAATCATAAAATGGAATGACAATTCTATAAGTATAACGGAATGACAATTCTGTAAGTATAATGGAATGAAAATTTTGTAAGTATAATGGAATGAGAATTCTGTAAGTATGACGGAATGAAAATTCTGTAAGCATAATTAAATGAAAATTCTGTAAGTATAATGGAATGACAATTCCAGATCTTTAGAAAAATACAGAACTTAAAGAAAATATCAGAACTTAAGAAAAAGTGTTTGTGATTTTCAAAAACATAAAAACATAAGTAATGGAGAATTCATAAGATATACTTATTGACTCAACAATCTCCCCCTTTTTTTAAAGCAAAAACAATAT
Source organism: Viscum album (assembly GCA_963277665.1). NCBI lineage: Eukaryota > Viridiplantae > Streptophyta > Magnoliopsida > Santalales > Viscaceae > Viscum > Viscum album. Next base: position 203,474,323 of record OY728144.1, read on the forward strand.
TTGTTAAGGAATAATATACTGACTTAGATAAAAAAGTATGAACAACTTATCTCCCTTTTAAATAATATTTTGGATGAATATGACTAACTCCCCCTTTGGTTATGTTTCCCAAGGATCGTATTCTTGATCTTTGAGGTCAGGTTTTCTTAAGGAAATATCTCCCCCTTATATAAACATTTCTTCTTAAAATAAAACCCCCCCTTACTTATACATTATCCTTTCTTTCCATACTCCCCCTTACTAGATTCTCTTTCTCAGAGATCTTCATTAAATTCTTCCTTTAAATAAATTCTCCCCATTTGTGATTTTCAAAAAGTGGGAAAACGTATGGAGAAGTATAAGATGTACCTATAAGTTTAATAAATCATACATTCTAAAATAAAAGAAATAAATGCAATAAACTTGTTAAGAAAATTTTGTAAATAAGGTTTATATTACAACAAAACATCGGAATGTAATGAAAAGTCATCCATTCTTCTTCTCCTCAGACAAAATTTTCTTTATCAAGGCTTTGAGTTTCTTCACTTCCCTATGATATTCTTCAAACTTTTTCAACAGTATCTCCTGGTCTTGATTCTTATTCTCTAATTACAAGATCCTCTCTTCTTGAGCAGCCACCTTTCTCTCTAATTCAGCTCCAACTTCCTTCTCACTGCTAACAGATCGAGAAACAGAATTTAGCTGACTATATTTCTCATATATTGATGCCTTGACCTTGTTGAACTTAGTTTCACAGGTATTAAAAGCTCCAATTGTTGAATCCATGAAGTCACTGAACTGTCTTATCTCTTCATTGATAGTTTTGGTATGGTTAAAGACTTTCTTACAAGACACCTTCTGGGCCTTGTAATCAATCAAAAGATTACTGAAATATTCTTCTTGCTTGACAACCATGTCCATAAGCATATTGGTCAATTTTGTCTTTTGAATGAAATTCTATTGTATCATTTGACTCCGAGCATCTAGGTTTGCAAGAACTGGAATGGTGCTAACCAAATTTCCTAAATATATCTTAAAAAAATCATTTTTGACAGATGAATACGGCTTGGATCCTAAAATATATTTTCCTTTCTTAACTCTTCTTGGAGTTAAGGAAGATGGTATCTCTATTCTCTTAGAGTAATTCTGAGGCGTTTCCTTATCAGATGAAGAAACCAAAACATTCTTGCATTTAATAGGGTCTCGAACTAGAGATTCTTCATCTGAAACTTGAATAAAATTTAGATCTCCTTGTTCATCATCTTCTTTTTCAAACTCATGATGTTGATATCCTACTTGTCCCTCTTCTTCTTGAAATTCTTCCTCTTCTTCACCTTGTTGTTCAAACTGTTCTTTCTCTACTTATTCTTCAAGTTCAAATTCAACTTCTTCTTTGTCTTCAACTTCAACCTCTTACTCAACTTCTATTTCTTCCTCAAGTTCTTCTCCAACTTCCTCTTCGACTTGTTCTTTTGAAACAGATTTAGAAACTATACTTGAATGGGTTACAACATATTCTTACACTTCCCTTAAAACATCATCATCATCATCTTGGATTACCTGATCTTCCATTTCTTGAACTGGTTTTAATAAATCTAGGACTTTCTTATCTTTCTGGATTTCCAGAGTGGCCACCGGTTTCTTATGAACAACTTGAGATTCAGGTACTTCCTGAGATTTCTTTTCTACATCTTTTAGAAGATACTGAAAAACTTTCTCTTCTAAATATTTCTTCTTTAACTTCTTCTCCATATTTTCTTTCTCAAGATTTTCAGCTTTTTTATTTTTAAAGCCTTAGCCTCTGTAGGATTTAGACCAAAAGAAGGATCTCCTTCCATTCTAGTAGCTTCCATTTCTCTCCACTTTGCAACTGTGGCATCTGAATAAGATTTCGGTTTCTTTGTAGGAGGAGGTGTTGAAACCAGGATAGTAGGAACTGGTAATGTCAAGCTCGGTTCATCAAGTTTCATTTTCTTGAGAAACAACTTTGAAGATTCTAGAATATCACCCTTGTTCTAAAAAACCATTTCTTTAAAGCTTTTAGATTCTGGAAAAAAAATATACTTTCATCCTCCTTAGAGTGCATCACTAAGAAACAAAATCTTGAAAGGATTTGAGACTGATTGTAAAGGAACATTCAGCTCTTGAAGACACATAAAAAGTATCCTGGAAATATTTGCTGGATACATAAGGATCTGAGATCTGACGGTTCCACTTTTTATTTCTTGGATGGCGAGAAAGATGTACTTCACCAAGTTGGTCTTCCTTAGGTTGACAAGAAAGTCTAACTGAAATATATCACATATCTTTAGAGAATCCTTATCTCCCTTTATTGGAATAATAAATCCTTGGATCCAGAGAGACACCATCTTGTGGTTCATTGAAAGATTTGTAATCTTCGGATTCTTATCATACTTAAGACCGAGAATATCCAAAGCCTTGACTTTTTCAAAAGAACCTTCCTTCTCGGGAAGTTTTTGAGAACAAAGAATAGCCCCCCCCCCCCTTCATATGGTATGTTAATAACATTTGTTGCCTTCTTATAGGGGAATGTATATAATTTATCATAGCATTTGAACTTGAACATATCCTTACCATCCTTTTTAAAGAATGTAATAGATTCATAGAATTTAATAAAGAGGTTAGGATAAACCAGATCTTGAGATTTCTCCTTTGTTACCAGTCATGTGCTGGGAACATCCACTATCCATGTACCAAATGTTGTTGGTACTTCCTTTATTTATTTGAAAATAGAAAATTTAGGCTTTCGGAATCCAAACTTGCTTAGATCCAGAACTATTAGATAATAAAATCTTGGGTAACCATATTTGTTTAGAAAAATAAGCTTTATGAAACCCAATAGATTGCACCTTATTTAAAGAATATTTTTTCTTCCAATGCCACCACTTTGGCATTTAGTACCAAAATGGGCTCTAGAAGGAACAAAATAATTATTTTTAAAAATAGGTTTTTCATGAGAATAACCTAATCCCTGATTATTACCATGAGGTCGGATCTTAGAATCCATCTTGTCAAAATTTTCCTTACCAGAAGTAATATTTTCAAGAATTTGTTTCAAGAAAATATTTCAGATTTTAGTCTCAGGACTAAATTATTATCCTAATGAAAAATAGATTTAAAGTTAAGTTCATTCTCTAAAACATCTTTTTCTGAAAAAAGATTTTTAAGATCCTTAAAAATTTTATCCCTCTCAGAATTAACTTCCTCAAGTTTCTGAGAAATATTTTCTAAAACATCATTTTTCTTATCAATATCTTTGGTAAGATCCAAAATTTATTTTGTTAAAATAGATTCTCTAGAATTTTCTTTATCAATTTTATTTGAAACTTTACAATTTCTCTTTTCCAAAAACTTAGCAAATCTAGAAACTTCCTCATATGAAGGAAAATAATTATCATTATCTGATGAAGAAGATTATTCATTTGAAGAAAAACCACTATCTAGAAAATTTTCACTTAAAGACATATTGGTTAAGGATTTAGCAGTTCGTACCTTAGCCATAAGACAATGATTTTGAAATGGATATCTGGCTATTAGACCAATATTCTTTTGCCTAGAAGATTCATATTCTGAAAAATCATCAGAATAATCTCCACCACTGGCATTCCAAGTGTCATTGGCTTTCAATACATTCTTATGCTTTGATTTGTATAAATTCTTCTTGTTTATTTCAGAATTCATGTCTTTTTTATCTCTCTTATTAAGCAAGGGACAGTCAGGTATAATATGATCGGTTCTTCTACATTTATAGCATGTAACTTCTCCATATTTCTTATCTTTTCCATCATTTTTCTTTTATATGTATTGAAAGTTATTCTATCCAATAATCTTGTTCATCCTCCATGCAATATTTGCTAATTCATTTTCCGAAGCTTCACATTCACTAGATTCAGATTGAATACTGACCTTCTTGGATTTTGATCTTGTAGTTCTCTCAAGAGTCTTGGATTTCATATGATTTGAAGTAGTTGTAAAAGCAACACCTTCATTTTCATTATTCTTCTTAATTTTATCAGCATCTCTCTTCATTCTAGTTTCATGTTGAAGAAGAGTTCTAAATAGTTCATCAAGATAAATCTGAGTAACATTCCTTTTTTCATCTATAGAAGTCCTCTGGGATTCCCATTCATTAAACATGATGTCAATAATCTTGTCTACAAGAGATTCATCATCTAAACCTTTCTCACCCACATATTATAAGCTGTTGACGATAGTCATAAATCTTTGTTGTAACTTACATATGGATTCTCTATAAGGGAAGCATAAACCATGATACTCAGCTCTGAGCATAGCTCTCCTAGTTTCAATGACTTTGGAAGTTCCAAAATGAGTTACTTCAAGCTTCTTCCAAATACTATTTGCAACTTCACAAGATGAAATCTGGCTATAAATATTTCTAGTTATGGAATGAAGCAAAGTATTATGTACCTTAAAGATCAGCTGGTATTCCACCTTTTCCGGATTAGTAAAGGTTCTAAGTTCCTTATCAGGAATCTTATAATCTCCAGTTAACATAATGTAGTTTTCTACACCTGTGTTTATTACAAAGGTCTTCATTCTATATCTCCAGTACTCATAGTCATTTCTATCGAAGATTGGTGGTCTAGTGCGATTGAGATTATCTAAAGATCCAACATGAATGTATTCCATACTAAAAAGATATTTCTTTCCACAAAACTTATTAGTAGTAAAAGTTTAAAAATAATTATGAAGAACATAAGAAAAGGAAAACTTTAGCAGGAAAACTTATATGTGGATATAAGTATTTCAGATACCTCATCTAATACCAATTGTAGGATCGAATATGTAAAAATGAGATGCTCAAATACAATAGGGGGGTGAATTTTATACTTTAAAAATTCCTTTGTAACCTTTAAAGTTAAATTTAACAAGGTTAAACAAACATTCACAAGACCTCTTAAAGAAACCTTTTCTATTTTCTTAAAATAAATATTCTACCTTGAATCTTATAGAATCTGTAATATAATCAAAGTAACGGAATTATAAAGTATAAGAAGGTTATACATTCTAACTTTAACAAAGTTAACATACAACAGCGGAATTAAAACAACTTGTAATAGTAAACAAGTAACAATTAGATTATTTTAACCCAGAGAGAAGGGTATCCAACAACCTTGGATAAAGGTTCCTTGATTTATACTTTCAATAAATTCTGTCTTACCCAAACCTAGTTAAGCCCTCAATCTAAAGATTGGTATCTATCTTGCTATCCCCGCAATCCCTCGATTTAGAAGGAAATTGGAACCTCTGTCTTCCAATCCTAGAAGTCCATGATCAGCACGATCGGAGTCTGCACAATGAAAGTTTGAACAAGTTATTCACACCTGAACAAGTTTTTCATGACATCCGCACGAAGCACTGAGAGTTGTAAGAACCTCTATCTCTATAAATCACTTCACATCTTTTTTTCTTCAAAGTCATTTGTCGAAGTTGAAGTTCTTTTCACATTCAAATGGGCTTGTATTTATCATCAAAATTTCCCAACGGTCGGCTCTACTCCAACGGTCATATTTTCCTTAAATTTTGGAGGGACTTAGACACGTGTCAAACATACAATGGTTAGTTTAAAACATATTGTATGACATCGTTTCAAGTAACAAAAATGATGTTAAGTTAAAGATAAATGTTATGAATAAGAAAACTTAGAATCCGATATCATTGGAATGGTATATTTAAACAAAACTAACATTATCAAGAAAATGTAATCTTAAGAAATCAAGAAAACTGATTCTTAATAATAACATTATCAAGAAAATGGAATCATAAAATTTGAATCACTTATACATCGAAATCGAAGTCATAAAACTAAATCACATATACAACGAAATAGGAATCATAAAACTGAATCACATATACACCGGATTTGGAATCATTAAACGGAATCAAATATACATCAGAATCAGAATCATAAAACTAAATAACATGTACACCGGATTTGGAATCATAAAATGAAATCACATATACACCAGAATCGGAATCATAAAACTAAATCACATATACACCAGATTCAGAATCATAAAACAGAATCACATATACACCGGATTCAGAATCATAAAAATTGAGTCACATATACACCGGATTCGGAATCATAAAACCTGAATCACATATACACCGTATTCGAAATCATAAAATTGAATGAAAAATACACCGGATTTGGAATCATAAGACGGAATGACAATTCTGTAAGTGTAATGGAATGACAATTCTGTAAGTATAACGGAATAATAATTCTGTAAGTATAACGGAATGAAAATTCTGTAAGTATAACGGAATGAAAATTCTGTAAGAATAACGGAATGAAAATTCTGTAAGTATAACGGAATAAAAATTCCAGATCTTAAGAAAAATATAGAAGTTAAAAAAATTTAGAACTTAAGAAAAAGTGTTTGTGATTTTCAAAACATAAAACCATAGGAAATGGAGAAGTCATAAGATATCCTTATTGACTCAAAAAAAAATTCTATACACTAAAATATAATAAAATAATTATTATTAAGATAATAAATGTTATTATATTAATTTATCAACAATTATTCACTCATTCCCATCCAATAAGAAAATCAAAACAATATTTATCGTGTGTACGTGCGGACTACCACATCCACGAAAAGATATGGTTCATTTCTCATCACCACCACTCATGTATGGTAAAAAGGATGTATTAATTAAATTAATATGTTTAATATGTAAAAATTATAATTTAATAATGATAATTTAATATATAAATTCATCCCATCCCATTCATTGAAAAATGGAAACGTAAATCGTGTGTACATGTCGACAACCACCTCCACGAATGAAGAATTTCATTTTTCACCACAAACCTTCATGGATTATTATAAGAACAAGTTTAATGAATATATATTATATTTATAAAAAGTTTAATATTTTTTAAAGGTTATATTATTATTACAAAAAAATAATCCATTACTCATTAAATCCTAATAACATTATCCTATTTGGGTTGGTTTTACCACCTACATGAACTATGTTATAATATTTATATAATGAATGATCAAGGAATATTATATAATTATAATATAATTTAATAATAATTTATTTAATATTTTTAATTATTTTTTAAAAGTTTTATTAATATTTAATATATTTATTAATATATTACCTTTCAATCGTTAAACATGACGAATCTAGAACTTTACAATTTCTATTTTCACAACCCAAACCTTTATCATTCACTAAATTAAAAATGGGGCATGATTAATAATTAAAAAACCATTATACTAGTATCTTAGATAAGTTATAAAGGATGAATGTTTTTTAATAAACAATAATCTATAATTCCATTACAAAATAAGTACGAAACCAGCAATCATAATTTCTAGCACCCGGTAATGAAATTAAACTATAACTGACTAATGAATTTTTAATAAATTTATATAAATGAAATATATAGAGGTAAATATATATGAATATGGTTTTTAAATTTTTATTTAATATATTTATTTTTTTATACATGGGGCTAGATCAAAATCAGATAAGTGGGATTAATGGTCATGTTGTTTTGTCCCAATTTCCTTTCTTTGAAACATGTTTTGTTTATGATCTAAATTTTTTTAAATAGAGTGTATAATTCCTATTATATATATCATATCTTGAATTATATTTTATTCATGGAATTTTAAGTTCAATTTCAATCCATGTATTCCAATAAGTTTTTGTTAAAATGTTTCGTAATCCCTAAAGGATATTGATAGCTCAAAAATTCTTTCTTTATGTAATGATATTTATTTTTGAAATTATTTCTTCCATGCTTGGTTTATTACACCATAAAATTTTATTATATTTTATTTTCTCTCCATCTCTAGGGAAGGACGAATTGTTAATTTAAATTTTCTTTCCATGATGATTCTTCCCCATCAAATTATGACATTCTTAAGAATAATTCTCATTATCTTTAATGACAATTTTCTTCCATGTCCATATTTTCCCTTCCTTCTAATGTTCTCCTTTATATTTGGAAACCTAATTATTTTTTATCTCATGTGACAATCATATTTCTCTAATCCACTTTTCAAAATGAATTTTTATTAACCCTTTTTACAATTTCGGGTTTCAACAATGGTATTTCAAAAGATTCAACAGGATTTACATTCATGATCATATAATTTATCTTTCCCTCCATATTTCCCCTAAAAACATTTATATACTATTAAAGGATCCATTATTAAAAATTTAAAGTAAACATACTTCAAATTTTTCCCATCACCTTTTTAAAAAATGAGTTTTTAATGTGACCCTTAATTTCATCTTTTATGAATATGGTAAATACATTTTCTAAAAACTCTTTTACATTTTATCTCACCGTATCAACATTCTTATTTATGAAGCTTCCCTTTCGTGTATTAAAATGGGTTTTCCAATTTCTTTTTACTATTTATGATCTTGAAAAGGAAATATTATTATATTTTTAAAAATTCAATGTTTTATTTTTAAAGGAATTCTTGATTTTAAAAAGATATTATAAAGGCTTGTGTTTTTAGGAAATAATTATTCGGTGCTTTTGAAAGAACATTTATTTTTTAAAATTTATCTTATAAAATCCCTTTTTAGTTTTAAAAGTTAATATTTAAAAAAATCTAGATTAATCTTTTTCATTTAATGAAAAATTTTTAAGGAGTTCTCAAGCATTTCAAAAAAAGGATGTTTCTTTAGGTTTTTCAAAGTGATTTATCTATTAACTTCAAGAGGTTTTTTTCATCTATATCAATAGAATTTTTTGTTATTTATGTTACACTAGGGATATATTTTTATTCTACTGTACAAATTCTATATATAGAAGATTTTTCTAATCTATTGAATTCAAGGTGTGAAATGTCTCTGATTGGTGAACTTGTTTATTTTCTAGGGTTGTAGGTGGTTTGGAAAGAGAGATACACTTTTTTCTCACAAACTAAATATGAAAATGAGCTACTGAACAAGTTTTAAATTCAAGATTAGAAAACCCATTTCAATACCAATGATATTGCGAAAAAATCAGGAATCATGACGATGGAAATTCAATGGATCAAACCTTATATAGAAATATCATTGGAAGTCTATTGTACTTGACAACAACTTGTATAGACATTTCCAATGCATATTTTTTTGAATCACATGTTCTAAGAAATCAAAAAGAGTAGTATCTCACATCAATAAAGATAATAATGAGGTAAATACAAGGTATTCTCACTTTTGGTTTTCTCATTAATTCATAAAAGAAACATGATTTATTATATTTTTTATCCTGATTGGTAAAGTGATGTGGTGGAAAAAAATTCTACCAGGGATGGTACGTTTTTCATTGGTAATAAGTGTGTAGGATAAATGAGTAAGAAGTAAGATAGTACATAATTTATTATGGATGAACATGAATATGAGAACAAACATAACTTCAATGTATGGAGTAGTAATTATAAGATATTTGTGAATAAGTGCAATTACCTATGATATTTGACAACAAGAGTAAAATAAAACTGTCAATAAATACAGTTCAACACTTTTAAACCAATTAAATTGAAATAATGTGTCATTTCATTAAAGAAAATGGGGAGTATGGAGTAATCTATATGTAGTATGTTGGGACTAATCAAAAAGTAGAAGAAATCATGACTATACTATTCTCCACTGCAGCATTTGAGAAGCATCGGTTAGACCTTGGTTTTCAACCATATCCTTCAAATTTATGAGGTTTTTTAATTTCACCTATACCATTTATATATAATTATATACTTTATTTTTCTATATTTTTATTATGGGTGATTTTATTTTTTTGTTTTTTAGAAGAAAAGGTTAGATACTATTTATGGATAATGTTGAAGAAGAGTGAGGTCTAGATCTAGATTATAAGGATAACATTGTAGAACTTATCTTATTCCCTTGTTACCTTTATAGATATTTGACTCATGTATGATTAATGAATTTGTTAATGAATATTTACTTATTTTTTGTTTAATTAGATATGTTTCCATATTTCTTAGAAGAAATCATCACTAGAGAAAGAACCCTTTAAATTTTATTATCAAAGGGGGAGAAGGACTGAAAAGGGGTCTCATACTCAAGAGGAGTAAAAATTCAAGAATAGAATAAATGAAAATATATAATATTTTAAGATTATACTTAATAACAAGGGATTGAAAAAAAAATCCAATTAGTGGGAATTTTGTAACCACATCTTATTTTATTATAATTGTTTTCAATTAGAATAATTCTTATTATAAAATGAGTTTATATGTTTCTAAAGATAGATATTTGATAATAGGTAATAGAGAATGGTTGGGTTATCTTTATTCCTAGTTTCTATGTTTTTTAGTATCTATAAATACACTTACATGAGTTTTTGAATTATTCAGATAGATTTTCAAAAAATATTATTTTTATAGGTTTCTATAGAAATGGATTAGAGAAGTCCCCTATGAGAGTATGATTCATTTTTCTAGAAAAAATGTGATTTTATAAAATTATTTAGACTACGCACTAGATTTCTTAAGAGTAATTTCACAGAAAAGGTGAAAATTTTAAGGGTTATCACTGAAATCATAAGTTCCATCCCATAAATTGTAAATTTTATCCATGGATTTTGTAAGAGTGTTTTCTATAGTAAAAGTAAATAATAATATTAAATACTAAAGTTAGTAAGGGTCATTAGACTCATTTATTAATGTTAATTATATTTTATAATAGCCATTATCTTGTCATTGTAGAAAAATAGAAAATGTATATTTCGTAAGGGTCGTCAGGCAGATTCCAAAAGGGTCATCAGAATTTATAGGGTTCGTTATATTTTTCCTTTAAATTTCATAAGGATCATAAGGATCATTAATAAGAGTTATTATACTATAGAATATAAAAACATAAGGTTCATTTTCATAACATGTAATGGTTATTTGGTTCATTGTAAGATTCATCATTGTAACGCGCAAGGAACATTCCCTTTGTGATTTGTAGAGAAGACCCATATCATAGATAAGGAATAATTCATCTAGTGATAGATCAATTGAAACATTCACAAGGAAATATCGTACTAAAATTATAAATAGAATATTTTGGGATAATCATATTGATTTTGATGAAGTATTTTTATAGTTTTGTTTATTGACTAAATTTTAACTGCAACTCAGTGCTTCGCATTGCATGTCTATATGCATGGAAATTTTTTTATTCACGATATATGTTTAATAATTTGGTCAAAGAGATTAAGGATGAATTTTTATTTTATGGAGTATTGAATACTCTGATATTCAAGAGAGGTCATGTGGAACATAATATGAGAATAATTAGGAGTAATTGAGAAATAAAAGAGATGTGGATTATGGAATTGATTCACGAGATTCAATTGAATAATAAAATAAATAAATCCCAAATTTCATATATGATGGAAATATTATTCAAAATATTCAATGAATATTCCTGAAGAACATAATGTTTCTATACTAGAAATATATAAACTATTGTGGGTAATTAATTATAAATGATTTATAATAAGAAATAATTAAAAAAATAAAAGAGATGTTGTTCCTAGGGATGTAACTATGAAGAAATTGAGAGAGGATGGTGTGGAGATATTATCTAAAGTTTTTGAATTAAATAAGGATGAAAATTAAAATGAGAAAACCCTCACTGGTTTTGTTATTCACATTCTATTTTGTGAAGAATAGGTATAAATGTCCTGCATTCCTTCATTCCCTATGTAACTCTTATCTTGATGTAGTGAGTTGAGAGACAAGAATAAGAAATGATCCTAGGATTGATGGTGTGTCTTTCCTAAAAAAATTTAATAATTAAATTGACTAGTATTACTTCTTGTTATATTTAAACATTATTAGTGTATGCTCCTTGTACTAGCCCTTTGTGGTAAACTAAGTAAAAGACTAGAATCCCTACATTTACTTTCATTATATGGAGTGTGTGTGTGTTTGTGTGAAGATTCGAAGAATCATCCAATTATTGGTTACACAAATATGAGATCTTGTGAGGATTAAACATAATTACACACCCTAATTCACCCCCTCCCCTCCCAATTAGGTAATGTTTGGACACTAGTTTCAATAATAGTATTGGTAACCAATCATCTTCATAGTGCGGTGGTTTGTTGGTGGGTATGATCATGCATACCCATGATGAAGTGATGCTACTTTATTCAGAGTTTGAGTGCCTTTTCTATGAGGAATTTTACATGGTTATATAGAATTTCATGTGCATCCATGAGTTATTGGAGTTGAAATATGGTAGCAATTATATTTTTTATTAAGTATCACGGTTTACAAATCTCACTAGGTACACCCTTGACAAGATCAATGATGTATTATTTCAGGCATGGAAGTTTGATCATAGCCTTTATAGATACATATGAGAAAGTTATGTTCCCCTCTATACTCCCACCTACATCTGTGTTTTGAAGAAATACTTAGTGATGGAGAATTTATTATAAGAGTGGGAATAGGTAGTAGGTGCTAGTGTTTTTTATTCAGGAGAAAAGTCATCGGTTGTGGCAGGTTGAAAATAGGTATCATGGTAATGTGATAGAAGGCATGCACTAGTACCGACTAAAACATAAGGATCCTAATATTAGGATTCATGAAGGGGATATAGTCAGATAGGGGGTGGTAATTATTATTCTAGTGAAGGATGATTTCATTTTTCATGTCATTTTCTATCCCATAATAAAGTAGAGGGCGGTCAGGTAGATGTTGGACCTTCGTGTGAGAAGTTATGGCATAGTTAGGGGCCTCCAAAAGGTAGTCAGGGTAGTCCTTAGGGAGCCAAAATTATCAAAGGAGATAGAATTTCACTATAAGAAGAAGATGGAGGAGTAAAACACTATGATCTAGTTCCACCACCACCACCCCTAAGTGCTCCATTATAGGCTCAAAGAGTTAGTGATTAGGGATATAACCAGATGCAATCAATTGAGTGATATAACCAGGTGGTGCTTTATATGATCTAAGGTACATTCTATATCTTCTCTATGTTTTAATATGTACTCATAGAGCCTAGTTTTATCCATTCCTATATAGATCCACACATTTTTTGAGAGTTATATATTTAGTTTAGCCCCTGGCCTAGACCATGTGGATAGAAACTCTTATTATAATGCTTATGTATCTATAATACATTCCCAAATAGATTTATATATTTTAAGGGTTGTGTGCTTCTAAGATGACCAAATCAGGATTCTCCTGTATGGAAAATTAGGACCTTCTATCTAAATATGTAGGGAAAGTGCATTGGATGTTATATTCAATCACCCACTAGTTAGAGAGTTTGGATTTATCTACAGTGTATACATTAGATGATCAACCCCATGTAGCGGTGGAGGAGTACCTAGATGTTTTCCCTGAGGATGTGTCAGGATATCCTTGATGTTGAGACATTGAATTTTACCTCAACCTAAACCATAAGACTACTCTGATATCTTCCAAAACTTATCAGATGGACTTATATGAGATCATGGAGCTAAAGGTGTGGTTAGAGGACCTTATGGATAAAGGTTTAAAAAACTCAATTTTCCCCTGGGCAGATTTGATGTCATTTTCTAAAAATTTGGATAGGATATTGAGATATTGTGTTGACTATAAACACCTAAATTAGGTGTAAATCATGCAAAAATACCCTATTTTGAGTATTTACAACCTATTTTTCTAATTTATGGGAGAAAATTAGTTCTCAAAGATCAATGTTAGGTCCAATTTCCACCAACTTCTCATTCATGAGGATAATATCTTGAGGACATCCTTCATATGTTTCTATGAACATTGTGAGCTTATGGTGATGCCCATTGGAAATAAGAACACCCTAGTGGTGTTCATAGGCCTCGTGAACTAGATATTTCAACCTTTATTATACCTGTTAGTGGTGGTCTTCATCAATGACATCCAAATCTATTGATCATCCGAGGGAGAGTATACAGAGTAACTGAGGATTGTCCTGTACTTACTTTAAGAGAACCATCTATAGAGAAACTCTCAAAGTGTCATTTATAGATTCAAGTGGTCCACTTCCTGGGTATTTTTATCTCATAAGGTATATTAGTTGTATACCAGGTGATGATTTAGGTAGTTCTAGATTGGTAGCCACCCGGTAGAATGTTTGAGGCGTAGAGCCTTCTAGGGTTGACTAGGTACTACAAAAGAATCTTGGAATACTTCTCCCAAATTTGGACCGCATGAAAACCCTTACCCAAAAGGGGAATCCTATTGTTTATTCTAAGAGATTCCAGGGATATTTTCAGAGGCTGATGAAAAGGTTGATGAGTACTCTTGTCTTTAGGTTTTTAGAGTATGGAATTGAGTATGAGATGTTTTTTGATACCTTTAGAGCTAGCCTTGGTTATGTATTGGTGCAGTGGTAGTTGGTGATTACTTATGGGTTCATATAGTTGATCCCTCATGTGTAGAACTACATGACCCATGACTTGGAGTTTTTAGCGGTTATATTCTTATTGACTATTTTGAAGCACTATCTTCTTGGTGATAGTTTTTTATTTTATATAGACTATAAGAGTTTCAGGTGAAGGAAATATATATATACCCTAAATCCAATCATATTTTATGATTTGAAAAATCATAAAAATATATGTAAACATTTTCTTCATGTGATTCATGTATATTTCATATATTCTGATTGGTGATATTTCATAAGGTTATGAAATGTGGTTTCATGATACTTCTTGTTTAATCATAGCATATGATTGTAGGTAGTATCATAAGGAATGGAATGTAGAATATATACTTTGATTTTAATGGGAAGTGCCACTACCATTTCTATGAATTGTATACTAACATTAATTTGAAAATGAATATTACACTCATTTTGTATCTTAATGTTCAGAGTTAACATTTATATCAATCTTCTATGATGGCTATAATTTAAAGAAGCATTACATGTGATGTAACACATTAGTGGAGTTGCATTCATGCATGTGACGCATGATCTATCTAAGGCACTAACTCATGCATTATAATTCATGAGTTAATGCATTTATCATCTAGGAGTTTCCTTGGGACTATATAAAAAACCATTATCATGTAATGGTAGTGGGATGTATGTATTCTCTATTCTAGGTTGAGACTCTCATTACCCTGATTCTCTCTTCTTCTTCCTCCTTAAAATAGTGATGTGTTAGCACGCCATGGAGTGAAGGGGAGTCCTGGATATATGATGTGTGATATATTCTACCTATGGATACCTCTAGATTTGGGAGTCCTTCAACCACCACTTATGTCATCATCATCAAACCCATTCAAATTTGTTCAAAGGTGATGAATATATGTTTTTGTGGATCATTGGTGTACAATACGCATTTCCACTATTCTTTATTTCCAATTCTATAGATTTTATTTTTTCTATGCATAGTGATCTTGGTCTTGGGATTATGATTCATTATATTGTACCTAATAAATTTTATAAGACCTCATAAAATCCTAGAAAAGGTATTATAGAAACTCGTATTTTTAGATTCATAAAAATACACATGGAATGATGAATATTTATATCACATTTCGTAACATATAGGTGGTCATAAAATATGAATTGATATTTTTTTGTGAATTCAATATCATAGAATGTGATATAGGACATCATAAGTCATGAAATAATTTTAAAATTATGGATTTATACTAGTCATAGCATATAAAACCTATATCATAACCTAGGATATCGCCTACATCAAGTTTCGAGAAACAAATCATCGAATCATTAAGGTTATATCAATGTCTATCATAAAATATAATTAGACATTAAATGAGTGGTAATAGAAATTTATATCGTTAAATATGATATATGATGTCATGAGAGATAGTTATCCTATCAAACATAAGATGTAACTGATAATACACTTCTCAATTATATCAATCATACCTTATGATTTCCCTTGGACCATAAAATACAATTATGAATTATAATCTGTGAATGATCCAATATAAAAAAATAAAATTAAAGAAGAAAAATTATATTTGTCTTTATGTTAAATTATAATTTAAATTTACTATTTATAAATTGTTTATAAATAATGATAAAAGTGTATTTGGGGAATATTTATTTATTTATAAATAATTTATAAATTAATTAATTATAATGAGTTTTTATTTAATAAATAAATGTTTATGAAACATTTTTAATTAAATATTTATTAAATATTAAATGTAAATTTTAAAATACCCATCATCAAATTATATAACATGCCTTATGAATTAGGTAAAGTGTGTATCTATTTAATCATAAGGTTAATTTATTGAGTTTGTAAATTATGAAATAAGGCATCATATAAAGTGTTTATATTTAAGAAAATTATGAAATGTTCATAATTATTAATTTGAAATGTTAAAATTAAAATTTCCTTATTTGGAAATTATTTGAACCTTATTAATACATTTTTGATAAATCGATATGATCAAAGGCTTAAATAATATTAATATGTGATGTTAATATTCTGTAAAAAAGTTTACATAATAGAGATTGAATTGTAAAATATTAATAATTTATATAAATATCATATATTTAAAAGTAAATTCCATATAATAAATAATAAGAAAATATAATATTATAAAATGAATATAAAGAATTTATATTCAAGATAATAGAATGTCCATTATAATTATATAAATTATAAATTGTTTTTAATTAGATTTTAGTTATGAATTATTCATAAATATTTATCTCAATTGAATGGAGGGAAGGCCTTAAGTTTTTATTATTTTTGATAATCCACATTTAAAGGGGTGAGGTGGAACCCTTAAAAGGCCTGAAGGCTCAGAGATAATTACATGACTTGTAGGTCTTAGAGGGAATCACCCAGATAAGACAACTTGGAAATGCTCCTCCCCATCAAATTTCATGATGATCAGAACTCCTCCTTCACAGGGCTAGTTGACTAACTATCCGATGAAATGTTGCACAGGCCTGGTACTGATGGAAAAGACATACCCTCTCATTCTTCTAATTATGGTTAGCTCTACTCTAGTGAATGTGCCTACCTGAATCCTCATCTCGAGCATTTTCCCTTGTATTCTGATTGGTACGTCTGCATAATCATGTGGCCTAAAGGCCTTAGGGTGGCCCTAAGGACTTAAGGTGGCCTGAAGGCCTTGAGAGACAACTGGCCCTAAGGCCTCGGGTGGCCCAAAGGCCTTATAGGACCCGAGGACCAAACAGGTGGCCCAGAGGCCCAGATGGATGAATAGTTCTAGCTACTATAGTTCCGAACAGTTCATGAAATAGTACTTCTACAGTACTACTATAGTACCATAGAAATCTACCTCCACTCTAATTTGATCTCGGGTCTCTTGGATGCACTTGTCGAGTCCTCATCAACCGGGTTGAGGCTCATGTGCATAAATATTTATCTCATGTTTAAATAATTGAAATTTTCACCTATTTAAAATTTAGTCCTTTCTTAATTCATAGTTATAAATTGTTTATATATTGGGAATATATGTATAATTTAGTTTAATAAGTTAAATTACTTCAGTACTTTCATTACATGCTCGATGTGTTAGCATAAGATTTAGTTTTCATCTACATTGACCTAGATTTTTAGTTGAAGTTATTAACATAAATTTAGATTTTGAATATATTTTACACACATTACAATTTAGAGTTATGATTAATTGAATTCTCTCTTGAGTAAATTCTCCTTAGGGGGTACTTGGGGTCGAAATTTTCATAGTATTCTAAATTACCTAAGGAATTTAAGTCTCATATACTCAATATGATTGGGTATGTCAAATGATACTCAATATGATTGAGTATACTAATGACTTGGTGAGGCTAGAGGTTCACTTAAGGATTGTTCTGGTTAAGAAATTCATTTTATTATCATCTATGGAAATGTTCTAGGAATGTGAATGAGTTTAGAAAATGTTTTGATGATATTATCAAGTCTTTAGAATAGTTCAACTAGTCATGTGATGTCTAGATTCTGGTGTTATGTAGATAGTTGGTATGCACTATTGCACCACACCAAATTAAGAAATTTATAAACCAATGACTATTATAAAAGTGGTGATCAAAGTCAAACTATAGGAATTATGGGATCTAGGTCACTAAAAATTTCTATTCAAATAATTTTCAGGTGGGTGGTCAATGAAATAATTTTGTATTTAATTTTTTTAACTAAAAATTAAAGAAACAAATGAGACTAAAAAATATACTTAAAAATTAAAAAACTTAATCATTTAAAGGTTATTAGGATGATAATTTTTTAATTTAATTACTATGCATACCACAAACATATTTCTTTTCTAAGATTAAAAAATTATCATACCTATTTATTATCAGTTACAAATATATAATCCTTTTTAAGCCTATATTAATTTTCTTATTTATTTAAAGTCTCATTATCTAATGTTATAAATAAATTAGGAGATTAAATTAAGTTTTGAACTATTCATAAAATCGATAAAACTCATTTCTCACAAAGTCACATAATTTAATTATACTGAAATAAATCAAAATAAATAACTTTCTAAATACCATCAAATCAACTATTAATTAAATTAATTAGATTTAATTTTATAAATTAAATTCATATTTATAACTAATCAGATAAAAATTCAATTGAAAATTAATTCAATTAAAAAATAAATCCAAAAATAAAAACAATAAAATTTCATGTGCATTGATTCATATTACTCAGTTAAAATCCCATCAAAACCAAACTATCTCAACATTATGATCAAGAAATATAAATATTTATAAATTTCATAATAAATAAAAAAATATAATCACATTATCCCAATGATGTTCATACTGATAGAAACTCTCTATGGGTCTTATGATCCTCCACTAACTAGGGAATTAATGTAATGAGAGGGTTATTATAATGAACATCAAAGAGTAAGAGACTGATGTGAGGAGGTGTAACGACATTTGGTTTATGGTCAGTAGGGAGCGGCTTATCCTGGCGTGTAGTGTCGTAGTAGGTGAGGAGGGTGGTCTGGTGGGTTAGCTCACATCTACATAGAAGATGGAGGTTTGTGTCGGGTGTTATATTTTTATTCATAAATAAGAAAATAAAAGTGGATTTAATGGTACCCACTTATTTGGAGGGTTTGGAATGATGGGGGTCGATAAACCATGTGGGCCCCACATTGGAAATGGGGATATAATTCTTTAACCTCCTTACATAAATAAAGGGACCTTGGGAAATGGTTTTTTTCATTAGAAATATATAATAAAAAATTCTTTTAAATTGTTTTAAAAGTATATTTTTTATTAAAAAATATTATTTTATCTATACATAACAGAACAAAATAGAAAATAAAATAAAATGAAATGTTTTATAAAAAAATGACTAATGAAGAGATTAGTCATAATGATTGGATTTTGAAATTTTAAAATCTGATCAATTTCCTCCCTCTAAAGGTTATATTGTTTTGATCGAATAAAAGTGTTCTTTGATTAAAATGGTGGGATCATAATGGTTTCAATCACACTGATTTTGATTTATAAATAATGGGATAATGATATCGAATTTAATTAATCTCTTAAATATAAAATTATCCAGTTATATTCTCCCAAATTCATCGCTATAGAGATTTTATAAATTGGTATATATCATTCCTAACATCTTGGTAAAATCATTGAGGAAAACTTTCATCAATAACCATATGCCAATAAGTTGGTGTGGATCAAACCCTTTTATATGTTGAACTTTATTTATGCATCGAGATTCCTAATTGTTGTTATCTTCTTTATTTTCATTCTTATTTTACAATAATAAAATGTTTTAAACAAGTTAGAACCTAGAATATGGATTCAGAATCACTTAAATTGATAAACCAATACAATTCAAGATTGACCATTTTGTTGGTAAAAATTCTCCTAGTGCTAGGATAAGATTAAGTTTCTTCTTATAGTGTTGAATATTTTTTACATCATGGAACCAAACCTTCCTCTAATTCCCAAAAAAACCTATTACAAATCCCAATGTCACACCCATTAACATGACTCAAGTCTAACACATTTGGGAAATGAGGAAGAAACATGAATACGATCATGTTTTTTTAGGAAATATTCTCAACACATTATCAAATCATCTTTATTACAATTTTTTTCAAATGAATACATCTTGAGAGATATGCGATGCACTTTAATTAAAATAAAAAGATGAAGAAGAATATAAAAATAAAATTATTATTTCAAAGTATCTTAACTTTAATATGGTTGATAATAAGCCGGTGTTAGAGAAAGTTCATGAGCTCCATGTTATAGCAAAAAAACTTTTTTCCCTTAAAATAAATATACCATAAACTTTCAATATTGGTGTGATTATTACTAAATTTCCACCCATGTGGAAATATTTTTATAAATAACTCATTAAAAAGAGTAAGGATATTTACTCTTAAGGGGTACTCAAATGATATAATGTATCAACTATCTATTAATAATATTATTGAATCTTTTTCTTACTTGATTGGGTCCTCTAATTTATATTATGATCATTTAGAACATTTTAATTATAATTTATTCAAATTAATGAATAAGTTAAACTTTATTAACTTTGATAATGAATTTAATAAATATGAAACATGTGTAGAGTCTAAAATAGTTAAAAACAATTTCGAAGTGTTGGGAGAAATTCTGATATATTAGAATTAGTATATTCTGATATTTTTGAATTAAATGTTTTGTTAACATGTGGAGGAAATAGGTATTTTATTAATTTCTTTATAACCATAATTTATATTTGCATATATATCTTCTTAGCACAAAATATGAAATCTTTAATATGTTTAAGAAGTATAAAGCTGAAATAGAAAACTAATTAAACATAAAGATTAAATTATTACATCCAGATAGATGTGGTCAATAATTAGTGAATGAATTTAATGAGTTCTTTGAAGAAAATGGTATAATTCATCAAAGTAATGCTCCTTACACACCTCAAAAAAATAGATTATTTGAAAGGAAAAAATCATACTTTAGTACAAATGGTAGATTTCTGGATAAAGAAATATAATTTATCATTAAATTTATGGAGAAAAGCTTTATTGGTTGCATGTCATATTGAGAATAGGATTGCTTCTAAGAAAACTATGTTATTCCCTTATGAAATTTGGAAACATAAAAGACCTAATATTTCATATTTTAAATTTTGGGGGTGTTTAGATTACTATAGAGTGTCTGATACTAAAACAACAACAAAAAATTCCTAGAGAAATTATAGGTGTTTTTTTATATTTAGAAAATAGAAAAGCATGAAGAGTTATGGATTTGGAAGCTCATGTTATTATTGAATCAAGAGGTTTTGAGTTTTAAAAAAATGTAAATATTATTTGTATTAGTTTATTACTCATACATCTATCTCTTATATTCCATACAGTTTACATAGAATAATAGAGAATAATAATGATTCTCAAGTTAAACCTAAATGGATTATATAACTTAGGAAAGAGAAACATCTACATAAATATTTTCTTTATCCTGATTCCATAGTTTTACTTTTTGAGAGAGATAAAAATAATCATATTCTAAATAATTTTAATATGGTATTAACTATAAAATAATACCTAAAGAAATATAATCAAACTATGACTTCTAGAGATGTTACTTTTTGGAAAAAAGTAATTAATTATGAAATAGATTCCATTATGGGGAATAATACGTTGGTCATTATTGATTTACTAATATGTTCAAAACCTATTATCTATAAATGAATTTTTAGAAATAAGTATGATTACAATGGTAACATTAAAGATTTTAAATATATATTGGATTCCAAAGATTTCAAACAAAAGGTAGTGGTTGATTATTTTGATACTTATACTCCCATAGCTCTGGTTACTTTGATTAGGATTTTATTTTCATTAGCTTCAATTAATCATTTGTATATCCATAAAATGGATGTCAAAAATAACATTTAAAATATATAATTAAATGAAGATATTTACATGGAATAGCATGAAGGTTTTGCTTAATAATTTAATGAAATGAAATTATGTAAAATAGTTAAATATCTTTATGTCCATAAACAATCTCTGAAGCAATGGAATCAGAAATTTGATTCTTTCATTTTATGTAATGATTAAGATTTTCCATGTATTATTTTTAGATATTGTATGGATTATTTTCAAGACCAGGTGTTGAGATAGTGGGAGATTCTGAACCCTGGTGTGCCCAGAATAAATGTTTAAAATATATTAAATATATTAAATATCCACACATGCAATTTTACTAAAAAAATTTAATAACTTATGAATGGGTTCTCGGATTAGAAATATAACAGCACCTTTGAGTTGAAAATGAATGTTTACCCTATATATGACATAACCTTAGTCGGTGTGGGGAATTTGTGTAAAATTCATCAGGGGTGTAAAATGAATAAAATAATTAAATAAATTATTTTATTTGTTTGTTGATGTGGTGACCTAATTTCCTTATCTAAATACATGATTATCAATAATTTATAGAGTTAGATGCATAACCCTCCAAATTGATGAGAGTTGTTGGAGGAGATCCCATTGGCGGATGATGACTGAATCAAATATTGACAACTGGTGTGGGACAAAATCAGAGGATCTTACTAATGATCATGGTGTAGCTCGGTTATCTATCATCAATCGATCTGAATCGATGTAGGATGTTTGTTTTATTGGATTTATTTCCCCATTATTAATTTCTATGAAAACATGGATTAATAAAATAATGGATTGGTCCACGATTTGGTCACCTTGTAGGATGGGTTAGATTAATCAAGAATTGGAAAATTTTATATGAGATTAATTATTGATTCTTCGCTTTTTGTTCTAATGGAAATGAATAGAGGTCAACACAAACATTGAATGAGGATTATTCCTCATATTTATTCTTGTTCTTTTCTCCCTCTATTTCTTCATTCATCACGAGCATTCTACGTTTAGCCTATGGTTTGACATATCCTGATTAATTAATCATTGTTCACCTATTTCTCGGTGCAATGATCTGATATTTTAAATCTATGATCGTCATGACACGATGGTGGTGTGATGGCAGAAGCGGAGATGAATTAGATGGTTTTTGATACCTGATTTCATGTTCTTTATCATGAAACAAATAACAGTGTTCGATGATTATTTTCGAATGGATTTGATGGATGGAATTTTTTATTCATCGATGGTGAGGATTGAATGAGATGGTTCCTAGTTTTTCCCAGTGATATGGTCGCTGGATCGAAGGATGGAGGTACCAGAACAAACGTGGTGGCCAAATGTGAGAATCTAGAAAATTCTATGATACACAATGTGTAACTTAGATCCACATGTTGTGTGGGCCCCTCTTAATAGTGGAAAGGGTTTCATGCATGAGATAAGTATAACATGGTATGTGACTTTGTCACATGGAGTGTGGTCCCCTTATATGATCTCTGTGTGTACCTTATAGGGTATACAAGCACAACTTGGATTACACGGGCACATACACAACATGTACTCCCACATGCATATGGGCTAGGAAACTGTACATAGGATAATCCATGTATTGTTACAAGGGAAGAGTACACGAACATCCAACATGTCGGATATGGTTACACAGACACGGGACACAGTCCATTTACAAGAGTAGGACCATGGGTCATGGTACATACCATGTCACCCTACTACACATTGTTTACTCCTAAGATGTTGTCTTGAAGACCATATCCTCTACATATTATAAATGTTTCGTTAGGGTTTGTTCCCCATATACATTCCTAGAAGGTTATTATGGAATCACCTCCTACTCCTAAGACAACAATCTCTTCATCAAGACTTCTTAGATAGAGTTATTGGAATCCCTATGTGAGGCTCGAAGTGAGATCCTATATTCATATTTGAGCCCTAGGTAGAGTTCTTGGTTTCATCAAGACCAAAAATACATGGGTGTAGATCCTCTACTTACCATATTAATCTTTATTGAGTTGTTGGTATACCCCATGGGCTTAGGAGTGAACCTTATCTATATATCATATCTCTTTAGACCGTCAGTGTGTACTTCCTAGGGTGATACCTGAAAAGAATTACCTCTTAGATAGATGTCCTCATTATTATCAGACTCAGGAATGTGTTCTCCCAAATGAGTGCTTTCTGGAAACCTTTAAGCTTGAATCCTAGGTTGACCATTACAGTTGTGCCTTACCTTTATACTATGGTCAGTCGGAATGGCCTGAAGGCCTTCATTTTTTTTATAATCCACCATTTAAGGGATGAGGTGGAACCCTTACAAGGCCCGAAGGCTCAGAGACAATTACATGACCCATAGGTCTTAAAGGTAATCACCCATACAAGACAACTTGGAACTGCTCCTCCCTAGCATGTGTCATGATATCAGCACTCCACCTTCAGAGGGCTGGTCGGCTATCTGTCCTATGAAAAGATACACATGCCTGGTAACGATGGAAAATCCATACCCTCTCATTCTTCCAATTCTGGTTAGCTCTTCTCTAGTGAATGTGTCTGCTCGGAATCCCCCTCTAAAACCTTGACCCTTTTAGTCTGAGTGGTACATCTTCATTCATGTGGCATGAAGGCCTTGGGGTCGACCAAAGGCCTTAAGGTGGCCTGAAGGCCTTAAGAATCAACTGGCTCGAATGCCTTGGGTAGCCCGAAAGCCTTGCAAGACCCGAAGGCCTAGATAGATTAATAGTTCTGGCTGTTACAGTACCGAATAGTGCCTTCTACAATACCCACTATAGTACCAAATAGTAACTGCTATAGTGCCTGCTACAGTACTGCTACAGCACCTAGAAATAAGCCTCCACCCAGATTTGATCTCGGGTCTCTTGGATGCACCTACCGAGTCCTCGCCAACCAAGCTGAGGCTCATGTGATTTATACTATGTGACTTTGTTGAGTATATATAGATATTATTATTATATTTCATGTATACATATACCTGTGTAGTTTTTACTATATTCTTTTGTTGTATGCCTTATGTTTTCATGGTTTCCTACTGAGTATTGTTATAATCACCCTTGCATGGTCTTTTCCCTCATGTGTCATGTCTTGTCCATTTTATCGAACTTTCGATAGAGTCCAAGACAAATCAAGACCATATGATGCTTATTGAGACAAGACAGACTGAGGTGTATTCATCTGGTATCTTGACAGCAGTACCTAGTTTTACATTCATGTTGGACTTGTTTTTATACTCTTTTTAGTTGGACTATATTTTTCCCTGTTTACTTTACTTCTTTTCATACCTTGGTTTTTGGATTTATATTTTTTCATGCCTGTTTGTTCGGTTGTTTTTACATTTATGTATTGTATGATTTTTGATATGTGTGTTCATATAAGTACATATGCTAAGTCCTTCAATGTTAGTGATATGCTGACTCGGCAGTAGTTTCCATCCCCTGGACTATTGGAGGTGGGTTTTGGGAGTCATGGAACGATCCCCATTGGTACGGGTCATGATAGAGTGGTATTAGGTCATTCGGTTCTACCTTAGGACCAGATTCTATGATATTGGTTTGGGGAAATTGTGTTAAGTGTTTTGATTTCATATTTCAGTCTAGGGACTCCTTTTTGTGTTATGAGGTAGATGTATCCACACACTATGATTCAAATAACCTTTTTTTGAATCATTACATGAGAACGTTAGTTATAGGTAAAATAATGTTACATTCATCGGATAGAAATGGGTTGTGCTTCCATATCCTTCTTGAGTTATCTCTCCAGATATACTCATTAACATTGGTACATATTGTATACTTTTAGGATGTCTCTATGACGTATGCCAACAATTATTCCTCATCAAGACCATGAGGATGATCCCCTCATTTATGAGGTGTCGATAAAATGACCAATTCCAAATATGCTACCTCCAGGTGGTGCACCAGCTATACCACCACCTATTGAGAAGATGATGGTACTCGTAGTACTAGTGGATGAGGTGTGTATATTGAACACACTTCATGAGTTTCAGTGAAAGAAACCCCTCAGGTTCTTAGGTGATCCCAACCCACAGGCGGCTAAGGACTAGATTGAGGTGGTGATCTGAGTTTTCTGTCTGGTTAGGACACTAGAAGATTAGATGGTGGTCTTGGCAGTGAGCCTTCTCAATGAATTAGCAAGATAATGGTGGGGGTTTGTGATCCAGTCTTATGATGAGGAAACACTACCTTGTTCATAGTTTGATAACCTTTTTTGAGAGGAGTTATCTCCAGCTATACTAAGGGTTGTGCATATCCAGGAGCTTCTGCTGCTCCAACATGGCATAACGATAGTAGATGATTATTCATTGAGGTTTAATAACCTCTTTGGGGTGATAGATCAAGCTTTAGTGGTTGATAGTTTCTTAGCTAAGAAGATACAGATAGTTGTTGCCGATAGTGGTCATGGATAAAATACCTCATAATTAGGGAGACAACATCAGTCTTAGGGACCTGGATGTGTGAGGCATTTCAGTAGGAGGTCTGAATATAGAGGTTCTATGGTTTAGGGCTCCCAGGATGGGTCCATTCAGGCTAGGAAGAGGCACTTCTACTCATGTGATTGTAGGGGATATCTTGAATGATATTTTCCGAACCACCGTACAAAAAATAGGAAGACCCTAGATGGGCCCTCAAATTAGATCCAGTGGTAGGATTAGATAGGTTCATAGAGTGGTGTATGTGGAAAAGGAGTCTGGAGACATGCAGGAGGTGGTAGATGCTTGATTTGTTACCACCACCACCCCCAGGTGGTCTACGTCAGGCTTAAGGATCTAGAGGAAAATTTTGGGGACAGCTATAAGTGGTAAAAACTTATGACCCAGAGGATCCTATAATAATTTGAGGAACTATCTATGTCTTTTTTACCTTAGCTATATTATTGATAGATACAAGTTATAGTCATTCCTTTCTTTCCACATATCTTATTTGAGACTTAGATATTCCAATTGAGCCCTTTTCTCAACCCTTATGCATGGAGACTCCTGTTGGAGATGACTTAGAAATCACATACTTTTGCCGATAATGTAATCTGACTCATGGAGGTGAGATTTTCTATTGGTATTTTTTTATAGTAGTGATGGTGCCTTATGATTTCATCTTAGGTATAGACTGCTTATCCACAATTCATGCCCAGATTGATTGTTTCAGGTGAATGATTTGGTGTGTCTATAGTGATGGGGCTATGTTGTCCTTTTTAGGAGAAAAGGAAACCCAGTCAGTGCTGGATGGACTCATTCATTAGAGGTTATAGCTGATTACTCATCAGTTGGTGAGCCTAAACCTTGGTGCAGTGTATGTTGTGAGTTCCTAGTTTCCTACAGTGGTGGTGGAGTAAGAGGATGTCTTCCCTAAAGATGTTCTAGGTTTACCTCCTCATCAAGAGGTATACATCTACATTGATCTACATCCCAGGATAGAATTGATATTTTCACCAGTATATCGGATGGTTCTCATAGAGCTTTATGAGCTTAGGGTGTATTTGGAGGACTTTCAAAGGAAGGAATTTGTTTGAACCAGTGTTTCACCCTAGGTATCATCAGTTTTTTTTGCCAAGGAGGATAGGAGCTTGAGGTTGTGTGTGGACTATTTATGCTTGAACCAGGTGACCTTGAAGAACAAGTATCCAATAATGAGTATTGATGACCTCTTTGATCGGTTTAGAGGGGCATAATGGTTCTCGAAGGTTGACCTTAGGTCAAGTTATCCACAGTTGTGATGGGGCAAGGATATATCAAAGATGGAATTCATATGTCTCTAAGGTCAATATAAGTACTTGGTTATGCCCTTGGGCATGATAAATACCCTAGTAGGCTTCATGGGACTCCTGAATCGAATCTTTCATCCTTTCTTAGATCGGTTCATGGCAGTATTCATCAATGATATCCTTTTGTACTCAGAATCTGAGGAATAGCATTCAAGACACTTGAGGATGGTTCTGGACATACTCTAAGAGAACCAATTTTATGGGAATCTCTTGAATTTTTGGTTGTAGATTCAGGTGGGGCACTTTCTAGGACACATTATCTCAGTAAATAGAGTGGAATTGGACCTAGCCATGGTTTATCCAATGTTAGCTTAGGATCCACCCAAGATCATGATGGAGGTGTGAAGCTTCCTTGGGTTAGTAGGTTATTATATGAGAATCATACCAGATTTCTCTAGGATAATAGCACCCATGACATCTTTGACCCAAAAGGGAAATCCCTTCGTGTGGATGGATAGGTTCCAGTAGTATTTTTAGCAGTTGAGGTAGAGTTTGAAGAGTGCCCTCATCTTGAGATTTCTAGAGGAGGGTGTCGAATATATAGTGTTATGTGATGCATTAGAAACTAGGCTTGTTTTTGTTCTGATGTAGAGGAAAGTGGTGATTTCCTATGGTTTACATTTTTTGATACCAAAGGAGTAGAACTACATTAACCATGATCTTTAGTTAGATGCGGTATTCTTCACACTAAATATTTGGTGACACTACCTAATGGGAGATTGGTTCATCATCAATTATGATCATAAGAGTCTCAAGTATATCTTCTCTCATAAGGATCTTAACTTAATATAGAGGCAATTGATAGAGTTCCTTCATGATTATGACTTTTAAATTCTCTATACTCCTAGAAAGTATAATGTTGTAGCAAATTCTCTCAGTATGATATCTTGTTCACCATTTCTAAGTGATGTGTCTTAATAGTTGGAATTATTACGGTTATCCTTTGTGAATGGATATGGAGAATCTTACATCCAGTCAATGGTTGTTACCCCTCCTCTCTTGTAGTGAGTTAGGGATACATATCTTGGTGATTTTGATTGTGAGACCCTACATAATCAGATATCAACTAGACATGCTCATGATGGATTTTATGAATGTGGGAAACATGTTATTTTTTCAGAGGATGCAAATCATACCAATGAAATTGCGGGAGGAAGTTCTAAGA
This sequence comes from Viscum album, assembly GCA_963277665.1. NCBI lineage: Eukaryota > Viridiplantae > Streptophyta > Magnoliopsida > Santalales > Viscaceae > Viscum > Viscum album. Next base: position 203,503,156 of record OY728144.1, read on the forward strand.
GAGTTTCATTCATCTCCTTTGGTAGTACATCTAGGTGTGGAAAATATGTACTAGGACCTATGATGTCAGTTTTACTGGCTAGGGATGAAGAAAGAAGTTGCAAAGTTTGTCTCTCGATTCCTTACTTTTCAGTAAGTAAAGGCATAGCACCATGTTCCAATGGGTTTAGATCAAACCCTTGAGGTTCCAGAGTGGAAGTGGGATGGGATATCAATGGACTTCAGGGAAGGATTACCACATATGTCCATGGGACATGATGCCATCTGGGTGATCATAGACTGACTCACCAAGTCGTCCTACTTCTTATCTATTTGGGATCAGAGTTCAATAGAGATCTTAAGATGCATCTATGTATAATAAATATTCTAAAGACATGGAGTTTCATCTATGATCATTTATGACCATGATTCTCACTTCATATCCTAGTTATTGAAGGGAATGCAAGAGGAATTTGGGACTCAGTTATGCTTGAAAACAATATTTCTCCCCCTAAATGATGGGCAGGCTGAGTGAACCATTTAGGTTGTGTAGGGCATACAGTAAGCTTTAATGTTGGAATTTTTCCATATTTGGGAGGATCACCTACCACTAGTGGATTTTGTGTACAATAACAGTTAACATTCCACCATCAGTATGGCACCATTTGAGGATTTGTACAGGCAACCCTGTAGGTTGCCACTTTTGGCCCATAATTGGTGAGAACAACTATCGGGAAGGTGCATATCATTTAAGAGAAGATGAAGACTACATAGGGTGGAAATATATCTTCAAGGTTCATTGGACCTTTCCAGATAGTTCATAGAGTTAGAGAGGTGGCATAAAGATTAACTCTACCTCCGCATTTAGACTGGGTACATGATGTATTCCATGTTTTGTAGTTGAGGAGGTACGTGTATAACCTATCGAATATTATCGACTAGGGTGAGCTAGACATCGAGGATAGAGCTATCTTTACTGAGTACCTGGTAGAGCTCAAGGATCGATAGGAGAGGATCCTTTATGGGTGATTGATTCTTTTGGGGAATATTTAGTGGTAGCATGGGAATATCTAAAAGATCAATTGGGAGTGGGAGGCTTAGATTTTTGGTTAGTTCCCACATCTCTTTATATATCCCTTATTATGGATTTTCAGGATGTGAATCCCCATGGTGGGGATAATTTAATGACTATGATTTTCCAGGAATTATTTTTGGATATTTTATGGATTATTTTTTATACCATGCACTAAGACGACGTTCTTTTGAGACTATTCACTAAGATGACATTTGATTCTGAGCTCTAGTTTGCCTGGAATAAATATTGGAAATATATTAAATATATTAAATAGAACGTGTGCATAGTTTTCCTAAAAAAGAAGAATAAATTCTAAATGTGGGGTCCATATTAGAAATCTAAGGGTGAAGTTGAGTTCAAAATGTTGGGTTTACCCTAGGCACAATATAAACTTAGTCGACATTGGGTGTTTGTGGAAAATTTATCACGGGCGTAAAATAAATAAATTATTTTATTTTTTTGTTGATGCAGCGGCCTAATTTCATTTATTAAATATGTGCTTATAGAAAATTTACAGGTTTAGCTGCATTACCCTATGAATTAAATAGATCCATTGGATCTGTTGGCTGAAATCCGGTAGGAGGATAACAACATAATCAAAGATCGACGACCGGTGTAGGATGGAATTAGGGGATCTTGCCAATGATCATAGTGTAGCTCCATTCTTTGTCAGTGATCAATCCAAATCAATATAGCATGTTTTTCTAATTGGATTTCTTTCCCTATTCTTAATTTCTATGAAACACATAGATCAATCAACCAATGGATTGATCCATGGTCTGGTTGTCTTGTGATATGGGTTAGAATAATCGGGAATTGGGGGAATTTATTTGTGATTAGTTATTTATTCTTCACATTTTTTCCTAAAAATAATGAATTGAGGTCGAAACAAACATAGGTCGAGGTTCATTCCTCATATCTATTCTAGTTCTTTTCTACCCTGATTTCTTCATTCATTGTTGGTGTTCTTAATTTGGCTCGGGGTTTGACATATCCCAATGAATTGATCATTACACGCTTGTTTATTAGTGCAACGATCTGATATTATAGATTTGGATTCATCATGACATGGCAGTGGTGAAATGATAGAAGTGGAAATTAATTGGATAGTTTTTATTCCCAATATCATTTTCTTTTGCATGAAATTATTAATAGAGTTTGATGGGGATTTATGAATGGATTTGTTGGTTATAATGTGTTATTCATCGATGGTGAGGCTCAGGTGAGGTGATTCCTTGGTTTTCCTAGTGTGAAGGTCATCGGATCAAAGGCCAGAGGTATGGGAACAAAAGCGAAGACCATATATGAGAATCTGTAAAATCTCATGACACAGGGCGTGAAAATTAGAGCCACATGTTGTGTGGGACCCTCTCAGTGGTGGATAGGGTTTTGGGAAGTAGATAAGTATCACACGATGTGTGACCTTGTCACATGGAATGTGGTCCCCTTAGATGATCTTGGTGTGTACCTTAGAAGGTACACAGACATGGGTTAGAGTACACAGGCATGGAAACCCCGTTTACTCCCACACAGGCAGAGCCTAGGAAAATTTACATGGGCTAAGACATGTACTGGTACACGGGCAGAGTACATGGATAACCAAGACACCATGTACTATTACACAGACATGGGACATGGACCGTTTACATGCGTAGGACTCAGGTTCAAGAGACACATTGTGTAACCCTACTATAGGTTTTGTACTCCTAAGAAGATGGATTGAAAATCTTTTCCTCTATATCTTGTACAAGTTTTATCAGATTGTGTTCCCCATATCCTTTCCCAAAGGGTTAGTATGAAATCACCTCTTACTCCTAAGACAATGATCCCTTTATCATGAATTCTTGGATAGAGTTATTGGAATCCCTCTGTTAGGCCCGGAGTGAGATCATCTATTCATCTTCGTTCACTAGGTGGAGTTCTTAGTATCATCCTGACAAATAATATGAGGTTTCTAACCATCTACATAGCAGGTTAATCCAGACTAATGTTTTGGTATACCCCATGTCCTTAGGATTGATCTTCATCTGTGTATCATATCTATTCAGACCTTCAGTGTGTACTTTCTTCGGTGAAGCCCAATGATAATTACCTCTTAGACAGATGTCATCAGTTTTATTATACTTTGGAGTGTGTTCTCCTAGATGAGTGATTTTTGGAAACCTTAGAGCAGGAATACTATACAGAATATTATAGTTTTGACTTACCTTTAGACTGTGTCAGTGTGTATATATTGAGAATATTTTGATATTCTTGTTATATGTGTTATAGAAATATACCTATGTAGAGCTGACTATATTCTTTTTTTGTATTCTTTGTGGATTTAGTGTGTCCTACTGAGTATTGTTATACTCGACCCTACATGAACTTTGCTCGCACGTTTCATGTCATGTGAAAATGATTGACTTTTTGAAAGAGTCCTAAAAAGACCAAGGCCAGATGATGCTTAGTGAGATCGGACAGACGGAGGTCTGTTCCTGTGGTGTCTTGACAACATTCCAAAGTTTTACCTTCAGGTTGGAATTTTTTTCAGACTATGTGGTGTGCTTTTATTTGTCTATGTTTACTTTCCTTTTCTTTATGTTGTACTCTAGTTGTAGGACTTAGATGTATTCATGCATGGTTGTTCAGTTGTTTTTTCACTTCTGCATTTTACAAGCTTGGAGATGTGGGTGTGTGTATAGGTACTTAGGCTAAGGCCTCCCATGTAATTAATATGCCTACTCAGCTCTAGTCACAATCCTCTAGCCTATTGGAGATGAGCTTTTAGATTTGTGGCACGAGCCCCATTGGTACAAGTTCTGACATTTTATATAATGGATTCACTTATAACAATGCAGATAAATTTTTTTATTCAAAGTTTACAAAATATTATGAAATTATTTTTTTTTTATGTGGATGATATGTTAATTTTTGGAACCAATATTATTTGTGTAAATGAGACAATGAATTATTTATCCTATATATTTAAAATGAAGGATCTTGTAGTTGTTGATACTATTATAGGTATTAAACTTAGAAAACATTTTGGGGGTTATTCTTTATGTTAGTCTCATTACATAGAAAAAATATTAAATAAATTTCAACATCTTGGTTACTAGGATGGTAATACTCCATTTGATTCTAATGTTAAAATATTTATGAATTTGGGTAGATCCATAGCACAACTTGAATATGCTAGTGTAATTAGTTTGTTAATGTATGAAATGCATTGTACTAGACCTGATATTTCTCTTTTTGGTATGTAAAATGAATAGATATACTATTAATCTTAGTGTGGATCATTGGATATGTATGACATTAGTTTTTGGATACTTTAGAAAGACCAAAGATTTAATTTTATACTACAGTTATTGTTCGACTATATTAGAAGGATACACTGACGCGAGTTAGATTACTAGTTTTGGTGATGACCAATCCATATCTAGAAGATTGTTTAATCTTAGTGGTTTTATTTTTTCTTGGGGGAGAAAAAAACAAACATGTATTTTACATTCAAACATGGTGTCGGGTTTTATCGCCTTAGAAGAATGTGGAGAGGAAGATAAATGAATTTGGAATCTATTATTAGATATTAGATTATGGACTAGTCTATTTCTTCCTTTCTATATCAGTTGTGATAGTGAAACAAATTTATCAAAAGAATATAGTTTCATATACAATGGAAAGTATAGAGATATAATTTTGAGAAACTGCTATGTGTGACAATTTTTAAAAGATGGTGCTATAAAAATAGTATATGTAAGATTTTGTAAATACCATAAGAATCTATTTATAAAATATCTACTAAGAGTGATCATCCAGGAAACTAATAAAGATATGGGATTAAAACCCATAGAATAAATCATTTTCATAATGGAAACCCCAAATTTTCTTTAGGACTAGAGGTTGATTTATAAACTCTTAACAGAATATTAAAACTCGATGAGTTAAGTGTTCTAATATGAAAGCATGTTGTAATATTTATTCTATTTGAACTTAGAAGTGGTGTCGCTTCTTACAAGAGTTAATGAGTTTACTCCTTACATATTTCATGAAAAGTATATTAGCACGTGGCCATAAAAGTGAAACAAAATGAGATATTGGATGGAAATATCATTATATGTATGATATATCTAGTTTATCTTAAATATTAGAAAGTTTAATGTTTCAACAACCTTTAAATATAATAATTATTTGAGATATTGACACTAAGTAATTGTTTAAATCAAAAGATAACTTTATTGTGCATAATGACTCACTTTTTATCTATAGAATTGATATTGATGAATTTCAAGTGGGGTATTGTAATATTTTTATTCGAAAATAAATTAATAAATGTGGTTTTAATGGGACGCACTTATTTGGAGGTTTGGATTGATGAGGTGGACAAACCATGTGGAATACTATATTGGAAATGGTGGAATAATTATCTAAGATCCTCCCTTATAAAAATGTTCCTTGGGAATTAGTTTTTTTCATTAAAACAATATATATACTAACATGATTTTAAAGTGTTTTAAAAATATATATTTTTAGTAAAATATTTTATTTTATATATATATATAAATTATATATATACCAAAGAAAAAAAATTAAAATAAAATATTTTTAAAAAAAATGACTAATGAGGACATTATTCTTAATGATTGGATCTTGAAATTTTGAAATATGATCATTTGTCTCCTTCAGACAAATGGAAGAGAGTCACTGGTCTCCTCGAGAGCTGTGGGGATGGGTTTTGAGGTTTGTTGAACCTTGAATATCCGTTGTGTAGGTCCCTCCCCCCCCCAGTGGGGAGGGATCCTTACTGCTTCCAGATAACACTTCACAATTCTTCTCCCCCTTCTTCAACCCCAATTTCCTTCCTCCCTTTCCCAAGATTCGGCTCAACCCGGAAGTGATAGATCTTTTCAAAGGATGCCCTAATCTTCCAATAACTTTCGCCGAGTACCATGAAGCTTCATCTCTTCTGAATCTAACCCTGATTGCACGGTTAAAATAGCGATGTCCTTCATTGGATGTCTTCGACGGGTATTTTTTTGGATAATGGGATTTACAGGACCATGCGGCGGTGGGCTTACTTGACAACAAACATATCATGATTCGTTTTACAATGGAGGATGATTTGATCAAGGTGTGGTCTAGTGCTCCTTGAATATGTAACGGTTCCCGATTCTTTCTGTTCTGGTGGTCCTTTGACTTTCATATGAAGCGCGATGTCTCGAAAATGGAAATATGTGTTAGTCTACCTGAACTTCCTTTACCTTTTCAAAATCCTTCGATATTGCACATGTTAGGAAACTTGGTTGGAAGATATTTGTGCTCCGATAGTAGAACTAGGTCAGTATGTCATCTGGTAGCTCCTCGAATATGTGTGGAAGTGGACATGTCTAGAAGGCCAGCTGATTTGTTGTGGCTTATAGTTGGGGAAGAATTCTGGTGGAAAAAACCTATTTTGATTGAATTGTGGTCTGATTATTTCTCTACGTGCAAAAACCTGGGTCATGTCATGACTTCTTGCAGGTGTGGAAGTGAGTTGAATACTGGTTCTGGAGGCTGCGGTAACAGTTTGGTTGCTGGATCTGGAGAAGGGATGATGGATCCATCATTACAGGGTGCCTCCAGAGACCATCATAAGGTGGAGAAGTTACTGGATAAAAAAATAGAGGACAATCAAAAGGTGGCTGATATCTTCGAACGCTTGAGGAAGGATCTGGTATCTCCTCAGGTCACTGGGTAAGAACCTGCAGGTTTAGTGGAAAGTGGTGTGGTTAGTGGGGATGACACTGTGAATTCTATCCATGGAACTTATGCACTGTCTTTGTGAGCAGGCGGCGGTATAAATGATGGAGTGTCCCAAACGACTAGGGAGGGTAGTTCTAAGGATGTCCAGGACTGGGTAGAACCGAAACATGGCTACGATAGAGTGTCGAATGATAAACAGGGACACCAACCGAGAAGTAACTTGTCCTGTATTAACTTGAATAATTATTTTGATCTCCTGGGTGATGATGGTTGTGCAGAGGGTAGCAGTAGTAGCCTCTCTGGAGAAGAGTCAAGAAAGGAAATCTAAGATGACAATGACAATGTCAATGCAATTAGAGAGTATGGTAAGGGTCTTCACAGCCCAAGGAGGAAGAGATGGAATAAGTAAAATAGGGATCCAGGGAGTTCCATTGCCAACAAGAAGAAGAAAAATAAGGGGCGTAAAGAATACCCAGGTCTCCCTAAACCAATGCAGATGCAATCGGCTAAAAAATGTGGTAACATTAAGAAGTATGAGCTTCAGGGAGTGGAGGGCAGCAAGAGTAATCTGGGGCCAATTGGTGAAGTCAATGAGGTCACATAGGGGTATGATCCTCTGGAAACACTAGCGGTTTCTCAAGGGGAGTCAGAAGAGCTGCTGGATGGGGACCCTCCTTGAGGGAATCTATTGCAATATAAGGACGTGTGGTTGGAAGAGGAGGCTAAAGTCATTATGGGAAAGTATAATGGACAACATTGGGAGGCTTTTATAGAACCTAAACAAGCTTTGGAAATTCTTATGCATTCAAGATAAGAAGTAGAGGAGAAAGTCTTTACAATTAATTCCAAAAAAGAGGAAGCAGTGAGGATTATGGGAAGAGAGATATGCGTGGACACTAAAAGTAAGCAAAGTGAATGGATTGACATGAAGGACTTTATTTTTATCAGGGGATTCAATGGAGTGAAGATCAATATTGATGAGTACCTAAATGTTTTGGATCATTTGGAAACACACTTTGAAGATCTAATAACTAAAGACCGAGGCTTACAGGTATCATTTCTTTCCTAGGAATTATGTAGGTAGAATGCCTCCATTAGGCTTAATTTTGTTTTCAAAATGTATTTGGTTTACATTAGTGGTGTACCAGGGTGATCTTGGGGTTTCTCACTTTTCCTAAAAAGTGTTTTGATAATAAAAAATTTAACTTTCAGATCAGATCAGTTGTCTCCTTCAAAGGCTGTCAGGTTTTGATTGAAAGTTTACTTTGATTGAAATGGTGGGATTGAAATGGTGCAATCATACAAATTTTGATTTATAAATAATGGGATGATGATATTGGATTAATCTCTTAAATCTGAAAAAATCTAGTTATATTCGTTGAACATCACTGTTGTGGGGCTATCAGAAATTGTTACATAGCATTCTCAATATCTTGGGGAAATCCTTGAGGTAAATTTCTACCAAAAAACATGTTCAAAAAAGTGGGTATGGATTAAACCCTTTTGGATAGTGAACTTCCTGAACACATCAATATTCCAAATTATTGTTATATTCTTTGTTTTCCTTCATATTTTCTAAAAATGGGTGCGAACAGTAAAACATGATTGTTTTTGGAAGGAGGTGTGGCATGCAAAGATGAATGAGGTTAGTTCACTATTATACGGGGAGTGGGAGGACATTGGGGTGGAGGGGTGAAATGGGTGCTAAGATGGCCAAGAACTGCTACTTTAGGGGTGATAATGAAGAAATGAATGGTAGATAGCCTCCTATATAGCATTGTGATCCATAAATATAAAACTGAATAAGGGATATCCCTCTAGGATTTGAAACCCTTTGGAAGATGGTGAAAATAGAATACTATCCTATAGATCTCGGTGTGTAGCCCAGATTGCTCATTTAATGCCATGTGGGTAGAATTAAAAAAACAATTTTGATTCAGAAATCCAATATTTCAATAAATGTAAAAATAGTAATGATAACTAATTTAGTCAAATAGTTAGAATTATATATATATATATATAATTAGATATTATAGGGTTACAAGATAAATTAAATTAAATTGATGATATAATTATACACAAATTAAAAATTACAATAATGATAATAATACTAAAATTGGTATACAATAAAATTAATAATAAATAACTAATATAAATATAACTAAAAAATGTAATAAATAACTAAAATACTATAAAAAATAAATAAACAAAAAACACTAAAATCAATTAAACTAATTAAATATAACTAAGTTGAAAATTTATAAAAAAATTAGCAAAATCCATGTGAATCAATAGTAAAAGTTGATAAAAATTCAAAATAGGAAAGGAATAAATAGTTGAAGAGTCTAAAAAATGGTTTTACAAGTATCTATTTAAGGTCATTGAAACCTAAAGGTGTTACCAGGAAGGAGTAATTATTCTATAGGATGGAATTGTTTGGGATATCTAAAGGAGTTTGTGAGACTCTATGAAATTTCCATGTCATGTGTCAATGTTCTATAAATCAATTCTTTATTTTTAAGGGTATGTGATATCAAATGTATACGTTACTAATGTTGTAGATATAATTGAGTTCAAAATAAAGGTAATAATTTATAGATATTATAGTTTTCATTCTAGTTATGAAATAAAGAGTTGATACATCAATGATTTGAAAATAAATGAAGCTCCAGTGAATATGAACAAAGTATGTGTATATTCATCTCAATAATATTATAATATAAGAGAGGTTTTCATTAAAAATGGTTATTGTGATCAAAATGAGATGATTAATTGTATGCATATTTTTTAAGATTCATCAAAATCTATAACTTATGTTGAGAATAATATATGGATAAAAATGTTTTATCCATCATTTATCATTTATCTAGATATTTATTAAAATATAAGGGAAGGTTTTCCCACTATACATGAATGGTATATTTTAATAAAGACATTGTTTCATAAGAAAATGTTCGAAACACATAAACTTGCATATTTGATATGAAAACTATAGTTTATTTGTTGAAAAAACCTACTAAAAAGAAATAATATTTATTTTATAACATAAAGTATTTTGTTTATATTAGTATAGAATTTTAATATAATATATTATTTAAGAGGCTAGTGGGAGTATTTTTGAACTTACAAAGTTTTAAAGTTAACAAATAAAAGATTGTACCAGTCTAAAGTTTACAGGATTTCACATAATATCCAAAATATTTTAGGATATGTAGTGGTAAAGAAATAGATTTATATTAAGTTACCATGAAAAAATGAATATTACTATTTTCTAAAGGATTTTTCCAGTCAAAATACTAATCTATTATTTAATTAATGTACTAAAATATTTTTAGGTTATAATGGTAAAAGTAATGTAAAGAGTTATATTGAGTTGCTGAAACAAATTGAATGTCACTTTATCCTAAAGAAGTTCAGGATGTGTTGGTAAATATTAATGTAAATAGTTACATTATTTCAATGAAAAATTTTAATGGAAATGGTTTCAAGGATTGTGATTTTAGACATAGAAAGACTTCTAAGTAGATAATAGAAGTTGACATCATAACATTTGATGTTTTGAAGAGTTCAATATTAGGAATTTGATTTCTAAATCTCACCATTATTGATACTTTATTTCTTCATAGATTTTATTCACTAAAGATTTTAGTGGGAGGGTTCTATTAGATGGTCATGTAGAGGTGTGGAAATAATTACAACTATATTAAATGAGTTAACAAAACACCAAAAAAGTATAGAAATCATAAGTTTGAACTAGAAGTTTAACATATATAGTATGTTAGAAAAGTGATTATGCAGGGTATTTTTAAGTATTCTTAAAATATTTTTAATAATATAAAATGTATCATATAAAAATAAATATCCATTTTACCATCTGTTCACATTGGTTGTATAAATTTATATATAGATATAAATTTCATGAAATGAGATAATAATTGACCTCAAAGTAAAACATTAAGATGTCCTTAAGTGATGTTCTTCATGGAGTTTTATAGGTTGTGAGTAAATGTTAAGGTTAGCATGAGTAGGACTCTTTTATGAGATATGAAATATGCTCATGAGGCATAAAAAGGGGTTTTGTACACTATATAACCCACCAGGTATACCATATAGACTGTCATACATTATGTCTCTAGTATACTAGGGGTGCATAAATCATATAGGATTCCACACTACATAGGGTTGGTGAGATACCTATCATGAGAACCATTATACTTATATAACTTTCCTACAAAATATATTAAGTATTATCTAATTAGGGTTTGGTTGGTTATGTTACTAATCATGTCATTGGTTGGAGATCAACCTAGATGGGATCTTTCCTCTCATGTGATGAGTATGACATTTGGGCCCTCAATTAAGATACATTTGGGAGTGTGTAGTTGCACCTAGATAGTAAATATAATGTTTTTATCTATTTAGATAGGGGAATGTGATGTATTCATCCATAAAGATGAATGATATGTGATGTATTCATCAACCAGGTCAGTTTATACTCAGATAATCAAGAACATTTGAGTAGGATATATGGGATTGACATACTATGTGTTTCATAGACACTTGATGTATCGGAAAAAGGGAAAATATAAGAACAAACACTATCATGAGATGAAAATGGTGGATATAGGTATAGATATGCATCTATTTGGTGGAGATCATGTCAGATCCCTTTATATCTTGAGTATCCTTGATTCTTTTCTAGAGTCTGTTCTTTACTTACATTTATAGATTTGATGATTCTTGTTTTTTATTATTGTTATAAAGTCTTGTGGGGTAAAATTTTATGGTCTACTTAATGAGGATTGATTTTTACTCAAAGACATGCTCTAAAAGTGATTTAGAGTTAATCTGAAATAGTTTTGGATGGGTATTCATATGGTATTATAGGTGATACAATACATAATGAGGTTAATGATAGCTTTCAAAAAGTGTTTTGGAAGATATCCAAAATATTTTTGGATATGTTTTCTCAATATATTTTATATGATAAAATATAAGGTGAAATGGAACAGAGTGTTTTAGGATTTAGTGTAAGTGGTAGATTGAAAGAAATATATATATTCTCTAAATCCAAATGAATTTTAGGATTTGAAAAATCATAAAAAACTATTTAAACATAGAATGCATGTGATGCATGGAAATTTCATATATTATGTTTGGTGATATGTCATATGGGTTTAAAAATAGGTTTCATGCTACTCCTCAGCTAATCATAGAGTGTGATTGGGGTATGTATCATATGGCATGACATTCATGTTGTGGACTTTGATTTTCATGGGAAATACCACTTCCATTTCCATAAATAATATAATATAATCCATTTGATAGTGTCTATGATGCTAATTTAGAGTCCTAATTTTAAGATTGAACATTCATACTAATCTTCCATGATGGATATCATTTAAAGAGATGTTACATGATATTTAACATAAGAGTGGAGTCACATTCATGCATGTGGTTCATAGTCTAGATGAGGCATTAACTCATGCATTATAATGAATGAGTTAATGCATTAATCACTATGAAATATCCTTGGGGACATATAACGACCACTACCATGTAATAGAAGTGGGAAGTATGTATGCTTCATGTAGGTCGAGACTCTCATTACCCTAATGATCTATTTTTCTTCCACATTATATAAGATCTCTAATTTTATTCAAGGTAAACCCTTTAATTTCTATTTTAAACCTTAATTTTGTTCTTATAGATGTGAATTATGGTTTAAGTAAGGTTTTGAGACCATATGAAGCTTGTTCAAATCATGAATCTCTAGCTTTCGGTGGTAAGAACAAGTGTACATGGTTAACATATGGTTAGTACTAAATGTTCACCTCAAATTGGGTAGTCCAATAAGGTTGATTCACAATTTTTTTAAAAGTGAAAGGGTGGTTTAGACCATGTATGTCTGAAATTGAGGGTGTGTATGGGTTGCGCACCATTTTTCAAACATTACTCTGTAGGCCATTCTGGGTGTGCTCCTTAGGCAGTCGGGTGCATGCGGTTAGTGCATGATTTTTCTAACCGTGTGGACAAACTGTGATACCACTTAAAAAGTGTAAAATTATAATTTTCCCATAATATTTTTTAAGAAAACCCCTCCATTTTTCTTTCTTATCTAGTGGAAAACTCCTCCTCCTTTTCAAGATCTCTCCCATTCCTAAACTATAGATTAAAATATCTTCTCTGTTCGATGTCTGATTGAGACATCGTTCATCTCTTTGGACCCCTCTGGTATGAGCTTCAATCCGCTATCCTATTTTCTTACTTTATCTTTATATATTCGATGCTATTTTTGTGTGAGATCATATGTCTTATTTTTAGGGTGTTCATATATTTTGTCTTTTTCTTATGATCTAAACCAAACCAAAGTATGATATTGGATGAGTGTTATACCATAGGATTAAGGTAGGTAGTCTATACCTTTTATATAAGGTTTTTTTTCTTTTTTACTATCACCTTGTGCCATATGATAAAACTTTGATCTGTTATTCTAAATTAAATTATAAGCCTTAAATTAATTATTGATTTTAATATGGGTCACCTTTGTAGCACCTAATCACGGTAGGAGGTTTCCAACCTCAACCTAATCCTACCATTTGGTTTGTTCCTTTATATTCCCTACATTAAACATCCCCTTTGGGTGTGGGAGATTTTTAATATTGTAGTGGGAGCCTCTATGAAGTAAATGAGATATTTGGAGAGGATCATTCTTCCTATTTACATGTCACTAGATGATATTAAAAATAACTAAACGTTTGATTGAATGATAATTTTGAGAGGGTATGGATAATAACATGGGCCTTATCATATTATTACTATTAATTGCCTGATGTTGTCTATCCTGGTATGGCACTGACTTTTTTATGATGGTATGGAACTTGTTGCGTAATGGTATGGCACTGACTAGGGAATCGAGGTATGGCACTAGCGACCCCTATGTATGATTACTTATGGTATGACATTGACTAGGAAATTGAGGAATTGCACCTACGACCCCCATGTATGATTATTTATGGTATGGAATCAATGAGGTGTATATAGGTATAGAACCTATTAATTTAATAGAGATGTATGTATCTAGATATTGGTCTCCCTGAATATCTCCTCGGGAGTTGGACTATGTAGGTATGATATGAATTTCATATGTAGTGTATGAAGAGCCAGTTACTACCTACCATAAACACTTTATATATATGTTGATTTTCATTTTTTATATCATATTTTTGTTACATATTATGCTCATAGACTTATCATTTCTATATTTCACTTACCTGCTATACCTGCACATAGTTATAGTTTATTTTCATAGGCTGGATTTATTATTGACATTGTCGGTGGTGTCCTAATGAGTATATCCCACACTCAATTCATGCCACTGATTGGTACCCGGATAGACTTCATGTATGTAGGCAGGGACATGGTCAAGCGCCTAGTTGTCACTAATTGACTGATTGTTTCATGGGAGTAAGGAAGCATAGGGTCAAGTTATGGCTCATGATGCTACCTAGAGATAATATTTTTTGATCTTTTGAGATATTTTGATATACATGTTTATAAGTGTACCTTCTACCATGTTTTCCTATTATTTTTTTATATACATGATCTTACATCATTTATATATGTTAATGTATGCTTCTATTTATGACTATTTATTATTATCATTAGGATGTTTTACCTTTTTCTATTACTTGGTATTATGCTTTCATTTTTTTATCATCCATTTATTATACCACTAATATACTCTTGATTATGAGGGTATAGTCTCCCCACTATACAACCGTTGACCCTCACTACTATTCAGCAGCCTCTTTCATATGGAGAGGCATGCTTGAGGCCATGTGACCCACTGGATCGGGGCACCGTTTAGTGGCTCTAGGGTCGGGACATTACAAATTGATATCAGAGGTTTCTTTTATTTGCCTTACTATTTTGGGATAGTATAAAGGATACTAGGATATGTTGATATTTGATAATGAGCTTGTGTCTTGGAGTAGCTAACCCACATACAAAAAAAATTCAAATTACAAGGGTTGGTATATGATGTTCTGGATTATGCTTGTTAGAGTTGTTTTGGTTCCATCATTGGGTGATGCACATGATATTTGAAGTTATTATTATTATTATGTTGGGTTAAATTTTTTCCTTATCCCATATGGCAAGAAATAATTGATCATGCATAATTTTAAGCACCTTATAAGACTAATATGTCTTGAATTATTCCAGACCATGTAGGTTGCATTGCCTGACTACATGATACTTATTATATGTGTCCTGAATGATATATTGTTTATGCAACTAGCATTTTTGAAGGGGAAAATGATGTTATATAATGGGTTATTAAAGTTTTTTCATCAACCTAAATGGTTTTTCCTCTATAGTTTGATGATAGAACCTTAAATAACCAATTATCGTATGTTTGAGTTATTTAATTGAGGTTACAAAGACTATAATGTTAGTTGATTTGAAATACATGAATTTAATTTATAATTTAAAGAGTTCATGTACCTCTATAAATTGGGAATGATGTTTCATTTAGCCAAATCATCATATAATACCTATTACATTCTTCTATTGAATGTAAACGTCTGATACATTTAAAATAACTACAAATTATAATTTATAAATCATGTCCTTGTATAAATTGAGAATTTTACTTTAGTTAACTAGTCTGTTATGTAAATGTATAAATTGATAAATCTTAAGTTCTAATATGATCTTCGTTAAATGGGTATGTAAATTGAAATTTAAAGGGTATTTTACTCTATAATTTTCAATTCACGGTCCATATACTAGGACCCTTTTAGTGATATAGAGATCTTTTCCAAGACCTGACCTTAGTATTGTGATGTAGGAAATGTCTCTTATGTTATTTACAATCACTCTTATCCCCCAGACTTTTATTTATAAGCAAGAAGAGGGTTTTGGTTCTTATATATTAAGTTGTATACTTTTCCTATTATTTTGTTTGTAATATTACAAATATAAAAACCTATCTAAGTCTTGTTCCTATCATGTTTAAAACTATTACACCATGACATCATTAAGTCGTGTGCAAAGAGGGTGGTGACGACCATGCTTCAAAGGTGGTGGGACTTGTCCAACAAGTGCTACCTCTAGTAGCACCACCTATAGAACCTCCTACTATTTTCAATGCGGGTGATAATGCCCAATTTTTATGGGAATTTATGTGTATTATGAAGACTATATAGGTAGCTCTGTGACTTTCAACTTCTATGGATGAGTTGACATGAGAGTTTCAGCAATGGAATCCACTTACATTTTTAGGGGGGATAGCAGTCCTCATGTGGAAGATTCATGGATAGAGACCATACTAGCTATCTTTGAGTACCTTGAGAAACCTTCTGAGTGGAGAGTTAAGCTCTCTATGTATATGATTTGAGATTATTCCAAGAGGTGGAGGTACGTTATCACCTAGGAAGATCATAATCAGGGTATGTCATGGGATGGTTTTCAGATAGTCTTCTATGACTACATTTTTTCTAAGACCTTGAGGTTCGATCATGTGAGGGAGTTCATGAGCCTGAATCAAGTTTCTATGTCCGCTATGGATTACTCTGATGATTTTATAGAGCTTCATCACTTTTCACCTATCTATACTAATGATGAGTTAGTGAAAGCGATATGTTTTGAGGATAATCTCATACATCCTATTTGTTTTCAGTTGAATTTTTTCATATTGACTATTATTTCTGATATAGTAAACTAGGATCTTATTACCAAACATAACCTAAGGGAAGCTATAAGTCCATATCAGAGTGCACCTATTTATCAACCCAGTAGTGTGGTATCTAGTGGAATGAAGCATAGCTTCAAGACATATGATGAGGGTAGTACTAGTAAAAGTGAACATACTAAATACTTTTACTATGTCATCAGTATGGGAAGTAGGGGCACATGAAACCTCATTGTGAGTGGGGCCTATTTGAGAGTCTATCGTACGGAAGGATGGTAAATTTATAGAAGTTTTTTAGAATATTCTCTATAGTGATCAGTGGGAGAGGATCAACATCAACTCTAGGTCTTGGAGCAGGATCAGTAGCCCCAGATCAGGCAGGGAGCTGGAGTGCTACTGGATTATTAAGTAGAGGAGGTGTTCATGGCTAGGGGATACAGACACAAGTTTCAAATCATCAGGAGAGTAGGAATTCCCAAGTAAAACATGTTGTATCTCAGGGCCATATAATGGGCTAGGTTTATTCATTGCGGCATGTTCCATGGGATAAGAGTCCTGAACCTTTTACAATTCAAGGTATTATTTTAGTATCATCTACCTTGGTATCTATTTTTTACATAAGGGCTTCAAATTATTTTATTTATGAGGCTATGGTGTAAATCCTCATTCTTGAGATTCTTTACTTATATGAGGTGATGACCCTTGAAACCCATTTGGGTATACATTCTATGATTATAGAAAAATGTGGGGAGTTCCCCCATGAGATATGCGACTATTATTTTCTATGTAACTTCTTTATCCTTGAGATGTATGGAATAGATTTTATTATTAGGATAGAATAGTTAATTCCTTATCATTCCTACATGGATTGTTATCACTAGAGGGTGTTTGTTACATCTCCATAGGGAGATACTTATATTTACAAGGGTGAGTGTGATTTCTAAGTAGGTAGATCTTGACAAGATCATCATGGGTTGAGTGGAAGGACATCCCATATTGATAATCTTTATATGGGTGATTAGGGATTACATCAGGAAGAATTACCTCCTATAATAGATCATTTTAGGTATGTTTTCATTGGAAAATTTTCTATTTTACCTACTAAGTTATAGGTGTAATTCTCTATTGAGTTGGTTCTAGGTGTTCCACCAGTATCCATTATGCCTTATAGGATGGACACTAATAAGTTTCGGGAGCTCAAGTGGAAATTGGAGGAGTTAAAAGCAAAGGGTTTTATATGGAATAGTACTTATTCCCAAGTTTTACAGGTCTTGTTCACCAATAAGGTGGATAAAAACCTCAAGTTTTCTAAGGATTACTGGAAGTTAAATCATCTTACTTTAAAGAACTAGTATCCCTTGCCTTGCATAGATGACCTATTTGATCAACTCTAATGAGCTAAAGTATTCACAAGAATTGATTTGTGGTCAATTTATTACTAGGTATATATTAGACCTTAGTAAATACCTCATACATTATTACATATAAGTTATGGTCTTTATGAGTATCTGGTCATGTTGTTTAGTCTCACAGATGTGCTCATCATTTCCATGGATTTTATGAATTGGGTTTTCCACCCGTATCTAGATTCATTTGTGGTAGTATTAATAAATGAAATCTTCGTGTATTTCTGTACACAACATGACCATGAAAACATCTTTATATTGTTATAAAAACACTAATATAGCATCTATTATATGATAATCTAAGAAAATGTCACTTTTTGATCAATAAGGTTCACTTCTTAGGTTATATTATTTTATAGGAAGGAGTTTCTGTTGACCTAGAAAATGTGAGATTTATACTTACCTGTGAGTAGCCTAGGATCATTTTTAACATACATAGTTTCATGAGACTGGTTCGATATTATAAATACTTTATAAAAGACTTTTCATTCCTAGAATCACCTCTAATGGGTTAGACTAAAAATGGTTTGAAGTTTATATGTTCAAAAGACTATGAGATATCCTTTCAGGAGTTAAAAGGGATGTTGACTTTAGTGCTAATCTTGATTATGACAGAGTTAGGTAGAATCTATATAGTCTATTGTGACACATCAAGTATCATTCTAGGATAGTTTATAATGTATAATGATCTAGTCATGGCATATGGGTCTTGTTACTTGAGACCACATGAAAGGAATTACCCGATGTATGTTCTTGAGTTGGCAGTTATGGTTCACTCCTTGAATTGTTGGAGTAATTACCTATCGGTAGATATTTGGTTGGGTTTACCGACCATAAAAGCCTCATGTATATTTTCATACAACGTTATTGAACCTTAGGTAGAGAGTGTGGGTTGAATACTTGAAATCCTTTGGTTTTTATCTTTCTTCTATGCTTGGAAAAGGAAATGTTGTAGTGGATGCTCTAAGCTAGAGGACTCAGATATAGGCAGTTTGAGAGGCCAGTTATGAGTGGAAACTTATAGCCCTGTTTTCTGATATGCACTTGGATGTTCAGGTTCATTATGGATATTTCACACTTTCATTGTTATCTATGACCAATTAATTTTTAGAGAGATTAAATATGATGAAGCTATCTAACATCGAGGGATTAGTCCTAAGGGAGAGTGTTTCAGGAGAGAATTCACCACCAGGATGAATCATGGGTGGGAATGAGATCTTACGCATCCATGGATGCATCTGGGTTCCTACATACATCTGGGGGAGTTGATGTGAGAGTCTCATGATTCTACTTGGTAGGTACACCCTAGGATTACAAATATGTATCGTAATCTATGTCGCCAATACTGGTGGCTTGGTGTGAAAAGGGAGTTAGCAGGTTTTGTTACTCAGTGTTCCACCTATCAGCAGATGAAGCCATAGCACCAGCAGCCAGTGGGGATTTTATATAAATTTTCCATTCCTGAGAGGAAATGGGATGATGTCACAATGGATTTTTTGACCATATTACTGATATCCCCTTAAGGTAGTGATGCATTATGGGTGATCATTGGTAGGATCATGAAGGTCACCCATTTCTTACCTATTAGAGAGAATTTATAAGTGGATGGGATTGGGAGAAAATATTTCCATGAGATAATACACCTACATAGGGTCCCTTTCACTATCATTTTAGATATGGATGATCTTTTCATGTCAATATTCTAGCAGGGGTTACAAATAGATTTGGAAACATAAGTGACTTTGAGTATATCCTTTCACCCTCAGACCGATGATCAGTGAAAACTGATGATATCAGTTTTAGAGTACATGATCTGATCATGCATCCTTTATTTTATACATTCTTGGGAGAAACATATACCTCTCACTGAGTTCTATTACAACAACATATTCAACGATATCATACAGATGACTCCCTATGAGTCCTTATATAGTAGTCCATATTGTTCACCTTTTTGCTAGTTAGATGTAGTTGAGGCAACACTACTAGGTCCTCATCATGTCTAATAGACTTTAGAGTAGGTTCATCTTATTAATAAGTAGATGGATATAGCTCAGTCTAGGTATAAGTCATGTGCCAATCATTAATATTGACATCTGGGGTTTTTTATGGGGATTCAATTTTTCTTATATGGTTCACCTACACTGAAGCATCGATGGTTTAGATAGTAAGGGAATATTTTAACTTAGTTCATTGGAACTCTTGAGGTTATGGATATAGTCAGTATGGTAGCCTATTGGTTGTAGTTACCTTATAGGTATCAGGATATGCATGACGTCTTCCATGTTTCACATCTTCATCAGTACTATTCAGATCTGTCTCATAACTTTCAGCCTAATGAGGTTGAGATGGAGGTAGATGTGTCCTTTGAGGAAAATCCTATACATGTTGTGTAACATATAATGAATTCTATTTGAAGTAGGTAGGTTCCTCAAGTACAGGTGATATGGTAGCATGGCGGCATACAAGATGAGACTTGGGAGTTATTGGCCAACATATGTACTTAGTGGTTGAAGTTATTATTAGATGATGCTTTACCACCCTTGGAAGAGAAACTCAAAAAAGTTGATTTAAGGGAGAAAGAATATAAGATAACAGGTTTTATTTGAGGTATGAAACCCTTAAATTTCTATTTAAAACCTTAATTTTCCTCTTATAGATTTGAACTATGGTTTAAGGAAGGGTTTGGGAGCGTTTGGAAATTTTTTGAGCCTAGAGCTTCGGCTTTCAAAGGAAACAAAAGAGGCACAAGACTAGTGCACGGTTATATATAACCATGCACCTCAAACCATATAGCCCAATAAGGGTTCCACATTGTTTGTTCAAACTTTACGAGGGAGGTTTGGACCATACGAGGCTGATACATAGGGTTCACATCGGTTGTGCATGGTTAGTCTTACCATGCACTATAGGTTGTGTGGAGTGTTCTCCCTGAGTAATGGGGTGTACATGGTTGGTGTATGTTTTGGAAAACCATGAGACCATTTAAAAAGTGGTGAATTACTATGTTTCCCCTCTTCTTTTTTAATAACACCCCCTTCCTTTTTTTACTCTATAGTAGATAGATCCTCCTCATTTTTGATCTCTCTCCCATTCCTAACCTAAGAATTGAAGGATCTTCTATGCCTGGAATCTAATTGAGAGATAATTTGTCTCTTTGGATCCCTCATGGTAAGAGCTTCAACCTGATGTCATCTTTTTCTGGTTTATATCACTATATTTGGTTCTATTTTGGTTTTAACTCATATTCCCTATTTTTAGGGCATTCATCAGTTTTTTGTTCTTCTAATCTAGACCAAACCAAAGGCTGATACTGGATGAGTGTTCTAACACAATCTTAAGTTAGTTGGTCTATTCCTTTTCCCTGAGGTTTGGTTGTCTATTTTACTATCACCTTGTGTCAAATGTCGTACCTTTATTTCATTGTTTCTAAATTAAATTATAAGCCTTAAATTAATTATTTCTTCTAATATGGGTCTCCCTTGTAGCACCTAATCATGATTGGAGGTTTTCAACCATAACCCGAGCCACATATGTGGTGTGTTACTTTATTCTCCTTGTGTTGAACCACCCATTTGGGTGTGGGTTCTCACCACCCTTATATTGGGAACCTCTATAAATTAAATGAGATATTTGGACAGGATCATTCATCATTTTCCATTTTATTTAATGCCATTAAAATTATTAAATGGTTTATTGAATGATTATTGTGATTGGGTATGTATACTAACATGGGCATTGTCAAATTATTATTATTACTTTCCTGATGTTGGATATCTCAGTATGGCACCAACTTTTTATGATGGTATAGAAATTATTTCATAACTAGATAGAACTGACTAGGGAATTGAGCTATGGAACTTGTGACCCCTTTGTATGATTACTTATTGTATGAAACTGACTAGTTGACCAAGGAATGGAACCTAAAACCCCTTGGTATGATTATTTATGGTTTAGAACTGATGAGGAGTATCGAGGTATAGAACCTGAGACTTTCATAGACATTTACATCTCTGGATATAGGTCGCATTGGCTATCGCCTTGGGACCTAGAACATGTAGGTATGATACTTATTTCATATGTGGTGTATGTAGATCTTGTTACTACCTATTGTTGAAACTTTATATATATTAATGTTCATCTATTATAGTTAATTTTTATTATAGTTTTTACTTAAGGACTTGTCATATATGTATTTCACTTACCTATTATATATGTACATGGATATAGTTTATTTTCACTGGATGGAGTTTTTATCGACACCATTGGTGGTGGCCTACAGAGTATATCTTACACCCTGTTTGGGATATTTATTGGTTCCATGACATAATTCATGGATGTGAGTAGGTATAGGGGAAATCACCCAGTTTTCGATGATTGATTGATAGTTTCATGGGAGAGGGGAATCACAGGATTGAGCTATGGATCATGATGCAATATGGAGATAGTATTTTTTGTCGTTTGGATATTTTTATATAACTATATGTATGTGTACCTACTACCATGTTTGTATGTTATTTTTGTTTAGAAACATTCTAGTACATCATTTGTATATGGTACAGAATGTTTTTATTGATGACTATTTAGTATTATCATCAAGATGTATTACATTATATTGTTAGATGATATTATGCTTCCATTGTTTATCATCTATTTATTATACTATTGAGCTACTCTAATTATTAGGGTATAGTCTCCCCACTGTACCACCTTGGACCCTCACTTCTAGTCGAAAAACTCTAGAATATGGGGAAGCATGCTTAAATCCATGTGACCCACAACCTCGGGGCACCGTTTAGGGGGTCCTGGGTTGGGATGTTACACCTTAGAACAATGAGGTATTACTACACTATGGGTTGAAGTGGAGTCCTACATGTTTGATGTGTGATCAAGTCCACCTATGGATACCCCTGGAGTTGGGAGTCCTTTGGTTTCCACTTATGCATTCATCAACCCATTTTAAAATATACAAAGGTGATGAAGACATTATTGTGTCTCATTAGTGTGTAGTATACATTTCAAATTTTCTTCATTTCTTGTTATGTATATTTCATGTTTTTTATTTAATGTGATCTTGGGATTGGGATTATGGATTATTTCTTTTAATCTAATAAATGTTATTAAACCATATAGTATCCCATCATTAGGTAAATATTTACTCATAAAGATATTAACCTAAGGTAGAGGTGTTGAATGGAGTTCATACGGGACTATGAATTTGATATTTTTTACACTCTGGAGAATGGAAATATGGGGGTTTATTATTTTAGTAGGGAGGACCATTCTCAATTGTTAGGGGATTCATCTGTGTAGTTGGTCTTATTTCAGTTATCCTTAGTGGATGAGTGAGAAGGGACTTATCTTCGATCAATGGTGGTGGCCCTTCTTATTATTCAGTGTGTGAGGGAGGATCAATTAAGAGACATAAATTTTTAGGATTTTTATGATCAGGTATTCTATAATGATACTCCATGCAAATATTTCGAAGGTGGGGAGAACATTAACCTCTTTCAAGAATAGACAGTGGAGTTGGTCATGCTATACAAGGAGTTGTTGGGGGAGTTCTATGCTTTCCTCTTGATGGTACATCCAAGAGCGAAGAAGATGTACCAAGACCTTGGAAATAATTTTTAGTGGTAAGGTATAAAGTATAGTGTTGTTAATTTTTTCTTTTGATGCCTCACCTATCAGCATGTGAGAGAGAGAACCAGGTCCCAGTAGGCTTGGATCAACCCCTTGAGGTTCCAGAGTATAATTGGAATGGAATATTGATATATTTTATTAAAATACTTCTTGAATAAATGAGAGTTCACAATTCTATTTAGATTATCATTGAACGACTAACCATGTCAACCCGCTTCTATGTTATTCAGGATCAAGTTTTCATGGAAATCTTGGGATTTTGTATATGGAGGAGATCATCTAGATATATGGTATACCCGTGATGATCATTTTCAATCGAGATGTTCAAATTTAAATACCTAATGTGGAGGAGATTATATAAGGAATTTGGGACTCAATTATGGGTGATTACAATGTTCCACCCCCATATTGATGGAAAATAGAGAAAACCATTCAATTTATTGAGGATATATTGAGAACTTTCATGTCATATTAAAAATAGATCTAGGAGGATCACATGCCTTTAGATGAGTTTTCATACAAAAAATAGCTACCACTCCACCATTGGAATGGACCTTTTGAGGCCCTATATAAGAGACAATGTAGTTCACCCCTATACTAGATAAAGGTAGGAGAGACATTGTGGATGGGGCTATTGATAGTGTGGTAGATGGTAAAAAAGGTTCAAGTCATCTAGGAGCAGATGAAGACCACATAGATTCATCAAAAGTTATATGTGGTTTGATTCCAAGGGCCTTTATAGTTTGAAGAGGTAGATCATGTGTTCCAGAAGGTATCTCCACGACATGGTTTATGGATATTTCTAACATCCCTAACATTTATAAATGAAATTCCATTTTGAATGAATAAATTCCTTATTAAGTAACGTAGTTATAGAAAATGATAGCACTACTTTGGTAATTTTGGACCATTATAAAATATATTCTGTCAGATTTAATAGGAAATAATATATCTTAACCATTTATAATATAGTCTTTGTATAGTGATCATTAATATTTTTATATTAAGGTTTATGAAAAATACCAATTGACATATATGAAATAAGTGATTTCTTTGACCAGTAATATCATACCCTACGAAGCCCATTTATATGATCTTATAAGGGATATGGAATCACTAGATTTTACCCTTGACCAAGACCAAACTAGTATTTGAAAATTAAATCTTGACTAAAACCATTTATGAGAGAAATTCAAGCTTATCGAGATCACTTCCCAAACCATGTTCACCGAACCACCCCAAGAAAGTGCCATTATCGCAAACCTTACCATTATGGAGTACTTGTTGTAATAAGTGGTTATGTGTCTAGACCATATCAGTATGAATTTAAAAAAAATTGAATAGAATAATGATTATATTTATCCCTTTTATTATTACTTTGTACATACAATTATATATGAATTTATGAAATTTTAATTTGATAAAAAGAAACCAAAATTTTATTTTTAAAAAATATATGGTTTTAATTAAAACACTCGTTTATAAAAATTCAAGAATTTTGAAATAAATTATATTTTCATAAAACATTCTTGTTAAATAATATTTATTCAAATATAAATGATAATGTAATTTAATGAAGTCCAATGTAATCTTTATAAGGGTTAGAAATTTGTTATTATCGTAAAAATATATATTTTTCAATAAATGAGGATTTTATTTAAGGGGAGAATTCTCATATTAATAGAAATATTTTGATAAAATTAATATTATTTTTGAAATCATCATATAAAAATTATCCAACAATGAATTTTTCATAATTTTCTGAAATAGTCAAGTTTTTTGGAAGAAATTAAATACGATATAAATATACGGTTTGTATTATGACATCATAATAGCCAAAAAGTGATATAATAATTTCTAAAAAATTAATACATGAACAAATATTAATTTCCCCTATAAGATAATGTGTTTTTTAGGTTATTTGATTAATTTTACAATCCATTAATTAATCCTTCAAAATGTATATTATATCTTATGGTTTTAAAATCAATTTTTTATGAACATGATTTTATTCCACATCTCCAATGGTAGTATTTTAATATTATCAGATATTTCACTTATAAAATATTAAAAACCAAACCTATATATAAAAAACATTGGTATGTTTTTTTCTTTGGATTATTTTATTATAGTGTTCAAAACCTAAGTTTAGAAGTTAATAAATAATTCCCATCTATTTTTCTATAAATACCCACTCAACATCCCACTCTTATTCACTAAAAACCCATTTATCATTAATTTACTTTCACTCCACTCTCTAAATCCCTCCCAAATTATCCAAATATCTTAATAATCTCGTACCAATATTTTAGAATTTCCCTCTCAAGGTAACAGATTTTCCCCCCTTCTCTTTATTCAAGAACTTTCTTTGTATTATGCAATTTCATTTCTTGTTGATTATATTAGAATATGTTTTTACACATCCTCTTTAATATCCTTATTATGTAAAAGTAGTGATAAACCTTCCCTATCTCTCATTAAACCCTTCTATGAATGTAATGACCTAGGATTTTCATACATAAATATTACATCTTTTTAGATAAATATTGAATACCTTTCACAAATATAAACCCATAGAGTATAAAGGATTAGTATATTTGGTGATTGGATAAACAATATTATTATTTAATGAAATATATTAAATATATATATCAAAATATTTTCCATTTAAATACTCTTTATATAAAAACTCGACTTAAAAACTTTCTTTATAACCTAGGGAAAGGAAATATAAGAAAAGGGTGAGCTCAGATACTCAGTAAGGGCAAACATGGGAGATATAAATCAATGACCATAAAAAAGAATAAGATAAGAAAAATTATATGAAATCATGAACATAAATTAAAATTTTCATACCCAAACTATCATGGATCATAAAAATGAGTCAGGGAAATAATATTTATTATTTAAAAATTCATGAATCATAAGAGTGAGAAATCATCATAAACCAATCATTAAGCATAAGTACATGTCATAAAATTATGGCACCATCATAAGTATAGAAACCATTTCATATGTCAAGGTTAACTACCAAGAACATAAAATCATAATTGATTAGTCATCAAAACATTTTTTCTATAGTGGATCAATCATATCAAATTTTTTCCCATAGCAGATCAAGCACATCAACTTGTTTTCCATGGATAATCAAGAAAATTAACTTGTTTCCCATAATGGATCAAGCACATTGAATTGTTTCCCATAGTTATCTTATGAGATATAAAACTTTATAAAATGAATTAGAGGGATCTATTATTATTTTTTCTACCCATCATATAATTTAAACCATATATATGTGTGTTATAAGATCATTAAACATTTATCATATCATAACCTATGAAAATAAAAAGGGTTTTAAAAACATTTCATAAATTCATCATAGCATAGACCATGTAAAATAAATTAGTTTCATAAAAATATCATCATCATAATCACAAACCATTTTTAAAAATAATATGGATGGTTCAATTGGATCATATCCCTAGTAAAATATAAGAAACACCAAAGGTTGTTGTCGTTGATGAATGAGAATACCATAAAAAGATCATTAAAAACATTCCTGAGGAAAATACCCTTTCCAATTTGAAAAAAAATAATATCTAAAAATATCCTAAATATTAAATAAAAAAATTTATTTTTAAAATAACCTTGTAAACCTTTAAAGTAGTATTTAAATCATTCATCATTCATGATGGACGGAAATACCATTCATGGTATACATATTAAAATAAATATTCCTTTCATATTTTTGGTAAAAATAAAAAAAACATGTTGAAAAAATGAAAACTACATTCCTTTTAATAAATATGGTAAAAATTAAAAAATGGGTAAATATTTACTTAAATAATAATTTTATATAGTAAAAATACTCTTTAAAACATTTTTATAATACATGGATATGGGAGAAAAATTATTTTTGACAGAAGAGAGAAATAAAGACGGTTTTCCTTAAAAACATTATTTCAGTCTCTTGAGTACTTAAATAGTGGAAAATGAAATGGAAACATGTATTATCTAGAAATATCCTGATGAGAATAAAATTCAAGAGTTTCATGAGAGATATATCATAATATTTCATCATTGGAAACTTAATCATAAACAATCCTAATAAATAATGATATCAGAACATAAAACTTTTACCACTTTGGTAACTTTTGAATCATAAGACCGATGAAGGAATAACATCAATTAAAACCTTAAATATCATTTAAAGAAGGATATTCATGATATAAAATTTGAAAATGAAAGTATATAAACCATAAAAAATAAATAAGTGGTGATTGTGTCATGTGCCCCATGGAAATAAATATTAGACAAAATTTCATTACCTCAAGTCACGACATTATTCATACACATTCTAACCACCTATATAAAAAATATAGGTTTATTTTAAATATATTTAATAAACTTAATCATATATATCATACCATATATGATTTACTTATAACCTTCTATTTCCATTTTATTAACAATTCCTTATTAAAATCAAGTTTTGAGTGATAACTCCTTTGTTTTTCATGTATGTTTTAATTTTTTAGTTTCATTACATTTAATATTATCATGGTTTCACTATATTTAGAATGTTAAACATGATATAAATATCATATATATTCATTATATATTTATTTATAATCATCCATATAAATTAGAGATAGAAAAAATGAATGACACCATTCATGGAGATGGTAAGCCATATGTACACATGAATTCAGTTTCTATTTTTTCAATAGATTGAATGAAATAAAGGTAAATAATAATCCACATTTAAAAAATAATTTTTATATCATATATATAAGATTCATTTTTTATCTTAGTCACATATCCTTTAAATTTCAATCCAATTATTTATTTTTGACCTATTATGGATTCTTAATGAGGTCACAGGTGGTTCGGGGGTGTATGGGGATTGTTTAAAGTCTAAAGCCCATATTTTTGGGAAAATAAGACTAATAACATGGTTAGGAGAAACCATGCAGGGAAGGCCAAATAGTTACCCCAAACCATGTAGGGATTGACAGTGAGTAACAGAAGGCTTCATGGTTTGCAGAAATCGTACAGATTGGACTGCACGCCCGTGCGGATGGTCTGTGGTTTTTAGTAGATCCATTTCACATGGTTGGAATATGTTTTCTGAAACAATGTTTCCTAATAATATGGGTACCCTCATGAATAAATCCAATTATGGTTGGTGCGCAGTTTGGACAACAGTGGGACCAAACCCTATACCCCTACTTTTTTGGGTAAAATGACTAAAATTCCCTTAAATATATTTTAATACACCTCCTTTATTATTTATCCTATTTATAATGGATGAATCTCTAATTAATCACATTTGAGCTCCAAAAGTTCCATATACCTAGTTTTTTTTTCAGTTCTTCATTTGGTGTCTGGTCAAAGCTTTGTTGGTCCCGTTGGATTCCTCCTAGTAAGATATTCAATTAATTATCTCGGTTCGTCATCTGTTTCCTCCTCAGTGATGCTATTTATATTCAAGATCATATACCCTATTTTCAAGGAGTTGATCCATTATTTATATTCATTCCTATCCAATACAAAATAAATTTTGATACTAGACAAGGAGAGTTCTATAGCCTCAAGGTAGGCGTTTTATGACTCATCCCTCGAGTCTCATCATTTTATAAACTGTATTCACTTTGAACACAGAAATTTTATCAGGAGTTTACTATTTAATTCATATTCCTTGATTAAATTAATCTTTATTTTTTTCTAAAACTCATTTCATAATTTTTAATCATGTCATTGGAGGTTGAGGCCTCAATGCTTTCCACCCCAAGTAGGGTGTTTCCTTAATTATGCCTTGGTAACCCATTTGGGTTCACCTATGACCCTGTTTGGGAGTGTGGATTGACCCTAATAATGGTAATACCTATCTAATTAAATTTTTTATGAATTAATAATGGATAGAATTTTTATTTTCTACTTGAACCCTCTAATATAATTATTGTATTATAATAAATGAATCTTAATTGTGAATGTAAAGTATAATATATATATCACTTGGCCCAATTGAATGTAATTGAATGATTTAGTTGATTTTATATAGCACACATTTCCATGCTTAATGAAAGGAAATATAGTGAACCTAATTAATGATAAAGTAATCAAAGTACTAAATGGTTGAATGCACTTTTATCCTTATCACACTAATAAAAGGTATGGAATGAACCAACTTGACTTACTAAATGGAATGAGTATTACATGGACTTAATTAAAATAATGAATTAATTGTATGGTGACTATTTTATGTAGAATTTTTCACCATATTGGAGTGGTTAGAATCAATCCATCCTTGGATGCCTGAGGGAATTACTTAATCACTCAGAGGACTCCATTATGATTCAAGGATGTTAGTTTCCAAGGGAGATACCCACCTTAGAACCTGGTCCTTGTCTACCAGTGGATTCTTGGAATAACACCATATGATCCCTTTATTATCATTCAGATACTGTGATTCCTAGGCTACACTCCTTGGATCTATCTTGACATCTACGAAAATGTGGCACCATGGATACACCCATTTGTCCCAGTCATTTCTTATCTTGTTTTACCTTGGATGAGATTCTTGGACTCAGTTAGAATCAAATTATGGTGGAATTATTTAGGTGACGCCCCTTATATTACACTCAAACCCCTTATATCTAGGATATAGATTATTACTGAGTTGGATGGACCCCTAAAATCAAGGATGACTTGGTTACTACCTTGGATCGTATTCACTATTATCAACAAAAAGGATACCTTGGTTATTACCATGGATCTTATGTTATTATTATAGGATGCCTTGGTCACACCATGGATCCTCTTATATCAATTATTATCAAATGTAACATAATTAATTAAATGATTACATATTCATACACCAGTTTAGGCTAAAGCAGGTGTCATGGTATTTACACTACTATAATGATTTACATTTACATATACCTACACACTAACATTTTATATTTCTTAGACTAGATGGTATAGATGTTGGTGGTAGTGGCCGGTTGAGATTTATCTCACACCCTATCTAGGCCACCATTGTTACCTAGGAAGATTACATGTATATAGGTGTTGACAAGGGGATGTGTCCCACTTTGGACACCTGATTTGATTGCTTTCTTTCGGATGGATCTTGGTAGCAGATGATCATGATAGAGCTTGATATGATGGATAGTTTTTGATTTTTTTACTTTTTTATATAGCATGTATTACCAACTACCATGTATACCTATTTTCTAGTTTTGTAGAGACATAACATAAATTATCATCAGCTTTTATATATGATCCATTTTCCAAATTTTAGTATTATTATCTATTTCTTGAGTTGTTATTAATTTCTATATTTATTCCACTATGGGGGGTTACTAGTCCAATGTTTATAGTGTATTTTTTCCCTATGTTGTTTTATTATATATGCTTCTGCTATTTTTCTACCATTATATATATGTTGTGCTACACTTTGGTAATTAGGGCGAAGTCTCCCCATAGAAACACCCAAGGCCCTCACTACTAGTCATCAACCTTTGGCATGCGTGGTGGCATGCTTAAGGCCATGTGGCCAACCGGGATCGAGGCACCTCTAAGTTGCACCAAGATCCAAAATGTCACAATGTGGTATCAGATGGGTTATTTTATTTATTTACTATTTTGAGACAATATAAGGGAGATTAGGAATGCTTTTGAACTTTCTTATAAGTCATGTTTGGGCATAGCTAACCCACGTTTGGGGTAAAAACCGAGTTTCCTGAAATGATAAATATTATTATATATTTATCTTATTACATTTTATATCATTTCACCATTTTGTGATGTTGTTGGATTGTGATGTTATTATTATGATGATTGAGGATTTCATTTTTTACCTTGTCCTGATGAGATGTGGTCAAGGATTAATATTACATGCATCATTATATGCACCTAGAATTGACATGCCATGTTATATAGGTGCATTTCACTCCTTACATTTCTTTTTCTTCCTATGATTTTGGAGTGATCTATGGTTGTTACATTTTCCTATGATGCTAACATATTACCTATAGTTACATGATCTTCTCTTTAGATATGATTGAGTGATTTCTAGTTTCAATTCACGAGGTTTATGGGCACTCATGTTTTAGAGTGGATAGTTTACCGAGTCAATCCATCATATATTACTCATTACATTCTGAGACCAAATGTAGATGGGGTTGATAAAATTAAATGGTTTTCACTCTTAGTGATAAGGTTTATAGCCCCTTATTCACTGGGAATGGTTATCCATTTTAATCAAACCTTGATATATATATATAAGGGACTGAAAACAAAAAAAATTAAATATTGAATTATGAAATAAATGGTTTCCAGTAAGTGAAGAGGAAAATGTTATTGACCCTTCACCTAGTGGAAACCCTATAAATTAAAATTAAATACTTACTAATACCTAGCCTTCTATGTGGGTATTTGGGGTAGTTCCTTAGGTAGTGAGCCTTTATTCATACATTATGATTCCTTTAGTCATTTTATCTATTCTTAAATCTTGATCTAAGGCATGTGATTGGAATTTTTATACCTTTTCCACCATGACATTCTTGCATCATAATCCAAGAAGGTGGAGAAAACCTTTCTCTAAAGATGGTGGGCCATGAACCACTAATCTTACCACCAGTAGTGCCAGTTGAGGCACCGCCTATTATACTTGATCTATAAACTAATACATAGCTTCAAGAAATTTTTCTATGTCTGATGTAGTCGATGTAGGATGCTCCATGAACTACACCTACAATGGCTGATCTAACACATGACTTATAGTAGTATCATCCTCCCACCTTTTTGGGGGATGGTGGTCCATAGGTTGTTGAGTCTTGGATGGAAGCCACCCTATATATATTTTAGAATTTTTAGATGCCTCCAGAGAGGAGGGAAAATATTGACACATATATGCTTCATTATTTGTCCAAGAATAGGTGGGATGTGATTACTAAGGATGATCTACATCAAGGAATGGTCTGCACAAATATTTAAACTTCCTTCTATAATTATTTCTTTCCTCAAACACTGATAGCTAACCTGTCTATAGAGTTAATGCATATACAGAAGGGTGTTATGTTAGTATGTGATGATCAATCATGTTCTATAGGTTTTGAGGATGGTATTTGGTATGCCATCTATACTCAGGTGAAATTTTGTCACCTACCTACCTTTTCTGAGATTTTTAATCAGGCTTGTATCACTAAACATAACTTGAGGGAAGGTGATAGTACCAGGCACAGAGGATATGTGTTTAGGAATTCCAATAGTTCTTCCTGTAGCAGGAAGTGTTCCCTTGAGGTTTCTTAATAGATAAGTGGAAGTCAAAGTAACCATATTGGTAGTTCTGTTATATGCCAACAATTTGGATGGCAGGGGAATTTGAAGCCTCAGTGTGATAGAGAACCTATATACTTTTTTTCTCGTGGTCTTATGATGCATCTTTAGAAATTATGTTGGACCTTTCCATATACTTTTAGTTGAAGATACTCTGCACCAACTCCACCTTTAGGGGTGGGATCTTTTATGTTGTGTCAGGCTGGGAGTTGGAGTAGCACCGGAAGGACCAAACAAGGAGGAAGTTATGTCCATGGTAGCTAGACTTTTATTCATCAGTTCCAGCAGAACAGTCAAACTTAGGGTATTCCAGCTATAGTACAAGTTCATGGATCAAGTCAGTTTCATGCATTACATCAGATACCTAAAGATCAAAATACAAGATCATCGGTTATATGAGGTGCTATTCTAGTAGCCTTCACTATTACGCCTTCTTTGTTCAATGCAGGTGCTTCGCACTAATTTATCTCTTTATCGACCATGGAAGTTCTCGGGTTTCAAATTTAGTATTATTATGGTGTGATAACCCTAGACCCACCGTTAGAAGTGTGGCCAGAGTTCATACATTGGTACATAGACTGCCCCCTTAAGGTAGACAGTTATCCCTTATTGTGGGACCTCTTCATGATTAAGATGAAGGGTTTTGATTTCATTCTTAGGATAGATTGGTTGGTTCTTTATCATGCCTTTGTAGACTATTATCATTTTGGGTTTTGTTTACATCACCATAAGAAAGTAGTTATCTACACAAGGGTGAGTGTAATGTACAGGCTAGTATATTTGGACCAAAGCATCATGGGATAGGTGGAGTGACCACCTAGATTTCTAGTATCTTCATGGAGTATTAGGTTTTACATTAGGATAAGTTACCTTCAGTAATAAATTGTTTTAGGGACGTCTTTCCAAATGATTTTTCTAGATTTCCTCCCTAGATAGAGGTATATTTTATGATTGATCTTGTCCTAACAGTAGCTTCAGTGTCCATACCTCTGTACAGGATGACACCTATGGAGCTCCAGGATCTTAAGCGATAGTTAGAGGATATATAGACCAAAGTTTTTATATAGACTAATACTTCCTCTTAGGGTCCACCCATGCTTTTCTCCAAGAATTCGGATGGGACGCTTTTTATGCATAGATTATATGTGGTTACACCAAATTAAATTTAAGAATCGATATCCACTACCTCAGATAGATGACCTCTTAGACTAGATCTGAGAAGATAGGGTGTTTTCAAAGATCAACCTAAGATCGGGATATCATCAGGTGCGATTCATACCTTTAAACATACCACATATATCTTTTCATATTAGGTATGGTATGTATGAGTATCTCATTATTCCATTCGGTCTTATGAACAAGACTTATGTTATCATGGATTTGATTAATAGGGTTTTCCACCCCTATCTGGATTCCTTTATCATTGTATTTGTGGAAAACATATTGGTGTACTGTCAGACTCGGAGAGACCATTATAGGTATCATGAGATCATTCTAAATATATTTATAGATCATTATATTTATGTCAATATTTCCAATTTCCACTTCTTGATCGAAAAATTTCACTTATTGGGTCATATTATCTTGGAATTAGGAGTATTTGTTGACCTAGAGAAGGTGAGTACTACAGTTTCCTAAGGGAATCCCAAGAACATGTTTGACATAAATAGTTTATTTAGGTTGGATGGATATTACAGTAATTTTATAAAGGACTTATCAAACCTTGATTCACTCTTAATGATCTTACAAATAAGGGTGTTAAGTTTCTATGGTCAGAAGAGTGCCAGAAAACCTCTCAGGAGCTGAAAGGAAGGCTTGTTTCATAATCTATTTTGATTATACATGAGCCTGACATAGGTAATATAGTGTTATTTGATGCATCAGACATCATCTTGGGAGAATTGATGATGTAGGAGGGTAGATTTGTTGCTTATATATATCAGAAGTTGAGGCATCATAAGAGAAACTACCCAACCCATGGCTTTGAGCTTGCAGCAGTTGTCCATACCTAACGTTGCTGGAGACACTATCTATTGGGTGAGAAATTTTTGGTGTATATAGACCATAAGAGCCTCAAATATATCTTTACACAGTGTGAATTGAATCTAAGATAGAAGATATGGGTTTAATATCTTCAGTCCTTAAATTTTGAGTATGCTTGTATACCTAGAAAGGTAAATGTCATAGTGGACGCACTGAGTCAAAGGAATAGGCCATATAAGAAGCCAATGATGAATGGAAATTGATGACCCTCTTTTCTAAGCTACATATGGAGTTTCATTAGAGACATGATCAGTCTTATCTTTTAGATTTAGTAGTTACCTCTTCACTCCTTGAAATGGTGAAGAGAAGGAAGATTTTATATCCTATGGGGTTGGTTATCTGAGAGAGTATTTCTAGTGAGGACCCACCTATAGATTGGTTATTTTATGGAGATGGAATCCTTCATATTAATGGGAATTTATGGGTTCCTATAGATATGAGAGAGGAACTAATGTGAGAGTCCCATGCTTCTCAGTGGGTATTTCATCCAGGCATCTACAAGATGTATCGATATATGTGACGCCAGTATTGGTGGCCTAGGATGAAATGTTTGATACCAGGTTTTACCACTAGGTGTTATACTTTTAATTAGGTGAATGTTGAGAAACAATGGATTGTTGGCTTTTTATAGTCGTTTTCGGTCCCAGAATTGAAATAGGAAGATGTTTCCATGGATTTTATAGTCTGATTACTGAAGTAAACTCGAGTTTGTGATGTATTTTGGATAGTTGTGGATCGACTGATAAAATTATCCCACTTCCTTCCTATCCGGGATACTTCCTTAGTTGATGATCTAAGAATAATGTATGTTTGTGAGATCATATGGCTACATGGGGTCCCTCATACTATCGTTTCATATAGGTATTCTTGTTTCACATTATGGTTCTGGAAGGGGTTGTAGAGTGATATGGTTACACAGGTGCTTCTAAGAACATATTTTCACACTCAGACCGATGTTCAGTTATAATAGAAGATAAAGGTCTTATAGGACATGCTCTGAGCATGCATCCTTGATTTCAACGGTTCTTGGGAGAAGCATATCCTACTATTTGAGCTCGTCAACAATAATATCTTTTAGGAAATGATTCGTATGGATTATTATGAGGCCTTATATAGTAGGTTTTATTGTTCACCCCTATTCTAGGTAGAGGTTGGAGAGTCAGTGCTAATAGGTTCTCATATCATGCAGGAGACTTCGAAGTAAGGGAAGTTGTCGCTGTGATTTTTTGATCCATTTGATATTCTTGGAAGATTTGGGCCAGTATCCTATCAATTGTTGTTACCTCAGAGGTACTATTACATTTAGAATGTCTTCCATGTTTCACAGATTCTCTGGTATCATGTTGAGTGATCTCATACTTTTTATCTTGAGTATTTTGAGCTATATGTTGATGCTTCTTTTGAGGAGTATCCCAAAATCGTTATTAACCAGAGCATGAAGCCTCTCTGAGGTTGGTTTGTAACATAAGTGTGGGTTTTATGGAAGTATGGTCATGTACTGGATGAGACTCGGGATCCAGAGGCTGATGTACATGCTCAGTATATGAGTTTTTTCTCAGATGAAGTTTTTCCACCCTTGGAAGGTGAAATCGGGGATGAGTTCCTTTAAAGAGGGAATACTGTAAGAAACTGGTTTTTATCTCAGGTATAGATCCATTACATTTTAGTAAAATTATTTATTTTTGACCTATTTTCGATCCTTAATGAGGTAACGGGTGTTTTGGGGGTATCTAGGGATTGTTCAGAGCCCAGGGCCCAACTTTTTGAGAAAATTAGACTGGTCACACGGTTAGGAGAAACCATGTGGGGCAGGCTACACTGTTTCCCCAAACTATACGGGGCTGGACAGTGAGTAGAAGGAGACCTCATGGTTTGAGGAAACCATGCATATTAGACTGCACGCCCATGAAAATGGACCATAGTTTTTAAAAGATCTATTTCTCATTGTCATGGCATAGTTTCTAAAACCGTACAGCCTAACCATGTAGGTACCCTCCTAAGGCAGAAATCCAAGCATGGTTGGCACACTGTTTGGCCAACTGTGCACCCTAATTTTTTTGGTAATATTACCGAAAATCCTTTAAATATGTTCTAATCCACCTCTTTCCTTATTTATCCTATTTCTAGTTAATAAATCTATCATCCCTCATGTTGGAACTCCAAAAATGCCATGTTCCTAGTTTTTTATCATGGTTCATCATCCCGTGGGCAATCAAAGCTCTATTGGTCTTGTTGTATTCCTCCTAGTAATCTATTTGATCCTTTTCCTAGATTTATTTTTTGGATTATCCTTGAAGATACTATTTACATACAATCCCATATACCCTATTTCTTGGTCATTGATCCATTTTTCATATTTATTTTGATCTAGGACAAACTAAAGGCTGATACTTGACAAGGAAAGTGTTATAGCCTTAAGGTAGGTGGTATATGAATAATCCTTAAAGTCTCATCATTTTATAAACTGATGTTGTTGTTTTTTCATACCATTTTCTTTGGGTGTTTCTTATTTAATTAGAATTTCTTACTTATAATCATTGTGATCATGTTCTAGAGCTCGTTTCATAATTTTTAATCATATTGTTGGAGTTTGAGTCCATAATGTTTTCCATCCCAATTAGGGTGTTTCCTCAATTATTCCTAGGAAACCCATGTGATTTCACCTATGACACTATTCAGGTTTTTTATTGACTCTACTAATGGTAATACATATTTAATTAAATGTTTTGTGAATTACTAATGTCTAGAATGTGTAGTTTCCACTTGACCCTTCTAAGGTTAGTGTTTCAATATAGTAAATAAATCTCAGTTGTGATTGGAAAGTATGATATTTGTATCACTTTTCCCAATTGAATGTAATTGAATTATTAGGTTTCTATTCCATAGCAAACCTTTCCAGGGTTAATGGAAGGAAACGCAGTGAAATCATCAAGTAATCAAAGTACTAAATGGTTTCATATCCTTTTAGCCTTGTCACACTAATGAAAGGTATGGAATGAACCAACTTGAATTATTAAATAGAATGAGTATTACATGGACTTAATTAAAATAATGAATTGCTTATAAGGTTCCTATTACATATAGACCTATTCGCATTTTAGGAGCTGTGAGACTCGATCCAACCTTGGATTACTGAGGGAATGCCTTGATCACTCGGAGGACACCATTCTAATTCAAGAATTCCAGATGTTAAGGGAGATACCCACATTGAAACCTAGTCCTTATCTACCAATGTATGTATGAAATGATGTCATAGGATCCATCCATTATCATTCATATATTTTGATTCCATGGATACACTCCTTGGATTTAGATTGACATTTACAGACATGTGGCTCCATGGATACACCCATTGGTCTCAGTCATTTATTATCTCGTTTTACCTTGGATAAGATCCTTGGACTCGGTTAGAATCATATTAAAATGGAATGACTTGGGTGATGCCCCTTGGATTACACTCAGAACCCTTATTGCTAGGATATATATTATTATTGATTTGGATTGACCCTTGATGTTAAGGATTCCTTGGTTACTACCTTGGATCCCCTTCATTATTATCATTATCAAGGATGCATTGGTTATTACCTTGGATCCTCTATTATTATTATAGAATAGTTTGGTCACACCTCAGATCATATTACATCACTTATTATAAAATGTAACATAATTAATAAAACAATTACATGTTTTGGCACCAGATGAGGCTGAAGAGGGTATCAAGGTAATTATATCACTGTACTACTTTACATTTACATATACTTTAACATTTTTAGTTTCTATTTCTCAGACTAGATGGTATATACATAGTTGGTGGTGGCCTATTTAGATTTATATCACACCCTATCCAGGACATCATTGGTACCCAGTTAGATTACATGTATGTAGGTGTTGACAAGGGTAATCATCCCATTTTGGACACCTGATCTTGATTTATTTCTTTAGGATTTATCTTGGTAGTAGATGACTAGTCCAGTTCTTAGGATGTTGGATAGTTTTTGGATTCTCTTTGACTATTTTTTATAGCATGTATTTCCTGCTACCATGTATACATATTTTATAGTTTTTTGGAGACATGAAATACATTATCATAAACTTTTTTATTTGATCTAGTTTCTAGCTTTGAGTATTATTATCTGTTTCTTGAGTTCTTATTCATTGTTATGTTGCTTTTGCTATGGTGGGTTGCTGGTCCAGTGTTTATAGTCTCTATTTTTGTTATTCCATATGATTACATATTCTTGCACTATTTTCTTATTATTATATATTATCTATGATACACTCTAGTAATGATGTAATAGTCTCCCCATGGAAACACCCTAGGCCCTCGCTACTACTCGGTGTCCTTTAGTGTACGGGGAGGCATGCTTGAGGCCATGTGGCCAACCAGGATCGGGGTACCTCTAAGTGAACCTTGGTATGTTAATTCACAATATATAACATATATATTCAGTAAAACTATCCTTATTACCATCCATTTCAAACTAAAATTAAAAACATATCTCACTACATCGTGGAGGCAGTAGCGGACACGTATGCACG
Organism: Viscum album; assembly: GCA_963277665.1. Lineage (NCBI taxonomy): Eukaryota > Viridiplantae > Streptophyta > Magnoliopsida > Santalales > Viscaceae > Viscum > Viscum album. Next base: position 203,542,609 of record OY728144.1, read on the forward strand.
AGTGATGTTATCATTTTCAAATGGATTAGAAGGTAAGAAGTTATATGTGATATTATAATTACATAAGTATAATTATTTCATAAGTATAATATAAATATATTAAATTAATAATTATTTCTATATGTGATAGGTGGTGATGGAAGACAAATTACCTCGGTTCGTGAAGAGGTAGTCCACCGTACACACGATCGACAGTTTTGTTTCCCGTTTGATGGAAGAGGAGATGGATGTAGGTTATGACACTAATATAATAACATATAAATATATGGGATATATTAATTTTTTTATATCAAAATATTTTAAGAATTTTTTAAGGTTGTGTAAGAAGAAATAAAATGAAAATTAATGGTTAATAACTCTACCACTTCTACATAGAACCTCCTTAGGTTTATACCTAAAGAACTTTTAGGAGGTGTTAATAATAAAAATAAGGACTATAGTGCATGGGTAATGAATTAAAGATTTTTATTTTTTTAGTGATTTACTAAACCAAAAGGCTTTGTCATTGTGAATATAATGGGAGAGGGGTTACCCTTTTATAATTGAGGTGAGTGGCACACTTGTAAATTTTTAAAGTTTTCAAATAATTTCATGTCACTTTCTTGGTTACAAGGCTCCAAATATATCATTATTTAAACTTAGATGATATAAGGTCAAAATATTTCTAGAAAATAGAAATTAGTCAATTTTTTAGGTCATTTTAACTCATATCCCTTTAGTTTACCCCCCCCCCCCCCGGTAAGTCTATTTTAACCTTAACCGTGGAAATTATTTTTTACTATTTTTACAATTCATTGTGAAAAAAAATGATCTTATTATATAATATTAATTATTATCATTCCAAAAAATTAATCCATTTTACCAAATCCAATTACCAAAATTTAATTTAAAATTAAACCCCTAGACGCGACGAAAAAGCGATTTTTCAAAGAAAACGTTTTCATAAGTATAAAAAGTTTTTATATCAAAATTAAAAATAAAATTGATTAAAATATCATAAATTAGATTAATAATAATATAATTGAAATAATTTTACCTTTAAAACCATATTAAAAAAATGAAACTTATAAATTTTTTAAATGAAAAGATAGTTTTTAATAAAAATATATATTTTTTACTATTCATCAAAAAATTAATCTTTTTAGAAAATTCTAAAAAATCACTCTAAGATAATTTTGACATGTTGATTTTAAAAATAATGTTAACTTTTTAAAATAAATTTTATAAAATTGTAACAAAAATTATTTTTATTGTTTTTTCATAAAAAATGAAAATCATTTTGGAGGAAAAATGTATTTCTAAATCATATAAAGGATTTACTAAAAATAAGTACTTTTTATCAATATATTTTATTTATCTAAAACATGTATACATAATATTCAAAAAAAATTCATTCCAATTCATACTTCCAAGTTTAATGGATAATGGTCTTGTTTAAATAATAATATTGATAGTATATTGTGGTTTGTTAAAACTTTATATTGTGTGTAATGCAAGCTATCAAAGAAATTAAATTTATTTTAAAAAATAATATTTCATAAAATCTCAGGGTGTTACATTATAACCCCCGTAAAATTAATTTCTCCATAAAAAATTGTGTTACTCTAATATAAAAAACTGAGGATAATTCAACCTCGTTATATCCTTAGGTTACCATGTAGCTTCCTCAATTTGGTGGTTTTTCCAAAAAAAACCTTTTATTAGGTGAGTGGTCATGTTTAATAGTGCTTTCTATCTATGATATATAATTTGTTGGAACCAAGGTATTTCACAAATGGAAATGGACTCTGGTTTGTGTTTGTTTTTAGTATACACTGGATTGATCAGGGAGTTTTCAAGGAAAGTGATCTCAAAATAAAATCTAACTGTAGTGTTGAAGGTGGTGTCATTTCCCAATATTTATAAAATATTTGGGCTCAAAATCAAGAGCATAGAGCATGCTTGATGAAAGGTTATTTATATATTTAACTCTTCTCAAGTATGGTAAAGGTATAAGTTTCTCGTTGACTGGGTTTCATGAATACTGGGTTTCGCAAAAGGATGAGCTTCGTGAAGGTGTGGATAATCTTGAATGCATTAAGGGTTAATGGTAATCTCCAAAACTATGATAAGCTTCACGATCAGGTTAAATTTTACTGGAGATTCAAAAAAAGAAGAGCTTTGCGAACAAGATTTTGCAGTTTCACAAAAAAACTTTCTAAGAGATTAGGATCTTCTTGAAAGGATGATCCTATAAATAGGTGGCTATCCCCACTTCATTACCCACAAAAAATTGGAGAAATGGATAAATTACTTTGATTTCACAAAGGTTAGGATCTTTGAGAATTTGGAATTCTATGAGAGCTTGAGCATCCCAAAAATACTGGTTAAGTCTCAATAAATGACAATGCTTTTGAGTTATGGAAGTTTCACAAAGATTAAGAGTTTTATAAATACTTAGTGTTCCATTAAGTTAGTGAACTTTGTGAAGGCAGTTTGTTTTGTGAGGGTAGTGAGCTTCATAAATGAAGTTTTTTTTGTGAAGGAATTGAGCTTCATGAAGGCAGTTTGTTCTACTAAGGCAGTTAACTTCGTGATGTAAGTTTGTTCCATGAAGGTATTGTGCTTCACAAAGGTTGGGAGATTCTCTAAAGTGTGTTGGTTCAAGAAGGTTGGTTTTTCTTTGAATCATAAATGAGGTTTCTCAAATACTATGATCTTTACGAACAGTAGTGTTGAACATCTAGTTTAAGTGAACAAAGCTTTTAAGCCCATAAACTCAGGACATCGATCTAAGCAGAGTCTCGTACTAGTCAGGGAAAAAGAATTAAATGAAAATATACTTAAGTTACCTTCAAGTAATTAAACTAAGTAATAATTCACCCAAATTAGTGAGCTATGGGGAGTCAATAGAAGTGTTCTGAGAGAGGCAGTGTGTTATCCCTGAAATCTTGTAAAGGTAGTGATCCTAACATAGAGCGTCTATGACTAAACTTATTTATTTCACAACTTGTAAATATTAGTGAATTTTTGTTTGACCGACACTCTTTTTATGTATTCTCCTTGGACTAACCCTTAGTATTAAACCAAGTAAAACTATTTTTTGTCTCTCTACATGTGAATATTTAATTATTAAGTGATTCCTTCATGAAGTCTTAACAAGTTCCTACCAATGTGGGAATAAGATACATTAATTTAAAAGAAATGGTTGTTACCCAAATTCACCCCTCTCATATCAGGGTTCTCTAGGATCCAATAAGTGGTATCAAAGGCAGGTTCACCTGTGTTGGATTATCTATAGTAAAGTTATTCTCTTTTGAGGATTTGAGTTTCTTTCCTGAGTCAATAATGAAGTGATGTTTTGATAAGGATTCAGTTATATTTGATTATAATTATATATCCACCAAGTCCATGATGAATAGAAAAATGAAAGAGAATAGAATATTGAAGAAGTACCTCTTACCTAAAGAAGAGGTAGTATTTGGTTCTCCATTTCTTAATGACAATGAAGATATATCAATCTTGAAAAGTGAAGATAAGGTGGATCATCTTTCCACTAAATATAAGGATAACCATTCTACCTCATGTAAATCAAAATATTCAAGTTATTATGACATATGTGTTATAACCTTTGAAAATTGTCCTCAAAATAAGGATCATATCACAAGTGCTGATAATGATCAATCTATAACCTCACAATAACTTTCAGTTTATAGATTAAGAAATTTTCTACATGATATTCTTGAAGAAATCACCTCCCTTGTTTGTGGAGTCTTTAAATGTATATAGGTAGAGATCACCCAACTAGAAGAAGAAGCTAATGCTTTGTAAATGGGATTCCAAGGAAAAATTCATGAATTTTTAATGCTCTCTAGATAGGTTAGAATAATTGAAACAACAAATATGGAACTTGAAATAAGTTCCTCAAAATGCTTCAAAGAAGTTGAAGAGAAAGAGGGAGTCAAAAAGTATCTTGAAGAATAGATCCATGCACTCGAAGAGAAATTGAAAAATATCTCTGATTTTAAGGTTTTACAATTGGAAGAAATATCTAAGAAGATCAAGGAACTTGACTCTTTGATTCAGAATAATGTTAATATGAATGAAGATGAATTTATCAGAATTAAGAAGGCTTGTGAAGAAAATATTATTATGATTGAATATCATAAATTCATCCTCAATATGAAATGTCTATATTTGGAAGCTTAGTTGTAAAATATTGAGAAGACATATATTGATACTTCATGAAAGAAGGAAATAGTTGTTGTAACTACTCAATGTTCACTAGAGGATTCTAAATCTGAAATACCCCCAACATATGATAATAAGATTATGACATCTTTTTGATGATCTATCTCAAGTAACTGATAAGAAACAGGTACCATCCATTTCAACTTGTATTAATTCTTCTAAACATATTGTAATGAATAATTAAAGTTGTAACACAAATAATGAATGAGTATGTATAAATAAAGGTGATAAGAAACCTACCACCATGACTATAGTGGATAATAAAAATATTATAAAAGTCGGTTTCCTACAAAGAGCACAACAAGCCATGAAGAAGATCCAACAAACTTATATAGAAGATATTAGGAGATCAAGGTTTTTTGGTTAGTGTTTTTGCTGAAATAGAATTGGTAATTGTGTATTGGATTGTTGGTACAATCCTTTAAATTAAAAGGAATGAAGGAATCCTATTTCAAGGGGGGTCAAGCTAAATGAGAAGAAACAACATCCACAGGTCCATAAGAATATGTATACTGAACACAGATTTGGAAATCTTGATAATATATGTGATTCATACAATGGTTGTGGTCACAAGTATGGTAAATTATTATCTCAACATTCATTCAATGTTGATAACAAAAGAATACCACAAAATTTGGCTAAGTATAAAGAAGCTACCTTGGGAAGAAATTAGAAGAATATTATGAACACAAATTCTCTCATGAAGATCTCAAGTAAGGAATTTGAGAATACCCTAGATTATAAATCCAAGTATTTTAAGGGTGGTGTATCCAAAATAACTACTAATAGGGATGACACTCAGAATAACTCATGTGGAAGATCCAAACTTGCTACAATAGTTCCTAATTACATGTTAGTAATTTGTCTATAATATTTGGAAAGAATGATAAAACTTGAACATGCACAGGCTAAGGTTGCTAAAAAAGAAAAATAAAATATTCCACATGATGAAGAAAGCATGCATGAGATTTTGAAAACAAAAGGAAACTCTTGTGTTAAATAAGTTTTGTGTGAGAGATACAAGAAATATGGTCCCATTTCAAAAGTTTTTTTAACCTTACTACCAGAATAAGAATCATTCCTTAAGATGAGTAAGAATGTATCACCCATGAAGGATATTAAGAAGAAAAATTCACCACATAGAGAAGAATAGGATGTTAAGATATCCATGATACCAAAACATAAATCAAAAAATATGTTCAGATGTTAAATCATGAAGAGTAGAGAAAATGGAGTAACTTGGTTGAGAATATCATCTCAATCGTGTTATTCATATTGATGAATCAAGGAGGATCCATCTTATTCCCTTAATATTTTTTTATTGTGTTTGTTCTTATAATGAATTTAATTGAAAGGTGAAGCAACTTCTCAGGGGGGCTTGAGAAGTAGTGGGGGTGTCATTTTATTGATATCCAAGATGAATAAGTCACTATCTTTGAATAATTCATCAATTTGGTATTCAAATACAAACATTATGGATGATCATTCTTGATTAATTTGAATATGTTTTTTTCTAAAAAACAGGGATAAATAAGGTACCATCTTGAATTGATCTTATTTCCAGTATCCTATAGAAAAAGTTTTAAATAATATTATCATTGGTGAAGTTGTGAAAGTTTTTCAATATGGATAGTCATAATTTGAAGATCCATTCTAGTTTATTCTCTATATTTAAATTTCTTGAAATTTATTATTGATGAGATCCACCATTATGAAGATTTTTATAAGTGTTTACCTTTACAAGGAAAAAATGAATAATGATGAAGAATCTTCCAAAATCATTATTTCAATTATTATCAAATCTGATTATTCTAGAAATTTCTTGAAGATCATGTCATTTTAAAAGGAGTTTCAGGATAATTATCCTTAAGAGTTTCTTATCACATTTATTATATTCATCCTAGAATGAAAATTAATGACACTGGAATAAAATTATATGAGTTATCATATCATGAGGTATCATGATTAGTGGTAAAGGGATAGATTAAGATGTTGAAATAATGGAATTATTTCAAAATATTTAGGGCTCACACAAAGAAGATGATTTAGATGAAGAATCGTAAGAGGAATCCATTACTGAAGAAAGTTCATCAGAACCTCATAGAAGGCTCTCTATGGTATGAATCAAGCACCCCAAGAATGGTATTATTATCTGAATAATATTGAATTTAAAAGAGGAGGTAGAGATCAATGGTTTAAAAGAAGGATTAAACCTTCATTTCTCATGGAAAATATTCAAGAGATATTATGAAGAAATTCAACATGCATGACTCCAAACTGATGTAGACTCCCATTGAGGTTGGGAAAAAACTTGGGAATCCTAAGGATGGGGAATCTATGGATCCCATCCTATAGAGAAGAATCATTAAAATATTATTATACTTGACTAAAAAACTGATAGATATTGTATTTGAAAATTTCTTAGTGGAATGATTTCAAAGTGATTCGAAGAAAGAGAATTTGGAATTAGTTAAACAAATCATGATCTATATTCAAGGTACACTTAGTTTTGGATTATACTTTATAGCAAGAAGAGACAATGAATTGTCATCATTTTATGATGATGATTGGGAAAGAGATTTTTTGTGTAGAAATTACATAAGTGGTGTATCATTATTTATAGGAAAAAATTGTGTGGGATGATTGAGAGAGAAATAAGAAATCACTTCTATTAGTATAGATGAAGTAGAGTATATATCTACTTCAAAGGGATGCACTTATCTATTTTGGATGAAGAAACAACTGAATGATATTGGTGATGAGGTGAAACATCCAATGGTAATTCATTATGATAACAAGAGTGTGATCAATATTACAAAGAATTTGGTTCAGAACTCTCATACCAATCATATTGAGATCTGATATCACTTCATCAAAGAAAATTTGAACAAGGTGTGATTAAAATAGATCATGTTGGAACTGGTGATCAAGTGGATGACATTTTAACTAAGCCTTTAGTGGCACAAATGTTTTATAAATATAGTTTTGTGGGGGAGATATGATCCCAGGGGAGTTTTTTTAGCTCTACAAGTGAAATACAGTTTTTGGGTTTATTTTTGAAGGGTGAGAATAGATAAATTCAACATTGTAAAGGTTTTTTGGTTGTAGGATTTTGACAAACCCTACAATGATTCTGTGAAACAATGATAATTATGTGTTATGAGGAAATAGTTCATGTAATTCTAATATCTTAGCTTGGATATCTTTAATCATTTAAAAGCATAATAACCCAATTCATTATTCCCATCTTATTTTTTACATTGGGTATTTATCACATAAACTTAGAGTGTTGGATGCATTATTTCTTGACTTTTAGGTTTTGTTAGCAGCTGGTGATTTATTGAATTTATCACAAATTGATAACAAACCCAAAGGGGGAGATTGTTAGAACCAAGGACTTTCACAGGTGGAAATGGGGTCTAGTTTGTGTTCATTTTCAATCCACACTGGGTTGATCAAGGAATTTTCAAGGCAAGTGGTCATATGGTAAAAGCTAACTATAGTGTTGAAGGTGGCATTATTTCCCAGTGTTTTCCAAATTTTTTAGTCCAAATTAGGAGGATGGAACAATCTTTGTGAAAGTTTTTTTTCTTGATTTAGCACTTATCAAATTTGGTAAAGGAAAAAGTTTCACAATGATTGTGCTTTGCGAAAACTATGTTTCATGAAATTTTGAACTTCATGAAGTTTTGGAGCATTGTGAATGCACAAAGGGTTGATTGTAATCTCCATGACTATGAGAAGCTTCGTGAGTGGGTTAAATTTCACCGGAGCTTCATGATTATTAGAGCTTCACAAATAGTATTTTGGAGTTTCACAAAAAATCCTAAAGTTTGAGCCTATAAATAGGCGGATACCGTCACTTTATTACACATGAAAAGAATTTGAGAATGGATGAATCACTCTGATTTCACAAAGGTTGTGAGCATTGCAAATCTGGAATTTTGTGTGATCTTGAGAATCAAAAAAAGACTGTTTAATTATTAACTAATTCCAATTATTTTGAGTTATGGTATTTTATCAAATAATAGTATTTTCATGAAGACTTAGTGTTCTATGAAGGCAGTGAGCTTCTTGAAGGCAGTTTGTTCCGTGAAGGAAGTTCATGAAGGTAGTTTGTGTAACTAGTCTCTAAATAAACTAAACCTTTATTTTCCTCATGCATATATTTTTTAAATTTATTGAATATTAATCTAAAAATATGTAATATTCATGTATGAAAATCCTGGGTCATTATAGATGGTATCAAAGGAAAAGTTTAGTTAACCTTTTGAACTAGGATAAACCCCAGGGATAGGTCTAAGGATGATTTTAAGCATATAAAAATTTCCTATAATTTTAATGAAGGATAGAGTGAGTGATTGATAAGAAATTAAATCATTTTCTAGATAATACAAGTGAATTTGGATCTATCATAGTTATACATAAAGACAATAACTCAAAAAAGAGTGCATTGGGAATTGACTCAATCACCACATAGTGCATGACAATGTCACTTAATGAACACCTGGTTTGATACTTCTATGGGATATGTTTTAGAAATTTACAAACTCATTACAAACCATCATGAAGGATTTTAATAGATAAAGATCATGAATGTACTCAGTAATACCTAAGGAGTCGTAGATTGAAAAGAAAGTGTCATACTCTAGAAATCCTACGAATTGTTTTTCATGATTGATCACTCTAATAATAGATTCCTAACGTCCATTATAACCATTTTTATTTTAATAATGGAATGAATATATAATGATAAAGATTGGGTGGTGAAAATTATTCTAAAATATTAGAGTATCTTATTTTATATTAGTTATATGAATTCACTTATATAATTATAAGTATATATGAATGATAATTCATATTCCCAATGATTATATATTGAATTATAAGTGGAAAACCCTAATGGTATGATAATTTCATCTCAATTATATGATCATTATATGGTTGAGGTTTGTGGGAATTTTCTTCATGTAAATATTTTTATTCTATCTATGGTAGAATTGGATGTTATCTTAGGAATGGATTGGATTTCTCTACATAAATTACAAATCAATTAATAATGAATGGAACTTATTTTTGATATTCTAAACCAACCTATGATCATCTATCAGTGCAATGATAAATATAAACATTCCGTGGAAATCAAATCTGTTGTATGGGTCTTGATTTCTATTAAAAATGGATGTTTATCTCATATGGTTGGGGAGAAACTCAGCATCAATGATATGCCTATTTATAAGAGTTTATTGATGTATTTATATAATATTTTCCTAGTATTACACTGAATCATGAATTTTATTCATCAATATAACTCATACCTAGTTCTATAACTATTTCAAATACTCCCTATAGAATGGCCTCGGTTGATTTATAGGAATTAAAGAAGAAAATTCAGTAGAATCTTGATAAGGGATTCATTTATCCAAGTGTGTAACTTTGGGGTACACCTATTCTTTTTTTAAAAACAAATATGGATCAATGAAAATCAATATTTATTATTGGGAACTGAATAATATCACAATCAAGAACAAGTATCCTCCACCCTGTATTAATGACTTTTTTGATTAACTAAGTAGAGCTCAATACTTTTCCAAGATTGACCTTCATTCTGGATATCATCAATTGAGGTCCAAGATGGATTATCTTCCCAAGATAGTATTTCATACAAGGTATATACACTATGCTTCATAGATTTAATGAATAGAGTCTTTTGATATTACCTTGATCAGTTTTTAGTAGTCTTTATAGATGATATTATTATCTATTCAAAGTGTAAGAAATATATTACCTTATTTTAAAGAATATTGACTTGTTTCCCATAGATTATCAAGTACAAAGACTTGTTTCCCATAGTAGATCAAGCAAATTGACTTGTTTTCCAAAGAGTATAAATTGTATCAACTTGTTTCCCATAGTTTTCTAATGAGATATAAAACTTTACCCAATGCATTAGAGGGATTTATAGTCCCACCCATCACATAATTTAAACTATACATATTTTTCCATAATATCATTAAACATTCATCGTGTCATTATAAAATAACCTATGTAAATAAAAAAGCGTTCAAAAACATTTCATCAATTCATCATAAAATAACCCATGGAAGACAAATGGATTTCATAAATATCGCATCATCATAATCATAAACCATATAGATAAATAATAAGGATGTTTCCATTGAATCATATCCCCAGTAAAACATAATCAAAAAACAAAGGTTGTTTTCATTGATGAATAGGAGTAACATACAAATATCATTAAAAACATTCTTGGGTAAAATACCCTTTACGCTTTAAAATAACTTTTGAGATCTAAAAATTTACAAAATATTAAAGAAAACATTTTATTTTAAAATAAAATTAGAAACTTTAAAATATTTATTTAAATATTTTACATATCATGATGATGGTAAATACCATTCATTTCATACATCTTAAAACAAATATTTCTTTCACATTTTTGGTAAGAAGTCAAAAGAACCTTGTTCGAAAAATGACAAGAATAATCCTATTAAACCATTTTTAAAAAAATATAACATGGGTAAAAATTTCTTTAAATAATCATTTTATAATATTAAAAACTTTATTTATAATATTTTTGGAAAAAATTAACATGGAATAAAAAATATTTTCGACCAAAGAGATAAATAATATCAGTTTTTCTTAAAAATATTTGTTGGTTTGAGTAGAGTACTCAAGAGTGGGGTGAATTGAGTATCTATAATAATTTCTATTTGAAGATTTTTCTGAAAAGGTTCCCCAATAAAAATTAAATACATCTCATTTAATCAAAGTAATATGCTAATGAAAGTTTGACTGTTTAAATAAATTCTCAGAAGATTTATTAAATCTCAGTAATCTTAATATAAGTTATTAACATTACTTTTGAATCTATTCTAATAAGGAAAAACAATTATAAATTCTTTGCAAGATTAACTATCAAAGTAAATTTAGTGATTTCTGAATTATATAGTAAAATATAGAAAACTGAATTAAACAACACAACGGATATAAAACAAGTGGTTCAATCTCAAGACAAGACCTAATCCACTCCACTTGTAGATCACCTGCCACCAAGCAGTTTATATTAATAAACTTGATCCATACCCTGGATCGAGGAAAACAACAGTGCACGAGACTATCCAGGTCACACGACCTCTTCCACAATTCTTCATGGGTATGAACTAACAGGTCATACAAGGACCTCTTCCACGCTTATTCGTGGAATCAAACAAGTTTAAAAAGATGTGAGAGGAAGGATATCTTGTATCATACCGTTTAATATAATATATAGTGTGTGTTTTTATACAGACACACACACACTACTCAAAAGATAAAAATAATAAACAATAGAGAAAAAATGATGAGATAAGGTTAGAAGTGTGTTGAGTGTTATTATATGCACCTCTAGACTTCTAGGATGAAGCAGAAGTCAAAATCAAGTCCTCTTGTGAGAAACATAGTATTACAAATCTGATGGTCTGGTTTCCAGTTAGATCCGGCTCATGTTCTTCTTGGATTTGGTATTGCAAAGATGTTCTAGACTTTGATCTATGGTATCCTAACTTTTTGGATTTGATAATTCTTCATTTTTTCTTCAGATGTATTGAGTTGCATGTGTCGGGATTTTTTTCAATAATGCTCATTCTTCTTCTTTATCGCGCCTCTTTATTTCTAGGACACACTTCTCTTTTTATTCTTGGAGTGCATTTGTTGGAGCTGATAGGATGCATGTATTCTGAACCTCGTACCACTTACTATCAGGTGACAAGTCTACAAATAAATATTAATTATGTCAGTGCATTTAAAAAGACTCAAATATGACCGTTAGAAATTAAATTGAAAAACAAAAAAATAGATTAAAAAACAGTGTCACAATCTGTCTGGAAATAGTGTCACTTGGAAATAGTTTATCCATGAAAAAGTGTCTCCTTATTTTTCTTTGAGTGGTGAGATAGTCATGATGTCATAGTTTTATATAGATCATGAACTGGTAGCACAGATGTGGTGTTAGGATCACAGTGTCTGATCCTTTTCCAAACTTCAAATGGTGTCTCAGCAAGGAACTGGTATCACTGACTTCAACAGATCTGAAATTGGTTTTGGTGTATGGTCATGGTGTCTGGGTCATGGTTTCTAGTCATGGTTTTTAGGTCACAGTTTCTGGTCATGGTGTTTGGTTCACTGTGAGTGGTCACGGTGTTTGGGTCATGGTGACTGGTCACGGTGTTTGGGTCAAGGTGTCTGGTCACAGTGTCTGGGTCACAGTGTCTGGTCACGGTGTCTGGATCATGGAGTCTGGTCACGGTGTTTGGTCATGGTGTCTGGGTCACGGTGTATGGTCACGGTGTCTGGGTCATTTTCCAGAAAAATATAACCGGTGGTAGACTCACCGTTTCTCAGACTTAGCCAAATATCTATATACATACTTAAATAGTGATATTCATAGAATCTATTAGACTTAAAAATTTATCAAGTAAATACATTATAACACAAATTAAAAATATTTTACAATAATCAAACATAGAACATAAGATCTTGGATAGGTTTATTTAAAGCATGAAGAAACCAACCATTTGTACACATGATTTGAGACAGATTAAACAGGATTAACAAGCTTTACATAATTTATAGGATTTTTTATCATTAAAACATGATTAACACCTGAGGAGTCCAACAATATCCCCCTTTTGATGATCACAAATCATGTGAATGAGATATCAATTATTAGTGAATGTGTCTCTCCCTTAGTCTGAAGTTAGAGTGCATGTATCTCCCCCTTTGGGATTATCAAAGAGAGTACAAAAGTAAATAAAGGAATAGATAAGAAGAGTTAACAATGCATTAGATGGATAAAAAAGTGACATTACAAATAGTAAACAAAAAAATACAAAGAAATATCCCTATCAAAAGATAGTGTTCATTGTTATTCAGCATCGACTATCTTCTCTTTTCCCTTGGAAGTAGCATCACTAGAAGTCACAGGAGCAGATATATAAGTGGAAGAAGGAAGTGAACCAACTGATAGAGAAGGTAAAGGGATTCCTTTAAAAACAGAGGGGGTCAAGGTAGGTGTAGTGGAAGACTGAGGCAATTTTTGGTCAAGGATAATAGGTCTGATCTTACTCAAAGCCTGAGAGACAGACATAGAAGTAGAGGAAATGGCAGAGGATGCGAAGGTAGGAAAACCAGGTCTTAAGGGTGAAACTTCAGGAGCCACAATAGAAGTGCTCTAGACATTAATATAAGGCCTCAACAGCTTGATGAAGTCAAAAATAATCTCAACGCCATACTGCATCACTTTCTCAAAGTCATCCTTGTTCTCCTTGAACTTTTCCAACAAAGGATTGAAATCCTTCAACTTTTGAACTCGAGTTTTGAAAGATTGAGTAATAGGAGGAATTTTCATATTCTCTACAAGGTGCATGAAATGGTTTGTCATATCATGCTTGGAGAAAATCCTATTGAAGTAGAAATATAACTTCTTAGTAATTTCTTCCGGAGCATCATTGGAAATCTTGGAATGAATTCTTACCAAATCAAGAACTCGGTCACTATTCTTGACAACCACAGATAGAGACTCTTTTTCAAAACCACTGAGAAAAGATTGAAGTTCTTACTTAACAACTTTTCTGTGCAGATCATTGTCCAAGGAAGTTTGACATGATTTTCTAGAGGCACTAGAAGCTGTAACAGATGAAGTAAGAGACTTCAGTTGATTCAGAACATTCTGTAGATAACCCTTATACTCATCAGTCAACTTGTTAAGACCAATAACAGGCTCACGCATTTCTTGAACAATTTTCTTGTTTCTTTCATCCACCTTGTCAAATAAGGACGTTAGGTTAGGTTGAATCAGGGAGGAAAATTCCTATGGAATCTGACCACTAACATCCTCAATAGGATGAGCAATATGTTCTGGTCTTGAGTTCAAAACTCTCTACATATCTTCAACCATACCTCTAAAAGACTCCACTTCATCACTGATTTGATTGTTCTCAAATATGACTTCTTGAATTCCATAAATAATTTTTGTCTGAATCTTCCAAATAATCTTCTCTAATAGCAGGGCAGCATCTCTTTCACTCAATTTTTTCACAAGATAAGGGTGAGTGTTTTTGAGCTTTTCAACCACAACTAATAGGGTGCCTCCAAATGCTTTCAAATCATCCTTACTAACCATGGGAGAAGGTTCTTGTGAATGTTCAGGGATGGGAGCTGAGATAGGCTCAGGGTCCTTTGTAGAGACTAGATCAGAGACTGATTTCAACTGAAATATAATAGTGGGTTATATACCATTAATTTAGACTTCTTGGTAATAATTCACATCAAAATAGCAAGGGAATTTATACAATGTATCCACAGAGCTTGGATCAGTTGGATTTGTAACTTCAAAACTTTCTGTATTCAGGTGATACTCTCCCTCAATATGTGAATCTTTCTCAGGACTAAGAGATTTATATCCTTGATCTATTTCCAAGATTTCATCCCTAATAGACTCACCCATTTCCTTTCTAGATAATTGAAAGTCCTGATCCATTCTTTCTTTAGCAGATGGGATAATATCAGGGATATCTTGTTCCACTAGGTGTTCCTCAAGAGAAGATTCTTTCTTGAGAGAAATATATTCTTCTAGATGCTCTTATAAAACAACCTTTTCATTTACATTAGAAACAGATTCTTCTTTAGATGCAGGTTCTTCTTCCAAATCAACAATTTCTTCAGGAACAGGTACTTCCTTATCAATTAAGACTTGAGGAGAAGGTTCACTATCTTCCTCATCCAGGACATTTTTCCCTATAGTTGCAACAACTTATTCTTATTCTTCCTCATCAGAATAGTTATCAATCTCATCTGGCTCCAAACTAGAATCAGAAATGTCCTTAGGTCTTGAATAATACTCAACTACGTTGAACTTTTCATAGACCCTCTCATTGTCTTCCACCCATGATTTTCTCTATGTATTCCAACTGATTTTCATTATCTTGACTGTAAATTTTGAAATACAAAATTCATAGTCCTTAATGACTTCTTCATCTGGTCCAACTAACCCTTTTTTTATGAATCATAACTGATATTAACATTGAGAAAAACAGGGAGGTTGTCTTAGAGTTTGTCTTTATCAACTCACACATATGAAGTATAACATACTTACATAAGTTTATCTTGTGTCCATTCTTCATAAGATGTATCAAAAATACATCCTGATACTTGAGTATAGAAAAATCAAATTTTCTAGGGCTAATCAGATTCTGAACAAATTTAAAAAAAAAGTCTGGTTTCCCCATCTAGCTCAGTAGTTATAGATCTTCTCTTTGTTTCATTCCGAGTTAAGATTTCCATGGCTTCTTGCAAAACAAAGATCTCACTTGTAGGAGGAGGACCTATCTAGTAGTCCTCAAAAATACCCTCATGAGGTATCCTTAGGCATGTAGCCCATAACCTTGAAGAAAAGGTACATCTTTTCCCATTGATCCAGCTTCTCAGAACAAAACCATCTTCTGTGTCAAAAGAGAATTAAACGAACTGATAAAACTGTGCAAATAGCTTTGGGTAAATCGGCCTATCCTCCTTTGTGAACCAATCGATCCATCCTTTTTCTCTTATTACTTTCAATACTAAAGACTTACTTGATAGCAGCCACTTGGGTAAAATTTCCTTCTTGGGTACCACTATTCTTCTCACCAGGTTTGGATTCAACGGACCTTCAGGAGCTAACTTCGGTGCTACTTTCATCTTCTTCTTTGATCTATTCTTATCAAGAGTTGATGAGGGTGGACATTTCATTCTAGGTATTCAACAAAGATTCAAGAGAGATAGAAATGTTGAAGGAGGTGTTACGGTTTGAGATAAGAGATCTCAGGTGAATAAAGGAGTGAAACTTCTTTTGTTTTTATCATTTAGGGATATCAAGCGCTGCAAAAACAAAATCATGGGAAAATAAAAGAATAAAATAATTAATTATCACGATGCGGGTTATAGTATGTAAATAAAATGATAAAGTGTCTTTACGGTGAGACCGTAACTGGATTTCATGGTGAGACTGGAACAGGTTTTCACGGTAAGACCGTAACTATGTGACTTCAAAACTGTGTGATTGTATTGTTTGAAACAGTAAGTGCCATACAGTAATTGAGAGATAGTAACTGTGAGACCATAAACATGAAATAGAAATTTTTAAGATAGTAAACTATCGAACTGTAATATTTAGATAGTAATCTTAGGACAATGACTTGTGAAACCATAAACTTTGAAACAATACACTTACTACTTAAGATTTATCATTCCCAAATCATGTATGATGTAATATATTCTTTCAAAATTTAATGGCTTAGTGAATATGTCAGCAAGCTGATATTAAATTCTAATGAATTGCAAAGTTATATCACCTTTTTGATAATGATCTCTCAAAAATTGATGTCTTACATCAATACGTTTTGTCCTAGAGTGTGAAATAGTATTTTTTGAGATGTTAATAGAACTTGTATTGTCACAATTTATAGGTACATTCCTGAATTGATATCCATAATCTAGTAATGTGTGTTTCATCTACAAAATTTGTGCACAACAACTACCAGTAGCTATGTACTCAGCTTTAGTAGTAGATAATGTAACAAAGTTTTGTTTCTTACTACACCATGATACTAGTGACTTGCCTAAAAAGTGACATGTTCAAGAGGTGATTTTTCTATCTAACTTACAACCACCAAAGTCAGCATCAGAACAACTAACTAACTCAAATGATTGTCCTCTAGGATAGAACAGTCCAAGATTGGTTGTATTCTTGAGGTATTTGAAAATTCTCATAACAGAATTTAAATGAGATTACTTAGGGTTTTCTTGAAAACAATCACACATACATACACTAAATAAAATGTTAGGTCTGCTAGTAGTTAGGTAGAGTAGGCTTCCAATCATTCATTTTTAAGTGGTTTGATCAACAGATTTTCCATCTTCATTGATATCCAACTTACAAGTAGTACTCATTGGAGTTTCACTACTTTTAGTGTTATCCAAGCCAAAGTTTTTTAGAATATCTCTAGTATATTTGCTTTGATTTAAAAAAATACCATGATTATTTTGAAAATTTTGAAATCCAAGAAATAATTTTAGTTCACCCATTAAACTCATTTCAAATTCATTTTGCATCATTTTAGAAAATTCAATACATAAAGAATTTTTTGAAGATCTAGAGATAATTTCATATACATAAATTTTAACTACTAAAACATCATTAGAAATTAATTTTATAAAAATGGTAGGATCATTTATTCCTTTTTTAAAACATTTTGAAATAATAAAATTACTTAATCTATCACACCAAGATCTTGGAGCTTGTTTTGAACCATATAAAGAATTTGATAATTTAAAAACATGATTTATAAAATGATGATGTGTAGCATAAGAAAGCATAATTCTGATGGCTTCAAGTGTAGCTACTGGTGCAAAGGTTTCCTCATATTCAATTCATTCTTCTTGACTATAGACTTGTGCAACTACTCTATCCTTATTTATAACTATGTTACCATCTTCATCTAATTTATTTATAAACACCCACTTAATTCCTATGTTAAATGTGTCTTTGGGTATATCAACAATTTTCTAAAATTTGTTCCTTTCAAACTGATTAAGTTCTTTTTTTCATATCCATCACCCAAAATTTATCATTGATAGCATCATTAATGTTTTTATGTTCAAGTTGTGACAAGAAGACTTGATGTTCAACATGATTTCTAAGAGAATATCTAGTTTGAGTTCCTTTAACTAAATCTACTACAACTTCATCTAAAGGATGGTTCTTAAGAGTTCTAATAGCTCTAGAAAAATAAGGACTAGTGATTTTAGGTTCTTCAACAAGTCCGGGTTCATTGTGACTTGAATCTAAATAATTTCCAGAACTAGAAGTTTTCAAAGATTCCTTTGCAAGATGGTTAGAGGATTTTTTATTGATTTCCATATTTGACACATCATCCTCCAGTTTCTCTAGAGTGTTCTTAGGCTCATGTGGATCTGTTTCATCAAATTTGGCATGGACAGATTTTTCCACACATTTAATTCTTTTGTAAAACACTCTATAGGCTTTACTAGAGATTGAATATCCTATAAAAACTCCTTCATCACTCTTGGATGTGAATTTATCAAGATTTTCCTTAGTATTAGGGATATAGACTTTGCAACCAAAAACTTTAAAGTAGCTAAATTTGGGTTTTTTGTTGTTCCATAACTCATATGGAGTTCTATTAAGAATGGTTCTAATCAACACTCTATTAATAATATATCATGTTGTATTTATTGAATCATCCCAAAAATAAATAGGTAAGTCATATTCACTAATCACAGTTCTAGAAATCTATTGCAAGGTTCTATTTATTCTTTCTACAACTCCATTCGGTTGAGGTATTCTAGGGGCAGAGAAAGTATGACTATAGCCATTTTGAGAACAGAAATATTCAAACACTTGATTTTCAAACCCACGGCCATGATCACTTCTAAAGGATTTAATTCTAATTCCACTATTATTTTCTATAGTTTTGGAATATTTGGTAAAATGAGAGCAGTCTTCACTTTTGTGAGCCAAAAAGAAAGTCCAAGTATATCTAGAAAAGTCATCTACAAGAACATAAACATAGTGCTTCCCATTTAAACTATAAACTCTAGATGGTCTAAAAAAATCCATGTGGACTAGTTTGATATGTTGAGAAGATGACACATCTTTCTTTGGTTTAAAGGAACTTTTGTGTTGCTTTCCCTTTTAACAAGGATTACACACTTTATCAATTAGAAACTCATGTTTGGGTAAGTCTTTGACTAAACTCTTTCTAGTTAGTTTTCTAAGGGAGTGAATATTACAGTGTCCTATTCTTATATTTAAAAGCCAAGATTATATGTGAAATACACTTAAACATGAATAATTTTGAGAGACTAAAGAATATAAGTTAACAGAGTATAAATTTTTATTTCTTAATACAGAAAACACTAATTTATTTTTAGAATTAAAAACATTTCAAACATCATTTTCAAATTTAACATGAAATTCATCATCACATAGTTGTAAAATACTAAGAAAATTTTATTTCAATCCATCATCAAAAAGTAATTTAGAAATTAAAACTGATTTAGAGTTACTGATTTTGACAAGGCCAATGATCTTTCCTTTGGAATTGTCACCAAAGGTGACATGTCCACCATCAATTTTTATTAAATTCTTGAATCATGAATAGTCCCCTATCATGTGTCTTAAACACCCACTATCCAAGTACCATAAGATTTTATAGGATATATTTAATAATCATTCCTACAAAATAGTCAAATAAAAATAGAATTTGGTACCCATATTTGTTTGGGTCCAATAATATTAGTGTCTAGTGCTTCAGGAACCCATATCTACTTCATAGGTATACTATAAGAATTATGTAAAGTGCTTGAAAAATAAACTCTATTTGGTCCAGAAAATCTTAAAACAGTAGAGAGTGTATCATGATTTGAACTATATGAATATTTTCCAAAACTAGAAGTAGAGTTTTATGTCCAAGACTTAGAAAAAAAATTAGTTCTTCCAAAATTTCATTTTCCTCGTTGATATCCAATACCAGTAGTATATTTAAGATTGATCTGTTTACCTGAAATTTGTAACAAAGTATCTTTACCATTAGTAAAACTTTCAAAGATCCTTTTTCAATTCTCATTAGATATCTTTAGTTCATTGTTTTCTTTGAGTAATTCAGCATTTTTCTCCCTTTATATAGTAAGTTCAGTTTTAACAGTTGAGGTAAGAGCATGATATTTCTTTAAAGATTTGTATTTATCTTTTAGTTCATTACATGTCTCTTCAAGCATATTTCAGTACTCAAAAATTTCTTCATTATACATATTTTAAGATTCACTCTCATATCTAGAATAATAGGAATTGTTTATAGGAGATTCTAGTGTTACCTAAGATGTGTTTGTCATAAAACAGATATTGGATTTGTTGGCTTGTTCATCATGTGAAGATTTTGAGTCACTTGAACTGTCCTCATAATCACTCCACGTCTCTTTCATTTTCATTTTATACTTTCTATCTTTGTCCTCGTATTTATTTTTGTACTTGATCATGGTATAGTCATCCTTTATATATCCCTTTCGCTTACACTCATATCATACTATCTCATCAGACTTTTCACTTCTTTTCCAATCTTTATTCCAGCTTTCTTTTTTATCATGTCTTCCCTTGAAGTTAGGCTTTCTGAAAAAATTATTATACTTGTAAAATCTCTTAAAATTTCTGGATAATTGAGACATCTCCTCATCACTATCAGGTGATGATTTTTCAATACTGGAATCTTCTATAGAGACTTCCAATTTACCTTTCTCTTTGTGTTTATAGGTGGTGGTCTTAAATGCAACATATTTTCTTTTGGGTTCATCCTCCTCTTCCTTATTGACATTCAGTTCCTCTTCATACATTATTAGTTTCCCAATGATTTATTTTATAGGTAACTTTCCTATGTCGCATGATTCTCTAATAGAGACAGGGGTTCCTCTCTATCTATCAGGTAGGCATCTGAGAATCCTCATAATTTGTTCTTCGGAAGTAACTTATCTTCCAAGAGAAACCATTATGTTGACAATTTTATTGAACCAAAGATACATGTCAAAAATAGTCTCATCGAGTTTCATTTTGAAGTTATCATATATAATAGTATAAGTATTAAGTCTCATTCATTTCACACCAGAAGTTTCTTCATGTGAAATAGACAAAGTATCCCAAATTTCATGGGTTGTTTTACATGCATAAATTCTGTTAAATTCCTCATCTCCTAAAGATAAATATAAAGAATTAGTGGCTTTGTAATTGTTATTATAGGCAGTCTTGGTTGGTTCATCCCAAGTGATTTTATGAGTAGCAGTAATCTTATACTCATCTATAATTGAAGACCAAATTTCAGAACACATACTTTCTAAATGCATTTTAATTTTAATTTTCCATTGGGAATAATGGGTTCCATTAAAGAATAGGGGTCTATTTGTTGCAGCACCTTCCAGTATATTATCCATAATAATGAAATACTTTGAAATAGCTAGAAATTTAGAATTGACAGAAATTTACAGATCTTTAAAGGAAAAAAATCACAGTTGAATAGTTTCAAAAATAGAGTCTTAACAAGAATAACAAACACCCTTTGATACCAAATGTTGGTCGGAGTAGCGTACTCAAGAGGGGGGTGAATTGAGAATTTATATTTTTTTTGAAAAGTTTTCCTAAAAGGATCCCCAATAAAAATTAAATACATCCCATTTAATCAAAGTAATACGGTTATGAAAGTTTGACTATTTAAATAATTTCTCATAAGATTGATTAATTCTCAGTAATCTTAATATCAGTTATTAACATTAAGTTTGAAGTTATTATAATAAGGAAAAACAATTATAAATTCTTTCCAAGATTAACTATCAAAGTAAATTTAGTGATTTCTAAATTATACACTAAAATAGAGAAAACTAAATTAAACAACATAGAAGATATAAAACAAGTGGTTCAGTCTCAAGCCGTGACCTAATCCACTCCACTTGGTGATCACCTACCACCAAGAATTTTATATTAAAAAACATGATCAACACCCTAGATCGGGGTAAACAATAGTTCACAGGACTGTCTAGGTCACATGACATCTTCCACAGTTCTTCATGGGTATGAAGTACTAGGTCACACAGAGACCTCTTCCACACTTATCTGTGGGAGTAAACAAGTGTAAAAAAAATTATAGGAAGGATATCTTGTATCCTCTAGTTTAATGCAGGAGACAGTGTGTGTTTTTATATAAAGAAACACACACTTATCGAAAGCTAAAAACAATACACAACATAGAAAAAATGATGAGATAAGGTTAGAAGTGCTCTGAGTGTTATTCTATGTAGCTCTAGACTTCTATGATGAAGAAGATGTCAGAATCAAGTCCTCTTGTGAGAAACAGAGTATCACAAGTCTGATGATATGGTTTCTAGTAAGATGTGGCTCGTGTTCTTCATGGAGTTTATATGGAGAAGACGTTCTTGACTTTGATCTATGGTATCCCAGCATTTGGATTTGAGAATTATTTGTGTGTTATTCAGGTTTATTGAGTTGCATGTGTACATTTTTTTTCAAGAATTCTTGTGCTTCTTCGTTATCATGCCTCTTTGTTTCTGGGTTACACTTCTCTTTTTATTCTTGGAGTGCATGTGTTGGAGCCAACAGGATGAATGTATTATGCACCTCGTACCTCGTACTGTCAGGTGACATGTCTATAAAGAAATATTAATTATGTCAATGAATTTAAAAAGATTCAAATATGACCGTTTGAAATTAAATTGAAAAATAAAAAAATAGATTTAAAAAATAGTGTCACAGTATGTATGGAAACGGTGTCACTTGGAAATGGTGTCTCCTTATTTTTCTTTGAGAAGTGAGATAGTCATGATGGCATAGTTGTATAGATATAAGGAATTGGTAGCACAAATGCAGTGTTAGGATCACAGTGTTTGGTATTTTTCCAAACTTCAAATGGTGTCTCGGCAAGGAACACTACTATAATATTGGGCTTTGAAGCCCCCTAACACTAGAGACCACCAAAGGCGGCCGCTGCTCTTTGTAAAAAAAAATTAAGGGCTTCTCCCCCCCTGTTTCCCTCAACCTAGCCCCCCCCCCCCCCTATCGCCCTCGATCGCCCCCCCCCCCCCCCCATCGCCACCCTCCCGGCGCGTCTTCCCCTGCCGCCCTCCGGGAGCCGTCCCCCGCTACCCTGCCTCGCCCTCCGGGCGCCGTCCCCGTTGTGTCCCTCCACCCTCCGCTCGCGTCAGCCTCTGCCCTCCACGCGCCCTCCGCCCTCCGCCCTCCCGCTCCGGCCGCACTCTGCCCTCCAGCCATCCTCTTCTCCCCTCATGCATCCCTCCGCCCTCTGGCCTCCACCCTCCATCCTTTGCCCTCCAGCCTCCTACCCCTCCGTCTCCTACCCCTCGGCCCTCCCCCCCCCCCACCCCGGACAGCCCCCGCACCCCGGACAGCCCCCCCCCCTCGCACCCCGGACAGCCCCCATACCTCGGACAGCCTCCCTGCACCCCGAACCCCCCCCCCCCCCCCGCACCCCGGACACCCTCCCCCCCACACCCCGGACACCCCTACCCGCACCCCGGACATCCCCCCCACCCCGAACACCCCCCCCCCCCTCACTGCCTTTCCCTCATCCCCTCACTGCCTCCTCTCCTCCAGCTCCCCGCCGCCGCCGCCGCTCGTCCCCTCCCTCGTTGTACTGTCTCTGGCTCAGGCTCCCCTTCAACGCCTCTCCTCTCCCTCGCAGCACCGCCTTCGGCTCCCCTCCCTTCCAGGTTTGTAGCACAACCAGGTATGACATGGGCTTTCACTTACATTATTATTTTATCAATGGTTCATAAACAAATTATTAGTATTTATTTTAAATATAGTTGATTTGAAAAATTCAAATGTAATAAGTATTGTGTAAATATTTGTTATACAGATATTATTATGGATAAGATTTGGATTGATCTTCCAAATCGAACGTCTAGAGAATATTCAAATGGAATTATGCAGTTTATTTACTTCACTAGAGGATTTGAAAGTGACTATATTAGTTTTCCATGTAGAAAATGTGCTAACAGATATCAATTCACACGAGATACTATGAGGGAGCACCTATTCATTAATGGATTTCTGAAAAATTATAAGAGTTGGACTCGTCATGGAGAAGAATTTGTTCGTTGTCAAAATACGGATGCAGCTCAGATGGATATTGATGCAAGGATGAATGATCCAATGCATGAAATGCTTACTGAAATGGTACGTGGGTTTGATCCTGAAGGCATTGACATCCAGAATCTTGATACCGGTGAGATAAATCTTCGCTCTGGTGCAGATCGTGATTCAAGGAGGTTTTATGAAGAACTTGATGATGAGAAAACATAATTATATCCTGGATGTACTTCTTACAATAAACTGTCGTTTATCGTGGAGTTGTTACATTTTAAGACTTTGAATAATTGGTCAGACAGATCATTCGACATGCTTTTGTTGTTATTGAAAAAGTTTCTTCCTGTCAACGCTAAGATTCCCGAGTCATATTACCATGCTCGTAAGCTGACAGAGAACTTAGTTTTTACATATGAGGCCATAGATTCATGTGCAAACAATTGTATGTTGTTTAGAAGGGAAACATCCCATTTGGATATTTGTACGGTTTGTGGTGCTTCCAGGTGGAAAGAGAACAGGGGAAATCAGACTCATCAAAGTTAGATTGCGATACAGGGGAAACCGATTGCCATAAAGCAAATGCGTTACTTTCCCCTTAAACCGAGTTTGAAAATATTTTTTATGTCATCTAAAGTTTCTAATTTAATGAGATGGCATGCAGAATGAGTTTATGAAAGTGATATGTTAACCCACCCAACAGACTCTCATGCATGGAAGGATTTTTATAAGAGACATCCTAACTTTTCTAAAGATGTTCATAATGTACTATTGGGATTGGCAGTAGATTGTTTGAATCCATTCAAGTCTATGGTTGGTGCAACTCATAGAACATGGCCCATGGTGTTGGTTCCATATAATCTTCCTCCGTGGCTTTGTATGATGAAACAATTTATATTACTTTCCACTCTTATCGATGGACCTAAAAGTCCGGGGGATAAGATTAATGTTTACCTTCATCCATTGATTGATGAGTTGAATGAATTTTGGGGCGATGGTGTGATGACTTATGACTGTGAAACGAATGAAATGTTTAAACTGCAGACTACTTTATTGTGGACAATCAATGACTTCCCGGCTTATGCAAATTTATAAGGTTGGAGTACGAAAGCGTAATTTTCTTTCCCTTGTTTCAATAAAAGTAAAAAATCTGTATGGATTAAGCATTTAAAAATGGTCATACACGGGTCACAAACGTTTTCTCCCCCCTCAGCACAGGTTCAGAAAGGACAGAGTGCCATTTGATGGTTCTAGAGAGTTCAGCCCAGCAACAAAGATCATGATAGGAGTTGAAATGTTATTACAGATTGAGGAAGAAAACATCTACACGGTATATGAAATTTAGGATTTGGTGGCTCCTCCGGTACGTAATATTCGAGCTGCGGGTAGGCAGCAGAGTCACAATTGGAAAAAGAAAAGTATTTTTTATAGTCTTATGTATTGGAAAACTAACATGCTGCGGCATAATTTGTATGTCATTAAAATTGAAAAAAATGTTTGTGATAACATATTATGGACCATTTTAGGTGTCAGTGGAAAATAAAAGGATCATGTTAATGTACGTCGTGATTTGGAAGAAATGGGTTTAAGGAAACAGTTGAATTTACAGTTAGCTGAGGGAAACAAGGCATATATGCCTGCTGCACAGTATACAATAACTACAAAGGAGAAAGAGACATTTCTTTCCATTTTGAAGATAATCAAGGTGCCTGATGGTTACTCTTCTAATATTTCAAAGTGTGTGAATCTGACGAGCAAGACATTGCAAGGGTTGAAAAGTCATGACAATCATATACTACTTTAGCAATTGATTCCTATCGCAATTTGTGATGGTCGAATTCAGAGAAAACGTTCTCCGAAGGACCTGAAACCACACGAAAACATTATAAATATTATTCGTGACATGTAGGAGGAGACGGCAGGCCCATCGGACGTGCGGTACGCGCGGTACGGCCGATTGTGTCGTTTTCAGCAGCTCAGCGCGCGCTAAAATGGCTCGTTGGGGGGTCAAAACCACCAGAACGACCATGGAATGCCATGAAACCGTACGACAATAGCCTTTGTGTGATTTTTGAAATGGTCGGGCAGACGGAATGTCAATTGGATGTGTCGTTTGACCACGGTGACCGGAAACGCGTTTCTGGTGTCATAAAACACCAAAAACGGCATGAGACGGTCGAATTCAAAGAAAACGTGCTCTAAATGACCTAAAACCACAAGAAAAAATTATGAATATTATTCGTGATGTATAGGACGAGACGGAAGGCCCATCGGACATGCGGTGCGCGCGGTACGGCCGATTGTGTCGTTTTCAGCAGCTCGGCGCGCGCTAAAATGGCACGTTGGGGGGTCAAACCCACCCGAACGACCTCAGAATGCCATGAAACCATAAGAAAATAGCTGTTGTGTGATTTTTAAAATTTTCGGGTAGACGTCACGTCAATCGGAGGTGTCTTTTGGCCGCGGTGACCGGAAACGCGTTTCTGGTGTCATAAAACACTAGAAACGGTGTGAGACGGTCAAATTCCGAGCAAACATGCTCCGAATGGCCTGAAATCACACGAAAACATTAGAAATATTATTCATGATGTGTAAGAGGAGACGGCATGCCCACCGGATGTGCGGTGCGTGTGGTACGGCCGATTGTGTCGTTTTCAGCAGCTCGGCGCGCGCTAAAATGGCGCCTTGGGGGGTCAAAACCACCATAACGACCTCAGAATTCCATGAAACCATACAAAAACAACTGTTGTGTGAATTTTGAAATGGTCGTGTAGACGGTACGTCAATTGGAGGTGTCATTTGACCGCAGTGATCGGAAACGCGTTTCCGGTGTCATAAAACACCAAAAACGGCGTGAGACGGTCGAATTCGGAGCAAACGTACTCCGAATGACCTGAAACCACACAAAAACATTAGGAATATTATTTTTGACGTGTAGGATGAGATTTCAGGCCCATCGGACGTGCGGTGCGCGTGGTACTGCCGATTATTTCGTTTTCACCAGCTCGGTGCGCGCTAAAATGGCGCGTTGAGGGGTCAAAACCACCCAAACGACCTCAAAATGGCATGAAACTGTACGACAATATCCATTGTGTGATTTTTAAAATGGTTGGGTAGAATGCATGTCAATCGGAGGTGTCATTTGACCGTGGTGACCAGAAACGCATTTCCAGTGTCATAAAACACCAAAAACGGTGTGAGATGGTCTAATTCGGAGCAAACGTGCTCCGAATAACCTGAAACCACACGAAAAAATTAGAAATATTATTCGTGACTTTTAGGAGGAGACAGCAGGCCCATCGGATGTGCGGTGCGCACGGTACGGCCGATTGTGTCGTTTTCAGCACCTCATCGCGCGCTAAAATGGCGCGTTGGAGGGTCAAAATCACCTGAAAGACCTCGGAATACCATGAAACCGTACGACAATATCCTTTGTGTGATTTTTGAAATGTTCGGGCAGACGGCACGTCAATCATAGGTTTCGTTTGACCGCGGTGACCGGAAACACGTTTTCGGTGTCATAAAACACCAGAAACGGCGTGAGATGGTCAAATTCAGAGAAAACGTGCTTCAAATGACCTGAAACCACACGAAAACATAAGGAATATTATTCGTGACGTGTAGGATGAGACAGCAGGCCCATCGGACGTGCGGTGCACGCGGTACGGCCGATTGTGCTGTTTTTAGCAGCTCGGCGCGCGCTAAAATGGCGCGTTGGGGGGTCAAAACCACCTGAACAACCTCAGAATGCCATAAAATCGTACAAAAATAGCCGTTGTGTGATTTTTAAAATGTTCGGGTAGACGGAACATCAATCAGAGGTGTCGTTTGACCGCAGTGACCGGAAACGCGTTTCTGGTGTCATAAAACACCAAAAACGGCGTGAGACGGTAGAATTAGGAGAAAACGTGCTCCAAATGACCTGAAACCACACAAAAACATTAGGAATATTATTTGTGACGTTTAGGAGGAGAAGTAAGGCCCATCGGACGTGCGGTACGCACGGTACGACCGATTGCGTCGTTTTCAACAGCTCAGCGTGCGCTAAAATGGCGCGTTGGGGGGTCAAAACCACCCGAATGACCTCGAAATGCCATGAAACCATATGAAAATAGCCGTTGTGTGATTTTTGAAATGGTTGGGTAGACGGAACATCAATTGGAGGTGTCGTTTGACTGCGTTGACTGGAAACGCATTTCTGGTGTCATAAAACACCAAAAACAGCGTGAGACGGTCAAATTCGGAGAAAATGTGCTCCGAATGACTTGAAACCACACGAAAACATTAGGAATATTATTTGTGATGCGTAGGAGGAGACATAAGGCCCATCGGACATGCGGTGCGCGTGGTACGGCCGATTGTGTCGTTTTCAGCAGCTCGGTGCGCGCTAAAATGGCGCGTTGGGGGGTCAAAACCACCCGAACGACCTCGTAATGCCATGAAACCGTATGACAACAGCCGTTGTGTGATTTTTGAAATGGTCGGGTAGACTTCACATCAATCAGAGGTGTCTTTTGACCACAGTGACCGGAAACGAGTTTCCGATGTCATAAAACACCAAAAACGGCCTAAGATGGTCGAATTCGGAGCAAACGTGCTCCGGATGACCTGAAATGATAGAATTTCTTAAATTAGGGGTTTTAAATTATTATAGCACCATGATTTGATGTCATATTTAATTTTATTATATGTATATAATAACTGAATAATCATGTCCAATTTATGTTTGTTTTGTTTTTTTGTTTTTTTGTCTTATTGTAGGTTTATTGAAGCAGAAGATTGAAATGGATGGACCTACTCAGATCGTTGAAGCACGTTTATCATTTATTGTTTATGACGATCTTGATGTTTATGCTGTTTGAAATTGTTTTCCATTTTTTATGATTTTTACCTTGTTTTATCTCTGATTTTGCACCGTGAAGGAAAAAAAACACAATTCGTACATTTCATTAAAAAAATGAAAAATATTTTATTTAATATTATATATATATTTATTTAATATATATATATATATATATATATTTAATATATATATATTTATTTATTTATTTATTTAATATATATATATATATATTAAGATATTTAAAACATATTATATATATATATATTTAAAATATTTTATTTAATAATATATATATAAATATTTTCTTTAATATATATATATATATATATATATTTTATTTAATAAATATATATATATATATATTTTATTTAATAAATATATATATATATATTTATTTCAGTAGGAATATTTTAAAAAAGAATTCCCAGGGTAGCGACCGCCAAAGGCGGTCGCTAATGGTGCCCAACAGGCAGCCTATAGCGACCGCCAAGTGGTCGCTTAAGGCCAAAATTTCGGCCGCATATAGCCACCGCCATTGGCGGTCACTATTGGCCTACAGCGAAGAAGCTGAAGCGACCGCCAATGGCGGTCGCTAATGCCTGATTTTTTAGTAGTGGAACCAGTGTCACCGAATTCAATAGATCTGAAACTAGTTTCAGTGTCTGTTCACAGTGTCTAGGTCACGGTGTATGGTCATGATGTTTGGGTCACGATGTCTGGTCACAGTGTCTAGGTCACGGTGTCTAGTCACGGTGTCTAGGTCACGGTGTCTGGTCACAGTGTCTGGGTCACGGTGTCTGGTCACGGTGTTTGGGTCAAAGTTTCTGGTCATGGTATCTAGGTCACGGTGTTTGTTCATGGTGTCTGGGTCATGGTTTCTAGTCACGGTGTCTAGGTCACGGTGTCTGATCATTGTTTCTAGTCACGGTGTATGGGTCACGGTGTATGGTCATGGTGTCTGGGTCATGGTATCTAGTCACGATGTCTGGTTCCTTTTCCAGAAAAACATAACTGGTGGAAGAATAACGGTTTCTCAGACTTAGCCAAATATCTGTATATAGACTTAAACAGTGATATTCATATAATGGATTAGAGTTAATCATTTATCAAGGAAAACCATTATAAAAAAAATTAAAAATAGTTTACAATAATCAAACATAGCACTTAAGATCTTGGATATGTTTATTTGAATCGTAAAGAAACCAACCATTTATACACATGATTTGAGATAGATTAAATAGGATTAAAAATATTTACAGAATGTATAGGATTTGTGATCATTAAAACATGATTAACACATGAGAAGTCCAACAAAATTCTTTCAATATCTTGATTACTAAAAGAGGGGAAAATTAAAGGTAAAAAATTTATCATATATAAATAAAAAAAATTAGAAGAAATTCATGAGTTTCTTAAGAGATAGATCATAATATTTCATCATCAGAAACTTAATCATAAACAATTCTAATAAACAATGAGCTTGTAACATAAATCCTTTACCAGTTTTGTAACTTTTGAATCATAAGCCCCATGAAGTAATAACATAAATTGAAGCCTTAAATATCATTTAAATAAGGATATTCATGATATAACATTTAAAAATAGTAGTATATACAACAAAATAAATAAATAAGTGGTGAATAAGTCATGTGTCCCATGGAAATAAAAATGAGATGAAAATATCTTACCTCAAGTTAGAACATTCTTCGTACACATTAGAAAATCATGTATAAAAAATATAGGTTTATTATAAATATATTAAAGAAACATATTCATATATATAATACCATATATGATTTACTTATAACCTTTTTCATCCATTTATTAACAATTCCTTGTTAAAATCACATTTTGGGTAATAATTGCTTCATTTTTCATGCATGTTTTGCTTTAGTAGTTTTAATTTATTTAATTTGATCATGGTTTCACCATATATAGAATGTTAAAAATTATATAAATATAATATATATTCATTATATATTTATTTATAGTCTTCCATAAAAATTATATATAGAAAAAAATGAATCACACCATTCATGGAGACAGTAGGTCCTACGTAGGCATGAACGTTGTTTCAATTTTTTTAAAGGATGGAATAAAAGAAAGGTAAATAATAATTCACCTTTAAAGAATAATTTTTATATTATTTATATCATATATATTAATTAAATATATACTTAATACCATCCATGATAAAATAAAATGAAAAACGTATCACATCGCTTCGTGGAGGTGGTAGTCCACACATACGCACGAGTGATGTTATCGTTTTCCAACAGATTGGAAGGTAAGAAGTTATATGTGATATTATAATTAAAAAATTATAAATATTTTTAAAATATAATATAAATATTTTAAATCAATCATTATATATATCTGTGATATGTGGTTATGGAAAATGGATCACATCAGTTCGCAAGGTGGTAGTATGTCATACACACGATCAATGATTTCATTTCCCATTTGAATAAATAGGAGATGGATGTAGGTTATTCCACTAAAATATTAACATATCAGTATATGGTATATATTTATGTTATTTTATCATCATATTTTAATAATAATTTAATGACTTGAAGGAATAAATAAAATGAAAACGCAAGGTTAATAATTATACCTCTTCTTTGGAGAACCTCCTTAGGTTTATACCAAAAGCCTTCTTAGGAGGGTTTAATAATAAAAATAGGGCCTATAATAAGTGGTAATGGAAGTAAGGAATTAATTTATATAGTTATTGTCTTAAAAAAATGTCTTTTTAAGTGCTAATGGGAGAGGAGAGGGTGTTTCCTTTTATAAGTGAGGTGATTGGCACACTTGTAATTTTTCGAAGTTCTCAAATAATGACATGTCGCTTTCTTGGTAACAAGGATCCAAAATGGATCATTATAGAACCTTATATGATATATGGTCATAATATGGTCATAAAATATGAATTTATCAAGTTTTTAGATCATTTTAACTCTTATACCTTTAGTTTAACCCCCGTTAAGTCTATGTTAACCATAACAACAGTAATTAATTTTTACTATTTTTATTATACATTATAACCAAAAATTAAGTTGAAATTATTTTAAAATATTAATTATTATGATTATAAATATGGAATCCATTTTACCAAATTCAATTGATATAATTTTCAAAATTTAAATTAAAATTAAACTCACAGATGTGATGAAAAAGCGGTTTTCAAAATAAAAAGTTTTTATAAGTATTAAAAGTTTTTATATAAAAATAGAATATATAATTGATTAAAAATAAATGAATTTTATTAATAATAATATAATTTAAATAATTTAACTTTTAAAATTATATTAAAACAAAATTTAACATCAAAATGATTTAAATTAAAATAAAATTTTTAATAAAAATTAGTATTTTTCACAATTCATCAAAAAAAATAATCTTTTTGGTAAATTATAAAAAATTTAATCTAAGATAATATTGACATATTGATTTAAAAAATAGAGTTATTTTTTCAAATAAATTTTTTAAAAGTGGAAAAAAATGATTTTATTTTTTTTCACAATAAACAATTAAAATCATTTTTGAGGAAAATTTTATTTTTGAAGCATATAAAGGATTTACTAAAAATTAAGTACTTGTTTATAAATAAATTTTATTTATCTAAAACATTTATACATAATTTTATAAATATGTTTATTTCTATTCAAACAGTCAGGTTTAATGGCTAGGTTATAACGATCATGTTTAAATAATAATTTTAATAGTATATTGTAGTTCGTTAAAACTCAATGTTGTTTGTAACACAAACTATTGAAGAAATTAGATTTATTTGAAAAAAATATATTTCATAAAATATATGGGTGTTTTAATGAATCATTATGTACACCCATTATTCTATCAAAATTATCTTGATATTTTCTATTCCATACATTTGTGTAGTGAATACTCATCCCAATTTGTACATGAGGGTATTCACCTAGATATACCTATACTTAATTGATTGGGTACTTCCATATATGTAACCCACTCTTCTTAATCATGGGATTAAAAGTGATAAATTGAGTTATTATGTTTTATGATCTATGAGGAACACAAATGCATGCTCATGATATAAATGCGATAGGTGGGCCTGAAATTATATAGTCCTCCAATGAATTGTGTATTGTTTTTAATCTCTTGAAATATCATGTATAGTGAATGAGAGGTTATCATAAGAACATTATGTTTTGATTTCTCTATGGTTATCCTTTAATTATGTTTATGATTTCATGTTTTATATTGTTTCCATATTCTTATGTTTCCTTGATGTTATCATCTTATATCATGGTTTGATGTTCATGTTTATAATTATCACCCCTTTTATGTCACCTTGATATGATACTTGACTCACATGTATTACTTTCATCATGTTATGATTTTATTATTCCCTTACCAAGACTTATATCTCACCCCTTTCTTATGTACATTGTTAGGTTATCTCATATAGTATTAGAAGATCAATGGATTTTATGAGGATGTTAATGAGTTTTTAATAATAATATTATATCCCTATTTCAAGTTAATGTTCTATATACATAATTTTCCAAAAACTCTAGATATATATATCTTATGGGATTTTATTATGTATACTTGTATGCAATAAATTATGAAATAAAGAAAAAAAAACATATATGGGTTATCATAGTTTATATCATAGGGAGGTTTAGTTATTTTGGGGATTAGGATTAGAAAACCTTAGTGAAATCCTTAGGGATAAGTATAAACATAGGAAAGAATACCTAAATTTTGTTAAAGTATAGAGTAAGTGGTTTCCAAGTAACAAAATCACTATCTAGATACTATATGTGGATGTGGATTTGGAACAGTTGTACCTAGGGGTAATAACCATAAAAGGGTG
Source organism: Viscum album (assembly GCA_963277665.1). Taxonomy (NCBI): domain Eukaryota; kingdom Viridiplantae; phylum Streptophyta; class Magnoliopsida; order Santalales; family Viscaceae; genus Viscum; species Viscum album. The sequence continues at coordinate 203,576,263 of OY728144.1, forward strand.
CATTGGGTATTAACTCAATCGTCACCCGGTGCATAAAAATAAGCCTTTATTCACACTAGTTTTGAAACTCCCATGTGATATTATTTGGTGAATTCATAAACTCTTTACAAACCATTATAAAGGGGGGAAATGACTATGAAATTTTATGTAAGTAAATATACCAAGGATAACTTATATTGAACCCTGTAAATTTGTAGGTTAAGGAATATTTGAAATTCACGAGTTATCTGTTAAATGTTCATATTTTCCCTTTTATGTGTTTAATTGTTTGAAAATTATCATCCCTATGTCTATTTTGGATAAATTAAATGATCATAACTAGAACTAAATAGTGAAAGGTGGGATTGTTATCCATTCATGAAACACAAAATATCCTATATGATTATGGTTCTATAAATTCTTTCATATCATACATGTTTAGTAGAACTATAAAAACACCACCTAAAAACATGGAAGTTGATTTATCAATGAAAATGAAAAATGGGTCAATTATTGCATCCCAAGTATATAACTCACCTCCTGTCAAAATTTGTGCGCAGAATTTCCCAGTGAAAAATTTACTTCTCCCTTTAGTGTAATTTGATGTTTTTCTAGGTATGGATTGTCTTTACTTATATTTATCAAATATAAATTTTTTGGATAATAAAATCACCCTATATATCATAAATCACCCTCTGATTCTAAAAAAAATTAAATAGGGCGATGAATCTCCTTTTGAATCATCATCTCAAACATGGATATTATTTACTTATGAGAAAGTGTATCTAGCTTAAATTACTGAGGATGAGGAATAGATCATCCTTGATGACATGCCCATTATGATGGAATACACTAATGTGTTTATCAAAAAAAAATCCTTGTCTCCCTAATAGATGAGAGGTCGATTTCTCATTCTAACTTATACCTATATATTTTCCAATATCCAAAAATCCATATCAAATGGCCACTGTTGAATTTGAAGAGATACAGAAGCAACTATAGGTGAATTTCTATAAAGAGTTTATATGCCTAAGTTCTTCACTATGCAGTGTACTAGTCCTTTTCATAAATAATAAGTATGGGTTAATTCACCCCTACACTGATTATTGTGAAATCAAAAATATCATGATAAAGAATAAGTATCATCTTCTATAGATTTATGACTTGTTCAATAAGCTATGTAGATCCCATTACTTCTCTAAGGTGGATCTTTGGTCGGGTTATTATCAAGTAAAGGTGTAGAAGGAGGATATCCCCAATAATACTTTTCTTATAACATATGGAAAATATGAGTCCATAGTGATGTTATTTGGACTCACTAATTATATAGTTATCTTCATGGACTTAAGGAATATAGTATTTAGGAATTACCTTGAAATTGTTTTGGTTTTCTTTATAGAATATATTCTTATCTTCTCTAAAATAAAGGAGAAACATGAGGATCATTTTAGTGTTGTACTTAAGACCTTGTGAAATGAAAATTTATATGAAAATTAAAGTAAATGAATGTTTTTGATGGATCAAGTAACATTCTCTAGGAATGTTATCACCATCAAAGGGATATTCATGGATCTTTCAAAAATATATGCCATTAAAGGATGGTGGAGACCAATATCTGTGATGGAAATCCATAGTTTCCTTGGATTATATGGGTACTATCATCAATTTATGAGAAACTTGTCACAATTTAAATACAAATAACCAAGTTAACTCATAATGGAGTGAAGTTTTCTAGATTGATGAATGTAAGTATATATTTAAAGACTTAAAGAAGAGTCTAATCATTGTATCATGGATCACATTACCCACCAGTGGGGAAGGATTTGAAATCTATTGTGATGAATATAAAAATATATTAGGTTGTGTATTCATGAAAGATGAAAAGGTGATAGTATATTCCTCCTTACAATTAAACATTAATGAATAGAACTACCCATCCCATGATCTAGAATTGGATGCAGTGATCTTCACATTAAGATTTGGCGGGATTATCTCTATGGGGAGAAGTGTGACATATATACAGATCATAAAATCCTCAAGTATATATTCACATAAAATTTACTCAATATGCATCAATTAAGGTGGTTATATATTATTATTGTTTTATCCATTACCATCATGGTATGGTAGACAAAGTGGAAGATTCTCTAAGTTGAAAGTATCCCGCAACCCTATCCATGATAAGGATTTAAAGGGATCCAATATTCTTGTAAAATTAAAGGATGGACATGGGAATCCTAGAATTAAATTCATCCTAACATTATTAAATAAATTATCAACCATCTAGTCATTATAGGATCAAGGAGGATAAAAATATGATGAGGAGATATAGGAAAAAGTAGTGAATATTATGGAGTTCAGCTTTTCTAAATATAGAGTTATAAGGTTTGAAAACTAGATGTATGTACCATAAAAACCATATATGAAGAGGGAACTTTTGTATGATGTACATAGATCATACTTATCTATTTATCTAAGAAGCACTATGATGTATATGTATCTAAAGAAAAACTTATGGTGGGATAACATGAAGATGGAGATTGTAAAAATTTGTATCTCAGTTATTGGTATGCCAAAAAGTCATAGTTGGTTGAAAAAAATCTAAGGTTATGATGTAACCATTTACTATAATAATGTGGATATATAAAAATATAACCATGGACTTCATCATAAGACTCCCTGGGACATCTAAAGTAAATAACACTAACTGGTTGGTAGTTGATTGCGTTAAAAAGTTATTTCTTTTCATTACTATCAAGGAATATTTATCCCTTAACTAACTCACTAAGATATTCATAAGAGAAGTAATAATAATTCATATAGTGACACTATTTATTGTATCTAATTGAGATCTAAGGTTTAACTTGAGGTTTTGTAGAATCCTTTAGAAAGAGTTGGATATAGAGCTAAGTTTCAGTATTGTTTATCACCCTCAGATGGATGGTCAGTCTGATAGAACCATTCAAACTCTAGAGTATATGTTGAGATCATGTTCAATGGATTTCCAAGGATTTGAGGATCAACACATTATCATATTAGAGTTCTCATATAACAATAGTTTTCATTATATCATTCAAATGGAACCTTATGAGGCTCTGTATGGGAAGAGGTGTCAGACTCCAACATGCTAAGATGAAGTTAGAGAAAGGAAGATTATGGGACCAATTCTTATCTAAGAGATGACATAGAAGGTTCAAACCATTTAACGTCATATGAAATATACAAAATATTGATAGAAAATCTGTGAAAATAATCATTGATGAGACCAATAGTTTGAGGTCGGATATAAGGTATTCATTCATATATCATTGTGGAAGAAATACATGAGGTTTGGGAAAAAGGGAAATATTAGTCTAATATATATCATCATCTTTGAGATCATTGATTTCATTAGAGATATAAACTATTTACTATTACTCCCACATAACATATATCAAGTATATTATGCATACCATGTAACCCTCTTGATGAAGTACACACAAAAACCATCGCATGTACTAAATCTAGATGTGATACCCTTAGAGAATGATCATTTATGCGAGAAACAGCCAGTGAATATCTTATATTGAAGAGACAAAGTTCTACCAAACAGGACAACTCACATGGTCAAAGTACTATGGATAAACTATAAGATTGAGGAAGAAACATGGGAACTAGAAGAGATGATGAAACAGAAGTACCCTTATCTGTTTTGGTCTATAAAGTAAAATTTCAAGGGTTAAATTTTTGAATGAGGGAAGAATGTAATGACCAGAACTTTTATTAATGAAATCCATTTTTGAATGAATAAATTCCTCATTAAGTAATGCATTTATAGAAAACACATACACTACTTTGGTTATTTTAGACCATTATAAAATATAGTTTGTCAGATTCAATAAGTCGTTAAGAATATTAACTAATGATAATATAGTATTTTTATAGTGACCATTAATATTTTTATATTAAGGGTTATGATAAAGTCCAATTGACACATACTAAATAAGAAATTGCCTTAACAAGTAGGATTGTACCCTATGAATCCCATTTGTAGTAGTTTCCAAGGGAGATGAAATCACAAAGTTTTTTCCTTAACAATGCATGAGATTATATTAAAAAACTAAATCTCAATAAAAAACATTTATAAAAGAATTTAAATCGTATAGAGATTATATCAGAAACCATGTTCGCTGAACCACACCAAGAAAGTGTCATTATCATACACCTCACCCTTATGGAATACACTGTTGTAATAAGGGGTTATATATATAGACCATATCAGTATGATTTTTTATATTTTTTTCAATATAATATTTATTATATTTATCCATTTTTATTATTACTTTATATATACAATTATATATAAGTTGATGAAATTATATTTTGAAATAAAGAAACCAAAATTGTATTTTTGGATAATATATGGTTTTAATTAAAACACTTTTTTGATAAATTGAATAATTTTGAAATAAACGTTATTTTTTGGAAAAATTATTTATAAATAATATTTATTTAAATATAAATGATAATATAATTTAATAAATTCTAATTTAATCTTTATAAGAATCATAGAATTGTTATCATCATAGAAATCGATATTTTTTAATAAATGAGGGTTTTTATTTAAAGGAGGAAATTAAAATGTTTATATAATTAATTTTATAAAATAAATATTATTTTTTAAATCAATAAATTAAAATTATCCAATGCTTAATTTTTTATAATTTTCTGAAATAGTTAATTTTTTGGTAAAAATTAAATACGGTATAAATATACAGTTTGTTTTATGACATCATAATAGCCAAAAGGTGATGTAATAAATCATATAAAAGTAATACATGAACAAATATAGATATACCCTTTAAATTTTTTTAAGTTATTTGATTAATTTTATAATCCTTTAATGAATCCTCCAAAACCAATATTATATTTTATGGTTTTAAAATTAATTCTTTATGAGAATGACTCGCTTCCACATCACCAATGGTATTATTTTAATATTTTCAATTCATGTATTTATAAAATATTTAAAACCAATCCTATTTGGTAGAAACCATAGTCCAAAACCATGTGAATGTTTGTGGTTTTTATTATTTTATTATGTAGAGTCCAAAACCTATGTTTAGAAATTAATAAAGAATTCCCCTATATTTTTCTATAAATACACACCCAACCTCCCACTCCTCTTCACTCAAAACCCATTGAGAATTAATATCCTCTCTATATCCCTCTCTAAATCCATCCCAATTTTTTCCCAATATTTTAATAGGCTCCTCTCAAAATTTTAGAAGCACCCTCTCAAGGTAAGTGATTCTCTCCCCTACTCTTTATTCAAGTGATTTCTTTGTATTATACCATTTGAGACTAGTTTTTCATATTGGAATAGGTTTTTACACATACATTTTACTATAATTATGATTTAAAAGTAATTATAGTCCACCTTTCACTCTCATTAAACCCTTCCATGATTCCTTATGTACACCTATTATGCTGTTGAAATTATCCTATGATTTTCCATGAAAAACATTTGTGTAATGAATACCCATCCCAATTTCCACTCAAGGGTATTCACCTAGATGTACATATCCTTAAATTATTGGGGAATTACATTTATGTAACCCAAACTATTTAATTATGATATTAAAATTGATGAAAGGCATTCTTATGTTGTATGATTTATGTGACACACAAATGCATATACATGATATGAATGTGATAGGTGGGCCCAAATTATATAGCCCACCAATTCATTGAGTGATGTTTTCTATCTCATTATATACCATTTATAGTGCAAGGGAGGTTATCCTAAGCACACTATGTTATGATTTCTCAATGTCCATCCTTGAATTATGTTTATGATGTCTTGTTTTATATTGTTTCCACATTCCTATGTTGCCTTGATGTTGTCATCTTATATCATACTTCAATGTTCATATTTATTATTCTTACCCATTTTATGTCACCTTTATATTCCTATTGACTCACAAATATTACATTATTCGTTTTATGCTTTGATTATTCCCTTACTGGCCTTTATATATCACCCCTTTCTTATGTGCATCCCCAAGTTATCCTATATAGTGTTCGAAGATCAATGGATTTTAAGATAATGTTAAGAAGTTTGTAATAATTTTTTTGTATACTTATTTCAAGTTAATGATCTATGTACCTAATTGTACAAAGAAACTAGGCCTATATATCTTATGGTATTTTATTATGCATACCTTAGTGTAATAAATCGTTAAATAAAGACTAAAAATATATGGGTTGTCATAATAAAAATTTAATTTTCAGTCAATCAGAGTAAAAAATATGGGTTTCATAATATTTGTTCACGGAAGCAAGTAATCCCTAAGATTCATCATTCTATTCTAGATATTATATTGGGTGAGAGAGTTTTCTAATCACCTAGTTTTTACCCATAGTCGTAAAGGGTACACAACCTATTTATGTGTCATGCTTGAGTATATATGTTTATGATCCATCATATGTCATTGACTGGGGTGAGATGTACATCGAGGATGGTGTCACCTTCTTGGAGTATCCAATGGGGATAAAGGACCAGTAGGAGAGGACTCTTTGAGGATTATTTATTCAATTGGTGTGCATCCTTTGGAAGAATGGTAACCTTTAGGATATCTCTTGGGAGCATGAGAACCAGATATGATCCTAGTACCCTCACTTATTTTAGTAATATGTGCTTTGGGTTGAAAAGTATTGAAGGTGTGGCCCTAGATTTTCTATTTTAAACTTTGGAATATTTTAAATAATATTTTTGGAATAGTTATCTGAGATAGTGTCCAGTATTGGGAATTACAGAGCCTCAATAATAATATATTAAATATAATATATGAATTTTAGTCTGTGTGTGTGTGTTCATGCGAATAAATTTTTTCCTTCAAAATGGAGCCTCTAATGGGAAATTTGAGAATGTGGTTGCTTTTAGAATAATTTTTCCCTAGAGGTTGTATAATCTTGATTCACATCAGGGGCCTTGAGGTTGAGCTGTCATTGGTAGATTAATTAATTAATTTAGTTGTTTTAATTATTTAATTAGTTAATTAGATATTTAACCTAAATTAAACATTTTTATAATAATTAACCGATATCTCTAGGTTTAATCACCATAAACCTAATATTAAGGGGGAATGAGAGTTTTAGATCTATGGGGGGTCCAGACCTGGAGATTTGATGAATGATTTCAATATGGAATCACCAATTATACCCTATATGGATGCTTTTTTCTTCAATGATTGATCCTTTGATGAGTTAGGTATTTTTTATTTTCATTTTCTACATTATATATGATTTTTATCATGGATTTTTTATTCTTGAATTGGTTCTAAATATAAGGGCCCTATAAATTTATATTTTCTCTAATTTGTCCTAAAAATAATGGTTTTATATTTCCCACCTTTTTTTATATGATTTTCACAACCAAAAATCGGTGGTTGAACCTCATAACATCCATAATTCATTCCCATATATTATTTACCATTGGTTTCCCCATATCATTTCTTCAATCATTCATTACTAGTATTCACTTTGGATAATGGTTCAAAAATATTTTTATGGTTCAATACGTAATCGAAATCCAATATTACAAAAGTTATTTTTGGATCGATAATGAAGTCATAGGCATGTGATAGGTTCATTAGGTGATGGTGGATCATGGGATGGAATGGCAATGTGGTACCAATGGGGTATCGGTGTATGGGGTCAATAGATGTTCATTAAAAGTGGTTGAGAACTCCATTTATAGAAATAAATGGCCATAAATTGACCATTGAGGACACTAAATCAATGTACAAGGATTTTGGAGAATATTTGGGACCAATCAAAGGTGGGAAAGGTGAACAAAAATGGGATTTAGAGCATATTACAGTAGTTGGGAAAATATTGCAACTACACAACATTTAGTTCAGAAGAACACACATTTTTTACCTCACTGGATATAGTGATAGGGTTTTTGGAAGATTATAAATATCACATAACGTATTGTGTGAATTTACACTTCATGTAGTGGGAAGAAACTATGGACCAATCACCATGTGTCTATGAAGGTATATCTCATAGATAGAGACTACACAACTTGACTAGGTGGTGGTACACACTGAGTACCCATGTAGGCATCACACACCATGTACCACCATGGGCATGTCATGTACCTCGAGACAGTAAAGACCAATGTATTTGAGGTTCACATCGAGTTCTCCACTAGTCACACATGTCGTGTACACCATAGTACATGTTGGTGGGTTGATTTCACAGGAAATATGGAAAACAATACACGATGAAGATTCTCTATAGGGGCTACACACTGTGTACCCCTATAGTACATGTCTTATAGCCTTCCATCCTTAGTGATTTTTCATATATCCTTACTCAAGGATTGTATTTTGGATTGTTATTAGTCTATCCTGAATAGTTTTTCAACAAGGGTGTGATGGTATGCTTCCCCTCATTATCAGAGGTGGGATACAAGATGATATGAGCAAAGTGGTATCTTAAGCTCTATAGAGTCAGTGAAATGGATCGAGCATGCTGATCATAATGTTATTAGGGTAAGAAACCCCTGATGATGAGTTTTTTTAGGGTGTGGGTCCCCCACATCATTACATATAGTTTCTGTTACCCCCCCCCCTCAACCATACATACACATACTTGGGGAAAGGGACCTCTATATGTGAAGTAGGTTACCCCCCCCCCCAGTATACTTTGATGGGGCGAGTGTCCTCCATTGGCATCGGTTACCCCCTTGATCGATATTTGTAATTCGGTGAGGTGAGAGTCCCCGATTACTGATGTGGCTCTATTTTTACATAGTTTTGCCACATCATTTTACCTAATTTTTAATGATTTAATTAATTATTTAAACACTTTTACTAAATATATGTACTTTTTTATTTTTATAATTAAATTTTTTAATTAATAAATTTTTATAATTAATCATGTATTTTTAGTTTTTAAAATAATAATCTTAATCTTACTTTACTTTTCTAATTTAATTATTTCTTAATTAGTCTTGTTTAGTAGAATCTGTTTGACTTTTTAATAAGTTAATATCTATTTTAAACAATTATTTAATCATTTTATTTCTATTTAATTAACGTTGACTTTATTTTAATATTTTATCCTTTAACTTAGTTTCATTTAAATTTATTAACATCATTAATAAATGTGTATGATTATCCTGCTACTTAATTATGATAAGAATTTGAGTTTTAATTAAATAAAATAGTTCTCTTTTAACTTTAAGTTTTCACTTAGTTAATTAATTGATTGATTTAGAGTGTCAAACATTAATTATTTAATCTTATGTATGTAGTTGATTTTTTATTTATTAACTATTATTTTTAGCTTATCGGTGAGATAGATATAAGCATCGGTGACCTATTGAGTCACTAACTCTATCCATATGTACTCACTTTTTACCCTGTGATTAATTTATTTAATAAATTTTTAATTTAAGACTTTTATAAATTTAGTTCAGTAATTATCCAGTTTTTAATTTAAGTGTTTTTTGTAACTTTAATGTTTTAAGTTTAATAATTATTCTGTTTTTAATGTTTTTTATTCTTTTAAATTTTAATTTTCAATATTTTTATTTTTGATTTTATGTTTTAAAATGGTTGTTTATTTTCAATATTTGTTTTTAATTACTTAAGATTTAATTTTAAGTTCATCTTACGCAGTTTTAATTTTTTCCAATCACTGTTAGTTTTATTTCTGTATGCTACCAATGTGGATTTTTACTCTATCAGTGACCTTTAACTATACCGGTGACCTTTATTTTTACCGCTAATTGTGAAATTTTTTATTTAATTCTACTGAAAACCTCTTTATTTAATTCTACCGGTAACCCTTTTTTTAATTTTATCAATAACCTTCATAACTACATTGGTAGCCTTTTGCAACAGTGACCCCCCATGTCATTGCTCCCCTTTTTTTAAGATAACGGTGACCCTTTCCTTTTTATTCTATCGATAACCTTAATTTTAAGCATAACGGTGACCTTGCACCTCTGCACCTCACAGTTTACCCCTCCTTCTCATGCATGTCCTCCCCTGTTTCTCACCGATAGTTTATCTTTTCACCTCACCGTTTGGCGTCTTCGACTGATCCGCTCCCCTGCTTTATCCTCTGCTTCTCACTGTACAACCTAACACCGTTCATCCCCTTAATTCTCTACAATTGAATCACCATACCTATTTCTATTACCTTTGCTCCCCTTATCTAACGCCACTCTCAGTTCTTCATATGTTCTAACAAACCCACCAATATTCCGAACATAAATAATTAATCGAGATTCAAACCAGTTTAGATCAAATTCAACATCTTTAACATCCAAACACCCACAGATATGGAAAATCAGACTCCACCACTGGAAGACCCTGCCGCTACCACTGTAATGCACCACTAAGAAGAATTCTTGTTGTTGCCACTGTAGGAGATCAGAGGCGGGTCACTGTATGCTGAAATCTAGGTCGGCCCGTGGTTTTGCGCAGCTGAATTAAGTAAGAATCGAAGAATAGATGGACTAAAGTCGGTCCCAAATCTAGAGTCGCGGGCTGTAGCCTAAGTGAATCTACTTTCAACAAGGAGTTTGGACTAAGCCAATGTGACACCACCTATGATGAAGGGGGCGCTCATGAAGCTGAACTGCCTGGGAGGGAGAGGTGTCATCACAGCAAGACCGCAAGCATCATGGTTCGAGTGAGGTCTTTCCGCCGATATTGAAGAGGAAGGGAGAAGGTGTCATTGTGGAAGGAGAAGGGCGGGAAGAGCTCCCTTTTCACTTCTGGTTGTTTTGTGGGAAACCAGGAACCCTCCTCCCCTGTTGTTGTGCGCCAAATTTGGGGAAGAGGGAAGAAGTAGTTGTAAAAATATAAATAAATAAAATAATTAGATGAAAACAAAAGTAAAACAAAATAAATTAAAATCTAAAATAAATTAAAAATGATATTCAATATAAACATTAATTAAAATGAGATATTTAATATTAACAAAATAGATTTTCTAATTAACTTAAATAAAATTTTAATGAACTGAATTAACTAACCTTCTGATTTAATATAAATAAAATATTATTTTATGTTTTAAATCTAATAAATGTTAAATAACTAAACATATTAAATAAAATGCCAATAATAATTTACAATTAAAATTAGAATAAAATATAATATTTAATAAGTTAACAAATCGATGTTCAAATTAATTATCATTATTAACATTGATTAATTAATTAAAAAAATATCTACTTAACTATTTAATAAAATAATTAGAACTATAATTTTAACAACTCATAGATTTTAGATAAATTAACTTAATAAAATTAACTAATAAAAATATCTTAATTTACAAATTAAATTAATAATTAAATAAATTACTTAATTACTTCATGTTTAATAATTAATAATTAATTAAAATTCCCAAATTCAAATATTCTTTAGGATTAATTAACTAATTTAATAAATTTAATATTTAAATATATAATTAAATATTAATATTATAATATTATTTCTTCTCAATATAATATCTAAAATATAATTTCTAGTTTTTAAAAGTACTAATAAAGTAATTTATTTAACAACATTATTTAAAACATTATTAATTATTTTAAAAGACTTTTTAATAAGCTATCTTCTTAAATTATAAATTTTTATTTCCTTTGTGTTTTAAGTGTGTTGATTTTTTTTCTTGTGTAGGTAAATTCAAGAGACGGGAAATCGTACAGGTGCATTTATCTAACTCATCCGGAGTTTGTTACGTTTGAAAAACTAGCGTGACATGTTAGTCGCGAAAAAAATGCACGTGTGCGGTGCACAAATGAAGGGCACTTAAAGTCGGTGAAAACTGAGTTGTGACATGCAACAGGTGAAAATGGATATTAAAAGTAGAGCAAGAAGAAAAAACGGGAGGACTCTCATTCTGATTTCACAAACACACAATTCGAGAGAGAAACTCCCAGGAGACACGAAGGGAAGCACTGGAGATTTGGAGTTGCAGTAGCGAAGCAGTAGTATGCGATCTTTATTCTCAAAAGTAGGATCTCTATTCCTCTATTTTTACATGTTTTACATTGTACTTGCTACTGATATATTGACAATGATCTTAGTTTAATTTCTTTTTCTCGTGAATTTGGAGTTTTATTGGTTAAAACATTAATATTTTTCAATTAATTTCTTTAATGAGAATCTGGTTCTTTTGGTGAGATTGAATCTGGTTCTTAAGATTTAAATTTAATTAACACCTTCAAGAACTTAATTTCAAATCGATGATCTTTTGGAGAGATCGATCATTGAGACAGTTCATCAAACTTTCAAATTCAAAATCATCAGAACTCTCGGTGAGATAGTTTTCTAATGATAACCATTTATCAATTTGTTGTATGTGGTTTTTGATATGGAAAAATTCGAGAACTATAATACAGAGTGTTATTTCTTCTGGAGAGGAATAATTAACAAATAATTTTCAAGGTTTGAATTTAATCAAATGAGGAACATTCATTTAAGCCAGTAAGGTACAAATCTCTCGAGCATTCTTTTTGATCTACCCTCAGCACTCATGTTTCCTTCTGTAGTTATTTTTAGTTTACACTGTTTCATTTTGTTGTATCATTTTTCAGTTTAGAAAATAAGAAATTTCTAAACTTGTTTCATTACTACTTTATTAAAAAAATTGAAAAGTAAAAATATGTTCACTCCCTCCACTACAGACTACAGTGGAGTATATTTTGCTTAAAACCTTAGAAAACTCAACTACCTTTTCTTGGGTTCGACCCTGCACCACTATGCTAGTGTAGGAGTTATAAATGATATTTTGAGGGCTGTGATGACCTCCGGCCTGTTCAAAATTTGGCTCTATTTCTGGGGAAGTCACATGCTAAGTGTTCTTAAGTTAAAAAAATATATTAGAAAAAAAACAAAAAAAAAACAAAAAAAATATTTAAAAAAACTGTGAACTGGAACCTATTGGTTTTGATGTTCATTAAAAATCTGCATCAATTGTGAAACATTGTGTGTTAAAAATCACCTGTTTTTATTTTCAAAAAAAATGGACCATTTTGAGGACTGGTATCATTGACTTGAATTATACTATGTATGTTGCAGCTGTTATGGGCACACTTCTTGGCAGTGTGTCTATAACCAGCCACAATAGGCTACTTCCATTGAAGAGGATGAAAACATTGAATCTAGTCCTGACACCCTAGCTAAGATAAACTTAATTGATTCTAAATGGGACTCTAGGGTGGAACTTATTAACACTTGGTTAACTAAAACCCATGAAATTCAACTTAGATATTATCAAGAGCAAGATAAAAGAATGAAAAGATTGTAAAACATGCTCTTGGATTTACAAAAAAGGGTTAAAGAACAAAAAGAATTTAAAGAAAATGAAAAATAAAATGTTTATAAAATATTTTAAAATCAAATTGAAGAAGAGAGTGACTGTGAAACTGGGAAAAAAAACTTTCATTTTGAAGGTAACAAGGAGGATTTGGATAGCCTCTGTCGCCATAACTGCTCTGGCCTCAAGTTTCTTCGTGCTTCTCTGGGTCAGGGATGGTATGAAGGTAACAAGGAGGTTTGGGATTGTGGTTCGGTGGACTTTGGGTTTCCAGATGCTACTAGAGTCGGTCTTCATCCTCGGCCTCCCAAACCCGCTCTGACCTAGGGTTCCACCACTCCTCTCCAGGTCAGAGTTAGAGATATGGATACACAAGGATTTGGGATTACGGTTTGCAGTTGTCAAGGTTTCTTTTAGGGTTTCATCTCCGACTCTCTTCAGGGTTGCTTTCCCAGTCTTCTTCAGTGTTCTTCCCCAGTTTCGTGTTCCCTTTTTGGCCCTTTTTAGTGATTGTGGCTTTATTTTCACCGATTTTCTCTCTTTATGGTGTGGGATGTTTGTGGATTTTGTCTATGGGTTTCGTCGTTCTGGTTCTGTACAGCGATGATGGTGGTGATGGTGGAGTGGAGTTAGTGAACACCAGACGGTGACTCGAGATGTTTTGATATCAACGTAGGTGGAGCAACAGTTCCATGTCATGGTACCGGCGGTGATGACGACTTGGTTCGGCAACGATGATGTTCAGTTCTAGTGGCATCAGCTTGTTACAGGTGGTGGACGTCGGAGAAGAGGCTGGCGGCCTTGCTGATGTGTTCATGTTAACGGTGATGGTGTTTGGCCAGTGTTGTGATGATGGTTGCGAAGTGATGGATGGACGGTGTCTCGGTCATAGCGCTTCATGTGATTCATGATGGATTTTTGGGTGACTTTTTGGTTTGAAATCTGAAAATTTTCAGGCGCGTTTCTTAATTTTGAAAGGGGCGGGTTTTTAGGCAGTTTAAAACAGTGGTGGTACTTGGTTAGGGTTTGTGTGTAGTGGAATTTGAAATTTGAACATTATATGATAGCGATAGTCTAAATGGGGTTAGTACCGGTGGTTTGTGGAGGTTTTGTATGGTTCCCACTTACCCAAAAAGTGGCTTCTTAAAATAAAAATAAAAATGGATTGTGATTCTGTTGAACTAAATCTAGAAATAGCCAACTCACTAAGTCAAGAGAATAACATTGTAAACTCCAAAAAGAGATTTAATGTTGTTGAGTTGGATAATTCTGAAGATGAATTAAAATATATTTAAAATGATTGCACGGTTCTTTTCATCATCCCTTCATTGGAGAAAAATCACTGTTTTAGAAATTTTGAGAATGAAGTCACTCGGGTTGAAGTCAAACTTGAAACTGAACATTTGGATGTTCAAAATTCTTCACCCAAAATTTCTGAAATTCTGAACAATGAGCCTGATTTTGAATTAGGGAATATGTTGGGAGAGAACCTTAAGCTGGAAGTAAAATATTCTTATGTTTTTGAACCTCAATTGAACACTTCTCAACCATGTTTTGAACCTGTAAACCCAATAATTTCTGAATTGTTGTTGGTTGAAGAAGTTGAGGTTGTGTGTTTTGATAAAAAGTTCATTGATGATCTTTCACTACCTTGTTTACATAGTAATAACTTTTTTTAAATTCTATTTAGTGAATTGGAAATTAGTGTTGTCATTTCTGGGGAAAACTGTGTGAATTCAAAAAAACTAGAATTTCGATTTATTGATGCTGAATTGAACATTACTCCCCCTGATTTGAACTTTTTGGAACACACTATAGATATTGTTTTAGAAAGTGAGCCTTTTGAACATGAAATTGATGCAGAGGTTGAACACACTTTAATTAGGAAAAATTGATTTGTTAGAAGCAGTAGATATTGAGTGTTCATTCACTGATAAGGATCTTTTGGAAGAGATTTATAACATTGTTAAAACTGAATCTTTGAATAGTGAAAAAATAAATTCTCTTCCCTATCTGTCACTTCCATCCTCAACTATTAAGGGTGTTGACCCTTCTCATGATATTGATAGTAGTCCAGAGGGGGAATTACACTTGAGTTCCATTGTACATGATTCTGTTTAGCACGTTATTGAATCGCCTCTTGATCCTACTAAACAGTACTCACCCATGAGCACCCTTTAATTTGAATATGATAATGATGAATCTGAGAGAGTTGGACATGAGAATAAGTTTTTACCCTTTTAAGCACCTAATTTAGTGTTGTCCCATCATGTTAATTCAAATTTTGAAAAATCTAAACTTAATCTAGAAGTGCACAGCACTATGCCTACAATTGTTAAAGAGTGCTACTTTGGGGTTATTACTAGCTATGAGAGTTTCATTTTTGTTGTGTTTAGATTTGGAGCCCACAATTTTCATTGTTATGTTAAAAATATTTGGGCCAAACACATGTGGTGGTTCATATTAAGGAAACCACATCCACCTAGTGACTATGGTTAGTTGCTAGGTGAGTCTGGTTGGGGACTATAAACCTAGAGCTGCATGGGAGGCAACCCATTGTTTTTCTTTTGTTTTCAATAAAAAAATTGTAATAAAATAATTCTAACTAAATACTTTAAATTCAGTGCTTCATGGTAGTCAACTCATGCCCTTTTTTTGTTTTCATTTTTGTAATGTTTTTTACTGAATAAAGTGTTTCTTTGTTGTCTTCTATATGCTCTATCCCTACTGGATTTTTGTTCCTGGTTTACATTCTCTGTGTTTTTAGGATGTTGTTGTTGGCTTCATGTAGGTGTTTAATTCCCTTGTTGGAAGATTAATAAAAAAATTAAGTCATGGATGTTTTCTATTTTTATTTCTGCGTTCATTTTCTACTCCTGTTTACTAAAAAAATCTGTTGCATGTTTGTTGCCTCTACAAAAGTATACTTGTATAAAAATCTGTATGTTCCTATTGTGGTGAACTGAAATTAATTGTTTAAAATATTCTCACTACTTGAAATTAAGTGTGGGGGTACATGCTTACTGGTTGTTGTGTTTTTTTTTAATGTGCTTTTCTAAGGGATGTTAGGAATTCTTGATTTATGTGTCATTGAACATCTAATTGAATCATATTTTTTGAATTTCCTTACACCCTATCCACTGTGCACCCACAAGTTACATGTCATGTTTTAATTTTAAAGGAAAATTTGTGTCACTGGAATTAAAGGTTAATGCATGTACTTTCTAATGAACCTGCTGATAAGTTATTCATTTTGGGAAATAATATTCTTGAACTTCATTAAGACCCTTTATACATGTCATAAATCAGCTAAATTGAAAATATGTTTTGAACCTTTAATGTTTAATTGTTATTCTCCATGTTTGGAAGTCAACTTTGGGGACAAAGTTTTGTTTTAAGTGTGAGGGAGGGGGTAAATTCTTAACTATGCTAAACAATGATTAATTGAAATCTCATCAATTCCCATTTCACTTCAATCTTTTTGAAAACAATGGTTAGAATTTTTCAAAATTATGTTATATTTCTAATCTTTACACTATACTCAATTGGGTCGTTCCTTTGAATAGTGCTTTGATTGGTAGTTAAGAACTGATCTGAATCTGAAATTAATGAGTTTGGATGATTACTGAGTGATCTTACTTAGTGATTTGATGGAAATTCGGTTTAGGAACTACTTCTAAAAGTGATTTTGGTTACATTTTTTTGGAGTTATGATCATTGCCTTGGAACTGGAAGTTTGAATTGATCTTATGGGTCTCATTCATCTTTTAATTATAAAAATTAATCATCTTAATGAGACAATGTAAATTATTTTTCCTAGAAATCTTTTTTAAAATGGAGTAATTTGGGAATCTGGGATCCCACGGTGAGTCTCAGAGACCCTAGATGCTGGGTGTGTTTCTATTAACTTTATGCCCTATGTTCACCTTGAATAAGTGCATTGCACAGTGCTTAGCATAATGATACATGTCTTGGAAAAAATAAGATAAAGTGTCTAGGGTCAAAAATGAGTTCATTAAGGTGAGGATAATGATGAATTCCAAATGAAGAAGGGGACAATTGGTTTATATGGAAATCATTTAGGTTGTATCAATAAGGTGATTAAAAAAATTAATTATTTTTTGAACCTAGGATTCTTTCAAAGTACAAATTTTCTCGGTTAAGTTCTTAATTCCATTGATATTTTACCTCATGTCATTTTTGAATTTAGAATCTGATCCTAGTTTGAAATTAATCATTAACTAGGTTCACATATGAAGCATGACATCTTCTTTGATGGATGGCCTTTGCTTTCTTAATTACCCTAGAGTATTTGTTTTAGGCATGATTTGATCCGATAATTTATTTTCTAAAGCCTAAATCAATTTTCAGTCCTCTGTTTTCAAATGGCTAGACATGTTACAGTTTAAGATAAATAATAAAAACTTTACTGTTTTTCAAATATTACAAAAAAAGGGATTATTTGATGAAAAACAATGTTTAAATGTGGGGGAATTTGATGTGGCTCTATTTTTACATAGTTTTTCCACATATTTTTACCTAAATTTTAATGATTTAATTAATTATTTAAGCACTTTTACTAAATATCTATAATTTTTTATTTTTATAATTAAATTTTTTAATTAATCGATTTTTATAATTAATCATGTATTTTTAGTTTTTAAAATAATAATCTTAATCTTACTTTACTTTTCTAATTTAATTATTTATTAATTAGTCTTGTTAAGTGGAATCTGCTTGACTTTAAGTTAATATCTATTTTAAACAATTATTTAATCATTTTATTTATATTTAATTAATGTTGACTTTATTTTAATATTTTATCCTTTAACTTATTTTCATTTAAATTTATTAACATCATTAATAAATGTGTATGATTATCCTGCTACTTAATTATGATAAGAATTTGAGTTTTAATAAAATAAAATAGTTTGCTTTTAACTTTAAGTTTTCACTTAGTTAATTAATTAAGTGATTTAGAGTGTCAAAACATTAATTATTTAATCTTATGTATATAGTTGATTATTTATTTATTAACTCTTATTTTTAGCCTACTGATGAGACAGATATGAGCATTAGTGACCTATTGAGTCACTGATGCTATACATTTGTACTCACTTTTACCCTGTAATTAATTTATTTAATAAATTTTTAGTTTAAGAATTTTATCAATTTAGTTAAGTAATTATCCAGTTTTTAATTTAAGTGTTTTTTGTAACTTTAATATTTTAAGTTTAATAATTATTCTATTTTTAATGTTTTTTCTTCTTTTAAATTTTAATTTTCAATCTTTGTATTTTTGATTTTATGTTTTAAACCGGTTGTTTATTTTCAATATTTGTTTTCAATTACTTAAGATTTAATTTTAAATTCATCTTACGCAGTTTTAATTTTTTTTTAATCATTGTTAGTTTTATTTCTTTATGCTACCAATGCGGATTTTTACTCTATCATTGACCTCTAACTGTACTGGTGACCTTTATTTTTATATCTAATTGTGACATTTTTTATTTAATTCTATCAGTAACCTATTTATTTAATTCTCTTGGTAACCTTATTTTTAATTTCATTGGTAACCTTCATAACTGCATCGGTAGCCTTTTTCAATGGTGACCCCCCACACCGCTGCTCCCCTTTATTTTTAAGCTAACGGTGACCCTTCCCTTTTTATTCTATCGATAACCTTAATTTTAAGCCTAACAGTGACCTTGCACCCCTACACCTCATAGTTTACCCCTCCTTCTCACATGTGTCCTCCCATGTGCCTCACCGATAGTTCATCTTTTCACCTCACCATTAGGCGTCTTCGACTGATCCACTCCCCTACTTTATCCCCTGCTTCTCACCACACAACCTGACACTGTTCATCCCCTTCATTCTCTATAATTGCATCACCATACCTATTTCTATTACCTTTTATCCACTTATCTAATGTCTCTCTCCAGTTCTTCATATGTTCTAACAAACCCACCAATATTCTAAACATAAATAATTAATCGAGATTCAAACCAGTTTAGATCAAATTCAACATCTTTAACAGTCAAACACCCAAGGATCGGGAAAATCGGACTCCACCACTGGAAGACCCTGCTGTTGTCATAGTAATGCGCCACTGAGAGGAATTCTTGTTGCCGCTGATGTAGGTGATCAGAGGAGGGTCACCGCTTACTGAAATCTAGGTTGACTCACTGTTTTGTGTCGCCGAATTAAGGCAGAATCGAAGCAAAGCTGGACTAAAGCCAATCCCAAATCTAGAGTTGCGGGCTGTAGCCTAAGTGAATCCGCTTGTGACAAGGAGGTCGGGCTGAGCCGGTGTGACACCACTAGTGATGAAGGGGTCACTCGTGAAGTTGAGCCACGTGGGAGGGAGAGGTTTCGTCACAGCCAGACCGCAAGTGTCGTGGGTCGCGTGAGGTCTTTCTGCCACTATTGAAGAGGAAGGGAGAAGGTGTCATTTTGGAAGGAGGAGGGCAGGCAGAGCTCCCTTTGCACTGCTCGTGGTTTTGTGGGAAACCAGGAACCCTCCTCCCTTGTTGTTGTGCACCGAATTTGGGGAAGGGGGGAGAAGTAGTAGTAAAAAATATAAATAAAAAAATAATTAGATGAAAACGAAAGTAAAACAAACTAAATTAAAATCTAAAATAAAATAAAAATGATATTAAATATAAACATTTGTTAAAAATGAGATATTTAATATTAAAAAATAGATTTTCTAATTAATTTAAATAAAATTTTAATGAAATAAATTAACTAACCTTCTAATTTTAATATAAATAAAATATTATTTTATGTTATATATCTAATAAATGTTAAATAACTAAATATATTAAATAAAATTCCAATAATAATTTATAATTAAAATTAGAATAATATTTAATATTTAATAAGTTAACAAATCAATGTTCAAATTAATTATTGTTATTAACATTAATTAATTAATTAAAAAATATCAACATAACTATTTAATAAAATAATTAGAACTAGAATTTTAATAACTCATATATTTTGGATAAAGTAATTTAATAAAATTAACTAATAAAAATATCTTAATTTTCAACTTAAATTAATAATTAAACAAATTACTTAATTACTTAATATTTAATAATTAATAATTAATTAAAATTCTCAAATTCAAATATTATTTATGATTAATTAACTAATTTAATAAATTTAATATTTAAATATATAATTAAATATTATTATTTTATTATTATTTCTTCTCAATATAATATCTAAAATATAATTTCTAGTTTTTAAAAGTACTAACAAAGTAATTTATTTAACAACATTATTTAAAAGTTTATTAATTATTTTAAAATACTTTTTAATAAGTTATCTTCTTAAATTATAAATTTTTATTTCCTTCATTTTTTAAGTGTGTTGATTGTTTTTCTTCTGCAGGTACATTCAAGAGATTGGAAATCATCCAGGTGCATTTAACTAACTCATCCGGAGTTATTTACATGAGAAAAACTAGTGTGACGTGTTAGTCACGGAAAAATGCACGTGTGCGGTGCAAAAATGAAGGGCACTTAAAGTCGGTGAAAACCAAGCGGTGACATGCAGTAGGTGATAGTGGATATTAAAAGCATAGAAAATAGAAAAAATGGGAGGACACTCATTCTGATTTCACAAACACACAATTTGAGAGCGAAACTCCTGGGAGACACAAAGGGAAGCACTGGAGATTTGGAGTTGCAAGAGCGAAGCAGCAGTAAGCTATATTCATTCTCAGAGGGAGGATCCCTCTTCCTCTATTTTTTACATGTTTTACATTTTTCTTGCTACTGATATATTGACAATGATTTTATTTTAATTTCTTTTTTTCAGGAATTTGGAGTTTTATTGGTTAAAACTTTAATCTTCTTCAATTAATTTCTTCAATGAGAATATGATTCTTTTGACGAGATTGAATCTGGTCCTTAAACTTTAAATTGAATTAACAGCTTTATGAACTTAATTTCAAATCGATGATCTTTTGACAAGATCGATCATTGAGACAGTTTATCAAAATTTCAAATTCAAAATCATCATAACTCTCGGCGAGATAGATTTATGATTATAACCTTTTATCAATTTACTGTATGTGGTTTTTGATATAGAAAACTTTGAGAACTATAATACAGAGTGTTATTTCTTCTGGCGTAGAAGAATTAACAACTAATTTTCAAGGTGTGAATTTAATAAAATGAGGAACATTCATTTAAGCCAGTAAGGTTCAAATCCCCTGATCATTCTTTTTGATCTACCCTCATCACTCCTGTTTCCTTATGTAGTTATTTTTACTTTACACTGTTTCATTTTGCTGTATCATTTTTCAGTTTAGAAAATAAGGAATTTCCAAACATTTTTCTTTACTGCTTTATTAAAAACAATTGAAAATAAAAAATATGTCTACTCCCTCCACTACTGACTACAGTGGAGTATATTTTTCTTAAAACATTAGAAAACTCACATGCCTTCCCTTGGGTTTGACCCTACACCACTATGCTAGTGTAGGAGTTATAAATGATATCTTGAGAGCCGTGACGACCTCCAGCTCGTTCAATTACAATTCTAAATAGGTAATGTGGGATTACTTGTGTAACAACCCAGAATATTATCAATGGAATTTCCCTTCTTATGATTATGTAAAATTTAATAATATAGTATGAACATAATGGATGGCAGGATGAAACTAAAAAAATAATTATATTAATTTTAACATTAAATTTATAGAATAAAAATATCTATAATTATTGAAAATATTACATTGGGATAAAAATTGAAAATAAGATAACTAAAATATGAAAATTTGTATCTACTCAATCCACAATAATAATAGTTCTCATGAACAACACTGTAGAAATAAATCCTAATATTAGTAATACAATATTCATCTTAAAAATGAAAATATATATAACCTTTAGAGGAAATAGAATTTATTTAATAATTAATGAAATATGATGTATTTATTTAAATTAGGGAACTCATGTGACCATTACAAATCTGACCATTGAAATATTAATCTAACCATTATAATAGTAACCTACCCGTTGGAATAGTTATCTAACCTTTAGGAATAGTAACCTAACCATTAGAATAGTATAATCACCTATGGAAGTGTAAAATAATATTTAGGTATCTTATAAATGAAAATATTGTATATTTATAACATGGTACAAGTAAATAAATGTTTTAGAAATGGTAAATTAAGTGTTCGTGTTTTTATAAAACATATATGTTTTATTTCCATTTTTATAGAAAATATAATGATTTAAAAAAAACTTTATTTTCATAAAATGATTTTAGAAATTAATATTAAGTTTTATTATAATTATATTATAATTTTATGATACTTTAATCAATTTTTCAATGGGTCGGAAAATTGATCATAATATTAAAATGGGTATTTTTTGAATAAATAAGGATTTTAATTGAAAATTAAATTTCTCATATTTATAAAATTATTTTCATAAAATAGATTCCATTTTTGTAATATAAATGTTTAAAAATGTTTAAGTTTAATTTTGGGTAATTTTATAAAATAGTTGAATTTTTTATGAATAATGAAATGTATTAAAATACGGAATTTAACATTATAAGAAAAATACATGAATTTTTGAGTCATGGGTGATCTAATCCCCCGTTAGTTCTATATCACATGAACCATTTACTTTATAAATTTATAAGAATCAATATTGTTTATATTCTTGAGATAAAATAATTAACTAATGAATATAATATTCAAAAACACCCCTCCCCTCCCCTTATAAACACCACCCATCACAACCCCTTCTCCTCTCAACTTCTAAGGCTTGAAGATTTAAAAAATTATAATAATTCCACTTTCCAATCCTCTCCCCCATATGTAAGTTATAATATAATCATCCAAATAACATTTCAAGTTTCCTTAAGAAGTATTTCAATAAGGTCACATTTAAGTGGTAGTATTCTCAATTTACCTCTTTTAAATTCATTTCTTCTTATACCTTATCCTCACCTCCCTCATAAAATATGACATAATGAATCAAGTATCATAAATATATTATAATTATATCGTTTTATTGAAATATATATCTTCTAACCTCCCATATTTTGATTCTTAAATGAATACATTGTTCGTAATAGGGTTGGTCAACTACCTCCATGAACAACACACTTCGTTTTTCTCCACCGCATCCAAAGCTAGTTATAAATATAATTTTATGGTTAATTAAAATTATAATAATTATATTATAACTTATTTAATGTTATGTAATTAATATATGTCCATAATATAAAATAAAACAAATCTAGTTCATGACAGCCAGTAAAACCGTCTAAATGAACAAACCATGTAATGTTAACATTTTTACTCAATGAACAATCCCTATATCATAACATGTATGTTTATTTGGTAAAAATTAAATTTATATAAGTACATGAATACTATTTCATTTTACTTTTGTAGTTTTAGTCCCATTTTAAAAACAACGATAATTATCCATAAGTGATCTGACCTTGGAATCATGAAATGAACTCCCCCGCAATAACAAAATTGAACTTTATATCTCATTTAAATGGTTATAAATTAATATAATAAAATTATAATAAATAAAATATAGATGTAAAATGATCATAATTAATTAATCAATTAATTTTATTTTATTATTTGTTACATTAAGTTCAAGTGTAGAATGATTTTGGAACCTCAGGGATCTCTCTCAAATACCTTTTTTCTTTGGGTTATGACCTTTCTATCTCTAACTCACTTTATATATCTCCTTGATGTTATGGAATGATTATAAATTATGTATATATATCTCTTATATATATACCTATCTTATTCTCCCTTCCTTTGATGGGGTAATACATGCCTTAAGTTCATTTCCCAAATGTCTTCTTTAAAATTAAATCTAATTAAGGGATCTTTTCTATACCTTTATCCTTTTATGTAACGATCACTTAAAGTATTTATTCCCATTCATTATTTAATTAAATAAAGGAAAATTTTTCTATAACCATTTTGTTTTACCTCTGTTTTTCAAATAAAATTCCATACTTATTCTTTCTCTAACATTCTTTAACTAATTCCTTAAAAAATTGTTTTGAAAGTTCATTTATATACCCAATTCTCTACCATTTCTCATGATGTTTTTTTTCAAATGAACACCATATTTAGAGACATATTATTATGTAATCAGATATGAATATACAAAATATTTAATTCCTTCTTCTCTTTAGAATCTTTATGAAATCTTATTTGATTATGATATGATGTAAGATTATGCAACCCATTTCTTTCCATTGGTAATTATTATGTTTATGACTTATGATTGATTTCCTTTTATGGAACACCTAATCATGTACATTTTATGATGGGTACACACATATAGTTTTCTAATTAATTGGGTAATTTTTTTGTCTCATGATACATTATGAATGGGGTTAGGGGGTGAACCTAATCCACGATGAGACTTTGTACACCATCTTATATTGTCTTGGTGGGTAGCCTTGACTTATGCTTATGTCATGTTATAATGTTTCCAATTTCCTATGTCTCCATGATATTATGATAACATATTATTTATGTTATTATTCATGATCCTTATATTTTATGATATCATGTTGTGTTGTTTGACTCACATGTTATGCTTCGTTATAATGTTTATTCCCTTATTAAGCTTTATAGCTCACCCCTTTCTTTTATGTATTCCCTTGTTTATCCTATAAAATTTTAAGAGATAAAATGAATTTATTAGTTTATTATAGAGAATATAGCAAATATATTGTGTTCAAGTTTCTCTTGATGTATTATGAACCTACTCTTTGAGAGACATTGGGCCTCTCAATCCTTTGGTTGTATTTATTGGATTTTTATATTAAAAAAATGTAATAATATGTGTAAAATGATTCAGTCACTATAGTGGGTATCAGAGGATAGTATATTTATTTGGGGGAAATAAACTATAATAATTTAGTTATAACCTTAGGGATAAGTCTAAGTAAAGGATAATATTCTGAAATTTTGGTGAAGTGTAGAGTGAGTGTTTCCAGGAAATTAAATATTTTTCTGGATACTAAAAGTGGATTTGGATCTGTAATAGTTTTACCTAGGGGTAATAAACCTGAAAGGGGTGTATTGGGCATTAACATTATCATCACCTGTTTTAGGAAAAAGTGGCTTTTCTACACACCTTGTTTGACACTATCAGGGGATATGCTTTGGAAAACATACAAACTCTTTACGAACTATTATAAAGGACTTATATAGATTTTTATTTTAGAAAACTTAATAGAGAAATTACCATGGATATAATATATTGAAACTTATAAAATAATAAGTTATTATTTACATGTCACTTATAATTTATTCCTATCTGTTCATAGTTTCCCTTTTTATATGATTTTTAGTTTTCATACTCCCATCGCTAAGTTTATTTTGGATATCATATATGAAAATAACCAAAATAAAATAGTGAAAGGTGAACTCATTATCAATCCATGAGCTTTAAATTTTCTATATTATTATAGTTCTATGAATTCTTAAATATCTTAAAATTTTAGTAGAACTATTCAAATAGAACCACAAAATATAGGGGTAAAGCTATTTTTGATAATATAATATGGATAAATTATTGAATCCCAAGTATATAAATCCTCTTGGGTCAATTTTTGTGCATTGAACCATATAGAAAATATTTTATTACTTTATTTATTGGATTTTTATGATATATTGTACATGGAATATCTATCCTTATATAAAGTTGTTTCGGCTCTGAGGCGACGTTGGTGTGCGGTTTGGAAGAAACGAAAAATACTCTGACGGGTGACAAGAATTTGTCGTTATTATAGAAACTTTCACACTGCTATATTTTCTTCAACCTGATATGCATCATTATCCTTTAAAGGAGGATTGGATTGAACCTATGGGGATTGATCAGTTTATCCCTTTTGTATTGTGAAGGAGGTTCTACAGTCAAATGGTCCTAGTGGGTGATTGCATGGGGTCAAGTATTTGTGAAATCAGTTCTCTTAGGATATAAATTTCTCAGATGGTCTCCAACAGGTTTATTCATGGAGCCAAAAACACCCAACGGCCCTGGTATCCATGATTCATGGACTTTTTTTCCAAATACAGGTGCTCGTTGGATGATGATTTGTCCAACGACACTTAAGGACTCCATTGGTCTATATGAAGGGAGGTCGGGCTCACTGCACCCTTTTTGGGGGGATTATTGCCTATTCTAGGAATCTATTATAGATTTAAGTTGTGTTCATATGTTCATGAATCCTTGGTTCATTATGGATGATTGTGTCCATGGGATACCCCTAGTTTGTAGGATCGTCTTATGCATACATGAATTTTATGCTACAGAGGAAATGATGAATTAAGCCATGCAATGAGGCGCTCTGGAGTTTATTGTCATCCATGGGGGTGTAAGGTGACTTGATATTGGGTTCGGACCCATAATATGGGATTCCTATGAATCCTCGAGAGAGAAATCAGAGCCCACGTAGTTCGGGAAACTTGGGTTTACACATGGGAGCTTCCCATTAAAGGGGGTGTGAGTGGGTGAACCCTTTTGGAAGGGTGCCCTTTTGAGCTCGAACCTTCAATAAAGAATCCTACATATCCTAGTTTGATCATAAATTAGAGTTATCTTAATTCATATTTGGTTTGGGGCTTACAGATGAGAGATTCCCATTTGAGAGGTCATGATTGGGAGAACCCTTTTGAAAGGGCACCCTTTTGAGATCAGGCCTTTAAGAAAGCTTCCTATGTATTCTGGTTTGGTCATGAAGCATAGTTATCATAGTTCAAATTTGGTTTGGTTGTGTGGATTTTATAATCATCACAAACCTCTAAGATCACCTGAGTCATACTCAGTGTGAGAAACAATAGGATGTGAGAGATCCAACCAACCACACACCTCCTCTTACACTGATAGGAGTGGGTGGGCCTATGATGGAATAGGACAAGGTGATGGTGTGTGAGGGTGTGGAGAAACAAACCCTTCAATGTGGGATGACATTGGAGGTCATTCGACTCATCCCATAGAATATTTGGGACTTATCCCAGTGGGAGTGCCCCAGAACACGTTCTAGGAAATGGGAGGAATGTCACCTCTCATCAAAAAGAGGAGAGAACAAGATTTCTTCGACTGATCATCATTCCTCATTGAATGGAAAAGCATGTGATCACCCTTAATCCCTAGAACGGAGAGGTTCACGTCATCGTCCCAAGGTTGGACTCTGGGTTACCATAGGAATTTAGACATACTGACATCCATAGAGTCTGAACCATTGTGGGGATAGCCTTTGTGACACCACTTACCAAGGGTATGTAGACTCAAATGGGAATGTTGATGCACCCGATGATCTAATCATATGGGTCTGGTGGCTTTTGAGGAGGTTTTGGCCTAATGTTGGGGGACTAGTTTGTGGAGGGTCTTTAGAGAAATTAATGGTAATAGAGGAGAGAGATTAGAGCCAGAGGTAAGAACACCTGAAGATGCCCCATTCTGTGTAATTTTTTCTTATATGGGATGGGGGATCTCTACATACCATAGTGGTATGTAGGTAGATGGTTCGTCTGTGTACCAAATAGTATGCGGGCTTGGGCATGGACCACCACACACCACAGTGGTACGTGGTCCTGGATGCGATCAACTATGCCACTTCGGGTTCTATCCACGTATTGATGCAGTATGCAGTTTCAGTTTAATTCTACATAGAGATACACTATGCATAACACCATATCAAAGGAGGGTCCTGGAGACTATCATTCACAGGGAGTTCATCCGCGAGGAATAAGTGGTTCGCTATTTCACCAATTAGGTTCTCAATTCTCCCATTATTATTAAGTTCCTTTGTTTTCTAGTTCACAGCTGGTTATACCTGCAAAAACGTGGTTTGCAATTTGGACTTTTCTGATGATTCAAGACTAAAGCCAGAATCCTCTCTGAATTCTTTCTTCCAACCTTTAGGGTATTCTCTATGCTTTCTTCATCCATCCTTTCTCAATTCCTTTTGTTCTATTTTTTTTTAAATAAAGATTATATATTAATCATGGAAATCAGCAGTAATAGTGTCATACAACCAAGGAGGAAAATGATCAATCCATAGATGATTCGTTCCATAATGCTCACAGGATCCTAGATGGTGGGCATCTTCATTTCCTTCCCTTTTGATGAAATATAAGGAACATGTTATGAAGCTTTCACTAAGAGCCTAGATTTTCTTGATGAGGAATCCAAAATATTGGAGGCCACCATCATTAAACCTGATAGCATTGATGATGGTGAGACAATCTGATTCAATGTGAATATCTTCCCACCCCAAATCTTTTGAAAAATTCAACCCAGCAAGGACAGTGAAGGATTCAGCAAAAACGGGCTCTCAAAGAGCATAGTTTGATTTATTTTTGGCAGAAATAATTTGGCCATGATGGTCCTGGTGCAAGATTCCAATTCCAACAAAACCATCCTTGGAGAGAGACACATCAAAATTAATCTTAAGGATCACTTCTGGGGGAGGGCACCATCATGTAACTGTTTTGTGGGTGCCAAGGATCCCATACTGATCAAAGTCCCAATTCCACTCATCAATCCAAGAGGTAGCTCGTTCAGTCCATAACTCTAAAGGATTTTTTGTGTTATTAAAGATGAAGACATTTCATTGAACCCAGATGATCCAAGACATGATGCACAATGAGGAAACTTTATCATAAGTGAATGAAGAAGACCACAACATTAGTAGTTCTAGAAGGATCGGTGTCATACCAATCATAAGATCCGTAACAGATCCCCAAGAGGTCCAGATCTCCTCCACCCCTAGGAACTGGATGATCGTATACAGAGGAGATTCCAGAGCACCCAAGTAAAGGGGACATTTCTTATCATTCATAACATGGCAGAAGGCAAAGAAGTCCATGGTGGGGATAATACCAAGTAAAATCTTCCACCAGAAAAGGTATATTTTCAGTGGGACATTAAGATGCCAAATAGTTTTCCAAATCCCCCCCCCCCCCTTCCTCAAACTGAACATCAAGAGAGATCCTATATCCTGACTTCACCATGTAGGATCTATAGATGTCGTTACTCCAAAAGAAACAGTCTTGCTCCATAGCCACCACACAGGAGGTGCTAAAAATAATCCTTTTGTCCCTTTACTTGAACCATTAGTTGATTTTATCCATACACCACCCAGTCCCATAATCATCAAACAAGCAACAAACAAAGGCATTATCATAGCCCAGAACAGCAGGGGAAGTATCCTGTAACCTATATTTATCAACAAACTAGGGATCATTCCAAATGTTAAATTTCATACCATCCCCAATCCTCCAACCTAACCCTTTCTTAAGAAGATTTCTTGATCCCCAGATACTTCTCCATAGAAATATGGGGTGAGGTCAAAGAGAGGAGTTTTGAAAATCCGAGTGGGGGAAGTATTTTTCACAAAGAATCTGAACATAGAGAGATGATGGATGAATCATGAGGTGTCAACCCTATTTGGTCAAAAGGTCATCATTAAAGAGGCGGAGGTCCCGAAATCCCATTCTTCTAGCTATTTTAGGGGTACAGAATAATTTATAAGCAATCCAGTTTATTTTGTTTCTTACATTATTAATACTCCACCAAAAGTTATCAATATGGAAATGAATTTGGTCAATAATCGCACCAGGAAGCTTAAACAGGGACATAAAATAGCTGGGGATAACTGAAGAACGGCCTTGATGAGAGTTTCCTTACCCACTTTAGAAATTCATTTTGGAGTCCACCCTTGTATTTTGTCTCTATTTTATCCATCGCAAATGAGAAAATTTCTTTTTTTGATCGGACAAATAGCATGGTAAGCCAAAGGTATTTGTTGTGATTATCGACCATTTGAATACCAATAGTGAGAAAAATTCCTGCTCTCTTGGTTGGTGGGACACTAATACTGAAAGATATTTCTGACTTTCCCTAATTGATTGCTTGTCTAGAGGCCCTCTCATAAAGTAGGATCACACGAATGATAGCAATACATTCATTATGGGTATCTCTAGATAATAGAAGGTAGTCATTCAAAAAGAAAATATGTGAAATAGGTGGGATGACCCGACTGACATTTTCCCCATGAATCAAATTAGAGGAATCCACCAAGGAAATGAGGTTAGAAAAAACATTAGCCACCAAGATGAAGATAAAGTGGGATAGGGTATCTCCTTGGAAAAGGCCTCAGGTGGGTGAGAATCCTTGGGTGAGTCCACCATTGAAATTGATCTGAAAAGAGACGGATGAAACACAGTGCATGATCATATCTATCCATTTTGAGCAGAAACCCATTTTTATCATTATGAACCAGAGAAAGTGTCATTTAACTCTATCATAAGCCTTGTTCATATCGAGTTTCTAGTCCATAGTACCTCTTTTTTTAGCAGATTGTGTTTTCATAGAATGAAAAACATCATGGGTCATAATGGAATTATCGGTGATAAGCCTCTTTGCTACAAAGGCACTTTGGTTTTCAGAGATAATGGTTGGTAAATATGTGTTAAAACGATTGACCAAAATCTTTGAGAAGATCTTTTAGTAGACATTGAAAAGACTAATTGGACTAAAGTTCAAATCCAAGAGGGGTTTCTTAATATTTGGGATAAGGGTAATAATTGTATCATTAATAGAGAAGAGGTTGATTTCCCCAGCCCAGATACCTTTCATAAGAGTGAAATGTAGAGGCTGAGAATCTTCCAGTACTGCTTGAAGAAAAGAGCATGAAATCCATCAGGACCCAAGGATTTTGTTGAATGGATATGTTTAAGATCCTGAAGAATCTCATCATCCAAAAAATATTTTGTGAGATGACAGTTCATCTCATCGGTGATTACATGTTTGATGCACGACTCAACCTCAGAAGAAATGGTGGAATATCTTGTAGTATAGAGTTTATGAAAATAAAATAAAATAATACTATGGATACCTTCAATATTGGACACAGTTCCTCCATTAAGGTGAGAGATTTAATGCCTAGAAGAAGCTTTTTGATGAAAGTATTGGGTGTTTTCATCCCCTTATTTAACATGGGTTTTATACGCATACATTGCCTATAATCTTTCCTTAATGTGAAGAGCCACATCCAGTTCACTTTGGATAACAAAAATTCTAGAGAGAATACTATCAGTTGGGGAATGGGCAATTCAGGTGTTAAGTTATCTCTCAAAAGATTCACAGTTCTGGTCAGGTTGACGAAATTTTTTATTACTCCAAGACCTCATATTAGTAGCCACCTTCCGGAGGTTAAAACCAATGTTTATGTTTCCACCCTTCCAACAAGATCAGATAACTTCTTCACACTCATGGTATTTTACCTAGAAGATTTCAAACCTAAAGGGTTTCTCACATCTTGGGTTGGGACCACTGTGAGAGAAGTCGATAACAATAGGGAAGTGGTCCGAACAATTCGGCGCTAGGTGGATGATATAAAACATCTTGAACATGTTACTACATTAAATAGATACCAAAAATATATCTAGACACTCTGCAATGTGTGTGCCTTCTGTGTTCCCCTGAAACTAGGTAAATGGAATACCTGCATAGCCCAGGTCAGCCAAATCCATCCTAGAATTGGCATCCCTAAAGCCAGACATCGAGGCAAAGGACCGGCATGCACCTCCACATTTTTCATTCTGGAACAGAATATCATTGAAATCACGGCCAAAGAGTATAGGTCCAGGAATTTCTTGTCATAGTGAATAGAGAAGATCCCAAGATTTCCATTTATCATTTAGTGATGGTTATCCGTAGAAACCCACAAAAGTCCATGGAAAAGAGAGTTCGTTGTGGATAGATGCATCCACATGGTTTGAAGATTATGATATGATTCTGACATCAACATTATCCTTCCAAAGGAGACATAGTCTCCCTGAGTGGCCTTGTCACGGGACCAGGAAGCAGCCCTAAAATCCACATTTTTATGCAATACCATTATTGTCCTTGTTTTCCAATATGGTTTCAGATAGAAAAACCATATTATTGATACTTTTTGCTCAATGGAGATGGAGAATATGAACCATTCTTGGGTTACCAAGAACTTGATAGTTCAAACATAGTGTTTTCATAACTCTAGGTGGGTTTGGGACATACCCTCATATGCCTCTATAACTTCAAAGAACTATCTATCACCCACTGCTTTCCACATTTTTGGAAGGCTTTCGGTCAACTCATAAAACTCCAATCGTCATTTAAGCTCACCGGGATTTTCATTAATAGTAACACCACCCCTATCTCCGCAATTCATCCTTTTCCACATCTGATGGTTAAAAGGACCTGATGATGTTATCTCAACCATTTCAGTTTCATCCTAGGAGGTGATCTCTAGAGCAATAGAATATGGACTAGGAGAAACCTCACGTGGTTTTATACATAGTTGTTGCAGCTTAGGACTTGGGTTTGGTGGTTCCTTATAATTTTACATTAGTCCAAATGGTGTTAAGTCACTTTCTTTCTTAGAAGTAGGAACCTGACATGAGATGACAGCCGGGTTTTTATTTTGACTCACATGATTTTTCCCAATTTTGACCACAGCCATTGTGTTACACAAAGGACCTCCTTCCACCAGCTGGTTTACTTGATTTCCCTCAGAAAAATATAGTTTTCCAAGCATTATGACATTATTGTGTTCTAGTTCATCCCACTTAGAGAAATCCTTCACAATTCAGTCTCGATCCTTTTGTTTTTCCACTTCATAAATGAATGTAGTTCCTGCATTTTTTGCATGAAACCAAGGGCCGTGTTGCAGTATAATGTTGAATTTTTCATTCTCCTTCTTCGAGTAATAGACTTTCTCTAGGTTTACAATACAAACATAGTAAAAATAGAAAATTTGAATCTTTTAAAACTCAAAATATATCCAGGCGTTATAATCTTCAATTAAAAGGAACATACCCCTTATTAGTGGTTGTTTCAAATCGACCAAGGATCTGATCCGCACCACGGGTCCCCAGTGAATTGGATCAGATCGATCCCAATCCATAAATTTACCAATAAATTCTCTAATTTCCCATGTTACATATTCCATTATACCATGAAATTGGATTCCTTTTATTTGTATCCAGAAAGGTGAGCAAGTCGGGTTAATATTCTGAATATCTTCCCCTCATTTAAAGTCATCCATGAGAATGATCCGGTTATTAAAATACTACGGCCTACCTTTGAGAACCTTTTCTTTATCTTTATCATTAAATAATTTTAAGGAAATAAATCCATCTCCCACTTCCCAAATAGCAATTCCCTTCTCCAATCTCCATAAATTTTGTAGAGTTTTTTTAAGGTCCCCCTGATTGAATAAACGTTTGGTTAAAAATTTCCCAACCACTAGGAGCGACATGAGATGTGATTGAAAGGATTCTTCATCTTTTCGTGTGGAAATTGAAAATTTCTCTTTATCATTCAATGAAAAATTCTCCTACCAATTCATCAAGTCTACTTACTTGACAAAGAAACCACGAGCACACCCTTCACAAACACACCCTTTCACATACAAAAATCCCCTTCACGAGCACACCCCTTACACGTTCAAAAATCCCCTACACGGCCAGAGCTTCCCTACGCGAACTGAGGGAAAATCCCCCTTCACAGGTAACACCTCTGGGGACCAGCCCTTCCACCTCCTTCACGTACGGGACCTCTGCGAACCGTGTGAGATGAGAAACATCAGGAGCTTTACGCGGGCCACCCATCATGAACCAAACCTTCTCCAGCTAAGGAGAGAAGAACATAATGAAAGAATCCTTCACATACCGCGCGTCCACTAACCACAAAGGGAGGATCAAAGAAACATTTGTGGAAATCACACCCCTCTACCTGCTGAAGAAGGTTCTGTGAAAGTGGAACAGCAAGATCAACGGATCTCGACCAGAAACCTGGGACAGGAACCGTGGAAAAAAGAACAGACGGAGGTCTTGAACTGTCACAGATCTTTGAAGAAAAATATGGGTCCTTCTTCGATCACAGGACGAAAACCTTTAAAGGGGTGGACACTACAAATCTCAAACAAACAGAGGCCATCGGGGGATGGAGGCTGGGTTTGAGACAAAAGAAACTAGAAACTTAATGAAGGTTATACCCGCTGAAGGACCGACAACCTGGAAACATGATGGAAACCCTAAGTCGGTAATGATCTGGGTAGGAGGATAGCCATGAGAAGAAACCAAGGAACTTCCAACCCTAGGAATACCTAGGATGAGATCTCTCACGGTGATAGACACCAATCCCTTTTTGCTCCTTTTATAGAGCATTGGGGAAATAATATCTATGGGAATGTGGCACCATTTTTGGAAGCCTATGAAGATATATCTTGATCTGTAGAAGACTCGGTCAACTAGGTTTTTCATAGGCTATGGTTCACGAGTCATGGTTCATGAAACCCTACCAATTTTCTTCATCTGAAAACTTCTAAGTTTGCGAGACGGTATGTGTATGGCCTTCACGCACTTTATTACCCTAGAAATGAGGTTTGCAGCTTCTTGGGTTCATCGGCCATTGCTCTGTGGTCCAGCACCTCGTTGGTCATTCCGCGTACCAGTGGTTCCCATTTCATGCATTTCATGAACCCTTCCCAATGATGGTACGCGGGTCACTTAAAATTCTTTGATAAATTCAATTCCTTCAAGTTTATTCCAAAGTTTTCAACTCAATTTGATTCCACTTTCTTTACTAGACTTGTAGAAATGGTTACTTCCTTCTTCAAAGTAATTATGGGAGTATTTTCTTCCTTTAGTAAAGTTTCCAGGACCCTGTAAATTCCCCCCATCAGAATGTGGTCCATTCAGAATGAAGAGGATACAATTTTGATGTAGAAGCGGTCATGAACTGAAGTGGTTCATGGTATAATAGATGGGTCTGGTAGGAGGGGACCACACCTATATATAAGGGCCCATGTCATTTATATTTTACCATTTCTCGTAGTGAAAAGTTCTATCGACTCTCCCTTGTCTTTCTCTGTGTTTTCATACCACCTATTTTGTGAAATCCATATTTTCGAACCACTTTTTATATGCCACGAACTGAACTCTTCACAGTTGCTTCTACCGACGAACCAGATTTTGGGTTTCGTGAACTTCATTGTCGAATTTAAAACTAAAATCCAAACCTCCTTTTAGGAGAATGATATGAATTTTACATGTCTCGCACACCAAACTTGAACCGTCGAACTAAACTTTTAAATCTTAATAATCTGAACTTAAACTTTTAAACAACTTTGAATATGGACTTGGAGAGTCCTTGGTTCACGGTTTATTCTCTCTGTGATCTCTTCTGTTCACTTACCAACACTTCGCAGGCTAGCACCTCATGGGACTTTTTCATATCTTAGTTGTACGTGGTATAATGCTTCTGCATACCATAGTAGTATGTAGGTATTATCTCTGCTTATCATGTAGCATGCAAGGATTTATTCCATATATCATGCAGCATGTGGTAAAAGTATAATGTGTACCATTTCCAGGAGCAGTACGCGAAGCCCTCACGTAGACACTCCTTTAAGTCCTTTAGCCATTTTTTGTGGCCTTTATCCAACAATTTTTATTGGAATAACTTTTTTTGGTCTTTTGGATCTTTCTGTGCAGGATTCAATGGCTCTTTCATAGGCTGCCACTGACATTGCTTCTCCTTATGAGTCTACTGTTATTTCCCCTCTTTCTACTATTGATGAAAGATCAAAGAACATGGTGGCTTTGGTTGATGACAAAATTCTGGTCATTACATTACACCAATCTCTAGAAAATCTACCTATGACGATTCAAAGGGAATACCCGACTTCAGATAGGATTTCATCTTATGGTTTTGGCCTATTGTATGATACGGTGATCCCAATACCAAATATGACCGATCAGCCTGCTTCCTAGATAATTAACACCTCTATACCGAAGGGCTTGATCTCTTCCAAGGGGTGGTACCTTCAGAGAGACATTACCTCTAGGTCCTTACTGAGCTACGCACCTCAAAATTTAGAGGAGGTGCAGTAAAATCTAGACAAGACGGACCACTTCTAACATAGCATTGTGTGGAAAGCTATAGCGAATGAGTAGCATGGTTGGTCATCCAGGCGGTATCTTTGCTCTGGAGGCTTGTTTGGCTTAGATTGGGGGTGGCCTTTTTGGGTTCATTAGAGTTGCGAAGAATTTAAAACCAAGATTCATACCATGGGAATATACGAGGATGCTTGGGTATCCTAGACATAAACTCACCATTCCACAACCCTTATTTCATATCTCCTGAGTGGGTGGATTCCAGAAAACGATACCTTCCATTTAACCCATGGGGAGGTCAGCATCATTCTTTGGGACATCCATTTAATCTTGGGAGTACCTATTATTGGGGATAGGTATGATGAATTTATACCTCCTTCCTCTGCTTGGGATGATGAGGAAAAAATCCCTCCATTATCTAAGAAACTCATCATTCAAGAGAAGGCACTTTTTAAGGTAATTGATCCTTTTCTGAAGCAGGACATTCCTTTTGATGAGTGGTTTGGTGCCTTTATTAAGAATACTGTTCTAGAGCCAGATCCACAGAGTCCCAGGATCTATCTTAACAAAACAACCTGGAGGCGATCGAGTACCTATTGGTCCACCCTAGAAGAGGGAAAGTTTCATGAGTGGGGATGGGGGCTCATCCCTAACGTCGACTGATTATTTTGACTAGTAGCCTTCTTGGACATGTTTTTGAGTATTTGGCACTTACCAATATAGGAATATAGTGGTGTGAGAGCCTCAAATTTCATTATGGCCACTCATCTGGACACTGGCTGATGTATCAATTTAGTTATCCTGGTGCTAGCCAAGATTTATAACTTGCTGGTTTGTATCAGTGAAGGAGGGCCACCTTTTTGAATGATTGGGCCCTTCCAAATTCTTTGGAGATTGATAGGATCCCACGTAGGAGGTTATACCTTTATCAATTATTTACCAATTCTGTATTCCACCCTCAGACCATATCTTTCGAGTACCAGTGGGGTTATGTCAACGGCTTGGGCTTCACAAGATAAGCAAGAGGTGAAAACTGAAAAGAATGAGCAAGACTTAATGGATTCTCTCAATGTCTACAAATTTTTATCTTATCATACTTATGATTCCCCTACAAGTACTATTACAAAAAATTCATTTGAATACTTTGTCAATCGAGGTTACTTATTTTCTTTGAGAGAAGGCGTTCTGGTTTCCTGCATCATAGGGGAGCTTATTTTTGAGGGATATACACCCTGCAGATTTAGTTATCAATTTAACGGTGTCCAAAAGTTGTGTCCTCCTTCTCTCAATAGTACCCATCAATATAATTGTCTGATGATAGCACATCAATTATGGTTGATGTTCACCTGAGAGGACACCCAGTGCTAGCCCAAAATTATGGATTCTAGGGATTCCATACCCTTACTCACCAAAATCTATGTTGAGGCCTGGGTTAAATCATATCCCGATTTCCAATTATCTGATCTGGTTCCTATCATGATGACTTCCAAGTTATCTAGGGAAAAGGGGAAGGAGAAGAAAAAGAGAGTTATTGAACACTATCGACCAGGAAAAATCCTCTTAAATCCTCTTGGCTCCCCCCCCCCTCGAGTAAAATTATGAAATATAGATTCATGACCTCAAGGGTGGCTGAATGAACTGTTGAATCTACTACCGGGAGTCTACCATCCATTCCCCCCGAGGCTGATTTCCTAGTGGCTTAGAGGCAATGGGACCTTTTGAAAGGTCATACATCTACTTTTTACTGGTCTCATAATTCTTTATGGTAACTCCTATGAACTAGGGAAGTTTATCTTATTAGAATTGGTTATGTGTTAGCACCCACTAACGTTTCTTTTGATGAAGATCGCGATAAGGTGGGTAGTTATCTTGGGGACCTCAAGACCCTCATCCATTTCTGAAGTGGTATCCATAAATAATCGCATCAGGTACTGATGTTATTAATATTTTAATGACTTATTATACACTCCCTTTACTAATGTTTTATAAAATGTGCATAATTTGTGTGAAATATTAATGTTTTAATACCAAGTATAATTTTTGAGCATTTTTAGAAGTAGTCCAATTGATTAGCTTTACTATTTTATTTATAACTATCAACCTACTAATCTGAATTATGTGGTTCTTCTTTATTAGGATTCCTAACTCAATATAAAACATTTCATTAGAAGGGATCATGGGCCAATTCTTCCATTTTAAGGCCCATATGTACCACACAAGAGTACCCAAATAATTTATGAAGAAACTAGACCATCCGTGATGATTGAGTTACTGGTCTCACTACCAAAGCCCATATTTTATTAAACTCCACCATTTGTTCATGATTATCCAAAATAATCATGTATAAAAATTTCATTTCCCAACTCCAAGGACAAGGGGCCCAAATGAAGCTTTGAATTCTAGCCCACCATTCTATCCGGGAATTAAAATCAGGACACTGTTCATGAAATATCTCATGATTTAATCATCAAATCAATCTGATATTTTGCAATGTGAAAAGGAGATATAGGTGGCCGACTTTTTTGAAGAAATAATTTGGATTTTAAGGCATCTTCCTATTCAAAAACCCATTCACATTTTGGCCATCGAAAAATCATGGATTGAAATAGACAATTTAACTTTGTTTAATCAAACCATCGTAACTTTGTCTCCATAGGTCCAAATGACTCAACATTTTTAGAGAGGTAGGTCAAAATTATTATCTAAAACTTATAAGTATTATATGTCTCTAGATTCCTCTTTTTGGATGTCTAAATCATCGATCTAAGTGGAGTGATAGATTGGGAATGCCAACAGTCCACTTCCTTTGGCTATAAATACATCCCCCTCCTCTCCTTAAAAATAGTTGGCATTTCATAAGATAGGAGCATCAATTGGCACGACCAAAGACTTTCCAAAGGCTTGGGAGGACTTTAAATAATAAAGTTTTTACTTGAGATACCTTTCCTCCTCTCTTTCTTTCCTTTTACTTTTGTGTTCTTCATTATTGTAATCTTGTAAGCCTTTTTTTGTAATTATTTTTTAATGAAAGTTTCTTCTTCAATATCTCTTATTCTCATCAAAATTATGTAGTTTAATATTAATTTTCTTAAAATAGTTTAAATATAGTTGAATCCCCTTCCCTTATTTTGATTCCTCATTCAATCGAAAGTCCATTTTTAATTCTCATCATTGTCCATGTGTGTGTGTTCGACGCACCACTCTTTTCTTATCCCTTTCTTTTTCTTATCTTCTTAAATTATAATCATAATAATTATAACCAGATTATTAAACACCCAAATAGATGAGTAAATCAATCATTGGGGTGAGTTATAATTTAGGTATGTTAAGTGATTGAGAGCTTTTGCTCGATGAATATTCTTTGAATTAACATTGTGTATGTTGGACTTAACATGTCATGGATTAATGACTTGTTTTGTTTAACATGTGGTTTTGATGGATTATTGGAACCATAAATACACCACCACCAACAATCTATGATGGAGATTAGAACCTTAAGTTAAGTTAAGGCTTGGATTAAAGCCTTAACACTTAGTAATTCCAATCAACGTTAACTTGTGACATGGGTGTTAATTTAATGCAATATAAAGAAAACCTCAAGGATATCACAAGCTTAACTACCTAATGATGAAATAACCCCAATCTTTATCAATTTTTTAAATCAAACATCATCCATAAATTATTTCATAAGATCTGTAAACAAACCCCCCAATCAGAATACAATCAACTAAAAACAAACAACTATTAAAAAGTATCATCGTTGAGGATTCGACCCGAGTGATGCTATACACATTAGCAGAGCATCAGAACTTTGATCGGTCGATAGGCGACAATCGGCCGCACGTTTCAAATGGCGTCGTTTCCAGGGATGGTGCTTTAAGTAGTCATTAGTTTCTAGTTATTGTAAAAAAACAAAAAAAAAACAAAATTTAAAAACAAATTGATAAAAAAACACAAAGAAAAAATCGCATTCTCATAAAAATCATAAATGGAAAACACAAAGAAAACAAAATTGTCTTCATATTTCTTCCAAATATCTCTAAATTACCCATTGCCTCCAAAAAAATTCCTCATATTTGTTTGACCCTGAAATTGAGAAAACTATTCGCCAACTTAGGAGGAACTTAAGGGATAATCAAATAATTCAAGAACCAGTACTTGTCCAACCAATTGAATTAGATATATCCAATCCTAGGGAACAAACACTTAAAGAACTCATTGCCCCTGATATGAATTACCAACCTCTTGGTATTCAATATCCAAACATAGAGGCTGAATTTGAACTCAAATCGGGTTTGATTCATCTTATCCCTCATTTTCACGGGCTAGTCGGTGAGGATCCACATCTTCACCTTAAAGAGTTCCAAGTGGTGTGCTCTACCATGAAGCCTCAAGGGGTTTCTGAGGAACAAATCAAACTCCGAGAATTCCCTTTCTCCCTAGTTCAAAATACTAAGTCATGGCTCTACTACCTTCCTCCTGGTTCCATAACCACACGGAATGACATGAAGCGACTCTTTTTAGAGAAATTCTTTCCTACTTCTCGTACTGCTTCTATCCGAAAGGAAATAAGTGGTATCCGTCAGTTACCAAGTGAATCACTCCATGAATACTGGGAGAGGTTCAAAAATCTTGTTTAAACCTTCCCACATCACTAAATTCCTGATCAACTCTTGATTCAATACTTCTATGAGGGGTTATTGGCTATGGAGAGAACTCTCATTGATGCTGCAAGTGGCGGTGCTCTTGTTGATAAAACTCCTGCAGCTGCAAGAGATATCATAAGTAACATGGCTGAAAACACACAACAATTCCATACTCGAGCACATGCTCAAGTAAAACAAGCCCAAGTCAATCAATAAATAGAGCCGAAAAAGATGAATGAGTGGATGAGTGAACTTACAAGTCTTGTGCGACAACTAGCTGTGGATACCAAATCCCCAATCTCGTATTCTCCGCAATCAATGTTTCGTGAACCTGTTAAAAACTATGGAATTTTCAACTCTTCATCTCATCCAACTGACATGTGTCCACAAATTTAAGAGGATTAAACCAATTCATCTAGACCAATGGAGCTTAATGTAGCATATGCTTAGCGGAACACCAACCCTCAACTATCAGGTCAGTTTGTTAGAAACTTCAACCAACATCACTCTGAGCCCTTCTCTTATTCCTATAACCAAGGCTTGAGGTATGGTAATCTCATCTCTCATCCTCCTCAATTCCCTCCTCAAAACCCAAACCAGTTTCAATATGGTCAAGGTGTTGGTAATTTCCAACAACCTTATCCTTTTATTCCTCAACTTCAAAGGAACAATCCTCCTCCTGGATTCCATTATCCTAGTGAGCCTTCCCAATTCCAAAACCAGTACAATCGCTTTCCCAAGAACCAAAATCTAGGTAATCCCAATCTGGGACCAGACTCTTCTTCCAAGAAACCATGGGAAAGTGCAGTGGAATATCTCGACT
This sequence comes from Viscum album, assembly GCA_963277665.1. Lineage (NCBI taxonomy): Eukaryota > Viridiplantae > Streptophyta > Magnoliopsida > Santalales > Viscaceae > Viscum > Viscum album. The sequence continues at coordinate 203,618,015 of OY728144.1, forward strand.
CCTTCACCTGTTCCAGCCTCAAGAACATTGAAACCCAAATTGGTCAACTTTCATCCCACCTTAGTTAGCACCAACCATCCAATTCTTCCCAAATCCCAGCTCAACCATTACCCAACCCCAACGGTAATGTAAGTGAAATTTCACTTAGATCAGGAAAGAAAATTGTTATACCTCAAGATAAGTCATATAAACAACCTTTAAATGTTGACCTATAAAATGAAAATAAAAAGAAACTTGAAAATGAACCTGAATCCATTCACTTAAGGGAAGCTTCACTTCAATCGCAGTGGGTCGAGAGAAAAATCTAGTTATTGGAATTTTTAAAGAAAATTAAAATAAAATGTAATTTTTATTTTATTTTCTTTTTCTCCAAAGGATGAGTGGTGGTGGAAGGACCATTGACGTTTCAAGCCAATTAATGGCTTGGCTCATCAACTACGTAACTCCATCATTATGAAGTAAAAGAGGTTCATTAATTTATTTAATGAACCTCATTAATTCCTCAACACGTTACTCACATTTCCCCCTCCTATTTAAATGGAGCTCGGGTGGGGTTTTGGCATGGATTCTTCAAGCGAGAAAACTCTGGTGGAGTTCTACAGCAAACCACAAAATGTGGGATCGATGCACGCCAAGGACTCCATCCAATGTGGATGATCCTCCCACTGCAACCGCAACACCTCCAATGGTTCTTGAGGTAGGGGTTTTTGTTTTTGATATTGTGATATTCCTCCTTCCCCGTTCTTGATTTATATGAGGAACATAGATCAACCGATCAAAGGGTTGATCCGCGGATCGTTCTTTAAACATGGGAGGTTGATATAGGGTTACAAGTCAGGAGTTATTTCTAAATTCTCTTATTGTTGCTAACACCCTTGTTAAACTGCTAACGCGGAGGGTGCGGGCCAATCCAAACAATTCCCGAACCCTCCGCCAATCTTATTGTTCTTGTGTTTCTCGTGTGTGGCCGGGAAATGTTATGGAAAGGCAGATATAGGGGTCACACAGTGGTAGCGGTGACCCAAGAGGCTCATAGGCACAGACAACACGAAGAACAGACCACCAGAACACATTCGGTGGCCCGCAGAAAGAATCGTCGGCACACCATGTAGGCGGTGGCTGAAGGAGGCCCGCGGCAACCGACCGTGGGCAGCTAGAAGGTGGCACACCGTTGCGCACCACGGTGGTCAGAGACGGCTAGCCCAAGCCGCCCACGTGGGAGAAGGGTGGCGCCTCCGGCGGTAATAATCACGGCCATCGGGCCGCGGCAGGAGGGGGCAGCGCAGCCCCGCGACAGGAGGGGGTGGTACAGCCCCGCATCGCGCTACATTGGTTAGAGGCTGATTGGGCACCTGGCCAACCATTGCATGCGGTGGGGCAGTGCCCCACCGGTCGAATGAAATGGCCCCGTGTCCGCGGGGCCAGCTAGAGATATGGTCCGCCTTTAGGTGGACTGGGCTGGACGCGGGCCGACTAAATGGGCCAGACCCTCCCAGTGGTCCGGACCTGCCCAGCGGGCAGGGCCGAACCCGCGGGCCAGCACGGGTGGGTCGAGCCCCAGCCGTGGCCCAAGCCCGTGAACTAGTCAGGCCGACCCCGATGGGCCAGACCTAGTGAATATGGCCAAACCTTAACGGGCTGGACCCATGGGGGGTTAGGTAGACCCCGGGACCCGTTGCATCATGCTGGCTTGACCGAGTCGGACCGGGCCCAGACCCAACCAACCCCCGAATAAAGAAAGGTCCATAACTGACAAACCAAGTGTCATTTTGACACGCTATCAGTGGCGTTGAGACCCATTTTGGGGAAGCGGTCCCTTTGGCATATTCCGACGGGCTCGACCGAGTCGGGCCAGACCGAGGTGTGATCACCTCCATTTCATAAAAAGGGGTGTAACTAATAGACCAGGTGTCTGATCGATGCACTGTTTGTGGAATAAGGACCCTTATTACAAGGAGGTAATTTGGAGATACTCTAAGTGAGTTTTGAAAGAGTTTGACATGAGACCTGGGTTGGATCAGACTTGATTCCAACCAGGCCCTTTTTAAAAAAGTGCACATCTCTCACAGACCAGGTGTCTAATCGGCATGTCGTCTGTCACGTTGGGACCCCTATGACGGGTCAGTCCCTTGGATATAATTTTTTTGGGACTTAGTACTGGTTGAAATATGACTGATGGCTTGAGGAGAAGAATATTTCGAGGATTAGGCATGCTTCGTGCGGGAATCCAGTGGCTGGTTGTGACATGAAGAAGAAGAGCGACCAATATGGATCAGTATCAAAAACTCCATAGTGGGGTGATCTAGTTGTACGACTAATCATACCTGCCTATGTACTAGCGACTAATATGGTTCAGCACCAGTGACCAATACGGGTCAGTACCAGCGACCAATACTGGTCATCATCTAGCAACCAATACGGGTTAGCATACAGTGACCTGTACGGGTCAGTAGTAGAGTTACTACATATAGGATGATCTGGCTTTATGATTATTCATCCTTATCCCAGTAACCTTGAAATTATACTGTTAGAGTGATCTGTCTCTTTTTCTTTGTATTTCATGATTTAGATCACGCTTGTGATATTACCTATGTGGTATTTCTTGTGATGTTTTCCTTTGTGGATTACTGAGAGACATTCGGGGGTCTCAAGGTCCCTTACTGAGTTATTATACTCACCCCTACACGGTCTCCTCCTGCACGTGTGTTTTTTGTGTACATTATAGATTCTCTGAGGCAGACTTTGGAGGTTCGGGACTTGGTGGAGCTTGGTGTGACGAAATCAGTCGATATCCTCTTCTTCGACTTCAGACTTACTACTACTACCCTCCAGGTAGAGCTCCAGGGTAGATGCGATAATTGTTTACTTTCTTTTCAGTTTCTATGGCTTTTATTCTGGCCCACTTTTTTCAATTTACAGTTGTACTTGTGGTTTTACTTTACTCTCATGGTTATACATTACTTTTGTTGGTTGTTTAATTTAGTTTCCCTTTTTCAGTGTGTGCAAATCTCTAAGGTAATTCCTTCCCTGTTCAGGAAAATCCTTCAGGTGTTAGTCACAAACCCCTAGCCTATGGAAGGCAGGCTTGGGGTAGTCACATCTGGGCCCCGTGGGATGGGTCGTGAAAAAGTGGTATAAGATGGTGGTCAGTTCTACTAGAAGAACTAAGAGTCTAATTTTAATTAGGAAATGGTGTAAAGTGTCTTGAGTTTTTTTTTCAGTACAGGGAGTCTAGTATTGGTGCGGTGGCTGACGTATCCAGACACTAGGACCTTGAATTCTATTTTCCAACTCGGTACATGAAAACACTGATTACTAGTGTTTTGAAAAGTTTTCTTGATCTTTATTGAGTCATCTCACCAGGTATAACAAATTAACCTTAGCGCATCTATTTCTTACAGGATGCCTCCATAAAGACAGCTAGCCAGGATTCCAGTTAGAGATCATGACAGTGGCCCACTGAGTGATGAGGTGTCAATACAGGGACCACTCATAGTGATGGAACCTTTGGGTGGTGTACTAGAAGAACCACCACCCATTGAGTAGTATATGATACCGGTGGATCATACACGCTGGCTGAGTGCGTTGCATGAGTTACAAAGACAGAGGCCTCTAAGTTTTCAAGGTGATATAGACCCTCAGGTAGCATAGGACTGTCTTGAGGCGGTTTTGTAGGTCTTTCGCTTAGTAGAGACACCCTCCAAACAGATGTCGATCTTGGATGCTATCATTCTTCAGGGATCGGCAAGACGATGGTGGAGATCGATGCTCCAAGTGTATGAGGATATGACCCTCACCTAGCCGGACTTTGAGAGCCTTTTTAGGGTGGAGTTCATGCCAGCGACACTACACTCTATGCATATTTAGAAGTTGTTGCATCTGCAGTAGGGAAGCCGGACTGTGGCTCAGTACTCAGTGAGATTTACTAACCTCTCCATATACTCTACCTACATGGTACGGGACCCTTACTTCAGGGCCCGGACCTTTGATAAGGGGCTCCGACGAGAGATTAGAGCTGCAATAGTTTCTCTCAGCATCCTAACGCAGGCTGGGGTACTAGAGTGAGCTTTGATGATGGAGAGCTTCCTTGCCGAGTAGGAACTGATAGTGAGAGCCCCTACCTAACAACAGGTAGTAGAGTCATCTGCAGTTGGAAGTAGACAGACGATGTAGAAGCCCAAGAGGGCTAGACCTTCCAGAGGGCAACCCTAGGATGCAAGGTCAGAGATGCGAGGCTCAAGTGGCTGAGGGAGCCACCAGTGAGGCATGATCTATTTTTCCTGTGGGTTATAGAGTCACAGAGCTCGGGACTATCCGACTCCCCGCACAGATGATCGGCATATGGTGGAGGGGCCACCGAGGCAGCGGCAACAGCAGGAGTATGAACATCAGCCAGGCGACGGACGAGTCAGGGGAGAAAGACATGCAGAGGGAGGTGGTCAGGGTCACCAGTCACTACCACCACCACCCCCAGGCAGTCCAGCATGAGCTCAGGGAGTAGGTGGATGGGGAAAGTCCCAACTACAGGCAGTAGAGTCTCACTATCCTGACTTCCCTGAGATGATATGAGGTACGATCTGTATCTTCTCTAATTTAGCATCAATTCTTATCAACATAGGTTCTAGCTATTCTTTACTTGCCTCAGACTTAGTTAGAGACTCTGATATTCCGACTGATCTTTTAGCTCTACATTTTTGTTTGAATACTCCTACAAGAGGAGATTTAGCGGTCACACACTAGTGTCGATAGTGTGATTTTACTCTCAGGGGAGAGAGTTTCAGATGTGATCTTCTAATAGTGGCATTGAATCCCTATGATGTCATTCTATTAATGGACTGGCTATTAGTAGTTCATGCACAAATGGACTGCTTGAGACATACAGTGCGATGTACATGTAGAGATGGAGGCCAGTTTTCCTTTGTTGGCGAGAAGGAAAACAGAGCAGCACAAGATGGACTTGCACTCAGGAGGTTGCAGTCAATTACATATCAGCTAGATTGCATGAACTTTGACATGGTGGATGAGGCGAGTCCACAGTTTTCAGTGGTGGTGGAAAATTATGAGTACAAATTTCCAGAAGATGTCCCAGGACTACCTCCTCATAGATAGGTATACTTCTACATTGACTTGTACCCAGGAACGTCATCGATATCTACACCATCACATCAGATGGCCCCGATAGATCTATGGGAGATGAGGGTACAGTTGGAGGACTTATAGAGGAAGGTATTCATAAGGCCTAGGGTTTCTCCATGCACATCCCCAGTGTTGTTTTCCAAGAATAAAGATGGAAGTTTGAGGCTATTCATGGACTTATGGTGCCTAAACCAGGTGACCGTGAAGAACAAGTATCCTCTGTTGAGGATCGATGATCTCTTCGACTAGTTGAAGGGAGCTCATTGGTTTTCAAAGATAGACCTCAGATCATGTTATCACCAGCTCAGGGTATGAGATGAGGACATACCAAAGACATCCTTCAGATGTCAGTATGTCAATTACGAGTTCTTGGTGATGTATTTATGCGTAACCAATTCTCCAGCAGTGTTCATGGGGATCATGAATAGGATATCCATCCATACCTCGATCGCTTCATGGTAGTCTTCATCAACAACATCTTAGTGTACTTAACATCCAAGGAAGAGCACATTTTACACTTGAGGATAGTTATAGACACACTTCGGGAGAACTAGTTATATAGGAAGCTCTCAAAGTGTGAGTTATAGATACATAAGGTCCACTTCTTGGGACACATCATCTCAAAGGCTGGAGTTGTAGTGTATCTAGTGAAGATCGAGGCAGTACTCACTTGGGAGCCACCCAGGAGTGTTACTGAGGTGCGGAGATTCCTTGGATTAGTAGGCTACTATAGGAGGTTCTTACCCAATTTCTACAGAGTAGCAGCACCTATGACTGCCTTGAAGAAGAAGGGGAAACCCTTCCTATAGTTAGATACATGCTAGTAGAGCTTCCAACAGTTGAGGAAGAGCTTGACCAGCACTCCCATCCTGAGGTTTCTGGAGGAGGGAATTGACTATGTGGTTTACTGTGATGCATCATGGACTGGACTCAGTTGCGTCCTGATGTAGGATGATGCAGTGATTGCTTATGGATCATGATATATGAGGCCTCATGATCAGAATTATTCGACTCATGACTTGGAGTTTCCAGCAGTAGTCTCCACACTGAAGATGTGGCGACACTACTTGATGGGTGAGTGGTTCGTTGTTTAATCAGACCACAAGAGTCTCAGATATATCTTCACACTGAAAAATATGAATCTGAGATAGTGACATTGTCTATAGTTCCTCTAGGACTATGGCTTTGAGATAATATATACTCTTGGGAAAGGAAACATAGTGGCAGATGCACTTAGCTGGAGATCGAGTTTGCAACTACTGAATGAGGCTTCAGAGCAGTTAGCCTCAATTCGGATATCTTATGTGGATATAAATGAGATAGTCTACCTCCATTAAATAGTAGTAGCCCCTCCACTCCTTCAGTGAGTAAGGGAGGGAAACTCAGATACAGTAGCTGTGAGACTACATGTGCTCAGGTATCCTTAGTCCATGCACCTGATGGATATTTTGAAGGTGGGGAGCACACTATCCTTTTCAGAAGACGTATAGTTGTACCAGTGGTGCTACAAGAGGAGGTGTTGAGGGAGTTCCATACATACCCCTTGGAAGTACATCCAGGTGTGAGGAAGATGTATCAGGACCTTTGACGTCCGTATTGGTGTCCAGGGATGAAGAAAGTTGTGGCAGATTTTGTTTTTAGATGCCTCACTTTCCAGCAAGTGAAGGCCCAGCACCAGGTACCAGCAGGCTTGACCCAACCCCTTGAGATACCAGAGTGGAAGTGGGAAGCGATATCTATGGACTTCGTGATGGGGTTACCATGTACGTCCAGAGGGCATGATACCATCTGGGTGATCGTTGACCGACTCACCAAGTCGGATCACTTACTTGCTATTCGAGAGAAGGGTTCGGTAGAGAGTTTGGGATGTCTCTACATTCAGAAGATCATTCGACTTCATAGGGTGACTTCAATGATAGTATCATACTATGACACACGCTTCACATCCCGGTTGTGGAAAGGATTACAGGAGGATTTTGGGACTCATCTTCTCTTGAGCACATCTTTTCACCCACAGACGGATGGTCAGATTGAGCGGACCATCCAGACCATGGAGGACATGCTTCGTGCATGTGTCCTAGATTTTTTTCATAGTTGGGAGGACCACCTACCCTTGGTGGAGTTTGTGTACAACAATAGTTATCACTACACCATTGGTATGGCCCCTTTGGAGGCGTTGTACGGATGAAAGTTCAGATCGCCCTTGTGTTGGACAGATCTAGGAGATCCATCATTCATGGGACCAAAGATGGTACGAGCAACCACTAAAAAGGTATAGGTCATCCAAGAGTGGATGAAGACTACACAGAACTGACAGAAGTTCTATGCTGATAGGCGATGAAGACCACTAGAGTTCCAGGAGGGGGGCCATGTATTCTTGAGAGTCTCCCCTCGATGGGGACTCTGGAGATTTAGCTGAGGAGGAAAACTCTCACCAAGGTTTATCAGACCATTCCTGATACTTCGGAGGATTGGAAAGGTGGTGTATCGCTTGGCACTACCACCGCAGTTGGAGAGGGTGCACGACGTATTCCACATATCCTAGATGAGGATATACGTGCATGACCCATCTCACATCATTGACCATGGTGAGCTAGAGATTGACGATTGGGTGACTTTTGCGGAGTACCCGATGGAGATAGAGGATCGACAGGATAAGATCCTTCGTGGGCATTTGATACCTCTGGTGCACATTTTGTGGCAGTATGGGAATCTCCAAGAGAACACATAGGAGCGAGAGGCTCATCTGTGTGCCCAGTACCCCTATTTGTTTTTGTATCCTTGTTTAAATTTCGGGGACGTAAAGCCCCAAGGTGGGGAGAATGTAATAACCCACAATTTTCAATAAAAAAATTTCACAATTTTTTGAAGTGCATGTGAGACCAGGCTCTGTGATGGCATGTGATTCCGAGGCCTGGGGCACCCGGAATACTTTCTGGAATTTTTTTAAGGTATATTCAGTAAAAGCATGGGCATCATTTTCTATATTTTGAACCGGTGCTTGGATTAAAAATCTGAGGGTATCGTCGAATCTGCAATGTCGGGATTCTCTTAAGGGAATTTTCACTTCAACCGTAGTGGATTGGGATAAAAATTTAGTTTTTGGAATTTTTAAAGAAAAGTAAAATAACATGTAATTGTTATTTTATTTTATTTTTCTCCAATGGATGAGCGATGGTGGCAGGACTGGTGACTTGTCAATCCAATTAATGGATTGACTCATCAACTGCGTAACTCCACCGTTTTGAATTAAAATAGGTTCATTAATTCATTTAATGAACCTCATTAATTCCTCAACGCATTACTCACCTTTCATCCTCCTATTTAAATGGATCTCTGGGTGGGGTTTTGGCATGGATTCTTCAAGTGAGGAAACTCTAGGGGAGTTCTGTGGCAACATCCACTAACGTAGGATAGAAGCTCGGGTAGCAACGATCTGGGATCGATGAACGCTGATGACTCCATCCAACGTGGATGCTCTTCCTACCACAACTGTGACACCTCAAACAGATCTTGAGGTAGGGTGTTTTTTTATATTGGGATATTCCTCCTTCCCCGTTCTTGATTTATCTGAGGAATGTGGATCAACCAATCAATAGGTTGATCTACAGATCATTCTTTAAAAATGGGAGGTTGATGCGTGGTTACAAGTCGGGAGTTATTACTAAATTCTCTGATTGTTGCTAACACCCCTTGTTAAAATGCTAATGTGGAGGGTGTGGGCCAATCCAAACAAGGCCCAGACCCTCCGCCAATCTTATTGTTCTTGTGTTTCCCGTGCACGGTCAAGCAATGTGACGACAAGGTAGAGATAGGGATCATGTAGTGGCCGAGGTGACCCAATAGGCTCGTAGGTGCATACAGCATTAAGAACGTACCACCAGAGCACATTTGGTGGCTCGCGGAATGAATCGCTGGTGCGCCATGTCGGCGATGGTCAGTAGTGGCCAGAGGAGGCCCACAGAAACTGGATGCAGGCGGTGGGAAGGTGACGCACCATCGCGCGCCGCGGTGTCAAGAGGCGTCTGGCCCAATCCGTCCACGCGGGAGAAAGGCGGTTCCTGCAAGCGCCATCATTGGGCCGCGGCAGGAGGGGGCGGTGCGACCTTGTGCTGCACCATGATGGATGGATAACGGTCGGCCACCTGGCTGACCATTGCACATGGTGGGGAAGTGCCCCACCAACCAGATGAAACGGCCCCGCGTCCATGGGGCCAGCTGGAGACATTGTCCGTCTTCAGGTGGACCGGGCTGGACGCGGGTAGGCCGAACAGGCTGGGCCAGACCCGCGGGCCAGTGGGCCAGCGCGGGTGGGTCGAACTCCACCCGGCGGGCCGTGGTAACTACTTCCCTGGCTCGCGAACCAGTTGGGCCAACCCTGACGGGCCGAACCTAGTGAACCGGGCCGACCCTTAACAGGTTGGACCCGGGTGGGGTTAGGTAGACCCCGAGACCTGTTGTGTCGGGCTAGTCTGACTAAGTCAGATCAGGCCCAGACCCAACCAGCCCCCAAATAAATAAACACCCATAACTAATTAACCAAGTGTCTATTTGACATGACATCAATGGCGTTGGGATCCCTTTTTAGGAAGCATCCCCTTTGGCATATTCCGGCATGCCTGACCGAGCCAGGCCGGACCGAGGTGTGATCACCCCCATTTCAGAAAAAGGGGTGTAACTAATTTACCGAGTGTCTGATTGATGCATCGTCTGTGGAATAAGGACCCTTGTGACAAGGCAGTCCTTTGGAGATACTCTAAGTGAGTTTTGATGGAGTTTGACATGCAGCCTGGGTTGGATCAGACTTGAATCCAACCAGTCCCTTTTTACAAAAGTGCCCATGTCTCACAGACCGGGCGTCTGATTAACACATCTTCTATCACATTGGGACCTCTATGACGGGGTGGTCCCTTAGGTATAATTTTTGTGGGACTTCATACCAGTTTAAATATGACTGATGGCTTGAGGATCAGAATCTTCTGGAGATCAGGTGTGCTTCGTACGAGAATCCAGTGGCTGGTTGTGACATGAAGAAGAAGAGCGACCAATAGTGGTCAGCATCAGAAACTCCAGAGTGGGATGATCTAGCTGTATGACTAATCGTCCCTACCTTTGTACCAGCGACCAATATGGTTCAACACCAGTGACCAATACGGGTCAGTACCGGGACCAATACGGGTCAGCACCAGGGACCAATATGGGTCATCACCATCGACCAATATGGGTCAGCACCATCGACCAATACAGGTCAACATCTAGCGACCAATATGGGTCAGCATACAGTGACCTATACGGGTTAGCAGTAGAGTTACTTCGGATAGGATGGTCAATCTTTACGACTAGTCACCCCTATCCCAGTAACTTTGAAGTTATACCATTAGAGTGAGCTATCTCTTTTTCTTTGTGATTCATGATTTAGATCATGCTTGTGATATTACATTTGTTGTATTTCTTGTGATGTTTTCCTTTTTGGATTACTGAGAGACCTTCGGGGGTCTCGGGGTCCCCTACTGAGTTTTTATACTCACCTCTGCATGGGCTCTACCCGCACGTGTGTGTCTGGTGCAGATTACTGATGCTCTGAGGCATACATTGGAGGTTCGGGACTTGGTGGAGCTTGGTGCGACGAGAGCAGTCGATATCCTCTTCTTAGACATTAGAATTATAGCTACTACCCTCTAGGTAGAGCTCTAAGGCAGATGCGACAGTTTTTTACTTTCTTTTCAATTTCTAGGGCTTGTATTCCAACCCATTATTTTCAGTTTATAGTTGTACTTGTGGTTGTACTTTACTCTTGTGGTTATACCTTACTTTTTTTGGTTGCTTACTTAATTTGCCCTTTTTTAGTGTGTACATATCTCTAAGTTAATGCCTTACCTATTTGGGAAAATCCTTCAAGTTCTAGTCACCAACCACTGGCCTATGGAAGGCGGGCTTGGGGTAGTCACGTCTGGGCCCCATGGGACGAGTCGTGACAAAAGTAGAATATCTTGAAAATATTCATATTTGATGATTCATATTGGCCTCCTTCCACTTTTTTTGTTCTGATTTGAAGGGTCTTGAGTGGGGTAAAACCACCACCTTGGTTAAGGATTCATGACTGGTTCACCTTTTTTGTTTTGGATTTAAGGCTACACGGGTTCCCGGTAGGGAAAAAATAAAAAATGGTCCGATGATTGAGAAGCATTTGTCTATTAATATGGAAACTTTCATGTCGCCATCTTTGTTTCAATATGATCCATTTCATCATCCTTTAAATGAGGATTGTATTGACCCCATGGGGACTAGGCAGTTTATCCCTTTTGTATTGTGAAGGAGGTTCCATAGTCAAATGGTCCCAACGGGTGATTTCATGGGGTCAAGTATTTGTGAAATCAGTTCTCTTAGGATATAACATTATCAGATGGTATCCAACAGGTTTATTCATGGATCCAGAAACACCCAACATCCCTAGTATCCCTGATTCATGGACCGAAATTACAAAGGTAGGTGCTCGTTGGATGATGATTTGTCCAACGGCACTTAAGGAATCCATTGGTCAAGAGTATGGGAGGTCTATCTCACCACACCCTTTTAGTGGGGATTATTACCTATTTCGGGACTTTATTATAGATTTAATTTGTGTTCATATGTTCATGAATCCTTGGTTTATTCTCAAATAGTGTGTCCATGGGCTACCTCTAGTTTGTAGGAACATCATAGGCATACATGAATTTGATTCCATGGAGGAAATACTGACTTAAGCCATACAATGAGGTTCTATGGAGTTTATTGTCATCTAGGGGGGACGGAAGGTGACTTGATATTGGGATCAGACCCATAATATGGGCTTCCTACATATCCTCATGAGAGTAATCAGAGCCCACTTAGTTTGGAAAACTTGGGGATTATGCATGGGAGTTTCTCATTTGAGTGGGCGTGATTGGGTGAACCCTTTTAGAAGGGTAGCCTTTTGAGCTCGGGCCTTCAAGAAGTCATCCTACATATCCTGGTTTAATCAGGAATCAGAGTTCTCGTAGTTTAGATTTGGTTTGGGGATTACACATGAGAGATTCCCATTTTAGAGGTCATGATTGGGTGAACCCTTTTAGAAGGACACCCTTTTGAGATCAGGGCTTCAAGAAGATGTCTTATGTATCCTTGTTTGATCAGGAATCATAGTTCTCATAGTTTAGATTTGGTTTGGTTGTGTAGATGTTGTAATCATCACAAATCTCTAATCTCACATGAGTCATACTCGGTGTGAGAAATAAGAATATGTGAGAGATCCAACCAACCACACACCTCCTCTCCCACTTATGGGAGAGGGAGGACCTATGATGAAATAGGTTGAGTCCACGGTGGGTGAGGGTGTGGAGCAACGAACCCTTCAATGCGGGATGACATTGGAGGTCATCTGGCTCAGCCCTTGGAATATTGGAGACTTATCCCAGTGGGAGTGCCCCAGAATGCGTTCTGGGAAAGGGGAGGAATGTCACCTCTCATCAAAAGGAGGAGCGGACATGATTCCTTCAACTAGTCAACATTCCTCATTGAATGGAAAAGCAAATGATTACCCTCAATCTCTAGAATGAGGAGGTTCACGTCAGCATCCCAAGTTTGGACTCTAGATTACCATGGGAATGTAGACTTACCGAAATCCCTGGAGTCTGAACTATTGTGTGGAGAGACTTTGTGACTCTACTTACCATGGGTATGTAGACTCAAAGGGGTGTGTTGATGCACCTGATGATATGATCATTTGGGTCTAGTGTCTTTGGATGAGGCTTTGTCCTAATGCCTGGGGATTAGTTCGCGAAGGGGATTTGGAGGACTGGATGGTAAAGGAGGGGTGAGATTGGATCCAGAGGGAATAACAACTGAAGAAACCCCATTCTGTGTACTTTTTTCTTATACGGGATGGGGGGATCTTCACATACCATAGTGGTATGCGGGTAGAGGGGTCGTCCGCATACTGAAGAAGTACGCAGGCTTGGGCATGAACAACCATGCACCACAGTGGTATGCGGTCCTAGATGTGTTCCTCCACGCCGCTTCAGGTTCCATCCATGTACTGATGCATTACGTGACATTGGGTTAATTCCTCATAGCGATACACTATGAGAAACACCAAAATCGAAGGAGGGTCTTGGAGACTATCATTCGCAGGGAGTTCATCTGCGAGGAATAAGTGGTTTGCGATTTCACCAATTAGGTTTGTGATTATCCCATTATTATTAAGTTCCTTTGTTTTATGGTTCGTGGCTGGTTATACCTGTGGAAACTTGGTTTGCAATTTGGACTTCACCGATGATTCGAGACTAAATCTGAAATCCTCTCTGAATTCTTTCTTCTAACCTTTAGGGTCTCCTTCATGATTTCTTTGTTCGTCCTTTATCAATTATTTATGTGATCCTTTTATAGAGAATTGCGTAAATCATATATATGGTCATGCATCATGATTTATAGAATCCCATGAAGAGATATATCGATCTGTGGAAGACTCGGTCAACTGGGGTTTTTAGAGGTTGTGGTTTGTGAGTCATGGTTTGCGGAACCCTGCCATTTTTCTTCATCCAAGAACTACTGAGTTTACGAGATGGTATGTGGATGGCCTTCTTGTGCTTGATTCCCCCAGCAATGCGGTTTTTGGCTTCCGGGGTTCACTGGACATTGCTCCGCGGGCCAGGGCCCCGTTGGTCATTCCGCGTACTGGTGGTTCACGGTTCATGCGGTTCGCGAACCCTTTCCAGTGATGGTACGTGGGTCACTTAAAATTATGTGAGAAATTCAATTCCTTCAAGTTTCTTATGAATTTTTCAACTCAATTTGAGTCCAATCACTTTAATAGACTTGTAGGAATGCTTACTTCCTTCTACAAAGTGATTGTGGGAGTATTTTCTTCCCTTAGCGAAGTTTTCAGGACCCTATAAAAGCTAATATCAATTTTCAGGATAGAGGGATAAATCTTCACATTCTGAGTCATCCTCTATTTTTTTACAAGTGTAAGGATGAGGATAAATATCCTTTGGAATATTCATCTCAAGTGTGGATATTTTTACCTTACAAGAAATCATATCTATCTCAAATGATTGAAACAAAGGACATAATCATGCTTCAATACATTCCCATTGTGAGAGATTGTATTGATGTATTCCCTAAGGAGTTTTCTAGTTTTCCTCGTGGTTGAGAGGCTGAGTTATCAATTGAACTTATTCCTAGATCTATACCTATATCCAATAATCCTTACAGAATGGCCACCATTGAGTTAGAATAATTGAATAAGAAGTTATAGTAGAATCTAGAAAAGAGTCTTATATGCTTGAGTACTTCACCATGGGGTGTGTCAATCCTATTCTTCAAGAAGGATAGGTTAATGAACCTATTCATTTATTATCATGATATCAACAAAATTGTGATAAAGAAAAAATATTATTACTTTTTATATCAACTATGTCGGGCCCAGTATTTCTCTAATGTGTCCATTCAGTCGAGATATCACCAATTAAAGGTGAAGATGGAAGATATCCCCAAGAATTTATTTTGAATGAGGTATGGACGCTATGATTTCATAGTAATACCCTTCAGACTCAATAATTCTCCATCAATATTTATTAACTTAATTAATATATTTTTTATAGATAACCTTGAAAAAATTTTGGTGGTATTTATAGATGATATTCTGATATACTCTAAAAGTAATGTGGAGCATGAGGAGTATTTGAATACTATGCTAAATACTTTACAAAAGGATAATATATATGAAAATTATGGTAAATGTGAGTTATGGATGGATTAAGTATCATTCTTGGGCATTTCATCACCAGTAAAGGGATGTATATGGATACTTATAAGACAATAAAAATTGAGTAGTGACCCATACTAGTATCTGTAACAGAGATCTGTAGTTTCCTTGGACTATCTGGTTATTACTGATGGTTTTGGAGAAACTTATCATGATTTTCAAACTTGCTAACTAATTTAAATTAGAAGGTAGTAAAGTTTTTCGTGACCATTGAATGTGAAGGGATATTTAAGGAACTGAAAAAGTGTCTTATCACTACACCAATCCTCACATTTCCTTCAAGTGGGTAACTTTTCATGGTATATAGTGATGCTTTAAAGAAGGTATTGGGTTTTATACTTATGAAAAATGAAAAAATGATAGCCTATGCATCAAGGAAGTTTAAAGTTCATGAGCATAATTATCCAAAGCATGATCTGAAGTTAGCATAAGTAATCTTCATGTTGAAAATATGGAGGCATTATCTCTATGCACTACCACAAAACTGGGCAAGGCCAGCGCCACCCCTTTATCAGCGCTAACGAAACAGCGCTGATAATGGGTCGACTTCAAAAAAAAATTAAAAAAAAATATATTAATATATAAATATAGTTATATAGTTATATTTATATAAATATAATATATAATTTTTAAATATATTTTAGATAAGTATAAATGTACATTTGCACTTAATATACTTAATATATAAGATATTTAGTGAAAATGGATTCTTAAAAAATTAAAAAAAAATAATTAATAATTTGTTAATTATTATGGAGTAATAGTAATTTAATAACAATTTGAAGAATAAAAAATTAAAAAAATTAAAAAAAGATCCAAAATATGTTGAAAACGCAACTCAAACTTCAAACAGCCATAACTTTTAATCCGGGTGTCCGTTTGAGCTCTACCACATATCAAATTGAAGCCTGCGACGATCTCTACGTCGTTGTGACCTAGGGGGGACCCGGTCAAGCGTTTTTTGAGGCCAAAAGAGGCCTAGAAGGCCTCCAAAACTTAGTTTTTTTTCGGGGTACCCAGATTTTTTAACATTTTGTGGATTTTCAGCCTCGTTTAAGGGGGTATTATTGGATTTTTTTGGTGGGGACTGAATTTATTCCAAGGTATTACATTCATATTGATATTATGGCTTTGAAATTTCATCCTTTTTTATAATTCACTGCTATTTATAATCAAATATATAACTATATGTACATATTTTTTATATATTCACACCTAAAAATTAAATTTTTTAAATAAATAATTAAACATATTTACATATAAAATATATTAGCTTTATCTAAATAATAACTAATATCCATTTTATTTAAAATACTGATATATGAATATTTATATAACTATTATATATTAATATAACTATACATATATTAATATAACTATATGTATATATTAATATAACTATATATATATATATATTAATATAACTATATATATATATATATTAATATAAAAATATATATTAATATAAATATATATTACTCTACGAATAAATATAAA
The DNA here is from genome assembly GCA_963277665.1 of Viscum album. Classification (NCBI taxonomy): domain Eukaryota; kingdom Viridiplantae; phylum Streptophyta; class Magnoliopsida; order Santalales; family Viscaceae; genus Viscum; species Viscum album. Next base: position 203,634,432 of record OY728144.1, read on the forward strand.
TAAATATATATATATATATAGATATATCATGAATAAGAGAACAAATCAATATAGGGTAGTGGCAAAGGCTTTAGGTGCGCAGGGGGGAGGTCTCGAGATCAAATCCGGGTGGAGGCACGAGTGCGCGCGCAAGGTTGATTTAAAGGGCTAGCGCTGATAAAGGGTGTAGGCAGTGCGGCGGGTACTGGAGGTGCGGGAAAGCGCTGATAAAGGGGGGCTCAAGTTCTGTAAAAAGCCCCACTGAGATTGGCAGTATTTTTTTATTTTTTTTATTTTTTTTAATTTTTTTTAATTTTTTTTAATTTTTTTTAATTTTTTTTATTTTTATCAGTGCTAAAAATAAGCGCTAATAAAGGGGACCCCCCCCCCTTTATCTTCTCCGGCTTTATCAGCGCTTTTCTAGCGCTGATAAAGGCCATTTTTAGCGCTGATAAAAGCCGTATTTGTAGTAGTGATGGGGAGAAGTGTGAGATATATATGGATCACATGATCCTCAAATATATATTCACAAAGAAGAAGATTGATATAAACTAGAGATGGTTTTTATAGCTAATCAAGAACTACGAATACTCAATATACTACCATCCTAGGAAAGAAAATAAAGTAGAAGATGCTCTAAGTGGAAAGGATTTGGTAACTTTGTCGATTATGAGAATTGAGAAGGACCCAATATTCATATAATTGAAAAGGATGGACATGGGGATCATAAAATAATGAACATCATCATTACTTTCTAAAATTATTTATCAACCATACCTTTTAGAGAAGATAAAGTATTCTCAAAGAGATGATATGGAAATATAGAATAAGGTGGAAGTAATAAGAAATGGGAAATCCTCGTAGTCACAATTTTTGAAGAAGGAGCTGTAATATTTGGATCATGACTATGTGTACCATAAAATCCTAAGATAAAGAAGGAGTTTTTGAATAATGAACATATCTCAAGCTTCTCGATCCACCCAGGTAACATGAAAATGTATCAAGATCTCTGAGAGCACCATTGGTGGGACAATATGAAGAATGAAATCATAGAATATTCATCAAAGTTCCTGCTATTTCAGAAAGTGAAATCTAAAATGAAAATTTTAAATTGGATGATGCAACCATTACCCATACATACATGGATATGGGAAAACATCACCATGGACCTTTTCACTAGCCTTTTGAAGACATATAGAGGAAATAGTGTTATATGGGTTGTGGTGGATTATCTTACAAACACTACTCACTTCATTCCAATTCGATAGAACTTCTCACTCGATAAAATTACAAGGATATACATCAGAGAGGTGGTGAGTCTGTATGCAACAAAACTATCAATTGTATCCAATATAGATTTGAGATTTACCTCCAAGTTATGGAAGAGTCTCCAATATTCTCTAAACACTAAGTTGAACTTTATTATAACTTATCACTCTTAAAATGATGTCCAATCTGAGAGGAATATCCATACATTGGAATATAAGTTGAGAGCATGATCTATGGCCTTTAAAGGAGGATGGGATCAACATATTCCTCTGGTCAAGTTCCCATAAAATAATAGATTTCACTAAAGAATCCAAATAGCTCTATATGAATACATTTATGGTAAGAGATGAAGAACACCTGAATGTTGGGATGAAGTTGGTGAACATAAGGTGTTGGGACTTAAAATGGTTGAGGAAATGGTAGAAAAGTCATGGCCATTCGGTAACACATTAGGGCTTCTCAAAGTCAATAGAATATCTATGATAAAAAAATTCAACGAGACCTAGAGTTTGAGGTTAGAGATAAAGTGCTCTTATGCATATCTAGATAAGTCTTAGGTACTTTGGCCTCTTTGATATTCTCAATCACATTGGAGTTGTGGTCTATTGACTAGAACTCCCACCAATGTTGTCTCATGTATATGATGTATTCCACATATCCCTCTTGAGAAATTATATACCAGATCCCTCACATGTACTAAATTTAGAGGTGGTATAGTTGGAAAGTTATATTTCTTTTGAGGAGTAGTCGGTGAAGATCTCAGACCATAGAGATAAAGTTCTACACAACAAGACAAATCAACTAGTCAAAGTAATATGGTGAAACCATAAGTATGATGTGGTGACATGGGAACTGGAGGAAGATAGTAGAATTAACCTTACCTATTTTCATCTTATTATGTAAAATGAAATTTCAAGGTTGAAATTTCTTAAGGGGGGAATAATGTAAGGACTCATAATTTTATCAATGGAATTTCCCATTTTATAAGTATGGCATATTTAATAATATAGTATAAATCTTATCCAACACATGATGAAACCAACAAAATTTTATTATATTAATTTGAAAATTAAATTTAGAGAATAAAAATGGATATAATAATTGAAAATATTACAACAGGATAAAAAAAGAAAATAAGATATCTAAAATATGAACATTTGGATATGCTCGATCCACCAAAATAATTGTACTCATGAAAAATGTTGTAGAAATAAAGCATAATATTAGTAATACAATATTCATATTTAAAATGAAAATATATATAAACTTGAGATAAAATAAAATTAAATGAATAATGAATGAAATAGCAGGTATTTATAGAAATTAGGGAACCCATATGACTATTACAAACCTTATCATTGGAATAGTAATCTGAATGTTGGAATAGTAAGCTGATTATTGGAATAGTACTCTGGTTGTTAGGAATAGTAACCTAACTGTTATAATGGTATCTACACCTATGTACATGTAAAATAATATTTAGGTATCTTATAAAATTAAAACATGGTATATTTATACCATGGTACAATTAAATAAATGTTTTAAAAATGATAAATTAAGTGTTCATGCTTTTATAAAACATATATGTTTTATTTCCATTTTTATAAAAAATATTATGATTTAAACGAAATATTATTTTCATAAAATGGGTTTATAAATTAATATTAAGTTGTATTATAATTATAATATAATTTTATGAGACCTTATGTAATTTTTCAAAGGGTTTATTTATCAAATAATGAGGATTTTATTTAAAAATTGAATTTAGAAAATTATTTTCATAAAACTAATTTCATTTTTTTAATATACACATTTAAAAATGGTTAGAGTGAATTTTTGGTATTTTTTAAAAATAATTTATTTTTTGATAATTGTGAAATATGATAAAATACAGTATTTAACATTATAAGTTAAATACATGAATTTTTGAGTCGTGGATTATGTAATAACTCAATAATTTGAACTCACATGAATGATTTACTATATATAGTCATAATAATCAATAATAGTGGTAGTATTGATCTAAAATAATAAAATAATAAATTTAAAATTTAAAAACACCTCACTCTCCTCCCCTTATAAATATCAGCCCTCACAACCCCTTCTCCTCACAACTTATAAGCCTTGAATATTTCCAAAATTATACCCATTTCTCTTCTCAATCCTCTCCCCCATGAGCCTATTTCTTTTGGTAACACCCAAATACCATTTCAAGGTTTCTTAAGGAGTATTTCAAAGAGGCGATATTTAATAGGTAATAATCTCAATTTACCTCTTTTAAATTCATTTATTCTTCTACCTTATCCTCATGTACCTTATAAAACAAGACATAATGACTCTAATATCATAAATATAATTTAATTTTATTGTGTTAATAAAATATCCATATTTTACCCTCCCTTATTTTTATTCTTAAATGAATATGTTGTTCACAATAGAGTTGGTTCACCACCTCCATAAACAACACACTTCATTTTTCTAAACCACCTTCAATGCTGGTTATAAAAATATTATTATAGTTAAATAAGATTATAATAGGTATATTATAAATTATTTCATGTTCTAGAATGAATATATTTCCATAATATTAAACAAAATGAATCTAGTTCATGATAATCGGTGAAACCACATAAATGAACTAACCACATAATGTTAATGTTTTTACTCAGTGAATCGTCCTTATATAGAAATGTATATGGGTATTTAGGAACATTTAAATTGATGAAATAATTTTAATACCATTTCATTTCACTTCTATATTTTTAGTCCCATTTGAAAAAAACTTTAATAATTATCCATAATTGATCTAACAATTGAATCATGAAACAAATTACCTAGGAACAACAAAATTGAACTTTATATCTCATTGAAATGGTTATAAATGAACATAATAAAATTATAATAAATCAAATATATATGTTTGAGTTCATGTAAAATGATTTTAATTAAGTAGTCAATGAATTTAATTTTATTATTCGGTACATTAAGTTCAAGTGCAGGATAATTTTAGAACCTAAGGTAAGGGATCTCTCTAAACCACCATTTTTCTTTGGGTTATGACCATTATCTCTATAAATCACTTTATATCTATCCTTGATTTTATATAATTATTATAAATTCTATATTTATTTCTATTACAGGTATACCTAGATTATTCTCCCATCCTTTAGCACGGTAATGCATGCCTCGAGTTCATTTCTCAAATGCCTTCTTTAAAATCAAACCCAATTATAGGAACTTTTCTATCCCTTAATAATTTTATGTAATTATCATTTAGAGACTTTATTATCATTTATGATTTCATTAAATAAAGGAATATTTTAGTTATTACCATTTTGGTTTACCTCTGTTTTTCATATAAAATTACATACTTATCATTTCTCTAAAATTCTTTAACTGATTTCTTAGAACACCGTTTTTAAAGTTCATTTCTATAACCAAATATCTGACCTTTATCATGATTATTTTTTCCAAATGAACACCATATTTTGATACCTGTGCTTATTTAATCATATATGAGTGTCCAAAATATTTAATTCTTTCTTCTATTTAGAATATTTATGAAATATTATTTGATTATGATATGAGGTAAGATTATGAAACCCATTTTTTTTATGTGTAATTATTATGTTTATGACTTATTGTTGATTTAGTTTAGTTTCATTCATAAGAACGTACATTTTATAATGGGTGTTCCCATATAGTTCTCCAATGCATTGGGTAATGTTTTTGTCTCATGAGACATTATGAATGGTATTGTTGAGTGAACCCAATCCATGATGGGACTTTGTCCACCATCTGATGTTGTCTTGGTGGTAATCCTTGAATTATGATTATTTCATGTTATATAATGATTCCACATTCCTATATTGTCCTAATTTTACTATACCATGTTCTTTATGTTATTCTCCCATGTTATTATTCATGTTCCTTCTATTTTATGATATCATGTTATGTCATTTGAATCACATGTTATGATTTGTTATCATGTTTATTCTCTTACTAGTATTTATAGATCACCCCTTTATTTTATGTATTCCCTAGGTTTTCATATTTAGTTTTAAGAGATCAAATGTATTTAAGAGCTCATTATTGAGAATAAAATAAAGATATTTTCTTCTAGTTTCTTTTGATGTATTATGAACCTAGTCTTCCAAAGATGCTAGGCCTCTCAATCCTTTGGTTGTATTTATTGGATATTTTTGTTTTATATCATGTAATAATATGTTTAAAAAATTTGGGTCACTATAGCTTGGTTTGGTTAGTTTGGATTATTGTTGGTTTTTTTTGTTCTCATATAGTTGGTTTTTTGTAGAGATAAACACTCCTATATATTCCATTTTATATTCCTTATAGAATATTTATATTTATTTTCATGGGTGATTTCTTCCTTCTTTTCTTATGGATTGAGTTGATTAGTTTTTCTTATTATTCATCTATGGTTTTGGGGTTTCCTAATTTGTATGTATATATTAACCCATGCATGGGAATCTTTTATAGAATGTGTTGTATCTTATGTATATGATGGAGAGTTTGGTAGTGGTCTTAGTGGATGTGGTTTTGTCAGATCTTAATGGTGCCTAGAGGTGGAAATGATGATCGTTGTTCGTGTCTAGATATTTCTCATAGTGATTACTAGTTCAACTCAATTTTTTATGTTGGTTTGTCCTCTTATTTTTTGAACATTCATTTTTTTCCTTTTTTATTATGGATTATGTATTATTTTATTCATATGAATCTCATAGGTTTCTACATATATTATATTTACAATTAGATTTTTTATTGATTCTAAATTGTTACATCTTGTGTGGAGGTGTGTGTTGTGTATGGGTGTATTAGGTTAAGGCCTCTCATCATGTGTGATATGCCTAATTTGTGTTAGTCACTAGCCCTTGACATATTTGAGGTGGGATTTAGGTGCCACACTCGGTTTACCACTACCCAATAGGGATCTTGATGGGTTGGTTCATGTCATAAAAAAATAAATCACACCACTAAATCAATGATTTATCTATCAGTGACATAAAACTTTCTAAATTTTCCATAATTCCTTTGTACCATAGTCTATAATTTTTCTATATATTCACATAGGATTTATGCATATTGTGACATGTAAATATTATGTGTGTGTGAAAAGAGAAAGTTAATTGTTGGAAGAATATATGTTGTTGTCCATCATTGTAAGTGGATAGACTAGGCATGGAATCTTTCTATTGAAGAATCATGGTAGGTGTAAGATTTAATAATAATGGTCATAGAAAATCATGCTAGATTTATCTTTAATAAATTATATGAACCAACTGGGTGATGGAGAATTATGTCAGCATCAGCGTGAAAACCAAATGGGAAACTAAATTATGTAAATTTATGGTTGTGTCTGTCTGTGATAAGTATCTTTAGTAAATATTCTTGGTACGTAATCATTATATGTGCGTGGTGTGTCTTGTAAGCTTTGAAAAAATAGTGTTGTAAAACTTCTTTATTAATGTAGTGGTTATAGGTGGTTCCCTTTATGTAAAATTAAAGTAGTCAGGGTCCAATTAAAGGGATGAGGTTATGACACATGGAACTTGGCCATTATTCCTCTAGGATAACCTTATCAGTTGTGTAATATTTATATAAAGTGTTGGGATCCATGTGAATAAGGTAACAGAGATATGGAACTAGTCCATTGTTCCTATAGGATTACCTTATCTATTATAGTCGACCCTGCATGGCTGTAAATAATGTAACCCAAATAGAGGAGAAATCAACCTTTTTGAGAGGGATCCCTCTTCATTATGATAATAATATTCCTTGTTTCTATATTATATGAGTGTTCTTAATTCTATTAATGTTAGGTTTCACTTATGTTAGTCCCATAACCTCCTTCCTGGTCGTACCATCATAAACTTCTAGCCTTCTCACTGAATTCATAACCGCCTAATGGACCTATAATATCTCTATTATTGGTTTATAGAGTGTATGTTATGTGGTTTCCTCTTTATGAGGATCCTCCATGATAGAAATATTGATAGTAGAAGAATTATTGGTTGATTTTTCAATTTGGTTTTCCTAATAATGATGTTAATTGTGCTTCTAGGGTGTGTGTTAAGGGAAAATTCCATTACTGTTATTTTTTTAAGTAACTAAGAGAGATTCAAGTACTAGATAATTAATCATTTCCCATGTTTGATTTTTTAAATAGATAAATTTGTTATTTTTGAAGTCGTGGTAGGTGTTTGTGTTAGACATTACCAGAAGATGCAAAATGGTATCCTAATAAAGGTTAGCCTATTAAGTCAAACTGACCTATAAAAGTCCTCAAAAGATCCTTTGTAACCCATTTTATTCCCATCATCACTCTCTAATTAATCCTTTATGAATCTATATCATTATTTATTTCCAAATAGATATTTTTGGTGTTAAATTTTAGTTCTATTTACAAAGTGGTAAGGGCTATTTTCTATGGTAGATCATTATTTTCTTATTATTTATTCCTCGCTCTATTCTTCTACTAAACATTAATCTATAAATTATTATCCAATAATTTGTCTTAATATATTTCTTATGAGTACCCAGATCATCTATGTTTCTACTAACACTAGAAGGAAATAAAATAGAAAAATAATAATGAGTGAGACACATGCTCATTTGTCTCGACATTCTCATTCATCTCACCATTCTTCTTTTCAAGTTATTTATCTTATTTTTAAACACATATATCTATATATCCTCTTGATTGGAGATCATATTCATCAAATTTATTCCTATACGATAGACACAATTCTTAGTATTCATTGATGTGATAACTTATGATTTTAAATCAAATTTTTTTAGATATTGTTAGAACATCATTCATATGATTTTTATCAGGTCGAGGAGCTAAATCCTGATAAAAATATATCATAGGAAGAATTATAATCATCCTATGTATATTAAAAACAAGATCAGTATTATTCTTCTCAACCTTGTGGAAAATCTTGAGATTATAACTTTCATAAAAATTTATATTATGAAAGATATCCAAAACATTATAGAAAATAGAAAGCTGAAGGAGATATGAGAAATGGAATCCTTGAAACTATGGTAAGGGTTGAATTGAATATTTATAAACTAGGATAACTCATAATGAAGCCTTATAATCTACAAGGTCCTTTATAATCATCTACATATTTGTTCTAGACTAAATATGATTAAACTAAGGAAAGAAAAAATGCCTATGTATTTAACATCATGAGAGATGATTTGATGATTAAAGAAGAAAGATTATAAGATTCAAAAGATCCATCAACTTAGGAGTTTTAAATATATCCTAAAGAAGTTACAAAATCTAAAACATCTCAACTTAAACTAGATTCCCTTTAAGATAAAGTTATTAATGATACCAATAATTAATATTTGAATATTTCTTACCTAGATGAATTTATTTCATATAATGAATCCATTATCTGTGAAGAGATTGAGGAATAAATTCTCAATGACTCTACAAAATCATTTCATACTTAATTTATATAATATGGGGCTTCAATGTATATAAATTCAAGGTCCCGTGGAGAAAAAAATGTTCATACGGTTGATGGTTCACATGAACTACCCTTTAAAGTCTTTGAAAATGTTTTAAAAACTTATCAACCCATGATATTTTTTGGTTTTTCATAGCTATGATAATTCTATCTCAATAAAACTTTGGGAGAATAAGAATGAAAAAACTCTTGAAAAATAAGAAGAATAAGTTTAAGATGAATTGAGAATATATTTCTGACCTCATAATACTTTAGAAAGGTTTGATAAATCTTTATATTTATTAAGTCTTCAAGATTTTATCACTAATGATGATATGGAAGCATTCAACAATGTAAATATTAGCATAGATCATCAACCACTTCCATTTGATAATATATATATCTATCCTTCAAAATGGGATAATATTATCCTTGTTCATGCTTTATTTGATATTGTAGTTGCATCGTCAATCCTGAAGAAAAATTTTATTCTAGATAATATTTGGGAATCCTATTACAAAGTTTTCACTACTGCTAATAGAGGAACATTAACTGTATCAAAGGTCAGTAAACCAATTCAAATTCAACTTTTCCCTAAGTACATGATCAAGCAGTGTGTGTATAGATCAAACATGTTAAGATTTTCTTATTGGATTCGATATCTTTTATTCTATAAGTGGGGTATTATAGAATAATAAGGGTCTTTGGTATAGAAACTATATCTTACCATGAATAAGATTTTAAAATATCTTTCTATTTTAGGTTTTTGTATCTACTTAAACATCATATGTTAAAAAAACTGTGTTCTTTAAGAACCATGTTCATCATTTATAGAAGAATCAAGGGGTTTATCTAATAAAGGAGAGTCCCAAGGGTATAAAATTAGACCATATTCTTCTTAAAGAAATTACCAACTTCTTAGAGAAAGGTGTTCTAGTGGATGATGATCCAAAAAAATAACATGTGTTCTTTAAGGTTGTGTAGAGACCCGAAGCTTAACGTACATGGACATTACATTACATTTGCGGAATATTTATTACATTACAAAAACACACACATAAGGACCGTAATAGTTTAGTGTCTTTGGAAACTCGGAATATAATCTTCTAATCCTGGTGAAAGATCTTCAATATCTCCCATAAAGATCTTCCCTTTTTTTTACCTAAAACCTTTCTTTATATCCTGGGGAAAAGAAAACATAAAAGGGTGAGCTCAAATGCTCAGTAAGGTTAAACAAAAGAAATATAAATCACATCATATACATAAGAACATAACTTTTGGAAATCTTAACCTGCAAAAGAGATCATAATTTCATAACCTGCGATAACTCATGGCAGTGAAATGTATTCACAATAATCATAACTTAAAACATTAAACTTTGTGGCATACACACATAATCATAGAGAATCATTTCTTGTTAGTCAAGACTCATTGCCAAGACTATCTTAGTGTACAAAGTCCATTTCGGAATCGAGTGACCCTCATTTCAGTCTTGTTTCACTGAACCGGTATAACCTACCATTCCAGCCATGTCTATCTCATGAGATATAAAATATTTACCCAATGCATTGGAGGGAGATATAGGTCCCACCCATATCATAATTATACCATTCTTATGTGTTCCACAAAATCATAAATCATACATCATTGCATAACCCATGTAATAAAAAATGGGATTCTTAAACAACATGACATCATAAAACAATTCATATAAGATAAAGGAATTCATAAAAATATTTCCATCACAACATAATCAAATCCATGTAATAATAGGGATATAAACAGAACCCTTTATTATCTTAGATGGAAAATAATTTTGATAAAACACTTGAAATCCATTCTTGAGGAAAATATCCTTTCTACTTCAAAAACATTTTCCTTTCTTAACATATCTTACAATTTAAAACTAAAAGAAGTTGATTAAAAATAAACTTGAAAACTTTTAAAGGAAGCTTCTTGGAAATAATGTTTTAAAAATCCATTCATGCCGTATAAGATAAAAAAAACATTCTTCTCATACTTTTGTCGGAAAAGTCAAAAAAGTACCTCGTACGAAAAACGACAAAAGATTCCTTTCATATCTTTTACTAAAAACTCACCGAAGGGTAAAATTGGATTTAAAAAATTGTAGGTGGATGGAAATAATATTACATATTGAGGAAATATGGATGTGGATGATAAAATACACCCCAGTAAATACTAAAGTATAAACAATCTCGGATAAAAATGAGATTGTGATATTTCCCTTACCTTAGGTCCGATTTGCTTTGTACGTGTCCGAAGCTCCTTTATAATGGTTTAAATAATGTTATTGACTTATTCGGGAATCATAAATATTGATATGATATCATATATGGTCATATTCTTAGCTTCTTGTTAGTAATATTTCATTGTTACTTGTTACTCGGGTCTTTATTGCCTTTTGTTCTTATGCGTGTTTTGCCGAATAAATTCTTATTCTTCTTTTAAGGTTATAGATACCTTATATCCATAATGGTATTAGTGTAACATATATCATATTTATTCATTCAATTCATTTATATAATTACTATGTAATGATGATCATGTAGAACGAGTCGCATCACATCGTGGAGACGGTATTCCGTACGTACGCACGAGTGATGATATCGTTCCTATGATCGTGGAATTGTATTAGAGTATATATATATTATTTCAGTATCAAAATTACTTTATAATAATCATAAATATTTACTCATTACACCATTATACCCATCCTTGTAAGGTGATGGTGGAAAATAGATTACACCACGGCGTGGAGACGGTATTCCGTACGTACACACGCGCGGTGATTTCATTTTTCCGTAGGATGGATAGAAGGTGAATTAGGATTGTCTCATATTTATAATAACATATCAGTATGTAAGTAATACTGATGTTATTACTTTATCATGAAACAACTAAATAAGAAGAAGTTGAAGAAGAAAGAAATTGAAAAGATCGGTAATGGATATTACCTCTTCTTTGGAACGCCTCCTTGAATCCTCCACTTAGGGAACTAAGATTGGTCTTTGAAGAAGACCAGGACCTCTAGGATTATTCTAGGGAAGTGGATAGGAGAAAATGGCAGGGTTTTTCCGAGCTTGAGTGCTCAAATTGGTGTGAGGAGGAGGGGGAGGAGGTTCCCTTTTATAAGGGAGGCGAGGGGCACCTTAGGAATATCTCAAAATATTATTTTATATTAAAGTCAAAATCGGTTTATAATGGTTCCAAAGGGTCTTATTTCGAAGGTAGATTGGGGATGGGTCGAAATCCTATCAACCAATAGGATTTAGACAAGTTTAGGGTATTATTTTAACCTTATCAATTAGATTTAACTCTAAGTTAAATAATTTAACTATTACCGTGTCTTTTTGTTTTCATTCACTATATGGTTAATACACTTACTATAACATGACAAACTAACTCAAAATTGTTTATTATTAATATATATATCCTTATCTAAGTCATTTGGCCGAACCTTAGATTTTTAGGAATAAAATAACAATTAATAATATAATATTTGATTTAAAAACTATTTTGTGTCAATTTTGACACTATTTGATATATGATTTTTTTGAAAGTCATAAAAGACTTATATGTTCGAAACAAGTTAATTAAATCCACACTAATATATCATAGTAACCTATAAAATTAGTGTAATTCATAAAAAGTCTCAAATTACATTTATTTTGGTGTTTATAACATCAATTATGTCAATATTTCATAAATAAGATAATTACTGCATCATCTTTGTGTCATAAATAAATTAAATTATTTGATGTCTAAAAATTACAAATAAAATACCATTATGTAGGAAATCGTTTTATCTTTCTAATTAATATTTACAATCGAATTTATCTTATGTACAACCCTATATTAAAAATGTTTTAGTAAATAAACTTTGATTTTAACTCTTTTAACTCTTCTTTGAATTAAATAATAATAAATGTCCTAATCTAATCCAAGTTGGCCTAAATGATAATATTTTACACTTAAGGTTGTTTTTGGTCGCGATAAACTTGTCCAATAGAATTAGGACATGTGTTAGGGTAATATTAATATCATTCTTACCCTTAATTACCCTATTTACTTTTAACCGTGGTAAATAAAAGTAAAAAGTTACTATTCACCAAAAATTATTTTCATCTCATTGAACCACATTTTACTTACTGACATCAACCGTGTCTCTCGGATTTTTGAAATTCCATTCACAGAAGTGGTAAAATTAAGTTTTATGAAAAATTCAGTTTTTTAACTACCACTTAGTAGTTTCACTATTCATCAAAAATTGATGTTTTTCAGAACAATGCCAAAATTTCATCCTAAGCTATATTTCATATTCCGAATTCAAAAATGAAGTCTATTTTACCAAATTCATAACATATAAGTTTCATTAATTAATTTTATAATTAAATCCCGCTGTTAAAACAAATAGCGTGTTTTTAAGAAACAATATATATCAAAAGATTGACACTTGATTATTTCTGGTTTAAATGTGAAATTACAACCAATGACCAACATTGTATTAAATTGTAAAAATATATTATAAATATACTTTAAAACCACTCAAATTAATAATTTATCACTATTAATTATTTCGATTAAAAAATTTGTTTTTAATTATAATTTAGTAATTTTCACTATTCATCAGAATATGAAAGTTATCCGAAAAGTACCAAAATTTCACCTTAGGCTAAATTCGATACTCCGAATCCAAAACTGAAGTCCATTTTGAGAGATAAATTTTCTAAAATTTAAAAAGTGGTTATTACCATTCATAACGGCTGGTTTTAATAATATTTTAATAGCATACCGTTGTTTCGTGAAACTCAGTATTGCGTACTACACACGCTATCGAGGAAGGTTGTGATTGCGTGTAATGCAAGGCAAGTCAAGGATGCGTGTTATGCAAGCTCCTTTTGGTGTAGCGTACAACACAAGACATTAATAAAATTAAAAAGAATATTTTTCATAAAATCTCAGGCTGTTACATTCTACCCCCCTTAAAATGAATTTCGCCCTCGAAATTCATCGGGGTTATAAATGGTTTACTATTCGAAAGTTTCTTTAATAGAAACCCACATCGTAAAAAGGAATATCAAAACCAATCTTTAAAAACAAAAGTATGAAACGTAACGGTTACCCAAATAAACTAATCATTGGGTTTCCACATAGGTGAAAATATGGATATGGAAGAGAAATCTAACCATCATGTTCTGATGGAGAGTGGTAGAGAACATGGCTATGGAAAAGCCAGCAATCACAAAGCCATAAATTTGTGACGATCTAAGGTACCATCTGATTCATCAGATATAAGATCACTAGGACAAAATTTTTGGTTTTCAAGATCGTTTCCCTAAAGTTAAAGAATTTGAATTAGAATAAATACTTACTTTATTTTGGTACAATCTCACTGTTGTTCGTGCCTTTAACAATTTCCACTTCATCTCTTAAATAAATGAAGTTTAATTTGTTATTCGTGAAGTGTTAGCAGATCATGTGATAGAATGACGGGTCATTCCATCTGTCTCAAACAAAAGGTTAGCAAAAATTATATACATAAGTCGATCTATAGTGAGATTAATCATATATGGTTCCTAAAATGGACTTTATACTTCATATATCATACTGCTTAATATAATAAAACTAGTTTCTAATAAACAGGGACTTACTGTAGGCCAGTGGTAGGCGATAAAGGCCAGTCGCACTTCGGTTGTGGGTTCGCTTCCCACATCCTTGTCCGACGCGATGGGCTGTCGCCTGTCCTGTAGGTTGTCCTTTTTCTAAAACTATATTACTATAACATCCCATCAATAATATCGAGAAAACTTCTATCCTTAAACAATTCTAACTTATGTCCAACATAATCCATTCCAATCTTTAGGCTTATCCATAATACTGCAGTCCACTCTCATAACATAGTGAAAACGATTACCAGAGATTTAACACCATCGTCGATCCCCATATATCATAAGATATGTTTTGTTGGTCACATTCCAAACATTCAAAGTCCTTAATCATGTATTCTCTTGAATACCTTAGTGAAAACATGAATGCAGTTAAAATTTAACACTTTCCACATACCAAAATCCTCAAAATTCTATATACTCAAACCATGATATCACTTAGTCCTTATATCAATCATGAGCTCATGAATACTGTCAAACATTTCATTTTCTCCTTATCCCTTCATTATGCGCATATCATCTGCTTTCCAAAATATTTGAATCACTTTTCATGGTTACCGGTACCTTAAAATTATTGAAAACCAAAATAATACAAAAATATTATAATAAACAATAAAAGTACCTCAACAACATTATTCTTGAATACCAATACATAAACACTTCAATCCATACTCTTCAATTATTGTCCTGGAATAAGTCCTTCCATGATTTAGAAGTAACTTTTTAGGTCAGGGCATTGAGTTGGGTAATGCCCATGTTCTCCACAAATAATACATTGAACTCCATAACAGTCTGTCACTCTATAGCCCTTATCTCCACACAAATAACATCGGTCCCTCCATTTGAGGTATTCTTCAAGGTTCTTCTTCCCTTCTTTAGAAATCTCAGTCTTCCTTTCTTTATGTTGCTCAACATGCGAACATGCATAATAGTCTATCTTCCTCTTCTTTGATGAATTAGGTATACCACTAAATTTCACCTTGTTAATCATATATCGCGATGACTGATTCAGCATAATCACAATATCTTTCTCTCTATGCATTACATAATTTTGTTGCTTATAGTCACCAATTTGTCCATTGGATT
Source organism: Viscum album (assembly GCA_963277665.1). Taxonomy (NCBI): domain Eukaryota; kingdom Viridiplantae; phylum Streptophyta; class Magnoliopsida; order Santalales; family Viscaceae; genus Viscum; species Viscum album. The sequence continues at coordinate 203,649,937 of OY728144.1, forward strand.
CAATGTTAACCGAATTCCGTCTGGTTCCCTCCATTAACTAAAACACAAATAGAATTCGTTGAGAGGCAAAAATCATGCAAGAGAAAAAAAACATAGTAAAGGGGGAGTACCCTCAATATCTAACATCTTAGGTTAAATTCTAAGATCGTTACCGTAGTTCTAGGACTATATCCTATATGTATACTTATCCTTAGGGACATCCCTAGACATACCTTAGAAATATCTCTAGGGATCTTACTAACGTTTTCGCATCCTAGTTTCCAAAGGTTGACTAAACCTTTCCTCTGATACCAACTGTAGAGACCCGAAGCTTAACGTACATGGACATTACATTACATTTGTGGAATACTTAGTACATTACAAAAACACACACACAAGGACCGTAATAGTTTAGTGTCTTTGGAAACTCGGAATATAATCTTCTAATCCTGGTGAAAGATCTTCAATATCTCCCATAAAGATCTTCCCTTTTTTTTACCTAAAACCTTTCTTTATATCCTGGGGAAAAGAAAACATAAAAGGGTGAGCTCAAATGCTCAGTAAGGGTAAACAAAAGAAATATAAATCACATCATATACATAAGAACATAACTTTTGGAAATCTTAACCTGCAAAAGAGATCATAATTTCATAACCTGGGATAACTCATGGCAGTGAAATGTATTCACAATAATCATAAATTAAAACATTAAACTTTGTGGCATACACACATAATCATAGAGAAACATTTCTTGTTAGTCAAGACTCATTGCCAAGACTATCTTAGTGGACAAAGTCCATTTCTGAATCGAGTGACCCTCGTTTCAGTCCTGTTTCACTGAACCGGTATAACCTACCATTCCAGCCATGTCTATATCATGAGATATAAAATCTTTACCCAATGCATTGGAGGGAGATATAGGTCCCACCCATCTCATAATGATACCATTCTTATGTGTGCCACAAAATCATAAATCATACATCATTGCATAACCCATGTAATAAAAAATGGGATTCTTAAACAACATGACATCATAAAACAATTCATATAAGATAAAGGAATTCATAAAAATATTTCCATCACAAAATAATAAAATCCATGTAATAATAGGGATAGAAACAGAACCCTTTATTATCTTAGATGTGTTGGGTCGGAAAAAAGACGGGGAATGATGGCAAGAGGGGGGGTGAATTGCCTTTTAAAAAAAAGATAAACAAATTAAAATCAAAGTAAAGAATGCAGCGGAAAAAAAGAGGCAATCACACAAGAAATTGATAACGGAGTTCGGCCAAAACCCGGCCTACGTCTCCGCTCCCAACTCAACCGTTGAGAGATTCTACCGCTTGCTTTTCAATGGTTTTAGCAAGAAACCCACTAGGCTTTGAGGTAGCACTAGGACCTATTACAGCTTGCTTTTGTTGGTTAAGCAAGAACCCACTTGCTTTTAATGGTTTAGCAAGAACCCACTATCCTTCTTACAGGTGAAGGATAGCTCACCTATGTCTCAAGCTATTTAAAGGAAAGCTTGGCAACCTTTTCACACCTTAGTGGTGATGTGAAACCCAAAAGAAGGAGGGGATGAGAAAAGGGTTTGGGGTTTGTAGGCACAAACCCAATTTTAAAGCTCAAAATGAATATAAAATAAAAACCGTATTGGAGGAAGACTTGGGCGCCAATTGGATGATGGAGCTGATGTAGCGTGCTCTCCCAAGCTTCTTGAGGTGCTCCTTGGATTGGAAGTTGGTTGGAGCACTTGAGGATACTTGAAGGTGGAGCGCCGGAGGTTCGCCAAATGTGCAACAGTATGTCCGGGCGCTTGGTATATGATTCAAAAATGGTTCCGGGGCTTCCTCAGCCTTTATTTATAGGCATGGAACCCATTGGGGGCCTTCGGAGCCGTTGGAGAAGTCCTCGGAGCCGTTGGAGGCCAAAAGAGGGTTGACTGGTCAAACCCAACGGCTAGTTTGACTGGGCTACCGGCTGGCCGGTACAGGTCCACCGGCTGGCCGGTGCCTTGGCAGAGGAGGAGAATTCTGGTCCAGGCTCCACCGGCTGACCGGTGCCAGAGCCACCGGCTGGCCGGTGGCAAGACAGTAGCTCACACTGTTTGATCTGGGTGCCACCGGCTGGCCGGTGACAGAGCCACCGGCTGACCGGTGGAACCTGGCAGTGGGCAATGCCTCTGCCAGGTCCACCGGCTGGCCGGTGCTATCACACCGGTTGGCCGGTGGACTGAATTTCAGTCCACTTGAGATGCTTTCTTGGGCCATTCCTTTGGCAATCTCTTGCCTATCATCCACAACGCTTAAAAACAAGGTTAGACAAATAATAAGGTGATTGTGATCATGAAAATCAAACAACGAGGGGAACGAGATGTACAACAATCTCCCCCTATTTTGATGATCACAATCACCAAAACAATTAAAGTAAAAACATAAATGAAAGGCATGATTTTAAATGATAAATTGAAAATAAATACTAAGCATGAGAGAAAAGATTCTCCCCCAATCAATCAAGAAATTTCTCCCCCTTTGTGGATGATAGGCAAGAGATTGCCAAAGGAATGGCCCAAGAAAGCATCTCAAGTGGACTGAAATTCAGTCCACCGGCCAACCGGTGTGATAGCACCGGCCAGCCGGTGGACCTGGCAGAGGCATTGCCCACTGCCAGGTTCCACCGGTCAGCCGGTGGCTCTGTCACCGGCCAGCCGGTGGCACCCAGATCAAACAGTGTGAGCTACTGTCTTGCCACCGGCCAGCCGGTGGCTCTGGCACCGGTCAGCCGGTGGAGCCTGGACCAGAATTCTCCTCCTCTGCCAAGGCACCGGCCAGCCGGTGGACCTGTACCGGCCAGCCGGTAGCCCAGTCAAACTAGCCGTTGGGTTTGACCAGTCAACCCTCTTTTGGCCTCCAACGGCTCCGAGGACTTCTCCAACGGCTCCGAAGGCCCCCAATGGGTTCCATGCCTATAAATAAAGGCTGAGGAAGCCCCGGAACCATTTTTGAATCATATACCAAGCGCCCGGACATATTGTTGCACATTTGGCGAACCTCCGGCGCTCCACCTTCAAGTATCCTCAAGTGCTCCAACCAATTTCCAATCTAAGGAGCACCTCAAGAAGCTTGGGAGAGCACGCTACATCAGCTCCATCATCCAATTGGCGCCCAAGTCTTCCTCCAATACGGTTTTTATTTTATATTCATTTTGAGCTTTAAAATTGGGTTTGTGCCTACAAACCCCAAACCCTTTTCTCATCCCCTCCTTCTTTTGGGTTTCACATCACCACTAAGGTGTGAAAAGGTTGCCAAGCTTTCCTTTAAATAGCTTGAGACATAGGTGAGCTATCCTTCACCTGTAAGAAGGATAGTGGGTTCTTGCTAAACCATTAAAAGCAAGTGGGTTCTTGCTTAACCAACAAAAGCAAGCTGTAATAGGTCCTAGTGCTACCTCAAATCCTAGTGGGTTTCTTGCTAAAACCATTGAAAAGCAAGCGGTAGAATCTCTCAACGGTTGAGTTGGGAGCGGAGACGTAGGTCGGGTTTTGGCCGAACTCCGTTATCAATTTCTTGTGTGATTGCCTCTTTTTTTCCGCTGCATTCTTTACTTTGATTTTAATTTGTTTATCTTTTTTTTAAAAGGCAATTCACACCCCCTCTTGCCATCATTCCCTGTCTTTTTTCCGACTCAACAATTGATATCATTTTCAATTGATTTAAAATCTCGTTTTTCATTGTATCCCTCAATCAAGTTTTATGCCCCGTTCTATTTTGATAATCACAAAGGGGGAGAAATTTCTTGATTGATTGGGGGAGAATCCTTTTTCATCATGCTTTGCATTGCCTTTAATCTCAGTATTTTACATTGTTTGTTTCGGTGATTGTGATCATCAAAATAGGGGGAGATTGTTGTACCTCTCGAACCCCTCAAGGTTTTATTTTCATGATCACAATCACCCTCATATTTATCTAATCCTCTTTCAAGTGTTTTTGGTTAATAGGAATCAAATCAGGTGGCCAAGGAATTGGGCCAAGAAAGAAAGAAGGCAAAGTGGACTGAAATTCAGTCCACCGGCCAACCGGTGGCTTCACCACCGGTCAGCTGGTGGAGCCTGGACAGAAGGCATCCTTCTGTCCAGACCACCGGCCAGCCGGTGGCACACCAGCGGCCAGCCGGTGGCACCTGCAATCAAGAGGGAGCCACTGCCTCCCCACCGGCCAGCCGGTGGCCTCAGCACCGGCCAGCCGGTGGCACCCTCTCCAAATAGTGTCAGCTACTGCCTCACCACCGGCCAGTCGGTGGCTCTGGCACCGGTCGACCGGTGGCCCCTGGACAGGAATCCTATGCCTTTTTGCAAACACCGGCCAACCGGTGGGACTGTACCGGCCAGCCGGTGGAGCCAGTCAAACTAGCCGTTGCAGTTTGACCAGGCTAGCCCACTTGGCTCCCAATGGCTCTTTTAGCCTCTCCAACGGCTCCGAAGCCTCCCCAAGGGTTCCATGCCTATAAATAAAGGCCAAGGAAGCCCCGGACACATACCGGAACGATACCCAAGCCACCGGACACATTGTTGATCATTTTGGCGAAGCTCCGGCGGATTGTTCCAAGAGAACCCCAAGTGCTCCATCCATTTCCACATCCAAGAGCACCACTCAAGAAGCTTGGGAGAGCACACTACATCAACTCCATCATCCAATTGGCGCCCAAGTCTTCCCAATTACGGTTTTATTGTTTATTTTATTTTGAGCTTTAAAATTGGGTTTGTGCCTACAAACCCCAAACCTTTTCTCATCCCCCTTTCTTTTGGGTTCTCACACCACCATTAAGGTGTGAAGAGGTTTCTTCAAGCCTTTCCTTTTAAAAGGCTTGTGTTTCGGTGAGCTAGCCTTCACCCGTTAAAAAGGCTAATGGGTTCTTGCTAAACCATCAAAAGCAAGTGGGTTCTTGCTAAACCACAAAAAGCAAGCTGTAATAGGTCCTAGTGCTACCTTAAAGCCTAGTGGGTTTCTTGCTAAAACCATTGAAAAGCAAGCGGTAGGAATCTCTCAACGGTTGAGTTGGGAGCGGAGACGTAGGTCGGGTTTTGGCCGAACTCCGTTATCAATTTTGTGTGTCTTGCCTCTTTATTTCCGCTGCACTTTACTTTGATTTTTTATTTGTTAATCAATTTTTTAAAAGGCAATTCACCCCCCTCTTGCCATCATTCCCCGTTTTTCCGACCTAACATTTGGTATCAGAGCGGTAATTTGAGTAATACCTTAAACGGTTTCAAATTCAAAGATCCATTTAGATGGCATCAACCTCTTTCGCCCCCGAAGGCTTTTCATTGGGTCGGGCTCCATTTTTTGATGGGACCGACTATAATTATTGGAAAACCCGCATGACTACCTTTCTTAGAAGCATAGGATATCCCATTTATAAAATTGTCATGCAAGGTTACACTTTGTCTACCCCCGACGAATCCAAATGGACCCCCGCCGATATTAGAAATTTTGAGCTTGATGGCAAAGCCATGAACGCTCTCCATTGCGGCTTAGATAGAAATGAGTTCAATCGAGTTTCCACATACACCTCCGCACATGAAATCTGGAAACTTTTGGAGGTTACCCATGAGGGGACCAACAAAGTAAAGGATACTCGATTGGACATGTACCGTCAGGATTTTGAATCTTTTTCAATGCATCCAAATGAATCTATTTCTGAATTGTTTACACGATTTACTGACGTGTGCAATGGGAGAAAGTCCCTTGGTGATGATGTTTCAGCTGAAGCAATGGTCAAGAAGATCCTATGGGTCCTTCCGAGCTCATGGGCACCAAAGGTGACGGCGATCCAAGAAGCTAAGGACGTCAAAAATATGCCGGTAGAGGAGCTCATCGGATCTCTCATGACTTATGAGATCACGATGAGGAGGCAAGCTCAAAAGGAGGGCACACCGATCAAGACTCCAAAGAATATTGCCTTCAAGCGGCGACTCGGAAATGGAGAATCTCGCCCGCCAAATGCACAAATTTATGAAGAAGCACAAGAAGAAGAAATCCCGCAAGCACCGCAAGCAAGAACCCACCGCAAGATCTGAGCCCAAGGTAAAATGCTACGGGTGCGGCGAAAAGGGCCATTACAAGCCCGATTGCCCACTCAACAAAAAACGGGCCACGCAAAAGGAAAAAGGAAAGAAGAAGGTCCTCAAGGCGACATGGAGTGACACCTCCTCTTCATCATCCTCCTCCTCCTCCTCAAGCGACAACGGTAACAAATGCCTAATGGCATTCCATGAGGTAACATCTTCCGACTCCTCATCCTCTTGCTCTTCAAATTCAAATTCTTTAAATCATCTTTCTTATGAGGATCTCCAATATGCTAGAGATCAATTAGAAAATGGTTTTCATGAACTTTCTTCAAAATTTGTTGCTTTAAAAAAGTCTTTCAAAAAACTTTCCTCCGAAAAAGACCAACTTCTCAAAGAGAAGGAGGAACTCACCCTTAAAATCCAAAATTTTCCAAATGTTGATTCTATGGAATCAACCATCAAAGACCTAAGGGAGACCCTAGCTAAGTTCACCCAAGGGGAACAAAATTTGAACAATATCCTAGGTTCCCAACGAATTTCTAGAACCACCCAAGGGCTAGGATATTCCAATATAGCTTCCTCCTCCCATGCTCCAACTGTTTTTGTAAGGGGGAGCTCCCAATACAAATTTTGCAATTATTGTAAAAAACCCGGGCACCTCATTTATGAGTGTAATTGCAAAAATGCCCGGTACGGCCAACCCAAGTCTATTTTCTATTCCGATGAATTTTATAGGAGAAGACCCGCCATGAGACAAGTTTGGATTGAAAAATCCCTTCTAGCGAGTCTCTCCGGGCCTAAAATCATCTCTTTTCAAAATCCCTCTCCCCGGTGACTTTTTGTTTTTATTTAGGGGGAGTTAGGATCTTTTAAGCTTTTTTTGTAATTTCAAAATTTTAGACTCAAACTTTCAATTTCAACAATTGGTATTAAAATTTTCAACTCTTGGTATCAAAATTTTCATTTCAAAATATTCAATTCGAATTTTTCATTCAAATCTTTCAATTCATTTTTGATTCAAAACTCTCAATTTCAACAAATTTCATTTGGTTTCAAATTTCAAAATTCAATTGGTTTTTGATTCAAAACTTTCAATTCAAACTGTTATTCAATTTTCATTTCAAAATTTTCAACAATTGATATCATTTTCAATTGATTTAAAATCTCGTTTTTCATTGTATCCCTCAATCAAGTTTTATGCCCCGTTCTATTTTGATAATCACAAAGGGGGAGAAATTTCTTGATTGATTGGGGGAGAATCCTTTTTCATCATGCTTTGCATTGCCTTTAATCTCAGTATTTTACATTGTTTGTTTCGGTGATTGTGATCATCAAAATAGGGGGAGATTGTTGTACCTCTCGAACCCCTCAAGGTTTTATTTTCATGATCACAATCACCCTCATATTTATCTAATCCTCTTTCAAGTGTTTTTGGTTAATAGGAATCAAATCAGGTGGCCAAGGAATTGGGCCAAGAAAGAAAGAAGGCAAAGTGGACTGAAATTCAGTCCACCGGCCAACCGGTGGCTTCACCACCGGTCAACCGGTGGAGCCTGGACAGAAGGCATCCTTCTGTCCAGACCACCGGCCAGCCGGTGGCACACCAGCGGCCAGCCGGTGGCACCTGCAATCAAGAGGGAGCCACTGCCTCCCCACCGGCCAGCCGGTGGCCTCAGCACCGGCCAGCCGGTGGCACCCTCTCCAAATAGTGTCAGCTACTGCCTCACCACCGGCCAGCCGGTGGCTCTGGCACCGGTCGACCGGTGGCCCCTGGACAGGAATCCTATGCCTTTTTGCAAACACCGGCCAACCGGTGGGACTGTACCGGCCAGCCGGTGGAGCCAGTCAAACTAGCCGTTGCAGTTTGACCAGGCTGGCCCACTTGGCTCCCAACGGCTCTTTTAGCCTCTCCAACGGCTCCGAAGCCTCCCCAAGGGTTCCATGCCTATAAATAAAGGCCAAGGAAGCCCCGGACACCTACCGGAACGATACCCAAGCCACCGGACACATTGTTGATCATTTTGGCGAAGCTCCGGCGGATTGTTCCAAGAGAACCCCAAGTGCTCCATCCATTTCCACATCCAAGAGCACCACTCAAGAAGTTTGGGAGAGCACACTACATCAACTCCATCATCCAATTGGCGCCCAAGTCTTCCCAATTACGGTTTTATTGTTTATTTTATTTTGAGCTTTAAAATTGGGTTTGTGCCTACAAACCCCAAACCTTTTCTCATCCCCCTTTCTTTTGGGTTCTCACACCACCATTAAGGTGTGAAGAGGTTTCTTCAAGCCTTTCCTTTTAAAAGGCTTGTGTTTCGGTGAGCTAGCCTTCACCCGTTAAAAAGGCTAGTGGGTTCTTGCTAAACCATCAAAAGCAAGTGGGTTCTTGCTAAACCACAAAAAGCAAGCTGTAATAGGTCCTAGTGCTACCTTAAAGCCTAGTGGGTTTCTTGCTAAAACCATTGAAAAGCAAGCGGTAGGAATCTCTCAACGGTTGAGTTGGGAGCGGAGACGTAGGCCGGGTTTTGGCCGAACTCCGTTATCAATTTTGTGTGTCTTGCCTCTTTATTTCCGCTGCACTTTACTTTGATTTTTTATTTGTTAATCAATTTTTTAAAAGGCAATTCACCCCCCCTCTTGCCATCATTCCCCGTTTTTCCGACCTAACAAGATGGAAAATAATTTTGATAAAACACTTGAAATCCATTCTTGAGGAAAATATCCTTTTGACTTCAAAAACATTTTTCTTTCTTAACATGTCTTACAATTTAAAACTAAAAGAAGTTGATTAAAAATAAACTTGAAAACTTGTAAAGGAAGCTTCTTGGAAATAATGTTTTAAAAATCCATTCATGCCGTATAAGTTAAAAAAACATTCTTCTCGTACTTTTGTCGAAAAAGTCAAAAAAGTACCTCATACGAAAAACGACAAAAGATTCCTTTCATATCTTTTACTAAAAACTCACCAAAGGGTAAAATTGGATTTAAACAATTTTAGGTGGATGGAAATAATATTACATATTGAGGAAATATGGATGTGGATGATAAAATACACCCCAGTAAATACTAAAGTATAAACAATCTCGGATAAAAATGAGATTGTGATATTTCCCTTACCTTAGGTCCGATTTGCTTTGTACGTGTCCGAAGCTCCTGTATAATGGTTTAAATAATGTTATTGACTTATTCAAGAATCATACATATTGATATGATATCATATATGGTCATATTCTTAGCTTCTTGTTAGTAATATTTCATTGTTACTTGTTACTCGGGTCTTTATTGCCTTTTGTTATTATGCGTGTTTTGCCGAATAAATTCTTATTCTTCTTTTAAGGTTATAGATACCTTATATACAGAATGTTATTAGTGTAACATATATCATATTTATTCATTCAATTCATTTATATAATTACTATGTAATGATGATCATGTAGAACGAGTCGCATCACATCGTGGAGACGGTATTCCGTACGTACGCACGAGTGATGATATCGTTCATATGATCGTGGAATTGTATTGGAGTATATATATATTATTTCAGTATCAATATTACTTTATAATAATCATAAATAGTTACTCATTACACCATTATACCCATCCTTGTAAGGTGATGGTGGAAAATAGATTACACCACGGCGTGGAGACGGTATTCCGTACGTACACACGCGCGGTGATTTCATTTTTCCGTAGGATGGATAGAAGGTGAATTAGGGTTGTCTCATATCTATAATAACATATCAGTATGTAAGTAATATTTATGTTATTACTTTATCGTGAAACAACTAAATAATAAGAAGTTGAAGAAGAAAGAAATTGAAAAGATCGGTAATAGATATTACCTCTTCTTTGGAACGCCTCCTTGAATCCTCCACTTAGGGAACTAAGATTGGTCTTTGAAGAAGACCAGGACCTATAGGATTATTATAGGGAAGTGTAGAGGAGAACATGGCAGGGGTTGGCCGATCTTGAGTGCTCAAATTGGTGTGAGGAGGAGGGGGAGGAGGTGCCCTTTTATAAGGGAGGAGAGGGGCACCTTAGGAATATCTCAAAATATTATTTTATATTAAAGTCAAAATCGGTTTATAATGGTTCCAAAGGGTCTTATTTCGAAGGTAAAGTGGGGATGGGTCGAAATCCTATCAACCAATAGGATTTAGACAAGTTTAGGGTATTATTTTAACCTTATCAATTAGATTTAACTCTAAGTTAAATAATTTAACTTTTACCGTGTCTTTTTGTTTTCATTCACTATATGGTTAATACACTTACTATAACATGCCAAACGAACCCCAAATTGTTTATTATTAATATATATATCCTTATCTAAGTCATTTGTCCGAACATTAGATTTTTAGGAATAAAATAACAATTAATAATATAATATTTGATTTAAAAACTATTTTGTGTCAATTTTGACACTATTTGATATATGATTTTTGTGAAAGTCATAACAGAATTATATGTGCGAACCAAGTTGATTAAATCAACACTAATATATCATAGTAACCTATAAAATTAGTGGAATTCATAAAAAGTCTCAAATTACATTTATTTTGGTGTTTATAACATCAATTATGTCAATATTTCATAAATAAGATAATTACTGCATCATCTTTGTGTCATAAATAAATTAAATTATTTGATGTCTAAAAATTACTAATAAAATATCATTATGTAGAAATCTTTTTAGATTTCTAATGAATATTTACAATCGAATTTATCTTATGTAAAACCCTATATTAAAAATGTTTTAGTAAATAAACTTTGATTTTAACTCTTTTAACTCTTCTTTGAATTAAATAATAATAAATGTCCTAATCTAATCCAAGTGGGCCTAAATGATAATATTTTACACTTAAGGTTGTTTTTGGTCGAGATACATTTGTCCAATAGAATTAGGACATGTGTTAGGGTAATATTAATATCATTCTTACCCTTAATTACCCTATTTACTTTTAACCGTGGTAAATAAAAGTAAAAAGTTACTATTCACCAAAAATTATTTTCATCTCATTGAACCACATTTTACTTACTAACATCAACCGTGTCTCTCAGATTTTTGAAATTCCATTCACAGAAGCGGTAAAATTAAGTTTTATGAAAAATTCAGTTTTTTAACTACCACTTAGTAGTTTCACTATTCATCAAAAATTGATGTTTTTCAGAACAATGCCAAAATTTTATCCTAAGCTATATTTCATATTCCGAATTCAAAAATGAAGTGTATTTTACCAAATTCATAACATAGAAGTTGCATTAATTAATTTTATAATTAAATCCCGCTGTTAAAACAAATAGCGTGTTTTTAAGAAACAATATATATCAAAAGATTGACACTTGATTATGTCTGGTTTAAATGTGAAATTACAACCAATGACCAACATTGTATTAAATTGTAAAAATATATTCTAAATATACTTTAAAACCACTCAAATTAATAATTTATCACTATTAATTATTTCGATTAAAAAATTTGTTTTTAATTATAATTTAGTAATTTTCACTATTCATCGGAATATGAAAGTTATCCGAAAAGTACCAAAATTTCACCTTAGGCTAAATTCGATACTCCGAATCCAAAACTGAAGTCCATTTTGAGAGCTAAATTTTCTAAAATTTAAAAAGTGGTTATTACCATTCATAACGGCTAGTTTTAATAATATTTTAATAGCATATCGTTGTTTCGTGAAACTCAGTATTGCGTACTACACACGCTATCGAGGAAGGTTGCAATTGCGTGTAATGCAAGGCAAGTCAAGGATGCGTGTTGTGCAAGCTCCTTTTGGTGTAGTATACAACACAAGACATTAATAAAATTAAAAAGAATATTTTTCATAAAATCTCGGGCTGTTACATTCTACCCCCCTTAAAATGAATTTCGCCCTCGAAATTCGTCGGGGTTATAAATGGTTTACTATTAGAAAGTTTCTTTAATAGAAACCCACATGGTAAAAAGGAATATCAAAACCAATATTTAAAAACAAAAGTATGAAACGTAACGGTTACCCAAATAAACTAATCACTGGGTTTCCACATAGGTGAAAATATGGATATGGAAGAGAAATCTAACCATCATGTTCTGATGGAGAGTGGTAGAGAACATGGCTATGGAAAAGCCAGCAATCACAAAGCCATAAATTTGTGACGATCTAAGGTACTATCTGATTCATCAGATATAAGATCACTAGGATAACATTTTTGGTTTTCAAGATCGTTTCCCTAAAGTTAAAGAATTTGAATTAGAATAAATACTTACTTTATTTTGGTACAATCTCACTGTTGTTCGTGCCTTTAACAATTTCCACTTCATCTCTTAAATAAATGAAGTTGAATTTGTTATTCGTGAAGTGTTAGCAGATCATGTGATAGAATGACGGGTCATTCCATCTGTCTCAAACAAAAGGTTAGCAAAAATTATATACATAAGTCGATCTATAGTGAGATTAATCATATATGGTTCCTAAAATGGACTTTATAATTCATATATCATACTGCTTAATATAATAAAACTAGTTTCTAATAAACAGGGACTTCCTGTAGACCAGTGGTAGGCGATAAAGGCCAGTCGCACTTCGATTGTGGGTTCGATTCCCACATCCTTGTCCGATGCGATGGGCTGTCGCCTGTCCTCTAGGTTGTCCTTTTTCTAAAACTATATTACTATAACATCCCATCAATAATATCGAGAAAACTTCTATCCTTAAACAATACTAACTTATGTCCAACATAATCCATTCCAATCTTTAGGCTTATCCATAATACTGCAGTCCACTCTCATAACATAGTGAAAACGATTACCAGAGATTTAACACCATCTTTGATCCCCATATATCATAAGATATGTTTTGTTGGTCACATTCCAGACATTCAAAGTCCTTAATCATATATTCTCTTGAATACCTTAGTGAAGACATGAATGCAGTTAAAATTTAACACTTTCCACATACCAAAATCCTCAAAATTCTATATACTCAAACCATGATATCACTTAGTCCTTATATCAATCATGAGCTCATGAATACTGTCAAACATTTCATTTTATCCTTATCCCTTCATTATGCGCATATCATCTGCTTTCCAAAATATTTGAATCACTTTTCATGGTTACTGGTACCTTAAAATTATTGAAAACCACAATAATACAAAAATATTATAATAAACAATAAAAGTACCTCAACAACATTATTCTTGAATACCAATACATAAACACTTCCATCCATCCTCTTCAATTATTGTCCTGGAATAAGTCCTTCCATGATTTAGAAGTAAATTTTTAGGTCAGGGCATTGAGTTGGGTAATGCCCATGTTCTCCACAAATAATACATTGAACTCCATAACAGTCGGTCACTCTATAACCCTTATCTCCACACAAATAACATCGGTCCCTCCATTTGAGGTATTCTTCAAGGTTCTTCTTCCCTTCTTTAGAAATCTCAGCCTTCTTTTCTTTATGCTGCTCAACATGCGAACATGCATAATAGTCTATCTTCCTCTTCTTTGATGAATTAGGTATACCACTAAATTTCACCTTGTTAATCATATATCACGATGACTGATTCGGCATAATCACAATATCTTTCTCTCTCGGCATTACATAATTTTTTTGCTTATAGTCACCAATTTGTCCATTGGATTCAATGTTAACTGAATTCCGTCTGGTTCCCTCCATTAACTAAAACACAAAAAGAATTCGTTGAGAGGCAAAAATCATGCTAAAGAAAACAACATAGAAAAGGGGGAGTACCCTCAATATCTAACATCTTAGGTTAAATTCTAAGATTGTTACCATAGTTCTAGGACTATATCCTATATGTATACTTATCCTTAGGGACATCCCTAGACATACCTTAGAAATATCTCTAGGGATCTTACTAACGTTTTCGCATCCTAGTTTCCAAAGGTTGACTAAACCTTTCCTCTGATACCAACTGTAGAGACCCGAAGCTTAACATACATGGACATTACATTACATTTGCGGAAAACTTTGTACATTACAAAAACACACACACAAGGACCGTAATAGTTTAGTGTCTTTGGAAACTCGGAATATAATCTTCTAATCCTGGTGAAAGATCTTCAAAATCTCCCATAAAGATCTTCCCTTTTTTTTACCTAAAACCTTTCTTTATATCCTGGGGAAAAGAAAACATAAAAGTGTGAGCTCAAATGATCAGTAAGGGTAAACAAAAGAAATATAAATCACATCATATACATAAGAACATAACTTTTGGAAATCTTAACCTGCAAAAGAGATCATAATTTCATAACCTAGGATAACTCATGGCAGTGAAATGTATTCACAATAATCATAACTTAAAACATTAAACTTTGTGGCATACACACATAATCATAGAGAATCATTTCTTGTTAGTCAAGACTCGTTGCCAAGACTATCATAGTGGACAAAGTCCATTTCTGAATCGAGTGACCCTCGTTTCAGTCTTGTTTCACTGAACCGGTATAACCTACCATTCCAGCCATGTCTATCACATGAGATATAAAATCTTTACCCAATGCATTGGAGGGAGATATAGGTCCCACCCATCTCATAATGATACCATTCTTATGTGTGCCACAAAATCATAAATCATACATCATTGCATAACCCATGTAATAAAAAATGGGATTCTTAAACAACATGACATCATAAAACAATTCATATAAGATAAAGGAATTCATAAAAATATTTCCATCACAACATAATCAAATCCATGTAATAATAGGGATAGAAATATAACCCTTTATTATCTTAGATGGAAAATAATTTTGATAAAACACTTGAAATCCATTCTTGAGGAAAATATCCTTTCTACTTCAAAAACATTTTCCTTTCTTAAAATGTCTTACAATTTAAAACTAAAAGAAGTTGATTAAAAATAAACTTGAAAACTTCTAAAGGAAGCTTCTTGGAAATAATGTTTTAAAAATCCATTCATGCCGTATAAGTTAAAAAAACATTCTTCTCGTACTTTTGTCGGAAAAGTCAAAAAAGTACCTCGTACGAAAAACGACAAAATATTCCTTTCATATCTTTTACTAAAAACTCACAGAAGGGTAAAATTGGATTTAAACAATTGTAGGTGGATTTAAATAATATTACATATTGAGTAAATATGGATTTGGATGATAAAATACACCCCAGTAAATACTAAAGTATAAACAATCTCGGATAAAAATGAGATTGTGATATTTCCCTTACCTTAGGTCTGATTTGCTTTGTACGTGTCCGAAGCTCCTGTATAATGGTTTAAATAATGTTATTGACTTACTCTAGAATCATACATATTGATATGATATCATATATGGTCATATTCTTAGCTTCTTGTTAGTAATATTTCATTGTTACTTGTTACTCGGGTCTTTATTGCCTTTTGTTCTTATGCGTGTTTTGCCGAATAAATTCTTATTCTTCTTTTAAGGTTATAGATACCTTATATCCAGAATGGTATTAGTGTAAAATATATCATATTTATTCATTCAATTCATTTATATAATTACTATGTAATGATGATCATGTAGAACGAGTCGCATCACATCGTGGAGACGGTATTCCGTACGTACGCACGAGTGATGATATCGTTCCTATGATCGTAGAATTGTATTGGAGTATATATATATTATTTCAGTATCAATATTACTTTATAATAATCATAAATAGTTACTCATTACACCATTATACCCATCCTTGTAAGGTGATGGTGGAAAATAGATTACACCACGGCGTGGAGACGGTATTCCGTACGTACACACGCGCGGTGATTTCATTTTTCCGTAGGATGGATAGAAGGTGAATTAGGGTTGTATCATATTTATAATAACATATCAGTATGTGATTAATACTGATGTTATTACTTTATCATGAAACAACTAAATAAGAAGAAGTTGAAGAAGAAAGAAATTGAAAAGATCGGTAATGGATATTACCTCTTCTTTGGAACGCCTCCTTGAATCCTCCACTTAGGGAACTAAGATTGGTCTTTGAAGAAGACCAGGACCTCTAGTATTATTCTAGGGAAGTGGAGAGGAGAACATGGCAGGGTTTGGCCAAGATTTAGTGCTCAAATTGGTGTGAGGATGAGGGGGAGGAGGTGCCCTTTTATAAGGGAGGAGAGGGGCACCTTAGGAATATCTCAAAATATTATTTTATATTAAAGTCAAAATCGGTTTATAATGGTTCCAAAGGGTCTTATTTTTAAGGTAAAGTGGGGATGGGTCTAAATCCTATCAACCAATAGGATTTAGACAAGTTTAGGGTATTATTTTAACCTTATCAATTAGATTTAACTCTAAGTTAAATAATTTAACTTTTACCGTGTCTTTTTGTTTTCATTCACTGTATGGTTAATACACTTACTATAAAATGCCAAACGAACCCGAAATTGTTTAGTATTAATATATATATCCTTATCTAAGTCATTTGGCCGAACCTTAGATTTTTAGGAATAAAATAACAATTAATAATATAATATTTGATTTAAAAACTATTTTGTGTCAATTTTGACACTATTTGATATATGATTTTTGTGAAAGTCATAAAAGAATTATATGTTCGAACCAAGTTTATTAAAGCAACAATAATATATCATAGTAACCTAGAAAATTAGTGGAATTCATAAAAAGTCTCAAATTACATTTATTTTGGTGTTTATAACATCAATTATGTCAATATTTCATAAATAAGATAATTACTGCATCATCTTTGTGTCATAAATAAATTAAATTATTTGATGTCTAAAAATTACAAATAAAATATAATTATGTAGGAAATCCTTTTATCTTTCTAATGAATATTTACAATCGAATTTATCTTATGTACAACCCTATATTGAAAATGTTTTAGTAAATAAACTTTGATTTTAACTCTTTTAACTCTTCTTTGAATTAAATAATAATAAATGTCCTAATCTAATCCAAGTGGGCCTAAATGATAATATTTTACACTTAAGGTTGTTTTTGGTCGAGATACACTTGTCCAATAGAATTAGGACATGTGTTAGGGTAATATTAATATCATTCTTACCCTTAATTACCCTATTTACTTTTAACCGTGGTAAATAAAAGTAAAAAGTTACTATTCACCAAAAATTATTTTCATCTCATTGAACCAAATTTTACTTACTGACATCAACCGTGTCTCTCGGATTTTTGAAATTCCATTCATAGAAGCGGTAAAATTAAGTTTTATGAAAAATTCAGTTTTTAAACTACCACTTAGTAGTTTCACTATTCATCAAAAATTGATGTTTTTCAGAACAATGCCAAAATTTCATCCTAAGCTATATTTCATATTCCGAATTCAAAAATGAAGTCTATTTTACCAAATTCATAACATAGAAGTTGCATTAATTAATTTTATAATTAAATCCCGCTGTTAAAACAAATAGCGTGTTTTTAAGAAACAATATATATCAAAAGATTGACACATGATTATGTCTGGTTTAAATGTGAAATTACAACCAATGACCAACATTGTATTAAATTTTAAAAATATATTCTAAATATACTTTAAAACCACTCAAATTAATAATTTATCACTATTAATTATTTCGATTAAAAAAGTTGTTTTTAATTATAATTTAGTAATTTTCACTATTCATCAGAATATGAAAGTTATCCGAAAAGTACCAAAATTTCACCTTAGGCTAAATTCGATACTCCGAATCCAAAAATGAAGTCCATTTTGAGAGCTAAATTTTCTAAAATTTAAAAAGTGGTTATTACCATTCATAACGGCTAGTTTTAATAATATTTTAATAGCATATCGTTGTTTCGTGAAACTCAGTATTGCGTACTACACACGCTATCGAGGAAGGTTGCGATTGCGTGTAATGCAAGGCAAGTCAAGGATGAGTGTTGTGCAAGCTCCTTTTTGTGTAGCGTACAACACAAGACATTAATAAAATTAAAAAGAATATTTTTCATAAAAGCTCGGGCTGTTACAGGTTGTTTCTAATGATGGTCCTAAAATTGATAAAACTCCTCTAAAGAAACATGTTGCAAACAAACCATAAAATCCTCTTGAATACTAATTCATGGATTTATTAAATAGAGTTCTCAAACAAATAAAATATTTATATATTGGGTGTGGAATAAAATTAAAGATTGTATCTGATGAACCAAATAAATACAGTGTTAGGATGGTATGTGAGTATGATATACTCTATAATACCAAATGTAGGATCGAATATATAAGTATGAGATGCTCAAATACAAAAGGGGGGTGAATTGTACTTTAAAAAAATACCTAAGGAAATTTTGCATAACCAAAATTCACAACTCCTCAAA
Organism: Viscum album; assembly: GCA_963277665.1. NCBI lineage: Eukaryota > Viridiplantae > Streptophyta > Magnoliopsida > Santalales > Viscaceae > Viscum > Viscum album. The sequence goes on from OY728144.1 coordinate 203,668,272, forward strand.
GTTCTAAAGACTTGTTTGATTCCAGAAAAGTGATTTCGGAAATGAAACTTAACAAAAGTTTACACCAACTAAGATTCTACCTTAAAGCATATAGAATCAAAATAAATCAGGGTACAAGTAAGGAAGTATAATAAAGTTATACTTTCCTTAACAATACAAAATGCAGCGGAAAAACAAAGTATTAAATATACAAGTAACAGACAATAACTCTTTTAACCCAAAGAGAAGGGTATCCAACAACCCTGGATAAGAGGTCCCTTGATTTATACTTTCAAGAAAGTCTGTCTTACCCACACCAGGGTAATCCCTCAATCCAAAGATCGGTATCTATATTTCTATCCCCGCAATCCCTCAACTATCAGGTAGTCAGCACCTATGTCTTCATATCCCCAGAAGCCCTCGATTGTAATCAGATACAATCGGAGTCGCACGAAGCAAGTTTGCACAAGGAAAAGTTTGAACAAGCTGTTCAAACTTTCTACACGAAGATTTGAGAGTTGATAAGAGCCTCTCTCTCTAGAAATCACTTTAACAGCATGTAATCACCAATGTCAAAGATGTTGTCTAGTGTTATTGCTCTTTTCAAAAGAGCTCCTATTTATAGGTGAAGTTCCAATGGTCGGCTCCCTCCTCCAACGGTCATATTCTTCCTTGAATTTCGGAGGGACCTGTACACGTGTCACTCAAACAACGGTTATTTGATAACTGAAGGCACGACATCCTTTTATAATAGAGCAAGTGAAAGAATAACTAAAACTCATATTTGGAATGGACAAAATGAAAGTTCATAATGAAAGTAAATATGAAAGTTCAGAGTCTAACCAAAATATAATTCAGAGTATATGATAAAGAGATATTCGAATTCTGTTTTCCTAAGGAATTTGTAATGAGAATTCATAATCATAATTATTCATCAGAATTTGTAATGAGAATTCTTACTCAGAATTCGTCATCAGAATTCGTAATGAGAATTCGTAATCAGAATTTGTCATCAAAATTCAGAATGAGAATTCGTAATCAGAATTCTTCATTGGAATTTGGAATGAAAATTCATAATCAGAATTCATCATTAGAATTTGTAATGAGAATTCGTAATCAGAATTCATCATCAGAATTCGGAATGAGAATTTTTAATCAGAATTCATCATCGGAATTCAGAATGAGAATTCATAATCAGAATTCATCATCAGAATTTGTAATGAGAATTCGTAATCAGAATTCAACATCAGAATTCAGAATGAGAATTCATAATCGAAATTCTTCATCAGAATTCAGAATGAGAATTTGTAATCAGAATTCATCATCAGAATTCGGAGTTAGAACTTTATGTAAGTTCGTAATCAGAATTCAGAGTTGAACTTTATAAAAGTTCGTAATAAGGAATTCGGAGTAGAACTTCATAAAAGTTCATAACAAGAATTCAGATTAGAAAACAGAATGCTTTATATCTAAGTATTATGCGATTCCGAGGTTTTAGACATGAATCCAATTTTTATACTTAAGAAAAAATATTAATATGAACAATGAAAACAAGGTAGAGGTAAATTTCCTTTGGGAAGGAAATTTTCCTTCTGGAAGTAAAACAGGGGTAAAATGAAGTTTTCTTAAGGATAAGGTGTTTGTGATTTTCAAAACAAGAAGGAATGGAAAATTCATAAGGAAAACCTTATTGACTCAAAAATCTCCCCCTTTTTGGAAAGCACAAACATCCTTACAAAAAAGAATGTAAGGACTTAGAATAAATTTCTAGACTTTGAAATTAAAGATTATCTCCTTTTGTTTATGGATAATGGTGAATACGACTAACTCCCCCTTAGGCTTTGAAACTCTAAGGATCGTATTCTAGATTTCCAGAATGAGAAATTTCATTTGAATGTAGAAACCTTCGTAATGAGAACTCCCCCTTACTTAAGGATATTTCTTCTTAACTTGGAAATTTTTCTTCTCCCTTTTAGAATTCTTTTTCCTTCTCCCCCTTTGTGATTTTCAAAAATAATTTGAGGGAATGGAAAAACAATAAAGTACCTGAAACATTAGTAAAGTCATACAAACAAAAAAAGAATCGACAATTCCATTAATATTGAAAGTATTAGTACAAGGGAAAAATACAACAAAAGATCAGAGTGGTCTATTTTGTTTCTTTTTCCTTGGGCATTAGCATTTTGACAATGGTCTTCAACTTCTTCAACTCTTTATGATATTCCTCAGCTCGCTTTTCTAATGCCATGATCCTGTCCTCCTGAGCCTTCAGGACCTTTGCCTGAGCCTTCATGACCTCTTCCTGATCCTTCAGTAATTATTCCTGTTTTACAAGCTTCTCTTTGATTTCAATCCAGAGATCTCTTTCCCCCTTCCAGCTTTGAGCAACAGAGTTAAGATTCTCATTCAGATCTCTCACCTATTGAGTCTGAGTATTTTGCTCTAAAAATAGCTTTTCCTAAAAACTGTCTGAAAGATTTTTTATTTTCATATCCTCAATGCCAAAGGCCTCCTTAACATCTTGTTGGAACTGATCAACCTATTCCATATCTTCAACAATCTTCTTAGACCATAGAGTTATTTTGCTGCATGACTTTCTATGGACCTCGTATTTGATAAGAAAATTCTTATGTTCTGCCTCAATCTTCACAGACTTATCCATCACCATGGATACAGATTATGACTTTTGATTCATGTTGTGCTGAAGCATCTGGAATCTGGAGTCTATTGTAGGAAAGATCGGAATTGTATCTACCAACTTCTTTAGGGATTCAACCACAAAATCGTGTCCCAAAGCAGACGACTCTGAATCAGAAAACTTGCTAGGAGATTGTTCTTCTTCTATTTCCACCAGCTTCATTTTAGAAGATCCTCCAACATGATTCTTCCTTATAATATCTTTCGTTGGGGTGTCAATAAGCACTTCCTTACCCTTGTTGATTTTCATTATGACTTCCTCATCAGGAGATTCCTGCTCACTCTCGGATAGTTGTACAATCGTGTCTTCATCAGGTTTCTCCTTCTCTGCTCCAACTTCAACTTCCTGAGGATGTATAAAGTCATGATTGTGACTCTTCCTCAAATGGCTTGTTGACTTCTTCTTCACCTTTCTCATCATCTGCGGGTGTATCTATTTTAGAAGATCCGGCTTGAGAAGTCTGAAGTGAGAACTTCTCAGATGGGGTTCCCTTATCTTGATATTCTTCAACTTGCCTAATTATATCATCAGAACCTTCACTCATCTCAGCTTGCTGAATTTCCTCCACAACTTGCTGAACTTTCTCCATCACTTCTTTCTCAACTTCCTTCTCTTTGGAATTTTCTGGAGTCTTCTTACCTGGAGTCTCAGGTAATTGTTCCATCAAAAAATATTTCAGAACTGGGATGTTCTCAGAAGCAATTTCAGCATCCCTCGGAAGAGATTGACAAATCTCGTCCTCTTTCATCTTCTTCTTCAGCTTCTTTTCTTTGGCATGTTTCTCTAACTCATCAGCATCTTTTTCTTTTAATTCCTTAGCCTCAGCAGGGTCCAAGCCAAACCATGGCTCCCCTTCTTTCCTCTTTTCCTTGAGCTCTCTCCACTTTTCTACCACCTCATCTGGGTATGCTTTTCGCTTTTTAGGTTTAGGAGGTGCGGATTGGACTTCCTTTGATTTTGGGGTTTTATCTTAAACTTGTACTTTCTTCGACTTCCTTTTCTTACCGTCCTTCTTTGAGGGTTCAGCCTTTTCTAGATTTTCTAGATTGGCTTCTGCCTCCTCCTCTGGCAGATCATAAAACTCACCTGACTGTTTTGAGAAACCAACTTTCATTCTCTTTAGAGTTTCATCACTAATCAGCATCACCTTGTAATTTCTCGGGTTGGAGGTGCAAGCAACCTTGAAAGAATCAAGACATCGAATTGGAGAGAAGAGCAGGAAACATAATAATTTGAGCTTTCAAATTTCCATTCTTGATGTTCTGAACCATAATAAGGATTTGCCTCATCAGATTGATCTTTCTTATATTTACCAAGAAATCCAAGATGTAAATGTCACTTTTCTTTAAGTTATCATTGTCACCTCTTCTTGGTATGAAAAACCCTTGAACCCACAACTGTATAATCTGATTGTTGGTGGAGAGATGGGCAATATTTGCGGTCCTAACTTCTTTAAGTCTAAGGCATTCCATAGCCTTCACTTTTCTGCAACTTCCTTGCACATCCGGTAGATTATGGGAGCAAAATTCGGCTTCTCCATCATATGATAGCCCCACCAAGCTCGTAGCCTTGGTGTAAGAAAGCTTGTAAGTCTTTCCATAGCTCTTAAAGGAGAACTTTTCTCTACCATCTTCATCATAGAAGGAAACAGACTCATAAAATTCTACAAGAAAATCCATATAAACAACATCCTGATCCCCTGGCTTCGATATGCAGAAATCTTCCCATCCATTGAGCTTGATATTCTTATAAATAAGAGAATCATACTTACTGAAAAAGTTCGAATAGACCAACCTTTCCCTGTAGACTAACAAACTTGAGATTGGCTTCATAGTAGATATTTTTTGAGAAGTGGCTTCTACAGACATTCAGAATAGAAGAACTTTGAGAGATCCTAAACGGGCTTAAGAACTGAGGCAGAGCTTCGAGACGCGGGAGCTTGGAAATCGATGTGGGACAGCATCGGAGGTCCCCTTTATATAGGCGATGGAGGTGACCTTTCAACTTCCAAAACCAATCAAACAGTTGAAAAACTCTCTGATCTGATCTGACGGTTGAAAACATGCCCGCAATGAAATCTTGAATCCGATCTTTTGAGGTTTTAAAAAAAATCAGATTTAAGGAAAAAAAATATGAAAAATTAAAATTCAAGAGAAAATACTAACAAGTAAAAATGACTACGAAAACTTAAGTAAGGAAGTCATACCTTTTGGATTTTCTAGGAAGTTTATTCGTAATAGGTAATATTCTTCTTGAAGAAAATTTGACTACAAAAAACTCAGTATGAAAAATTCACTACGAAAAACTTAAAGTCAAAAAGTTTATTGAAAAAACTTTTAGTACCAAAACTCTAGTACGAAAAGTATGAGTACAAAAAATCCATTATGAAAATCGTCATTACGAAAATTTCCAGTACGAACTTCATTACAAAAATTTTCAATACGAAAACTTCATTACGAAAATTTCCAGTACGAAAACTTTATTACAAAAAATTTCAGTACAAAAACTTCATTATGAAAATTTCCAGTACGAAAACTTCATTACAAAAAATTTTGAAAAACTCATTACGAAAAATTTTGAAAAACTCACAAAGAAATGTACTCCCCCTATGAAAAGGAGTTTATTACTGTAAGGAGATTGGTTTAACAGAGAGTTAATCAAGGAAAACTACCTTATGTTAATCATTCCAAACTTCTGTTTAATATATTCAAATCTATCAGAAGGTAAAGATTTTGTGAAAATTTCATCAAGTTGATCTTGCATTCCGATAAACTGAAGAATAATATCTCCTTGAACATTATCTCTGAAAGTTACTTTTCCTCCTTTCATCTTGATAATTTTTTCAAAATAGTTCTTGTTACCAGTCATATTCCAGGAACATCCACTATCCATATACCAAGTATTTCTGTTGGTAATTTTCCTATTTTCCTGAAAATAAGAAAAATTTAGGTTTTCGGAATCCAGACTTGCTTGGATCCAGAAATTTCAGAAGGAAAAACTTTGGGTACCCACATCTTCTTAGAAAAATAAGCCTTATGAAATCCTAAAGATTGGGTTTGGTTTAAGAAATATTTTTTTCCCAATGACCACCACACTGACATTTAGTACAGAAATGGGTACTTTGAGGAACAAAGTAGTTATTACTAAAAATCGGTTTAGAACTAGTGTAACCAAAACTAAAAGTATCCCTTCGAGGTCGGATTTGTGAATACATTTTATCAAAATTTTATTTACCTAGGGTAAAGTTTTAAAGACACTTCCTCAAGGAAAATATTTCGGATTTTAGTTTAATAACTAAGTTCTTGTCTTCAAAAACATTTGCTTTTAAGCTAGGGTTAGGCTCGAAAACATTTTCCTTAGAAATTACGTTTTCTAGATCTTTAAAAAGTTTATTCTTCTCAGAACTTACTTCCTCAAGATTTTTTGAAATACTTTCAAAATCAAAATTTTTCTTATCAAGATCTTTAGAAAGATCTGATATTTCACTAGTAAGAATAGTGTTCTTAGATTTTTCCTTATCAAGATTTTTCATGAGTTTTGAGTTCTCAATCTCAAGAAGTTCAGCAAACCTAGAAACTTCTTCATAGGTAGGTAAAGTATTTTCTTCATCAGAAGAAGATTCTTCATCAGAAGATTTATAATATTTACTATCATTAGCATTTAGAGAAACATTGGTCAAGGATTCAGCATTGTGTACCTTAGCCATAAAGCAATGATTTTCAATTGGTAGTCTGGCTATTAGACCAAGATTCTTCTGTCCTGAAGATTTATAATCTGATGATTCTTCTGAAGAGTCACCACCACTGGCACTCCAAGTGTCATTAGCTTTTAGAACTTTCTTAGCTTTATCTTTGTAAAACTTCTTCCTGTTCCTTTCAGAATGTCTCTCTTTTCTTTCTTTCTTTTTGAGAAAAGGACAATCCGGTCTTATGTGTCCAGCTATCTTGCATTCATAGCATGTGACCTCTGAATATTTCTTATCTTTCCTTTCCTTCTTCTTATACTTGGATTGGAAATTTCTCTGTCCAGCTATCTTGTTCATCCTTCGAGCAAGATTAGCTAACTCATTTTCTGAGACTTCACTCTCACTAGATTCAGATTAGATAATAACCTTCTTAGATTTGGATCTAGTAAATCTCTCAGGAGTCTTAGCTTTCATGTGATTTGAAGTTGTAGTAAAAGAAACACTACCATTCCCATTCTTCTTCTTTATCTTGTCAGCATCTCTCTTCATTCTAGTCTCATGTTGAAGAAGATTTCCAAACAGTTCATCAAGAGAAATTTGAGTAACCTTTCTATTTTCATCGATAGCAGTTCTCTTTGATTCCCACTTATTAGGCATAATATCTATGATCTTGTTAACAAGGGATTCATCATCTAAACCTTTCTCTCCCATATATTGTAAGATATTCATAATAGTCATGAATATCTGTTGCACCTTAAAAATTGGTTCTCCATAAGGAAAATTAAAACCATGATACTCAGCTCTGAGCATGGCTCTTCTAGTCTCAATCACTTTAGATGTACCAAAATGTGTAACTTCAGGTTTCTTCCATATACAGTTAGCTGCTTCACAAGAAGAAATTTTTCTATATATGTTCCTAGTCATTGAACAAATCAAAGTATTTCGTACCTTATAGTTGAGTTGGTATTCATACTTTTATTGATTAGTGAAGGTACTAACTTCCTTGTCAGGAATTTTATATCCTCTGGTAAGGATGACAAAGTTATCTACCCCAGTATTGATAATGAAAGTCTTCATACGATCTCTTCAATATTCATAATCATTACCATCAAAAATTGGTGGTCCAGTAGGATTTAGGTTGTCGATAGAACCAACATTTAAACCTACCATCCTTAATAAATACTTTGGCACACAAACTTGTTAGAAGTATAAGTCTGTAAATAAGAGAAAATCTTCTAAACAAGAAAAATTGTATCTTTAAGAAAAAAGTGAATCTGAACTATGATTCCAAAAAATAGATTCTGAAAAGATTAATCTGAATGTTATGGAAAAAAAATCCTCTGAATCTAATCGTGAGATTAATTCAGATTGAACCAATCCCTTTGATACCAATTTTTAGGATTGTATGTGAGTATGATATACTCTATAATACCAAATGTAGGATCGAATATATAAGTATGAGATGCTCAAATACAAGAGGGGGGTGAATTGTACTTTAAAAAAATCCCTAAGGAAACTTTTCATAACCAAAATTCACAACTCCTCAAAGTTCTAAAGACTTGATTAATTCCGGAAAATTGATTCTGGAAATGAAATTTAACAAAAGTTTACACCAACTAAGATTCTACCTTAAAGCGTATAAAATCTAACTAAATCAGAGTACAAGTAAGGAAGTATAAGAAAGTTATACTTTCCTTAACAATAGAAAATACAGTGGAAAAACAAAGTAGTAAAACTACAAGTAACAAACAATAATGCTTTTAACCCAAAGAGAATGGTATCCAATAACCCTAGATAAGAGGTCCCTTGATTTATACATTCAAGAAAGTCTGTCTTACTCACACCAGGGTAAGACCTCATTCCAAATATTAGTATCTTTCTTTCTATCCCTACAATCTCTCAACTATTAGGTAGTCGACACCTCTGTCTTTCTATCCCTGGAAGACCTCGATTGTAATCAGCAATAATTGGAGTCGCATGAAGCAAGTCTGCACAAGGCAAAGTTTGAACAAGCTGTTCAAAAATTTTGCACGAAGCTTTGAGAGTTGATAAGAGCCTCTCTCTCTAGAAATCACATTAACAGCATGTAAGCACCAATGCCAAAGATGTTGTCTAGTGTTATTGCTCTTTTCAAATGATCTCCTATTTATAGGTGAAGTTCCAACGGTCGGCTCCCTCCTCCAACGGTCATATTCTTCCTTGAATTTCAGAGGGACCTATACATGTGTCACTCAAACAACGGTTAGTTGATAACTGAAGGCACGACATCGTTTTATAATAGATCAAGTGAAAGCATAACTAAAACTGATATTCAGAATGGACAAAATGAAAGTTTAGAATGAAAGTAAATATGAAAGTTCAAAGTCTAACCAAAATAGAATTCAGAGTCTATGATAAAGAGATATTCGGATTCTGTTTTCCTAAGGAATTCGTAATGAGAATTTGTAATCATAATTCTTCATCAGAATTCATGATGAGAATTCGTAATAAGAATTCATCATCAGAATTATTAATGAGAATTCGTAATCAGAATTCGTCATCAGAATTCGGAATGAGAATTCGTAATCATAATTCATCATCAGAATTCGGAATGAGAATTTGTAATTAGAATTCATCATCAGAATTCATAATGAGAATTCGTAATGAGAATTCATCATCAGAATTCGGAATGAGAATTCGTAATCAGAATTCGTCATCGGAATTCGGAATGAGAATTCGTAATCAGAATTTATCATCAGACTTTGTAATGAGAATTCATAATTAGAATTCATCATCAGAATTCGGAATGAGAATTCATAATCAGAATTCATCATCAGAATTCAGAATGAGAATTTTTAATCAGAATTCATCATCAGAATTCAGAGTTAGAACTTTATGTACGTTCGTAATCAGAATTCAGAGTTGAACTTTATGAAAGTTTGTAACAAGGAATTCATAGTATAACTTCATAAAAGTTCGTAACGGGAATTTGGATTAGAAAACAAAATGCTTCATATCTAAGTATTATGCGATTCTGTGGTTTTAGACATGAATCCGATTTTTTTACTTAAGAAAAAATATTAATATGAACAATGAAAACAAGGTAGAGGTAAATTTCCTTTGGGAAGGAAATTTTCCTTCTGGAAGTAAAACAGGGGTAAAATGAAATTTTCTTAAGGATAAGGTGTTTGTGATTTTCGAAACAAGAAGGAATGGAAAAGTCATAAGGAAAACCTTATTAACTCAACATACAGGTCTAAGAAGATGTTGAAATAGAGTATCCAACATTGGTAAGTTAATCCTTAATAGAAATAAATATGGTGGGGTTATCAAGAAAGTAAAAAATATCTCAAAGAAAGGATTAAGGATATTTATCCAAAGATTTTTAGGAGATTTAAGAAGAAAATAAGAAATATAAGATCCAAGAATATTTAAAATCTCAAAAAATGGCTTACATAAAAAACATATGGAATTTATAATGGTTCAATACAAAGTGTTTCGGTATATCCTTTCTATACTCATATTATAGTTCTTATAATAAATATCTAGTTCTAACAATGCCTTTTAGGTGAGGTTTTCCAATTTTTCTACAAGTTGTCTAATGGAAATTATATGGGAATAATTTTTGATAGAGATATTCTTTGTCAATAAATATATGTTGATTACTATGTTTATGAAGATAAAAATATCTATAACTAGTTCTTGATGTTTTTTGGTAGAAAATATTAGACTAAAGCTCTATAATTAGAAAAAAATTATGGAAATAACTTCATCAATTATTTAAGAAGTATTTCATTTTTAGGATAGAAAAGCATTATAGTGCTTCAAGAGATGAACTTGTGCAATATCATCATCATAAGGCATGAGTTATATATATTAAGAAAAATATTCAAAGGGATTCAGTGGGAGATTCTCTTCAAGTTATCCACCTGAATAATGTTGATCCCAAAAATGTTCCATCATGGTTATTCATATAGGATTAATTACTCTGGTACACCATGATTTCTAAGATCCCCCCCCCCGTCATATTCTATATCCATACAAGAGGCTCTTGATGAATTTTTCCTTCAATATGAGTGGGATTACTATCATCTAATTAATCCTCTTAACCCACTTTATTCTCTACCACTATCTCTATATTATTTTTTATATGGTTACAAAAAATGGACCGGATTATAACTCAATTCATGGTCCAAATTAGTGGTTATAAAGTTAACCTTTTTGGTAAAGGATAATGGGACATATGTGAAACACCTTTTTAGTCATGGGAGTGCACATGCATATGTGCTAGACCTATTTTATTTAGGGATTTATATAGATTGTAACATGTAAATATTTTATGTGTATGAAAGGCAGAATTACATTAGTGAAATAAAATATATAGTAGGTGATAAAACACTATTTTATTGAATATTTTATTGATAATAAATGATATAATTTCCTCACATTGTGTTAAATATGTTTATTTATAAAATATTTGGGATTAGATCATTCATTTGAATATTTGATGAAAATTCCAGTTTTACCCTTTATAGTTCACTGTAGTATTTCAAATATAAATATTTTTATATTTATTATTTGAATTTGAAATTTTTTAACAGTGTTTCTAACTTAATTATCTACAACTTTTATTCAGGACAATAGAGCTAAAGAGTTCATTTGGTTGTTGAAATTTGGACATGAAGTCAAAGTTGGGCTGGGCTCTCCAGAATGGAGAAGCTTCTGTATTTCGGTCATAACTCCTTCATATGGGCCTTTATTGAGCCTATATTTGGATAGGAGATATAAGACACATATCCTCACATTTGATCCTTCTGGAAGGCCGGCCAATTCACGCGTTTTGTGGTCAAATGGGCGGTGCAAGTTGGAAGAAAATATTTGGCCGAATTTCCACATTCACACTTGAAACAACTTGTAACCTCTCCTCCCCTCTCCTCTATAAATTGGAGTTTTTCTCATTTGGAGGGGTTGGGACGTGCATTGGGAAGTTGAGGGAAGAGGAGAAGTGGATCCACTCCAATTCTCCAACCATTTAAATAAGGGTAGATCTTGAAGCAAGGATCCCTTCGACGAAGCCTTCTTCTTCTCCTTCATGTTGTAATGATTTTGTTTATGTAATAAACTTCTTTGTTATTCTTTTATTTCTTCTCTTTTCTTCTGTTTTGTTTAAATTTATTCTTCTCTTAATCTTCCTAATTGGGCTGGAATTCTTGAGTAGAAGCGTTATTGGGTTATACCCATTTTAAACCTTAGCACATGCAAAACGCTTCTACGATGATTACGCCACCCATGGAAGAGTAGTCTTTTAGTAATCGATCTATCTTCTACCCTCTTCATTTAATTATTTTGAATCAATGAGCTACTGTAATTCACTTAATATGATCCATGAATTGTGTTTTTAAATTGTAAGAAACTAAGCAAGCAATTGAATAATTAACACAAAAACACGCGAGGTCGGGATTTTGTGTAAATTGTGAGAGCGCGATCTTAATCGGTAATACAAGACCACACGGGATAAATTTGTAGAGTTCAAATATAATCCCTAAACACAATTCATCCTCATTTACAGAATGGATATGTGCCTTAATTTACCACTGACCATAAGATAATCTTAGAACATCAATCAAAGCAGGGTGCTGCGATTGCATGTTCCGAAGTTAGCCTAGGGTTAAATTCACATCATCTTCGTGATAAAGTTAATTCTCGTAGGGTTCAGGATTTAACAAATTAAGGGATCATAATTAAGTGAATGTTAATTTAAATGATAATGATTAATAATAAAGTGAATAGGTGGAGTTAGATCGATTACCTCTTTTAAATATATTTCTAAAAAAACATCTTCTTGTTGTGTCATTTTAATCAAAATTCATTTCAAAACTAAAAAAAATACAATCTTCTTCCAGCAAACTTCTTTTAGATTCATAAACTATAAACAACCACCCCCATCCTTTCAAGTATTTTTTTTATTCTCTTTTATTTTACTTCTAGAATACCTCTAAAAAAATTTTTAATTCACTTCCTCCTTTGAGAAACGACCTTGGTCAGCCACTCTGCTGCACCTAAGTACCCCAAAATTATACTAATCATTTGAGGGCGCCCACGACAGCGCTCTTTAAAATTGGAGCCATTGCCGGGGAGGCAAGTAATTATTTCAACTAATTAGAGGTATTTATTTTATTTTACATTTTATTCTCTTCCTCTCTTCTTTCTTCCTTCCTTACCCAATCTGATTTTTCTTCCTCTTCTTTTATTCTCTTCTACTTATTTTTGGACCATCAACTCAAACTTCTCATTTTTATTTTACTATGGTCCACTTTCTTTCTTTTCATTTTTATTTGATCTATGACACGAACTAATCCCGAAGATCTCTTAGATCTTGACCCTGAGATTGAACGCAGCCTTAGGGCTCGAATCAGAAATTCTCAGTCTATGGGAAGTTTCAATATTCAACCAGTTGGTGAATTCCTCTCTTCTGGAAACATTGAAATTGGAAGCTATTAAAATTCAAACATAAAAGAGGAACCAATGGCTGAAAACAATGGAAATGAACTTAATAGAACCATTCGAGAATTGGATGCACCTGATATTAACTATCAACCAAATTGTATTGCATACCCAAATCTCGAATCGGACTTTGAACTAAAATCGGGGTTAATTCACTTACTTCCAAAGTTTCATGGCCTCTCTGGTGAGGATCCCAACAAACACCTTAAAGAATTTAATGTGGTTTGCTCAACGTTAAAACCAAGAAATGTTTCTAAAGATCAAATCAAATTAAGAGCATTCCCATTCTAACTTGATGGAGCTGCAAAAGATTGGATGTATTATTTGCAACCTGAAGATGTAACATGTTGGAATGATTTGAAACGTCTTTTATTGCAAAGATTTTTTCCAGCATCAAGGACAACATCCATTCGAAAGGAGATATCGGGGATCAAGCAAGCACAAGGGGAGTCAATGTATGAGTACTAGGAACGATTCAAGAAGTTGTGTGCAAGCTGCCCACATCACCAAATCAGTGAGAAACTCCTCATCCAATACTTCTACGAAGGACTCACACCCATGGAGAGGAGCATGGTGGATGCTGCAGCTGGAGGAGCATTGGTGGACAAGACACCAGTAGCTGCACGATCATTGATCGACAAAATGGCCCAAAACTCTCAACAATTCGGTGATAGAGGTACACCACATGTTCGAGGAGTACATCAAGTAAGTCCTTCTTCTCTTGAAAGTCATTTGATTGATACTAAGTTAGAAGAATTGAAAACTATGGTGAGGCAGATTTCATTGGCTCAAAAGACATCCCAACCCCCTCCTTCAAGGCCTTGTGGTATTTTCACTGAGACAAGCCACCCAACTGACTGTTGCCCACAACTCCAAGAAACAGAAGATTGTGCAGCAGTGTTCCCTGGGAGACCATTTCAGCAGCAACAACAACAACCATATCCCCAAAAGAATTTTGATCCAACATAAAACCAAGGGTGGAAAGATCAGTCGGACATGAGGTATGGCTCTAGACAACAACAAAGGCCACCCTTTCAACAAAACTTCCAGCAGCCTCCGCCTTACCAGCAGGGTTTCCAACAACCCCAAAGGAGATTTGAAGCTCAAACATCAACAAGTCATCAAAAAGGGAATCATCCACCAAAGGTAGACTCTAACACTGATGATCTTTTGAAACAAATTGTTCTTAATCAACATAATGAGTTGAAGAGTCAAAGTTCGGAGCTGAGAGAGTTGAAGACTCAAATGAGTCAGATTGCCACCGCCCTCCATGAACTTGTGAGTAAGAATTATGGAAATCTACCTTCCCAACCCACTCCAAATCCAAAGGGGAATGTTAGTGCCATCACATTGATAAGTGGGAAGCAAATGAACAATACATCTGCACCTACCATTCAACCGGGATTCACCTCAACCTCAGAGAAGCCGCATTCCATACCAACTGATGAGAAATCCAAGGAGAAAGATAAAGGTAAGAAAAATATTGATGATGTTCCTCCTAAACCCCTTCCTTTTCCAAACAGGGTTGTTCAAACCAAGAATATGGCTGAAGAAGCAATGCAAAAGGAGGTTTTGGACACATTCAAGCGTGTAGAGATCAACATTCCTCTACTTGAAGCCATTAAGCAAATTCCAAGGTATGTGAAATTCTTAAAAGAACTTTGTACCAATCGAAGAGGGCTCAAGGGGAATGAGAGGATCAACCTTGGAAGGAATGTCTCGACACTCATTACACCAAATCTAGCAATGCCAACAAAGTGCAAGGATCCCGGGACATTCACCATCCCATGTACCATAGGGGAGTTGCACTTCTCTGATGCTCTTTGTGATTTAAGAGCTTCAATAAATGTAATGTCTCACTCTGTATTCTCTTCCTTGAAGGTTGGTGAGTTGAAGCCAACAAGAGTAGTGGTGCAATTGGCTAATAGAGCTACGGCATATCCAGCGGGAGTTCTTGAGGATGTACTTATTCGGGTAAGAGACATGATCTTTCCAGCAGACTTCTATGTGCTTAACATGGAGGATGATCAGGTAAGTTCTCATGCCCCCATTATCTTAGGTAGACCCTTCCTCAAAACTGCAAAAACTATCATAAATGTCAATGAGGGTACACTTTCCATGGAGTTTGGAGATGAAGTTGTGATATTTAATGTTATGGATTCCATAAAGTACCCCTCAGAGGACCATTCTGCTTTTGTTATCTCCCATTTTGAACCACCAAGTGAAAACATCATGGAATTGGATTGTCCTATGCTTAGGAAGATTCTGAGTATTGGTTCAAGTTTGATGTCTAAGAGAACTTCCGCACATGTTTCTGATACACAATCCTATCTTGGATTTGATTTTGATGTGGATTCATATTCTGATTTTGATCATGTTCACTCTGATTATGAAATGGATATAGAGTATGCTGATGGATTTGATGCTTTATTCTATGATTTTGATGATGTCTATTCTGATACTGATGCTCTTTGTGCACATATTTCAGTTCCTTCAATGTCTCCATCAATACTACACCCTCCTTCATTAGAACTCAAGCCATTGCCACCAAATCTGAAATACTCATACTTGTTGAGTGGTGAGAGATTACCTGTTATCATTGCTAACAATCTCCCTTTTGAACATGAAGAAAAGCTTTTGAATATTTTAAGGGAGAACATCAGGGTGATTGGGTGGACCTTGGCTGACATATCAGGTATTAGACCTTCCATTTGCATGCATAGGATTCTCTTGGAGGATGGGGATAAACCGGTGAGACAACCACAAAGGAGACTCAATCCCACCCTCCTGGAAGTTGTTAAAAAAGAATTTGAGAAATTGCTTGAGACAGGTATAATCTTTCCCATTTCAGATTCTCAGTGGGTAAGTCCTATTCAGGTTGTTCCTAAGAAGAGTGGTGTTACTGTTGTTAAAAATGAGAAAGATGAGTTAGTTCCAATGAGGGTGAAAAACAGTTGGCGTGTGTGTATTGATTATAGGAAACTAAATCAGTCCACTCGCAAGGACCATTTCCCCCTCCCATTTATTGATCAGATGCTTGAGAGACTAGCTGGGAAGACACACTATTGTTTCTTGGATGGATTTTATGGATATTTTCAGGTTCCTATAGCTCTAGAGGATCAGGAGAAGACTACATTCACCTGTCCCTTTGGCACATTTTCCTACCGGAGGATGCCATTTGGACTTTGCAACACCTCAGGTACCTTCCAGAGATGTGTGGTGAGTATTTTCTCAGATTTCATTGAGACCTGTATGGAAGTATTTATGGATGATTTTACAGTTTATGGGTCCTCATTTGATGAATGTCTCTCTAGTTTGGGTGATGTGTTGCATCGTTGTATTGAGAAGAATCTGGTCTTAAATTTTGAAAAATGTCATTTCATGGTCGAAAAGGGAATTTTATTAGGTCATATAGTCTCACAACATGGAATTGAAGTTGATAAATCTAAGGTAGACATTATTTCATCCCTCCCATATCCTACATGTGTGCATGATGTTCGATCATTCCTTGGGCATGCTGTATTTTATCGACGCTTCATCAGAGATTTTAGTAAGATCACTCTACCCTTATCTCGATTGCTTCAAAAAGATATTGACTTCAATTTTGATGATTCATGCAGGGTATCATTTGATGAGTTGAAGAAGTGTCTGACCACTCCACCAATCATACAGCCCCCACGGTGGGACCTTCCATTTGAGCTTATGTGTGACGCCTCCAACTTCGCGGTTGGAGTTGTCTTATCTCAGAGGGTGGAGGGACGTTCACATGTGATCGCTTATGCATCGAGGACACTGGATTTAGCCCAATCAAACTACACAACCACGGAAAAGGAGTTTCTTGCTACCATATTTGCTTTAGATAAATTCCATTCATATTTATTGGCCTCTAAAGTAGTTTTTTTCTGACCATGCAGCTTTGAGGTACCTCCTAAAGAAGCCAGATGCAAAGCCACGACTTATCCGTTGGATGCTCCTTCTTCAAGAGTTTGACATCGAGATAAAGGAAAAAAAGGGGTCAGAAAACATGGTGGCGGACCACATGAGTAGGATTACTCACACACTAGAGGATGACACCTTGGATCAGGTACCACTTCGGGACACTTTCCCCGATGAGCATCTCTATACCATCTCAGGTAAGCATCCTTGGTATGCTGATTTAGTTAATTACATTGTTGCCTCTGAAATCCCAGTAAATTTGAAGAAGCATCAAGTCCAAAAATTAAAAAGTGAGTCTAGGTAATATGTGTGGGATGATCCTTACCTCTGGCGCATGTGTAGTGACCAAGTCATTAGGAGGTGTGTTCCTGATCATGAGTTTGAGTCTGTTTTTCAATTTTTTCATACACTTGCATGTGGTGGACACTTTGGACCCCAACAGACAGCTAGGAAGGTTTTAGACTCTGGAATATATTGGCCTAGATTATTCCATGATGCCCATGTGTTTTTTAAGTCATGCTCTCGTTGCCAACACACTGGGAACATTTCTAAGAGACATGAGATGCCCCAACAACCCATACTATTCTGTGAGATTTTTGATGTATGGGGCATTGATTTTATGGGTCCTTTTCCTAGTTCATTTGGATTTTTGTATATTTTGGTTTCTGTTGATTATGTGAGTAAATGGGTGGAGGCCAAGGCCACCAGGACTGACGATTCTCATGTTGTTGTGGACTTTGTCAAAGCACAGATTTTATGCAGGTTTGGAATACCAAAGGCCATCATCAGTGACCAAGGGACACACTTTTGTAATAGGAATTTTTCTTCCCTCCTTCGAAAGTATGGGGTGACACACAAAACATCAACACCATACCACCCCCAAACAAATGGCCAGGCTGAGGTTTTAAATCGTGAGTTGAAACAAATCTTGGAGAAAACCGTGCAGCCAAATAGGAAGGATTGGAGCAAGCGCTTGGATGATGCATTGTGGGCTTATAGGACAGCATACAAGACCCCCATTGGTATGTCCCCATTTCGTATTGTTTTTGGGAAAGCGCGTCATCTCCCTGTGGAAGTCGAGCATCAGGCATATTGGGCTATAAAGAAATGTAACATGGATTTAGCCCAAGCTGGAATTCAAAGGAAGTTGCAAATTCAAGAGATTGAGGAGATTCGACTGTCATCACATGAGAAATCAAGGCTCTACAAGGAAAGATCAAAAGCATCTCATGAAAAAATGATCCAACAAAGGGAGTTTCATGTTGGAGAGAAAGTCCTTCTCTATAGTTCACGACTGAAGTTGATGCCTGGTAAGTTGCGTTCCAGATGGTTAGGTCCTTATATTGTGTCTAATGTTTTTCCTTATGGTGCAGTGGAGATCACACAAGAGGACACTGGAAGGAGCTTTACAGTCAATGGCCAACGTTTGAAGAGATACATTGAGGGACATCCTACTGATGCAGTGGATTTTATCACACTGCATGACCTCATCATCACTTGATCACATCAGGCTGTTTCTAACCCTTTCACTTTTATATTATTTGTCCTATTTAAAAATTCTGCATTTCATGTGCATATATCATCTCATAGGTTCACATTGAGGACAATTCAATATTTTAAGTGTGGGGGAGGGAACCTTTTAGTTTAGTAATTTCAATTGCTTTCCTGTTCAAAAAAAAACCAAAAAAAAATTGTGTGTTTTTCAAATTTTGTGTGTTTATTTTACAATTTTCTGTGTGTTTTTGAAACTTTTGGGCTGAAATGATTATCATCACCATTTTTAAATCCATATCAATAAGTGAAACAATTTACCCCTTGAAAATAAGCTTAAATGAATGCTGAAATGACTTTGTTTCAAGTTCAAATATTTAGTAATTTCATGAAAAGTACGCTGAATTTTGAATCCCATGCTAATATCACTGTCATTATATTTGAAATCACTTTCCTGTGAGGCTTCTAAACCATTATTTTAATATTCTTTACATTCACCTCACTTCTTGAGAGAACCAAACCATGCTTGATTTAACCAGAATTTGATCTATTCCTGTCAAAACTTGAGGGTTTGAGGTACATATGTTTAAATGATTGAGGCATTTGTTTGGTATTAAAGCCCCTATTTCAAAGAATCATTTTTTATAATGTCCTACCTTGAATATTTAATCCTTGTAGCCCTTCTAATCCATGCACATCCTGTTAGGTTAAGCCACATTACAATCCAATTTTCCCTATCCAACCAACTCTTGAAGTGAAATTTCATAATCTAGTTGAGCTTAAGTGTGGGGGAAGATTTCTTGTGTTGTGCCACCATATTATGTGATACTTTGGGTGGAAAATTAAATTCTGAAGAGATGTGTTTGCTGCTGAAGAAATTCATTATATTGAAAGTTGTGCCTTTTCTGGAGCTTTCATGAAAAGTGAAGTTGTGCCTTTTCTGGGGCTTCTAATTGAGGTGGAAAGTTGTGCCCATCTGGAGCTTTCAAGAAAATCATGTTTGAGAAGATTGAAATTTTTTATGCTGGAATGATGAATGGTGTAAACCTTTCATGACTTTTCATGATGATTTAGCTGAATTGATACTATGAGGATTTATGAGAAGACCATATTTAAGTGAAAATTAGATTAATGCAATTTTGCTTCAAAAGAGTCAAGCCCTCCTCATTCAGCCTCAGAGTTTTTTACATCTTAGTCCTACCAACCGAAAGCCACAGAACAACCCTGAAAAGTCCTCATGATAAACATATGTCCTTGACTCACATAGGGTAGTGATGTAGGAATCTATCAAGCCTATGGTTACCCTTGTATGAGTTTGGATGAGAAAGACATTGCAAAAAAATTGATATTTGAGTGATGAGAGAAAATTCAAGCGAGGTAAGTGTTTTGTGCATGGGCGGATAAATGAAGTGGAAATATATTGAATGATATAAATGGAGAACTTGAAATAAGGTTTTTTATGAGGCATGATATATTTTTATTCTTGGTGTGAAATTGATTGATCTTAAGGATATGTGTTTTAAAATTGGTTTTGATTTGATATTGATGTTTACTTGATATGAGGTTTTGCCCAGGTGTGAAAAAGGGTAAGTGTGGGGGAGTTGATAAAACACTATTTTATTAAATATTTTATTGATAATAAATGATATAATTTCCTCAAATTGTGTTAAATATGTTTATTTATAAAATATTTGGGATTAGATCATTCATTTGAATATTTGATGAAAATTCCAGTTTTACCCTTTATAGTTCACTGTAGTATTTCGAATATAAATATTTTTATATTTATTATTTGAATTTGAAATTTTGTAACAGTGTTCCTAACTTAATTATATACAACTTTTATTCAGGACACTAGAGCTAAAGAGTTCATTGGGTTGTTGACATTGGGACATGAAGTCAAAGTTGGGATGGGCTCTCCAGAATGGAGAAGATTCTGTATTTCGGCCATAACTCCTTCCTATGGGACTTTATTGAGCCCAAATTTGGATAAGAGATAGAAGGCACATATCCGCACATTTGATCCTTCTGTAAGGCCGGCCATTTCACGCTTTTTTCTGGTCAAATGGGCGGTGCAAGTTGGAATAAAATATTTGGCCGAATTTCCACATTCACACTTGAAACCACTTGTAACCTCTCCTCCCCTCCCCTCTATAAATTAGAGTTTTTCTCATTTGGAGGGGTTGTGACGTGCATTGGGAATTTGAGGGAAGAGGAGAAGTGGATCCACTCCAATTCTCCAATCATTTCAATAAGGGTAGCTCTTGAAGCAAGGATCCCTTCGACGAAGCCTTCTTCTTCTCCTTCATGTTGTAATGATTTTGTTTATGTAATAAACTTCTTTGTTCTTCTTTTATTTCTTCTCTTTTCTTCTGTTTTGTTTAAATTTCTTCTTTTCTTAATCTTCCTAATTGGTCTGGAATTCTTGAGTAGAAGCGTTATTGGGTTATACCCATTTTAAACCTTAGCACATGCAAAACGCTTCTACGATGATTACGCCACCCATGGAAGAGTAGTCTTTTAGTAATCGATCTATCTTCTACCCTCTTCATTTAATTATTTTGAATCAATGAGCTAATGTAATTAAATTAATATGATCCATGAATTGTGTTTTTAAATTGTAAGAAACTAAGCAAGCAATTGAACAATTAACACAAAAACACGCGAGGTCGGGATTTTGTGTAAATTGTGAGAGCACGATCTTAATCGGTAATACAAGACCACACGGGATAAATTTGTAGAGTTAAAATATAATCCCTAAACACAATTCATACTCATTTACAGAATGGATATGTACCTTAATTTACCACTGACCATAAGCTAATCTTAGAACATCAATCAAAGTAGGGTGCCGCGATTGTATGTTCCGAAGTTAGCCTAGGGTTAAATTCACATCATCTTCGTGGTAAAGTTAATTCTCGTAGGGTTCAGGATTTAACAAATTAAGGGATCATAATTAAGTGAATGTTAATTTAAATGATAATTATTAATAAAAAAGTGAATAGGTAGAGTTAGATCGATTACGTCTTTTAAATAGATTTCTAAAAAAACATCTTCTTGTTGTGTCATTTTAATCAAAATTCATTTCAAAACTAAAAAAAATACAATCTTCTTCCAGTAAACTTCTTCTAGATTCATAAACTATAAACAACCACCCCCATCCTTTCAAGTAGTGTTTTTATTCTCTTTTATTTTACTTCTAGAATACCTCTAAAAATTTTTTTAATTCACTTCCTCCTTTGAGAAACGACCTTGGTCAGCCACTCTGCTGCACCTAAGTACCCCAAAATCATACTAATCATTTGAGGGCGCCCACGACAGCGCTCTTTCAGTAGGCCATAGTTGTAGATGAGACTCCCCAAAACCACACACCTAGATCTGAAGCTAAAAAAATATTATTTACATACATTCTTTGATATCAAATATAATATACCATATATAAATAACCCATAATTACATAATTTATAGCAAAGATTTCATTTTCCTATATTACCATGACCTTTTAGGTTTAGAGTTTTAGAGAATTAGGAAAACCATTACATTATGAAAGAGTACACATCCACATGGTGTAAATTTTTCCACAAAAACAAGTTCTTAAATTGACACTCCCATTTCATTCATGAAACGCTTTCTTCATTCAAAATAAGTCTTCATAACTAAAGGATTGACTTTACTAAAGTTCCTATACATCCTTAAATCCTATAAAATCGTTTAAAACATTGTATTAGAATAAAAACCTTGGTAAGGATTTTAATATAAGGTAAAGACATTATTCCAATGAAAAACATGAAAACTCATGAGAAATTTTTCCTTTTTACATAATTAAATCAACTTCAATTCTTAAATATTTTCATAAAACATTTTATAAGAAATCATAAAGGAAAAAACATAATCATGACGTTTACTTGGGATTTCATATCATCCTTGAAATAAAATAACTTTCCCAATTAATTCCATCATCATTCATAGTGGAATAACTTAGACAGTTAATTATAACATCATAAACCCATAATGGAATAATTTAACCAGTTAATTCCATTATCATATCATCAGAGAATAAATAATTACCCAATACATTGGAGAACTATATCAAACACCATAATCATTATAAATATAATTTTCAATAAAAATAACATGAATAAAACATATAGAGGATTTAACTTTGATCATAAAACTCACAAAAACATTCATTTGAACCCATAAGCACAAGCACTTATATTAATCCCATAAAAATAAAAGGAAATATCATTTTCTCTAATAACTCTTTAAAATTAAAAGTTAACCAAATAATGGGAATTTAATTTACTTTATAAAACACTAAAAACTTGATGAGTAAGATTCATAATGAAGAACATCCATGATGGCAAGAAAAGGTGATCAATTATTAAACATTAAAAAAAATATTATTTTCACACCTTTATAAAGAAAGTAAAAAATGACTCGTATGGAAAACATTGAAAAGATTGGTTTTTAAAATTTTATAAATAATATCAAAGAAATTTTAAAATGAACTTAAAAAATCTTATAAGTATAGATAATAACATTATTGAAATAATATAAAGAATATGATCATATAAGAGGAAGAGTTGAAAGGAAAACTTTGAAGCATTTAAAATAAGGTTTAAAAGAAAAACTCCTTACCTCGAGTCCAGAATCACTTCATACATCCTCTACACTCATAAGTAATAAAATTATATTAATTATTACCTTGATTAAAAAACTCATTAATTTTCATTCCATTATTATGATTCCTTTAATTTCATTTATTATCATGTTTCATTTATTTACTAAATTGATAAAGTTCACGTTGGTTGTTTTGGGGTTGTTCAGTTCATAATCTCAAAAACAGAGTTAGTATCCTAGTAATGAAAATATTTCCTTTTATAATTGTT
This sequence comes from Viscum album, assembly GCA_963277665.1. NCBI lineage: Eukaryota > Viridiplantae > Streptophyta > Magnoliopsida > Santalales > Viscaceae > Viscum > Viscum album. The sequence goes on from OY728144.1 coordinate 203,691,436, forward strand.
AAATAAGCTTTATATGTGTCATATTATATGTTTAATATCATTCTAAAAACAAAGGAGTTCAATAAGTTATGAAATATTTACTTTTTTATGAATCTTCCTTGGTAAGCTTGTTTTTTATGGTTTAAAATAACCATGATTGTTCACTTTCAACTCCATTATTATGATGAATATTTTAACATTAAAAATTTGTAATGAATATTTAATAAATTTATTTGGTATATTTATGGAGTCCCATGGTCATTTTATAAAACTTATGATGATGTTTTGCACGGAACACTTTTGTAAATTTTGATTTCATAAAAATAACTAATTTTATTAACATATATATATATATTACCATTATATAATAATTAAAATGTATTAAATTTATCATAATTAAATAATATTTCTTGTATTTAAGTTTTATTAATCATTCATGACATAAACATTATAACATCATTCATGTGGATAGAAAAACCGACCCAAACAAGAACACGTTATAACAACCGAATGAGTAAGAATATATTATTGTATAGTAATAATATCACTTTACAGAAGATTAATAATTTAAAAAACATTTTATTAAATTTATAAATAAAATTAAATAATAGTTATATGAAGAAGATAAATGAAAAAGATTAGTGAGAAGTTATTATATTCAAAGTGTCTCGGTATGCTCGTTTTAAGCGATTAAATTTTACGATGGCCATTTATTAATAATATATTTTAAAGAATATTTAATTTATATTTTAAAAACTTAAAAATTTTATAAATATCATATTAATTCATTAAATTAATTTTTAAAACTGTCCATGTAAGGTGATGATGAAAAATAAAATACATCATTCATAGTGGTGGTAGTCTGCACTTAACACAGGCGACATTTTCATTTTCCAATGGATGGAAGGAAGGTAGATAATGGTTATTCCATTAACATAATAAAATATTAGTATACTAATGATACTTATATAATTATATTATTATGGTTATAATATATTTGGATGATGTGGAAGAATAAAGAAACATGAAAGAACTGGGTTAAGATGATTACATCTTCCTTAGATATCCTCCTTAAGGATCCTCCTTAAGCATTTTTAAATTCATATTTTAGAGAGACCACAAACTCTAAGATGTGGGAAATATATTTTGGGGGGTTTATGGTTTTTTCAAGATAAGGTTCTTAGGGTGTGTGGATAAGTGAGGTGGTGAATGTCTTCTTTTACAAGGGAGATGAGTGGGGCTCTTGTAAATACTTGATTTCTTAATATATAATAAATTTCATACTCAATATTAGTGGAAAAAAATTATCCATTTATTGAAGATAATATTGTTAGGGTAGATAATCCACTCAACAAATCAAATTGAGACCTATTTTTGTGATATTTTTATCCTTAACTCTTAATTTAACCCCTTTATTAACCCTTTTAACCTTTATCGAGGTGACGAAATTTTACCATGGTAACTTATTTTTAGAAAAATGCCCCTTTTAAGCATAAAAATGAATTTGCACCAAAATCATGTATAATATTGATTCCTATGATATTTATTGGTTTATAAGTAAAAAAAGAATTGTTTTATAAAATTATAATAAATTCAAAAAATAATGTGTCATTGTGAATACTTATTTAAAGGAAAAGGACCAAATTAGTTTTTTTATTAGAATAAAATATAACTTAGGTTCCAATAAGTAAAACAAATATTTATGAATCTAAAATATTACTTTTAAATGTATTATTTTACTCCATAGATGAATTTTTTGTTGAGAGTAAGTTTTTATATATTTTTTAATTCGTGATTATATCATAATGATATTATAAAAGTTACAGAATTTGTAAAAACTATATTTTCACTATTCACTTAAAAAAATCAACTTTCTTAGAAAAATCCAAAAAATTCATTCTAACACTAGTGAAAAAAGGGGTTTTCACATTGTTTTTTTTTCTTTTAACATCAGTTACAACACAAAGTTATTGTAAGAGTAATTTTAAATAATTTTTTAACATCAATTAATAATAATATATGTTATAAATACATTTTGGATGAGGTTTTTCACATCAGTTATGAAAAACATGATAATGTATTTTTAACGTTGGTTTTCCTAAAACCTAATGTTGAAAATACATTATCACATTATTTTTTCATAACTTATGTAAAAAATACTATCTTTAAAGGTTTTACATGTTATTTATATAAAAACTGATGTGAAAGAATTTATAACTCTTGGTTTCTCACAACGGTTTTATAAAAACCAACATGAAAAAACTTTTATCATTTTTTATTTTTAGAAAAATTGATGTGATAAATCCCATTTTTAAATTTTTTAAATAAATAAAATTCTATTAATTCATCCTTCCCAATTGTATAACATCATACCATAAAAATAGTAGTAGAAAAATAGTATGGTAGAAAAAATAGCAATAGCATAAACATTTACAATGTGAACTTTAAACTTTATAATGTATATTACAAATAAACTAAAAAATAATAAAACCTGTGAAATAATTCATCCATTAAATTTTTAATTATTTTACATATTTTCTAATATAAGTTTTAGGGTCATTAGAAAGATAAAAATTAAAAATAAAGCATTTAACATGTACTCTAAATAAAATGAATGTAAAATTAAAGGAAAACTTTATAACAAAATCTAACCTTATGGAACTTTATAACAGCCCCAGTTGAAATTATTTCAAACATAAATCTAAGAACGTGGTATCCATATTTATTTAATCTTTATTATTAATGAAACTTCTATTTAAAAATAATTTTTCAATTCAAAATAAAATTTTAAGTACTTACATCCAAAATGTAGTAATTGTAAATGACATGTTACCTTTGCTTTTATATATTTAATCTTTACATTATTATTTTTTATTATCTATATAAAGTAATATCATGCCCTGTTTGAAAATAATATGTATTAAATAAATTTAAATATCATTATAATATATAAAAATATTGAAATATTAAAACTTACATGTTCAATACAGTCTTAAAATTTTATCACACTTCACTATGGATAGAGCATAGCCAGTAAAGGGCCTTCTCTCTTAGACAAAAAACACCCAATATCCCATGGCCACTAATATACAAAAAAATATAATATGAGTAGTTATTCTGTTAAGAATTATATAAAATATTATTATATATATGTTTCATACTCTTGAAGATAAGGAGACATCCAACACTGAATAATTTCATCCTTTTGAAGTATTTCAACAATATAAATTGTTCTTTATGAATGGTATATCCAATATAATATATCATCTCATATGAAACAATATGATGTTGGGGATAATCAATATATAACACATAATAAATAGAAAGTTGTGGAGGAGTAGTTGTATGAGTAGGATTAGTAGGAGGAGGTGGAGGAGTGGGATATGTAGCTAGAGGTGGAGGAGTGGGATCAGTAACCTGAAATTGTCTTTGCATGTCTGGAAACATCGACTGTACCAAATCTATTCTCTCATCTTTCATTGTCTAATGAATATCCTAAATTGTAGCTTCCAAAACTTATATTTGTCTTTTATAAACATCCTCTATTGAAGAAGCTTCAAATTAAGAAACACTTTTTTACTGATACACCTATCAGGTATCCTTGTACACAACCTGGATATTTGGGATTTCCCAATGCAGTATCTAAAATATCCTTCCTACCCTTAGCTATAAAGGCCCCCTATGTGTGCTACTCCTCAAAGGATTCATGTATAGAATATTTGAAAAAATCAACAGTGAATCACAATATATAAAGAATTTATTTAACTTAAACAAAGTAAACTTCTTACAATCCTCTCAGCTACAACCCTCATATCTTCCATAAGTTTTTTTGATTTTTTTCATCTGAGACCTATTCCATTTTTCATGTATAAATTGGGGGAAGGAGGGTCAACAACTGTATAGCCTAAAGACTCAGCTCTCAATTTTTAAAATTTTTTAGCTATCTTTTTTCCTTCTAATAACGTATACCCTCGATGAGATAAAGTATGTGGGTATACATTTCTGGATTGGATCTCTTAATGAGATATCCTCATTTTCTATAAATTAATAATAAATAATTAATTAATATGATAATTAATATAAAAAAAATTAAAAGCTAACATTTCACTTACCAAAAACTCTTCTTGTTTTCTACTTTCAAAAAATTGCTTCCATGTATCTACATCTATAAATGGATATATATCACATGGAGTTTGATGTTGTTTATGCCCAAAAATGAAATCCGATGTGAGGGTTTATTTAAATTCCCTTTATTTCATAGTATCCAATGCTAAACATTTCTACCTAACTCCTCCTATATCAGGTATATCATATTTCATCTAATAATAAGGGGAAAACCCATGTTAGTATAAACATTTCATGATAAAGTAAAATAATAACAAATGAGCTTACCAAAATTATGTCCCAAAATTAAGATATTGTCATTTTTTCAATACTTATCCAATCAAAAATCAAAATAATAACTTTTCCTTTAGTCATCACTATAATAAAAGTATTGAATTGTTTTGAATTTAAACCCCTAGAAATATCATTATCATCAAATTCAACTAGTATCCCCTGGTTCTGGATACAACCAACTGATAATTTTTATAAATGTGTGATGCCACGTTTACCAACCCTAACACTCTATTTTCCCCTGTGGAAGTAAATAGATCCTATGAAGAAGGATGAGTAGGCTCGTCAATGAGAGTATGTTTATGGGCCTCCCCAAAATTATGTATATGGTCCTCCCTATAAGTATATGGTGGATGAGATGTTTGATATTCCATTATCCTACAAATTAAAATAACAAAAAATTAGTACACAAATATATTAATCCAACTATTATATAAAAAATATAAATAGAAATGAAAAAAATAAAATAAAACGCTAACTAAAACAAAAAATTATTCATATTTTTTTATAATTAACTAAAATGATAACAACATTAATGAGAGATTAAATTGCATAAATGAATGAAAACAAATCCAAAAATGGTGTGTCGATAATAAACAATTAATTAAAAAATATAAAAAAACAAACTATTACATATAAAAGTAAATGAAAAATTATTCAACAAAAATTAAAATAAACTGGACACATTTTTATTAATATTTATTGAATTATTTAAATAAAATTATAATTAAACATTAATGAAAGATTATATGACATAATCAAATGAAAACAAATCCAAAAATGGTGTGTGAATATTAAAAATGCTCCAATATATTACACAATTTTTAATGCCAAAAAGAATATTCTTTGAATATAATCTTTTATAAAATTTATTTATTTTTATTTAACATGTTAGATTAAAATTATTTTTCATCCAACAAAATCAACAAATAGATAAGTTTAGTAAGGGTAAACATAATAAACTAAACAAAACTAAACTAATATAAACTAGAAATATTACTTATCAGTTATAATATGTGTTTTAATAAATAAAATAAAACTAATATATCTAACATTTTATGAAATTTAAAAAAGTAAACAAGAAATAAATATATGTTACCTATAATATTAGGAAAGTACTAAAGGATTGTTTTCTCAAATTCCTCCTTCATGATCATTCTGTATGGCACAAACCATGTATACGTTGTGTTCATCAATATTATTTATTAGTCTTTCCATAGAAGTAGGGATATCATATAAATCAGCATCATTTTAAAGATTTTTATCACCAACATACTCTTTTTTTCTTGTAAAATGATATACCACTACATATCAAATTGATCAGGAACATAGAATTCTTTTTGCATGCATTTTCATGATAAAAGGATCAGTTGTGTATTCTAATCTATTCAAATTAACTAATTTCATTATAAATTCATCATTTTTGACACTACTTTTGTCGATAACCCATTTGCAGTTAAACATTAGAACTCAAAATTTAATGTAATCAACCTACCATATTTCTTATATGACTCCATAATATGTATTTGAAGCATAGATTGGGTTTTTGTATTTGGAAATCAAAAAATGCAATGCTTCTGAAAACACCAATATACTACTATTATGAAATATACTTCTATTTTTCTAATCTTTTGTATGAAATTTATATCCATTAATGTCATACCCTAACCATGTTATCAAATTTAATCTTGGTCTGCCTGCTAACCATATCAATTTTTCTGATGTATCTGATCTACTAAACACGATCTCTTTAAACCATAGTAAAAAAATTTGTTCTGCTTATTCAAAATACACATATATTTATTCTTTGGATAACATTAATTTAATACATTAATCTGAAATTTTATATATGGTTTAGAATCATCTATTTTTTCAAGATGTATAAATGTGCCTTCTTTATCTATTCACTGATCAATGATTTTACTTTCAAGCCACAGATCCCCTTTCCCCTATAATTGAATCATTCGTGGAGATATGTAGGAAAACTAATGTGATCCACTATAGACAGGTTTATTGTAAAAAAACTCTACAACCTGCTCAAAAATATACTTCTCAATAATGGAGTATTTATTAGGATATGGATTATTAACATAACCCTTAAATATATTGATATAACTTTCAAAATGATATATCCAACGTAGATATACAGGTCCAAAAAATATTTATTTCTCACACCACCATGATATCAAAAAGAGATGGAGAACAATACATTTCTAGTTGACAAAGTATATAAACCACTTTGTTCTCCAAATTGGTCAAAGAATTTAGATCAATCACCTTGTCACAAATTGAATTGAAAAAATAACACACCTTCATGATAGTTATTCTGGCACAAATGAGAAATATTACACACAATGCAACTGGTAGGAGTTGTTACATCATGACATGACAATTATGATATTTCATGCCCGTCAACTTCAAATATCTTAGTGACACAAAAAAAATTACATTTGAAGAATAACCCTGTGGCACTTTGATATCATGGAGACAAGGAAAACAGATAATTTTCTCCCTCTTGGATAATTTATGAAAATCCATAGGCACGTATATTTTCCTTCCATCTGGAGTGGGAACTAACTCCAAACACATTCTCATTGATATTAATCCCAATATTTTATTCAACCCATATTTAGTCTTTCCTTTAATATCTAACAATGTTCCAATCAATCTATCATAGATATTCTTCTCCATGTAAATGACATCAATGTTATGTTTTACCTCATGATATATCTAATATGGTAGCTCAAAAAATATTGAGAATTTCTTACAAATATTTCTATCATTACTATATTTTTGTATCATTCTGAATGTCACATAAATGTTTGTCACCCTCTCAAAATATTGATCGATGGACAAAGTTTTTGGAGCAATATTAAATTCTTATGATCCGTTGAATGAATTTTTTAATCTTTGATATGAGTTATCTATAGAAAGCAACCTATGATGAACCATGTATACTATTTTTTCCCCATATTGTAGTTGGAAATATGAATCCTATTGTTCAGAAATTGGACAAGATTTACGCCCCTTAACACTGTATCTAGAAAAATTTCTATATGCTAGAAAGTCATTTTATGTTGGAACCAAGTCTTTTCTTTGTTATAAATTGAGTGTGGTTTTTGTTTTTTGACAATCCTCACATGTAATATCAGGGAGTGTGCAAGTAAATGGATCTTACAGTTCAAGCTATTAATAGTATTGAAGGTGGCATTGTTTTCTAGTGTTTTCCAAATTTTTTGGCCTCAAGATTGGGAGTTTTTCATTTTGGAAAATGAAGGTTTTATGAAAAGGAGTATGAAAATCATGGTTCATAGAACTTTAAACATAGTTCATAGACCACTAAGGGAGGTACATGTAATGAAGAGGAAAAACAAAAAAGTCAGGACTTCCACATAGCGGCGCTCTGCAGACCACAAAGCACGGTACGCAGACCGCATAGGGGAAATAGTTCACAGGATCCTTGTGGTTCACAGGAGGAAAATAGTTCATAGGAGGTGTATCATTTTCATATAAGAGTTAAAGATATATTCGTAAAAGATATTGGTCACTACGAAGGAAGAGTGGTGGTATGTATACTGCGTAGTGAAAACAGTTTGTGGAAAGAGCAGTATGGGGTGAAGGCTATACCGCATCGAATGTTTATGTAAAATGGATTGGTGAGATTATCAGATCTATTTACTTATATAAGTATCACTAATCACTTCATTACTTAGAGATATTTTGATTAGAAATCTGGGATTAATTCGGTGAAGTCAGAAGTGGTTTGCGGGAAGACAACTCCAAAAAGGAAAAGATTCGCAAGGGAGGATTCCATGAAAGGAGAAGAGTTCTGCAGGGATTGTTTGAAAAGGAGTTTTGTGGGGTATTGTAGACCACAAAGAAAGAATAATCAGCATAGGAATTCCACCGAAGTGTTAACAGTATGAAGAAGGAAGACTGTATTTGGAAGAAGTAAAGGTTCGTGGAGGAGAAACGGTCCGCAGAAGAGAGACGGTCCACAGAGGAAGAATCTTTCCGTGAAGTAGGGACGGTCCATAGAGCAGAATTAGGATGCAGAAGCAGAGGTAGTTTTTGGATGAAGATGTGGTATATGAAGAAATTGCACCATGCGGTGTAGCATAGTTCATGGAGGAAGCAGGCCAGTTCGTAGAGGAACAGTCCACAAACTAACAGTGCACGGATGAGTAGATTACATCTATTGGTAAAAACAAGACTTCAACAGAGCATCTATCTATATTTGATGATGCATGATTTAATAAAATTTAATAAAATTAAACATCCATAAATTGTGTGTGGATCCCTCCCAAGGCAGTGAGTTAGGTGGAGTCAATGGAAGTGCTTCGAGGGACGCAATGAGCTATCCCTAAAATATTGTAAAGTTAGTGTGTCTAGAATATAGTGACTACGTATAAACTTTTGTACTCCACAACTAGTTAAGTTTAGTAAATTTATGTATGATCGACACATTTTCGGTGTATTATTCTTAGACTAGCCCTTAGTGGTGAACCAAGTAAAATTGTTGTGTTTACTCTTTGCATGTGATTATTTTTTTACTGCTCATTCTCATTAGATAGGTTTAACAGGTTATTACTAACATGAGAATAATATTAATCACTTTTTAAGAAAAAAATTGACCCTGATTCATCCCTCCCCTCTCAAGGTGTTCTGGGGTCCTTCAAGTGGTATCAGAGCCTATAGGTTACTAGTGTTAAATCTATCCTGCTTTGTTGTCATGGAGAATACAATTAATGTCAAGGGAGTTCCCCTTTTTAATGGAATTAACTTTAAAATATGTAAGAACAGGATGAGATATCATCTAATATCTATTATAATAGAAGTCATTTTTTTTACTACACAAGGAATACAAGTCACTGATCCAATAGGTCTATCTATGACTGATACAGATAGGAGAATATTTGATGTAGATGCTAAAGCAAAAAATTCCCTTACTGTAGCTTTGTCTGATAAAATCTATCTAAAGGTGATGAGATGCACTTCAGCCAAGTCTATGTGTGAAAAGTTGGAAAATATATACAAAGGAGATAACAAAGTAAAGGAGGCCAAACTTCAAGTCTTTCACAACAGGTTTAATGATCTAAATATGCATCCGAATGAAAATACAAAAACATTTTTCAATTGAATTATTGAAGTTGTGGGAGCAATTTTAGGGCTTGGGGAAGAAATAAAAGACATTGAAATTATAAATAAAATCTTTAGAATACTTCCACAACTTTAAAATCTAAAAGTTCCAGCCCTTAAGTAAATAGATCTTTCGAAACTTTCTTTAGATGATCTGTTGAGAAATTTGGTAGTATATGAAATGCACGTCAAACCAAAGGATGCAACAAGTTATATTAGCAAGGATATGGCATTCAAATCCATAGAAAAACTTGATATTTTAGGATATTTTTTTAATTAATTTAATGAGGAATATGAAATCCTCTCTCTATTTTACAAGAAATTTATGAGAGGAAAAGGGATATTTGAAGGAAATCTACCCTTGGAATGCTTCCACTGTGGTAGAGTTGTGCACATTGACTCTCAGTACTCAAGGAAGTTTGATGATGAAGAAAGTGAGGATGGAAACTCATAGAAGACTTGGAAATGTTTTTCTCAAAAGGGAGAATTCAAATCTTAAAATAAATTACAAAGAAAGAGTTTTATCTGTGAAGAAGATGGTGATGATAATAATATATTTAAGGAAGAAGAACCATAGTTTAAATATGGAACCCAATAATTTATGATGGCTATAGTTGAAAATTCATAACCATCAAAAGATGGTGCTAAAGATGATTAGTTGATTTTTTTTATTTTGATCTAAAGTTGAAAATTAAGGATTCTCTTAGTAATCTTGAGAATCAAAGTAAATGATGAAAAAAGTGGATAGTAGTTGTGGAAGAATCATCAAAATATATTGATTGGCTTGAAGCTGAAATTTAAATAATGTAAGAAGTAATGAAATAATAGTCAACAACCTTTGAAAGCACAGAAGATGTGTAGAACTGAAGCTCATAATTGAATAACGATCAAAGTTTATCAATGACCTTACATCCAAACTGGAGGATATGTCCAAGACTGTTGAGGGTCTTGAAGAAGAATTTTTTACTTTTAGGAGTAAACTTAAGAGTGAATCAAATTCAAAAGACACAAAGAAGAAAATACAGTTTGGTATATTCTCATATTTTGAGCTTCTTTAGAGTGATAAATGGGGTTATGATAGAGTAGAAAGGGTTTTGAATGATCAAATATCCACATGCATAGGAAACAGTGGAATTGTTTGTGATGTTGAAACATCAAAATCTAGAAATAAGATAAACCTAAGAAAAGGGAAATCAAAATTTGAACATATCACAAAGTCAACTAAAGTCCTAACAAATAGAGCCTCAAATCAAACTGAAAAGAGAACTAAATATTATCCACAAATTTCTTGAAATGATAGGTAGTCAATCTATTTTCCTAAGGAATGATACCTGGAGAGGAACATAAGTGAGAAAACATTTCCTCTTATGAAATTCCAATTCTGGTGTTATCTGGTCCATACCATTTCATACTGTGAAGAGGATGGGTGCTATTTGAATGGGGAAGATCTTGGAATTCAACAAAGGAGAATGAATTCATATCCAACTTCATATAGAAGAAATAATTTCTGTGGATATTATTTTCATTGTTCTAACTTTATCCATAAAGTTGTTTATCGTAGGCAGAGGAAAGGTATGAAAAATACATATTGAACTCAGAGACAAGCCAATATTTGTCAACCAGATGGTGTTTCTCTTAAAAACAAGTTTTCTCTTATGGAAGAAGAGTAAGAGTATGATGAACTAGTTCACATCGAAAATAGATTTGAAATACCATCTTTATCCTTCACTCAATTCAATATTTCATGGAAGGAAGAGAATAAAATTAAAAAATCCAACCTTGCAGAAGTATCCCTAAAAGCTACAAAGAGAAGCAACACCTGGATTCTTGATAGCGGATGCTCATCCCATGTGATGGGAAATGCAGACCTATTAACAAATGTTAATAAAATGGTTGATGGAAGAATAAGTTTTGGTAATGATGGTGCTTGGAAGATCAAATTTAGTTGAAGTATTGAATTGGATAATGGTTAGCTAAATAAAACTAAATTTCTCTATGTATATGGTCTGCATCATAATCTCTTGAGTGTGAGTCAACTATGTGACTTGGTATTGTTGGTGAATTTTAATCAAAATGGGTGCACTATTAGAGGAAAGATATGGATTTCTCTTATGAAAATATATAGAACAAATGGAAACTTATATCAGGTTGGTAATAAAGAGAAAATTTTCTACTTGATAGTTGAAGAATAAAACAATTTTTAGAACCAAAGATTAGGTCACATTAATCAAATATACATGGAAAAGATATCTAAACTAAATATAGTTATAGATATCCCCAATCTTAAGCGTGAGTGGGAAAAGACTTGAGATGCGTGCATATGAGGGAAGTTGGTCTGCAGTTCATATCAGCCAAAGAAGAAAATGGCATCAAATATTCTTGATCTCATCCATACGGATGTATGTGGTCTGATAAATGTTACTAGAACATGTGGAGAAAGGTAATTTTTTATTTTCATTGATGACTATAGTATAATGGCACGTGTAATAGTTATACATATGAAACAACAAGTGCTTGACTACATGAAAATGTATCACCGAATAGTCGAGAATGATACTAGATGGATAATCAAAGTTCTACGGTCTGAAAATGGAGGGGAATATACATCTATTGAGTTTAAAAATTACCTGGAGAAACATAGAATTCAACATGAGGTAGATACTGTGATAACCCCTTATAAAAATGGAGTTATTGAGCACAAAAATCGATAGGTGAACAATATGGATAGAACTATGCTAGTTGATAATCATATCCCTTTCCATTACTAGAAATATGTTGTTAAAGTTGCAGTGTATACTCAAAATCAAACAGGGCTTTATATGGGATAAACCAAGACACTATATGAGTTGTGGCATGGAAGGAATCCCTATTTGAAGTATTTTCATGTTTTCAGAAGTAAATGTTTCATTCGAAACAAAGAATGAAATCAAGGGAAGTATGGTGATGTTTCAGATGAAGTAATATTCCTTAGATATTCAATGAATAGTGAAGCCTACAAATGTTTCAATAATCATATTGGGAGAATTTTGGAAAGAATTAATGTTCATATCGTTGAATATAAGACCAAAAATACCTTTATGGGGTCTTATGTTGATATGATTGATGATGTAGAAGATAGTGGAAATGGAGCAGATTCAAATGCAGAAGTAGATAAAGGATTGAAAAACATCCAGAGGTCACAAAAAGATGTTGATTCAGAAGATGAAACCATGGGTGAAGAAAATTCTTTTGAACATCACAAGAGAAATTGAAGAGTAGAAATTGATCGATCCAACATCATTGGGAATTGGACAATACCCACCCACACAAGGAGAATGAGGAATAATGCACAATATTATTTTCTATCAGTTGTGGAACCATCCTCATTTTAAGAAGTATAAAAGGATGAAACATGGGTTAAAGCCATGAATAAAGAGTTGGATCAGATTGACAAGAACCAAACATGGGATCTAGATAATAGACCTGAAAATAAAAATGTTGTTGGTACGGAGTTTATTTTTAAAAATAAATTTGATGAGCATGGAAATGTGATCATAAATAAATAGATATTTGTTTGTAAAGTATATTCACGGATTGAAGGTGTTTATGTTGAAGAAACATTTGATCTGATGGATAGACTGGAGTCAACCAAACTTTTTATTGCCATGGAAATTCAAAGAGGATACAAAGTGTATCAAATGGATGTCAAAACAGCTTTCTTAAATGTTGTTCTTGAAGAAGAAGTTTATATAGAACAAATAGTAGGTTTTCTACTTGGTAATGATGAAATGAAGGTCTGTAGATTAAAAAAGGAACTCTATGTTTTTAATTAGGCACCGCGAGCATGGTATTCCCGACTGGATTCTTATCTAAAGAAGCTCCGATTTAAAATAGGAGTGGATCACAATCTATATGCGAATAATTATCAGAAAAACCAATTCATGCTACTAGTGTACATAGATGATATTATATTTGATAGAATAAGGTATAGATTAGTGGATGAATTTTCCAATCACATTAAATCATAATTTAAAATATTTATATTTGGTGAACTCACATAGTTTTTAGGGATTCAAGTGATTCAGAGGAAAAATACACTTTTATTTATTAGGAAAAGTATGTAAGAGAGTTGTTAAAAAAATTCAATATGCATGACTCCAAACCAATGTCAACTCCGATTGTGGTAGGAACAAAACTTGGAAATCTTGAATATAAGACTTCAATAGATCCCACCATATACAAGATAATCATTGGAAGCTTACTGTACTTTACTATAACATGGCCAGATATTGTCTTTGAAACATGATTAGTGACCTGCTTTCAAATTATTCCTAAAGAAGAACATATGGAGGGAGTTAAACGAATCATGAGGTACATTCAAGGCACTCACAATTATGGTTTTTACTTTGTTGTAGAAAGATATAATGAACTATCAGCATTTTATGATGCTGAATGGGATGGAGATGCAGTGGATAGAAAGTCCACAAGTGGTGGAGAATTCTTTATTGGAAAGAAATGTGTGGGATGGTTGAGTAAGAAATAGTAAAACACTCCTCTCAGTACTGCTAAAGTTGAGTATATCTGCACTATAAAGGCTTGCACTCAAATAATTTGGATGAATCAATAACTAACTGATATTAGTCATGAGGTGAAATAGCTGATGGTGATTCATTATGATAACAAGAGTGAAATTGATCTTATGAAGAATCATGTTCATCATTATCATATGAAACACATTGAAATCAGATATCACTTTATCAAGGAAAAATTTGAACAAGGAATGCTTAAAATGGATCATGTTGGAACTGATGATCAAGTGGCCCAAATAATGACCAAGCCATTATCATCACATGTGTTTAAGAAGCATCAGTTGAATATTAGTGTTCATCCATCTCCCAATGCATGAGGAGGTTACATTTTTCCACTCTCCCCTTTTATATTAACTTTTTTAATTTTTTTATGGAAGTAATGTAGGTTTATGTGGGAGATGTGATTCAGGTGGAGTGTATTTTATGCTCTACAATGTACAAATACTGGTTCTTTGCGTTTATTTCCAATGGGGGATATATAATGGAAAAATTAAATGATACAAAGAATGGATAATAGAGAATGGAGAATGGAGAATGGATAATAGAGAGCTTAGCTTGGTCATCTCTACACATTCCAGAACATGATAACCCAATTCATAATTCCACTCTTATTTTATATACCAAGATTTCCCCACATAGACTTAGAGTGTTGGATGATTTATTTCTCACATATCAGGTTTTGATTGCAGCTAGTGCTTCATTGAACTTAACTATAGATTGCCAACAAACCCAAAGGGGGAGATTATTGGAACCAAGGATATTTTTTTCTATAAATTTAGTATGGTTTGTGTTTTTTTAAAATCCTCACATTCAATATTAGGGAGTTTTCAAGAAAAGATATCTTACTATTCAATCTAACAATAGTATTGAAGGTGGCGTCATTTCCAAGTGTTTTCCAAATTTTTTGTCCTCAAAATCGGGAGTTTATCATTTTGTAAAAGGAATGTTTTATGAAAAGGAGTCCTTAAATCATGGTTCAAGGACCACGAAACATAGTTTTTAGACCACTAAGGGAGGTACACAGAATGATGAGGAAAATGGAAAAGGTAGGACTTCTGCATAGCAGCGCTATGCGGACCGCAAAGCATGGTACACAGACCGCGTAGGGGAAATGGTTTGCAGGTGACTTACGGTTTGTGAGAGGAAAATAGTTCGTGGGAGGTTCATCATTTCTGACTAAGAGTCAGATATCTATTCATGGAAGAGATTGTCCACCACAAAGGAAAAGTGGTGGTACACAGACTATATAGGGAAAACGGTTCACGGAAGGAGTAGCATACGGTGAAGGTTGTACCACATCAATGGTTTATGTAAAACAGATTAGTGATATTTTAAGATATATTTTCCTATATAGTGAGCACTAGTACCTTCATTACTCAAAAATATTTTGATTAGAAATTTGAGAGGAATTCGTTGAAGTTCGAAGTGGTTCACAAGAAAAAAAACTCTATAAAGGAAGAGGTTTATGGGGGAGGATTTTGTGAAAGGAGAAGAGTTCAACAAAGATTGTTTGTGAAAAGATTCTTTTAGAGAACTGTATCCTGTAAAGGAATTAGAATTAGTAGAGTTTTTCCACCGAAGTGGTAATGATCTGTGGAAGGAAGATGGTTTGCAAAAGAAGTAGAGGTCTACGGAGGAGGAAATGGTCTGCAGAAGAGAGGTGGTCCATGGAGGAAGAATATATCTATGAAGCAGGGACATTCCACATAGGATAGGTGGTCCACATAAGTGAAGGTAGTTCATGAAGGAAGGGGTTGTCCATGAAGAACTCACGCCATGGGGTACAGCGCAGTTTGTGGAGGAAGCATGCCAGTTCACAGAGGAACAGTTCGCAAACTAACAGTGCACGGAAGAGTGGATTACATCTATGGGTAAAAAAAAGACTTCAACAAAGAATCTATATATAGTTGAGGATGTATGATTTAATAAAAATGTAGGGACCTACACATCCATAAACTGTGTGTGGATCCCCCCCAAGGTAGTGAGCTAGGGGGAGTCGACAAAAGTGCTCTGAGGGACGTAGTGAACTACCCCTAAAATATTGTAAAGGTAGTGTGCCTGGAATAGAGTGAATGTGTCTAAACTTCTATACTCCACAACTATTTAAGTTTAGTGGATTTAGGTATGATCGACACACTATCAGCGTATGCACCTTGGACTAGCCCTTAGTGGTGAAGCAAGTAAAATTGTTGTGTTGACTCTTTGCATGTGATTGTTTGTTTACTATTCATTCTCATCAGATGGGTTTAACAGGTTTCTACCAGTGTGGGAATAAGATCCATCGGTTTTGAAGAAAAATTTGACACCCTGATTCACCCCTCCCCTATCAGGGTGTTTTGGGGTCCTTCAATTTATAGTGAACATAATCATTACATACGGATGAAAATGCTCCATTTTATAAGAATCATACACTCTAATACATTCCTCTCATAAAAGTTTCAAATCATCAATTAACGGTGACAAGAAAACATCAAAATCATTTTCGGGTTGTTTTTCTCTAGAGATTATTAAACTCATAATGACATATTTTCTCTTTATAAAAAATTCAGGAAATAAGTTTAAAATTTGTAATAAAATAATCCATGAACTATGTGTGATATTAAGGCTTTGATATGGATTTATTCTATCTATACACAGTCCAAGTCTAGTATTTCTAACTTTATTTCCAAATGTAGGAAACTGTTGATCAATTTTATTTCACTATGGACAATTAGTTGGAGGACATAGATTTTCATCACATATCTGCTCATTATCATGCCATATTAACCTTTTTTTATCATTTTAATTTACAAATAAACATTTAAAATGGGAAATTATAGGAAGATACCAAATTCCTTGGCATAAGTCTCTATAATTGTTAAATCAACCTGTGGTTTTTCTTTCAACTTATACTATGATGTCCCATATTTAGAAAACTCTAATGGACATTTGTATTCATTTCTATATAGAACACAGTCATTCGGGAAGGCATGTATTTTCATTGTACGCCTAACCCATTGGGTATAATTTATAATTTGAATCTAGAAGATCGTTGTCTTTAGAAAGTTTATCATTCAAAAACTGTAGAAACTCTATAAAACTCTTATCACTCCATCCATTTTTATCCTTTAAGTTAACACCATCGATAAAACCGTAAATTCCATACAACCTAAATATAATGATTTTTCAGCATCACCATATAGACACTCAATTGTAGATTCTTTCTCAATTGACTATAATTCGATATCATGAATCATTTCTTCAATTTGATTGGACTTATCATCTTGCAAATTAGCAACATCAATAGATCTGGAATTCTACACAGTTTCACCATACTAAATCCAAGGGCTCTAACTCGTATTAAAACTATAACAAATTAAATGATCTTTGATCTCTATGCTTTTTAACTTATTCATATGGACAGAAAAACATATCATTATTTTGAACATTTCATTTAGCAAATTCCAAAAAAGAATTGACACCTTCCTCATATTCATCATGTGTTCAAAGTGCAGAAATCTAACTTCAACTCGTTATTATCTATAAAAAATATAAAAAAATTAAAACAAGTTATTATATTTTCAAATTTAATTTCAAATTTACTTTTATAAATAACAATAAAAAATAAAATAAAATATTTTACAAAAAAAAGTAAATACAACATATTTTATAAAAAAAAATATAACTTTGAACATATTAAATTATCATTATTTAATAAAAATCACAAACCTTAAACTAAAAATAATCATTTATCCATTAAAAAATACCTAATATGTGATAATAATCAGAAATTCAAATAAAAATAGAGAAGATAAAGAGACATCAATGGAAAATTGGAATATAAAATCCAAATGCAAATACCTTGGATGCACAAAAAATAAAAACAATAAACACAAACCATAAATTGATATCAAATTTAGAATTATTGATAAGGCGACGCCAACGGGAAGAATGCACAAGTGGTATCCGATGAGAAGTGATGGTGGATGGTAGTGGTGGATTCCAACTGAAAGAAAAAACGGCATCAATAGAATATTATAATTGAAAATATAAATGAAAATGCCTTGGATACACGTAAAATGGAAATAGTAAATATAACCCATAAATTCAAATTGGAAATGTGATGATTGAGAAGGCGACACTGAAAAGAAGAACATGCCAGCGGTGGAAGACAAAAGGTGATGGTGGACGGTGCACAGTGGTGGATGTCAACTCAAAGATAAATAAATATCAATAGAAATTTAGAATCACAAATACAAATTAAAATAGCACAAGAGCCTCATCCCAGTTGGTGAGGACTCGACAAGTTCATCCAAGAGACCTGAGATAAAATCCAGGCTGAGGCATATTTTTCGAGTACTGTAAAAAGTACTGTGGTAGGTATTGTTCAGTACTGTAGTAGCCGAAACTATTCATCCATTTGAGATTTTGGGCCACTGGTTTGGTTCTTGATTCCTTTAAGGCCTTCAGGCCACCTAAGGCCTTTGGTCTAATAAGGACTTCGGGCCACCTCAAGGCCTTCAGGATGCCTCAGGGCCTTCGGGCCACCACAAGGCCTTTGGGCCACATGAAATTGTGCAAAATAGACCAGGAAGACTCTATAAGGAGCAGGGTCCAAATGAGAATTTAGAGCAAATGCATTCACCATAGCAGAGATAACAGAATTGAAATAATGAGAGGGTATGGCATTTGTCATTGGGACTAGCCTACGCATGCACAGGAAGCCTAGCCAAACATCCATGTGAATGTGGAGACCTAACATCAAGATATAAACGTTGGGGAGGAGAAGTTTCAAGTAGTTATAGTCTGGATGAATTCCTCTACGGCCTTTGGGTCATGTAATGTCACGAAGCCTACGGGCCATGTACGAGTTCCCCTTCAACCCTTAAAAGTGGGATTATCTAAAAATTAATAAAAATAGAAAAATGTCAGGCCATTCGGAGAAAATACAAATGAAAATACCTTGAATGCATATAAAATGGAAAAAATAAACACAAATCGTAAATAAAAATAGGAACCAAAATGATTAAGAATGAGACATGAATGAGAATAATGTGCAAGTGGTGGACGACGACGGGTGACGATGGATGGTGCACAATGATGGATTCCAAATGAAATATATTCAAGGCCACAAATTTAAGAAAGAAGATATTTGAGACTAAAGATCGAAGAGTGAAGATATTTGAGTCCATTGATTAAAAATTGGAAGGTTTAGTGTTCACTACATGAGAGAAAACCAAAGTACATCACGTGATAGAATGAAACAAAAATGATATATCCCAACCCCCGATTAAGATTATAAATCTTTTCCACACCAATTATTTGATAACTGAAGAAGAAAATGTGATTTTTCATGTTGTTTATTGAGGAACTGATGTGAAAAATTAGGGTGTTTCATTTTCCAAATCGGTTATTCAATAACCGATGTGAAACATCACCCTTTTCACATCGGTTATTGAATAACCGACCTAGAAAATTGTTGGATTGGTGTAGCCCGATCCGGTTGGGCTGAATGCTTGTGACCTGCAACTGTAACATCTCTGACCACTGTAGTAGAGCTGACCAACCGACACCTACAGACACTGTAGCAATGTGGACTTTGGAGTCAACAGTACTGTTGCAATTTTGACAAAGGTGGTCATCGTTCACTGTAGTGATGTGGACTTACTTTTCGGAACAGTGATCGTCTTCTCCATTTCATAGCCCATTTTCAGGCTAGGGTTACTACTAAAAAACTATGTATCTTGTGCTCCCGATATAGTGAATTTTCTACCTCTCCGTGGATGTAGGGTTATTCCCGAACAACATAAATTTGTGTGTCCCGTGTTTATTTTCTTTCTACATTCTTCTTTCGTTTCTCGTTTCTGTCGTTGCAACTCCCGACGATGCCACAACAAAAATTAGTGTCTTTTAATTTTCATGTCGGTTCTTCAATAACCAATATGAAAAATCATCTTTTCACATTATTTATTGAAGAACTGATGTGAAAAATATCTAATTTTTTTTCCACATCGGTTATAAATAACCAATGTGAAAAACATGTCGAAAAAATGAATTTTTTACTAGTGTAAGCTAATTTTGATATAATGAATTCAAAAATGAAGTTCATTTTTTCTAATTCAAATTCTAAATTTTAGGAATGAAAATTTTAAATAAAAATATATAATATAAGGAAAAAACTATTTTTTATAGGAAATTTACCTTTTAAAACTTTAAGTGTTCTTAAACTCATTTCATATCAATTAACAATGAGTGTTAATTTATTTTTTTCACATTGATTTTTTTATTAGAATATTCCTTTAAAAATGGAAATTTTATTTTTAAGATAAATATAGAAAACTTTAAAAATAATTCTTTGAAAAATATCCCTTTTTAACATTAAATAATTTTGATTTTATAAAATTAATTATTTATCCTCTAATTATTAAATTTCATCAATCAAAACAAAATAATACTACATAATCATTTTAATTGATTACTATCTTTTTATTTACTAAAGGTTTTATTCTTCTTATAATAGTAATATGTCATGGCTTGTTTTAGTTTAGTGTTGTGTGTGATATAAAATATCCAACATAGCATTTATTTAAAAGAAAATACATACTAAAATCTTAGGATGTTACATCCCCCCCCAAAAAAAATTTTGTTTCCTCGTAATTTTAATTTTTCTTACCAATAGAAATACAACATAGTGTTTATTAATATAGGCACGGCTTGTGATATAACACATAAGAGTTTATTACAGACATACTTTTACCAGATGCATCTTCATGATCTTGTACTCAACCAAATACTAAAACCAAAATGATTATGTTAATAATCAATATTAATATAAAAAATCAATTATAATTACCTTACCCTATGGAACCTTTATTTGAAACTAAGAAACATTTGGTTTTATGGGTTGAAACTCTAACTCTTTCAGTGGAACTAAAGTTTCCATAAGCTTTATCCTCTCAATATCAATAACCTAATCCCCAAAAATAATTAAACCCCAAATTTACCATGATCTTTCTTACTATATTCTAAACCCAAAAATCATGAAAATCACTACACTTAACTTTCAACTTGACCTTATCCCCAAACAAAATTAATCACATACCAATCAGCATATACCCCCCAAAAGATATTAATCTTTTTCCAAAATAACTTGAATTTCTTTATCACTAAATCAACTTTCAACCCCCAAGGTTATTCATACTGATCAACTTATATTCCTAAAATCAATTAAATTTTTGTACCAATTAAACATAATTTCCTAAACATAAAATCACATATCAACCCAAAGGTTTATTTATAACTTAATCATGTATTCTTCCTAAAACCCAATAAAAATATCCCAAAATATCTCTAATCATCTTAAAATCCAATCAGATAAAACCTTAAATGGGGTATCTATGATTTTTAACTCATGGTCACCCTTAAAATTATTAACCCATGGTGGTATCTAAAACTCTTAAATTATACTCATCTGAAAACTTTTTAACCTCTAAAGTTATCTAAACCATGATTTGATGATAACTGATACACCCTAGAACTGCACACTCAAATATGATACTAAAGCAATATTTTTTACATATTATCTTTGATAACAACTATAAAATCTCGTATATATCTAACCTATAATTTCATAATTTATAGTAAGGATTTCATTTCCCTACACTCCCATGACCTTTTAGGTTTAGAGTTTTAGAGAATTGGGAAAAAAATTATATTACAGAAGATTACACTTCCACATAATATATATTTTTTCCACAAAAATGGGTTCTTAAATTAAAACTCTTATTTCATTCATGAGACACTTTCTTCATTCAAAATGAGTTGTCATAACTGAAGGATTGTCCTTACTAGAGTTCCTACACATCCTTAAATACTTTAAAATCATTCAAAAATGTGGGATGATAATATAAAGCTTAGTAAAGGATATAAAATAAAGGAAGCATGTTAGTCCATTGAAAAACATGAAAACCCATGAGAAATTTTTCCTTTTTACATAATAAACATTGAGATAAAATAATCACTTAATCATGAAATCAAATTTAACGACCAAATATTTTCATAAAACATTTCATAAGAAAGCATAAAGGAAAAAAACATAATCATGAAGGTTACATAGGAAATCATATTCATATCACCCTTTTAATGGAATAACATAGCTAATTAATTCCATCATCATTCATAGTGTAATAACTTAACTAGTTGATTCCAACATCATAAACCTATAATGGAATAACATAACTAGTTAATTCCAACATTATATATTAGGAAAATAAATTATTACTTAATGCATTGGAGGGTTATATTGGGCACACTCGTCATCTTATATATAATTTCTAAGAACTGTAACAAGAATAAAACACATAGGGGCTTTTACTTTTATCATAAAACTCATAAAAACATTCATTTGAATCCATAAGCACAAGTACTTATAGTTATCCCATAAAAATAAATGGAAATATCATTTTCTTTGATAACTCTTTAAAAATGAAAAATTCATTAAATAATGGGAATTGAATTTACTTTGAAAAACCCTAAAAACTTAAAGATTAAGCTTCATAATGAAGAACAAATATAATGGAAAGAAAATTTTATCTAGTGGTAAATGTTAAAAAAATATTTTTTAAATCCTTTATAAAGGAAGTCAAAAATAATCTATATGAAAAATGTTGAAAATATTCCTTTTAATACCTTTCTAAACAAAGAAAAGGATAGTTCAAAATGACCATAAATAATATTTTAAGTATATATAATAGCATTCTTAAAATAATATAAAGATCATGGGCATATAAGAGAAATCGTTGAAATGAAAACTTTGAAACATTTAAAATAAGGTTTAAAATAAAATACTCTTACCTCGAGTCCCAACTCACTTCGTACGTCATCTACCCTATAGAGAAATAAAATTATATTAATTATTTACTTTTTTAAGAACCTATTTAATTTCTATTCCCTTATTATGAATCCTTTTATTTAATTTATTATCATGTTTTATTTATTTACTAAATTGGTAAAGTTCTTGTTGGTCGTTTTGGGGTCGTTTGGTTTATAATATCCAAAACAGCTTCAGTATCCTAGTAATAGTAAAAATTATTTTTCCAATGGTTTCATTATCTCTATATGTGTCATGTTAAAGGGTTCATATCATTCCATAAACAAAGAAATTCAATAAGTTATGAAATAGCTACTTTTCCATGAATCGTCCTTGATAAGATTGTTTTTATGATTTAAAATAACCTTGATTGTTCACATTAATTCCATTGTTATGCTAGATATTTCATAATTCAATAAGGTTCATGAATATTTAATAAATATTTTTGATATAGTTATGGAGTCTCATGATCATTTTCTGGAACTTGTGATGATAGTTCGCATGGTACACTTAAAAATCTCTATTTTTATAAATTTTGATTTCATAAAAATAATTGATTTTATTAACAAATATACATATGTATATTATCATTCTATGATCATTAAAATATATTAAATTTATCATTATTACATAATATTACCAGTATTTAATCTTTCCTACATTCATGACATGAACATTATAACATTGTTCATGTATGTGGTAAGACCGACCCAAACAACAACATGTTATAACGACCGAATGAGTAAGAATATATTACGGTATAGTAATAATATCACTTTACTTAATGATTTAAAAATATGTTTTTAAAGTGATAAATTAGATTCAATAAGTGGTAGATAAAGAATATAATTGAAATATATTGGTTAGAAGTTATTACCTACAAAGTGTCTCGGTATGCTCGTTTCAAGTAGTTAAATTTTATGATGACCATTTATTATTAATATTTTTTATAGAATGACCAATTTATCTTTTTAGAACCTTAATCATGTTATAAATATCAAATTCATTCTTTAAATTTATTTTTAAAACTATCCATGTAAGGAGGTGATGGAAAATGAAATATATCATTCATGGAGATGGTGGTTCGCACATAACATGGATGGCGTTTTCATTTTCCAATAGATATAAGTAAGGTAGATAATGGTTGTTCCATTAACATAAAACATTTTATTATACTAAGGATACTGATTTCATTTTATTATTATGTTTATAATATATTTGGAGGAGGTGTAAGAAGAAAGAAGCTTAAAAGAACTTGGTTAAGATAATTACCTCTTTATTTGATATCCTCCTTAAGGATTCACCTTAACCCTTATTAGATTGGTATTTTGGGAAGATCAAAACTTCTAGGACGTGGGAAAGAGACTTGGGGGGTATTTTTGTGGGGCTTGGTTGAGCTAAGGTTCTCAAGGTGTGTGGATAAGTGAAGTTGTAAATATTTTATTTCTCAATAAGGTGCACCTTTCTTTTCAGAAGCATACCTGATTAGAATTCAATAGTTAAAGTGGTTTGGTTTGGAGTAGTGAGCAGGACGGATTACCTCCTGAGAAGTTTCTCAGGGTGATTGTGAGTGAGGTAAAATCATATTGAAAGAACATGTGTTGTCCTGTGGGGGCAGTTATTGGTCTGATGACCCATTTGGGCATGTGGGTGGGCCCTAGGGAGGGGACAACACATGTATATGGGGCAACTTGGGTGTTTGTGGGACCAATTTGTTACATTGGTATCAGAGGTAGGTTATCCCTTTTTCTTAGTTATTAATATTTGGGAAAAGTCTGGATAGGTAGGAGCTAGGAATTTTAGGGCTTGAGGTTCTGGTTGTGAGTGGGGTATCTGGCCAACACATCTCGTGACGAGCCTCAGGTTACCATGGGCACCAAGGTAGGGTGGATTGGTTTTAGTTTTTATGATGTAATTGTAATTTATGTGAATGTTTTATTATATCATTTACTTTATTTCTAGTGGTTTGATGTATTAATGATTTCCATTTTTTCTTCTTTAACTTGTGTAGTACCATGACTCCCCAAAGACCTCATGTATAGCCACGGGAGAAGTTTGGAGAGAATTATCCATCCGCTAACCCACCAATTGATCAGAGACTTATAGAGGTAGTGGTTCAGGCTGTCTGAGTCGTGGATTAAGGAGTGGGCTTAAGTCCTGCTCATGTTGGAGAAGCTGAACTGGGGCCATAGAAGGATTGGGCTTGGGAGCTTCTTAAACATAAGCCCCCTCCTTTCGGGGAAGCACTAACCCCCAGGAAGTAGAGGATTGAGTGGATAAAATTGAGAGGATTTGTGAGTTCCTTGTAACTTTTGAAGTTATGAAGGTGAAATGTATTTTGTTTATATTGGAGGTTCCCAGCCGTAGGCGGTGGGAAACTGTGGTTTAGGCTGGTCAACATGAGAACATGGGGTGGAACAATTTCAAGGTCATCTTTATTGAGTAGTTCTGCCATGATACTTTGACCATTTACAAGTCTTGAGAGTTCTTATCCCTTCATAAGGGTGATCATTCAGTAATGGAATACACCAACTGCATAGAATAATTGGTTCATTTTTCTCCTAGGTTGATCACTAATGGTAAGTTAAAGGCTTGATGGTTTGAAATGGAGTTGCAGGAAGATATCCGATCTCAAGTATTCTTACTTAAATTGAAGACATATACTGAGTTAATCTATTAGGATTTAATGGTGGAAATTGACCAGGAATGTATATCATATTTAATTAGGATTCCTCTGGTGCCTAGTTAGATCAGAAATGGCTCATCTGAAAAGAAGAGAAAGCGACAAGAGGAGGAGAAAAGGGGTGGTAGTAGTTCTGGATACCCACTCCAGTCATCTCCTTTGGTGGCTACATGTGGTGAGATTGTTATATGTCATCAATGTGGGGGGAATGGAAACATATAGTCTACATGCTAAGTCCCACTCAGGGAATATCATCTATGTGGACACTTGGACCATTTTCATAAGTTTTGCAAGAACGTCCCACCCACTCGGAGTGGTGCAGGCTCTACAGCTCCCAGAGGATCGGCAACTCAGTCTGATGATTCCAGAGCTACGGGAACTCTCTTTGGTGGATGTAATAGTAAGGCTGGATCTTCTTATGGTTAGAGTCATTACAGAGTAGAGTTGCATGCTAGTAGTTGACCCGAGACTCAGACAGAGATGAAGCACCTACATGTAGTGGATTAGGTAGCGATGGAATCTGATGCGGGCCCTACAGCAGTTAGAGGTATTGTTCACATTACTTTGTCTATGGAAAATGATTTATTCTACATAGGTTCTTCTCACTCTTTCCTATATGATCTCCTTGTTGACCTGCTGAGGCTCTCGACCAAGCTTATGTTGTATGTCATGGAGATAGTTACTCCGATTGGGAAGAAAATGGAGCAAGGTTTTCAATGCTCATTGTGCATTATCTCTCTGTTGAAAGTTGATCTAGAGTAGGAATTTCTCATCCTAGAGATGAACCTCATTTATGTGATCATAGGGATGGATTGGATGACATCCTTCAAGGCCCATATTGACTGCTACCATCGACACGTAACCTTCACGGCCCCCGACAGGAGCACTTGGTTTTTTCATGGGGAATGGGACCTGTGATCTAGGCGAGCAAGACCTCCCCTTCAAAATTTTGGTAGGCATACCAATCAGATATCCTATCTTCTAATGGATACTAACGAAGATGATTTAAGGAATGGTTTGCCTCCCATGGCCAATAAGTTTCCTGAAGTGTCTCTGGAGGATTTCTCAGGTCTACCTCCAGAATGAGACATAGAGCTCACCGTTAATTTGGTACCAGGGACACAGCCTATATCTCTTCCTTCATACCAAATGTCCCCTTCCGAGTTAAGCGAGTTAAAAATTCATCTAAATGATCTGGAGTCCAAAGGATTCATTCGCTCGAGCATGTCTCCATGGACTACTCAGGTACTCTTCACCAAGAAAGTTGATAGATCTCTTCGTTTATTCGTCGACTGTCGGAATCTAAATTGGTTCATGATCAAGAATAAATTCTTTTTTCCCCTTATTGATAACCTCTTTGACCAACTTTAAGGGAAAAATGGTTTTCGAAGATTGAATTTCATTCCGAGTATCTCCATGTCAAGGTAAGAGAAGTTGATGTTCCCAAGACCACTTTATGAAGTATATGTGGCCACTTCAAATATCTGGTAATTTTATTTGGGTTGATAAATGATCTCATGGTTTTTATGGCAACCAGATATTCCATGGGTATATCGACTCTTTCATCGTGGTATTTTTGGACGACATCTCGATTTACTCAAAATCAGAAGAACATGGGGAGCATTTGAGGATCATTCTGGGAATGTTGCAAGATCATCGCTTCTATGCTAAATTGTTGAAATGCAGTTTCTAGATTCAAGAAGTAAAGTTTCTGGGTCACGTGATATTGAAACATGGGGTTCCAATTGATTCAAAGAAGGTTAGAGTGGTGATTTCATGGGAAGAGTTGAGGAATGTTTTCAAAATCATGTGATTTTTGGGCCTAGCAGGTCTCACTTCACCTATGAAGGATCTTACCTAAAAGGGGGTAAAATTTTCTTAGGAGCCCAGAATTTCAAGCATCTTTTGAGGAGCTTAAGCGGTGGTTGACATCCACCCCCTTCTTGATATTACTCGAGGCAGGTCAGGGCTATTTGGTCTACTGTGATGCACTGGATTGGGATGTGTTCATATGCAAGATGACCATGTGGAGGAGTATGGCTCCCGCCAACTATGAAAACATGAGAGAAATTACCCAAACCATGACCTTGAGCTCTCAAATGTGATGCATGCTCTCAAGTGTTGGCGGCACTATCTTTTTGGAGAAAGGTTCACGATCTACTCCGACCATAAAAGCCTAAGCTATGTCTTTTCCCAAAAGTACTTAAATCTAAGGCAGAGGCGGTGGATAGAATATCTTCAAGGGTTCGACTTTGACATCATCTACACTCCATGTAAAGGGAACGTAGTTACTAATGCCCTAAAGATACCCACTCAGGCTCTGAAGGAGTCTAGGAGCGAGTGGAATCTTATGGGGCTTCTTGCTCGGATGCACTTGGTAGCCAAGGAGGGAAAGGAGGGCATGTTTTTAGCTAGCAAGTAGTTGATGCCCGCTCTTATGGAGTTGATTCGAGATGAGCAATCGAAGGATGAGTTTTGTCAACATTCCAGTCAGATTCTAAATGGTGGGGAGGTAATTGGTGAATGGTCTTTGTCCTCAAAGGGAATTCTTTGCTTCAGAGGTAGTGTCATTGTGCCATTATCTTTGGGGAAAGTGGTGATGTGGGATTGCCATCAGTCACATTGGGTTGTCCATCCTAGTACGAGACATCACTGACTTTTTCCCCTGATGTTTTGTCAGAGATCCAAGGTAAGCATCAAGGGCCCTCAAGATTGCTCTAAACACTCCCTATTCCTACCTATATAAGTAGAATGAGGTATCTATGTATTTTATCATCGGGTTACCCCATACACTCTGGGGAAGGAACACTATTTGGGTGCTAATTGATCATTTGTATGGTGTCCCTCAAGATTGCTCTAAACACTCCCTATTCAAGTAGAATGAGGTATCTATGTATTTTATCATCGGGTTACCCCATACACTCCGGGGAAGGAACACTATTTGGGTGCTAATTGATCATTTGTATGGTGTGTCATCTGCTATTGTTTTTGACAGGGACCTATTTCACCTATCGATTTTGGGAATGCCTCTGAAAGGTCAGAAGTCGGACTTTATATGGCATGCCATCCCCAAACATACGGCCAAACAAAGCAGATTGACCAAATTTTAGAAGACATGCTCTGTGCATGCATGTTAGATTTTGGAGGTTTGTGGGATAACTATCTGGGATTTGTATAATTTTTCTATAATAATAGTTATCAATCCTCGATCAACTATGAAACCCTATATGTTTGGTCTTATTGGTCCCCTTTATGCTAGATGGAAGTGGTGAGACTTCCTTGGTGGGATTGAGAAACAAGTAGAGCATTTGATCTTTCTACAGGTTTGGGTATTATTGGTTTTTAATAGAAATTGAAAATAATTGGAAACAAACTGAGTTCTTTCATAAAATAAAACAAACAACGCAGGCCCATCCTTATTCCAAAACCCCAAAAACCGTACGCCTACAGAAGAACGACCCAGCCGCTCCAGTCTCAACCCTTGGTGGAAGCCATGTGGGAGATCAGATCCACCACGCGTGTACTGCATTCCACAAATCCACCATCAGACCACACCCATGGCCGACAGAATAACATCAATTTCACAACGAAGAAGATAACCGCGGATTGAGGAATCACCTGTACCCCCATTCGTTGTCATACCACGACACCAGCTTTATGAACTTGTTGGAGAGAGCAATCCCTGCCTTCGCATCGAAGATGCTGGACCTGCTGTCCCCCACAAAGTCCGTCGACACCGCATCGTGCTCCGTGTAACCCAAAATCCCCCTCAGCTTCCCCTCCGACTCCTCCCTGAAAATCACCAAACATCAGATGCCGAACAACATAAACCCTAATTTTCAAAAGAGATGCATACTTGATGGCGGCCTTGATGTCATCGTAGGAAGCCTCCTTCTCCAGCCTCACCGTGAGGTCCACCACAGACACATCAACGGTGGGCACCCGGAAAGACATCCCGGTCAGCTTCCCATTCAACGACGGCAGCACCTTCCCGACGGCCTGAAACATACCGATCACCCAACCGATCCAGAACAACTCATCTTCAACGATGAAACCTTACCTTCGCCGCGCCGGTGCTGCTTGGAATGATGTTGAACGAAGCTCCCCTCCCGCCTCTCCAATCCTTCATCGAAGGCCCGTCGACGGTCTTCTGTGTTGCAGTGATGGAGTGGACGGTAGTCATGAGACCCTCAACGATTCCGAATCTGTCATGGATGACCTTGGCCAACGGAGCGAGACAATTCGTCGTGCAGCTGGCGTTCGAAACCACGTCGAGGCTTGGCTTGTACTCCTCCTCGTTCACGCCGACGACGAACATGGGAGCGTCTTTGCTCGGAGCTGAGATGACGACCTTCTTAGCACCGCCCTGTTTCACCAAGCAGTACAGATATCAATACGAAGGCCATAGACCTCGGGAGAAGAAACGCGGAATGATTGCCTTCAAATGAGCAGCGGCTTTGTCCTTGTCGGTGAACACGCCGGTGGACTCCACGACGAACTCGGCTCCAGTCTGAGCCCAGGGGATTTCCTCCGGGTTCCTGATCATAGAAAGCAACAAACCACGATCCATAATCAGAAATTACAGAGAATGGTGAAACTCGTGCAGAGCAATACCTGAACGCATAAACTGCGACCTCGGTTTCACCGAAGAGGAGGGTGTTGGACCCCTTGACCTTGACATCGCTGTGCTTCCACTGTCCGTGAACGGTGTCGTACTTGAACATGTAGGTCTGCGACATAGGTTCAGAAATTAGGAACGGCGATGAACATAACCGCAGGGCATACGGGTACGGAGAAATTGGATCACCATGTAGTCGGTGGAGATGAAAGGGTCGTTAATGGCGACGAGCTCCACGTCGCTTCTCAGGAGAGCGATTCTGGCAACCAGACGGCCGATCCTTCCGAATCCTAAAACATAACCAAGTAGATGTCAGATTTTCACTGAAGACTGCAAGAGATCAAAACGAAGCTCGGGGGAAATTAGGCTAAATCAAAACAAGTACCATTGATTCCGATCTTGACCTTCTTATCGGATCCTGATGAAAACAAATCCAGCTTGATCGTTAAGAGTTTGGGGAAATGAGAGATCGATGAACAAATCAAAAAGGGGAACATAGCATTTCTTACCCATGATTCAAAATCGAGCAAAATCTGCTGCAGAAAACGGGAAAATTAAAATCCGCCGGTGAGGGAGGCGACCGTTGATAGGAGTCGTATTTAAAGCGCGGCGTCGGCGGATTGTGGACGCGTCAGGCGCGGGTCACGTGAGCGGTTTTCTTGAACCGGAAAAAATCTCCAAAACCAGAGGCGCGGTCGGCCATTCAAACGATCCAAGTTGACACATACTCAATTCTAGAAGGTTCGGTTCAGGATGGGTTTCGTCCAATTTTAGACCGTTCACGGGACAGTTGCGTGGGAGCTGTGTTTCTTGAAACAATGACGTGGCGCAGTTTTACTGGTCATGAAAATTTTCATCCATGAGAATGGTGTCCATGGAATCGACCCCTATATTAATTATAACATTCATAATAATCTTATCATGCCATAACATTATTAATTATATGTTATTAATTTCATGAAATATTATTTAATCAGTATTTAAAAAATGTAGGAAAAACAAGTAAAACCAAATTAATTGAATTTCATGTCCAATTTAAACATAAGACCAACATTATCAACTTCTCTAAATTAAATCGTGATAGATGTGGGCCGCTCTAGTGTTCTCCAAGAAGGTGGATGTTAGTCTAAGGGTATCTATAGACTACCGAAGATTAAAGTAGGTGATGATCAAGAATCTATAACCCGTTCGATGATTGGTGATTTTTTTAACCAGTTGAGAGGAGCCAATTAGATTTCTAAAATCGATCAGTTGTCTGAATATCATCAATTGTGGGTGAATGAAGAAGATATTTTGAATACCATCTTACGGTGCAAGTATGGGCAATTTAAGTTCATGGTCATGTCATTCCTCATGAACAAACTGGATGTTTTAGTGGGGCCCAAGAACCTTGTGTTTCGAGAGTTTCTGGACTAGTTTGTGGTTGTGCTCATCAGCGACATCTTGATCCACTCGAATTTAAAGGAGGAGCATGTGGGTCATCTCAGAGCTATTTTGCAAGTCATGTGACGGCGTTGGCTTTATGGAAAGTTATCCAAATGAAAATTTTGGATATAAGAGTTGCATTTTCTTGGGCATGTAGCGTCCCAACAGGGTGTTGTCATAGACCCATCAAAGATCGAGGTAGTTGTTTATTGGGCAACATCTAAGAATGCGACAAAGGTTCATAGTTTCCTCGGTCTCATGGACTATTACCGGAGCTTTGTGTCTGATTTCTCACGGATTGCAACCCTATTGACAGCTTTGAGCTAGAAAGATCATACTTTCATTTGGAATGATCAATGTCAAGCATCGTTTAACTACCTGATGGAGAGATTGATCGGTGCTCAGGTGATTCAGTTGCTAGAGGAGGGGTGATGTTTAAGGCTATCTTGACACTTCGCATTTAGACTTAGGGTGCATCTTGATGTAACAAAAGGCGATAATCTCTTATGGGTCTAGGCAGTTACATCCTCACGAGCGTAACTATATCATCCATGATCTGGAGTTGACAATAGCTGTATTTGCACCGAAGTTGTGATGACATTACCTCATCAAAGAACGCTTTGTGGTATTTATCGATCACAAGTGCTTGAGATATATCTTCTCTCAGTGTGACATGAATTTAAGACAACTAGGGTGGACGAAGATTCATCATGACTATGACTTTGAGATCTCTTATACCATAGGAAAGAGGAATGATGTGGTTGACGCATCGAGTAGGAAGTCACGAAAGGATATTGTTTAAGAGTTCAGATATTCTTAAAGGGTGATGGAGGAGTTGGCAACCCTGAACTTATATGCAAGGGTGGTTGATGAAGGAGGTTGCTTGTTTCAGATCATAGTCTAGTCTTCACTAATGTAGTAAGTGGAGGAGTCTCATTTGGGAGACTCAAAGACAAAGGTGATGCACAGTCGTGTTGGTCATGGTGATGCCCTAGAGGGATGGCTTATGGATAGTCAGAACCAGATGTTGTTCCAAGGGAGGTTGTTTATCCCAATAGTGATGTGTGAGGGAGTCCTTCATGAGTTTCACAACTCATCTTTAAGGGTGCACCTAAGAGTATCTAAGATGTACTGCAGTTTGAGGGTGCAATTTTGGTGGCTTGAGATGAAATGGATGGTGGTAGAGTTTGTGGCTCGATAACTGGTTTGCTAGTAGGTAAAGGTAGAACACAATGTTCCTGGTGGTTTGTTGTATCTCTTAGATGTTCTTGAGTGGAAGTGAGATGACATCTCAATGGATTTCATCACATGATTAACTTAGGCTCATGGGGTATACAATGCTCTCTAGGTAATCATGGATTGACTGATGAAGTCGGTTCACTTCCCAACAATCAAGGACTCAAGCATCGTGGGTGTTTTAGAAAGGAAGTATGTTGATGATGTTGTGAGACTACTTGTAAATCTGAGGTCCATTGTCTTGATTAGGGATGTTAATTTTATCTCATGAGTTTGAGGAGGATTGCAGCATGATTTTGGCACCTAGTTACTCCTCAACACTACTTTTCACCCTTAGATATACAGATTGACGGAGTGAACCATCCAGACGCTAGAAGATATGTTGCGGGCATGCATTTTAGACTTTGGCAGATTTTGGACAAAGCACTTTCCATTGTCCGAGTTCTATTATAATAATAGCTACCACTCATCCATCAACATGACCCTATTTGAGGCTTTGTATGCACTACTAGAAAAACAGGTATTTGCGACGGGGCATTTGCGACGGGATCCCGTCGCAACTGGCTTTTTGCGACGGGGACCCGTCGCAAATAGCCCGTTGCTGAAAACGCCGTCGCAACTACACTTATTTGCGACGGGCCCGTCGCTAAAGCCTTTTTTTGCGACGGTCATTCTCCCCGTCGCAAATAGTATTCCGTATTTTTGTAAAAAACTTTTAAAATACCTTTTGCGACGGTACCGTCGCAAAAACTATTTTTTTAAAAAAATAAAAAACTATTAATAATACTAGTATTTGCGACGGGCATAGTATCCCGTCGCAAATACTATTTTTAAAAAAAATAAAAAACTATTAATAATACTAGTATTTGCGACGGGATACTATACCCGTCGCAAATACTATAAAAAAAATAAAAAAAATAAAAAAAATAAATTATTTTAATTAATATAATAGTAGAATTATAATTTACAAATGAAAATAATAAATTATTTTAATTACTATAATAATAGTAGAATTATAATTCAAAAATAAAAAATAATAGAATATTAATAAATGATTTAATTAATATAATAATATTACAATTATAATTCATAAATAAAAAAAATATTAATAAGTTATTTTAATTAATATAAAAATAATAGAATTATTTTACATTCAAATATTAAAATAATTCAAGTATTACAAAAAATATAATTAAATTATAATATTATAAAATTTTAATATATATATAAAATTTTAATATATATATAAAATTTAATATTATAAAATATAAATAATATTATTATTCATATTAATATTGTTATTTAAAAATATAATATTATTAATATTTTATAACGAGACAGAAACTACGAATAGAAAAAAAAATATTTTGATTTCACAAATTTTATAACAGAAATACAAACTCTAATCTGAAGGAGGGGGGGGGGGTGGGGGATCTGCAGATGGTGGTGGAGGAAACTCCATCCCTAAAGCATGAGTGAGTCGGCACATGTACTCCATCTGCTCCTGATGCTGCTGCTGCCACCGACTCGCCTGCTCCTCGTACAGCTGCTGCTGGCGTCGACGCTCCTCCTCATGCTGCTGACGCATCTGCTCCTGCTCCTGTCAGAGACTCTCTATCTGTGCAGTCTGAGATCGCAACTGATCCTCATACTGTGTAGAAGAAGATGCACGAGCTCCTCTCGAGCTGGACGCCGACATCGCAGCACTGCCATAATAATCTCCAGGAGTCAGTCGAGAGCCGATACCAACTACTCGTCCCTTCTCGAAGGCATACTGGGTGGCCTGCATCCATGCCGCCTCATCAAACTGACGGGCAGTGGTCTGATCTGATGACTCGGCCTGACTCTCAGGCCGGGCCTGTGCCGCTGCGGCCTCATATGACTCCTATAGTTGCAATTTAAAATTAAAATTGTGAATATATTATATGCAGTTAATTTTTAAACTTGAAAACAAATAATACTGACCACGATGTGATGCTGACGATCACCTCTGAGCTCCCTAGTAGCAGGATCACTATACATCCTCCGATATACGTCGTACTCTGTAATATCGGGGTGCTCGACAGCCTATAAGAATAAAAAATAAACTGTTAATATTTATAGTTATATAAAATATTTATAAATAATGTACGTACCAGATGCTGTCTATAAGTACTGAAAGAACGACTCCCAGCTCGATGAGTCACCTCCTGTCTCCCCCGATTCTGCCTCCCCACCGATGATCTCCTCTGAAAGGCACCACTCAACCAGTGCGCACATAATCCATCCCATACATGGGATGAAATATAATCTGGTCGGTGTGCTCTACATGACTCCTCAAAATCTGACACTCCTGCTTTCTTCATCGCAGCTTTTCTTAAATTGTGCAAAAACTGACGAAGGCGATCACGCATGGCCACCTCCCATGCCTCGTGGATGGCGTCACGCATGGTATCCTCGATCGGATACCATAAACCCTACAAATAAATCAAAATATCAAGTTAGAAATGAAATAATTTTCAAAATAAAAATTATTTATTTACGTACGTACAAACCAATGGCCGAACATGGCCTGCTGCACATCAATGGGAATCTACTCCCATGTGGTCCACGGCTGAGAGAAATAGTTGCGCAAAATAGCGCTGCCCTGTCCGACTGCTATATGCGGAAAACTGAAAAAATAATAAACATTTATTATGTGAATAGATTAATGAAATCTTAGTCAAATCCACAGGTTATCACACCTCCGTGTGCGTGGATCAAACCCAAGACGTGGACGTCGCTCGGGGACGGGGTCAGGAATCATCAATCGTGCAAGACCGCGCCCCCTCCGCGTACTCCCTGGAGCGCCTGCAGGCTGAGGGTCATCTGTCAGCAACTCATCCGCATCAAAAGTCAGGTCAGCATCCGCCAACTCACGAAATGTGGCGTCGTCCATCTGAAACAGAAAATGTTAATGTTAGCAAATAATTGATAATTACTATTATATATACATATATACATATTATGATTGTATATAAATGTAGGATCGAAAAAAAATATGAGATGCTCAATATACAAGAGGGGGGGTGAATTGTATACTTTAAAAATTCCTTTGGAACCTTTAAAGTTAGTTATTAATAACTAGAGTTTCCTTAAGAAAAGGAAAGGACTAAGTTTAACAAAGTTAAACTAAGTAAATTCACAATACCTCTAACACCGAACTGAACTTGGAAAGTGATTCCAAAAGTAGGTTCCGGGAATATGGTTCCGGAATTTAAAACTTAACAAAAGTTACAATATAAGATTCTACCTTAAAGCGTATAGAATCTAAACTAATCAGAGTAAGTAAGGAAGTATAAGAAAGTTATACTTTCCTTAAGATACAAATTACAGCGGAATAAAACGAGTAGTAAAACTACTAGTAACAAGATGATAGTCTTTTAACCCAAAGAGAAGGGTATCCAACAACCTTGGATAAAGGTCCCTTGATTTATACTTTCAAGCAAGCCTGTCTTACCCACACCAGGGTAAGCCCTCGATACGAAGATCGGTGTCTATGTCTTGCTATCCCCGCAAGCCCTCAACTTCAAGGTAGTTGGCAACCTCTGTCTTTCTCAGCAAGAAAGCCCTCGATCTTTAAGGTAGTCGGCACCTCTGTCTTCCTATCCCCGGAAGCCCTCGAATGTAATCACCAACATTCGGAGTCGCACGAAGCTTTGAGAGTTTATAAGAGACTCTCTCTCTAGAAATCACTTCAACAGCATGTAGGCACAAAACTCAGTTGTTTTTCCAACAGCATGTATGCACAAAATCCAAATTGTTCATCCATTCGTTATGAGCTTTTTCAAATGAGCTCCTATTTATAGGTAAGGTCGGCTCCTCTCCAACGGTCATATTTTCCTTAAAGTTTGGAGGGACCTGTACACGTGTCACTTAGACAACGGTTAGTTTATAATAAAATGGACGACATCGTTTTATAACAAAGTAAGTGTAACAGAATGTACGACATCGTTTTAAACTCTAACATAAAGGTTCGGAATAGAAATTTCGGAGTGAAAGTTCGGAGTGAATAAATTCAGAGTGTATAAAACAATGATAATCAGATTCTGTTTAATAGGTGAATTCGGAATGAGAATTCGGAATAGGAATTCGTCATCAGAAATCGTAATGAGAATTCATCATCAGAATTCGTAATGAGAATTCTTTATCAGAATTCGTAATGAGAATTCGGAATGAGATTTCTTTATTAGAATTCGTAATGGGAATTCGTCAACAGAATTCGTAATGAGAATTCTTCTTCAGAATTCGTAATGAGAATTCGGAATGGGATTTCTTCATTAGAATTCGTAATGAGAATTCTTCTTCAGAATTCGTATCCTGAATCTGGAATAGAACTTAGTCAGAATTCATATCCGGAATTCGGAATGAAACTTCCTTATAGTTCTTGTCCAGAACCGAATCTTAAAACAGAATGCTTTTTATCAGTTTTAATGATTCCGAGAAAGTGAATCCGAATTTCATACTTAAGAAAAATATTAATGAAAATACGATAAGGATAAATTTTTCTTATAAAAGCGATTTTCCTTAAGAAAGCATTTTTCCTTACAAAAGCAATTTTCCTTAAGAAAGCATTTTTCCTTATAAAAGCAATTTTCCTTAAGAAAGCATTTTTCCTTATAAAAGCAATTTTCCTTAAAGATAAGGTGTTTGTGATTTTCAAAACAAGAAGGAATGGAAAAGTCATAAGGAAAACCTTATTGACTCAACAATCTCCCCCTTTTTGGAAAGCACAAACATCCTTACGAAAAAGCTATTCTAAGAAGAAAGAAACATATTAAAGCTTATCTCCCTTGGTTTAAGAATATGGATGAATACGACTAACTCCCCCTTAGGCTTTGAAACTCTAAGGATCGTATTCATATTTCCGGAGTGATGTTTCTTTAAGAAAAACTCCCCCTTAAACAAACTCTTATTAGAGTTCTTTTTCCTTGGGTATTTTCCTTTCTCCCCCTTTGAAAAACTCTTATTAGATTTCCTCTTTTTCTTAAGGATCTTATCCTTCTCCCCCTTTGTGATTTTCAAAAAGAATTTGTAGGGAATGGAAAAAATAACAAAGTAATTGAAAGGATTAGTAATGACAATAATAGAAACAACAAACACGATTCTCATTAGATTTGAAATGTCAGTAACAAAAAAAAAATTACAACAAAAAGATCAGATTGGTCATTTCGGATCTTTCTCCTTCGACATTAGCCCTTTAAGAATCGTCTTGATCTTCTTGAGGTCTTTGTGATCTTCCTCTGCTTGCTTTTCTAAGGCAACTATTCTTGCTGACTGAGCTTCAATTATTTCTTCCCGAGCCTTCAACTTTTCTTCCTGAGCTTCCATTTTCTCTTCCTGAGACTTTATCCTTTCTAGAAAATTGATCCGATGATCCCTTTCAAATTTCCAACTTTGATTAACAGAGTTGAGCTTTCCATTCAGATCTCTTACTTCCTGACTCCGAATGTTCTTTTCCTCTGTTAATTTCTCATCGAATGATGCAGTCATCTCATGAAACTTCTTGTCTTCGGTTTGAAAAGCATCCTTAACATTCTCCTGAAACTCATCCAGCAACCTCATCTCTTCCACATTCTTCTTCGACCAGCTTGTCATCCTTTTGCAAGATCTTTTATGTGCTTCGTAACCAATAAAGAAATTTTTGAACTGAGCTTCTATCTCAACACATTTATCCATAACCATGGATACAGAGTCAGTTTTCTGATTCAGTGCATGTTGAAGCATCTGGCATCTAGAGTCTATACTGGAGAAAGTCGGAATGGTTCCCACCAACTTCTTCAAGGACTGAACAAAAAAATCGTGCCCCAATGATGATGACTCCGAATCAGAAATCTTGCTAGGAGAATTTTCTTCCTCAATAAGCTCCAACTTCCTCTTAGAAGAGCTACCAACTTCCTTCCTCATACTCTTTTCTGAACTCGGGGTATCAGCAAGAATTTGTTTCCCCTTATCTTTTTCCGGAATTGAAACCTGTTCCGGAGATCTGTTCTCACTATCAGAGACTTGAACAATTTTATCTTCCTCATCAGCAACTTCTTGAACATTGGTTTCTACGTTTCCCATCTGAGCAGCATCAAGTAAAATATGTTCTTGACAAGTAACTTCTTCTTCTCCCTTTTCTTCTTCCATTGCAGGAGTAGCAAGCTTTGAAGATTGAGCTTCAGATGTTCGGAGCGAGAGGTGTTCCGAAGGAGTTCCCTTATATTCATCTACTTGTTTGAGCACATCTCCTGTCTCACCACTTCCTTCAGCCGCTTCTTCAACCTCTTCCACTTGCTCTACTTCCTCAGTAGCAACAGGCTCTTCCGGAGTTACAAGATTTCTTCCTGGAGTCTCAGGTAGAGATTCCAGAGAAAAAGATCTCGGAACGGGAATGGTTGCTGAAACCATTTCATTAAATTTCAACAACGCTTGCACAGCCTCAACTTCTGAAAACTTCTTCTTCAGCTTCTTTTCCTTTTCTTGTTTCTCGAGCTCATCAGCAGCCTTCTCTTTCAGAGCTTTAGCCTCTGCAGGATCCAATCCGAACTGCGGATCTCCTTCCTTCCTCTTCTCCTTGTCAGCTCTCCACTTCGCTGCAACCTCATCAGTATAGGTTTTCTTCTTCTTAGGCTTAGGAGGTGCGGAATGGACTTCCTTAGACTTAGGTTCCTCGGCTTCGCCTACCACTTCTTTCTGCTTCCTCTTCCTTACCGGCTTGGATGATTCCGGATCAGCCACTTTCGGAGTCACTTCTACTTGAG
The DNA here is from genome assembly GCA_963277665.1 of Viscum album. NCBI lineage: Eukaryota > Viridiplantae > Streptophyta > Magnoliopsida > Santalales > Viscaceae > Viscum > Viscum album. The sequence continues at coordinate 203,731,091 of OY728144.1, forward strand.
GAGGTAGATCAATGAACTTCCCTGACTCCTTGTTAAAAGCTATATTCATCCTTTTAAGAGTTTCATCACTGAGCAACATGATCTTGCAAACTTTCGGCTTAGAACTGCAGGCAACCTTAAAGGATTCTAGGCACCGAACTATCAGCTTCGACAATATTGCCGGGTACATCACTATCTGAGCTCTCAGATTCCCCTTCTTCAAATTATCAATGTTGAGAAGAATATGCTTCATCAAGTTGAACTTTCTTAGATTTATCAGGAAATCTAAGATATATATCTCACTTTTCTTCAAGCTGTCCTTATCTCCTTTTCTCGGTACAATAAGCCCTTGCACCCATAACTCCAAAATCCGGAAGTTTGTAGAAAGACTTGCAATTTTCGGAGCCTTGTCATCATCCAATCCGAGAATTTCTAAGGCTTTCTCCTTGTTGAAACTACCCAAGGAGTCTGGCAGAACGTGCGAGATAAACTCAGCTTCACCTTCATAACTCAACCCTACCAAGCTTGCAGCCTTGGTGTAAGATAGCTTATATGTCTTGCCATACGATTTGAAGGAAAACTTCTCTCTATTATCTTCCATGAAGAAAGCAACTGACTCATAAAATTCGACAAGCAAGTCAGAGTAGACTTCATCTTGGTTGCCGGTTTTTGATACCGCAACATCTTCCCAGCCATTCAGCTTGATATTCTTTGATATAATAGAATCATAGTTGCTGAAGAAATTCGGATGAACTAACCGTTCTCTGTAGACTAACCACTGAGAAATGGGCTTGGTTGAAGACATTTCTTGAGAAGCTAACTCTGCAGACATTCGGATCTGAAGTCTCTAAGAAGTTCGGAACTGAGAAAACTGAAGTTCGGAATGGCCTTAAATCGTAGAGTCAGAGCTTCAGCACGCAAAAGCTTGAAATCGATGTGGGATGAGAAAATAGGGTCCCCTTTATATAGGCATTGGGATGACGGTTCAACTTCCTCGGTTGATCTAACGGTTTAGAATGATCTGAGATATGATCTAACGGTTGAAAGCTTGAATCCGATCTTTTTGAGGTTTTATTAAAACAAAGATTTAAGAAAACTATAATCCGAAAACATAATATAAGAAACTGCCAGCAAGTAAAATATGATTACGAAAACTTCAGTAAGGAAATCATACCTTTTGGATTAGCTTAGGAAAGTTATTCGTAATGGGTAATATAAAGATGACTACGAAAAATTCAATACGAAAAACTCAATACGAAAAACTCAATACGAAAAACTTAATATGAAAAACTCAATATGAAAAAGTAAAACTTAGTACGAAAATCTGGTTATGAAAGTCCCAGTACGAAAGTTGTCCATTCCGGAAATTTTCAATACGAACACTTTTATTCCAGAAGTATTCTGTACGAAAATATCCATTCTGGAAAATAGTAGTTCCGAAAGTTCCATTCCGGAAATTTTCGTTCCGAAAAGTTTGAAAACAAAATTTGAAAAACTTTGTTAAACAAACAATCAAATGTACTCCCCCTATGAAAAGGAGTTTATTACTGTAAGGAGATTTTTTCCAACAGAAAGTTAATTAAGGAAGATTACCTTACGGTTATCATTCCTAACTTTTGTTTAATATATTCAAATCTATCAGAAGGCAAGGATTTTGTGAATATATCAGCAAGTTGATCTTGCGTTCCGATAAACTGAAGAATAATATCTCCTTTAACAAAAAAACATTTGAAATCAAGGTTTTACCTAAAAGAACAATATTACCAATACCAACAATCTCTCCCTTAGCATTGTCTCCGAAAGTTACCTTTCCTCCTTTCGTTTTGATAATCTTTTCAAAAAAGCTTTTGTTACCAGTCATATGCCGGGAACATCCACTATCCATGTACCATGTATTGTTGCTGGAACTTTCTTTATTTTCCTGAAATTAAGAACAAAGTTAGACTTTCGGAATCCAAACTTGTTTGGATCCGAGATTTCCAGACAATAAAATTTTAGGTATCCACATTTTCTTAGAAAAGTAAGCTTTATGAAAACCTAAGGATTGGGTTTTGTTTAAGGAACATTTTTTTCCCAGTGACCACCACATTGACATTTAGTGCAAAATGGGGCACTTTGAGGAACAAAATAATTGTTACTGAAAACTGGTTTTGCATGGGTATAACCAAATCCAGATTTATTTCTTAAAGGTCGTATTTGAGAATACATCTTATCAAAATTTTCCTTACTATGGGTAAAGTTTGATAAACACTTCTTTAAGGAAAAAATTTCGGACTTGAGTTTTACAACCAAGTTTTTATCCTCAAAATCATTAGTTTTTGGACTAGAGCTAGGCTCGAAAACATTTTTCTTAGAAATTACTTTTTCTAAATCTTTAGAAAGTTTATTCTTCTCAGAACTTACTTCCTCAAGATTTTTTGAAATTCTTTCAAAATCAGCATTTTTCTTATCAAGATCTTTAGAAAGATCTGATATCTCTTTAGTAAGAATAGAATTCCTAGAATTTGCCTTATCAAGTTTCTTGTTGAGTTTGGAATTCTCAATCTCAAGAAGTTCAGCAAATCTAGAGACTTCTTCAAAAGTAGGTAAAGTATTTTCCTCATCAGAAGATGATTCTTCATCAGAAGAGTTATAATACTTACTATCATTAGGATTTAAGGAAACATTGGTCAATGATTCAGCATTTCATACCTTAGCCATAAGACAATGATTATCAATAGGTAATCTGGCTATAAAACCAAGATTCTTCTGTCCTGAAGATTCATATTCAGAAGATTCATCTGAAGAGTCACCACCACTGGCACTCCAGGTGTCATTAGATTTCAGAACTTTCTTAGCTTTATCCTTGTAATACTTCTTCCTGTTCCTGTCTAAATGTCTTTCCTTCCTTTCTTTCTTTCTTAGCATAGGGCAATCAGGTCTAATGTGTCCAGCTCTTTTACATTCATAACATGTAACTTCTCCATCTTTCTTATCTTTCCTGTCCTTCTTCTTATACTTGGATTGAAAGTTTCTCTGTCCAGCTATCTTGTTCATCCTTCGAGCAAGATTGGCTAATTCATTTTCTGAAACTTCACTCTCACTGGATTCAGATTGGAAAATAACTTTCTTTGATTTGGATCTGGTTACTCTCTCAGGAGTCTTAGCTTTCATCTGATTTGAAGTTGTAGTAAAAGCAACAGTACCATTTCCATTCTTCTTCTTGATGTTGTCAGCATCTCTCTTCATTCTGGTCTCATGTTGTAGAAGAGTTCCAAATAATTCATCAAGAGTAATTTGAGTAACCTTCCTATTCTCATCTATAGCTGTTCTCTTGGATTCCCATTCATTGGGCATAATGTCAATTATCTTGTCCACAAGAGCTTCATCATCTAAACCTTTTTCTCCCATAGATTGTAGACTGTTGACAATGGTCATAAATCTTTGTTTAACTTTACAGATAGGTTCTCCATAAGGAAAATTGAAGCCATGATATTCAGCTCTAAGCATAGATCTCCTAGTCTCAATCACTTTAGAAGTCCCAAAATGTGTAACCTCTAACTTCTTCCATATACAATTAGCTGCTTCACAAGAAGAAATTTGGCTATATATATTTCTAGTCATTGAACATAATAAAGTATTGTGTACCTTATAGTTGAGTTGATATTCTTGCTTCTCCTGGTTAGAAAAGGTTCTGACTTCCTTGTCAGGTATTTTATAATCACCAGTAAGCATCACAAAGTTATCTACCCCAGTATTGATAACAAAAGTCTTCATACGATCTCTCCAGTATTCATAATCATTACCATCGAATATAGGTGGCCTTGTAGGATTCAGATTGTCAATCGAACCAACATTAATTCCTGCCATACTAAAAATAACTTGGATACAAACTTGTTAGTAGCAAAAGATTCGTAATCACAAAGTTCGGAATGGAAAAAGTTCGGAATGGAAAAATCCGGAATGACAAAGTTCGGAATAGAAAAGTGAGCAAGAAAAACTTGTATGTGAGTACAAGTATTTCAGTAACCTTGGCTCTGATACCAAATGTAAGAATAATATAGAGTAAGAGGTTTCCAACCTTTGATACCAATTGTAGTATCGAAAAAAAATATGAGATGCTCAATATACAAGAGGGGGGGTGAATTGTATACTTTAAAAATTCCTTTGGAACCTTTAAAGTTAGTTATTAATAACTAGAGTTTCCTTAAGAAAAGGAAAGGACTAAGTTTAACAAAGTTAAACTAAGTAAATTCACAATACCTCTAACACCGAACTGAACTTGGAAAGTGATTCCAAAAGTAGGTTCCGGGAATATGGTTCCGGAATTTAAAACTTAACAAAAGTTACAATATAAGATTCTACCTTAAAGCGTATATAATCTAAACTAATCAGAGTAAGTAAGGAAGTATAAGAAAGTTATACTTTCCTTAAGATACAAATTACAGCGGAATAAAACGAGTAGTAAAACTACTAGTAACAAGATGATAGTCTTTTAACCCAAAGAGAAGGGTATCCAACAACCTTGGATAAAGGTCCCTTGATTTATACTTTCAAGCAAGTCTGTCTTACCCACACCAGGGTAAGCCCTCGATACGAAGATCAGTGTCTCTGTCTTGCTATCCCCGCAAGCCCTCAACTTCAAGGTAGTTGGCAACCTCTGTCTTTCTCAGCAAGAAAGCCCTCGATCTTTAAGGTAGTCGGCACCTCTGTCTTCCTATCCCCGGAAGCCCTCGAATGTAATCACCAACATTCGGGGTCGCACGAAGATTTGAGAGTTTATAAGAGACTCTCTCTCTAGAAATCACTTCAACAGCATGTAGGCACAAAACTCAGTTGTTTTTCCAACAGCATGTATGCACAAAATCCAAATTGTTCATCCATTCGTTATGAGCTTTTTCAAATGAGCTCCTATTTATAGGTAAGGTCGGCTCCTCTCCAACGGTCATATTTTCCTTAAAGTTTGGAGGGACCTGTACACGTGTCACTTAGACAACGGTTAGTTTATAACAAAATGGACGACATCGTTTTATAACAAAGTAAGTGTAACAGAATGTACGACATCGTTTTAAACTCTAACATAAAGGTTCGGAATAGAAATTTCGGAGTGAAAGTTCGGAGTGAATAAATTCAGAGTGTATAAAACAATGATAATCAGATTCTGTTTAATAGGTGAATTCGGAATGAGAATTCGGAATAGGAATTCGTCATCAGAAATCGTAATGAGAATTCATCATCAGAATTCGTAATGAGAATTCTTTATCAGAATTCGTAATGAGAATTCGGAATGAGATTTCTTTATTAGAATTCGTAATGGGAATTCGTCAACAGAATTCGTAATGAGAATTCTTCTTCAGAATTCGTAATGAGAATTCAGAATGGGATTTCTTCATTAGAATTCGTAATGAGAATTCTTCTTCAGAATTCGTATCCTGAATCTGGAATAGAACTTAGTCAGAATTCATATCCGGAATTCGGAATGAAACTTCCTTATAGTTCTTGTCCAGAACCGAATCTTAAAACAGAATGCTTTTTATCAGTTTTAATGATTCCGAGAAAGTGAATCCGAATTTCATACTTAAGAAAAATATTAATGAAAATATGATAAGGATAAATTTTTCTTATAAAAGCGATTTTCCTTAAGAAAGCATTTTTCCTTACAAAAGCAATTTTCCTTAAGAAAGCATTTTTCCTTATAAAAGCAATTTTCCTTAAGAAAGCATTTTTCCTTATAAAAGCAATTTTCCTTAAAGATAAGGTGTTTGTGATTTTCAAAACAAGAAGGAATGGAAAAGTCATAAGGAAAACCTTATTGACTCAACAATAAATACCATGGAATGCTATCAGTGTTCATCTTCATCATCATCTTCATATATGTCAATGTCATCTTCATATTCCTCCTCAACATCATCGATATCCATTCGAGTTACAGTTGTTTCATCTCTTACCGTTTCAAATTCATATGTGACATCATTAACATCATCGTCATCACCGACTCTTAAATGTGGGGTGTCGTCATCGATACTCATGTCTCTTTGTAAAAAAGATTGATTTTGAGTACTCTCTTGAAAAACTTCAATTCTTTGCACATCAGTGAAAGCACATTCACTTTGACTAAACTGATTGTCTCGAATTTTGATTTTTATTACACTCCACCAATCAGTCAAGTCTCTTGATGTTGCACAATACTTTGCATAATAAACTTGATATGCCTGTTGAGCCAATAAGAATGGTTCATTTACTGCGAGAACACTTTTACATTTAATATCGATGATTCCATGAGTCGGATGAACACGCACGCCTCTCTCTGTATCCAACCACCGACATTTGAACATGGTTATGTAATGTTGTCCAAGATAACAGAGTTCAATGATTTCATCAAGTATGCCATAAAAGTCAACTTCATTTTCTCGATGATGAGATCCTCTCAAGCTAACTCCACTGTTCATTGTTTTTTTCGATTCCCCATATGCATGTGTGTGGAATCGAAATCCATTCACCACATATGAATTATAAGTTTTAACAAGTTTGGAAGGTGGGTTACTCAATACACACAGCCGTTTGTCAATTTTATCAGCATGTCGAGACACCTGAAAATTTGTGAAATAATTATCAATATAGTAAACTATACATTGAATGAGTTTCTAAAAGATAAAGAATTTATGTTACCAGTTTTTGAAACCACTGAGAGAAATTTTTCAGTCGACGTTCTTCGAGAGCAGCTGCTGTAATTTGTGGAATTTGTTTCTTGATATGATTATCATACAACCTATAAAAACCAAAGTTATTTACTGTAACATAAATGATAGAATAAGTGATATAAACACTTACAGTACAACTGATGTCATCTCTTCACAGTTGAGCAGAACATACGTATGAGCTCTCTGATGTTCATCATCTGAAAGCCAGCGTTCATAAACTCCACCAAAACCAAGCTCTGACTGGTTGAAAATAGATAATTGATTGTCGATTTCATCAATATTCCTCTCGTTCCGTCCCATTCGGTTGTGTTTTGAAGGATACTCAGATTCAAAATAATGGGAGTAGAAAAAAGATATTTCCTCTTGCAAATAAGCTTCTGCAATAGATCCTTCAATAGATGCTTTGTTACTTACTATTCTTTTCAATTTTTGCATGCATCTTTCAAATGGGTACATCCATCGAAACTGTACCGGACCTCCACATTTGGCTTCATATGGCAAATGTAACATCAAATGTTCCATTGAGTCGAAGAAAGACGGCGGAAATATTTTTTCCAGTTTACATATAATTACAACAACATCTTTTTCAAGTTTTCCTAAAGCATCATAATCTGCCGTAGCCGCACAAATTTCCCGAAAAAAATGAGACATGTCTGTTATGGAATCCCAAATCACAGAATTCAACAGACCTCTTAATCCAATGGGTAGAAGTCTCTCCATTATAACATGACAATCATGACTTTTTAATCCAGTAATATGACCATTCTTTACACATCTACCCAAATTGGAAGCACAACCATCTGGAAGTCTCAAATCTGCAATCCACTGACAAAATAATAAACGGTTTTCTTTAGACAGTGTATAAGCTGCTTTTGGTTTCAGTAACCTTTCTGTTATGACATTCTCAAATAGTTCCAATTCTGGACGCCTGCAAATTTGGGCAAGATCTAAACGTGCATTTACATTGTCTTTGCTCTTTCCTGGCATATCCAAAACTGTATGAAACAAATTATCAAAACAGTTCTTCTCAATATGCATGACATCTAACATGTGGCGGACCAACAAATCAGACCAATATGGCAAATCCCAAAATATGCTACGTTTAATCCAATTGTGTTCTTTCCCAAAACCAGAAATTTTCTGTTGGTTTATTGTGGGACCAAAAGTGATGGGAGGTAATGAAAATACAACTGATTTTAACTCTGAACCTGATAGCATTTTTGGAGGTCCATCCATTTCAACTGTTCCTTTTCTGAAATGAGATCTGTTTCTGCGAAAAGGATGATCAGCTGGAAGAAATCTGCGATGACAGTCAAAATAACAAGGTTTCTTTCCATGAATGAGCATAAATGCTTTGTTCTCTCCTATACAGTAAGGACATGATTTCTAACCATGTGTACTCCAGCCAGATAACATCCCATAAGCCGGGAAGTCACTTATTGTCCACATCAATACTGCTCTCAGTATGAAATTCTGTTTCGTTGCAACATCATATGTACTGACACCAGTACTCCACAATAAATTTAATTCATCAATCAATGAATTCAAATAAACATCAATATTTTTCTTCGGATGTCTTGGAATTAGTAAAGTCAAAAAGATATATGGCTCCTTCATCAACATCCATGGAGGTAAATTGTACGGAGTTAAAAAAACAGGCCAACATGAATATTGACTACCATAAGATCCAAACGGACAGAAACCATCAGTGGAAAGGCCCAGTTGAACATTTCTAGCTTCTAAAGCAAAGGATGGATGCACTCTATCAAAATGTTTCCATGAATCACCATCGGCTGGATGATTCAAGCTTTTATCGGTTGAAATATTCTCTTTATGCCATGACATCATTGTTGTTGTATTCTTAGACATGAATAAACGCTGAAGTCTGGATGTAAGCGGAAAATATCTCAACTGTTTTACAGGAATCAAACCAGACTTCCTGTGTTGTCCTTCTTTATATCTCAGTTTCCCACATGTGGGACAACTATCCAACGACTCATTTTCCCCAGAATATAAAATGCAGTCATTTGAACATGCATGAATCTTCTGACAAGTAAGTCCCAAATTTCGAACCAACCTCTTACTTTCATAGTAATTTGCAGGTAAAACATTTCCTTCGGGTAACAGTGTTTTCAGCAAAGAAAATATCTGGTCAAAACAGGTGTTTGACATTCCGTTATCTAATTTGATAGCCATAAATTTTGCAACTGCTTCTAATTTGCTCATCTTGCAGCCAGGATATAATGCATCCTCAGCAGACTTCAACAACTCATAAAATTCAGATGGTCCCAACTCAGGATTTGAAGCTATATCAGCCGGAGTTTCTGTATGTTGAACAGATGAACCTGCAACATCATGTACTAAATCTTGAAACTGGGATGGATCCGGAATCAAGTTGGTATCACCTGCTCTGGAACTGCGTTCACCGTGTTGATACCAAAAAACATAATCTGCTTGAAAACCAAAACGCAAGAGATGTTCCCCCACTTTTTCAAACGTGTCAAACGTTCTCAATGCACATTTTCTATAAGGGCATTTTATCTTTCCTTCTGAAACAAATTCTGGATTTGATGCCGCAAATGATAAAAAAATCTCCACACCCTCTATATATACTGGATTTAAACCAGAACCATTTGGATTTCTACGTTGATTTATCCATATGCGGTCATCTAATAATGACTGTTGACGACCTCGTTGTTCCATATTTTTCTATAAAATATAAAAGCATTACTGGTTTTGAATAATTTGTTAGAAAAAACACTCAAGCAAGAATTGAATATATTGAGAATAAAGCAAAACCTGTTACAAATATTGATAATTTTAATATTATATTGATTTTTTATTTTTTTTAATAATACTAATATAATTTTTTTTCATAAATATTAATTATATAATAATAACATCATTACATTATTAGTATATTTTATTATTAATATTAAAATAATATAATTTTCTATATTATATACAATTCTCCTTTCATCTGTGTGTTTCACATTCTGTCTCCACATGTAATATTGGCATTCACTTTCACCTCTCCATTGGCGAGTAGGTTGATAATTTTGAAAAAGAATGCCAATATTACATGTGGAGACAGAAAAAACACAGAAAAAAAGAGAATTGTATATAATATAGAAAATTATATTATTTTAATATTAATAATAAAATATACAAATAATGTAATAAGGTAATTATTCCTAATTATTGGTAATTATTTCAAATTATTGGTAATTATTCCAAATTATTGGTAATTATTCCAAATTATTGGTAATTATTCCAAATTATTGGTAGTTATTCATAATTTTTTGTAGTTATTCCTAATTATTGGTAAATATTGGTAATTATTGATAAATATTGGTAATTATTGGAAAATATTGGTAATTATTGGTAATTATTGGAAAATATTGGTAATTATTGGTAATTATTGGAAAATATTGGAAAATATTGGTAATTATTGGTGATTATTGGTAATTATTGGTGATTATTGGTAATTATTGGTAATTATTGGTAATTATTACTAATTATTGGTAATTATTACTAATTATTGGTAATTAATACTAATTATTGGTAATTAATACTAATTATTGGTAATTAATACTAATTATTGGTAATTAATACTAATTATTGGTCATTAATACTAATTATTGATAATTAATAATAATTAATAATAATTATTACTAATTATTGGTAATTATTACTAATTATTCCTAATTAATACTAATTATTCCTAATTATTGTTAATTATTACTAATTATTACTAATTATTCCTAATTATTCCTAATTATTCCTAATTATTACTAATTATTACTAATTATTAGTAATTATTGCTAATTATTACTAATTATTGCTAATTATTATTAATTATTACTAATTATTAGTAATTATTGATAATTATTAGTAATTATTGATAATTATTAGTAATTATTATGAATTATTGGTAATTATTACTAATTATTGGTAATTATTACTAATTATTGGTAATTATTACTAATTATTAGTAATTATTACTAATTATTCGTAATTATTACTAATTATTCGTAATTATTACTAATTATTCGTAATTATTACTAATTATTGGTAATTATTACTAATTATTGGTAATTATTGGAAATTATTGGTAATTATTGGCAATTATTGGTAATTATTGGCAATTATTGTTAATTATTACTAAATATTGGTAATTATTGGTAATTATTACTAATTATTGTTAATTATTACTAATTATTGTTAATTATTGGTAATTATTACTAATTATTTGTAATTATTCCTAATTATTACTAATTATTGATAATTAATACTAATTATTGGTAATTAATACTAATTATAGGTAATTATTACTAATTATTGGTAATTAATACTAATTATTGGTAATTATTACTAATTATTGAGAATTTTTCCTAATTATTGGTAATTTTTCCTAATTTTTCCTAATTTTTCCTAATTTTTCCTAATTTTTCCTAATTTTTCCTAATTTTTTCTAATTTTTCCTAATTTTAGGTATTTATTACTAATTATTACTAATTATTGCAAATTATTGGTAATTATTGCAAATTATTGGTAATTATTGGTAATTATTGGTAATTATTGGTAATTATTGGTAATTATTGGTAATTATTGGTAATTATTGGTAATTATTGGTAATTATTGGTAATTATTGGTAATTATTGGTAATTATTCCTAATTATTGGTAATTATTCCTAATTATTCCTAATTATTCCTAATTATTCCTAATTATTACTAATTATAAATAATTATTACTAATTATTCCTAATTATTCCTAATTATTACTAATTATTACTAATTATTACTAATTATTACTAATTATTCCTAATTATTCCTAATTATTACTAATTATTCCTAATTATTCCTAATTATTCCTAATTATTTCTAATTATTCCTAATTATTCCTAATTATTCTAAATTATTTGTAATTATTGGTAATTATTGGCAATTATTGGTAATTATTACTAATTATTACTAATTATTGGTAATTATTGGTAATTATTACAAATTATTACAAATTATTGTTAATTATTGGTAATTATTCCAAATTATTGGTAAGTATTATTAATTATTGGTAATTATTACTACTTATTGGTAATTATTACAAATTATTACTAATTATTCTTAATTATTGATAATTATTGATAATTGTTCCTAATTATTCCTAATTATTACTAATTATTACTAATTATTGATAATTATTACTAATTATTGATAATTATTACTAATTATTGATAATTATTGATAATTATTGATAATTGTTCCTAATTATTCCTAATTATTCCTAATTATTCCTAATTATTCCTAATTATTCCTAATTATTCCTAATTATATCTAATTATTCTTAATTATTCCTAATTATTCCTAATTATTCCTAATTATTCCTAATTATTCCTAATTATTTGTAATTATTTGTAATTATTGGTAATTATTGGCAATTATTGGCAATTATTGGGAATTATTACTAATTATTACTAATTATTGGTAATTATTGGTAATTATTACTAATTATTACTAATTATTGTTAATTATTGTTAATTATTCCAAATTATAGATAATTATTACTACTTATTGGTAATTATTACTACTTATTGGTAATTATTACTAATTATTACTAATTATTGATAATTATTACTAATTATTACTAATTATTGGTAATTATTACTAATTATTACTAAATATTCTTAATTATTGATAATTATTGATAATTGTTCCTAATTATTAGTAATTAAATGAATAATTACCAATAATTAGGAATAATTACCAATAATTACAAATAATAACATTATTAGTATATTTTATTATTAATATTAAAATAATATAATTTTCTGATTTATATACAATTCTCCTTTCATTTGTGCGTTTTCTATCTCCACATACAAATAATACATGTGAAGACAGTAAACACACAGATGAAAAGAGAATTGTATATATATAAAAAATTATATTATTTTAATATTAATAATAAAATATACTAATAATGTAATAATGTTATTATTCCTAATTATTGGTATTTATTACTAATTATTAATATTTATTCTTAATTATTAAAAATTATTACTAATTATTCCTAATTACCATTAACTATGATCAATACTAATAATTTAAATTTATTAAGTAAGAAAACAATGTAAACATAATTAAATTACAACTAATTAAGAATAATTGAAACTAATAAAAAATTAAAAATAAATATTAAATTAAAATGAACATAAATACCTTGAAAATTGACCTGCTCTGATCGTTCTTCAAAACTTTAATATCAGCTCCGAAGAAAAAAATTAAACTGAAGAAAAACTCAACTTTAGAAACACAAGTTTGAGAGCAGGAGAAGATAGAGAATGAGAATGATTTGAAAAAAACGGATGAGGGTATTTATAGGTTAGATTATTCGCGACGGGTTTATTTGCGACGGGTACCGTCGCAAATACATTAGCCCGCATTAATTACGGTCAACGAGTAAATAGTTATTTGCGACGGGTCCCGTCGCAAATAACATACTATTAGCGACGAGAATATTTTCCCGTCGCAAATACCTTTTACCGCCGCCGGTTATTTGCGACGGGGAAAGCAATCCCGTCGCAAAAGCCTATTTATTTACGACGGGTAAATACCCCCGTCGCAAATAAGTTTTTAACGGGACTATTTGCGACGGGATTTATTCCCGTCGCAAATAACCCGTCGCAAATACCCATTTTTCCCGTAGTGATGGGAGGCTGTGCCATCCTCTATTGTGCTGAACCGAGGTTGTGGAGTCATCAGTTCTCAGCCTCGATGTGGTGCAGAGCACGACAGAGAAGGTTCATGTAGTTAATGAGAGAATGAAGGTGACACAAGACATACAAAAATCTTATGCCCGATTGTAGGAAAAGGCCCTTAGAGTTCAAGGCTAGGGACCATGTGTTCGTAAAGGTTTCTCCTCTCATGGGCAATAGAGGTTTGGTAGGGGGGATAACCTTCCGCCCCAGTTCATTGGGATTTTTGAGGTGTTGGGGCATATTGGTGAGGTGGATTATTAGTTGGAACTTCCATCATAGAAGGACAGGATCCACGACGTCTTGCATGTGTATTAGCTTCATCAATATGTTTACAATGACTACCATGTCATTGCCTGTTCTGTCATTTTCAGCATAGCTGCACCATGGACCTGGGTTGCGGCGTTGCCTTCTTTTTGGCGATTGAATTATGCGGTGTGATGGCTTGCCTTGGATCATAGACTTTTTCTTGGTTTATCAGATATACAGTGTGGACCTCATCGTGTTTCTCAAACATGGCTTTGACTAGCCCAGTTGTGACATGACCCCTTCTCTTATGCTGAAATCATATCCTGTGTCAACACTTTTGCACTGTAGTAAAGCATGTTATGTCGCGGTCTTCTATTTTCCAGTTAGCCTATAAATTCATGGACCCCCTTCAGATCCTATTCTTCTTCCACCTTTTCTATCAGTCATTGGGTGATCTAGGTGCATCACTAGGAGGACATTGAGCCCCTTTTCATCAGCTCCCAACCCTAGCCTTGAGAGATCAATCCTTGGTGATTCTAGGTGGGTTCCCTTCCCTTCTCTTCCCAGTTTTCTCCCCATTCTTCATCTGGAGAGGATTTCTACCAAGGGAACAACTGGTTTTAGTGATTCTTTGGTAAGAGAATGATGTGGGGATGTTATATTCTAGTTTGATCAAGGAGTTTCCTTTCATTGTAGTGCTTGGCAGTCGTCTTCCTCTTATTCCAACCTTGCACATCAAATTGGAATGCTCTATTTAAGGTAGGGGGTCCTTTATCTCTCCTCTTTATATGTACATGAAGTAATATCATGCTTTTGTTTTCCCTTGGGGAGATAGTATAAACCAACTTATTGAAGATAATTAATTAGTTAAATTGAAAATTGAAGGGGTGGTAAGAGATCACATGAATTTTACATGCTCTTGTGATTTTTTTTCTAAATGATTGAACATACTTTCTACTCTATCTATCTCTAGCTTATATTAAAATTTGATATGTTGTTGTGGTTATTAAATTTTTGAACCTTGTTGTGATTATCGATTTGAATCACCACACATGAAAAAGTCTAAGAATATATATCTAGCTAATAAACTGGTTGCCCATGGAATTTTGGTTTGTGTGAGAATTCCCTTGAAAATGAAGAAGTAAATATAGTGAAATCCATTTATTTAAACTTAAATGTGATGTGTAGTGGTTGTGATGTGTAGATCTATTGTGATGAGATGTGGTTGTGAAATGTGGTGGTTGTGATGCATGGCTTATTAACGTGTAAAGTGTTGTAAAAGTGGGTGTTCTAGACCCAGCTTGAACAATACTTTTTGATTACCATATCATGTATACAATGAATAATGCATGATGTATTCTCACCATAATAATGTTGATATTTCCACATTCACTATCTATATGGAAATTCCTATAGATTATTTATCGTATCAACAGGTTATAGTAGTTCCTAGTTATAATGGGAACCTCAATATATAATGACAATAATCTTAAACATATGTCTTATGGTCTAGATACATTATACTGACTGGACACAAATGATGTCTGACCCTCAGGTGTTGGGAGTTCATAAGCATTGAGACTTCTTCTCATGAAGTTCACACTTGATGATCTCAAGTAGAGGAGATCACGAGGACTAACCTTCCAAAAAGAACACCACATATTTCGAGTATCATTGGTTGTTCCTATCTATAAGCATGTGTATTGGTCTCTTGACTTGAGATCAATATCAATGTATACCATTTGATCACATACTTTGATTCAATACAAAAAACATATAATTTATGTTGCGGGGAGGTATCTTGTGTTGAGTGCATCATTAGTGGTATGAAATTGGTTGAATGATCAAGATAGAATTCATTGCTTCTAAAAGAAAGATGTACCTCAAGACCTATTGACCAGGATGGTAGTACCTTTATTAAATCCATGATCATTATGATTAAAGGTAAGTTTATCCAACAATTTCACATATAAATAAAGCAATAAAGGATTATGATACAAAGTGTGCATCCTAATTTGTGAGATATCACAAGACAAAGAGATTATATTACACAACGTGTGTTTATAGGAGGTTGTCATTGCTATGATAATACCTTATCTCCTTAGGGGCCTTGATGGGTTATGATAATCCACTTCTAGTCTATGTGTATTAGTCACTACTATAAATATAAAGACCTAGAGGGTCACACAATAAGTGTATTCAGAAGTTTGACCAATTCTATTGAATTGGAGTTTTAGGACATTGTGGGCCCCATGATAGGGGATGGGTAATGTTCAAGTTTATACGATTAGAAAGTAAATAAATAAATTTAATATTATTAAAATTTAGAATAATACCCATTGAATTTATTTACTTTTTATATTCACGAGTTATTTAGTGAATATTAAGAAAAAATATTTTTCAAACGAATATTAAATATTTAATATTCAAGGTTCCTTAAATATTTATATAGAAGAAATGAGTTAAGTTAATGACTCATATTTATCACTTAACATTATTTTACTATTAAAAGTAATTTATAATTTACTTATGATGTTTGTGACACATTTACGAGGTTATAAGTATTATTTTGGGCATTAAATGAAGGGTTAACTTACTAAAGGGATTAAGTGCAATTTTAATAAGTTTAAACTTAACTATAAATGAAAAAATAAGTCCAAATTCATGGGACTATTAATTAACAAGATTTTTATAGGTTATATTACCTCCCTCTCAAGTTATAGAGAGAAATATAGAGGTTTGGGGCATCCCAATCCAAGTTCTCCCACCCGGATTGAAGAGATAACGATCCCATGATTGTTTCAACATCGAAAACACCTTTGATTCTCCGTGCTTATGACAACCCATAACTTTAATAAACTTTATCTCATGAATTATAACAAAAATATAAACTTAATAAAACCCCATAAGATCATGAGGCCTAGTGTATTTGGGAAATTATAAACTACCAGGTGAATACCATTGAGTGGAAATGGGAATGGCTTTTCACCATAAAAATGTTTAGCATGGAAAATCGTATGATGATTTCAGCAACATAACGGGGGCAGATAAAGATTTATGGAAGGGTTAAATGAGAGTGAAATGGGTCTATCATAAATTGGATATCATAAGGATAGTAATATAGATGTGTGAAAACATATCCCAACATGAAAAATTGGAAAACAAACGGCATAATTTAAAGAAGGTGCTTGAATAAAGAGGAGGAGAGGACCCCTTACCTTGAGAGGGAGCTTCTAAAAGCTTGAGAGGATCTTTTTAAGATATTAGGGGAATATTGGGAGGGATATAGAGAGGTAATAGAATAGTAAATTCATACTAAAAGGGTTTTGAGTGAAGAGGAATGTGAGGTTGGGTGGGTTTATATAGAAAAAAGAGAGGGGAATACTTTATTAATTTATAAACTTAGGTTTTGGACTCTATAATAAATTAATCCAAACCACAAACCATACCATGATTTTCCCATGGTTTCTTCCAAAGAGGTATGGATTTAATTATTTTATAATTTCAAGAACTAAACTCATTAAAATAACACCCTTAGTGATATGGAAGTGAGTCATGTTTATAAATAATTGATTTTAAAACCTTAAAATATAATACAGGTTTTGGAG
Organism: Viscum album; assembly: GCA_963277665.1. Taxonomy (NCBI): domain Eukaryota; kingdom Viridiplantae; phylum Streptophyta; class Magnoliopsida; order Santalales; family Viscaceae; genus Viscum; species Viscum album. The sequence goes on from OY728144.1 coordinate 203,748,362, forward strand.
GATTCATTAAGAGTTTATAAAATTAACCAAATAACTTCAAAATATGTTATTTTAAAGGGGAAACGTAATTTTGGTTGTGGATACTCTTTATAGTATTTATTTCATCACTTTTATACTTTTATAATGTCATAATACATACTATATATTTATACCGTATTTAATTTGGACCTAAAAAATTCATGTCTCAGAAAATTATAAAAAATTAATGATTGGATAATTTCAACATAATGATTTAAAAATAATATTTATTTTATCAAAATAATTCTCTAAATATGGTAATTTACACTTTTAAATAAAAAATCCCCATTTATTAAAAAATACTTGTTTTTTACAATAACACTTTTCTGACCCATATAGAAATTACATTTGTATTTATAAAATTATATTATCATTTATATTTAATAAATATTATTTAACAATAGTATTTTATTAAAATATCATTTATTTTGAAAATTCTTGAATTCATCGAAAAAAGTGTCCTGATTGAATCTATATATTTCCCAAAAATACAATTTGTTTTTCATCATATCAAAATACAATTTTTATCAAACTCATTATCTAATCATTTAAAAAGTAATAATAAAAATGAATAAATATAATCATTATTTTATTGAAAGAAAATATGTAAAGTCATACTATTAGGGTATAGATACATAACCCTTTAATAAACCAGCAAATGCCCAAAGGGTAAGGTCTGTGATGGTGATATTTTTTTGAAGTGAATTAACAAACTTGGTTTGGGTCATGATCTCAATGAGATTTATCTTCTCCCATAAATGGTTTCACTCATGATTTAGTTGTTGAATCTTGTCTTAGGATTGGTCAAGGGAAAATACCAGTGTTGTTATCTCTCTTGAAAGCTATGATAAATGGACTTCATAGTGTATGATCATACTGGTCGAGGACATCACTCCTTCCTTCTATGTCAATTAGACTTTACCCACAATATACTAATATTAATGGTCATGGTAAAATGGTTATATTATCAACGATTATGATGTTTAATGGTCCAAAATAACCAAAGTAGTGCATGTGTTTTCTACAACTGCATTACTTAATAATGTATTTATTTATTAAAAAAGGGAATTTCATTTATAAAAGTTATTATCATTAAATTCCCCCATTCAGAAATTTCACCCTCAAAATTTTCATTTCATACACTAAAACAGATGAGGGTACTTCTACTTCACCACCTCTTTCAGTTCCATTGTTGCTTCCTCAAACCTATGGTTCCTCCACAACACTTTGACTAGGTGAGTTGTCTTGTTTCATAGAACTTTTTCTCTACAATATAAGATCTTCATCGGTTGCTCCACGTATGAAAGATCATTCTCCAATGGTACCATTTCTGGATTCAGTATATGTGAGGGGTCTGGTATATACTTCCTCAAGAGGGATACATGGAATACATCATGTACTTAGGATATGTTAGGTTGTAATGCTAGTCGATAGGCCACCACTTTTATGTGATCAAGGATCTCAAAGGGGATAATGTATCAAAAAATAAGATTTCCCTTCTTCCCAAACCTCATGACTTTCTTCCATGGCGATGTAAAAAGGAACACTTTATCTCTAAACTCAAACTCTAGGTCTTGTCGATGATTGTATGCAAATATTTTCTATCAAATTTTTGAGGATTTCATATTCCTTTGAATGGTTTTTACATTCTATATCATCTCTTGGACAAGATTAGGTCCCGTTAGCATTATCCCTCCAACTTCATCCCAGTATGTCAGAGTTTGACACGTCTTACCATATAGAGCCTCATAAGGTGGCATTTGAATTCTGTAATGCAAACTATTTTTATATGAGAACTCAACTAGGGGAATGTGTTGATCTCAACATCCTTTAAAATCCATTGAACATGATCTCATCATATTTTCCAGAGTTTTAATGTTCCTCTCAAACCAACCATCTGTTTGGGGGTGATTAGTAGTACTGAAGCTCATCTCTATATCCAATGTTTACTGAAGGATTCTCCAGAATCTCATGGTAAACCTCAGATCTCAATAAGATATAATAGACAATGGAGCAACATTCATTCTTACCACTTCTATAATGTATATCTTGGAGAGTTAGTTGAGAGATAAATCCTCCTTGATAGTTATGAAATGTACTGCCTTTGTAAGGTGACCAAATACCACCCAAATGGTGTTATTGCCTTTAGGTGTTCTAGGGAGTCCTATGATGAAATATATGGTTATGTTTTCCCATTTACATATTAGTATGAGAAATGGTTGAATCATACCCTTAAGTTTTTTTCATTTCACCTTGACTTATTGTCATACCCATCATCAAGATACCGACTCCACAATCTCCCTCTTCATGTTATCCAACCAAACTTTTTTCTTTAAATTTATATACATTTTAGTGATTCCTGGATGAATAGAGAAGTATGATTTCTGAGCATCAACCAAAAGTCCCCTCTTTAGTTATGGTTTTTATAGGACACATATCTGGTTTCCAAACCTTATAACTCTATATTTAGCAAAGTTGAACTCCAGAATATTCACTATCTTTTTCTATATCACCTCATCATATTTCTGGACCTCCTTGATCCCTCAATAATGGATGGATGAGTAGTTATTTGATCAAGGTAAGATTAATATCCTTTTATAGTTCCCATATCCATCATTTTCATGTCCAAGAATATTGGATCCCTTTTAATCCTCATCATGGATAGGGTTGTGGGATCCATTATACTCAGTGCATCTTCTACTTTGTTCATCTTTACAGGATGGTAATGGATTGAACAATCAAAATCCTTGATCAGCTCTGACCACCTTCATTGGAGTATATTAAGCTCCTTTTGTGTGAATATATACTTAAGGATTTTATGATCCTTATATATTTCAAACTTTCTCTATAGAGATAATGTTGCGAAATATTCAATGTGAATATCATTGTAGCCAATTATGGATCATGATTTGGGTAGTTATTCTCATTGATATTTAATTAGTGAGCAACATAGGCTAACACTTTTTCATCTTTCATGAGTACACAACCCAAGACATTTTTAGATTTATCACTGTAGATTAAAAATCCTTCCCCATAGGTGGGTAATGTGAGTATAGGTACAAATATTAGACTCTTATTCAACTCTTTAAGGATCTATTTACATTCATCAGTCCATAAAAACTTAACTCCCTTCTGAGTATGCTTAGTTAGTGGGCTTGAAAATTGTGAGCGGTTTCTCACAAATTGATGATAGTACCTAGACAACCCACATAAACTACGAATTTTCATCATAGATTTTTTTCTTGGACATCCTTTAATTGACACGGTTTTTGAAAGATACATAGTTATACCTTTTCTAGTTATAACATGCCTCAAGAAAGTTACCTTTTCCATCCAAAACTCACATTTACTATAATTTTCAAATAAAATTTCCTTTCAAAAAGTCTTCAGTATAGAATGAAAATAATCCTCATATCCATCCTTGATTTTGGAGTAAATTATAATATTATCTATAAAGACTACCAATTTTTTTTGAGGTAATCCCTAAATACTCTATTCATCAAGTCTATGAAGATTACTTGAGCATTAGTGAGTCCAAATGGAATCTTTATGAACTCACAGTTACTATAACTTGTATGAAAATTAGTATTGGGGACACCCTCCTTCGACTTTACTTGATAATATCCTAACTGAATATCCACGTTAGAGAAGTATTGTGCTCCATGTAGCTAGTCAAACAAGTCATCAATCCATGGTAGAGGATACTTTTTCTTTATCATGATCATTTTTATCTCATGATAATCAATGAATAGGCGAATTAACCCACCCCCTTCTTGATAAATAGGACTGGTTAACCCCATAATGAAGCACTTGGGGGTAAAAACCCTTTATCCATTTTCTATTGTAGTTGATTATTTAGATCTTCAAGTTCAACAATTACCATTCTATGTGGAGTCTTGGATATTAGCAATAATATGGGTATAATCTCAATTGGGAACTCAACCTTTCGTCTAGGAGGAAGACCTGTCAATTATTTAGGAAACACATCAGTGAATTCCATCATAATGGGCATGTCTTCAAGGATGATATTTTCCTTAGTCTTAATCATTTGAGAAATATATGATTGATAATAGGGAAATAATATCCATGATTGGGATAATGATACCAAATGAGACTCATCCTTCTCCTTACACTTGTATAGAACCAGAGTACAATTTATGATACGAAGGGTGATTTACTTCTCTCAACAATTTATGTTGTCTTTATACAAGGAAATCCAATCCATACCCAAAATAGCATCAAATTCTTTTAAAGGTATCATCACAAGTTTTTCTAGGAAATTAAACTCACAAATTTTGATAGGGTATGAGTTATATTCTTGGGAAGAAATAATTAACCCATTCACCATCTTCACAGATAATTCATCTTCCATGTTTCGAGTTAGTGTTTGAATAATTATACTAAACTTGCATGATATAAATGAATGTGTAGAATTAGAATCAAGAAGTATGCTCACTATTCTTGAATGAATAACTAAAATACCTTTCACCACTTTGTTGTTGAGATCCACCTCAGTAGTTGTGATGACATAAGCTCTACCTTGGTCTTTAGGCCTTGGAGGTTGTTAGCGTTAGTTATCATTGACAATACTTAGTTTAATTCTTTGATTCACATAGTGTCCTTATTCATTGTAGTTGAAACATTGGACAATGGGATGAGGGTTGAATGGAGCATTCCTTTCTTCCATCACATTGGTGGGTTTCTCCCATTAGTAATCATTATCTAGGTGCTCTTCCTTCCCACATCTAAATCATTTCCCCGTCCCCTTTAGGTAATTTATAGTATGCTTATTCCCACAATTTTGACAAGCGGGATGTTGAAATTTCTTAGAACTATTATATTTCTCCATAATACCACTAAAATTAAACTCTATTTTCCACTTCTTATCCCCATGATAACCTTGGGATTCATTTATCTCCATTTTAACTTTAAGGGTAAATCATACAATTTCCTCATAGCTATCGAAGTCTTGAATCACTAAGGATTTTCATAGATTCTACTTTATCCCACCAAAGAAGCAGCCAACTTTACTTTTGAGGGTAACGAAAAAGACATAAGCGTATCATGAAAGTATTATGAAGTTCTCTTTGTATACCCTGATGTATTCATCATCCTTTTTCTTGAGGCTAAGGAAATATCTCTCCATTTTAAGTTGAAGAGTGTGAGGAAAATATTTTTCAAAAAACATTTTCCAGAATTTCTTCTAGTCCATCACATCGATCTCCTCATAAGGCTTCGCATTCTTAACAAAAATAAACTATTGATCAGATCCTCATTCTATACAATAAATAGTCAGCACAACCTTCTATTTCTTAGAGTATTGAAGGAAAAATAAGATCAATTCAATGGATTTGATCTATTTCTCCACAATTAAAGCGTTAGAAGATCCACTAAAAGGTAAAGGGATTTTTCGCATAAAGGTTGAAATTATAACTTTCTCTTTCTTGGGGGGATTCATAAATTCATCTTGATTCAAGTTTTGGTTCAAAACATGAGTTAACTAAGAAATTATTGTGATGAAGTTCCCAATTCCTGCTCCCTTTTGGTTGAGCATCTTAGTTGGGAAATCATCACATTTCCCCTCACATTAGTTGTTGACTTAGTTTCTCCTATTTCTAGCTATTAATTGAAAATAAATGGAAAAGTAGGGATGATTATTTTTAAAATATTAAACACATAAACAATAAAACATTAACATTAAATGGATAACCCATAAATGATATATATTCCTTAACTTATGAATTTCTAGGTTTCAATCTAAGTTATCCATGATCTATTTCTTAATATAAAATCTTATGGGAATTTTATTACTTTTATAAGGGTTCATAAAGAGATTGTGAATTTACCAAATCACATCCCTCAGGAGTTTCAAACTAGGTGTGTAGTAAGGATCATTATCATGCATCAGGTGATGGTCAAGCCTAGCTCAATGCGCCCTTTTTGGGGTTATTACCCTTAGGCATAACTGTGCCTGAGCCACATCCACTTATAGTATTCTGACAAGGATGTATTTCATTGGAAAAAAATTACTATATACTTTAATAAAATTTAGGGATGTTTTCCTATGTTTAGTCTTATACCTGAGGCTTTCACTCTTGTTTTCTAATACTAATCCCCAAAAATAACTAGACTTTTCTCTAATACCAACTACAAAAACCCATATCTTTAATACACTTTATCTCATAATTTATTACATAAATATGCACTTAATAAAACCAAACAAATATTATTAGGACTAGTGTGTTTGGTAAATTAGGCACAAATAGGTGAATTCCTTTGATTAGAAATGATAATGGGTCTTCCCTACAAAAATGTTTGGCATAAAAAATTGCAGGATGATTTCGACAGCATAACAAGGGAACATAAAGATTCATGGAAGGGTTAAATGAGAGTGAAATGGGTATATAATCACTTTTAAATAATAATTATATTAATAGGGATATGTGAAAACATATCCCAACATGAACAATTATAAAATAAAAGGCATAACTTAAATATGGTGTTTGAATAAAGAGAAGGAAAAGATCCCTTACCTTGATATGGCACTTCTAAAAGCTTGAGAGGAGCTTCTTAAGAGATTGGGGGAACCTTGGGATAGATACATATAGGTAATGGAAGATTAACTTCTTGATATAAGGGTATTTATTAAATATTAGTGAGAGTTTGGGTGGTTTTATATAGAAAAAGAGAGGATAATCCTTTATTAATTTCTAAAATTTGGGTTTGGACTCTATATAATAAATTAATATAAACCAAAAATAATCCCATGGTTTTTACCCATGGTTTTTAACAAAGAGCGGTGGATTTCATTATTTTATAATGTTAAGAACTGAAATAATTAAAATAATACCCATGGTTATGTGAAAGTGAGTCATGTTTATAAATAATTGATTTAAAAACCTTAAAATATACTATAGGTTTTGGAGGATTCATTAAGGGTTTATAAAATTAATAAAATAACTTTAAAAACATTATTTTAAATTGTAAACATAATTTTGGTCATGAATACTCTTTATAGTACTTATTACATCACTTTTGGGATTTTATGGTGTCATAATACATAACATATATTTATACCGTATTTAATTTTGACCCCAAAAAACTCAAATGTATCAGAAAATTATGAAAAATTTACTGTTAGATAATTTAAACATTATGATTTCAAAAATAATATTTATTTTATCAAAATAATTCTCAAAATATTAGAATTTACACTTTTAAATAAAAAATCCTCATTTATTAAAAAATACTGGTTTTTTTTGACAATAACTGTTTTATGACCCTTACAGAAATTACATTTGACTTCATAAAATTACATTATCATTTATATTTAATAAATATTATTTAATAATAATATTTTATTAAAATATATTTTATTTTTAAAATTATTGAATTCGTCAAAAATAGTGTCTTGATTGAAACTATATATTTCCCAAAAATATAATTTATGATTCATCATATCAAAATCTAATTTTTATCAAACTCATTATATAATCATTTAAAAAGTATTAATAAAAAGTAATAAATATAATAATTATTTTATTGAAATAAAATATACAAATTCATATTATTAGAGTCTAGATATATATCCCTTTATTACACCAGTGAATTCCCTAAGGGTAAGGTTTGCGATGGTGATATTTTCTTGGGGCGATTATATGAACATGGTTTGTGCTGTGATCTTGATAAACTTGAACTTATTCTGTAAATGGTTTCTCTCATGCTTTAGTTGTTGAATCTCAACTTGGTCTTGGTCAAGGGAAATTCCTAGCGATGCTATCTCCCTTAGAATCTTCTATAAATGAGCTTCATAGGGTATGATCCTACTGGTCACGACCATCATTCCTTCCTTCTATGTCAATTGGACTTTACCATAACCCTTAATATACTAATATTAATGATCATTGTACAATAACTATATTATCAATGGTTATGATTATTAATATATTTTAAATATGATAGACCATATAATAGTCCAAAATAACCAATGTAGTGCATGTTTTTTCTATAACTACATCACTTAATAATGAATTTATTCATTAAAAAGGGGAATTTAATTTATAAAAGTTTGGGTCTTTATAGTGTTATCACCCAAATATTGAATATTGATGACTGGGAAAGCTTCTAGAGCATGTGAGAACAATTTATAGGGATCCAACTTTGGTTCCTTTGAGCGATGATCTATGATGAAGAGAATAACACATTTCCAATCAAAATCAGAAGAGGTATGATTTTGATTTAATTTTATAATTAAATTAATTTTAATCAGGCTGTGATTATGTTGGCAATGACATCATGACATCGATCACAATATAAAATTTTTAAATTCTTAATTTTTCGGGCTTCTGTTGCGAGGGCAGTACCAAATACTGGTATCAGAGGAAGCATGTATTTTTTTAACCCAATTCAAATTAAATTTTCATTAAATCAAAAGAGGTCATCACTATGGTCTAATCACCATAGACGATGATTCAATACGACATTAGATGGATGATATATGGCCATCTAAAGATCAAAATAAGATCAAAGTCGGTGTTTTTGGGTTTGAAATTTAAAGAACACACATCCCTCTCTCTCTCTCTCTATGTGTGTGTGTGTGTGTGTTAGTTTTATCTTGGTGAAGTTGGAAGCAGACAATTCCGATGTCCCTGGTACTATGGCCATATTTTGGTGGCCGGAATAGTATTTTTTGTAAGGATATTATTCCACACGCATGTGGAAGATCAAAATAATTAATAAAATCAATGGCCAAATGAATTAGGCTTGGAAGTTTTAAAATAAGAAAAAAAGGAAACTAGAAGGGAGGCGAGTGGGTCGGGGTGACTCGATAAAAAAAGGATAATGGGGTGGGTGGGGGGAGGTTTTTTGGTCTAGTGAAGTAAAAAAAACCTAGATGTGGGTGGAAACTTTTTCCCATGTGTCACCAATTGGCCCCCAATTTTGGGGGCCATTTTTTAAAGGCCCTTCGTGTAAGACTTACAATAATAAAAAACATTGTTTTTATATTTTTTTTATGCTACCCCATTACCTGCCACTCTTGTATCCGAGTGCCCGTGCGGGGCAGCCACAATCGGCCGATCCAATGACTGGATCATGTCAGGACCTACCCTATTCGGGCCTGATAATGATTCAAAACCCAGGTTTCCAGACCACCTGAGACACAAAAAACATTCAAAAAAAAAATCAAAAATGAAATTTTAATATTTAGAATGGTTGAAAAAAATTGTGGGGACCGTGTGACATATATTATGTAAATTTAAATTAATGTGAGTTATTTTGATTCATATTTAATTCCCTAAAGTTAAATTTATTAAAAATTTAATTTTATTACACATTTATTTTGCGTGTTTACTGATCATGAGTAGTGAACAAATAATATATGTATGGATTTTATTTATTTATTTAATTATTGCATGTGTTTGATGTTTTTAGTAATTAATTAAATAGACAGTCCAAAAATTGTCTAGGTTCCCCATTATATGTATAAGGGACCACCTGTCCATAATAAATGTTGTTTATGTATATTAAGAATTTCTTAGACGCCTCACATGCGTGAAAGTATTTATATATTATGAAAAAGATGAATAAAGACTTAGATAACATCGATGTTAGTAAAATTTATAGAAAAGTTGTAAATACATTGAATAGGGGTGTGCACTGCAATGTGAGTTAGATATGGCTAAGGTAATTACCCTTAATGCCACGATTGATCTATTTTCGGTCAATGGATCAAATGGTAATAAACACTCATGATCAGTTGTTTCTTTTATTTATTTATGCATGGTTTAATATTATTTTGTGAAATTGAATATATAAACAATCACATAGAATAATAAATAAACACACATAGTTAAAATCAACATGAATGGTGAATGTTTTTCTATTTATTTCATTGTAAAGATGTGAGCACAATCACATAGAAAAGTCAAGTGTAAATAAAAATGTATTACATTCACCGAGAAAAAGTAGAAACCCTCAAATATATATTAAGTCATTATTGACATGACCGAATGATGAAGATACCACTTCAATCTCTACTCACCCAAGTCTCTTTCCCAAGTCCTCCAAACCATCATGTAGTGCTTGAAGCCTCTAAAAGAAGGGAAAATTAGTAAAGATCAATGGATTAAGGTCCCTAAAGGTCTAGAATACGGATAATATTGAGAGGAAACACCCCTTAGTAAACTAATAGAGTAAAATACCCTTCCACCACTTGAAACTTAAGCTCCAATCATCTAAAGACACCTAAGGAGACACTTTGAGCCTAGAGTGAGGCCTCCCCCAAGTGTTATTTCCCAGTATGTACATTGCCCAAATAAACCTTCAGTTCACACAAGTATACCTTGCATGGGACATATTAAGCTCACATGGGCCTCACATGTGTGAGCTACCTTCAGCTCACCCAACCCCCACCTGCATGAAGGACCTTCTGCTCAGCCAAAACTTACCAATGTGATTCACCTTCTATCCGCCCAGGCCTCACTTATGTGATCCATCCTTTGATCCCATATTTTCTACCACAAATAGAAGTTAACCTATTTCCTTGTATCCCTCATCTAAGTGGGACCAAGATAAGGACTCCCCAAAGCCTATATATATGTATAATCAGAGCATATGGAACATCAGTGTGCCCTATCAATTATACATTCCCATAGTAATGGAGGTCCTTCATTTATCCTACCTAATAGGTGGGATCCTAAAAGTGTTTTAAATTATAAATTCCTGTGGTAATGAGGATCTGGACCTTAGGGATAATTATGTGACCCCAAGGTTGAAAATAAGAGAGGATATAGGCACATCAAATCCCTTTCTCTCTCCCCGATTTCCCCAAGTGACTCTACATTGTTTATCAGCCAATGAAAAGTAAAGTGTCTTGGTAGAGAGTCCTTTTATAGATCTTCTTCACACCTTTCAACAGGGAATCCCTTCTAGAGTAATCCCCTAATATTTCTTGTAGGGTATTCCCCCACCTTTCATATCCCCACCCTCTTCCACTAGAAGATGAATAAGATCATGTGGTTTTCTAGATCTTACACTTCCTATGGTTTCTCACACTGAGCATGATTCACATGGGATTAGAGGGTAGTGATGATCATGAAATTCACATGATAAAATACCCATATTGGGAGGGGAATCCTTTTTTGGATCTTCCTCTCACCTTCACTTGGGCCTCCTGATTTCCACTCCTCCACGATAGTATTTACATCAATTCTCCTCCCATAGGAACATGGTCAGTGAGCACATAATCCATAAAGGTGGTGTCACCAAGGGAAATGACTTACTTGTCTTAGTAGAGAGTCCTTATGAAGGATCTTCCTCTCTCCTTGACATGGGCCTCATCCATAGGTGTAATACCAAACTATTATCACTATGTGGAATTTGATTCTTGTCTAAACGAGATATATTGGAAGCCTCCTTAAGGTTCAAACCCGACACCCCAATTAAAACTAATCTTCTCGAGGCCATATTTTCAGTGGGGTCGCATCCAACCAAGGAGGATACATCCCTTATAGGTCTCTTGGGATACTTAAGTGTAATTCCCACACCAACCCTTGAATAGGAACATTTCACCAAGATGTCCTTGCCACATGATGTTAAACTGCATAGTTTGGTCCTTGTCACATAACATTAAAAGGTATGATGTTCCCTGTTAAGTGTCACTAAACTACATGGGTTCTAATTTCTATCACAAGGATATGTAGGAATCCCTCTCTCATGGGACTTATCCCAATATCAAAACCACTTTCTTCTTATTGGATGACAATAAATTCTAGAGCACCCCAATGTGTGGCTTAAAAATAGCATCGTGATAATAAATGACATAAGAATATCTAATCCACCTACAAAAGGGTACCATCGATGGAGAACCTCAAATATATATAGATGTATCCACTGATGAAGAACCTAAGATATATACAAATGATTATAAGGTAAATACATGCTAATAATTGATTGTTAAATTAAGGGAGACCCATTTATAATTGGTATTTAATAAAGGATTTGCGAACATGTCTTAAATCTATAAGAGAGTCCTAGAGTAGGAAATATTTCCCCCAAAAGAGTGTGATGCGCCCAAACTCCCATCCTACTCTAGTACACTATTATATATTTAATACATATTTGTGAATCCTTTATTAAATCAAAAAAATAAAATGGGTCTCCCTTAAGTTAACAAAAAATTATTAGCATGTATTGGATTTAGAATAATTTTCATGTATATAAGGTTCTTCATTGATGGAGACATCAATATGTATTCGAGGTTCTTCATCGATGGTACCCTTTTGTGTGAATATTAGACATTCTTATGTCATTTATTATTACGATGTTATTTTTAAGACATAAAGTAGAGATCTCTAGAATTTATCACCATCTATGAAGATAAGAGTTATTTTGATGTTAGGATTGGGCCCATGAGATGGGATTCCTATGTATCCTTATGAAAGGAAGCAGAACCCATGTAGTTCGGTGGAACTTAACAGGGCACATCATACCTTTTAAGGTCATGTGATGAGGACCAAACCATTCTATTTAACATCATGTATAAATGATGTCTATGTGAAAGGTTCCTAGTCAAGGGCTGGTGTGAGACTTATAATGAAGTGACCTAAGGGACCTAGAAGAGATGTAACCTCTTAGGTTAGATGTGAGCCTAATAGGATGGACCTGAGGATATTAGGGTTGATTGGGGTCTTGGGTTTGAACCTCAGGGAGGATTTCTACATATCCCATTTGGAAAGAAATCAAAGCCCATGTAGTTTAAATAGTTGGGGCTTACACCTATGGAGGTGGCCCATGTCAAGGCAAGAGGAAGATACATCATAAGGACACTATACCAAGACAATTAATTCATTTTCCTTGGTGAAACCACCTTTAGGTCTTATGTACTCACCACCTATGCACCTATGGGTGGGGAATTTGTGTAAACATTTCCATGGAGGAGTGGAAATCAGGAGACCCAAGGGAAGGTGAGAGGAAGATCCAGAAAAAAATTTCCCTCCTGAGATAGTTATTTGATCATGTGGATTTTATTATCATCACTAACCTCTAAGACCACATGATTCATGCTCAGTGTGATAAACAAGAGGAATTGGAAGATCTAGAAAACCACACAATCTTCCCCATATACTGGTGTAAGAGGATAGGTCCATAAAAGGTGGGGGAATACACTTCAAGAAATACTAGGGGCTTACTCTAGTAGGGATTACTTGTGGAAAGGCGAGAGGAATATTTGTAAAAGGACTCTCAACCAAGAAAATTTACTCCTTTTCTACTAGTATATGAGGGTGGATTCACTTAGGGGAATCAGGGAGAGAGAAAGGGATTTAATGTTCCTATATCCTCCCTTATTTTCAACCTCAGGGTCTTTCCATTATCCTTAAGGTTGATATCCTCGTTACTATGAGAATTTATAATTAAAAACCCTTCAAGGATCCCACGTATTAGGTAGGATAAATACAGGACCTTCGTTACCATGAAAATGTATAATTGAGAGGACACACTGAAGTTCCATATGCTCTAGTTATACATATCTAGAGGCTTTAGGGGAGGCCTTGGATTGGTCCCCACCCTAGGAAAGGTATCCAAGGAAAGAGGTTACCTAACATTGGTGGTATAAAAGAGGGGATCAAAGGATGGCTCACGTAGATGAGGCCTGGGAATATGGAAAGTGGATCACACAGGTAAGGCCTGGTCAAACAGAAGGTCATGCATATAGGTAAGGGCTGGGCAAGCTAAAGGTGGCTTGCATAGGTGAGGCTTAGGAGAGCTTAATATATCCCACATAGGGTAAACCTAGGAGAATTGAAGTAAAACATGAGAAATATTACTTGGGAGAGGCTTCACTCTAGTCTCCAAGTGTCTCCTCAGTTGTCATTGGATGACTGACGCTCAAGTTTCAAGTAGTGTAAGGGTCCTTCACCCTAGTAGTTTACTAGGGGGAGTGTTTAATCCCATTATTATTAGTATTATAGACGTTGAGGGACATTAATCCTTTGATCACGACTAATTTCCTCTTATTTTGGAGGCTTAGAGAACTACCTACAACTTTGGAGGACTTGGTCAAGAGACTTGGGAAAGCAGATCTTCAAGCAGTCTCTTCATCATCCAGTCATCCAAAGACACTTCCATCCCATAGTGAGGCCTCACCCAAGTGCCATTTCCTAGGTTGTATCACCCAAAGGAACCTTCTGTTCACCCAGGTATACCCTTTATGGAACATGTTAATCTCACCCAAGCCTCAACTGAATGATCCTTCTTTATCTCACCTAGCCTTCACTTGAATGAAGGACCTTATTCTCACCCAAGCCTTACCTATGTGAGCCACCTTTTTTTAACCTAGGGATCACCTAAATGAGCCATCCTTTGAGCCCCTATTTCATGAAACCAATAGAATGGAACCTCTTTCCTTGTATCCATTGTATGAGGGTTCCAAGCCAAGGCCTCTCATAAAGCCTCTAGATATATATAATTAGAGCATAGGGCACATCAATATGTCCTCTTGATTATACATTCCCATGGTAATAGAGGTCCTTTATTTATCCTATCTAATAAGTTGGATTTATAGAGATAATATTTTCATTAATTTTCATATGTTTTTCAATGATTTAACCCCTCTCAATTAATCGAATTGAGCTGATTTGTATCATTTTAGTGTTTTGGTGAATTATGGGCTTAATTGTGACAATTGGTTAATTCTGGAAATTTAACAGTTTTGTGGAGCTTCTGTATTTTGGGAATATATTTTACAATTTTGATCCAAATGGATTGAATAATTTTTTTGTAGAATTTCCATGCTTGTGGGATTAAACATTTTATTCTGGACCAAGGCCCAATTAGACACACAATGGCCCAGAAAAATTCATCAAATGGAAAAAGTTTTCTAGCCGACAGAATAGACCTCACCTCAGTGATGGAAGTATATATCGATCTACATAACTAAAAATGAAGTAATTCTAGCAGGAATAGAAAGAGGACTCTATATCTCATTTCCAAATTAAATTTTATGAAGAAATTCGGTCATTAAGGCTTCCTTTTAATTCTTCCAAAAGAAGAAAGTTGAAGAGTCTCCTAGGGTAGAAAAAGTATTTATCAGTAATTAGATCATAACGTTTCAGACGCTTGTCCAAATCTTCTACGATTTTTAGGTATAATTAACAAGAGATACTGAAACAATATTTATGAAGTAAACTTCCTTATATTCATCCATTTAATATGATAAACGAACTCAAACTTTCGGTGGAATAATTTTGGAGGGAAATTTTCTACTCCACAAGCCTATAAATAAGAGCATTCACTTCCATTCAAAGGGGTTAAACAAGGTGAAAGAGGTGCTGTGTTGGAGGATTTATTTCTTGAAGTTCTTTTATTTTCTATTTTATCTTTTTCTTTGTTTCATCATTCTCTCTTCTTCCCCTTTCAACTCTATTACGCTTCACATAGAGGGGTAAAGCATTTGAGTGATTGGGGAAGGGGGATATTCACTTTTGTAATGTCATGGTTTTGTTCTTAAATGTAAAACCCTATTTTTATTTTGAATGATTTATATTCTTAGTGTTTCCCAATTATCTTAATACTATTGTTTTTTGGGTTTGGTGTATTCATCATTAATATCTTTGGTTGAAGACTTTTAATCTCCCTCCGCCTAGTGTAATTTTTCTCGATCGAGCAGATTGTGTTAGGTGGTGAGTGTACAGTGATCGTTGGAACATGTGTGGAAGTAGTGAAATTTTTATAGAGTTTTAATGAGAAACAATTCTTGATCAGGACTTTCCTTAGTTTCTTAGGATTTTTTTATGAACTTCCATGCACTTAGGAGTAAGTTCCATTTCTTTCTTCAACCAAGGGTGATTGATAACTCGATCGAGGAGTTTTTCATTTATCGTTCTATATGAAGAGAGGGGGAATAATCTTTATTACTATGATGACATTGAAAAATTGGATCCTACCCTGAACCCATCATTCTCTTCATCCATTAGTGTTAAATATTTATTTTTAATTTCTTGCTTTATTTTTTTAACTCAAACAATTTCAAAAACAACCTCTTCTTCTTTCTTTAATTTAAGTGAAAAATGTAATTGTTGTGAACTCCTCTCTAGAGACAACCTAGATTACCCAATTTACTACATTTTAACTTAGGTAATATTTTTTTGTCACACCCCATGATAGGTACGTGTCAAAACTTGGCGTCGTTTCTGGGGAGGTAATGCCAACATTTTCTTTTCTCTTTTTCTTTTCTCTTTCCTTATTTTCTTTTAAAAGTTGCATGACTAGAACTTCAAACACTGGACCTTACCCCCTTGATCCTAAAATTGAAATAACCTTGTTGAATATACTCAGAAACCTCAATTTATAATCTGAATTTGATGACATTTCTCTTACATACTCGAGTGAAACTTCAAGTGTTCACTCTAGGTCTGTCATCATGGCTGGAAATAAAACCTCAACCCTTATTGACCTTTCCCCCCCATAATTCCTTAATCAAAATAATCAAATTTTCATGCTAGTATTACAAAATTATTTTGAGATGAAACCTAATATGATTCCATTATTCCCAAAGTTTCATGGCTTGGCAGGTGAAGACCCCAACAAACATATTAAAGAGTTCACACATGTCTACTCAACTTTCAGACCCCGTGGAGTAGTTGAAGAACAAGTAAAGTGGAAGGAATTCCCGTTTTCATTGGAAGGAGCTGCTAAATAATGGTTGTATGGTCTAAAATCTGGAGACGTGGATGATTGTAATGACTTTGTGAGATACTTCATGCAAATATTCTTACCTGACTCTAGAATCACAACCATCAGAAAGGATATATATTCCATTAGACAATCATCTTGAGAAACCCTTTACGAGTACTAGGAAAGATTTAAAAAGCCATGTGCCAGCTGCCCACATCAAGCCATTAAGGAGCATCACTTTCTTGTCTTATTCTATCAAGGATTAATGGATAATGATAGAAACCTTATTTATGCATCATCTGAAGGTGTATTAAATGAAAAGTCACCAGAAGAAGCCAAGGGTTTGATTG
The DNA here is from genome assembly GCA_963277665.1 of Viscum album. NCBI lineage: Eukaryota > Viridiplantae > Streptophyta > Magnoliopsida > Santalales > Viscaceae > Viscum > Viscum album. The sequence continues at coordinate 203,765,404 of OY728144.1, forward strand.
ATAAGATTTTTCAGAACTCACAACAGTTTGGTACAAGAGGTACTGGAACAAGAGGTATTCATGATGTAAGAACTTCTCATCCATCACCCTTACTAGAAACTAATATTGAAGAGATAACTAGTTTGGTGAGACAGATGGCCTTGAAACAAGTGGGCGACCGACAAGCACCGACTAAGGTATGTGGTTTATTCTCATCACCTGATCATTTCACTCACTAATGTACTGAAATATAAGGAATGAAAACTTGCGTGGAAACTTTTCATCAAAGGCAATTCCAAAAAAATCAAGGATGGAGAGAGCCTAACCATTTTCAATATGGGTTTGGAAATTATCAGAATCAAGCTAGACCCTCGAACCAAAACCAGTTCTAAAACCCACCACCATTTCAACAAAAGCAATCTTATAACCAGCCTTCACACCACTAAACAACCACTTTCCCATGAACCTATGAGCATCCATCAACTATTTCACAACCCATAATTGTGAACCAATAACAGATATCTGATATTGAGAGGCTAAAAGACACCATAAAAGATTTTTCCAACAAGTTTGAAAGTCTCATGGACTTCCTAACCAAAAATCATGGGAAATTTCATTCCCAAACAATCCTAAACCCAAATGATAATATCAACATGATAACAACTAGAAGTGAAAAATAACTCTCACCACCAACATCCCATGAAACTCAAATAAGACCACCTGAGTTGAGGGGGAATGAAGTTGTAAACTCTGAAAATTCTGTGAAAATGCTGTGTGAGGAAGAGAAAAAAGAGGAGGAAGAGAAGGATAGACCAAGGAAGAAGATAATAGAAACACCATTACAAAGGAAAAAATGGGAGAATAAAAACATACCCCCACCATTTACATAAAGTATGATTGAATCAAATAAATTGCAGGAGGAAGTACTTCAAAAATAAATTATAGATACCTTCGAGAAAGTGGAAATCAATATCCCCTTACTTTAATTAGTCAAAAAATTCCAAATTATGCTAAATTTTTGAAGGATCTTTGCACAAAGAAGAGGATAATTCAAGGGAATTAAATGATCAGCTTGGGAATAAGTGTCTCAACACTTATCATACCACAATTACCAACCAAATGTCGATATCCAAAGAAATTTTCCATTACATGCACCATTGTTTATTTAAATTTATCTAACGATTTGCGTGATTTAGGTTCTTCAATTAATGTATTTCCTCACTTAGTATACACTTCTTTGCATATGGTAGACTTTAATCCCACAAGAGTGGTCTTCCATCTTGAAAATAGATCCACAGTTTTCCCTATAGGAGTTTTGGAGGATGTCCTTGTGAAAGTCAAAGATATCTTATTCCCAGATGATTTCTATGTGATAAATATAGAAGAAGATAAAATGTCATCACACTCACCCATAATTTTGGGGAGACATTTCTTGAATATGGCCAAAACCATCATCAATGTCCACAAAGGGACACTCACCATGGAGTTTGGAGAGAGCACTGTCCACTTCAATATTTTTTAATCCATGAGGCACCCATCAGATGATCACTCCCTCTTTTCAATTTCCCATGAAGTTGGTGAGAACCCATTGAAGAATCAGGTATATTCTACGAATTCTTAGACTTAGGAGAGACTTATTCCATTGAAAATATCATTGAACATGTGGATGCCCAAAATGATGGAGGTTCTAATTTCATGTGGGAGGAAGAGGTAAAATATGATTTATTTGATGATTTTTTAAATGTAGAGGAAGTTGATATGGTTCCTTGTGTGTAGGAGGTCCAAAATTTAGAAGTGGGAAATGTCAATTTAGTTTCATCCCTTGAGAATCCTCCTGATATGGAACTAAAACCAATCCCCACTGATTTTAAATATGTGTACCTTAGGAAGGGAGAGAAACTACCAGTGATAATTGTTAATAATCTCTCTAAAAACCAAGAGAAATCATTGATTGATATTTTGAGAGAGAATTTCCAAGATATAGTGTGTAACTTAGGTGATATTCTAGGAATCAACCCAAAAATATTATCACATAGAATTTTTCTTGAGAGAGATTCCAAAACTATCAAACAACCCCAAAGGAGGTTGAATCCCACTTTAATGGGGGTTGTGAAGAAGAAGATTAAGAATCTATTAGAAGATGAGATCATTTATCCCATCTAAGATTCATAGTGGGTTAACCTAATTCATTTAGTTCAAAAAAAACTAGTCTAACCACTATGAGGAATGAAAAGAATGAATTAATCCCTGTGAGAATTCAAAATAGCAGGAGAGTGTGCATTGATTTTAGGAAGTTGAATCAGGACATTAGAAAAGATCATTTCTCCATTCCCTTCATTGATTAGATATTAGATAGATTGACAGGGAGAACTCATTATTGTTTTTTGGATGGATTTTCAGGTTATTTCTAGGTACCCATTGCTCTTAAAGATCAAGATAAGACAACCTTTACATGTCCCTTCAACACTTTTTCATATAAAAGGATGTCATTTGGATTATGTAATTCCCCAGGTACATTTCAAAGGTGCATGGTAAGTATTTTTTTGATCACATTGAAGATTTATTGGAGGTTTTTCTGGATGATTTCACGGTTTTTGGAAACTCTTTTGACCATTGTTTGAAAAATCTTGAAAAAGTTTTGAAAACCTGCATTGAAAAGAATCTTGTTTTTAATTTTGAGAAGTGTCATTTCATGGTTGAGAGAGGGATTTTCCTTGGGCATGTCATTTCCAAAAAGGTCATTGAAGTTAAAAAATCAAAAATTTAAGTGACAAATTCTTTTCCTTACCCAACTTATGTGAATCACATTAGATATTTTTTAGGAAATCCAAGATTCTACAAGAGTTTTATCATGGATTTCAGTAAGATTTATCTACCTCTCTCTAGATTTCCTTTGAAAGATGTTGATTTTGATTTAAATGGTGCATGTAGGGAATCATTTGATGAGATAAAGAAGAGATTGATAGAACCACCTGTGATGCAACCACCAAATTGGGAAGAACCATTTGAGATACTTTGTGATGCTTCCAACCAAGAAATTGGAGCAGTCCTTTCTCATAGAATTGAGGACAGGCCACAAGTTATTGCATATGCATCAAGAACCTTGGATGTAGCTCAATTAAATTATACAACCATAGAAAAGGGGTTTTTAGAAGTTGTTTTTACTTTAGAAAGATTTAGATTATATTTTCTTGAAAATAAAGTCACTGTGTTTTCTGATCATGCAGCTCTTAGGTACTTGATGAAGAAGGATGAAGATAAACCGGGGCTAGTGAGATGGATATTACTACTATAAGAGTTCAACATAGAAATCAAGGACAATAAGGGATCTGAGAACCAAGTGGATGATCATTTAAGTATACTTCCCAACACCACTGAAGCTGAAATTCCAAAAAAATAACCCTTGAATGATCACCTTCCAGGGGAGCAGTTGTACTTGGTTAAAGGATAAGTGACTTAGTATGCTAACATGGTCAATTATTTGGTAACATCTTAAGTCCCATCTCATTTTAATTCTCATCAAATTCACAAACTGAAATCTGAATCTAGATATTACATTTGGGATGATCTATTTCTTTGGAATATTTGCAATGACCAAGTGATAAGAAGATGTTTTCCTAAGAGTGAAATTGGTTCTATCTTTGAGTTTTGTCACACATTGTCTTTTGGAGGCCACTTTGGACCTTAAAGGACAATAATGAAAGATTTAGAATCTGGATATTATTGGCCCCTCCCTTTTAAATATTCTCATGAATTTTGTAAAAGGTGTCAAAAATGTCAGTTTTCTAGAAACATTTCAAAGAGATAAAAAATTCCCCAACAACCAATTAATTTTTGTGAGATTTTTGAAGTCTGGGGAATAGATTTTATGGGACCTTTCCCAATGTCATTTGGAAATTCTTATATCTTGCTTACAGTTGATTATGTTTCCAAATGGGTGGAAGCAAAATCCACCAGGATTGATGATGCTAAAGTTGTTTGTGATTTTGTTAGGGTTAATATATTTTGTAGGTTTGTAGTGCCTAAATCCATCATTAGTGATTAAGGGAATCAATTTTGCAATAGTATAATGGAGGTTTTACTAAAAAAGTATGGGGTGCATCATAAAACATCAACTCCTTATCACCCACAAACAAATGGTCAAGCTGAAGTGTCCAATAAGGAAATCAAAGGAATTTTGGAGAATACTGTTAAATCAAACAGGAAGGATTAGATACAGAGGTTAGAAGACACATTATGGACTTATAGGATATCCTACAAGACCCTGATTGTAATTATTCCATATAGGCTGATTTATGGGAAAAAATTTCACCTACCTATGGAATTGGAGAATAAGGCGTATTGGGCTGTGAGGAATATGAATTTGGATCTTGAAAGTGTAGGGAAAGAGAGAATATTATAGTTTTAGGAGCTGGAAAAAATTAGAAGAGAAGTATTTTAAAATTCCATGATTTACAAATAAAGAACAAGAGTGGCTCATGACAAGCTGATCCAACTGAAAGACTTCCATCCTGGAGATAAAGTGATGCTATTCAACTCAAGACTCAAACTGATGCCAGGTAAACTTCGTTCCAGATGGGAGGGTCCATTTTAGTTACTCATGTATATCCTTTTGGTGCTTTGAAAATTGTGAAGGATAGAGAGAAGGATCCATTCACTATTAATGTACACAGGCTGAAGAAATTCCACGGGACCATTCCATCAGATCTAGTGGAGGAGATCCCACTCCTCCAACCTATCTATCAATAAGAGCCATCAGGGCGTACCTCTCCTTTACACTTGCTTGCTACTGTGATTCATTTTAAAATTTTCTTACATATTAAATCTACTTGAATTCAATGAGTACACTACATCATTTAAGTGTGGGGGAGGGAACCTTTGTAGTTTAGGATTTTCATTTTTTGTTTGTTTTTTCAAAAAAATAAAATAAAATAAAAAATAAAAAATTGTGTGTTTTCAAATTTCTGTGTGTTTATTTTTTAGTTTTTATGTGTTTTTTTGAAACTTTTGAGCTAAAATGATTATCATTGCCATTTTTGAAACCCATTTCATTGATTTTATAAATTTATTCCATGAAAATGAGCCTAAATGAATGCTTAAAATGAATTTGTTTCATGTTTATTTTTTTTGGAAATTTCATAAAAAGTACTCTAATTTTTGAATCTCATACCATATCTCACTGTCTTTATATTTGAAATCACTATCCTGTGAGGCTCTGAACCCCTTTTGTCATATTCTTTTCATTCACCTCACTTATTTAGAGAACCATACCATTCTTATTTTAACCATAATTTGATTTATTCCTTTCAAAACTTGAGGGTTTGAGGTACACGTGTTTTAAATGATTGAGGCATTTATTTAGTTTTAAATCCCCCTTTTCAAGATAACCCCTTTCATTCTGGCCTACCTTATACATTTAATCCTTGTATCCCTTAGAGGCCATGATCATTCTGTTAGGTTAGCAACATTACAAGCCAATTTTCCCTATCCAACCTGCTCTTCAAGTGAAATTGCATGATCAAGTTGAACTTAAGTGTGGGGGAAGTTATCTCATGTTGTGATACCTCATTTGGTGAAACTTTGGGTTGAAAATAAAATTTTGAAGAAATGTGTGTGCTGCTAAAAAAATCATTATGTTGAAAGCTTTACCTTTTATATATCTTTAATGAAAAAAGAAGCCGTGCCTTTCTGGAGCTTCTAATGGAGGAAGAAAGTTGTGCCTTTTCTAAAGCTTTCAAGAAAAATCATGTTTGAGAAGATTGAAATTTTTGCTGCTGAAATTCTGAGCTATTTGAACATTCTTAGATTTTTCATGATGATGGAACTTAATTTCTACTAAGGGGAGTGAGGATGATACCATACTTGGGTGAAAATTAGAATTGTACAATTTTTCTTCAAAAAGATCCAAGCCTTCCTCATTCGACCTCATAAATTTTCACATAAAAATTATACCAACCAAAAGCCACAGAACAACCCTAAAAGGTCCTCATGTTAAAAACATTTCCTTGACTCACATTGGGTGGATAAGTAGGACTTTTCCAAACCTATTGTGACCTTTTCATTATTTTGGATGTGAAAAACTTTGTTGAAAATTAATATTTGCGAGATGAGAGAAAATTCATGTGAGGTAGGTGTCTTATGTGAATGGGAGGATAAATGAAGAGGAAAAATATTGAATGATATGATTTTAGAACTTTTAATAATGGTTATTGATGAGGCATGATATCTTTTATTTCTTGGTATGGAATTGGTGGATCTCATTGGCATGTGTTTTGAATTTTCTTTGATTTGATTTTGACTTGTCCGGGATTCCAAGTGCTAAGTGTGGGGAAATTGATAAAGATAATATTTTCACTATTTTTCATGTGTATTTCAATTATTTAACCCCTTAAAATTAATCAAATTGAGCTGATTTGTATCATTTTAGTGTTTTAGTGAATTATGGGCTTAATTGTGAAAATTGGGTAATTCTGGAAATTTAGCAGTTTTGTGGAGATTCTGTATTTTAGGCACATATTTTAAAATATTGATCCAAATGGATTGAATAATTTTTATAGAATTTCCATTCTCGTGGGATTCAACTTTGTCTTCTGTACCAAGTTCCAATTCTACACATAATGGCCCAGAAAAATTCATCAAGTGGAAAAAGTTTTTTGGCCGACAGAATGGACCCCACCTCATTAATGGAATCATATATCGGTCTAAATAACTAAAAACGAAGTAATTAAAACTGTAATATAAATAGGTCTACACTTCTCATTTCCAAATTAATTTTCATGAATAAATTTGATCATTAAGGCTTCCAAAAGTAGGAATTTGAAGAGTCTCCTCAGGTAGAAAAATTCTTCATCAGTAATTAGATCACAACTTTTTGGACACTTGTCCAAATCTTCTGATATTTTGATGTCACATTAAAGAGAGATATTGGAACAAAATTTATGAAGGAAAATTCCCTATATTCGATCATTTATTATGAGAAATGGATTCAAACTTTCAGTGAAATAATTTTGGAGGGAAATTTTCTACTCCACAAGCCTATAAATAAGAGTGTTCACTTCCATTCAAAGGGGTTAAAGAAGGTGAAAAAGGGGATATATAGGAGGATTGATTTCTCGAAGTTCTTTGTATTTTATATTTTCTATTTTTCTTTGTTTCATCATGCTCTCTTCTTCCACTTTCAACTATATTACCCTTCACATATAGGGGTAAAGCATTTGAGTGATCGGGGAAGGGGTAGATTCACTTTTGTAATGTTGGAGTTTTGTGCTTAAATGTAAAAACCTATTTTTATTTTGAATGATTTCTATTCTCAGTGATTCACAATTCTCTTAATGCAATCGTGTTTTGGGTTTGGTTTATTCATCTTTAATAGATTTGTTTGAAGAATTTTAATCTCCCTCCTCCTAGTTTAATTTGTCTTCATCGAGAAGATTGTGTTAGGAGGTGAGTGTCCATCGATCGTTGACAAGTGTGTGGAACTAGTGAACTTTTTCTAGAGTTCTAAGAAGAAAAAATTCCCGATCAGGACTTTCCTTAGTTGTTTATGATTTTTTATGAACTTCCATGCACCTAAGAGTGAGTTTCATTTCTTTATTTAACTAAGGGTGATTGATAACTTGATCGAGGAGTCTTTCATTTGTCGTTCAATAGTAAGAGAGGGGGAATAATCTGTATTACTATGATGACATTTCAAAAGTGGATCCTACCCTAAACCCATCATTCTCTTCATCCATTAGTGTTCAATATTTATTTTTAATTTCTTGATTTATTTTTTAACTCAAAAAATTTAAAAAATAACCTCTCCTTCTTTCTTTAATTTATGTGACAAACGTAATTGTTGTGCACTCCTATCTAAAGAAAACTTAGATTACCCACTTTACTGCATTTTAACTTGGGTAATATTTTTTTGTCACACCTCATGAATTCAAGGATCCTTGGAGTGTTTTAAATTATATATTCCTATGGTAATGATGATATCAAACTTAGGGATAATGATGAGACCCTGAGGTTGAAAATAAGAGAAGATATCGACACATCAAATCCCTTTCTCTCTCCCTGATTCTGCCGAGTGACTCCAACCTCGTCTACTAGAAGATGAGGATTAAAGTGTCTCCAAAAAGAGTCCTTTTATGGATATTTCTATCACCTTTCCATAGGGAATACCTCCTAGATTAAGCCCATATTATTTCTTATAGGTCATTACCCTTCCTTCTGTAGCCCCTTCCTCTTTCACTAGAGGATGAAGGAGATCATGTGGTTTTCCAGATCTTCCACTTACTCTTGTTTCTCACACTAAGCATGAATCACATGGTCTTAGAAGCTAATTATGATCATAAAATCCACATTATCAAATACCTATATTGGGAGGGGAATCCTTTTCTAGATATTCCTCTCTCCTTTCATTGGGCCTCCTAATTTCCACTCTACCATGACAGTGTTTACACCAATCCCCCACATAGAGGTGTATGAGTAGTGATCACATAAGCCCTAAAGGTTGTGTCACTAAGGGAAATGACTTATTGGTCTCAATATAGAGTCCTTATGATAGATATTCCTCTCAACCTTGACATGGTCCTCCTCTATAGGTGTAAACCACAACTATTTGAACTACATGGGATTTGATTCCTATCCAAATGTGATACATAGGAAGCTTCCATGAGGTTCAATCCCGACACCCCAATAAACCCTAATCTTCTTTGGACCATATTCCTAGTAGTTTCACATTCATCCTAGGAGGATAAATCCCTTATAGGCCCCTTGGATTGGTTTAGCATAATTCCTACAGTAACCCTTGACTAGACACCTTTTCCCTAGAGGTCTTTACCGCATGGCATTAAACTTCATGGTTTGGCCCTTGTCACATGACCTTAAAAGGTATGATGTGCCCCATTAAGTGGAATTGAACTATGTGGGTTATGATTCCTTTCAAAAGGATATGTAGGAAACCCATCTCATGGTCTTGATACTGACATCAAAACAACTCTAATATTCCAAGATGATGGTATATTCCAGAGCTTCCCACTGTGTGGATTAAAACCAACATCGTAATAATAAATGACATAGGAATCTCTAATACACACACAAAAGGTTACCATCAATGAAGAACCTTGGATACATACATATGTCGCCATCGATGAAGAACCTCAGATACATGTATATGATTCTAAATCAAGTACATGCTAATAATTGATTTCTAACTCAAGGGTGACCCATTTTATATTTGGGATTTAATAAAGGATTCATGATTATGTATTAAATCTATAATTCAGTAATAGAGTAGACAATAATTCCCCCCAAAAGGGTATGATGAACCTGACCAACCATCCTCTCGACCAATGTGAGTCCCTAAGCATTGTTAGATCCATATCCCAATGACCACTTCTTTGGAAAGTAGGTTCATGAAACATCTCAAATAAGGGAACCATTGGGTATTTCTAGTTCCATGAACAAAACCCACTGGAAACCACTCAGAAAGGACATATAAATATGTTTCTTGTGTGAAGGGTCATGCCACCACCACCACCACAAAACACCATTCACACCCCACATATTTATTAGGGATTAAACAAAAATGGTGAAACTGATGTGAATCCTTAACAAAAATGACTATGTATCCCACATGTTAGGTCCCTTTCATGCTCACACAAAATGAAAACGAGCCAAACATGGATCTAAAACAATTGATTACACATGAGTTCATTTATTAAGATGATGTTTTGATAGAGGTTTCCTATTTGTGTTTTTCGTTCATATTCTAGGAACATTCAACTAGAACCCCCTTCAATCCAAATAGAATGTTACCAGTTTAATCAGACACATGATTCAACCATTTCATAGGAGGGATCCTTATAAGGACTCGACCCCAGTTGCCCGGAGCCAGTGCCTTATTTGACTACGTTGGCATACATACAAGGAAAACAAATCCCAAAAGACCGAGTTGTTTAGTATTATTGGAAACAAGTTATGTACATAAGTTTATCATTACAACATGAAGGGAAACAAAACACTATTTTATTCCACTAGAAACATCATGTCTCCTAGATTAGGCTTGCATGTCATTCATAAATTACTTCTTCATGTCCTGAGAAAATGAAACATAAGAAAGGGGTGAGCTCAAACGATTAGTAAGAGTAAGAAATACAGCGGAAGACAGTATAAACATTAGACATGGAGAATAATTAAAAACACATTCCTTTAAAAATAAATTTGAAACACATTATGGTATGAATATGATCTGAGTAAATAATGCCATAATAAAACATAATCAAGGGTATTATACTAGTTGAATAACCACATGAAATTTCAATTAATAGATTCATAATGAGGGAAGTGCATATTACGGACATTCTGAATTTTTTTTTCATGGCCTTGGCCAAGACGTCTAGTGATTAAGGCCTCAGCCAAAATCCATATCACATTGGGAAAGGCCTCGGCCAATTCCACGTCTATTTGTCTCATGAGACCTACCGATGCATAGAGGAGATATAGCGGGCCCCACCCATCACATAATAAGTCCAATGAATTCCTCATATGATCGGGGATAAACATAAACAACATATACATTAATATTGAAACTATTATATGAAATGTAACTAACTTTCCCCAATCATTAAACATAAAACACTAACCATTCCGAGTAATATGGTGAATGGTTTTAGGATAGATCATACAAAATAGAGTTAGTAATAAACCATTAAATAAAATATGGTATATGACTTCATAAATGATTAAACCCAGTAATACCATGGAATCAACAAGAGCATAAAACGAAAATACTCTTATAAAATCATTAAGCAATTTTGAGATAAATACTCTTTTATTTTGAAAAGAAGAGTTCTTTTGGAAAATCTTTGTATAAAACCAGAAGTGAAGTAAGATAGTATTTTCATAATAAAATGAGTATTTTTAGAAAGATAATGGTTTCCAAAAACATATTATAGAGTGACCTTGTAAATTGATATGAATTGGAGAAATTTCCTTGAATCGGGCTTGTATTTTGGAAACAATTTTGGAAGTTCCTTTAAAAACGTGTAACTATCCATAAAATAAGGAAGGATTATGGTTGGTGTACATATATAGAATAATCACACAGAATTTATGAGGAGTACATAACAATACATAATAATTTCATCTAGGAATTTAGACAATAAAAGTAAGCCGAATGAAAATAGAAGTTCGTGTGGAAAACCCTTACCTTAACTCCTAATGCATTCCTCTCTTGTACTTAAGCTCCTGGAATATGAAATTATACTTGTTAATAAATTATTTCAGAACCTATTAGACATTTATTTATTTTACCATAATTATTATTAGTTAATTTATGTCTTTATTGATAAGTTATTGTATTGAATTTCGTCGTTCTGGAGTGTTCGTTTCCTTTATTTTCATATTCAGTTCACTTGTTTTTAAGTAATGAAGTTCATGTGTAATGGTTATAAATCTCTAGGATTGGAATTATATATTATTAATGAACATAAATAATTTATAATGGTAATTTCTATCATTTGGTTACATGGAATGAGGATGAATCATTAGATGAAAACCACTTCGATTATTCAGCGGTATTTGGAATATTATGAACTAGTTTGGTCATATAACTTAATTATATGTACATATTCTGGTTCCTGAATATTAATTAGATTATAACAAATATATTATAGTCTGGTTAAACCATGAATATGGTTTCATTACCATTAATGAAGAAGAAATTGAAGAACGAAACTTCGTCATCCATGAAGGTTATAAATCGGAACCTCATGGACGTCGATTTCGTTTATAAAAAATAAAAGGGAGGGAATAAGAATATTTATGATGGTTCTTCCATTAACATGATATAAATACAGTATATAGATGTTACTGGAGTTATCATTATCATTTGGACAGAGGAAGTGAGGAGATAAAAATAAAAGAGATGAACTTGAAAATAAAGAAAAGTTTAGAGATCCCTTATGAAAATTCGGAAGCCTAACGACGTCACTTAGAATTTCATAAAATTAAATTATGAGAAAAAAAGGGTATATCATCATATTTAAATCAAAAGGAAAGTAAGAAGAATAAATAAAATTAAACCCCAACATATGAGAAAGGAATTTCAAATAGCTAACATAAAAGAAGTGTCGACTTAAAGAAGAGAATGAAGGATTCCCTTACCTTGTAGAATAACTCCTAGATCTTGAAGGATGGGACCTTGGAGGATTAGGGACACCTTGGGAGGACTCTTAGAGAGTTAAAACCACTAAATCTTATAGGATGAGGGATTTGGAATGAAATAAAACAAATGGATGAGTGGGTATTTATAGAAAAAGAGAGGTAATTTTTTAATAATTTCAAAGGGACACCTCATTAGTGGTTTTTTCCAAACCATGGGCTTGCCCATGGTTTTTGCCCATGGTTTAAGCCACTTGGGACACCTCATGTCATAATTTACTATACAAAATTTGACAAAACTTTTATATTTAATTATTACATCATTATGATTTCATTAATCTACCGAAAACTCAAAACTGTATTTTTACTATTCATGGAAAATTCATGTATTTTAAAAAAATCCCAAAAATTAACCCCTACCATTTTTCGGCTTGTAGAATTAAAAAGTTAAGTACATTTTTGAAAAATAATTTTCTAAATATTATTAATTTAACTTTTAAATAAAATCATACTTAATTCAAAAATTAACAGTTCTAATTCTATAACTACTTCTTTATCATAATGAAAAATTAACCAAGATGTTATTATCTTCTAGCCTTAAAAAAATAAAAAAATAATAAAATTTAATATTAATTAGGGTCATATTACTATTAATAAAGGTATGTTACTATTCACCAAAAATCAAGTTTGTTCTATCAGACTCCAAATGACTTACTGAACACAACTCTAGATGAACACTTCTTGAAATTAAAAACATAAAAGAGACAAAGTTGTGTTTATTAGTTAGATCATAAAATTTCATTCTATATTTATTTTCAAAACCTTGGGGTGTTACATTTTCCCCTCCATAAAAAAATTTCATCCTCGAAATTCACATAATATTACCTAAAAAGATTCAGGTATGTCTTTAACATAAGCTCCTCAGGCTCCCATGTTGCTTCCTCTATCTTACGGTTCCTCCACAGAACCTTCACCAGACGAGTCGTCCGATTTCTCAATACTTGTTCTCTAGTATCAATAATCTTGATAGGCTCTTCACAGTAAGATATATCGGACTCAAGTTCCACTTCTTTATAAGTGAGTACATGTGTTCGGTTTGGCATGTACTTTCTTAACATTGAAACGTGGAACACATTATGAACCTTTATAGAGACTTGGCGGCATTGAAAAACGGTAAGCTACGACTCCAATTCGGTCTAGAATTTCAAAAGGTCTGATGTACCTGGGACTTAATTTTCCCTTCTTACCGAATCATATAATACCCTTCCATGGAGATACCTTTAAGAAAACATGATCACCTTCTTGAAACTCCAAATACTTCCTTAGGTTATCTGCATAGCTCTTATGCCTACTTTGAGCTATTTTGATATGGTTCTAGATAATCTTCACCTTTTCCATTGTTTCTTCAACAAGTTCTGGGCCCACGAGATTTCTTTCACCAACATCATCATAGAAAGTTGGTGTACGACATCACCTCCCATATAAATCTTCATAGGGTGCCATCTTTATACTTTAATGGAAGCTATTGTTGTAGGAAAATTCTATGAGAGGTAAATACTGATCACAAATGCCTTGAAAATCAAGTGAACAAGACCTCAACATGTCTTCCAATGTTTGAATTGTCCGTTCTGATTGTCCATTAGTTTGTGGGTGGTAGGCAGTGCTCAAATGAAGATCAGTATCTAGGGCCTTCTGAAGACTTTTCCAGAATCTTGATGTAAAACGTGGATCACGATCAGAAACAATTGATATGGGTACTCCATGAAGTATCACAACTTCATTAATATATAGTCTTGCTAGACATTCAAGTGGTATAACTTCTCTTATAGCAAGAAAATGTGCTGACTTGGTAAAACGATCGACAATGACCCATATTGCATTGTTCCTTCTAGGAGTCTTTGGTAGTCCCATGAAAAATTACATCATGATATTATCCCATTTCCACTCAGGTATGGGAAGGGGTTACAATACTCCTCCAGACTATTGCATTCCAGCTTTCACTTGTTGAAAAACCATACATCTTGACACAAAATCAGAAATCTCACTCTTCATGTTATCCCACCAGAAATGTTTCTTCAAATCTCTATACATCTTAGTGCTACCAGTGTGTATAGAGAAATTGGAACTATGCACATCATCCAAAAATTCCCTTTTTAGATCAGGTATATCGGGAACACAAAGTCTCTTCCCAAATTTCAAAATTCCATCTTTATATACGAAGTCACTCAATCTCCCATCATTCATAGCTTTAATCTTATTTTGAAACTCCTCATCATTAGCCTGAGAACTTTTTATCCTTTCTAATAAAGATGGTTTGGCAACCATTTGAAAAAGTATTGATGTTTCACCTTCCATGGTTATTCTCATATCCATCTTTACTAGATCCATGAAAATAGGATCCCTTTCAACTATCATCTTGCTCAAAAATCCATGATCCTTTCTGATCAAGGCATCTGCCACCTTATTTGCTTTCCCCAGGTGGTAGTGTATCGTGCAATCATAATCCTTGAGTAGTTCAAGCCATCTCCTTTGCCTCATGTTGAGTTCTTTTTGTGAGAAAATATACTTCAAACTCTTGTGATCAGTATAAATCTCACATTTTTCACCATAGAGATAATGTCTCCATATCTTTAAAGTAAAGATTACAGTAGTTAACTCAAGATCATTAGTAAGATAGTTTTGATCATGAATTTTTAGTTGTCGTGATGCATAAGCAATGACCCTATCATTTTGCATAAGGACACAAGCAAGTCCTTTATTTGAAGCATCACTATAAATAACAAAACCTTCATTCCCTAATGGTATATTCAATATAGGATCATTGATTAATCTTATCTTCAGTTCTTTGAAAAATTCTTCACAATATTTTGTCTAAACATATCTAACCCCTTTACGTGTGAGCTTTGTTAGCGGGTTAGCCAGTCAGGCAAAATTCTGTACGAAATGCCGATAATAACCTTCTAAGACAATAAAACTACATACCTCAGTTATGTTTGTTGGTGTGGGCCAATCTTGGATTGCCTTTGTCTTTGCAGGATCAACTTGGATCCCATCCTTAGAAACAATGTGGCCAAGAAAAAAATATCCTGAATCCATAATTCACACTTGCTAAACTTCCCATATAATTCATGTCTTCTAAGAGTCTTCAGGATAATGCGCAAGTGATTTTCATGATCTTCATAGCTTTTGGAGTATACCAAGATATCATTAATAAATACCACTACAAAATCATCAAGGTATTCCTTGAAAACTCTGTTCATTAGATCCATTAAGATAGAGGCAGCATTAGTCAATCCAAAAGGCATCATTGTAAACTCGTAATGCCCATACCTAGTTCGAAATGCTGTTTTTGGAATATCTTCCTTCCTCACAAGCAACTGATGATATCTGGATCGAAGATCAATCTTCGAAAAGTATTGAGCTCCATGCAGTTGGTCAAATAAATCATCAATGCGAGGTAGGGGATACTTGTTCTTTATTGTTATAGCATTGATTTCCCTGTAATCTATGCGAAGCCTCATGGATCCATCTTTCTTCTTGACAAAGAGGACTGAGGCTCCCCATGGAGAAACACTAGGTTGAATAAATCCTTTTTCACTCAAATCCTCTAACTGTTTCTTTAGATCCAGTAGTTCTATAGTGGCCATTCTATAAGGGGTCTTTGATATGGGCCTTGAACCAGGAATTAAATCAATAGAAAACTCAATTTCTCGTTCTGGAGGATGTCCAGGTAAATCTTTTGGAAACACATCAACATATTCTCTCACAATAGGTACATCCTGTATTTGAACATTCCTTTCCTCACCCAAAATTATTTCATTCTCTTACTCCTCAATAATTAAATTTAGTTGAGCTACTGGGGGTGGATCTAGATAAGAATCAAGTGGTGACGATTCTGCTCTAAAGATAAGGTGTTCTTTATCATCTTCATCAAAAATCGCAACCTCCTTCTTCTTACAATAAATTTTTGCATCATGGTCCGAAATCCAATACATACTGAGTATTATATCAAATTCAATCATGGTTATGACAATAAGATCAGCAGATAAAGAACATTTATATGCTTTAATGGGAACTAATTCATAGAACTTTGTAGCAATGATACTTACCTTAGGAGTTTTGACTTACAACTCCCTTGTTAAATAAAATTGGAAATATCTAATTTTCTTAGCAAACTAGGAAGATATGAAACAATGCAATGATCCAGAATCAAATAAAGCATTGGCTAAAATTGATGAAACAATTAAAGTACCTGCCACCACGTCATTAGGAACTTCAACCTCTACAGTTGTGATTTCATAAGCATGTCCCTGATCTCTTGGCCTTCTCTGTTGCATATTTCCTTGATGTTTTGGAAAATCATTAGCATAGTGTCCCATCTTCCGAAAACTATAGCATTGAACATCATTAGCTTCCTTCTTCCCTTTGCAATCACCACCAAGATGGACTTTCTGATCACATTTGTAGCATACTCCTTTTCTTTTTAAGCATGTACCAGGGTTTTTCTTTCCACAATTGTCACATGGTGGAAATTTGACTCTTCCCTTATTCCCCGTTTCCTTATTTCCCTTCCCAGGGTTTTCAGTAACCCTCTTCTTTTCTTGCTTTCCCTTAAAGTCATAAGACTTAGAGAATTCTTTTTCTGTCTTGATGGCACACGAAACTATATCCTCATATGATGAAAAACTTTGGGAGACCAGTGCCCGTTGGAGGAATAGCTTTAGGCCATTAAAGAATCGATCAATTTTGCTCCTTGGATTTCCTATATAGTCCACAACATGTATTGCTAACCATGTGAAGTTGGCTTTATACTTGGAAACATTTTCATCCTCCTTCTGCCTCAGATTCAAGAATTGTCTCTCCATATCTGCTCGTTGCTCACGAGGAAAATATTTTTGTAAGAATATTTCCTTAAAATCTCTCCATTCCATGTCTTCTATCTCTTCCTCCTCCTTTTTGTTTTGGATTAATGACCACCACTGATCCGCATCTCCTGATAGATGATATACTTCCATGACAACCTTCTCTCTTTCATTACATCCCAAAGCGAGAAATATCTTCTCAAGGGAACATATACACTGCTCTGCTACAAACGGGTTTGTAGTCCCGTTGAATGATGGAGGACGTTGCCGCATAAAGTGATCTAGCATGGATCCTCCACGTGGTGGATCCGGATGCTCCATACGGGTAAGGTTATTATTCATAACCTGAGTAAGTTTTCCCAGTATAGTTATGAGTTTCTCAGCACCATTCACAACACTAGAGCCAACATCATTATCTTGCATCGGAGGAAAATCCCTATAGGGAACACGTGCATTCGTGCGATTTCCATTAATTACACTAGGCAACATATCTAGATAATGGTATAAACTATATTAAGTTATAAATCATAATGTATAATCTTAACTTAAAAATACTCAGAAAAATTGAGATCCTACACATGGCAAATCCCATATTTACAAAAATGATTTCTTTGAGGAATATTTACATTAAACTCCTTCATAATGGCTTGTAAAGAAAATGTGAATTATCCTAAGCATATACCCCGGGAGTGTCATAACCAAGAGTGCAGAAAGGCCCGTTGTTGTGCACCAGTTCCTGTTCGAGTCTAGCTCAAAGCGGTGTTTTCGGGTTTTACCCCTAGATACATATGTGCGAGAGCCGCCTCTACCTGCTCGTATCTAGACAGGGATGTATTGCTTGAAATATCTACATAATCTATTCCTTACCAAAATACTAGGATGTTATTATATGTATATCCTCAAATAATAACTTAGGGAATCTTCCCTAATTCTACATTTTCTAAATCTAGTTTCCAAGTATTCTACTAAACTTCCTTTGATACCAACTGTAAGGACCCGGCCCCAGCTACCCAAAGTCGGTGCCTTATTTGATTATGTTGGCATACATACAAGGAAAACGAATCTCGAAAGATCGAGTTGTTTAGTATTATTGGAAACAAGTTATGTACATAAGTTTATCATTACAACATGAAGGGAAAAAAACACTATTTTATTCCACTAGAAACATCGCGTCTCCTAGATTATGCTTGCACGTCATTTATAAATTACTTCTTCATGTCTTGAGAAAATGAAACATAAGAAAGGGGTGAGCTCAAATGCTCAATAAGAGTAAGCAATATAGCAGAAGATAATATAAACATTAGACATGGAGAATAATTGAAAACACATGCCTTTAATAATAAACTTGAAACACATTATGGTAGGAATACGAGATGAGTAAATAATGCCATAATAAAACATAATCAAGGGTATTCTACTAGTCTAATAACCACATGAACTTTCAATTACTAGCTTTATAATGAGGGAAGTGCATATGCCGGACATTCTGAAACATTTTTTCATGGCCTCGGCCAAGATATCTAGTGATTAAGGCCTCGGCCAAAATCCATATCACATTGGGAAAAGGCTCGGCCAATTCCACATCTATTTGTCTCATGAGACCTACCGATGCATCGAGGGGCTATAGTGGGCCCCACCCATCACATAATAAGTCCAATTAATTCCTCATATGCATGGGGATAAACATAAACAACATATACATTCATATTGAAACTATCATATGAAATGTAACTAACTTTCCTCAATCATTAAACATAAAACACTAACCATTCCGAGTAATATGGTGAATGGTTTTAGGATAGATCATCCACAATAGAGTTAGTAATAAAACATTAAATAAAATATGGTATATGACTTTATAAATGATTAAACCAAATAATACCATGGAATCAACAAGATCATCAAATGAAAGTACTCTTATAAAATCATTATGCAATTTTGAGATAAATACTCTTTTATTTTGAAAAGAAGAGTTCTTTTGAAAAATATTTGTATAAAACCAGAAGTGAAGTAAGATAGTATTTTCATAATAAAATGAGTATTTTTAGAAAGATAATGGTTTCCAAAAACATATTATAGAGTGCCCTTGTAAATAGATATGAATTGGAGAAATTCCCTTGAATCAGGCTTGTATTTTGGAAACAATTTTGGAAGTTCCTTTAAAAACGTGTAACTATCCCTAAAACAAGGAAGGATTCTGGTTGCTTTACATATCTAGAATACTCACACAGAATTTATTAGAAGTACATAACAATACATAAGAATTTCATCAAGGAATTTAGACAATAAAAGTAACCTGAATGAAAATAGAAGTTTGGGTGGAAAACCCTTACCTTAACTCCAAATGTGTTCCTCTCTTGTACTTAAGATACTGGAATATGAAATTATACTTGTTAATAACTTATTTAAGAACCTATTAGACATGTATTTATTTTACCATAATTCTTATTAGTTCATTTATGTCTTTATTGATAAGTTATTGTATTGAATTTCGTCGTTCTGGAGTGTTCGTTTCCTTTATTTTCATATTCGGTTCACTTGTTTTTAAGTAATGAAGTTCATGTGGAATGGTTATAAATCTCCAGGATTGGAATTATATATTATTAATGAACATTAATAATTGATAATGGTTATTTCTATCATTTTGTTACATGTAATGAAGATGAATCATTATATGACAACCACTTCGATTATTCAGCGGTATTTGGAATATTATGAACTAGTTTGGTCATATAACTTAATTATATGTACATATTCTGGTTCCTGAATATTAATTAGATTATAACACATATATTATAGTCTGGTTCAACCATGAATATTGTTTCATGACCATTAATTAAGAAGAAATTGAAGAACGAAACTTCATCGTCCACGAAGGTTATAAATCGGAACCTCATAGACGTCGATTTCGTTTATAAAAAATAAAAGGGAGGGAATAAGAATATTTATGATGGTTCTTCCATTCACATGATATAAATCCAGTATATAGATGTTACTGGAGTTATCATGATTATTTGGACAGAGGAAGTGAGGAGAGAAAAATAAAATAGATGAACTTGAAAATAAAGAAAAGTTTAGAGATCCCTTATGAAAATCTGGCAGCCTAACGACGTCACT
This sequence comes from Viscum album, assembly GCA_963277665.1. Lineage (NCBI taxonomy): Eukaryota > Viridiplantae > Streptophyta > Magnoliopsida > Santalales > Viscaceae > Viscum > Viscum album. The sequence goes on from OY728144.1 coordinate 203,785,509, forward strand.
TAGAATTTCGTAAAATCAAATGATGAGAACAAAAAGGGTATCTCATCATATTGAAATCAAAAGTATAGTAATAAGAATAAATAAAATCAAACCCCAACATATGATAAAGGAATTTCAAATAGCTAACATAAAAGAAGTGTCGACTTAAAGAAGAGAATGAAGGATTCCCTTACCTTGTAGAATAACTCCTAGATCTTGAAGGATGAGACCTTGGGGGATTAGGGACACCTTGGGAGGACTCTGAGAGAGGTAAAACCACTAGAGATTCGATTATGAGAGATTTGGAATGAAAGAAAATGAATGGATGAGTGGGTATTTATAGAAAAAGAGAGGTAATTTTTTAATAATTTCAAAGGGACACCTCATTAGTGGTTTTTGCCAAACCATGGGCTTGCCAATGGTTTTTGCCCATGGTTTAAGCCACTTGGGACACCTCATGTCATAATTTATTATACACAAGTCTAACAAACTTTTATATTTAATTATTACATATTATGATGTCATTAATCTACCGAAAACTCAAAACTGTATTTTTACTATTAATGAAAAATTCATGTATTTTAGAAAAATCCCAAAAATTCACCCCTACCATTTTTTGATGTGTAGAATTCAAAAGTGAAGTCCATTTTTGAAAAATAATTCTCTTAATATAATTAATTTAACTTTTAAATAAAAGCATACTTAATTCAAAAATTAACAGTTCTAATTCTACAACTACTTCTTTATCACAATGAAAAATTAACCAAGATGTTATTATATTCTAGCCTTAAAAAAAATAAAATAATAATAAAATTTACTATTCATTAGGGTCATATTACTATTAATAAAGGTATGTTACTATTCACCAAAAATAAAGTTTATTCTATCAGACTCCAAATGACTTACTGAACACAACTCTAGATGACCACTTCTTGAAATTCAAAACATAGAAGAGACAAAGTTGTGTTTAATAGTTAGATCATAAAATTTCATTCTATATTTATTTTCAAAACCTTGGGGTGTTACAATCCTCATCCAATCAGAGGATGTTTTCAATAACCTATCACTATCAACACTGGGAATCCAACATGATGATTTGGGAGTACCACCTCAATTGTATTATACCGACTCTAGATTCTTCCCGATAATCCCTCCAACTCACAAAGCCCCAGAAATCATCCACTCATAGATAGTTGGTGGTCCAGAAGTCTATGAAACCAATTTCTATTTTAAATCATTTCGAGATCCTATCCTTAGAATGCAGTAATAGTTTTATTCCTAATCTTAGGATTCTGATCAAGAGTTTACCAACAACCTCATCCCAACAACATAGGTGTCCTGTCATGGGGCTCCTACCAGTAGTCACCACCACCAATGCCAAGTATAAATGAACCCTCAACATGATGAGTGTGTTTCCCTTGGGAGTCCATACTAGGTCACTTAGACTTGAGAACTTAGGACAACCCACTGATGGTAGCGACCAAACAATAGGGAACATGATCATACCTCTGTTCCCTCTAGAGAAGTCCGCCGGTCAAATATGGATGAAGATTGCGAGAAGGTGCACACAAATACCCACATCCACTAAGCTTGCTAGCATAGTCTGGAAGAATTCAGAGAAACCAGTTGGCGAATACCGATAACAAATAGGGGCACACCCATATCTCCACCCACACAAATGAAGATTTTCAGTACATATCAATAGGAAATGGGGGATAGGAGCAGGCCCGCACCACTTCTACAACCAAGGAATAGCCATATATCTCTATTCTGGTTGCTAAAATCACTCAACATGTCTTGAAAATGATGAAATTGAAGACAACAATTCCTTCCCACATCGTATAAACCTGCTAGTATATAATAATGATAGTGATAATGGTTGAGGGTTGGACACACAAATCCATCCCCACAATTGGGGTGACTCATAAACATAATATGAGGGTCACTCTATAGTATAAAGATATCCTTACTACTATCTAGGATGGTTATAAGCCAAACCCCGTGATAAATGGACAACCAGATCAAGCCCATACCCCCATTCCAACTAGATGTCATCAGTCCATCCTAGTGGCCACTCCAGGGTAGGCCTATATCCCTGCCAAAATTCTAGAGATCTATCAGAAAATTCAAACAATGAAATGGGTGATAATCAAACAATATTCCATATATGAAATCTAAAATCCATAGAAAGTGAAAATAGTCGCTCACAAGAGAGCATCTAAAAAGAATGATCACTAAAGGTGATTAGAAAATGAAGATTCGATCTATGCTTTTGATCTACTCAATGATGGTTTTCTTTAAGACATTAGGTATTTATATATGGAGTCTCATGATTTGACTTATTTTATAAAAAAATATAGAAATAGTATCTATAATTAAAAAGGTCCTCCCTATAACTTTTCTACAAACAATTCTGGAGGTCGTCCCCAAACATCTTACCATGAAAGATTACTTCATGTCCAAAATCTGATCAATCAAGAGATCCCATCAAATGATGAGTTCCATGAAAAACCTTCACATGAACAAAATATCAAACAACAATGAGGCCATCCCATTTATATTATCCTCTCTGAAGGTCCTCCCCATGGTACATGCTATAGGAATTCCCCTTGCAGTTGGACGTTAACCCGTGATGGTAGTTCTCCCCATGATGGAATTTGCTACAAAGGTCCTCCCCATAATGGCACTTCATTTAATCAAGGAGGTCCTCCCCTTGTTGAATAAATTGTGAGAAAGCCCCTATATCATAAGGAACTTGGTAAAATGAGGCTAATCATGCCTAATTCTTTATCATTGAAAACTCAACTGAAATATAACCCAAGGAAACAATCATTCTTCAAAACAACCTTAGATCACTTGACTTATAATATGAAAGAGGAAATCCCTACCAATCCTGCTATTTACAATAATTTAGTAGGGAAATAAATGTTCATGTCCTGATGCATTAAAAGAGTCATGTTAGCTGATCGATGATTCCACATCCAATGTTCATTTTAGAGGATGGATTGAACATAGGGCGTTGCATTTCACATTGCTCCCTCATCAAAAAATCCTGCTAAAGGTGACATCATGTAATGTCATAGCCTCAGACTGAATTTGAGGAATAGTCTCTACTCACAACATATGGTATGAGAAGTAAAAACTATCCCTAAATGAATATTTAAGGTATCAGAACAGAAGAGTAAGATCCATCAAAAGACTTTTGAATCAATCATTTGAAAATATTGAGCAAGCCTCCCACTTAAGGGAATTCAATCACCTAGAAGTGATGATATATTTGGAAGCATGTGGATAATGTGTAAATTATACAATTCACCCATCCCATGTTTGAATAAATATATATAAAATCAAAATAGAAATAGTGACTGCAATAGATACAAAAATCCAAAAGAAACCTCAATCCATAGGGCTGGGGTCTTTTTTAACACAACCTTTAAGGTAAAAAAAGCAAGCTCAAAAGTTTGTCAAAATGGAATGGGAGAAGCCCCAACCCATAAGGCTGTGGTATTTTTTTACCTCATTCTCCTCTTCAATGAAAGTTAGTCTTTTCCCATTTAGGGGGATCACCACAGAACAAATCCTCCCAATTCATCCTTTCCCGTGATCCGTTTTCATCACATGGAACATGCATGAAAAAATTGTTTAGAGACTCCCTTCAAATCACCCTTCATTAGATGATTCCAAGAGGATCGATGAAGGAGAGGACGCAACCTCATGGTGGACAAAAACAAAATCACTCTCTCAAGGGTATAATTTCTCTTAGAGATCATATTTCTTTCAAAAGATATTCCTAGGACAACCGACCCTCTTATTATTCAATGGTTGATGAAAAACCTACAATGTGTTATACATTTATTAACATCATTAGAATCGCCCCTACATATTTTATATAACATGAGAATGATACAAAGTAAAAATAGGAGGAGGTTGCTTTTCATAATAAGTTCCACACTTAAATGATTTAATAAGGTGTGCATACCCAAAACTAGAGACTATATATGAATTTTGGGATTCCCTTAATTGCTCCAATACTACCTCCTTGATGAGACTTCACCAAAGAAAAGGGTATAGGTAAGCACATACCTCACCCACCTCTTGAAGAGGTTGAACTACTCACACTTGGGGAAATATTTTCTCAATAGAAGGAAGTGATAAAGAAGTTGAGAAAACCCAATGCAGAAACACTTTGAGGCAACATCCATACCAGATATGTTCTATAAGTGGAGCCTCAACTCGTGCTCCCAACCAACGTACCTAAACTAAGAGGGGTTTTCCTAGCAACTAAAATGGATCCAAAACATCTTCTCAACATGAGGGACCAATAAAAAATATATTTATACCCCACACTAGTAATATATTAGGAGTTCCATCTATTGGGTACATGACCAGAGCTAGGTTAGATACATCCTCACAGACCAACCTCTATAGGTTACCCACCATGAGTACAAGAAAAACTTCCAAAAATAGCCCAAAAAAATATTCAACTTGCTCAGGATCCTACCCCATTGGTTATTCCTCCTCATCTCATTGAAATTATCAACACATTGACAGCTCAATTAGAATATATGGAAGGATGAAGTATGCTAGTAGAACTAGAGAGGAAGCCTTATACTGAATGGGTGAATGTAACTCTTCCCCCACCAAAATTGGGAATTCTATATTCCTAACATTCAATGGTTTAGAGGATCTAGAATAGCATCTAACAAAATTTATGTCTAGGTGTGACCTCATTATGGGGACCCTCAAGTAGAAAGAAGCGGCTAGGCTCAAATATTTTTTAGAGTATTTAGAAGGACCATCCTTCACCTGGTACACCAGTCTACCAACCAGATCAATAAAGTGATGGGAAGATCTTTGTCAAAAATTACTCTATCAATTATACTCTAAATTGTAGAAGATGATAGTCCTTGATTTCTCAAAATGTAGACAATGATAAAATGATAGGGTGTTAGATTTCATCGCCAGGTGGAAGAGTTTTACTTATTACCTAAACTTATAGCTCCCTCGAGGGGATTTTTTGGGTCTTTGTAATGAGAATCTTCGTGAAAAGCTACAAACAACACTTATTTCAGTAAAGTACCTAGGTGGATTTCAAGATCTTTCCACAATATCATAAAGGTTGGAAGATTCTATTTTTAAAAACCAAATCTAACTCCCATCCTATATTGGCATCTCAAGGGAAGAGGACATGTAGAGTGGAAGCCATAATAGTTACATTAAAATAGCCTCTATGACAGATCTAACTCCAAATCCCACACCTCCTCATATGGTGAATCCTCTTGAATGACAACATCAGCAATAGTATCCTCATTGGTATGAGATGAAAGAGTCTAAATTATCTCAATATAGAGACCAGAGGAACAAAGTATACTCTTTTTGAGATGAGTAGGGTCTTGGATACTTCTCAGGAACCTTGGAAAATAACCTATTAACCCTATCAAAACCCAAAAAACCTGACCAAGTTGGTCTTCATGATCACCTGAATTACCACCCCATTATCAAAAAAATTGGGGCACACCATCTAGGACTGTTTCATTTTCAAATATTTTCTACAAAATATGGTTGATTCTGGGAAATTGAAGTTAGAAAAACCACCTACACAGGCAGTGTGTGTTTCTACTACCAATTGATAGGAAGAGTGTGAGTGGAAAGAAGTTTTTAACAAGGGTTCACGGAATTTCAATGATTGGATGACTATAAAAACAATAAAATGGACTCATACTATCCTTTGAGTATAGTTGAAACAACCCACTGTGCCCTCAGCCACTTCTGTTATAGAACAACCGTCTCCGTCGGTACCACAACCATCCAAAGTCCAGTCTTATAAAAACGATATGGATAGGAGTGTAGGAAAAATATGTAGGAAGATTAACTTGTACCAAGGAAAAATTTATCTTTGAATTTATCAAACTTATGCCTTCAGTCCCAAAAGCATAGGCACCGTCCCACCAAATGGTACCATAAGAGTTGATCTTCCAAACATAGTCCTTATCAGAAAAATAATCAATCTTTGGATCTATTGATGTCATTAACTTAATAGATCTCTTATCTGATGATGAATATGGTTGTAAAACTGAGTTCCTTACACCTGATTGGGGAACCAAGGGAAGAGGTTTCTAGGAAATGAGAGTACAGGGGAAGACACGGTTGTGACTAAACTCAATACTCCAGCCACATCCTTGCTCTAACTGTTTATACAGTTAAAACTCATGGTAAATCCCTCCAATAGACCTAAAATGAGTAGTAAAGTTCCCCCACATATGTTAATGGTTTCCCTGACCCAATCATCTTGGATGATCAATTAGAGGGGATGCAATCTGTTGGATCGTCATAAATATGGAAAATAGAATAGGGGTGAATAGCTATTTTAAAAATTTAATCACAGTTACAAAAAATTATCAGAGTTTATAAGAATCAAAACTTATGGGTGTAATATTCTTGTAAATAAATGGATGTAGTGGAAAAATAAAGAACACAAACACATATAATTTTTATAGTGGTTCATATCTAAAGATCATAGTCAACTCATCAATCTCCTCTACTACTTGAGGAGTCTGGTACCCACTAAACATCACTTTTAAAGGTCTGATAACCTATTACAGACTCTGCCTTTTACAATACCCAGTGGCACAACCCAGTCTTTACTATAAGATACTACCCTTGTCTGTTTCCCTAACTTTTGTTCAGGAGTCACAACCCAGTCTTCCTTTTGGGTGGTAGAATAACAAGAGAATGAAAAAACATGCTTTTGAAAGGTAAATGCATAACCCAGACACTAAATACATAGAAAATAAGATTATAGAATTACATGAAGTAGAAAAATACAATGAACAACAACAGACGATCTTATAGTTGTTGATGTATGCAACACAAGATCATCTGTCACTTGAAGAATGGGATATAGAATATGTTTTCCTTATGATAAAAACATATGGTGGAAGTCATAGATGATCTGAAATAATTTTGAGACCAATAGTAATTATTAAGTATCATGGTTCTTTTCATATTTCGAAAAGGAACTATATATCTCAAATGATCTGTACAACCCTTTTTATAAGAGTCCCTTTGAATGGTTCTCTGGGAACAAACCCCCCTTTTTTTAAATTAAAAAATATTAATTTTTCAACATAAATCTCCCCCACTTTAAATTTATCAAAAAGTTAACTTAATTTTAAGAAAAAATTGACCATTTTAAGTATCTAACATACCTAATTCTAATTTCAATATTTCAAATTTAGTAGAATCTAAGGATTTTTTGAAAATTTCAACTAATTGATTCTCAATGGGAATAAATTACAAGAAAATATAGCCTTTATTAATATGATCTCTTAAGAAATGAAATCTAATATCTATGTTCTTAGTTATATAATGTTGAAGAGGGTTTTTAGAAATTGAAATACCACTAGAATTATCATAGAAAATAGTCATTTTATCAAAAAAAATATTGAAATCATACAGGGTTTGTTTAATCCATATACTCTAGGAACAAAAACTAGCAACAACAACATACTCAGCCTCAACTATTGATATTGTTGCTGATATTTTTTTCCTTGAGCTCTAAGATATTAAATTTTTTCCTAGAAAGTGACACATACCTATAGTACTCTTTCTGTCAAGTCTAAAACCTCCAACGTTAGATTCAGAGTAAGATAGTAAATCAAAACAATTTTTTTGAATAAAACAATCTAGTACCAAAAATGCCTTTTATGTATCTTATTATTCTTTTAACAGATTTTAAGTGACTTTATTTGGGGTTATATTGGAACCTAGAACATAGACATAGTGAAAACATGATATCTGGTTTAGAATTAGTGATATATAAAAGACGACCAATGATGCCTCTATATTATTTAATGTCAACAAACTTACTATATTCACCTAAGTATAATTTAATATTAGTTCTCATGGGTATTTTCATTACTTTACTAGAATCTAAACTAAAAATTTTTACAAGATCTTTAGCATATTTAGCTTGATTCAATAAAATACCATATTTCTTTTGATTAATTTGTAATATAAGGAAAAAATTTAATTCACCCATCAAGATCATGTCAAATTCACTAGTCATAAGTTTAGAAAAATCATTACACAAAGAATCATTAGTTGAACTAAAGATTATATCATCTACATAAATCTGAATAATAAGTAAATCATTTGAAACTCTTTTGATAAATTTTTTTGGATAAATATTACCTTAAAAAAAATTATTTTTAATTAAAAAATATGTAAGTCTCTTATACCAAGATCTTAGAGCTTGTTTGAGACCATACAGGGCTTTATTAAGTTTGTAAACATGATCTGGAAACTCATCTTTTTCAAAACTTGGAGGTTGACTTACATAAAACTCCTCTAAAATAATTCAATTTAGAAAATAACTTTTTACATCCATTTGAAATAATTTTATATTTTGAAAACTATCAAAGGATAGTAGGATTCTAATTGCTTCCATTCTTACAATAGGAGAAAATGAATATTCAAATTCAATTCATTCTTCTTGGGAATAACCTTAAGATACTAGTCTAGCGTTATTTTTAACAATATTTCCAACGTCATCAAGTTTATTTTGATAAAATCCATTTAGTTCCTATAATAGGTTTACCTTTAGGAAAAATAACCAATTCCCACACTTTATTTCTTTCAAATTGATTTAATTCATCATGCATGGCATTAATCCAATTTGAATAAATTAAAGCAGTTTCAATATTAGTTGAAACCAAATCTGGTAAAAAAGTAAAATTAAAATAATAAATTATAATATATTTTCAGATTTGAATACCAGATTCAACATGTCCAATTACTTTACCAATTGGGTGATCTTTATGAGTCTTCCATTCCTTTAGATCAGTTTTAGAATATGCATGATCCCCCTCAAGTGATGCATTATCATTGTCATGATCATTATCTTCACCAAAATTGAATTTTCTAAATTCATTAATTTCAGTTAAAGAACCAGAATCCTTATTTTTAGAGAAATTTTCATCAAACTTTACATGCACATATTCTTTTACAACTAAATAAGCTTTATTGAAAACTCTATAAGATTTACTATAATTTGAATATCCAAAGAAAATTCATTCATCCGATTTGGATTAAAATTTATCTAAGTTATATTAAGATAAACACTTTACACCTAAAGACTCTAAAATAACCTACTTTATGTTTATAAGCTTTTAAGAGTTCATAATGGGTCTTATTTATAAAGGGTCTAATAGATACTCTATTTAACACATAGAAAGCTATATTTACAGTTTCTACCCAAAATATTTTGTAACATCATATTCCATTTGCATGGATATATCCATTTCTTGAATGGAACTATTTTTTATTTCTACAAAACCATTATATTGTGGTGTCCTAGGGGCTGAGAAGAAATGTTTATAATTATTAGATTCAAAAAACTTATCAAATTATAAATTCATAAACTCACAACCACTGTAACTTCTGATATATATGATTGATGTATTTTTGAGATTCTAAATAAGTTTATAGAAAGAATAGAATTTGGATAAAGTTTCATTTTTATGAGACAAGAAATAAATCCATAAAAATCTACTATAGTCATCTATAATAACAAAGACATATCTTTTACCACCTAAACTAGCAGGTTGAATTGGTCCAAATAAGTCAATATGAAGTAATTCTAAGAATCTAGAAGAACTAACATCATTTATAGATTTAAATATTTCTTTGTATTGTTTACCTTTCAAACAGGAATCACACAAATAGTACTTACTTGTTTGAAGCTTTGGCAGTTGCAGAACTTGTTCATGCTTTGAAAATTTAGGCAACAATCTGAAATTTGCATGCCCAAGCCTCCTCTACCATAATACATCATCTATTTATACAATATTTAAACACTTTAACTTTTTTTTGGTTAATTCAGAAAGATTAATAGAATAAATATTTTCTTTTATACTTATATAAAATAGAACTGTGTTTTTTTTAGAACTGTACACTTATCATTTTCAAAAATAGCATTTGAACCATCATCAAATAGTTTTTTTATACTTAAAATATTATGTTTCAAACCATCTACATAGAGTACTTTTGAAATTATTATAGTTTTTGAAAAACCTACCTCACACATACCTTTAATCTGTCCCTTGGAGTTGTCTACAAAAGTGACAAGGCCACCATCACATGTATTATATGATAGAAGTTTACTGATATCACCTGTCATGTGCGTGGATTAGCCATTGTCTATGTACCATAAGTTTTTGAGACTTCCAATATAGATTTATTGAAATTAATCAGTCAATTTTTTTTCACCCATGCCAACTTGGGTCCAACTGGGTTAATAGTAGAAAAGTTTGGAACCCATATAGATTTAAAGCATTTATTAGAGGGTTGATTCAAAAGTGAGTCGTTTGAAATATAAGTTTTGGTCTACCCAAAAGATTGTGTGAATATTAGTGAACACTCATTGGCATAATATCCTTGATTCTATATTTAAAACATTTTACACTTGAAATACGTCCTTTAGAGATTTTAACAAAAGTAGTTTTATTTAGGCTAAGAATAAAACTATTGTAAACAAAAACAATCTTATTGTGATTTATTCTCATTAAATTCATCATCTTATCATACTATTATTTACCATTTACAAAGGCAGATGATTCCTTTTTAAGATTAACCAATTTATCTTTTAAAGCCAAGTTTTCCTTTTGAACATTTTCTAAATCTAAAAAGACCTTTTCATGTATACTAAATGGAGTATTTCTCAGTTTCATATTTTATTGTTTAATTTTCTTACATTCATTCTCCACTTTCATTAAATCATAAATAATCAAGTTAAATCTTTTATCTTGACCTTTATCATTAACAACCATAAAATATTTAATTCTTTCATTTTCATCCTTTAGTTTAAGCAGTTCAGAATTTCAATCTTCTCTAGAATTATTATTTGGGGAATTACAGATTTCCAAATTTTCACATTTCATTTTAAATGAAATACTTTCTTTTGAAAACTTCTTATTACTTGATTTTAACTCATTATATTTTTCAATTAATACTACTCTATCATTCTTTAATCATTTAATTTATTTAAGCATTTTATTTGTTTTCTTATTTTTAGAATCAGAATAATATGATGAATTAGAAAACATTTCAGTTTTATTTCTAGATAAATAATTTTTATCACTAATAGTAGGAGATAATAAATGAGTATAAAGAGAGTTATTTACCTCATGTGGAATACCCATCAGGGCTAAGTTACCTATCTCCTATTCACATCCAGAATCATTATTATTGTGATAAGTATCTGAGCAGTCCCAACCTCCAAACAGAGATTGTTTATCTTTCCTTATTTTCTCTTTGTCTTTATTGGGATGTATGAGTTTAGGGAAGTCAGTTCTTATATGACCTTTCGTCCTGCACTCATAATAGGTTAATTTGAAAATATCACTATTATTGGTAGAATTACCTTTTTTATTGTCCTCACTGAATTTCTTCTTGAATGAACTCTTCCCACCTTTTCTTTTCACGTACTAGAAAAATTTCTTACCAAAGTGGGACATCTTGTTGTCACTATCCTGACACTCTGATTCCGAGGAATCATAAGTATCAATAAATTTATATTTAAATGCAATACCTTTTCTTTTGGTAGACTCCTCATCAACTGTGTTTTTTAGCTCAAGCTCATATTGCAGTAGGGATCCAATCAGTTCATCCAGAGTGTATTCTTTGAAGTTCTTACTCTCATCAATGACCACCTTCTTTTCATTCCATCTATTTGGAAGAGCTCTTAGTACTCTTTCCACTTGATTAGTGTTGTCCAATGTTTAAATAATACCACTCATCCCATTAGTGATACTCGTAAACTGATGGAACATCTGGTTCACAGATTCTTCATCACCCATCTTAAAATCTTGATATTCTGCTCGGAGCATTCCTAAATTAGTTTTCTTAAGCTTTCCAGTTTGATAATGGGTCACTTTTAGAATAATCCATATGTCATGGGTAGTCTTAAAGGCTGATACATGGCTGTATACACTCCTACTAATAACACAGTACAAAATATTTTTTGAACTTGTAATTTAAGACATATCTCACCATGTCATTACTAGTAAGAGTCTCTAGATTGGCTTTAGGTAACTTGTATTCTTTATCCATTATCATCCAGTGTTAAACACTTAGTTGATTCCGGTAAGCTTAAATTCTATCATTTTAGTGACTGTAGTCACTCCCATCGAAGAACATAGGTTTTTATGATATCCATCCATCATTGGTATTGATACTTTCCATTTTAGAAGGAAACTCTTCTTTTGATTCTTAGACTATTAAGTATAGGATTTCGGGTCAGCACAATGATAACAAATAAGTAATATAATACTTATTTTAACAAAATAACTAGAGAGCCAATAAACATCCTTTGATACCAATTGTAGGATTGTTATAAATATGGAAAATATACTAGGGGGTGAATAGTTGTTTTAAAAATTTAATCACAGTTACCAAAAATTATCAAAGTCTATAAGAATCAAACCTTGAGGGTGAAACATTCTTATTAATAAATGTATGCTGTGGAAAAATAAAGAACACGAACACATAGAATTTTATAGTGGTTCTGAACTAAAGATCTTAGTCCACTCATCAATCTCTTCTACTCCTTGAGGAGACCGGTACCTATTAAACCTCACTTTTAAAGGTGTGATAACCTATTAAAGACTCTGCCTTTTACAATACCCAGAGGCACAACCCAGTCTTTACTACAAGAGACTACCCTTGTCTGTTTCCATGATTTTTTTGGGAGTCACAACCCATTATTATGTTTGGGTGGTAGAATAACCAAAGAATGATAAAAACTACTTTTGAAAGGTAAAAGAATAACCCAGACACTGAATGTGTACAAATAGAAGATTACATAATTACACAATGTAAAAAAAATACAATGAAAAATATAAGAAAATCTGATAGTTGTTGATGTATGTAACATGAGATCATCTATTACTTGAAGGAAGGGATATAGAAGATGTAGACCTTATTATGATCATAGAAGATGGTGGAAGTCACAGATGATCATAAATAATTTTGATTGCAGCAAGAATTATGAAGTATCATAGTTCTTGTTGTATTTCAAAAATGAATTATATATGTAGAATGATCTACACAACACTTTTTATAGGATTCTCTTTCAAAAGTTCTCTAGGAACATTTAATATAATTCACAAATCATGTATCTACATTCACTCACTGCATGACACTTGTTAAATAATAACAGAAATAATTCTGCTACCAGCAGGTGATTAAAAAACACAGTGAATTCAAAAATAAAAAAATCGGGATATGAAATCAAATTGTAATATTAGTAAAAAAATTAATATAATTAGTAACACACTTGTAATCAAATTATAATTGAAAAATATATGAATTAATTAATTAAAATATCTATTTCAAACATGCAACACAATTGAATTAAAACAGAGCATCGTATGAAATATTAAGATGCTTGTATAAAGAGAAAAAACATTTTAACACTTTAAAAATAATTATTTAAATCATGAAATAATAAAATAATCATTATAACATCTAAATAATAAAATTTAAGAAATTAAATTTTTGAAGAAGAAATTTAACAAAGTAAATTTTCTTACTGGTGGATGACCAACAATGACTCATTTGACATATCGTTGCATGAAGCCAATGGTGACTCATGTGACATACCATTGTGAGTTTAAGTAAAACTAAATTGAGTTTTACAAAACTAACTACATAATTATTATCTATGATAAGAAAGGAAACAATTTAAATAATAAATTTTTTTCTCCCCATTGGAAGTCCAACAGTGAATTACTGACCCACTTTTGTATGAAGCCAACAGTGGATGGAAACGGTGACTCATCTAACGGTGATTCATTTTAATGGTTACTCATTTAAATGGTTACTCATTTAAATGATGACTCATTTCAATGGTGAATCATTTCAATGGTGACTTGTTTCAATGGTTAATCATTTCAACGGTGACTCGTTTCAATGGTGACTCATTTCAACAGTGACTCAGAATTTTCCATATTTCTAGAAAAAAAATATTTTAAAATTTAATGAACAGAAAATTTATAAAATAATTTATAAAAACCTAATTTAATTGAGAGAAAATTAATATAAAACTTTTACATACTTTTAAATCCTAACACAATCGTCTGATCAACTTTGGCAAGCAAGCATACTTGTTCGGCCTAACCCACTAAGGATAAGAGCAACTCCTTTTCTAAGGGTCGATGTGCCTATATCAAGTACTTCAGCTCCTAAAGTGCCTATGAAGGAGTATCCTCATTCTAGGAGGTGCATAAAGTTTTCCCAGAAATATGAAATCATAAATCAATTGGCCCTGGTTCTAGCTAGGTTGTCAATACTGGATGCTCTAAGTCTATAAAAAGACCTCTGTGAAGCACTCCAAGAGGTTTTTTGATCCCTAAAGAGTTTAAAGTTGAGGTTTCCACTATTGAAATATATCATATAGATATAGATCCTGCTTAATTCTATATGATCATATCTTTTATGGAGAATATATAGATTCTATTATATAGGGACACATCGTACCCTTGTATGTGTCTAGAAGGAAAAATGACATTGATATCCAATGGGATTTCATTGATAATGTCTTAGGATTCAACCTCATTATAGTTTAAACACTTCATCGATTGGGTTATAGTGACGCCCAATTTTCCCCTTCCACTCTAACACTATAGTTATATGATAAAAGTGATAAAAATCCCCTCAAAATAATCAAGCTCAGGGCCCAGTTAAAAGACTTCATATATGAATAAGAATTTTTGGTTTTCCTGCATAATAAAAATTTCAACATTATTCTAGGAAGGCCTTGGTTTCATCAGCATGAATCATTACCCTCATCATACCAAAAATTCCTCAAATATTGCAATAATGGTCAAATTGGGACGTTGCATGTTGATAATCCCCATTCGAATCTTGATAATCATAATATATTGATGGGGGATTCTTCCAAAGATTAGGGTAACAACCCATAGTTGGTGGTGTCACTTGAGTGAATTACCTAAATGTTTAGAAATGAATTTTTACAATCATTTTAAATATATCAATGAAGAATATGTGTTGTCCATCAATCATATTGAAGACATATATCGAAATTCAGGTGCTTATTCAATAAACTTCATGATATCAATCATGGAGACTTAGCCCGGTAACACTAAATAGGTCATAAACTCTCTGAATAATAAAAAGAGTGGAGATAATTATTCTATATTCCTCATCCCCCTTCAGAGTTTCAAAGAGACTCCACATTTCTAGTTAGGTCATATGAGGCTACTTTATCTTCCATATGTCAAAATGTTGACTCCTCTACTAACTTTAAAAAATTTACTTTATTGCATACTTTCCCTACGAGTAAGGAAGAAGAGGAAGAGGAAGAGGAATAAGAAGAGGAATAGGAAGATGAGGAGGACCTTAGGGATTCCCCTCCAGCATTCAAGGAAGGTGTCTCTACCAATATTGAGAAACTCAGACAAATAAATATGGGTATAGAGGAGGACCCATGACCCACTTTGATTAGCACAAACATGTATTATAAAGAACAAGATTTATATACCTCCTTTATAAAGAAACATTAGGATGTATTTTCCTATAATTTCACAGCCTCAACATTGAGGTGGCCACTTACCACTTGGTATTTCCAGAAAACCACTAGGGATAACAACAAGCAGAAAGTAGGACACACCTAACTCACGCCGCAAAAATTGAGGCTGAAGTTGACAAGATTATCAAGGAGAATTTCATTTGGGAAGTCTAGTATCTGAAATGGATAGAAAATATAGTCTCAATAAAGAATAATAATAGGAAAATCAAGGTTTTCATTGAATTCATAGATCTCAATCGACATTGTTTGAAAGATGATTTCCCAATTATGATCATAGAATTACCGATTGATGCTATGGTCAGATATCAGGACCTTTCCTTCATGGATGACATTCGGGATACAAAAAAATTTAGATGTCCCCTAAATATGAGGAATCCACTGCTTTAAGATCACCCCAAGGGGTATATTGCTATTGGGTAATGTCCTTTATCTTGAATAATGTTATGTCTACATACAAATGTGCCATGTATTGCATCTTCAAACCCTTTTTGGGAAGGTTTATTGAATGAAACATCAACAATATGGTGGTTAGGTCTTGAAAGAGTTATGACCACATGGATAATCTTGAGACTATATTCAATAAACTGTGAAAACATAGCCTAAATATAAACCCCTTGAAATGAATTTTTAGAGTTACCCAGGGAAAGTTTCTTATCTTCGTGGTATTCCATTATGGAATTGAAGTTGATCTCGAGAAGACAAAAGCTATCCTTGAGTTTTCAACTCCTTGAAACCTTAATGATTTGAGGGGATTATAAGTAAAACTTTCTTATATTCAGCTCTTCATAGTGAAAATCACAGTTAAGTGTTTTTCCTTCATCATGTTGATGAAAAATTGGGTCACATATCAGTGGACTAACGTCTGTTAGGAAGCATTTGACAGTCTCAAGAAATATATTTTGAGTCCACTAATGCTAATGTCTCCTGTTGAAGGGAATCCACTCATTTTTTATGTTATGGACCTGGAATGATCACTGGGTTATTTCCTCACACCAAATAATGACCCCATGAATGAAAAAAACCTTTATTATCTTATTCAAACCATGATTGATACTAAGAATTATTATTCAGATATTGATAAGAGCTTCTAGGTGCTGATATTTACGCTCTAGAAACCAAGACCCTACCTGTAGCACTATGAGGTCCATTTGGTCTCTCATAGCAACCCACTAAAATATATCCTCATCTGTACTATGTTTATTGGATGTTTGGTATGGTGGGAGGTCATTTTTAATCAATTTGAAATTCAATTCGTGCCTCAGAAAGCGGAAAAATGTTAAACACTAGAATACTTACTTAAAAAATATCCCTGTATAGAGACCACATCATTGAATACTAAATTTATTAATAATGATATCTTATCTATTCAAAAATACCCCTATAAATGGGATATTTATTTCTAAATTTCATCAAAAATCCCAATAGGGAAGTGAGTAAACGACCCAGAGCTCACTAAAGTTGAGTTGAGAGTCATGCTCATCTCACTAGAAAAGGTTGTCCCACCTTACTCTTTCCTATTTCCAGAAGGATCTAAAAATAACAATGCATAGTACTAGTCCCTAATCGTATGGCTATAAATGACATTTAAAATTCATTTATACCAATTGAAGGTAAAATGTAATTCAGATTAGGTGATCAATCAAATTAATGATGATTATGCCATCATAAAAGAAGAGATAATTCTCCTGATTGACTATGTTTGAGGACTAATGATGAAATTTCCCCCAGAGATGACATTAAATCACATCCCCCAATCATAAAATTCCTAGTTAGATGCATTAGAAAATGTGGCTATAGATTTATTGGATCCAAATCAGTATGAAATAGTCATCTACATTGCACATTGCCGAATGGTCTCACCTTTTGTTCATGTTTTTATGGAAGAAATCAATGAGTTCAATTATATCCCTAAACCAGAAGTTCCTATAAATGGTTGGTGGATTACCATTGTGGATTACCTTTATAATGGAGTTCTCCTATCCAAAAAATATATAAAAGAGAAAACCTAATGATAAAAAACCAACTTTACTCTTTATGCCGACCCAAATCACCAGAAAGTCCTCGATAAACAAGGATTTTATGGAGTCCTTATTAGGTGAATTAATGGAGAGGAGACTATTTATTTCATGAAATAATTACATATAAGATCCTATAGTTCCCACCAGTCAGGGTTCAAGATTTCCCATAAAATCTAGAGGCATGTATACTTCTTACCTTTAATGACATAGGATAGAAAAAGATTCACTAAAAGGTGCCATTCCTTCCAAGTGCATTTCAACTTCATCCATCAACCCCTAGAGTCTCTACACACAACCAAATACTCATGGCCATTTTTCATATGGGGAATTGATGTTGTAGGGCCATATCCTATGACTATGGCCAAGCAATTCAAATACATCCTCACTACTACTGACTTATTCTCCAAATGGGATAAAGTAACACCCATAAAAGAATTCGGGACAAAAATCATTTCTAGCTTTGTGAAAGCCAACAACATTATCAGATTTGGTGTCCCCTATATGATACTAATTGAAAATGGCACTAATTTATATTCTACTGAGTTAGAGAAGCTGTATCAAGAGTATAATATCAAATAAGACCATTCTTCCAACTACCATGTAGTAGAAAATAGATTTATAGAGGTCTTCAAAAAGTCCTTATCAAGCATACTCCAAAAGACGGTGGATAAAGATAAAAATTCTTGGGCTAACAAAAATTTTCATGCCTTGTGGGCTTATCTGACTACAATCCACACAACCACATAGGATACCCTGTATTAATTGGTATATGGGATAAAATAAGTCCTTCCCATCGAGGTCCAATTAACCTTACTTTTCATTACCGTATGTGATTATCTATCCATAGAATTGAAATTCTAAAAATGGATGGATGAATTAGAGATACTTGATGAGAAAAGTTTATATACCCTGAATCATTTGGAAATATACCAAAATAGGATAACACAAACCTTAAACAAGAAAGTTAATCTCTATTAATTCCTCCAAGGAGATATGGCACTGGTCCTTAGGACACTGATGATACTAAGGAAGAAACCTCCAAAGTTGGAATCAAAGTGGGAGGGACCTTATTCTATACAGAATCTCCACTCTAATGGAGCTTATTACTTGATATCAATAGATGGAGAGCTTGTTAGAACTCCTACTAAGGCATGGTTTCTCAAGAAATACACTGTGTAACCATCAATCATGGTCTAAGATGCAATACCTTAAAAGGAACACCAAATGTTCTTGGATACAAGACCTTAAAAGGCACACCAAATGGTCTTTGTCGCATGACCATAAAAGGCATGACATATGGTCCTAATCATACAACCTAAAACTATAAGACACCATAGTCAGAGGTGTAATAATCTAAACTATATAGCCTAATGTTCTAGTCACATAATATGTTAAACTATACATCAACATCCTTTCTATATGATATAAAACTTCATGGTTCACATCCTTTTTGCATAACGTAAAACTACATAACATTTCATTCCATTCTTGAGCAGATCATAGTTCTTAGTGTTGGTCTCCCACCACACCTCTATCCAGAACTACATGTGTCTTGATTCCTATACACATAGGATACATAGTGATGCATAGGTTCCTCAACCTAGGACCGACCATAAAAAAACCACGTGTCCCTTTCCTCCTACATACGACCCCAATCCATGTAGGAGATATTAATTCAGTTTCCCTCATTCAGGGGCCCATCACAGAAACAAAAAATTCCTTCTTACCTACATATGAAAAAATATACAGGGAACTTCACACTCCATAACCAATACTGATCCAAAACTTAATTTATTCTCAGAAACATTCCTTCCATATATCATACTCCTTATCCTAGGAAATTCAGATCTCCATAATCTTTCCATGGCCATTAATAGTAGAATGTCTGATTCTATAGGAAACCTCTACTTGAATATACATTGATACACACAAGTTTGGTTTTGTATAAGTCTCCCTCAAAAGGCCTGTTAACTAGAGGCAACTTCATCGTCAGGAGAAACATCTTTTATCTCCATAATCCCTAAAAATAGCATGATGGAAACCACTTTTCAAACATGGTCCACCATCATTCCCTGTATACTTGTCCCATATCAATTCCATGATCCGCAATCCCCCAATATCATGGTTTATAATTTCATTCTTCACATTCGAAGTATGTTATAACATCTTTGGCCTGGTGAGACTTATATGAATCATTATTCCCATAAAGTGTGTTCCTAGATGTATGACCTAAAACTACAAGATAACATGTCATCCTAGTCACATGACATTAAACTGTATGAAAACATCTTTAGCACATGACATTAAAATGTAGTCTTAAACTGTGTACCAAGCATAAGATGAATTAAAAAACTAGACTAGGAAGCCTCATATCATAAACTTAGTATTCCTCTCAAAATATGATTACCTAAATGTATGGATATCATTTATGGGGCCTCACACCTTATTTTTTACATCGATTAACCTTTATCCTTACCGTATGATGTTAAACTGCATGGTCTCCCAGAACTATGTATGGCTTGATTCTCATTCCAATGAGATACATAATGATACCTAAATCCTACATCCTAGTCCAACCATCACATTATAGAATTTCTCCTATCCTTTCTTTTAATATCCTATGTATAGTAAAAGAAACCTTTTCCACTCCTTGTTTATCACACCAAGCATAAATCATGTGGGCTTAAGAGTTCTGTTAAAGGATTCCCCACATGACCAAGGCATATCAATTCACATCTGGGTTAACATGGTCCTATATGAAATTCCTCAAAAGGTTGACATTAAACTACAAGGTTGACATTGCTTGCATGACGCAAATCCAAGAACTACATGAGGATTGATTATCTCTTTAACGAGATATACAGTGATGCCCAAATCATACATCTTGGTCCAACAGTAATATAAAAATCCCCCCACTCTCCAATGTATGAGCTAGATCTACATAGGAGGGTCCATTATGGGTTCTGACCCCATTCGTGAGCTCATATTAAAAAAAATGCCTCCTCTCCATATAATAATTCAATCAGTGTGGGGAATATATTCTATAACCATGTGTGGCTTGATTCTTACTTTGAAAAGATACATAGTGATTCCCAAATCCTATGTCTTAGGCCCAAATGCAATATAAGCCTCCCTCCATGCACACGGGTCTGACCTGTGTAGGAAACATTTCTCTATATTATTGGGTGATTTTGATATGAAATGATTCTTCCATACTCAGACACATTCCTTACACAGACCAACCTCTATGTCTGGGGAAATCTAAATATCCATAAGATTTCATCGACCATCGGCAATATAATGTCTAATTCCTAAGGAAAAATTTGTTTTTACAATGCATTTATATGCCTCGGTATGGATTTTCATAAGCACCCTCAAAAGTTATATCAAATAGAGACACATTCATCCTTAAGAGAGACCTATTTTATCTTTGTAAGCCCTGAAAAATTTATGTTGGAAACCAATTTTCAAATATGTTTCATGATCATTACTTTCATACCTATCCCATAACACTTTATAGATCCTAAATCCCCTATATTACAACTTACAACTTTCCCTCATCATGCCTGAAGATGGTGGAAATTGTTTGTATAGATCACCAAGAAAGAGAAAATTTCTAATATTTTGGTCTAAGCTAAACAAACTTAAATTGTAGCCCTTGATTTACTTGTCATAAGTTGTTAAAATACATAATCCACATCCTGGTTACATGACTGTTTCGATGGAGAATACATGACTTGGAATCCCTCATCTGACGAACAAGATGGATTGATGAGAATTGGGTTGTCTATCCTTTTTATGTTGTGAAGGAGATGCCGTGAATAAATATGTTCTTGTTGGGTTTTCCATTTTTTATTTTGATGGAGAAAAAGTGACCATGGTGAATTTGGATTATCTCAATGGTTGATTGTGGGGTGTTTGATTTCTTTTACAATCATTAATGTCAGATCCCCATTGTCTTTCTTAATGGAAACCCCAACAGTTCCACATTGATGACTGGGTATAGAACTACTTTCCAATGGAAGGTGGTCAGTTTTGGTTTTAAACCCAATGAAACTTAAGAAATCACATTGTTCAAGGGGATGGTATTTCAAGCTCATCACACCCTTTTGGGGGGAATTTGTTCATACTCTGAGACTCTCTTATAGATTTAAGATATGTTTCTGAATATCTTCCTAATCCCGATACAAGACTGGTTACCCTAATATAACAATCATACATAACCACTTTTATGAGTATAAGAGGGGGATCTGATTAGTAAATACATATTTATGAATCTGAGGTTCTTCATCTGTTTCCCTGTAATGGGAAGCTTCTTATATACTGAAGCTCTATAGCCAGGTACTTTAGAATTTTCTGCCATATTGGGAGGCAGTTAATATTCCAAGTAGGGGATTGATCCATTATGAGGTGTCCTATGTATCTTGGTTATTATAGGAATCAAAACCCACATAGTTCATTACAAACCATTTAGTTTAACGTCATGTATAAAGTACATATATGTAGGCACTTGAGCACTAGATATTCAAGATCAACCTTTGACGAGACGTCCTATGTATCCTGGTTATAGCAAGAATCAGATTTATCATAGTTCGATTGGGTTCTTAGTCCACTAAAGGATGAGGTATAATGATCATCCCATGGGAATGATTGGGTCATGATGGTTGAAATATTAGAGACATGGGGGACTTACACTGAATTGGATGCCTATTTGAGCTCAGGCCTTAGGAAGGTGTTTTATGTATCCTGGTTATTATAGGAATCAGAGTCATCATAGTTTAGTCACACCCTTGGGAATGTCCCCAAGGTAGATTCCCTTATATGGTGGAAATTATATCATGTCACTCACTAGGGATTAGACACTGAGGTTTCCCTAGCTGGTGGATATTCATGTTAAGAATGATATGACTATTGCAACTCCCTAAGCTCATGTGAGCCATACTTAGTGTGAGAAACAAGGGCTAATAAGTAATCAGTCTCACTACATATAGATATGGAAATTATATGATGGGGGAAACCTTGGGATGTTTAATATGGATCTAGGGCCTTAGGAATGTGTCTTATATATTTTGGTTATAGAAGGAATTTGATTCATCTTAGTTCAGTTATTCAGGCCTTACATACTAGCGTTGCCTTTATATGTGGCTCATATCATATTATGCCACTGATTAGGGATTACACTCTAAGGTTTCCCTTATAGATGTTTATAATGATAATGATATAATCATTAAAACTCCCTAAGACCATGTGATCTATGCTCGATGTGAGAAACAATGGATAGAAAAGGATTGGTCACACTACTTATGGATGCAGGACTTAAGCATTGGGAAAAACCTTTAGAGGTTAATATAAAGCTTGGGTCTCATAGAGGCATCCTATATATCCTGGTTATAGCAGGAATGAGAGTTTTTTTTTATTTCTATTAGTTGGGGCTTACACACTGATGTTGTGATTCTAATTTGGGCTTACACACTGGGGATGGACAACGTTATCAAATCCAGGGATGCCCATTTGACCTGGCCTACTTTCCCGCCTAACATGCTTGATTTATTTATTGAAATTCATTAATGTCTTGTTTTACATGTTGGAGGATGTATGCATATGTTTGTTTATGTTGCAGACATGTCCCAGGACAATCATATGATCCTGTTGGTTTGTCTGAGGAACTTTTCATATCCTGGATGGCATGTTTGAGGGTCTTTATATGATCAAGGTTGACTTGTCTAGAGGAAAACATGAGACCTTTTTAGATAATCTTGGAAGCCATCACATGATCCTGGATGACTTTCCTATAGGGTGTCGCGTGATCTAGATGACTTGTCCTGGTGTCATCACAAAAGCTAACCAACATGCCTGGGGGAGTCATGAGAGTCAATGTGACATGTCTTAGAGTGTACCGCATGTCATTGCTGACTTTCCTAGGTGTCAACATGAAAGCCGACTGACATGTCCAAGGGTTGTAACAAGAACCAACTAACATACCCTGGTGCTACTCTGAAACTTAGCTAACATGCATTGCTTCCGTCATATGAGTCAGGAAACATATCTGAAGGACACCACAAGATTTGGATGATGAGCCTAGAGGGATTTATGAGACTAGGGTGGCATGTATGGAGGGAACCATGTGACTTGATTTGACATGTCCAAAGGACTTCACATGATCCAAATAGTATACTAAAAAAGCATCGCAAGATCTGGGATACAAGTCTTGGTGCTGTCGTATATCCCAGATGGTTCATGTGAAGTGATCTAGGATCAATGTATATGTTCTTCACATAAGTCTCCCATTTTTATTAGTCTTTTTTATATCCTTTATATTGTGGATTCCTTATATTTGTATAGTGTTAGCTTATTTTATGTCCCGTGTGTCTTGGCACATATGTGGGATGTCTTTTACATGTCATTCCAGATGTCCTTCATGTGATCTATGAGTGATCATGTGAAGTTATTATGCATGCTGCATGGTTTCTCTGCTTGTTCCCTTGATCTTACCTATTGGGAATCTTTTCTAGTCACAAGATCAACCATTATGATAAATCCACTCTGATGTTTGGGTGCTCTGGTGTGTCTGGATACAAAATTCTAACCCCTTATTTGATGATGGGGTGGGGGATTTATAGTCTTCAACACCCTAATTGTTTTCCTCTTTGCATGGTTCATATTGTGTGAATCTAGGATAGAGTTTGTGGGGGGCTTCATCATCACATGTCTTCATAAGGTCTTTCCACAAATTACTCCTAGGGTGTTGCCTGATTTTCAGTAACCATGATTCCATCTCATCAACACATCCTTTATTGGATTATCTCTGATTAATGGGGCCTTATTGAATCATTCATATATGAAGCGAGACTTTCATATTGTCATATCAACGAGTCCAAGGTCCCTCGTGTGATCATGGAGCCTATCAAAATGCCTTTACATGATCTTATGTGGATTTTCTGGGACCTTTTATGAGAAAATAACGGCTTTTTTTTGGGGGGGGGGGGTCTTCATGAGATCAAATCGGTTTTCAAGGGGTCTTGCGAGATCACGTTGTGAACAACCCAGGCGTATCACATGAGTTTTATGACCGCGAGAGGCTCCCTAATTATCCATTTTTATTTTATTTATTTACTTTAAAAAGGTTGGGGATTTTGCATAGTTTTATGAGTTTTTTCGAAGACAATCACTCTACCCCTTGGTGATGCGTCATGAGATCAACAAAGGGTTTCACAGAGATGCATGAACATTTCATGGAAAACTCTATATGTTTTTCCTTATAGAGATAAAGGGGGATCATGAGGTCTCCTGGACATGTCTAAGGATTTTCACATGATAAGGATGATAAGATAGAGATATTTCATGAGATGAGGAAGACATGTCGCTGGGTGCTCGTAGTGTCTTTTGAATCACCCAGGGTGTGTCATGTGATATTTATGATTGCAAGAGGCTCCTGCCTCCTTCACTTTTTATTTCCTTCATTTATTTTATGAAGGCCTGGGGTTTCATCATTCTTTGGGGTGGTTTTGACCTGATTAATTTCTTTTATATTATAAATGATGACTAATGGGAACATTCTTTGGTGTGTGATATGGAAGATTTCTTCCTCCTGACCAGGTTTGACCAATATTGTGGCTGCATCAGCTAATGAATTGACATGGGCATTCTGTGATTGGGGACGTGATGCAATGTGGGTTCAAAATGGAACTCTACCGCCATTCCCCTGACATAGCTAGTGAGAGGGGTGAGTTCTTACTTTTTGAAGTCACATTCACCATTTGTTTGATTCATCACTAGTTATGAGTCACCTTTAATATTTAGGTAGGATATTTGAAGCTGTAGGACTAGTTATAACCCAGTGATGAGGGCTTGGTATTCTACCTCATTATTCATGTAGCCTTCAAATAGTGAGAAAGAGTAGGAAAAAACTGATTTGTTTGGAGATACAAACAAAATCCCTAACCCAACCAAATTGAGGCTTGGATTTTCTATCCTTTTACTGATAGGATGATGGGAGGAACCATGAAAATACATCTCCCATGTTTGAGGGTCATCATGGTAACATAAGTGCTACTCATCCAGAAGCTCAATGTTCAAAAGTGCATTCTCCAGGGTGGGATGTGCTGCAAGTAAATCAGCCAGGGCTTTCCCTTTCATCGATTTCTTTTATACGAACCAAATGTCGTATTTCTATAGAATAACCTCCCATTGGGTCAAGTGCCTAGTCAATATAGGATGGAAAAGGATGTACTTGAGTGGATCAATATGAGAGATCAGATGGACTTCATGGTCCTAAAATTAATGCCTTATATTTTTCACTATGAAGATGAGTGTAAAGAAATTTTTCTCAACATTAGAGTATATGGTCTCAGTACCTAGCATTATTTGGCTGAGGTAATAGAGACATTTGTCACTCCTCACATCATTTTTTTTCATGTGATGAGGGTGCCTGATGAACATTCTATAGTGTCCATATATAAGATGAGTGGCCTCCCTTCCACCAGAGGCATCAGAACTAGTGGGTGTAATAAATAATACTTGATACTTTCAAAGGTTTCTTGGAAGTCATTTTCCTATTGATATGTGATTCCCTTCTTCATTATCCTGGTGAAGGGGATAGATTTTCTATCCAATTTGGATATGAAACACCGATTATAGGTGAGGTTATCTTGGACCCCCTTAGTTCTTTGAGATTTATGGGGGGTAACATTGCTAAAATAACACTAGTCTTCTCTGGGTTGACCTCGATGCTATGATGGCATACCAAAAATCCAAGGAACTTTCCTAATGTTACCCCAAAAACGCATTTCATTAGATTCATCTTCAAACCATGATATCACAACTTATCAAGGATTATTTGGAGATCTATGAAGTGCTCACTTCATTTTCAGGATTTAACCACTTGGTTATCGATATAAAATTTAGCTATTATTCCCAACAATGGATTAATTATATGATGCATGGTGCACTGATATGTGGTTCCATCATTCTTTAAGACATAGGGAATGTCCTGATAGAAAAAGATCCCCTAAGGTGCTCTAAAGGCAGTGGATTTTTCATATTTAGGGGCCATACTTATCTGATTGTACCTTGAATACCCAACTATAAAAGAAAGGGCTTGGAATCCAGCTATCGAATCGATCAAGAGTTCTAGGATCGATAATGGGAAATCATCCTTTGGGAAGTTCCAATTAAGGTCTCTAGAATTGATGTAGACCCTAATATGACCATTCTTTTTCTTGATAGGGATGATGTTGGTAAGACATCTTGGGTATTTCACTTCTCAGAAAAAGTTTTCTTTGATCAATTTGTCAAATCATGCCTCTACATTAGTGGCATGATAGGGGTACATCCTCCTACCATCTTGTTTGAAGCCTCAATTATCATTAAGTAAGTCAAGATACTGTGTATCCACATATGGATTCAGTTCAAGCATTTCTTTATAGTTTCAAGTGAACACTTATCAATATTTCTTTAGAAATTCAATGTAAATATCTTTCTCTTTGAGGGGCATGATGACACTAATCAGTATAGGTTGTGGGTCTTCTTCTATTCCTAGATTCACCTATTTGATATCATAAATGGTGGTGGATATTCCCTCCTTGAATAAAAGAGGATCATTCTTGTGGCCATCCTCATCTTCTTTCATATTTGAATCTACAAAGACACTTTTAGATAAATTTATCAATATGGGGTCCTCTCTGTCACTATCATGGTGAGAGAGACCATGATAATAGAAATTTTAATCCTTTATTTCTTGAGTTATTGCAGAGAGATGCTAGAGTTAATTGTATTTTACACTATCATTGGGGATATGAGGATCTTGGGCCTTTCGAACCAGGTTTATCACCTCAAATAGATTTATGGGGAGCACATAGTCGCTGTCGAGCATATTCCAAGTATTTTTAGAGGCATTCCCAGATCCGTTGGGAGCTGCAACCTATATATTATCATCTTCCATTGGTTATTTGCCTCCCATTTTTTAGAAACCTACTTCATCATATGTAGCTTCGTAAGTCTTGAAGGGGGAACCATCACCATATAATATGCCAACTTTCCCATAGGTGGGGTATTTAAGACATTGATGGAATGTCGAAGGTACCATTTTGTGGAAATGGATCAAAATACTTCTAAAAAGGACATTGTATGTGGTGTTTTGATGGATAACCATAAAATCAGCATCAAATATGATATCCCCAAACTAAGTTTTGAGTTTGACCTTCCTGAGAGGCCTTTACTCATGCTTATCACACCCTTAAATGGTCATATTTTTGGTAAAAAAACCCCTTCGCTATATATGAAACATCGTAGGGTTTGAATCAGGATGAGATTGATCCTGGAGCCACTATAAATCAGATCCCTTTGGATGTCGACATTATTTCCCTTTTGAATGAGGGATTTTTTTGTTTTTTCTACTCGAAAGGAGGTGTAGGGTAGTTGAGGACCTACATTGGTGCTTGGATGGGAATCAGTGCTGGCTTGAGAGTGACAACTGCAGCTTCTACTTTTCCTAGCCTTTTCCCATGTTCTAATGGAATGAATAAATATTTAGATTGGGTTCACTGAATGGAATCTTCCCAAACATTGTACTATTTCTATGAACTCACCGAATCCACCTGGATACTTCATTGGGAACAGAGGTGTTTGTAACTAATCCTATATATTTTCAACACAGAGCTCAAATAGTTTCTCCTATGAGAGAGGGATACTGAGTGAATAAGTCAAACCCTTCCACCTAGCTATGAAGTTAGGCACCCTCTCATTTTTGTGTTGTTTTCAGTTCATAAAGTTGATGATTGTTGTTTTCCTCAGTGTGGAGCTGAACTAACAAAGGAACTAATGATGAAGGTATTTCTATCCTATAAAAGATCCTATTAGTAGGCTACTATACCAAACAAATGCTGGCCCTATCAAATTCTGTACAAAAAACCTTAACTTTGTCTCCACCTGTTGATCTCAAAGGCCCATCATCGGCCCACATCGGGATACAAAGTGTGTGAGATGCTACACGGGGTTTCTTATACCATCAAAGGTAGAGAAGGTAGGATTTCTAAAATTGGGTGGAGTTAGAGTATAGTCCACCTACTCGGGATATGGATTCCTCTCAGGTTGTACTGGTGTGTGTCGCCCCTCTATGTCTTCCATTTGAGTATCCAAGGACTCAATGAAATTAAGTAGCTCAGGGGGTACTTCTATCTGAGACAATTTCCATTTATAGGGAGTGGGTGGGGGTTAATGAGGTATCCCTTCATTTATCTCCCAATAATCCTCAATTCGTCCTAGGACTGAATGATTTCCCTAGAGAGGGATAGGTTGTCTCCACAATAGAGGGAATTCACAATCATTTTTGACTTCCTTATTTTTGTAGACCGACTGCTTAGATCTAGATCCAGTTTAACACTCAGATACCACTCTTACTGGTGGATCAACTATTATAGGAGTGGGATTATTCACCTTAGCCTGAAGATAATTCCCAATAGAAATATTTCCCCTAATTAGCTCCTCATTAAGTTGTCTGAGAGTTTGTATCTCACTCTCATATTATGAAAAGTATTCCCCTGTGGAAGGAATCAAAACTCTTCTTGGAGGTGATTGGTATTTATCCATTTTCCCCTTTTTATTTGGCAGTATTCCTCTTTAGAGGTAGAAACTCGATATTTGAAGGTGCTAGATTTTTAAGCCTTATTTGTTTCTGGGTGCATGAAGTCTTAGTTAGTGCATCTAAATCACTCTTCTCTCAGGGTATATTTTCCATGTTTCAGCCCTTTTAATTTGTGTATTGAACCATAATATCTATTGTGTTGATAGTGATGATATTCATAGAGGCATATTGGTCAATAGTGGTTGTACCATTACTTTTGACGCAACAGGATGATTCTACAATACCTTCATCAGGGTCCTTATTCGAACCCCTAGCCATTTTGGTCCATTTTGGATTATAATCCCGATGGGGTATGATTGCCTTAACTATACATTCCTACCTTCTTGGTCTATAAACAATGAATTTGAGGGAGTTTATTTTCATTTTTACCTCATGAATCCTAATAACAGAGGTTTTTCTTGTGACATGAGGAACAGATGGGATGCCGACCGTCGATTTTTACCTCCCAACCTAGAGAAGACTGATTCTATCTATGGTGGTGATGATCACTACTGGAAATCATGTTTTTCCCAACGCTAGTATTCCAACGGTTCTTTGAACCGTTGGTATAGGTAAGCTTTACCAACGGTTTTTGGAAACTGTTGGTAAAGATATGTAAAAATTGTGTTTTCCCAACGGTTTGATAAAACCGTTGGGAAAAAAGGGTAAAAAAGAGTTTTCCCAACGGTTTAGTGGAACCATTGGGAAAGATGAAGACCCCTATACCAACGGTTTTATCATAACCGTTGGTATAGATGGAATTAAGAGGTTATTCCCAATGTTTTTTTGAAACCGTTGGGAAAGAAAATCCACAAATACCATCGATCTGCAACTCCAGACATTTCGACAATTTTTCCCTAACCGAGACCTGGACGCACCCTCTCGGAATTTTTTCCCAAAACCTCAATCGTCTACAAGGTTTGCCTCTAAATCTTGACACAAACGCTAATTCCCAACACAACAGGTCTGGTTTTTAATGATTTTTTCTTCCTGTTTAAATCAGTATGTGTGAGTTCATTGATTTTAGATTTGTTCTTCCTGTTTAAATCAGTTCATGTGTGTTAATTTATTTTAGATTTTTTCATTCTATTTTAGTGCAATTTATTGTGTATTATGATCCCCTTACGAAAATAAGGCATATATAATTTTTGGTTATAGTTGGAACCCTACTTCACAACCTGCTCTAGAGGGTTCTAACTCTAATTTCCAACGGGACATCTATCTTTGATTCAAGAAATTGTTGTTCTTCCATTCTAAATCGAGAGGTGTGCCTTCATTTATTTTAGATTTTTTCGTTCCATTTTTCTACAATGTATTGTGTATTATGATTCCCTTATGAACACAATCAATATATCATTTTAGGTTGTGGTTTTGTTGTGATTTATCTGTATTGAATAATTTTGGTTGATATTGAAGAGGTCAATATGATCCTGAGTTATTTTATCCTTGATTTATTTTAAATTTAAAGTCTATTGACTTGATTTCGTTGGTTAGCCATAAATACAGTTAGGGTTGTCCAGGTGGGGTGGGGGGGGGGGGGCTGGGTTTTCCAAGTGGGGTGGGGGGGGGGGGGGGGCTGGGTTGTCCAAGTGGGTGGGGGTAGAGCTGTCCAAGCGGGGTGGGGGTAGAGCTTTCCAAGTGGGGAGGATGTCGAGGGATCTCCAAGTGGGGTGGGGGAGAGGCTGTCTAGGTAGGGTGGGGAGGGGGCTGGGTTGTCCAAATGGGGTGGGGGTAAGGCTGTTTGGGGTGGGGGAGGGGCTGTCTAGGTAGGGTGGGGGAGGGGGCTGTCTAGGTAGGGTGGGGGAGGGGGCTGGGTTGTCCAAATGGGGTGGGGGTAGGACTGTTTGGGGTGGGGGAGGGGCTGTCTAGGTAGGGTGGGGGAGGGGGCTGGGTGGTCCAAATTGGGTGGGGGTAGGACTGTTTGGGGTGGGGGAGCGGCTGTCTAGGTAGGGTGGGGGAGGGGTCTGTCTAGGTAGGGTGGGAAAGGGGGCTGTCTAGGTAGGGTGGGGGAGGGGGTTGGGTTGTCCAAATGGGGTGGGGGTAGGGCTGTTTGGGGTGGGAGAGGGGCTGTCTAGGTAGGGTGGGGGAGGGGGCTGTCTAGGTAGGGTGGGGGAGGGGGTTGGGTTGTCCAAATGGGGTAGGGGTAGGGCTGTTTGGGGTGGGGGAGGGTGTGGAGGTTGGGTGGGGGAGGGTGTCCAGGCAGGGTTGTCCAAGTGGGGTGAGGAGGGTGTGCAGTTAGGGTGGGGGAGGGGCTGTCTAGGTAGGGTGGGGGGGATGGGTTGTCCAAGTGGGGTGACAGTAGGGCTGTCCAGGTGGGGTGCGGGGGTGGGGGGGGGTGGCTGGGTTATCCAAGTGGGTTGTGGGGGGTAGGGGTGTCCAGGTATGGTGGGGGGGGGGGGGGGCTGGGTTTTCCAAGTGGGGTGGGGGTAGGGCTATCCACGTGGGGTGGGGGGGGGGTGCTGGGTTGTCCAAGTGGGGTGGGGGTAGGGCTGTCCAAGTGGGGTGGAAACCCTAAATTCAATGTTTTAATTGGAGATTTGGTTTGTTTTATTAGGGATTAGGTGTATGAGGAATTCTCATTCCTATTATGGGTGGTTTTAATCAAAAGTTATGATGTTGGAACCATTTATGATGTTGTTGTATCTATTTAATCTCATTTCCCCTAACTTAACATTAAATTCTATATCACATTTGGTTTCTGTTTTTTAATTTCCAGTTAAGTTATTTGTGGTTGATGATTGTCTGATGTTAATTGTTTTCAATGGTTTGGCGTGGAAATTGGGCATTTGATGTGACTTTTCCAAATGGGGGTGCCTTGAGAATACTCCAAATATTTGTTAAAAATGATCAAAGGGATTTTATTATTTAAAATTGATTTAGAAATATATTTTCTATTAAAGTTCAATCCTATTGAATTGTTTATGACAAAATGACTTATATAAATTCTTTTTACAGAATGGAAAGAAGTTGGATGTATGAAACCGTTCGGATCTCAAGCGATTTTCAAAACAATTTGGAGAGCTTTATAGATTTTGCATTTCACAATGCTTCAGATAGTGGTCGCATACACTGCCCATGTTCCAATTGTGTTAGTAGACCTTGGTTGAGCCGTGAAGAAGTCAGCTACCACATAACCAAAAATGGTTTTCAAGCAAACTACTTTGTGTGGTATCACAATGGGGAGAAAATGAAATCTCAAATTGGTGATGATTGAAATGAAAGGACTGGAATGGAGAATTTGTTAGATGATCGGTTTCCGTTTATTCGTCATCATGAAAAAGAAAGGATTTCGACTCAAGAAGACATCGATATGAGGACAGCTGATGCATCTAGTGAAAATGATGATATTGATAGGGTGAAAAAATTGAATGATGCTGCCACGACTCCATTATATCGACAATGCGATAAAATGAAAAAGCTGGAATTTTCAATCCGATTGTTTCATGGGAAAACTATGTATGGAATTTCTAATACAACAATCGATTACATTCTTACCCTCTTGAAGGATTTACTTCCAGATGATGCAGATATTCCCTCAAACCACTATATGGAATGGAAGTTAGTTGAGGAACTTGGATTTTCAAGAAACAAAATTCATGCTTGCTCGAAAGATTGCAGTTTATTCTGGGAGGAAACCGCTGAACGAAATGATTGTATAAAATGTGGCACATCCCGCTGGAAGACAAAATCTGATGGAACAACATCCCGTGTTCCAAAAAAAGTAATGTGGCACTTTCCATTGATCCCCAGACTTTAGAATCTTTTTATGTCTGATGACATATCAATAAAAATGAGATGGAATGATACTGAGAGAAAGAAGACTAATGATGAGTTGGTTCATCCTGCAGATGGATTTTCATGGTAGATATTTGATGCTCGACATCTTGATTTTGCAGCTGACGTGCGTAATGTGAGGCTGGGTCTTTCATGCGACGGTTTTAATCCGTTTGGGTAGATGCTTACTTCGCACAGCACATGGCCAGTTTTTATACACATTTATAATCTTCCCCCATGGTTGTGTATGAAAAAACCTTTCACTTTCATGAGTATACTCATATCTAGTCCTTCTGATCCCGGCATTGATATTGATGTATACATGCAACCTTTAATAAAAGAGTTGAAACTTCTTTGGGATGTGGGTGTGCGCACATACGATGCATGTTCGAAAGACATATTTCAGATGCGTGCTGCGCTTATGTGGACGATCAATGATTTTCTGGCTTATGCAATGATGTCTGGATGGAGCACGAAGGGAAAACTGTCATGTCCAGTTTTTATGAAGAATACACGATCTAGAAGACTGAAACATCGCTGTAGTTTCAGTTTTTTGGGACATCGACGATTCTTGCCAAAGGATCATCCATATAGAATGAATCGTCGAAGATTTGATAATACCATAGAGACCGATGATCCACCTCAGCATATGTCTGGAACTGACGTGCTTAATGAATTGAAAGATTTCAGTTTTTCATTCGGGAAGGGTCAAATGAAATCTGGAAAGAGAAAGAATGTTTCCACTGAAACCTGTTACAATTGGAGGAAGAATAGTATCTTTTTTGATTTTCCTTATTGGTCAACCAATTTGTTATGTCATTGCTTAGACGTAATGCATATTGAAAAGAATATATGCGAAATGTTGCTTTCGGTTCTTCTAAATGTCAAGGGGAAGACAAAAGATGATTTACGATCTCGGCGTGACTTGGTGAATTGGGGCATCAGACCAGAATTGCATCCTGTACGTATCAGTGAAAATAAATGGCAACTTCCATGTGCTTCTTATGTGATGACACCTGCAGAAAAAAAAAACAATTTCTGGAAGTATTAGAGACTATTAGAGTTCCTGATGGCTATTCAAGCAACATATCTAAACGGGTCAACAGAAGAGAGTTGAAGCTAAAATCTTTGAAGACTCATGATTATCACGTTCTACTGCATGAGTTGCTTCCAATAGCAATCCGTCATCTTTTTTCCAATAATGTAAGGGTGGTTGTTATTCGGCTGTGCCATTTTTTAGAGATCTTTGTGATAAAAAGTTGTCCAAGTATTTCTTGCAAAAAATGTTGACAGATGCCCCATTAATTTTGTGTGAGTTGGAGAAAATATTTCCTCCATAATTTTTCACATGCATGCTGCATCTAACTATCCATATTCCCACTGAAATAATTCTCAGAGGACCTGTTTCTTTTCGTTGGATGTATCCAACTGAAAGAAATATGTTCACATTAAAGTCTTATGTCCGAAATAGAAATCATCCCAAAGGTTCTATCGTGAACGGTTACTTGGCTCAAGAATGTATGGATTTCTGCTCGATGTATTTGTCTGATCTTACTACAAGATTGAATAGACCAATGAGAAATGAAGAAGAACAGTATGAGAAAATTGAACCCAGGAGGAATTCCTGGATCATATACATTGAAGACATTAAGCCATGAAGAGCGGGAGATGGCACATCTCACAGTTTTGTTCAACTGTGATTTGTTCGATGACTATATCAGGTAACTAAATTGATTATGTATATCTTACATATATATTTGTTAAACTATTAATATTTTTTATCTATAGGGAACATAAAACAATGATAAATAGGAAGCATCGTCCTTTATCTTTGAGAAGGAGAGTGACTTTGCATAGCAAAGAGTTTTCTGCTTGGTTAAAATTGAAGGTATAAAAAAATTAATGTTTAAAATAATTATATCAATATTTAATTAACTTTAATAGTCATTTATATTTTAGGTATTGAGATTGTCTGCTGACTCTGTCTCTGAGGAAATAAGAGCTTTGGCTTTTGGTCCTAATACCGTGGTTCGTGACTGTAAATCAATTGTTATCAATGGGTACAAATTTATTGTCACTGAACGAGCAAAAAACATGAGAACTCAACATGATGGTGTTATGGTTACTGCCACAACAGATTATTATGCCAGTGCATCAGATAGTAGACCGCGATTTGAAAATGTGGGTTATTATGGAGTTGTTGAGAAAATAATAATATTGGATTATTACTCTCATGGACGAGTCACAATGATGAAATGCCATTGGCTTGATTCGATGACGAGACATGGCACATTTATTGATGATTGTGGATTTCGAGTAATTAATATGACTCGCACTCTTGCTACCGAAGAACCATATGTGTTGGCATCAATGGCTAAACAAGTTTTTTATGTCAAAGACCAACTTCGACCTGAATTTGGTGTCATAGTTGAAGTAATTCCAAGACATATTTTTGATGATGGTGATGATGGAATTGACACTGTCCCTAGTGCCATTGGAACCAATCCATTTATTTCTTTTGATGACTCAAATAGCTCAATTGTCAGAGTTGATTGTGAACCTGAAGTTGTGGTTGAAAATATATAGAATCATTCATCCATGTTCTCAATTCTTTTGGTTTACCTCGAGTTGGGTTGTTAAGGTTGGTAATATTCAAATTGATTTAGTATTGATCACAAATATGTTTTAGCTGACTTGACCGTTATGTGAATTTTCAATGTTTATTGGTTGCAGTTTTATTTGAATTGCATTTTCTAATTTGGAATTGAACTGTATTCAAACATAGTAAAATATATTTCTAACTTGGTGAACATTACAACTTGTATGATTTATTAAATCCATTCAATATCTTCTAAAACAATTGATAGCTGACTTGACCGTTATGTGAATTTTCAATGTTTATTGGTTGCGGTTTTATTTGAATTGCATTTTCTAATTTTTAATTGAACTGTATTCAAACATAGTCAAACAATATTTCTAACTTGGTGAACATTACAACTTGTATGATTTATTAAATCCATTCAATCTCTTCTAAAACAATTGATAGCTTAATTGACCATTATTTGAATTTTCAATGTTTATTGGTTGCAATTTTATTTGAATTGCATTTTTTGGGTTACACATTAGTTTTATTTTTCTAAATAATTACATATTTGTTTTCAAAAGCAGGAAATGAAGCCAATAGAAGAGAGTCGAAGGAAAAAAATTATGGAGAACAATCATCGAATGACGGAGATGGGCGTTCCACCATTAGTGCTTACAGTGAGTACTTTATTTCAAATTGATATATTTAAAGAATATATAATTTCATGTGATTAATTTTTTTGTAAACATTTTTGTAGGATCCACCTATACGTCGATAGTTATTCGACGAGGAACCTAGTACTAGTCCTAGTACTCAAGCCGGTGGTACGAGGAGGGTTCGACCCGGTGTGTCGTTAGAGACACACGGGATATTTAGGCCTCCCATGTTTTTGCTACCTTCTGCATCTTCTGGCCCATCATTTTCACATCCCATGATGATTCCCACTCCTCAGTCAGCATCCGGTCAGACAGCGGTCCCATCTTCTTTTCCTTCTACTTCTGTCTCTCCGAGCTTCTATATTCCATCGTCTTCGACTCCTGTTCCACCACAGGGTGTTCCATCAGTTTCTGTGGATCCAGCGGCACTCAGTGATCAGACCGACACAAGTATATTTATAGAACCCTAACAAATTTTTATAGAAATATTTATTTTCATTATAACATGTTCTGATAAAATATTTGTTTTTCTTTCATGAAAGATACATCTACTGACAGGAGGCGTGGGCGGGGGCGTACACGCATGCGTTCGGTGTGGAACCGCCGCACACAAGTTATGGTGGATTATAATGAAGACAACCAAATGGTTGAGAAAACAGGGCAGCAATGTCGGAGTTTTTTGGCGACGCTTTCCAAATACTCCGACATCATTCCCGTCAGCCCGC
Source organism: Viscum album (assembly GCA_963277665.1). Classification (NCBI taxonomy): domain Eukaryota; kingdom Viridiplantae; phylum Streptophyta; class Magnoliopsida; order Santalales; family Viscaceae; genus Viscum; species Viscum album. The sequence continues at coordinate 203,822,475 of OY728144.1, forward strand.
TATCGTGGAGACATTTGCCGCATGAGGTCAAGGATAGAGCTTGGGAAGAGATATGGGTAAAAAAATCTGTTCTATTTAACTCCATGAATTATTTTTGTATTTATATGAATTAATATTTTGATTTCAGCTTCGATTTAATTTTCCCGATGGTGAGGGTGCACGATCAGAACGTCTAAAGGATTTAGGTGAGATTTGGAGAGCCTACAAGCATGAGTTTTATATGGGCTGGCGTGCTAGAGTTGGCACTGAGTTAGAGGCGGTACCAGTTGTGGATGATTTTCCTATAGAGCAGTATCATCAGATGATTACTCATTGGACGAGTACCCAGTTTAAGGTATTAATAACATTTGAGGTATTTAAATAATAACTTTCATGTTTTTCATTAATAATATCTGTTGCATTTTCAAATTTTATTTAGGAATCATCTGGAAAAAATAAAAAGAACATTGATGGAAAAAAATACCTCCACACACTGGGACGCACTACGATGCCTGATCATGAGAGGAAGCAGGTATAACAATTGTTTATAAGTTTTCTTTACGACTTACACTTTATTTTGTTTCTTCAATTATTTAATAGTTTTCTAAAGTTTTCATATAAATTTAGTTTTCATTGTCATTGTAGAGGCAAATACAAAATATTGAAGGACGCGTACCTCGAGCAAAACTGTTTTGCTCGAGTAGACGAAAAAAGGATGGAAGTGCCGTCAACGAAGCGACTCAGCAGCAGATTGTAAGTTTTAATCTGTTGAATTTATTTTTTAATATCTATTTTGTAACTTAATGATATATTTATATTTGTAAAAGGCTGCTTTGGAGGCCCTTGATTCCCAAGAACCAGACAATTTTGGGCCAACAGATCACTTACATCAGGTGTTGGGAGAGGAGCATTCTGGCAGAGTACGCTGCCGACCTAGGATAGCCCCGACGAGGTATTGTCCCTCCTCAGGTACGAGCTGTAGTGCCACCAAGATGCAGCAAGTTAGGGCACAGGCAGAACATGCTGAGAAAAGGGCCACAGAGATGGCAGAACAGTCTGCTAGGGAAAACAGTGCGTTTATGAAATTTATTTAAGTTCTATGTCCTACACTTCCAGCAGAGGCCAGCCCAGCTTTTGATGAGTATATGTCGTCGATACGTTCTATATATGGTGAACCAGGTGGAATTTCTAGTGGTGTACAGGACGATGTACAACTTGACGATGATGATGGCGAGGAGTCTGATGCGGAAGAGGAGGGAGAGGAGGAGGGCGAGGTGGGTGGCGAGGGCGAGGAGGAGGGCGAGGACGAGTAGGAGGGCGAGGGCGAGGACGATGATGGGGACGAGGAAGAGGGTGATGATGATGATGATGATAGTGATGGTGATGTGGGACAAGTTGATCCATTACATTTTTGACTGATATTACTGAGATTTGATATTTAATCTATTCAAGTTGTTGGTTTTATCTAGACTCGTAGTATAGTATTGGAGTTGAGTTATTTTTATATATTATCTGTTTTTATGGATGTTGTTGTCTTTTAGTGGTTGTGTGTTTGGGAACCTCCCTCCTTCCTGGACCCTGGAAAACCCCCCACCCTCCTCCCTGGACCCCGGACAGCCCCCAAGACAGCCCCCCGGATAGCCCCCCCAGCCCCACCCTGGACCCCAGACAACCCCCCGGACAGCCCCCCAGACAGCCACCCAGACAGCCCCCACCCTCTTCCTTGGACCTCAGACAACCCCCCGAACAACCCCGGATAGCCCCCGGACAGCCCCCCGAACAGCCCCCCAGACAGCCCCCCCACCCTCCTCCCTGGACCCCAGACAACCCCCCGAACAGCCCCCCAGACAGCCCCCGCACAGCCACCCAGACAGCCCCCCCACCCTCCTCCTTGGACCCCAGACAACCCCCCGAACACCCCCCCGGACAGCCCCCCGCACAGCCCCCCACCCTCCTCCCTGGACCCTAGACAGCCCCCCGGACAGCCCCCCGGACAGCCCCCCAGACAGCCCCCCGGACAGCCCCCCCACCCTCTTCCTTGGACCCCAAAGTGTCTGTCTTTGGCTTAAAATGGACAACAATTTAAGTACATACGGAAAACAGACCAAACGCATTCGGATTCCATTGAAAATTTAGGAGAACGATCCATGGGTCATATGTGACGTGTACGAGTCAACCCCGCCTCAATCCGAGGCGCGGTGTGGCCGCCACCACTCAAAGTGTCTGTCTTCTGTTTCAAAAGGACGTCATTTGAAGTGAAATACATCAACTAGCATACGGAAAATAGACCAAACACATTCGGATTGTGTCGATACTTTAGCACAACGATCCATGGGTCATATGTGACGTGTACGAGTCAACCCCGCCTCAATCCGAGGCGTGGTGTGGCCGCCACCACTCAAAGTGTTTGTCTTTATCTTAAAATGGACAACAATTTAAGTACATACAGAAAACCGACCAAACGCATTCAGTTTCCATTGAAACTTTATGAGAACGATCCATGGGTCATACGTGACGTGTACGAGTCAACCCCGCCTCAATCCGAGGCGTGGTGTGGCCACCACCACTCAAAGTGTCTGTCTTCTGTTTCAAAAGGACGTCATTTGAAGTGAAATACATCAAATGGCATACGGAAAACTGACCAAACGCATTCGGATTGTGTCGATACTTTAGCACAACGATCCATGAGTCATATGTGATGTGTACGAGTCAACCCCGCCTCAATCCGAGGCGTGGTGTGGCCGCCACCACTCAAAGTGTCAGTCTTTTGCTTAAAATGGACAATAATTTAAGTACAAACGGAAAACCGACCAAACGCATTCGGTTTCCATTGAAAATTTAGGAGAATGATCCATGGGTCATATGTGACGTGTACGAGTCAACCCCGCCTCAATCCGAGGCGCGGTGTGGCCGCCACCACTCAAAGTGTCTGTCTTCTGTTTCAAAAGGACGCCATTTGAAGTGAAATACATCAACTGGCATACTAAAAACCGACCAAACGCATTCGGATTGTGTCGATAATTTAGCACAATGATCCATGGGTCATATGTGATGTGTACGAGTCAACCCCACCTCAATCCGAGGTGCGGTGTGGCCACCACCACTCAAAGTGTCTGTCTTTTGCTTAAAATGGACAACAATTTAAGTACATACGTAAAACCGACCAAACGCATTCAGATTCCATTGAAACTTTAGGAGAACGATCCATGGGTCATATGTGACGTGTACGAGTCAACCCCACCTCAATATGAGGCGCGGTGTGGCCGCCACCACTCAAAGTGTCTGTCTTCTATTTCAAAAGGACGTCATTTGAAGTGAAATACATCAACTAGCATACGGAAAACCGACCAAACACATTCGGATTGTGTCGATACTTTAGCACAATGATCCATGGGTCATATGAGATGTGTACGAGTCAACCCCGCCTCAATCCGAGGTGGGGTGTGGCCGCCACCACTCAAAGTGTCTGTCTTTGGCTTAAAATGGACAACAATTTAAGTACATACGGAAAACCGACCAAACGCATTCGGATTCCATTGAAACTTTAGGAGAACGATCCATGGGTCACATGTGACGTGTACGAGTCAACCCCGCCTCAATCCGAGGCGTGGTGTGGCCGCCACCAATCAAAGTGTCTGTCTTATATTTCAAAAGGACGTCATTTGAAGTGAAATACATCAACTGGCATAAGGAAAACCGACCAAACGCATTCGTATTGTGTCGGTACTTTAGCACAACGATCTATGGGTCATATATGACGTGTATGAGTCAAACCGCCTCAATCCGAGGCATGGTGTGGCTGCCACCACTCAAAGTGTCTGTCTTTTTCTTAAAATGGGAAACAATTTAAGTACATACGGAAAACCGACCAAACGCATTCGGTTTCCATTGAAACTTTAGGAGAATGATCCATGGGTCATATGTGACGTGTACAAGTGAACTCCGCCTCAATACGAGGCGCGGTGTGGCCGCCACCACTCAAAGTGCCTGTCTTCTGTTTCAAAAGGATGTCATTTGAAGTGAAATACATCAACTGGCATACATAAAACAAACCAAACGCATTCGGATTGTGTCGATAATTTATCACAATGATCCATGGGTCATATGTGACGTGTAAGAGTCAACCCCGCCTCAATCCGAGGCGCGGTGTGGCCGCCACCACTCAAAGTGTCTGTCTTTGGCTTAAAATGGACAACAATTTAAGTACATACGGAAAACCAACCAAACGCATTCGGTTTCCATTGAAAATTTTGGAGAACGATCCACGGGTCATATGTGACGTGTACGAGTCAACCCTGCCTCAATCCGAGGTGCGGTGTGGCCGCCACCACTCAAAGTTTCTGTCTTCTATTTCAAAAGGACGTCATTTGAAGTGAAATACATCAACTGGCATACGGAAAACCTACCAAACGCATTTGGATTGTGTCGATACTTTAGCACAACGATCCATGGGTCATATGCGACGTGTACGAGTCAACCCTGCCTCAATCCGAGGCGCGGTGTGGCCGCCACCACTCAAAGTGTCTGTATTTGGCTTAAAATGGACAACAATTTAAGTACATACGGAAAACTGACCAAACGCATTCGAATTCCATTGAAACTTTAGGAGAACGATCCATGGGTCATATGTGACGTGTACGAGTCAACCCCGCCTCAATCCGAGGCGTGGTGTGGCCTCCACCACTCAAAGTGTCTGTCTTCTGTTTCAAAAGGACATCATTTGAAGTGAAATACATCAATTGGCATACGAAAAACCGACCAAACACATTCAGATTGTGTCGATACTTTAGCACAACGATCCATGGGTCATATGTGCCATGTACGAGTCAACCCCACCTCAATCCGAGGCGTGGTGTGGCCGCCACCACTCAAAGTGTGTGTCTTTTTCTTGAAATGGACAACAATTTAAGTACATACAGAAAACTGACCAAACGCATTCGGTTTCCATTGAAACTTTAGGAGAACGATCCATGGGTCATATGTGATGTGTAAGAGTCAACCCCGCCTCAATTCGAGGCACGGTGTGGCCGCCACCACTCAAAGTGTCTGTCTTCTGTTTCAAAAGGACGTCATTTGAGGTGAAATACATCAACTGGCATACGGAAAACCGACCAAACGCATTCGGATTGTGTCGATACTTTAGCACAACGATCCATGGGTCATATGTGACGTGTACGAGTCAACCCCGCCTCAATCCGAGGTGCGGTGTGGCTGACACCACTCAAAGTGTATGTCTTTTGCTTAAAATGGACAACAATTTAAGTACATACGAAAAACCGACCAAACACATTCGATTTCCATTGAAACTTTAGGAGAACGATCCATGGGTCATATGTGACGTGTACGAGTCAACCCCGCCTCAATCCGAGGCGCGGTGTGGCCGCCACCACTCAAAGTGTCTGTCTTCTCTTTCAAAAGGACGTCATTTGAAGTGAAATACATCAACTGACATACAGAAAACTGACCAAACGCATTCGGATTGTGCTGATACTTTAGCACAACGATCCATGGGTCATATGTGACATGTACGAGTCAAACCCGCCTCAATACGAGGCGTGGTGTGGCTGCCACCACTCAAAGTGTCTGTCTTTGGCTTAAAATGGACAACAATTTAATTACATATAGAAAACCAACCAAACGCATTCAGATTCCATTGAAAATTTAGGAGAACGATCCGTGGGTCATATGTGACATGTACGAGTCAACCCCGACTCAATCTGAGGCGCGGTGTGGTCGTCACCACTCAAAGTGTCTATCTTTTGTTTCAAGAGAACGTCATTGGAAGTGAAATACATCAACTGGAATACGGAAAACCGACCAAACACATCCGGATTGTGTCGATACTTTAGCACAACGATCCATGGGTCATATGTGACATGTACGAGTCAACCCTGCCTCAATCCGAGGCGCGGTGTGGCCGCCACCACTCAAAGTGTCTTTCTTTTGCTTAAAATGGACAACAATTTAAGTACATACGGAAAACCGACCAAACGCATTCGGTTTCCATTGAAACTTTAGGAGAACGATCCATGGGTCATATGTAACGTGTAAGAGTCAACCCCGCCTCAATCCGAGGCGCGGTGTGGCTGCCACCACTCAAAGTGTCTGTCTTCTGTTTCAAAAGGACATCATTTGAAGTAAAATACATCAACTGGCATATGGAAAACCGACCAAACACATTCGGATTGTGTCGATACTTTAGCACAACGATCCATGGGTCATATGTGACGTGGACGAGTCAACACCGCCCCAATCTGAGGCACGGTGTGGCCTCCACCACTCAAAGTGTATGTCTTTTGCTTAAAATGGACAACAATTTAAGTACATATGGAAAACCGACCAAACGCATTCGGTTTCCATTGAAACTTTAGGAGAACGATCCATGCGTCATATGTGACGTGTACGAGTCAACCCCACCTCAATCCGAGGTGCGGTGTGGCCGCCACCACTCAAAGTGTCTGTCTTCTGTTTCAAAAGGACGTCATTTGAAGTGAAATACATCAACTGGCATACGGAAAACCTACCAAACACATTCGGATTGTGTCGATACTTTAGCACAATGATCCATGAGTCATATGCAACGTGTAAGAGTCAACCCCGCTTCAATACGAGGCGCGGTGTGGCCGCCACCACTCAAAGTGTCTGTCTTTTGCTTAAAATGGACAACAATTTAAGTACATACGGAAAACTGACCAAACGCATTCAGATTCCATTGAAAATTTGGGAGAATGATCCATGGGTCATATGTGACATGTACGAGTCAACCCCGCCTCAATCCGAGGCGCGGTGTGGCCGCCACCACTCAAAGTGTCTGTCTTCTGTTTCAAAAGGACGTCATTTGAAGTGAAATAGATCAACTGGCATACGGAAAACTGACCAAACGCATTAGGATTGTGTCGATACTTTAGCACAACGATCCATGGGTCATATGCGACGTGTACGAGTCAACCCCGCCTCAATCCGAGGCAGGGTGTGGCCGCCACCACTCAAAGTGTCTGTCTTTTGCTTATAATGGACAACAATTTAAGTACATACGGAAAACCGACCAAACGCATTCGGTTTCCATTGAAACTTTAGGAGAACGATCCATGGGTCATATGTGATGTGTACGAGTTAACCCCGCCTCAATCTGAGGTGCGGTGTGGCCGCCACCACTCAAAGTGTCTGTCTTCTGTTTCAAAAGGATGTCATTTGAAGTGAAATACATCAACTGGCATACGGAAAACCGACCAAATGCATTCGGATTGTGTCGATACTTTAGCACAACGATCCATGGGTCATATGTGACATGTATGAGTCAACCCTGCCTCAATCCGAGGTGCGGTGTGGCCGCCACCACTCAAAGTGTCTATCTTTTGCTTAAAATGGACAACAATTTAAGTACATATGGAAAACCGCCCAAATGCATTCGGTTTCCATTTAAACTTTAGGAGAACGATCCATGGGTCATATGTGACATGTACGAGTCAACCCCGCCTCAATATGAGGCGCAGTGTGGCCGCCACCACTCATAGTGTCTGTCTTCTGTTTCAAAAGGACGTCATTTGAAGTGAAATACATCAACTGGCATACGGAAAACCGATCAAACGTATTCGGATTGTGTCAATACTTTAGAACAATGGTCCATGGGTCATATGTGACTGTACGAGTCAACCCCGCCTCAATCCGAGGCGCGGTGTGGCCACCACCACTCAAAGTGTCTGTCTTTTGCTTAAAATGGACAATAATTTAAGTACATACGGAAAACCGACAAAACACATTCGTATTGTGTCGATAATTTAGAACAATGATCCATGGGTCATATGTGAAGTGTAGGAGTCAACCCCACCCCAATCCGAGGCGCGGTGTGGATGACACCACTCAAAGTGTCTGTCTTTTGTTTCAAAAGTACATCATTTTAATTGAAAAACATCAATTGGCATACGGAAAACTGACCAAACGCATTCGGATTGTGTCGATACATTAGAACAACGATCCATGGGTCATATGTGACATGTAAGAGTCAACCCCACCTCAATCCGATGCGCGGTGTGGCCGCCACCACTCAAAGTGTATGTCTTCTGTTTCAAAAGGACGTCATTTGAAGTGAAAAACATCAACTGGCAGACGGAAAACTGACCAAACGCATTCGGATTGTGTCAATACTTTAGCACAACGATCCATGGGTCATATGTGAGGTGTATGGGTTAACCTCGCCTCAATCCGAGGTGCGGTGTGGCCGCTACCACTCAAAGTGTCTGTCTTTTGCTTAAAATGGACAATAATTTAAGTACATACGGAAAACCAACCAAACACATTTGGATTCCATTGAAACATTAGGAGAACGATCCATGGGTCATATGTGACGTGTAAGAGTCAACCCCGCCTCAATCCGAGGCGCGGTGTGGCTGCCACCACTCAAAGTGTCTGTCTTCTGTTTCAAAAGGACGTCATTTGAAGTGAAATACATCAACTGGCATACGGAAAACCGACCAAACGCATTCGGATTATGTCGATACTTTAAGACAACGATCAATGGGTCATATGAAATGTGTACGAGTCAACCCCGCCTCAATACGAGGCGCGGTGTGGCCGCCACCACTCAAAGTGTTTGTCTTTGGCTTAAAATGGACAACAATTAAAGTACATACTGAAAACCGACCAAACGCATTCGGATTCCATTCAAACTTTAGGAGAACGATCCATGGGTCATATGTGACATGTACGAGTCAACCCCGCCTCAATACGAGGCGCAGTGTGGCCGCCACCACTCAAATTGTCTGTCTTCTGTTTCAAAAGGACGTCATTTGAAGTGAAGTACATCAACTGGCATACGGAAAACCAACCAAACGCATTCGGATTGTGTCGATAATTTAGCACAACGATCCATGGGTCATATGTGATGTGTAAGAGTCAACCCCGCCTCAATCCGAGGCGTGGTGTGGCCGCCACCACTCAAAGTGTCTGTCTTGTGCTTAAAATGGACAACAATTTAAGTACATACGGAAAACCGACCAAACGCATTCGGTTTCCATTGAAACTTTAGGAGAACTATCCATGGGTCATATGTGACGTGTACGAGTCAACCTTGCCTCAATCCGAGGTGCGGTGTGGCCTCCACCACTCAAAGTGTCTGTCTTCTGTTTCAAAAGGACGTCATTTGAAGTGAAATACATCAACTGGCATACGGAAAACCGACCAAACGCATTAGGATTGTGTCGATACTTTATCACAATGATCCATGGGTCATATGTGACGTGTACGAGTCAACCCCGCCTCAATATGAGGCGCGGTGTGGCCACCACCACTCAAAGTGTCTGTCTTTGGCTTAAAATGGACAATAATTTAAGTACATACGGAAAACCGACCAAACGCATTCGGTTTCCATTGAAACTTTAGGAGAACGATCCATGGGTCATATTCGACGTGTAAGAGTCAACACCGCCTCAATCCGAGGTGCAGTGTGGCCGCCACCACTCAAAGTGTCTGTCTTCTGTTTCAAAAGGACGTCATTTGAAGTGAAATACATCAAGTCACATACGGAAAACCTACCAAACGCATTCAGATTGTGTTGATACTTTAGCACAACGATCCATGGGTCATATGAGACGTGTAAGAGTCAACCCCGCCTCAATCCGAGGCACGGTGTGGCCGCCACCACTCAAAGTGTCTGTATTTGGCTTAAAATGGACAACAATTTAAGTACATATGGAAAACCAACCAAACGCATTCGGATTCCATTGAAACTTTAGGAGAACGATCCATGGGTCATATGTCATGTGTACGAGTCAACCCCGCCTCAATCCGAGGCGCGGTGTGGCCGCCACCACTCAAAATGTTTGTCGCCTGTTTCAAAAGGACGTCATTTGAAGTGAAATACATAAACTGGCATACGGAAAACCGACCAAACGCATTTAGATTGTGTCGATACTTTAGCACAATGATACATGGGTCATATGTGACATGTACGAGTCAACCCCGCCTCAATCCGAGGCGTGGTGTGGCCGCCACCACTCAAAGTGTCTGTCTTTTTCTTAAAATGGACAACAATTTAAGTACATACGAAAAACCAACCGAACACATTCGGTTTCCATTTAAACTTTAGGAGAACGATCCATGGGTCATATGTGATGTGTACGAGTCAACCCTGCCTCAATCCGAGGCATGGTGTGGCCTCCACCACTCATAGTGTCTGTCTTCTGTTTCAAAAGGACGTCATTTGAAGTGAAATACATCAACTAGCATACGGAAAACCGACCAAACGCATTCGGATTGTGTCGATACTTTAGAAAAACGATCCATGGGTCATATGTGACGTTTACGAGTCAACCCCGCCTCAATCTGAGGCGCGGTGTGGCCGCCACCACTCAAAGTGTCTGTCTTTTGCTTAAAATGGACAACAATTTAAGTACATACGGAAAACCGACCAAACGCATTCGAATTCCATTGAAACTTTAGGAGAACGATCCATGGGTCATATGTGATGTGTACGAGTCAACACCACCTCAATCCAAGGCACGGTGTGGCCGCCACCACTCAAAGTGTCTATCTTCTATTTCAAAAGAACGTCATTTGAAGTGAAATACATCAACTGGCATAAGGAAAACCGACCAAACACATTCGGATTGTGTCGATACTTTAGAAAAATGATCCATGGGTCAGATGTGATGTGTACGAGTCAACCCCTCCTCAATCCGAGGCGTTGTGTGGCCGCCACCACTCAAAGTGTCTGTCATTGGCTTAAAATGGACAATAATTTAAGTACATACGGAAAACTGACCAAACACATTCGGATTCCATTGAAAATTTAGGAGAACGATCCATGTGTCATATGTGACGTGTACGAGTCAACCCCGCCTCAATCCGAGGCGCGGTGTCGCCGCCACCACTCAAAGTGTGTGTCTTCTGTTTCAAAAGGACGTCATTTGAAGTGAAATACATCAACTGGCATACGGAAAACCGACTAAACACATTCGGATTGTGTCGATACTTTAGCACAACGATCCATGGGTCATATGTGATGTGTACGAGTCAACCTCGCCTCAATCCGAGGCGCGGTGTGGCCACCACCACTCAAAGTGTCTGTCTTTAGCTTAAAATGGACAACAATTTAAGTACATACAGAAAACCGACCAAACACATTCGGTTTCCATTGAAACTTTAGGAGAACGATCCATGGGTCATATGTGACGTGTACGAGTCAACTCCGCATCAATCCGAGGCGTGGTGTGGCCGCCACCACTCAAAGTGTCTGTCTTCTGTTTCAAAAGGACGTCATTTGAAGTGAAATACATCAACTGGCATACGGAAAACCGACCAAACGGATTCGGATTGTGTCGATACTTTAGAACAACGATCCATGGGTCATATGTGACATGCACGAGTCAACCCCGCCTCAATCCGAGATGCGGTGTGGCCGCCACCACTCAAAGTGTCTGTCTTTTGCTTAAAATGGACAACAATTTAAGTACATACGGAAAACCGACCAAACGCATTCGGTTTCCATTGAAACTTTAGGAGAACGATCCATGGATCATATGTGACGTGTACGAGTCAACCCCGGCTCAATCCGAGGCGCGGTGTGGCCGCCACCACTCAAAGTGTCTGTCTTCTGTTTCAAAAGGACGTCATTTGAAGTGAAATACATAAACTGGCATACGGAAAACCTAACAATGCATTCGGATTGTGTCGATACTTTAGCACAACGATCCATGGGTCATATGCGATGTGTACGAGTCAACTCCGCCTCAATCCGAGGCGCGGCGTGGCCGCCACCACTCAAAGTGTCTGTCTTTTGCTTAAAATGGACAACAATTTAAGTACATACGTAAAACCGACCAAACGCATTTGGATTCCATTGAAACTTTAGGATAACGATCCATGGGTCGTATGTTACGTGTACGAGTCAACCTCGCCTCAATCCAAGGCGTGGTGTGGCCACCACCACTCAAAGTGTCTGTCTTCTGTTTCAAAAGGACGTCATTTGAAGTGAAATACATCAACTGGCATACGGAAAACTGACCAAACGCATTCAGATTGTGTCGATACTTTAGAAAAACGATCCATGGGTCATATGTGACGTGTACGAGTCAACCCTGCCTCAATCCGAGGCGTGGTGTGGCCGCCACCACTCAAAGTGTCCGTATTTTGCTTAAAATGGACAACAATTTAAGTACATACGGAAAACCGACCAAACACATTCGACTTCCATTGAAAATTTAGGAGAACATTCCATGGGTCATATGTGACGTGTACGAGTCAACCCCGCCTCAATACGAGGCACGATGTGGCCGCCACCACTCAAAGTGTCTGTCTTCTGTTTCAAAAGGACGTTATTTGAAGTGAAATACATCAACTGGCATACGGAAAACCGACCAAACACATTCGGATTGTGTCGATACTTTAGTAAAATGATCCATGGGTCATATGTGATGCGTACGACTCAACCCCGCCTCAATCCAAGGCGCGGTGTGGCCGCCACCACTCAAAGTGTCTGTCTTTTGCTTAAAATGAACAACAATTTAAGTACATACGGAAAACTGACCAAACGCATTCGGTTTTCGTTGAAACTTTAGGAGAACGATCCATGGGTCATATGTGACGTGTACGAGTCAACCCCGCCTCAATCCGAGGCATGGTGTGGCCTCCACCACTCATAGTGTCTATCTTCTGTTTCAAAAGGACGTCATTTGAAGTGAAATACATCAACTGGCATACGGAAAACCGACCAAACGCATTCGGATTGTGTAGATAATTTATCACAACGATACATGGGTCATATGTGACGTGTACGAGTCAACCCCACCTCAATCCGAGGCGCGGTGTGGCCTCCACCACTTAAAGTGTCTATCTTTTTCTTAAAATGGACAACAATTTAAGTACATACGGAAAACCGACCAAACGCATTCGGATTGTGTCGATACTTTAGAACAATGATCCATGGGTCATATGTGACGTGTACGAGTCAACCCCGCCTCAATCCAAGGCGCGGTGTGGCCGGCACCACTCAAAGTGTCTGTCTTTTGTTTCAAAAGTACGTCATTTTAATTGAAAAACATCAACTGGCATACGGAAAACTGATCAAACGCATTCGGATTGTGTCGATACATTAGAACAATGATCCATGGGTCATATGTGACATGTAAGAGTCAACCCCTCCTCAATCTGAGGCATGGTGTGTCCCCCACCACTTAAAGTGTATGTCTTCTGTTTCAAAAGGACGTCATTTGAAGTGAAAAACATCAACTGGCATACGGAAAACTGACCAAACACATTTGGATTGTGTCGATACTTTAGCACAATGATATATGGGTCATATGTGATGTGTACGAGTCAAACCCGCCTCAATCCAAGGCGTGGTGTTTCCTCCACCACTCAAAGTGTCTGTCTTTTGCTTAAAATGGACAATAATTTAAGTACATACGGAAAACTGACCAAATGTATTCGGTTTCCATTGAAAATTTAGGAGAACGATCCATGGGTCATATGTGACGTGTACGAGTCAACTTTGACTAAATCCGAGGAGTGGTGTGGCCGACACCACTCAAAGTGTCTGCCTTTTGTTTCAAAAGTACGTCATTTTAATTGAAAAACATCAACTGACATACGAAAATCCTACCAAACGCATTCGGATTGTGTCGATACATTAGCACAACGATCCATGGGTCATAAGTGATGTGTAAAAGTCAACCCCGCCTCAATCTAAGGTGCGGTGTGGCCGGTAGCTCTCCAGGTGTATGTATTATGTTTAAAATGGACATTATTTCATGTAAAAATATATGGTATACAAAAAACCAATCAAATTATGAATTGACTTCCGGATTCCACATATAATTGTCATCTAAATTATAATTACGTTATGAATTCTAATTTAATTATGGATGTGTATAGTTCCACCATTATATGTTAAATGTGTATGAATTTGTTCTCTATATGTAATTGTTAGTTGGTTATTGCAGGTAAAATAATTGTATATGTATGTGTTAGTTTATTGCAGGTACAATAATTGGATTGAAAATGAGAGGGAACCACAAAATGAGACCTGGTGGGCAAATTGGATATCTGCTGGGAAATGGGAAATTGCAGAGCTGCTGTGCTGGGAAATTTCAGAGCTGCTGGGCAATTTTCCCAGCAGAGGCTATGCCAATGGTTTTGAACCGTTGGCATAGAATGTGTAGGCCTTGTTTTACCAACGGTTCTATGAACCGTTGGTAAAACACTTTTCCCAACGGTTCTAAACCATTGGGAAAGAGAATATATTGGGTTTTTCCCAACGGTTCATAGAACCGTTGGAAAAAACATGATAAATTTTTGCACTATTTCTCAACGGTTGTAAACTTGGATTCACTGTAAACCGTTGGGAAAAACTTTTCCCAATGTCTTACTTCTCTACGGGTTTTAGAACCGTTGGTATAACATATACCAACGGTTCTGCAGCCTTTCCCAATGGTTCTAAACTGTTGGGAAATCCTGCATTTCCAGTAGTGGATGATGATGAAAATTCCCCAAGACTTGTGGGATGGCGGTTATTCAACTCCATAATTGGAATTGATTGATCATGTTATTGAGGATCCAATGATTCCAGTTGTGGATTTGATGATTCCTGGGATGGACATTGAGATATAAATACCCCCATCCTAGTGGGGTGGGGTTGACCTGGAATCACCATTTATTTTCCCAGGACCCTCTTAGGGGATGATGAACCTGGTGATGGTTATTGAGATATAAATTCCCCCATCTCAGTGGGATGGGGTTTGTTTGTAGCTAATGAGTATATGTCCTTAATCCTCTTGAGAATTGATGATTTGAGAGGTGGAGCTGGTGGTAGATATCCCATAACCCGAAAGGTTGAGTTCTCTCATAGATAAATGCTATTGTAGATGATACTATGTACTGCTTGATGTAGTACAACTGTGCTCATGTAGGAGTTGGGTGCGATGGAAGCCCATGATGGGATTCATTCTTTATAGGAAGTTGTCCCGTCGATCATAAATTCAGATTTCATGTCTTAAATTAATTCCCATTTCTTTGAGGGGCCCAGTTTAAAGTTCTATTGGATATCATCTTCCTTAAATTTTGATGTTTAAGAATCATTAAATTGGGTTCATTCTATTATAGTGACCAACTGGATTGAGCGTTGCTCGATCCCTTAATTTCTCTGGAGGATATTACAATATAGGATTCTATATCTGAAGGGTTCTGCTATTCTAGAGACATAGTGAAGTGTAATTCCCCATATTTCACCCATCCTTAGATACACAGGTCTGGCGATGCTTGGGAAATTAGTCAGTGGAGGGTTGTCACAATGCGGTGAAAAACACTGCATAGGTGTTTGTTTTAGTTTTCCACTCTTGGGTTTCAAGCCATGAAAAAGGAGGCTATATCCAGCTGAAAATAGAGTGTATTGATGACCTAAAGGTGATACTCATATCCTATATGGATTATATGTATTTACTTTAGTATCTAATGAGTACCTCACATATTTTGTCATAGATAATACATGAACTCCTTTTCTATATCACATGGGACCTCATAGCCGGAAGTGGTGAGGGGCCAGAACCTGATGGGGAGGTTGTTTCCAGCCAACTCTCTCCATATGTTAGTGTCAGCCTCCTCTTCATCAGACTTACATGTATCCATTCATTCAAACCATAGAATATTCTTATGAGGGTTGCCTACTAACTGGATTGGAGTTCTGTTGGAAGTTTATGGGGAACTATATGAGGTTGACCCCGATGTTTCGAGAACCTCTCTATACAAAGGTGTCTAATTTTTGAAAAACTTTCTATACAGAGGTATCTGGGAAAGGGGAGGATTTCCTTATATGTGGGAGATATCACTTTAGGGAGGTTGATAATGATGGATTTTAGGAGTAGAGTCCCTACGATCCATCTCCAAACTACCATGAAGAGGATTATCATGGTAATGATAATCTTCTACTTCAGTTGAAGAGTTGATGGACCCTTGTGATGTTGAGAATGTGTCTTGAACAACCTCAAGGGAATTGAAATTGATCAAATTTGGAATATGGGTCTCATCTTTCATCATGTACAGAATATGCCAACCTTCTTTTTGGGATTATGTAGGAATATGAGCCTGCTGTATAATGGTTTCGGGAACTTGTTTATAACCGTATGGTGTCGTGGGAGTATGAGACCACTAATAAAAATATTATAGAATATACCAATGAGATTCCTTGTTATTGATATGAGTATGGTCCTATACCGAGGCATGTACCATTATCACTTGGTGAGCCTTGGTCAGGACTGAAATATGAGCCCGATACCAAGCCTTTAGAATATGTCGTTAGTCTTTCTTGGTATAAGTATGAGTCTACCCCGAGGCATGTGCCGATCTCACTTGGTGAGACTCGATTGGAATAGGAATATGAGCCTGGTATGAATATGAATTACCTAGAAGAATATTTCAATGGACCTCTGGAATGGGAGAAGGGATATGAGCCTCATCCTATATTTCCTTATAAGGATGCTGGTGCAGTTGTTCATCGATGAAAGTAAGAATATGCGCCTGGATTCCATGATCTACTAGAATATTCCAGGCAGATTCACTGATAGGAATATGAGCATGTACTGATCCATGTTCCATTCTCACTTGGTGAGTCCCAGTCAGAATGGGGATATGAACCCAATCCCCATCTTTTGGATTATGCTGCTGGTCTTCATTGATAGGAATATGAGTATGCCTTGAGGCATGTGTCCCTCTCACCTGGTGATCCTCATCCATAATGGGGATATGAGCCTAATCCTAGTCCTTTTGAATAATTCATATTAATTTTTCGATATGAATTCAACTCTATCCTAATCCATGTTCCACTCTCACATGGTGAGTTCTAGTTGGAACGAGAATATGAGCCCGATCTGGTGCCTCTTCCTTTACTAGAATATGCCGATAATCCTCCTGTATGGGAGAAAGAATGTGCACTTTCTCTAGAGAAACCACTTGTTTATAATGATCAGAGTGTTGAGATTCCATGGATATAGGGATAGGAATATGTGCCTATCATTGTATCTATAACAAGAATATACTTATAGAGTTCTTCAAATATTTATAAGATGTATTGGAATTTTAGTAATGTGTGCATAGGTATGTAAGACTAAACATTTTCTGTCTTCACTATGTATTGATAGATATATTCATTTGAAACAGGGATATAATCCCACTTCTATCCTCCTTATTACATCAGAATATGCCGAAAAGCTTCATGCATTAGGGTAGGGATATGCGCCTCCGCTATGCCTGCTGTAGGGATATGCCCAAAAACTTGTTCCGAATGAGTAGGAATGTGAGCCTACTCACTAGTTACTATTGGAATATACCAGTAGAAATCATCAGTGGGAGTGGGGATATGAGACCACTCACAGTTATCTAGCACCTTCCTCTCCCTCTGTGTCTTCCTTGCTGTCCGTTCATGGGTGTTAGAGGTGGTAGTGTGTCAGGTGGTACCCTCAGTAGGTGACTGGTGGGTACCGGTGGAATGGTTCTAGTGATGATGGTTGAAAGGATTCCTCCTCAGTGGCCTCTAAACTGGAAGGGATCCATATTTGATTCCCTATCCCACCTTCATTAGAGACTGAAGGTGGTGGTTATCGTGTTGTAGGGATAATTTCTTGAAGAGTTTAGTTGTGGCGATGAGGGCCACTGACTTTGCTGTAGCTTTCCCTGAATGATGTGGAATTTTTAGATTTAGTACTAGAATAACCTTACAAGAAGCTTCAAGGGTTGGTATTGTAACACATTGATGGTACACCCAGACCATTGTGTTCACAACATAATGTTATATATTTCAGGCATGTGAGATCACTTTTTGACCCATGGGGATTTAATCCATAGTTGAATTTCCAAAATGGTAGCTAGATGATGACATTATCTTAGATCGAGATACTATTTATGAGATAATTATATGAAATCATGAATATAATAAGGAACAAGGTCAACAATTAGTGAAATATCATACGCATGATGCATGATCAATCAGATATACATGGTTAACACATTTTTTCTTTTATTCCTGATCTGGAAACTCCGCTCACATGGACTTGTTAAAGAGAGGATGGAATTATTTTTTGGGAACCTTGGTTAGAGAGGATCATCTATAAGATTCATACCAAACTTATCATCTTATTTTGATATTCCAAAAAATTGTCCTGACACATGATAAACCGACCATTATATTATTTGATAGATTCACATTAGGTTCACCAATTTTGTTTTGATGGAGAAGACACGACCTAAAATACCTCATTTGAAAAACATGATGGTTTTATGAAAACTGGGATATCTATCCTTTTAATTCTATAAAAGATCTTTCATGATTAAATACGTTCTCATTAGGTTTTCCATTTTTTTTTGACGAAGAAGAGGTGACCGAGGTGAATTTGGCTATGCTTGACGATTGATTGTGGGGTGTTTGATTACTTGCACAATCATTGAATTCAGATTACTATTTTCATTCTTAATGGAAACTACCAATGGTTCCACATCCATAACTGGGTACAGACATACTTTCCAGAGGTAGGTGGTCAGTTGGGGTTTGAGACCTGATGACAGTTAAGAACTCACATTAGTCGAGAGGATGGGAGGTTGGGATCATCATACCCTTTTGGGGGGAATTTATGCCTACTCCAAGACTCTCTTATAGATTTAAGATATGTTTTTGAATAACTTCCTAATCCTGATAAGGGAATAGTTACCCTAACTTAACGATCATTGGTTAACCCCTTTTATAATTATAAGAAGGGGATCTGATTAGTGAACTCATCTATATGTATCTGAGGTTCTTCATTTGTTTCCCAATAATGGACATGTTCTTATATACTGAAGATATATAACTAGGTAATTTAGAATTTAATTCCATTTAGTTAGGTGGTTAATATTCCAAGGAGGGTATTAATCCATTATAAGGTGTCCTACGTATCTTGGTTATTATAGGAATAAAAACCCACATAGTTCGTTAAAACCCATGCAGTTTGATGTCATGAAAAAAGGAAATATGTGTGGGAACATGGGCACCAGATATTCAAGATTGAGTCTTGAGGAGATTCCCATTGTATCATGATAATATTAGGAATTAGAGTCATCATAGTTTTATTGGTTTCTTAGTCCAGTGATGGATGAGGTAGAATGATCAGACCATGGGAATGATTGGGTCCTGATGGTTGAAATGTCAGAGATATGGGTGTATTACACCAAAGTGGATGGCTATTTGAGATCGGGCCTCAGGAAGGCATCATAAATATCCTAGTTATTGTAGTAATCAGAGTCATAATAGTCTAGTCATGCCCTTAGGACTAGTCCCAATGTAGATGCCCTTATATAGAGGCAATTATATCATATAACTCATGAAGGCTTACACACTAATGTTGTTCTGGCTGGTGGAGATTTATGATGAGAATGATATAAATATTTCAACTCCCTAAGATCATGTGATCCATGCTTAGTGTGAGAAACAAGGGGTAACAAGTAATTAGTCTCACTTCATATGGATGTGGTACTTATATGATGGGTCATCCTTTGGGATGTTTAATATGGAGCTACAGCCTTAGGAAGGTGTCCTATGTATCTTGGTTATATAAAGAATAAAAGTCATCACAATTCAGTTTTTAGGGCCTACACACTAGTGTTTCCCTTATATGAGGGTCATATCATATTATGCTACTGATTGGGGCTTATACTCTAAGGTTTCCCTTGCAGATGATTATGATGTGAATGATATGGTCATTGCAACTCCCTAATCCCACATAAGCTATGATCAGTATGAGGAACACGAGATTTAAAATGACTAGTTTCACTACTTATAGATGACAGACTTAAGCACTAGGACAACCCTTTGGAGGTTAATATAGAGATCTTTCCTCATAGAGGTGTTCTACGTATCCTATTTATAGTAGGAATCAGATTCATAATAGCTATTTTGGTTAGAGCTTACACACTAACATTTACATTATAATCGGGGATTACACACTAAGGATGGAAAAATTTATCGAATCATGGGATTCCCATTTGACCTAGACTTCTTTCCTTTTTTAAATTCTTGATTTCTTGCTTGAAATTCCTTTATTTCTTGTTTGACATATTGGGGGATGTATGGACATGTCTTGTTATGTTGCGAACATGTCCCAGGACAATCGCATGATCCCGTTGGATTATCTGAGAGACTTTGCATACCCTGGATATCATGTTTTAGAATCATCTCATGATCAAGGATGACTTTTCTAGAGGAAATTGTAAGACCTGACCGATTGATCCTGGAATCCATCGCATGATCATGAATGACTTGTCTAGAAGGAGCTATGTGATCTAGATTACTTGCCCTAGTGTAATTATGAAAGCTGGATGATAGGCTTGAGGGAGTTGTGAGAGTCAATGTGACATGTCTCGAAGGGTACCGCATTTCCTTGCCGAATTTCCCCAATGTCATTGTAAAAGCTAGATAACATGTCCAATTGGCATCACAAGAGCCATCTAACATACCCTGGTTCTAGCATGAGACTCAACTAACATTCACCAGTGCCATTGTATGAGTTGGGAAACATGTCTAAAGGACACCACAATATTTGGATGATGATCCCAAGGGGATTTGTGAGACTAGGGTGGTATGTAAGGGGGGATCCATGTGACTTGATTTGACATGTCCAAAGGACTTCACATGATCAAAATAGTATACTAAAGAAGAATCACAAGATCTGGGTGACATGTCCTAGTTCTGTCACATGTCTTGGATGGTTCATACGAAGCACATGAGAATCAATGGGTCTTGTGAGATCGTGTTGTGGACATCCTAGGAATGTCGCATGATTTTTACAACCACAAGAGGCTCCTAAATTCTAACTTTTTATTTTATTTATTTATTTTACAAAGGTTTGGGATCTCACATGGTTGTATGGGTGTTGTCGAAGACAATCACTCTACCCCTTGGTGAAACATCATTGGACTAACAAAGGGTTTCACAGTGATGCATGAGTATTTCATGGACAACTTCATATGTTTGTCATTATGGATCTGAAAGGAGAGTGCAAAGCTTCCTATACATGTACAAGGCTCTTCATGTGACAAGCAAGAGGGCTTTCTTAAGACGAGGCAGACATGTCGTTGGGTGCTTGTGGTGTCATGAGATTTTCCCGGGGTGTGTCGTGTGATATTTACGGATGTAAGAGGTTCCGTCCTCCTTTAATTTTTATTTCCTTCATTTATTTTATAGATACCTGGGGTTTTATGAGTTTTCTTGGATGTTATTTAAGATAATAATTCTCCCATTTGGTGATGCGTCTTGTGAGTTTTACGGTCAAAAGAGGCTCCCAAATTTTGTATATTTTCCCCTATTTTCTAAGGATTTTTGGTGGTTTTTTAGGCATCTGCCAACTAGAAAGTCGCGTGTCCTGGAGGAGCATATCTGGCTACCACCACATGATCCATGATTGTCTGATGCACATTCTATTGGAGTTGGTTCCCTAGAACCAACTTTTGTGCACTTTATAATAACTTGTATTAATAGTTTTTAAGATTAATAAAATTCTTATCACATCATGACTGTTCTTCTACGTAACATAGTATGTGATAATGTCCCAATAGTAGTTTTCACACTAAAAGGCCATAGAAGTTCCCTGCTATAATGAGAACCCATAAGTGCTATGAAGCTATTCTTAAGTATATCTTCTATAGTTGTATGATATCATTTGAGTGACAAAATTGATATAGGCTATCATGGGTGGATACTCATAGGACTTTGAGGCACCTTCTCATGGTGTATGCCATTAGTAATATCTAGTGTAGGATATTATGAGAACAATAACCACCAGTAGGAAATCCACATTTATATGTGTTATATAATGTTCCTATCCATGGATGTGTGTATTGATCCTTTGACTTTAAGATTATTATTAGTAAATATTATAAGTCACATACTTTGATGTATTTATGAAAACCGTGATGACATATGTTCGCAGTGAGGTAGGATATGTTGGGTGCATCATGAGTAATATTGCATTAATGAATAATGATATAAAGGATTTATCCCTTATTTTATTTAAAATAAGTTGATATCTCAGTCCCTTTGATGGAAATTATATATCCTAAATAAATCCATGGCCATGGTGTTCCATTGGAAAGTTCAATTTCAAAAAAGTCAAAAAAAAAGAGACATCTAGCACATAGGTTGGTGGCATTAACATGAAACTTAATTGATTAGATATATCTTGATAAATGGATTATATTACATAGTAAGCATCTGTATGTGGTATTATTTCATTGCGACATTAACTTATTTCTCTATGGGTGCCTTTGTGAGTTTCTAGACGCGAACCTTGGACTTTAGGCTGCTTTGCCAAATGCCACTGAAAAAGAGGCCTAGAGGGCCACACACTAAATGTATCCAAATTCTCAGTTAAATAATATATTATTATTTCTTATTTAACAAGTTGAATAAATATTATTCCCACACATGGTTTAATAATTATTCCTATATTCTTTATCACATATATTTTGTCACTAGCGATTCAAGAGAATATTATGTGAGTGGAATATTTAATAAATAAATATTTTCTATTTAATGAATATAATATTTATTTATTTATTGGTGAATAATGTAGTGATATTTATTTATTAAATAAATAGTCATTATTCTAGGCTTGATAAATATTATGGGGGGAAAAAGGACTGAGTTTTTAATTCTAGTGAGAAATAATATATATTTAATATTATTTGATGAAATAATATTTAATTTAATTCAAAAGTTAAGCACATGTCAAGGAAATAATAATAATAATAATAATAATATTTTATAAACAGGGTTCCATAAGGTATTAGATAAATATTAAAGGGAACTTATGTAAATATTTATTTCTAAACCCGATCAGTATCTAAACCCAATTATATTATTTTTCCAAGGGAGCCAATTCATTTGTTTGTTTGTGAAAAACAAATTTGAAGAATCCTCTTAAGTCTTAGAGATATCTCTTCTCCAAGAATACTACTAATAATGGAGAGTGATCTTCCTTCGCCACCCCCCTCAAGTCAAGAGAGATAAAGGAGAACACTTCTAAAGTGATTCTCATGGTGATCAAAGGTGAACGATGCAAGTGATAGGATCTTTCATGCTAGCACCCAGTGATTCCTACAATGATGTTTAACGATTTGTGGAACATTTGTGGATCACTATTAGAGGGGATATGCTCTAGATTCCTTCAATTAAATGATGGTATAATGTAGATCTATTGTTAGAATCATCAATGAAGAAATAATTTCAACAAGGTAATTCTTTAGTTGATTAAATTAATTATAAATAATATGCGATGATCATCTCTTTGGTTACAATGTTTTATCCATTATCTATTTTCTTTAATTAAATTACCTTAATCACGATGTTCATCATTATGTAAATATCATATTGATCATCAATCATGAAAAAAATAAAAGTTAAAGAAGACCCATCACACACTTCCTCTACAGCTAGAACCTTCAAGTGGTATTAGAGCAGTCACATAGTTATTTATAAATATTTAAAGATCATTGATTGATTTATGAAATTTTCATTTATTTTTAAATTGAAGTTTAATTGTTCTTTTAATCCGAATTAATGGATTTTCTTCTTACTATTTTGTTTATTGTAGATCTAATCAAACCAATTAATTTTATGAACAAAATAAAATCAAAGAACTCATCCAGAGGTGATGAGGATTCTGGCAGGATAACATAGGAGTACACACAATGTAATCAAAGTTACACATCGTGTACTTGTTTTCAATGCACTGGGAATTAATCCAGAATTAATTAAAACTATGTGCATTTATTACACATAGTGAATTTAATATATTACACAGTGTGTTGATCAGGCCATCCTAGAACATGTTCATCTAGAGTACACACCGTGTAGCCCACGTACACAATGTGTAGTACTTTTAAGTTACAGACAGGCCGTGTATTTTCATACATGACCTACCTGACTGGTGAACATGTAACTCAAAGACCACACACCGTGTAGTCCTTTATACACGTCGTGTACTCTATTTTTTTCAAGGCACAATTTACAAACCAAGTCCCTAGTCGTGTGCCTCAGATAGATGGTGAGAGACACACACATCGTGTAGCTCACTTGTACAAACTGTGTACTTATACTAAATTACACATAATTAAAATTAATTTATTATACTGTGTAAACCTTATCAACAAATACTTGCATGTGGTCATTAAGTTGATATGACACGCAATGCGATGAGTTTTTAATATATATATATATATATAAATGTGTAATTAATTTCTACATAATGTTCAGATCTATATATCATGTATAATCCATATGATATATATTCCTCTACGTGCATTGAAGCATAACACATTATAGAAAAATCATGCAAATCATGCAATCATTAAGTTGACAGTACACGTCATGAAAGTACATGATAAGTATTGTATTCCATATGTCACAAGAGTAAACTTTATATGAGTATAATACATCTTAGGTAGATTTGTATTGGTATTCACTATGTTTCCTTCAAGGTACATTTATGCACACAATTAATTTTAAATAAATTTATTTAATTTGTTTAAAATTATGATGGATGAGAATCTCAAGGAAATCCAGATAATAATTACGATAAAATAATTGATTAATTAAATAAGATAATTAATTAATTTGAGCACAATTTATCTTAAATAAGAATGATTAAGAATTGAATTTTAGTTTTATTAAATGCATAATTCATTACATGCATGTGAATGATCATAATCATAGACTAGATCTTTGTATGTGATTGGATTCATTTAATTTATTATTAAATTAAATTGTAGGATCGTGTTCCTACTCTCCTCTTATTATGTAAAAGCTTATGTGCCCATGGTTTCTTTTTTGAAAACCCCTTGTTTCCCTCACTTGCATGTGAGTAAAACAATATATAATGGATGGAGCTCACAAGCTAGTAGATGCGGTTCAGGTTTGGAGCTAAGGAGAAACTAATCCAAGAGAGATACAAAGGTGGATAGGTAAGGTTTTTTTTCTCATAGGTCAACAGTTAGTTTTTCAACTACTATATAAACTAACTATTAGTAAAATCTCATGATCATACCACTTAATTATTTTTATTTATATTAAGTTTCATGGTTATTTCATCATGGATGTTTTATCATGATCACATTAATTAATGAAAATAACGAGCATGAAAGATAGAACTAAAATAAATTGGATTATGTGTAAATATTATCTAAGAAATCATTAATCACTTAAGTAAATCCACTTAATATTAAGAATCATTTAATAAAGATAACAATTGGAAATTTATTCATAAAAAAGATAAAATCCCTCAATTATATATATTATGTTGGTATATCCTTCCACTACTTCAGTTAAAATCGAACCATAGTTCAAAGTTCTTGACCATATAAAGTTAGGGGGATTTCAATTATTTGGGAATTATAATTTTAAGCTTTGGGTTGACTTAAAATAGTTCAAATAAATGGTTTACTACCAAATTAGGACTTGGTGTAACTGATAGGTAAGAGTTGAGGAAATCCAATTTAAGGATTTTAGGATTGGGGAGTCCACTCAACAGATCAAGAAACTGTGAGTTAATGAAGTTGGCATTTATAATTCCAACGTAAAACCATTCGAGTTGCTTGAACAACCAAATATGGGGTAATGAGAAGGGGAATATGGATGATTTACACTAGAATATCCAAGAAATGTGATATTTTGAAGCCAATGGTGATGGATATTGGGTTTCAATAAAATAGTGGGTGATTAATAAATATAATATTTATGTATATGTATAAATTTTATTAGATAAATTTCTAAAATTCTTCTTATCTTATTTTGTAGAAATAACATTAAAATGACTTCAAACATATCACTAAAATCCATACTTGAGAAGGATAACCTTATCACTGACACACATTTCCAAGAGTGGAAAAGGCTCTTATATGATATCCTTCACCATGAAAGGAAATTATATTTTCTAAAAGAACCTATTCTGGATGCGCCTGGTAATGAGGCCAATGATCAAGAGTTATCACTTTATGAGAAACATTTGAATGATTTCACAGATGTTAAATGTTTCATACTATTATCCATGAACAATGAAATTTTGAAGAAACATGGGGACATGAATGCGTATAACATGATATCTCACATTTGGGATATCTATCAAGAGAAGCAGAGAAAA
This sequence comes from Viscum album, assembly GCA_963277665.1. Lineage (NCBI taxonomy): Eukaryota > Viridiplantae > Streptophyta > Magnoliopsida > Santalales > Viscaceae > Viscum > Viscum album. The sequence continues at coordinate 203,848,601 of OY728144.1, forward strand.
GAGAGGTATGATATATCCAATTATTTGTTTACAACTAATCTTGGAGAGTATGTGCTAGTAGGGACACATGTAGTGAATCTTATGAGCTATATTGAATTATTAGACATCTTAGGGATTAAATTACCAGATGATTTTCATATAGATCACATACTTTCATCACTTCCCAATACCTTCTCCAGTTTTATTGTTAATTACAATATGATAAATAATGAGAAGAGTCTTTCATAATATATTAATTTAATTCTACAAGTGGATAAGGACATGAGGAATGATAAACCCATGGTCCTTATGGTGAATAAGAAAAGGAAGAACAAGGAAAATGGGCCCAAGACTCACAATAAGTATAAACCTTCCGAGCACCATCCTATTAGAGTTTGTGTCCTAGAACCAACTACTTTGTACTTTATTCATTAATAAATACCTTATCTCATCTTGATTGTTATTCTGCGTGACAATGCATGTGATAATGTCCTAAGGATAGCTATTTCACAAAAGGTCATAGAGGACCCCTGCTATGATGGGAACCTGAATGTTCCATAACACTATTATTAAATATATTTTCTATGTCTGGATGATGTTATTTTAGGGACACAAATAATATAGGCCATTAGATCTAAGGAATCATAAAACTTTGAGGCACCTTCTTATGGTGTGCGCCCTTGGTAATATCCAGGAGGATATAATGAGAATGAGACCCACTAGTAGGAAATCCACATTTCATAGTGTCATTAGATGTTCCTATCTATGGACCTGTGTATTGGTCCTTAGACTTTAAGATTATTATTAATAGGTATTACAACTCACGCACAAATATGTATTGACAAAAATTGTGATGACACACTATTCGTCGTGAGGTAGGATATGTTGGGCGTGTCACGAGTAATGCTGCATTAATAGATAATGCGAGAAAGGATTTGTCCCTTCTGTTCCATAACAGAAATAGATATCTCAAGCCCTTGATGGAATTGATATAGCCTAAATAAATCCATGACCATGGTAAGGAATGAGCAAGTTCAATTCCAGGAATTCAAATAAAGAATAATCGATCACATGGGTTGATGGAACCAACATGCAACCCACTTGATTTGAGATATCGAGACAAATGGATTACATTACACGGTAAGTGATTGTAGGAGTGACATGTCATTGCAGCGTTAAATTCTTTCTCTTTGGGTGCCTTGACGTGTTTCTAGACACTAAACTTGGTCTTTAGATAGTCTCCTCGTAATTCCATTGAGAAAGAGTTTTAGAGGGTCACACACTAAGTGTGTCAAAGTATCTCAGTTAAATATTAATTTAACAAGTTGAATAAACATTATTCCCGATCATGGTTTAATAATTATTCAAAGACGCCTGATCACATTTATTTCGGCCCTATTTATTTTAGAGGATATATTATGGGAGAAATAATATATTTATTAGCGAGTAATGTAGTAATATTTATTTAAGAAATAAATAGACATTATTCAAGCTCTAATTAATGTGGTGGAGGAAATAAAGAGAATGGAAAAACAAAAGTACACGCCGTGTATATTAATATACACACCGTGTAGTTTTTCTGGGGATTTTTGAGAAATAATATTATTTATTTAATTAAATAATATTAGGTATAATTTGACAGGCACATGTCAAGTAATAATAATAGTCAACTGTTATTATTAGACACGAGGTCTTACTAAGAACTAAATGAAATGAATTAATTATTTCGGGTAATTAATTCATTTTATTATTATAAGTAATTAAAAATCCCAATTATATTATTCTCATTAGCCTATCCATTCATTGTGGTTGTGCAAAATGGATCTAGAGAAATCTCTTAATCCAAGAGAGAATTCTTTTCTTCCAAGAACGCTCTCAAGGTATGAGAGAGATCCTCCTCCACTGGATCTTGGAGAGCGCTTTGCAAGAGGCTCTCAAGGTGATCGAAGGTGGACTTCACAAGTGAAGGATCTTCCACACTATTACCTGGAGATCCCTTCAGCAACGTCCATAGATACATGGAGCATATGTGGATCACCTCTAGAATAATCCTACACTTGGATTATAAGATACAATGACAGATCACATCGGATCATGACTGAAAACATCATCGGGGAGAGAATTACATCAAGGAAATTCTTGTCTTTTAATTAAATTAATTATAACCAAAATTTGATGATCCTATCTATGGTTCTGGGACTCCATTTATTTCTTTTTTTCTTCATTTCATTCCAAATATTCAGTGTTTTATTATCATGACAGATCTCAGATTGACTGTTGTTAACAGAAAAATTAAAGTTGGGTACACCCACCAAAGCACTTCTGCTATGCTTGGAACCTACAAGAGGTATCAGAGTGGTCATATCATTAATTATAATTATTTTTTTTGATGACTTACACATTTAATAATTTAGTTGTTTCAATTCAAGTTAATCGTTCTTCAAATCTGAATCTCGAGATCTGTTCCTCCTCTCTCGTTTCTCGTTCACCTTACTGAAATGATTTTTTATTTTAATTTTAATTAAAATAAAACATAGGATCTCATCTAGAGGTGCCAAACCTTCCTGGCTATACAACACCAGAACACACAACATGTATTCAGAAGTACACACCATGTAGTCAAGATTCAATGCATTGGACCAGTCCGCCAAATCTGGCCGTGCGTTGGAGTCTTTCTAAGTCTTAAATGACTCCGTGTGTTGACTAGAAAAAGATGGAACATAGTTTCTGGATTACATGCCGTGTGGTCCATTGGACACGAAGTGTAGTCCCTTTGGGTTAGGGTTGGACCGTGTACCCTATAAATGACTTTCCTGGCTGGAAACTGTGTAATGCGGATACTACACAGCGTGTGTCCCACTGAACACGCCGTGTACTTCGAATATTTTTGAAGTACATCTACACGCCATGTATCCAGGTGTGTACTTCAGATGGACAATGAACAAAAGTACACACCATGTAGTCAAATCTACACGCCATGTACTCATCCAAATTACACAGATTTATTAAAATTTATTATTATATTATACAAACCTTTGAGACATGTACTATAGTGCAGGCGTAAAGCTGAGGCACAACACGTGATAGATGTTTTATATATATGTGTTTAATTTAACATCTACATAATGTTCATTTCTACTCATTGGGTAGTTATGAACGAGAATTCACCGGGTTTCTTCCAAGGTACAAGTTACGTACAAAGATAATTTTAAATGAATTTATTTGTTTAAAATTATGATGGATGTGAATCTCAAGGAAATTCAGAAAAAAGTTTTAAGATAAAATGATTTATTAATTAAAGATAATTAATTGATTTGAGCGTGATTTATCTTAAACAAGAACTATTAAAGAATTGAATGATAATTTTATTTATGTGTAAATATCGTTTCATGTATAAATGATAATGAGTTAGACCAAGAACTTTGTATGTGAATGTTTTATTTTAATTAATTAATTTAAATTAATTTTTTTGGCCTGCGAGCCTTCTCTTCATTAATATGTAGGGCCTGCATACCTAAGGTTTATTTTATGTAAAAACCCCTTCTACCCCTCTCCTGCGTGTGAGATAAAAGCATATATAATGGATGGAGATCCCAATCTAGTGGAGGTAGCTCAAGTTAGGAGCCAAGGTGAAACCAATCCAAGCAGATACAAAGGTGGACAGGTGGAAAGCTGTAAAAACGAACGCAAAATGTTCAAGGTGTTTCTCCCATAGGTCTTGGGTTAGTTTATCAACCGCTAGATAAAATAACCAATAGAACAAGATCATGATAATACCATTTATCTTATTTATGTCAGTTGCATGGTTTATTTATTGTGGGTGTGTTGTCACGATCACACAATTAATGGATTAAACAAGCATGCAAGATGGAACTAAAATAAGACTGGCTTATGCATAAATATTATCTTAGACATGGTTAGTCACTTAAGTATATCCCAATTAATATTAACATGAATGTAATAAAAGATAATAAAATGGAAATTTACGTATAAGGATAAAATCCCTCAAAAGAAATATTAAGTCGGTATAGCCTTCCATAATCTTGGTTAGAATCGAACCATAGTTCAAAGTGCTTGACCAACACTAGTTGTGGTACTTTCAATTGTCAGGGAATTATAATTCAAGGTTTTGGGTTGAATTGACTTGGTTTACATCAAAGGTTGACTTCCACAATAGGACTTGGTGTGTCCATGAGGAAAAGGTTGAGGAAATCCAAAATAAAAGGGTTTCAGGATTGGGGAGTCCACTCAGCGAATCAAGGATCTGCGAGTTAATGCAGTTGGAATTTGGAATGCCTATAAAAAACCCTACAAGTTGCTTGAACAACCGTAGTTGGGGTAATGAGAAGGTCAATATGGATCCTTAACACTATAATATTCAGTAAATAGAATAATATGAAGTCAATGGTGGGGGCTATTGGATTTTGATAAAATAGTGGGAGTCTGATAAGTATTAATTTATTTATTTTTCTTAGTTTTTATCATAATAAAGTACTAAAGCTTTAATCATCTTAATTTGTAGAAATGAAAAGAAAAATGACTTAAAACATATCATTGTGAACCATACTTGAGAAGGAATACCTTCTCACTAGCACCAATTTCCAGGAATGAAAGAGGCGTTTACGCGTCATCCTTCGCCATGAGAGGAAATTTTATGTGCTGGAAGAGCCTGTTCCAGTTGTGCCTGGAAAAGAGGCTAGTCATGAGGAACTATCTATATATATGAAACATATTTATGATTCCATATATGTACAATGTTTCATTCTATCGGCCATGTCTACTGAGCTCTTGAAGCCACATGAAAACATGGACGCATATAACATGATTTCTCACCTTAAGGATCTCTATCAAGAGAAGGCGAGACAGGAGAGATATGAGATATTCAATGCTTTGTTCACAAATAATATTGGAGAGTTCGTGCCATCTAGGCCTCATGTAGTCAAGCTTATTGGCTACATTGAATGCCTGGACATCTTAGGGATTAAGTTCCCAGATGAGTTGTGTACAGATCTCATCCTATCATCATTGCCCAAGTCCTTCTCTAGCTTTATTGTCAATGAAAACATGAGCAACAATGAGAAGAGTTTATCAGAACTTCTAACCTTAATTCTCCATGTAGATAAGGACATGGGGCGTGACAAACACACAATCCTTATGGTGAATAAGAAAATAAAGGACAAGGTAAAGGGGACAAGTATTTCTATACAGTTTGAAGCCCCTGAGCACCATCCCTCCAAGAAGAGAAAGATCCAAAGGTAGGGTAAGGAACGGGAGGTGGTATGTTTTTCATGTGGAAAGATAGGACACTGGAAGAGGAACTGCACCCAGAAGCATGGGGATGCTAAAGGTGCATTCTTTATCGAGGGTAATCTTTTCATTTCTACACATTGGGTATTAGATACAGCTTGTGGGGCTCACATCTGTATTCAAATGAAGGAACCTAGTAGATTTAGAAAGATTTATAGAGAAGAGGTGGATCTTCGAGCTGCCAATGACATGAGGCTAGTTGCGTTGTCCATTGGTGATTACCACCTCTCATTGCTAACTGGAATACTTTTGGTTTTATGTAAATGTTATTATGTACCTAGTGTTACTAAGAACATAATTTATGTATCTTATTTGGATATGGATGGATTTATTTTCAAATTTGTAAATAAGGGTTGTTTCTTTTATAAGAACAACATATGTTATGGTATGGAGCATTTAAATAACGATTTGTATGTATTAAATTACGAAAATAAAGTGTTGGAAATCGATAACGAAACAAACTCACATGACTCATACATCACCCAATTGTGGAATCACCGTCTCCGTCATGTAAATGAGAATCACTTGACATATCTCTGCCAAGATGATTATTTAGACTCTACTAAGCTAAAACCACTTGATATATGTCACACTTGTTTACAAGGTAAAATGAGAAAGCTACCTTTCGGTGGACAGGGTGAAAGGTCCACAGAGCTTCTAGGATTGGTGCACATGGATGTGTGTGGACAATTTCCAGTAGAAGCTAGAGGTGGATATTCTTACTTCATTACTTTTGCTGAAGATTTGAGTAGATATGGATATGTTTACTTAATGAGGTATAAGTCAGAGTCCTTATAGAAATTTAAGTAATTCAAGAATGAATTAGAGAATCATCTTGATATTAAGATAAAGAAACTTCGATCGGATCGAGGTGGAGAATATCTGAACCATGAGTTCATTGATCTTCTACGGGAGTCTTGGATTATATCTTAGCCCACTCCTCCTTATACACTGCAGTGGAATGGTATTAGTAAAAGGAGGAACCACACCTTGTTGGACATGGTGAGGTCGATGATGAGTCATGCAAATATTCCATTATCCTTTTCGGGATATGCATTACAAACTACAACATACACATTAAACTGAGTACCAACTAAGGTGGAAAATGGAATTCCCTCTGAGTTATGGAATGGAAAGAAACCCATTTTTTCACACACACATGTATGGGGATGTGAGACATTTGTTAAGGCCTTCTTAGGCAACAAACTAACACCCTAGGGCATGAGGTGTATCTTTATAGGATATCCCAAGGAAATTAAAGGATATTACCTATATAACCCTTCAGAAAAGAAAGTGACTATTACCAGATAAGCTGTATTTCTTGAGAGGGAGAACATACTAAAAAAGGATAGTGCAAGTAATATTGACTTCGACAAAGTTGATGCTCAAGATACACAAGAGTTGGTATAGGAAAAAGTTCCATAGGTTCCCATGGGAGAGGTTCTAGAAACACAAGTACTGCGTAGGAGCTTAAGAGAGGTAAGGGAACCAGAGAGATTTGGTTTCCTAGTCACCAAGGATGGTGAATCATTATTGTTGGTCAATGATGAAACTCTCTCCTATAAGTATGTAGTATATATCTCAGAAGATGAAAGATGGCTAGAAGCAATGAATTATGAGATGGATTCCATGTATCAGAACCAAGTATGGGTTCTGGTCGATGAGCCAGTTGATGTAAAGCCTGTTGGATTAAAATGGATATTCAAGAGAAAACCAGACATGGAAGGTCAAGTTAGCACCTATAAATCAAGGATAGTGGCTAAAGGATTTAGACAACGTCAAGGAATTGACTATGATGAAACCTTCTTGCCAGTTTCTATGTTTAAATCCATAAGAATAATACTTGACATAACAGCTTACCATGACTATGAGATTTGGTAGATGGATGTCAAAATATAATTCCTTAACGGGAACCTTCAGGAAGATGTCTATATGACACAAACAGAAGGGTTTGTGATACTAGGTGAATCCAAACAAGTTTTCAAGTTGCATAAATCCATTTATGGATTAAAGAAAGCATCCAGGTCATGGAACATTCGATTTGATGAAGACATAAAAGAATTTGGTTTCATTAATAAATATTGTGAGCCATGTGTTTATATGTGGTTTAATGGGAATGCGGTTGTTATCCTAGTAGTATATATTGACAACATATTGCTTATTAGAAACGATGTACTAGTCTTAGAGTTAGTTAAGGACTGGTTGAACACATGTTTCTCTATAAAGGACTTGGGGTGAAGAAGCCCACATTCTAGGGATCAGGATCATTTGTGATAGATACAATAGGCTTCTTGGACTAAGTCAGGGTATATACATTGACCAGATACTGAAGAGATTTAGTATGGAACAATCTAAGAGGGGATTGGTTCTAGTGTCACATGGCCTATATCTTTCTAATAAAATGTGTCCTTAGACACCACAAGAGAAAGATAGAATGAGTAAGATCTTATACGATTCGACTATAGGATCTATCATGTATGCCTTGTTATGTACCAGGCTTGATGTTTCATATGCACTGAGCATGGTAGGAAGATATCAAGCAGATCCAAGAGAACAACATTAGACTCCTGTTAGAACTATCCTTTAGTATTTTAGAAGAACCAAGGATATGTTCCTAGTGTATGGAGGAGACGGGGAGCTTGTCATCAGAGGGTATGTTGATGCTGGTTTTCAGACAGATCAGAATGATTTAAAGTCACAATATGGATATGTTTTCTGTCTCAATGGAGGAGCTGTGAGCTGTAAGAGTTCAAAGAAACAAGTTTTCACTGATTCTACAGTGGAGTCTGAATATATAGCGGCTTCTGATACAGCCAAGGAAGCCATCTAGATTCAGAACTTCTTCCAGGATCTTGATGTGGTGCCTAGTAGTAAAGATCCTATCAAATTATATTGTGATAATACTATAGCGATGGATCTTGAAAAAGAACCAAGGTCACATCAATGGACAAAATACATACTTTATAAGTATCACTTCTTGAGGTATTTCTATCAAAGGGGTGAAGTTGAAGTGAGCAGAGTGTCCATGGAAGAGAACATGGTAGACCCCATGACTAAAGGCGTATCTCAGCAGAAATATGAATATCATGTGAGAGCTAGCGGTTTAAAGGTTGTTAGTAGTTGGATCTAGTATAAGTGGGAGTCTGTTGGAGTTGGTGGCCTACAACCAACTACTTTTTACTTTATTCATTAATAAATACCATATTACATCTTGATTGTTCTTCTACGTGATAATTCATGTGATAATTTCCTAAGGATATCTATTGCAAAAAATGTCATAGCGGATCTTTACTACGATGAGAACTCAGAAGTTCCATAACAGTGTTCTTGAATATATGTTCTATGGATGGATGATGTTATTTGAGGGACACAAATAATACAGGCCATTAGGGGTGAGGACTCATAAAAATTTGAGGCACCTTCTCATGGTGTGCGCCCTTGGTAATATCCAGGAGGATATTATGAGAATGAGACCCGCCAGTAGGAAATACACATTTCATAGTGTCATTGGATGTTCCTATCTATAGACGTGTATATTGGTCCTTAGACTTTAAGATTATTATTAATGGGTATTACAACTTGCACACTTAGATGTATTGATGAAAACTGTGATGACACACTATTCACAGCGAGTTAGGATATGTTGGGAGCATCACGAGTAATACTGTATTAATAGATACTGTGAGAAATGATTTGTCCCTTCTGTTCCATAACATAAGTAGATATATCAGGAACTTTGATGGAATTGATATAGCCTAAATAAATCCATGGCCATGGTAAGGAATGGGAAAGTTCAATTCTGGGAATTCAAAGAAAGAATAATTGAGCACATGGGTTGATGGAACTATAATGCAACCCGCTTGATTCGACATATTGATACAAATAGATTACATTACACAGTAAGAGTTTGTAGGAGATTACACATCATTACAATGTTAAATTCTTTCTCTATGAGAACCTTGGCATGTTTCTAGAGGCTAAACTTGGTCTTTAGGCAGTCTCCACCTAATTCCACTAAGAAAGAGGCCTAGAGGGTCACACACTAAGTGTTTCCAAGTATCTTAGTTAAATATTAATTTAACAAGTTGAATAAAGATTATTCCTGATTGTGGTTTAATAATTATTCAAAGATGCCTGATAACATTTATTTTGACACTAGTTATTTGAGAGAATATATTGTGAGAAAAATAATATATTTATGTGTGAGTAATTCAGTAATATTTATTTAAGAAATACATAGACATGATTCAAGGTCTAATAAATGTGGTGGATGAAATAAAGAGAATGGAAAAACAAAAGTACACGCCATGTATATTAATATACACGCCATGTAGTTTTTTTGGAGATTTCTGAGAAATAATATTATTTATTTAATTAAATAATATTAGGTGAAATTCACTGGGCGCATGTCGAGTAATAATAATAGTCAACTGTTATTATTAGACATAGGGTCTTACTAAGAATTAAATGAAATGAATTAATGATTTTGGGTAATTAATTCATTTTATTATTCTAATTAATTAAAAATCCCAATTATATTATTCTCATCAGCCTATCCATTCATTGTGGTTGTGAACAATGGATCTAGAGAAATCTGTCAAGCCAAGAGAGAATTCTTTTCTTCCAAGAATGCTCTCAAGGTATGAGAGAGATCCTCCTCCACCAGATCAAGGAGAGCTCTTTGCAAGAGGCTCTCAAGGTGATTGAAGGTGAACATCGCAAGCGAAGGATCTTCCACTCTAGCACCCATAGATACCTTTAGTAACATCCAGTGATATGTGGATCACATTTGGATCACCACTAGAGGAATCATACACTTGGATTCTATGACGCAACGACGGATCACATCAGATCATGACCATAAACATCAACATAGAGATAATTATATCATAGTAATTCTTGTATTTTAATTAAATTAATTATAACCCACATATGATGATCCTATCTATGGTTCCAGGACTCCCTTCATTTCTTTAGTTCTTCGTTCTATTCCAAATATCCGACGTTTTATTATCATGATAGATCTTAGATTAATCGTTGTTAACAGAAAAATTAATGTTGGGTACACCCACCAATGTACTTCCACTGCACCTGGAACCTATACATCCTTCCAAGAAGAAGAAGATTCAAAGGCAAGGAAAGGAAAATGAAGTAGTATGTTTTTCATGTGGAAAGCTAGGCCACTGGAAGAGGAACTATGCTCAGAAGTAATGGGGATCTAAATGTGTGTTATTTATCAAGTGTAATATTTCAATATCTACAGACTATGTATTATATATAGCATGTGGTGCTCACATCTATATCCAAATATAGGAACCAAGTATATTCCAAAATATTTCAAGAGTAGAGGTGTATTTAAGAGCTACTAATGGTGTGAGGCTGGCTGCTCTAGCCTTAAGTGACTACCGCCTTTCATTGCCAACAAGGATGATTTTAGTTTTAAAATATTGTTATTATGTACTTATGGTTACAAAGAACATAATTTCTATATCATACCTAGATGTAGATGGGTTTATTTTTAAGTTTCTAAATAATAGTTGTTTCTTTTATAAGAAAAACATATGTTATGGTATGGAATATTTAAATAATGGTATTTATATATTAAATTTTGAAAACCAAGTATTGTAAATTGATAATGAATCATGTTCACATGAATCATATAACACCCAAATATGAGATCACTATATTGGTTATGTAAATGAGAAGCGTTTGAAAAAACTCCATCAATATGATTATTTATAATCATCTAAGCTAAAACCACTTGAAAGATGTCATGGTTGTTTTCAAGAAAAATTGACCAAACTGTCATTCTATGGATAGTGTGAAAGGGCCACAAAGATTTTAGTATTGGTACACACTGATGAGTGTGGGCCATTTTAAGTAGAATCTAGAGGTGGGTATTCTTACTTCATAACTTTTACTGATGACTTGAGTAGATATGGTTATGTCTACTTGATGAGGTATAAGTATAATTCCTTTGATAAATTCAAATAATTCAAGAATGAAGTAGATAATCAACTTGGAATGAAGATAAATAAAATTTTATCAGATTGAGGTGGTAAATATCTTAACCAAAAGTTTATTGACTTCTTATGGGATTTTGGGATTCTATCTCAACTAACTCCACCTAATATACCACAGTGGAATAGTGTTAGTTAAAGAAGGAATCATACCTTGTTAGACATGGTAAGTTCAACAATGAGTCATGTAGATCTTCCATTATCCTTTTGGGGATATGCATTTCAAAATGTGAAATACACATTAAACTGAGTACCAATAAAAGCATCAAATGGAATTAACTTCATGTTATGGAGTGAAAATAAACCAATTTTGTCACATACATGTGTATGGGGTTGTGAGGTGTTTTTAAAGCCTTATCAGAAAACAAATTAGCACCTTGGGGAATAAAGTGTATCTGTATTGGGTATCCAAAGGAAACAAAGGTATACTACCTATAAAACTCCTTAGAAAAGAAAGTAACTATTGCAAGACAATCCGTCTTTCTTGAGAGGGAGAACATCCTAAAAATGTATAGTGGGAGAAAGATTGAATTCGATGAATTTGATGCTAAAGATACACAAGAGTTGGTATAGTAATAGGTTCCACAAGTCCTCGTGGAATAAGTAGTTCCTGAAACACAAGTACTGCATAAGAGCACAAGTGTGATAAGATAACCAGAGAGATATCATTTCATAGTCATCGAATATGGTGACTCATTATTGGTTAAAAATGATGAACCTATCTCTTATAAATAGGTAATAGAGATATCATAAGCTATAAGATGACATTAATACATGAATTTTGAAATGGATTCCATGTATTAGAACCAAGTTTGGGTTTCGGTCGATGTGCCAGTTGATTTAAATCCCATAGAATGAAAATGGGTATTCAAGAAGAAACCAGACATGGGAGGTAAGGTAAATACCTATAAAGAAAGGCTAGTGGATAAAGGGTTTAAAAAACATTAATGAATTGAATATGATGAAACATTTTCACAAATTTCCATGTTTAAATCCATAAAAATTCTATTTTCTATAGTAGCTTACCATGACTATGAGATTTAGAAGATGGATGTAAAAAATGAACTACTTAATGGGAAAATTAAAGAATATTTCTATATGACATAACCATAATGGTTTTTGACTCTAGGTGATGCTAAAAAGATTTAAAAGTTTCATAGATCCATTTATGGATTGAAGTAACCATCCAGGTCATGGAAAATTTGATTCGATGAAGCTGTAATATAATTTGATTTCATTAATAATGAATGTGATCCATGTGTTTACAAAATGTTTAGTGGAAATATAGTCATTATCCCAGTACTATATGTTGATGACATATTACTTATTGGAAATGACATACCAGTATTAGAGTCTGTTAAGGACTAGTTAAACAAGTGTTTCTATATGAAGGACTTAAGTGAAATATACTATATTCTAAGGATCAAGATCATTTGTGATAAATCCAAGAGGTTTCTTGAACTAATTAAAAGTAAATATGTTGACCAAATAATAAATAGTTTTAGTATGGAAAAATCAAATAGGGGATTGATTCTAGTGTCATACAATTTATATATTTCTAAGAAAATGTGTCCTTAGACACAATAGGAGAAAGAAAGAATGAGTAAGATCCCATATGCTTCAATGATAAGATCAATCATATATTCCATGTTATGTACAATACTTTATGTTGCCTATGCATTGATCATGGTAGGAATATATCAAGAAGATCTAATAGAAAAACATTGGTCTATTATTAAGGCTATCATTAAGTATTTGATAAGAACTAAGGATATATTCCTGGTGTGTGGAGGAGATCATGAGCTGGTCATTAGGGGTTATACTGATGATATTTTTCAAAAAGATCAGAATGATCTAAAGTTACAGTCAGGATATGTTTTCTATCTCAATGGAGGAGTTGTGTGATGGAAGAGTTCAAAGAAGCTAGTTATCATTGATTCTATAGAGGATTCTGAGTATATAGTGGATTCTAATGTAGCCAAGGAATCTATTTGGATACAAAACTTTGTCCAAGATCTTTATGTGGTACCTAGCAGTAAAGAACCTATCACATTATATTGTGATAATACTGTAACGATGTCTCTTGTAAAAGAGACAAGGTTACACCAATGGATATAGCACATACTCCAGAAGTATCACCTCTTGAGGGATTTTTATCTGAGGTTTGAAGTTGCAGTAAGTAGAGTACCCATGAAAGAGAACATGACATACCCATTTTCTAAAGTCCTATATCTGTATAAGTATGAGTATCATGTGAGAGCTAATAGACTAATGGTTTTTAGCAGTTGGATCTAGTGAAAGTGGGAGTTTATTGGAATTGGTGCCCTAGAACCAAATTTTGTGTACTTTATGATAACTTATATTCATAGTTTTTAATATTAATAAATTTATTATCACACTATTATTGTTATTATATGTAACATAGTATTTGATAATGTCCCAAGAGTAGTTGTCGCACTAAAAGGCCATAACATTTCCACATTATAATGAGAACCTGGAAGTGCTATGACACTATTCTTAAATATATATTCTATATCCAAATGATATAATTTTAGGGACAAAAATGATACATGATATCATGGGTGTTGACTCATAGGACTTTTAGGAACCTTCTTATGGTGTACGCCCTTGATAATATTAAATTTAGGATATTAGGAGAACCAGACCCACCTGTAGGAAATACAAATTTGTATGTGTCATTGGTTGATTTTATCTATGGATGTGTGTATTGATCCTTATAATTTAAAATTATTATTAATTAATATTATAAGTCACATACTTTTATGTATTGACAAAATTTGTGATAGCATATGTTCATGATGAGGTATGATACGTTGGGTGCATCATGAGTAATATTTCATTAATAAATAATGAAAGAAAGGATTTTTACCTTCTATTCTTTAAAATAAGTTGATATCTTAGGCCATTTTATGGAAATGATATATCCTAAATAAATCCATGGCCATGGTGTTCTATAGGAAAGTTCAATTTCAAGAAAGTCAAAGAAAGAGACATTGGGCACCTAAGTTGATGGCACCAGCGTACAACCTGCTTGATTAGAGATATCATGATAAAGGGATTATGTTACATAATAAGTATCTGTATGAGGTAGTTTTTCATTATGGAATTATCTTCTTTTTCTATGGGTGCCTTGGTGTGTTTCTAGATGCTAACCTTGGACTTTAGGCTGGTTCACCTAATGCCACTAAGAAAGGGGCCTAGAAGGTTACACACTAAGTGTATCTAGAATCTCAGTTAAATAATATATTATTATTTATTATTTAATAAGTTGAATAAATATTATTCCCACACATGGTTTAATAATTATTCATATATTCTTAATCACATATATTCTATCACCATTTATTCAAGAGAATATTATTTGAGTAGAATATTTAATAAATATTTATTTTTAATTTAGTAAATATAATATTTATTTATTTATTAGTAAATAATGGAGTGATATTTATTTATTAAATAAATATTCATTATTCAGGACTCTATAAATATTATGTAGAAATGGTATACCGAGTTTTTAGGTCCGGTGAGAAATAATATATATTAAATATTATTTGATTAAATAATATTTAATTTAATTCAAAAGTTAAGTGAATGCCATGGAAATAATAATATTATTATTATTTTAGACATGGGGTTCCATAAGGTATTAAATAAATATTAAAGGGAACTTGTAAAAATATTTATTTCTAAACCATATCGGTATTTAAACCCAAGTATATTATTTTTCCAAGGGATCCAATTCATTTGTTTGGTTGTGCACAAAAAATTTGGAGAATCCTCTCAAGACCTAGAGAGATCCATTATCCAAGAATTCTCCCAATAATGGAGAGAAATATTCCTCCTCCATTCTCCCTCAAGTCAAGAGATATCAAAGAAAATGTTTTGGAAGTGATTCTTGTGGTGATCAAAGGTGAAAAACACAAGTGATTGGATCTGTCGTTTTAGTAGCTAAAGATTTCTATGATGACTTTTGAAATTTTTTGGAGAATGTCCACTAAAGGGAATCTGCTATTGATTACTACAACACAATGATGATACAATGCATATCTGTTGTCAGACTCAACAATGAGGAAATAATTCTGACAAGGTAATTATTTAATTGATAAAATTAATTATAAATAATATGTGATGATCCTCTCTATGGTTCCAAAAATTTATCCATTTCTTATTTCATTTGATTCAATTTTTTTTATCACGACATTCATCGTCATGTATATCTTGGATTGATCATTGATCATGAAAAAAATAAAATTTGGACATGATCCTTTGTACACTTCCGCTGCACCCAGAACCTTCACCTTCATGAGAGCAGAAGGACTTGTTGAGGGGGATCCATGAGATCTTCTATAGGTTAGGTGCTACATGTGACAATCTTATTGACCTTCTATTGGTCATGCGATCATGTGTCTTCTAGGGGTTCATGTGATTCACATGATCAGGGCCACCTTCATCTTCCTTTTCTTTGAAAGGGAAATAATACCCATATTCAACTATTTATTCTTGTGTGATTTTGTTAACGATCATTTGGAGGGTGTAAAAAATGATATTAAACCACATGATGCTTCAACTCTCATTGGGGAGGAGCCTTTTCTACATATTTTGGTCATCCAACGCATCACCCTAAAGAACTATGTACAAATTAATTCTTATTCCATCAAGACACATAGTGATGCTTATAACCTCTATTCTAGGCCCAAATATTATAGTATCCAAAATGTCTATGTTCCTCCATTCATAGACACAACTCTGATCTGGGTGATAAGTTATGTATTTCTCCCAGGACCCCTCCTTTGCAATCTTGAGATCAAAATAGAATCCTCTCTCCTTTACATACAAATCAAACTTTTATAGGAGTAGTTCCTCATTCATGGATAGTGCCAACCCATATTCTCCCTTCATTCTTATACACATCCCCTTCACACCACCCTTCATGATCTTGAAAAAAATCTGAATCCTCACAAACTCCCCTTGTCCATCAGTGATAAAATATATGATTCTTGAGGACACCTTTATTTTGACTATGCATTTATACACCCCAATATATCTTTCAATAAGTCTCCCTAAAAAGTCCTTAAAACCAGAGGAACCTTCATCTTTAGAAGGAAACTCTTATATCTTTGTAAGCCTCGATAAAATTGTGTTGGAAACCACTTTTCATACATGATCCATGGTCATTACCTACATACTTGTCCCATATCATGTTTCATATCCTAAAATCAAAAAATCATGAATTAAAATTACTTTTTTTGTATATGACGATTATCAAAACATTCTCAGCTAGCGATCTCTACTTTAGGCATCACCCCATAACTCATGGTTATAGTTGTTCAACATAAAACACTAATTGGAATAGCCTTGATTGAAACATTGTAAACTAACCATAGAAATAGACGCAGTACTCACTAGGCTAAAACCCCATAAAGGTAACCTTGGGTAAAAGTTGAGTCTCATATTGTTAGACATGAACTCTGTGTAATTTTGGAAAAATTGAGAAATGAAAAAAGAGAGGAAAAAACTTGTTAGGTCAAAAAACCACAAAGTGAGGACTAATAAAAGTCCAATTCTTACTCTCTAATTTTACCTCATATCTAACTTAGGAAAAAATTAGGTTGATGATGAAAAATAATTAAAATTTCATAGAATCTTTTATGATATTCCAACAATAGATGAAATACACTGTTCAGGTCTAAATACCGAGGAAAAAATTATAGCACTCTCCAATTACTATCATTGTAATTTCCACACATTGAAATAATAAAATTCAATCAAATGATTTAGTTCTAGTGTTATGTTATGGTTACAATGAGGACAAGAGCATAGAAATAGATGTCTGGTAATAAAATCTTTCTCATTCATGTTTCAAAATTAAAAAGAACTTCTAGATGCTGGAGTATATCTGTTAATTTTTTAAACTGTTCATAGACATAAACTATTATTTGTTGAACTATGTCTCAAGAATTATCCATAGTTTTTCAAAACCTAGCTAGTTGTGTGTCAAATACCTCTTCACCATGAGAAAGTTTCTCCTTCTCCATAATAATAGAATATTTTTCTTGTCCTAAGACCCTCTTCAAGGATTGGTAAATTTAGATCATCTATTACTTCACAAAATCTAATTCTCTTTGAATTAGTACCATTTAGAGAAATTTCTCATAAATTTGGTGCTGATTTTCCTCCACTTCCTTAGCATGGATGAGCTCCACCTAGGATATAGTGTCTCTAATATCTTCAAATTGGCCCACTAGCTATGCCTGAGCCTGCTATGATCTTTGATCCTATTCCTGTCACTGAATGATCGACTTCATAACATGGTGGATCATGAAGTAATCAAATATGTCATACTAAAAAAATAGAAAACTTGGTTAGGAGTCAGAGAATTCATGATGGAAGATCTTTGAGAGGCATCTCCAAGATTAACTTATAGATGTCTTTCCAAATATAAAGGCACAAGGGACGAAAGACACCCTATGCCTCTAAGTATGAATCAAATCCACTTTTAGAGGGAGAGATATAATTTGGGATTAATGCACTCAATGAGGCACCCTGTTATATTCCCACTAAAGTAATATCAACTTCACCTTCTACTATTGGCTAAATTGTCTTGGAGGTTCCTCCCTCAGACTCTGCCACCAAAATTGATGACACTGGATAATAGATGGGACTTATCATTAACATCGGGGGATGATAGATAGAAAGGTAAGGGATATGATTAGAGCAGTTTATAATAATCACATGTTGATAGATCAACTGCTGGGATTGATGCCTCCCTAACACCCTCGATCTCAACATTTTAAGTAATGATCTCTTGATGAGGGACATCCTCTTAAGTTTTCTTAGAAACTAGGATGGAAGGATATCAATAATCTCCCACTTTAGGGACCACAACTGTTATTCCCCCAGTAGTGGGAGTAGGATGGACCTAAATTCCCTGGTTATGAATTGCCACAACAATATTCTCCATGGAAAAATATTTACAAATCAAGTAGCGATGATTAGAACATCAAGTGTAAAGTTTTGTTGTGCAAAAATAAATACTCACATCTATCCAATTATTTATTGAATTCCTCAAAAGATTCTAAATATATGAGAATATTATTATATGTGATCATGTAATCAATTTCCATGTCGTAATTTTTAATTTCATGATTTAATGCACCAAGCCCCATGGTAGCCCCACCCATGGGGACACATGAGACATTAAGCTCGGGACCCAATGGAATATTCTCCTTTGATAACCTCAGACCTCAATCAGCTTCCTCTAAGATAGAAACAAGGTTAGTAGTGGTCACTATAAGGTCCTCCAGTGTATGCAAAAGATTAAAAATATCATAAAGAACCTAATTCAGTGATCAGTAGGTGGAGCCTTGTGATGCACATATGACATTACCAAGACCCTCATCCCCTCTATAGTAATGGAAACAGATGTGACTTCATCTCTTGGAACTTATCATGTTAAACAAATGGAATCACAAATGTAAGTATATGCCTTATTTGGAATGCTCCTTAGTCCTTGAAAGATCGATGTCGGACCCCTTGGGGGATGAAAGTGAAGAAGATCCTATAAAGGGAGAGCATGATCAGATGGATACATCAGGTGAGCTATAGGACTAAATGACAATATGGAGACTTACTGCAATTCATACTCCTGACCAAATTCCTTTCCCTTTTCTATTTATTCACCTGAGATGGTAAAGTACCCTTTTAAGTCTTCCCAAATACGATAACTAAAGGTGGTAATGGTCCCCCTCCATCTCCTTTTCCATTAGGATCTAGCCTAGAGATAACTCTCTAGGTTCATGGGTAGATCCCTAAACCCTGACCCAAGTGCCTGTTGAGGCGTATCTTGGGGAAGTAGAATCTGGTGATGCTACTTTCTATAAGTCAAAGGCGTTTCTTAATAGTAGTTCCTATACTTAAAAAAATTATTTTGGATTAAAAGGAAAAAGAAAGAATATTACATCATCAATATCAAAGAATTCATCCCATTTATCCTTAGATTAGACATATATTCCCTTATAAGAACATAAATCCAAAATATCAGTTACTTTATTTGTGGATGAGATCTGATCATCAGTTTCATACAACAAAATCTCAAAATCTCAAATATATTGCCCCACCTCAGAAAAATTGGCATCATGGTGAAGATTAGAGGGAGCAAATATATCCCTAAGCTATAGTATACAAATGAAAGCCTAAAAAAATACCCATAAATATCTGATTTCATGGGTTATTCCTTTCCAATCTTGGATTTCAATAGGCCACACATAATCCAATGTTGACACAACTGGTTGCAAGGAAGACCCAAAATCTTTTGAACTTAAGTTCCTTTTTGAACTCTCTACTATGGTAGGAGGCTAGGAAACTAGATCTCGAGTCTCATATTGGTGATGAAAGTTGGATCACCTCAACTCAGAAGATGTTGTCTTTTTAACTCTATCAAGATCTATGGTACATGTCCAAGATCATTTTGAAGACTTTGTAGCTTCGAAAACATCACCCCTGGCTAAGCCTTCCTACTATGCTTGCCACATCTAGCAGTTTTCATGGATTCAACTTGGGGGACAGTTGTTGTTAATGCTCCTTGATGGTAGGAAGAAATCTAGGAATTAGGGTACACATAGTTTAACTTGATAGATGTACCCAATGGAGGTAGCTTGATTGATGTTTGGGATACCTACAGGTCCATGAGGATACAAAAATGTTGTTCCACCATTGAGTGTTTCTCAAACCAAACATGTGTGTGGTAGGGGGAGACATTAAACTATTGAGGACACTTGAACTAGTGGGTAAATAAATATGGATCTTAGGCTTTACATATGATCTCACTAACAATACAAGTTTCCAGCACACTATCTTTGAATGTGATCATGTGTGACCTCAGTTCAACATCACCTTGTCTGTTGTCAATGAATGTTCTAGTAGGTGGATCACTATATGGGAAGAAATTAAACTCTCCTAGTTTGTTTATATTCTTAATATATTCACTATATTTCAAAGATAAAGGCTAAATACCAGAATCAACCAAAATGAATGGCCAAAACCGGAATTCAGTAACTTCAACTCCACTCAACAAGGCATAGGAACTGAAGTGTGCTTCAATCCACACCCACAATAATTGAAATGACCTTGAAATTTAGTATTGGGTCTTCCCTATGTACCCATGAAGTAAACACCAGTATATTTTCTCCAAAATTATGGAGCTAGCCCTATGTGGTTCTCTTCTGCTAATTTTTCCACTACGAAGAACATCCCCTGCCTCACACCACTGTTGTATTCAAAAAACAACAATAGGTATGTACTCAAAAACATCACAAGAAATATAGAAATATGGGTACTTTCAAGAATGTAAGAATTGACTTTATAACCCCACCGGTCATATTGAACTTGCTCTAAGGTAGGCCAAAATTTTCTAGGAATTCTTTGACTCTCTAGAAAAGGGAATCATGTTGGGTGCTAGATGCTGGGGAATTATTCTTCTAGCTAAATGAATTCTATCATCCAAATATCATAATGAATATCACCCCTTGAATGATGGTTCTTTTTAGAACCATCCCATCCAAATTCAATAGCTCACAAGCTGAGGCTGATGTCTTTTCAACGTCATCCTATATTGCTTTCGGTAGGATGAATTCATTATACATGTATCTAAGGATGGGAGTTCCGGAGATATTGTAAACATGGCATAAAAAATGCCAAATTTTCCATGTGTTAGATGGAATGTGTTCATTTGAGGGATCCACCATCTCAAAAAACTTAGGGATGATGTTCAAATTCTTGTATATGTATGTATTTACCACCCAGATAACTTCATAGATTCTGAATTCTTATAGCTTGGTCATAAATTCTAAATAGGTTTGGTGCACCCAGTATGCCCACATCCACTTGAGCTTGACTCCCCGTCCAAAATTAAAGTTTCAATCCTCCTTCTATCCTTTTGATTGATCAATCTTGGACACATGGAAGATTGACTGGTAGTAGTAAGGTTTCAGTTCCTAGGTGTGAGGCTTCAAATCTAGGGTACACAGGCTATGGTGCATGATGCATACAGTAGGAACTGTTCCTTCATTAATAAATACAACCTTGGAGAAGATGTTGGTAGTACAAAAATTAGTGTATTCCATGAATTAGAACTTTGGAAAATAACACTGCATCTTTGGGATTAATGCATTTCTTAGAAGGATGTGGTCATAAAATGGAAGATAATAACTTTGTTGGTGCTCATGATGGTACTTCTTCAAGTATTTTTATAAGTCTGGAAGGCTGGAGTCACAAATGCTGTAATAATCCAGCCTGATGGATTTGAGCATCTCCCAAACACAAGTGGTGGATTGATCATCATAATCCCATTGATTAGACATTGGAAACATGTAAAGATATATCAATATTTTTATTAAAGTTAAAATCTTGGTTTTGAAAAGTTTTAAAATTTTGGAAAATGGGTGACCTCGAGTAGGTCACTCACACAAGTAACCTCTCTCTGGTCACTCAAACAAGTGATCTCATGTAGGTCACTCTCCCAAGTTACCCCACACTAATAAAGGCATAACATGTGCTTGCGTAAGGGTATTCCTTGAAAGTCTTGCATGAACGATAAGAACAAAGAGAGAAAGGTAATCGCAAGTGACTAGTTTGGAGAGGGAAAGATAATAGTGAAAGTGGAAGGAAGAACCATTGAACATTCAATGATATTTATAGATGTGATTTACCTATGTGGATGACCTATACATATGACCTACATGGTTGAACTGCATAGAAAACCTATGTAGATAACTTTTGAAAACTACCTATGTGACTAATATGAGTGGTAGACATCTATACTCGATATTCGATCTACCTCATTTTCTCCATAAGTAGTGATGTTCGAAGTTAACCTGAGGGTATGAAAGAACATGTAGGGGCCATCGAATAAAGGATCCATCAATATCCATATTCTTATACCTCAGGATCATACCCTCTTCTTCTGATTAGATTTAATACTAAGGTGGGGAGGATTTTGTTGGCACCCTCTTTTTCACATATGGATGAGAAGCTTTAAAGAAAAATACCTCAAGTAATAAATAAGTGAACGAAATTAAGGAGAATTAAGGAACTCACTCAAGTCAACTTGTGCCGACCTCGACTGCATGCTAAGAGGCTCTCGTAGGCTCTGCCTATATATCCCAATAGAAGAAGCCACACCCGTGCGAGGGCCCTATACGAGACACCTATGTGGTGGACTTTCATGAGTGTCCTCCTTCACCTAGGGTCCTAAGTTCTCATATAAATAGGACCCTTGGGATCTTTAATTTACATGAATGAATGATGAAGAGACCACTTGAATCTCTACTCTCCCAAGCCTCTCGCCCAAGTACTCCAAACCCTCAAGTAGTGCTTTAAGACTCTGAAAGAAGGGGAAATTAGTAGAGATAAATGTATTAAGGTCCTCAAGGTCTATAATACTATGAATATTGAGAGTAAACACTCCACCTAGTCAACTAATTGGGTGAAGAACCCTTCCACTAATCAAAACTTGAGAGTTATCCGTCCAAAGACACATGAGGAGACACTTAGAACCTAAAGTGAGGCCTCACCCAAGTTCTATTTTCTAAGTTGTACATTGACAAAAGGAACCTTCAGTTCACCTAGGTCTACCCTAAATAGGACATCTTAATCTCATCCATGCCTGACTTGTGTGATCCACCTTAAACTCACCCAAACCTCACCTGTGCAAAGGACCTTATGCTCACCAAGGACTTACCCATGCAAGCCACCTTCTGTCCTCCCTGACCTCACCTACATGATCCATCCTTTGATCCCCTCTATTATGACACCAATGGAAGGGAACATATTTCATTTGATCCCTTATTTTAGGGGGACTAAGATAAGGCCTCCCCAAAAGACTCAAGATATGTATAATTAGAGTATAGGGAACATCAGCTTATTCTCTTAGTTATACATTCCCATGGTGATGGAGGTCCTGTATTCATCAGTTATACATTCCCATAGTGATGGAGGTCCTGTATTCATCCTACATAATAGGTGGGATACTTGGATGTTTTTCAATTATCCATTCCCATGGTAATTGGGATCTTGACCTTAGGAATAATAATGACACCTAGAGGTTTAAAATAAGAGAGGATATGGGCACATCAAAGCCCTTTATCTCTCCTTGATTCCCCAGAGTGACTCCACCTTCATCTACCAGTAGGTGAGGAGTAAAGTGTCTCGGTAGAGAGTCATTTTATGGATCTTCCTCTCACATTTACATAGGAAATGACTTATGGAGTAATACCATAGTATTTATAATGGGGTATTTTCCTACCGTCCATAGCCCCATCCTCTTCCACCAGTAGAAAAAAGAGATCATGCAATTTTCTTGATCTTAAACTTCCTCTTGTTTCTCACATCAAGCGCGAATCATGTGGTATTAGAGGTTAGTGATGATTATGAAGTATACAAAATAAAATAATAATTTTGGGAGGGTAATCCTTTTCCAGATATTCCTCTCACCTTCCCTTGGGCCACCTAATTTCCACTCCTCTACCACAGTGTTTCAACAATGCCCCTCCTAGAGGTGCACAGGAAATGATCACATAATCCCTAAAGGTGGAGTCACTGAGGGAGACAACTTACTTGTCTTAGTAGAGAGTCATTATTAAGGATCTTCCTCTCACCATGACATAAGCCTCCTCCATAGGGGTAAGACCTAACTATCTGAACAATGTGGGATTTTATTCATGTCCAAACATGATACGTAGGAAGCATCCCTGAGGTTCAAACCTGACACACCAATTGACCCTAATCTTCTATGGGAAATATTCCCAATAGGATCACATACAACCTAGGAGGATAAATCTCTTCCAAGTCCCTCGGGATGCTTCAGTGTAAGTCCCACACCATCCCTTAACTAGGCACCTTTCACCTAAATGTCCTTTTCGCATGACATTAAACTTCATGGTTTGGTCCTCATCACACAAACATAAAAATTATTATGTCCCCCATTAAGTGTCACCAAACTATGTGGGTTTTGATTCCTTTCAAAAGGATATGTGGGAAGCCCTATATCATGGTCCCGATCCTAATACCAAAACCACTTCCATATTCATGGATGATGATAAATTATAGAGATACCCACTACATGGATTAAAACAAGTATCATGATAATAAATGACATAAGAATCTATAATCCACATACAAAAGGGTACCATTGATGGAGAACCTTAGATACATACAGATGACTCTATTGGTGAAGAACCTCAAATACTTGCAAATGATTCTAAGGAAAATAAATTCTAACAATTTATTGTTAACTTGAGGGAGACCCATTTATATTTGGGATTTAATAAATGATCTAAGAATATGTATTAAATCTATAAGAGAGTCCCAAAGTAGGTAATAATCTACCCAAAAAGGGTGAATTGAGCCCAAAATCCCATCCTCTCAACTAATGTGATTCCCTAATCAATGTTGGATCCATATCCCAATGAAAAAAAATACATTTTTAAAGTAGGTTCATAAAATATCTCAAATAATGGAACCATTGGGTGTTTTCAGTTCCACAAACAAAACCCATTAGAAACTGCTTGGAAAGGATGTGAGAATATATTTCTAGTGTGAAGGGTCATTCCACCACCACGAAAAAAATTCAATTCACACCGCACATGGTTATCGAAGAAAAAACAATCATTAATGCCTTCCATCTCTAAAAATTGAACAAAATCAAATGTATGAGGTTCTCATTATCCCTAGTTGTGGGTTTACCGTACTATTGGGGAGAACTTATAAGAGAAATGCTTCGACTTAACTAAAATTGACATAAAAGAAGTATCCATAACTAAATAAGTTAAATTTTATAGAAAATATTTGAGCGATAAAAGGAAATACTTTATAAGAGATGATACTCTACTCAATAGATCAAGGAGCCACGAGTTAATGCGGTTGGATAGATAGAAGTCTACCTTGAAACTATCTGAGTAGTAGTGTAACCATATCTTGGATGATGAATAGATGTTTTAAGAATCCTTTACACTAGAATACTCTATATGACTGATTATTCTGAATCTAGTAGTTGAGGGTACTAGGGTTTGATAAAATAGTGGGTGACACTTAAGATAATAAATCTATAATGTTTAATAACTTTTAATGAAGGTAAATTTACTAATATGCTTATGTTTATTTTTTTATAAAATGGAATACAATACCACAGATATACTATGATTAATATTGGAAAAATAACATGTCCTAACCTATAAAAATTTCCAAGAGTAGTACAAGAAATTACACATAACACTAAAATATGAAAGGAAATTATATATGATGGAGTCCCCACTACCTGATCAACCACCTCAGGGAGAAAGTGGGGATGAGAAATATTTTTATAGGAGACTCATTAATAATTTATTTAATGTTCATATCATAATGAAAACATTAATGTCCAAAGAGTTTCAAATGTAACATGAGGATATGGATGGATATACCATGTTGTCTCTTCTATGAGAAGTATTTGATGAGAAAGTGAAGCAAGAAATCAATGAGATAATGATTAAAATCATAATGTATATATTGACATACGAAACTCAATATGGTCCTCATGTACTCAAGATGATGGAGTACATTGATTAACTTGAAGAATTGGGGTTTAAGACGAATCAAGAACTTTCATTTCATCTCATTATCTCATCATTACCACTCTGTTTCTAGAGTTTTGTTAAAATTTATCAAATAAATAGTTTAGAGAAACCATTTTGATATATATTGGGGATGTCTTTTCAAGAAGATTAGAATTTAAAGAAAGTTAAATATTTAATTTTTAGGGTGAAAAAAAGAAATATATGGTGAAAAGGATGACTATAGGTACATTTCCAAAGGGTCCTTTACAATATCTTTCTAAGAAAACAAAGATAAAAAGGGACAACATTAAACAAGAGGATATTTTCTTTGCATGTGGAATGATAGGTCACTGGAAGAGAAACTATAATGAGTTGAAGAAGTAAGAACGAGATTCTAATTTAGGTATATTCATCATTAAATTTAATATTCCATAGATACTCCTTGGGTATTATATAAAATATGTCACTTACATATTTGTTTCTAAATATAGGAATGAAGGGATTCATGAAACATTACTATAATTCAAGGTGAATTCTCTAATCAGATGAGAAAGGATGATACCTACCTCAGTGGAGAGAAGTACACATTTTTTTATTTCTAAGTGAATGGTTCTTGTAAAACTATAATTGTGTGTTGAATACTACTAGGACATTTATGAATGAATATTTTTTATAGTATTTAATACACAACCAATAGTTTAGTAATGCATGAATTATTGGAAATATCTGATGAATATAAAAAAATGTAAGACTCTAACACCCAGTTGGGGAAAGATAAATCTTTTTATAGTAAAAAAATTTAGTATTCAAGGATGTACCTAGTATGGTATTTATAATCTTTGTTGATAAAAACATAGTTATTATAGATAAATTTTTTTATCTAGATTTGGAAGGATAAATCTTTGAAAATAAAGGTAAACCATAAATATTTTAGGATTAGTTCAACCAGAGAGTAAAATATTCCATGGAGATTCTAGAGGTAAATTTATGTAATTTATGAGATTAATTTAAGAGTTTTAAGGAATGTAAAAGTGAATTAACGAACAATAATAGTGAATATATGAGTTTCATTAGGCCCATGGTCTAAATTTAGGATTTGGTCATGGCCATCCCCCAATTCATCAGATTCAACCTCCTCCCTCTCGGTGGCTCTACGTCGGCGCCTTTTCCTGTTTGTGATCCATGGCATCCTGATGAGACTCACAAACCTACAGATGTGTGGGAAACTCATGTCTCTGATGTTCCTAATATGGTTTCGGATCTAACTAATAGATCTAGTGTTGTGATGAAATCCCCATGGTGTTTTGATGATACCCAAAGCCCTACGGATGCTCTGAATACTCTTGCTTCAGACTGTCTTCACTCAGTTTCAGATCTACATGATAGATCTGATGTAGTGCTGCAAGGGTTGTCCTACCATCGTCTGATCCTAGGTCTTATTACTAGATCTAAAGAAGTAATACAAAGATCTGCTAATGTTGTGAATATAAACCATGGTGATTTGCAGATTCCATCTAGTTTGATGGAGAATTCATCGTTGCAGGATGCCAGGGTGGATCCAATTCTATCCGGTGGTAAGGAATTTTATTCTCAATATTATGATGATGCTTTAAAGAATAGAAATTTAGGGCCAAACCTGAATGGTGTTAGTTATTTGGGTATTTTCAAGGATTAATATCCTAGTAGGATCCTTCGTAAGGGTTCATCAGCTCACATTGAAGTTAATACTGTAGTTCTTACTAAGAGACTTGTGATTGGAAAGAAATCCTTGATTGCATGAATTGTTTTACCTAAGGGTGAAAAACCACATAAGCTTGATGATTGATTCTATGAACTTTGATTTTATGGGGTTTCTCTAACTAGAATTACGTCTCTCTTGGTAGAGGATTTTTTCATTATTGGTTTCCTTAAAATGACTTGAAACTTCATGCATGGAGCATGGGGACTCTGTTGTTGAAACATGGTTGGATTTACTTACATGAATGGTCTTTGTACTTTAATATTTTGTGTGCAATAAATGTCTTTTATCAGGTCTGCGTTCTGCTAAATGGGATCAATTATGTTCTTTGGAATCCGAAGCTTTTATATGATATTGCTACAACTATTGAGAATCCTATTCGTCTCGACAAGGAGACAAAAAATGTTTGGTTTGGTCACTTTTCCAGGATGTTGGTGGAGGTCAACTTAACCTCCACCTTGATTGATAAGGTAACTCTTTATACTCCCTAAGATAACAATAAAATTGATGTTGAGTATAAAAAAAATCCTCTTTTATGCAATGACTGTATGGATGTTTGACACTATTTAGAGACATGTAAAAATCATGTTTCATGTGAGAAATAGGGAATGAGAGGTCATTCAATAAAACATTACCGATAGAAGTCAAGGATGGAAGATGTATCTTTGTCAAATTCCATCATTCATGATGGTTAGGCAATCAAGGAGCTAGTTTCCACTATAGATGATGTGATGATTTCTAGAAAATATTACTCTCATGTGTCCAAGCTAAAAGGTAAGGGTTTTCTCATGGATATGTCTCTAAAGAGATCTCATAGTGGCCCCTTGAAACCTTGGGTTGATTTGGTTAAAGAGTTCACTTCATCTGCGGAAATCCCTACATAGTCTATAGGATTGATGACCCCTGATCACTCTCAGGTGGAAGTCTTTGATCAGACTGATGCACAACAGCCTGTTGACTACCACCGGGAAATCCAAAATCTCTTTCAATCTTCTAAATTATCTAAGAAATGGGGGAATGTGTCTAAGGATTAAAGGGGTAATGTTACCCCTATTAAGGCTTCAGGTAGTGGTGGACGTACATATTTCAAGGAGATAATATTTAGTGGCAAGGAAAAGACGACCGATGGTGAGGGTTTTACCTCTTTTCCCTCAAAGCAGAGACCATACAAGGATTACTCTAACCTTCCTAGGAATTTGTATACCAAATCATATTCGAATATTCCTGGGAAGGTGGACAGAGACATTCTTAATATTTTAAATCAGGATAAATCTCAATCTAAGTGGGAGGCTTCTAGTGACTAATTATGGAAATGATATGTCATATTATGATATATAGATATGTTTTTAGGTGGATGAGGACATTTCTATTTGTTTGATCCCATCCACCTCTTATCTGTACTTTTTATTTTTTTTAATAAATGTTCAGTATCTTTTCTTTTGGATAGACTTGTTGGTAGAGTTATTCCTAAACTAAAATTTCCTTATACACATCAAAACCACGATGTTAGTAAAATTAGAATCGACGATGAGTGTTACATTCAAACATTGATCATTAAAATTTTGCATGAAGAAAATCCTGTATTCAAATTTACTTATACACATCAATGACATGATGTTGTTAAAAGAAGCATCAATGATGATACTCATATTCATTGTAAAATATTCCATTATCATTTCGATACATGTTTCAAAAATAGAGGAATTAACCCAAAACAATATTATAATTATATTTAAAAATGGTTATCATATGAGTTATAGTATAAAATAAATCCATTATGTCATAGTAACATGTGTTTAGATGTAAATAGTTTGTTAAGTAAATACACAAACTTGTATAAAGTAAAACATAAAGTGCATCTCCATTATTATCCTAAAGTTCATATAGGATATTATATAAATCCCTAAGATAGAAAAGTGATAATTGATAGATAGACTATATTTCTATAAAAGGGCCGCACATATCTATTTGATATAGTGGGATCTATATTTACTTGGGTTAAGTCAATGCCATATATGAACAAGTAGTATGCATAATAAAAAGTTCTACAAGAGCTTGTGGAAAAGGAATATTCCAGAGACACTTACTGTGTAGGAAGGTTACAATGATTGTGGTGGTTTTATATTCATCATGATGGGTGATCTATTAGTCATTAAGAATAATGGATCATTCAAGGAAGCAATAAATGACAATAAACTATGATTGAAAAGATTATATGAATTCAATAAAATGAATTCCATGTACCAAAATCAAGAATGTATTTTAGTAGTTTCTCTATTTGATGCAATTTTTTTGGTGGTTATTCAAGAGAAACTATAAATTGGTGGTACAATCATGGTAATAATAAGGATTGATTAGTTATACAAAATCATGATGATTAAATTCTTTTGAATTCCACTTTTCATATAAACTTTATAAGATCATTATATTATGAATTGGATGTCAACCCCACCTTTCTTGGAAGGTTTCTACACAACATAACCAAAAAGGGATGATGACACCATAAAATGCCAATATAAAATGTAAGTTATAGAGATCCATTTATGGATTATCACAAGAATTATTATTATAGAATATTCTAATGGTTTCAGGCATAGTGGAATCACTTATCGGGGCTGACCCCAACTCAATAAATGTTAGATTCAATGGATCATTCACATATTTCATAAGATGTGAATGTTATGACCAAAAATATTTTCTAATCTAATATTGACAAGAAAGGTCATCAGAACCAAGATGAGATATTTTTACATTAATTTTTACATTAATTTAATTAAATCAGAAAAAATATAACATTGTTCTTGAGATATTTCTTTGTAGTAGATGTTGATAATATAAAACCCTTTTTAGTAATCTATAATTGTGTTTTTAGGATCCAAGTGTAGAATCCATTTAGCGATGGTCCACATGTGATCCTATGATCTCTAAACAATACTGATGAATCTTTGGGTGATAGCACAACCGATTGATCATCAATAAATGTTCATCTTGATCACTTCATATTTCTTTGATCTTGAATAAATTTTATTGAACTTATCATTCTTGAGAGTATGTGAGAAGGAAGATGATGATTATAGAGAGCAATCAGTTGTGCACAATGATTCTATATTAACCTCTATTATAATGTTTAATCATTTCTATTTATAGACCTAGGGTTAAGGTTTGTAATTTTATTAATTTAACAAGTGCCCTTAATAAAATTTTGAACCCTGTCTAACCCATGCCATGTATTAAAATAATAATAATATTTTATTCCATGGGATTTTCTAACTGGAATAATGATAAATTTTATTTTACCTTCCTATAAATTAATATATCACAGAACACAATCTTCGTTCACTCATCCTCATTGGCATTTATCGAATACCTAAATAATTATTTAATTAAATATTTATTCAAAAAATAAATATTCTCTTCACTGTCTAGTGAATAAATATCTATTAAATATTAAATAAACAAATATTATATATTTGTGTAATTTTACAATTACCTTATAAATTAATATTTATTTAATTTTTGCAATCATAAATTTTAAATAAAATTATTACTTGGTCTTGAGAATAATATTTATTCCAATAAATAAATTTAAATAGAATTTAATTGAGATCAATGGAAGAACTTAGTGCATGACCCTCTAGGCTTCTTTCTTATTGGCATTAGGCAGAATTGTCTAAAGTCCAAGATTACTATCTAGCAATAGGTCAAGATACTAAAGAGAAAGAATTCAATTATGCAATGTTGATAACCACATACGAGAAATCACTATGTAATATAATCCCTTTTATCACAATATCTCATTAAGAAAGTTACACACCCATGTCATCAACCTATATGCTTGATATGTCTTTCTTTGACTATCTAAAATTAATTCTTCATTACATCACGACCTTTGAATTTAATGCAATAGTTCTATTTCAATCAAAGGGATTATATATAAAATTCCATTAATATGGAAGGGATAAATCCTTATTTGATTTATTTGTTAATAAAAAATCATTCATGACTCACCCAACATACCCAAATTTTGCATGAACTGTTATCATCATGGTTTAAGAGAATACATCTTAGTACACAATTCATTAAATTAATTAATAAAAATCTTAATGTTTAAGGACCATCACACATTTTCATTAAAATGAATATCTAATGACACATAAACATGTAAAATTCCTAATTGAAGGCCCGTTCTCATAATCTTCCATCTTGGAGATTACTGAGTGAAATCTTTAGGTTAAGAGGTATCATCTGCTTATGAGTAATCACACCTAGAAGTAAACATGATATGTGAATTATCATATAATTTTATCTAACCATATAACAAGTTTTAAGAATATTATCATGGAGTTTCATGGTTTTCATCTTATAGGGGTATAACATGTTGTATTCCTTGGAGACTCTTCTCACTGTGAATTCACCTATTTTTGAAAAATCCCTCAAGATATGATACTTTTGAAGTATTTTTTTTTGCTAATGTAAACTTGGCTCCTTTTCAAGAGCCACCGATGCAGTATTATCACAATAGAGTGTGATAGGGTCTTTACTACTAGGCACCACATCAATATCATGGAAAAAATTTCATATCTAAACTACTTTTGCTGCCTCATAATCCATAATATAATTGAACTATGCTATAGAATATATGACCATGAATTTATTTAAGCTATTCCAGTTCACAAAACCTTCATTGAGAGTAAATATATATCCTGTCTGCGATTTCATATCATCTTGATGTATTTGGAAACTAGCATTTTCATATACTATAATGACTAATTTCTCATATCCTCTATAGACCAAAAACATATCCTTATTTTATCTTAGTTACTTAATAATAGTCTTGAATTATATCCAATGAAGGTCACTTGGTTCAACTTAATATATTACTACTACACTTAAGGTATAAGTGACATCTAATATAGTACATAGCATAACATACATGACTGGACAAATCACCGACGTGTGTGGAATCCTTACCATCCTTTTTCTTTCCTCATGTGTATGGGGAAATATTTTCTTGGAAAGATGAATTCCATGTTATAGTGTAAATAATCTCCTCTTGGATTGTTTTATACTAAATACCTTTAGTATCTTTTTTAATATATGTACTCTAACATAGGAAAAACAATCTATTGGATCAATCATGATGGATCTTGATCCCAAGAATAAATGTTGCTTCACTCAAGTACTTTATAGAGAATTATGTATTTAATCTAGATTTAATATACTATAAGACTGGAATTTCATTTCCAATAAGTAGCATGTCATCAATATAAACTATTAAGAAAATGACCGCACTCCCACTACACCATTTATAGACACAATGATCACATTTATTCTTTATGAAACCAAATTTTATTATACCTTAATCAAATCAAATGTTCCATGACATGAATGATTTATTTAATCTATAAATGGATTTTTGAAACTTTCATACCTTATTGGCATCCTTTGGAGTCATAAACCCTTCAGGTTGTGTCATATAAACATCTTCTTGAAGGTACCCATTAAGGAAGGATGTTTTGACATCTATTTACTAGATCTCACAGTCATAGAAATCTGCTATGGTAAGTATAATTCGAATGGGCTTCAACATAGAAACTAGTAAAAAGGTTTCATCATAATACATTCATTGATGATGTTTGAACCCTTTTTCATCTAATAATGTCTTATAAGTAATAAATTTTTCATCCATGTAAATTTTATTCTTGAATACCCATTTACAACCAACGGGCTTCACATACACTAGAGGATCTACCAAAATACAAACATGTTTTTGGTATGGGGAATCCATTTCAAAATTGATATCTTATTTCCATTTAGAAACATCTGTGACACTTACTAATTATTTTTAGTTCAGAGGATCATTATTATCAAATAATAACGAGTCACCATCCTCAGTGACTAGAAAAACACATCTTTTAGGTTCTTTAACCAATCTTGTACTCCTATATAGTACTTGTTTCTCTAGAAAATTATCTTCCATGAGGCCTTGTAGAATCTATGCGAAATCTTGTGTATCTTAATCCTAGACTTCATAGAAGTATATCTCACTCCCACTATATATTTTAGAGATATGATCCTTATCAAGTAATGTCAAACATATTTAAATAAAAATCATTTTATTTTAAGGGTCATATAGGTAATATCCCCTCATTTCCTTAGGATATTTTATAAAGATACACTTAGTACCTCAGGGTGAAAATTTGTTTCCAGAAATGACCTTAAGAATGATTTACATCTCCACACTTGTACATGAAATAGCATATGTTTATTTCCATACCAAATTTTATATGGAATAACATTTTCCTCTTTAGTTGGAACTCAATTTAGAATGCGTTATTTGGTTTGTAATGCGTATACCCAAAATAATAATAGAAGACTCACATGACTCATCATTTACCTCACAATGTATAACATGGTGCAGTTCCTATTTTCACTTACACTATTAAATTGTGGTGTATAAGGAGGATTTATTTAGGATAGAATCCCAAAATCATGTAAATAATAAATGAAAACTTGATTGAGATATTGTATACCATGGTCTTAGTGGATTTTATTAATATTATTACCAGGATAGTTCTAAACTTCATTCTTATATTCCTTGAATCTCTAAAAGGAATCTAACTTATACATCATTAAGTATACATATCTATATCCACTAAAATTATTAGTATAATTTATGATGTACGAGTACCCACCACTTTATTTAACTATAAATAGTCCATACACATAAGTATAAACTAACTCAAAAAGTTCAGTGGCCCTTTCACCTTTTCCACTAAATGGAGCTTTGATCATTTTCCTTGTAAACATGCATGATATACGCTAAGTGGTTTTAGTTCAAAGAAATATAAATATCCATCATTGTGTAATTTTTTCAAATATTTTTTTTCATTTACATGACCTAGCTGATGATTCTATAGTTGGGTGTGGTATGAATCATGTAAAATAGTTTCAATAATGATTTCCATTACTTGGTTTGTGTAATCCAACATGTAAAAACCATTATTTAAATATTTCTTACCATAAAAAACTATTTATTTATTAAAATCAGAAATCATTATTCCTAAATTTAAAAATAAATCCATCTGTATCAATTCTATATAAAAATATAATATTTTTTGTTAATTAATGGAACATGATAAAAATCCTTTCAAACCAATATCATTCCCATCGACAACATGAGGCGGTGGTCCCTGATAGCCACAATAATAAGTCTAGTTCCATTGACTCCTCATAGATCTACTTACCCTCAAGAAAGTTTCTAGAATCTACTTAGTTATTATATTTGAATACATATGTGAGACCATATGCTATATATAATACCCAATTAGTAGAAACAAATATACATCACTTGATAAAAAACCCACATGAAGCTTCTTGTTTCTTATTTTTATGAATTCATTTTTTCTTATAGTGTC
Source organism: Viscum album (assembly GCA_963277665.1). Classification (NCBI taxonomy): domain Eukaryota; kingdom Viridiplantae; phylum Streptophyta; class Magnoliopsida; order Santalales; family Viscaceae; genus Viscum; species Viscum album. Next base: position 203,883,672 of record OY728144.1, read on the forward strand.
CCTTCTTACCACATTTCAAATAAATAACATCGCTTTCCTGACCCTTGATCATTATTTTATTAGAAATGCCTTGTGACGAATATTTGGACTTAGATATCTTCGCCTATCCCTTCCTTTTATTCACCACAAGGACATAAGGATTTTCATGATTCATATACTTATCAACTTTGTGAAGTAGAATGAGAATATTTCAAAGATACTTATCTAAGTTGTTCATATTTAAATTTACAAAAAAATGGATAATCTCTGAGAGAGTGATGAAAGAATGAGACGGATGAACAATTTATATAGTAGTTTAAAACCTAGAACCTCTAAGCGCTCAATGTATGTAATGAGTTTGACTACATGAGGCCCAACTGGAACACCTTTTCCAAGTTTAATATAAAAGAGTGCCTTGGATATCTCAAACCATTCTTGTTTATATCTATCCGGATAAAGACCATAGAGATGTTGGAGTAAGATATAAGCATCCATATCTTCATGTGACTTTATGAGTTCATTATATATGGATGAAAGCATTAAACATTTAATGTCGACCGTGTCACTCAAATTTTTATCATAGATATATAACTCCTCATCACTTGCATCTTTTGTAGGAATATTAGGCTTTGAGGATTCATTCATGGTGCAATACTACCCATAGGCATCTGAACCATTCCTAGAAATCACTACCAATTAAGAGATGACCTTTCTCCAAAATTGATCACATGGATAATGTGGTTGATTAAATTTAATCAATTAAACAATTAGAAAAAATTAGATTATTATTACTTTATTTTATTATAATTTATTTGAGACTAATAATTTAAATTTTATTAAGTCACTTTCTATTTTATCAAGTATCAACAGACCTCACTATCGAACTCAAAATTTCCTATCACTGTAGTCATTATAGTTTAAAGGATCCATATTTTCCTTCTTATAATCCATACAAAGGCCATAAAAATTATAAGAAATTATTTAGGTAGGCAGTCTTGCTGACTGCAAGCTGGAAGCTCTTTGAACCGTTGAGTGGACTCCCCAATCAAAAAATATTGACTTGGATTTCCTCAACACTTTCCTTTGAATTTTTATTGGATAGACGAAGGCTATTAAAACAAATACATATTTGGTTAAGTAAAACCATTGTATTTGTTAATACTTATTGATAATTAAAAGTTCCCCCAATAGAGACCAAATTGACACTTTACTCTGAGTTTACCTTAATTCAGATAATTATAGGCTTAATGACTTAATATTAACTTGAGATATTTTATTCATTATGCTTATTTTTTTATCACTAACATGTCTTTTTATTATAAAGTGGATTTTAATTTATGGATTAAACATGCTCTGATAAAAAATTTATGAGTAATCCATTTATCTGAATTCCATCTTTGTATATTAGTTCATTTATTTATGTGAATGCAATCTTGCATCCATAAAGTAAATCATGCATAAGAAAATAAATAAATAAATAAATAAATTAAATGATCATGATATTTATCTAATGGTAAATTTATTTTAGTAGACAATAAATCAACCTATGACCCTAGGGATAAACTTATTATGAAGATATTGGCATGGTTTACACTATTCCACTTATCCACCTATGTATATCATATGTTAGTTTGTCTCGGTTCCATCTTAAACCATCTATACCTATACTCAACCTTGAATCGACTCCATGCACCTTTAAAAAATCATTTTATTACATATTTTTTATAACTTATATGCAATTTAGGGGAACTAAAGGATTGATTAAGGGTAATTATATAAAACAACCTCGGACACATAGGTCCTACATAATAAAAGAGGAGGGATGAATCACTAGCCATCATGTTTAATTCAATAATAATTAATTACAAAACCATGAAATAAAAATAAATTAAATAAAACAAATACACACATAGGTATTTTCAATCTCATGATTGGAAATAAACATGCAATAATTATGCATTTAAAACAACTATCTATCATTCATTTTAATTAATTATTTAATAAGATAAAACACACACGAATTAATCTAATTAATTATCTTATGAGTCAATTCATTCATTTTATCTTATTTAATCAAATTATCTTGAAGTTATTACCTACTATTATTTTAAATAAAATAATTTATTTTATTTTATTTAAAACTCATCAAAATAGTAGATAAAGTTTTTACTTAGAAGAAACTCGGTGATTACCTGTCCAAACTACTTAGTATGGTATTAATTGTAAACAATGTACTCATATGAAATATTGTTTACTTGGAATGTTTCATAATTTTATGGCATGTATGACCAATTTAATTCCACACCAAACACATGAAAATTATATATCTAGTAAAATTTAATGCATTCATTGTTTAGTATACAATAACCATACATGATTCATAGTTTTGAATATTACACAAAATTAATTAAGAATATAATGTAATATATAACCTAACAGCTAGCGTATACTATCAAATTAATGATCAAAGAAACTCATTTCAATGAGGTTTACTGTATAAATTAATTAAATTTAATATTTATGCATAAATTGTTAAAGTACATGACGTGTGTAAGCCAGCCACACGACATGTACTTCAATTTGCTGGATATCTGCAGTACATGCCTAGGGAATCATTGTGCACTTGTCATGGACATTTATGAGGAACAATATGTGTATAAAGGATGCAAGATGTGTACTTCATATCACACAACTTCCATCATGCATATTTCTCGTATTAAATACATACAATGTGTTCATTACATGAAATGGTTTGGAAAAGTGTTTTCCACCTTGAAATCATGTGGACTACATGGCGTGTAATCAATCTACAAGACATGTACTTTGGAAAATTATTGTTCCACCCTAGCCGGTCTACATGAGGTGCATTTATTATATGTAATATGTACTAATTACATGATGATATGGAATCCACATGGGCATCCTTGTGCAATGAACAAGTATACACAATGTGTAACAAAGAAGTACACGCCACATAATCCTGTATTATACAGCCAAAATTCTTTGCACCTTCAGATGGGTTCTTTAGATGTGATATTCATTAATTGTTAATTGATCTTGTTAATATGAGTGATAAACAAAGAAGTTAAAAAATATATTTCGATGATGGATCAAGAATGAATTAAAACTTGAAATGAATTTTATCTTTTAAATTAAAAGTGATAAAAAATAATAAATAATTATAAATTTTAACATGAACCCTATGTCACCACTTGATGGTTTTGGTCATAGAAAAAGTGCATATCAGGGCCAATCCTAACTCTGAAAATGTTGAATTCAATTGATCATTCTAATATTTTACAATAAGTGAATGTCATGACCAATGAAAATTTTCCAATCGAATATTTACAATGTCATCAGAATTAAGAGTAAATTTTTCACATTAAATTTACAATTAATTTAATTAAATCAAAAGATATATTACCTTGTTCTTGAGATATTTCTTTATAGTATATTTTTATCATCTGAAACCCTTTTCACTAATCTCTAATTGTGATTGTAGATCCAAGTATAGAATCGCTCTAGCGGCGTTCCACATGTGCTCCTATGATCTCCGAATGACCTTGATGAATGTTTGAGTGTTATCATGGTCAACTGACCATCTTAAATTTTCCATCTTGATTGATTCATGTTTATTTATTCTTACATAAATTATCTTGATCTTCTCATTCTTGAGAGAATGTGAGAAGGAATAGGAGGAACCTAGAGATCAATTTGTTGTCTATAATGATTCTCAATTAACCTCTCTTAGAATGTGTAAGCGATCTATTTATAAACCTAGGGTTAGGGTTTTAAATTTTATTAATTTCAAAAGTTAACGTAATAAAATGCTGAATCCATGTCTTACCCCATGCCATGTATTAAAATAATAATATTATTTTATTCCATGGAGTGCGCTAACTGGAACAACGGTAAATATTATTTTACCATCTTGAAAATTAATATTTATCACCAGACACAATATTGGTCTTCTCATTATCCTTATCATTTATCAAATACCTGAATAAATATTTAATTAAATATTTATTCATATAATGAATATTATATTCACAGTCTGGTGAATAAATATTTATTAAATATTCAATAAATAAACAAATATCATATATGCATGTAATTTAACAAATACCTTTTGAATAAATATTATTTAATTTGTGTGATCATAAATTATGAATAAATTATTCCTCGATATTGAGAAGAATAATAATTCCAATAAATAAAATAAAATCAAATTTAATTTATATCAATGAAATCACTTAGTGTGTGACCATCAAGGATTATTTCTCATTGAAATTAGGTGGGTTTGCCTAAATTCTATAATTATAGTCTAGAAATGGGTCAAGACCCCAAGAGAAAGAAGTTAATTTCAAAAAATCTACAACCACATATGAGTGATTGATGTATAATATAATCCATTTGATACAATATCTCATCATGTAGGTTACACACTAGTGTCATTAACCTATATGGTTGATGCACCTTTCTTTAACTATCTGAAATATACTCGTTATTACATCATAACTTTGGAATTTAATGAGACAGTTCTATTTCAATCAAAGGGATGAGATATAAACTTCCTTTAACATATAAGGGAAAAATAACTACTCAACTTATTCATTGATAACACATCATTCATGATGTACCCAACGTACCCACATTTTCCTTGAACTGTTATCATCATGGTTTACAATAATAGATCTAAATATACGAGTCATGACATTAATTAATAATATTCTTAAAGTTTAAGTACTATTACACATGCTCACAGATAGGAATATCTAATGACACATAAACATGTGTAAATCCTACCAGTGGGCCTGTTCTCATAATCCCCCATCTTGGAGATTACAAAGTGTAAAATTCACGAGAAGAAGTCTATTCTTCTTATGAGTAATCACACCTGATATTAAACATGATATGTGCCCTATCATATAATATTATCTGACCATATATCTAGGTTTATGAATATCATAATGGAATTTAAAGGTTCACATCATAGTAGGGAACTACTATTCCCTTTTAATGCGATATATTCTCAAGGACATTATTACATTAAAGTAACATAGAACTATGAACAATATGTAATAAGATATTTATATTAATATTCACTTATTTTAATATACATGTAATCTAAAGTAAAAATAATTGGTTCTAGGGAAACAACTCCAAGATATTAATTTAGAATGAAATTATGATAGGTGTTTATAAGAGGTTAGTGGGAGTACCATAGTTTCCAAGTAGAATATGTTGATAACATAAAAAAACTGTTATTAGTCTTACAATTAGTTAAGATTAGGATTAAATTAAGTATAAAAATATTGAATTAAATTATAAACCAATGTTATAGGGAATAAGATATACTGAAGAAAATATAAGGGCTTTTTAGACCAAGTCAATGTACGTATACTGACAATGTATTGGAACAATCCAAGACAGAATTGTTGCCAATGTCACATGACATAAATCTCTCCAAGAAGACATGTATGAGACATAAGAGGAGATTATAATACTGAGTAGAATTCCATAAGATCCAGTGATGGATCTATGAAATATTAAATTCTTTGTAATTGATACTTCCAAGATATACTTTATGGTAGAAAATATCCGTTAAATCTCAGAGAACTGCATGAGAATCTATCAGAACCATCCAATTGTACTTGACAAAGTATAAGGGATATGTACCTGATATCAGGAGAGGAAGGGAAAATAGTTATAAGGAGACAAAAAATAGTATTACTATGGATAAATATGATCTAATATCATATTTAGGATAATTTAATGATCAATAGAATCTCATTCCATCCAGTGGAATCCATATATACAAATACCAAGTATGTTGAAACTTTTAATATAGCTAAAGAAGCACTGTAAAAATTCACAATGATTTATTCCAGTTCTTGGAATCACATATAATAAGTAAATTATTATCATTATGATAAACTTATGACAATGGTACTAGCCAATATATTAAGTTTAGACAGAGGAAAAAAGAAATATACTTGGGGATATCATCTCTTGAGAAGTCTTACTCAAAGAGGTGTAGTTGCATATAGAAGAGTAGCCACACATGGAAACATGGTATGCCCAATTACTAAAGACATAACTCTGTAGAAGAATGATATTATAATGTGAGAGATAACAAGGATAATTGGAAAGTTTCCTCAAGTCAAAGTGGTAGTGTTGTAAAAGTGGGTTCCCTAGACCAATCTTGAACAATACTTTTTTATTACCATATCATGTATATAGTGAATAGTGCATGATGTCTTCTTACCATAATAATGGTGATATTTATACATTAACTATCTACATGGTAATTTTCATATATTATTTATCATATCAATAGGTTATAATAGTTCCTATCTATAAAGATAACCTCAAGATACTATGATAGTAATCTTAAACATATGTCCTATAGTCAAGATACATTATACTTAACAGACACATATTATGTATGATTATTAGGTTCCATGCTATTATAAGTATTGAGACTTATTGTCATGAATTCCACAATTGATGATATTTATTAGAAAATATTATGATGACTGACCCGCCAATAGGAACACTATATGTTTCTAGTGTCATTGGTTGTTCATATCTACGAGCATTTGTATTGGTATCTTGACTTGAGATCATTATCACTGAATAATATTTGATCATGTACTTTCAATAAAGATTAAAACCATGAAATTTATATTCTTGTGAGGAATCTTGTGTTGAGTTTATAATTAGTGGCATGACATTGGTTTAATGGTCAATATAGAATTTTTCGCTTCCGAAAGGAAGAGATATCTCGGGGCTAGTTGACTAATATAGTGGAACCTTTTTTAAATTCACGTCCATAGTGATTGAAGGTATGTATATCTAGTAAGGTCATATAAAATAAAGTGAGTTAGGATGATGAAATAAAACATGCATCTTTCTTTGTGAGATATCATAAGAAAAATAGATTATATTACACAACGTGTGTTCATAAGAGGTTATCATTTATATGTTGACAAATTATCTCCTTTGGGCCCTGGGTTACTTGATCCCACTCCAGGTCTATTAGTACCACTCCCTTATATTAAGATAAGGACCTCTAGGGTCACATACTAAGTGTATTCATAATTGTTTTACAATTATATTGAATTAGAGTTTTAGGACATTGTACGACCTACAATGGGGGCCTAAAAATGTACGAGTTTATATGATTACAAATGAAATAAATAAATTAAATATTATTCATGTTTGGAATTAGAACCATTGAATTTATTTACTTATTATATTAATGAGTTATTTAGTGAATATTAAGAAAAAAATATTTTTTCAAATGAATATTAAATATTTTATATTCGAGGTTCATTAAACATTTATGTTGGAGAAATGATTCGAGTTAATGAATCATATTTATCATGTGACTTTATTTTAGCATTATAAGTAAGTGATAATTTACTTATGATGTTTATGACACATTTTCATGGTTATAAGTATTATTTTGGGAATTAAATGAAGGGTTAACTTATTAAAGGGTTTAAGTAAAATTTTAATAAGTTTAAACCTAACTATAAATTCCAAAATAATCCGAAATTTATGGGACTATTCATTCCCAAGAATTTAAAAGGTTATCTCACCTCCCTTTCAAGTTCTAAAGAGAGATATAGAGGTTTGAGGCATCATGATCCAAGTCCCCCCCCATATCAAAGAGTTAATGACCCTACTGTCATTTTATCTTCAAAAGAATTTTCGATTATCTACTACAATACTCAAAAACTGAAGATCAATGATCAAACATACTTCTAGAATGTGTGTGGTTAATCTAGAGAGATCCAAATTCAATTAATTCAATTAATGGTCTTCTACGATGAGCCTCACATGTTTCCAATAAAAATACTAATATGTATGATTTCAATTTAATTTTGTGCTTAAATTAAATTGTGAAATATCTTCAGGTTATAATTGGGATGAAGTTATACTAGAAATGATGTCATGATGTCGATCACATTATAAAAATTTTAAATACATGATTTTTTGGATTCTACTGTGTGCTCCGTACCAATAGAAAGAATAGGATGTGCTATTTTGTGTTGTGTTGTGTTAGTTTCTCGGTAGTGATGGAATGTAATGTTAATGACATAACTATAATGGCATGACTTGGAATGTCTGATGAGCTCTTGAACTAAAATGGGAAGTGTGGTTAATGTTATCACCATTAAAAATTAAATGAATGGGATTGATAAAGGGTGATATTTGGTACTTAAAAATTCTTGTAATGGATTAACATGAAATGGGAATATGGATTATGGTTTGTGGTTTGTAGCTTAATTATGTGGTGAAATGTATTTGGAGGTGGTAGAGAAAGTGTAAGATGTTATGAGGCCTTGCAGTAACATTGTGAGTTCTGACAGTACCGTTGTTATGATCCCATAGTTTAGGATTGTGTGTGCGACTATTATAAATTGTACTTTAATTTTTATTTCTATACATTCCATTGAGAACTATGTTCCAAAATAATTTTTTTTAGGGGGTGATTTGTCCAACATCTAGGATGGCAAGGATGGATGGATGGATATACCCTCTTCCCCACTCTCTCTTCTAGGTGAGGTTTTTATACATATACTATGATGTCTAATGGATATATTGCACTTATGGTGATGATGATGTGATTGATGAGGTGGTTCTAAGTGGGGGGTAATTCATGGTAAGAGGAGGGAATGAGGTTTATGTCCTCAATATTTATAATACCTTAATAACTTGAATATATGGAAGAGGTTATGGGAGGATGTGGTTGGCCAAGTGTCTTTGGGAAGGATGTTATGTCTATATTGATATAGGTTTCATGGTACAATGAAGTTTCCTAGTGTCTTTAGGAATGATTCTACATAAGGGATAAAAAAACCATGATGTACGATGTCTGGGTGTGAGAGCGGGATATCAATGGGAAAGTTGTGTGCGATACCATTTTTATCAATATATTCATTTATTTTTACTATAATGGAAGTATTTTTTAGTGATAATTCCATGGTGAGGATGGGTTCAGTTAGTTGACCTATTTAGGTGCATGTTGGTTCTGCTATTTGTCTAATAGTGCATTATTATACTATTTTTGCACGTGCATGAGGGAATATGAGTATAATTATACTGAGTATACATGATATGCTCACCAAATGTATATAAGAACTATTTTTAATCTTTCGAAGAGGAATTTGATGACCGAGGTAGACATTACTACCCTAGGGATTAGTGCTATTACTGAGTCTCTACCTTAGTATTTCTTATGGGTATTTTTTAGAGACTATTTGTATTTGTTTACTTTATACTTACATTATGGTATAGTTTTGGTTTCCCTTTTTATTTATTCCATATAATTTCTTGGTGATTGGTATCCTATCTCTCTATCCTACTTCATCTTTTGGGGATAATGCCTTCCATATGTGATATTTTTATACCCTTAGTGGTGGTCACTAAACCGAGGCCTACTGAAGGTAAGACTCAGGGGTATTATCTATCTCCCTTCATTTACTTCGTAAGAGGGGTAAATTTGGTGTGAGGCAGTCATTAAAAATTAATAGTATCATTATTTAATTAAATTATTCATTAACCTATTATATATCTTCCATTAAAATTTTATCTCATTTAGAATAGTTTGGGTTCATCTTTAAAATTCATCCAAACTGTACATAGATTTTGAAGTCCCACTTACATTATTTATTTAGGCCTCCCATTGATATATTTATCTTTATTTATAGTTGAATAAAATGAATCCCAATGAATATTGAAACCTAAAAAAAGGAAGTTAAAAATTTAGATTAGTGTAGAACATGTTATTTTCAAAATATAAAATGATGAAAATAACTTAAAAATAAAAAATTAATCAATTTTCATAATTATGATTAAATTATTTGGAAAACATAAAATGTGATAATTACTATTAAAATAAAACATTTGTGGGATTAAAACATTTATTTATATAACAAAATTTATGAAAATATGAGCATCATCATGTGGTGAGTATGTTGTGAAGTTTACATACTTCTGGTACACTCAATTGTGGGTAGAAAAATTTTGAGGTCTCATTTCCACAACACAGATCCTCTAGTGCTTGAACTTCTACTGGATCTATGATCCTCCATATGGTGGTTTTATTATAAAAACATGAGTTATAGGAAGGTTCAACCCACAATAAGTGGTATTAGATCTATAATTACAAGTATCTAGGGTTTCTTAGCTCACTCTTTCCTTTGACGATATTTTGATTTCATTGGGAGTTCAGTATCATTAAAATACATGGTTTTAGATGATAGGATGCCCTTAGTATATAGGTTTGATTTAATGGATTTTGGATTTTAGGGAATACATATGTAGGATAATATGATTCAGACGGACCTTGATGCTCCACTTACTAGTGTTTATTCGGAGAAGATGGAAAATATGGAATGTGAATAGATGGATAAGAAAGAAATGGTGATGGTGAGGTTACCTTTGTTAAGGAATATTGCCTTTAATATTCATGAAATGAAGACAAAAAAATAAGTGATAAAGTAATGGGAAGTTATATATTAGAAAACTATGACACTAAATAAAGTTTTCATGATGGAGTGACTATTTAAGTTAAGGTTATCATAAGGAAGAATAATTACATATCATGTGAATCAATTCAATATGATCTAAGGGTAGAATAGGTAGGTAAAACTTAATTTTATGGATGATTTATGGTAAATATTACCACTATTATTTCTTTTAGAGAGTTATTAAATGATGGAGAATGTAGTCAGCAACTCCAGTAAAAAAACATATCTGTAATTCAATGATATTTTGAATCTAATTCTCAATAAGGAAATTCATTAGAGGGAAGTCTAAGAGCCATATATTAATGATATTAATACTTATGAGTAGGTATTTTCCCCTAATGAGAAGGTATATTTGATGAAACCATTGAAATATAATTCACGAGATAAGAGATGAGGCAAGTCAGCCGGTCTAGGTCTTACATATAGGAAATATGAGAATAAAGGTAACTTCAAGAAAGACTATAAGAGTTTCAAGGAAAGATTTAGAATAATTTCAAATTATAGAAGTAAAATTATTTTAGTACTATTTAAGAATGTAGTGAACTATTACTTAGTGTCAACATTCTAGTGGAGTCATGGGTGATTGACTTAGGAGAATCATTTTATTCTATAGGCGAGTAGAGATGCATTGAAAATTATGTATCTAGAAGTTTAAACAAAGTAAATTTGGTGTATGATGAATCCATAAAGATCATGGGAAAATGAAATGTGAATATTCAGATAAATAATGGATTTTTCTTGAAATATAAATAAGTTATACATATCCTAGGTTTTCAAAACAACTTAATTTTAGTTTGAGAACTAGATGAGATAGGGTATGGAAATACCTTTTCTAATAGAGTATGGAAAGTTACTTGAGGTTCTATGGTATTTAAATAGGTGTAATAGATGAGATGATTAATTTTTCTTGAATTATAGACTTAATTTCTTTGGATAAAAATTAATCATAGAAGATTCAGAGGTTTGGAACTGCCTGTTCAATCATTTTAGTGAGAAGAACATGAAATTTCTAACTACTAAAGGCATACCGAAGCTTGATTATAAGAAAATTAGATGATGTGAAAGATTTATTATTGGGAAATATAGAAGGTTTTAATTTCATTTATATGGATAGAATCTAAGAGCATAAAATTTATAATTTGTTCACATTGATATTTGGGGATCTTCCCCTACTCAGTGTCTCAAAGGTTCACTGTACTTATTGATGATGTTATAAGTAAAGTTTGGATTTACTTTTAAAATCATGAGTATGATGTTTTTTTGTATTTAATTCAATGTAAATTCATGGTAGAAATGGAAAGTGGTTAGAAATTAAAATACCTACATCCCAACTATAATGCCCCGAACGCACGCTTCCAGATTCAGTGCTAAAACATTATGTGTATTTTTTTATAAAAAAACTGAATAATTGCACAAAATATTACACAATAGAGGAACTTTTACCGGTCTAGGTTTTTAAGAATTATATACAAACATTACATTTCAACTAAACTTTTCAAAATTAAATAACAAAATAGTCTTTAGTGTATTTCCTCATCAAGAAGAGTACATCACTAGTAATTCTACGATATCTATAGACAAATGATTTTAAAACATGGAGTGAACATTTAGTATGCCCAGTAAGGGGTTTTTAAAATGTTAATAAATCATTTAAAAAAAATCATTATAATTAATATATGTACTTAAAAATATATTTTCATAACATTTGTATACTAAATAATTTAGAAAACCATTATTTTTTCAAAATAATTATAATTGAAAGAATCGTTGGGATTTCTTCATTTAAAATAACAATTTTTGGTGGATCATTTTTGCTACTTTGAATAACATAATAAAAATTTAAGGCTGCTAGTCATAACTCATATGGAACAAAGTCCCCTTAAGTCTTATGGCTTCACTTCCCATAACATAACATTCATTATACAGGTGCCAATTTTTGAAAATAATTTTAATGGACCTGTCTTTCTCAATCCTAACCCAAAAAATTTCAAAAATACATACATAAAATTATTTTCTTTAAAATAAAATATACTTTATTATAACTTATCATAAAAATATTCTTGAGAGTTTCTAAAACCATTTTTAGGAGAATCCCATGATAAAAAATTACTGTACTTATTTAAACGTTATGAATAAAATGCATAATAAAATATGTGAACACTTGATTAGAAATTCATGGAATTCCACTTATAAGATAGATAATGGTCATACCTAATTATGCATGACATACCAGAGGGTGCAGATACAATTTCACACATGAAATAATAACGTTTTTAGGAATATCACATAAAATGATTACTATTATCATTTAACACAAAAATATAAACCACAAAATGATAGATTAAGAACAAATTTATAACCCTTGTATATAGATTTTGAAACAAAATATTAATCCCTATTTATAAATAATTTGATATACGTATATGTATATACATAAATATAAATCATAATACCTTATACATAGAATGATGTTTTAAAAACATAATAGATCCTTTTAATAAACGATCCTCTTACAATATATAGGCTTAGAGATAAAATTTAAAACAAAATCTCTATTTTATAAATCTTGAAAGATAGAAAAATAGATGAATATATATAAATATATATATATACACACACATATATTTTTATAATCAACATAATTTTATCAATAGTAAAATTAAACCCTTACAAACCATAGGCTTAGAAATAAATTTTAAAAAAACCCTTATCTTATATATTCTGAAAATAGGTAATCATATATGTACACACACACACACACATAGACACATATATATATACATATATATGTAAATCATTTTAAAATGAATATAGTTTTATTAAAAAAAAATAAAATCTTACCTTTTTTGGATCAATCAAGGGACTGAGAAATCAATAATTTGAGCAAAACAAAAAGGAGGGTTTGGGGAGATGGGGGTCAAGTGTTTCAAAGTGTGCACATGTAAGTTTAAATAAAATCTATTTTATAAAATAATACACCCATTTTTAAAAATTGGCTATGGGTTTTGGACCCATTAGGTCAATTTTCCCAAATGAAATTGATTTATATACATTTAATAATCCAAGTTGATATTTTAAAAAAAACGGGTTTAATTTTTTTGACTTAAATAGTAAAAAAACAACGGTGTTAATTCTAAACAACCAATTTATATATATTTAATATATATACATTGCTGTAAACACACATATATATAAAAATAAAGGTTTCCCAATCTTATTCAACAAGCTTCATGGGATAAGACAAAAAATCACATCCATTCATGTGATAAATTTGAGTTTATTCATGGAATAAATATATATAAATAGGTTTGCAGTTTCAGAAAAGAGAAGAGGAAAAGGATTTGAGGGATTACTGGTTTGAACCCCTTGAGGAAGAAGACGATGAAAAAAGGTATGTGTAGCTCGAATGAGCCTGTGGAGATCAAAATACTAGTCCATAGGTGCGAGAAGTAGGTAGGATTCAATAAGGGAGAAGTTCGAGATTTGTGTGGAGGGTCAAGATCATCCGAATTGGATAGGATGGATGGGATAAAACCCTATAATTTTAAAGAGGTGGCCTGATTAGGGAAAATAATGGGATTGACCAGATTGGGCATGATGCGATTAGATGGTCCAGATCCATTTCCACACAAAAATGTGCATCCCACATCGAAACCAATCAGTTTTGGGTGATGCCATATAAGGTTAGATTTAGTTAACCTACCTAAGATATCACTAAAGAATGCACTAAGGGAACCGTACAAAAGGGATCTAGCTCAGGACTTGGCCCAAACTATACATGGTTCGGTTCTAGGGGCCATATACACGTGCCTGACTATAAGATTGCTCGATTTGGGCTTTCACCTAGATGTGCCTCCACTAGAACTTTAGGGATTGAGGGCCTAGCCTTATAGGCTACTCTCAGTTGTGGTGTACACCTCAAAATTTTTAGAATTTGTTTTAAACATAATAAAAATAAAATATATATACTTATTTGTATATATTTATCACTTTAAACCATTTTATTTTTAAAATTACTTTTTCATTCTTATAAAATTATTTTTATTAAATTCTAATATCAAAATATCAAAATTTAAAATCTTAATTAAACATTATCATTACATGTCATTAATTTTATTATTAGAAAATATTATTTTAAATTCATTTTAAAATATTAAAACATCCAATGGTAAAATTAAAAGAAAACCCAATGATTATTAAAAAATTTAACAGTCACTAAAAATTACAACAACTATTTTGTTTAAAATGGTCATAAAAACTTTATAAATACCTGTCTAAGGCATTCCAAAACACAAAAAAAATCATCAGAGTTCTTTTCTTGCTTCAAAAATGGTGTTGTACATTCCTCTTATTCTTAGAATTTCCATTATTCTTCTCACTATTGATTTTATTATTATGGTAGATCCAAGGGATGAAGGCAACATAATCAGTCTTATTGTGCTGATATGAGGTCTTCCAGTAGTGTTATATGGGGTTACAATGAGTTTTCTGGAGTAGTTGAGGTTTTTTGCCTTGTAATGATGTAATATATTAGTGTTTTATTAATAAAAATAAATATTTATCATATGTTATTATTTCTTGATTTCATCTAAACTAAATGCATTTATTTGAATAAGAAATAATAAAAATAATAACGTAATTACATCATAGGTTTGGGGCATTACACCAATAATGGTGGTGAGTATGCTAGATAAAACTTTTGGTTCTTCTGTAAGAAGTAGTTGATATGGCATGAGAAGAAATTGATCAAAAATTAGCAACAAAATAGATCAGTTGATAGGATGAATATGGTATTGATGAAGAAGGCTAAATACATGAGGGTTCACTTAGGAATGTTTAAGGGAATTTGGATAGAGGCACTCAATGCATCAACATACCTTGTCAATAGAATTCCAGCATCAGTATTTCAGAAGAGACTTCTAGAGGATCTATGGTCTTAGAAAAATTGTAGGTTCACCATATTAAGGTCTTCATAAGTTTGGAATATATTAATATTGATATTAAGGATCGAGAAAAGATCAATTCAAAGTCAAAATCATGTTTTTCATTGGGTATAGTGATGGGAACTTTAACTACCTGCTGTGTGATGATGACAAGTGTCAAGTCATCAGAAGATGAGATGTTCACTTCAACTAAAGGGTTATATGGTTGGAAAAGGACTTGGTATATAAAGAATTTGAGGGTAATAGATCATCTATCAAAGTCCAAGTTGATCTAATAAAGGGCACTAAAATTTCATAAATTTTAGATAACTCAGATATAAGAACTAAAAGTTCAGAGTTAAGGCTAGTGGGAGATGTTCTAGAAAGTTCAAGGGTGACTAAATCTCAAGTGGGAGAACCATAAGTTAGGTATCTAAAATTTAGAGCATATACAAGTATTATAGTGTAACCATCTAAGTTTAGGAGATAAACTAGGGTTATAAATCCAGTTTAGAGGTTTAGGGTTGATATTAACTTCCTACTCTTAATGAATACAGGAGAATAAAAGATCGTGGAAGAGGTGACCACACTTAATGATGCAAAATAATGTAATTCAATGATGGATTGAGATATGTCATAATTTAATTTCAATGTAACTTGGGAGCTCTCTTGCTTACTAGAAGGGAATAAGGAACTAAAAAATAAGTGGGATTTCTGATTAAATGAAGAGTGTGCTGGTGGAAATAAAAGATATAAAGCATGACTGGTGAGAAAGAGATTTCAATAGAAGGAAGGATTTCATTTATCAAAAACATTATCACTTATAGTTAAAAATAAAACTATTTGGATTGTGTTGAGAATGGTTTCATTAGAAGATCTATACTTAGAAAAGATGAATGTAAATACAACCTTACTTCATGGTGATTTAGTGGAAGAAATTTACATGAAACAATACGTAGGTTTGAAAAAATATGGGAATCAGAATTTGATGGTTATGATAAAGAAAATTATTTATGGATTGAAGCAATATATGAAAAAATATAATTAGAAATTTGATTCATTTATGTTGGAAGAAGGTTTTAACAAGTTCAATGAAGTTCATTTTTGTTACCAGAAGGAGTGGAGTGATAGAAAATACATCATACTATTGCTATATGGGTATGGAATACTGTTAACGAGAAAAGATACTAGAAGAATACATAATTTCAAGTGTGAATAGTATAAAATATTTGAGATTAAAGATCCTATATAATCCAAAAATAATTTAGGGATGTAGATAAAGAGAGATAGGAGATCCATAACCTTGGTTCTATATCAAAAGAACTATATCAGGAAGATGATATTAAGGTTTGGGATGACTAAAAGTAATATGGTCTTAACTCATCTTTCCATACACTACATTTTCTAAGGCATATGCACCAAAAATGAAAGTTGAGGCTAAGTACATGGAGAAAGTTCTATATTCATTTGAGGTCAGATGTTTAATGTAAGCAATGATTAACACTCGATAAGATATTTCATTTACAATAGGAGTTGTAAGTTGATGCATTTCTAATTTGGGAAAGGTAAACCAAGAGGTTATAAAATAGATCCTTAATTACTTTAAAGTAATTAAAGATACATACTTATTCTATGGGATAGATTATACTTTTCATGAATATATTGATGTTGATTTTTTTGATGATTCAAACACCTGTCAGAGCACATAAAATTTTGTTTTTACCTACATAGGAACAATGATAAGTTGAATTTCATGAATTAAATGTCTTTTTACTCTGAGTAAAATGGAATAAAACTATATAGAATCAATGAAATTTGGGTAAGAAATGGTTTGGTTGATGTGTTTGTTGAAGGAGCTCAAAAGGACTCTGGAAGGAGTAGTTCTTTTCTATTATAACCAAAGTGAAATCCACATGGCTAAAAATATTGTGTTCCATGAAAGAAAAATATATTTATATGAAGTATCATTTAATCTAAGATTTATTAGAGGAAAAATTGTTAGAGCTTATAATGAAATAGGGAAGCCAAAATCTAGTGGGCATGTTCACCAAGACAATAGTTCAAGAAAGTCTAAGGCAATATCATGTCTTAATGAGACTTGGGTAAATAAAAGAAAGATAGAAAAGTGCTGCATGTTGTGAAATAAATATGTTTTTTAAAGTGTAGGAGAGTTACTAAAAGTTCCCTAAAACAAGTCTTCAAGTGGTAGATTATTGAGAAGTGAGGTTTCTTCAGTTCACCAGAAGTTTATTCATTGGAACCGCGTTTACTAGAATTTTATACACAAAATGATGGCTCGATTCAGTGTTATGATAATAGATTTAAGACCTATCTAAGTATAGTAGGATAATTAGAAGTTTTCATCATATGATCAAGTAACAATGGGAAGATAATGGTCTAGATGTTCAAAAATTAGGGGTTATCGAGTTGGAACTCAAGTTAAGGTGGTTAGTATATATTGATCAGGATTTTTGAGGAGTAGGTTTAACTTATTGACCTATTGTAAATTAGAATTTAAGTCAATTTTAACTTCATTAAAATGTGTTCTTAATAAATATATTAAGTTGTAAAGATCAATAGGTGCATTTATTATAAATAACTGAGATATAGTAAGGATTACTTGTACTTAGTAAACTATTTTTAATCTCTTGTATCTTTCATTTAATATAAAGTTTTCAATGGTTGTTCTCCAGTGCATGTAGGGTTCATTGCTAATATCTCATGTTATTTCCTTATTTATATACTTCTGCTGAATGCATTTACATCATCTTGAATGTGTATGGTGTGATTTTTCATGAAAATGAATATTTTTTTATGGTGAGTAGGGTGTGAAGTCTACCTAATTTGGTTAAATTTAATTATGGGGAGTGAAATTATAGTTTTATTATTTTCACTATACAAAAACTCTAATGTGAGATCTTCTAATGGACCAAGGATCCTTCTTCTTTTGGTTTTATCAGAAGCACATGAGGTTTGGGTAGGTTCAAACCCCAACATTATCTCAATATATTTCCTTCAATTATAGATCATCAAGATGATTCATTTATAGATATGAAAACATGATCTAATCATTAAAACATTCAAAAATTATCAAAACCAAATGGGTATACGTTATGGGTAATGTATACTGGCTGCCATCTGATGAAAGATGAACCTTGAATCCATTCATTAAATTAAGGGAGCCTAAATAAAGGATGGGGATCATCCAGTTGGTGTTTTGATATATTCAATATACTATTTATCCCTAGATGAATCTCTCTTTAGAAAAATTTTCTATTTTTCTGAAAATAGAAGGTTTTAGCACACCATTAGATATTGGGGGTCCTCTTATAGCATATGAGGACTCCAGTGAACGATGTCATCTATATAGAGGCAAGAGTCTTTAAGGTGTCACTCAATGATCTTCATTAAGAAAAATCCACCATGATCAATAGATATGGAGTTCACTTACATAGAGGGATGCTAATTTATATTATCATTTTCTTCACTCCATATTGATTTGATGAATATAAATCAGGTAAAAATTGTGTTTGTTCCACTAAATTTTAATGTGATGATCTTATAAAATTCATCAGTGGAATTAGAGATGATATCATCTTCAAATAAAAATTTTATTATTATAATTTCATAAAGAACATACACATTGTAATATTATTTAATCTATATCATAAAACATGATATAACATTGATAAATTTCAATCATTGGATCGCTTTTGTAGTTATATTTTTTCATAGTCATAGGGTACAACTAGTGTATATCATAATGTACGATACATTAAAAACCCATTGTTTTTACTTGTCATAATATGTGATATAATTGGTATCATGGGAAATGATTGAAACTTGAGTTTCATGAAAAATGAGCATCAAATCATAATGGCGATATATGTGATATTGCTGATTATGACTATACCCTATATAAGATTCATCAGATCCATCTGTATAAGGTGCAGTAATAAATAATTTTTAGTGATTATCCTATCATTAGCTATGACATGGATCTCATGTAAGGAAAGGTAGATGACCACATCAGATTAAATATGCTCTCACATAATGAATTCATTTCGGATTTAAAGGGAGTATCACACCTTATGATATGGAGTTACATATAAATCATCAGGTGATTTTCAATAGCCACATAAGGTTGTTGCACAATAATATATTGTGACATTCGATAACAGGTCTACATTTATAAGGAATGTAGATGAACCAAAAATGATTAAACACTAATAATTATTTCTAGTACCAATATAATAATCGTAGGCACTCTATATAGGATTAAAACAGCCTGCCCTATGACCGATAAGGCTTTTATCCATTGTAAATTATGATTTAAACCAAAATTAATAAAATTTAATACTTTGAATTAAATGATTATGGTTTAATTGTTTTTATAACTGAAAATACTTAGTAATTGAAAATAGAATATTTTCATGCCTAGATTAAATATGAAATGTTTATATTTATATCTCATATTTAGAAGTAAATAAAAAGTTTTTTTTATTTATTATTTTTTAAATATTCATATATATAGATATTATTCTTTTTTAAATATTCACACACACACATATATTGTTTATATAATTTAAATATTATGTATAGATTAATTTAATAGATAAGTTAGTACTTATAGATTGTTAAGTATGTATAAATGAACAATAAATATTTCATGATATGAAATTTTTAATTAATAATGTTAAATAAATTTAAAATTAGATGGCATAACTTATAATTTATAAATAAAATGTTTTTTGAGAAATTATAAGGATAATTTATAATGTGTTTATAAATTACTATATAATTCTAAATATAAAGTAGTTTATATTTATTATTATGAATTATTCTTAATAATTCAATCAAAATCATCAAATTAAGAGGCCTTATTTAATAAATTATTTAAACTACATCAAAGGGAACTTTGATGATTGATTTGATCATGGTTTAAATAAAGAAAAATATATGATATTTAAATTATGTAAATTGTTTACATAATAAAATTGGAATAGAAAGTTTTTATATACCATTTAATATCATATATTTAATGAAATTCTATAAAATGAATAATATAAAAGATTTTATACTTGAAAATGAATATAAAGTGTTTATATTCAAAATTATGGGATTCCCTTAAGGTTTAAAAAATTATAAATTGTTTATAATTAGATTTATTTAGGAATTGTCCATAGATTATTTGTCTCATGTTTAAATTTATGAACTATTAATTTATTTATTTCATTCCATTATTTTTATTCATGAATATAATTTTTATATTATGAATAAATTCATGTTTTAGTTTAAAGAGTCAAACTACTTCTAAGTTATCATACATTCATATAAGGAATTACATGCTAGGTATGATGAATGATTTAGTTTTCTTCTATCTTGAATCTCTCTTGTATTGATTTATTAATTTGAATTAATTAGTTGATTTTGATTTATGAATTTTTTGTAATGAACCTACCTAGGATGAACTAGAACATCACCTGACCCAGTTTTCCACTTGGACCAAAGGAAATTCCTTATCTCCAAGGGATAAAAACTACTGTATGGGTATCAAGAATGTACACATGTAGAAGAATTCACCCTATGAATCCAAATATTTACATCATCGATCTCACTAGGGAATTTGGCATAAACCATCCATGCATTAATACCCATTCATGAAATAAATAGTTTCAATAAGGATAAAATAAAAAAAAAGAGCAATACATAGTAGTAAATAATAAGAACAACTCATAAGAAACATCAATTCATAAATTGAACATATAGAAAACACCACATAAAAAATAATGCCAAAGGAAAGGATAGGGATGATGAAAAAAACACATATCATCCGAAAATATAAAATAAAACCAAACTAAAACCCCTAAAAATTGCCTCCTCATGACCCAAAGTCACTATACATATCCCACCACCATCCATCATTGGACTAACCTAAACATAATACATGAAGACACCAAATCTTGGGAACCTAACAGAAAACATGGGAGTTTCATACAATCATTAGTGTATGTAGGGTGTGAGAAAAACATACCTAGTATGATTTAACCAAAGAGTTTGTTAAATTCATTTTAAAATCCCTTTTATAGATGATAGTTTTAATTGTAAATAGAAAATAGGTTTTCCAAATACATGTATTAAGAAACCATATAATATACCATAATAATTTTTTAAAACTTTCCTCTTTATTTAAACAAGGAAGAAACCGATTCCTTTTTATAAAAAAGTTCAATCTATAGAAAAAAGATCCTTTATTAAATTTATAAAAACAATAAGAAACCCATTTCATTACCCAAAACATTTCTCAAGGAGATTTTATAAAATAAACACCGCTTTTATATTTAAAATCACAATTTATAAATAATTTTATAAATCAACTTAAAAGTGATCCAAATCTATAACTGAGATGGAGTATAACACAAACATACACCAAAGTATCAATAGATAATTTCCAAAAAGAAAATCAATGAAACAGTGCCATGAAATCAATCATGGGAAAGGGGATAAAAACAAGGAATAATTTGTGATACCCTAAATAATCATTAATGGAATATAAGCATCATAGAAAACCCACTAGGTTCTAATATAAACAATCCTGAACTTATCTTATTATAAAACTAGCCTACATACATGAACATAATAATTATGAGAGCTCACTTGGTCTTGTTGGGGTCAATATCCACCCCATTAGCTCACTACATCTAACTGGCCCACTATCCATAGCCAGTACACAAGCTACACTAGGGGTGATACTCATCAAGATCTTGTACTTAGTAACCTAAGGTTCCCAAAAAATTTCAAATAGGAGGTAAATAAACTAGCAAAAAAGTGATAATCATATGAATAAATAATTAAAAACAATAAATAAACTCACATATCACCTCTAACACACTCACACGAAACTACCCCTTTCATAATAAATACATATTGCATAAATATATAACCTCTCCCTTGGGTATTCACAATCTATATCAAGTAATTCAACAAGGGATCAACTGAGGGACATATACATTTTGAGAAAAACTTCTTAAAGGTTCCTAATGGGTATTTCTTTAAAAATTCACCTTAGAATTCCAATTATTTTCTCACTATTTTGTAATATTTATTTAAAAAATTCTTTGAAAACAAATAATTGAAAGCCATATGTAATACCACTTAAAAATTAAAACCTTATTTTTTATTTCAAGCCACTTGAGAAGTCCAGCTCATTTCTTATTTTCAAACAATTCTATATAAAACTATACCTATCTATTTTTCATGACCCAAATAGGGTAAAAAGACTTTAATCATTAAATTCACTTTAATAAATCCTTTTAGGAATCCTTTAAAACACATTTAATTCAAAATTACACTTTATAATACCCAAAAAACCATTAAATACCTTTATAAAAAATCATCCAATCCTTAAAAAATATATGAAAACCAAAACAAATATCACATATAGATTTAATTTAACAAAAAATAAATTAAAAAATATCATGTATTTTTTGAAATTCTATTTAAAGGAAGAATATAATTTTTTTACCTCAAATCAAGAGGAATTATGTTGAAATGCATAACTTTTCATGACAAACTCCCAACCAAGCAAAGGAATATCCTCTACAATCCCTAGACCCCCAAAAACCACTAAATTAGAGCCACATTGAACTCTAATATTATCCATCATAACCCCTAGGGTTCATGGGAGACAAAAAAACAAATATAAATAGGTGTAGGGAAGAGGAGAAGAGAAGAACAAGATAAAAGAGGGAGGTTACCTTGGAAACATACTTGAAATCGATGAAGAAGAGGCTTAATACCAATATGGAGGGAGGGGAGGAGCTCCCTTGGTCACAATTTAGATTAGAATATAAAAAATAGGGTGGATAAGGGGGTATAAACCCTTGTAACCATGGAGGGAAAAAGTGTAAAATAACTTTTAAATGAAAATTAAACTTCTTATATGATTTACCAAACCATGCACCAACCATGTAGATCGTACAAGAACCAACTTGGACACCTCACAAGGTTTGGACACACAATTTTTCAATTAATCTGAAAACCATGAAAAAACCACTACTAATTCTACAAAAATACACATGGGAAACACACATAGTTTCTTCTAACCATGCGTCAACCATGTACCAGAAGAAAAATATTAAAAATTCCAAATTTCAAACCCAAAACATCCAAAAATTTAAATTACCCAAAAATATATATAAAATTTAAAAAAATAGGGAAACAGGGGTGTCAAAATTCTCCCCACCATGCAAATTTATATCCTTATAAAATCATTGATAAAAGAAAATGGAAAAGGAAAACTAAAAACTCAACACCTACATGAGAGGTGTGAGGGTCAGGAAGACTTAATGAGGTTTAGTGGTAATGAAGCACTGTATGCATAGATAACTCCTTAAAACCATAAATCTAATTCCTCAAACACTACTAAAAATCTTTAAAAACAATCCAACTCATAACCACAAGACACAGAGCTCTAAGAAGTTGGAGACTTTCTACAATTCTCCCTATCATTAAAAATTTATCTAAAGTGGTGAGATATGGGATAAACACTCATAATATAGAAAAAACAACAAGGAAATAAATCCAACCCCAATAATATAGTGGAAAAATAATACTATATAAATAATAATAGTTATCCAAAAATCAAACTCACATTCCCAAAGAAAGTACAAAGCACAGAACATCCAAATGATCATAAGGCAACATCAACCAATCCACTACATCTCATATCACAAAAATTATAAAAGATAACTCAATTATAAACATTTATCAATAGATAATTACATGGGATTTAACCCCAAGGTCATAAAAAAATGATTGGAAGGGTGATAGAAAATCTCATACCCTGATCACCATCTTACAGTGAACCCATTAATATCTAATCCAACACAAAATAGTTTATAATTTCAACTGGTTCCACATCCATACTAGTCACAAAAAACACACAAACAAGGCCTTCCCATGTATAATCCATCAAAACTCAACCATATAAATCACCACATATAAACCTTAATAGACATAATCAAACATTGAGGCATAAGAACAACCATATGAATCAACACTGTACAAATGGGAAAACACAAAATAAATAAGTAATTAATCCTAAAAAAATGACCTTAAGAGACTAAATACATTATAAACTAAATTAAAATTAATCCAAAAATAAAAAATCATTCAAATTTGGGTCATACCCAAGACTAATTTGGATAACTCAGCTTACAGGATTTGTAAAAAACCTTAACCACTCCACCACCTCAAGAGGACCTAATCAATATGGAAAAGGGTACAATGACTCAATAAGTCCTAGAACAAAGATGGTTACATCTACAATGCTCTATTATGTTTATGGTAAGAGTCAATAAATGAAAGAGATATATCTAAGTGATAAAAGTATTCACCCAGTGACTCATCCTAGAAGAAAGAATTCCAATATTCTCTCAAGAACTTTTTGAGAGGCACAACTAAACAATACAAAACATGAATCTAACCTATTCAAATTTCAAAATCTAAATAAATTGTTCTAATTCACAAAAAGGAATAAACCCAAATACATAAATTAACTAATTAAAAGAACAAAATAAGACATATTTAAAATATCTATTTTCTTTAAACCATACACCTTTTCATAAGGAGTATCAAATTAATTTTTTTCCAAAGTTATGTATGCTTGAAAAAAAATCAAACCCATTTTGAAAATGTTTCACTTCAATTAGAAGATCCAAAAAAGTCATTTAAAAAAACACTACATTTAAAAGGAGTCCAAAAATATGTTAAAAAAATTACAAACATATTTTTAACCATTAAAGTTTATTTTAAACAAAAACCCATTTCAACTTCATAAATTTCTATTTTATTTCCAAAATATTCCATGAGTTCCATTGAAAAACCAAAACTTTTCATTAAGCCCACTTTCATTTCAAACAAATTTCTATAAAAACCCACTTTAATTTTAAATCATTTTCGTCAATTGTAATTTCTTTACAATTTTTTTACAAAATTCACATAATAAAATTAAGAAATTTTAGAATATCCCACAAAATTAAAAAAATATCTTATAAATGAATAAAAATACTCTATTTTAAAAACAAAAACCCCTAAAAAATAATCCCCTTAATTAAGAACAAGTCTTCTAAATAAAAATTATAGAAAACCAAGATTTTCATACTTTGATATTACATATTTTTAGATTGATATTCAAAAAAATTCATACATACATGCCTGGGGACTATGTAGGTTTTTTTTGAAGAATAGATACACAATATTTTTATTTCATGAAAGATCTTAAACATCTCCCACTAATACCTCCCCATTTATTACTTTTCATAGACATACCCCACTTAAAAACTTTCTTAAAATCTTAGGGAAAGGAAACATAATAATGGTTTAGCACAGGAGATTAGTAAGGGTAAAAAAGAATGATATCAATGATCACTTAGTAATAAAATGAGAATAAGGGTATGAGAGAATGATCTTAACATTTCAGAACCATACCATACATAACATAGAACATAATTCAGAGTCATTTCATAAAGATTGGAAGTTAATAAGACATGAATCATAAAGGAAATCTATGAACATGATCCATGAAATATTAACATAGAAATAGGAATGCGAAAAAATATATAAGATTATATCATTGTGAACATATATAAATAGAAACAGGTTGACTCATTAAGTTTAGGACATGAAATTAGGCCCTCACATAAACTTATGGACATGAAATATTGGTCCACACATAATATTACGGACATGAAATATAGGTCTAATTTTAAACTTATGGACCTGAAAACCAGGCCCATGATTAATATTATGGATATAAAAACCAGGTACACATATGAAATTGTGAACATGAAATCAATTTCACTCAAAACATATTTCTTTATGAGTTATCCATATTTACCAAATGAATTTGAGGGTTATATAATTCTGGGCCCACTCATCACATAAAGAAAATAATACATATGTGTGACATAATATCATAAATCATTCATCATATCCTAACCCATGAAAGGGAAATGAATTTTATAATCATTTCATCATAGCATAACTCATGGAAAAGAAATGGATTTCATAATAATTTCATATTTTCATTATAGCATAACCCATTGCAAATAAATGGGTTTCATAAAAATCTTATCATCATGATCATAAACCATAAAAAAGAATAAGGATGATATCTTTTAATTATATCCTTAGTAAAACACAAGAAACACCAAATATTTTTGTCATTGATGAATAGAAATTCTATAAAAATATTGTTAAAACATTCTTGAGGATAAAATCATTTCCATTTTGAAATAACTTATTTAAATATAAAAATTTTCAAAAAATGATTTTTTTATTTTAAAAAAACCTTTGAGAATTGTAAATGAATCTTCAAATCATTGGTTGTTCTTGATTGTGGAAAATTTAGTTCATACGATACACATTAAAACAAAGATTCCTTTCACATTTCTGGTAAAAATTCAAAAGTACCTCATTCGAAAAATGACAAGAAGATTCATTTTGAATTATTTTGTAAAAAGTAAAACAAGGGTAATAATGATTTTAAAAAATAATATGGGAATATTAAAAACATTTTTTAAGATATTTTTAGAAAACATGGATATGGAAGAAAAAGGATTTTCAATTAAAGAGAGACATAAAGTCATTTTTTCCTTATAAAGACATTATTTTGATATATTTAGTTCTTAAAGAGAGTAAAATAGAAGGAAAACATGTATTATCCAAAAATAACAATATTAGAAGATTTTTTTGTTTTTATTGAGATATAGATCATAATATTTTATCATTAGAAGCTTAATCATAAACAATCCTGATAAACAATGAGATTGTAACATAAAACCTTTACTATTTTTCTAAATTTTGAATTATGTGATCCATGAAAGGAATAAACTTATAAATACATGTGCATCTCATAATTTTCATGATAATAATCATAAAATACATTCATGGGTAGTATATACACCACATAATGGTAAATATGGCATGTGTCCCACATAAATAAAAATGAAAAGAAAATCCCTTACCTTAGGTCCGAATTCCTTTGTACATGTTATAAAATAATTTATAATAAATATAGATGTATTATAAATATATTATACATAAATACTCAAATAAAACATATAATATATGACTTATAACCTTTTATCACCAATTTTTTAACAATTATTTATTAAAATCACTATTTCGGGTGATAATTGCTTTGTTTTTCATGTATGTTCTGGTTAGGTAGTTTTGATCCTTGTAATTTTATGATGGTTAACTTATATATATTAGTTTAATAATGATATAAATATCACATATATTCATAATATAATTATTTGTGGTATTCCATAAAATATAGGGATAGAAAAATGAGTTACACCTTTTATGAAGATGGTAGACCGTACATACGCATGAATACTATTTTAATTTTTTTGATGGGTAGAACAGAAGAAATTTAAATAGAAATACATATTTCCAGAAAAATTATTATAAAATTTATATCACATGTATCTTTTAAATCTATCCATATTACCATTCATGTAAAACATAAACTAAAAACGAGTCACATTGCTTTGTGGAGATGGTAGTCCACACGTACACACGAGCGGCATTATCATTTTCCAATGGATTGGAAGGTAATATGGTAGATATAATTATATAATTAATGAAGTATAATTATTTAATTAATATAATATATATAAAAATTAAATCCATCAGTATGTATAACTGTTATAGGTGGTGATGGTAAACGAATTACATCGATTTACGAGGCGGTAGTCCACCGTACACACGATCGACGATTTTGTTTATCATTTTATAGAAGAGGATATGGATATAGGTTATTACATAAATATAATTACATTTCAGTATATGGTATATATTTATGTTATTATATTATAATTATTAATTCTTAATTGAAGATGGTAAGAGAAGAAGTGAAAATAAAGAGGTTAGTGAAGACAATTACCTTTACTTTGAAAAAAATCCTTTCGATCTATTATTAAGGACCCTATAGTTGGTATTTTTGGAAGAATATAAGCTCTAAATTTTTTTAAGGATTTTTGTAGGGTTTTATTTATCTAAATTTCTCAATAGGTGTGAATAAGTGAAGGGAGGAGGTTCCCTCTTATAATTGAAGAGGAGTGATATTTTTGTAAATACCCAAAACTATTGAATATCAGGAATTAACTCTCAAACCAAGTTCCTAAGAAATTGATAAGTACTGTATTATAGGAAAGGTATGTTCAATCCGTACCTAAAATATAAAAAAAACATGTTTTAAACATTTTAGTCTCGTATCCTCTAAGTTTACTTATGTTTACCATTTTAGTTTTTACCACGCTAATTAGTTTTTAATTTATTTACCTAGGTAAATTATCCACCATAATAATAAATGAACCTTATTATATAATTTGGACCCAATTACTATAAATATGAAATCTAATTTATCAAATAAAATACCTATATGTATGCAAAAATAATTTTAACATAGGTGCATGTAACGCACAAAACCCTGTTTTAACCTTAACTATGGTAATTGATTTTTACTATTTTTAATAATAATTGTGTTAAAAAATTAAGTTGAACTTATTACATAATAATAATTATTAATATTTAAAACATGTAATCCATTTTATCAAATTCAATTTACAAAATTGGCAGTATTTAATTTATAATTAAACTTACAAGCACAATGAAAAAGAAGTTTTTTAAAGAAAAAGTTTCCATAAGTATAAAATGTTTTTATAAAAAAATCAATAGGTTATTGATTAAAATTATATATATTAGATTAATAATAATATAATTGAACTAATTTTACTTTTAAACCATCTTAAAACACAATGGAACCTTTTAAATTCTTTAAAAGAAAAGACACTTTTTAATAAAATTCATTATTTTTCACCAATCATTGAAAAAATATTCTATTTAGAAAATTCTAAAAAATTAACTCTAATACAATTTTAGAAAGTTTAATTCAAAAATTAAGTTCATTTTTTCAAATAAATTTTCTAAAATTTCAAAAAGTTACATCTAAAATAAGTGTGCAAAATGCAATGAAAGCACCTTTTAGAAAAACACACTTTTTAAGCATAAAACTGGATTTTTTTATATCCCGTTCCTAGAAAAATATTAGATGAATGGTAAATTTTTTATTTAAGATATAATATATACATATATTTGAAATAATTCACCAATAGTTTTAATTTAATTTACTAAGATAAAGACTCATTACACGCATAAATATATATTTTTAGATTTATATTTATTTTACTTTTAATGATTTTTTATTTTCATTTATAATCAAATGATAACTAATGAATTTTTTTATACATGTGTAAACCATTGTATGTTCCCAATTTAGTTGGTTCTATTCATACCCTATAATTTAATTACCAGGTTATATATTTCACATAATAATATTTAAATTGTATGTCACTGTTCATTTAAACTCTGTGTTGCATGTAAGAGAAGCTATCAAAGAAATTTAATTTATTTTAAAAATATTTTATAACATTTCATGGTGTTGAAATTCTACCCCATTTTAATAAATTTCATCCATACAATTTTAACTTGTTCTTGGTAATCAAGGGTTTGACATTTTAAAATCCCTTTGTGAAAAATCCACATCGTAAAAAGGGTTAATAAAACATTATCTTGAAATGAGGGAAATGAAAATTTGAAGTTTGTCTAGAATAATAAATAATTAGGTTTTTAATAAGAGAAAATTAGAGTAAATTTAAAATATAGACATCAAGGAAAAGTAATTTCCATTGACCCTTAGTCATAATAAAGTGAATGATCATGAGAAATCTAATAACCAAAAAACTATAAACCAATAAGGTGGAAAAGATACCATCAATTCATTAGAAATGAAGGTAATATGATAAATTTTTGGGTTCAATATCCATTTCATAAATTCGAGGAATTCTCACTAAAAAATAAACTAACTTGATTTCATTCCCTTTCAAAATAATCTCATCCTTTTCTTGTTCTTAAATTAATTTCCACCTCATCTCTTACTCAAACAAATGAATATTTGAGATTGATTTTTCATGGATGAAGCACTAAAATTAACTTTTAATGGATCATAAGATCCATAAAAGGATGAAAATTTATTACTATTTTCTCTATATATTTACCAAATCCAAAATGGTTAGCACGGTTTATCCAATATGGATAAATAAAAAGAATTAGGTTCTAAAACTTCAGCAATACCATCCAAAGTTCAACTTAACCCATTCCATAAATAGTTAAACTTAAGGCTCCTCCAAAATATGCCTAACCAAAATTGAATCCCAAAGATTGGAATAATTTTATCTCATATACTTCCATGATCAATATAAAAATTATCTTGAAATAATTTTAATCACTCATAAAGTATCATACCAAAATGTACACACCCTAATCATTTTGCAAAATAACGTCATAATAAAATCTGACATACTTTCAAATGATAATTCACACTTTATCCTTTAAATAAGCTCCTATATTAGAAAAAGAAACATTTCTATTTAAATATTGGGTTAATCTTTAAACATATAGATGATCATAGGTTGATTAAAAATATCAAATGTGATTTAATTATTCCATAATCGATGTAGAGGGAGATAATCAATGCTCAGAATCACATTAAATTTCACTAAAGGATATACAATAATATTTTCATTGGGATTATTCATAAAAACTCCAACATTAAATTACTAACTATGTAGTGGTGTATAAGACTTCCCTAATTATCATGATTCACTTTATCTATTCTAATTACATAAGCTTTCCCTTTGACCTTTGTCTTCAATGGTTGTTGTAGATTATTATCCTAATTATCCCTTATATGAGGGAATTGATTTTTATATTTCCAAAACTATTTGAATATATACAACTAAAGTGTGGGTGGTGTATTTTGTTGATCCCTCTCTTCATTCTATTCATTGAATTGATTATTCACATTACTTAAATATGAAGGTCCTGGGCACAACGGAAGCTCATGGGTGGATGTGCCTACTTAACTTTTTTTCATTAGTAATAATCAATCTAGGATCAATATGACGATAAACGCCAGGCTCCATGGATCGAATCAAAGAAATAGAAAAAGAAGAAAAATAGTCCTGGAACCACAAAAGAGGATCATCACAAGTTGATTATAATTAATTTAATTAATTTACAAGAAGTACCTTTTATGGCATTCTTTCTTCATTGATATTTCTGATCATGTTCCGATGTGATTCGTCGTTGCATCGCAGAAGCCAAGTGTAGAATTACTCTAGTGGTGATCCACACATGCACCATATATCTCTGGACGTTGCCAAAGGAATCTCCGGGTGCTAGTGTGGAGAAGCCTTTGCTTGCATTGTCCACCTTAGATCGACTTGATCCGATGGAGGAGGACCTCTCTTGGTTTTGAGAGTGTTCTTAGAGGAAGGAGTTCTTTTGGCCTTGAGATAATTATCCAGAATTTTTATGCCCAATGATTAGGTAAAAGTTTTGGGTTGTAAGGATATTTATAATTGATTTTGAGGTTAAAGAGTTATGACAATAAATAAACGCGTTACAAGTTTTATTTATTTCATTAGATCTTATTGAAAACCCCCATGTTGAATCATTAATTCCTTGACATGTGCCCAAAATGATTTTAATAAATATCATTTAATGAAATGATATTATTTCCTCAAAATACCTACTGGAAAAACTACACAACATGTAATCATTAATACACGACGTATACTCGTTTTTCATTTCCCTTCCAAAATGAAAACTACACGGCATGTACATTCAATGTACACGGCGTGTATATCTTGTTTTCATTTTATTCTTCCTCCAATGTTAAAATGATTTAGGCTTCCTTGAATAATTATTAAACCACATACGGGAATAATCTTTATTATACTTGAGATACTTGGATACACTTAGTGTGTGACCTGCTAGGCCTCTTTCTCGTTGGCATTAGGCGGGCTTGCCTAAAGTCCAAGATTACTCTCTAGAAACGGGTCAAGGCACCCAAGATAAATAATTTGACGCCGCATTGACATGTCACCTCATACGAACACTTACCATGTAATTTAATCCCTTTGTGTCAATATCTCATCAAGCAGGTTTCATGGTAGTGTCATAAACCTATATGCTTGATCCGTCATTCTTTGAATTCCAGAAATAAACTCGTCGTGATACCATGGCCATGGAATTTGGGTGACAGTTCTATTCCAATCAAAGGGCCCAAGATATCTACTTCTATAAAGATGGAAGGGAAAAATTCTTCCTCAACTTATCCATTAAAAACATTTCATTCGTGACGCACCTAACGTACCCTACTTCCCGCCAATTGTCTTCATGATGGTTTTCGTCATCAAATCTAAGTGCGCGATTCATGACATTAGTTAATGACAATCTTCAGTCTAAGGACCATTACAAAAGCTCGTAGATAACAATGTCTGATGACACCAAGATATGTAGAATTACTACTGGTGGGTCTGTTCTCATAATCTCCCATCTTAAAGACTACCAAGTGCAAACTCCACTAGAGAGAGTCTCATCTTCTTATGAGTACTCGAAAATGACGGTCTGTATACTATGTGTCCTATCATAGTATGTCATCCAACTGTAGAACTTTATTTAAGAATATTTTTATAGCATTTCAAGGTTCTCACACTACGGGAAAAATGAGCAATTGCGACGGGTTATTTGCGACGGGATTAAATCCCGTCGCAAATAGTCATGTTAAAAAAGTATTTGCGACGGGGGTACATCGCCGTCGCAAATAATGAGGCATTTGCGACGGGATTGCTTTCCCCGTCGCAAATAGTTTTCCCGCGATGCGCGCCAAATCGCGGGAAACGTATTTGCGACGGGGAAATATTCCCGTCGCAAATAGCCGGCGGTATTTGCGACGGGAATATTCCCCCGTCGCAAATACTATGTCGGCAGAGGGTTATTTGCGACGGGACCCGTCGCAAATAACTATTTACCGGTTGACCGTAATAAATGTTGGCGAAGGTATTTGCGACGGGACCCGTCGCAAATAATACTATTTGCGACGGGAATCCCGTCGCAAATGGACCCGTCGCAACTAATCTAACCTATAAATACCCCCATCCGTTTTTTTCATTTCATTCTCATTCTTTATCTTCTCTCTCTCTCAGAATCATATTTCTAGAGTTTAGTTTTTCTCCAGTTTAAGTTTTTTCTCCGGAGCTGATATTAAAGTTTTGAAGAACGATCAGAACAGATCAATTTTCAAGGTATTTATCTTCATTTTAATTTTTTATTTATTTTTAATTTTTTATTAGTTTTTATTATTATTAATTAGTTGTAATTTAATTTTGTTTACATTGTTTTATTACTTAATAAATTTAAATTATTAGTATTGTTTATATGGTAATTAGGAATAATTAGTAATAATTTTTAATAATTAAGAATAAATATTAATAACTAGTAATAAATACCAATAATTAGGAATAAGAACATTATTACATTATTAGTTTATTTTATTATTAATATTAAAATAATATAATTTTTTATATATATACAGTTCTTTTTTCATCTGTGTGTTTGCTGTCTTCACATGTATTATTTGTATGTGGAGATAGAAAACGCACAGATGAAAAAAGAACTGTATATAAATTAGAAAATTATATTATTTTAATATTAATAATAAAATATATTAATAATGTTATTATTTGTAATTATTGGTAATTATTTCTAATTATTGATAATTATTCATTTTATTACTAATAATTATCAATAATTAAGAATAATTAGTAATAATTACCAATAATTAACAATAATTAGTATTAATTACCTATAATTAGTATTAATTACCATTAATTAGTATTAATTACCAATAATTAGTATTAATTACCAATAATTCGTAATAATTAGGAATAATTAACAATAATTACTAATAATTAGGAATAATTAACAATAATTACGAATAATTAACAATAATTAGTAATAATTAGGAATAATTAGGAATAATTAGTAATAATTAGGAATAATTAGGAATAATTAGTATTAATTAGGAATAATTAGTAATAATTACCAATAATTAGGAATAATTAGGAATAATTAGTATTAATTACAAATAATTAGTATTAATTAGGAATAATTAGTATTAATTAGGAATAATTAGTATTAATTACAAATAATTAGTATTAATTACAAATAATTAGTCTTAATTACCAATAAGTAGTATTAATTACCAATAATTAGTATTAATTACCAATAATTCGTAATAATTAGTATTAATTACCAATAATTCGTAATAATTAGGAATAATTAACAATAATTAGTAATAATTAGGAATAATTAACAATAATTAGGAATAATTAGTAATAATTAGGAATAAT
The DNA here is from genome assembly GCA_963277665.1 of Viscum album. NCBI lineage: Eukaryota > Viridiplantae > Streptophyta > Magnoliopsida > Santalales > Viscaceae > Viscum > Viscum album. Next base: position 203,918,445 of record OY728144.1, read on the forward strand.
TAGGAATAATTAGTAATAATTCGGAATAATTAGTAATAATTAGGAATAATTAGTAATAATTAGGAATAATTAGTAATAATTAGGAATAATTAGGAATAATTAGTATTAATTAGGAATAATTAGTATTAATTACCAATAATTAGTATTAATTACCAATAATTAGTAATAATTACCAATAATTAGTTTTAATTACAAATAATTCGTATTAATTACAAATAATTAGTATTAATTAGGAATAATTAGTATTAATTACCAATAATTAGTATTAATTACCAATAATTAGTATTAATTACCAATAATTAGTATTAATTACCAATAATTAGTATTAATTACCAATAATTAGTAATAATTAGGAATAATTAACAATAATTAGTAATAATTAGGAATAATTAACAATAAGTAGGAATAATTACGAATAATTAGTATTAATTAGGAATAATTAGTAATAATTACCAATAATTAGTATTAATTACCAATAATTAGTATTAATTACCAATAATTAGTAATAATTAGGAATAATTAACAATAATTAGTAATAATTAGGAATAATTAACAATAATTAGTAATAATTAGGACTAATTAACAATAATTAGGAATAATTAGTATTAATTAGGAATAATTAGTAATAATTACCAATAATTAGTAATAATTACCAATAATTAGTAATAATTACCAATAATTAGTATTAATTAGGAATAATTAACAATAATTAGTAATAACTAGGAATAATTAACAATAATTAGTAATAATTAGGAATAATTAACAATAATTAGTAATAATTAGTATTAATTAGGAATAATTAACAATAATTAGTAATAATTAGTATTAATTAGGAATAATTAGTAATAATTACCAATAATTAGTATTAATTAGGAATAATTAGTAATAATTACCAATAATTAGTATTAATTACCAATAATTAGTAATAATTAGGAATAATTAACAATAATTAGTAATAATTAGGAATAATTAACAATAATTAGTAATAATTAGGACTAATTAACAATAATTAGGAATAATTAGTATTAATTAGGAATAATTAGTATTAATTAGGAATAATTAGTATTAATTACGAATAATTAGTAATAATTACCAATAATTAGTAATAATTACCAATAATTAGTAATAATTACCAATAATTAGTAATAATTAACAATAATTAGTAATAATTACCAATAATTAGTATTAATTACCAATAATTAGCAATAATTACCAATAATTAGCAATAATTACCAATAATTAGCAATAATTACCAATAATTAGTATTAATTACTAATAATTAGTAATAATTACGAATAATTAGAAATAATTAGAAATAATTAGAAATAATTACCAATAATTAGCAATAATTAGCAATAATTAGCAATAATTTGAAATAATTAGCAATAATTAGAAATAATTAGCAATAATTAGAAATAATTAGCAATAATTAGAAATAATTAGCAATAATTAGTAATAATTAGCAATAATTAGGAATAATTAGTAATAATTAGGAATAATTAGGAATAAGTAGGATTAATTAGGAATAAGTAGGATTAATTAGGAATAATTAGGATTAATTAGGAATAATTAGTAATAATTGCCAATAATGACCAATAATTGCCAATAATTACCAATAATTGCAAATAATTAGGAATAATTGCAAATAATTAGGAATAATTAGGAATAATCAGGAATACTCAGGAATACTCACGAATACTCACGAATACTCACGAATACTCACGTATAATCACGAATACTCACGAATAATCACGAATACTCACGAATACTCACAAATAATCAGGAATACTCACAAATAATCAGGAATACTCAGGAATACTCAGGAATACTCAAGAACACTTAGCAAAAAATTGACAATTGACGACCCTTTAAGATTTGAACATGTTAATAATAGAACAAAGTTTGTTCTGAATATTGATAATTTTAATATTTTTTAATTTTTTTTATTATTTTAATAATATTAATATTGTTTTTTCGTAAATATTGATAATATTTTTTTTATTACTAATAATTAGTAAACGAAATCTGCTTGGATAATGAAGGGAAAATTTATAACCATCTCCACAACGATGATTATCAAATTTCCTTTCATTATTCAAGCAGTTTTCCTTCAGCGTTTATTCATGTCTAAGAATACAGCGACAATGATGTCATGGCATAAAGAGAATATTTCAACCGATAAAAGTTTGAATCATCCAGCCGATGGTGATTCATGGAAACATTTTGATAGAGTGCATCCATCATTTGCTTTAGAAGCTAGAAATGTTCGACTGGGCCTTTCCACTGATGGTTTCTGTCCGTTTGGATCTTATGGTAGTCAATATTCATGTTGGCCTGTTTTTTTAACTCCGTATAATTTACCTCCATGGATGTTGATGAAGGAGCCATATATCTTTTTGACTTTACTAATTCCAGGACATCCGAAGAAAAATATTGATGTTTATTTGAAGCCATTGATTGATGAATTAAATTTATTGTGGAGTACTGGTGTCAGTACATATGATGTTGCAACGAAACAGAATTTCATACTGAGAGCAGCATTGATGTGGACAATAAGTGACTTCCCGGCTTATGGGATGTTATCTGGCTGGAGTACACATGGTCAGAAATCATGTCCTTACTGTATGGGAGAGAACAAAGCATTTATGCTCATTCATGGAAAGAAACCTTGTTATTTTGACTGTCATCGCAGATTTCTTCCAGCTGATCATCCTTTTCGCAGAAACAGATCTCATTTCAGAAAAGGAACAGTTGAAAGGGATGGACCTCCAAAAATGCTATCAGGTTCGGAGTTAAAATCGGTTGTATTTTCATTACCTCCCATCACTTTTGGTCCCACAATAAACCAACAGAAAATTTCTGGTTTTGGGAAAGAACACAATTGGATTAAACGTAGCATATTTTGGGATTTGCCATATTGGTCTGATTTGTTGGTCCGACACATGTTAGATGTCATGCATATTGAGAAGAACTGTTTTGATAATTTGTTTCATACAGTTTTGGATACGCCAGGAAAGAGCAAAGACAATGTAAATGCACGTTTAGATCTTGCCCAAATTTGCAGACGTCCAGAATTGGAACTATTTGAGAATGTCAGAACAGAAAGGTTACTGAAACCAAAAGCAGCTTATACACTGTCTAAAGAAAACCGTTTATTATTTTGTCAGTGGATTGCAGATTTGAGACTTCCAGATGGCTGTGCTTCCAATTTGGGTAGATGTGTAAAGAATGGTCATATTACTGGATTGAAAAGTCATGATTGTCATGTTATAATGGAGAGACTTCTACCAATTGGATTAAGAGGTCTGTTGAATTCTGTGATTTGGGATTCCATAACAGACATGTCTCATTTTTTTCGGGAAATTTGTGCGGCTACGGCAGATTATGATGCTCTAGGCAAACTTGAAAAAGATGTTGTTGTAATTATATGTAAACTGGAAAAAATATTCCCGCCGTCTTTCTTCGACTCAATGGAACATTTGATGTTACATTTGCCATATGAAGCCAAATGTGGAGGTCCGGTACAGTTTCGATGGATGTACCCATTTGAAAGATGCATGCAAAAATTGAAAAGAAAAGTACGCAACAAAGCATCTGTTGAAGGATCTATTGCAGAAGCTTATTTGCAAGAGGAAATATCTTTTTTCTGCTCCCATTATTTTGAATCTGAGTATCCTTCAAAACACAACCGAATGGGACGGAATGAGAGGAATATTGATGAAATCGACAATCAATTATCTGTTTTCAACCAGTCAGAGCTTGGTTTTGGTGGAGTTTCTGAACGCTGGCTTTCAGATGATGAACATCATAGAGCTCATACGTATGTTCTGCTCAACTGTGAAGAGATGACATCAGTTGTACTGTAAGTGTTTATATCACTTATTCTATCATTTATGTTACAGTAAATAACTTTGGTTTTTATAGGTTGTATGATAATCATATCAAGAAACAAATTCCACAAATTACAGCAGCTGCTCTCGAAGAACGGCGACTGAAAAATTTCTCTCAGTGGTTTCAAAAACTGGTAACATAAATTCTTTATCATTTAGCAACTCATTCAATGTATAGTTTACTATATTGATAATTATTTCACAAATCTTCAGGTGTCTCGACATGCTGATAAAATTGACAAACGGCTCTGTGTATTGAGTAACCCACCTTCCAAACTTGTTAAAACTTATAATGCATATGTGGTGAATGGATTTCGATTCCACACGCATGCATATGGGGAATCGAAAAAAACAATGAACAGTGGAGTTAGCTTGAGAGGATCTCATCATCGAGAAAATGAAGTTGACTTTTATGGCATGCTTGATGAAATCATTGAACTCTGTTATCTTGGACAACATTACATAACCATGTTCAAATGTCGGTGGTTGGATACAGAGAGAGGCGTGCGTGTTCATCCGACTCATGGAATCATCGATATTAAATGTAAAAGTGTTCTCGCAGTAAATGAACCATTCTTATTGGCTCAACAGGCATATCAAGTTTATTATGCAAAGTACTGTGCAACATCAAGAGACTTGACTGATTGGTGGAGTGTAATAAAAATCAAAATTCGAGACAATCAGTTTAGTCAAAGTGAATGTGCTTTCACTGATGTGCAAAGAATTGAAGTTTTTCAAGAAAGTACTCAAAATCAATCTTTTTTACAAAGAGATATGAGTATCGATGACGACACCCCACATTTAAGAGTCGGTGATGACGATGATGTTAATGATGTCACACATGAATTTGAAATGGTAAGAGATGAAGCAACTGCAACTCGAATGGATATCGATGATGTTGAGGAGGAATATGAAGATGACATTGACATATATGAAGATGATGATGAAGATGAACACTTATAGAATTCCATGGTATTTATATACAATCATAATATGTATATATATGTATATATAATAGTAATTATCAATTATTTGCTAATATTAACATTTTCTGTTTCAGATGGACGAGGCCACATTTCGTGAGTTGACGGAGGCTGACCTGCCTTTCGATGCGGATGAGTTGTTGGCAGATGACCCTCAGCCTGCAGGCGCTTCAGGGAGTACGCGGAGGGGGCGCGGTCTTGCACGATTGATGATTCCTGACCCCGTCCCCGAGCGACGTCCACGTCTTGGGTTTGATCCGCGCACCCGAAGGTGTGATAACCTGTGTAATAACTTGTGAATTTGACTAAGATTTCATTAATCTATTCACATAATAAATGTTTATTATTTTTTCAGTTTTTCGCATATAGCAGTCGGACAGGGCAGCGCTATTTTGCGCAACTATTTTTCTCAGCCGTGGACCACATGGGAGCAGATTCCCATTGATGTGCAGCAGGCCATGTTCGGCCATTGGTTGGTACGTACGTAAATAAATAATTTTTATTTTGAAAATTATTTCATTTCTAACTTGATATTTTGATTTATTTGTAGGGTTTATGGTATCCGATCGAGGATACCATGCGTGACGCCATCCACGAGGCATGGGAGGTGGCCATGCGTGATCGCCTTCGTCAGTTTTTGCACAATTTAAGAAAAGCTGCGATGAAGAAATCAGGAGTGTCAGATTTTGAGGAGTCATGTAGAGCACACCGACCAGAGTACATTTCATCCCATGTATGGGATGGATTATGTGCGCACTGGTTGAGTGGTGCCTTTCAGAGGAGATCATCGGTGGGGAGGCAGAATCGGGGGAGGCAGGAGGTGACTCATCGAGCTGGGAGTCGTTCTTTCAGTACTCATAGACAGCATCTGGTACGTACATTATTTATAAATATTTTATATAACTATAAATATTAACAGTTTATTTTTTATTCTTATAGGCTGTCGAGCACCCCGATATTACAGAGTACGACGTATATCGGAGGATGTATAGTGATCCTGCTACTGGGGAGCTTAGAGGTGATCGTCAGCATCACATCGTGGTCAGTATTATTTGTTTTCAAGTTTAAAAATTAACTGCATATAATATATTCACAATTTTAATTTTAAATTGCAACTGTAGGAGTCATATGAGGCCGCAGCGGCACAGGCCCGGCCTGAGAGTCAGGCCGAGTCATCAGATCAGACCACTGCCCGTCAGTTTGATGAGGCGGCATGGATGCAGGCCACCCAGTATGCCTTCGAGAAGGGCCGGGTAGTTGGTATCGGCTCTCGACTGACTCCCGGAGATTATTATGGCAGTGCTGCGATGTCGGCGTCCAGCTCGAGGGGAGCTCGTGCATCTTCTTCTACACAGTATGAGGAGCAGTTGCGATCTCAGACTGCACAGATAGAGAGTCTCCGACAGGAGCAGGAGCAGATACGTCAGCAGCATGAGGAGGAGCGTCGACGCCAGCAGCAGCTGTACGAGGAGCAGACGAGTCGGTGGCAGCAGCAGCATCAGGAGCAGATGGAGTACATGCGCCGACTCACTCATGCTTTAGGGATGGAGTTTCCTCCACCACCATCTGCAGATCCCCCACCTCCCCCCCCCCTCCTACAGATTAGAGTTTGTATTTCTGTTATAAAATTTGTGAAATCAAAATATTTTTTTTTTCTATTCGTAGTTTCTGTCTCATTATAAAATATTAATAATATTATATTTTTAAATAACAATATTAATATGAATAATAATAATATTTATATTTTATAATATTAAATTTTATATATATATTAAAATTTTATATATATATTAAAATTTTATAATATTATAATTTAATTATTTTTTGGTAATACTTGAATTATTTTAATATTTGAATGTAAAATAATTCTATTATTTTTATATTAATTAAAATAACTTATTAATATTTTTTTATTTATGAATTATAATTATAATATTATTATATTAATTAAATTATTTATTAGTATTCTATTATTTTTATTTTTGAATTATAATTCTACTATTATTATATTAATTAAAATAATTTATTATTTTCATTTGTAAATTATAATTCTATTATTATATTAATTAAAATAATTTATTAATAATTTTTTTTTATTTTTTTTATAGTATTTGCGACGGGATACTATGCCCGTCGCAAATACTAGTATTATTAATATTTTTTTATTTTTTTTTAAAAAGAGTATTTGCGACGGGTCCCGTCGCAAATACTATTCATAGTAATTGCGACGGGTCCCGGTTCCCGTCGCAAATACTAGTATTATTATTTTTTTTATTTTTTAAAAAAAAACGTTATTGCGACGGGCCCGTCGCAAAAACAATTTGCGACGGGAACCGTCGCAAAAGGTATTTGCGACGGGCCCGTCGCAATAACTGTTTAAAAAGTTTTTTACAAAAAACGGAATACTATTTGCGACGGGGAGAATGCCCGTCGCAAAAAAGGGCTTTAGCGACGGTCCCGTCGCAAATAAGTTTAGTTGCGACGGCGTTTTCCGCAACGGGCTATTTGCGACGGGACCCCGTCGCAAATGGCTATTTGCGACGGGATCCCGTCGCAAATAGCCCGTCGCAAATACCTGGTTTTCCAGTAGTGTCATTATAGCAGGGATCTTCCATGACATTATTATTGCGACAAATATTCCAGGACATTATTATATTATAGTCATGAAGAACAAAAAACAATATATAATAAGTGTACATTCATGTAATCAAAGTATAAACAGTTGGTTCTCAGGACACCAACTCTAACAAAATAGTATTTTTCTTGATGTCTAGGTTTACTACACTTGAAAAATCTTCTTGTTCCTTTTAGACATTCACCCGAGTGTTCCTTCCCACATTTTTGGAAACTAGGAGGTTGAAATATTTTCTTCTCTCCATGTGATATGACACTGGAGCTTCCATGAAACTCCATATTCCTTTTCTTATCACCAGAAGCATGAGGGTTTCCAGCTTTCATTTCCACTTTGGGTGCACATCAAAAGATTTCTTAATAGATTCCGATTCACCTTATATATAATACATTTCAAATAATTGATTTTAAACCACTAAAGAATCAATAAATTTTTCTTTCAGGGTTAATGATTAAAAAATAATCATACCTTGAAAGTCTTGAAATTTTTTCCTCATAGGTACTAATGGATTCATCATCCTTATTTTTAAGGTCAAGGAATTCTTTCTCCATTTTTGTATGTAAATATGATTGAATTAATTACTGAAAAATATACTCTTAAACTTATACCATTTCATATAGTTAATTTAATACTCTTGCCTTATATTCTTAATAATACTTCACCATTGATCTTCTTCTCATTCCAAATGATAAATCGCTAGGAAAAGGTGTTCATGGTATGAGAACTTAAGAATGTGGAATATATTTTCCATAAAAATTGATCAATTTCTTAGAAACCACTGGATCAAGAATCCCACATAATAAGGGTCAAAAAATTTAGATAAAATATTCAATAATATATTGGTTCCTCCTTGGTAAATTTGAAAGTTAAACATGACATGTTTTACCACATATAGATCAAGAGATTCAGGTGAGCATATTCATAAAATATTTCATCCCAATTTATAATCCATTTGGTTTCTCATGAGGATGGTTGTTTCATTGGCCATAACATTCATTTTTCACATGATTCCTTTGGGTTCCATTCACTAAATAAAACCAAAAAGCATAGTGTGATAAGTAATAAACAGAGTGAAAAACCACATGATCATAAAAAACCATTTATATAATGTATAAATTATGACACAAATTTTCAATTTATGACACCTTTGGTTTAACCTAGGTTATTCATGGTTATCATCTATTCAAATCCTTCATGATGGTTCATAAAGAGATTGTAATTTTTCAAAACATATCCCCCAAGAGTGTCAAACTAGGTGTGAAACAAGGCCCGTTGTTGTGAACCTGGTGATTATCGAGTAAAATTCCAATACATCCTTTTTAGACATATTGTCCCAAGGTACAACTATTAAATATCCACATCCACTTGTAATATCCAGACAGGGATTTAATTTTTTATATTCCACTCACTCTATCCTTCACCAAAATTATAAGACATTTTTCCTATACTTTGACTTATCTATAGGGTTCTCACTAATGTTTTATAACCCTAATATCTAAATACTGACTAAATCCTACTATGATACCAACTTTAGTGACCCAGGATTTTCATACATAGATATTACATCTCTTTATATGAATATGAAAAAAATTCACAAATACACATCTAAGGGCTATATAGGTTTAGTGTCTTTGGAGACTAGATACACAATCTTCTAATTTCATAAATTATATTCAATGTCTTCCATAAATATATCCCCATCTAGTACTCTTTATAAACATACCTTACTTAAAACCTTTATCTAAAACCCAGGGAAATGAAACAAAGAAAGGACAATATCAAATTATTAGTAAGGATAAATAATGGTGATATCAAGGATCACTTATTCATAATAAGAGAATAATGGCATGATGAACTAAAAATAACATTTCAAAACCATACTTCGTATAATATATATCATAATCACGAGACATGGAATAAACCATGGAAGTTCATAAGACACAATTCCTAAAGAAAATAAATGAACATGATCCATAAGAGCATAAAATAAATATAAAAATATGGAAAACCATAAGATTATAACATTATGAACATGTATAAATAGTACAAGGTTAACTCATTAAGTTAAGTACATGAAATAATTCCCTCACATAAACTTATGAATATAAAATTGAGATCCATACATAATCTTATGGTCATGCAATCCGTGTCCATGCATAAACTTATGGACATGAAAACCAGGTCTACTCTTAATCTTATAGACATGAAAACTAGGTCCACACATAAATTTTTGAACATTAAAATTAAGTTCACACATAACATATTTACTCATGATTAATCCATATTTACTCATGGGTTTCATAAACATTTCGTCTTTTCATCATAGAATAACCCACATAAAAGAAACATGTTTCATTAACATATTGTCATCATGATCATAAACCATCTAGATAAATAAGAAGGATGATATCATTAAATCATATCCCCAATGAAACATAAGAAACACTAAATATTTTTGTTGTTTATGAATATAAATTTCATAAAATGATCATTAAAACATTATTGAGGGAAACATCATTTATATTTTGAAATAAATTCGTTAAAATATAAAATTTCCCAAATATTAAGGAAAACATTTTCTTATAAAATAACCTTAGAAAATTTTAAATTAATTTTAAAACATCTAGTTTTCATTATGGAAGAAAATACCGTTCATTCCTTACATGTTAAAACAAATATTCCTTTCATATTTTTGATAAAATGTCAAAAATGTATCATTTAGAAAATGACAAGAAGATTTCTTTCAAACCATTTCTAAAAAGAAAAAAAAGGATAAAAATGACTTTAAGAAATCATAGAGTAATATTAAAAACATTTTTGAAAACATTTTTAGAAAACATGGATATGGAAGAAAAGGACTTTTGATTCAAGAGGAAAATAAAGTCAGTTTTTCATTAAAAAGACATTATTTTGGTCTCTTTTGTTCTTAAAGTGAGAAAAATTGAATAAAGAAATGTATTATTATAAAATAAAAATATGAGAAGAAAATTCACGAGTTTATTGAGAGATATATTATAATATTTTATCCTCATAATCTTAATCATAAATAATCCTGATAAACAATGAGATTATAACATAAAACCTTTACCACTTTGGTAACTTTTGAATCACAATCCACATGAAATGAAAAAACCTATATGGATTTGTGTATCGATTAATTTTCTTGAGAATAAGAATAAAATACATTCATGGGTATTATATACACCACATAAAGAAAACAAGTGGTGAATATGGCATGTGTCCCATGAAAATAAAAGCGAGACAAAAAAAACACCAACCTTATGTTCGAATTCCTTAGTACGTGTTAGTTTCTCACATATATTAAATATATATTTACTTTAAATATATTAAATATATACAATAATATATATCATACCATATATTAATTACTTATAACCTTTTATTACTCATTTATTAACAATTCTTTATTAAAATAACTGTTTATGGTGATAACTGTTTAGTTTTTCATATATCTTATTGTTTGGTAGTTTCAGTATTTGTAATTTTATAATGGTTATAATATATCCATAATTTTAAACATGATATAAATATCATATATATTTATTATATAAGTATTTATAATAGTTGGTAAAATTTATAGATAAAAAAATGAGTTACACCGTTCATGGAGATGATAGGCTGTACAAACGCATGAATGTTATTTTCATTTTTTCAACGAATCAAAATAAAGAAAGGTAAATAATAATTCACCTTTATATAAACATTATTATATCATATATACCATATTTATCTATTAAATTTATCCTTATTATCTTCCATATAAAATGGAAATGAAAAGAAGTCACATCACTTCGTGGAGGAGGTAGTCCACACGTATGCACGAGTGACAATATCATTTTCCAACAGATTGGAAGGTAAGAAGGTAGATGTAATAATAAAATTCAAAAAGTTTAATTATTTCATAATTATAATATATATAAAAATTAAATCTATCATTATATCTAACCATGAGATATGGTGATGGAAAACTAATTACATCGGTTCGTGAGGCGGTAGTCCATCGTACACATGATCAACGATTTTGTTTTTCCATTTGATGGAAGAAGATATGGATATAGGTTATTCTAAAAAAATAATAATATATAATATATGGTATATAATTTTGTTATTATATTGTAATTATTAAGGTATAATGGAATGTGGTAAGAGAAAAATCGAAAATAAATAGCTTAGTGAAGACAATTACCTTCGCTTAGAAAAACCTCCCATGGATCTGTTATTAAGGACACTAGGGATGGTATTTTGGGGAGACAAGAAGATATAGAACATGGATAAAGATATTGGGGAGGTATTTTGGTAAGTTTTTGTCGATCTAAATGGATCAATATTTTTGAATAGTTGAATGGAGGAGTTTCCCTTTTATAATTAAGGAGTAACATTTCTCTAAATACCTAAAAGTTTTCAATAATGGGAAGTCAATCATAACTCAAGTGACTAAAAAACTGATAAATAACATTTTATAGGGAATTTAAGTTCTATAAAAACCTCTAACACAAAAATAATCACGTTTTAAACATTTTATTCCCGTATCTTCTAAGTTTACTTACTTTTACCATTTTATTTTTCACCACAGTAACCCGTTTTTGATTTATTTACCTAGGTAATTTATCCTTTAAGAATAAAAAATATGATAATTATTAGATAATTTTTAACCAATGATTCTAAATATTAAATACAATTTATCTAATAAAATTCCTATGTGTTCTTAAAATTAATTTTAACACAAATGCATGTAACACACAAAACCCTCTTTTAACCTCAACCACGATATTTATTTTTTACTATTTTTACTATTAATTAAGAAAAAAATAATGTTGAACTTATTAACTAATATTAATTATTATGATTCAAAATATTTAATACATTTTATCAAATTTTATTCATAGAAGTGGAAGGATTTAATTTAAAATTAAACCCACTAGTGTGACGAAAAAATGGGTTTCCAAAGAAAAAGTTTCCTTAAATATAAAAAGTTTTTATAAAAAAATTAAACATGAAATTAATTAAAATTAAATAAATTGGATTATTAATAATATAATTGTACTAAATTTTCTTTTAAAACCAGTTTAACAAAATATTTAACTATGTAAATTCTTTAAAATAAAAACCACCTTTTAATAAAAATTAGTATTTTTTTAGAGTTCATCAAAAAATTAATCTTTTCAAAAAATTCTAAAAAATTAACTCTTAGGTAATTTTGCAATTTTGATTTAAAAAATTAATTTAATTTTTTAAAATTCAGTTTCTCAAAGTGGAAAAAATTAATTTAAAATAAGTGTGAAAAATGAAATGAAACCGCCTTTTAGAAAAATAAGGGTTTTAAGCATAAAACTGAATCTATTATTATCTAATTCCTAGAAAAATATTAGATGATTTTTAAATTATTTAATTTAATATATAATATAGAAATTTTATTAAAATAATTCCCCAATATTTTTTAATTTAATTTATTAATATAAAGATACATTTCATGCATAACAATAGTTTTTCAGTACAATATTTCTTTTACTCTCAATGATTTTTTATTTTCATTTCTAATCAATTAATAACCCAGGAAATTATTTTATACATGTGTAAACCATATAATTTTCATAATTTATTTGGTCCTATTTATACCCCCCCACAATTTAATGACTAGTTTCTAACTGTCACATAATAATATTTAAATGGTATATTATAATTTGTTTAAACTCAGTGTTGCGTATAACACAAGCTATCAAAGAAATTAAATTTATTTGAAAAATATTTCATAAAATATTTGGGTTTTACAAAAAATCAAAGAGGAGTACTAATCACTTTAAAAAAATTTCATGGGAACCAAAATTTTAGTCATCCTCATCACAAAATTAGTTTCATAAACAAACCACATCAAAAAATATACTCTTCCATCTAAAAATCTATTTTCCAAAACACAAAGCCTACTTTTCAAAGAAACAAATTAAAAAAAGGAACAATGAATAAATGAAAACACCCCACAATAACATAAATTAATAATAACAATACCTTAATTAATCTCAAATTAATGGTAAGTACCAATAGAATCAATTTGGAATCCAAAGGAGCAAAAAAAAAGGGGAAAAAGAATTGAACATTGTTTGGCCACACAGGTTGAAAAATCATACACCAACCATAAAAAAACCTCTATAATAGTTTATTGAACCATCTGAATAGGATCCCTATAGTTTTATAGACCATGTGATCTAACAATGTATTTAGGGTTCTTTATACCCGTTCACCCCAAAACTCAAGGTGACCCCTAAAATAACTGATTTTATCAATGGGGATCAAAACAATATCACATAAAATTAATATACATAGAAAATAATAAAAAATGATCAAAAAATAGGAATACAAATCTATAATACCCATGGTAACATAAAGATCAATGTAAGAAATAGCTGTCTAGACACTCTCTGTACCTACCTCTTGGGTTTTGACATTCTTATCTCCATACTACCTACGTCACACCCCGACCGCAGATACTCCATTATTTTATTCTTTTCTCGATGTTGGATCTTTTTGTTGAGGTTTGGGTCGAGTTCCCAACAAAGGTCCTTGTGTTTTTGTGGTTTTGGGTTTCCTTTTATACCTATGATTAGTTATTCTTGTTGGGATTGAGATAAAGTTTCATGTTGGAGAGTTTGTGATGTCGTCGATGTCTCTATATTATGTTCAAAAACATTCAAGGATCAATGGGTGGACTTCCCTAGTGTTTGGGATGTAATTGGGGGGTTTTTGGACAATTTTTGGGGGTTACATGGTTTGAGAACGGCCTATAAAAACCATTAAGCCTAACCATGCGATGTTGCAGGGGTTTCCAGTAGCCCCCGCACGATTTGCGCACGATTTGAAAAACCTTGCATCCAAACCGTGCAGCCACTTATGGGCTTTATAACTTTTGACATAGAGCTCTGATTTAGATGATTATACCTCCAAAAAGAATACCTATCTATTGGGCATCGACCAGAGGAGCCTCCCCCTCCTTCCTACTTTAATTTGGGGCTATTTTGGGGTGATTTATCAAGAAAGGTTTGTGGTTCTTTAGGTTTCCTTCATCAAATCTTCTCTCCTTCTCTTTCCCTCTTTGTTCTTGAGTTTCCCTTGTAGGTTTTCTTCCATGGACAAACCATAATGTCTAGGGTTTATGTTTGGTTCGTTTTTCTTTGGATCTAGGGTGTACAAATGGTCAGTGGGGCTTAGATCTCTCCTCCCTTGAAGTTTCGTTCCATTCGCACATGGTTGAGGTAAGCGTTTCCAAATTTTTCCTTTTCGGAACACTCCACATGCACTTGTGTGTTTTCATTTAATTTTTAAATGTCTTTTTCACCTCTAATATATCTATGGATTGATTCGAATTATGTCTTCATATTAGTAGAATTTACTAAAAATAGGTTTTCAATGGGATTTGTGTGAAATACCTAGGTTTATTTCACCTAGGGTTATTGTTTAAAACCTCATTGTTCTTTAATGATAAATTGGGGGTTTTTGTGAAATGATTGGCCTTGATTATGGTGGGATTGTTGTTTATTATTTGTGATCTTGATTTGGTGTGTATGGTTTGGTAATTATTTATCTTTTTTAAAAGTGGTAAAATGTTGTAAAAAGGGTTTTATGGTTACAATGGGATTATTTTATGTTCTTTGAATAATGTAGATGGTTGGATATAGTTTTAAAGAAAATGATTGGTTTTGTGGAGGTGGTTTTTGGGTGTTCCTTGAAATATTAGTTTCGTAAAATTTGTTTAAAATGGAATCCCATGGGGGGGATATGCCCATTTGGCTTTTGGTGTGTGTGTTTTGGAAAATGTTTGGCTTGAGGGGTCGTTTGGAATTTCACACTTGAAGATGGTTTTGGAAATGATTTGGAAATGTTTTGGTAAATGCATTTGGGTGTGTAAACATAAAGGTCCGTTTAGAATTGTACCTTTAAAGGTGGTGTTTTTTGATGATTTTAGAAAAGAATGTGATTCGGAAAATGTGAATGCTAGGTTGGAAACTTAATGTGTTTTAAAATATGGTTTGAATGCTTAAGTGATGTGATGTCTCGTTTGGCATGTTTTTAGTGTTTCATGTTTTTCCTAAAATGTGGAAAGGCTTGTTTAGCAAATTTTTGAAGAGGTGGAGTTCCTCATGGTTCTTTAAGTGATTTGTAAATGTTTCGGTTTGCTTAATTTCTCAAGAGTGGGTTTGTGTTGTGAACGTGGTGGCTTATTAAATGATATGCTTGGTGTGGTTGATAAATAGTGTATGTGGTAACATGTGATGTGTTAAATTTGATTGAGCACAAAATGGGGAGCCTGGGTATCTAGGTGGGTAGACTTGTACTAGTATGCTAGTGATCCTGTGGGGTTTGGCCCCTGTTTCACATAGAAAGTTTGATAATGACAAAACTAACTAAACTATGATGATGATGTTGGGGACCACTAGGTTATGGGTATGTTCCTTACTAGTGGATCGTTCACGAGAAATGATATTGTTATGGTTACTTTTCACTGAGATACGAGGTACATGGGGCTCATAGCTAGCTAGTTCCTATGGGAATTCCCATGACTAGTGCTCAATAATTATATTGCACCTCCCCTCGGTATACGGTAGGTTGGGTTGGTAATTTTAAATGTAAGTGTTTTGTATTTAATTTTACATTCATTGAAATTGTTTTCCATTTAAAGATGTTCTGTTCAAAATTGTTACTAGTAATGTTTTGGTTGGGTTTTTGTTATAAAATGATAGTTTTCTTGAAAAATGGATGGTGGCATGTGTTGGCCTTGGAAATGGGAAAGGTATGGTTGTTTAATAAAATGTGAAAAAATCTATTTTTATAATTGTATTTTAAACTAGTGTTAATGGACTATTTTGGGAAAGGAAACACTTGGAATCTATAGTGATTGCTTACTGAGCTGTTAGCTCACACCCTACCAATACCACTCGGTGTCGGTAGACTCGAGCTGTTTTGTAGGTTCAGGTTTTGATCAGGTTTTTCTAGTTCAAGTTATCTCCTGGAGCAGGGTGGTCTTGTGGTTGGAGGTGACCAGGTGGTCACATGGAGATCATGTTAGTAGATGGTTGTTTTATTTTTTTGTAACTCTTGGTTCTTTCAGTGTTAGTTTTATTTAGTTGTATTCGTATTGGACCATATTGTTATTTTATTGAGATTCAGTTGTGGTTAGCTCTGCTGTGTTTTCGATGTTGTATTTTTTATCCTATTATTATTGGGATAAATCGTTCCCTCTTTTTTGATTTGGATGCCCGACACTTGTTGCCAACCCATGGGGATCGGGAACGCCCTTCGGGTCATGAAGCGGATCGAGTCGGGTGCTGGGTTAGATGGCATCCCGGCTTGGTTCGTGACAAAATGGTATCAGAGGGAGGTTCTTGATATTTGAGGTGTCCGATAGATGGAGAATAGAGTTGTTGGGACTCGGGAGGTAGGTGCGGGGAGGGCGTCATGAACCCTTGCTCGTTCTAAACCTCGAGTCACTAGGGGTAGTCCGGGACTGAATCTTGTGTCTTGTGTTGTTTTGGAATTGAGGGATGACAATGGAGGTGAGTCGGGTTAGGTTGTGTCCTTACATGGGGTGGTGACCCATGTAAAGTCCAAGTGCCCAGTTCAAGGCCCTCATAGTGTTATGCCTTACCTAGGGCATGGCTCACCACTATGTTTCCAGGCTAGGCATAGACACTAATCCCTCATTCCGGTGGTCCATTGTTATTTGGGGTTCATTTTGGTTTCAGTTGGTGTATGTGTATGTTGAAAATTAATGTGAATTTTGAAATGGAAATGGATTTAAAAACAAAAGTGTTTTCCATGAAATGGTTTAAAATTGGTAAAGTGGGTTTTCAAACCTTTAGGGTGTTTTGGGTTTGAGAAAATTAATGGAATGTGTCCCTTGGTGTTTCTTATGGACGTGGACATGTGTGTGGGTATGTGTGAGAAGTTTGTGTTGGCACGTGAGGATGGGAATGGACGGACACACATGTAACGGTTCATGGGAGACCATGGGTTGGGTTTTTGAATTAAAGGCTTAGCATGGTTTTCCTAAAGTGGATTTGAATGAGAAAATGATTTTGGGAATTTGTTTTTTTCTTGAAAAATGGGTTATTGGTATTTGGGAATTAGCCTCGGAAGAAATATGTTTTGAATTTTAAAAGGAAAATGATGGTTTTTGAAAAAATATATTATTGTGGTGTTTGTTTTTACTTGGATTTTGAGCCAGTTGGTTTTGGTTTGAGGTGTTCCTCTTTGTTTGTGCCTCAGTTTGATGTTGGATTTGGTCTGTGCTTTTCATGTTGTTCAGAAAATGCCACCTAGAAAGGTTCCCAAAGTTTCTAATGAGTCATGACCAGTTCCTTTTCCTTCACAAGTTTTTACTATTTTCTGTAGTGATCAATTTTCGCTTGAGGCTATGGAGTAGCTTGAGGAAGTCGAGCATGTCTTCAAGTCATTGGGAACTACTGATGCTGTTAGGGTCCAGGCAGTTCAAAGGTTGTTTGAGGGTCCAACCTTGTTCTAGTGGCGGTTGGTCTCCCCATCATCGACAAAAGGTAAGATTTCGTGGGAGGTGTTTAAGGTCACTTTCATCCAACAGTTCAAACCAGAGGAGGTGAAGTAGAGGAATATGGAAGAGTTGTAGGATTTTTGGCAGGGCCAACGATCCATAAAGTCTTATGTTGAAAATTTTAGAGAGATAGTTCCATTCTCTTTGGAAGTAGCATCAGAAGATTATATGAAGGCCCCTATCTTTTTTGGGTTCTTCGTCCTGAAATTACAGAGAAAGTGATCTCATCCGGTGAAACCTGTTTCGAGAGGTTGGTGGATGAGGCATTTATGGATGAGCTGGTTTTTGGGGTCAGCCAGTGGTTGTTGGTTCTCATGAAGGTTCCCCATCTGGTGAGTAGGGTGATCCAGGGGAATCGGTTTCTGAAAAACTTTCTCTGTCGGATCCGACTTTCATTTCATCAGACCGTTCACTTGTATGTTTCAAGTGCGTCCGGTTTGGTCACTCAAAGCTGTCTTGTCGTATTCCTTTGAATACTTGTCGCCGCTGTGGACATTGGGTTCATTTGAAGATGTTATGTAAGGGGTGTTGTCTGAAAAGGAAATCTTGATCGGAGGATGTGTAGCTTGACTGTGAGGCAGGAGATGCTTCAGCCATCAAATCCCCAACCACAGGTCTCAGGGTGAAGCTTGCGCACAGTCAGGAGTGACAGGGAGGAGGTGTGAAACCCAACCTAGTTTTTTTTTCTGTTTTGGGATGGAAATGTTTAACATATCTATGTTCTTATTAACTTGATTTTGTAAGTAAACCTTATATGGTAGTGGTGAGGTTAACTTGATCTCTTGTAACCCAAAAGTTGAGTCTATCAAAATGTGGAATTTGAAAATTTTCATTCTCCTTTGAGTGTGTCTTGCCTTCGTGTAGGTCGGTCACAGTTTTAACTTTTGGCATTGCTCATTTGGAGATGCTTGAGTTTTGTAGAATTGGTTTATTTTGTGTTCGGTTTGTTTGGTAGGGTACCTGTTTTAGTGGTGGTAGTGTCTATCTTGTGTATGGAAGTTCAGGTTTGACCCCGATCGAGGTTTCTGGGTTTTTGGAGTTTTCAGGAGATTTTTCCAAGTGAAGCACGATTACCGCACGACTAGTCGAAACCATGCAGCCCTAGCCAGGCAGACAGAACAAATTGCATAGCCAGCGCATGACCGTGTGGTAGGTCTCATAACCATGAGTCTTTGTGTCATTTTTGGGTGGAGGATTTGGAATGGTTGACATATGGTTTTGAAACTGTGCGTCCAAGCCATGCAGGGTGCCCCTTCCATCTTGTAGTTCAAGCATGGTTGGCGCATGGTTTGGTAAATCGTGCAGCCAAACCATGTGAGTTGTATGAAAAATTTAAATATTGAAATCCCTTATTCCTGGTTGCAGTGAGGGTGTTGTTTGGGGTTTAAATGTTTTTTTGAATTAGTTGAGTTCTTGTGGTGGGGATTACCCTCTCATGTTCCCCCCTCATTCTCATCCATGTGTTGTGGTTTCTTCTTGATCAGTCAGGTGTGACTTGTGGAATGAATAGTAATCCTAGATTTCATGGTTTCCCCAAGGTTTTTGTCGAGTATGGACTTGATCTTTGGTTGACTTTTGGATGGGTGACTTTCTGGGGGCAGAAAGTGTCTGTGGTGGGGAGAATTGTCACACACCGACCACAAATACTCCCTTATTTTATTCTTTTCTCGATGTTGGATCTTTTGGTTGAGGTTTGGGTTGAGGGAACAAAAAATGTCCTTGTGTTTTTGTGGTTTTGGGTTTCCTTTTATACCTATGATTAGTTATTCTTGTTGGGATTGAGATAAAGTTTCATGTTGGAGAGTTTGTGATGTCGTCGGTGTCTCTATATTATGTTTAAAACATTCAAGGATCAACGAGTGGACTTTCTTAGTGTTTGGGATGTAATTTGGGGGGTTTTGGACAATTTTTGGGGTTGCATGGCTTGAGAACGGCCTAGAAAAACCGTGAAGCCTAACCATACCAAGTTGCAGGGGTTTCCAGTAGCCCCCACACGGTTTGCGCACGATTTGACAAACCGTGCATCCAAACCGTGCAACCACTTGAGGGATTTATAACTTTTGACGTAGAGCTCAGATTGGGGTGATTCCACCTCCAAAAAGAAGCCATATCTGTTGGTAATCGACCATAGGATCCTACCCCACTTTCCTATTTCAATTTTGGGCGATTTTAGGGCGATGTATCAAGAAAGGTTTGTGGTTCTTCATGTTTCCTTCATCAAATCTTATCTCCTTCTATTTCCCTCTTTGTTATTGGGTTTCCATTGGGGATTTTCTTCCATGTACAAACCCTAATGTCTAGGTTTTATGTTTTGTTCGTTTTTATTTGGATATAGGGCATGAGAATGGTCATTGGGGCTTAGATCCCTCCTCCCTTGAAGTTTCGTTCCATTCGCACATTGTTGAGGTAGGCGTTTCCAACTTTTTCCTTTTCGGAACACTCAACATGCACTTGTGTATTTTCATTTAATTTTTGAATGTATTTTTCACCTCTAATATATCTATGGCTTTATGAGAATGATGTCTTTGTATTAGTAGAATTTACTAAAAATAGGTTTTCAATGGGATTTGTGTGAAATACTTAGGTTTATTGCACCTAGGGTTATTGTTTAAAACCTCATTGTTCTTTAAAGATAAATTAGGAATTTTTATGAAATGTTTGGCCTTGATTATGGTGGGATTGTTGTTTATTATTTGTGATCTTGATTTGGTTTGTATGATTTGGTAATTATTTATCTTTTTTAAAAGTGTTAAAATGTTGTAAAAAGGGTTTTATGGGTATAATGGGATTGTTTTATGTTCTTTGAATAATGTGGATGGATGGATGTGGTCTTAATAAAAATGATTGGTTTTGTGGAGGTGGATTTTGGGTGTTCCTTAAAATATTAGTTTCTTAAGAGTTATTTAAAATGTAATCCCATAGGGAGATATGACCGTTTGGATTTTGGTGTGTGTGTTTTAGAAAATGTTTGGCTTGAGGGGTTGTTTGGCATTTCACACTTGAATATGGTTTTGGAAATGATTTGTAAATGTTTTGGTAAATGCATTTGGGTGTGTAAACATAAAGGTCCGTTTAGAATTGTACCTTTAAAGGTGGTGTTTTGTGTTGATTTTAGAAAAGAATGTGATTTGGAAAATGTGAATTCCAGGTTGGAAACTTAACGTGTTTTAAAAGATGGTTTGAATGCTTAACTGATGTGATGGACCGTTTGGAATGTTTTTAGTGTTTCATGTTTTTCTTGAAATGTGGAAAGGCTTGTTTAGAATTTTTTTGAAGAGGTGGTGTTCTTCAAGGTTCTTAAAGTGATTTCTAAATGTTTCAGTTTGCTTAATTTTTCAAGAGTGGGTTTGTGTTGTGAACGTGGTGGCTTATGAAATGAGATGCTTGGTGTGGTTGATAAATAGTGTATGTGGTAACATGTGATGTGTGAAATTTTATTGAGCACAAAATGGGAAGCCTGGGTATCTAGGTGGGCAGACTTGTACTAGTATGCTAGTGATGCTGTGGGGTTTGGCCCCCATTTTACATAGAAAGTTTGACGATGACACCACTAACTAAACTATGATGATGATGTTGGGGACCACTAGGTTATGGGTATGTTCCCTACTAGTGGATTGTGCATGAGAAATGATATTGTTATGGTTACTTTTCACTGAGATATGAGGTACATGGGGCTCACAGCTAGCTAGTGCCTATGGGCGTTCCTGTGACTAGTGCTCAATAATTATATTGCAACTTCCGTCGGCATATGGCAGGTTAGGTCAGTAATTTTAAATGTAAGTGTTTTGTATTTTATGTTACATTCTTTGAAATTGTTCTCCATTTAAATTTATTCCGTTCAAAATTGTTACTAGTAATGTTTTCGTTGGGTTTTTGTTATAAAATGACAGTTTTCTTGAAAAATGGATGGTGGCATGTGTTGACCTTGGAAATGCGAAAGTTATGGTTGTTTAATAAAATGTGAAAAAACTATTTTTATAATTGTATTTTAAACTAGTGTTAATGGACTGTTTTGGGAAAGGAAACACTTGGAATCTATGGTGATTGCCTATTGACCTGTTATCTCACACCCTACCTACACCGCTTGGTGTCGGTAGACCCAAGCTGTTTTGCAGGTTCAGGTTTTGATCAGGTTTTTCTGGTTCGAGTTATCTCCTGGGGAAGGGTGGTCTTGTGGTTGGAGGTGACCGGGAGGTCACATGGATATCGTGTTTGTAAATGGTTGTTTTATTTTATTGTAACTCTTGGTTCTTTCAATGTTAGTTTTATTTAGTTGTATTCGTATTGAACCAGATTGTTATTTTATTGAGATTCAGTTGTGGTTAGCTCTACTACATTTTCGATGTTGTATTTTTTTATCCTCTTATTATTAGGATAAATCATTCCCTCTTGTTTGATTTTGATGCCCAACACTTGTTGCCAGACCGTGGGGATCAGAAACGCCCTTTGGGTCATGTCACGGATCGAGTCGGGTGCCGGGTCAGATGGCATCCTGGCTTGGTTTGTGACAACCTAACTTACCAAATAACAAGGGGGATATTCAAGAACCCAAGGCTTCGAGAAACCTAGGATCTGATACCATCTACAATGTACTAGATTGGGCTGATATGACATGCTAGTTAACCTTGTCCACTACTAATTCTGAAGGGCATTCCCAATATCTATGGGTTGGTTACCAGTGCCTGGGTATTAAGAATGAAAACTTGGGATTTATTTCACCTTTTGAATATAAAAAACCACATCATTGATCCCACCTAGGAATCCAACATGAACCATCCATGTATTATAGGCCCTTTCATGGAATAAATAGTTTCAATAATGATGATATAACTAAATAGAGCAATACATGGTAGTAAATAAAAAGAACATCTCATAGAAAGAATCAATGCATAAACTGAACAAAATACGATCAACAAATAAACAAGTAATACAAATGAAATTATTAGGGTGATGAGGTCTATAAATATCATATTGTTAGTCCCTAAAGGTTCTTAGAGTGAGATATATCCCTATAGGTGGGGAGGGTAAATTAGGTTTTGAAATAATTAACCAATTTAAATATCTTTTCCATTTATGTCTCACTGACCTAATGGATCTTGACCTATCAACCTTAAGGAAAACTTATTATTCTCTATTCTTTAGATTTTTATCTGATACAATTTACTTGATCGACCATTTTAGATGATATTATTTTATTTTCTTGACCCCATTTAGCATGCATTGATATTGTAAATAAGACATAATTGGTTTTTACTTGTTTAAACACTATGATCTACTCCAAGAAGCATGTGATAGATAATGTTTCAATGCAAAAAATCACTAAAAGTTCATTAATATTGAATGGGGTTCAGGATAGGCTACTCCTACTTAGAGTGTAACACTCTGAGATTTTGTGAATTATTTTTTTAAAATTAATTAATATTTTCAATATTTTACATTTAAGGCAACAATAAAAATAGTTTAATTTATATTAAATCACTATATATGGATTTCATTATATGAAACATCAAGTTACTCATGCATTACATGCAACATAAATTTCATCTTTCTCTACATATAACACTGAGGTCAGTTTATGTTACACACAAGACTAACTTTCCTCGATGACTTGCGTAACATGTAAGGTCGAGAGTTACCCAAAAATAATTAATTATTAAAATATTATTATTTAATAATATATAACATATCTATTAAATTTAATATTATAGTATTGACTAACTTATAGTTGAATTCATTGGATACCTATTAATTAGAAAAGAATATAGAAACCAAATGAATATAAACAGAATGATTTTATAAAAGACTATTTTCATATGAAAAAGATGATTTATCATAATAATTTAAATTAATTACTACTAGTGAATGATAATAATTAAATTTATATGTTATATATTCAATCAAATATTTTTTATAATCATCCAATAGATTGGATAAAAATAATAATAACAACCCAATTTTATATAAAAAACCTATATTTTTAGGGTACTTTTATCACCTTTTGATGAAGAACCTACTTTGAATATAAAATTTTGAACTTTTTATAAATTTTATATTTCAAAATAAACTTAATTTTTGAAATCAAAACATAAAAATTAGGTTAGGGTGAATTTTTGGTATTATTCTATGAAGTTTCTTTTTTAATGAATAGTGAAAAATAGTAAAATTTAACTCAAAAATAAATTTTCATCTAATTTGTTATTTATTTTAATGTTTAATTAGATCAAATTTTTATAAATTTATCCAATTTATGTCATTTTAATCAATTTCACCTTGAAATTGGTTAAAAAAACCTAGCAAACTTTTGAACATTTTTTACTTTAAAAGCCCTCTTTATCATCCCGTCTATGAGATTAAATTTAAATTAATTTCTACCACTTATCTGATTTTAATTTTCAAAAATGTATTCAATATATTAAATCTAGATAATTTATAATATATAATATGATAATCGTAGTTTTTAAACAAAAATATTAGTGAAGGTAATTAAAATTAATTAAAATAATTAAGATTGAATTAAGATTAACAAGGGATTAAACCCTAAACTTAAGTCATAATATGATCTATAAAATTGTAAAAAAGCCATTGGATGACAATATTTATAATCTATACTCCATTTTCTATAATTTTTATCATTATTGGATCCACTTTAAATAAAAAAGGTGGGTTGGTTTTCCCTTTTCCAAAATATTACAAGACTGACACTCCTCCTCCACTATAAAAGGCCTCCTCTCCTCCCACTTCCACACACCTCTCAAGCCATCCAATTTTGGAAAATATATTCCCAAATACCTCACCAAAATACCTCCATTATTACTTGAATCCACACTTTGTGAAAAAATAAATCCAAGGAAGTCCTTTGGTGAAAATCAAAAGGTGTTACCCAAAGAAGAGTTAACATCCTCCCTCAAGATCCTTTATCTTATTTTTTTATCCATCCCCTCCAATATCGTTATTCTATTATAATAAAAAAGTTATCATAAATATAATGATATTTTTTTATGATAATAGTTCTACCAACACATACAGACACTTCCATCTAATGGGTAACGAACATACTGTTTATGTGTACGACGGACTACCGTCTCACAAAACAATGATTGTCCATTATTCCTTTACCGCCTCTCATGGTGGACATTATGATGTACACTATATTTTTATATAATATTTATTATATTTATAATTTATTTAATCTTATTTAATTATTTTACAACATATATCTTTATACCTTCTATCATGTGTAAATACGATAATTTCATTTGAGGAAGTGTGGACTACCGCCCCCTCAAAGCGATGTGATTCATTCACAAACTACATGGAATTTATTAAGGTTAAGTTTAGTGATACTATATGATATATATGAAATAATAATTATACTATAATGATATTACACACACACATATATATATATATATTTCATTTACTCTCTTTCTTTCAATATTACAATAAAACAGAAACAACGTTCATATGTACGTACAACCTACCATCTCCATGAACGATGTTTTCCATTTCATAATTATATATTGTATATATTATTACAATAAAAATATAATTAATATAAATTATATTTTTATCATGGATTAAATTTTTGAAATCAAGATATAAGTATAAGGACCAAATATGTAACAAATTAAGATACAAGCGAAAAACAAAGCGAATATTACCCGAAGCGTAACCTTGACATGAAATTGTAAACAAGAAAGTAATATAAATTCATAATCAAACCATATATGGTATTAGATATAAGAATATGGTTCTATAAAATATTTATAATAAACTTACATTTTTATACAGGATCTTTGAATGAGCATGATGAGAGTCAAGACACAAGGTAAGGGGATTTCATCTCACCTTTTTATTTCTGTAAGATACATGCCTTATTCACTACTCACTTATTTTGTGTGGTGTATGTAATACACATGAATGTATTATATGTATCCTATAATTAAATTTATGGGTATTTATATATCCTTTTTATGATCTTTCTTTCATGGGGTTTATGTTTCAAAACTTTCCAAATCGGAAAGATAGTTTTGTCTCAATTTTCCTTCTCTGAGACTCATGTTCTGTTATGAACCTAAATTCTTTTTCGAGGTGTATATACTTCCATTTTACATGTTATATTAGGAATATAATTCTTTCAATGATTTTTTAAGCTTCATGAAATTACATTTTATAACATGTAGATTATGATCCCAAGTTACCAAGATATAATAGTTTATTGAAACAATCTCATCGCTTATTAAGATTGTTTATGTTTATGCTTCCTTTGATAAAATATTATGATATATATCTCAAGAAAAAAATGATTTTTCTTATCCTATATTTATTAAATTTATCTCCACATATTATTACCATTCATAAACTCTTTGGTACTTAATACAATTAAGAAAATGTTTTTATTAAAAATATGACTGTATTTCTCTCTTGAGTCGGAAATATATTTTATTTCAAAAACCATGTTTTTGAAAATGTTTTTTAAAATATTTTAAAATGATCATTGAAGATAATATTCAAGGAAAATGGACTTTAATTCTTTTTTTTTTATGGTTTTCAAAGCTTCCATTATAATGTTTCAAATCTATTTTCAAAGAAAAAGGTTTTTTTGAAAAAATTTTATGTTTTAAAAATAATTTTTAAATTGAGAAACGATATTTTCCTCAAGAAATGATTTTAAAAGATCTTTTAAAATTATTTCCCATATAAGATGAAATCTATTGGTATTACTCATGCCTTTCTGGGAAAATGGACTCAATGTTTCCATTCATATTCTTTCTCTAAATTGATTTTGTTTTGATGACATGATGTTTAGAAAACCCATTTCTCTTTCAAAGTTTATATTATTTTGAAACCCACTTATTTTCATGGGTTATTATTTTGATAAAAGGATTATGAAACCTACATATTTTTCTGAATGTTATGATATTATTACATATTTATGTTACCCATTTCATTTCATGGGTTTTGATATGATTTTTAATGATATTGTGAAAAATGTATGTATGATTTTACTATGAGATGAGTGAGACCTATATCTCCCTCCAATGCATTGGGTAATGATTTATATCTCATGAGATAGAATAAGATGGTACTGGGAGTGACCCTTGACTACTAATATGGACATGGAAGTGAACCATGACTACACAGATGGTATGAGGAGTGAACTCATGCTTCTTAGATGGCCATGGGAGTGAACCAAGACTACCAAGATGATATGGGGAGTAAACCCATACTACCAAGATCTACTTAGAAGCGATTAATTAACTATTATATAAATCATATTATATGATTATGTGTCTACCACAATTCCATGTTTTATTCTAATGTTATGATTTCATGACATATGTTATTTATTTCCTTATGATTCATGTGTTATGAACTTCCAAGATTTATGCCATGTTTCATGTATATGATCTTTGATATGCAGGGTAGGATCTTCTATTTTTATGATCATGTTCTCATACCCTTATGCTCATGATTATGATTATATATCTCCCTTTTTTACCCTTAATAAGCATCTGATGTCACCCCTTTTTATGTTTCCTTCCCCAGGTTATGAATATATGTATTATGTTTGATGTGTCTAAGAAGAGTGCTAGTCAAGAAGAACCTACTGGGAGATAATGTAGCTCACTTAGGTATCAGTGTTTATGTTTCCATGTTTCCAAAGGAACTAGACTAGTATGGTCTTTGGGAGTCTGTTTGTATCATGTTTTAAGTATTCCGCAAATGTTATGTAATGTTAATATATGAAAATCGATGGTTTCTATAGTTGGTATCAAAGTGAAGGTTTAGTCAACCTTTGGAAACTAGGATGAGAAAAATTTATTGATATCCCTAGGTATATTTCTAAGGATATGTCTTGGGATGTCTCTAAGGATAAGTATATAGATGAGTTAATGTTTAGGCATACATCCTGGAATTTTGGTAAATGATAGAGTGAGGGGTTTTCTAAAAATAAGTCCATATCTAGGTACTAAAAGTGGATGTGTCTCTAGAACAGATATACCTAGGGGTAACAACTCTTAAAATGTGTCCCGACCCTGACTCGGGGTAATATGGTACATGACAACAGGCCCCGCTGCACACCAAGTTTGACACTATGAAGGGATATGCTTTAGAAATTCACAAACTCTTCACAAACCATCATAAACTATGTAAATGGAATATTACTATGGATAACCTAGGATAAAACTAAGGTGTCATCGATTAAAAATTATGTGTCATGATTTAGAAATCCTATAAGTATTTTTTTCATGATTATGAGGTTTTATTATATGATATGTGTTTCTCACCCAGTGATTTCTGGTTTTAGTCAATGGAGTGAACTAAAAGGAACATGGTTAAAATTTAATGTTTTAGATTTTTAAAGTATGGTCATTATGAAAATTTATTTCACAAGTAGGAATATCATAAAGATAATCAGGAAGGTGGTATGAGTATTGGTCATACTTCTGAAGATAAAGATACCACAAAAGGCATGTGAATGGTATGTGATGTTCTTACAATATTTTTTTACATTAAACATAATAAAAATGATTATATTGCGGTCGAGGAACCTCAAGACATGATTTATATTTAATATTCTAGGAAAGAGGTATTAATGAATATGTTAATGAATCCTTAGTAATGGTTTAAGAATATAGTAATATGATTGAAGTATTTATGTTTTGGAATTCAAAGATTATGTTATATGAATCATGAAATATATAAGTAATTTCATTATAAGTTTTCATTTAGGATTGAAAATGTTATGTTGAATGGTTATTTCATAGAAAGTTGATATTTTGATTAAGTGAAGGTAACCCTTAATTAATTTCTGATGTTGAGATAATGATATTTGGATAAATATATGTTGGATATGAATAAGTAAATTGGACGGTATGGATTGCCCTAGATCTGGAAGTGATTTTTGACAAAGTAGTCTATGTCATCTTGGATAAATTTTAAAACTTCTTGAATTTAAATAATTTATCCAGTAATCATTAGAATAAGGAATCATGCATGTTTTACAAAAGGATTAATGGTAATTAATGTTTTTACCATGTTTCAAGGGAATATACGATGTGGGTATTCACATGTTTGGAATTTGACAACCAAGAGAAACTTTGTGATATATGGGGGGTCAATGATAATATGATTTTTTGTTATTCTTTATGAAACTTTGGAGTTTCATATTTTATAAGGGTTATAGGGTTAACCATTTATGGAAATTTTAAGTTAAAATTTAGATGAATTCAGTAAGATTAAAGTGATATCTTACCACATGATGATTTATGAATATTGGATAACCTTATCTAACAACATTGTTTTGATAATAATTGATGAAAATAAGATGGAATATCATAGATATCATTATCTGTTTGTAATTAAGGAATGAAATATTCACCTTATTTTTTGGATAAATGGGTGAAGTGGATCAATGAAGAACAAAGGGAGAGGTTGTCCTGAAATCTTATAAGTATACCTTTTCATGAAAATTATTCAGCTTTAGGAAAATGATCTAGAAATAAAATGTTGTCCTAATACCTTAATTTTTTTAAAACCAATGGCCTTTTAAATCATCATATATTTATTACTTTTAAGCCATAAAATTTTCATTTATCATTCACCTATTTTTGATTGATGACCATAATCAATCCCTATAAATATTTACACTTTTCCTTTAAGTCAATGTTTTCACTTCCCACCTATGTTCTCCTACTTGGAAATCTAGTTATGTGATACTTTGGGTAACCATTATGTTTCCAAATTTCTTTTTTTAAAGGAAGTTTTAGTGATCATTATTATGATGTGGGTTTTAAATAAATTAACTTTCAAGTATTAAACCTTTGATAAACCAGACAAATTTCATGGTGAAAATTAATTTTAAGGGGGTAGAATGTAACACCCCAAGATTTTTTAAATTATTTTTTTTCAAAATAATTTAATCTTTTTGATATTTTAAAATTTACAAAACACTAAAAATAATTTATTTGATATTAAATAACTATGTATAGATTGATTTATAAGAAACACTGAGTTAATCTTGTACTACATACAACATAAATTTTATCTTTCTCTATGAGGAACATCGAGGTTAGCTTACATTACACGCAAGAATGACTTTCCTCGATGGATTGCATAACACAAAAGACTGAGTGTTACCAAAAAATAATTCATTATTAATTTTTTTATTTAATAAGATATAACATAGCTATTAAATTTAATATTATAGGATTAACTAACTTATAGTTTAATTCATTGGTAATCTATTAATTAGAAAATAATATAGAAGCCAAACGAATATAAATAGAATAATTTTATAAAAGAATAATTTTATATAGAAAAGATTATTTATCATTATAAGTTAAATTAATTACTACTAGTGAATGATGATAATTAAATTTATATGTTATATATTCAATAAAATATTTTTTATATACATCCAATATATTCGATAATCATAAGATAAGAACAAATCCAAATTTACACAAAAAACCTATATTTTTATCAAGTTACTTTTAGAACCTTTTGATGGAGTACCTACTTTAAATATAAAATTTATAAAATTTATAAATTTTATATGTCAAAATAAACTTCATTTTTTAAATAGAAAAATAAAAATTAGGTTAGGGTTAATTTTTGGTTTTTTTTGTGAAGTTTCATTTTTTAACGAATAGTGAAAAAATACTGAAATTTAACTCAAAACTGTTTTTATCTAATTCATAATTTATTTTAAAGTTTAATTAGATCAAATTTTTATCAATTTATCTAATTTAGATCATTTTAATAAATTTTACATTGAGATTGTTTATAAAAACCTAGAAAACTTTCGAACATTTTTACTTTAAAAACCAGCTTTGTCATCTCGTCCGTGGGATTAAATTTAAATTAATTTCAACCAATTTTGTGATTAGAATATGGAAAAATGGATTCCATATTTGGAATCATAATAATTTTTAATTTTTAATAAGATCAAATTAGTTTTTGACCAAAAATATTAGTGAAGGTAATTAAAATTAATTACAACGATTAAGATTAAATTAAGCTTAACAAGGGACTAAACCCTAAACTTAAGGCCTAATAGGACCTAGAAACAAGTACAAAAGACATTTTATGGAAATATTTAGACCCTATATTCCATTGGATAGAGTTTTTTTTACCATTATTGGATCTACCTACAATAAAAAAAGGTGGCTGGGGTTTCCCTTTTACAAAATATTATAAGAGTGACACTCCTCCTCCACTATAAAATGCCTCCTCTACACCCTCTTCCACACACCAATCAAGCCACTTAAGTTCAAAAAATATCTGAAAAAATAGCTCCCAAAAGATACCTCCCTTCCTCCTTGAATACTCCCTTTGGGAAGAAATCAATCCAAGGAAGTCCTTTGGTGAAAATCAAAAGGAGTTACCCAAAGAAGAGGTAACATCCTCCCTCAAGCTCCTTTATCTTATTTTCATTATCCATACAATAAACTATCCTTATTAAATTACTATACAAAAAAAGTATCCTCAATATAATTAGTTGTTTTTATTCCAATATTTTGACCTAAACATACACACACTTCCATCTAATGGGGAACAAACATACTGTTTATGTGTATGGTGAAGTACCACCTCACAAAATTATGATTGTTCATTCTTCCTTATATCATGATGTACGTTATGATATACAATATATTTTTATATAATATTTATTATATTTATAACTTATTTATGATTATTTAATTATTTTACAACACATATCTTTATACCTTCCATCTTGTGTAAATATGTTAATTTCGTTTGAGGAAGTTTGGACTACCTCCCCCTCAACTTGATGTGATTTGTTCACACACTACATGAAATGTATTATGGATATTATTAGTGAATCTATATTATATATAAGAAATAATAATTATAATTTAATTATATTATATACATATATACATATACTCCATTTACTATCTTTCTTTCAACACAATAATAAAATGAAAACATCGTTTATGCATATGTATGGCCTACCATCTCCATAAATGATGTATTCCATTTCATAATTATATATTCTATAGATTATTATAATACAAATATAATAAATATACATGATATTTTTATCATGGTTTACATTTTATAAATCATTTTATAAGTATAAATACCAAAGATATAACAAATTAAGACACAAGCGAAAAACAAAGCGAATATTACCCGTAGCGTAACCATAACATGAAATTGTTAACAAGAGGGTAATATAAAGTCATAATAAAACCATATATGGTATTAGATATAATAACATGGTTTTTTAGAATATTTATAATAAAATTATATTTATTATAAATTATCTTTGAACGAGTACGATGAGAGTCAAGACACAAGGTAAGGGGATTTCATCTCACCTTTTTATTTCTGTGAGATACATGCCTTGTTCACCACCCACTTATTTTGTATGGTGTATGTAATAACCATGAATGTATTAAATTTATATTATAAATAAATTTATGGGTATTTAAATATCCATTTTATGATATTTAATTCATGGGGTCTATGTTTCAAAAGTTACCAAATCGGTAAGACAGTTTGATCTCAATTTTCCTTCTTTGAGGCTCATGTTTTATTATGCACCTAAATTATTTTTTGAGGTGTATATACTTCCATTTTACATGTTATATCATGAATATAATTAATTTAATGATATTTTAACCTTTATTTCATCTAATTTTCTTACATAGAGAGTATAATCCCACGTTACCAAGTGATAATAGTTTATTGAAATAATCTCGTCGCTTTTCAAGATTATTTATGTTTATGATTCCTTTGGTGAAATATTATGATCTATCTATCAATAACACTCACGAGTTTCCTTATTATATTTTTATTAATGTTATATCCATGTATTAGTTCAATTTATCCACTCTTTTTTATTTAATACATTTAATAAAATGTTTTTAATAAAAATATGATCGTATTTCTCTCTTTGGTAAGAAATATGTTTTATTTCAAAAACCATGTTTTCAAAAAAAAAAAAAATTGAATTTTTTTTAAATGATCCTTGAATATAATATTTAAGGAAAAATTATTTTATTTTTTTTTATTGTTTTAAAATATTTTTTCAAATAAAATGGTTTTTCAAAAATGTTTTATGTTTTTAAAAGAAGGTTATAATGCAGAAATGATGTTTTCCGCAAGAAATGTTTTTAAAAGATCTTTATAAATTATTTAACATCCTATATGACTTTAATTAGTGTAAATCATGACTTTATGGGATAATGATTCAATTTTTATATTCATATTATTTCTCTTAATAGGTTATGTTTAGAAGACATGATGTTTATGAAACCAATTTATCTTTTAGGGGTTATATGCTTTTGAAACCTACTTCTTTTCACAGGTTATTCTTTTGATAAAATGATTATAAAACCTGTATATTTTTCCAAATTTTATTAAATGATTACATGTTTATGTTAACCATTTAATTTCATGGATTATGATTTAATTTTTAATGATCTTTTGGCACATGTATGTATGATTTCACTGTGAGATGGTTGGGATCTATATCTTCCTCCAATGCATTGGGTAAAGATTTATATCTCATGAGATAGACTATGATGGTCTTGGGAGTGAAACATGACTAATAATATGGTTATAGAAGTGAACCATGACTACCAATATGGTATGAGGAGTGAACTCATTCTACTAATATGACCATGTGAGTGAACCATGACTACTAAGATGGTATGAGGAGTGAACCCATACTACTGAGATAACCCTGGAACCGATACCTTGACTACTATGAAAATCATATTACATGCTTATGTGTCTACCACAATTCCATGTTTTATTCCTATGTTATGCTTTCATGGATTATGTTCGTTATTTCCTTATTATTCATGTCTTATGAACTTCCAAGCTTGATTCCATGTTTCATGTATATGATATTTGATATGCCGGGTATGATCTTATATTTCCACGATCATGTTCTCATACCCTTATTCTCATTATTATGATTACATATCTCCCTTGTTTACCCTTA
This sequence comes from Viscum album, assembly GCA_963277665.1. NCBI lineage: Eukaryota > Viridiplantae > Streptophyta > Magnoliopsida > Santalales > Viscaceae > Viscum > Viscum album. The sequence goes on from OY728144.1 coordinate 203,952,514, forward strand.
ATGAGCATCTGATCTCACCCATTTTTATGTTTCCTTCCCCAGGTTATGAATATATGTATTATGTTTGATGTGTCTAAGAAGGGAGATAGTCAATAAGAACCTAGTGGGAGATAATGTAGCTCACTTATGTATCAGTATTTGTGTTTCCATATTTCCAAAGGCACTAGACTAGTATAGTCTTTGGGAGTCTATTTGTAAAATGTTTTATGTATTCCTCAAATGTTATGTAATGTCAATTTATGAAAAGTGAGGGTCTCTATATGGAGTCACTTTCATTAAAAGTATAGGGACATCTCATTACTTCTCAAGGGCCACTCCCTCGAAATTCCTTTTTTTTTGGATCTATACTCTTTAAAGGATCAACTTCACACAATTTATGGACATGTGGGTCTATTCGTTAACATCACTTGGTGTAGATGATTTACAAGGTATGGATGAGTGACATTGATTTCCACATGATACTATTTATAGACTTACTATGATATCCTTCATGAAATACAAACTTCTTTTTTCTAGAACAAGTTTAGAATGCATCTTCTTCCATACACAATAGTTATATGTTTTCCTATTTCTTTAGAAAATCCTTTAATGAGTTCCCACTAGTACCTCTTCTTCCTTCCAACCCTTAACTTGAAACACCTTTTATTATTCTTCTTATAAAAAAATTTTGTGGATTTTTGTGCTCTATTCATAATTACTCTTTTCTTTATTGATCTAACTATTTAACAAATAGACCATATGAAAATAAATTGGACTTATACCACACTATTAAGAGTCTTAAAAAACCATTTATAAACCTCCCACAAATTTACCACAATCTCCATCAATATATAGTCAAAAATGTTTTTTCATCTACTAGTCTCTCCTTTGAAGCATGATTTAATTCTTAATTAACCCACTCGATAAATTCTGAAACATCCCTTCGACTATTTCTTGAATTATGACTTAAATTTGAGGCCCATGATTTTTGAAACATTACATAACTGTTTATGAATCATGTGATCTGACATCTTAAGATTTGGTGCATCTCTGGATGAAACATCCACAAAAACACATTACTCTTGTACACCAAGACATGGCCTATTTATTTCTATGAAAAATTACCTTCAAAGAATCTTAATCCATGTCATGTTTACCATATTTCCTTTCACTATAGATCTATAAATACCACTTACTATAATCCAAGGAAATCATATTCACCATGAGTACTACCACACCTATTTTGGGTTTACCATTTCTCATAGGTTGAACTTTAACTTGAAATTCCTAGTGAAATAGTGTGGTGAAAAATCACTGGCTATTTTAAATTAAACATGACCACTACTGTGGTGTGGTCCTCTCAAGATTTTTGTTTTATCCACCATATCCACAATGCCCATTTTGGGATTTTTGTTTCAAATATGTGAACTTCCAAATTCCACACCAAACTCCATGTTGTGTTGATCTTCAACTATCCATTTCTTATCTCAAGACATTCCTTTTGATTTATTCTTCATACACGATAACTGAAACAACTAGATTGTGCTTCACCATTTTTATTGAGTAAACTATAACTCCACTATGGGGACTACCAAAACATGGACCTTTCCAGGTTACCCATTTTTAGTCATGCGAAATTTCATTCCATGTTCTCCACTTATAGATTTAATATGAACATCCTTCCATTGGTGTTTACTCTTTTAACACCAAGAACTACTATCCATAAATACTCATTCAATATTTTTTCAATAAACCAATTCTTTTCAACAATTCCAACATCACTCAACCATTGCTTCATGTTAATAAACATTATTTTCAAAAAACCACTACTTATTAACAAATCCAACTTAAACCTTATTGTCAACAAACCACTTCTTTTAAACAAATATATCTTTTCTCCACCATTTATTCTTGACACCAAACCTTCAATTAAAAAAATCACTTCTTATTTACAAATTAAACATAACTAATTAGGGTTTGTACAATAACCCCTTTTGAATTTTGTTGACATGATGATACAACCTTTCTATTTCAAATATTTTCACCCTTGTTGTCAAAGAAATGAAAAGTTCAATCATGAGTAGAATGATTTCATTGAAATTTTCTCCCCTTAATCATGTGGGAAGAATTATAAACTCTAGAAACAAAATCTAGGAGTTATGCTAGCTATGATAAATATGGAGGAAATATACAAGGAGAATACACCGAGAAAGAAGACCAAGTCCAATATAGAACTCATGTACATCAATGAAGAGGCATGACTTAGTGGTATAAAAAATCCACTAAAAGGATAGAGTCAAATATCAGAGTAAGATTTTTTCAATAGAGAATTAATCTAGAGGGGAGATCCATTAGAAATTATATACAAGAAGAAATTTGTTTAATTGTGATAAATTCAATAGTTATTAAAAACCCCTATATAATTAAGTATAAAAATTATAACATCCATAAATAGAAGTGAGTGTGTAAGATCATATGTTTTGTGGTAGGTTGGAAAATCCAAGAGAATTTGAAATTTTCATTTGGTGGATGGGATGAATCTTAAAATGAGCCTCAAAATGTAAATAAAAGTGTTTGAACACTTAAAAATGTTTTTTTGGACAGTATTTAAGTCCTGATAATTTTCTCAAGTGTTGGAAAGAGTTTTAGGGTTTCCAAACTACAAAAAATCCATTTTAGGATAAAGAGACAGAGGAACATGATTAAAGCACGATTAGTACTAACCATGCATCCCAAACTATGCGACCTGTTTTCTATAGTGGAATGATTTTTTGAAACCGTTCGGCCCGATAGGTGAAATAATGTAGCCTAGTGCAGGGTAATGGAGGGTGTCACATAGTTTTTTAAAATGTGCACCTGAGGCAGCATGGCCATGCGGGAGGTCTCAGTAAATTAAAGAGTGGGTGTATGGTTTGTGTACAGATTGGAAAACCATGCACCTAGCCCACATTTTTAGGGAAAATTAGGTAGTGGTATTATAATTTTGGTGCATAGTTATGAAAACTATGTAACCGAACCATGTGGTTCATTAAGAGGCTAAAATTTACCATTTTACCGCTCCTGCCTTATTTCTTTTATTCCTTCCTTTTTTCCCTCATTTTTTCCCACACAAGGCCACTTAAAATCTCCATTTTTCCTCCCATAGGAATTTTTGTATCTCATTCATTAAAAATCAGAATCACGATTCTTTAGTCTCATTGAATTCCTATAAGTAAACTCATGATTGATCTTCTTTCTTATTTCATTTACCTTACTGTATGAAATGTTGTTTTTGTGCGAGCTCTTTTTCCCTATTTCCAGGGTGTTTTTTGATTCTTCTATTTTATCTCATTCTAGATTGAGTAAAATCCCAAGATTGGATGAGTGAAGAATCATTGACACAAGTTAGGTGGTCTATGTATTTTCCCTTACGATCTCATCATTTTATAAAATAAATCATTATACTGCATGTCAGACTTTCCGGGAATCACTTCCAAAATGTGAAATTATCCATACTAGTGCTAATATCCTAAATTATTAACCCTTTTACATATAATTAAATAATTGGAGGTCATCTACCTCAACTAAAACCACCCATTTTTGGGTGTGTTACTTATATTCCTTTTCCCATATACTTGAGTATGTAATTAAACCACCCTTATAAGTGTGTTTTTTAGATTATTGTGAACATAACATATTGTATTTAATTTCATCACCTTTGGAGGTGTATTGAGTTATACCTTATGAAAAAAATTATTAAATTTAATTAAATAAATTGGTATGAGAACCACTCACCATTTTATAACAAAACCAAATATAAGGTGTGCTCTCTTCTTAAATAAAAGGGGAAATTAAATGGAAATGTTTAAAATGATAAATGGAATGTACCTTCCCATGGACTTCTTAGTTGATTATAAATAGAATAAACAATGTAATATAATTGTATTGTGATATAGAATGTTATGGACATGGACCCTTTATTATTTTATTTGTACATTGTGATACTCAGGCATGGAATCCCTTATACATCATGATACTCAGACATGGAATTCCCTATTGATTATGATACTTGTGTATGAAGTCACCTATTAGTTATGGTACTTGGGCATGATGTACCCTACTGATTATGATACTCGGGAATTCTTTCCCATATTTATTATGATACTTGGGCATGGATTCTCCTATTTCTAGTGATATTTAGGTTTGAAATCCCCTATTTATTATGATACACAAGCATGATTCCCCCTATTGATTATGATATCCGGGCATGGTGTCCCCTATTGATTATGATACTCTGGAATGAAGTCCCATATTGATTATGATACTCGAGTATGAAGTCCATATTGAATTATGATACTTTGGCAAGGCATCCCTCATGATTTGGGATATTTGGGATTGGCGTCCCTTACCACTCTATGAGACTCTTATGACTATGCATGGATTCCTGAGTTATGCCTCATGTCATGGCTAGTCTTAGTATCTATATATATGGCTACATATGTCACTACATATCTATTAATTAAATATACATTCATATCTATATACTTATATATATATGGGTATATGATCATAGGTATTCCATATTAGGAAGAAGTAGGTATGGTTGGCCAGGAATCCTTTAAGGAACCTGAGCCCAACTTGTTTATATTTATTTATTTACTACCTTATCTTTTATACCTACTATAATACCCTGGAAATCCCTAAGAGGGGATGGGTGAATCATGGTGTCAACTTTTTATTTTAATAAGATGCATATTTTACCCACATTGGTAGGAAATTGTTAAACCTGTCTGATGGAATAATGAAATTACCGAACACCCATATGTTGAAATAGAAACACAATACATCAGTTTTAATTGGTTCAAAACTAAGGGATAGTACAAGGAGCATACACCAATAGTGTATCAGTCATTCCTAAATCCACTAAGATTCACTAGATATTATGGATTAAAATTTATCATACAAGGTCACTCCATGCTAGGAATACCACCTTTATAAGAATTTTAGGGATGAAACACGTACTCTCTCAGAATACTTTAGTTGAATTCCCCTTTCTCACTTCTTTGGGTGAAGTTTTCTCATTTTATCGACCTGAATGTCACTTCCATATCAAAGAACATGAAGGTAATGTTTTTCATCTTGTAGGTCCACTTATGAATCTTTAATACATTCCAATTTTTTTTCCCAAGTTCAAGTTTTCTCAGAAAAGTATCTTTCACAAAACACCATTTTTCAAAAAAACCCCTTTTTTCAATGAACTTTTAGCTTTCTCAAAACTACACACTATCATGAAACTACCAACTTTTTAAAAAATCCCATATTTTGTGAAACTCCAAACATTCTCAAAACTCCTATATTTTGAGAAACCCCCAACATTCATGAAACTACTTCACTGAAATTGCTAAGAATCAATTAGTTCTCAAAAACTCTGTTCACAAAATTTGAGTTTTGGTAAAGTTCTTGATTTGAAAAAGAATTTCATTCACATAAAACCTTCATGAAATTAAAATGATAAAGACTTCTCCAAAACATTTTCAATGATTCATATGATGATAAGATGCCATTTATAGGCAGGGGTTTCCCTTTCATGAAATTATGTGGATTTCACGAAACTCTATCATGCTAAGAAAAAATGTTTTCATGATTCCCCAATATCAAACTATCTTTTGTGAAACTCCCTATCTTTGTGAAACATCAGTGATATTTTCCATTCGAAAAACATATCGTAGTCACGTAACTTACAACATTTTTAATTCACAGCTCAATAGTCTTTCATGAGACATTATTTTCAAATCATTAGACCTATGTGACCCCACGCTTTCATGAATTCCATGCATTTTCAATATTTTCATGAGGTAGTCCTATAAATCCATTTTTCATGAAACTTTTCCCTTTATATAAATTTTGGACCCAAAATTTCTGGCAAACACTTGGAAATGATTCCACCTTCAAAACTATATCCACCATTCACCATAAGATCACTTATCTTGATAACCCCTTGCTCTACCCAGTGTGGATTGATAATAAAAACAATATAAAATTCATTTTCAGCTATGAATACCCTTGGTTATAACACCTGCACATTGCTGTATTTTATATTCATAGACTAGACAAATTTAGAAACCATTGGTGTTGTCCTATTGAGTTTTTCTCACACCCTATTTGGGTCACTGTTTGGTGCCCAAATAGTCTTCAATTTGCAGGTTCAAGATCATGGATTATGTTATGTGCTTTTACCCATGTGTATGGGAGATTATGAGCATAGGACCAAGTCAGATCTTAGGATTCTCAAGGTGATATCCTTTAGGGCTTCATTCATATTGTAGTTTATTTTTTATATATTTTATACTGTGTATATATTGTTGTAAATTATAATATGTCATGCTTGAATATTCATATATAAATTATTTATTTTCAATTGTTGTTATATTTCGATGCCTTGTTATTCATCTTCTTCCATTGTTTCTTTATTATATATACCATTTTGATACTCTGATCATGAGGGAAAATTCTCCCCTAGATTCCACCATTAGGACCTTGGTACTTGTTGGTAGCCTCTGGCATATGGGGAGGTGCACTTGAGGCCATTTGACCAACCGTCTTGGGGCACCGTTTTAGTGGATCTCAAGTCAGGACATAAAAAATTGGCATCAAAGCTTCTTTTTTCCTTTGTTATACTATTTTGGGATAATATATAGGAGAATAAGAATGCGTCAGAACTTGGTAAATAGCTCATGTCTAGGTCTGACCATCCCAAGTATGGGGAAAGTATCAAGTTTCCTGGGATGGGATTATTGTTCATGATGACATGTTATTACTATTTATTATTATTTCACCTTGGGTGATTAAAATAATTTCCACTTTTTACTAATTTGTGGATTTTTACCTCTTGGACCAGTATCATAAGAGATGAGGTGTGTTCATGCATCATTTTAGGTACATAGAGATTCAAATTCCATGCATATTCCATGCCACACAGACTACATTGTAGATTTACCGATGAATGATTATTTGTACACCATGATTTCATGATCATTCAATAATCTTATCTATATCCCCACATCTGTGATTATATAGCATGATTTCTTGTATAATTAGATTAGGTTATTTTTACCATGTTTATAGTGTTTCTTGATTATTTAGTAGTTCCATGATTACTATCATGCCTACGTGTATATTATTTCTCTGTCATAGAATTCCTTGTTATAATCTTAATGAATCACTAGTTAAAAAAAGTTTCTACATCAACCTAAATGGCGTTTTACCCCATAGATTGATGGTGGACTTCCATTTAACTAACCAATTATGACATATTTGATCCATGGACCATTGGTTTCATGGGATGAAACATTACTAGTTACAATTAAATGGGAGTCAATTGTTCAATTTATAAGGTGTTTGGGTATTTATAAAATAGAGAATGGTAACCCATATAATTGAAGAATCATGTATGGACTTGTTAAATTTAAGACTGAAATTAAAAACCTAGTTTCCATTACATGAATGCCATTTATAACTTATAATGCCTAGTACATTTATAATTTGGGAATGGTAATTAATCTAAATGAACCAAGATATATATATATTTATATATATATTATGGGTTAAATTTTTTAATAGAAAATGATTGATTTTAAATTATGACTCCAATTGAAAATTTTAAAGTCTTGTACCTCTATAATTTGGGCATGTAGACCCATATGAAGAGAAATTTAAATGCACAACTGTGCCTAAGTAGGTCAGTTGAGGGTATGTTTCTTATTTTATAAACCCATTAATGGCATTTAAAATATTGAATGAAATATTAGGGCCTTTATATGTAATCTTTTCCATTTTTATGCTTGGGTACCAAACCATTTGGGGGTATGTTTATGATAATCATATGGTTATTTAAAGTGTCTATAGATTCTTATATGGGGTTATATATAAACTTACTATGTCATATTACTTGACCAATCCCCAGACACGATAAAGAATCATCATATACTTTTCATCTTTATTATTATGAGGTTTCTGTTAATTAAAACACCAATTAAAACCTAAAGAGTATTTTCCTGTATAGATTGAAACTAAAATTCTCTTTAAAAAATCCCATATATGAGAAATTATGATAAATAAGGGATTAAAAAGTTGTTTTTTAGTTAAATTACCAAATGTTGTATGGCGTCATGTAGATAAAGTCATAAGTAGAGTTTGTGAAATGTATCCCTTATAACTAGTACTTGACCACTCATGTGTTGGTCTCATTAAATGGGTATAATAAATTCAAATTAATAGAAATGGATGAATAATAAGCTTTTGATTATGTTTTTAATGAAATATCCACCATTTAAGGTTTAGATTTAGTTTTTTTCTTGAGTTATCTTGAGTGGGAATGTGATCGTTTCCCATAGGTATCAGTTAGATGTTTTCTTTTATAGTGATATTAGAGGTTATAAAGATAATACTAGTGAACTTCTTAGTGTGACCTAGTTATAGGATCAATTCATTATGATTTTTTAAGGGGATATCCTGGTTGTGGTAGAACCCTCTGAGGTAAATTAGCATCGGTAAATTCTTTCTTTGGCCATTCAAATGAGAGGTGTCGTTCAGGTGATAGTTTTTCCGAGTAGGAGTCTTAGTGTATGAATCAACACCCCCAAGTAGATGGGTAACCATTTGGTGAGATAATACTTTTGAAGGAGGTGATCACTAGGTAATGATCAGATTTAATGGAATAGACATGCCTTGGTGATGGTGAACTATTTTGATGGTCGTGTGACCTTTCTTATTTTATAAGGGAGTACGATCCCAGATATGTTAGCTTGTTAATACTCATAAAGATTACATGAATCCGAGTTGATAGATGGGTATCCTTTCATATGCTAAGGGTTTTTAGTTCATGTTACATTTTTTCAATCACATTATACACACGTTATTATACATGGTGTCTATCAAGAAAAGAAGTGATGCATTAGATCACATGTTGTTTGAGTGATGATGCCATATAGTGCATTGAACTATTTTTCATCATGAACACTTGGAGGAAATGGTTTTGAATTCAATAGATCTATGTTTGTGGGTCATCTCTAGAGTATATTGATCTAGGTGTATAACTTCTTGAGAGTGATGTATCCTTGATTCATCTTAAGAAGGATGATTTATTCTAGTGTTCATGATAACATTATAAAAAGAATCAGGTGAGATAACACCACTGATCTAAGATAGTTGGTCCTATATTCCTAATCCTGATGACATGTGTAAACATGACTCATTATGATCATCACACATGCGTCTAATATAGATCCTATTCAAGCATGCTTATAAGTGGCCATTTCCTCTATTCTCAAGTTAACACTTTGTATGAGCATGTTGGACACATCCGTAACCCATGTTAGGTGGTGGATGGAGTCTGTTCTTTGGCATGAGGTCCAATTTTCTGAAAAAAATGACTAGGAAACTCCTAAGGTAGGGAGAATTGTGCTGAACATGTTAAAGAATACCCTTTCAAGTAGAGGTAACACAAAATTAAAGGAATAATTTTAAATGGTTAGAATGGATTCTAGAAGATGATGAATTTTTAAATTCTAGATTTCAAGACTCATACATGATGATGAGTTTTAAAAATAAAGTGTGAGGTTAAAACAAAACTAGATTCTAGATTCTGAATCAATAGGAATAAGAGATTTAGGAGTTGACGAGTTGGTAGCTGTTTATTTTGCAAAGAAAAATGATGAAGATGTGGTTGGTTGAGTACCTAACTATTGAATAATGAAATTATTTAAGATGAGACTTTGGTGATTGTTTAGAATGTTCATAGTTACCTTTGGATTCAATATGAAGTGACTGAGACTCCAAATAATAGGCCAGCTGTTAAGCTAGAAATTTCACAATACTTTAGTATGGATGGATCGATTGACATCTTGATAATTAAATATCAATGGAGGGATGATATCATCAAATGTGTATCACATTATATATGAAATTCATGTTTGGGGAGTGACCCTTATAATAATACATCATAGGTACAATCACATTTTTGGGTACCGTGAGGTTGTTGACCCATAGTTGGACCTAGTCACACATCATCAGGAGATGTAGTGCCAGGGGTTCTTCCACAAAAAATACATCTTGTTTTGATGGAGCATAAATCATGAAAGATATACATTCTTATCAATGGAAATCCTCGATAACTTATTTGTTTACTCCTAGTTTATAGATGAGAATGTTGCCTATCTTGACATCAACCTAAGTATTCTGGGACAACATTGGCTATAGGTCGAGCTAATAAAATGACCTTATGGTTTGATGGATTGACCCTTGTCTGAGAAAGGTCATGGGATTTGAGGCTGGTAGTTGGTTAACCATTTTTAAACTTTTATTCCATTGGATTGTGGAACCGAGGATGGTTTGACCCAGAGGCATCACCATAATTCAGCTGCAGATTCTAGTGAGTGTTCTTAAAATGGACTTGGTGGACCTTGAAGTTAAGGTGCAATAATTGGTTTTTTGTAAGGTTTAGGTAGTTAAAGACAATAATTTTTGAGAAATAGTCAGCTATAGGTAGTTAGACATTAATTTTTTATGGTTAATTGACTGAGTTTTGATGATAAAATGAATTTACTGCATCTTCACAGGAGATGAGTGCAATGTTAGAGTCAGTGAAGGATTTTCAACAAAAAGATGAAACGGCCAGTTGAAGCATGGTCGTTTGGTATTCTTCTATTTCTATTTAATTTAGGAACAATATCTGAGTACTCATGTTTTACCAGGTGTTGTGAGTTGAGAATTGTGATAGAATAATCCTTGGGATTCTAGGGTCATGTTTCAATAGGTAATTCCGATGATGGGAGTACCGTGACTCGGAAATTGGCCATTCACAATAGAGACTATAGTGGGGAGTTCCATAGAATGAATGAGGAAATAGATTATAAAATGATCATTTATCGGGTTAGAATGGATCAAGTAAGAATCATCTTGATTTTTTAGTATTGATTATGAGCACTATATTAAGTTTTAGTGGCTTGGGTACCATGTGTTTAAAGTAACTCTTGTAGGTGTGTTATGCGTGGGAAACAAAACATGTCTGTTTAAGTGAGAATTCACTACCAAATTAAGTTTGGTGATTTTTTCATTTTTCAAAAAATCATCTGAAGTATGATAAGTTATAAGGTGGGTAGATTGTAATATCCTGAGTTTTGGAATGGGTTGGAAATTCCAAGAGAATTTTAACATTTCATTTGGTGGATGGGACAAATATTAAACTGTGCCTCAAAATGTAAATATAAGAATTGTAACACTTAGAAGTGTTATTTTTTTGATGTGGTTTAAGGGTCAAGAAGTGTATCATATTTTTGGATGAGTTTTGGAAGAATTAGGCTCTGAAAACTCCATTTCACGAGAAACAGATAAAGGGACATAGTTGGTGAATGGTTAGTACTAATCGTGAATCCCAAAACATGTGGTATGTTTTTTATAAGGGAAAGGTTTATTGAAACCATGTGTCTCCCTAGGTTAAACCATGAATCATGGAGTAAGGGTATGGATGGTGTGACATAGTTTTTTAAATCAAGCTTTCGATGCCGCATGGTTGTGTGGGAGGTCTGTAGTAAATTGAAGAGGGGGGGGGGGGCACATGCTACAGAAAGCTTGGAAAGCCACATGCCTAGCCCACATGGTTAGTTCCACTTAGGTAGTGGTAGAATATGGTTGGTGCATGGTTAGTTAAACTGTGTTTCCAAACCATGCAACTCATTAAGGGGATGGAATTTACCATTTTACCCCACCTAACTTATTTACTTTATTCTTCCCTTCCCTCATTTTCCCATGCCAGGATGATCAAGATTTACCTTTTAACACTCCTTGGATTTGATGAATATCCTTAATTCTAAATCATGGTCAAGCTATTTTTGTTTCATTGGATCTATATTAGTAATCTCTTGATTCCTCTTCCTTATTTTTCCCCTCACTGTACGGAATGCTAATTTCATGTGAGCTATTTTACGGTATTTTCAATGTGATTATTGATTCTTTCATTTTCTCTCATTTCTAATCAAATAAAAGAATTATATTAGACGAGTGAATCATCCTTGTAATAATTTAGGTTGCTAATGGATTTTACCTTAAGGTATAATCATTTTATAAAATACACCACTGTTCTGCGTGCTTGACATTCCATGTGTTGATTCCTAAATGTGAAATTTTCTATGATAATCTAACATCCTAAATTAGTTAAACCTAGTGAATTTAATTGAAACATAGATAATCATATACCTCAGTTGTAACTATAACTTTTTGGGTGTGTTTATTATATGAATTTACCCCTATGCTTGGCTATTGAATTAAACCACCCTTATAGGTGTGTTATTTTAGATTCTTGGGAACATAACTTTTTTCTTAGGCTTTCATCACCTTTTGAGTTGTATTGAATTATCCTTTATGAAAGTAAATACAAAAATTTAATCAAATAAAGTGGTATAAGAACCATGAACTATTTTATAACAAAACCAAATTTGAGGTGTTCTATCTTCTTAAATAAAATGGGAAATTAAATGGAAATGTTTGAAATGAAAAATGGCAGGAATTTCCCATGGAATTATTAATTGCTTATAAATGTAATGACCCATGTAATATAACTGAATTGTGATATGGAATGTTAGGGACAAGGCCTCATTATTATTTCATTTATACATTAAGATACTTGGGAATGGAATCCATTATACATCATGATTCTCGAGAATGGAGTCCTTTATATACTGTGATACTCGGGCATGAAATCCCTTATACATTGTGATACTCAGGCATAACATCCCCTATTGATTATGATACTTGGGAATGAAAACTCCTATTGATTATAATATATGATCATGATTTCCCCTATTGATAATGATAATTATGACCACTGTCCCCTGTTGATTATGATACTCGGGCACAACATCCCCTATTGATTGTGATATTTCATCATGACATCCCCTATTGATTATGATACTTAGACATGAAGTCCCCTATTGATTATGATATCCAATCATGGAGTCACCTATTGATTATTATACTTGGGAATGACATCCCCTATTGATTATGATACTAGGGGATGAAATCCCTCTTGACTTATGATACTTGGGCATGGATTCTCTCATGATTTATGATAATTGGGAATGAAAGCCCTTATCATTCTACAAGACTCGTATGATAACATGTGGATGCCTAAGTTACACCTTAGGTCCTAGATAGTCTTATTATCAATATATATGGATACATATGTCACTATGTATCTAGTAAATATATATATATACATACATATCTATATACTTATATATATATGGGTACATGTTTAGAGGTATTATGGCTTAGAATGAAACATGTATGATCGATCGAGCGTCCTTTGAGGAACCCAAGCCCAACTTGTTTATATTTATTTATTTACTACATTTTCTGTTATACCTACACATAGCCATATTTTATATTTATATATTTGATAGCTTTAGACACCATTGATGGTGGACTACTGAGTTTATCTCACACCTTGTTTGAGCCGCTGTTGGGTACCCTAATAGACCTCATGGTTGTAGGTTCAAGATCATGGATTATGCTATGTGATGATACCAATGTACATGAGATATTAGGAGCCATGAACTAATCTTAATCTTAGGATGCTCAAGGATATATCATTTGGGGATTTGTGCATGTAGTAGTGTCTTGTTTATATATTCCCTAATGTATGTATATTTATGTACATTGTAACATGTCACATGTGAATATTCATATATTTATTATTGATTGTTAGTTGGTGTTATCTTACACTTCTATATTATTCATTTTATTCTATTATTACTTTATTATATTTATCATTATGATACTTTGATCACGAGGGTAAATTATCCCCACCGTTCCACTATTAAACCCTTGCTTCTAGTCAAAAACCATTGGAATACAGGGAGGCACATTTGAGGCCATGTGAATGGTATGCTCAGGTCAATTTTAGTGGATCTTAGGTTGGTATGTTATAATATGAGTGGATTCACACAATATATAACCTTTAACAAGAGGTTAAAGAGTATGGATATTATAGATTATGAAGATAAAGTTGAAGAGATGATGAATTTCCTTTCCCAAAACCCAAAAAAGTGAAAAGGAAAGATAAAAGATGAAGGGTTATTCAATATTGATCATCCCCATTTCTCAAATTGAGGAACCTTGAGGTACCCCTCTCCCCATATATTTTATTTTTACAAATGTTTGTGAAGAGGTGAAAAATTAAAGGGGAGATACAATTCATGAGGTAAGAGTGCCCAAAAGAATAAGAAGTATTAGTTTATTGCATATATTTTGAATTTGGAAAATTCATGAAACCTATGAAGTCAGTTTTGTTTCAGATATTATTTTGTATCAAGAATAAATATACATTTAAAGGGAGATTTTCTATGCTAAAATTATAGGGAAAGGCCCAATTTTTATAAAAAAAGTTGTTAAAAACACATCTGAAATTACCATTGGTATTAATATGAATTTGGAATTTAAAAATTGGTATCAAGCTATAGATTTAGTAGTATTACGCTTCCATAAGGAAGAGAGACATCAGAAACAACATCCCAAGAATTTCATATTCATGTATTTTCTTTTCTAAAATTTGGTATTAGCTATGATGATATATAGGATTCCAAAATATTCTAAGATGAAGAAGATATTCCCATAAGTGGAGTCCCCAATTTTATAATATTTAATTGGTGTCAAATCGAAGACAAGAGCTAAATTCATAAGGGAGTTTCATTTAGTTTTAAAAGGTTGCCAGGCCTAATCATAAAATAAAGGACCTGGTGTTTTTTTGAGATGAAAATTAGAATCAATTTCATCATAAATTGGTATGACTCACACTTATGTGGCTTAATTTTTACACACTGATTCCTTTATGTAAGAATGTTCAAGTGATCAATGGTTATTTATTGAGAAGTCAAAGGTCAAAGATACTTGATCTTTCATTGATATTCATGAGTGACACATATAAATTTTAGGATTTTCTTCAAAAAATCTTATTTCCTACATCGATCCCAGGATCAGTAGGCATAAGGAATTTTTTTTGAACCCTATATTTTAAGTGAGAGCCTCACTCGATGGATTTATTAGTGTTTTAAACTGTTATGGATATTGTATTGTGAGATGTTTTTGGAGTTGTAAATTCTAACTAGAAGGTTGAGTTTAATAATTGTTATCATAGCATATGGATAATAAACTTTTGGTTTATTCCAAAGTTTGAAGGTGTATTGTCACAAGGGGGAGATAATAAGAGATGAAAAAGTCACCCCTACCCCTATCATCAAAGGAGGAGATGTTGAACCTAAAGAAACACCTCTTATTTTCTAAATATAAAGGGAGAGTTTTAGTTTATTGGAGTTTCTTTCCACACATTTAAGGGGAGAATAGTTCAAAGAAACTTTTTTATCAGGATTTACCTTTTCATTTCATTGAAAAGTATGGGGATAAAATTTTAAAGGGAAATTTTTTGTCATCATTTTAAAAAAATCCAAAGGGGGAGATTGTTGGAACCCAATGTGTTGTGTTTGATATGTCAACAAGAAGAGTTTTGTTGATAAGAAGTAATGGTTTTATGAAGTTGTTTTTTTTTACAAAAAGTGGTTTCTTGAAAATAAGGATTAAGTTTGTTTTTTTGATAAGAAGTCATTTATTGAAAATAATATTTTTTTATAAGGAGTGGTGGAGTAAAGTTGGTTTTATTGACAAGAAGTGGGTTGTTGATAAAATATTGATTGAAGCTTGATTAAAGGTGGTTCTTGGGGTTAAAAGAGTATACACCACTGGAAGGATATTCAGATGAAATCCAAAAGTAGATTAGTGTGAATGGAATTTCAAAAGAGTGAAAAACAAGAATCCTAGAAAGAACCACATAATGGTAGTCGTATGGTAGAGTTTTATCTCACCTTGGAAAAATTTTCAAGCCCAATCTAGGTGTTTTAGTGATTGTGGTTGAATAATTAATCATAAAGAAGACATGGATATGAAAATGAGAGAGCTGGATATCAACCTATCTTGGAGTTGGGCGTGGTGTCTTTGAAGTTCAACTGTGTGAAACAAGAATCCCAAAATGGATGTTGTGAAGATAGTGGATAAAATTAAAATCTGAAGAGGAACATGATGTAGTAGTGGGTTTGTTTAATTTAAAACACATAGTGGATTTCACTATACCATTTCACTAGGTGTTTCGATTTAAAGTTCCACATATGATAAGTAGTGATCCCAAAATGGGCATGGTGGTTCCTGCAGTGAAGTTTATTTTATTGGATGTTGATAACTGGTATTAAAATCATTATAGTGAAAGGAAAAATGGCCATTAGGCTATGAAGTTAGGACTTTTAAGGTAATTTTTCCTTGAAATACACAGTTCATGTCATGGTGTTTAGGACCAAGGCACTTTGTTAGTATTTTTGGCATAAGAGGCACCAAATCCAAAAATAAAAGATCAGATGATTATTGAATGGTTCTTTAATGTTTCTTAAATCATTGGCCTCAAATTTAGGAAATAATTCAAGAAAGAATCAAATATATATTTCTTCATTGAAGAAAAAATCCTCAAAGATTTTACTTTTGTCTTTTAGTTGTTTTTGTGAGACCACTATGACAAGCCTCTTCCTTGACGACCATGAGCTACATCTTAGACTCTATCTTTTTTGTTGGTGGATGTTTCTTTTCTTATTCGTACACATTTATCACAACTGATAAAAATCTTGTATTTTGTTTACATATTTTATTTATTTTTTTCTAAGTGAGCTATTGTCAGTAGAATGATTTTAGTGCTTAATAAACTTGCAATTTTGGAACATTTTTTTCTCCGAAACATCAAAAAAAATTTATTAATTAACATGTATTTTATTTAGATAAACTATTTCTTTGTATGTCATAGGAGTGAAGTGTCTCCTTATGGAATTATCCCTTCCTTACATTATTCCAACTAAAACACCTTTCTATGTTACTATGTGTAGAACAAATAAAATATCTACCATGATAATTGTTGGTCGGAGTGGATACTAAAGAGGGGGGGGGGTGAATTGAGTTCCAATTAAAATTTCTGTTTAAAAACTTTGTCTTAAAAACCCCCAAATAATATAATAAATTAAACTGTAATGAATTTATATCAAAGTAAAGGTTCTGTTGGGTTCTCAAGGGATTGATTATTTCCCAGTTAATCAGAACAGAAGAGTTGATTAACTTTTGAAACTAACTTACTGATTTACAACTAATATAAACACTTGCGAGTTTAATTATCAAAGTGACTTTAAAACAGTTTTGGTTTTAAAGTAATTAGCAGCGGAATAAAAGAAATAACTTTGAAAGAAATAGCACAGTAGTTATAACCAAGAGGTTCAGTCTCAAGCCGAGACTTAGTCCTCTCAACAATTTATATAAGTTTAATCCACACCCTGGATCGGGGTTCACAACAGTTTACAACTGTCCAGGTCCAAGACCTCTACCACTGTTATTCGTGGGAAACAAAATAACAGCAACCAGCTGTCCAGGTCACACATGACCTCTACCACTATCCCAGTGGTAAATGAAAGATGTAAAGAGTTTGTTAAGGATTTACAGATCCTCCAGTTAAAGTACATGAGACAGTGTGTGTGTTAAATATAGCAGATAACACACACTGCTTGAAATGTAAAATAATGAATCACAGAGCAGAGATGTAGAGTTTAGAAATGGCTCTAGTGATTGCAGTGAAGCTTTGGACTCCTTGAGTTTGATCAGAAATGGTTCTGAGTCCTCTTCTGGTTTTTGTCTGAAAAACAGAGTGTCGTCTGCTTGGAATCCAAATTCAGAGATAGTGAAAAATGTGGTCGATGAAGTTCTTCAATGTCCTCGTGAATGTACAGAACTCTTCTTGAGTAAACTTGAGTGTGTATGATCTTCTGTGTCTTCTACAACTATCTCATCCACCACTCTTTGCACTCATATGTGTATCCTTTTTTGTCTTATTGCACCAACAGGGATTTCTTGTATTTATGGCACGAGCTCTAGTAAAAGAAATGATTTCTTTTTGGCAGGTACGAGGTACAGTTCCCTGACATCCAAAATCCTTCATTAAATAAATGACAGAGTATTAAAATATAACTAATATGGCCGTTGGTTAGATTAAATAAAGATAAATAAATTCAAACAGCTGTTTATGACTATTGGTGAGTCAAGTGATCAGTAGGTCATCAGCATCAGCATCGGTGGCTAGACATCGGTGTGTCCTGATCGGTGACTCAGATGATCAGCATTGGTGAGAAATCTTCGGTAAATCAGATGATCAGCATCGGTGTGTCATGACCGGTGACTCATTTGATCAGCATTGGTGAGACATGATCGGTGACTTATTTGACCAGCATCAGTGAGACTTGATCGGTGACTCATTTGATCAGCATTGGTGTGTCATGATCGGTGAATCATTTGATCAGCATCGGTGTGTCATGATCGGTGACTCATTTGATCAGCATCGGTGAGACATGATCGGTGACTCATTTGATCAGCATCAGTGAGAAATGATCGGTGACTCATTTGATCAGCATCGGTGTGTCATGATCGGTGACTCATTTGATCAGCATAGGTGAGACATCTTCGGTGACTCAGATGATCAGCATCAGTGAGACCATTGTGTTTTGATATGTATCTGTTCGTCCGTTCACTTTTGATATGGATCGGTGCGACCGTTGTCTTTTGATATGGATCGGTGTGACTGTTCACTTTTGATATAGATCGGTGCGACCGTTCACTTAATAGAACAAAAGGTGTCTGTTTGATCCAGAAGACTTCCAGAATACTTGTAAATCAATAACAAGCACAGATAAAAACATGATCCAACCGATATAAATAGATTTACTAAAATATTTTGATTATGTATATGAGAAATCCAACCGGATTAAGTAACGACGATTTGTGATTATTAAAACAGCAATCATATGAAGAATTTAACAATCTTCTAGAGGGCTCAACAATCTCCCCCTTTTTGATAATCACAAATCTTAGTCATAAACAAGAATAATATATCATCAATAATAGTGACAAGGCATAATAAGAATAAAAAAACACAATGAGATATAAATCTCCCCCTGAATTTATGACTTTATATATTTATGTAAACATTGCTCCCCCTGCCATAGTATGTTTCTCCCCCATAGATATATTCTCCCCCATAGATAGATATAAATCTCCCCCTTTGGGATAATCAAAAAGGAGGGAAAACATATAAAGAAGAGATTAAAAGAAGGCATCATAGAGAATAGAGAGAGAGAGAAAAAAAAAGTTTGTAAAGTACATAAGAGTACAAATAGAACATAGTACAAATAGAACATTGTTCACCCTATCATCAACAAGACACAACTATTTCTTGGGATGTAACGGGGCTTTGCCTTTGTCAGAAGGATCAATGTTTGGTAAGTTGGAAGGCTTGGAGGCAGAGTGAACTGGGCGAATTTGAAAAGGTGGTAAGATGACTCTTAAAGGTGGAGGAGAGGATGCCATGGAGATTTTCCGTTGAGCAGTAGTAGATGGTTGAGAAGATTTCTGAAGAACTGGCCGTAGTTGAGATAGAGCTTGAGCAACAGAGATCTGATTTCGAGCAACATCAGAGGCACTGAGAGGTTCAGCAGTAGGAAGTACAATGGTGGTGGCTTGTTCATTCAGATAAGGCTTCAAAATATTTATGAAATCCTGAATAACTTCTGCACCATACTGCATAGCCTTCTCAAAATCATCCTTATTCTCCATGAACCATTCCAAGGTAGGAGTAAAATCTTGCAACTAACGAACTTGAGTCTTGAAATCTTGAGTGACTGGAGGTAGTTTCAGATTATCAACCAACACTTTAAAATTCGCGGTCATCTCATGCTTGGTATAAATCTTTGAAAAGTAATGATCAACCTTTTCCTTGATCTCTCTCTGAGCTTTATTGGCATCTACTGAATATACTTTTACCATCTTATGAATGTGATCACTGTGCTCCTTCATCTTTCTCAACGAGTCCAAATCAAGAACTTGTCTAATGGCGGCCAATTCATCATGCACAATCTTCCTTAGAGACTCTAGCTCATGAGTAGTGATCTTGGTTACTTTGGCTGCACTGGCTTGAGCAAATATCTGAGTTATCTCAACTTTCAACTTCCTTAGATCAGACTTTCTTAAGGTGTTCAATCAGATTCCTCAACACTTCCATCATAACAGAGATGGTTGATCTAAATTCGTTTGATAATGAAACTAAGCCAGATTGTAGATCCTTCCGAGTCTGATTTAGAGAGGCTATGTGCCTGCCAATAAACTCACCAGTATTTCCAAGGTCTGGTCTAATAACTTTTGATACTCTTATTGAAAAGGCTTCCAAAGAATCTTCAGAAACTTGTAGAGAAGCTTGAGTAAGAGCATTTTAAATTTCTTCTCTGACTGTATCTCTCACAGCAGTAAGAAACTCAATTTTGAACTTATCAAAATCAGACTGAGAGACAGTAGAACTAGGTAGATGAACATCTGCAGCATCAACAACATGAGCAGACCTTACCTCAACTGGTTTCCTTTCCTTCACAACCGTAGTAGATGCTGATTCTTCCTCTTCTTCTTCAGAATACTCTAAACCCAAAACAGAAAAACTAGGGTAATCATCCTAGACAGTATCACACAGAGTATAATTTGGTTTATCATAACTTGTTTTTCCATTGATTTCTAGAGAGTATCTCTTGCCACTGGTATTTGTTTCTTGCACAGTTTGATGTGGTTCTATTGGAGGTACAACAAGATCATCCACTGGTCGGTTATCATCATCATGATGATCATCATCATCATCTCCATTCTCATTTCCATTATTCATAGAATCTTCACTGTCAGATACTTTAGAGTCAATAGCTTCTTCATCACCAAGAACTGGTTCTGATTCTGGTAAGGATAAAGGTGGACTGGCAGGCCCAAAGTCCATTCTTCTCTTAGGGATCACAGTATCAGGACCACTCCTATAATCAGGAGATGACATACTTCCTTCTTATGTTTCAGCTTCTTCCATCCCTTTTTTACCAAACTCTTTAGTGTCCTTATTCCTTTCAGCATCTACTTCTTCCTCATCATCAGAATAAATTGGCTCCTCATCTGATTTCAAACCAGGGTCTCTCAAACCCTTCGGCCTCTTTCCATGATTAGTGGGATTTTAGGATTCATAAAACTTTTCCTCATCAGAAACCCATCATTTTTTCCATGGATTCCAATTTATTTTCATCCTTTTACAAATTTCTTTGTTAACACAAAAAGAACTTTCAGATTCAGCTATCTCATCAGCTTCATCAACACATTCCAGATTCTTTAACAAAGCAGAGATCATTTTGGAATAGAATAGGGCAGTGTCTTTCTTAGAAGGTTTCACCATTCCAGCTATGTGCACTATTATATATCTACACAAATTGATCCTCTCATGGGTCTTTAGTAAAAACAATAGAAAAAAATCCTGGAATTTTACAGCAGCAAAATCTCCTTTTCTAGGGAAAATTTGGTGCTGAATAAACTTAAAGAGAAGTCTACATTCACCAGCCAACTTTGAGGATGTGATTCTCCTTGACTCTCTGTTTCCAGTCAAAATCTCTAAAGATAATTCATAAGAGAAGTATTCAGTGGTTGGAGGAATGTTTCCTGCATAATCCTCATACCGACCCTCATGGGGTACATTTAAACATTCAGCCCATTGTTTAGATGAAAAAGATATTTTCTTTCCTTTCACTACAGAAGACATTCTGGAAGCCTCTACACCATCTGAAGTAACTTTCAGATTTATATAAAACTCATGCACTAGCTTTGGGTAGTATACATGAGTGTTATCTGAGAACCAGGCTTTCCATCCTTGCGATTCTAAAACTTGTAACAACTGAGACTTACTTGTCAAAAGCCAGTCAGAACTGACTTCCTTTTCTACAGCAAAAATCTGAGTTTCCAGGTTCAGATTTACTGATCTTTGAGTGGTACTAATCGACTCGCCTCAAGCACACTTTGAAGGTACATGACTGTCTGATCCTTTGCTTGGTCTCTTTTGCTTAGCCATTTGAAGATTCTGGGGCATGCAGGAGTTCGAAGGTTCGAAGTAGAGGATAAGAGAGGATATAAGGCTTGGCGGGAAATGAAAGGTCGACGGTTTGGGGAATAGAAATAACCACGTATCATTAATTTCATCATTTAGGGTTCCCATAATAAAGATAAAAGTAATTAATTAATTACAGCATAATAAAAAGTAATAGAAATATAAATCGGTTTGACTGATCGGTTTCACAGATCGGTAATACACAACTCTTGTTTAATAAAATTCATTCTTTCAGAGCATAAAGGCTTTGTAAAAATATCAGCTAATTGATGTTCAGAACTAATAAATTCTAGAGAAATATCACCTTTTTGATAATGATCTCTTAGAAAGTGATGTCTAACATCAATGTGCTTAGTACTAGAGTGAGAAACAGGGTTATTAGATATGTTAATCGCACTAGTGTTGTCATAGTTAATTGAAACATGTTTAAAATCAAATCCATAGTCCAATAAAGTGTGTTTCATCCACAGAATCTGTGCACAACAACTACCAGCAGCTATATATTCTGCTTCAGCAGTAGACAATGCAACTGAGTTCTGTTTCTTACTACACCATGATACTAGGGACTTTACAAGTAAATGACATGTTCTAGATGTGCTCTTCCTATCTAACTTACATCCAGCAAAGTCAGCATCTGAATAACTAGTTAGGTCAAATGATTGTCCTGTTGGATAAAACAAACCTAAATTCACAGTATACTTAAGATATTTAAAAATCCTTTTAATAGCTAGTAAGTGTGATTCTTTAGGATTAGCTTGAAATCTAGCACACATACACACACTAAACATAATATCTGGTCGACTAGCAGTAAGATAAAGTAAACTCCCAATCATACCTCTGTAATTGGTTTGATCAACTGGTTTCCCAATTTCATCAACATCCAATTTACAGGTAGTACTCATAGGTATATCACTTTCGTTAATACTATCCAATCCAAAACGTTTTAATAAATCCTTAGTATATTTACTTTGATTTAGAATAAAAGCATCTTTAGTTTGAAAGATTTGAAATCCAAGAAAATACTTAATCTCTCCCATTAAGTTCATTTCAAACTCATTTTGCATAACCTTTGAAAAATCAGTACATAAAGAATTTTTAGAAGATTCAAAAATAATATCATCAACATAGATTTGTACTATTAAAACATCTTTTGAAATCCTTTTTATAAAAAGAGTGGGATCAACTATTCCTTTTGTAAATCCTTTTGAAATAAGAAAGTTTGAAAGTCTTTCATACCAAGCTCTTGGAGCTCGTTTTAAACCATATAAATCTTTAGAAAGTTTAAAAACATGATTTTGAAAATGAGGATTTGAGAAACCATGTGGTTGTTCTACAAAAACATCTTCAATAATAAAACCATTTAAAAAAGCACTTTTCACATCAATTTGATATAACTTGAAATTCAGATGTGATGCATAGGAAAGTAAGATCCTAATAGCCCTTAATATAGCTACAGGTGAAAAGGTTTCCTCATAGTCAATTCCTTCTTCTTGATTGTAACCTTGTGCAACTAGCCTAGCTTTGTTTCTAATGATGTTTCCAGATTCATCAACTTTGTTTCTAAACACCCATTTTGTGCCTATGGTTATAGTGTCCTTAGGTCTTTCTACTAATTTCTAGACATTGTTTCTTTCAAATTGGTTTATTTATTCTTGCATAGCCATTACCCAAAATTCATCATTGATAGCATCATTGATATTTTTAGGTTCTAACTGTGAAAGAAAAGCTTGATGTTCAACCTGATTTCTTAGAGAAGCTCTAGTATGTGTTCCTCTATCTAGATTACCTACAGCAGCATCTAAAGGATGGTTCTTTAGAATTCTAGTTAGTCTAGAAGAGGTAGGGCTAGAGATTTCAGATTCATCTACAGGTTGAGGTTCAACAGAAGCAGGTTCTAGAAAATTTCCAGAACTGGATGTTTTAACTATAGGTCCACTATCTTTATCATTAGGGTTCAAAACAGAGAGATCATCTTCAAGATTTTAAAGAGAGGTCTTAGGTTCATGTGGATTAGTTTCATCAAATTTGATGTGAACAGATTATTCCACACATTTGGTTCTCTTATTGAAAACTCTATAGGCTTTACTAGAAATAGAGTAACCTAGGAAAATTCCTTCATCACTCTTGGATGCAAATTTTTCAAGATTGTCTTTAATATTAAGAATAAAGACTTTGCAGCCAAAAACTCCGAAGTAGTTAACCTTTGGTTTCCTATGGTTCCACAACTCATAAGGGGTCCTCTTAAGAACAGGTCTGATCAAGACTCTATTAATAACATAACAAGCTGTATTTACTGCTTCAGCCAAAATATAAACATTTAGGTCATACTCATTAATCATAGTCCTAGAAATTTCTTGTAGGGTTCTATTCCTTCTTTCTACTATACCATTCTGTTGGGGTGTCCTAGGGGCAGAGAAATTGTGACTATAGCCACTGTGTGAGCAGTAAGATTCAAACTCATGATTTTCAAACTCACAGCCATGATCACTTCTCAGGGTTTTAATTTTAAGTCCACTAAGGTTCTCTACATACTTGGAATATTTTACAAAGCAAGAACAAGCTTCACTTTTGTGAGCTAGAAAATATACCCATGTATATCTTGAAAATTCATCTACAAGAACATAGACATAGTGCTTCCCATTTAAATTAGAAACTCTAGAAGGTCCAAATAAATCCATGTGAACCAACTTTAGAGGTTGATAAGTTGAAACTTATTTCTTTGATTTAAAAGAAACTTTATGTTACTTTCCCTTTTGACAGGGATTACAAAATTTGTCTGCTAGAAATTCAAGTTTGGGTAGGTCTCTAACTAAGTTCTTCCTAGCAAGTTTTCTAAGTGAATTAACATTGCAGTGTCATAATCTTCTGTGCCAAAGACAATACTATTTATTAAAAGCATTTAAACAAGTAATATTCTGCTTAGCTAAAGAATTTAAATCAACAGTATAAACATTTTCATTTCTTAAAGCAGAAAACACTAAAAAAATTTTAGAATTAAAAACATTGCAAGAATCATTTTCAAATTTAACATAAAAACCATCATCACATAACTGAGAAATACTTTATAAATTGTATTTAAGTCCATAAACAAATAAAACTTTAGAAATTAATACTGAGTCAGTGTTACCAATCTGGCCTAAGCTGATGATTTTTCCTTTTGAGTTATCACCAAAAGTGACAAAGACTCCATCAAATTTTACTAAACTCTTGAAGCATGAGAAGTCTCCTGACACATGTCTTGAACAGCCACTGTCCAAATACCAAGTCTTTCTATAGGAGCTCTTTAAGCAGGTTCCCTACAAAACAAATTTAGATAGGAAATGATTTTGGTACCCAGATCTTCTTGGGTCTAGACAGGTTAGCCAATAAAACTTTAGGTACCCATATTTTTCTAATGGGTCTCATAAGATTTCTAGAGTCAACAGATTTTGAAAGATAAACCTTATTAGATCCATAACTATGAATATAACTAGTTGAAGCATATGAAGTTCCAGAACTAGCTACATTCTGTCCAGATTTAGGAATGAATATAGTTTTGGTAATTTTCCTTTGTCCAGGTTGGTATCCTATACCAGTAGTGCATCTAGGTGATATTTTCTTACATAGAATCTAAGTAAGAGTATCTTTTCCATTGGTAAATTTCTCTAAGTCTTTCTTGAGTTTCTCTTTATATAATTTCAGTTCAGTGTTTTCTTTAAGCAACTAAGCATTCTTTTCCATTTCAATATCAAGATCAGATTTATGTTTAACAGTTAAAGCATAATATTTCTTTAAAACTTTGTATTTGTCTTTAATCTCATTACAGGTTTGTTATAACATATCACAATATTCAAATAGTTCAGATTTTGACATGTTATCAGAGTCAGTATCATCTTCAGAATAATAAGAATTTAAAGTAGGAGTTTCAACTGTTACCTTAGAAGTGTTTGTCATAAAACACATGTTTTCCTTACTTCTGTGTTTAGTTTCAGAAAGTTCAGATTCAGTGGAGCTATCCTCAGAATCACTCCAAGTATCCTTCATGTATTTCTTAAACTTATTGTCCTTGTATTCATACTTCTTCTTGTATTTCAACTTTGGACAGTCTGCTTTTATGTGTCTCTTTCTTTTGCACTCATAGCAGAAAACTTCATTTGATTTGTTAGATTTCTTCCAATCCATTTTCCAATGTCCCTTATTGTCATACTTACCTTTATAATTTTATTTTATGAAAAACTTCTTCTTCCTATAAAACTTCTTAAACCTTCTGGAAATGTGAGCCATCTCAGCATCACTATCAGAAGCACTTTCACTGTCTTCATAGCTTGAACTTTCATTTATAGCTTGGAGCTTTTCCTTATCTTTATTCTTTGAAGTTGAAGTCTTGAAAGCAATATACTTCCTTCTAGGTTCATCTTCTTCTTCTTTGTTAACTTTGAGTTCCTCTTCATACATCATAAACTTTCCAATTAGTTCCTTGACTGGCAGTTTACCAATATCACATGATTCTCTAATTGAGACAGAAGTTCCTCTCCATCTTTCAGGTAGACATCTCAGAATTCTCATAATTTGTTCCTTTGATGGAATATCCTTTCCCAGAGAAGTCATTGTGTTGAAAATTTCATTAAACCTGAGATACATGTCTGAAATGGGTTCACCAGGCTTCATCTTAAAATTATCATACTTAATAGTATAAGTATTCAATCTCATTTCCTTTACATTAGTTGTTCCTTCATGAGAAATGGCTAAGGTATCCCAAATTTCATAAGCAGTTTTACAGGAAGATATTCTATTAAATTCCTCATATCCTGAAGCACAGTACAAGGCATTCATATCTTTGCAATTATTATTGTAGGTAGCCTTAGTAGCTTCATTACAAGTAGATCTAACAGTAGTAGTAATTTTATATTCTGATTCTATAGCAGTCCAAATATCAAATCTCATGCTCTCTAAATGAATTTTTATCCTGATTTTCCACTGAGCATAGTTAGTGCCATTGAAAAATGGTGGTCTATTGGTAGCAACACCTTCAAGTCTATTATCAATGATAGCTTACTTAAAGCAAAGATTTTAAAGAGATAAAAATTTAGAAATAATAGAAATTTTAAGAACTTTAAAATACAACTAAAATCACAGTTATTTTAAATCCTCTGATACCAAATGTTGGTCAGAGTGGATACTCAAGAGGGGGGGGGGGATGAATTGAGTTCCAATTAAAATTTCTGTTTAAAAACTTTGTCTTAAAAACCCCCAAATAATATACTAAATTAAATTGTAGTGAATTTATATCAAAGTAAAGGTTCTGTTGGGTTCTCAAGGGATTTATTATTTCCCAGTTAATCAGAACAGAATAGTTGACTAACTTTTGAAACTAACTTAATGATTTACAACTAATATAAACACTTGCGAGTTTAATTATCAAAGTGACTTTAAAACAATTTTGGTTTTAAAGTAAGTAGCAGCGGAATAAAAGAAATAACTTTTAAATAAATAGCACAGTAGTTATAACCAAGAGGTTCAGTCTCAAGCCGAGACTTAGTCCTCTCAACAATTTATATAAGTTTGATCCACACCCTGGATCCGGGTTCTAAACAGTTTACAACTGTCCAGGTCCCAGACCTCTACCACTGTTATTCGTGGGAAACAAAATAACATCAACCAGCTGTCCAGGTCACCCACGACCTCTACCACTATCCCAGTGGGAAATGAAAGATGTAAAGAGTTTGTTGAGGATTTACAGATCCTCCAGTTAAAGTACAGGACACAGTGTGTGTGTTAAATACAGCAGATAACACACACTGCTCGAAATGTAAAATAATGAATCACAGAGCAGAGATGTAGAGTTTAGAAATGACTCTAGTGATTACAGTGAAGCTTTGGAATCCCTGAGTTTGATCAGAAATGGTTCTGAGTCCTCTTCTGGTTTTTGTCTGAAAAACATAGCGTCATCTGCTTGGCATCCAGATTCAGAGATAGTGAAAAATGTGGTCGATGAAGTTCTTCAATGTCCTTGTGAATGTACCGAACTCTTCTTGATTAAACTTGAGTGTGTATGAGCTTCTTTATCTTCTACAACTATCTCATCCACCACTCTTTGCACTCATATGTGTCTCATTTTTTGTCTTATTGCACCAACAGGGACTTCTTGTATTTATGGCATGAGCTCCAGTAAAGGAAATGATTTCTTTTTGGCAGGTATGAGGTACGGTTCCCTGACATCCAACATCCTTCATTAAATAAATGACAGAGTATTAAAATATATCTAATATGACCGTTGGTTAGATTAAATAAAGATAAAGAAATTCAAACAGCTGTTTATGACTATTGGTGAGTCAAGTGATCAGTAGGTCATCAACATCAGCATCGGTGGCTAGACATCGGTGTGTCCTGATCGGTGAATCAGATGATCAGCATTGGTGAGACATCTTCAGTGACTCAGATGATCAGCATCGATGTGTCATGATCGATGACTCATTTGATCACCATCGGTGAGACATGATCGGTGACTTATTTGATCAGCATCGGTGAGACATGATCGGTGACTCATTTGATCAGCATCGGTGTGTCATAATTAGTGACTCATTTGATCAGCATCAGTGTGTCATGATCGGTGACTCTTTTGATCATCATCAGTGAGACATGATCGGTGACTCATTTGATCAGCATCGGTGAGACATGATCGGTGACTCATTTGATCAGCATCGGTGTGTCATGATCGTTGACTCATTTAATCAGCATCGGTGAGACATCTTCGGTGATTCAGATGATCAGCATTGGTGAGACCGTTGTCTTTTGATATGGATCAGTGCGTCCGTTCACTTTTGATATGGATCGGTGCGACCGTTGTATTTTGATATGGATCGGTGCGACCGTTCACTTAACAGAACACAAGGTGTCTGTTTGATCCAGAAGACTTCCAGAATACTTGTAAATCAATAACAAGCACAGATAAAAACATGATCCCACCGATATAAACAGATTTACTAAAAGATTGTGATTATGTATATGAGAAATCCAACCGGATTAAGTAATGATGATTTGTGATTATTAAAACAGCAATCATAGGAAGAATTTAACAATCTTCCAGAGGGCTCAACAATAATCATACCTTATATGGTATTTTCTTGATTAATTCTTTGGAATAACTGGAGTTTTTATTTCACATTTGGGATTTTAGGCTTCGAATAACATGCTCATAATGTTCCCAAATCTTCCATAAAAGTATAATTTTTGTGAAAAATTATTTTACATATCATCCCTTCTATATTTCTCAAGTAACACATATTTTCTTATAGATTTTAGATATGGATTTATTATTATTATTGAGGATGAATTTTGGGGGATTTTAATCTTCTCATTTGAGACATCTATAACTTCCTCAAGTTATTTGATATTATAATATTTCTTCTTCAATTGTGTATCCATTCATTTTAAACATAAGGAAAAATTCATCCCTAATTTTCTTCAATCATCACAATATTTTTTGAGAGGAATGATTCTTTTCTTTAATTAATTCTCTTCTTCCACTCACTTTATGATTTATTAGGATAGTTATTCAATCATGTCACTTTGTTCCTTAAAATTTTCTCTCATTTTCTTAATAATAAAATTCAAGGCCACTTTTTATTCCTTTATCCTTTTATTTTATATGAAAAATTATTTAATCATTAAATAATTAACTTCATGCCTGACTTCCCATCATTCCACCTTCTCTTGTAAGCCATGGATCTCTTCTGAGAAAATTCATAAACACCTCCTTGATTAACATCTGGATATTTTTATAGCTCTTTATTGCATCATTTTTCATATCCAAAATAGATTAAAAAACACTACATTTTTTCTACAAACTAGAGTTAGAATCAAATGAAACATTTGGTTATGTATTTATAACATCCTGAGAACAAATATTTTGAGGTAACTTCTTCTTGTACCTTTTCTTATTTCCTTTAAATTTAAGTCAATTCTCATCAAAATTTCCTATAAGTAAAATATATTTTCTATCATATATATCTTCCAAAATCATCCACATATCCTTTGAGATACTACGATGATCAATCTACTTGTATACATCTACTATAGGGGCATCCTGCAATGCCTTTTTCTCAGAGGCATTAATATCAATGTTTCTTTGATCCATTTCAAAGATAAATCCATGTCAGTTCAGTAAAAAAAATCCTTCCTTCACAACATCTCTAGGAAATAAAATATAATCTTACATGATTGTAAGAAAATCCATTTTACATGTTTTTAAATACTTTCCATAAAAAATCCTTTATTATAGATTCTATTTTTTTTTCAAAACTTATGATTAATACAAAGTAATAAAGAATACAAGAAAAATAAACCAACCCTTTAATACCAATTGATAGTCTTTCAAGGGTATTAGAGTGAGATATACCCTAATAGTTATGGGGGATTAGGGTAGCTAATTATTAACTAATATAAAAACTTTTCCTTTTACATGACACCACCCTAACAGATATTGACCTCTTAACCTTGATGGTCTCTTATATTTATCTTTTATTTAGGCATTGATCTGATATAATTCACTTGAACAACCCTTTTTACCAAAAATGTTTTATGTTTATTGACACCTTCTTGTGTGCATGCATAAACTAAAAAGGTCATAGTTGGTTTTTACTTGGTTCACCACTATGATATAGTCCAAGGAGAATCTGATCAACAATGTGTCCATTTACCAAATCACTAAAAGTGAAATTCTCTTCACTGGGGTTTAGGCTAGGTCACTTCTTCTTGGAGTCTCTCCCCTTACAAGTTTAGTGATAGCTCACTCCTTCCCAAGGGTCACTCCCTAAAAATAAATTCCTTTGGATCTATTATCTAGAAAGGATCACCTTCACATTTACCTTTTGTTATCTCCTTTATCAAAATTAGTTGTTATAGATGGTGCACAAGTAATTAATGAGTTTTGTTGATGTTTACTTGATTCTGTTCATAGACCTTCTATGATCTCCTTCACGAAAAAACTTTCTTTTTTTAGAACAATTCCTAAATTTATCTTATTCACTACAAAAAATGATATCTTCTCATCTTCCTTTTAAAAACTCTTCAATGAATTCCAATTCTTGATTATTTTTTCATTAACATCCTCACCGATAACTCCTTTTATTATTCTCCTAAAACTTGGTTATGGTTTTGTGTGAACTATTAATAAATCCTCTTCTCTATGTCAATATCCCTATTTAACAAAGTGATCATAAGCTAGTAAATTAGTCACTAGTATTACCATTAATGGCCTTCAAAAACTAATGATAAATCTCCCATAACTACGCACAATATCTATCAATATGGAGTCAACATATAACTACCTCATGGTCAACCGCTATCTCCTTTGCTACATGAATTAATTCTCAATTAATCCACTTGATAAATACTGTAATTTCCCTTTGAATATTTTTTGAATAATGGACTAAATTCAAGGCCCACTATTTATGAAACATTAAAGAGCCATTCAAGCATATACTAATATCATATATCGAGATTTGGCATGTCTCCAGCCGAAACACCTACCAAAACACCTTTCTCTCGAACACCATGATATGTACTATGTATTTATAGAAAAAATACCTTTTGAAATTCCTAGTTCTATGAAACATTAACTATTTTTACTTTAATTGTAGAGCTATGAATATTTATTCCCATCATTCAAGGAAATTACCTTCCCCAATGGAACCACCATGCATGTTTTGGGCTCACTATTTCTCATATGTGGAACTTTAATTAGAAATACCCAGTGAAATGGGGTGGTTACAAACCACTATCCATTTCAAATGAAAAAATACCACTACTATGGAATGGTCCTCTTCAGATTTCCATTTTATCCACTAGATCTATAATGACTATTTTTGTATTCCCAATTTGAAAAGGTTAAATTACAATGTGCCACATCCATCTCCATGACATTTTGATCACCAATTGGTTGTTTTTAATATATAAATATTCCATGTGATTCATTCTTCAACTATGATCACTGAAAAACCCATATTGGGTTTCACCATTTTTCCCAGGAGAACTAGAACTCTACTATGAGGACCATCATGGTGTGGTCCTTTCCAAGCTTCTCATTTTTCATTCATGTGCAATTAACTTTCATGTTCTCCACTTATTGATTTCATCCTAACATATTTATATTGGTGATAACTATTTTAACACCAATTACCACATTTAATCGATCCTCAATCAATATTTTTTCAATATCTCACTTCTTATCAACAAATAAAACTTCACTCCACCACTTGTTATTTTCAAAAAACCTTCTTCAAAACAAACCACTTCTTGTAAAAAAATTTAACTTAAAACTTATTTTCAACAAAAATTATTATCAAAAAACCTTATTATTAACAAACCACTTCATATAAAAGAAATAAAACACACATATTGGGGTTCCAACACATCCAAAAATAGAAAATAAAATCAAGACCAAACCACCACAAACTGAATCTTTATAACCCATAGTCACTCATCACATCCCAACACCATCTATCATCAGACTAACCCGAACATAATACCCTAAAGAGACCAAATCTTGTGAACTAGAAGGAAAAAATGAGAGTTTCATACAACCATTAGTATATAAAGGGTGTGAGCTAAACATTCCTAGTAGGATTTAACCGAATATTTTCTAATTCCTTTATAAAATCCATTTGATTAATTCGAATTTTAATTATAAATAAAATATAGGTTTTTCAAATATAGGTATAAAGAAACTAAATAACATGTTGTAATCAATTTTATAAAATTTATCCCCTTTTGAATAAGTAAGGGTGGAATCAAATCATTTTTATAATACATTTTCAAACCATAGAAATAGGATCCTTTGTTAAATTTATAAAAATAATCCCAAATACCTTTCCTCAATCAATTTTTTTCAGACACCTTTTAAAAAATAAACTCCACCTTACATTTCAAAATTAAACCTTCCAAATCATAACTAAGAATAAATAGAACACAAACAGGAACCAAAGTATTGATAAAGCCTAAAAAATAAATAATCAATTCAATAGTTCTATATAATCAATCAAGGGTTAGGGGATAAAAACGAGGTAGAGTATGGGATCCCTAAAATAATCATGAAGAGAATATAAGCATCATAGAAAAATCAAAAGGTTTTAAAATGAATAATATTAGGCTTGGATTATTGGAGCACTGGATGGAATACATGAACCTAATAATTTTGGGAGCTCACTTAGTCTCATAGGGGACAATATTCATCCTGTTATCTCACTTAGTCTAACCAGGACACTATCCATAGCCAGGGAAAAAGCAACATTAGGGGATATAATCATCCATATATTCATCTTAGTAGCCTATGGTTTCCATGAAATGTTAAATTATAGGATAATAAACAAGTGAACCAAGTGATAATCACATGAATTAATAATAAAACATAATAATTAAGCAGACCTTTCACCTCTAACACCCTCAAATGAAACAAACCCTTTCATAATCAATACATATTTCTTAGATATATAACCTTACCCCATGGGGATTTATAATATATATAAAAAAATATAACAAGGGATTGATTTAGGGTCTTACACATTTTTACGAAAACCTAGTTGAATGTTTTAAATGACCCTTTCATTAAAAAACTAGCTCAGAATGCCAATCTATTTCCCACAATTTTGGAATATTTCTTCAAAAAATTATTTGAAATGAAATCATATAAATCCATCTATAAAACTACCTAAAACAAAACTCCCTTTTTATTTCAATCCACTTGATAAATATAACCAATTCCTTATTTTAAAAAAATTCCATATAAAAGTATGCCTATCTGTTTTTCATGACCCAAATGGGGTCAACAACCTTTAATATTCAAATTCACATGAAAAAAATAATATTATTCATATTTTAAAACACTTTGAATTCAAATATACACTTAATAAAAAATTTAAAACCTTTGGAAACTTTTATTCTAAGTGATATAACCCTTAAAACATTTATGAAATCCATAACATCTATAACACATTAATTTAATTTAACAAAAATGGCATTGAAAACCATCAATAATTATATGAAATTACATTTAAAATAATAAAACTGAAACAAATACAACAAATAAATAGGAATAAAGTTGCAATACTCCTTCGATTGAAAATTCCAAACTAAGAAAATGAATATCCTCTATAAGACCCAAACACCCCAAACCCCTAAATTTGAACCACCCCAAACCCTAATCTTGGATATCAAAACCCCTAAGGTTCATATAAGATAACAAAACCATTGATAAATGGGTGTATGGAAGATAATATAATAAAAAGAGAAATAAGGGATGCGACCTTGAAAATCTGCTTAAAGTCGGTGGAGAAGAGGCTCAAAACCAAAGAGGGAGAAGAGGATTTACCTAGGTTATCAAAAAGATTCATCCAAAAGAAAGAGGGAGGATAAGGGGGGTATAAAAACATAAAATTAAAGGGAGAAAAAGTATAAAATAACTTTTAAATAAAAACTAGGCTATTTTTATGTTTAGGATATAATATTGATAGAATTGTGCACCAACCATGCGACTGACACTAGAACCAATCTATACATTCTGCATGGTTTGGCCATATAGTTTACCAAAATTCATGCTAATTATGTAATATCCACTAAAAACCTTTCAAAGGAAACCTACACAATTTATCCTATTTTTTCACTAACCACAACTAGAGGGAAAAACTTAAAAATTCAAAATTTTAAACCCTAAACTTATAAAAGATTAAATTACCCCCAAAATTATATAAAATTTTCAACAATTGTTACATATGGGTGTCACAAATTATGTGTTAAAGTTATTATGGAATTTAATTACTTATTGGGTAAAGTATCCTTGGTTAGTAAGAGTTTTGGTTAGGCTTCTCACTATCTTGGAGGCTTATGCCTTATCTAGAAAAGTGAGGGTTTTCTGTCTATAGCTCCCTAATTTCTCATGTGGAAATTTTTATTTCATATAATTCTAATCCTTTAAATTAAAGGGTTTTTATATACCTTATCTATAGGATGCATTTGGATCTATATGAATATAGTTGGATTTTAATTTGGTTCTGTAACACAAGTTGTGAGTTGTGTAAACTGTTACACATCAGTATGATTTAGACATAATAATTTGGTGGAAAGAATAAGATTCCAAAATTAAATCATTAGAAGCATGGATACATAAATTAAATAACATGAGATAAGAAGGTGATATTAAAACCCATTAAAAATAATACTAACTATTAGATTAATTCTAAAGAAAACATATTTCATGAACAAAATCATCCAACCGGGGTGGCTAATACTGAATTTGGGTGTCCCTATATTATATTTTGTCATTCAAAGTGGAAATATATAACTCTAAGATTTAGGTAACCAAATTCCACTGTGATCTATGAGATACACTTAGCTAAAAATCCTATTTAAGAATAGATTTGAGCTTATATTCATATGATGGATTTGAGAAAAGGGTTATCCACTAAACTATCCAATAATCATATCTAATATGATTGGAATGACATACTATCTAAATATCTAAGTGGTGAGAT
Organism: Viscum album; assembly: GCA_963277665.1. NCBI lineage: Eukaryota > Viridiplantae > Streptophyta > Magnoliopsida > Santalales > Viscaceae > Viscum > Viscum album. Next base: position 203,988,049 of record OY728144.1, read on the forward strand.
GAACACTAAAGTGAACTCATTACTTAGTAAAATATATATCTTGTCCCACTAATGAAAATGATGAATTTTAAAAGGGGTCATCATTTTATTTGGGGTATATTTAATAAATTTTTTTATTAATTGAATGTAAAATATGATACTCATATGATAAAAGATTATATTTAGATAATAACATCATTACCATCAAATTTTAATTTTAAAAAATCTTATAGAAGGGTAAGATTTACGTAAGAAACTCATTATATTAATAAATTAAGAAAAGTTTATAAGTAAAGGAAATTTTATGTGTCAAAGAAACCCTTCTCGAGTAACCAAATACTAGAGTTATTCAATAAATCAATCTTGATGATTATTAGAAGAATACAATTATTCACTTAATGTTTTAAGTCCATTATATGAAAAATGACCAAAGTAACTTTAGTCTTCGCTCATATGATCAATATGATTTAGTATTCTGATAACTTGGTATTAATGAAGGTTTCTTATAAGGCTTATTACAATCAAGGAATTCTTTCTGTTTTCACTTATGGAATTTTTTTGGAAATATAAATTAGTTAAATAAATGTTTACCCTATTTTCTCAAATTATTGAGTATAAATGAATCTGGTAATGTGATATCTAGGTTTTAATGTTTTTTTAAAGTGAATTTTGATAAAATTTTAATCTAGAATAATAAAAGTTATTTATAGAGTATAAAAATGTTACTTTAATAGTTAATAATGGTCATTGAAACCTAGAGTATTCCAAAACGAGGAGTAATAATTCCATAGGATGGAATTGTTCAAAATACCCAAAGGAGTTGTGGAAACTTAATGGAAATTCCATATATGGTATTAATGTTATAAATTCAATATTTTATTTTGAATGGTATATGATTCCCACCATATGATTTATAAGTGTTATAAAAATAATGGAGTTGAAAATAAATTAAATAATTGTTTGAGATTTTACCTTACATTTAAGTGATAAAGAAAAGAGTTTCTCTATAAATGATTTGAATGTAAAGGAATTTATCAAGATTAGATGGATCATAGTAAAGGATATGTATATTAATATTATTTATATTATACAGTGATAGAAATGATTTGTTAAAAAATATATTTTATGAACAACATAATATTAATACACATTGTTTATAATTCATTAGATTCTATAACATATTTGAAAAGGATACAAGGATGAAAGTATTTTTATACAGGATAAAAGTGTTTATCCAGATGTTTGATAAAATAGAGGGATTTGAGATTCCAAAACCATAAGTTTCATATTTTAAAGAATAATATTCTTTTCATGGTAATGATACAAACACATAGAATAAGGTATAAGACATGGATTCAATAGTTTATTAATATTTTCACTAAAGGAAATAAGTTTTATTTCCTAAACAAAGAAGAGTTTTTGTATCTTAACATGATATTATGAAAAGAATATAGTTTCAAATATTTTAGTGGAATTATTTTTAAACTCATAGAATTTCGAATTTTACAAATAAAATATTATTCCATTCAAAATAAAAAGATAAATACACTTTATATCCTTAAATTTTCAAGGTATGCTAGCATAAGATTAATATAAATTGTTACATTTGTTACCAAAAGGTTTCAATGAATTTTTTTGATGGAATTGGTTCTAAAGGATGATAAAGATAATGAATCTAGAATGATTTCTTAATAAAAAAATTATCAACATCATACCATTTGATTTTGTAAAGATTAAGAGTTTGAATTTGTTATAGGAGTTGAAAATTAAGAATATGATTCCAAAATATCACCATTATTAAAAAGAAATCACTTTATAGATATTACTCACTAAAGAGTTTTCTGGGAGAGTTTTAGAAGATAGCCACATATTAACGCGGTTGGAATTACATAAAGATGTAATGAGTTTAATAAAACCCATGAAAGTGCATAAAACATAAGGATGATATGGTAGTCTATCATATATGATATGTTAGATAAGTGTTTATGTATAGTTTTTTAAGTGTTCTTAAACTATTTTAAGAATATAAAATGTATGTTGTTGTACAAAAGGTGATATTCATTTTATCTTTATGACAAATTGAATTAAAATATCATGTGAAGTGAAATGAAAATTATCCACTCAATGTTTTTTTGGGAATATGAATACTGATACAATAAGTTTTAAAATATTTTGATGAGCACAAATACCATCATTTTTTACTAATAAATTTAATTTGAGTGGATTTTAGGTTTATATTTAATTGAATAATTATTTTATTTTTCATGGAATTTTGGAAGACTTTTATTAAATATTGATATTTATATTTTGAATTAAGAATATTCAGTTTAGTATTATGTTTTTTAAGAGAAGTCTGGAATCACTACTTAGAAAGTATAGTTGTAACCTAACATTGGTATCCAACTACATGTTTGAGTTGAGAATTATATTAGAACCTCACATTTTTTAGGGAACCTCATGTTCAGGTATCTAATTTTAAATATATACCTGATATAAATAACCTCGCATTGGTGATATACCTTATATTAATAACCATAATTTCATATTCAACTCCACATTCTATAAATCTATGTTTAGAATCAACCATAAGATGATAAATATTCTTTTAGACTCAACGTCATGCAGAATGATCCCAAATTGATCTAGTAATTTGTGAGATTTAAAATTTGATTTGTTATGGGATTTATTATATGATTTTACAGAAGTAAATCTATCGATAAAATTATTCAAAGACCATTTCAAAATATTGAAAAAATCATATATGGTATGTTATAATTTCTTAGGGAAGTTATGAATTTTTGTAGCTATTAAAATTAAAATTTCAAATACTCCATGCATTCTGAAAATTGTGATTTATCTTATTACTTTTTCATATTTGTTTGACCTGAATTATTTTAGTATTCTTATTTATTTTTAATTGATTTATTTGAATGATATGATGTTCGATGATCTGAATATCTTACTCTGAAATCATCCTCCAAACTTTCACATTTACAGAAAACATTTTTTTATCTACTACTACTTTGAGTTCCTCAAAGTATTTTAGTTCATCATTTTATTCTTAGAAGAATAACACCTGATGATGTACATATATATGATATATCTATTACAATTTTAATAATCATTCAAGAATAAACTTTAGATATATATAAGTTTTATCAAGATGATATCATGTGTTCATATTTACTTTATAAAGTTTTGATTAGTTTCTCCTACCTTATCTATGAATTCTCCACAACTAGTTAAAGATTATTCTTAAGGATTACACTTTAAATACTTAAATATATTTCTTTGAAGATATCTTTATTTTTCATCTGTAATATCTATATCTGAATGCTTATACAAATAATTTATACAACCAAATCCAATATTTTCTTTTTTTAACACTCATGTCTTCAATATTTCAAGGAATCATGTTAGTCCTATTTAAAGGCCTTGTAATAGATTTTCTAACAAGTTAGAGTTCCAATAACTCAATCGTCAAGATCTTTTGGAAATAGATTTAATAGTGAAAAATCACCAAGATCATAGAGAAGGTGTATGTGGAGTGTACTAGGAGATATTAGTGCTCTAAACCACTACAAAATTTGTTGTGTCTTTTTATTTTATTTTCCATGGAATACCTTGTTTAAAGAAAATTGGAAAAATTAACTTTCAAGTTCAAGTGGGATATATTTTAAAATTATCAAGTGTTTTTAAAGGACTTAATTCACCCATATATTGTTTATTTACCTTCATTTCAGGAAAAACAATTTGTATTAGAGGAATTCTCTGTTGGAGATTTCTTTTATCTCTAATAATCATGAGTTAAATATACATCTAAATATTAATGTATATGGATGATATTAAAGATGCAATGTCTATGATTAGGGTTACACATTTTAATGGTAAAAGTTATGGATGTTTCAAATCTCACATGGTTATATATTTGAAAAATTTTGGTTTAAAAATTTATCTGAAGGCTATCATGATGTATGAAAAACCTTAAAGATGAACCAGAAAGATAGAATGCCACTAAGGATACTGAATATGATCTAAATTAAAGGGACATGAATGAAATTATTTATGGAATTAGATCATGTGAGTTCAATAATGTCTCTCAATGTGCTACTATTGTTGAAATACGAGAAATAATTATTTTTTCCTATGAAGTAATAGATAGTGTCGAGAAATTGAGATACAATACCATTAAATTAAAATTTTATATTTTTTCAATGTATAAAGGTAAAAGTATCACTCATAAGAATGGATGATTAAATATGATAGTCAATGGTGTTACTACTCTTGGAACACCTGTACCTGAACTTGATCAATATTTAAAGGTTCTCAGAGTTTTTCCTTTTAGATGGAATGTAATTTTAGGTTCAATTAGATAGTCTAATCTAGTTAAATATTTGAAGATAAAGGAATTTTTTGATACTCTAATGATGTTTGAAACTCATATGGACGAATAGTTTGAGGATCATAAAATGATTGAGAAAGAAAATAAAAACCATAATTTTTATGTTCCTAAATGATAATGGAAGTCAAAGGAAGATACTATATTCTCTGATGGGAAGTCAATTTGTTCAAACCAAGGTGATGAATATTCTCAGTTGGATAGATGATTAAAAAATCTATATAGGATAAGGAAAGTTTTAAAAACCATTTAATGAATATAATAAAAGTAGTCATAGACCAAAGGGAATGAGATGTTATGAATGAAAATAGTTGGGATATATTAGACCTGATTAACCACAACTTATGGAAAGAATAAAAATTAAAATAAAGGAGAAGAAAATTCAGATAAAACATGATTATCAATGAAAAGTAAATAAATCCATGAAGACCACATAGAGTGTGTCTAAATTTTCAAGAAGTAATTCTAATTTAAATTCTGAACTAGAACAATCAAATCAAAAATACAATATGTGCTTCATGACATAGGAGGATGAGATACAATCCTATTATTCTTTTATTTCTGATTCTGAATCTTAAAACCGATCAAATGAAAAATGAATTGAATTATTTTACATGATAGAAGAAAAATATGAAACCATGAAGAAAAATCACACATTTCTAAAAAATATTCACAATTCTATCTTCATTGAAAAATATACTACACTAAAATAGCATTTTCAATTAAAAGGAAAACAAAATAAATATAATTTAATCTATATTGAGCATGATAGTAAAATTTAATAGTTTCTTACTATATGAGAATCCTTAAAACATATTGCTAGAGTGTTTACCAATGGGGAGGAGTATTTAAATAAAATTATTGGAAAGAATAATATTACTAAATAAAAATATGGAATTGGCACAGATAGCGAGAGACCTAAATTGTACATAAATTATTTTGTTCTAAGATCAATGAATCATAACTTGTAAAAATTTACATGTTTTTATTATGGAATTAGAGGTCACTATGATAAATATTTTATCTTAAGGAATCTTAAAATTATTAGTGTAAATAAGGAATATATTTCTTTAGATTTATTAAAAGTTAATTATAGAATTTCTGGTAAAGTTAAATAGATCTGGTTTCCCAGATCCTTGCTTGTTGACACTGCCAAACCCAAAATCACTTGGGTGCCAAAAAAATTTATTTGATATTTTAATAGGTGAAATTATATATATATAGAAATTATATATGATATATGGATAGTGAATGTTCAAGGAATATGAGTGGTAGAATATCTAAAATTTTGTAGGAACACTTTAGGATTTTCTCAACATTGAGTGGGGGGGGGGGGTGAATTAGTGTTGTGGAATATTAAAACAATCAATAATTTTTATCATTTACCTATTAGATCTATTATGATCTTGATAATAATATTATATTATTTTTTTATCTTATGTAAGTAATTGAAATAAAGTAAAGAATAACACATGATATTTTTACAAGGTTCACTACACAATAAGAGAAGATCATATCTGTATGATGATGTTTGTCTAATATAAGTTTTTTCTGATGCAATCCCATCCGATGAATTATTCTTCTCCCAACACCTTCACTTCTTCATCCAATTATTTACTGCTTCATCGAGTGATTTTACTCTATCTGATACCCCCTTATCTATCCATTACCTCTTTATCTAATTCTTCAAACTAGATTATAATTTCTACCAAGCTTCATGGCCGAAACTTCCTTAATAATAATCACTTTTTCATTAATGCATAAAACCACAAAAACTCTAATAAATTCACCAACTATTTTTTAAATCTCAAAATATAGGATAAATATATCTGGTATCTCTTTCTTAAATAATAGATTCCTTGGTTGTAACCTTGTTCTATAAAACCTCCTGAACTTTTGATGTTTTCATTTAAAAATATTTTTACTTCATATGATGCCTTCATCCCTTTATATATTCATCATTCCTCATATAATTAAAGATGAGGCACATAAATTAAATTCAAAATTCCCACTCATTATTCAAAAATCTTTCTTAAAACTTCTATAACATTTTACCACCTTCATTTTACTAAAACATAAGTGATTTCCTTAAGACTCAGAGTCAACAAACTCTTTAGACTTTCCTTAAATCCCAAATAAAATCATGCTCTTCCTAAATAATTATTAGGGCATTGAATGACCAATATATAATCGTTACATTTATAACACTATAAAAACATTATAAATATTTTTGAACCTTTTATCCAATTCCACTTCATAAAAACCCTTATATATGGTGAAACTTCTTCTAGTTATCCTTTATAACTTTTTACAAATAACATGGAAATATTTCACAAGACACTTCCTCTGATTGATGAATTTCTATAGAAACCTTCAACTATTGCCTTTTCTAGGAAGCCCCTATATGATGATCTTCATCCAAAAAAATCATTCTAATAAATTTATAGATTCTTCACTTTATAACTTTGAACTTTTTATACGTCTATTAAATAAATTTTATACACAAAAAAAAAATTATTATATCTAATGAACATATAAAAGTTCATTGAGTGGAATATGTAAGATAACAATTCTAAGTGAGTTATTTTCAATAAAATTATAAAACTTCATCTTATCACACAAAAATTTATATCCAATGATTATTATCAGAATCATTTATATGATGACCTCATTCATAATCTATCTATAGACTTTACAACTCTGGTTCATCTAGTGGAATCTATAAGACAACTTTTTAAACATATGGATGATGAGTTCTGTCCCATGAAATTACCTAGAAACCTTTGTTCAAAGATTTCTCAATATTTAAATGATTATAAGACTTTAGAGAGGAATTATTTATAAAAATTTGTACCACCATAACATTATATCTTCATTTCATGAACCTTTCATAGCCACATCCTTTTCTGAAAACATTATTCTGGTGTATATATCTAATCTTCATAAAAAAACTTTTTATATACACACCTCAATCTCCCACTTCATAATTAAGATTGGATCCTACGAAATTTTAGTAATCATGATGTTTAATACTTTAAAAACAAAAAATAATTTCTTGATTTATGTCTATATACATTTTTCTGATGAAAATGTGAATTTATCTGTACTAACATTTGGTTTTATCCATCATCATATCACCTTAGTATGATCTATTTCATCTGATCACCTTGTTATGCTAGAATATACCTTCGTCTTATGGTCTTAACTTTCTATGTACAATAATTACCTTCTTATTAACCCATTTTAATCCACCATCTTTATTTAATAACATTATTTTTGAAAACTTATTAATGAAACTCCTTAAGAAAACATCATAATATCGATTAAAAACATGATCTCCAATATTGATCGCACATGTTTTAGAATTTAAATTAGATCAACGATAATCATAAGTAAACTAAAAATCTTCAAATAAATTTATCCTTTCATGTAACAAATAATATCAAACTCTTACAAAGGAAAGACTTGAACACTTCTTTTTTTCTTAAACCTACCATCCAAGCTGTATAAACTTCATTACCAAGCATGGATACTTCAATCGAACATTCCAACAACTTATTTTTAACAATATCTTCAACATATTGACATAAATTTACTATTTCATTAACAACCAGTGATAACCATTTACAAAAAAAAAACATACATACATAGTGGGATCTTCAATCTACCCCTTCTTATTTTCTATCAATACCTTTAAAGTACTTCCAAAATGAATATGTCAATATGTGAATATTATTTCTTATTTCTCCCCCTTCCTTCTCAATCATTCATTTCACTTTATCTCCCCCTAATTGACAAGAAATAAAAAGTTATTGAGAAATGGGTATCAATTCATTCTTAAGAAATGTGCCATAAATAATTTTACTATAAAGTCTACGTGAGTCGTGCTCGGTGTAGAAAACTAGAAGATTTGATTCAGACAAAAAATCTGTCCTTTTCCACCTGATATTGATACCATGTGTGATGAGAACTCATAATATTGTCTTAAAGGGTTTTATCCTTATATTATAGGTTAAATATACTACTTATCATATAAAATAGTTAAAGAATAAATCAACCTTATAACCCCTTACTAACATCAATAAAAAATTTAAAAACATTCATTTATAAATATAATGATAAGTGGCCTTGGTACAATTTCATGCTTCCAGTTTTATTATGTCATTGATTAATTTAATTCCCCCATTTATGTTAAGATATTTTATTTTTTATTAACAAATTAAGATAGATTAAGAAATACATACCTTTCTAATGATATTATCTTTATTCACTTTCCAGAATAATTAGTTTTTTCATGAAATAATAATTTTGGAAGCTCCTTTAACATTGTCCAATTATCTCCCCCTAATAGAGATGTTTCTTACAATATTCACAATGATGAAACTCTTCAGTATATTTTATTCAGCATTTTCATATTGAGAATGCAAAAAAATGAATATTATTTAACTTTTCCATAATATACTAACAAAATCCACTTCAACATCATCAATGATGATCCTATTATAAGTTTTTCAATGTAATAACTTAGGAAAAAATCTTAGTTGAAAAATTCTTTAAGAGTTATATGAAATGTTGATCTCCCATTTACTACCTCAAGTTTTCCCACTGATATTATACTTCACCTTTAATTCCATGTTATGAAATTATAAAAATGACACACAATGGTTAAGGGAATAAGGTGGCTCTTCCTTTATTGTTAATGTGAACAACAATAATGAGATGTCTTTCCTAACTTAGCTTCTCCATATCCATCAGTCTTCATGCTTGAATATCCATAATTCAATTATGATTGGTTTAGAATGTATATTTTTACTTATTTAATTTATTTGTGTGTGAAATTTATTTTCCCTAGATACTTTAAGAAAATTTTATCACATGATGAAAATTTGATTTTCTTTAATAACAAGTGTTATTTTGTAATTATTGTAGAATAATATCTAGAAGTATGTAAAACCATTTTGCAACCCATAAATAGAACTTATACTTATTTTTTGGAATATTTTCCATTTATTTTTCACTATCCTTTTATTTTTATACTTCCAATTCCCTTATTCTATATAAATATTCTGGATAGATTACTAAAATATAATTAGGTACATTGGAAGAAAGTTTGGGTTGTACTCATGGATTATTATGAGTTTCTTTATTTATATCCATTATTTTAGATTATGAAATCTTCTTCAACTTATTGGATTTGGAATCCAAGTTCTTTTTATATTTCCTTGATGTCTTATTGGGAGATTTTTTGTTTGGAACATTCTTCTGCTTACTTCCCAAGTTTTCTTATTCTTTATTAACTAAATTCTATGATCAATTTTCTTATCATCTTTAGATACACTTCTGGATTATCATTTACCAACCTTGTGACGACCACTATTTCAAACATCACAAATAATTTTAAAATTTCCAAATATATTTGAAGTATATAGGTTTTTCTTAACCTAAAGAAGTTTCTTCTTGATCACTAGATTTTTACCACTTAACATGGGCTTCCTTTATGACTTTATATTTAGAGTATTATACCAAAAATCTCAAGCACAATTCTAGAATCTTTTACAACACCAAAATTGAACCAAAAACCTTGATCTTCATATAAATTATCTATGATGTTTGAGTGTCTTACTCATAACTTGTTGGGTGAGTTATAGTGAACTAGTTTCCAAAATATTTTTCCAATACACCTTATTTATGGTGGTAGAAATATTTTTAATTTTCTTTATCCATACTTTTATAGATTTTTCTTCCATATTTAACTATTTATGAAAATAAATTTAGAAACATTATTACAATAAGGTATGGATGGTACCTCTTTCATTAAAATTACTTGAGCTAAATCATAAAATGAAGTCATTATCTTATTATCATATGTTAGATCAATTTTAACATTAGAATCCTCCATTGACTATTGAGTAGAAACATGAAATTTATCTATATTTTGTGAAGAATAAACATTGGTCTTTTCAAGATTAATGATTTTGAATTGAAATTATAGACATATGATATTGATGTTATTATTTTGATATTCAATCACAACCACCATATCTTCACAATCCTTATTTATTCTATCAACTTCTTCACCATTAATCTTAACTTTATTTTATAATAATGAGTGAAGTTCCTTGATTTTATTGTATTTATCTTTCTATTATAAATCTCTAACATAAATTTTGTTTTTTAAATTTTATTCAAGTTTATGGATCTTCTCTTATAGTGCCTTCTTGACTCCATAAGACTCTTTAACTTATTCAAGTTAGTTACTTTTAAATTTCGAGGAAATTATTTCAAGATAAATTTTTATTATCTCAAACGATCCAACCTACTTAAAGAAGTGTAGGTATTATAGAACGTTTTCCTATAATGTATTCTCTATATTATCTATTTCTTATTCCAAATGGGTGATTTATTCCTATATAATTTCAAAGGCTATAAAAACAATATAGATTATTTTTTGAGAACGCAATGAAGAATGAATTTCAATATACCAATTGATATATCTTTAGAAGTTATAGATAAATCATTATAAAAAATTATTCTAGGATATTCTTCTTTAGTACACTTTTTATAAAAAAAATTCACATACATTTTTACCACTTAATTTTAATCCACTTGAGGTAGAACTATTTTCATTCTCCTTGGTTTTAAGTTGAACCTCCCATTATTTACTTTCCAAGCGAGGTATGTCAATATTTCTAGCATGGAATGGAGAAACTGATACTTCCCATTCTTTAGGTAAGATTGATATCTTCTTCATCTTCCTTTTCTATTTGTTTCTATTTTTTATCATAGTATTAGTAGAAAAATAATTTTTCTTAGAGATAATTGACACTTCACAAAAAATTCACTTCATTATTAATACAAGAAAGAAACTCAAATCATTAGAAAGGGAAAATCTTCAAAGTAGAGAATCTAATAAAGGTGAACCAACCCTCTAATACTACTTGTTAATACTACTTCAGTATATACTCAAAACTTGGAGGGTGTGGGGGTGAATCAATGCTATTGAATTTTTAAAATAATCATTAATTTTTATCACTTTACATCTTAGACCTATCAGGATATTGATTCTACTATTATCTTCTTTATTATTGTATGCAAGTATATGAAAGAAAGTAAAGAATTTCACACAATATTTTTACAAGTTTCACTACTCAATAAGTGTAGATAGTCCTTTACATGTATGGTGATGACCAGTACACATATTCTCCACCTTACTGAGATACCTATTACAATGTTTTGGTTAAAAGATAACCCTTATCCCAAGTGTATACAATATCTGACTTATTCATTAGATAATTTACAACACCAAGTAATTTTTCCACCTCTTAAGACTTATGTTGGATGTAAAAATACTACTCTGTTATTATTCCTCTATATATTACTTTGAAAACATCAAGAAAGAATATATTCTTCTTCAGAGTAGAAAAAAAAATCTTATTTTCTTGCAATAGTTGCAATAATTATCTCCAAATGTTTCTTATATTATTCTCATCCATCTGAAACACTATTTTTCTAGAATATTATCCATTCTATACTATATGTATAGTACTATATATCTAACGATGTCCACTTAGTCCAAGTTAATCAAATTACAGTCTATACAATGCCCTATTTTTCTCCCAATATCTTATATTATTCATCATAATATTTTGTTATTTGTTTGGGGCTTCCACTCCATCTGATACCCCTACTCAGTATAGTACCTCTTCATCCAATGCTTTGACCCAAATGATAATTTCTCTCAAGATTCATGGTCACAAATTCCATACAGAACATCACTTCTTCATCAATATTCATAGCTAAAACAACTCTCATAACTTTACACACTATTCTACCAATATAATAAGGTAGGAAAATTCTATCTGGTATCTCTTCCTAAACCAATATATTCATTGGTTAGAACCTTGCCCTAAAAAACCTCTAACACTTCATCTTTATTTAACATAACAAAAATGTTACTTTATATGAAACCTTCATTTCTTTATATAGACAATTTTCATCTAATAATTAAGGATGAGATACATAAACTAAATTCAAAAATCCCATTTAAATGTTGGAAAAATTACTCAAAACTTATTCAAAATTTGACCACCTTTGTTCTTAGTAAAAATTAAGAACTTTTATTAAGACTCAAAGTTGAAAACTCTTAAAAATTTCCTTAGATATTGGATAGAATCAAAATCTTACTCTATTATTATTATATCATTGAATGACCATCTTAACATCATCACATTTATGACTTTTATGAAAACTTTGTAAAGATATTAAAACCTTCCATCCAATTCAAATTAATAAAAACCCTTATGACCAGTGAAAATTCACTTGGTGATCCTTCACAACTTTGTAAGAATAACACATAAGGATTTTATAATACACTTTTTCTGATCGATGAATTGCAACAAAATCCTTTGACCATTTCCTTCACTAGGAAACCTCTATCTGATGAGATTCATACAGAAAATCCAATCCAATCAATCTGTTACATATTTAATTTAAAATTTAAATGTTTTTTACAGGTATGTATCATACATTTCTTTAAAAAAACATTATTATATCTAATGAATATATAAATGTTCATTTTGTGGACTCCGTAAGATAGAATTTCCTGATGAGTTCTGTTAAATACAACTAAAAAACATCCATTAATCACATAGAAACTTCCATCTGAATATTGTTATTTGAAATATTATTATGATGACCATGATCAAAATCTATCTAAATAAATTAAAAATATTTTTTATCTTATTGAATATGTATGATGAATTTGTATACATCCAACCAATGAGTTATTTCTGATGACATTTCATAGAGACCTTTGTTCGAAACTTCCTAAAACATTTTATGATAAAAAACTACAAAAATGTCTATCTGATAACACTTTTTTAACCACTAAAACATTATATCTTCACATCATGAAATTTTCACAACCATTATATTGACTAACAATATCAGTTTTGTGTAAATATCAAATCTTCGTAATAAAAAATTTATACAGATGTACCCCAATCTCCAACTTTGTACACATTCTTGTATCATGATAAGTTTTAGCAGTCATGAAGATTAATACCTTAGGAATAAAAACTAATATATTTATTTATATCCAGATATGTTTGTATAATTAAACTAGGAATTTATTTGTAATAAGTTTTGGTTTCATCCATAATTCGATCACCTCAGTCCAATCAATTTTTTATGATCATATTAGCATGATGAACTCTACCATGATTCAATTGTATTGACTTTGTCCATCCATTTATCACATCCTTATCCATCCATTTAACTCCACCATCTCTATCCAGTATCATTATACTTATAAACTTCTTAAATAAACTCCTTTAGGAAACTTTATATTATTGATAACTGACATGCTTATCCAATAAACATCACATATATTGCATACTTTAAGGTCATCTGAACAATCATCATAAGTAAAAAACAAAGTATTCAAATAATTTTTTTTCAAGTAATTAATAATATGCAACTATTCTAAACAAAATATTTAAACACTTCTTTTTTTCTTCATCCAACCATAAAATCTGCATCAAATTCATTACCATTATTGATACATTAACCAAACTTTACAAAAAATTATTATGAATAATATTTTAAACATATTGGAATCAATGTAGTATTTCATTAAAAACCAATGATAACCATTGAAAACAAATACAAATTACCCACATAGTGGGATCTTCATATTTCATGCACTATCATAAGTTGATAGAGGTTTGATTACCTATAGTGATAATTCTAAGGGGAAGACCATTGGAGTTGGTTTAGTTAGAGATCCAACTTATATTATAATCAACGAAGTTCTCTATGTTCAAGAGTTAAAAAAATATAACGAGTATTTATCAACTTTGTGATGATGGTTTTACTATTTATTTATCAAATAAAATAAGTTTCATTTTTAAGAATAAAATTCTAAAGTTTATAGAACCTATAATAGAAAATTTTTATACATTAGACCTTTGTTCCTTATGTGAACAAAATTTAAAGTGTTTAAATACTGAAATAAGTGAATTTAATAGATGGAATAGAAGTCTTATTCATTATAATATATCTTCCTTATCTAAATTATTTAAGAATAAGTTTGTCTTTGATCTTCCTTATCTTAAGTTTGATGAGATAAGACTTTGTGATGCATATCAAATATACAAGAAGCATAAGCCATGTTTCAAATGAATCAACAAGTTTCTACATATAAACTTTTATAAATTATCAACATGGATTTTTAGACCTTATAGCGTATAAATATTAGATGTAAGATTCTTTATTTTTGTGTTAGTTAATGAATTTTCCTGATTTACTTGCATTTAATTTTTGAAATTTATAGGTGATTCTTTTATAGTTTTTATGAGTTTTTATAAGTTGGTTGAAAATGAAAAATATTTTAAAATAATTTCATTAAGAATTGATCATGGAGGATAATTTTATAATCATTATTTCAATTATTTTTTCTAAAATCTTTGTATTAATTTTTTTATACTCTAAGGACAATTAAAAAAATAGAATTGCAGAGAGAATAAATATAACTATTCAAGAAATGTCTAAAACTATGTTAAATGAGTATAATATACCAAATTATTTTGGGGATGAAGTTGTTAATATAAAAATTCCATATTATAAATATATTTTTAATTAGAAATTCTCTCAAAATGATATGATATGATTTAGGGAGTAACAGAAAACCTAAAGTTTGATACTTTGATATTTTTGGAAGAAAGGTGCATATCTTGAATACTAAGTAAAACATTTGTAAGTTTGATCTAAAAGATGATGAAATAATATCTATTGGGTACTTTGATACTTCTAAATCTTATAAAGTGTTTAATAAAAAGTAAACGATAGTTGAATAATCGATTCATGTGGAGTTTTCTTAGAGTGACCTTTTTGATAACAATATTACAAAAAAATATGAAGCTATTGATTCCTTATATAACTTGAGACATGATTCCTATAATGTTAAGTGTGAAATAAAATTATAACATGATCATGGTCAATATAGTTTTGAATAAAATTAAACCAATGAACCTAAAAGTGTCTTTACTATACAACCCAGGAGTTTGAAGAACCATCCTTTAGAGACTATTTTAGGAGATCTAGATGAAGTTGTTAAGGCTAGGATAAATTTTGGAAATTTGGTTAAGTTGTCTTATTTTATATCCCATTTTAACCCATGTTTATATAATAATACTTACATGATGAGATTTGGGTAATGTCTATACAAGAGGATTTAAATTATTTTAAAAGAAATAAATTTCGCAAATTAGTTGATGGGCCCTAAAACCATCATGTAATATGAATTAAATGGTTCTTTGAAAATAAAAAAGAAAGATCAAGGTGTAATTTCTAGGAATAAACCTATACTAGTTTCCAAATGTTACAATTATGAGGAAGCTATATATTATGAGGATAACTTTTTCTTTTTTTCTAATATTGAATCCAGTAGGATCATCTTAAGAAATTCATCTAATATGAATTTTAAATTATACCATATGGTTTTTAAATATTCTTTTCTAAATAGATATTTAATATAGGAAGTGTATGTAAAATAACCCCCATATTTTGATAATCCTTATTTTTAAAATTATAATTTTAAACTTACTATATATATTTATGTTTTTAAATATTAACCAATGGCATGGTATGATAGGTCGAGCTCTTTTATTTTATAAAATGGGTTTTTAGGAATTGATTATCCTACACTTTTTAAGAAAATTTATTCATTAGATTTTTTATTAGTATAAATATATATAGATGACGTTTTTTTGGATCTACTAATTACAAAGTGTGTAATGAATTTTAAAAACTTATGAAAAAAAGAGTTTTAAATAAGTATGATGGGAAAATTAAATTTCATTATTAGATTTAAATTCTTTAAAAAGTATTTTGGAAATGTTTTGAATCAAAGTAAATATATTGTATATTTTTCTTAAATATTTGGACATGAAAATAGTAAGTTATATATAACTCCAATGAATATTAATATAAAACACGATTCATATGAAGCTAGTAAACCAGTTGAGAACAAGTTATATAGAAGTATGGTTTGTATCTTATTGCTAGTATACCAGATATAATGTTTGTTGTTTGTTTATGTAAAAAATTTCACTCAAATTCAAAATTTTCTCATTTGATAGCTGTCAAAAGGATTTTATGATATTGAAAAGGAACTATTTATTTATCTTTTATTTATTTATAAAATTATAGTTTTGATTTAATTTCATAACTATATATTTATTTTTGAGTCTTTAGACTAGATAAAAAAAGTACCTCAGGAACCTATCACTTTTTAGAAAAGTTCTTAGTTTCATGGTATAGTATGAAGCAACATTCAGTTTCATTGTCAACTACTATGGATTAATGGGTGTTATAGATGAAACACACACTTTTATACTTTGGACTTAATTTTGACCATGTTTTGAATTTATGTGATAATACTACTTCTATAAATAGTTATTAAAATCCACTAAGTCATTCTATAAATAATATTGATATTTGATATCATTTTCTAATAGAGCTTATTCAAAAAATAAATATCTATTTTAAATTTATTAATGTTTAATTTTAGCATTCTGATATTTTTACTAAACGTTTATCACTTATATTTTTAATTTTATTGAGGGGGATTTATGTTTATTTGATTTTAAATTAATATTATATATATATTTTTTAATCTCTACATAATTATCAATAATTATATTTAATTTATTCACCTTTAAAATATTTATTTGAATTTTCTTAATATTTATTTATCATTTTGTATTATCTAGGTTTTTAATCTTATTTATTTATATAATATTGTGCATTTTAATCTTCCAATCCTTCATTTCAAGTATAAAATACCTAATCATTACACAAACAATTTCCACTCAAGAAATCCAAACATCACCTAAAACCATTAGAAATAATCTATCTCTCTCCTATCCTTGAACCCTTATCTCTTTTAAATTTTTATATTTCAAATTTCTTTGAGCCCTAAATATTTGAACGCATAACCTTCAATTGTTATCCAAAATGGATTAGACAAAGAGAACAAATAAAGTCAGTACCAGTAGTGGGATGTGTTTTAGAGTTTCAAGTTCACACCATTAGGTGCTATAAGGAAAAGTGGAAGACTTTGAATTTATTTTCAAAACCAATATTCTACTAACGTAATTAACAAATTTTCAAGGTTTAGAGTATATTTTTGATGGAGGTAATTCAAAATACATTTTCAAAAGGAAATTTAGGGAGTTTTTCAAAAATTACCAGTTTAGTTTTGGAGAATTTGAAGATATGATTTTCTCAAAAGTAAGTGGTAATGATTTACCTATATCTTTTTTAGACATGCATAAAATATTCAAGTTCCCTCATAAAGGGAATTTCAGTTTCAGTTTGAGGTTGATTGATGATGAAGTTCCCAAGTTTGAAGACATTATGTCTTTCCTCTTCAAAACCTCTATGATTAGGAAGATGATGGTGAAGGGCCTTGAATATGATTATAAAGTTCTTATAAATTTTATCCAATTTTTATGTACCTAATATTTTATAACCAATGAAAATAAATTTTCCTAACATGTACATTGTTTTTACCATGCTGAGTGATGTCAAGATAAATTTATATCGATACATGTTGATGTACATGAATCATTTCAATTAGAAGGACTATATGATGTACTTTTATCATTATTAGAGGATTAATTTTCTTATTATATACAAGAGATTATTGATTTTTGATGTCAGGATAGGATTCAGATGTCACCACTACAATATCTTATCATCTTGAACTTTGAGGATGTTTGGATTTTTTAGAGTGTTTCAAAAGTGAATCTTTTTTTAGTTAGGGAAGAAGTATAGGAACCCTCAGATGTACATGATGGAGAGGAGAAGAGGACCCCTAATTCACTTGGGTTGGCTATATATTTTTTGAATAAGTTAGAGAGTCAAAAGTGAAAAGTGTTATTGTTGAACTGTGAGTGAATAGAATTGAAGCCGGAGTAGTAGGGTTAGAGGACTCTGATGTTGGTGATGGGACCACTCCTTTAGGTAGGAGAACAAAACAAGTTATGGATGAAAATATTACTATTATAGTTGAGTGATATCTTTAGTTTTCAAGGATGTATCAAAAACCGGTTGTTGAGATAAAAACTAGAGCTTCATTAGTTCATAGATCTTGAAGGTGAGATCAACATGCACCAATTGAGTAGGTAGTTGGGTCCGATGAAAGGAAATTTGTTCAACCAAATCATGTTGTGGTAGTTGTTAAACAAAATATTCATATTTTTAAGTAACATATCAAAGTTTCTACTCATAATATTAAGTTATAGAGAATAGAAGAATCTCATTCCATGGGAACAGTAAGTAATAAAATTACTAATTATACCCAATAGATTGAGAATAAATCAACATCATTTGTTGATAATTCCTTATAAATTACTTATAAAGAAGTTTCTGAGATAATAGTGGTGGTTGGGGATCTTTTTTCTTACTTTGGAAAAGGTTTTCATGTTCAATATCGTCATCTAGTTGAAGTTGGGAACCCTCAATAAGTCAAGAGGAGGCACCCTCATATTCTATAGAAGAATATAGTTTTGAAGTTCATTCTAAATGTTTTATTTCAAGTATCTTATCTTGATTTTATTTATTATAAGATTAAGTGAGAAAGTTTTAATCATAACTTGATTTTTCTATAAAATATTTTATAGAGTTAAAAAGTGAATCTATCTCAAAAATGGACTATGAGACTCTTTAGGGTTGGTTTTAGAGTTTAAACGAGAATTCAATTTCGAGAAAGGTTTTTTATTCTTTGAAGAGAGATATCATAGACCAATTTGGAAGGATGAAATGATATATACTATCAAAATATGATTATTGTTATATGATGTTTTTTGGTGTTTAGGTTTTAATCTATAAAGACTACTCGTTTAATTAAAGGAAGAGTTTCTACATCTACTTTATTTGGTTTTGGAGACATTTTGTGAAGGATGGAAGTGTTACCTACTGATCTCAATTCCATGGATTTATGATTTCAAAATTTATAGTCTTACAATGTGCACCTACATATTATTTTGGATAATCACAAATATATAATATTCAAATTAACTTCTACAGAACCTAGTGTAAGAGATCTTCTCAATAGGATTGGGAGAATGCTGAATAATTATGTTAAGTCATCTGAGATAATTCATATCTTTTTAAAGGAGAATCTGGTTGAATCTTTAAAAGTCATTTTGGATTATATACATATTTTAGGGAATTTTATTCTCCTTTAAATTGAAACTTCAAGGATTTGATGGTGGAGCTTCAGGAAATTCATATGACTCTTCAAGATTCTCCAACATTCACATATTCTTCTCAATAATTCAAACCTACTTCCAATACTTCCACTACCCTTGAACCTTGAACTATTTCTTGAGATGAAATTATCTTTTTAATCCAAAAATTATTTATAAAATCAAATCTCTTTTGTAATTTTTTATATTTGTGTTTTATATATTTTGTTATTTTTATTTTAAACCTCTCTATTTTTGAATACAATTATCTTTTTCTTATAAAACATTCATACATAGTTTTATGAAAAATTAACTGGATTTTATTCAATTTCATAATTTCTTTTTGATCTCACAAAAATGGGGATAAATCTGAAAAAACACAAAATTTACAAAATTAAAATTCCCTATGTCTATATAAATATTAATCTTTTGTTTGAAAAATACAAACTGGTAAGTCATTGTGTTTTTTGGGATTTTTTGTCATAAAAAATGGGGAGATTGATGGGAATTTTATTGTTGATCCAATAATTTTTCATTGATTTTTATGTTCACGAATACCCTCATTTGTTTTACTAATAAGTGTACTTTGAGTGTATTTCATATTCATATTTAATTGAATAATTTTTTTATTTTTCTTAGAAATATTGAATACTTTTATTAAGTATTATATTTGTAAGTAAAAATATTCTACTAGGTATTATAATTATTATGACAATTCTAGAATAACTATTTAGAAAGATCAATTTAAACCTAATATTGGTATCAACCCCATGTTTGAGTTGAACATTAGGTTTTGGAACTTCACTTTTTTTAGGGATCCTCATGTTTGGGTATCTAAAATTTTATATATACGTAATGTAAGTAACCTCATGTTGGTCATATACCTCACATTAAAATCTAGACTTGTTATTGAACACCACATTATGGAACTATATGATTAGAATTAAGAATACACCACTAACCATATTTTTGGAGTCAACTTCATGTAGAATTATTCTTCGAAGAATATTTTCCCAATGGCTCAAGAGGGGGGGGGGGTTAATTGAGTTTTTGAAAATTTATTCACTTAAAAGTACCGTATTTTAAATGTAAAATAGTTTGTTATATTCTCTTATCACAAGAATAAAATGGAAATAAAAATAGTGAGATAAATATATAACAAATAAGGTCATATTATGTTTTTGGGAATAGAAATACCCTAGTCTACTCCACTAACACTCAACTCCTAGTACTTGGTAATTTTACTAGTATTAGTACTTCTCATATGGACTACCTAGTTGAGTAAAATTAACCATCACTCAGTATGAATTTAGGATATTTTTTCAGGATCCTACAATTATTTACACAAAAAACAACCTTCAACACTTAATGCAATGAGTTCTCACTTCCATCAATGAGAAAGTATAAAGAAAATTACAAGATGAAGTACACATCTAAAAAATACAACTATCATAAGGGAAGAAATCTATAATAGAGATAATATGAATATATAATAGCTCAAAGAGAGTCTTCAAAACATAGTAGGATTTATCTTGAAAGAACACCTGTAGAAAAATTGATTATTATTTTTAGAATAGAGAAATAACACATAAAGATTTTAGAGAGAGAGAGAGAGTATGCTATAAATTCTATCCTTGTTTATCTTGTTTGAATATATCTCTATATATTCTCTTAAAAAATAAAACATCTCTTGAAAAGAAACAAGTGATTTTTTCTTAAAAATGGTATTGGGAAAAGGTAAGTGGTAATAAAAATAATCTCCTATATTTCCTTTCTTTCTACTTATAGTCCATGAAATTTTTTTTACCATAAAGAGGTTTTCTATTTTTTTAATTCATCAAAATCAACATTAATTTTCACTTTGAAACTCAAATAATAATAAATACCCATGTCACAGAATGACATAACTGATTTTAGATCACCACATAGCCGAAATCCATGTATCTGAATCTATGTAGCTGAATTGATCACTTAGTTTTTTTTCACTTATGTAAAATTTATACGCATCCAAATGACATACTCATCTTGATCTCATTTCCATAATTTATGCAGCCAACTAAATCACATAGCCAATTAGAAAAACATATCCAAATATACCATTGATCCAAACCACATAGTAAACTACTCCACATTACCAATTATAAATAGTCATTTCATTATTATAGTAATTTATTACATAGCTTATTCAATGATGTAGGTGATTCTCACATAGATGATTCTGTTATATAGGCAATTCACATTGGCGATTCTATCACATAGCAGATTGATATATCCAAATTCTTGAAATAGCTAAACTTTAGGTATCCAGAGTCTTAAAGTAGTCTAATTTTATAGACTTAGCCAAAATTTTAGGGAAATGAAAATTATAGCATCATTGAACTATTACAGTAGAGTTGAGCTATATAAGATTAAAACCCGATAAACACACTAAAAAAGTTAATTAGTAAAATAATAAGGGTTATAGGGATTATCAAAACACAAATCACATGAGATATATTGGTACAACATTAATATCCCCAAAATCTCTCCCTTTTTGATGATAAAAAAATACATAAAACATTAATCATTAAATTGTAAAAGGTTTAAATAGTTTTTCTAAAATTCTATATAATATATAATACTTTTAATTTTTTTGTTTATTCTTCCACCCAGTTATCAATATTCTCACAATTGTTTGATATTAAAAAGGAAGGTATAGGATGGGAGGAAAAAATTTACTATAGAACATGAGTTATGAATAGTTAAAGTATAACGAAGAAACTAAATATGAATAAGAGTGGATTGAAATATAGCAAGTAAAATATTAATGAAGAAAGAATAACAAAAAATAGGAAATATTAAATGAAAATATTCAATTCACACATTAAAAAAAAGATAAATAGAAACTTTATTAATCAATATCACTTGTAAAAAATTAAAATACACAAAAAATTAAAAAATTCATATAAACTACATTAGTGAGATAAACCTGACTTATGGATAGGTTTAAAATTAGATTGAGGTTTTGGTGGTAGTTTCTTAAAGGATGGAAATGAGGAAGAGGTAGTATGTGGATCAACCGTTGGAGGTATAACTACCCTTACAATATCTAAAAAAATTATTTATCTCTAAAGATAGATCTATCTCTAATCCTCTAGGTAGGCATGCACATTAATTTTTCAAGGTTCTCAAAGGCATTGCTGAAATCATAGGAACCAGATTTTATAAAGGCCATCTTCTTTCTAAGAATTGAAGAGGAATATTCTGTTCCAATATATTCAGCAGAAGCAATATCATATCTTGATTTATCATTCTTATAAGTAGAGTCTAAATCAAACATGATGTCCAATTTCTAGTGAGACTCATTACATCTATCATGAGGTTTTTCTATAAGGTATATTCTTCGTATAAGCGAGTAAAGTACATCAACACACATGTCGCTCCACTTTATAATATTAAGCTTATAGAAGTATCGAATAATTGTTCATCTTTTTCAATGCATCTGAACTAAAGCGTAGAGAGAACTATTCAATAATATTTTAATAGATTACAGTTGTACATCAAAAAACCTATGAGTATCAATAAATACAACAGATCATTGAGGACTGGATGAAGTTGTAGGGGGTTGTGAAATCATATTATCCTCAATTCTATCAACAAAGACTTGTAATATGATCAAACTCCATTCAAATGAGTAAAACTTCTAATACAAGTTGTATAACTACTATATAATGAGTTGATAAAACTCTGAAACATTATTGGAGGGTGATTGATAATTTGAGGCAATAATAGTAGCTGGTATTGGTGTATCAGGACTAATTGGCCCGTACAAATTAAACTCTTTCCCCATGTATGTAGCTTGTGAAATAGGGTATTATTCAGAATATGAAGAACTGTAATCCTATTTAGATGAATCTAATCAAAATAGGAATCACCTTCATAGATCTTTTCCAGTAGTGTTTTAATTTTTTGATGGTTCCTTCTCTCTGGACCAAGAGAAGATGAAATCACATGTTGGACACTGTCAAATTTTCATCCAACCAATTTTCAATAGAGGCAATAGATTCCCTGAGGAATCAAATTATGTTATTCAAGGAAATATTATTTCTAATTCATCATCTTATTGTTATACCTACCCTAGTTTCCTTAAAATCTACCAAAAGTTCCTCCCTAAACTCATTAAAAAGTAATGGAGTAAACATGGGACATTGAAGTGATTGGATCTGGGAAGAAACTGAATTTAGAATAAAGTAAAATAGATTAAAATAATTATAGAGATCAAGAACCATTGAATTTTTTGAAGTAGTTGTGGTATTTGGAATAAACCACTTAATAAATTCAAACTAAATTGAAACCATACTATTCAAGGTATTCAATTTCTTCATTAAATCTGATTTTAAACACTGAATTCCATGAAGGGAATCATCAAAAATATCTGATTAAACCACATGATGGTTCTAAATCATATATCTCTATGATTATACAAGAACTAAGAGTTCATTCACTTCAAACTTGGTGGAACAAATGCCTTTAAACTTTCTCATATGGTCTCTCACAACTTCAAATTCCTTATCATTCATACCAGAAGAAACTAGTTGCACTGGTAAAATATTCTTTATTAAATTGGTATAGGAAAACATCTTCCCAAACAATCAATCAAAGTCATCTCAAGACATGGAGTTCTCCTTTAATTTTCTAATATAATCGTTGGAATAGATTGAATCCTTCTCCATCTCATTATAATATCCCTTGAGATTATCAAACTTAGTGAGAATTTTTGATGCAAAAGTCTTCATATGTTTCTCAATATTAGATCCTTAATAACTTTTTCCCATTGAGGTTGAATCCTCTTTCACATGAGGAGGTGATAGAAAATGCAACAAAGTATGTAAATGAAAAATATATTTCTAATAAAACATACCACTTCTATATCTGTATCTAATAGCTGAAAAACTACGCTCATGCTCAATTGACCTTTCCACTCTGATTTTTGCAGCTTTCTCAAGAGAAATCACATATGCTTGGACTAATTCACTATCACTGACAACCATAACTTCATGACTCTAAATAACATCCAAAACATGTATGATATCTATCTAATATGGATTACATCTCTCAATAACCATCTTTTATACTTCCCTAGAAGACACTACCTCAATGGGTGCTTCATCTCTTGGAGGTGAGTTCCAGGAACACTCCCCCTAAATTGGTGTAGGAGTTGGTACAACCACCTAAGTATCACTATGTTTTCCAAGATATTTCAAAGTGTTGGAGGAAACATCATAGTTATTTACAAAAGTTTTTATAATATCCAATGATAGTTTTTTTTATTTTTTGTCATTTAACTTATCCCAATTTATTCAAGTCAACTTAAATTTTCTTCAAGACTATATACACAATTCTACTATAGGGGTAATAACGTAGCTTCCCCTTTACTTGGAAACAATGGTCCATGAACCTCATCATTTACCTTGTAAAATTTTTCTCCACTTTACGAATCAGGATATATAGGAGATACATTTCATGAAACAATACTATCTATACTTCAATGGCGCTCTAAGAAATTCCTATTTGAATTAATTTATTGAGAACTTTCCATTTAGCATATAAATCCTTCACTACTTTCTTCTCGAAATCAGATAGTATGAAAAAAAAAATTAGAAACTTATGAGGGTCCTATAGATCTCATTCCAACCAGGGTTTGGTGAAAACTATCCTCACCTTTATTAGGACATTATAGGATATTTTCCATTTACAAAGAAGAAATCAATTGGGGTTTCATATTCATGTTCATAGAAAACACATCCTATGTTTCACTGAACTATAACTCACTGTTCCTCATAAAAACTTTGACCTCTTATTCGAATAATAAGCATGATTTCATTTCATAAAAAATGAAATCCCAACCTTGGAACCAAATTTCCTTCTTCATAAACATCTCTATTTCATTTAACCAGGCCATATCAATATCTTTCTCAGTAAGCACTCATGGCAGCTCATTTCTAGACATAAATTTCTTTGAGAATCTAAAACCATTATTATCTCTACGCTTCTTCTTCCCTATATCTGAGAGGTAGGATGAAGATTTATATATTGGAGATGATGAAATCTTAGTTTTGGGTGAAAATAAACATAGCCAAATGTAGAGAGAGGAGAGTTTCGAATTGAAAGTTAGGCCACATACTCGATTTGGTGAAATTATACATAAGTGATTTGGTTTTAGGGTTAAATCCAACTCTAAATAATGAATAAAATAAAATAAAATAAGGGAAATAAAAAAATCATTTTAAAAGGAAGTACAATTAAATTTTAAAAAATAAATTAAAACATAAATAAATATATTTTAAGAAAAAAATTAAAATATATTAAATTCACAATGATTTATAATATAATGAAATTAATAATAAATGTAAAAATTAGAATAAATTTAAAATGACATCTAAAAAATAAGTAAAAACCATTTGAAATCAAATAACCCCAATTCCAGCATAAAAAAATCGAAACGCTCATAAGAAAGGGGCTTAGTAATGATATCATCTAATTGATTCTTAGTAGATATACAATTAAGAGATATATCACCTTTTTGAGTGTGATCCCCTAAAAAATGATGTCGTAGATCAATATGATTAGTTTTCAATTGATTAATTAGATACCTAGAAATATTTATATCTCTGGTGTTATAAAATTGGACTAAAAATTGACTAAAATTGAATCCAAAAATCTAATGAGGAATGTTTCGTCCACTTCACTTGCACACAATAACTACTAATAGCTATGTATTCAGCTTCATTAGTAGATAATGTTACCAAGTGTTCTTTCTTACTAGACCAAGATACCATATATTAACCTAGAAATTGGTAAGTTCCTGAGGTACTCTTCCTATATATTCTACAAACACAATAGTCTGCATCTGAATATGAAGTCAAATTAAAATCAGAGGTTTTGAAATAATTAAAGTTAGAGAAATAGTTATTTTCAAATACCTTGAAATTATTCTGGAATCTTTTAAATGATATTCCTTGGAATGTTCTTGGAATATTGACGGTAATATTACTGAAAACATAATGTGTTCTCTACTAAAAGTCAAATACTTGTATACTTCTAATTATTTTTCCATACAACTTATTTTCAATTAGTTTCCCAGCTTTATCCAAATCAATATTTTCATTAAAACTCATTGTAGTTTCATGTGTCTTACCATTTTCAACTCCTAACCTTTTAAGTAAATAAAGTATTTATTTTATTTGATTCAAAAAATTCCCCTAGAATTTTATAAAAATTTTAAATCCAAGAAATAAATTTATCTTTCCTATCTTGATCATTTTAAATTATTTTTCATATGCTTTGAAAAATAATTGCATAACATTTTTTTATAGAGCCAAAAATTGCATCCTTAATATATATTTGAACTAATAAAATAATTGAAGATAAGGTTTTCTTTAGAAGAGTAGGATCTGACACTCCTCCTAAAAATCCATTTTATGAAAGAAAAAATCTTAAACACTCATTCCAAGTTCTAGGTACTTTTTAAGGAAATAAAAATATTTAGTATGTAAGAAAATAGAATTTTGTAAGTGAGAATTTTCAAAACAAGGAGGTTGTTCAACATAAACTTCCACCATAAGAAAACCTTTTAGAAATATATATTTAACACCCATATGATATAACTTTTATTTCATATGTTATGAATTGGAATGAATAATTCTAATGGCTTCTAATCCGGATTCTAGGCCAAAGGTTTACTCCTAATCCATACCTCCTTATTGATTGTGCACTTTAGCCACTAATATAGACTTATTCATAGTGATCACACCATGATCATACTATTTGTTTCTGAAAACCCACTTTGTTCATATAATAGGTTAATCAGAGGGTCTATCAACTAATTCTCATACCTTTCCCTTTTGAACTGGTTCAGCACTTCTTGTATAGCTAAAACCCAACTCTCATTAGCTTGATCTTCTTCTATGGTTTTAGGTTCATGTTGAGATATAAATTTAAATAATTTTATAGGGTTTCCTACACAACTTCTAGTCCTTATTCCTTAATTTAAGATTCTTATTAAAATATCTAAAGAATGATTTTTTAGGGTTTTAGGTTGCCTGGGAAACAAACTTTTAGGTTCCCTAATATATACCATTTTAGGATTTATTTCTCCAAATTCATGTTCCATATCACCATTATTTATATTTTAAAAGAGATGATTGAGCCTTATATTTTCAAAATAATCACTTAACTCATTATCTTGTATCATTTTATGATCAAACATGCTACTTTCTTCCAATTTTACATGATTTCAATATTCAAAAATCATTTACCTTTACTAAAAACTTTGTAATCATTAGAAGTAGTAGAATTACGAATAAATATTCCTTCATCATCATTTGGATCAAATTTACCATGATTTTTCATGGTGTTATGAATGTAAACTTTTCCTCTAAACACTGTAAAGTATCCAAACTTTGGTTTTCTAATATTCCATAACTAATAGAGTGTTTTCTTTAAAATTGGACTAATTAGAACTCTGTTAATGAAATAACATGTTTTATTTAATGCTTCTTCCTAAAAGTTAGTGGTCTTGTTACATTCGCATAACATAGTCTTAGAAATTTCTTATAAGGTCCCATTCCTCCTTTCAAAAACACCATTAAGTTGAGGTGTCCTAAGGGAAGAAAAGGTATGTTTGATACTATGTTTTTAATAATAAGAATTTAACTCATGGTTTTGAAATTATCCCCCTTAGTCACTTCTCAAAGAAATATTTTTGGAATCATTCACCTTTTTGAGCCAATTTATAGAAACTTATATGAATAGAATATGTCTCACTTTAAAGACTAAAAAAATAAAACCCAAGTAAATCTAGAAAATTATTAATTAATACATAAAAAAGGTTTTCCTTTTATGATTTTTGTTCTAGATAGTCCAAACAAATACATGAGAATAAGTTACAGAGATATATATAGAGACCTCTTTAATTTATTTAAAAGATAACCTTTATTGCTTAAACATTTGGCATACATCACATAGTTTTTCTTTATTCAATTTTTGAAGAGGTAAATATGAAATTATATTTTTCTTAGACAATTTTCTCGAAGAGTAAACATTAAAATTTGAAACTATTATATTCCAAATCAAAAAATCATTTGTTTCATAATTTAAATAGTTAACATTATATCTACACAATTAATTAACATATAAAGTATATATATTATCAGTTTTAGGTGCCTTAAACTAAAGGAGTTTATCTTTAAAAATAGAACATGAATTATTTAAAATATCTATATAGAAACCTTCATCAAAAAGTTGAGAAATACTTATAAGGTTGGGTTTTAATCCTTCCACATAAAGAAATTCTATGATGAGATATGTGCTTGGATTTCCAACTGAACGAACTCTGATAATTTTTCCCATATCATTTTCATCAAATGTGATATAACCTCCACCAATTTTGTGCAAAGAATGAAAGTTTGATAATTCTCCACTCATACTACTTGAGAATCTAATATCCATATACCATTTATCATTTATGATCTCATAGATTTTCCCCAAAAGAGTAAATCAATTGAAAGGTTTTTTTGTTACCCATATCCTCTTGGGTACAAAAATATTAGCAACAAAATATTTGATAATCCAAATCTACATGTTCTGTTCAGAGATTCCAACACTAAAATTTGAAAAATTTCTTGAAATAAAATAATGTTTAACAAAAAAGATTGAGGGTTCCTTAGACTATTTTTTTCATAATTTTAGGGTTATCCATTATTAAAAAATAACATTATACATCTATTTTTGTTAAACTAGGAATAATATAATTTTTGTATATATTTGGTTTTCAACTTTTCTTTCTATTTTAAACATATCTTTGTAGATTTTACTGTTACTATGGATTTGGTTTAGGTAATTTTACCCTTTTTTAAAAACACTAGTATAATATTTAAGGGATTGGAATTATTTTTGAAAGATTTTAATTCTACTACCATGTCTTGTATAAGAGGAAACAAAATTTTACAACTTAACTTATAGGTCTAAAATTTGTTTTTTAAGTCCTATTTTTCACATAAAACAAAATTATAATAATTTTTAGGGATTTATATTTAATTTTAAATAATTTATTCTTAGTTTATAGAATGTAAAAATACCCATTCAGTTATTAAAACTATAAATTTTTAGCTGTAGAATCAGATTCATGCTCAGAAGCATAAAATGAATTT
This sequence comes from Viscum album, assembly GCA_963277665.1. Lineage (NCBI taxonomy): Eukaryota > Viridiplantae > Streptophyta > Magnoliopsida > Santalales > Viscaceae > Viscum > Viscum album. The sequence continues at coordinate 204,017,871 of OY728144.1, forward strand.
ACTTCATCAGATTATTCCACAAAGCACATGTCGAACTTTTTATTTTAGATTTCAACTTGTGATTCAGAAAAAGAATCATCACTTGAATCCTCATAGTCACTATATGTGTCCTTCATAATTATTTTTCTATTTTATATGGATTTTGTTCTCTATATATATTTATTATCATATTTTTTTTGGTCTTGAAGTTACGTAAAATATGGTTTGATATGTCCATTTTTTTTGCACTCATAACACATGGAATCATTATAAATTCCATAATATTTATTTAATTTTTGAAGGATTTCTTGAATCATATTTTATTGTTGTAAAACTTTTTAAACTTCTTAGAAAACTGAGAAATCTCACCATCTAAATCATACCTATTTAAAGTTTCCTCATTAGATGATTATGAAATTTGTATACCTTTTCATTTCTTATCATCCTTTGAAGTAGAAAATTTCAGGGTTTCATTATACTTTTTAATCATTCTATGATCAATGGATTCATGTTCTATATCTAAATTATACATCATAAGTGTTCCAATAAGGTGTTTTGTTTTTAGTTTTTTTACAGTAGTGTATTTTTTCATGAGGCTAAAATTCCACTCTATTTAAATAAACATTTTTTAGAAATTTTAGAGCATGATCTTTTTTAGGAATTGGTTCTCCTAGAGAAGTGATAATATTCAAAATTTCTATTAACCTACCTTTAATATAAATTATTATTTCTATATAAATCATTCTGAATGTGTCAAAATTTAAGTTTAATATAATTTTATGTTAGTTGTCTTACATTATTAGTACCTTAATAAGATATCGATATAGTTGTCCAGATATCATTTTCTATAGCATATTAATAAACTCTTTTTAAATCATCTAGACCATTTCCATATATAATAACATCCATGGCTTTTGATTTTAGATTATACACCCCTTTTACTGTATCATCTCATTCTACTAGATCTCCTTCAGGGATTCTATAAGGCTTAAGAGATTTTAAGTAAAACTTTAGACCAAGGCTCTTTAAATAAATAATCACATGTTACTTCCAATATCCATAATTATATCCATTAAATAGGGTGATATAACCATAAAAATATATTTTCTATTATCACCTATAGTATCTATTTGTAGATGATATTTATGAATTCAACATTTTATCATTGCTAAATCAAGAGTTTCTACCTCTGATACCAATTATTGGTCAGAGGAGTGTTGAAAAAATACTCAAGAGAGGGGAGTGGTGAATTGAGTTCTTGAAAATTTCTTCACTTAAAGATACCTTATTTTAAGGTAAAATAGTTTTTTAACATCTCTTATCACAAGTAATCAAATAAAATAAAAAAAGTTAGATAAATATTTAACATCGGAGTTTTTATAGTTGTTTTGGGCACATAACTCCCCTATTCCACTTCACCAACACTCAACTATAAGAGTTTTGTGATTTCACTAGTACCAATAATTTTCCTAGGGATTGACTAGCTGAGTGAAATCAGTCATCACTTGGTATAAATTTTGGAGTTTTTTCAAGATCCTATAAGGATTTACACAAACATTATCCTTTAACACTCTAAAAAACGAGTGCTCACTACCAACAATGAGAAAGAATAATGAGACATTACATGATGAAGCACACATTTTCAAGATAAAATTGACATAAGAGTAGATATCCTCAAGAGAGAGAATAGAAATAGAGAACTGTCCAAGGAGAGTCTTAAAAACATAGTAGGATTGATCTTGAAATAACAACTATAGAAAACTTTATTTTTCTTATTCTTTTTATAACACAGAGAAGAAGCATAGAAATATTTGAGAGATAGAGAGAGAGAGAGAGTATGATGTGACTTCTATCCTTATTGCTCTTTTTTGAATATATCTCTATATGTTCTTTGAGAAAACCAACAACATATTTTGTGAAACCTTAAGTGAATTTTTACTAAAAATTATCTTGGAAAATGGTACATGGTATAAAAAATAATCTCTTCACTTTCATTTCTTAGTACTTGCAGTCTTTGAAAAATGATTTTACCTTAAAGAGGTTGTTTATTATTTAATTCATCAAAATTAGTATTATTTTTCACTAGAAATTATCCAAAGGTAATAAATAATCATTTTTCGGAATGACATTTTTGATTTTAGATCAACACATATCCATAATCCATGCATCTAAATCCATATAATTGAATTGATAATATATCCATTTTCACATTGGTAAAATTTCTATGTAGCCAAATCACACAACCATCATATTGACATAGATAACTAAATCATGTAGCTATTTTTATCTACATAGAAAATATTCCATGAATCCATATCATGTACCCAAATACTCCATGTAACTAATTATACATAGTCATTTCATCAATGTAGCCTTTTCTTACATAGCTAATTTGACGACATAACTGATTCTCATGTAGTTGATTCTATCACTAGGCGATTCACATAGGAGATTATACCACATAGATAATTGACACATCTGAATACTTGATGTAACCAAACATCACATAGCTAATGTCCCCATATAGCTAAATTTTATATACATAGTAAAATTTTTATAAAAAATGAATATTATAGAATAATTGATCTATTAAACTAGTGTTGAACTAAATAAGATTAAAAACTATTAGAAACACTTTAATTAAAATAAATTAGTAAAATAAGAAGGGCTTTTAGGATCATTAAAACATAAAGAACATGAGCTATATTGGGATAATATCAACAAACCTATAAGAATGATCCCCTCATAAATCCATTCCTCTATGAGATTTAATATTTTAATTATTCTGATTTTTTTATAATATCAATGGATTAAATATCTTAGTTAAACGATTAAAATATTGTTTCAAAATTTTATTTAAAACAGACAGATTTTTTTTATTTTCTTGAGGAATTTATGATTTTTCATATCTGTTAAAAATAAAATTTTAAATATGCTATGCATTTAAAAAAAATATATTTATATGGATAGATTTTTGGATTTATCTATCCTAATTTTTTGGATACTAATTTATTATTAAATAATTCATACGAATGATCTGATTCTTGATGATATGAATCTCTTACTTTGAAATCGTCATTTAAACTTTCACATTTGTAAAAATATTTTATATTTTATAATGTTATATGTTCATCCAAATTTTTTAGTTCTTCTTGTTATTCCTTAAATAATAACACCTTTTTTGGTACATATATTTGATATATCTACTACAGTTTGTAAGATCTTTTAGGATTTCACTTCGGAGACATAGATGTTGTATCAAACTACTATTTCATGCTCATCCTGCTACTAAAAAGTTAGAATTAGTTATTGCTGCTTTATCTTTTAATTATATACAGTAGGTTGGTGATTGTTATTTAGGACAAAACATTGAATAATTATATATATTCATCTAAATTGTTTTTCACCTATTAGCTGCAATATATGTATCTGAATGACACTACTTATAATTTCTCCAACCAAATTCAATTTCTTATTTGTTTTTAAATACTCAGGTGTTGAGTGATTTTAGGAATTTTGTTAGCACTATTTAAATTCCATGTAAATTTTATTATAATAAGTTGTAGTTTCTTTCACTCAACTATATAGATCACTTGGAAAATGATCTTCTAATGAAAATCACTATGCTCATAGAGAGGGTGTTGCTAAAGTGGGATTAGATATTTTTATGACCCGAACGAGTATACAAATTATTACGCCATTTTCATTTATTTTCCATTGTATACTCTATTTAAATAAAATACGAAAAATTATCTTTTTATGTTTAATATGGATTGGTTTTAAATTAATATTGTTTTTTAAATGAAAAAAATTCAACTCCCCTCTTGTATCTTCATCATAATTTCGGGATATAAATTATGACGTTGTGTTATCCGTAATCAATGATCATCATTGAGTATTATAGGCTATGATGATATGTTAAGATTTGTGTGAGTAGAATATTGTATTTAATACATTAAGTTGTATATGATACAAAGAATAAGATCATGATATTATAATTTATGACATATTGTTTTGGATTGAATTGTCAAAGAATATCACATGGAATGTCATATGGTCATTGATACAGTTTAGGGTGTATAATTATTATGAATTTCCATAACCTGGGTTTATGATATACCTAACCTGATAAACTCAATACTTTGATACCTGTATACACAAGCCTTGACTCTTAGCTAATCAGGGGATGTTTAGGTAAATCCTTGATCATGTTATCAACTAGAGATCACCCGAGATGATATTTTTTCACACGTATGAAAAGAAAATAAATACATGAATTTGATTGAATTAGACTAGGGAAATTCATGGAAATGATTAGTTGAATGACATGAGATATACTTGAATGCTTAGATAAATGAAATGTGACATGTTTGTCAAAATTAGTTTTTCTATTTCAAAGAATCCTAAACGTATTAGATGTTTTATAGTAGATTGATATATCTCTTGTCTAACGGTCACTCGATGTCAGGAACAAAGGTATTATTTAGGTATAAATATGATACATATGACACAACTTGTGGTGGATATGTTTATATATATATATATGAAAATGTTTGCTCGATATCACACCATATCCATTTATATATTGAGTGTAATTAATGGTTTTCTGGAGGCCACTATTTTATTATATCTATGAAATTAAGATTTCATATTTTTTTTCAAAAATGAAAAGGCTCATAGGGTCACATAATTATGTCTTATATTAAGGATAAAATTTTATAGAAAGTGTTTGGTATAAAATGTAGTGATTTTGATAAGTTGTATCCAAAAGTGTTTCAATATATTTAAAAGGAGTTTTAATGGTTGTGCTTAAAATCATTATTGGATTTTATTTCAAGTTAGATATTGTTGGATATGCACTAAAAACGTGCATATCATATTTTATGATATACCTGAGTTATAGCAAATTATATTCATATAATTAATATCACATATAACATATACGAGTGCATGAATTTTTCCACATCTCCTTCTTGGATTTATTAGGTTATGGACCATAAAAATTATTCATTTATGTAAATAAAAATATGGTATGATATTTTAAAATAAATCAATAATTATATTGCACTAATGGGTATGTGTTATGGGTAGCGCATGTTGACTGTTATATGATAGAAAAAAACCATAAAATCTCTTAATTTAATTAAGTGAGCCTATATAAAGAGTGTGTATTATCCTATTGGTGTTTGTATGTATGTTTGATACTTTTTAGACATTTAATAATAACTACTAAGTTCAGTTCTCCATTTGACTACAAGGAGAAGGCATTAACACACCTTTAGAGTTTATGGGTCCTCTCATAGAAAATGAGGATTATAGTGGAAGGTATTATCCCATTGGAGGATAGATTAATTAGGATTTCACTAGGAGATCTCCATTAAGAAGACTCCATTATGATCTATAGATATAGAGCACAATGATATAATGGTGTGCCCGTTTATATTATAATGTTATTCTTTACGTTTTGATTTGATAATGATATATCAGAAAAAAATGAGTTTATTATACTACATTGATCATGTGATGAACTTAGAAAACCCAACAATAAGATAATTAAATCATAAAATTGTTCATGGGGAATGCTAGAATAATGCTAGATCAAGACAAAAGAATGTATAACTATAAGTGGATAATCATGAAAGTATATTAAATACCATGACATATGAATGTGAAATAAATAATCATGAACCATGATGAGATAAAATTAGATTGTAGAAAATGAATAATCATTGAAAATCCAGAAATATATCCAGCCTCTCTACTAAGAGAATCATAACATAATAGGAAAATTTTACCTCATCATGTCGTTGTATAAATTAGTGGAGTAGGATATCCTCTTATATCATATACATGTCATCTCATTTGATATAAAATTTAACTAATAAATTATAAGGATATATAATTTCATGTACACCCATAAAATAATGATAAATAAATAAAAATTAACTCAATAAGAAAAAAATCATACATTTATTAAAATCATAGATTGATTTACCCATGAAAATAAAATTATTTTTATAAAATTTTCAAAAGGTTTCATATAAGCAATCATCAAAATTGGATATAAATATACAAAATTTGATATAGTGAAATAATAATATCATAAGATAATATATAGGGTAATATATTAATTGTATTAAAAATTCATATATGATAAATATTCTATGAAAAGAAAATAAAATGGTAGATAAATCATGGAAAGTGTTTTCTTAACTTTTTAACAACATTGTCTTAAAAACAAAGTTATAAGTCACTATACAAATAATTTTTAAAAGATTATTAAAATTATTTAGTAACTTTATTTTAATAATATTAATCTAAAAAATAGAGCCTTAAAAAATAAAGGTAAAGTATAAGAGGTATAGAGAGAAATATTTGAAATAATGTAAAAATTGAAAGAAATACTGTTTAGTATTTTCATAATGTTTTAAAATAAACCACATTGATAAATAAGATATAAAATTTAATTTTTAATATAAATATAAATATGAAACTTATATAAGAGAATAAATTTTTAAATTTCAAAACAATCAAAGTAAACAATTTTGGTAAGAAATAACCTGAATATGGAAGAAGAAAACCAAAAATAGAGGGTGGAAATTATCCTTTACAATGTTATATTTTTATGAGATACAAATCAATAAAAAATGTGATTATAAGAATGAAATTAAATTACTATAGAAAACAATAATAAATAAAATATAATAAAATACATGGTAAAATATAAATAACATAGAAGGAAATTCAACCAGTTCTTTCTGCTTGATCTTGTGTTTACTCCTCTAAAATTGTCATGGAAATGATATAGATATGTTTTTATGGAGTTATGGAGAACTGTGATTGTTTCAAAGATGTTTAAAAATTTAAAAACAACATAAATTAATCATTAATATTATATATTCATATAATTTAAGTTTTTATGATGATCCATAATGAAAATATTATAAAATCAGTCATGTAGGTGGTTAAACCGACTCAAACGAAGAACAATATTTAATTTTATGGATACATATGAATTTATTTTATTATAATATCGTTATAAAATAATGATACTTATATTACTTAGATAATATAATACTGTTAAATACTATTCAATAATGTCGGTGGGGGTGGGGGTGAGAAGATAAAACAAAATAAATACAAAACATTATTACCCACTCAGTGGTAACATGGCCGACTTTGAAAACATTTTTGGTTTTGAAGGATTTAGGGATTATTATTGAGATTATGGGATTCCAAAAAAGTTATAGAATATTTAGGGTGATAATTTTTATATATATTTGATAGAAATTAGAATTATAGGTGTGGTTTGTCATTGGTATTTTAATGGTTATTTTATATATGATTTTGAGTGACATATTTACAAACACTCATTCCGTAATGTATAAGAAATGTAATTTTACAAGGTAAGTGGATAAAAAATAGAAAAATTATGAGGAAATTATTTTTATTCTCTCATAAAAATTATTTGGTGATAAATTTTTAGAGTTTTTTTACCAGTTTACTTATTTTAACTATTTCCCTCATTTTACCATTTATAAATGTAACTCACCTTTTACCCAAGTAACTTATTTTTTTTGGAAAAAGTAAAATTTACCTTATTATATAATTTTGACATGATTATCTCAAATATTAAATTAATTTTATAAAATATATATTTTAACATTGAAAAAATATATTTTAAAATAAAAACACATAACCCCAAAATAATTTTTTTAGAAACATATTTTTTAAAACATTGAATGATTTTGTTCTTATATATTACCAATTACTAATAATTCTATTAATGTTAATTCATTTATATATATAAACAATAAATTTCATTAAATTTACTCTTTAAATGTGATAAATTTAATGAAAATATAAATGTATAAAAATACACCTAATAATATGAATATTAAAATAAAAAAATTAAATATAATTAATCAAATTAAAAATTACATGTTGATTACATCTTAAGATCCACTTACAAAACCCCTAATATTTACAAATAATACCTAAGGATGAGATAATTAATTCTTGTTGTTGCAGGTGGTGATTTAGCTAGCATGGATCTTGTAGTAATTTCCATGAGCAAAACTTCTCCAATAGAAAATTTCACTCAATTCATACTTGTTGAGATTTATCTTGGGATTAGTCACGGAAAACCCTTGTGATGAAATCTCCTTTATAATATTTAAAAATTTATCCTCATAAGAAAGACTTATTCTACTTTATTCCATATAATTTCCCTTCTACATTTTATTTTGAAGAGTTCGGGCCTATTGATATACTACCAGGGGTGAATCGGTGGTATAAACTAAATAAACCCTTTAAATTATTGATGGTTATTATATTATTTATAAATATTTTTATAGAATATATGGAAAATGTGTTGGAATATATTTGGATTGTTTTTGAGTTGTTCATATAGGTTTGACAATGAGATGAATAATGTTACGTGAGTTTATGAAGGAATATGAAATTGCAAGATGAAGCTGAAAAAATGTCAAATTATTGATCGAAGTACGAGTCATCTAAAATATATGTATGAGTAATTTTTAATATATTGGTTTATTTTTTTTATAATTCATGAACTTAATATGAGTAACTAAGAGTCTTCGTACGAGTCATTCTAAACTATGCATGAGTCATTATAGACTGTGTATGAGTCAATCTGATGTGACATATGAGTCATTGGACTTTACTTATGATTCATCTATTGGTTGTGTATGAGTGATGCCTTATAAAAATCCTTATATATCTATAATCTAAAAAACGTTTCTAGAATTAACTTTTAAAAAATAAAAGAAACTTAATGATGTCAAAGTCATACCTTATTGAAAACAATATTCTAAATCATTTTTGATTCAAATAGTAGTAAGAATAAATGAACCTTATTAAAAAATTAATATGATCAATAATAAGATAAAATAGATGAGAATAACTAGAATGACACTAAGTATATTTTCAAGAATAATCTAGATAAAAGTATATTGAATCCTTTCTGTTCATAAGTTCCTAAAATCTTATTAAAGACTTGTTGTAATTCAAATATGTGTTTTTAAAATATAAGATATTTTGAATCCTAGTTTCCAAGAGTAGATAAGACATGATATATCCTTCATGCCATTATTTTATTTCTATTAGTCATTTTTAAATACAAAAATTAAAATGATTTTTATGCGTTTGATTGAGAGGATCGGAGCTGTTATTTTAAGTAGTCAAAGAGTAGAAGGATAGTTTTGGAACATTTTATATTAATATATCCCACATGAAGTATTTAGTGATAAATCCATGTAAAATAAAAGGGAAAAAATAGCTATTTTATGTTCACACTTTTGGTTGGAAGTGTAAAAATTATTTTATATTTTTTTCATTTTGGTATGTTGATTTTAATTGGTGTTATTTAGCACTCTCAACTAGAGAGTTTTTGAGTTTATCGAGGCTATTAGAAACTATAACTATGAGTAGGACATCATATTTTTTATGTACATGGTGCATTAGATATAGAGAAATTAGGGTTTTAATTATTATAAGATGTAATGAAGGAGATATTGTAGACGAGGTTGTGTGCAATCTGCAAAACTAGTTTTCATCAACCTTATAATTTTGAGTTAATAAAGTGAGGAATAAAAAGAGCCCTAAAGGTTTTGAATTTTTTTATCATGGGTAGTTTATATTTTTCTCCTTAGGCATAGTATCTAGGATATATTTCTTAAACAAGTACGCAAGATTTATTATACATACAATCTACTAGATCAAAGAGGAATATCACTTATTTTTTGCTAAAGCAACCAACATCTATCAGAGGCATTTCTTAGGTTGTGGTATTTATTTCACTATAACTATTATTAAAAATTAGAAATTGTGGGAGTAAGTGTATTAACGAGAAGCATGGGTCTCAAAATAATAACCAACCTAAAAAATTTTAATTGATAATTCAATTCTAGTGTAAAATATATAAAATAAGATAACAACCTGCAATAATAAGGAGTAGTCTCTCACATTGAGTCTAAACCTTATAAAAAATTATGTCATCAATTAACTAATTTTTATTGTATATTTACTATCCATGGATGAGTGTTTTTTTTAAATTTAGAGATTCAAATCCTATATGTTCATAGGGGTCTATTTCTATACTAAAAAAGAAATTGTAAAAGATTGGCTATGCTGATTTAGTCCCTTATCGATGTAGCTATTCGATTATATAGTTTTTAATTAATATCATAGAAAAATATTCCCTATGTAAGATTATATTTTTATTCATTAATATAGATCATATAAATTCTATCAATAATAGAGGATTGCCTATATTTCGTGGAATGAATCTACATGGTTAGAAAAATTGAATGCTTCTATACTTTTTTTTTGTGTCTCGAAGTTATTGATATAGCTAAAATAGGATTTACACACATTTAAAGAGATAAAATAATGTATTTTATTTTAAAAAATAAATCTTAATCTTGATGGTAATTCTAGGAATCACATTATTATGTCATATTCTAAAAAATCATTTATAAAAGTGTTGGGACTACAAAATCCTAAAGAAGTATGTGATAAAGCTAAAATTAGTTGTAAAGGAAATTTCAAAGTCAAAGATAAAAAACTAAATATTTGGAGAATAAAGTTCAAAGACATAAATATGTATAAGGAAGAATTAAATTATGACCACTTCACTATATTCAATGAAATTGTGAGCAATATTAGAGGTTTTAAGGAAAAACAAGATGATTCCATCATTGTAAAGAGACTTATGAGAAACTTCCATAATAAATTTATTCCCCCAAAAAATATATTCTATAAGATATGTAAGATCTATCACTTGATAAGATAAAAAATATCCTTATTTCATATAAAATTATAAATACACCGATAATTAAGAATAAATTTAATGATGAGATTGATTTTGAATCCATGAGGGATCTTAAGTTGAAAGAAGTAGAACTAAAATAATATTGTGGGTGTGATGAATATGATGATTTGGATAAAGATAATAGGATAATCATTTCTCTAATCTCTAGAAATTTCATAAAATTAAAGGTTAAATACAATGGAAACCTTACATTGAAATACTTAATATTTAGAGGCATTGGAAACTTTGTAGTCAATTGTACACAAAATAAAAACTTTGTTTTCGATGGTAATAATCAAAATGAAAAAAATTATAAGAATAAATTGGTTAAAATATATAAAATAGTTGATAAGTCTATTGATAGAAAGATTAAATGTTTAAGAATAAAGAGAGTATTAATTATTAGTAAGGCGGAATTGGAAGAAACTTACTCTAAAATCCAATCAAAGGATGAAGTACCTAATAAAATGAACAATTTCATTTAACATGTAAAATGTAAAGAAATACCCACAAGTAGTAAAGTAGAAGGTGGTAAAGAAACACATATGGAGAACAAATTCATATCCTAGTTAGAGTATTTTCTTGAATAGAATACCAAGTTGAAGTATAAAGTTCAAATTTTAAAGAAATTCGATGAGAATAAAGTTGAATTAAATTAATAACCTCTCAATAGAAAGACTAAAATTATTTAATAACTCAATAAATTCAAGTTTACGGCTACTAAGAATGATAATATCATCAATTATTTTAAATAAAAACTTATATTGAATAATGAAGAAATGAGGAAGATGGAATAAAAAATCCTCATAGTTGGATATATGTTAAAAATAGTGAAAGAATAATTTTAAAAATCTAATAAATTAAAGGATCAATCATCTAAAATAGTTGATATTTCTTTTATATAAATTAAGTTTAAATATGCACATGAAATTATTTGAAATTATGAATATGTTTTTCAAAATAGTGCATGTCCTAATTCAAAACTTGGACAAGTCTGTGGTAGAAAATATGATAAGAAACTCTCTTCAAGATATTTTAAAAAAAGATGAATTTAAGAAAAATAAACCTATTTAAATAATAAGAAACTTTATGTAGGATCTATATAGGAATTGAAATAATCTAGAATCAAATTCTCTAGATAGAATTATGGATTTAATAATAGATTTATATTCAATTGCTATTATTTATATTGTGGTATTTTTAGAAATAAATATTAGACATGCTGAAATAATATTTCCTTACCTAGAAGAAGTCCTAATCAAGGAAGAGTAGCTCTGAAGGAAAAAATAATGAATATCCAAAGAATAAGGTTGGGAACACAATTTCTAAAGGTCTCTCTACTTAGAAGATGCTTGAATGTTTGAATAAATCTTGTGGTAGATGTTATAAAACAAGTCATTGTGACAAAAAGTTTGTGGAAAATATCCCTATAAATTTCACCTATAAAGAGAAGTGAAAGTATTATATAATAAGAATCAAGAATAGAAGTCACTCCTAGTGAAAGTGGCACTAAAGGAAAGGAAGAGAGGAATACTATGGATCCTTGATAGTGGGTTTTATTCACACATGACTGGAGACACCAAAGTCTTGAAAGACATGGAATATCATGCAAGGAGAGTTTTTATATTTGTAAATGATATCTCCTTGAGAATTAATGATTTTCTAATTTTGGATATTGAGTTAAAAATACCTAAATCCAAAAATATTTTATTTATGGAAGGAATAAAACACAAATTTCTTAGTTTTAGTCAATTGTATGATGAAGTAAATGAGGTTTGTTTTCAGAATAAATCATACATAACCAAAATTTTCAAATATGGAAGAGTTATTAAAAGAGGTGAAAAAATAAATGGGAACCTGCTTCAAATTAGTGACCCATCCAATCAATATTATATGAGGGCCAAATATGAGAATGATTTACAGAATATAATACTCGACCATCTTGGATAGAAAAACATGAGAAATATTTCCCAATATAAGTTGGTGAAATACCTTCCCAAACTAAAAAGGTATATAGAATCAGTTTGTGAAACATTCTTAAAATGGAATATAGTTCAAGGGACACACAATAAAGTGGTTATTTAATCCACTAGACCATTTTAACTTATATATTTAGTTATGCATGATTATATGAGGAACAAGTCATCTAAGGGTTATATTTACTTTATTATATCCATTGATGATTGTAACTGTACGACTAATGTTCTTTTTATGAAGCATAAAGGAGAGTCTATTCAAATGTTTAAAATAATTAAAAGAAAATTTAAGAAAGATTTTAGTGTTAATGTATAAAGTGTGTAATTTGATAATGGAGAAGAATATATATGTAATTACTTTGATAGATAATTTGAAAAGAATAAATGCAGCACACTATACACACCTTAACAAAATGGTGTTTCTATGAGGAAAATAGAAGTATTGTGGACATATGAGAAACCTTGTTATCTGAAAATAAGCTTTTATATTTCTTTTGGATAGAAGTTATGTGCACTATTGTGCATATTCAGAATAGATGATTATTGATACATGAGATACTTAATAATCCATATGAGATATATTATTATAAAAACAAAACTTCAAAATACTTTAATGTATTTATAATATGTTGTTATAAGAAAATAAAGATTATAAATATGGTAAAATTTTAATAAAGTGATGAAGAAGGGGTCCTTTTAGGATATCTTTCAAATGGAAGTGTATACAAGTGCTGGAATTAAAATCAACACAATATGGTAGAATTTTCAGATTTCAAAAATCACTAATAGTCAACACAAAATAGATGAATTTATTAAGTTTAAAGATAAAACTACTATATTCATCCATATTTCTAAAAAATAGATTTTTAAGAAAGTTTTAAATGAGAAAATTATGTTTAATATTGATATAGATGTGACCAATGATGAAGAAGTATATGAGAATCAAAGAAATTTGAATCAAAATTTAAAGAAACATATTAATTTTAACAATATTATTGGATAAAAGATGAACCTATCCAAACTCAAAGAAGGTCAATACTTGATAACCAAAGTGAAATTATTTCTCAATTTAAACCAAAAACTATATTGAGGTAGATTGGAATAATGAATGGACAACTTCTATGAATGAGGAACTTAGTAAAATGGAGAACATATCCACTTGGGAGCTAGTTCCAAGACCTGAAAATAAAAACATAATCGGGTTTAAATGGGGTTTCATAAACAAAAATTACGAGAAAGGTGAAGTCACAATGAATAAGGAAGGTCTTATTTGCAAGGAGTACTCTCAGATTGAAAGAGTTGAATTTGAAGAAACCTTTACACTAGTGTCAATATTTTTAACCATAATAATGTTCTTGGCCAAGGTAGCTCATAGAAATTAAAAAAATATATCAAATGGATGTGAAATATTCCTTTAATAATAGTGACCTAGAAGAATATATTTTCATAGAAACCCCTAAGAGTTATATCCCTGAAACTGATGGGAGAATGGTATCGAAGCTCAAGAAGGCCTTGTATGGATTAAAATAGGGCCCTAGAGCTTGGTATTATGAGATATATGAATTATTTATAGGTATTGATTTTTCTAAGGGAAAAGTTGATAGTAATATATATGTAAAGGAGTTATCCACAGGAACACTCACAGTCATCGTATATATTGATGAATTTATCTTTCTAAGGGACAAAGAGTATCTTTGTGAATATAATTCTAAGAAAATGAAAAGAAATTTTGAAATTTCTATGTTGGGTGATATTTCATACTTTATAGGGTTAAAAGTAATACACATAGATGATTATATTTTCTTATCTCAAAAAAATACTCTAGGTAATTGTTGAAGAGGTTTATAAAGGAGGAATGAAAAAATATTTCTACACCTATAGATTTTTTCCACTAAACTAACCAAAGATAAGGGTGTAAATTTTGTAAATATAAGGGAATATGGAAAACTTATTTTCATCCTTCTCTACTTTACTACCTCCAGACTTGACATAATATTTTTTGAGATACTATGTGCTAAATTTCAAAGTGATCTTGAGGAATATCACATGATAGTAGCCAAAAGAATCTCTAGATACATAAATAATACATTGAGTTTTGGTTTTCTATATATAATCAGTTTACATTTGACTTCACAAGGCTTCATATATTCTTACTAGTTTGGGTATTGTGTTGACAATAAGTCCACTTTAGGTGGAACATTATTTCTTGGTAAAAGTTTGATAGAATGTGATAGTAAGAAGAAAAGTTTAGTAATATTAATTATGACTAAAGATGAGTATATAATAACCACACATTCTTGTTATCATGTGATCTAGATTAAACTAAATATTGCAGACTTGAGGGTAATGGTTGAGAAAAAACTGTTCATTTCCTATGATAATCAAAGTACTATAGATCTTTACAAGAATCTAGTTTAACACTTTATATCAAAAAAAATTGATCTAAGATATCATTTTATCAAAGATTAAGTGGATGTTGATAACGTGAATCTTGATTTTATTGGAATTAAGGAACACATTATAGATATTTTTAGTAAATCATTTCTAAAGGAGATATTCTATGAATTAAGGTTGAATTTTTTTGTTTAATCCTCTCCTCTCACTCAAAATTATGTGGTAATTCACCCTTTAAGGATTTGGATTATGTTTTCAAAGGGGGATAAAAATAACACAAATATTAATTTTCTTTAAAAGGGGGATAAAAATGTTAAAGGACGATTATGAATGTATTTTTTTTCTAGTGCTATGGTTATTGAAATAAGGGTAGAATTTGGTATGTATTGAAGGGGTTTATTATAATTTTTTTTGAATCAGTTGGCCAAAAGTTTCTTATTAGTGACATATATAATTATCTCAAAATAAATAAATTATCTTGTGTTGTGGTGTTAATATGTATCACATTTGATTCAAGCTATTATTTAATGATTATTTAGTGGGTTTACTAAAATCAGTGATGAGTTTGATCAGTTTGAGGTAGAGTAAAATTGAGTTAGAAACAAATACAAAGGGGGAGATTGAAACCCCCTTAGATTTTTTTGGTTATTATATTTTTTTTCATCCTGTTGAGAGAATCTATGGATAATGGGTTGGAACATTATTTGAGTGTTCTTGACATGTTTGGATAAGGATATAATTTAGTTGGATTATGTTCAATGATTATATGAAGGAATTTGAAATTCTAAGGCGGATATGAAAAAATAGAAAAGTATGTATTTATATACGATTTATTTATAATATGTGTACAAGTGATTCTCAATAGAATGGTGTAATTTTGAGAAAAATCATGAACCACATATTAGTAACGAAGAGTCTAAATATGAATCATTATAAAATGAATTCGATTATTTTTGGACTACGTATGGGTTAATATGATACTTCGTATACGTCATTGGATTCTATGTATGAGTCTTATGAATGTTTGATATGGGTTATGCCTAGGGATTTTTTTTTGATATTTTGATAGATTGAAAATTGAGGTTCCATAATTAACTTAGAAAGAAGAAAAAAACCTGATGATTCTAAAGTCATGCCTTATTGATTAAAAAATCACTAATCATTTGTGATTAAAGTAATTTTAATAATTAGTTATTGTCATTCCATGAACAAAAAGATCAATTATGATAATAAACATATGAGAAGAACTAAAATTAAATAGAGTCTGTTTTCATGAATAATGTAGAATGACCTTTGATGATGATTTTTTGTTCATGAGTTCCTAAAATATGATACATAAATTTCTATGATTCGAGTTGATTTATTGAAATTATAAGATATTCTGAAGCTTAATTTCCTAGATTACTTAATCCATAATATATCCTTCATACTGGGAATGTAGTTTTGTTGGAAATTTGTAAATACACAAATTAAAAGGTTTTTTTGATTTCTTTTTATAATATCAAAGATTTTGTTTTGATTAATTGAAGAGAATAAGGGTAGTTTTATATAATTTCATGATAACATATACTAGGTGAAGGAGTTGGTGAGGAATGCACATAAAATCATAAGAAACCAAAAATTCTTATTTTGTTATTACAATTTTTTTATAGTAAAAATTTATTCTATTTTTTCCATTTTGGTATGTTGATTTCAATTAGTGTTATTTAATGATATTTACTAGAGAGTTATTAAGTTTATATAGGATGTTAAAAATTATAAGGGATAAAATTATAAAATATTTCCATTGTACATAATGTAGTAGGTGTAGGGAAATTGAGTTTTTGATGGAGTAAAATAAATGTTGAAGGAAATCCTGCAACTAAGGTTGTGTGTAATATAAACAAATCATTTTACCTCATCTTACTGTATTGAGCTGTGAAGGAGAAAAAGTATATTCTTAATGTATTTTCATGTAGTGAAAAAGTGTATTTCAATGGTTTCTCTCTAGGTATAGTTTCTGGGTTGTATCTCTTAAATAAGTGAGTAAGAGTTCTTATAAAATCAATATACTTGGTTGAAGAGGATATAACTCATATGTTACTGAAGTAAACAAAATCTATCAAAGTTATTTCTTAGGCTATATTATTTTTTCATTACAAAAATTATAAGATATTATATTTTATGGGAGGAAGTGTATTTTAGGGAATCATGGGTCTCAGGATAATAAATGAACCAAACTCTTGTAATTGATAATATTATTCTAGTGAAAAATATATAAAAAAAGATAAAAACTAGATAAATAATGGAGTATTTTTTAATTTTGAGTTCTAACCATGTAAGTACATGTGTTTTCCTTATTCTTCATTTTATTTTTCATTTACCATCCACGACTGAGTTTTATTTTTAATATTATAGAATCAGATGTTAACTGATCATAGTGGTTAGTTTCTAAAGAGAAAATAAATTGAAAAAGTTGGGCTACACCTCTCATTGTATCCATTTCATTATATGGAAAATTCATAGTCTTTAATAACTTATCTTAGAAATTAACCTTTGTGACTTTTTAAGGTCATGATCTACTCTTTTTTATATCCTTTCCCACTAATATGAAATTAAAATAAAAATTCAAATTAAAAATTTATTTTATAAGGTTTGGATTCAATCAATAATCCCACTCTTTTATATGTTTAGTTTGTTACTGAGACACATATTATATAAAAATTATATTTACAATGATTACAATTGCTCTAAATTCAAAAACAAGGGTTGGAAATGTATTATTTACTTCCCGAATGCAATAGTTCATTGTTTATACTAAAACCACTTATATTTAATAACTTCTTATATTATTCATCTTGAATGGGATCTTTAGTTATTTCGTGGATGTATTAGTATTTGAAATTAAGATCTTATTCCTATTTTTTGGTCTTTGATTGCTATAACTATATCAACTGAATAAAATGTGCACCAAAATTCTTACTCAAGCTTTTAGAATGACTGAATTGTGTATCAGAATATGCACATACACCTTGATCTTCTTTCTTATCAACATAAATCCACCAGATTATTAGTGGAAGATTCAATTTCCTTGAATCAAATGATGAAAGTAGATACAAAAATTATCAATCTTATCTTTTCCCTCTACTATATAGTAGTTCTGTAGTCTCTTTCACTATATAAACTTTATAATTTTAGAAAATTACGCTTCATTTAATAATTTTATTCTTTTATATTCACAGAATTATAAAAATTATATTACCAAAATTAATTATGGATATTATTTCTTAATTCACAGCAATAATACCAATACTAGTTAATGGATTCCAAAAATCTCTCAAACTTTTACCATGATAGTGAATTTCAAATGTCTAATTTAAAATTCACACAACTATCACCCAATGGTCTTATCATTTATTATTAATTTAAATTCATTTAATCCTAGTCAATATTCCCATTTAATTATTCTATGAGGCTTTTTATATTCTTCATTTAAACTTATATTAATTTTAAAATAAATATGCACAACTACATGACTTCATACAACAATCCTTCATGGTGTGAAATATATTATTATTTCATGAAACCTATCAAATTATCATCAATAACTATAATATTATTTGATTATCGTGATGTTTAATACATTTAGGAATAAATTTTTCATCATCTACTTTCATTTTATAGAAATTTATCTAATAATTTATTCTAATTTAGAATTTTTCCTTCCTACAAGACTAAAAGTTACAGAGAAAAAGTCATAAACAATCTCAAAGAGACATAAAATTTATCAAGAGTCTTGTAAAATCTCAAGGAGTCAACATTTTGTTCAAAATCATTAAATAATCTCACAAATAATTACACATCTTCTAAAGGTATTATTAAAACTTTCAAGAGTTATAAATAATCTTCAAAAGTCATATGTTTTCTCCAAGAGACTTATGAAGTGCATCAGATGACTCTAACATGCTCATTATTTTTCAAATTTATGACTCTTTTATGATTCTTATAAAAATATCATAATTCATTTGAAATTTCTAAGAGACATATGAAAATTACATACCTTTTCTAAATTCCCACTCTGAGTGGCAAAAAAACACTTAGGAAAAAGTACTAATCCAATTTCTTCCATAATTATTCAAATAAAAATAAAAATAATACTTCTTCAAAAACATTTATAAGCTTATTAAAATAGCTTCAAACCATCACAAAAACATTTTTAATCACCTTTCAATGTTTCTTACTCATATTTTATAACAAATAAAAATTTCATAATTAATTAAATTTGGTTCTTCAATCTCTCCCTCTAGATTTATTGTCAACCTAAACAACTCACTCTAAGAATCTTAACATTATAGTATTTCTAAAAGAGAATTATCTATACAACAAACCACTATATAAATTAGTTTTTTGAGATAATTATATCCTTATGTATCAAGATTTTTTTTATCCAAGTGACTTAGATTATCTCCCCCTCAATCCAAACATTTATTTAATTTTATCTCTACCCTTTTTGTAATAACATTAGCTCTTGATTCACAATAGAGAAGGTCCATATTTGTGTGATTATCTCCCCCGTTTATAACAGAATCCAATAATAGTGGGGGTATTCCCACACTCCCTCAAGTTATAGAGATGGAATGAATATTCATGTTTATCGTCAAAGTCCTAAATTTATCCTTGGGCATTACTTTAGTGAAGATATCATCATGTTGATCTCTTGCAAGAATACATTATTGTTTTACATCCCTATTGAACAAGTTATCTTTAATAAAATGAAATCAAATGCATATTTGATTAGATCAAGAGTATTGTACTTGATTTTTAGAGAGATCAATTTCACTTTGATTTTAAAATGAAATTTTCTGTGGTTTCTTAATCATCACCCTCAAATATTCAAACTATTATTTTATCAAAACCATCTTGGTACAAGAACTTGTAGTAGGGCCTTGGTTGTGGAGGTTAGGGCCTTGTGCACAGGTCTTGTATGGTGGAACTACCTCAACATAAAGGTGGAAAAAATTGAATCGGACTCCGCTGCATCTGTCCTATTCCTCCAAGGCAAAGCCGAACCTCCGTGGGATTTATGTTATCTGGTGAGACATTGTAGGAATTTTATCGATCAAGGATGTCCCGTCAAACATATTTGGCACAAAGGAAATTTTGTTGCGGATAAGCTAGCCCATGAAGGTTGAGCTGATGAGGACATCATTATCTACATCTGGATGGGCTCTCTTCTAAAGAGCTGCTACAAGGTTATTCTTGAAGACGCCATCAACCTTCATCATTTTAGGCCACCATGATTATGTCGATCCGGTTGTGACTTTCTGTTCTCTTCTCATTCAATAAAAAGTTAATTTTCAGTCAGTCAAGAACTTGTAGAAGCCATATAATCAACCTATATTGTGAAAAATGTCACTAAACTCTTCTTATTATAGTGTTGGCTCACAAAAATACCTTCTAAAAGTAACATTACACTTCAATTCAATTTCTTATCCTCACAATCACCTTCCTAGTAAACATCTGTAAATCTAGATTGATTCTAACATTAAATACTTTTGTATTTTAGCCCAAATTTATAAGTTCTTTAATGTGATTAAGAACACTTTTTTCATCCATTAAATGTGATTATTTAGGATAACTTTTGTACCTTTCACACATGTTTTGTACCTTTAACACAAGGTCACTGTATAGACAATATCAGGCCTTGATGTAGTGACATTGAGTAAACTTACAATTGGTCTTATAAATTATTTTTTATTCACATTTTCTACCTCAACATATATTACCAGATTCAACCAAACCTACAAGGGTGTAAAAACTATTTTGGAGTCTTCTATTCTAAATTTATTCAACAACTCTCTTGCATACTTTTCTTGGGATAGAAAAATAAATATTTATTTTTTAGTACTTACTATCCTATAAAATATATAATTTCTACCAAAATAGATATCTCAAAAGGAGTCTTAATTTATCTATAAAATTATTTACAATCACTCTCTTGGTCAACCGAAAAAATAATATCAATAATATAAAAAATTTATTGCGGGATTAATGGATTATATTACCTTTATATAAAGTTTGAAACCAAATTTTCCATTAGTGAACATAATTTATCTAAGGAAACATTCTATTTTTGAGTACTAGGATACATGAGCCTGTTTTAACCCATAAAGTTCATAATTTATCATGAAAGAACTTATTCCATCACTTTCTGGAATACATCATTTGAGCTGGTCAATATATAATTCTTCTTACAACACTCTATTTATGAAGAAATATTTCACATCCATTTCGTATACTTTTCACTAACCATGAGTTGAAATAGATAAGAACATTCTCATAGACTCATTCCTAGACATAGGAGAAAATATATCTTCAAATTCAACTCCTAAACTTGTGAACATCCTTTTTATAAGATTTTGGCATTATTTTATGAAACACTCCCTTTATCATTAAATTTATTTACAAATACTTATTTGGTATCAATTATATTTTTCCTCTTGTTCTAGGGATAATATCCCAAGTGAAATTACTTTATATCTAATCCGATTACTCATTCATAGAAACAATCCATTATTTATGTTTAATATCCTCAACAACTGAATGTGGATCAATTTGAGTTATAAGAGTTATTAGGTTATTTAGCCATGGAATCCTTCTGATTTGAACTAGATAATTATGATATACTATTATATTATATAATTATATATGCTTCTTTTAATGTTTATACTTCCATTTTTAATATTTTCTATCAAATTATCCATTATAATTCTAATAAGTGTCAATATTAGTAACATGAGGTCCATTTCTTACTTGTTCTTCACTAAATTTCTCATAAATATTCTCACCATTTCTATTATAGTTCTCAAATTTTACTTTATTTAGAACATTAATATTGAGTTTATTTTTAATAAACTTTAAATAATAATACTCAATCATCTTATGAAGGCTCTTATTATATTACATTTAGCCTTTTCCATCAGATAGTTAACCTAAAAAAGGAAACTTCCTCATCTTTCTCATCAAACTTTCCTAGATTTCTATTATTAATTTTCATAAAATTAGGGAGGATAATGTATCTAAATTAGCTAGTAATTACTTTAGTTTTTACCATATCTTATAATAATCTATGTTTGAATTAGGTATCAATAAACACATGTTCATAATATGAATAGTTTTCAATATAATTTCTCTCAATAAAAACTTTTACCTATTAAATTCAACATGCATTGTTTTCCCATTTAAACAAGACTTCTATTCATTATTTCAAAAACAATATTCTATTATGGAGTGTAAGGAGAAATATATTGGTTATTAATACCATGATTATCAAGGTAGATTTCAAAATAATATCCAGAAAATTCCCTTCAATTGTCTGTACTCAATTTTTTTTTGATGTGAACTCTCTGATCTCTCTCAACTTCTCTTATAAAAATCTAAAACATATATACTAATCAGGACTTATGTTTCATAAATAACAAATTTTTTATTCATGTAAATTCATCAATGAATATGGTTAAATATAAGTCACCTTTAATGAATTAATGCCTAATTTGTACTTATAAATATAAGTGGATTTATTTAAGTGGCATGATTGACTAGATTTCCATTCTTTTATCTCTTCCCTATATTGTATCCTCCTTTTTAAAAGTTTCACAAACAACATATATATCTCTTATTAAATTGGCCATATTTTCACACTATTTTATTTTTGAAATTTTCTCAAACTATTCCTACCATTTTGAACAAGTTTCCAAAGTCAAAGATTATTTTATTCTTTTTCATGGAGGTAACATGAATTTCTTAAATCACCAATATGAAATAGATTCCCTCTTGTTATTTTAACTTTTTTAATGATCCTTATATGTTCTATTATATTAATGAAACAATTATATATTTTTAAAATAATTTCATTTCCTTTATTGCAAGGACCTGAACCTAGTTTCCCAGAGCTGGTACCTTATTTTATTACATTGGTACATAAACAAGGAAGTTGTATCCCGAATGAAATAATAGTTTTATATACTTATAAAACAATATACATACGTAAGTTCTACATTACAACTTAAAAGTAAATAAAAAATAACAACTTATTTTGAATCACACATAATCTCCTATATTATCCTTGAATTTCACTCATAATATAATTCTTCACAAACTGGGAAAAATAAAAAATGTGAAATGGGTGAGCTCAGATGCTCAGTAAGGTTAAATAATATTGTGGAGGAAATTATAAACATAAACACCAGACATGATGAATAAATAAAAATGCATGACTTTAAAAATATACTTGATACTAATATGGAATGAATGAAAATAAATTAAATAATTCCATAAAACATAACCATGGATATTATACTAGTAGAATAATCATATGGACTATCATTATTTAGTTTCATAAATATGGAATTCATAATGCCGGACAATTGAAACGTATCGTCGAGGCCTCAGCCAAGATGTCTGAAAGTTCTAGGGTAATGCCTCAGAAAAAACCCATTTTTTTGTCTCATGAGACCTACTGATGCATTTAGGGGATATAGTGGGGCCCACCCATCACATTATAAGTCCAATACATTCCTCATATGAAAGGGGCTAAATATAAACGACATGAACATATGAAATAACTTTCCCTAATCTGTACACATAAACACTAACCATTCTGGGTAGTATGGTGAATGGTATCAAGATATATCATCCATAGTAAAAATGATAAAAAACCATTTAATAAATATGATATATTATAAAAATAATATATCAACCTCAAAAATACATAAAATTCAACAGAGGTGTTGAAATTGACAAAAATACTCTAATAAAATCATCGAGGAATTTTTAAGGAAAATACAATTTTACTTTGAAAAGAAGATTTATTTTGAAAAAATATTTTCAAAAACCTGAAATGAACTAAGTTAGTTTTTCCATGATGAAATGATAGGTTTTATAAAAATAAATTTCACTTAAAATAGATTATATAGTGCACTTGAAAATAGGTAAGAATTTGAGAAGTTCCCTTAAACAAGGCTTGTTTATCGAGAAAAATTGGAAAATATCTTTATAAAACATTTAAATCCCCATAAATTAAAGAAGAAATATGATTGGTAAAAATATAAAGAAAATTAACATAGAATTTATGAGGATTATATAGGAATAATTAATAATTCAATTAGGATTAAGAGAGTCAAATAACAACCTGAAATAAAGTGGATGTTTAGGCATAAAACCCTTACCATATGTCTGAATATGTTATGCTCATGAAATTAAGGTCCTGGAATATGAAATTAGAATTATTAATAACTTAATGCATAACCTATTATAAATTTATTTTATTAATTATAATTTTATTAAGTTCATTTATGGTCATTTTATGGGTTAAGAGATTTAATATCATCGTTTGTGAGTGCTCGTTTCATTAGTTTTCATGATCGATTCGTTTGTATGAAAGTTAATGTAAAATGAGAATTGAATTATAGAATTGAACTTATATGTTATTAATTTTCATACATAAGTTTAAATGATCATATAAGTCATTTGGTTACTTTGGGTTAGGATGAATCATTAGATAAAATTTTAATGATAAATGCTTCGATTAATTTGGTGGTTTTTCGATCACCGTGAACTCATTTTGTTTTATAAATTAATACCATGTTTTAAAAATGATTCCAAAACATTAAATAGGATATATTAAATATATTATGATATTTTTAAACCATAAAAATTCTTTTATGACTAGAATTGAAGATGGAAATAGAAGTTTAAAACCCACCATCCTTGAATGTGATAAATTAACACATCTCAAAAGGTGTTTTCATTTCTAGCATAAAAGGATGGAAAAGGAGAGATGATGATGAATTATTACACTATGATAACAATATTATAGTAAATTTAAGGTACTATAGTTATCATAACATTTAGAGGAAATGAGGTGAGGAAAGAAAAAGAAAGGAACTTGAAAGAAAAATAAAATAAATGAAAAAAGGAATTTACATCTTGAATTTATCTTCCTTGAGAGCCTCGTTAGAGGATAGGATTTGGTCTTTTGAAGATAACAAGGTATTATGGACGTGGGAATATCTTGGGATGATATTTTATAATAATTTAGATAGGGAATAGGGATTGAGAGGAGTGAAGAGAAGATAGAGTGAGTGGTGGTTTTTATAGTGGGGGAGAGAAGTGATTATTGAATATTATATTCATTATTTTATTATTTTTATTAGGAAAATAAATACTGTTAATTATTGTGAAAAAATAGTAATATGTTCATGTGAGTTTGAATTAAGTGTGATTAAATCATCTTTACCTCACATATGACTCAATAAATCATGTATTTAGCATTTACCGTGAATTACCGTATTTTACTATTCATAAAAATTCCAGTATTTCAGAAAAATTACAAAAATTAAAACTAACTATTTTTCTACATCTAGAATTCAAAAATTAACTCCATTTTATCAAAATAATTTTCTAAATAAGATAAATTTTATTTTTAAATAAAGTCATTATTTAATTGAAAAACATATATTTTAAATTTAAAAATGATTTTATAATACATTAAAAAATTAACTAAGGTGTCATAAAATTATCCTAAAATCATAGGAAAATAAAATATTTATTTAGGAATAAATTTTATGAAAATTAATTTTATTAATTTATTAATATAAAATTCTAATTAAATATTTATTACTCACAAAAATACCAACACATAATTATTAATTTATAAAATATTCTATTTCATTTATAAGGTGTCAAAATTTTATTTATAATTTCATGGGTGTGGTTAATATTCATAAGTGTCATATTACTATTCACAAGGGTATTATACTATTCATAAGGGTCAAGTTATTATTCACCAAAAAATGTAAGTTGATCCTATCATACTCTAAATATCTTACTGAATACAACTGTGTATGTAAGTTTTTGGAAATTCAAAAGACAGAGGTGGAAAAATTATTTTTTATAGATAGGTTTTAACAAAGAGGTGTTTTTTATAGACTTAGAGTTTCATGCATTTAATATTAAATTTATTTGAAAATCCTTGGAATGTTACATTTCCCCCCTTTACAAAAATTTCGTCCTTGAAATTCCAGAATGTTACCTCCTAAGAAGATTTGGGTAGTTCTTAATTATAATCTCCTCATGCTCCCATGTTACTTATTCAATTTTATAATTTTTCCAAAGTACCTTTACCAGTCGTTTCATCTAATTCCTTAACATGTGTTCTTTAGTTTCTTGAATTCGGATAGGCTTTTCACAGTAAGATAAGTCAGGTTCAAATTCTATACCTTTTAGATGTGAGGAATTGTGTTAGATCAGGTATGTACTTTCTCAAAAATAATACATGGAACACATTTTTTAATTTAGATATGATAGGTGACATTTCCAAATGATAATCCACAACTCTAATTCTATCTAAAATTTCAAAAGGGATAATATATATGGGGCTAAGTTTCCCTTTCTTCCCAAATCTTTTAACAACCTTCCATAAAGATACTTTCAAGAAAATGCGATCTCCCACTTGAAATTCCAAATCCTTCATTCTATTATAAGTATAGATATTTTTCCTTCTTTGAGAATCTTTAATATGGGTTTGAATAGTCCTTACCTTTACAGTTGATTCCTCCACAAGCTCTAGGCCCATAAGCTTCTTTTCACCAACTTCATCCCAACATGTTGGGGTACGACATCTATTTCCATAAAATGATTCATATGGTGCCATTTGAGTACTTAAATGGAAACTATTATTTCAGGAAAACTGCACCAAAGGTAAATAATAATCCCATGTACCCTGAAAATAAAGTGAGCATGATCTGAATATTTCGTCTAAATTTTGGATCGTCCTTTCTATTTGCCCGTCAGTTTTTGGGTGATAAAAAGTAATCAAACAAAGATATGTATCCAAAGATTTAGGAATAATTTTCCATAATCTCGATGTAAATGATGGATCATGATCAGACATAATTGAGAGAGATTCTCCATGAAATCTCACAAATTCATTTATATAGAGTCGTGCAAGGCGCTCTAATGGAAAATCCTCCCTTATAGTGAGGAAATGTGCATATTTCGTAAGTTGATCCACAATTACCCATATTGAATCATTATTTATTGGAGTTTTAGTTAATACATTGGAAAAATCCATGGGGATGTCATCCCATTTCCATGTATGAATAGGTAGAGGTTGCATTAATCCTCTTGGATGTTTTCATTTGGCATTTACTTGTTGATAGACTAAACATCTTGAAACATAATCAACATTTTCCCACTTCATGTTGTCCCACCAGAACTTTTCCTTCAAATCTCTATAAATATTGGTGATACCAGGGTGTATAGAAAAATTCAAGCTATGGGAATAATACAATAACTTCTTTTTTAGCTTGAGTATATAGGGAAAACATAGCTCTTCCCAAATTTTGGAATTCTATCCTCAAAAAAAATCTGACGACTTCCCATCATTCAGAACTTTAATTTTATTTTGAAGATTATCATCCTATTTTTGCCTCAGATTTAGAAACTGCCTTCAATATATTCTTACTGTTCATGAGGGAAGTATTTTTCTAAGAATATTTCCCTAAAATCCCTCCATTCCATTTCTTCAATTTCTTCCTCCTATTCCTTTATGTTTTGAATTAAATACCACCACTGATTTGCATCTCCCAATAGATGATAAACTACCATGACAACCTAATCCCTTTCGTTACATCCCAAATAAAGAAATATCTTCTATAAAGAACATATCCACTTCTCCGATACGAATAGGTTTGTAGTCCTATTGAATGATAGAGGCTATTGTAACATAAAGTAGTCTAACATTGTTCCTCCACATTGTGGATCTGGATGTTCTATACGGGTAAGGTTATTATTCATAACCCGAGTCATCTATCCTAGTATAGTTATTAGTTCATTAGAACTAGTTGCAACACCAGATCCAACATCATTATCTTTCATCAAAGAGAAATCCCTATATGGGACACATGAATTCATGTATTTTCCATTCCTTTCATTAGGATCTATTTCTAAATAATGGCATACACTAGATTAAGTTATGAATCATAATGTTTAATCTAAACTTAGAAAAATACTAAGCATAAATTGAAATCATATACACAGCTAATATCTTAATCATAAACATGGTTTCTTTAAGGAAAAAATTACATTCAATTCATTTATAATGGTTTGTAAAGAAAATGTGAATTATCCTAATTATATCCCCCAGGCATGTCAAACTAGGTGTACAGTAATACCCATTGTCATGTATCAGGATACCTCGGGTCAAGCCAAAAACTCCTTGTCAAGTTTGTTACTCTCATGTATATATTTTCAAAAACAAAATCCAATTATAGTATCTATATAGGGATGTATTTTCTAGAAATATTCACATAATCTATTACTTACCAAAATTCTAGAATATTCATTTATGTTTATCCTCAAAGACTATCTTAGGGTTTTGTTCACTAATCTATGTTTTCTAAATCTAGTTTCCAGGTTTTCTACTAAAGTTCCTCTGATACCAACTATAAGGACCTGACCCTAGTTTCCCAGAGACATGTATTATTTTATTTCATTGACATATTAACAGGTAAGTCATATCCCAAAACAACGAATAGTTTAGTAGATTTTGAAAACAAGATACATACATAAGTTCAACATTATAACTTGAAATGAAATACAACATATAAACATATTTTGAATCACACATAATATCCTTTATTATCATTGAAAGTCATTCATAATATACTTCTTCACAACCTGGGGAAAATAAAACTTGTGAAAGGGGTGAGCTCAGAGGCCTAGTAAGGGTAAATAATATAGAGGAATAATTTATAAACATAAACACTAGGCATGATGTATAACTAAAAATGAATGCCTTTAAACATATACTTGAGCATAATACGGAAGGAATTAAAAAAATTATTAAATGATTCTATAAAACATAAACGTGAATATTCTACTAGTTGAATAATATCATTGAATATCAATCTCTAGCTTCATAATGAGGAAATTCATAATGCCGGACAACTAAAACATATCATCGAGGCCTCGACCAAGACATCAGAAAATACTAACGTATGGCCTCAGCAAAAACCAATTTTGGTTTGTCTCATGATACCTACCAATGCATCGATGGTCTATAGTGGGCCCCAAACTTCACTTTATAAGTCCAATTAATTCCTCATATGAAAGGTGTTGAACATAAACAACATGAACATAAGAAATAACTTTCCCCAATCTGTACATATAAACACTAACCATATGGTGAATGGTATCAAGATAGCACATCCACAATCTAACTGATTATAAACCATTTAATAAAATATTCTAGATGATAAACATAAGATATTAACCTCAAAAAGACATAAAATTCAACAAAGTTGTTGAAATAGACAAAAATACTCTAATAAAATCATCAAGGACTTTTTGAGAGAAATACACTTTTTCTTTGAAAAGAAGAGTTATTTTGGATTTGTTTTTCATAAAACCAGAAATTAACTAAGTTAGTTTTTCCATGATGAAATGAGTGGTTTTAGAAAAATAATTGTGTGTTAAAATAGATTATATAGTGCACTTGAAAATATGTAATAATTTGAGAAGCTCACTTGAATGAACTTGTTTATCGGGAAGAACTGAGAAATATCTTTATAAAACATTTAAATCCCCATAAAGTAAAGAAGGACTTTGATTAGTACACATATACATAACATTCAAATTGAATTTATGAGTATTATATTGCAATAATTAATAATTCAATTGGGATTAAGAGAGACAAAGAGAAACCTAACAAAAAATGGAGGTTTAAGTAGAAAACTCTTACCTTATGTCCAAACATGTTCTTCTATTGAACATAAGGTCCTGGAATATGAAATTAGATTTAATAATAACTTAATTAAGAACCTATTAAACATGTATTTGATTTATTATAATTTTATTAAGTTCATTTATGTTCCTTTTTATGGGTTAAGAGATTCAATATCATCATTTGTGAGTGCTCGTTTCATTAGTTTTCATGATCGGTTCATTTGTATGGAAGTTAATGAAAAATGAGATATAAAATCTAGAATTGATGTTATTCATTATTAATGTTAATATAGAATTTTAAATTATTATATAAGTCATTTGGTTACTTTTTTTAAGATGAATTATTAGATAAAATTTTAATGATAAACGCATGGATTAATTTTGTGGTTCTTCGATCACCACAAACTCTTTTTGTTTTATAAATTAATACCATGTGTAAAAAATGATTCCATAACATTAAATAAGATATATTAAACATATTATTATCTGGTTAAACCATAAAAATGGTCTCATGACCATAATTTAAGATGATAATAGAATTTGAATACCCATCGTCCTTGAATGTGATAAATTAACACATCTCAGATAGTGTTTTCATTTCTAGTATAAAAGGAGGGGAAAATAGGGATGATGATGAATTATTTCATTATCATAAAAATATTCTAGTAAATATAAGGTAATGGATTTATCATAACATTTTAGTGAAATTATATTAGGAAATAAAAATAAATAAAGGAATTTGAAAGAAAAATAAAAGAAATGAAAAAAGGAATTTACCTCTTGAATTTATCTTGCTTGAGAGCCTCTTTAGGGGAGAGGATTTGGTATTTTGAAGAGAACAAGGGATTATAGACATGGGGAGGATCTTGGGAGGATATTTTAGTAGAATTTAGACAAATCACAAGTCTTGATAGGAGTGAAGAGAAGAGGGAGTGATGAGTGGTTTTTACAGTGGAGTAGAGGTGTGATTTTTGAATATTTTATTCATTATTTTATTATTTTTCTCAATAAAAGAAATAATGTTGATTCTTGTGAAAAAAATAGTAATAAGTTAATTTTATTTTGAAATAAGTGGGATTAAATCAACATTACCCAACTTATGACTCAATAAATTATGTATTTAATATTTATCGTGAATTACGGTATTTTACTATTCCCAAAAAAATTCCATTATTTTAGAAAAATCCCAAAAATTCCCCATAACCATTTTTTGATGTGTAGAATTAAAAATTAAACTCAATTTTATCAAAATATTTTTATAAATAATTGTAATTAAATTTTTAAATAAAGTCATTATTTACTTGAAAAATACAGATTTTAAATTTAAAACTACTTTTATAATACATTCAAAACATAACAGAGGTCACATAAAATTATCCAAAAATCATAAGACAACAAAATATTTATTTAGGAAATAATTTTTTGAAAATGAATTTTATTAATTTATTAATTTAAAATTGTAATTAAATATTTATTACTCACAAAAATACCAATACTTAATTATTAATTTATAAAATATTCTATTTCATTTATAAGGTGCCTAAATTTTATTTGTACTTTCATGTGTGTGGTTACTATTAATAAGGATCGTATTACTATTCATAAGGGTACTTTAATATTCATAAGTTTCATGTTACTATTTAAAAAAAGTGCATTTTGATCCTATCATACTCTAAATATCTTACTGAATGCAACCATGTATGTCAGTTTTTCGAAATTCAAAACACAGAGGTGAAAAAATTATGTTTACTCGCTAGGTTGTAACAAAGTGGTGTTTTATAGAGACTTAGGGTTTCATGAATTTAATATTAAATTTATTTTCAAATCCTTAGTGTGTTAAAATTATCACAAAGAAAACTCACACTCAAAAAGTTGTGTTGTAAACCATCAACAAATAATACATCTTTATATTTCAACTTTTTGAGGTTCAATTTCAGTTGAACCAATTCCTTTAATCTTAATGGAGATTTTATTTCCAAAGGAGAAAACACCACCATTGTGTTATTCAATTTTATTTTGGATCTTTATATATCCATTAATATGTGATGAGTATTCACCATTAATAATCCTTGTTTTTCTCCTCTTTGTTGATTTTGAGATCCACTACAACAATAAATGATTTTTCTATTTTTTTACCTCTCTATGTCTTATTTCACTAAAAAAATTGTTGAGTTTTTCCTAGAATCACGGTTATAAATTTATCATAATAGTTACCTTTATATTCATATCTTCCATAAATATCCACTAGATACTCATATTTATTTTGTAAAGGTAATTGGGATGAATTTTTGTTCACTCTTTGCTTCTTCTCAAACTTGCTCCTCCTATTCACTTGATAGATCGCCCTAATTATTTCATTCGATGAATCCATGGAAGATACATATTTTAAAATGAAACATACGAATTATTAATAAATACTATATAACATTAAAGGTAGCCTTTAAATAATGTCCTTCTATGAAACCATGGACTCTATCTATGAATAACAACTTACTGTTTTGGTACATATCCAGCTAACTTTTTCTTCAGATCAGGGGAAACTTTCCTTCTAAAGGTACCCTAAACCTATATTGAAGTTAAATAAATCCTTTTATATTTTTTATCAATCCATTATTTCCCAAATTTTATTTTAAAACCTTTTCCGTTGGATGAAACAAATTTATCATTTTTGTGAGATAAAGGTGCAATATTTACCAGAGATTGTGCATTATATTTCTCAATAGTTTTTTTTGTTGAATTTTTATTTATTTCAAATTCCTTGTCATTTTTTATTTTATTTTCCTTGAGTTTTGGCTGGATCATGAAACCTTGATAGTTTCATGTTGAAATATTTATCCTTAACTACAATTTTATCCCCAAACTCTTCCAATATTCTATATATTTTTGTAAGTTTGACTCTTATAATATTGATTTTCACAAAATAATCATTTTATTTATTATGGAATTCATCATTGTTCAACTTCAAAACCTATTTATTTAGGGATTTATTTTACCTCTTATGTCATGTTTTACTCTCCATACGCACTACAAGATCGAATTATAACACATGTTCATTATAGGTTTATTCTCTTTTACTCTACTATTAGAGATTTATTTTTACCATTATACATGATCCATGGAGTTAATAAATTTTCAAACACAATCCTCATCATAATTACTACTTGGGGGACCTAATATTGTAAGCAGGGTTGTGGAGGTCCTTTTATAGCTAAAGTATGGAAGGGGTAAATAAATCAATAAGGAGGAAGTAGTTTACCCCACACCCACTATGGTTCTATTTATTCATTACAAGGAGGAGTTTATAGAAGATCTCTATGGTGTTAAGGTATTATGAGAAGAATACAATTTGATTTTTGAAAGGTTTCTAATATTAAAAATAAAAAATAAATAAGTGATAAGGATTGGTAGTCAAGATATAATCTTTATCTAAAAATGTAATTAAAGGAAGATATATATTTACTCTATCAAGACATGGGACAATATGGCCTCTTCTTTCTAGGAACTTATCCATAAGGAGTTGGAGTAGAATGAATTATCTATTGAGTGTAATATTATAAGATTTTAGAGTTACAAAAACCTATAGATCATTTGGAATGGATCATTTATTATATTTACTATCTGATATTTTGATTTTCAATATCAAATTTATAGGTTCCCACTCAACCTTTAAAATTTCATTTTTATGAAATTAAAATTTAATTTGGATAGACTTATTTATTTATATTAGTTATCTATTTCCTTTCTTAGCCTGATTTTCCCTTTTCATCTGTGAGTATTTTATATATTCTCACTAAATTTCTTGGTTTCTTTAGAATTTATTCTTGATTTAATTCTATAGGGACTTTCACCGTCTTCTTTATATTCAAACTCCACACTTTTATTTCTTAGTTAATTTTCTATAAATTTTACAATTGCAATATAATTAATAAACTTAGGTAGAAGTTTTTATTTGTACTTATCCTTTAGATTATTAATGTTTTTAGAGATAAAGTCCATTATCCTCTTGTATTCTTTATCATTTTCCTTATCATCATCTAATTCAATGGATGAATCAAATTACTCCTCTTTGATATTGGTTATATTCATAGATTTAAATTCTATTTCCTACTAGCTCTATTCTTGATTGTATATGAATTTCTAATTTAAAAAAATTAGGAGTGTGTTATGAAACTCATTAAGTGATAAGTCATCCTATTCTTCCATAATAGAGATATTTGGATCAAACATGTCATGGAAATTTCATATTAACTTTTTAGCTATGGTTGAATCTTTTGATGTATCTCCAAAGCCCTTGATACGACTCACTACCAGATTTACCCGGGTGAAATAGTCATTAATAGTATCATATTTACCCCTTATTATATATTTAAATTATCCCTCTATATTTGATTTTTTTATTCCTTCACTTTAACATTCCACTCATAAATTTTCTCAAGATTGTACCACATTTCCTTGTTTTTTTTATTCCCATTATTTTTCTATACAATTTATCATATATGGATTATATAATTGCATTTATAGATTTTCCATCTACTTCAAGATTTATTTTGACTATATATTTCATGGGAGAATCTCTCATAAGGTGAGAAAAAACTAGTGTCAAAACATCACTCACTTCAAGGCCTTATGGCTGTAGATAATTAAGAATTCAATTATTCCATGAATGAAAGTTCATTCCATAAAAGATAAAATAAAGTATTTTATTTATAGAATACATATTATTAATAATTTACCTCTAATTATAGTATGATATCATAAGGAATATGGTGAGATAAAACACTATTTAAAGATCCCAAGTCAATTAATATTCCACTGGGGGTGAATCAGTGGTAAAATATTTTATAATTTCATTCAAAAAATAACTTCTATTACTTTTTAAGATCTTGATCCACTCTTTATTACTATATTTATAATTCATATAAAAATATTATTTAAATTAAATTCAAAAATTAATTTTACATGCTTCATCTTTAATTAGGAAACATAATCCATGGAAATGTTGAGAACTTCTAAATAGAATGGAAATTTTGAGTGGATAAACTAGACTAGTTATGAACTAAGAAGGAGGTCACTCTGCGGAGAGCACTCTCTGCGCTCGACTTCTCCTCCTCTATAGGGTTTCCATGCCCTTACTCATACTTTCCCTTTAATTTTCGGTATCTCCCTTAGCTACTGGATTATCCCCTCCATTCTCGGCCTCATCCTCTCCTCTGGTGCTCGGTGCTATGGGATATCTCCACAGATTTTTCTCATCCGATGAAGGTACATGATGTGGATTCCCTCTATCACTGTACCTAACTCTGGCCTCAAGTTGCTCCATTCCTCTCCTGGTTGGATTTGGGGTGTTGTTTACATCAAGGCGTTGGGATTTACGGTGCAGTGAATGGTAGGATTATGATGCTACCAGATTCGGTCATTTTGTTCAATTTGTTTCATTTGCAGCCACCCAAACAAGATCTGACCTAGGTTTCCACTGATCCACTCTATATCGGAATTGGATTAATGGTTACGCAGGGATTTTGGTCCATATGGTTATGCGGGTGTGATGTTTCCATTTGGGGTTCACTTGTTGGGTCGTTTGTACCATGATTGATTGGTTTTGGTGTTCCGTTGGTTTAATTGGTGACGTTGGTGGATTTTTTTCTAGATCCAGTGGTGATTTACAATGAAGTCAATAATGATGGCGTTGAATAGATAAGGATGAAGATGATGGTTTAGAATTGAAAGTTTCTCAGTGAATGTCTTGATGGTGTTTTCTTGTTAGGTTTTGTGTACTGGTGTTTTGGATGACATGGATTTGCGACGTGTTATTATTGGTGGTTAAGAAAATATCTAGAGATTTTCGGTGACTGATGTGAAGTTTGGAAGGTGAAAATGGTGGAGGTCTGGGAGATGTCGACTGTTATGATTTCTTCTATAGTGGTGAGGACAATGATGATGATGACAATGATGGAAGGTAGCGACTTGACTCCCTGTGATGGATGATGGTGTGTGGTTCGAAGTAGGTTAACTCATGGTTCGAGGTGGATATGGTGGGTTTTTTTATGTTTTCCTTTTGATTTATTTTTTTAATTTTTGAATTTTGAATGTGTGTTGTGGTTTAAGTATTCTTGTACTGGTGGCGACTCTATTTGTATGGTTCCCACATACCCAAAAAGTGTGTTTTTGAAAAAATTCAAAAAAATGGATTATGGTCGAGGAAACCTAATCCATGTTATGTTTGGTAAGTTACCGATATATAAATTGTATCAATATTTAATTTTTATTGATTAGAAGATCTCTATAATCCCAGAAAAGGGTTGGGAAGTTATTATCAACTTCCCAGGGTAGGTATCGTCCACTTGCTAAATGAAACATGGAATTGTCTATACTAGAACCACCAGTATCCAATAATGTATTCTTATCTTCAACATGAACAAGATATTAGTTATATTTTGGATTTATTTTCATATGATAATAATATTTTATACCTCTATTTAGGTCTTCAATTTCCAGAACTATATCAACTCAACCGAATACATATCGACCTTTCAACTTAAGCTTTTGGAGTGATCAAATTGTGCATGCGAGCATGCACACACAACTCAGTCTTCTTATTTCTAAATAATAAGACACCATATGATCATTGATAGATTCAATTTCTTAAACATAAATGATGAATGCAGTTAAAATACTAGTTGATCTTATATTCGACCTCTTTGATACCGAAGTTCTACAATCTCTTACACAGTATCAGATTCACAAACTCAAAAACAAATTACTCTTCCTTTTTACATTTTATTCTTTTATATACATAGAATCATGTGAATAATTTTTTTTTGAAAAGGTAATGCCTTTTTCAAAGACCAAAGCACCATTTATTAATTAGAGAATTTTTTTTACAGGAGACAGAAATATGGGATTCTTTTACAATCTCTATCAAAAAGATGAAATAAATCTGTTTGCAAGGTATCCAGCCAAGTCATGTTCTGATGAACACCTTTGTTGGAAAGGGCATCAGCAACAACATTTGCTTCACGGAAGGCATGAGTATCTATATAATCAATCCCATGGAGAAATTTTAGGCAATTCATCCAGAGAGTAGTAAGCATCTAGGCGAGATGAATAACACCATTTGAAATGGCATGGAAAATGGTGGTAGAATCACTTTCAATCCAAAGATTTATCCATCCTCTTTGAAGAGCGAAATCAACTGCGTGGATGACCCCCATCATTTCAACTTCCAAATATGAAGAAAGAACACTTCCACCATAGAAGCAACCCTGACACTGGCTAGCGGAGTCTCTAAATATAGCTCCACAACTGGCAGGGCCTGGGTTGCCCTTAGAGGCACCATTAGCATTCACTTTGATCCATCTTGGAATCTGTGATTTCCAGAAAACTTCAAAGGAATGTCCGTGTTGTGGAAACATACCTGGAACCCGGATATGTTGAAGGATCTAAAATTCAAAAACAGAGTTGTTGCAACAGCCTTTTTGAATTGAAACAACTTCATGTATCGCAATGAGAATTCATGTTTTTCCTGCATTGAGACTGAATGAGTGCTTATTATGAATAATATCGTTTCTGACGTACTAAATCTCATGCAGGAGCTCTACCACTGCCACAAGAAATATATTTTTAACTTGTTGAGAGGCTTCATGTCTAGTACATTTTTTCAAGAACAAACAAATCGAGTCAGATAAGGACCAACTGCAATTAAATAAGTCAAAAATATAATTCCATAAAGCAGAGGCCGTAGCACAAGACAAGAAGAGATGATTAGAATCCTCTATATGTTGATTACACAAATGGCATTTAGAGCATATTTGAATGCCAAAGGTTTGTAGTCCAGTTTCAGTGGGCAATATATTATGTGAAATACACCAAATAAGAGTGAACCTAGAGGGTTTGATCCAAGGCTTGTTAAAGGTACTCACCCATTGATGATTAGATTAATTTCCAGAGAAATTATTCTTGTAGAATTTTTTTGAATCAAGAATACCATTAGCAGTAGGTTCCCAAACAAGGAAATCCCCAGAAGTAGAAAATGGATAATTATCAATGATCTGCACAATGTTGTCAGGGAGATCATGCCTATGTGATTGTAAAACATCCTTGATAGTATGACTAGTATCTTCAGGAGTATTATTAGGAGTTAACAGGGATATCAAGGGGTTACCAATCCAATTGTCACACCAAAAATTAATGAAGGAGTCAGCACTAACCATCCATTTAGAGTTTTCCATAATCTTATGATATGAGTCTCTAATGGAAGGCTAGATCGAGGAGTTAATGAAATTAAAATTCCCTTTCAAAAGTTTATTAAAAAATATATGATTTAAAAATTTAGAAGATTTAGAAGTACAATTTATGAGATTCCATGTGAGTCTAGCTTGAAGGGAATCATTAAATAATTTTATTTTTTTGATACCAATTCCTCTTTTATCAAGAGGTTTACAACAGGTCTTCCAAGGGATGGTGACAAGCTTTTTTTCAAAAATAATTCCCATCCAAATGAAATTTTTAATAAGGGTATTAATTTTCCTTAAGGTACCTATGGGCCATTTATAAATCATGAGAGTATAGACCATTTTAGAGATAATGGTCGATTTGACAAAAAGTATTCCTTGATTCTTTGAAATAATATCAACAATGGTTCATGAATTTTAAAAATCATGCCATCTTTGTCTGTGACATTGAGTTTCAAATATATCATTTTGAAATTACCATAACTATCACCCCATGATATTCTCATTTATTCT
This sequence comes from Viscum album, assembly GCA_963277665.1. NCBI lineage: Eukaryota > Viridiplantae > Streptophyta > Magnoliopsida > Santalales > Viscaceae > Viscum > Viscum album. Next base: position 204,056,564 of record OY728144.1, read on the forward strand.
TTATTAAAATTAGTTTTTTGAGAAAATATTCCCATTCAAATATTTTATTAGACCGATGATATTCTTCTTTAAACATCTAAGAATTTCATAGTTAATATCTATAGATATATAATTTTATACAACAACCCTTCATGGTGTAGAATCTTCTATTATGGTATAAATCATATCAAATTATCAATATTAACCACATTTAAATTTGAATATTATGATTTTTAATACATTAATAAATATATTTTTTATATTTTTTTTTCATCTTCCAGTAATGCATCCTGGAAATTATTCTACTTTAGAATTTTTCTTAACTTTTGTCCTTAATGTGACCCAGAAAAAGTATTTCAAAATCTTAAAAAGTCTTATGTTTTATGAAAATTGTTATAAAATCTCAAAGTTTCTTACATTTTGGGAAAATAATATTATGTAATCTCATAAATTCTTATATATTCTTCAAAAGTATTATAAAATATTACATGAGTCTTACAAAATCTCTAGAATTATTAGGTTTTCTCCACGAGTCTAACAAAAGGCATGAAATGAATCTTACACACTCATGATTTTACAAATTTTTATCCTTTAGAATACTCTTATAAAAAACTCATATGTCTTATGAAATTTCTAAGATTATTATGAATGGTCCCTTCTTTTTCAAAATTATCACACTTTATACTAGGATGAATCCTATGAAGAATTACTTTTCTTGTTTCCTTTATAATTATACAAGTCAAAATAAATATATGATTTCATCAAAAACCTTTATAATACTATTCCAATAGAATCAACCCATCTTAAAAAAATTTAGTCACCTTTCATTGGTTTTTACTCATAGTTAACAAAAAATAAAAACTTCTTCAACAATTTCATTGCGGTTTTTAAATTTCACAATGTGATTACCACTATTTATACTCACCATATTGATGGATATATTATATCAATCACATATCTTGATTAATTTATTTATATATCTATCAATCTTTCAATATAATAAAATAATTTATCCCATTATTCACTTTTATACAGTGTCTATGTTTACACCTAATGATTGTATAGGCCCAACGACCATATATTCCCAACAATAAAATATTCCCAATAACCATATAAGGGCCAAATTATATTTTTTATATTCCTATATATTTACATTCATAATTCTCTAAAACTATTCATCCTATTCTTTTCTCAAACTTTTTTTTTCATATTTATAGTGTTTTTTCTTCTTTCTACTTTTATACTTGACAGTATGATCCTTATGATAGACAATGAGGATGAATACTTTAAGTTTTTAGTGTTTTTATTAACTTTTGGTTTAATTCCTCTTTTAATTTTCATAATTATATTTCATATAGTTTTCTTGTAATATCTCATTTTATATTTTAATGTTATACGTTAATAAAATAAATCATTATTCATTTGGTCTTAATGTTATGTTTAGAACAAGTTATTGAACTTATTGAAGAAATATTTATAATCAAAATATGGACTATTAAATTCTACAACCTAAAAAAATTTATTCCACAAAGTCTCATTACTTGGATAAAATAGATGAGTGTATTTCTATCTCATTACACCTTCAAGTTCCTTTTAAACTTCCCCAAACTTAAGATTTCACCATAGAACTTTTACCAGTTAATTGGACTTATTTCAAAATACTTTATATTTACAATTTGTGATCTCCACTAGTTGTTCCTTTTTATAGTGTTCATTCTGTAGTTATACAACCATTGGGTTTAGTACATATAACGAATGTTATGTGTGATTACTTAAAATTGATACATAGAACAAGTTTTGTACTTGTGAGAGGTTTGGAGGATTCACTAATTGATAAGTTATGGTCCCCACATGATCATGAATCTTAAAGGGGATGATGTTTCTAGGGATTATATTTACATTCTTCCCAAAACTCATAACCCTCTTACTTTGTGACATTTGATGGAATACTTTTCCACTAACTTTAAAATTCAGACATCATTACCAATTATTAGTAGATATCTTCAATTTACTTTATGATACTTTAAAATGTTGTCAACTGGTTTTTACATTTTCTTCTTTTTCCTAAGAAAAATATAGTCTAAAAAACATTGTTTTTTCTAAATTTATCCTAAAATGTCATAGTTATGAATCTCTTCCCATATAGAGCCTCATATGGTTCCATTTGAATGACTATGTGGAACTTTTTATTATACGAGAACAATACTAGAAGAAGATGTTGATCCCTGAATCCTTTTAAACATACCAATAAAGATATTAGAGTATATTCTAATTCATGAATATCCAATTTATATTGACCATAATTTTGAGTATTATAAAAAAACTTTAAGTTTAGATATTTATTTTACGTTTATTGAAGTCTTCCCCAAAATATTTATATATATCATGGATCTTGATCATATATAATTAAAATTTTTACTCCATAAATCCATACCACTTCCATTATGTATATCTTATCAAGTTGATAAAATTAGAAACCCTATAAAAGGAAACTTTTGTGTTCTATATTTTTAAGTCGGTTAAACAAATCCAAAATGTAATTGTTCCCTTTAGAGGTCTTGGTAAGACCTATGCTGATATCCATGGTGTCTTTATTCTATTTTTATATGGGTATGGATAATGATTAAATAATACCATTATAATTTAAATGATTATCCTTAACTAGATAGAAGACTAATAATTGAGATATATACTTTATAATCTCCCCTTTTATTTTTTCCCACCAGAAGTTCTCACAGAGATCACAAAGCACATTTTCTCTTTTTGGGTGAATAGAGAATGACAATCAATGTGTATTATCAAAAAACTAAATTAAATATACCCTAAATTGTTGGGTCGGAAGAAAACAAGGGAATGATGGCAAGAGGGGGGTGAATTGCCTTTTAAAAAAAGATTAACAAATTAAAAATCAAAGAGAAAGTGCAGCGGAAATAAAGAGGCAAGACACACAAAATTGATAACGGAGTTCGGCCAAAACCCGGCCTACGTCTCCGCTCCCAACTCAACCGTTGAGAGATTCCTACGGCTTGCTTTTCAATGGTTTTAGCAAGAAACCCACTAGGCTTTGAGGTAGCACTAGGACCTATTACAGCTTGCTTTTTGTGGTTTAGCAAGAACCCACTTGCTTTTGATGGTTTAGCAAGAACCCACTAGCCTTTTTAACGGGTGAAGGCTAGCTCACCGAAAACTCAAGCCTTTTAAAAGGAAAGGCTTGAAGAAACCTCTTCACACCTTAATGGTGGTGTGAAACCCAAAAGAAAGGGGGATGAGAAAAGAGTTTGGGGTTTGTAGGCACAAACCCAAATTTAAAGCTCAAAATAATAAATACAAGAAAAACCGTATTGTTGAGAAGCCTTGGGCGCCAAGGGTTGAATGGAGTTGAAGACGTGCACTCCCAAGCTTCTATGGTGGTGCTCCTTGGATGTGGAATTGGATTGGAGCAGTTGTGGTTCCCTTGGAGCAATCCGTCGGAGGTTTGCCAAATGAGGAGAATTGTGTTCGTTGGCTTCACAATGCTTAATTATGGTCCGACAATTGTTCCGGGGCTTCAAGGTCCTTTATTTATAGAGGGGGAACCCTCATATGGCCGTTGGAGGCCTTTGGAGCCGTTGGAAAGGCTTTCGGAGCCGTTGGGAGGCAAGTGGAGCAGCCTGGTCAAAGCTCCAACGGCTAGTTTGACTGGATCCACCGGCTGGCCGGTACAGTCCCACCGGCTGGCCGGTGTGTGCAAAAAGGCATAGGATTCTTGTCCAGGGGCCACCGGCTGACCGGTGCCAGAGCCACCGGCTGGCCGGTGGCAAGACAGTAGCTTGCCACTCTGTGCAGGTGCCACCGGCTGACCGGTGGAGGAGCCACCGGCTGGCCGGTGGCAAGACAGTAGCAAACACTATTTGGGCTGGATGCCACAGGTCGACCGGTGACAGAGCCACCGGTCGACCGGTGGAACCTGGCAGTGGGCAATCCCTCTGCCAGTTCCACCGGCTGGCCGGTGCTATCACACCGGTTGGCCGGTGGACTGAATTTCAGTCCATTTCTTGTCCATTCTTGGTCCAATCCTTTGGCAATCTTTTGCCTATCATCCACAACACTTAAAAACAAAGTTAAACATATATGAAAGTGATTGTGATCATGAAAATCAAAGAGTGTGGGGTACAACAATCTCCCCCTATTTTGATGATCACAATCACTTATCAAAGCAATGTAAAAACTTAAATGAAAGGCATGCCTAAATGATAAATTGAAAATAAATACTAAGCATGAGAGAAAAGATTCTCCCCCAATCAATCAAGAAATTTCTCCCCCTTTGTGATTATCAAAATAGCGTGGGGCATAAAACTTGATTGAGGGAAGCGATGAAAAACGAGATTTTAAATCAATTGAAAATGATATCAATTGTTGAAAATTTTGAAATGAAAATTGAATAATAGTTTGAATTGAAAGTTTTGAATCAAAAACCAATTGAAATTTGAAATTTGAAACCAAATGAAATTTTTGAAATTGAGAGTTTTGAATCAAAAAAGAATTGAGAGATTTGAATGAAAAATTCGAATTGAATATTTTGAAATGAAAATTTTGATACCAAGAGTTGAAATTGAAAGTTGGAATCGAAAATTTTGAAATTGAAAATCAAAAGGGCTTAATTTGAAATTGAAAGTTTGAATTGAAACAAAAAGCTTAAACAACCCTAACTCCCCCTAAATAAAAACAAAAAGTCACCGGGGAGAGGGATTTTGAAAAGAGACAATTTTAGGCCCGGAGAGACTCGCTAGAAGGGATTTTTCAATCCATACTTGTCTCATGGCGGGTCTTCTCCTATAAAATTCGTCCGAAAAGAAAATAGATTTGGGTTGGCCGTACCGGGCGTTTTTACAATTACATTCATAAATAAGGTGCCCGAGTTTTTTACAATAATTACAAAATTTAAAGCTAGAGCTCCCCCTTACAAAAACAGTGGGTGCATGGGAGGAGGAGGCTATATTGGTATATCCTAGCCCTTGGGTGGTTCTAGATATACGTTGGGAACCAAGCAAATTGTTTAAATTTTGTTCCCCTTGGGTGAACTTAGCTAAGGATTCTCTAAGGTCCTTGATGGTTGATTCCAAAGAATCAACATTGGGGAAATTTTGGATTTTTAGGGAGAGTTCCTCCTTCTCTTTGAGAAGTTGGTCTTTTTCGGAGGAAAGCTTTTTGAAATTCTTTTTCAAAGAAACAAATTTAGAAGAAAGTTCATGAAAACCATTTTCAAGTTGGTCTCTAGCATGTTGGAGTTCTTCATATGATAAATGATTAAAAGAATTAGAAGAAGTAGAGGATGATGAGGAAGAAGAGTCGGAAGATGATACCTCATGTTTTGCCATTAGGCATTTTTTACCTTGGTCGCTTGAGGAGAAGGAGGAGAAGGAGGAGCTATCACTCCATGTTTCCTTTAAAGCCTTCTTCTTTCCCTTCTTTTTCTTGGCCCTTTTCCTGTGAAGTGGGCAAGCGGGTTTGAATTTTTCGTCGAGTTCTTGCTCTTGAGCGGGTTCTTGCTTTGGAGCCTTGCTAGTACCTTCATGGGTTAGCTCTAAATATTTCCAAATATCATAAGAGGTAGTGCAAGAAGAAATACAATTAAAAACATTACGGTCAAGACCACAATGAAGAGCGTTCATGGCTTTGCCATCAAGCTCAAAATAAGCAATGTCATTGGGGGTCCATTTAGACTCATCGGGAGAAGAGAGCGTAAAACCATGCATAACAATTCTATAAATTGGATAACCAATACTTTTTAAAAAAATGGTCATGCGGGTTTTCCAAAAAGAATAGTCGGTTCCATCAAACAATGGAGCACGACCCAATGAATGACCTTCAGGGGATTGAGAGGAAGAAGCGGTAGAAGCCATCAAAAAATAATAGGATCTTTAATTTGAAACCGGTTAGGGAATTATTCAAATACGTGCTCTGATACCAATTGTTGGGTCGGAAGAAAACAAGGGAATGATGGCAAGAGGGGGGGTGAATTGCCTTTTAAAAAAAGATTAACAAATTAAAAATCAAAGAGAAAGTGCAGCGGAAATAAAGAGGCAAGACACACAAAATTGATAACGGATTTCGGCCAAAACCCGGCCTACGTCTCCGCTCCCAACTCAACCGTTGAGAGATTCCTACAGCTTGCTTTTCAATGGTTTTAGCAAGAAACCCACTAGGCTTTGAGGTAGCACTAGGACCTATTACAGCTTGCTTTTTGTGGTTTAGTAAGAACCCACTTGCTTTTGATGGTTTAGCAAGAACCCACTAGCCTTTTTAACGGGTGAAGGCTAGCTCACCGAAAACTCAAGCCTTTTAAAAGGAAAGGCTTGAAGAAACCTCTTCACACCTTAATGGTGGTGTGAAACCCAAAAGAAAGGGGGATGAGAAAAGAGTTTGGGGTTTGTAGGCACAAACCCAAATTTAAAGCTCAAAATAATAAATACAAGAAAAACCGTATTGTTGAGAAGCCTTGGGCGCCAAGGGTTGAATGGAGTTGAAGAAGTGCACTCCCAAGCTTCTATGGTGGTGCTCCTTGGATGTGGAATTGGATTGGAGCAGTTGTGGTTCCCTTGGAGCAATCCGCCGGAGGTTTGCCAAATGAGGAGAATTGTGTTCGTTGGCTTCACAATGCTTAATTATGGTCCGGCAATTGTTCCGGGGCTTCAAGGTCCTTTATTTATAGAGGGGGAACCCTCATATGGCCGTTGGAGGCCTTTGGAGCCGTTGGAAAGGCTTTCGGAGCCGTTGGGAGGCAAGTGGAGCAGCCTGGTCAAAGCTCCAACGGCTAGTTTGACTGGATCCACTGGCTGGCCGGTACAGTCCCACCGGCTGGCCGGTGTGTGCAAAAAGGCATAGGATTCTTGTCCAGGGGCCACCGGCTGACCGGTGCCAGAGCCACCGGCTGACCGGTGCCAGAGCCACCGGCTGGCCGGTGGCAAGACAGTAGCTTGCCACTCTGTGCAGGTGCCACCGGCTGACCGGTGGAGGAGCCACCGGCTGGCCGGTGGCAAGACAGTAGCAAACACTATTTGGGCTGGATGCCACAGGTCGACCGGTGACAGAGCCACCGGTCGACCGGTGGAACCTGGCAGTGGGCAATCCCTCTGCCAGTTCCACCGGCTGGCCGGTGCTATCACACCGGTTGGCCGGTGGACTGAATTTCAGTCCATTTCTTGTCCATTCTTAGTCCAATCCTTTGGCAATCTTTTGCCTATCATCCACAACACTTAAAAACAAAGTTAAACATATATGAAAGTGATTGTGATCATGAAAATCAAAGAGTGTGGGGTACAACATAAATACCATGCATATTTTATATACATTGGGATATATTTTGTTATACTATATGTGTATGTGAGAGAGTATGCCATGCATGAAAAATAAGGCATATCATATGCCTTAGTTTAGGGATATCGTAAGGATCATTATAAAAAACATGCAATTACCTTATCATGGAAGTGGCACATTAAAATTTAAGATTTTACTCTTCATTGCATTTCGTCATCATAGATGTTTCATAAGTTGAAACACGGGGGATACTCTAGAGTGAATTCATAAAAATAATGAACTTGTTCAACTATTGCATTAACTCATAAATTATATAACATATGAGTTAATGCATGGATACTTGAGGAGTGTCCTTATGGATTATATAAAGAAGAAAACACCATCGATATGATAATGGTTTGAGCCTTACTTGATTCCTTCCAATTTTATCTTTTCATGAATCTCTATTTCTTCTCCCATACTTTACCCCATGGTATAATAGAATATCTTGGATGAGAGAAGAATCAAACCCATGCAATGGGTGATTTAGTTAGCCTATGTATACAACATGGAGGATGGATTCCTTTATATTCCTCTTAGGGTTCTTCAATAAGCACATATGATTGAAGAATATGTAGAAACACATCGATGTAAGGAACACCTTTTCTTCATTTTATTAATATACATGGGTTATCAATAATCGTAGATCATGGGAATTTGGGTTTCTTTATGTTTTTACTGTGTTGGTTAAGTGTCAATAGATCCTTATAAACTCATAAATGGTATTACAGAAATTCCATGATCATTGATTTTTGAAATCAAGTTTAAAAATGAAGAAAATTATATATCATGTTGAAGTCGTATGGCATGTTGTTAAATATGATAGAGAAATTGAGCTGTGATTTGGTTTTATAATATATGATATTGTAAGCAGTGGTATCATTTTTGTATTGAGGCTAAAATTAAGTTATATGATAACATAATCCATGGTTGGGGTTGTTCTATATGATATAGGATATCCTAGGTGTTGTCACAACACATTCCTTCAGTTTTATACTATACCATAGCGTATGATATGGGGGGGTTATAATCAGTGATAATATCTCCCCGTGTGTGTAAAATAGAGAATCATATTACAAATGTGATAATAATACTAAAGTATAATATGATTTCACAGGAACCGAAGGTTTTAATCTTATATAGGATCCTATCATTAGACATGATAACCAGGTGTACCATGTTTTATCCTATATAAAGACTTATCTTGTGCTACGATTGGGAGGCCTATGGTTATTTTCATGCCATGGGCTTTATATCACCACTTGCGATATGATGTGTATGGTTAGAAAGAATATAGAAGGAAAATTTTATTTTTCTAATATTTAAATTAAGAACTGATTTAAATGGTTTATAGAATAATTATAAATCAAAACAAAATTTATTTTGAGATATTTATTAATTTATAAAGATGTTAATAAATTAATTAATTATAAAATTATTTATGATTAATTAATAGATGCTTATAAAATAGTTATTAAATAAATATTACATAATATTAATTGTAAATGTTAAATTAAATTTATCTAATTACATGGCATGAATTATAATTTACATATAAAATTTTTATTTTGAAATTTTAAGATTAATTTATAAATTATTTATTAATTAAAAAATAAGGCACAAATATAACTGTTTTTATTTTAAATTATGAATTTTTCATAATTAATTAAATTGAAATTCTTAGATTAAAAGTCTTGCTTAGAAAATAATATAAATAATATCAAAAGTATTTTTGATAATTGATATGATCATGGTTTAAATAACAATAATTTTTTTGATATTTTTAATATTTATATAATATTTGAATATTAAATAAATATAATTTTTATTTTCTAGATATCTTATATTTAAATAAAATTCCATATAAATGATAATATGAAGTCTCTATATTGGAAAAATAATATATCATGTTTATGTTTATTTAATCATGTAACTTCCATGATTCATGACTTAATTATAAAATTATTACAATAACTTTATATATGAATTATTTATAAATTATTAATCCAATGTTTAAATATATGAATTATTCATTTATTTATATTATTATTTTCTTTATTAAACATATATATAATTTTTATATTGTGAATATGTGTATGATTTAGTAGTTAAACTAAATCTATGTTATCATAAATTTATCTAAGGAGTTACATACTGGGTATGATAATTAATTTAGTTTTATTCTAACTTAATTTTAGTTTTTTTGGATATAATCATGAATTAAGTAGTTAATTATAAATTATTCATGCTAGTTATAGGTTTCAAATTATCTAAATCCACTGATTAAATTTAAAGGAAGCATTAAGAAACCACGAATCTAGTATCAGCATACAAGAAACCCAAACCATTCACAAACTATAAAAGAATAACTCTTAATGTGTATGTTACACCATTAAGAAATGATGAAACCATCGTAGATCACATGTGGTTATTGAATATCATAAGAGGTAGCTAAAATAAACCCCTCATATGTGGTTTATCCATGGGCTGGTTGAATCTATTAGCACCTAAGGAGAACACTCTTATCAACCACAACATACTAGGACATCATGAAGTATATATGTGAAAAAGAAAAGAGGTTGTGGGATGTGAGGATTGGTATGAGGATAGGTGGAAAGAATCCATGTCATCTTGGTGGTGTTAATATCCATATATAGTTGTTTTATATGCTCCCATGCATTGAATCACATGTTAATAATGAATGAGTTAATGCTACATACAACTTATGAATTCATCGAAAGGATACTTGACTTCCCTATGTGTTTTATCTTATGAAATGTTGGATATTAATAACAACCCCCATGGAAGATTTCTCAAAATCAAATACTATGCAAAAAATAGAGCAATAGTAGTCTAAAATGATATCGCCATATTGTTTTATATGATACACCCAAATCATCAAATATGATATATCTTAATCATATCATATGTGATAAAAATTTAGGGAATACCTCCTTCAATCAACCACTTTCACTAAATAATCATCTACTTCATTCTATTTTTCCGTACATTGTATCATATACAATAAATTGTGAAACCATATCCAAAATAGCCTTTGGATATCCTCCAAAACACTTTTAGAGAGTTATCTTTAACTTCACCATGTATCACATAATATGTAATACATTATGAATACCCATTTAAAACTCTTTTGGGTTAACTCTAAAACATTGTTAAAGAAAATCTCTGAGAAAAACTCAATCCCCATTCAGTTAAAAAATTTGAATTCATGGGACTTTGTAGAATTGATAGTAAAAATGAATCACCATATATATAAATGCAAGAAAAGCCTCTACAAAAATCCAGTGCTCCTGCATCCATCCTTAAAAATGTGATGGATGCTCTAGAGTTTTTACTCTATGTAGATGAAGACACCATGAGATTACGGAATACTTATTTAGATTGAATCTATGTGGAAGTTGATTTTTTGTGGATTTACCTTCAGAAATCCTCATTCAAGCTAGAGAAGGTTTCTCCTGGTGGTAGAATGTGTTCTATCAATAGCCTCCTAGATTATGAATTGGATTTAATATACATTTCCACTCCATGGATATGTGAAGATGTAGATTCTTTGAAACCAAGATACCAAATCTAGTAGATTTCATCTTCCTAGGTGAGTTTTCCATATATTATGGTGTTATCTGCATTGATATATAGGTTTCTAGCCTACCATTACCTATGTCCACTTTTGGACCATTTTTCCCTCTAAGTCTTGAGTGATAATCCAATCTTCTATTTGGGGACCTTGTACCTAGTTTTCCCCATACATATTTTCTTCTTTCACTGTTTAGGGTGTATCTCTTGGATATGTTAGTGTTGGAGTCGACGCATCCCAAAACTTTAGAGGATGGCGATCTGATCAGGCATGCCTCAGACCCAGTGGCTATTTTAAAGAATGTTCCTTGTCCTCCTGTGAGTTCTTTAATGAATTTTTATAGTAGGTAGGTGGTAATGGTTATAGATCAACCTCATACATGATTCTAAGGGTTGGGAAGTCTTCAACCATTAAGCTGAATATAGGTTCTATTCTAATGGAAGAGGATCTAGATTCACCACTTCAAGAATTTTGTGAGTCGAATCATTTTACTACCTTATGAGGATCCAATGTCAATGTCAATTAAGTTGTTTCTTCAAAAACTAATGAGAATTTTCTTATTCAACTACCTGTGTCTATGGATAGTGGACGACTAACACGAGCCCGTTCAAAATAGGCATTAAGATCTTCTCGATTAGAAACAAAAACCGGTGAGTTCCTCAATTGTTAGCCATCCACTTTCACCCCAAATGATTTCTATTATCATATGGAATTCTAGATTCCTTAGGGTAGGGATGAAGTGAAATTTTATAAAAAATTAAGTCTATATTAACCATATTATATGATATAAGTGATATAACCCAAACATGATGAGAAGTGAATAGAAACCTTTACTAAAATGATATGTTTCTTAGAATTCATGCATGGGAGTCTATGCAACAAACACATTTGGATTTTTGAAAAAACTAATGTGAGTGTAGTGTTTTTGGATGTCTCTATATAGGACATATCCATCAAAGTGTTTTCTAGGGGAATAATATTCTTCTTCTCTTTATTTTATGTAAAGTTTGAGGTAACAAATAGGGTGGTGCTATGGGATCAACTTTCCAACTTCTAAGAAGGTAATTTTCATTGGTTTGTCAAAGGGGAATTCAATACCATAATAGAAATGTTATATAAATAAGGAGGTGAAGTGTATGAGAACAATGTGATGTAGTACTTAAAATACTTCATGAATCTTAATGGGATAATGGACATGGGGTTTTCTGAGGACCCTTTCACCAGTTGTAACAACCAAAAAGCAACTTGGAGAATCTGGTGTAGGATAGATTGGTATCTTTCCAACCTTTAAGGAACTGATTCTTTTCCACAATACATGATGATGTATCTTACCCATTTGATGTTATATCATTCACCACTATTAATACAAATAAATATTGAGGGTAGTATAGGTAATAAATTTCTTTATACTTCAATATGGTTGTGAGATGAAGAATTATTATAGGTTTTAGGGATCTCCTGGATGTAGGTGGTATATGGGTCCTCATTAGTGGGCATAAAAAATTATACCAAATGGATGAAGAAGGATCTATGGTAATGGATATAAAATCAATAAAATAATGATTATAGACTCTATTAGATAAAAAAGCATTGAGGAGATGGAGGTAAAGCTCTAGGAGTGATGGGATGATGAATTCCTTATTAATATGGTACGGAAAAAGATTTATTTTCTTAGAAGGTAATATAAATCTATAGACTCAAAAGGGAATGATCAAGATATATATGGATTCAAGGGGGGATAAAAATGATGAGTAATTATAGGTGTGTGTGAAGTAAAATAAGGTATCGAAAATGATTAACTTACTGCTTCAGGTCATGTCGTATATGAGGGTTATTTAGGTGGAATGGAATATCTCAATATAATATATTGAATGTATACTAGTTTTAATACCTAAGAATGATGAAGGTAGGCATACATGTATTCATAGAGAGGAAATGTTCCTTAACAACATGCTAAGGATAGTTGGGGAAAAGGATAGTGAGGAGATGGATGGCATACTGGTGGTGGAAGAGATCAAAGATTCCATTTCTAGAATTAATCTAGAGACTACATAGGGCCCTAGCTGATTCCTTGGTTCTTTTTATATGGAGTTTTGGGAAATCACAAAGGATTAGGTGATTAAGGAAGTAAAGTATTTCTATAGAGGAGGAGTTATAACAAGGGATTTTTGTGCGTCCCCTATAGTTATGATCCAAAAGATCATGAATCCTATTGCCCTTAACCACCACCAGCCCATATTAATTTGAAATTTCTTTTAAAAATTTATCACATTCCCCATGAATATAATAAATGTATTGGTTTTTCCAAGGTTCATTTTAGATGAACAACACAGTTTCATGAAGGGAAGAAACATACAAAGGGAAATCGAGATTTCTAAATAAATGGTGGATGACCTTAATAAAATAACTCTTAGATATAACATTATGATTAATGTGGGCATAGAAAAAGAATATGATCTGGTGCAGTGTGGTTTCATTTTTAGGGTCATGAGATAATTTTCTTCAAGGAGTGGGTTTTCAACTTGTTCTTCAGATGCTATATGTCATAATGCATTTCCATTTAGATAATTAGGAGGAAATTCAGATTCTTCAAGACTATTCCTAGGTTAATATGAGGAGATATAGTATATCCTATTCTATTAAATTTTACACAAAATTTCATTATAAGAAACATAAAATATGAATTAGCAGAGGGGAATATCTTACCCTATTTAAATCAGTCTGGGTTAGGAATGGTTTCCCATCTCATATTCACTGATAACATATTGTTTTTTTATAAATTGTGGAAAAAGTTCAATTATTGGTTTCAATATGCCCATGGGTATATATAGTGAATGGAGTGGACATAGAATTAACTTAGGGAATATCAATGTGTATATGTATAAATTATATGAAAACAAATGAAGTAAGCTCATTCAAGGAAAATTGGGGATTGAAAAGTGTAACCTTCCGATGGAATACCTCTGAGCTCCCATTTTTTAAGGTAAGATCAAGAAGTTTTTTTGAAGGTATTATTAATTGGATCATATATCATGTCTATAATTGGAAAAATCATTTCTTTCATTTGGGGGTATAATTACACTGTTAAAATATGTCCTTACGTCTATTCCCATGCACATTCTCTCTGTAATCAAATATCTTAAAGGAACTATCTAAAATCTAGAAAAAACTATGAATAAATTAATCTAGGATTCCAATTAAGGAGTAAAATTTCACTAGACCTATTAAGAAAGGATGGTCAAGACAGACAGGGAAAAGGAATTACTTTACATAGCATTTTGGATGCCATGTAGGGCATGCAGCTGAGACTCTCACAAGATATTTTTGAACAAATTTCTTTCTGGGTGTGATGTATGAAATATAAGTATGGGGAGAACTAGATTCAGTGGAAGGAGGAAACAAAGATTCATTTAAACCTCACACATTTCATAATATGATATTTGGAACTCTTAAAGTATGACATTTAATAGGTGGTCATATGTAGTTATATAAACTATTGGAAGGATAATTGGGAATGAGATACTCTCTTCTTCCTGGGGTGACCTGATCTAAATATATATTTAAAAGAGGTGATAATTCACCTAGGTTTATCAAAATTACTCTCAATAAGGAACATGAGACCTTTTATGGGAATATAAACTTGGTGGATGATCCCACAGGTTCATTTTTCAAGGTCGGTGATGGGATTATTTAGTGCTAGGGAGTTTTTCTTGATGATATGTGAGGATTGAGAGTTTGATGAGTGGGTGAGAAATCTATGGTGTAGATATATTTTGATGAAGATTAATTTTATTGTTTGGTTGATGAGAAACAAATATATTCCCAAAGATGATAAAGTGCATATGAGCGGTATCTAAACGGCCTAAAGGTGCTGGTGCTGCGTGACTCCCATCTCAGAGTCCAACAAGAATCTTGTATTAAAAGGATAATGGTCTTATTTCATTTGGGAATACATAAGTTAGTGTATGGGAATTTTTGTACAAGGGGGTTTGATTTTGGATTTTCACATTACCTAATTTTAGGTTTTTGAGAAATGTAGTAACACTATCAAATCATTCAATATGTTGTTTGATGTGGTTAATTGTGATCTTTGCTAGGATAGGAATAATATGAGAGAAGGGAGACACTAATCACTCCATTTCATCAAGGTTCATGTTGAAGTCGTGGTTGCAGACCTCACCTCTATGATTCTGGTGGGAGGACAACAACCTATAATAGGGGTATTTTTCAAAAGGATGTCCTATACTCAGAAGGATGATAATGGACTATGCAAGGGTGTTGGATTAATTAGAGGCCTGCTAGACCTAGGTTGAAATTGAAAGTTGATGGATCCTACGTGCATAGAGAAATTAGAGGGTGTGTCTTAGTGTGAGATGAAAGGGTCTAGTGATCATAGTATTAAGCACATTTTATGGATTATAAAACTCCATTACAGAAGAGAAAATGTTGATGCACATTGGCCTTTAATTGTGTAGGTTGTATAATATTCTCACTAGCATGGTGGAATCTAATTCCAAAATTTCCATGGAATTACTAAATAGAACTAAAAACATACCATGAGACTTGAATTACTATATATGGTAGTCCAAGAATGTCATGAGACAAGGTATAGAAGTTATACACACATTAAAGGAAGGGAATTTTATGGTAGAATACCTTGATAGTAAAGGGATTCCTATTGATAACCTCATTATTTATCACTAAATCTGGTACCTTCTGAATGATTGTAATCTATTTATAAGTGGGTATTACCTTCGGCTATAGTACTTCAGGCCACCTTGATCCTTAGGGTTTTTAATTAAAAATTTAATTCTGAGTGATTAGAAATTCATCTCTGCTACTCAATCTATAAAGGGATCTAGCATGATCTCCACCAAACACAAATATATCTAAACCTATTCCCAACAACTGTATCATATTCAAGAATGAATTTTTATATGATCCCTTTTTCTAAGAAATTGAGTGACCATGGGGCATGAATCATGTTAATCTCATATATCATACTCACACATTATTAATTCTTTGAGTATAAATTGACTGGGTTAATGAATACATCATATTCTGTTCACCTATATGGATGATCATATTACATACTCCTCACCCAAATAGGTAATTAAATCATATTTACTATTTAGGTATGACAATACAATTCCTTATTTTATCTTAATTTTGGGACTAGATTTCATACTTTTCAAACAAGAGGAAAATTCTTATCTTTATTGAGATCTAACCAATGATCTGGTCATCAACATCTCCAATCAACCCAAATTAGCTTAGTCTCAAGGATTGTGTGAGAAAGGTATCAAAATATGAAGGTTCTCATGCTTGGTATCTCAATAACCTCTAATAGTGGGGAATTAAAATATGAACCATTCAGAAATAGTATACCAAAGACATAGTGTATGACACTCCATGTAGTATCTTTCATGGGTCTTTTAGCACACAAAAGTCATTTTTTCCTCATGTGCATATTTTGTATCCTATAAAAACAATCATACTCATAAAAACCTTAAAATTTCATCATAACCTATAACAATACTCGATGAAAATCATTTAGGGATAATTAAAATTTATACTTTGAGAGGTCAATTATCATTAAAATTCATGAAATGTTTATCAATATATACATATATGTAGCCAATGTGAAACAATGATAAAGTTAACATTTAACTTTTGTATAAAATGGTTTTTTTATATTCTTGACATATTTAAATAATAATTAACAAAACCATACATAAGCACATATCTAACATATTATATATGGTAGATTGGCTGACCAACTTTATGTTTACTACACTTTCAGGGGTTTTGTTAAATACATTACATCCATATGTAGTTCCTTCCACATATCTAATTTCCATCCAATCAAAACTTCCCTCTAATCTCTTTAGTGAGTAATATCTATTAAGAAATAAATATTGAATAATGGTCAGACTGATAAATCATATTCAAAAAGTTCAACTCCGTGTACATATTAAAACTCCTTAACAATAAAAAAATCCAAAGTTAAGAGGTTAATAACCTATTTTTCATACTTAGAACTCTTTATAAGTATAATGTCATCGTCATCCTTTAGAACTAATTTAATAAAAATATTTAATTTATTTTTAATGTAACTATTTACATTATTAACAATAAATCCTAAACTCTTTTAGGATAAAGTAACATTCACTTTGAATTATAATTAGCATAATATTTTATTTGTTAAATTTTAACTTCTCAAAGTCTAAACATACTTCCACAGGCCTCTTATACTAAATTTTCTTAAAAAAATTCATGCCAAGATACAAAAACTTCTATGTGTTAGGAAATAACACTAATTTCATTTTAATAAGAATATTTAAAAAATAAACCATGGTATCCATTTCATATATGGTATTCTATTCTTTTGAGCATTTTCTTGAAAAAAGGACTCTTCTTTAAAATATTCTATTGATTGTGGTGTAATATCCATTACTTGAATTTTAAAAAAAATTATATAAAAATTTTTATCCTGTACAAAATATGTTTATCATTATCATCTTTTGAAAACATGTTATTGAATTTAATGAATCATATAACTTGTTTATTATCACATATTTTTCAAAAAAAATCATTGTTAAAAAATGATTTTATTATAAAATAAGATAAATTAGATAACTATAACCATCCTTTACTTAGATCCATATGATATTGACTTAATAATTATTCAAAACTTTTTTGTAGAAACTATTTTCTTCACCGCATGAATGTAAACTACAAGATCTACCATTTCTTCATTGATTTTTAACTCCTATATATTTATAATATTTTTAAAATATACATTCTAGGTCATATTCCCTTAAAAATAGAATAATTAATTTCTATAATATTGATACAAGACATAGAAATTCCATGAAGCATCCAAAACTCCTTCAGGTGTACTGAATGATTCCATCGCATGGAATAATTACCCCCTTTCTTGATAACTCTAGGATTCAATGATCTTTATTTTCTACTATAAGAATAATTTTTAGACATCCCAACTAATTTTTCTTCTTCTATTTATAACTTTTACCCACTTATACTGCTTATACAACACTGGATCCTAGATACCACATGAATAGTTCATCTTTTATTGGAACCTTTAGTATACTAAGTAAAATTTTCATGAACAAATTAACATTATCAGAATAATTCTATAAATTAAAATATAATGAATTCCTCAACCAGAATAAGCCTTATAAGAAATATATAGTATTACCTAGTCATTCACACATCTAATCATATTGAATATATATGTAGAGACTAAATATCCTTAAGTCAACTTGCATATAATGCATTTGAAGACTTAGGTAGATCATTATATGCTTATCATAAGAATTTAGATTCTATTTTTAAATAATTTGAATATTAATTAACTCAAGAAGGTGATACTCCAACACATGAAAATTCTTTAACTTATGAACTTTTCCTATGTTACCATTCCTAGAAGTTTCATGCATTAAGATTTCAATTTTCTAAGTCTAGTTTCAAGGTCAATCTTGATGATAATAATGTTATTCATATAAAATATAAGATTTTATCAAATGAATATCATGTTTTATAAAAACATTTATAAGGAATTTTATCAAATGTGATTTGACTAAAAATATGATCCCTTCAAACTCATCATAACCATCAGTGTACCAAGATCCAGGGGATAGCTGGATGACTTGATGATCAAGTGGAACCCTCTTATCACCCATGAAATTATCACGCCTCATGAAGGCCAATGTTCAAAAGGAAGAGAGATTATGATTTGGAAGAATCAGTATGAGGCTAGGGAGGAAGCATCCACACCACCTTGATGGTGTTTATATCCTTATATATCCCTCTAGGATACTCCCGTGAATTAAATAATATGTTAATAAAGTATAAGTTAATGTTATTTCTAATCTATGAATTCATAACATGAGTAAATGTATTCCATATTTGTTTCATCTTATGAAATTATAAATTTTAATGATTTCCCATGTGTAAAATTCAAAAAAAAAACTCGATTAGCCTCCAAGAAAAATGATAATACAATATTAGTGTAAAATGATATCACTATATAATTTTATAAGGTACACTCAAATATTTAAATATTATGTAGCCTAGTCAAATCATATTTGATTAAGGATCTTGGTCATATCTCATTCCGTTATGTGTTAGAATTAATATGGAGTTGTGGTCTCTCTTGAGTAAAGTATCCTCAGGTAGAGGGAATTTATGTTGGACTACTCACAATCCTAAAGGTTTATGCCTTTCCTAGGAAAGCATGTGTTATCTATTTTTATCCAATCTTATTATATTAGGTATAACTACTATCATATGATTCTAATACTTTACATAAAAGGGTTTATTGTACCTTATTCATATAATTAATTTGTATATGTATGAATATAATTGACTTTTAATTTTTGTTAGTAACATAAGATATGAGTTATGTAAAGTGTTACACATTAAATGGTTTGAATATATTTATTTGGTGGAAGGGAAAATATTCCAAAATAAATCATTAGAAACACGTATATATATAAAGGGAATACATGATATAAGATGGTGAAATTAAATCCCCATTAAAATACCAAGTGCTAAATTCCTTCTAAAGAAAACACTTATTAAAACTTCGATTATCCAATGAGGTAGGTCATCCTAAATCTGGGTTCCCCTATAATATCTTATGTAAGGAAGGAATATAATGGGTGACCCTAAGAGGATTAGGTTCTCATTTCTGGCATTTTTTTGGGGTTACAGTTAGTTGGGAGACACATATAGGATAACATTACTAGAGGAATAAAGTTGATTTTATCCATATTATGGATTTGGAAAGTAGGTTGCCACTCAACTATCCAAGATCTATATATGATATGATTTTGAAAATTCCTTTCCTAAATAGATATGTGATTGGATAAATAATAAAGTGATCTAAATCATACTGAAATATGGATCTTAACCAAGTAATGGATATGATGAATTTAAAAGGGGTCATGATTTTAATAGTTGAACATTTAAAAAAGTCACTTATTAAATGAATGTTAAATTCAGTACTCATATTATGAAAGCTACTATAATAGATAAATAACACCATTATCGTCAAACTTAACCTTGATATCATTCTTAAAAAGGAATATATTATCAGAACCAGGCTATTATTTGCTGGAAATGGAGTATGGTTTGTGTTTGTTGTCAATCCTAACATGAAAGATCAGACAGTTAGCAAGGAAAGGGATCTTATAGTTCAATCATAAAACAGTATTTAAGGTGTTTTTGTTTCCTATTGTTTGCCAAATTTTTGGGGTAAAAAATCTAGATGGAGAGGCTAGCATCATGAAGGGTTATTTTCTAGAATATTCTTTTCATAAAAATAGTAAAGGCATGGGTTTCATGAAATCTGGGTTGAGGATTTCAAAGATATAAAGCATCGTGAATAGAGACTGTGTTTCTACATGATTACAAGAAGTTGAGCATCATGACTGCACGATGTGTTGATGGAGAGCTCTCCGATTATGAAATGCATCATGAATTCCATGAAGGGTTTTGATAGAAAGCTCTATGGTTACGACAAGCATTTCTAATACTGAATTTACATGGATCTTTGGGGTATGAGGAGCACCATAAAGATTTATTTGAAGGATCTAAAAAATACCCAAAGAGGTGGTGGAGCATCGCAAACATATGATCCTATAAATATGAGGCTACCCCTATTCACATTTATTGAAAATTTTCAAGGAAAATCCAAATTTGCTCTGATTTTGTGAAGCCAGGAGAGCTACACAAAACTGACATTCCTTACGAGATTGAGAATCTTAAAAATTCTTGTTAAGTATTAACTGATGCCAATGATTTTGATTAATGGGTTCTTTGCAATGATGGGCTATTCCATGTTGACTTAGTGAGCTTTGTGAAAGAAGGTTGTTTCACAAAGGCTGGAAGCTTCACGAGGCAATGTGCTCCATGAAGGTAGTGGTGCTTTCAGAAGGAGTGACCTTTGAAAAAGGAATTTGTGAACATTAGTTTATTAGTGAATATGAATTTTAGTGTGCATCAACTCAGGTATTCATTGCAAGTTGAGTCTCATTCTAAATTAGGGATTAATAATTTAATGCCAATCCATTGTAGTGACCTTCAAGTTGATACTGGGTTGGAATTCTCTCAAATAAATGAGCTAGGGGACTTAACAGAAGTGTTCTGAGGGATGTAGTGTGCTATCCCTAATATATTTTAAAGGCAGTGTGCCTAGAATAGATTGACTATATCTAAATTCTTGTGCTACACAACTAGTGAATATTAGTGGACTTAGGTATAGCTGACACATTGTCGACATATGTTCCTTGGACTAGCCTTTAGTGGTGTTCCAAGTAAAACTACTATGTCATATCTTTGCATGTGATTTTTGGATAGGTTTAATAGGTTCCTACCATTTTGGGAATAAGATCCATCTCTTTAAGAATAATAATTTTACACCAGGATTCACCCCTCCCCTCTCAGGGTGTTCAGGTGTCTAACAATTGGTATCAGAGGGTACAAGATTATGGTGTTAAATATATCCTTATTTGTTGACATGGAGAACTTAGTAAATGTCAGGGGAGTTCCCCTCTTTGAGGGAAACAACATCTAGATTTGGGAAAATAGGATGAGATGTCATCTGAGATCCATTAGAATGTAAGTCCTTTTTTACTATACAAGGAATATAGGCCACTGATCCAAAAGTGATGTCTATGACTAATTCAGACAGGAAAATGCTTGATACAGATCCTAAAGTGTAGAATGCCCTCAATACAACTCTTTTTTATCAGATTTATCTTAAGGTGATGAGTTTCGCTTCAGCAAAGTCTATGTGGAAAAAATTAGAGAATATATATGAAGGAGACAACAAAGTGAAGAGGTGAAACTATAATCACTACAGAATATATTTTTCGATCTGGAGATTCAGTCTAATGAAAATGAAGATTCCTTATTCAATCAAATTAATGAAGTTGTAGGAGAAATTCTAGGTCTTGGTGAATAGATCACTGACATCAACATTGTGATGAAGATTTTGAGAAAGATTCCACCTCTCTACAATCCAAAAGTGTTAGCCCTTGGAAAAGGGAATTGTCTAAACTTTCTCTGGAAGATCTTCCAAGTAGTCTAGTCACTTATAAAATGAGAGCCAAGCCATATGATGCAATGACACATGTCATCAGGGAATTGGAATTCAAAGACATGTAAAAACTTTAAATTATAGGTAATAGTGTTAATTAACACAATGAGGAAGGCAGATTCCTTTCCCTATTTTCCAAGAAGTTTTGGAGATTAAAAGGTATATTTGAAGGAAAGATACTCTTGGCCTACTTTCATTGTGGTAGAGTTGGGAACATTGCTTCTCAGCGATCAAGGAAGATCAATGGTGAAGAAAGTGAATTTGGAAATTCACAAAAGCCTCAGAAAAGTTTTTCTCAAAAAGGAGACATCAAATATGGAAAGAAATAATAGATGAGGAGTTTTGTCTTTTAAGAAGAAGATGATGATAATGAATTTTTTGAGGAAGAAGAACCAGAGTTTAAATATGGAAACCAAGCATCTATAATGGTGATATTTGAAAAGTCAAAACCATCAAAAGGTAAAGCTAGAGACAATCATTTTATTAGTGATACTGATCTAAATTTAAAACTTAAGGATGCTCTTGGTAAGATTGAGAATCAAAGAAATAGATATAAAAAGTAGAGAGCAGTCGTAGAAAAATCATCATAATATGTGGATTAGCTTGAAGCTGAAATTGAAAAACTGAAAGAATAAGTGAAAGTACTGTCAACAACCTTTGAAAGCATAGAAGATGTAGTGGAAATAAATCTCAGAATTAAATAATAGGGAAAATTAATTAATAAACTTACCTCCAAACTAGAGGATAATTCCAACACTATTGAGGGACTTTAGGGAGCAGTTTTTACTCTTTGGGGTAAACTTAAATGTGAATCAGAGTAAAAAGAAACAAAGAAGAAAATACTGTTTGGAAAATTCTCAGATGCGGAGTTAATGAAGAGTGATAAGCATGGTTCTGATGGAGTTGAAAAGGTTTTGAATGATTAAAGACCCACATAAATATGAAATATTGGATTTTTTTTGTAATGAAGAAACATAAAATGATGGAAATAATGTTGGGAAAATACAGGTATGATGAAAGTTGGACATATTGAAAAGTCACCCAAAGTGCTGGAAAAGAAACCCTTAAAAAATTGGAAGGAGATTTAAAAACTATTCTCAAGATTGCAGAATTTATAGGCAAACATTATATATTCCTAAGGAAGGAGACATGATGAGGAATAGAAATGAGAAGAAATTTCCACCTATGAATTTTTAATTTTGTGGTTATCTAGGCCATATCTTGTCATATTGTGAGGAACTAAGGATCTATATCAATGGGGAAGATTTCTAAAGCTAAAAAAGGATAAAAAATCCATATCCTACTTCTTATGGAAGAAATAATTTCTATGGATATTGTTTTCATTTTTTTAACTTTGTCCATAAAGATGTTTATTGTAGGATGAGTAAATGCATGAACAATTCAGACATAACTTAGAGACAAGTCAATACTCATGAACCAGATGGTGTTTCTCTTTCAAACAATTTTTATACTTTGGAAGAATAGTATGAGTATGATGAACTTTCCCACATGGAATAGAGATCTGAAATTCCATATTTTTGCTTCACTCAATATAATATTTTATGGAAGGAAAGAAGAAAATTTAAAAATCCAACCTTGTAGAATTAGCCCTAAAAGCTAAAAAGAGGAACAACACCTAGATTCTTGATAGAATATGATCATCCTATATGACGGGTAATTAAGACTTATTAACGAAAGTTAATAAATGTTTTGATGGAACTGTAATGTTTGGTAATGATTTTTCTTTGAAAATCAATGGCATTGGAAGTACTAAACTGACTAATGGAGAGTTAAAGAAAAATGAAGTTCTTTATATGGACAGTTTACATCACAATATCTTAAGTGTGAGTAAACTCTATGACTCATGACTTATAGTGAATTTCAATAAAAAGGTTTCACTATAAAGGATAATACAAGGAATTCTCTCATGAAAGCCTGCAGAACAGATGAAAACTTATATAAGGTTTGTAGTAAAGAGAACATTTTCAATCTGACAGTTGAAGAAGAAAACAACTTGTGGAACTGAAGGATGAGGATCATCAGTAAACAAGACATGGAAAAGATATCAAAACTGAAGATTGTCATGGATACCCCCAATCTAAACCGTGAACATGAAAAGACTTGTGATGCTTGCATATGAGGGAAGTTTCTCTATAGTTCATTTCAGCCAAAGAAGAAAAGGGCATCAAATCTTCCTGATCTCATCCATATTGACGTATGTGGTCAGATAAATGTTTTTGGAACTCATGGAGAAAGGTATTTCATCCTTTTTATTTATGATTATAGTAGAATAGATTGTGTGATGATTATACATAAGAAACAAAAAGTGATTGATTGCATGAAAACTTATCACTGAATCGTGAAGAATGATACTAGAAGGAAAATCAAAGTTCTTCAGTCTAACAATGGAGCGGGATACACATCCATTGAGTTTGAAAATTACCTAGAGAATCATGGAATACAACTTGAGGTGGCTACTGTGAGAACCCCACACAAAAATTGATTTGTTGAGCATATTATTAGATAGGTGAAATATATGGCTAGAACTATTCTGATTGAGAGTCATATCCCACAACATTATTGGAAAGAGGCTGTTTAAGCTGCGGTGTATATTCAAAATCGTTTTGGGTTGTATATGGGTGAAACCAAGACACCATATGAGTTATGTCATGAAAGGAATACCTCTTTGAAGTATTTCTATGTTTTTGAAAGTAAATTTTTTATAAAAAAAAGGAAATAAAGGAAAGTATGGTTATGCAGTTGATGAATGAATATTCCTTGGATATTCAATGAAAAGAAAAACCTATAAATGTTTCAATAAGTATCTCAAAAAAATGTGGAAAGCAGTGTTGTTAAGATAATTGAATATAAGACCTAAAATATCATGAGGGGATCTTATACTAATGTGACTGAAGATACAGAAGATAGTGAACATGGAATAGATTCAAATGTAGATGGAGAGGAAGGAGTAAAAAACATTTAGAGGTCACAAAAATATGTTGATTCAGAAGACAAAACCATGGCTGAAAAAAATTATTCTGAACCTCACTGGGTGAATTGATGAGCATAAATTGATCAATCCAACATCATTGGGGATTGGAAAGAACCCACACAAAAAAGGAGAATGAGTAATAATAAACAATCTACCTTCCTATCAGTTGTGGAACCATCATCATTTGAAGAAGCTATAAAGGATGAGTCATGGATTAAATCCATGAATAAAGAGTTGGATCAGATCAATAAGAACCAAATATGAGATCTAGTTAAGAGACCTAAAAATCACAATGTTATTGGTACAATGTTTATTTTAAAGTATAAATTTGATTATCATGATAATGTGATCATAAACAAGGCATGATTGGTCTGTAAAGGATATTAATATATTGAAGGTATTGATATTGAAGAAAAATTTGTTCTGAAGGCTAGACTAGAGTCAATTAGACTTTTTCTTCCCATGGAAATTCAAAGAGGATACAATGTGTACCAAATGGATGTCAAAAAATATTTCTTAAATGGTGTTCTTGAAGAAGAATTCTAAATATAACAACCATTGGTTTTTCTTATTGGTAATGATGATATGAAGGTTTGAAGATTAAATAATTCTCTCTATGATTTGAAATAGGGATCAAATTCATGGTATTCCCAACTAGATTCTTATCTAAAGAAGCTATAATTTAAAAGAGGATGAGTGGATCACAACCTCTATGTGAAGAATTCTCAAAAAGACCAGTTCATAGTGCCGGTTTTCATAGATGATATTATATTTGGTGGAAGCAAGTAGGGAGTAGTGGATGAATTTTCTAATCCCATTAAAATGTCTATGATTTAGGAACTCGCATATTTTTTGGGGCTACAAGTGATTCAGAAGAGAAACGACACTTTTATTTACCAGGAAAAGTATTCTAAAGTGTTATTGAAGAAATTTAATATGAATGACTCCAAACCAATGTTAACTCCAATTTCAGTTGGGAAAAAATTGAGAAAGCATGAGGATGAGACATTTATAGATCCCACAGTGTACATGAGAATCATTGGAAGCTTTCTGTACCTGATAGTGTCATGACCAGGTATTGTCTACACAACATTCTTAGTGTCCCACATTCAAAGTAATCAAAAGGAAGAACATATGGAGGATTAAAAAAGAATCATGAGTTACATTCAAGTTACTCATAATTATGGATTATACTTTGCTACAAGAAGTGATAGTGAACTTTCAGCATTTTCAAATACGGAATGTGCTGGAGATGTTGTTTATAGAAAGTCCACAAGTGGTGGAACATTCTTTATTGGAAATAAATGTGTGGGATGGTTGATTAAGAAATAGGAAAGTACTTCTCTTAGTAATTATGATGTTGAGTATATCTCCACTAAAAAGGCATGCATGTAGCTACTTTGGATAAAGCAATAACTAACTGATATTGGGGATGGGGTAAAACAACCAATGGAAATTCACTGTAATAATAAGAACATAATTGATCTTATAGAGAATCATGTTCAACATTCTCATATGAAACACATTGAAATTACATATCACTTTACCAAGGAAAAAAGTTTAAAAAGGCATGATTAAAATGGATCACGTTGGCACTGATGATCAAGTGGATGATATTCTAATCAAGCCATTGTCAACACATGTGTTCAAGAAGCATCAGTTGAAACTTGGTGTTCAGCCACCTCACAGTGCATGAGAAGGTTACAAAATTCTTTTCTACACAGTTAAATTAACTATTTTAATCTATTTGTGTAAGTAATGTAGGTTTATGGGGGATATACAATCTAGGGGGAGTGTGTTTTTGAGCTCTACAAGTCAAAATCAGGTTCTTTGTGTTTATTTCCAATGGGGGAGATCATAGAATTTCAATGGTTCAATGGATAAAAATTATTTTTTTGGCTTTAGGAGGATGAAAAATATATAACTTACAAAAATGTTAAAGTGGGGTAGAATGATGAGTTACAAAGGGAGAAAATGAAGGCAGAAAATGAGATTAGAGAAAACAAATCAGTGTTATGAGGAAATAGTCAGAGATTATCTTGGAAACATTTAAGAATTTAAAAATATGAGAACCCAATTCATGCCACCCCACTTGTTTTCTACACCGATAATTTCTCACGTAGACTTATAGTGTTGGATGATTTGTTTCTCTCGTATCAGGTTTTGATAGTGTCCTTTATTGAATTTATCATTAGATTGCCAACAAACTAAAATGGGGAAATTGTTGGAACCATGCCGTTATTTGATAAAAATGGAGTATGATTTGTGTTTTTTGTCAATCCTCAAATGGATGATTGGGAAGTTATAAAGGAAAAAGTTATTATAGTTTAATCGGACAATAGTATTGAAGGTGGCATTGATTCCTAGTATTTTCAAAATTTTTGGGGTAAAAAATACTGAGGAAAAGTCTTTCATTGTGAAGGTTTTTTTCTAGAATTGTATTTTCATAAAAATGGTAAAGGCATGGTTTTTGTGAATTTTGGGTTTTTGGATTTCAAAGATATGGATCATCATGAATGGAGACGGCGTTTCTACGTGATTATGATAAGTAGAGCATCACAACTATGTGATGTGTTGACGGAGAGATTTGTGATTATGAAATGCAACATGAACACTATGAAGTGTTTTTAAGGAAAGCTATGTGGTCATGATGAGAACAATGAGAAATGTATTTCCATGGAGTTTCATGATAGGAAGAGAACCGCGAAGATATTTTCTAAAGATCTGAAAAATCTGCAAAGAAGTGGCAGAGCATCATGAACAGTAGAGCCTATAAATATGAAACTATCCCTCTTCACTTCAAATGGAAATTTCCAAGGAAAATCTCGAATCAATCTTATTTTGTGAATCCATGGGAGCTCTGTGAAACTAACATTCCATACGAGTTTGAGCATCGTGAAAAGAATTTTTATGTCTTAATTGATGCCAATGAATTTGATTAAAGGGTACTTCATGATGATGGGGTATTCTACATTGAATCAGTGAGCTTTACGAAGGAATATTGTTTGGTGAATATAGGTTGCTTCCCAAATTCAGTGTGTTCTAAAAAGGTATAGGTGATTTTTTAAGGAGCTTCATGAAAGGTAGTTGTCAACATCAGTTTTTTTGTGAACATGAATTTCAGTGTGCATCGACTCAGGTCTTCGGTGTAAGAAGAGTCTCGTGAAAAGTTAAGTAAAAAGTATTTAATGCCAATCTTTTAAGGAAACCTTCAATTTGATAAACAAAGTTTGACTTCTCTAAAAGCAATGAGCTAGGGGGAGTCAACAAAAGTGTTCCGATGGATGTAGTGTGCTATGCCTAAAATCTTATAAAGGCAGTATTCCTAGAACAGAGTGATTGTGTATAAATTCTTGTACTCCATAACTAGTGAAGATTAGTGGACTTACGCATAACAAAAAACTATTGGTGTATTCTCCATGGACAAGACCTTAGTGGAAAAATATGTAAAACTATTGTGCCATCTCTTTACATGTGATTGTTTGATAGGTTTAATATGTTCCTACGAACTTGGGAACACGATTTGTCTCTTTAAGAATAATAAGTTGACACCCTGATTCACCACTCCCCTCTCAGGTTGTTTCAGGGTCTAACAGAACTTAGTGTAGGAAATTCCTTAGACTAGTATAAAAAACATAAACAATATTCTTAATAAAGAGATAAATTCTATGTGTTAAGAGTAACAACTTCATGAATAACTAAAAGTTGAAGTTGATAGAAAAATAAATATAGATTCTCATGAGAATCGTAGTTTTATTCACTCAAGTTTTACTAAAGGATTATTTTAGTTTCGTATTCATTATATTTTCATTTGTGTAAATAATATAACAAGTTTAATGATTCCAAGAAATGTTTACCCTATTTTCCGAAAGTGATAAGAATAGATAAACTAGGGAATGTGAAGCCTATAATATGGTATTATTTCCATAGTACAAGGGGGTAAAGGTTAAAACCAAATTTATAAAAGTTATTTGGAAATTATAATAACATTTATTTAAAATATCCCAACACTGTCCTTGAAACTTAAAGTTAATATCAAGAATAAAGGATTAATGATTCCATAGGATGGAATTTTCAAGAATACTTAAAGGAGTTTGAGAAAATATATGGAATGTCCATGTAAGATATTGATTTTATTGAAATAAATTATATGATTTTGAAGGGTATAAGATATCAACTATATGTTTGAAAAGTCTTATAAATATACTCGAATTCAAAATCAAAGAAATCATTGATAATTATTTTAGTTTTCATTCAAGTGATGAAGTACAGTGTTTATATGTTAAATAATTTAATGTAGATGAATATATCAATCTAAGATGGATCAAAATAAAGGGAATGTGCCTTAATATTATTTATCTTATATAATAACAATATTTGTTCATAAATATGGATTATTTTAAACAATATGAGATTATGTTTTTAATACACATGGTTTATGATTCACTATATTCTTTAACAAACTTGTAAAGAAGATAAGGATAAAATTAGTTTTATCCAAGATAAAAGTGTTTATCCAAATTTTAATTAAAATAGTAGGTATATGATCCCACCACCCATCAGTGGCATATTTTTAATAATAAATTCTTCTTTTCAAAACATTGATTCAAACACATATAATGCCAAATATGATATAAATACAATGTTTTTTTAAAATATTTCAACTTAATGAAATAAATATTATATCTTAAAAAAAGGATTTTTTCTTTATTAAGATGATATTTTGAAAATAATATAATGTATAAAAAGTTAGAGTTAGTATGATTAGATATTGTAATGTTCAAATTTAACAAATAAAATATTATTCTAGCGTCTAATGTGAATGATATTTTTTTATCGTAAAGTAGTTTATAATATGTTGGTAAAAGGTTAATGGAAAGACTAACGTAAGTTACAAAAATATTTCAAGAAAATGTTAGATGGAAAATGTTACAAGAATTATGATAATTATGAACTTATAAAAAGTTCTATATATAAAATAAAATTTATTTACATCATAACATTGTATTTTGTGAAGTAAATGAGTTTTAATATTTTGATCTTGAAGTTGAACATTAGGAATTTGATTCATAAGTATTTCCATTATTCAAACTAACTTATTTAATATATGTTACTCAGTAAAGTTTTTAGTGATATGGTTTTATCATATGGTCATATAGATATGTGGTATAGTTACATAGAGAGGTAATGAGATTAAAAAAACACCCAAATGTGTAGCAACCATAAGGCTAAATTGTATGTATTTCATATGTGATATATAAAACATGCTCTTATTTATGGTTTTGTTAAGTATTATTAAATTATTTTATGAATATTAATGTATCATGTTATACTAAAATTAAATATCCATTTTCTCATTATCTCAAATTAAATGCATATATATATATATATATATCATGAGGTTAAATGATAATTGACCTCTCAAAGTATGAATTTGAGTCATCACTAACTGATGTTCATCATGGAGTATTATAAGCTATGATTAAAAGTTAAGATCATAATGACTATGATTATTGTATTAAGATATATAATATGCCCACTTGGATTAAAATGAGTTTTATATACCAGATAACCCAAAACGTATACAATGAAGTTAAATACACTACATATTTAGTATACCATGGGTTCATGATTTATATTTAGATTTCCCTGTTACTATGGTTAGTGGGATACCTATCATGATAACCTTTATACTTTAATACCTTTCTTATAAAATCTGTGGCGATTATCTAATCAATTTTGGTTGGGTATATTGATGACTATGTCATCGGTTAGAGCTTAACTAGGATGAGATTTTCCCTCTCATATAAAGAGTTTCAAATCTAGGCCCT
The DNA here is from genome assembly GCA_963277665.1 of Viscum album. Classification (NCBI taxonomy): domain Eukaryota; kingdom Viridiplantae; phylum Streptophyta; class Magnoliopsida; order Santalales; family Viscaceae; genus Viscum; species Viscum album. Next base: position 204,087,424 of record OY728144.1, read on the forward strand.
CAATTGAGACAGACTTAGGATGTGTATGATCATACATAGATAGGACATGTGATATTATTATATATCTGATGAGGGTAATGTGATGTGATCATCTATAGTAGTGAATGACATGTGATATATTCATTAAATTGATTATTTTATGCTCAGATAATTGAGATTGTATGAGTAGGATATATAGGATTGACAAAATTCATGTTCCATGGTAACTCAATGTATTAGGAAAATGGACTATAAGAAATTCATGCTTGCATATGATACTACTAGTGGACATAGGTATAGAGATACGTGTGTTTGATGGAGATAAATTCAGATACCTTTATAGCTTGAGTAGCACTAATAATTTTCTAGAGGCTTCTATTTCATTAATTTTTTTGATCCAAAAATTCATATGTGTTTTCAATGTTACATATTATCATGGTTTCGCACTTTGTTATGGAATGGGGAAAAAGTTTGAATCAATGTGATGCTCAAAAAGTGTTCAAGAGTTTATCCTAAATAGAGTTTTAAATGATTATTCATAAGATATTACATATGATGTAAATCATGATGAAGTTTATAGTATCATTTTAAAGGTGTTTTGGAAGATATCCAAAAGGAATTTTTTATATGATTTTTAAGTACCATTTATAGTTTTTTAAAAAGGTTTTATTTTTTTACAACCATATAGAATAAGTGTTAGAAAAATATTTTAGATTATTTTGAGGTGATTTGTTGTGTTGAATAAGGTAATGTATAAGTTTGAGGGGATTTTGATCAATACTGGTTTTCATGGGCTAAATTAAATTTATTAAGTCTTAAACCCTACTAAACTTTGTAAGTATATTTCCAATTCCATAATAGTTATCCAATTATGTGCTACACAAGTCTCATTCTGACACATGCTTTGAATATTATAGAAGGAATTGAGTATCATAAGGACCATCCATGATTTTGTAAGAGTCATTCCATGTGTTCATATGTATAAATATATAGTTTATAATGGTATTCCTAGTGTTTTTAAAGATGATTCATAACCACATAAGGATGAGTTTGAACTTTATAAGGATCATTCCATACTCCATAGGGGATCATCCTCCTACTTCTTAAATATTAATAGCTATATAAGGATCATTTCATGGTTTATAGTCTTTATAAGGATCATTTTAAATTATAAGGACAATATAAGGATAATTACATCTTTCCATAAAGATGATTTTATTTTCATAATTTATGAGAATTTGAAATAAATTCATTATAAATAAAATTAATTCAGATGATGCCAAGGTAATTTTATTCATGGATTAGTTATCAAAATTATTTATATAAATTGTGATTCGATATGAGAAATATTGAATCTCCTCACTACAAATAGAATGGAAATGATGTGATGAAAAACATCATGGAAATGTGTAATGAATTTAGATTATCATATTTTATGGAAGTGTTGAATGGGAAAAATATCATAAGATTCCTGGAGTTTTAAAATGGGACCCTGAATAAAATTGAATGAAAATATCATGTTGATATTTATGGAAATTTATAATTTAAATATTTTATTTTACTCACTATTTTAGGTGTTATTCTTTAGGGAATTTTATTTTGTGAATAGACTTCATGGGAATTTCAACAATTCATTATGAAAATATTATCTATGCATTGAGTAGGATATACAATTAGAAATTAATAAAATGAGAAAGTGGTCCAAGATTAAGATTTATTTGATAAATTGGAATATTAAAAAGTGATATGATGAAAAAGATCAACTAATGTTATATCTATGATTTCTGAAGAGGTTAAGGAAAATAGATCTAGGTGTTTATCATCTTAGAACTTACTAGTGAGGAGAAATAATATCACACCATGAAGGCATTATCTTGTAAATGTGAAGATAATTATGAATAATTGAGAAGGGGGATGATGTATATGTTATAGATTCAGTACCTATCTGAGAGTTGAATTCATTTATAAATAAGATCTTATAATTGATGTTTTGGAATATGATGGAGGAATTAATATTTGATTCTCTTCTAAGAGTAGGCAAATAATCTAGATATTGGTGCTGCCAATATAAATAACTACCTACATTGTTGTTTTCACTTTTAAAATTTATAGCATGTATACTACCCTTATTTTATATTATCCATAAATATCCTTTCCAGAGTTAAGGAAGAACACCATCCCTTTAAAGTAATCACTATTTTTTAGTGATAATATTGGTCTCAGATCTTGACCCAGACCCGAAAAGGTATAAGCGATCACATTGAGACCAAACCTTAAAGAATCCCTTGAATACTATGGATTTTTTTTCATTTTTTCATATGAGGTGAGGGAGAGTTTATATTGAGTGTATCTAAAAAATAAAAATTCATAAAGGTTTAATTTGGGATTTTTTTATAAATACTATTACCATTTATTCACACCCCTCTCAACGGTACTATGATTGACATGGGTACTTCACATGGTATTAGATAAAATCCAAGATCCTTCTAAGATACTATATTTAAAAATTATATAGAATATGAATTTAGTTAATAGAATGGTAGATTTTATTTTTTATTGAAAAATAATTTAATGATGGAAGAATAGAATACTACCTTATATGCTATCACAAGGTCTAAAGTTTAGTGATGTTGTGTCCATGGGTTTTCCACCTCTCTTGAGAGATTCTTCCATAACCATTGTAGAAAAAAGAAACATAGAGGTAAATGGGAAATAAAGTTTTTTATATCTTTCTTATCATACAATGTTTACACTAAATTTATTGGTCTATATACTACAAAAGTGATGTAGGGAAATATAGAGATTATGAATGAATGTAATTTCAATATTAATGAATCCTATAATAAATTTTAAAATTTTAGAATAGTTCAAGATGAGACTATTGATGAATATTTCACCAGGGTCAATGAGATATTTAGTCACATCATAAGCTTTGGTAATAATATAGAGGATTATAAAATTTCCAAAAATTTAGTGAGAAACATTCTATACAAATTTCATACAAATATTTTAGATATAGAAGATGAGGAGTTTATTTCCCTTGATGAGTTACACAGTACTCTTCTTAACTATGAGATTATAAAATCAATAACATTTAAGAATAAGGTTAAAGAATATATAAAATTCAAATCCATGAATATGTTTAATACCAAGGAGGAGGTTTTTTCATCCTCCAGTGAATTAGATAAATATTATGAGAGTGATGAAAATCACAAGAATGTTATGAACTTTGTCTCTAAATATATTAAAATGGGTAAAAATAAATATAAGGGAAAACTTGAACTCAAATGCTTCAAGTGTGGGGGAATTGAAAACATTTTAGTAGACTATACAAGAAATTAAAAGTGTCTATAGTATGATTTTGAGGATGATAAAGACAATACTCAAAGAAATTCCAAAGGTGGAACTTGCAAAGAAAACAAGATGTTTGATGATGATAGAAGAATAATGAAAATAATAATGAAGAGTAGTGTGCTAAAAAAATAAGAACATGAATTATATAACTAAAGTAGTCACTCTAAGGAATATTTTTTTTGTAAGTGCCGATAACTTTATCGAACATGTTGAAATAAAAAAGAAATCTCAATAAGTGAAGAAGAAGAAGAAACCTATAGGGATCACATTATAAGAACTAATCTTGAGGTGTTCCTAGATAGAAATTCAAAATTCAATAAATAAGTAAATTGTTTCAAGAAAGTAGGTAAAATGTTGAATAAAAATAGAGATGAGATTTATATTAGAGAAAATTATTGTATTGATAAGATTAAAATTCTCAAAGTGAAAGTGAAAAATAAGGAAATAATGAAAAAGGATTTTGTAAAAAATGGACACTAAACAGGGAAATATTTTCATGGATTAATCAAGGTGTATCAAGGAGGAAAATAAACTAGGAAAAATAAAAGGATAATATGATAAGGTTTTGTATGTAAAGTTATATTCATCACATAATCCTAATAAATATTATTTACAAGTTCATGAAAATTCTGTATCAGCATTAGTTTTGAAAGATAAGTCTATTATAGATAATAATGTAGGTTTTAATATTAAATATAATAAAACTTTGGTTTAGAAATACCCTGATAGAAAAACTTATTCATCAAATGTTTATAGGAATATCCATGAGAAGAGATATTCTATAAGGCCGTAGAAAAGGGAGGCCAAGGATTTTCCAAAATAGAAAGTATAATCTTATAAATAGACTCAATGGTTTCCTAAAATAAATGGATTTGAAAGAAATTATTATTATTATGTTTTTTATATAAATAATATGTTTTCTCGTATAATATGACCCTTACATGGAACCAAATAGGACTAGAATTTAGGGGAAAGTATTCAGAAAATAGTATAAGCTGACATGTGAGAAGGAAAACAATGAATGAGAATTAATATTTGATTAATTTCACAAAACAATTATTCATGTATTGAAAATATCTATGGAATATATGACTATTTAGTTCACTATAAAGAGTATTTTATATCTTTTATTTCCTTATAAATTCAATAGGATAATAAAATAAAGGAGAATCAAAATAGATAGAGCATAAAGAAGTCATTCTGAGTGGAGATAGAACTCATAGACAGTAAGAGGAGAAATGCATAGATCCTTGAGAATTTATGATAATAAAAAATTAATGGGTATCCCACGGTCTTTAAAAATATTAAAGAACTTGATAGTGGTGCTATGATCATTGGTAATGAGAACTCCTTGATAATTAAAGTAATTGGAACTGTTGGGAAAGAGGCCCAAAAACTGAAGTCAAAAGATGTTTTATGTATTAATGGTCTTCAAAAAATATTTAATTGAAATCCATATATGTGATTATGTAAATGATATTATCTTTAGTATAAAAACATGAATCATCATGAGAATAAAAAATGAAAAAAGTATAACCACAAGTGACAAAACCAGTGGTAACCTCTTTTACATTAGAGACTCGGAAAATTATAGCTATTTTATTTAAAAATATGATCATAAATTGTGGCATAAAAGATTGTAAACATTTTTTATAGAAGTATAGGAAATATTTAAAAGGGATATGCAGTGATAAAATTTCCTCCTCATAAGAGGAAAATATAATATATTTGTGAAATATGTCAAAAGGTAAAATTACAAAAAGTTGTTAAAAGAGGGTAGAAATACAACATACAAAACCCCTTGAACTGATACATTAAAATTTATGTAGACCAATGGGAAAAAATTACACCTAGGGTGATATTTATTTCATCATATTTACTGATAAGTTTAATATAAAGACTAACGTGGTTTCAATAAAACATAAATCAGAGGTTGTGAAAATGTTAAAAATATTCAGGAGAACAAAAGAAAAATAATTGGGAATGCGAATCAATAAATTAATATTTGAAATTGGGAATTAGTTAAAAATAAATTAATTTAAATATTATCTTGAGAAACATGGTATTAATCCCCCATATAGAACTTTGTACACAACCAAAGAAATGAGATGTCTTATAAGAAAAATAGAAGTTTGGTAGGGATGAGAAAACCATGCTAGTAGAATATAACATCTCGAAGATAGAGACCATTAGTATAATTTTCATACTCAAAATAAATTATTACTAATAATTGACTCTAATATGACCTCCAATGAAATGTGGTATATGAATAATCCTATTGTGGCCCACTTGAGAGTGTTTGGTATTTTGTGAATCACGAAGATTGAAAATCACAAAGCTGGGTAAATTTAATGAGAAGGATAAATTAGGTATCCTTTTTGGAAACATATCTAGTGGAAAGGGGTTTTTGATATTAGAAAAAATACTCCATAAAAATAATTTACTATTATTATTTGAAAATAATTTCGAATAAACCCAATATCAGGGTACCATATGAAGAGGATTTTAAGGATTTTATTGAAGATAACAGGCATACTTCTAAGAAAACCAGTGAGAAATAGGTTAAGGCTAGACCTTAGGAAGAAGATGCGGAATCTAACTAGACTAGTGATGAGGATGAGGCTAATTAATATAAAAAATAAAAGTATCAAAATATGAAAAATCATTTTGAAGAATAAAACATTATTGTAAGTCTGAGTGCACCTTTTCAAACTAAAAGAATATTGAGGTGAGAAAAACATAAAAAAATATAATTTTTCAAATTAATACACACTTTATAGGTAAATATATCATTCATAAAGTGTGTATTAGAAATATTAATGAGTAATTTAAAAAAAATAAAGAAAAATTCCACTTGGAATCTTGTCCCTAAACAAAAATACAAGAATATAATAGAGAATAAGTAGGTATTTAGGAACAAGCTGAATGATAGGGTATAAATAACAAGGAACAAAGACACACATATTTTTAAAATATATTATCAATTTAACGGAGTTAACTCTAAATAAAAAATTTCTCATGTGGAAAGGTTTGAGAATATCATGATGTTCCTAGTAGAGGAAGCTCATAGGTAGTATAAAATTTATCAAATGGATTCCAAATCTACCTTCTTTAATGGTGAGATGTAAGACGAGGTGTATATTGAACATATTGAAGGTTTTTTACTTAAAAAAATGGTTACTAAGTGTGAAAAATTAATAAATACATATATGGTTTGAAATATGGCCCTATGTTCTAGTATTCAAATCTAGATAGCTACTTGAAAGAGCGAAAATTCCGTAAAGGAAAAGTGGACAAAAACCTATACATAAAATAAATGAAGGTAGGTATTATCATTTTAATTTTTCATATTGACGCAATTATTTATATTGATGATCAAAGAGTTATTTCATGTATTTTATAAATAAATTATGAATCACTTCGATATGTCCAAACTAGGAGAGATGACATATTTCTTGGGATTTCAAGTGATTCAAGGGTTTTTTTAATTTTTATATCCTAAGAGAAGTACATAATGGAATTTCTGAAAACGTTAATAATGGAGGAATACAAAAAAATATCAAAACCTATAAAATTTTTGATTAAATTATCCATGTATGATAAAGTTGTGAGTTTAAATCCAAATTAGTTCAAGAGATTGATTGGAACCTTTCTTTACCTCACTTTATATAGACTAGATATTGTATATGTTATGAGTTTGATTGATAGATATCATAGTTTTCTTAAGTAATCAAATATTATGGCTATTAAAAGGGTGCAAAAATATATCAAAGGTATTTTAAGTTATGGTTTACTATATAATAATGGAAATGACATGAATGTATTAGGTTATAATAATGAAAACATCTTACAATATTGTGATGATAGAAGGTATAATTCAAGTTGATTTTTTCTATTGGGAGAAAAAGGTGTTTTCTAGTACTATGGGAATGAAAAATATATTTATTTTATCACTATAAAAGATGAATATGTTGTTGTTATAAGTGATTTCACCCATATTATATGGATAAACGAATTTCTTGAGGACTCGAGGGTGAATATTGAAATACCTCACAAGATTTAATATGATAATTGAGAGTGTTATTGATCTTTATTAAAATTAAATAAAACACTAACAGTCTAATCAAATTGATATCTAGTTTTACTTTATCATATATAGGGTTGAAAATGGAGGCATCAAGATGAAATTTATTCCTACCCAAGACCTGTTGGAAGATATCTTCATGAAGTTCATGCCTAAATTTAGGTTTTGACGCTAAAGATGAATATGATTGTTCAACCCCTTACTCTCCCTTGAAGAACATTGTAAGGAATTCCCACTATGCTTTAGATGTGTTTTCAAAGGGGGAGAATAGAAATAACTGTATATCTTCTCTTTTCTGAATATAGAGTTATGATTATCATAAAAAAGGGGAGTAAAACTAGATTTGTTTAGTGTATGGTTTAAGGGGGATATAATTCAAATTACTTGCAAATAATTTTCTTGTCAATGATAGGTAAAATTCACTAAAAACTCTTTTATATTGTGCTCTTTTTTAAATATATTTCTCACTTGAGAAAGGCTCTAATCTGATTTTTAATGAGTTTTTGATGTTTTAAAATAGTTGAGAATGGTTGACAACAAATTTAAATGGGGATATTGAAGTAACCTTTTAAATTGTTGAATAAGGTTGTATTTTTTTCAAATATATGGAATAATTGTTTCAAGATGATTTGTGATGAGGTTTATGTGATTTGTAGTGTTTAAGAGGGTTATATGTAAGCTGAAGTTGAGATGTATTAATCCTGGTTTTCATGGGTTTGATTAAATTGACAAATTCATGCACCAAACAGGACTTCACCAGGATGAATTTCAATTCTTTAAGATTCATCCAATGTATCACTACATAAGAGTCATTATGGACCTTGTTTTTAATATCCTAAAAGGAATTGAGGCTTCTCAAGGATCATCCATGAATTTTTAAGAGTCATTCCATGTGTTTATAAGGACGAATTTGACGTTTCTAAGGATGTTTCTGGTTTTTATAAGGATGATTTATGATTGTGTAAGGATGAGTGTTAACATTATAAGGATAATTATATACTCTTTAATAATATTCTACCTAATTCATAGGGATTAATAACTTCATAAGGATCATCATATGGTTGAGAGTCTTTATAAGAATCATCATATGGTTTATGATCAGTGTAAGGATCAATTTTTTATTCTATAAGTATGAATTAATTTTCAGAATTTTTGAGAATCTAGAAAAAATAAATTCTGAAGAACATTTTTTTATATGATGATACCATGTTGTTCTTCATAGATTAATCATTACAATTATTCATATAATTTTTGATTCAAGATGAAAAATATTAAATCTATACATCATGAATAGAATGTTCATGACATGATGTAAATAATCTTTTCAGTGGGGGTGAATTCAGATTCTCATTGATTTTGTGAGATCATTGAAGTGAAAAAATATCCTGAGATTTATGGCGATTTATAGTGGAACTTTGACCATGATTAAATGAGAGTATCATGTGAAAATAAATGGAAATTTTGGATATAAATATTCAAATTTACTCTTCATGATTTTTTCATCTATTCTTCTAGAATTTTTTGTTAACAAAAAATCATCATTTTAATTTTCATAATTTATTATGAAAATATTATTCATGAATTAAGGGGGATATATGATGAGAAATGATTAAAGTGAGAAGGTGGTTCAAGAATTGAGAATAATTAGATGCACTATTGTGTAAAAAAGTGAGAAAAAGAAGAACATTGAATTGTGACACATCTATGGTTTATAAATAGATCAAGGAAATTATATATTGGTGTTGATCATATAAGATCCTTATACTAATGATAAAGAATACCATCTCAATAATTCTTGCTTTTGTATAAGTGAAATTAATTTTGAAGAACTAATAAGGGTGGTTATAATGCATTTTGAATCTTTTTTTTTTACCTATATAGAAGTCAAAGAACATCTTCAAGAAGATTTTATATTTGATGATATAACATATGGGGAAGGACTTGAGATCTGATTCACATCCAAGATAAGAGAGATAATATGGAGACTGGTGGTACCAATATAAAGAACATGCTATATTGTTTTTATCACTGTGAAAAGTTAAAGAATGTATACTTCCCTCATTTTGTAATAGTCACAACCATCCTTGTAATATTTAAGAAAAAACACTGAACCTATCTAGTAATCATTGTTTTTAGTGATAATGTATGTCTCAGTCCATAACCTAAACCTGGAATGGAGTGAGGGATCATATTAAGGCTGAACCTTCTAAAAACCTTTGTGTGTTTCCAATTATTTTTCATTATTCCATACAAGGAAAGAGAGAGTTTATATTGAGTAGATCTAAAATATAAAAATTCACAAAGGATTAATTTGGGAATATATTGTAAAAACAAGCACCACTAATTCACCCCCACGTAGTAGTACTCTGATTGTCCTAAGTACTTTAGATTTCAAAATTTACTGTATATGATACAATATAAGGTAAAATGTCATTAAGTCTATAAGGATTTAGTGAAAGTGGGTGGTTAAAGTAGATATACCCTAAAGCCTATGAATATTTGATGTACATTGAGAAATATCTTATTGTATGATATGTGTATGTCATAGAGTACAACATGCATGAAAACTAAGGTATATAATATGCCTTTGTTGAAGGATATCATAAGGAATGTTATGTGAAAACATTCCATTGTCTTGGCATGTCAGTGGAATGTTAAATGTTAACATTTTAGTATTCTATGTGGGTTATCATTGTGATTTTTTCAAAATTTAAAAATTAATGGAGACTCTAGACTGAATTAATAAGAAGATATCATGTCTGGCTATTGAATTAACTCATATGTTGACCTAGGAGTTAATGTGTGAATGCTTGAGGAGTGTCCTCGAAGATTATATAAAGAGGAAAACACCACCAAGATAAAAATGGTTCGATTCTTCCTAAATTCTGACCAACTCTACCCCTTCTCAATGCCCTATTTCTTCTCACGTCCTTTAACCCATGAGGTACTAGTATATCTTAGATATGATAATATTACCAACCATGCGATGGGTGAATCAACTAACTTTTGGATACTCTATAAAGAAGGATTCCTTTAGATACCTCTTAGTGTTCTTCGTCAATCATATAAGATTAAAGAAGATGTGGTTGATTATTGGTTTATGGTACACAACTCCTTCATCTTATAAAAATACTTGATTTAAGTTTTCTAGAATGTTAGATCTTGTTAATGTGAGTTTCTTACTATTTTTATGTGTTGATTAAGTGTTAATAAATTCATAGAAACTCATAAAAATCTCATTCTTCAGTACTAGTATTGATGTGGAACTCTTGGTACTCAAATTTATCTCAAGATAAAGCCTGTAATGGTGTGAAAAGTTTAAAATGGGAATCCAATGATGACACCTAGGCCTTTGAGTTCTCGACCATCACATGGCCATAGTGACTTGTCCATGTGAAATTTTTCCTATTCATTTAGCACCCTCCCATGTACACCCAACCTTATCATGAATTTCACACCAAAACTCACACCTCAAACCCTCAACTACATCTAATCACTTGCCCTCACGTACACTCAAGTGATCAAAGTGGTTACCACCCTGACCTGGGTACCCAAAATCCATTTTCCTATAAAAATTACACTCAAATATTCTCATTTAGGGCACTAAATTTTGATCACATACACCCATGGAAAGACTAGATTCTGCAAGAGTAACTAGATCCCACACTCACATGGCGAAGATTCAAAAAAATTACTTCTAGTGAATTTTTGAGTCCATACCTAAGGAAAATTATGGGGTCTAAGAGTATTTATGTCATTTAAAGGTTGTTGATCCTAAGTGCATGTATATCACCGAGAGGGAAAGGGGGTAAACCAGTGATGATATTTTTACAATTTATTCTTTTCAAATCATCCTCTATGATCATTTAAGATATTAAACCCTCATTATTTAAAGTCTCACCTCTACCATGTGTAAACAAATTATATAATGAAAAGTAAATGAGAATATTTACAAGGTTCTCCCTCAATGTGGGTGACTATAACCTTGTTGTGTTTGGTATGATCCAAGACACATATTATCCACTAGTAAAGCAATGTTATTACAAGAATATGAAATATTTTGAAATACTTGAAAGAAAAACTCCCGTAATTCCTAATCACTAATGATTACACTAGGTAATCTCATGATGGGATATTTATACTAGAATCCACTAGTGTTCTTTATACTAACTCCTTTAAGTTGAGATATCTCTCAAAAATATCTATTTTTTATAGTATCATCCTTATAGTTATTAAAAGGTCATTACAACTTCATATGAACAGGTCTTTAACTGATTCTATTTATTATTTTAGTGGACACATTTTCTGAGTTCTGTTTCAATTCTAGGAAGTTAGATATTATTCTAAATCACTACTAACCTTACTCGCCTTCAATTATCAGAACTTTTCAGATTCTGAAACTCATTGAAATTTACAAAACACTAAATGTATAGTCTAACTATCTAGAAATAATGTAATATGGTTTTTCTCTGAAATTTTCTACACGACTGAATACTTAATTTGATTAAAACACAACTACACTGATAATTAGGGTTATTTTTAACTCCCAACTCATATGAGTGAAACTAAAATTTTCTTCTAATTACATGCAATTTATTATCACATGTACTTGTCACTATTCTTAACACTACATATAATTTATACAAGAATATTGTATGTAGAACATTTACATTATTTTATATGTATTATCAAGTTTTCTTAAGTACTGAAGCATCTTAGTTATCCATGCTGACTTCATTTATTTCAGTTTTATTCAAGTGCTTATATATTTATGTATAAATGCAATAAGGCGTACACTATTGTATTTCTGTATCTTATAGTCTCCTTCATGTGAAACTGGTATAAGAACACAATGTCTTCTCTAAACTACTTCACACTCTCCTCCTTCATGCAAGTCTCACACAAAAGTGCACTATTTTCAACACCCAATCCCATGCACTGCCTCATTATTTCACTTGCACCTCATTTATGATCTTCACATAAGGCCTTCACATAAACTACTAATAGTTTGTATATGTGGGTACTCATTTTTCTTTCTCCTCTATAAAAAATAGCGAGGTTAAATAAACTTTTTGAGAGAAATATTTTCTTCAAGAAACACTATGAGTGTGCTCAAGAAAAATCCTATTTCTATAGGATATCAACTTCATGAAAAAAGGCTCATGTAAAAACCTTTTTCTTCACATGAATGAAATTTTCAATTTAGTTTTTACTTCATGCTATGGAACCATGCATAGCCTATCTATTTTATTCTAAAAATTAGAGCTCTAAAAATGGTTCATTATATCAACAACCCACATCCTTTTTGTTATGATATTTATTGTCATGGTTCCACAACCTCACTTTTGAGATTCATGCCACATAAAGGAGGATTAAAACTCTCAAACAAATGTCATGTCATCGTATTTTAATAAACTGTTGATTTCAAAAAATTTCAAAGAAACTTAAATATAAATACATTATTCCTTGTCTTTCTATATGAACTCCTCACAAACATGTTATAATGATAGCATGCTTTTCCTCATTTATAAGCTCGAACTCATACCTGAAGAATGATGCATGAACAATATTTGTTTTTATTTGGAAGTATTGTGTTCACTGAATAACAAGATCAATTGTAGATGAATATTTCAATCAAGTCAACCCATCTTTATCTTTTCTAGATCTCAATCATGCAAAATTATTGAGTTTTGAACAATCATAGAAGCCTTGAGTTTGACTTATAGAGGTATGACCATCTAATCAAGTGCATAACATCCTTTGAGAATAGAAAGGTTGGAGAAGATCTCTTATGATTAAATCAAAAGGCTTAGATTCATCTGATCATGTGGTGCATGTTCTTTCCAAATAATTTTTAATTTAGGAATAGTAATTATGCCTTCTATATCACACATAAAACTCGCAAGCTTCCATGGTACACTTAATAAATAATCCCATTCCATTGGCCTCTCGAGCTGATAATAGGGTTCGACACCCGAAACATTTCACACACTCAAGCTTCTCACAATCCAAACCTCTACACATTGGACCACCTCTCCAATACTATTTGTGTTATGTGCACACCATGTGGGACCTATGAATAACATCAAAAAATTTCAAGTGCATTAAAAAATTAACCCCTGAAAATCACCTTACAAATGATCCATTACACCCCCTTGAGACATATTTTGGCATAATCAAGGATGTAGTTCAATGGTGATGGTCATACCTCAACATCAGTGTTTCTCCCCTTAATGAATTCCCTCTATTCATCATAATGGAAATTGATGAACTCCATAATGAATATCACTTCTCCTCTAATTCCTTTCTTGTTAGTTTAGGCAAATAAGAATAATGAGTTTCTTTAGTGATTATTAGTGAGATGAACATGGATGATACTTTATCAATCTAGAAACTATCTTCAATCTAGATACAGTTCTTTTCATGCTAGCACCTCCTTTAACTTTCATGTTTTGAGCATTTTTGGGTGGAATAGTTTTTCTCTTCATCCTAGTATGTGCCATAAAAACACATGCATCATTTTATGATTTCCTTTTCAGTTTATTTGTTTTTTCTTATTATGTTAGTAGACAAATCACATAGTTGTTTTCATTGTATATAGTTTTTTTGTATCATATAAACAAAAACTCATGATCTATCTAGATAAAATCTTTTTAAAACTTCATATGGGTTTTAGTAACATCTATTTAATTCCTTGTTCTACCTTTAGAACATACATTTTCCTCTATTTATTTCTATTTTACTTTATAATAATAATTAATTTCAATAAAATGGTCAGATCTCATTTATATTCTTATATAATTCTATTATTTGGTAGCCTGAAGTTACTATATTTGAAGTGTTTTTATGAAACTTTTCGCACAATTACCTTATTTTCCACATCTTTCAAATATTTCCTTTATACATAAAAATTATTCCGAGTGGATGGACTTGTTGATTTCTCACCAATAGAATTTTTCATTTAAGATGGTTCTCCCTTCTCATAGAGATGGTTATTTTCTTTCTATAACTTCTCCCCCTTAACATGTTCCAATTATGATAAAGTGATATATTATTCCAATAGTTAAAGGATTTGTGCCAAAATTTACCACTACACTAACGATAACCTATGAAACTTCATCTTACATAACTATTAAAAACATTTAGCGATAAACTACTTTATATATAGGTAAAAAACTATCATTATTTTACCTCAGTATTGGGGAAAATTCTTGTCCTAAATAATATAGGTTCTCATAATCAACATGGGTCCATATAATTTTGGTTTTCATGTCAGTACCTTCACCACTAGACGAAACAAATTTAGCATCATTGAATAATCAGAAATAATTTTTACATTCATCTTTAGACTAGTCTTTTAGGTAGTTTTAGACGATTCTTCTTGAACATCCATTTATATATCAAATTAATCTCTCATTATTTTCAAGGGGTTTTCTACTTTAAGACACCTAGGCTGTATTTCATCAAGTTTTTATTCTTTTGTAGCTTGTTTTGAATTATGATCTTTCAAAATATTATTATGTTATGAAATTTTTAGCTTTGAAATTTTTATCTCATCAATAAGACAATTGAACTTATTATTTTCATTTATTTTCTCTTAAACCACCAATTTTATTCTTTTCTCGAGTTGTGTATTTTGATCTATACATTCTACAAGTTCATATCTTATAACATAATCATGGTAGTTATCTTATTATTTCTCATCACTTCTCAAGAGTCCCCATTTCACGTAAATTCAATAATAAAGGTTTCATGATTTTTAGTTGAAACTTAATCTTCAGATTCACACTATGCTAAAGAGTCTTCATCGACTCTCCTACTCATCAATTTTTTTTAAGAAATTTGATGACATGACCCATTTCCCGGTTCATGTCATCAAAAGGAATTTATTAAATTCAAAAAGATGCATTACAAACACAAGGTGTAATGTACTTACACCAGCAGGGATTAATAGGGGGAACAATGAAGCTCAGGCAAAAAACAAAATCAAAGCTAAAAAGTAGCCGAGATTCTAGAAAATGTAGTGGGAACCTCCCTCCTAAAGAGAAAAGAAATCTTCCAGATACAACATGAAACTTTAGAGACCATAGCAAGAAGCAGTCTGAAATTTCCTTTCAAATTCTCCAGAGAGGAGCTAGATCACAAAACTTCTGATTCCATCAATAGAGCAGAATATGCATCTATTCTATCCAGCAAGCAGTACTAGAATAGATTCCTAAATAGTACATAAAATATTCCAGAAGCTAGATCCAAGAAGAGATGCATCAAAGCAGAATCCAAACAAAAACAGCAACATAAATTCAGAATCTGAGATAAAATCCATCAAGATACTAAAGCAATTAATGACAACCTGTAATCAGGGGGAAATATCAGACAAAGAGAAATTAAGGAGATCTTTGGAACTCCTTTTTTAATCTTTCCTTGAAGATGTCATGATTAATGGAAAGATAAGTGTCCTTCGATATTTCCCCTTTTATAAAAGTTTGAAAAAGGATCGTATCTCGAAGCTTCTCCAAAGATTCAGGTTCCTTACAGAAGGGGACATCCTGTTTTACAATCTCTTCATTATGTTGATGTGCCTCCACCTATTGGGGTTTGTCAATCTCTTTGTATGACATGTCAGCAGGTAGTTTAACTCGATTAGTTTCAGCATTTTCTTTTCCAGCAGGAATAAGAGAACGTGTAACAATGGTTCTCTCAATCTATGAGTAGTCCTTGTATTTTATAATTTTCCTAGGGTGTGGTTTGATGAAACCATCATCATCCACTAAAGGATTTTCACCTTTCCTTTCCATGGATTTTAGATAATCTTCCTCAATTTTTCTATGTTGATCTTCCACTTCAATTGAGGTATCACTAGGGACTGAATTCTACTGATTTTTTTCTTTATCCCCCATTGGTTTCGTATGTTCATTTTGCTCCTCATTGAGCAGGATTAGGTGGGTGCACTCATTCCTTTCAACTTCGGAGTGTTCTTGCTGTTTGGTAAATCCATGAGTGGAGTTATCAGTGACAGCTAGAACTTCATTGACAAAGTCTGAGATTTTATTTTCAGGTACTTAAGAATTCAATCCCCCTTTAACCCCATCATTTCCTTCTTTGATAAAACAATCAGAGGGTCCAAATTCAGCCCTTTTTTTTCTCTACCCTTTTCTATCCACTTTGAAGTCACATTTTTAGAAAAATTATTGGATTTTCCACAACTAATAGAAGTATGCCCAAGCCTGAAACACAAATGACAATAATCTGGGACTCTTTCATATACTACCGCCTACAAAAACCCAAAGTCCCCACTTTGTATCCATATGGTCGAGGGTAAATTCTGTGAGACATCTATTTCAATACATACTCTGGCTACAGAGGGCCTAGAGAGAGTGACTCTCGTACTCATCATGTTTTTCTTATACTTCCTTTAAAAATAATTATTCTTTCCAAAATCAAATTTTCTATTTTTTCAGAGATTATTTTAATGTAGGCTTATTCTTCATTGTGACTGTTAGAATCATTGGATACTTTATTTGGAAAATAAATTCAAAAATTTCCAATATAACCATAGTTAATGCACTTTAAATGAAGAAAACCATTAAAATTTTCTTTTGTAGTTATGTTATTTTTTGAAATAAAGGCTGTGAATCCTTTATAATATATATCACTTACCTCATTCCCATCAGAATATGAGAAAGGATTATCTTTATTTTACTTCATCTAGAGACTTTCAATTATTTCAAATCCATTTAAACCTTACCTTTTTTTAACATAAGATTGTTTCACATATCATAATTTAGGAGTGTATTATGAAACTCATTAAGAGATAGGTGTCCAACCTCTTCAAAGGAAAAAATATTAAGATAAAATCTGTTAGGAAAGTTACGCATCAATTTATTGAAAAGAGATAAATCATCCAAAGTACCTCCAAAAATAATTATATGAATTAATATATCATTTTCCATAGTAAATTATTCATATGAAATATCATCATAATCCATTCAGATATCTTTAAAATTAGCTCCCAAAACTTTTAGTTCGGATTTTTTGATCTTCACATTACCATTATACATATTCTCAAGTTAATCCCACATATCCTTGGATGTTTTTAGTCCTATAACCTTAATTAAAGATTTATTAGAAAATGATGTTAAAATACTATTTCTTTTAATTCCAACTACTTCCAAATTTCTCTTATTTTTATTTTTCATGGGAGAATCTTTTCCCGGTAGGATAAAACCAATTATTACAGCAATACTAGCTTCAAGGCCTTATGAAAGTAGATATAGAAGCATTTGGTTCTTCCATCCCTAATAGTTATTTCCATTGAATAAAGGAACTCCTCTAATATTTACTAAAGTAAAACTCTCCCTTACTAGTATCAAATAAAGGTTGGATCTTTTTAGAGGGAACCTCATGCCACGATACCACTTATAGAGCCCAGGTTTAGATATGTCATTAGGAGGTGAATCAGTGATGTAATTTTTAGAATATATTTTTTCAAATAAACCTATGAAATTGGATTATATTTTAATCCCTCATTATTTAAATACTCACCTCCCCCATATGCAAACAAATGAAAGCACTGAAAAGCACACGAGGATTTTAACAAGGTTCGACCCCGATGTGGGTGACTATATCCTTTCCATGTTTGGGGTGATTTGAGACACATATTCTCTAATAGTAAATAAAAGCAATTAAATGTATAGGAAATATACCAAAATGAATGACAATCAAACTCTCATAATTCCTAATCACTAATGATTACACTGGGCTATCTCCCGATGAGATATTTAAACTAGTATTCCACCAATGTTCTTTATATTTACTCCCTCCAGTTGACATATCTCCTCAAAATACTAATTGGTTTATATTATAATCCCACTATTTCTTCAGTGGAAACCTCCTATGAATGTGTATTTAACTAATTCTTCTTACTAATGTAGTTTACAAGTTGAAATTTTTCTGTTTAAATTAAATGTAGTCAGATATTCTACTGAATCACTAATGGCCTTGACCCCCTTCAATTATTATAACTTTTTAGATTATGATACTCATTAAAATTTATAGAACAATAAATCCCAGGTCTCACTCTCTATAAATAATGAAATATGGGTTTTTTCTCTAATCTGCTATGTACAGTTGAATGGTCAATTCAATTGACACACAACTGAATTAATAATTCAGGTTCTTTTGAACTTCCAAACTCATATGAGTGAAAATAATTTTTTACTTTAATTATATGTAATTTATAATCACATATACTTGTCACTATTATTATCACTTTGTTTAATTCATACATTCATATTTTATGTTACTATTTTCTATTTTTTATGTGTATTCTCTAGTTTTATTAAGCACTCAAGTATCTCAATTATCCAAGATTCCTTCTTCTATTTTGGTTTTATTCAAGTGCCTCTATATTCAAGTATTCATGAAATCATGCGTTTAATATTGTATTTATGTATATTTTTCTCTCCTTTATGTGAAACAAGTATAAGTACACACTATATTCTTACAACTACTTCTCACTCACCTCATTCATACAAGTCTCATATTCCATTGTAATGTTCGCAAAACCCAAGCCTATGCACTACCTCATTTTTTAACTTTCACCTCATGCATGTTATTATCATAATACCACCACACAAATTGTAAGTATATTTCACACAACTTTATGTATACATAGGAAATTATTCTTATTTCACCTTCAAGAAACATGGTGTGGTTATATACACTTGTTCACAGAAAATATTTCTTTGTGAAATACTAATAGTGTTCTTAACACCAATCGAGTTTCTGCAAAATCTCAACTTCATAACCCAAGAGGATCATGGAAAAACTACTTCCTGTTTGTGATTTAAGCATAAACTTTATTCCATCCTTTTAATAGTGTAATCATGTGGATATGGTCTATATTATTTTAAAATCAGAAGTATTCAAAATGGAAAACAAAAATAGCAACCCTCAAAATTTGTTCTACGATATTTATAGGTGTTGTTACACTAAACCAATTTTGAGATTAATTCCACATCAAGGAGGATTAAAACTCCCAAAAAATGTGATGTGTCGTGTTATTTTAATATACCTAATTTTTCATCAGTTTTTAAAGAAACTTATACCAATAACCATGGAGCCTTATCTTTTGTATTGAACTCCTCACATTCATATGATTATGATTCCATGTTTCTCATCATTTATAATCTTGAACTCATCCATGAAGGATGATTGATGAATAGATTTTTTTTATTTAGCAGTTTCATGTTCTTTGAATAATAACATGAATTCCATATGAATATTTCATTCATGCAGATTCATCTTCATCTTCTTAAGATCCTAATTATGTAATAATCTTGAGCTTAATTAACTATTATATTTAGGTTTCTTATATTAAATATTGATCAACAAATACTTTATTGAAATATTATATAACTTAGTTTTTCTTTTTTTGTTAAATTATTCTTAACTTTTTCCATATTTTAATATTTCTTTAGTTAAAAGTTCTTTATATTTCATGTTTTGTGTGTTTAAAACATGTTCTAAAAGTTTTATTTTAAGTTACTAGGATAATTAAGTCTTATGGGACCTTAATATATCATTTACACATGTTTAATACTATTCCAATACAAAACATATACTATACACCATGTATCTCTTTTGTAAACCATGTACCCAATTCAAAATTCACATAGACGGTTCTAAATCCATGTAGTCGATTTCCCAATATCAATTAACTTTTGTATTTTAGCGATAAAATTGGATAAAATACTCAAAATTCAGTGATTCTTGATGATATGGAAATCTAACAGAATTATCTACATTTCATTAGAAAATATAAAACTCTAAATAGATATCTATCATGTTCTAAATTTTTATAGAATTTAAAACATTTTTTCAGTCTGAAATCTACTGTTTTTCAAACATTTTTACTACTATATTTTAATGATAAATTATGATACATATATTTCATTATTATTATTATTTATTATTTATAAATATAATGAAATTATGTAAGTTTAAGTCAAATGGACCTAATGTTAATTTTTCCATTTAGATGGTCTGCATTAGGTATAAAATTGCATAAGTCATTCAATTTTTCAAATTTATAGAATCCCTTATGCGAATTCAGATACGTGAGAAATGGATACATGGATATTAAGGTACATGATAAGTATTTCATATGTGAATAAATTTTCTATATAGTAAGAAATGGTTACAAGAATTTTCTTACATGAAATAACCATCTAAACTCCCTTATGTAAATCTGCTATTTGAAATTGGGTATGTGAAATGCCAATGTGGTTTCACTTAAATGAAATCATGTTTGTGAATTAGCTTATGAAGATTTAGCTATGTTGATTTTATTACATAGTAAAAAATTGATATTTGAGAATACCATTTGGATATTACTATATATTTTTTTGAATTTCTGTATGTTTTTCTAAAAACTATAAATATACTCTGTTTTATGTTATTCTTCACATTTATATTTGATGTACTTTTAATATAAACATTATTTTTGTTTTATTAATTCTATAATTACTCATTAATTTTATAGAATTCATTAGGATTACTTCTAAGCAGTTTAATAATGAATTAACTAAGAGTAATTTGGGATTAAGCATTTATAGTTATTCATGCTGAATTTTTTGAACTTAAGATATTCAAATTCAAACAGGTTGGAATATATGGAGCTTATCTAAAATATTATTTGGGTGTTTTTCATGAATATTAATATTTATTATTAACTAAACTATTTATAATATTTCAAGACACTATTCATGTGGATATTAATTATCTTTCTTTTCTAAAAAATACTCGTGAATTATTTATCTGGAAAATATCCATGAGCGAAGTTCAATTTCGAATCTGGCCTCACATGAATTATGAGTATTCCAACGTTTTTATTATCAAAGTTTATGAATATATTCACTCAAATTTTAAATTTTATTAATTCTTATAATAATTTTCTTTACAATGTGTTTTTATTTATATAATATTAAAAGTTATTTTCATGTGAATTTTTTATTTTCTGAATTTATGAAGGTGATTTGTGTCATTTAAAGTGGAGAAAATATCCTTTGCATTTTTGTGTATAAGAGATCAAGGAATGAAATAAATAAATAAGATACATGACTCTTCTTTATATCCTAATTACTACATAGTTCACAACTGAGTGTTGACACTTTATTTTTCAATATGTTGCTGAAGTAAACTTCTAGTTGACCGAGTTTCACCATTTCAATGTCTAAAAGGGCATGAGAATTTCCTGATCTAAATTCTAGCATCTCCATCCATGATTATTCATTGAGTGTAAATTTTTTATTCATTCCATGTGTTGTAACAATATAAAATGTATTCTCACGCTTAGTGTGTCTTATATGGGGTTATAATACCCTAACAAAAGGTATGTTCAGGTTTGTTCTCTACCCTTAGAAGGCTGGGTTTATTCTATCTCCTTAGAATACCAGGTTCCTATTAAACCGTAAAATTGTAGAGCAAAGGACTGGTCTTGTAAAATATTGAGTTTTGTATGTCCCCTTAGAAGTTGGGGTTCCTCTTGACCTGAAACAGATAAGATGTTAGGATTGAACCTATGAAACATAGAAGATGTTAGGATTAATCCTATAAAAGTATAGGTAGTGTATTATATTGTAAAAATATGGGTTTTTGTATGAAATCATAAAATAAAAGTGAATTGGTTTGAGCCTACAGATGTGAAAGATACATATTTAATGAGTTTTCACTCTCCTTCATAAGTGATATACCATTGTGGGTACTATACACTGGATTGGTGTGTGAACTGTAGAAATAAGATCATTTAGATTCAAACTAGTATAAAATTATTATATTCAAATTATAATTTCTTTCATTTTATTTTCCCTCTCTTTTCTTATACCAATATGGTTGAGTTGTTTAATATTTGAACCAATAAATTTCCACTCATAATGTTTATAATCTGGTTAATTTTTAAAAGAAAGACAATTCACCCACATTTTTTCATTTCCATCACCCCTCAATGACCATAAAATTTTTATCAGAGGAGTCTCTTATAAGGTTTAATTTAGTTATTCAATTTCTCTAGTACCTAACAATTGGTATTACGTATGGTACCTTTTAGAGGATAGTTATTTTGTCAATTTTTCGAAACCACAGAAGTAGTATCATAGCTTGGTTCTTTGGAGGATATATTGTGCTTTACTTGATAATTTATATTTATTATGCTACATTTTTATCATATTCCTTAACAAGAATAAGTGAGAGATCATTTTTTGGGACAAATGATTTGAGGAATAATAGTGGTTTGAATCCAATATTTCCACTATATTTCAATGTTAGTAAGTATACTTAGTGGAATATCTAGAAGGAATTTTATCTAAAGTGTATAGATATTCTATTTTGGGATATTATGGATAAATCTTATGATTTACCTAAATATGATCTAGTTTATTTGAAAGGATAATATACTATTAAATATGATCTTAATTATAAGGAAATGGTTATTATTTACTATTCTTTTGTGGAAAATATTTTTAACAAAATCTGTAGTTTCATCACTACTTATGTGATTTGGAAATATCTTGAGACAACTACCTTTAAATAATATGATTCCCTAAAATATATTGATCCCAATTATAGAAAGTCTGGACAAATGAAAAAGTAATTTCGAACCATTAAAAAAGAAAAATATTATTTTTTTGAAGGATATTTCATCTAAGGTAATTCAACTCTGAGTTTATATTATTAAAATATTATTTTTTATGTCTATAAGAAGAGAGGACATATTAGAACCAATTATCCAATGCTCAAAAATTCTCAGAAGGTCAAGAAGAATGAAAATAAATCTAGGACTACTTAGAGCGATTCTGAAGGCTCTTGCAACAATGATGAAAGTCCAAGACAAACTGGTAATGTTTTATTTCTTCAAAAATATTCTAAGGTAACATTTCTACCTACACATTATTTTTCAAGTGATATTGGTTCATATACTAGTAAAGATGGATATATATGTCTGGAAATTATAACTAAAGATAATGATTTTAGTTATGATTCTCATGAATCTATTAATTATATAAATGATGAGATGAGTATTGAAGATCATAATTAAATGTGTGATTCATTTAAAGATCAAATAAAATAAATGACTTCTATACACGTATTACTCAAAGATAAATATAAAAGGTTTTGGAAAAATAAAAGGTCATTATATTTTAAATTTAATAAATTTGTCAAAGATAATAAGGTTTTATATCTTGAAATTGAAAATTTAAGAAACCTAAATATTAATTCTCAAATGTGGAAGATAAAAGATTAAAATGATAGGATTAAATATTTTCTTTCTAAGAATAATGAAAATATATAAAAGAGATTTAATTTATTAGTGGATAATATGTCTAAACTAGGGATTAATGTAAAAATCTTAAAAAGTAATATTAAAATCATACAAAGAGAGTGCCTTCCAAACATGAAAAGTTTATGATGTTTTTTAATTTGTTTAAAAAAATGAATGGCTGAATAATGAATTAGATATAGTTATAAATAAATATGTTTTTTTATAAAATAAAATTTATAATAAATGTGCTTCTAATGTTAATATTAGAAATATTTTTTATTTCAATAAATTTAATTATAAAAGTAATGGACTTATTTGTGATTATTTTGTTCTTATTATGTTGAGAGATAATTTTTTTGAAAAGAAATCCTGCTAGAATTTCTTTGGAAAATTATTTTAAATGTGGATCTTATGGTCACTATGTTTGTGATTGTCCTTTGATGTTCAATCAATATTTTGGTCACAAAAGGGATTTCATGTTGAAATTCGATTTTAAGTTCAAACTTTCAAAACCATATACTACTTGGGATCCGAAATGTTTTTATTATACATCATGTAAAATCAATCCATTATTTATACCCTAGTTGTATGTTAATTATTATTCTTAGGTTTAGCATGAATTATTTTATATTTTTATCCTTAACATTATTACATAACCATTATAATCTTGAATACTTTATATTATTTTGGATTCTACCATATTTTTTTTATTTTTTTTCATGAAGTTTAATCTATTTAATATCTCTATTTGCCCAGTAAATATTATTATAATAGCGTGTTCAGTAGACCCGACTAAATAGTACTTTTGATTACCATACCATGTGTACAGTGAGTTATGAATGATGTACACTTACCATTATAGTGTATATTTTTATGCATCCACTATGTAAATGGTAATAACCATAGATTAATTATCAAACCAAAAGTTTATAGAATATCCAAGGATAAAATGAGAACCTTGAGATACTATGATATTAATCTTGAATGTTCTCTAATATCACAGTTAGTCTAAGGTAATATGAATGAAAATATTATACAAGCTAGTGGAATCCATTTATATAAATACCTAGTATGTTTCACCTTCTAAGGCAGCTCCGAAGTAGTGTATTAAACGTAATTATTTTTTATAGTTCTTGAAATAACACCTAGTAAGTAATGTTTTATCATAATGATAATTATTTTAGTGTTAATAGCAAGTATTTCAAGTTTAGAAATTGGAAAAAGGGATAAACTTGAGGATATAATCTCTTGAGAAGTATTATTCAAGGAGTTAAAGTCGTAGATAACAGAATAGAAACGTAGTGGAAATCAAAATAGCCCTGCAAATAAAGACATAATTCCGCAAAAAAACGATCTTATCATGTGAGAGCTAACAAGGATAGTTAGGAATTTGGATCTAGAGAAAGTGGAAGTGTTTTAATAGTGTGTTTAATAGACCTAACTAAATAAAACTTTTTATTACCATACCGTGTATAGAGTGAGTTATGCATGATGTACACTTACCATTATAGTGTATATATTTCTTCATCCACTATTTAAATGGTAATGTGAATAGATTAATTGTCATATAAAAAGGTTATATAAAGTCTTATGATATAATTAGAACCTTGAGATACTATGAAATTAATCTTAAATATATGTACTATTGTGTAGATACATCATACTGACTAGATACACTTGTTGTATAACTATCAGGTGTTGGAATCTCCTAAGAATTGATACTTCTTCTCATGAAGTTTGGACTTGGTGATCTCTGGTAGGTGATATCATGAGGATAGATCCTCCAATAGGAACACCACATGTTTTGGATATCATTGGGTGTTCCTATATATAAACATGTGTATTGGTATCCTGACCTGAGATCATTATTAATGTGTTTCATTTTATCTCATACTTTGATGAAAGGAAAAAAACCATGACAATAAAGTTATGGTGAGGTAGCTAGTGTTGGGTGTGTCATTGGTGTATGGAATTGGTTAAATTATCAAGATAAAAAAATTTTCTTCCAAGTTTACGAACTAATATCTCAATCCTAGTTTATCATGATGGTAGTACCTTCATAAATCATTGGCCAATGTAGTTGTAATGCCTTAACATGAACCCCCTAGTCCAAGCTATAAGGTCAACAGACCTCATACGCGCCTCTTCATATGATAGAGGTTGTTGATTAGTAGCAAGGGTTTAAATTTTATAGTGGGTGAGACTATACCCTTTGTATCATATCATCAAGTGGGAAAATGATGAAAAATAAAAAAAAAGAATAAACAATAAGAGTAAAATGAAAAAACTAAATAATTAAAACCATATAAAATAATACCCAAAGTGGTAAGACTATCTAGAGTGTATGTAGAAGGTAATAAAAGGAAATTAAATAAAAAAACATATTTTGGGTACTTCGGTGTCTATCCCAGTATACTCCATCTCCTTGCTCCACCTCTCAACCATCCACCACTGGGACCTTTAACTTTTTTAGATCTCCAGTCATGACATCTACAAGTGCATCGAAATGCCTAAGTAGGCTGTGAGTACAAGACATAGTAGGACACCACCAATGAGTCTTTACCATAAGTACACAATATGTATAATAATTTATATCATTAAATAAGTAAATTTTAAATTAAAATACATGTTCTGAGTCCTCGTGCACTGAA
Organism: Viscum album; assembly: GCA_963277665.1. Classification (NCBI taxonomy): domain Eukaryota; kingdom Viridiplantae; phylum Streptophyta; class Magnoliopsida; order Santalales; family Viscaceae; genus Viscum; species Viscum album. Next base: position 204,113,810 of record OY728144.1, read on the forward strand.
CAAGCCACCATGAACCCAGACACCACCTACTTCAACTCGTTGTTGGTAAGAATGTTCAGAACACACATACCTCCATCATGATATCATAGCTCATCACACCCTTCCAGTGGTTGTTACGGGAACTTTGAACATTCCAAATGTTCTATCCTTGATCCAATTATCCTTTTAATCACCCATGACCCAAGTCCATAAGAGGCCATGAAAAGTATCTTCTATAAATCCATTATGCTTTTCCCCTCTCAATGGGTAGTCACACCGACCTTTAAAAAGGTTAAAACTACATCCAGATGGGTAACTGACTACTAGACCACATAACCCCCACCCTCAAGGCTCCAACTATGTATCTCATTATCCACCATTTTTTCACTATGCTTTCCCCTCTATAGGGGTATCCACACCACCATTAAGGATGTTAGGACTACGTCAGGTTAGGTAACCTCATATAACCATCCTCAAGGCTCCACATGAGTATCTCAGTTCCTTATAACTAGTCATTATGATTTCCCCTCTATAGGGGTTTCCACATAGACCTTTTAGGATGTTAGGACTATGTCAGGTTGGGTAACCTTGTGCTCCCAAACTCAAGGCTCTTCTTAATACCTTCCAACTAGTCATTATGGATTCCCCTCTACTGGGGTAGCCATGTCTACCTTTAAGGACATTAGGACTACATTAGGTTGGGTTACCTCATACAACAAACCTCAAGGCTCCACCTGAATATCTTGGTACCGACAATACAATTCCACAGGTTATTCAACACCCAAAAAATTCATCTCTTAGTAAGGAATGATAATCCACACCAAGATCAACATCATGATAGTCACACATAAAAAGGTACACCCGTGGCTACTCACACACCGATAGGTATCTGAGAACAAGAATGGTTTAGTCCATCATGAAAAAATCATAAATACACATGATCCATAAATGTAAGGTTCCTCCCAGCTTAAAGTTCATCCATATCAAAGGCTAGGGTAAACCATCCCATGTGGTTTATAGTTAGATTGGAAACCCTAGTAGTCCTAAGCTCCTCCTCGGGGGCATTATTATCCTAGTTGTCGATACATAAATGCTCATGGTTGAAAAAATTCCCTAGAACAAAAATTATTTATTTTATCTGAAAGAGAATTAAAATTTCACATGCAACGATACTTTGTCTCTCTTGGATATTTTTTGAATTATCATTGGAGATCAGTACATGCACTCACAATAATATCTATAAGAATAAATATCTTTTGATAATTTATTATAAATTATCCTTTTATAATAATCTTTGTGTAATTTCTCATAAATTATCCTTTTAGAATTATCAATTGAAAATTTATCACAAATATCCTTTTATAATTATCTTTTGATAATTCGATATAAATTATATTTTTATAGTTATCTCTTTATAATTTAACCCAAATTATACTTTTATAATTAGTTTTTGATAATTTCTCACAAATTATCCTTTTAAAATTATATTTTGATAATTTATCACAAATTATCCATTTATAATTATTTATTTATAATTTATCATGAATTATCATTATATAATTATCTCTTGCTAATTTACCTTAAATTATCTTGTATAATTATCTTTTGATAATTTATTATAAATTATCGTTTTTATAATTATATATTCTTAATTTATTATAGATTATCCTTTATAATTATATATTTTTAATTTATCATAAATTATCCTTTATAAATATCTTTCAAGAATTTATTTTAAATTATTATTCATATTCACCTTATGATAATTTATTATAAAATATGATTTTTATAATTATATTTTTGATAATTATTCAATAATTTATTCTTTAATAAAATTTCAATTATAATTTGATAATGTTAATAAATTTCCTCTGATAATTAAATGTAATGATCATTTAGAAATTCCAATAATTTATCCTTTTTATAATCCATGAAATTATCCGTTGATATTATTTTCTATAAATTGTCCTCTCTAAAATGATATCATTATCTTTTGATAATCCATTTAATTATCCTTTTATAATTCAAAAATTACACTTTGATAATTTAATAGATTATCCTTTGATAAATTAATGTAACCATCACTTAATAATTCCTTATAATTATCATTGATAATTTAATGTTATTTCCCTTTGATAATTTTATATATCACCCCTTGATAATTTTGAAATAACCATTCTTTAGAGAATTTCACACAATTAACTTTTTGATAATTTATAATAAATTATCCATTTATATTTTTTATAAATTATCCTCCATAATTTGTAAAATAATCCATAGATAAAATAAGGTTTTAATGTTTAATTGTTTAACCATTTTATTAATCCATATTTTAAGAATAAAAAATTGAATTAAAAAAATAGAAAAATAAAACAAAGCACACCTTCACCATGCCCAAGAAGAATCCACACACCTGGTTTGGGAGAAGAAAAATAGTTTATCCAAAGGGGATTCACCAATCACCACAAGGTGTCAGACTCGATCGAACACAAAAAAATAACCTAAATAAACTACCATAGGTACAGTTATAAGAATCCCACCATTTACACTTCATTTTTTGAAACCCCAAAACTGATAATTCAATAACCCAATTCAATGGCCAATTCAACCAAAAATTCTTTACAAAGTCATTATTTCCTCCTCATTAAGGTGTTGGAAAAATTAAATGGATCAAATAGGTTGAAATTTAATGTTTTAAGATGATTATACGCATGGAAATGGAAGTTCATCTATGGATAAGATGAATCATTAAAATAAAAACGAATTTTTAATTAGTTTAATAGTAATTATTTAATAAAAATATTAAATAGATTAACATTAAAAGCGATCTGACCAAACACCCAATGCGAAAAAATGGCATGTCCCGCATCGGGTAACCCCACTATCCCAGACCTAATAGTGGTTTCATATTTCTCATATGATGCACCATTTTAGATATATTTAATTATTTTTTGAAAAAAATATAATACAAATATTAAATAAGTTATCCTTTCATGAAATCTTACCAAACACACAATGCATAAAAATGTTATGCCCCACCTAGGGTAAATGCTATATCTCATACCTAGTAGTGGTATTAAAATTATCATAAAACAAAATGTTTGAGTGATATTAAATTATTTTTGATAAAGTGCATGCAAGTGATACAATATATTTAATAATTTTATTTTTTTTGCACTGAGGCTCTACGGACCACGTAATCTCACACTAACTCATAATCTAACCAAAAATATTCGATAAAATATTCCAATATTCTATTTGGGGTTTTACCCTTACGTAAATCTTTTAAAGCATTTATAAAGTTACTTTTATTGAAAAATAAATTTTTTACATTAGATACCTATAAATCGTTACTAAAGACGCATTTTTATTATCTTTAAAAAATCTAGAATATTAAAATCCCCCCCTATATCAACTTCTCTTCACCAAGAAGTATCTATAGGGGTCCTTCTTGAACAACATACGCCAGTGAGCTCAAACATCTGAATCTCACTCCCACGTCTCCTCCTAGATCCATCCATTTTGCCACAATATTTAGACTAGTGTTACTATCTCTCCTCGAAACACCTTCTCACTTTGATCTATTATTCACAGAAGAATCTCTTCTTAAGATGCACCAGGTTCTAACTCAACATCATCACAATCTATATCATACGTAGGATTGGGAATGTACCTCCAAATCTAAGAAACATGGAACATATCATGCATGCCTCAATAACATGGAGGAAGGTACAAATGGCAGGCCACTATACCCACTTGTTCGGTGATCTCAAAGGGTCCCAAAAACTGTAGTGCTAGCCTTCCTTGCTTCCTAAAACGTTAGTGGATTAATTGAGGAGTCACTCTATGTCTACCCTAAGTGGTGATCAAGCTATTATCAATAATATGAACTCCCTTGGAGGACTCATCAACAAAATAGATCCAACAACTACTACCTCACATGCCTCATGCCAACATGCAGTGATCAAAACAATATCCTATGGAGAACCTCATAAGGTTATATATAAATTGAATCTTAGTAATTGTTATTTTATGCGAACACAATCAAGGTTAGATGATCATCCCATGCTCTACTGAATTCTAGCACAGAAGATCAAAGAATGTCCTTCAATATGAATATTGTTCTCTCAGACTATCTGTTGGTCTGAGTATGATGTGCTGTGATCAATCTCAACTCAGTACCTAGGGGAATTTGCAAGCCTTTCCAAAAGCATGAAATAAAACACACATTTATATCTAAAACAATTGTAAAGGGAACTCTATAAAGTCATAAAATCTCTTGGAAATAGATCTTTCCCAGATCTTCCACTGAGTGAGTCTCTCTGGTCGATAATAAGTGAGAAAACTTCATTACCGATCAATAATGACCCAGACTATGTCACAAATCTTTAGGATCCTAGGTAAGACCTTCAAAAAGACCATCGTGACATATTCTCATTTCCACATAAGTATCTGTAGTGGATTTAACAACCCACGAGGATGCTGGTGCTTGACCTTCACCCTATAAGAGGTAAGACATCTAGAAACAAAACCAATAATATATCTCTTCATTCGTAGACACCAAAAATAGATCCTAAATTCATGATATATCTTAGTTGTAAAATTATGTACTACCCTTATTTAGGTATGGTAATCCCTCACCAGTTCCTCTCTGATAGAAGTAGGGGATACTACTATTATGTGTACCAATATCACATCATCGTCGTCAACTGACCATCCAGGCATTGAGTCATCACCAACTATTGGAGCTTGATCAACTGGATAGACTTGGCATGCCTTAGATCTATGACTATGACTATGAATTTCTTGAGTCCTCATTGTCTAGGGAGTCTTTATCCCCTAATAGGTTCCTCTAATCCAAGACTTTCTTGACCTATTAAAATTCATCTAGGAGACATTTGAGGAAAAGCAATCAACCTTTCCATACTAGTTGCAGTCCACTATTGGATTCCTACACATGTTACTATAATTCCCCCTTAGCCTATAATTGTTGAACTTATCTCCTATAGAGTGTACTACATAAGTTATTCTCTAACCTGGCAGTTTGATGCTATACTGCTTCGGGTTGTCCTTTCTATTCCTACTAACTGAGGGTACTCCTATGGTAGTAAGGGAAAAAATTAGTCATTGGCCCGACATGAGATGGAAGTAAGTCCGCTACCTTATCTTCTTCTAGAACCTTCTTAATGGCCAGTGACTTACGAAGAACCTATGAGTATATCATTTGGTAAAATCTTCTGACTAGACATCTGTGCTTTATTCAAAGGAATATCTCAAATGTTTAATCCTTTTGTGCCTCATTTCTATACAATAAAGGGGAAAAAAGAATCAACTCTATAAAATGTGAAGAGTATACAGAGATAGTCATAAAACCTTATCATATATCCATGAACACCTAGGAACAATATAAATTCATCATTACCAGAAAGTACTACTCAAGAAATAGATCCTTGAAGGTCATCCAAGTATGACCCTCTCATCTTCTAGATTCACTCATGGAAGTCCATTATCTCATGCCAGGTCCTTGGAATATGAAGGTCACTAGAATAACTCATCCTTAATTAAAAATGTGGACTAGCTCCAAGAGAATTTTATGAAGTCCAGTCAATCCTTTTCATCATGTGGGACACCACGACCCTATAATGTTGGAGGATGATGAAGCTAAAAATACTAAGAATGGTTAGTCATAGTCCTTTGAGTGACTTCTCTTTGAATGGTAACTATATGAAAATTCTTGGCTGGATGGGCTCTATATCTTGGATCATCTATACCGGTACAAGATCATGTTGGGGAGCATACTCATGTTCCATAAGTGGTTGAACTGGGATATCCTCATCTGCCTCAGCTGGAGGTATAATCAAACATCTTTGAGATGAATCTTTTGCAATAGAAGGAACATTAGGAACATAAATAGATCCTAACCAGTCTATGAGATCACACAAAGGATTCCCTGAGAGTATACCCTCAACCCAATGTATAACCCTCTTAGAACTTACCCTTATCTCCATCCTTGCATGTTATTAACAATCATTATATATATATTAACACCACAACATACTTAGTTCAGATAATTTTATCCAATAAAGATACATCACACAACTTGGAAACAGATATATAACACAAGGAAACCACCCCGAACAGATAGTTCAAATATGGAATTTAATTAAAGAGCTATTATGTATCTTAACAATAGTTATATGTACGTCATGTGAGCCTACATGCCTAGTCATGATGCATGAATGAAAATGAAATCCAATAAATCACATATCAACATCATCTGCATCAACCAAGGTGAAATTAATCAATAGTAATAGAAAAACATAATTACCCATTTATGGAAACTCTAAGTTCCACTATATAGTGCTAGACAGACACATCAAAATTCCTGAGTAGTGGTTATCCCAGTCTTATCTATCTCCATGATCCACCTCTCAACCATCCACTATAGGGGCCTTTCCCTTTCACTGGATATACTATCATGATATCTACAATCACATCGAAATTCCTAAGTAGTGTGTGAGTACATGACTTAGTAGGAAATGACCAATACGTCCTAACAATAAGTTCACAGTATATATAACAATATATATCCTGAAATAATTAAATTCTCAATAAACATACATGTTTTAATTCATCATTCACTAAACAAGCCTCCTTGAACCTCGAACACAACTACTTCATCTTTTTTCTGATAATAATATAAAAAACACACATACCTACATCAAGGTCCCATAGCCATCCCCACACTTACGGTGGTTGTCACAGGAATACCACACCTTCCATTGGGTCTATACTCAGACCAATTATCCTTTTAATTACCCACAACCCAAGTCCGCAAGAAGACATGGATGATATAGACCAACAAACCACTATGTTTTCCTTCTATGTGGTTATCCATGTGTGCCTCTAAGGACGTTAGGACAAGTTAGTATGGGTAACCAACCACTAGACTGCATAACTCCCACCCCCAAAAATCCACCTATGCATCATAATATCCTCCATCATGGAACTATTCTTTCCCATCTATAGGGGTAGCCATGCCTGCCTTTAAGGACATTAGAACCAAGTCAGGTTGGGTTACCTCGTACACCCAACCTCAAGGATCCACCTGAGTATCTCAATACTTTCCATATAGTCACTATTTTTTTCCATCTACAGGGGTATCCATGTCCTCCTTTAAGGTTGATAGGACCACATCAGGTTGGGTAACATCGTACACCAAACCTCAAGGCTCCACATCATTATCTATGTGCCTTCTAACTAGTCATTATACTTTCCCCTCTATAAGTGTATCCAAAACCACCTTTAAGGATTTTAGGACTATGTCAAGTTGGGAAACTTCATACACCCAACATCAAGGTTCCACGTGAGTATATTAGTACCCACAATACAATTACATGGGCTATGAAATACACAAATAATACATGTTGTTGCAAGGAACATTAATCCACAATGAGATCAACATCAGGATAATCACGCATAAATAAGTACGCCCATGACTACTCACACACCCACATGTATCTTAGAACCTGCATGGGTTAGTCCAATATAAAATCACATCATGATAACATCAAAAATATAAAAGTCCCATAAAGGTCAGTAACCTCTTACCTAAAAGTTCATTGATGTCAAAGGAAAGGATAAACCAATTTATGTTGTTTATAGTTAGAGTGGAAAGTTCAACAGTCATGAAAGCCTCCCTATGGGTATTATTATCATTGTTTTAAACACATAAACACTAATAGTCATAAAAATCTCTAGAACCAAAAAAGTTATTTTATTTCAAAGAGAAATAAAATTTCTCATAGGATTATACTTTCTCTCTCCTAGATAATTTCTGAATTGTCATTCTAGGTTAGCACATGCACTCACAATAATTTTCAAAAGATTAATTCTATTTTGATAATATCTTATAAATTATACTTTTATAATTATCTTTAGATAATTTATCATAAATTATTCTTTAATAAATATCTCTTGATAATTTATCACAAATTACCCATTTATAATTATTTGTTGACAATTTATCATCAATTATACTTTTAAAATTATTTTTTGATAATTTATAACAAATTATCCTTTTATAATTATCTTTTCATAATTTCTCATAAATTATCCTTTTATAACTATCCTATGATAAATCGAAGTAACCATCGCTTGAAAATTCCTTAAAATTATCATTAATAATTTAATGCATTTTCTCATTGATAATTTTATAAATTATCACTTGATAAATTTGGAATAATCATTCTCTAGATAATCGCAAACAATTTCTTTTTTGAAAATTTATAATAAATTATCCTTCATAATTTTTGGAATTATCCCTAAATAAAACTAGGTTTTGAAGATTAATTATTTAACAATTTTATTTATCCATAATTTTTAAAAAAATAAAGGATAATAAAAAAATAATAATTAAAAACTCACCTTCACCATGAATAGGGAGAAGTTGCATGCTTGGTTCAAGAGAAGAAAAAAGGTTGATCTAAAGGATATTTTCCAATTAACACAAGGATTCTGGGTCACTTGAACACAACCAAAAACAACCTAAATGAGCTGCAAAAGGTCTGGTTTTAAAAATCCCACCACATACACATCATTTTTTTGAAACCCAAAAATAAATAATTCAGTACCCCGATTCAATGCCCGATTCAATAAAAAATTTATTACAAAGTCATTATTTCCTCCTCATTAAGGCATTAAAAATTAAAACTGGTAAAAGCAGTTGAAATTTAAGGTTTTCACATGGTTTTGAATGTTTCTCCATGGATAAGATAACGCATTAAAATAAAGACAAATTTTAAATTAATTTAATAATAATTATTTAATAAAAACATTAAATAAATTAATATTAAGTGTGATCTGACCAAATTCACAACGTGTGAAAATGTTATGACTCACCTAGGGTAAACCCTATATCCTGGACCTAATAGTGTACTCTGATTTCTCATACGATGTACCTTTTGGGAGATATTTAATTATTTTCAGAAAAAAATACAATAGAAATATTAAATAAGTTATCCTCATGTGTGATATTACCAAACACATGACGTGAACAAATGGTATGTCTCGCTTAGGGTAAAAATTACATCACTAACCTAAAGGTGGTCTTAAATTTCTCATACAACACATCGTTTGAGAGATATTTAATTATTTTTTATAAATCGTGTGTTCATGATATAATATTTTTGATATTTTTATTTCATTTACATTGAGGATTTACGGGCCTCAAAATCTCACACTAACTCAGTTCCTAACTCCGAAAATATTTTATAGAATATTCCAAGATTCTATCTAGGATTTTATCCTAAGGAAAAGTATTTAAAATATTTATTATGTGATTTTTATTGAAAAATTACAATTTGACATAAAAATAATTATTACTCATTAACCAAGAGGATTTTTTCTATCTTTAAAGAAATATAGATTTTATAATTTTCCAAGTTAAGTACATCTAGTTAAATCAACGAAAAAATATTATGAAAGAAAGAATGATGGTAGAAATTTTCATCCTTCTTTATGAGATATCACGAGACAAAGAGATTGTAATACAACATGTATGTCTGTAAAAAGGTTGTCATTGCTATGACTACTCCTTATCTATTTAGGATCCATGTTGGATTGCTAGATTCTTATATTGGTCTACAAATAGTATTCATTACTCTCGATATAAGGGAATAGAGTTAACACATAATAGAATATTCGAAGGTTTGTCATATTCCTTTGAATAAGAGTTTAGGACATGGCATACCCCACCACTGGGGTTTGGTATTTTTCTTAGGATGCACGATCTCCAATGAATTAATAAATTTATAGTATTCAATTTTAGAATAATTAGTAATGAATTTATTTATTAAATTTATTTACAAGTGTCAAAATAAATTCATGTAAAATATTATATAAATAAATGTTGTTTTAATATTCAAGGTCCGTTTAATATTTATGGGAATGATGAGTCGAGTTAAGGAAATAGGTTTATCATGTAATATATTTTTTATATTAAAATCAAGTGATAAATATATAAATGATAGTTAGAGTTCATTAAAGAAGTCATAATATATCCTTTATAGTATATATAGTGTGTAATAAATATTCTAGGTCCAAGGAGACTTTTTCGAGTAATTTCATAACTCACTATATATAGGAGGAGAGAGGATCTCACCTGATTACTATTAAATGAGAGTTATTCAGATCCTCTCTCTCATCTCCTGATTTCAAGAGAGAGAATCTCATGATCCAAGTGTTCATATCAAGTTCTTCTTCCTGTATCAAAGGAAAAATGATGCAGTGATCATTGAGACATCAAAGCAGTCATCAGGACACTATTCTAGCACAAAGATTCTGATGATTGATGCTCCTATAGGCTTTCAAATCACATATGGAAGATTGTAAGGGGTTAAACATTATATCATTCAATAAATGATCATCTAGGATGATAAGATATGGAAAAAGACTTCATGTTAAACCAAGTACTTTAGGTTTATGTTTTGTGCTTAAAATTCATCACATGTGATCCTTAAGTCTTTACTGGGGATATGCTTCACTAGCGATGAAGTTATTACATCGACTTATTAGGGATAAATTTTAAATCCTAATCCCAATGGATTATAATATGCACCTAGATACATTTAATTGGTTTCAAAGGGATGTGTAAAAACATTAAGTAAATGAAAAAAAAATCATTAAATTTTTAAGAGTGTGTTGTTATGGTCCCAATGTCGTAAACGACATTTCAATCCAACATCGAAAGATGATATTTACACCGTTCGAAGCCTTAAATTGGATTCAAATCACATTTTTTACTAGTATTGAATTGATCAACATATATATATATATATATTTTTGAAATTTCGAAAGGCATTCAGTGTAGGAAATTCTAGTGAACTCTTTTACAGGTTGAAAATCTGATGCATGTTAGAATAATAATTTATGGTTATTGGGTATTATTCCATCAATGTAGAATTTAATAATATTTTAAAAAATCTAAAGACTAAATTTATAGGCTATGAAAATATCTGAAAAAAAGAGTTAGAAAATTTAAAAAGGATTGCTGAAGAAGTGGGTATACAGATAAAGTTTTTTTAAAAATGAAAATGGGAAAAGTGGGCCTATCACTAACCACACCTCCTTCTTCTTCATAAGTTCCCCCTTTGTCTCTTCTATTTGGACGTGGACTAGACACTATGACATGGATGTTTTTATATTTAGGCTCATCTCCTTGAAGCCTACATGGAGAGAGAGAAGTTCAAATATGAATAGGTGATTATTACACTTGATATGACTAAAAATTGAAAGGAGGGTCACTATACTTAAATAGATGCATTTCTCATAAAATTTTCACCCATTTACTCTAGTTTCATTTATGAAAACAAAACAAATAGTATGGATAAAACTCTTTGTTACCTTTTGGGTAAGGTTCACCATGATAAATAATAACCTTGATAAAGTATTAGTTCTTATGGTGAACAAGATAAAAGAAAAGTTGAAAAGGGCCACAAAAAGAATGAAGTCAAAAGAACCTTCAAAACATCAGTCAAATAAAATAGGTATTAAACATGAGGTTATTGGTTTTTCATGTCATGAAATAAGTCCTTGAAAATATAAACAAAGTAAGTATTTGCTTCTTCTTCATGTATATTTATCAATTTCGTGTAATGTTCCTATAATACTTTTTGGTTATTGAGTACAATATGACTATCTCATATGTTTATTTGAATATAGTTACCAATTAAGTAAATAAACATTACTATAAGTAAGATGTGTTCTCTAAGAATTTGAGAAAGGGTGCTTCCTAAGCCAACAAAGAGAAGTACACAAATTCTAATTTCCAAGTAAATGATTCTAGTATAAATTTTATTGAGTATAAACAAAACATTCATCTCATGCATCCATTGGATACAAGGATACATTATTCTATTTTTGGAATGAATGTCGTTTTTGGTGTTGAATACTCAACCAATAGTTCATTAATGTTTGAATCATTGCAAATACCTGATGAATATAACATGCAAGACGCGGTTATACCAAGTTGTGGTAAGATAATACCTTTTCAAGAAAAATAATGTAATTTTAAAGGATATACCGAGTATGGGTTTAGTCTATTTGGAGTTAAATACCTTAGGTATTATTGACACAATGATGTGCTTAGTTTTGGACCAAGAAACCTTTAGAAATAAAGGTAATCCACAAATATTTTGGAATTCGTTCAATTGGAGTGCATGAACTATTCCAAGGGTAAGATAGTGGTAAATATAATTCATTATATTCATTTATGTTTTTATTAAGGAATGGGAAAATGAAGTTCAAAATATGTATGGTCGGAAAGGATATGAGTTGCTTTGGGCCCAGGGGCCATAGAGTATCTTGACGAAGCATTCGTTATTACATATAATGTATCATAGAGTAATTCATAAACACACATTACCTTATCCACATAAAAGATATGATGCTAATAAAGAGTATATATTATGTGTGTTACATGTTAAAATTGATCAATAAAATGTAGCATGGAGTAATTCTTAGACTCACATTTCCTGATATACATCAGATTCATGATGTAAGTAAAAGAAGTATTAATGTATGGACTTATATTCAATGTATATACTCCGTTTATTTTTCAAGATATGAATTTAAATTTACATTTTTATCCCAAGAAAATATGCTAACTATAATAGAAAATTTAAATCATATGATTTATAGTATGATGTAAATCCATTATTTCCTTATAACATGTGTATCAATTCAAAGAGTTAAGGATATAAACAAATTTTCATCAATAAAAACACAATGCACATCTAAAGTAATTATATTAAAATTTTATTATTATATTAAATAAATAAATATAATAGAAAATGTATAGTCAAGTGATAGACAATATTTCTATAAAAGTGTGCACATATCTATTTGAGATAGTGGGAGTGATATTGACCTGGGTTTAGTCAATGCTAGAGATAAAAAAATAATTGATATAGGAACAAGTTCCACAAGATATTTTGGAAGAGGAATATTCTAGACAAACTCATTGTATAGAAAGGATAAAACCATGGTGATGGTTTTATATTAATAGTGTCTAGTGATACATTATTCATTGATAATAATAGTTCCTATAAGTAGGTAGTATGTAAAAATTAGAAAAAATAGACAAGATCAATTAGTATTCAATAGTGGATTCCATGTATCAAAGTATAGGGATATTATTATATTGAATACTATGGTGGGTATCCAAGTGATAATATACATGGATGGTACACACGATGTACTAATAAGGCTCTATTGGTAACACCAAGTTGTTATGCCTATCCATTAGAATTTTAATTGTCATAGCTAATTTCTATAATAATTTTATTGATAATTGGATGATAAGACTATTGGAACCATGGATATACTATAAAAGAATTAGAGTATGGTTTGTGTTTGTTGTCAATCCTCATTGAAAGTTCAGAATGTTTGGAAGTAAAGTGTTCATACAGTTCAAGCAGACATCAATATTGAAGGTGGGGTCATTTCCCAGTGTTTGCCAAATTTTTGGGTCTGAAAATCGGGAAATGGGAAAATGTGTGTTTGGAAAAGGAACTTGCACTCAAGGCATGTTTCAAGATCATATCACAAAAAATGGAAAAGGCATGAGCTGTGCGAAATATTGGAGTGGTGCGCAAAATACATGGATTTCACGCTAAATTGGTTTTTCACGCAATCGTGAAAATAGGTTGGTTTTCTCCCGCAAAAGGTGTTTTGGGATTATAACGCTGAAAAATTGAAAAGGCATGATGTGCATGAAAAATCTGGGGATGTGCGCGAAAAACGGTTCATGTGAAAAAAAGGATTGCATGCAGAATGAGAGTTTTGCGCGCTATAGTGGGGTTTTCATGGGGGGTCGGTGAAGTCTATAAATAAGAGGTGACCCCCCTCATTCGTGGTGGTGGAACACTTAGAGAAGATCTGAGTTCTGATGCGCATAAAAGTTCTGTGAAAAGGGAGTTTCGCGTAAAATTGGAAGTTGCGCGAAAAACTTGTGGTTGCGCTTAAAACATGAGGTTGCACGTAAAACTTGAGGTTGCGTGTAAAAATTGAGTTTTCGCATAAAAGGTGATATTTTGTGAAAAATTCGAAGCTGTGTGTAAAAGATGATGTTGCGCGTAAAAGTGAATGTTGCGCAGAAAGGGGGTTGTTGCGTGAAATATTTTCTGTGCGAAAAGAAAAGATTGTGCGCAAAAGTGAGATCTTGTGTGCAAAAGGTGTGTGTTGTGCTGAATAGCCAGTGTAACCTATCTTCATGTTCTAAATATCTGATTCAGTGGTTCAGTGCTTTCAAATTCATCATTTTAGGACTTTGATGCAAGCAGAGTCTTGTACTGAATAGAGGCAAAGACTTCAATGCAAATCTATTGAAGAGACTTTTACATTTATGAACTGAGTGGGACTTCACTAAAGGAAGTGGTCTAGGGGGAATCAATGGGAGTGACCTAAGGGATGCAGTGAGCTATCTCTGAACATTTGTAAAGGCAGTGTTCCTGGGATAGAGTGATTGTACCCAAACATTGTAATCCAAAGCTAGTGAAGTTTAGTGGAATTAGGTACGACTGGAAACCTGTCAGCGTATGCTCCTTGGACGTAGCTATTAATGGTGAATCAAGTAAAAGTGTTGTGTGGTATATTTTCTTATGGTTTTTTTCTTTCTGTTCCAATCAGTCTTACAGATTTAACGAGTTCCTACCACCATTGGAACAAGATCCTTGTTTTTAAAAGAAAAAATTTGACACCCTGATTCACCCTCCCCTCTCAGGGTGTCCCAAGGTCCTACAAAGACCACAAATAATAGAAAGTGTGTATACGATGCAACAAAAAAGGGATGATGATATCATAGAATGCCAATAAGTTATAAAATAATTGAAATCTAGTTCAAGATTAAAAGTAGGGAACAAGATTCTAGAGTCTTCATTTGGAATGAAACTTTTCCATGTGTCTACCAAAGGTTAGTGGGAGTGCTATTATTCTCTAAGTAAAATATGTTTGATAACATATGGAAAAAAGATATTGTTATTACAATTAGTTTATATTAGAATGAAATAATGTCTCCAGAGATTGACTTAAAGTAGTAACCTATGTTTTAGGGAACATAATCAACTAACAAATATTTAATGGTTTCTTAGACTAAGTAAATAGTACATATACAAATTATGTATTGAAAACTATAAGTTGTAATAATTAGAGAGAAAATTGTAACCAAAGTCATGTGAGATAAATCTCTCTAAGGAGACATATATGAGACATAGGAAGAGATTAATGTGGTGAGTTGAATTCTATAAGATTTTGCGATGGATCAATCATGTATAGAATGATATGTAAAAGATATGATATTTTCAAAATATATTTAATAATATGAAAATATCCATTATATCTAGGAGAACTACAATGTTAGTAGTCAGAACTATCAAATTATATTTGAGAAAGTACAAATGATAAGCACCTGGTTTGTGGAGAGGAAAGGATATTAGTTTTAAGGGAAAATGAACTAGTTTTTCTTAGTTCAATGTGATCTAATATTATAGTTAGGATAAGTTAATTAGATAGACATTCTTATACAAGATATTGGTATCCATGTATATAAATATTGAGTATGTTGCAGATTACAAGGCAGCTAAGAAGAAGTTTATTAAACATAATGATTTGTTATAGTTCTTGAAATATTACATTGTAAGTGGAGTTTTATCATGATGATAAATCTTTTACTGGTACTAGAAAAAATGTTAAGTTTAGATAGTAGAAAAAAGGTATAAAAATGGGGATAACATCTCTTGAGAAGTATTAGTCAAGGAGTTAAAGTTGCATATATCAGAATAGCCACATAGTGAAAATATGGCAGTCCCTACTGTTAAAGATATAACTCAACAGAAACATGATCTTATCATGTGAGAGATAAAAAGGATAGTTAGTAAGTTGGATTTAGTGAAATTGGGAGTATTGTAATAGTTGGTTCCCTATACCTAACTAAATAAAACATTGGATTACTATATCACATGTGTAATTAGTTATTCATGATGTAAACTTGTCATTATAGTGTTGATATTTCTTCATCCACTATTTAAATGGTAATTTCCATAGATTAATTGTAGTATCAAAAGGTTATAGAAAATACCAAGATATCATGTGAACCTCGAGATATTATTAAAGTTACCATAAATATTTTTTCTATGCTCTAGATACATCATACTGACTACACATAGTCGATGTATGACTATCATGTGCTAGGGGATCATAATAATTGAGACTTATTCTCATAAAGTTAAAACTTAGTGATATTTGGTGTAACACTCTGACCCTAGAATCATGGAGATGGTGAATTATTTTATAAAATTGGTATGATCATAAGAAATAAAATCTGGAAGGACTAATCTGTTTAGTATCCTTAGAAGAACTAGATAAAAACTTAAGTTTTACATTACATCTTGAAACAAGAAACAACATAGTATCTCGTTTGAAAACACTATTATCCCTTAGATTATCCCTAAAAATAATTTATAATATACATGTTCTCATCTTGGGATAAAGGAAACATAATAAATGTTTGAGATCAAAATCTCATTAAGGGTAAAAAAAATTGCGGAATATATCACAATTTAGAATAAACATTTCAGGCAAGGTATATAACTGAAACATAAGCCTTTTAAACATAATCTTGGCAAGAATAAATCCTATAATTCCATATAAACATTCACATGGATATTATACAATTCAAATATTCACATGAAATATCAATGACTCATCTTATAATGAATAAATTCATAATTTCAAACATCATAACCATACCGTAAAGGTCTCATGCCAAGACCATACATAAAAGGGTAAGACATTAGTCAAAACCAAAACTAGTTTGTCTCATGAGAACTATTGAAGCATCGAGGGAATTTCATTAACTAGTCCCCAAACCATTAGGATGTCATTAAATAGTCCCCAACCTCTCACTTACTAATTACATTTCATTCCTCATATTAAACAGATGAAACATAACCAATGTAAATATTCGTTTTAAAACTAGCATATGAAATGTTAGTACATTAACCATAAACCATGAATGGTATCAAATAGAACATCCACAATAAAAAATATCATAATCCCTTCAATACAATATGTTAGATTGTATCATAATAAATTAACATCAATTAAACATTCAATCCAACAAAGGATGATGATAGATGAAAATAATCTAATAAAATCATTAAAAAATTCTTGAGAGAAACATCCATTTTTATTGAAATTATTTTAGAAAGGGGAATGTAATTTTAAAAGAAAAACTTTTTAGTGAAAAAAAGTATATGCTTGTAATGGAAGCTTATCTCAATCCATATAATTAAAAAAAATCATTATTTCATTATTTTGTTGAAAAGGTCATAATGTACCTCATTTGGGAAAAGATAGAAAGATTCCACTAATTTTTTTTGTCTAAAGTAAAATATGGGTAAAAATAAATTTAATATTTTTTAGAAAATTAATAAGAATATTTTGAAGACATTTTTAAGAAATATGGATATGGATGAAAAATATTCCTCAGTAGATACTAACATACAAATAATCTCGGATAATAATGAGATTGCGAAATTAACACATACCTTTTATTTTCTTATAGTAAAGGGTGAGTTAAACTTATGTATAATTGTTAAATAATTTTATTAAATTATAAAATAAACATATACATATTTATTATATCATATATTATTGTCTTATATCTTTTTTTAAAATATTTCATTATTATCATTGTTTCGGGTGTAAACTACTTCATATTTTTATGAATGTTTTGTTTTGTGAGTCATATTTATTATAGATAGGATATATTTTATTTATATATAGAATTATATTAAATTAATAAATTTTATATTTAATTATCTTATACATTTTCATAATCATTATTTAATGGTAAACATGGAGAATGAATCTCATCGCGTCGTGAAGCTGGTAGGCCGTACGTACGCACAAGTGACATTATGATTCTCTTAATGGTTAAATGGTATGTAATTGGATGATATATTAATTATAAAGAGTAATTATCATGTCATATTAATTATTTATATCCATTAAACTCATCATTACACCCATCCACAAAAATTAGTGATGAAAACCAAATTACACCACGGTGTGGAGACAGTAAGTCGTACATATGCACACATTGTGATATTGTTTTTCATAAGATGGATAAAAATAAGAATATGGTTGTACCATAATCATAATAAAAACTTATTATATATATGATACTAGAGTTATTACCTTATTAGTGAAACAACATAGAAATAGGAAGTAGAAGAAGAAAATAAATTGAATTGAATTGGTAAAATGATTACCTCTTCATTGGTGGACTTCCTTTGGAACTCCTCATAGGGACACTAGGGATAGTCTTTTTGGATAAACATTACCTCCATAAGTTAACTAATAATGTTTAGAGTATAATTTTTTAGGGTTTGGTTGACATATAAGGCTCAAGGTGGTGTGAAGAAGTGAGGAAGGAAGTGCCTTTTTATAGGAGAGGGAAGGGGCACTCTTGGAATCCTTTAAAATATTAAATAAATATAAATTTATTTTAGATCTAAGATAGCTCAAAAGTGAATTATTTAAAAGATAAGATGATTATGGGTAAAAATCCTCACAAAAAATTATTTTTAGATAAGTTAATGTCACAAAATTAACATTATCATTTGGATTTAACCCTACGTTAAACCCTTTAACTCTTACCATGAAAACTTGGATTTTTACTCTTTAGGGTTAATATAGTTACTATAAAATTCAAAAAGAACCCTAAGTGGAACATTTATGAAATATTTAACCTTATTATAACTATTTTTCTAAAATATATATGTTTATGACTTTATATCATTTAATAAAATATTTTTTATTTTAAAGTATCATTTATATCGATTTTGATAATATTTATTATTTTTCTTTTTAAAAATATCTTAACAACACGATAAATTAAAAATAACACTTATAATATATCTCTAACATGTCTAAGTTATCTAAAAAACTACTTTATTTCATTAATTATGTGAAATTATATTTTTTTAATATTTTTAATATCATTTATTTGATATTTCCATTAATTAAACAATTACTTCATCATTATTATACAAGCATTTAATTAACATATTTTTTCTCCAAAAATTAAAAATAAAATATGACGATGAATATAAATTTATTATATTTAAAGTGTATATTTATAGTTGTATTCATCTTACTTATAACCCTATATTAAAAATGACTTTGTTAATAAAATAACGAGTACGACATTTTTAAATTATCTTTAATTAAATCTAATAAATGTCTTATTCTTACCCAATTGTCTTAAAAACATCATAATTTTGGACTAATGTTGATGTTGGTAAAAAATCACATATCCAATAAAATTATGACAACTGTTATGGAAACTTTTAAATATTATAATATTATTTTTACCTTTAATTAACATTTTTACCCATTACTACAGTAAATAAATAAAAGTTCGCTAAAGTTACTATTCATAAAAAATTAACTTGATCCTTTTATACTATAAATATCATACTAATTACAGCCATTTATATATATTTTTCTAAATTATACTAAAAATAGTGGCTAAATTAAGTTTAACGCTAATGTGGTGAGAAGGTGGGTAAAAGAGATGTTTAATAGTTCAATAAGTTTTTATATCTAGTTTTTATAAAAAAAACATTTCTAATTAAATACATTGGATGAATATATGTATTGTTGATATGTTGTCACTTTAAAAATAAATTTAATATATAATAATTATTTAAACAAAATTGTTAGTTTTTAACTACAATGTAGTAATTTTCACTATTCATCAAAAATGAAACTTATCAGAAAAATACCAAAAATCCACCCTAAGATAATTTTGATATTTTGAATTTAAAAATGAAGTATATTTTGAAAAATAAAATTTATAAATTAAATATTGCGTTTAAAACTATTCATAACTGCCTTTTTAAATGGCTAGTTTGATATATCATGGTGTGCTCAAAATCTGTGTTGTGTACATCACAAGCTAATGAATTATTTAAAAATAAATATACCATGGAATCTTGGGCTGTTACATTATTCCATAATTTAAAATTTCCATCCTTTAAATTTCTAGAATATCAACTCCTAAAAAATTCTGGTGCTTCTTTATCATAAATTCCTCAGGTTCCCACATCGCCTCTTCCATTTTATGGTTTCTCTAAAGAACCTATACCAGTTGAGTGGTCTGATTCCTCAACACTTTTTCTCTATTATCAAGAATCATGGAAGGATCTTCATAATAAGACATATAATGTTCTAGTTCTATTTCATTATAGGTGAGTACATGCATTGGTTCTAGCATGTATTTCCTTAACAAGGATACGTGGAACACTTCATGAACTCTGGAGAGACTTGGAGACATTGTTAAACGGTAAGCTACAACTCCAATTCATTCTATAATTTAAAAAGGAGCGATGTACTTGAGACTTAATTTACCTTTCTTAATGAATCTTATAACACCCTTCAATAGAGAGACCTTCAAGAAAACATTATCTCCATTTTGAAATTCCAAATCATTCCTTTAGTTATCAAAATAGCTATTTTTCCTACTTTGAATTTCTTTGATACAGGTTTCAATAATATTTTCCTTTTTCATTGTTTCCACAAAAATTTATTAGCCTATGAGTTTTATTTCTCTAACATCATCCTAAAAAGTTTTTATATGTAATATCTTCTCATATAATGCCTCATAAGGTTCCTTTTGAATGCTTAAATGGAAGCTATTTTTATCAAAAAATTCTACCATAGGTAAATAATTATCCCACATACCTAAAAGGTTGAGTAATAATGACCTTAAAATGTATTCTAAATTTTGAATAGTCATTTTTAGTTGTCCATCAGTTTGAGGGTGGTAGGAAGTGCTCAAATGAAACGTAGTATCTATGGTCTTCTGAATAAATTTTCAAGATCAACATATTTTCCATCTATAGAGACAATACGGACATGAAAATAAACTCCCTAAATCCAGAATTAACACTTTATAAATTTACCACATAACCCTTCTCTTATGAGAGTCTTAAGAATACATTTTAAGTGATTCTTAGGATAGTCATAGATTTTAGAATACACCAGAATATCATTAATTAATACTACAACAAAATCATCAAGATATTTCTTGAATTATCTATTCATTGGATCTATAAAAATAGAGGGTTCATTAGTCAATCAAAATGTAAGTACTTTAAAATTGTAATATATATACCTTTTTTGAAAAGTTGTCTTCATAATATCTTCCTTATTCACTCATAATTGATGATATCCAAAATTATGGTCAATCTTTAAAAAGAATTGAGCTCCATGATTTCAACCAAATAAATCATCAATGAATGGTAGATGATACTTGTTATTTATGGTAATAACATTTATTTACCTATAATCAATACCCAACGTCATAGATCCATAGTTCATCTTGACAAAGAGAACATTGGATCCCCATGGGGAAACACTAGAGCGAAAAAATCCATTTTTACCCAACTCTTTAAGTTATTTCTTCAACGCCACTAATTACAATCTGTCCATTATATAGGGAGTCTTTGATATTTTTCTTGTGTCAAGGATTAAATCAATAGAAAACTAAACATAACGCTATGAGGGGTGTCTTGGTAAATCTTTATGAAAACATCAATATATTCCTTTATAATAGGTACATAATTAATTTGAGAATTATGTTCCCCATCCCTATATGTTGTTTGATCTTACTATCCATGAAGTTATTTTTGTAAAGCTATTGGGGGTGGATATAGAAATGAATTAGATGATGATGCTTCCTCTTTAGAGATATGGGATTCTTCTTCTTCCTTTCAAATTGTAACTTTCTTATTTTTGTAATAATTGTTTTTCATCATAGTTTGAAATCCAGTCCATACCAAGGATTATATCAAATTCAACCACAGGTATGATAACAAGGTCAACAACTAAATGATGTTTTGGTGTCATAAATGGGACATATCAACACATTTTTGTTTCAATTATACAACCCTTAAGAGTTTTGATTGACAATTCCCTTATTAAATGAAAACGGAAATATCTAATTTTCTTTGAAAACTGGGAAGATATAAGGGAATGCGATGATATAGAATCAAATAAAGGATTTTATATATTTGAGGAGGTGATTAGTGTACCTTACATGACATAATTAGGAACTTCAACCTCACAAGTATTGATCACATAAGCTTGGACTTTATCCCTTGGCCTTTTCTGAGGAAACATTCCTTGATTCTTTGGACAATAATTTTCATAATGTCCCATTTATTTACAATTTTAGCATTAAATATTGATATATTATTTCTTCCCCTTATAATCATGGGCTTGGTGGTCTTTTTATCCACACTCGTAACAAACTATCATTCCCTTTAGTCAAGTATTGGGATGTTTCTTCCCATAATTACAATAGGATGGATTGTCATCTTTTCCATTCTTCCCCTTATTTTTTTCCATAGTGTCTGACGAGCCTCTTCTTCTCTTTATTTCTTTTAAAGTCATAAGACTTAGTGAATCCATTTTCTATCTTGATAGAATATAAAAATATATCTTCATATAATGAGAAAGATTGTGAGACTAACTCCCATTATAGGAATGGTTTTAACCCATCAAAGAATCAACCAATATTAATTCCTGGGCTATGTATATAGTCTATGACACGCCTTGCTATCCTTGTGAAGTGAGATTGATACTTTGAAAAATTATCTTCCTCCTTTGGGCTCACACACATAATTTTCCTGTCCATATCCGCTTGTTATTCAAGAGGAAAGTATTTTTCTAAGAAAATTTATTTAAATTTCTTCCATTCCATGTTTTGTCTTTATTTATCCCCCTTAGTGTTTTTAATCAATGACCACCATTGATCTGTATCACTTGAGATATGATAAATTCCCATGACAACCTTTTCCCTTTTGTTACTTTCAAAATTAAGAAATATATTCTCTATGGAACATATCCATTGTTCAGTTACCAATGTATTTGTATCCCCATTGAATATAGGAGGATGTTGTCTCATTAAGTGGTCTAACATTTCTCCTGCACATTGTAGATCAGGGTACTCCACACAAGCATGGTTATTGTTCATAACATGATTCACCTATCCTAATATAGTTTTAAGATGTTAAACACTAGTTGTATCTTAATATCCAATATCATTATCTTTTATAGGAGGTAAATCCCTATATGAATTATGTGTATTGATATGGTTTCCACTTCTTTCACTAGGCACCATTTCTAAACAATGGAATATACTAGATTATGTTATGAATCATAATTCATAATTCTGATGTAGTAAATACTTAAAATAAATTATTATTTTTATACAAATCAAATCCTATAATCGTAAAAATGTTTTCTATGGGGGCATATTTACTCATAAATCCTTCATAATATTTTTGTAAAGAAAATTTGAATTATCCTAAGCATATCCATCGGGAGTGTCAAACCAGGTGTTCATTGAGGCCTATTGTCATGTACTACGTTACCTCGAGTCAGGCCCAGAACACCTTGTCAGAGTTGTTACTCCTAGGTACATATGTTCCAGAACCATGTCTAGTTATAGAATCCAGACAAGGATTTATTGCTTAGAAGACCCACATAATCTCAATTTTACCAAAATTCATGGATATTCTTCTATACTTATTCTCAGGGATTATCTTAGGGTAATATTACCTAATAAAAGTTTTTCTCAATATAGTTTCCAAGGTTTGTTATAAAATACCTTTGATACCAACTATAAAACCCCGACCTCAGAAGGTAGGAATCTGTGCATTATTTTATTACATTGGCATGATCACATGAAATCAAATTCTGAAGGACTAATCAGTTTAGAAACCTTGAAAATATTAGATACAAATATAAATTTACAATATATCATGAAATAAAAAACAACATAGTATCTCATATTAAAACACTCTTAACCCTTACATTATACTTGAATATTATTAATAATTTACCACTTCACATTCTGGGAGAAAGGAAACATAAAAAAGGGCGATATAAAATGATCGGTAAGGGTAAAACAAATAGAAAAATCTATCATAATTAAGAATAAAAATTTAAAGATGGGTATATAACTAAAAAATAGGGTTTTTAAATATAAACATGGTGAGAATAAATCATATAATTCCATATAAACATTCACAATGATATTCTACTAGTTGGACATTCACATGTAATATCAATAAATAATATCATAATGAGAAAATGCGTAATTCTAGACATCATAACCATACCTTCAAGGCCTCATTACAAGACCATATATAAATAGTTAATAAATTAGTCAAATCCCAAACTAGTTTATCTCAAGAGAACTATCGATGCATTGAGGAAATTTTGCTAACCAGTCCCCAACCCATATGGATTTCATTAAACAGTCCCAAACCCATTACTTACTATATCCAATGCATTACTCATATGAAAATGGAGAAACATAACCAATGTAAACATTTTTATTAAAACTTCCATATGAAAAGTTAATAAATTAACTATAAACCATGAATGGTACCAAATAGCATATCCATATAAAAACATACCAGAACCCTTAAATACAATATGGTAGATTGTATCATAAGAAATTAACCTCAATTAAACATACAATCCAATAAAGGATGTTGATATTGATAAAAATAATCTAATAAAATCATTAAAACCTTCTTGATATAAATATCTCTTTTTATTGAAATTATTTTAGAAAAGGGTGAGTAATTTTAAAATAAAACACTTTTCGTGAAAACAATATTATAATCTTGTAAAGAAAGCTTATCTCATTCCATATAAGTTAAAAAAACATTCTTTTGTGTGAGTATTTAATTTAATTATACCCCCAAGCACATAATATATATATTTATAACATTATTTCCTTATTTTTTCAAGAAGGTCATAAAGTACCTCATTTGGAAAATGATAGAAAGATTCCATTCAAAACGTTTTATAAAAAGTAAAACATGGGTAAAAATGACTTTATAAAATTGTAGAAAATTAATAAGAATATTTTGAATACATTTTTATTAAACATCGATATGGATGATAAATATTTTCCAGTAGATACTTACATATAAACAATCTCGGATAATAAAAAGATTGTGAAATTAACTCTTACCTTGCACTTTCCTTTAGTTGAGGATGAATTAACCTCTTATATAATGGTTAAATCATGTTATTAAATTATACCAGAAAAATATAAAAATTTATTATATCATATATGATCCTCATATATCGTTTTGTCAGCAACATTTCATTATTTCCATTGTTTCGGGTGTTAACTGATTTGTCTTCGTATGCATGTTTTATTATGTAAGTCATGTTTCTTATGAATATTATATATTTTATTCACATTAAAATTTTTATTACATTCATAAATATTATATATAATTATATTATACATTTTTATAATCATTATTTAATGGTTAATGTGGAGAATGAATCTCATTGCATCGTGGAGACGTTAGATTGTACGTTCGCATGAGTGATGATATCATTCGATTAATGGTTAAATAGTATTTAATTTGACAATTTATTAATTATTAAGAATAATTATCATGTCATTTTTATTATTCATATCCATTATAATCATCGTTGTACCCATCCAAATAAATTATTGACGAAAAATAAATTACACCACGACGTGGAGAGGGTAAGCCATACACACACACACATGATGATATTATTTTCCGTAAGATGGATAAAATAAAGAATATGGTTTTCCCATAATCATAATAAAATCACAATTTATATATGATACTGTAGTTATTAATTTATTATGTAAAGAACAAATAAAGAGGGTGTAGAAGAAGAAAAGAAATTGAATTGAACTGGTAAAATGATTACCTCTTCTTTGGGGGACTTACTTTGGATCTCATCTTGTGGACACTAGGGATGGTCTTTTGGAAGAACTAGAACTCCAGAAGCTAACTTGGAATTTTTATTGGAGAATTGGTCATGGTTTTGTTGAGCAAGAAGACCCAAGGTGGTGTGATAATGTGAGGAAGGAGGTTCCTTTTTATAGGAGAGAGAAGGGGCAATCTTGAAATCCTTTAAAATATTAAATTAATATAAATTGATTTTTGATTTCAAATAGATAAAAAGTGAGTTAATTATAATATAATATAATTATGGCTATAAATTATCTAAACAAATGATTTTTGATAAGTTTTGTTAACAAAATTAACCATATATTTTGGATTTAACCCTTAGTTAATCCCTTTAACTCTTACCGTGATAACTTGGATTTGTACTCTTTAGGGATAATATAGTTACTATAAAATTACAAAATAATCCCAATTGGATCATCGATGAAATATTTCACCTTATTATAATTAGTTTTCGAACTACTGAATTTATTATTTTTATATCATTTAATAAAATATTATTTATTTCAAAGTATCTTTTAGTCAATTTTGATACTAATTATTATTTGTACTTTTAAAAATATCTTAAAAACATGATAACTTAGATTTAAGACTTATAATATATCTTGAAAATTTCTATGTTATCTAAAAAATTATTTTATGTTTTTAATTATGTAAAATTATATTTTTTTAATATTTTTAATATCATTTATTTGACATTCCCATTAATTAAACAATTACTACATCATTATTATAAAAGACTTTAATTAACTTAATTATTCTCCAAAAATTAAAAATAAAATATCATGATGAATAAAAATTTATTATATTTCAAATGAATATTTATAGTAGAATTTATCTTATGTATTACTCAATATTAAAAATGATTTAGTAAATAAAATTATTAGTATGAAATTGTTAACTTATCTTTAAATAAAATATAATAAAAGTCTAATTCTTACCTAAGTGGCATAAAAATATCATAATTTCAGACTAAGGTTGATTTTTTTTCAAAACCCACTTATCCAATTAAATTAAGAAATGTTTTAGGGTAACTTCTAAAAATTATAATGTTCTTTTTTACCATTAATTACCCGATTTATCCTTAACCGTGGTACATAAATAAAAATTTACTAAATTTACCATTCAAAAAAAATTTATTTGATCCTATTAGGCTCTAAATATAATAATAATTACAACTATTTATGTATATTTTTTCAAATTTAACTCACATGAGTGGCTAAATTAATTTTAGCACTATTGTGGTGAGAATGCGGGTAAAAGAGACATTTAAAGGTTCGGTATGTTTTTATATCTAATTTTAATATAAAATGTTTCCAATAACCTATATTAGTTTAATATATTTATTATTAATATATTGTGAATTTAAAATTAAATTTAAAATATAATAATTATTTAAAAAAATATATCATTATTTAAGTACAAAGCAGTATTTTTCACTATTCATCAAAAAATGAAACTTTTCATAAAAATACAAAAAATTCACCCAAAGATAATTTTTATATTTCTAATTAAAAAAGGAATACTATTTTGAAAAAAAACATAAAAATTTCATAATATGGGTAATACTATTTATAATTTCTTTTTAAATGGCTAGTTTGATAGATCATGGTGTGCCTGAACTCAGTGTTGTGTGCAACACAAAATATTGAATTTATTTAAAAATAAACATACCGTGGAATCTTGGGGTGTTATAATTTGCATGTGATATCATGAGGAAGGACCCGCTAATAGCAAAACCACATGTTTTTTGTGTCATTGGATGTTCCTATCAACGAACATGTGTATTGGTTCCTAACTTAAGGTCATTATCAATGTGAATCATTTAATTGTGTACTTTGATGGATTGAAAATACATGATAATTAAGTTTTGTTGAGGTCACTTGTGTTGGGTGCATCATTGGTTGTATGAAATTTTTTGAATGATCAATTTAAAATTTATCACTTCTAAGTTGAGGTAGTATTATCTCAGGCCTGGTTAATTAGGATGGTACTTCTTTCATAAATCCTTGGCCAAGTTAGTCAATAAAAAGTCTGTCTAGTTAGATTAGAAAGCAATAAAGCAATAAAAATGATTAAAAAAGTTTGTGTCCTACTTTATGAGATATCACCAGAAAAAGAGATTATATTACATGCTGAGTATTTATAGTAAGGTTATAATTACTATGAATAATCCTTATCTCTTTAGGGGAAATTATGGGTTTCTATATTTCACTGTTAATCTATAAATAGTATTCACTACTACTGAGATAAGTTCATAGAGAGTTACACACAACAACATACCCAAATGTCTTCCTTATTATGATGAATATGAGGTTAGGACATGGTGTGACCCACAACTGGGGTCCTGGATTTGTATAAGGATGTACGATCTCCAATGAATAAATACATTCATATTATTCAAGTTTAGAATAATTTGAAACGAATTTATTTATTAAATGTATTTATTGGTATTAATGTAAATACATGGAAAATATTATATGAACACATGTTATTTTAATATTCAAGATTCATTTAATATTTGCAGGAATAACGAGTCAAGTTAATGACTCACATTTATCATGTAATATATTTATTATATTATAATAAAGTGATAAATATATAAATTATATTTATGACTTATTTATCCAGTCATAATATATAATTTACAGTTTCTGTAGTTAGTAATAAATATTTGGGTGTTGAGGATAATTTTCCAAGTAATTTCATAACTCACTATACATAGGAGGAGAGAGGATCTCACATGGTTACTATTCACTAAAAGTTATTCAGACCCTCTCTCTCCCCTCTCTATTTCTAGAGGAAGAAGATATCAATCCAAATGTTTATATTGAATTCTTTTTCTTACGTCGAAGGAATGTCAATGTGCTGATCGTTAGAACATAAAATCCCTCCTCAAAACTCCACGCTAGCACCAAAATTATGAATATTGATTCTCTTGAAGGATTTCAAATTGTGTGTGGATAATCTAGAGAGATTCATCTATAGATCCTTCAAGAAATTATCATCGATGATGGGAAAATGTTGACTGCATCTTCAGATTTAACTATGTAATTTTGGTTTATGTTTTGTGCATAAAATTCATCACTTGTAATCCTCAGGACATTAATGGAGATGTGCCACATTGATGATGACATTGTTACATTGATCACTGATGGAAAAATTTTAAATACTTGGCCCACTGGTTTCTGTTTCACACCCCAGTACCTTCAAATATGTTATCTTATTTTTAAATTTTTCTTTACCTGTATGATATTATCATTTTTTTACATTCAAAATTTCTTTGAACACCTTATTACATGTTAAATGGATCTTTATGACATAAAAGTGTGTTTTTGGATAAGTGTTAACTATTGAAATTAAAATTCTACTTATACTATTTTGATATTTTCATTTTGAAATGAAATCATTAATTCAAGGGGAGTTAATATTATTATTAACAATAAATTAATCATGGATATTTTAGTTATTGAAATCTATTATACACAGTTTTTTTATAAATTTAAAAACATTAAATAATTATATTTCAGTTTTGAATTTTTATAATACACATTTGAATGTTTTTTATTAATGAAAAAGAAAGGGGGAAATTTAAATTAATGTGGATATAATACCATTTTATTATTTTTAAATTTATTTCCAACTTTGGAGTGTTCAAAATGTTTATTTTAAAGATTTTCATTTCACATTTTAAAATAGGTATAGTTTAATTATGAAGTCTTTTTTAGTGTATAATCTATTTTTGAGATTCCAATATGTATAGTTTTTATATTAATTCTAATCTAATATGAATTTATGATGGGGTTTCTAATTTTAAATTTAAATTGATTTAATTAATATATAGAATGGATCAATTAAAGGGGAGGAAACCATATTTCAATTTGGAATTTTTTCCTAGAAAAGTATGTTTTATTAAGTATACTTTTAGTATGTTAGAATTTGTTGTATTTTTTTGGACATGATGAAATTAAAAATATACAGAAGCATTACATTCTATTACACTCATAGAGAATAATATTTAATTATAAAATTTATGGGGAGTTTAAGTGGTGTATGTTCTGAAACATTGAGAATTATTTGTAGTTTGAATGTGTGAATATTTTCATACTTACATGAAATTTATAAAATATGGAAATAGTTTTTGAGGTTACAATTGTTTGTTTTTTGTACATATTTATTTATTCTATTTTTTATGCTTTCTAATACTTACTAAAAGATTTGATCACGCAATTTAAACTTTTAGTTTGTATAAAATGGTAGTTTATAAAGGATTTCTCATTATATATCACAAAAATCATTTAAAATTCTACTCACTCTATAAAATTAATGTTCTTATGATGGATGATTTTATAGTATCTTCTTGATAGATGTTTTGTAATATGGATTTTCAGGAAAGTTATGAAATAAAATGAGTTTTATTAGGATGTATTATATTTAAATTGAAATTACTTTTGATTATTAATTTCAAAAGAAGAATTTTTCTATTAAAACATTATATATTTTATAATTTTAAAACATGGGAGGAGTTTTTTAATTTTACCCAATTCATTAATTATTAAAAAGGGGAAAATTTTTGAGTGGATCCTTGACTCACTTCATGTTTTGGTAATTAAAAAACATCGTGTCATGATTAATTACAATTTTTATAACATTACTATGTATTGTATTTAGTTTGTTATTCTTTGTAAGTTTTAATACAATGATAAATTTAATTTTTTTGTTCTCTTTAAAGTAATTCATAATTAACTGTTATATTTATGTTGTTATATTATATATTGATCAAGAAAGAAATTACCTCAATTATTATATAACTTTTTTGGTCTTTTTTTTATAATATGCTTAAATTTGATCATATTTTTAAATTTTTTTACTTAAAAGTTCTTTAGATTTCATGTTTTGATTGTTTAAAACATGTTCTAAAAGTTTTATTTTGAGTACTAAGACAATTAAGTCATTTGGGAACTTAATATATCATTTATACATGTTTAATACTATTAATATACAACAAATATTCTATTCACCATGTATCCCTTTTGTAAACCATGAAGCCAATTTGAAATTAACATAGTTGACTTTGAATCCACATAATCGATTTCCCAGTTTCAGATTCCTTTTATCTTTAAATAATAACATTGGATACCAACTCCAAATTGGGTGATTCATAATGAGTTATAAATATTAAAAATTAAGTATATTTCATTATAAATCATTAAACCATGAATATATCTCTATCAAGTTCTAAATTTGATAGAATTTACTACAAGTTTTCAATCTGAAATATAAAATTTTTCAAAATATTTTGTCTACTATATTTTGATGATAAATTGGGATAAATTGAACCAATTAATTTTTTTATTGACTATTTAGAAATATAATGAAATTATATAAATATAACACAACTGGACCAAAATATAATTCTTTCATTTATATGGATTTTATTTGGTATGAAATTGGATAATTCATTCTATTTTTCATATTTCCATAATCACTTAAGTGAATTCTTCTACGTGATAAATTTTCATACATGAGAAATAGATACTTGTATATTAGTTTATATGATAAGTACGTCCTATATGAATAAATTAGATACATAGTTATAAAATGTTATGTGAATTTTCTTATGTGAAATGGCTACGTAAATTCTTTTATATAAACCTACTATGTGAAATCTAGCATGAAAAACACCAATGTGATGTTTCTTACATAAAATTGGGTATGTGAATTCCCTTATAAATATATTCATCATCATTTATTATCTTATGTATTAAAATATTGTTACGTGATAATCCATTTTTGATTTTCCTACACAGTTCTATGAATTTCTTTAGTTTTTTCTAAAAATTGTAAATATATTATGTTTAACAATATTCTCCACATTTCTATTTAATGCATGTTTATTATAAACATTCTTAGCATTTAATTCATTATTAAACTCTACATTAATTATCTATAATCCATTTGAATTTGTTTTAAGGTGTTTGATGATTAATTAATGGAGATTCACATGGGATTAAGCGTGTATGGATATTCATGCTGAATTTTTAAAATAAGATATATTAAACCTATTGGAATGTATATAGGATATCACAAATATTGATATGGTTTTTTTCAAGAATATTAATACTGATTATTAAATACACTACTGATTTATTTATAAGATATAATTTATATGGATATTAATTATCTTTCTTTTCTAAAAGAATACACTTGAATCACTTATCTAGAAAATACGAATGAGTGAAGTTCAAATTTTAATTTGGTCTTGCATGAATTATGGGATTATTTAAAGGTATTTATTTTTAACATTTATAAATATATTCAGTGTTATTTTAATTGTTTATTTATTCTTCTAATAAAGTTTTTCACAACATGATTTTATTTATATAATATTAAAAGCTGTTTGCATGTGGAGTTTTTTATCGTTGGAATTTATGAAGGATATTTTATCATTTAAAGTGGAGAAAATAGTTATTGTATTTTTTTCTATAAATTGATTGAGTCATTCAATAAAGAAATAAACAATATGATTCTTCTTTATCTTATAATTTCTGCATAGTTAATAACCAAGTCCTAGAGCTTCATTTTTAAACTTATTACTAATTTAAAATTTTTCTTACCTGAGATTCATTGTTTCAACATCTAGAGGGGCCTGTGAATTTCCACATCCAAACTCTAGCGTCTCAATCTATGATGATTTTTTGGGTGAATTTTTTTTATTCATTCCTTGTGTTGTAACTGTCCGGGCTATATTGTCACACTCAGTGCATCCTGTAAGGGGTTATACTACCCTAAAAAAGGGTATATATAGGTTTGTTCTCTCCCCTTTGAAGATTGGGTTTAGTCTATCCCCTTAGAAGACCAGGTTTCACTTAACCTATAAAATATAAGTGCAAAGGACTACTTCTATAAGAGTTTGGGTTTATTCTATCCCCTTTGAATATTGGGATCCTCTTGACCCGTAACATATAAGAGATTAGGATTGAACATTTAAAAGTGTAGGTTTGGTGTGAATATTTAGAATAATGGGTTATATTTTCTCTAATAAAAGAGTTGGTTCTTTCTAAAACTAAAAAGAAAAGAGGTTAGGATTGATCCAGTAAAAGTCTAGTTTGAGTATTCTATTATAAAGTCTATCTTTTTTATGAACTCATAAAAGAAAAGGGAATTGGGTTGAGCCTCCATATGTAAAAATTGTGGATGTAAAGAGTTGTCACTATTCTTTAGAATAGATATACTACACTCGGTTCCATGCACTAGGTTGGTGTATGAACAATAGATATATGATCATTTATATCTGAACTACTATAAAATTATTTTTTTCATATTTTAATTTATTAAATTTTATTTTCACTCTCTTTTCTTATATTAGTGTGGTTGAATTTTTTTAATATTTAAACAAATCAATTTCCACTCATAATGTTTATACTCTAATTAATTTTTAATAGAAATACAATTCGCCCCCTCTTGTCCATTCCCATCACCCATAAAGGAAATTACACTAAGGGTTGGAAATTTTTTTAATAATGTACCCTTTCATATACTTTATTAATTATGGAATATAATACTAAGACTCATTATTATTCAAGTCTCCTTCATAAAAAATATAAATATGTTTTCCATGGACATCTTAAACCACATTAAATTTTATTATTATGAATTGACATATTCAAATTTTCCTTATCATTATTGCAAAACAATGTGCATTATTTTAATAACACATGTATTTGAACTTAAGATTAGTTCAATAAATCATCACAATGATACGGAGAATATTAATTCTTCATGTTTATAATTCTCTATACATCTCAAATTCATCTCTTATTATAATCTGCAACAGACATTGATTCTTTAAGAAAAAAAATATTACTCAAGTCTGTTGGATTCAAAAAGGGTTATGATATTTGAAACCTTCATGAGTGATAACTTCACTAATGTATCATTAGGGATAAGGTAATGGACCCTCTAGACACAGAATTAGTTCCCTACTTGGGCACTAATTCACCCATGCTTTGAAGAAGTGCAATACTTGGGTGCTAATTCACCTAGTCTTTAAATAAGTTCCCTTTTCTGATCATGGATATACAAGGGCATGACTATGCCTAAGCCCCATATTTAAGAGCACACCAAGGATTACAACCCATGGAAACCAATTTTATTTGAAGAGTAACCATGGTCTAATTTTAATGTCAATAAATGGGATCCCTTTTTACTTTTGTATTTGAGTATAGATAAATCCTAACCTTTAACCCTAAAGACCCAAAATACTTTATTGGGATCATTTTTCTTAGTTAAAACCTTGAAAATCATATCTTATATAGCCCTAATCCATAACCATATGATATAAAATATGGGACCATTAGGTACACTCATGTTTCCCTTTTTGATCATGTATTCCTTTGATAATGGGGATCATACATCCTAAAAGAGATCTCCCATGGGTTTTCCCTTACTAATGGGTAGGGTTCTCTAGGTATAACCAATCATGTATCACCTTGATAATGAGAATACACCATGTTAGGAAAAAAATAGTAATTATCCTAGCCTCACACACTCATCCTTTCTACTCTAAATTGGTCTTCATATCTCTAAAGCATATAGTCAACCTCTTTTTGTCTACTTAATGAGTTAGATACATAAGAGGGACTCTAATATAATGTAATACCTCGAAAGGGAAACTTATGAGTAACTTCCACAGCAATCAAAGGATAGAAATTCATGAATATTATTCCATTTTTCACAACATTAAGCTACTCAAAATTTTTCCTAGTCATATGATCTTAAACTATAAAGATACCAGTTTTAGATGTATAATAGAAAAAGGTATATTATTAGTCATGGAATCATGAACATAAAAGGAACCATGATGGTCCTTTTCACATGAACCTAAAAGTTATAATGTTACTTATTTAATGGAACCAAACTCCATGGATTTTGATTGCATTCATAGGGATACATAAGAATCCAATTTCAAGGGCATGATCCCAACTCCATAACACCTATCACCACCTTAAATAGAAATAAATTCAGAATTCACTATTTAAACTATAGTGAGATTATTCAACTAATAATGGAGAATATGAAGAACCATATACACATATAGATAAATAAATTTTCATACATATTCTTGATAAATGAATGGTATCAATCATTTTCATTCATGATAAGTGTAACCAATATTAGTATTATAAATGATTTCATGAATATATCTTTAATCTATAAGAGGTTCACAGACTAGACAACTAGATTATCCATGATTTGAGTCGACCTCCCATCCTCTTAGTTTCAACATGTACTAATTGAAGAATCCTTAGGTTATCCTAATGGTCACCCATATTTAGAATATGGGTCCATTGTGAAAAAAATACGTATGTGAAAACATAAAAAAATGGCTAGCCCAATGTAAAATACTTTACCCATGAGATAGATTTATTGAACATATATTCTTATTTATGATGCTGCACTAAGAGGTTTCTTATTTTTGTTTTCCCCTAAAAAATAACCCATAAATCCAAATTTAATTATCACTAAACATTCCAAATGACCTTAAACTCAATTTCTAGGTTGGGGAAACCACAAAGGAACCAAGGTTGTTTATGTCTCTAGTTGATGGAATTGTGGAAACATGTTGTTTTTGAAATGACTATCACATCCCCAAAACAATGGTGTACATTGTCACTAACCCAACACCTATATTTCTAGGTGACCAATGTTATGATAATAAAATACCGAAATAATAGTATTATACATACAATAAAGATATGCCACACTATATTTAAGGAGAAAAAACCCTGATATCCATCTCACTAATGAAAGATAAACTGAGTAAAAGTATCCCCCATCACTAATTCTAATTGATTTGGGGGGATATACTAAAAATGAAGAAGCACTTACTTTTCATACCTAGAAGAGGTTGAAGAGGATTCCTCGTGAATCCAAATAGTTATCATAGATTCATCCAGGAGAGATCCCATTAAAAAGTTTTTAATCATAATTTCAGTGCCCTAGCCTCTTTATAAGTCACTATTGAAACTCTAGCTCTAGTAATTTAGGCTAAGATGCCTAGAAGGAGGGATCACCAGGGAAAAACAAATATTGAATTTCATGGAAATATGCACATCCCCACAACTTACAACACCCTAGAGTAATTATGACATACCTTGATATTTTTTAGGGTAATTTAAATTCATTATGACCAAAAATCCTGATATTGCAATGAGAAAAGTTCTAGTTATCACCCCAATAAAACTTTCACTAATGAGGGAATGGAACCCCACTACTAAAAATGTACTGCTCCAAATGAAAATCAAAATATTCTAGAGTTCCCCCTCAGAACACCCATCACATAGGCCCTCCCTATTAACATATAAAAACTGTTGACTCTGGATATTATCCTTAGATATTTTTTCATAAAGGTCCTGCCTTTTGTTAGAAAAGGTAATAAGAATGGAGGTACCCCTTATAATGATTCCCAAGAATGTTTCAAACATGGGAGATGATTCATAATTCCACTCTATGTCAAAAAACGAAAAAAATTAGAATCTAGGAAAGTTATGCATTATGGGGATCGATAAAATAGCCAACATGGAGGTCCTCACTAGGACAGTGATAAAGAAATCACTAGTTATAGAGTTCCCCTCCATGGTGAAGATTAATAAAATAATTAGGGAGTTCCTCCCCATCTCAACTAATCAACAGTTAATAACTCTATAGGTACTCCCCATACCACTCATATCAGAGGTCCTCATCATGGTATAACAACCAAATAAAATATAGGACATCCCCATTAAGAAAACCAACACACAGATAACCAAGAAGGTCCTCCCAATGATGAGAAAGAAAATAATAGATGCAGTGGTCCTCCACATGATGGAAACAAATGATTCTTTAACCATAGAGGTCCTCCTAGGGGAACTTTTTTATTAAGTTCACCCTCATAATGATATATTTACTTAACAAAAAGGTCTTCCCCATGTCACAGATATCTCAAATTAGCCCTCTAACCAAGAGGCAGTTGCAAATCTAAGGTCAACTGCACTTGGAACTCTACCATCTACTCATAATGAGTCAACTTGATTATTGGATGAGAAG
Source organism: Viscum album (assembly GCA_963277665.1). Classification (NCBI taxonomy): domain Eukaryota; kingdom Viridiplantae; phylum Streptophyta; class Magnoliopsida; order Santalales; family Viscaceae; genus Viscum; species Viscum album. Next base: position 204,150,766 of record OY728144.1, read on the forward strand.
AATCATTAATAATATTTTTTTATTCTATAAAATCATGGTATTCTTATGGTAGTTTAAATTATTTATAATAACACCACTCCACCTAAAAGATTGGTAGGAAAATGACTTTTTATAGAGGTTAAAGAACCATAAATAAATATGAGGAAGTTTTTGATTTTATGTTGAATGAATTGGATGAGGAAAAGATATCAGTAATGTTATAGGACCCATATACCCCACATTATGTTATTATAAAAATAATTAAATAGGTCTGCGTACCCTATATTAATTTAAATTTTTGGGAAACATTCCATCAATCCAAATCTATACACCTTCATTATTAGGGATATGTCAACCACCTCAAGTTACTTTATTAGAAGTGTTTCCATGTGATATGGAATCCATCCTAATGGAATACAACCCCATATTATCTAAATAGTACAAGATCCTCCAATGGGACTATTTGAACGACATCAAGGTGATCTTTCAAATTATACAACACACCTCTCCCCGGGAATGCATTAAAGGTTTGAGTGAATTCAGGGAATTATATTTTATACCACTCAAAGGTTAATAAGTTCTTCCCTAACATACAGTTTTGTAATTTCATTTCCTCAAACCTAGTAGTCGAGTATTCTATTTGTCCTATCCAATGGAACACTACTACTCTAAGAGCGCAAAAGACATGTACCCAATGAGAGTGAGAAATTAAAAATATCCTACTCCAGGCCACCATAAAAGAAAAGTAGGCAGCAAACCTGAGTCCGAGAAACCATAATAAAATTTGGACACTCTTAAAAAAAATTAAAATCATCTAGAGTAGCATGATAATAAAGTACACAATCTCCTGAAAAAATATGAGATCAAAAGGCTAAAATAGAGGTAGAAATTTTTATAGTGATAACATGAGGGTAATCCTAACCTATAAGGCTGGGGATATTTTAACCTATATTTTTTCTTTTAAAATTGTCAATTACAAAAAAATATAGTTATGATTACCAAATAAAATAAGAAACCCCAATCCGTAGGGTTGAGGTCATTTCTACACCTCCTATGAGGAGATATATGTTCTCCAGATTGGGGAGACCCTACAAGAAGTACCTATATGGACCCATCTGCTGGTAATTTGTGTCTCAACTATATTGGGGTTACATTTAGTGGATGTTATATGATATTACCTTCAGATCACTATCCATAAAAACCTCCCAATTCATCTCAATGGGAGAAATAAAAGGAGAATTTAAATACCTGTAAATTCTAAAAATCAATGTGATCCTATAGAAACACAAGAGTAGATAATGATTACGATCCATACCTCAAGGGATATTCTAATTTTGATAAGGCCATATATTACTCAAATATAGATAAATATTTTTTTTCCTATCATAGGATTTGTATCAATTAATTTTATTGATACTCACCCTGAAAATATGATGAGATATAACCCGGATATAGAGGTAGATGACAATGAGGGATTGTCTGCTCAAAATTTTATCTGCACTAAAGTGTATGAATAAGGTGTATGTATCTATTATTAAATGTGAGATAAATATCACAGAGGTTCTCTTAACATCCAACCACCTCCTAATCATCAAGATAATATCAATAAAAAAGGGAAATGTGTGCCTAAATTCATCACCCACCTATCAGTATAAGGAGTTGGGGTTCTTTCTGTTGAGGAAAATATTGATCAGTATTAAACTAAAATAGATAAATAGAGACAAATCAATGATAAATTACCCACAAAAAACATAATAATTCAGGAAAACTTCTAGTATTAATAAATAATATTCCCCTTAGCTTATCCTATTCAATAGTAGGATATTGTTCAACTTATAAGGGAAGAGTTGATCTTGTTGGGCCTAGAACCATTGAAAAATGAAAACACCATCTAAATCCTCAAATACAGAGCAAGGAATTTGGAACTACGGAAATTAATAAAAATTCATATAATGATATATTTGGAACTGAGAATACAACACACCATAGCCATGAACTATAATGAAACGTACTCCAGGAAAAAATTCTAAAAGACAATGAAAGAAAAAAAAGAACAACATAGGAAATTAACGCGGGTCAGACACAATCCTACTATATGGGTGGAAACTAATTTTTTTTATTAAAAATATAATAGAAGAAGTTTAAAAATCAATATATATATATATATATGTGACCAGAACCCACTTATTTATAAATGAGTTCTACAAAAATCTTTTGATAGAACCAGTTCTACTTATATTATATCTTTGTTGGGATCTCACCATTAAATAAGGTCAAATGGTGTTACCTATATATTACACCACCTCAACTATTAATATCTAGTGAATAATGAAGTGTTTTGATCTCATCCTACCACTTTGGACACACTACCATTTTAAAAATTACCTAGCACCTAATACTACCACTTTCTGTAATTTCAGAGTACATAATTTGTCAATATTATAACATCACCTCTATATGGTTTCATTCTGAAATTCTACAATCACTCCTTTTGGAATTTATTAAGACTTATCTAGAAAATTATTCTCACATGGATAAAATTAATAATCTCACACTTGAGGATAATTTTCAGGCTTCACCACCAAGTCCCCCATCTGTATCCATAACTCCATTCTTCTCTCAATAATTCTTATATAGCTATATTGTCCCCACAATATGATTTCTATAACTCCTTCCACACTGTGGCACAATAAAAACCAAAAATTTTCTATAATAAAACCTTTACTATATATATTATGTATTTTTAAATCCATAAAAATTTTCATAGATCAATTATGTTATAATCTAAATAATTATAGATTAAGTGATACATCAACTAAATATGATTTATCCTAGATTAATACATCAAATTTTTGGCTCTATTAATCTCACTCTGAGAATCACATAATAACTTGCCCACCTTCAGACTTCTTCTTAGATCCTCTAACAAACGCTTCAACCAAATAAAATCCAAACTAGATTTGTTATGTGCAATATAATCAACCTCCATTATTGAAATTGAAGCTATAGGTTTAAGCTTCAACATATAGCTCACAACTATTCCTCCATAAGTGAACAGATAGATGATGATGCTCCTTTATGTATCTATATCTCAAACAAATCTCAAATCAATAAACCCCAATAATATTTTATCCATTTTGGGACAAAGTAAAAATATTTATGAACCATTGATATACTAGAGTATCTATTTAACAGCTTCCTAGTGTTCCCTTCTAGGATTGTCCACGAACTTGCTAACTAGTCCCAAAAAATGTGAAATTTAAGGCCACATAAAATTCAAGGTGTATATCAAGATTATGATATCCAATAAAAATATAACCTTCACCTTCTACTAAACCTCTTATTTTATTCTCGTTACATTATCTATTCTCATATTTAATTTTTATGATATGTCATTTGTTATAGGATACACATCACATATTTTTAAACATTCCAAAACCTTTTAAATATATTAAAACTGAATCAGAAATTTTTTTATAAAATTCAGGTCCCTTAAAATCCATATCTCCACCATCCATTTTTATATAACAAGATATTTCATCAAGGATTTTTTTGAAAATTCAAGATTCTACACCAAAAGACAATCCACTCGTGGTCCTGTTAAGAGCATGTCATTGATAAAGAGAAGAATGACGATGAAACACTCACCATAAAACACCTTCTGACAAAAATAATGATCTATATTTATCTATAAAAATTTACATTCCACCATAAAGGAAGTAAAATTTTGATTCTAATTCCTAGGTTTCCATTTCAACCCAAAGAAGCTATATTTGTACTAACACACCACATTATTATTCTATTGATCCCAAAAACCCTTTAGTCACTCCTTGTAAATATATTCCACCAAATATCAATGAAGAAATAAGGTTTTAACATATAAAAAATCATGATTCTAACCTTTCATAATATCCATTTTGAGTACACCCATAATCATTAAATGATTTACAACTAGAGATACAATTTTAAAACAAATAAAATTTCTTTTTGTTAAAAGCCTTTTACATCAAGCCATTCCTTATAACTTTTTTACAATTCACTAATTCATTCATTTGAAAAAATCACTTGTTTTTAATCACACTCCTTGTCAAACATTTAATTTCAATTTCCATTTAATTTTATTTATTTATTAATATTTTTTCATGTACACAAGTTTTAGGGTAAATTGGCATGAAATTTTAAATATTTAGAGTGTAAGATCCCAACCTTTTTTGGAGTCATCTCAGGCACATTTTCAGGTACTTTTTTATGTTTTCAAGTACCTTTGATTTGGAGTAGTGTCTTGGGGTGTGTTTTGGTGAGTTTTTTAGGAAAACTAATGGAAAGTGGGTTGTGCATGGTTTGCGCATGGTTTGACAAACTGTGTGACCAAACTGTGCCAACCATGTAAAACTATACAGTGGATTCTAAATGGTTGGCGCACGGTTTTCCTAACCGTATGCCTCTACCCAGGAAACCATGCATGCGAATTTTAATATCCTAAAATCCTTTTTAAAACAACCTGAAACCCCTGGGACTCCCATATTTCGACCATGTCTTGGGCTTGATAAATTATAGGTGTTCCCAAAGAATTATAGAGGGATTCCATTGCAATATGAACACTATTATTTGAGATCGAAATCTCAGATTGAAGATACGCTCTCCTCCTGGTAAGTGGATTTCATTCTATTGCTTCTCCTATTCTTTCCTCTATCTTTCTATGATCTTTTCATGGAGTATATTCACTATTTCCATGGATCTAAACCTATGAGTTGAGATATAGATCTAAGATTGTGGATATAGATATGTTTTTTCAAGATCTTTATGCCTTTGATCTTAATTTTGGTTTAGGGATTTAGATTTGGAGTTGGATTAACGACATTTTGCCGCTCAGATTTTGGGGATTTTTGGTTGGCTAACTTTCATCAATAAATCAAGGTAGTTGTTCTAAATCAAACTCTCGTAGTCATGTTTTATGATAAGTGAATGTGAGTTTATGATATGCTAGAGTCACTTGATGATTGATTTCCTATATTGGAGTATTTAGGAATGTGAAATTGAATTGATTTGTCTTAGTGATTTAATTGATAATTGGACCATGGAACAAATGATGGGGGGTTTCCCAAATTGATGTTTTGGAGATTTGATATTGGTAGAGATATTTTAATTGAGAAATTGATTTAATAGTGATAAATTAATTAACTAGGTGAAATTAATTATGGAACTATGTATGGATATGTAAGATAATTAATTATGAGAATTAATTATGCATCATGATGTGTTCTAAGATAATTAATTGTGAGAATTAATTATGAATTTTTGGGTTTTGATTTGGATAATTAATTATGGAATTAAATTGTCGTGATTTATTAATTAATCAATGAATTAATTAATGGGTTATATGCTAAGTTAATTGTTGAATTAACTAATAGACTTTGAAATGTTTAACTAATCGTTGGATTATTAAATGAATAATGTGGAAAAAATTTATGATTTAAAGAATGATTAAATGGTTGAGATTTTCTAGTTCTAGGCATGGTGTCCTAGACTGATTAGAAGTTGGGACTTGGACATGGCGTTCCTCCCAAATAGTTATCCAAGCTTGAGATTATAGGGTGTTAGGCATGAAGACTTACACTTATAGAGAAAATAAGTGCTAGGCATAATGACTTACACTCAAAGAGATTTGGGGTTCTAGGAATGATGACTTATACCCAATGAATGATAATAATGAATGGGGTTTCAACTGAGATTTGGGGTGCTAGGAATGACAACCTACACCAAATGAATGATAATAATAAATGATGATTGAAATGGGAAACATGAGTTGAAATTGGCTTAATGTGTTGATTAAAGATTAAATGACAATGTGATAACTATTTAAATTAGGAATTGTATTTATTTATTCATAAATATGCATGCACTATCTTTTGACTGGACTCATTTTAGAAACCGTTTATGGAAGCCTACTGAGTTGTACTCACACCCTATTCGCTCTTCCTGATCGGAACCCGAGCAGACTTTGTTGTTATAGGACTGGATAAGGGAAAGGCCCTGTTATAGTTTTTAGTTTGGGATTAGAGCATGGTTTAGGGAACCAGACGAGGTTCGGGACATGTTTTGGGGTATTTGTGTCTTTCCTTTGAGTTTCATTGTAGAAACATGGAAATTTAATTGTCATAGAATTTTTTACCTTTCAGTTGAGTATTTTAATATATGGTTTTGACAATAATTTTTCATGGTATTGTTATGGTTATTTATTAGCTTCCGTACTTGGTTATTTTTATTTTCTTATGTTGGTGTTTTATTTTGATAACAGAGGGTATAGTCTCCCCAAGACTAACTTACTGAACCCTTGCTGCAAGTCTGAACCCTCTAGAGTATGGGGAGGCATGCTTGAGGGCATGTGGCCAACTAGCTTGGGGCACCGTTTAGTGGCTCTCGGGTCGAGACTTTACAAAGTGGTATCAAAGGAGTTTTCTTTACATTCTTCTTCTTTTTTCTTAATATTTTGGGAAAGGTAGATATGAGACTAAGAAGATTTGGGGCTTGGTAATGAGCTCGTCCATGGGAGTTTCAAACCCATGTATAGGGGAAAATCCGAGTACTCAGGGTGGGATTGTTGTGATTGCTATTTGTTGTTGCAGTTGTATATTATTTCACCTTGGGAGATTCACTTGTGGTGTGATGTGATATTTGTTTTGAAAATTGTTGAAATTTTATTCATGGATTAAAGAGGTACGATATTTGAGTCTACACGCATCATTATAAGAACTTAAGGTTGTTGTGACATGCATCATTCTAGGCACTCATGGGAAATATGGTTAAGGGTAAGTTATTGAACTGGAACTATTTTTCCTTGTTGTGAGAGTGGAATAATGATGAAAAAATGAGAATAAATGGGTGTCTAATAAGAAACATGATTGATGAAATGAGAATTATTAATTAATTAATTATTGAATTAATTAATTTAAGATAATCTGATTAATTAATGGTTGATTAATTAATGAGAATGAATGTACCCTTGTTAACCAAGACCTAAGAGTAGGATGTTTAAGGGTAGTGATAAGGCATCAGTGTTGACCGTGTGGTAAGAAAAGGGAGAAATGACATATTGAAACTTGTTGTGTTAGTTTCCTCCCTTACATAAATGTTATAAGGTTGCACTATGAGAACTAAGTCATGTGTTTGGATTTACAGAGATATGCCTCAACGACAGTTGTTGATGGAGAGACCGAGGGGTATGTCCTAGAACAAACTTCCAGATTGGGAGCTTGATGCACCATTGGTGAAAGATGAGGAGGAAGGAGAACAATTTTGAAAGAACATTGATTGTTTCATTTAATCAATGGAGAGAGACCCAGGGCGGGTTCAGAAAATCATGTCTGAGTTGACAAGGGAGTTTTAGCTGCAACATCCTCATACTTTTACTGGAGAGGGTGGAACTAAGGGATATGAATTTTGGATTGAATCCATATATAATTATATGTTTTGGGGTTCTACAAAGTGCTGGTGGGACATTTAGGTACGATCTGGATAGACTGAAGATATGTTATGGAAGGAATTTATGGAGAAGTTCTTAGAGCACTTCTACCCAGACATGTTGAGGCAAGATAATGATTTAGAGTTTATGCATCAGACACAAGGGAGCATGTCCATAATGGAGTACGCTGAACATTTCACATATTTATATCGTTTTGTTCCAACTTTGGCGGTAGATGAGGCTTCTTCGGCAAAACAATTTCAGGACAGACTTAAGTGTGAAATTAAGTCCCAGGTGAATATCTTTAGGCTGAAGAAAATTTCAAAATTGGTTAATCAGGATCTCATTTTAGAGGGGATCCTGAAGGAGGATTCCAATACTAGACATGTAGCTGGATGATCAGGGAGTCTTCCTTCCAAGAGTGGGAAGCATCGTCACGAGAATCTTAGTTAGGACAGTGGAAATCAAGGTGAACAGTCAGGGGGACGATTACACAAGATCTTTCTCACATGATTTTGCATCAGTACGGTAGGTAGGGACACTATCATACACTTTTTTCTTGACCACCAGTGGAGTACCAGTTTTGTGGTAAGATGGGACACCTACAGATGTTCTGCAGGAAACAACGACAGGCTAGTGCTGAGGGAGTAGCTGGTCAGAGTTAGAGTGTGGGAAGGGGGTCTCCTTCACCATATAGGTCTAGCAGTTGGAGTTCTACTAGAAGAGGCGGTAGAGGAAATTGACATATTACTTTAGGGAATGATCACCCGTATCCGTAGAGTGGTGCTACTCAGGGGAATCAGATGAAACCACAGGGAAGAGGGGTGGGACAGTTACATGCAGTGAAGCCTACAATTTTAGAGAGCAAGGCTGGTCCATTGATGGTGATAGGTACTATTCTAGTTACTTCTACTTTAGCAACTTCCTTGTTTGATACTAGTGCCTATCATTCCTTCATATCTACAAATATTGTTAATGGCTTGAGCCCAGAGTCAGAGTCCATAAGCGGGGTGATGAATATCGATACACCATTTGGAACACGGTCTAGGGATATCTGTTTATGAAAGGGATGTTCCCTAGAGATCAAAGAGTATCATTTCCTTTGGGATATCTATGACCTTGATATAACGTTCTATGATCTGATTATTGGTATGGACTTTCTAGTCGCATACCGAGCCCACATAGATTGTTACTGTAGGAAAGTAACCTTTCTATCTTCTGAGGGTGATTAGTATGTTCACCGTTGAGAATGGGATATCTATTCAGGAAGATATAGGCCAATTAATCGGCAATTGGGAGAGCTCACAACCCAAGTTTCTAGTCTTTTGCTGGATGATGGGATTGGTAGGCAAGATGTCCTTACACCAATAGTAAGAAAGTTTCAGGATGTCTTTCCTAAAGAATTTCTAGGGTTCGCACCTAAGAGAGATGTGGAATTCACTATTGATCTCATGTAGGGGGGTGAGTCGGTATCTATTCCACAATACAGAATGGAATTGTCTGAGCTTAAAGAGCTCAAAACTCAGTTGGAGGATAAAGGGTTTATCCGTCCAAGTACGTTGCCTTAAGGATCATCTGTTTTGTTTTCAAAGAAGGACAACGAGAGTTTACAATTGTGTGTCGATTACCGAAAGTTGAATAAAATGAATATGAAGAACTGATATCCCTTTCTGTGTATCGATGATCTTTATGACTAGCTGAAGGGGGCTAGTGTGTTCTCAAAGATCGATCTAAGATCAGGGTATCATTAGATGAGAGTTCAGACCTTTGATATACCAAGAACTGATTTCTGTAGTAGGTATGGCCTTTATGAGTTTTTCATAATTCCATTTGGGTTGACAAATTCTCCAGCAGTGTTTATGGCCTTGATGACCAAGATATTTCATCCTTACTTAGATTAATTTGTGGTGGTGTTTATGGATGACATCTTACTATACTCTAAGACTCATGATGATGATGCCCAACATCTTGACATCATCCTGAGTACACTGAGAGAGCATCAGCTATATTCCAAGCTATCTAAATGTTAGTTTTGGATTTACAGGGTACACTTTTTAGGGTACATCATCTTGGAAGAAGGTGTGGCAGTGGACCCAGAAAAAGTTCAGGCAGTGATTTTTTGGGAGCAACCCAAGAATGTTTTTGATATTCGAAGATTTTTGGGATTAGCATGTTATTACATGAGGTTCTTATAGGATTTTTCCCACTTGGAAGCACCTCTTACTAGTTTCAAAATGAAAGGGATAAAGTTTTTCTAGATATAATCATGCGATAATTATTTCCAAGAGTTGATTAAGCGCTTGACATCGGCACCAATTTTGGTATTACCTGAGTCATGTGAGGAGTACATGGTGTATTGTGACACTTCTAGGGTCAGACTCCGAGATATGTTGATGCAAGGGGATAGAGTCATTGCTTATGGGTCTTGGCAGTTAAGACCACATGAAAATAATCACCCTATGTATGACCTCAAGTTGGAAGTAGTGGTTTATGACCTTAAGTGTTGGTGAAACTATATTTTAGGTGAAAAGTTTACAGTTTTTACGGATCAAAAAAGCTTCAAGTATATCTTTTCACAGCGCAACGTGAATCATCCGCAGTAGAGATGGGTATAGTATATGTAGTCCTTTGATTTTGAATGGGAATATACACTTGGAAAGGGGAATAGTGTGGCTGATGCCTTGAGCAGAAAAACTCAGAATCAGTTAGTACATGAGTCGAGTGTATAGTGGAAGATGATGACATTGCTGGAGGAAATGAATGTGGTAGTTCAAGAGAGTGAGAAGAGGATGACTCTTTTTTTATAGAAGTGGAGTATACACTTTTGAGACGGATCTAGGATAGATAGTATGAGGATCTGGAGTGTTTAGCCTAGAGGGAAAGCCTTGATGGTGGGGAGACACCTTCAGACTGGAAAATAGATGAGTAGGAGATCATCTATGTGAAAAATTGGGTTGTTGTTCCTATGAGTATGCAATAGTAACTCATGCGAGTATTTCATTCTTCAAGGTGGGTGGTACATCTTGGGTTTAAAAAAATGTACCATGACCTACGATGATAGTTTTGGTGGCTAGGTATGAAAAAGGAGATAGTAGGGTTTGTAACAAGATGTTTCACCTATCAGCATGTGAAAGCATGACATCAACAAACTGGAGGCATATTGCAGCCATTACCTATTCCGGAATGGAAGTGGGGTGATGCGACTGTGGATTTTGTGGTAGGAATTCCAAACAATATTATGAATAGTGATAATATTTGGGTCTTTTTAGACCGACTAACGAAGGTAGAACACTTCTTTCCTATTAAAGAAACCTTTACAGTAGAGCGGTTGGGAGAATTGTATGTGAGAGAGATAATTCATTCGCATAGGGTGCAACATACTATAGTTTTAGATCACAATGTGTGCTTTACTTCACGCTTTTGGTGGGGCTTACAGAAGGCGATTAGTACAAAATTTCTATTAAGTATGACCTTCCACCCATAACAGATGGGCAGTTGGAGCGTACCATATAGGTGTTAGAAGATATGATGCGAGCATGCGTGCTTGATTTTGGTCGTTCTTAAAGAAAAAAATTTAGCTTTAGTGGAGTTAGCCTATAAAAATAGTTATCAGGAAACTATACAGATGTAACCAAATGAGAAACTTTATGGTAGACCTTGTAGATCACTACTATGTTGGTTAGAGGCGGGTTAAAAAGAGATGTTGGAACCGAGTCTCATTCATGAGACATCGGAGCATGTACAGTTGATTCGAAAGCATATGGCTCTTGGTCAGAGTAGGTAGAAGTCATATGCTGATAGAAAGAGATTACCCCTAGAGTTTATAGAGGGTGATTGTGTATTCCTTAGGGTGTCACCTAGATTCAGTCACCACTGGATACGGAGGCAGGGCAAGTTAGCGCCCAGGTTTGTGGGACCGTTAAAGGTGCTGAATAGAATCGGGCCAGTGGCATACCGATTAGCACTTCCACAGAAATAAATCAATTTTCATGATGTTTTCCATGTGTCAAAACTATGGCGGTATCACCCCGACCCATCTCAGGTGATTTATGAGGAATATTTTTACCTCGAGACAGATGCGTCCTTTGAGGAGAATCAAATACGTGTGATGAGTCACAGTGAGAAAGTATTACGTGGAAAGACCATGCCATTAGTTCATGTGTTATGGAAACATGGAGGTATTGAAGATGAAACTTGGGAATGAGAAGCAGACTTGAGGGCTCAATGGACTAATCTTTTTGTCCCAGAATCTTAAAGAAGTTTGGGAGTGAAACTCGAGGATGAGCTGTTATAAGGTGGGGATATTGTAAGTACCCAACCTTTTTTGGAGCCATATAGGGAAAATTTTCAGGTACTTATTTATTTTTTTAAGTAACTTTGATTTTTATTAGTGGATTGGGGTGCATTTGGGTGAATTTTTAAGGAACACTAATAGACAGTGGGTTGTACACGGTTTGCACACGGTTTGAAAAACTATGCGACCAAACCGTGCCAAGTGTGAAAAATTGGATAGAGAGGTCCGAACGGTTTATGCACGGTTTGAAAAACTATGGGACAAAAACATTCCAACCATGAAAAACTGGATAGTGGATTCTGCACAGTTAACATATGGTTTTCTGAACCATGTGCCTTTTCCCAAGAAACTGTGTGTGTGGATTTTAATATCTGAAAATCATTTTTAAAATCACCTAAACCCCCAGGACTCCCATATTTCTACCTTGTCTTGGGATTGAAAAATTATATGTGTTCCCAAATCCTTACAGAGGGATGATAAGTTTATCCAAACACCATTCTTTGAGATCAAATGCTCGGATTAAAGATCTTCTCTCATCCCGGCAAGTAGATTTCATTCCCTTGCTTCTTCTATTCATTCCTTTATCTTTTCATGATCTTTTCATGGAGGATATTCACCATTTCCATGGATCTAGACCTATGAGTTGAGATATAGATCTAGGATTGTGGATCTAGATCTAGTTTTGCAAGATCTGGATGCCTTTGATATTAATTTTGGTTTAGGGATTTAGATCCAGAGCTTGATCGACGACGTTGTGCCGCCCAGATTTTGGGGATTTCAATTGGGCTATCTTCCATCAATAAACTGAGGTAGTTGGTCTAAATAAACCCCCATAGATGTGTTTTATGATAAATAAATGTGAGTTTATTGTATTCTAGATTCAATTTATTATTGATTTCCTAAATTGGAGTATTTAGGAATGTGAAATTGAAATGAGTTGCCTGGGTGATTTAATTGATAATTGGACCACAGAACAAATGATGGGGGTTTCCCAAATAAATCTTTTAGAGATTTTATATTGGTGTAGATATTGTAATTGAGATATTGATTTAATTATAATAAGATAATTAATTGGGGGAAATTAATTATGGAACTCTGTTTGGCTATGTAATGTCATTAATTATTAGAATTAATTATGTGTCATTGTGTGATCTAAGATAATTAATTGTGAGAATTAATTATGACTTATTGGTTTTTGATTTGGATAATTAATTGTGTAGAATTAATTACAAAAAGAGGATTGTGTTGATTAATTATTTAATTGATGAATTAATTATTCGGTTATATGCTTAGTTAATTGTTGAATTAACTAATGGCCTTTGAGATGTTTAACTAATCATTGGATTTGTAAATGAATAATGTGGAGATTTATAATGATTTAAAGAATGATAAAATGGATGAGATTTTGTGGTTCCAGACAAGGAATCCTAGACCAATTAGAGGTTGGGACTTGGAAATTGCGTTCCTCCCAAATAGTTATCCAAGCTTGAGATTATGGGGTGTTAGGCATGACGACCTAAACTGATTGAGAAAATAAGTTCTAGGAATGATGACCTACAATCAATGAGATTTGGGTAGTTAGTCATGACGACCTACACCCAAGGAATGATATTAATGAATGCTGTTTTAACTGAGATTTGGGGTGCTGGGCATGATGACCTACACCAAATGAATGATAATAATGAATGATGATTAAAATGGGAAACATGAGTTGAAATTAGACTAATGTGTTGATTAAATATTAAATGACAATGTGATAACAAATTAAATTATGCATTGTATTTATTGACTCATAAATCTTCATGAAATATCTTTTAACTGGACTCATTTTAGACACCGTTGGTGGTGGCCTACCGAGTTGTACCCACACCCTATTCGGGCCGCCTGATCGGCACCTGAGAAGACTTTGTTGTTGTAGGACGAGATAAGGGAAAGGCCCTGTGATAGGTTGTAGTTTGGGATTAGAGCATGGGAGAGGGAACTGCAAGTGGTTCGGGACCCATTTTGGAGTCGTCGTGTCTTTACTCTGAGTTTCATTGTAGACACTTGACACTTTCATTGTCATAGCATGTTTTACCTTTAAGTTGATTATTGTATTCTCTGGTTTTGACTATCACGTGTCATGGTATTGTTTTTTTGATTTATACGTTTCCGTACTTGGGTATTTTTATTTGATTCCACTGGTTTTTTATTCTTATAACAGAGAGTATAGTCTCCCCAAGACTGACTTACTTGACCCTCACTACTAGTCACCACCCTCTGGCATATGGGGAGGTGTTCTTGAAGGCTTGTGGCCAATCAGCTCAAGGAACCGTTCAGTGGCTCTAAGGTCGGGACGTCACATAGAGTTTCAGTATGGGCACATAATTGGAAAAAATTTAGTATTAACCCTGAGAATAACCATGAAAGGCAATTAATTTTATATAAAAGTTGTTTCACATGGTTGGAACGTGGTTTTTCAAACCGTTCATGTTCCCAGGTGTGTCTAGTGAAGAACACACAGTTGGCGTATGGTCTAGTAAACGTGCACCCAAAACATGTGGCTCACCTAGAATTTTAAAAAGATGAAATTACTATTCCACCCTTCCCCAATTATAACCCCCATTAAAATCCTCTTCCAACCCACTAGAATGATACACCCCATGGGATCCATAGACTCTTCCCCATGCTCCCTCCTTTGATTTTGAGCCCACCCCACTTGATTTATTTGTGATTCCTCCAAGATAAATCTTTCATCCATTATCCTTTTACTTATTTTATTATTTCCTCTTATTCTCATTCCTTGGAATATTGTTGAAAAAACCTAATAGGTTTGAGGTTTATGTAATACATTGATTCTTGTTGGTTTAGGGTGTGTGGATTGTTCATCAGTTCCTCCCCTTCCAATATTTGATGTTTCATTTTGTCTACACTTCATTAGAGGTATGTGGTTCTATGCCTTTTTTTCTTCACACACCATACTATATTGAGGGTTTGAAATGTGATCTTCCCAAAAAAAAATTATTTAAAAGTTTTTGATTAAATTATATATATATATTAATAAATCAAATAGACTCTTGTTTTAGTTTGTAAGGAAATGGGAATATGCTATGTGTTTTATTAAATTCCTAAAAATGTTTTATATGGATATTCATTATTTAATTAATTTTTTGGATTATTTATACTCACATTTTATTGTTATAAGGTATTGAGTTATCATTTGACTTGGTTTTCTATTTCTTATGAATTTTGGTTGGTTTATCTTAGTGAATCCTTTATTTTTTATGAGTAGATTGAAATTTTTCCCTTTATAATTTTCCATATAAATTCATATGAATATATATATATATATATTTGCATGTGGATATTCACATATATATGAATTTTCATGAATATATATATATATATATGCATGTAAAAGTGTATAAATATATAGGATTTCATAACATGCCTTTATTTAAGCTTGAGTTTTCAAATCATATCCTAGTTTTCAAAATGATCTTCAAAATATATTTTAAATGAGTATTTATATAACATGATATAGAGGCCCATTTGGAACTTTTACTGGTGTTTTCAAATGGAATTTAATTACAAATAGTTTTCAAATGGACTTTGGAACGATGCTATTAGTTTTAAAATGTAATGCCTGATTGGAATCTTCATAATGTTTTCTCAAATGATCTTTACCCAAATTGAATATACCTTGTGTTAGTATGATTATTATGGATATATTTCACATTGTTAGGTGTATGAAGGTGGGATGGGGATGAAATATTATGTTATGTTTTCTATTCTTGAAATTTTATTTATGGTAACCCAATTACCATTACTTTTATTCATGGGGATATTAGGCATCGTAGTGAGGGATGAGAGGAGGTTTCTACCTAGTTTCGGTTAGACAGACAAGATTGACTGTGCTATCAAATAACATATTGTAGTTCCATTAGTGAGGCTAGTTTAGAGTATTTGATTGGTTATAGATTTGGGAACACATTCATAGGCATGCATATGGTTCTAAAAAAAGTATGTATATGGTCACCTCACATGATTTTGAGTAATTTTCCATGATTATCTATGTTTTACATTTTCCGACTTACTGCATTTGGAAATATTTCTACTTCACTATTTTATGGATATGTTATGACATGATCCATGAGTTCCATTTTTATATCATGTATCTACTTCTATTGACTTGGTTAATTTATTGGTTCATGTTTCCATTTTGGTTGTTTTTGGGTTCCTTTAGTATGGTTTACATGTGTATTTTAAACGAATATTTTTTAAGGCTATTTCAAAAAGTATTGTTAAGAAACTTTTTTCAAAGGTTCTTTCAAAGCATGTTTTTTTAGAATGAGTTTATTTCAAATTCCTTAGTTGTTTCTTAAAAATAATTAAAACTATATTTTCAAGTATTATATGTTCAAATTAACACTTATAGTTTATTTTAGAAAAGTTGATGCATTGGGTCTCTAGTGATTTCCTTCTAAGATGTTATAAGCTTACAACCTACTTGTGGAAATAAAAATTAGTAGAACTAGGTTTTTTCGTAGGTTTAGGTTTAGTTTTGGAATTTATCTTGGAGTGAGATGGTTTTCATAGTTTGATGGTGGTGAAGAGGTCACATGGAGATTATTTTGGTTAAATTGGGTTTTATTTTTGTTTATTGGATGTATCAACCAAGATATAATTTTGTTTTCTGATTTGGTTTAGTTACAACATTATTATATTTTTTTCTTGAGTTATATACTTATAAAAAGTTGTTATGTATATGTATTATAGTTATGTTGTGTATGTTAGGTTTAATTTATGTATCTATTTGGTTGTGTCCTTCATGGAACTATAATGCATGAATTATTCATGATGGACTTCGAGGTGGAAGCTCCATGTTTTTTTCTTTTATTAGGAAAAATAATTCCCTTGAGATCAAATTAGATGCCCTAGAACTAGTTACCATCTGAGAGTGATCTGGAATGTGCCTCGGGTATGTCACCAGCAAACTCGGGTGCTCGAATCCAGGGTTTATTTGGGATGGTTTATAATAAAATGGAATTGAATACAAGGATATTTTAGTGACCTAGGTTCTTGGAGTACCCTTTATTATTTAGGGTTTCTGGTGGACTGGATTTTGGACCATCTGAATTCAAGTGTTGGGTGTGGTAATAGTTTCACAAGCACTTACACTTCCTAATCCATGAGTTTCACTAGGATATGGGGTTGTGTGTATTAAATTTTAAACTTTTTACATATTGGTTTTTGGGATATTTTAATTTAGATTGATGGTATTTTTATTTTTATTAATGTTAAATGAGTAATTTATTAGTTTTCTATGCCTTGGGGGTTATAAGGAAGGGAGAAAATGAGGATCATAGTTACCCCACATAGTGTGGAAAACTATAAAGAGACCCTACATATGGTTATGTTATCCTTCTAGTGGTAGTTCTGTGGTTGGTGAATGGTTCACCAAGAAATCTGGACGAAATTCACACTACCATTATCCTCCCTTAAAGGTTTTCTGTTGAACTCGATTTGATCTGAATATTTTCATGTTGTATATGGATATTATTTGGGATAGTTAAAATATATTTTTATGGTGTATTTGTGTTATTTTTTGATCATTCTAAAGAGATTTAAAAATTTATACTTGGTTTTAAAAATTTTAAAAGTTTGTTTTGAAATTTTAAAAGAGTGTTCCTTGAAATGGAATCAAAATTATATAAGGCCCAAGACTTGTGCATGTTTTAAGAAACAAAATTATGTGTCCATAAAACAGTTTTAATATGGAATTTAAATTTTTGAGTTAAAGTGTGAAGATTAATGTGGTTTTCAAGTAGATATTTAAGATATTGAAACTAAATAATGATGTTCTCAAAAAGTTTCAAATGATAATATTCCAAATTGAGCGTAGTGATTTTTGATTGATTCTTTTGGTATTATTGTTTTGAGTCAAGATTTTTTTACAATTGGATATTATTTTATTTATAAATTCTAATGAATGAGTTATGTATATTTTTATTTATTTTTATAGTATTTCTCCTAGAAAAGTTCTAAATAATTTTAGGGGTTTGAGTGTGGTCAGGTCAGTTGATGATACCACCCAGAATCATGAAAGAGCAGTTGAGTTGATTTCATCTGAGGGATTTCCTATATTTCGAGGTGATTCAGGTTCTCTAGAGGCTGTGGAGTGGCTTGAGAGAATTTAATAAGTCATTAAATCATTGTTAACTCCTTATTTTGTGAGAGAGAGGTTTTTTATGGCTTTTTTGAACAGAAGAGTCTGGTTCGGTTGAAGGTAGCTGTCCCAACTCATTTTTAAGTTAGAATGATCTGGGAACTATTTAAGACAACATGGATTCAGTTGTTACTTCCCAAGGAGTTTAATGTAGAGAAATTTGTAGAGATCATGAGTCTCTAAAGTTTTCAATAAATGGTGAATGAGTATGTTGACCACTTTAGAGAAGGTTCCCTTTTATTCTGACATCATGTCTAGAGATTCATTGAATGTTTAACTATCCATGAAGGGTCTTTGTTCAGATCTCAGTTCCTGATCTCTTTTATCTAGGATTATATCATTTAACGGATTGGTGGATGAATCTTATCTGATAGATCTTATTTTTATAGGGAAAACCATGGTGTTTTTAATCCCTTTATCCTTTGTTGATAGTGAAGGTTCCCCATTCAATGAGGAGAATACACTCAAGGAAAATATTCTTGGAGAGTATTCATCTTCATTTACTACTTCCTCTAGGTAGAAAGAACATATTGTGTATTTCTTGTGCGGTGGGTTCAAACATTAAAATCCCTACTGGTCGAGTGTTCTAAATAATTTCCACCATTGTGGTAGGTTGGGGAACTTCTAAATGTTTTGTAAGTGGAAGCATCATCCGAGTAAGAAATATTTGTCAGCCTCAGAATCTTGATAGAAAATATACATAGCCTTTTTAGTTGTGCTATTATTTTCCATCCTTCCCTCATATCATTTTTATTTAATTTTTTATAGATATATCTCGTCCAAGTTATTTGGGATGTTTGGTATCTTATTCTCAATTGGAGAATAAGTGATCACTTTTGTGAATTTATGGATGTGACCTTGAATAGGTTTTTCTTTATTCATATTTTAATTTTAACAATGGTATACCATGTTATTGTATTCTTAAATGGTGTGGAGACACAACATGGGACTCCATTTCAAGTTTCTATTGTTTTTATTTGTCTTGAGTAAGTTTTATTTTGGAGATAGATTCATATATGATAGTTTTAGATGATTTAGGTGGGATGCAAAGATCCTGTTTGAGGTGTTTTCTATTTATTTTTTCTAACATAATTAATTTTTGAATATTCATGGACCCTTAATATATAATTAAAAACATATTTTTTTATTTTAGTAATGTGCTTAAGGGAATAAGGAGATATTTGGGAGATTTTGGGGCTCACTTAGAGCTCTACGATCTGAAATTTGAAAAGTCAGATTGCATCACATGTTTAACACAAATATAGTGAAAACTGTGTGACTCAGCCAAGTTGGGTGGTCCAATGGTATGGATAGGGATGAATATTTGGGATAAACCATGTGACCTAGTCCACATGGCTATATATCTTGTCTTAGATAAGTGATAGAGGCATTCTTCATGGGATGTGAACGGTTATTCAAACTGTGCACCAAGCTTGTGTGAGTGGTATCCTGGGGCAGTGTTTGGTGCACAGTTGGTGCATGGTTTGGCCAACCATGTATCCAAACCTGGTATCCTTTTAAAAAAGAAAAAAATTAATATTTTTTCCTCCCTTATATTTAACTATCGCCCCTTTTTCTTTCCCATTTCAAGCCCAACAAACCTCACTCGTGTGAAAGCTCTCCTCCACGCCCAAGCTAGGATTTTTTATGAATCCGCCTTTTGAGCTAGGAGTAAACCACCATTCATCCCATTGGATTACTCTAAGTAAGATCTTAAATCAAATTCATTCTTTTCTTCGTCTCCCTTTCCACCTTCTGTTCTATTTTTATGCAATCTAATATGCCATATTTTTAGGGAATTTTTCTATTTTGATGATTTCACCTGTTCTAGCTATATTCAAAGACCAAAAATAGACGAGGGGTTATTTACCAACCTAAGATAGGTAGTCTAGTAATTTTTACAAAAATGAAAATATTTTATGAAATTTTATGTTTTTTCACATCCCAACCTTTCCACACATTGCCTTAAAATTATAAATTTCCTTTATTTAAGTTGTTACGCTTGCTATACATGCCCCATGAACCCTTGTTTATGGTTGGATTCCCCCAACTAGATATTTTCCATCTCTTAGGGTGTGATTATGAAATTCCCCTATTATTGTTAAATGTTAATATGAATAGACCACCATATAATTATTCTTATCTTGATACCTATGTAAAGAAGCTACCTAAATTAAATCGAAGTGATAGTTGTGACCACTCCATAAGAACTCCATATGATTAAAGGTTTAAAACCTTAACTAAATGTAATGATAAATGAATTATAATTTAAACCCTTACTTATTTTAAATCATGATAAACCTTAGAAAATTATGATACTCAAGGATGGATTCCCTTCTATTTATGATACTTGAGCATGTCGTCCCTTCTATTTACGATACTTGAGCATGTAATCCATTATATTTGTGATAATCCAACATGTAATACCTTATATTTGTGATACATGGGTATATAGTCTATTCTATTTGTGATAATTTATAAAGACTTACCTTCAATTTGTGATACATGGGCATTGTTTCCCTAATAAAATGTGATACATGGGCATGAAGTCCATTGACATCCTATGAGATTCATACTACTCCCATGGATGTCTGATTTATACCTAAGGTCCTAGATAATAGTAATATACATATATATCTCTATAAATATCACTACATATATAGACCATATTTATGTATATATATGTATACTTGTTCATAGATCATCTGACTTAGGTCAAAGCAGGTAGCGTTAGCCTGGTGTCCTTTTGGAACTAGAGTTGGTCCATTTACATTTTATAGCTTTGCTGACATTATTATACATGAAATATGATCATTTCATATGTACCAAATGGATTTAATATAAAACAATTATGGTGGCCTATGATGTATATCTCATGACCCATTCGATCCACCATTTGATACCAGAACTAGACTCATGGATACATATAGGGAAAAAGGTAAGTGTCATGATTTGTATGCTTGATTGTCTGCATTGGATAGAGTACATGTGAAAAGGATTGATATTAGGCTTGTGATGGTAGTGGATAAAGTTTTGTTTTTTTATTTTTGTATATCCTGATGTATATTCATGTTCCCATATTTCCCCTTTTGTGTATCACATGACATAACATCATTTTGGTATATGTTACTGAATCACATTCCATTTTTTATTATATCTTGGGGATTTATTATTCCACTATTCATTATTTGTTATTGTTTTTACTTATTACTATTATTTCATACCACTATTATACACTTTGACTATGAGGGTATAATATCACCACTGTACCACTGTAGACCATCACTATTAGTCAACAGCGTCTCTCATTTATGTAGGTGTTCTTATGGTCATGTTTCCAATCGAGTTCAGTTACTTATGAGTGAACTGAGTCAAGGAAACTACAAAGTTGTATAAGAGGGGTCTTTTTGCTCTTATCTTAATATTTAGGTATTATAAATGATACTAGGAATGTGTTGGAATTTGGTAATGATCCTGTTCATGGGAGTAGCTATATCATGTACAGGGGAAACCCAAATTACATAGAATGGGATATTTTTTCTTTCGTTTGTGTCTATTATAGTTGAACTGATTTCACCATTGTATGGAACACATGATTTTTGAGGTTACTATTGTTGATATTATTAATATGAACTTATTTATCCTTTTCCTCGAAAAGGAGGTATCATCTCAGGAATCATTATACAAACATGAGTATTCACAAGTCATGAATTATGCCTTTCCCTATATGTATATGTTGATGCTTTCATTTCCTATTTTCCTATGATTATTGTGATTTTTTTGTTTATTATATAAGAAATTGTTTTAATGTTTCTTGTATGGATAAAATAATTGAATTAATTAATGTGTATTCATAAATATAAATGTTGTTTTACCATATAGATTAATGATGAAACCTTAATTAACCAATTATACAATGACCTATTACACAATGATATTAGATGTAAGGGTCATGTTACAGTTACATAGAATACAAATTACAATTTATAAAGAGTGAATTACTTTAAATAAATAATGATGACACATCTACTTTTGTTGTGATATCTATATTCAAATAAATGAGTATGAAATTATATACATTTTAGATTTTAAAATGAAAACATTATCATTAAATGGGGTTCGAATTTCAATGTAAAGGTATTTTTCCGCTATACCTTGTAATTGACACTCCATATAATGAAACCTCTATGGTGTAATGTGAAACCTTGATATTGAATCAACCTTAGTAGGGGTATTAGGTAGTGTATCTTATTATCCATTGTGATCTTCCATTGTAACTAAACCTGGACTTAGTATCAGGAATAGGGTTGTGAATCATTTATAAGAAGGCTATGTACCTATCCTTTTTAATTATCATTGTTCCAATCTATTTTTATTATTATATGAGGCATGTTTGTGGATATTGTGGAGTTATTCCACCATGACATCGTCAAGATATATACGAAGAAGGTGGATACGATCATGCTTTGATAGTGGTGGGACCTGATCCACCAGTATTACATCCTGTAGTGACATTAGAGGTACATTATTTTCTTCCTCCACTGGGTTTAATTTTTCAATTTTGAGATAGCTTATTCCAATTTATACAATCTATATATAGATCCATGTGCCCTACCCATATTATGAAAGAGTTTACTTGAGATTTTTTGCAGAAAAATTGGACCACCTTCTCCGGGGATAGTTTTTCTAAGGATTCTGTGTCCCGTTTGGAGGCTATGTTATCCATATTTGATGATTTATAGATGCCTCTAGATTGGAGGGTAAAGATCGCCACCTATATGCTTTGTGACTCTGATAAATTTTGGTGAGGTGTCATATCTCTCGATGATCATAACTAGGGTTTAGTCTAGGTAGACTTCCAAACATCCTTTTATGATTTATTTTTCCCTCATACATTAAGAGTGGACCGTAATAGGGAGTTATTCACCAACAGTATGATTTTATGTCAGTGATGTAGTATTCATCTCATTTTACGGAGCTTCAATACTTCACATTGAATCTTACCAGTGATGAGTTGACGTCATCAAGAGGTTTTTGTGGATGGGATTTTATAAAAAATCCTATCAAAGGTGAATGTATTTTAGTTTACTATCATTTCTAAGATAGTGAATTAGGTACTCATAACCAAAAAAATATAATGGAAGCTAATGTTGTGATCAAGGGTAGTTTTGTGCGAAGAAAGGGAAGTGGTTTTCTAAGTAGCAGGAAGTGTCACATCGAGTATACACATGGGGTTGGTGGAAGCCAAAGAACACCTACTGATAGTTATGCGGTGTCCCACTAGTATATAAAGTAAGGTAATAAGAAGCCCTAGTGTCTCAGAGATTGGGTGGAATGATGATGTTGTAAAGGTTGGGGCATCTTTATCATTTCTACCAGACTCTTCCATCTATTCCTAGTGGGAGAGGCTCAGTATCAGTCCCATCATTAGGATCAGTAGAACCTCTTCAAGTATGAATCTGGAGTACTGAAGGCCGATCAAGCCAAGGTGGTGTCCTTGGATGAGGTTGTCAGGCTCTAGAACTTCTGCATCAGTAGAGAGAACATACTCAGGGTAATCAGGTTGTATCTTAAGGCTGTGAATCTGACCAAATCTATGTAGTACAGTCCACTCCCAAGGAGTAAAGTTCCATACCTTCTACAATTAGAGATTTTATTCTAGTGTCCTCCACATTTGTATCTACTTTAATTAATATAGGGGCTTCATACTCTTTTGTGTCTGTGAAAATTATGGAAAGTCTGGGCCTAGAGATAGAATAATTTTGTGGTGTGATGACTATCGACATGTCGTCAGAGGTTCGATCATAGAGTATGCACTTATGAAAGGAGTTCCCACTTGATAAATGTGGGTACCAATTATTGTAGAACCTATTTTTCCTTGAGACAATAGGATTTAAGTTCATTCTTGGGAAGGACTAGTTGTTTCCTTACCACACCCATATTTATTAGTATCACTAAAGGATGTATTTTACATTACTATAGGGTAGAACCTATTTTAATAAGGGATAATGGGTTTTCCAAGCATGTCGAGATGGGATAGAGCATTGTGGGATGGGAGGAGTGATAAACCAAATGGCTAGTCTCTTTATGAGTGATCAGGGAATGCGATGTATGGAATTCCCTCCAGTGGTGGATCATTTCAAGGATTTTTTCCGTAATGACTTCTTTGAATTACCTCCTTTGAGAGAGTTGGAGTTAACCATTTGGCTAGTGATCGGAGTGTAACCTGTGTCTATTCCTCCCTAGAGGATGTAACCAACAAAGCTTAAGGAGATCAAAAATTAGTTTGAAGATTGGGAATCCAAGTGTTTCATATGAACTAACACTTTTTTACGGGGTTCACCTACCCTCTTCTACAAGAAGGAGGATGATACCCTCATATTGTGCATGAATTAACTTTGGTTGAACTGAATTATGAGTAAGAACTGATATCCATTGCCTCATATAGAAGACCTATTTGACCATATCAAAGGGGTGATGGTTTTATCCAACATCGATTCAATGCCAGGCTACCATAAAGTGTGTGTTAGTCCATCAGACATACCATCTACCATGTTATAGAATAGATACAAATTTTCTGAGTATTTTGTTATGTTGTTCGGTCTTAAAAATGTTCCATTAGTTTTCATGGCCCTAATGAATCAGGTATCCACCCATATCTAGATTCTTTTATGGTGGTATTTGTGGATGACATCAGAGTGTATTCTCATACTTGACAAAATATTTCCAAAAATATTTGGATCATTATAAATACACTAATATAGAACCATATGTATTATAATCTCAACAAATTCAACTATTTGATTAATAAGTTACACTTCTTAGATCACATAATCTTGGAGGTCAGAGTGTCTGTTGACATAGAGAAGGTTCACATTGATGTTTCCTAAGATCAAAAAATAATTTATTTTACATACATAGT
Source organism: Viscum album (assembly GCA_963277665.1). Lineage (NCBI taxonomy): Eukaryota > Viridiplantae > Streptophyta > Magnoliopsida > Santalales > Viscaceae > Viscum > Viscum album. The sequence goes on from OY728144.1 coordinate 204,175,631, forward strand.
TTCTTGGGGATGGATGGCTATTAAAGGTTCTTTATTCGATACTTTTCATGGCTAGAATCACATATCAAAGGTTGACTAAAAAGGGTGTTAAGTTTTTATGGTTAGAATCATGTGAGATATCCTTTCAGGAGTTGAAATGAAGACTGACTTCAATACCAATCCTGATTCTATCAGATCTAGATAGAGGCTATACATTTTACTATTATGCATTATGAAATATTCATGGAGTAGTTTTTATGTAGTTAGATCAGGTTATAATGTACATGTCCCACCAGCTAAGACATCACAAGATAAATTACCCTACACACAACATCAAGCTAGCATCTGTGGTTCACGCCTTATGCTATTGGAGGGTCTATCTATTGGGAGAATAGTTCTCCATTTACACTAATCATAGAAGTCTCAAATGCATTTCCACACAGTGTGACTTGAATTGAAGGTAGTGAATATGGGTAGAGTTCCTTCAATGATTCAACTCTGAGATCACCTGTAAACTTAAAAAGGGAAATGTAGTAAGTGATTCCCTAAGTGGGAAGACTCACACATATGCCATCCAAGAGGCCTGTAGTGAGTGCAAATTAATGGACCTGATTTTTGTGATGTACATTGAGGTTTAAAAATATCAAGGGTATCCTGTTTTAGAATCCTTGGTAGTGACATCATCTCCTCGTGAATTTGTAAGGATAAGACAAATTTTAGATCCTGAGGGCCTATTCATAAGAGATATTGTCTCAAGAGAGGACCCACTACCTGGTTGGATTATCGATGAGGATGAGATCCTACAATTTTATAGATGCATGAGATCCTATACGTTGATGGATGCATTTGGGTACCTATAAAGATACAAAATGAATTGATGTGGGAAAATCATGCCTCTATTTTGGAATTACCCCTTGGGCTTACCAAGATATACTGAGACATACATCTTCAGTATTGTTGGATGGGTATGAAGAGGCAAATTGGATGTTTTATCAGATGTTGATCCACCTGTCAACATGTGAAGGTGGAGCACCAGTGGACTACTAGAATTTTACAGCCTCTATCCATTCCTAAGTAGAAATGGGATGAAATCACCATAGATTTCATGACTAGATTTCCGAGATCCCCTCCAGATAGGGACACAGTATGGGTGAACACTGATAGGTTGACCAAGTTTTCACTTCCTACCCATCTGAGAAACCTTCTTAGTTGATGATCTTAGGAGAACTTATATTTGGGAGATAGAACAACGTCACTATGTTCCCAATTATATCATATCAAATCAAGATTATTTTTTACATCATAGGTATATAAAGGGTTACAAAAAGAACTGGGTTCATAGGTGCTCCTGAGTGCAACATATCACCCACATACTGATAGTCAGTCTGAGTGTATGATATGGGTGTTAGAGGAAAAGATCTGAGAATATGTCCTTGATTTTAGATATTCCTATAAAAAACCTACTTCTCATTGATTTTAACTATAATAATATCTTTTACGAAACTATGCATATGGCTCCCTATGAGGCCCTATACAATAGACCATGAAATTCACCCTTATATTAGTTAGAGGTTGGTGAGGTAGCACTACTGGGACATCATCTCATCTAGGATCAGATCAGTCTAGAAAGTATCCTTATATAGATCATCTCTACTGACCTTTGGATCATTAGGTGGGACATAAGGTCTTTCTACGAGATTCTTCTAGACTGGGTCATAGATATACTCAGTGACATGGAAATTTATCACCTTGTTATGTCAGTCCTTTTGAGATATTGGAGAGAGTTGGTCTGATTGGCTATTTATTTTCTTTACCTTAAGGGTATAGTGTCATTCATGATGTCTTCCATGTATTATATCTTTTTTGTTATCATTATAACCCATATCATTAATTTGATCCAGATGATTTTGGGTTGAAGGTAGATAAATAATTTGAGGATTATCCTATACGTATTGTTCATCAGAGCATGAATGCTCTCCGGGGTAGGTCAGTTTCTTTAGTATGGGTGCTATGGAAGTATGGACATATACAGGATGTGACTTAGGAGTGAGGGGCCAATGTACATGCTCAATGGATGAAACTTTCCCCAAATGATGCTTTACCACCCTCAGAAGTGAAACTCCAGGACAAGTTGTTTTAAGGATGTTTTTTTGTAATATCATAAAATTTAAAAGAGGTACATACCCTTAAGATACTATGGAAAACCTATTTTATAATTCTAGTAATGTTCCTAAGGGGTTACATATTAGTTATAGAGAGTATGAGTCTCGTTTAGAGCTCGAATCTCCAAAATTTAGAAATTTAGACTGTGCTGAACGGTTAGTGCACAGTTGGTGATAAATAAGAGACTCAACCATAAAGGGAAGTATAGTGCTCTAACTAGGGCCGAACGAATTGTGTAAACCTAGTGACCTAGGAAACATGGCCATAAAACATGTCTCACACAAGTGAAAGAGGAATTTTTTATGGGTTGGGCACAATTTTTCAGACCGTGCACCTAGCCCATGAGAGTGGTGTCATTGGGCAGTGAATGTCACACGGTTTGCACATGGTTTGGCCAACTGTGTGGCCAAACCATGTGGCCTTTTTAAAATGGAAAAAATGAAAATTTTCCCTCCTTTATTTTTAACTACCCCCTCATTTTTGTTTATTCTTCCATTCACAACATCCTTCACCTACATGAAATCTATCTTACATACCTAAGCTAGGACTTTCAATTAATCCTCTATATGAGCTTAGATTAAACCATCATCATTTCTTTGGATTCCTCTCGATATGAGTTTCAATCCACTTCCTTCTTTTCATTGTTTCTCTTGCAACCTTCTTCACTATTTTGGTGTAAGCTAATATGTCTTATTTTTAGTTCATTTGTATAATTTTATGAGTTGGACCATTATATCTCAATTCAATGGCCAAAAATAGATGAGGGGTTGTCTACCAACCTAAGGTAGGTGGTATAGTACCTTTTCCCAATATCTGAATTGTTTTATTACATGTACCATTGTTCTGCAGATTGGAATTTCCGCACATTGCCTTAAAATTAAAATTTTCCTATATCTATGGTAATACACATGTTAGACATGCCCCATATACCCTTGTTTATGGTTAGTTTCACCCACCTCAATATGTATAACCCTTTAGGTTGTGCTTATGAAATTCCCCCATTATTGTTAATTGTTTATATGGTCAAACAAACTTCTTAAGGGTCATGGATTGATGTGTATGTGAAGAAACTTACTAAATTAAATGGGAGTGAGATGTGTGACCACTCCATGTGACCTCTATATGATTAAAGGTTTCACCCATTAACTAAATGGCATGATAAATGAACTGTAATTAAAACCATTAATTTCATTAAAGCCTGATCGGCCTTAGGTAATTATGATACTCGGGCATGGATTCCCTTCTATTTCTGATACTCGAGCAAGGAGTGCCTTCTATTTATGATACTCGGGAATGAAATCAATTTTATTTATGATACTTGGGCATGGAATACCTTCTATTTGTCATAATCAGGAATGGAGTACCTTCTATTTTTGATACTTGGGAATAGTTTCCCTAATAGAATGTGATACTTGGGCATGGAATCCCTTGACATTCTATGAGATTCATACTACTCCCATGGAAACATAAGTTATGGATTAGGTCCTGGATAGTTGTAGTATCAATATATATAGCTATAAAAGTGACTATGTATATAAACCATGTATATGTATACATGTGGATACTTGTTGAGAGATCATCTAGATTAGGTTAAAGTAAGTAGTGTTATCCTGATGTCCTTTGGGAACCAGAGTTAACCCATTTACATTATTCAACTTTTCTCACATTATTACATGAACTCTAGTCATTTTATATGTAATGTTTAGATTTAATAGACACTATTGTTGGTGCCCCACTTATTATATCTCACACCCTATTTGGGCCATCATTGAGTACACGAAAAGAACTCATGGATATAGGTAGGGATAAAGGGAAGCATCAGGTTGTGGATTTTGATTGTCTTCTTAGGATGGAGTACATGACTAGAGGACCAAGATTAGGCTTGTGATGGTAGTGGATATATATTTTTTGGATTTTTGGATTTTTTATAGATTGATTTATATGTAGTTTCCTTGTTTCCCATTTTTTTGTATCACATTACATAACATCATTCTGGTATATTTTGCTGATTCAACATCGATTTGTTTATTGTATCTGGGTGATAAATTATTTTGATGTTGGTTATTTATTTTTTTTACACTACTTACTATTATTGTATACCATTGTGGTACGCTATAATCATAAGGGTATAGTATCTCCATTATACCACCATATAACCTAGTTTCTAGTTGAGAACCTCTATCATATGGGGAGGTGTGATTCAGGCCATATGACCAACCAAGTTTGTTTACATATGAGTGAGCTGGGTACAAGAAACTATATTTTCATTTATAATCATTATCTTTATTAATTATTCTATGGAAGTATGTGAATTTTTATGGTAAAAAAGTGTTATTGTGGCGATAATTGTCACAACCCAATTTTTATTTCCATTATATTTTGTTTTACTTATTCATATTTGTAAATGTCTTGTATTTTTTGAGAGAACTGATGCAGAATTTTAAAATTTTAGAGTTTCATCATTGGTACATGGTTGGAGCATGGTTAGTATTAACCATGAAGAGAATACTAAAATGGTCTAAAATTTTTATTAGAGGTGTTTTTATGATTGGAACATGGTTTTCAAACCTGTATGGACAAACCTTGTGATTACCTAGGTGTGTCCAGTAAAGGACACACAGTTTGGTAAGTCGTGTATCCAAACTACACGACTTACCCATAATTTTAAAAATATGAAATTATTGTTCTAACCTCTCTTAATTTTAATTCCCATTTACCCCTCTTCCTCCCCACTCAAATTAGACACCCAAGGGGATCCCTAGGTGAAATCCCCATTCTCCCTCCTTCGATTTGAGGCATCTCCACTCAATTTCTTATAAAATCATCCAAGTTAAAGCTTGTTCCTCCTCTCTTATTCATTATTTTCTTGTGTCGATTTATTATTATGTCTTGTAATATTATTTCCTAAACCCTATATGTTGTATTCTGATGAAATATTTCAATTATTGTTGGTTTAGGATGTGAATATTGTTCCTAGAGTTTTCCTCTTTTTGTATTTGAAGTTATGCTTCATCCGCTCTTCATTTAAGGTCGGTGGTTCCATTCCTTTGATTTTTCTTCACACGCCATTCTTTCTTGAGATTTAAAAATTTTGTTTTGTAAAAATTAGTATTATTTATATTCTTTTTATTCAATTATAAATATATTGATAAAGCATATAGACTCTTGTTTTGGTTTTATGGAAATTGTGTATGTTATGTGTTTGATTAAATAATTAAAGGGATTTTATGTGGATTTTGATTGTTTAATTGGTGTTTTTTTATATTTTATTATCTAATTTGATTATATTAAGGGATTAAGTTATCCTTTGAAATGGTTTTATATTCTTGTGTATTTTTTTGGGTTTATCATTGTGAATCCTTTGATTTTGACAAGTGTCCTGAAATTTGTTTCCTTGTTTTTTTCCTTATAATTTCTTATAAAATTTGATATATATGAATGTTTATATGAATATATATATATATATGAATGAGTGTATATATATTTTAATGTGAATATATATTTTTTATAGGTATATATACAGGATTTCATATGATTCCTTAATTTAAATATGGGTTTTCAAATCAGCTCTTGGGTTTCAAAATTCTTTTCAAAAGAGGCTTTAGATGAGTATTTATATAACATGATATATAGGACCATTTATAACTTTTAAGGTATTTTTCAAATGGTACTGAATTCTAAATGGATTTCAAAGGGATTTTGGAAAGACGATGCTGGTTTTCAAATGTAAAGCTCAGTTGACACATTCAGAATATTTTCTCAAACATGTTGGATTCCAATGGAACCACCATGAATTTATTTGATTATAATAGATTGTATTTAGAGGTTTTTTTCATTTTGAGGCTTATATAGGTTGTATGGGGATATAATATTATGTTATTCTTTTTATTATTGAAATTTGATTTATGTTAACCCATATCCAATTTCTTTTATTCTTTGGGATCCTATGAATCTTAATGAGGGATTAGATGTGGATACTAACTAGTCTTAATTTGATGGAATAGATCCACTATATTATCCTAGGACATAAGGGAGTTCAATTGGAGAGGCTAGTTTAGGGAAACCAGTTGATTATATACTTAAGAATGTATCAGTGGGCCTATAAATGGTTCCAAACTGAGTATATCTAGGGTAACCTCATGGAATGTTTTGGAATTTTTAATGACTATATATCTTTTATTACTTCATGATTATAGGTTTTGGATATATATATATATATATATATATATATATATATTAATATTTTATGATTCCATTATGACATTCTCCAATGGTTCCAGTTTTATAATGTATCCAAGATTCAATTAACATTGTTTATTTATTTTTTGGAGTTTCCTTTCTGGTTATTTTTTGGTTCCTTTAGTATGATTTAAATGAGATTTTAAAAGAGGATTTAAAAAGGGAGTTTCAAACGGATCATTTAGAAAAATGTTTTCAAGGTTTCTTCCAAATCATGTTATTTTTCATTTGGAATGGGTTTATGGGAAAGTTCTTGGTTATATCTTAAAGATGGTGAAAACCATATTTTTGAGTATTTTATGTTCATACTAAAAATTATGTTTTTTAGAAAGGTAAATTCATGGAATATATGGAGATTGCCTACTGAGATATTATATACACACACCCTACTTGTTCCACTCAGTGTTTTTACACCTAATTTGTTTATAAGGTTCAAATTTAGTTTTGGGATCTGTTTAGGAGTGGGATGGTTTTTATGGTTTGATGGAAACTGGGTGGTCACATGGAGACTGTGTCGGGTATCTTGGGTTTTATTTTTTTAAAAGATGTATTGGCCATGAAGGAATTTTATTTTATGATTTCATTTACTTCCATTATTATTGTATTTTTATCTTGAGTTATATACTTATATTAAGTTGTTATGGATATTAATTTTAGTTATATTATGTTTTTTTTTTATATATCTATTTGTTTGTGAAGTCGAAGGAACTATGATGTATGGAGTGGTAATGGCAGGATTTTGGGTCAAAGGTCAATGTTTTATTATTTTATTGAGTTAAATCATTCAAAATAGATCACATTATATTCGTTGATATTACTTTCTAAACCAATGTGATCAAGAATGCACCCTAGATATGCCACCAGCTGGCTTGGGTGCTTGGATCAGAAGTATACGAGGGATGGTTCATGAAAATCCTCCCAGTACAACATTCCATTAGCTCCCATGGCTATAAAATGTAGAAAATTCATTTCTTCTTTGATGGATAACTCATACTATCTAAAATCATTCAGACTTATAACCACTTTTGTACTTTTAGATTCTCTATCATCTATGAGAATAAAGTAGTGCATGTTACTTTTGTACTTATACAGTTGTTATCAAATCCTAGAAGATATTTGAAACTAACTCAAAAGTTAAACTCTTTATAAAACCACTACTTCTAGAATATATTCTTTCAAAGGTATCCAGAAAACTCCCATAGTCCCTAGAATTTGTGGAACTTATTTCCTTGGAAATACCAATAGAATATGACTTCCAAATGAAACTTATTATGGACAGTCTGGTGTATCAGGAACAATCATACTCTCTGAACTTATAGAAACTTCTGAAATTCCATTATGACAAACCTTATCTTATGATGATTCTTAATAGTCATATTCAACTTCTTCTTGTTTTTGATCCTTATATATTATATCCTCATTATGCATAACATAATTTCATCTAATGAACTTTCTTTAGTTATTATAAAACATTAAAAATTTATATTCTTTATTTTAATACCCTAGAAAGAAACATTCTCAAGACTTGGCATCTATATTTTCCCTTTTCCTGACATCAATGTGGATGTTAGAGAGTGATATAAAAAATATAATATTGGAAATCTCAACATTATTTATAGACAAAAATGATTCTTAAAGTTCTTTATCCCAAAAATTTTAAGGGATTCAGTTCACCAAATTGAAAATAAAATTCACAACCAATTCCCAAAACTCCTTGGGAAAACTAGTGTATTGCATCATCACCCTTGCCTTATTTACAAAATTATAATTTATCCTATATGTGATTCCATTTCTTTCAGAGTTACTAGAACATTATTCTTAAACCTTATCTATTTCAATCAGTAGAACCTCCACAACTAATTGCTTTTATATTCCCCACCATTATATAACCTTAAGAATTTTAGTTTTCAACCAGTCTAATTTTACACCACTGATATCCATAAAATGAAGTCTAGAAAAAATTTATAATTTTACTTGAGAAAGAACACTCACACCTTCCATGTCACATCATTTATAAATTTAACATAATACAATGATCCTCTATGAGAAATGACTGATGTAGGGCCCCATATGTTTGTATGAATAATCTCTAACAATAGATCCATGAGTTTCTTTCCTTTCATTATGAAATATGCCTTCCACTACTTAGAAATAATAAACTCTTTGTATGTTCCATGTTCCATGATCCATGATTTATAGTTTTACTATACTATGCACAACTAGTATTTTCACCCACTTGTCACTCAAGTTCCCAAGACATTCATACCAAAACGTTTTGGATTCATAAGTTGTTTACCTTCCATGCATTTCTCTTTTTGAAACACCCATTTGGTACAATGTTCTATCGTTTAATCCTTTGACCACCATAATGTAACTTCATGAAATGTTCCATACTATTCCTAAAAAATGTTTTATAGAAACATACATTATCAAACTAACCAACTGAAAACAAGTTATTACTTAGTCTCAGAATATGATACACTTCTTAAAACTCTAACAAGCCTTATTTTTTTTTTGAGTCTGAACAAAACCATCACCCATGACTTCTATCTTGAGAGTTTCATTTTTCCTATGATACAACTTCTCATCATGACATTTTCTACCTAGGAACCACTTATACAAGTGGTAAGCTAAGAGTGAAAACCCAATATTGCCTCTAATTGGCCATAAACTAGAAAGTAGCACATGTAGGCATATTGTACTTATATGGGAGGCCTTACCCTAATGACCATGAACACACACAAACACACACCTCAATGTACATAAAACCCATGTGGTATTAATATAATTGTACCAAACTAATAAAAAATTATTCCGGTTTAACCTTTAAGAACAACGAGATTGTAACAATAAATGCATCTAGGAAAAAAGGGAGAAAATTACACACCCAACCAGTAATAATGGGAATCCCAACCCAAAATAATATGGAGAGGGAGATTCCTACCCAAATACACTAAAAATGACCACTACCAGTGATTGTCATCACCATGCACTTCTAACCTCCACCAATACCAAGTCCACTAAGGTCACCGTTTAAATATCTGTCATCCACAAAAGGAATGACATGTGTGGGAAAAGCCTATGCATGGGTGAGTATATACATACCCAGGATGATACCCCAAAAACCAAAGAGAAAATAAATATAAATAAATATATAGCTAAACCCATAAGACAATGGTGGAAAATAAACCTAAAAAAATATCTGCTCATAAAGAAACTCCAATCGAATAGAGAGGAATATCGATCTTCATAGTCAGCTAAGAAAGATGAGTCTACCCATAACTCCAATAGTCTATGTTTTCCTGATTCCAATAGCCCAAAATATACCCCATTAGATCTATAGGGGACCCATTCCTATCTAATGTAATGTCATGGATGAGGTTATGTAGACTCCATTATGGTGGAGGAACCATGCCTCATGTATTCTTGATGATGAGAGGTTTCCTCTATGAATATAAAAGGCACATTCTCCAGGGTGAGTACAAGGGGGTTGACAATCCTAACTATACAGGAAATGGGGGACCCACACTCTAACCTACACATTCCATCAGGGTATTTCCAACCCCAATATCAAATTATATATCACACTCAAGTCTCAAAAATTAACCAACCATCAAGGAATAAGTGAACCACTAAAAATGCCTCACATTGTACTTTTGTTGTCAAAATAATGGCCACCATCACATCCTACATGGAAATTTACTCAGAAGGGTCCAATCATAGGCCTGATTTCAATTCCTAGAGAAAGAAATGTGGGTGGTAGAACATTTGAAGGAAATTAAAAGGAGTTTCCTTTAGTGTACATAGGGTGTAATCCCATGTTTTCACCTGGTTGTATCCTACTGCCTAACATAGAATTTGGAAAACCCTTTACATAACATGAATCTTAGGAAATATAATGTGTGTAAGATCCTAAGGTTCTAAGAGTGTACTCCATATTCATATATTGGTTTTCCAGTTAGGGTCACACGAAATGTAGGACATACACTAGTTCATGTGTTATTTATGTTGGCTCAAAACCCTAGACATCACCAAAAAAATGACTACACAACATGTTCTCTTTCGAAACACATGGAATGTAGTTAGGAATTTCATAAAGAATCAATAACTTATTCCCATATATTCATGTATTCATTGATTTCACCATAAATCTTTCTTAAAGATGTGTCCATGGACTCAATCAAAAAGGAAACCCCTTTGGTCATCAATTTTTGACCTTTGATGGCTAAAAATCATGATTCCTGTCGACCCACTCAAAGTATGTCATGCCTCTATTGTCATCAGAGGGTATGGACCTCTATTATTCATCTGAAATCCATCATGTATTGTAATTTACTTAGAAAATAACCATCTACAACATCAATTTCACAACCCAATACGAATCTAGGGTTCCATTGCATCTCAAACTGGATTGATTGTCAAATCACTGGTCTTCCACTAGACGATGAAAAACACGTAATGAAAAAATGGATAAAGGAACAATGAATTAATTGATTTCATCAATGACCATTGTGAACCAATCCATCAATCTCAATCATATAAAAAAATATAAAATTAGAGAATTATAGTGCAAAGGATTAAATCTAGGGTCAAAGAAACAATTAAATTGATAGGTACATTCTAATAATGGGATAGAAGAAGAAATATAATGAAGATGAATAATCCAAGCTTGATATCTCAAATAATGGGGATAAAATACACAAATAATAAAGTCATGCCTTGTTGTTTTATCAATCATCGATGAAGAATGGTTCATCTTCGATGCTAATGATGAGTCTCGTTGAATCTGATATTTTATCCATGATCATCCAGCATTCATTCGATTGTAATCCTCTTAATAGATATTGTCTCTCATATTTATATAGATGAACATAGAGAATTATTATAATAGATATTATATAGGGTTATCTTCTAGGTTTATCCAATTAGATCAATTAAATTAATTATTTAATTTAATTAATTTAAATCCTCTAATATTTATCCTTTAATTGGTATCAACCATAGGTCCAATATCAGTGAACCTTACATCACAGCTAGGGTAAAACCTATGTTCTTAAATCAATTATTGTCTTGGTTTTCCCATTCAAGCCTCTATTCAAGGGTAATTACATTATTATTGAAGTGATGTGTGTATATGGTTTTAATATATATAATATTTTTAATATATCAATTTTGGGGTCCTTAGACACCCATAACACTATAAAATTTTTGAAGGAAAATCCTAATTAATATATACAAATATCCAAAGGGTCCAAACATAAAAACCAGATTTTTTAAATGCTACCCACTTTCATGACATCTCACTGAAAAAAGATAAAATCTACTTGAAAATGTGAGGATATTTTTCCAAAATATGGATCTCACACTCCCATAAACGCTTCTATATGTTCTCATGCTACCAAATAACTCACACTTTTGGGATAGTGTTCCCATGAAGGATATTCTCTTATCGATCCTCGATGGACATCAAGTGCTCCAAAAAGGTGGATCTATGATCGATGTCTAGCTTGCTCCTATCAATAATGTGTGATTGGTCATGTGCATATATCCTTAGATGTGGAATGTGGATGGAATCACGAACCCAGTCCAATTGTAGGGGTAAATTTTAGTGGTAAGAAACCTATCAAACCCTGTGTAGGACTTGGAATGGTCTGATAAACCTCCTCGATAGCTTTTTATCCTAACCAAAACTCCACAAACCTCATCATGGATAGAACATCAGGAACACATGGTATCCTTGAGAAAAATAAAAGGGTATACAATGTCAGTCTATAAAAGATTTATGTTGACTTTTAGAGGTCTTTATTCGATCTCAAATCACTTGAACTTTCTCCTTCATTTCCTACACCAGCTCCAATCTCATAAGCGATGAATCATCTATTTCCATCCAACCCAAGGGTCACCTACATGGTATCCCATATAGAGTCTTGAATAGAGAAATACTTAAAATGGGGCGTTATATTTAATTATAATAAAACTACACAAATGGAATGTGATCCTCCCAACTTCAACCAAATCCCAACACACAAGCTCTCAACATATCCATGAAAACCCAGATGGTTCATTTGGTATGGACACCTTTCTAGGGATGGAACTTCATGCTCATCCATAACTAGGTATCAAAATACTCCTAAAAACCTCTCAATAAATATGATTTAAACAAATCATCATGGTTAAATAGAAACATCAATAGTACCCCATGAATCCAGAAGATATCCTACATGTACAAGCACCCCGAACTCTCTACACAACTCTACTTCTTAGTGGAAAGAAAGTGAGTAGGATTGGTAAGTTGATAATAAATAAACCATATATCATTTTTATTATCATTTTCCATGGAAAACCTATCAAAAAAATCCATTGATATGATTTCCTACTTATAGTCAAAGATCTTGAGATGTTGATTCAAATTTATTGGAACCTGATGTCCTGCCTTCACCAATTGATAGGTGAGGCATCATGAAATAAACTTGAAAATACTCCAGCTCATTAATTCCCACTAAAATAGAATCTTGAGGTCCTAATATATCTTTTAAACTTCAAGATGTACCATTAATGGGGAGTTATGAAACTCCCTCAACACCTATTCGCACAACTTGACCAAAGCTACTCTCTATCCATGAAAAAAATAACATGCTCCCCATATCCAATTTTTTCAAGCGCATATCATAACTATATTTGTTCATATTGAATTTCACAATTTATTTATCCTAACCGAGCCTATATCATATGCTAATGATGTTTTTCAGTCACTACCATCGACTATAGATAAGTTTTCCCTATCTCATCCACCATGGTCAGGGGTTACAAGGAAAACAACTTTACTGCTTCTTTCACCAAGTGAGAGAGGGATTTCCTAATAAGGGAATACAATACAACATTTTCCTTCCCAAGAGTAAAATCTATATCAAATTCATAGTTTTAAAAAACTCCCTCTAACATATCAATCTTATGTTGAGGTCTATTTGGAAACAATGTACCCAAGACTCTGATGGTATTTGTAGACCACAAATTATTCACCTAAAAGATAATGCATCCACATATTCAAGGAAGAGACTAAATCTTCCAACTCCATGTGATAGATTGTGTAGTTCTTATAATGGGGTCTCAACTACCTATACCCATAAGAAATCACCACCTACCTCTATATCAACACAAACCTCATCCCACCTCTAGAAGATTCATAGAACACCTTGTACTCAACACCCTCCTATGGAAGTCTCAAAAAAGGATCACTGATCAACCTCTACCTCAAATCTGCAAAGAATTTTTGACATTCCTTAGTCAATCCAAATGGATTCCATTTTCACATAAAAATAGTAAATGGGGATAAAATCCTTGAAAGTTATTCCCTGAACATATGATAGTACCCATCCTAACCAAGAATATTCTACACCTTAGAGACTCTCTTAGGAGGATCTCAAGCTTTCACTACCTCTATAATTTCTAGGTCCATATATATAATGTCTTTAGATATGACATTCCCCCCAAAGGGATTATATATAATATGAAACTAACACTTTGATATATTATCATATATCTAGGGCTCTAATAGTAAGTCCATGAACATCCTTGGGTTCTCTATGTGATCATCCTATGAAATATAGTAAATTAGAATATCATTGATAAATAAAACCATGAACAAATCCATGAAACACTAGAATATTCAGTTTGTATATCCCATTAATATAATAGTGGAATTCACTACACAAAATTGAATCAATAGGAACTCATATCACCCATAGATGCATCAAAATGTTATCTTTGGAATGTACTCCTCATAAATCCACAAATGGTGGTATCTAGAGATAAGGATGATCTCCCAGTACCATATCATACCTTCCAGTTTTTCAAAGAGTTCATTGATTATTGGGAATGGGTATGTGATTTTGATCATCACTTGATTCAATAGATGATAATAAACACTTGTCCTTAAGCTCCAGTCTTCCTTCTTTATGAACAACACTTGAGATACATGGAGGGACACATTGGGTCTGGTGAAACCCTTCTAATGAAGGTCATCTTAACATACCCTCACCTCCTAGAGTTCTACATGGACCATTTGATATGCTACATAAGATATTGGTTCACTACCAATGTGAAATTCAGTACAGAAGTCAATCTATTGACCTAGATGCAGTCCCATGACATGTTTAGAGAAAAGGCCATATAATCACCCACTACCACTTGATTCCATAAGTCTAAAGTTCCAACCACATGAAGGTATAAACTTTCTAACTAATGAGAGATAGGTTATAGCTTCTGAATCATGACCCCCTATCATTTTTCCAGCAAGCCCTTTTTTCCATTGAAGGAGAATCTTGTCATATATTACCATAGAAACTTAAATCTTATATGATGGTAGTATATCTGAGAATAATCCATATATAAATAATCCATACCCATAATGATTTCATAAAGATTCATCAAAATTAAAAATAGGTTCCACATGAAGATCTCTCCACTGAGAACCATCTCACACTATTGATATATGTGAAAAATAGTGGAATATCTCCCCTTAGGAATATATATCCATTATTAATTGGATAAAGTATCCAAAAGAATATAAATATATTTAGTAAGGGATAGGTTAATAATTAATTATTTTTCCCCTTCCTATAATTACTTATACTAAGACAGAGAATACACAGATAATATCTTGAGTCATCTCATGAAGATCCTGATTATATCCCTCTATAGACTGAAACTATCTATGTACTCAACCACAAACCCTTTGAGTATGGAATGGACCAATCAAGTTTAGTAATATATTTAGGTCATCACATCTTCCTCCACATTAAACTCCACCTCCTAGGGCTCTTCTAACCCCTATGTTAGCACTTTCTACCTGGGGTCAACCCTAACCACCACTAAAAGATACTTGATTTTGATGATTCCTTTTATATAGAGGTATATCCATTGTATTACCACCATATAAATTGTGGTTTGTTAGTAAATAATGAGCCATGTGTCCCCACCCATCAGAATTATAACACCACTTTCCTCTCAGTTGACTGGATCCCTACGTTATTGGTCCTTGAGATTGGGCATGCTTACATGAAGACCTCAAGCACCAAGAACCTAAATTATGATATTTTATAGGTAAAAATTACTAATCTACTCTATTATTTCAAATACAAGCTATAGTTTACTAAAACTACCCTACTAGGAAGATCTATGACTCCTTGGACCACTCCAGTTTCTTGACATAGGTTAGAATGCATAGGGAGATCATAGTAGCTTGAATTTCCTTGCATATGGTCTGATTAAACTTATTTTCTCAATAGAATCCATATTTCAACATATAGGGAGAGTATCATATGTGTTCAGTGAACCTCAATTCTTGATATACAATAGTCATATTATCCTACTGTAACTCCAAAATCTCCTGATTCCATATTGAGAACATAGTCAAAGGATGATACTCATCATGGAACAAGCACGTCAAAATTATCCCTGAGAGTGTCATCTGATCATGGGTCTTGGATACCAAATTCCACCGATGCCCTCTCTATCCCTGAAAAAGGTTAATCATATGTGGAAACACCTTATCAGTTAGTGTCTATAGGAGTCAGAAAACCCAGACCACCGATAAAATTCAATCCCCTATTACTTGAGGGTTTGGATCACCACAAAACCTAAGTGGTCTCTACTACTAAAACTGATGCAGTACACTCATCATAGATACATCATCATCATGTCCTATTATAATAATCTATTTCTCAATAAGAAGAAGAAAATTAGAATGAAATGATGGAGGTGGGTCCATACAAAACTCATTGGATGGAATCATAAGTCTCTTCTCACATTTAGGTAATGACACATGAATGGTTATCTACACCATGGCCTCATAACTCAACTATTCAACATCATGATCCGGTCTCAGAATCTTAGTTGGCTATTAGTGTGACAAAATACTAAAAGTAAATAAGATGTACCATGGTTAAATGATAATATATTGGTAGATGAATCAATAAGTAAATGGATGTCAAAGACCCATTTCTATATAGTTAATGTACCATTTTTTTCTCGGTAAATTGTTCCTCATCATTTTTAAGTCAGTAAGAATCTGGTTAGAGTCCTAGTGTATGTATATATCAAATGTCCCACCATAACTAGGTTCAATGGCCTAAGAGATAAACTTGATTTTCTTTAACACACTTTACTTAAGTTTCATAACTAATCATCATGATAAATCTAACTCTAAACACCATACCTATTATAAATTTTTATTTGATACCACTCTTTCATAACTTGACCCATCAGGGCCCCACCTAGTCCGACGGTAATCCAATAGTGAAAAACAAAGACCACCTCTAATAGTCCAGGTTATAAATACCAATGATGATTAAGAATATCACATATATGGGAGTCCTTATACTAATTAACCTACACACACACACACCTCAAAGTACATTACAACCATTCATGATAAATATAACTTTTCTAAATTAAGTGGAAACAATGCTTGTGATAACCTCTAAGAATAACCATATTACAATGATAAATAAATATAGAATGAAGGGGGGGGAGTACACACCCAAATAGAAATAAAGTGATTTCCAACCTAATAAAATATGGATAGGGAGAGTACCACCAAAAAACCCAAAAACCAACCACCTTTTGTGATCATTGCAACCCAATACTACTAACTTCCAGTAATACTAGGCCTTCTGAGGTAATTTTCTAACTACCTATATTCTACATAAGACACAAAAAATGTGGGAAAATTACATGCATGGGTGATTATAAACATACCAAGTAATATTCCCAAAAAAACAAAGAGATAATGAATATAAATAAATAGTTAAATAAACCCACAAGACATAGGGGAAAAATAATCTCAATAGAAGATATGCTCATAAAGAAACCTCATTCAAAAATAAAGTAATATTTATCTTCACATTAAGATAAGAGTGAAAATTATACCCACAAATCCATGAGTTAGTGTTTTCCCAATTCCAGTATGCCAACATAAACCTCACTAAATCTATAGAGGACTCACACCTTACTGATGTCACATTAGGACTAAGGGGGGTCTGACTGCATAAAGGTGGAGGACCGATGCCTTATATATCCCTGAGGATGATAGTGTTTCTTTATGTAGCTATAAGACCCATTAATTAGGGTGAGTATATGTAATTGGGGTGTTAATCATAATTATGAAGAGAATGGGGGACTCACACCCTAACCTATGTGTGCCATCAGGGTGGTTTCTAACCTTGCTATTACTCTAGATATCATAGTCATGTATCAACATAAACTAACCATACAGCACTAATTGAAAAACTTATTCTACCTCATGCCATATATCTGATGTTGAGAAGAAGGCCACCATCACATTGTTTAAAAAAATATACTCATAATAAACTAGTCATAGACCCAATTCCGAGTCTCAAATAAAGAAAAATGGAGGGTTGAACATCCGAAGAAAAGTATAAAATGGATCCATTAATGTACATGAGTTTTACTACTAATTCCTCAATTATTCATCTCCCACTTCTTAATATGGCATGTAAAAAACCTTTTATACTACATGTCTCCTAGGGAATACGGTGTGTGTGATGTCCCTCCACCCCATAAAACTAACTAGTGTCAGATCGATGGTCATCACATGGCTTGAATTGTACCTCACAAAACACTAGAGGTTGTTGACTAGTAGTGAGGGTTTATTAGGATATTATGGGATGAATATACCCTATAATTAGAGTAAAAATAGTATCATACTAAATAGAAAATGTATAAACCAGAACCAATAACCAACATAGATAAAACAGACAAGTGATGATAAAATAAATCAAACATCTCAATGCTATAAGAAATGGAGTATGTCACACAGGTCTCAATGAACCACCCTTGGGAAGATCATGTATACAGGATAGAAAACAACCAAAAATAAACTAGAATGATTCCAAAAATAAACCTATCCCTATGTCTGGCTTTATATTATAATCCATAATCCACTATGGAATGCTAAGAAAAAAAATCATGAAATGTGCCCTTTCCCTAAACATGTAACCAACAACCAATAAGTTTCCTATTATTAGGAACCCAATTGATATGGAAGTCTAAGAAGGGTGTGAGAACAACTCAGTATGCCACCACTAATGGCATCCCTAAAATTACCGATCTGATATGAAATTTTATAAAATCACTATAAATAAAAAAAATCAATTTTAAAAACTTTTTAACAAAATAAAAAAACAACCATTGATTCCCAGGTTCATAGTGACACCCAAGAATAATTATACCATTGTTGACTGTGAAGTATGTGGCCTCAATCGATTATACATACTTCATCATGTTCTAGGGTGCCTCTAAAAATGTGATGATTACCATGCCTCCTAATATAATATACCCATGTTTCCCTAGTATACATGATAAGTCACGTTAAACTCCCCTTTGGTAGTTTTCTCAATATGTAGAATAAGACAAATTGTAACACAAACCTCCCTTAGGAGAGTTTTCTAAATTTAGAGTATAATACAATAAGTAACAAAAACTCATTTATGAAATTTTTCTTAGCCCATGGCATAATCCAAATATTAACATGGACCTCCCATATGGGATTTTTCTCATCCTAAAATTATAGCAACCTATAATCGTGTTTTCCTTTCCTTTAATAAAAGAAACCCACCCTGGTGGAAATTTTCATTACCTTTAAAAATAAGACCTCACATAAGGGTGTTTTACTTTACTTTTAAATAAGTCCCCCACAAGGTATGTTTTCATTAACTTTAAACTAAGACAACCCCAAAAGATGTTTTCATAACCATTTAAACCAATACCACCTCAAGGGTTTTTTTATTCTCCTTTAAAACATTTTAAAAACAAAAAATCATTTTAGCAAAATAATATACATGGATTCCATTCCAAAACACATCAAAAAATTATGTTCCAAAAACTTACTTCCAAACAATTTAATTTCTAATAAACCATTACAATAGTTTCCATAATTTTTAAATAAACAAGATTTACCAAAACACATAACCAAAACACATCACAAATATAACTTTCCATTTAATAAAATGTTACCAAGACATACCAATTTTCTAAAGGAAACCATTTAACATTCACAACAAAAAACAAATTTTTAATATTTTCAAAATCAATTAATAAATTTGTAAAACATAGTTAAATTTAATTTATTCCAATCCAATATAAAATTAATAATTTTAAAAACCCAATTACCATATAAAAATAAAAATTCAAGAGTTGATTCCATTTCATTAAACTGATGATTATAAAATTCCATTTCACAACCATTGAACCCAAAACATAAATATATATTTTTAATTTTTTTACAAGAATTAATTATGTAATATAACTAGCTAAGATAAATTCAATTTTTTAAATTGGGAAATTTAATTAAGGTAAAAAAAGATATTATAGTTTAATAAATTCAAGCTCAACAACTGATAACTAGCATGACCGCACAACCTATGAACTTAAAAAATTAAGTGATGATGTGGGTTAGGATGTGTGACTACCTAACACATTCTTAAACTATCCCACACATCAAGAATTAGCTACAAGTTCATCTTGAATCTAAGGAAAACAAAGAAGTAGAAAAACACCCTTCAAATAGGGAATTTTATACTAAACCAGTCAGAAACTGATTGAATGTAAAAAATAAAAAATTTGAATTAAAGAGGATGAATAGCCTTACCTCATGTCCTGAATTGAATGTAACAACACTTCAAATGTCTAAGAACCAAGTGAGATTCAAATTTAATAGATATATGTGGGGTGTGAAGATATTCTACTAGACTAAAAGGGGATAAAATATAGGATACAAAGAAGAGGGGGTGGCCTGGGTGAAATGTTTAGGCTTTCCCTTATTAAAATTCTACCCTAGAGGCCACTGGGTCACTAGTGGTCCACTAACTAGCCAGTGAGCCTAAAATACCCACAAGTATATTAACTTGGCTACCATCAAGTTTTTAGAACTACATTAGTCATACTAAAGGACATGAATAGTCCAAGATCGTTCAATGATCACCTGAGACTTATAGGCTACCTCCTAGTCCTTATTTCATGTCAAAAAACAAATTTTTAAGGAGTTAAAACATTAAATTCCTCTTTTATAAGTCTAATTATAAATATAACCACTAAAATAATTCTAATTTCATATTTCTCCTCATATTTTAGTTATCCGTATAAACACATGGAATTAAAATGCATGGGATCACCCAGGCTCCTAGATGTATACTCCATGTGCACGGCTCAGCTAGCCAAATAGGGTCACATGGAATGTGGGATAGCAACATGACCATGTGATATTTAGGATAGCTCAAAACCCTAAACTATGTAGAAGAAGGACCATGTGTCATGTGTTATTATGGATCAAACTTTGTATAATAAAAAATTTTGTAGAAAATTAAGTCCTTGAATCTTCAAACATCTAGTAATTTCACCATCAAACTCTCCTAAAGATGTATCAAATGCTCTGACCTTGAAGGAAACTCCTCCAATCATCCCACAATCCATATTTTTATTTTATAATGCTGCTTTAGTGTAAGTGTGAACCAAAACAACACCAAGGGGTTACAAAACCAACCAACCAAGAATCCCAGCCACTGTGAGAACTGCCCACAACAAATTTCAAAATTCAAAAAGTGCACAAATATTTCCAATTTTCAAAATTCAAAAGGATAAAACATCATCATCATGGACCACGAGCCCGCCCGTATCATGATACCCCTCTGTCCATCATCATCACCGAAGCCAGAGCCGATCAGCATCAATTTCTGATATTTGGTGGTTGGAATTCAGCATTCCCATCGACCCTCATAAAGTATGTTGTGCTTATATGGTCATTCTAGGGTTTGATCCTCCATCAATCATCCAAAATCCATCATAGATCATCATTAATTCCACAAATCATCATCTTCACCATCAATGACTCAATGAAATAAAAATTTGGGGTTCAATCACATATTAAACTAGATTAATTGTTGAATCACCAGTCTTCCACATGATGGAGTTAAAAACAAAAATTAATAGGGGAGAAAGGCACAATAAATGGAGTCATTTGATTTATAAATATTTTTAACCTCATTATCAATCCTAATCATAGAGTCAAATATTAAATCCAATAATTCCAGTGCAACAGATTAAATCCAGGGTCAAAGAAACAATTAAATTGATAGGTTTATGCTAATAATATGGTAAAAGAATAAATCTAAATAAAAGGAGTAATTCATGCAAGGAAAGTCAAATAATAGGGATAAAATACAAAAATAATGAGTACCTACCTCATTATTGGAATGATCGTTGACAAAGAATGATTTTGCATCAATTTTGATGATGATTACCATTGAATCTGATATTTGATCCATGATACCCCCAAATATTTTTCAAAGATCCTATCAATGATGGATCTCTCTCAATATCCAAGTTTATATGGCTAAACTTGGTGAATTATCATAATATAGATTATATAGGTGTTACTACTATGTTTAACCAATTAGAAAAATTAAATTAATTGCTTAATTTTATTAACTTAATTCCTATAATATCCTCCCATGACATCGAATTTACTAGAGGTTTGATGCAATAAAACCTTATGTCATCCCTAGGGTAAATCTCACATTCTAAAACAAATGGTGGTCTCAGTTTACCCATTTGAGCCTCCATTCAGGGGTAATTAAATTATTCAAGAAGTGATGTGTGTGTTATATTTTAATATATTAAATGTTTTTAATATATTGATCTTAGGGTATTGTGAAATCCATAACACAACACCAACTCTTAAGGAAAACCCAAGATAATATATAGAAATATCCAAATTGTCCGAATATAAAAATCAGATTTGTTACATTTTTGAAGTATAATTCATCAATATACTCCTCCTAGATGTAGAGTTAAAATAATCCACAATGTCTAGCATCCATGATTGAAGTGGACGGGTGACACTTAGCAAAATACCACTTGTATATTTTGAAACATGATTTATGGGTTCACTTCTATAAGTTTTTTTTGGAAATATATATTCTCTCATTAAAATATTTCACTGTATTGAACTTCTTACCATAATGCCATTATATGTTTCCATGATAAACCAAACTATATTTTCTACTACTTCTCCTTAATTTCCCCTTCTAGTGACTTTTTCATGCAACATAATTCCACCACCTTCTGTACTGAATGTGTTTCTAATAAAAGACTATGACTGATTCCTATGAATCTTCACATTAATAATTAGATCTAAAACATCCAAAAACACCAAGTCACTCTTACCACTAGCGTTTCTTTCCATGATAAAAAATTGCATCCCATGATTATGGGAGTTATTAAAGAAAAATAAATTCCCACTCTTGATATAGGATATTACTTTTATCGATTCCAACCAACTATGAATAATATTAATGTTTTTGACATTATCATCCACTAACGTTTCCCATGAAATTATTATACCAAATAACCTATGAAACCAAAACATTTTCTTCATTTTTTATATTTTAATATATATATATAAGATATATTCTTCAAAAAAATTTAATCCATATTCACTTCATTGATGTTACATGACACATTAGGATCCATTGAAATTTATATTTACCCCTATACTTTCTAATTGAGCCTTTCATATTTTTCATTTTTTTCATCGCTTCCAGTTTGATACTCATCAATGAAATATCCAGATCCTTTTATATTAAAAAATCATATATCTTTAATTTCTATACTTAAAATTTTATTCCACTGAACATGTCAATCCAAACCATACCCTCATGTTACCCCATCACTTATAAAATCAATTAAATTCCACCAAATGTAAAAAAATATAAGAGGGGTTAAGAATTTTTTACTATAATTATCTTACAAGGTCAATGGAAGAATGATGTTATTGAACTAAGATCTAAAACACCTAGCTAGGGTTTGGATGTACCAAAATCTACAACTAACCTATAATATCACTTATTTGGTCTGGAACCATTGAAAATGAAATCACACTTTGAATCATAAAGTGCAGAATAATAAATTTTAAACTACAAAAATTAGAATGAACCTCCATAACGATGTATAAAAAAATGATAAGATAATGCACCCCACTTACACACTACAACACTACATACGGTAGAAAAGAAATTTTGAAAGAAATTAAAAGAATAAAGAAGAGAATAATAACAACTTGAATTAAATAGGTTCATACTTAGCCTTATTCCAAAGGGGGTCACTGAAAAAAAAATTCCTTGAGAGAAATAATAGAAGTTTATAACTCAAAAGATTTACACCTAAGTGACCAAACTAAATTATTTATAGAAAAGGACCACAGTTGTTTTTAGTAAGACTGCTTCTAGTGCCATATAGTCTTCATGGGTAGCCTACAATTGGTTAAGGTCTCCTTTAGTGTCTAATGTGTTATATAGTCTAAAATTTGAATATCTAATCAATAATGAAGAATTAAAATATCATCATTGTGATTTTATTGAACTACAAAGTTTGGATTCAGTTACTGAATGTTTCTACTATTTTATCTACTTTTAAAATTCTAGAAATTATCACTATCATGACTTAAACTCTATCCAGTTTCATTCATGACTTCATGAATCACTCTTTCTAGAATTTATTGGGACTTATCCATAAAATGATTCTTTTATGGATGAACTTAACAGAACCATCTAGTGAACCTAAATTCAAACAAACTTGTCCCCTATTATATATACACTAAAATGATTATATAATATTATACTCTATACCCCAAGTTGTATCCAGTGATATGACATGTATATGCCTTTATTGTATCATATGATCTGTATTTATCATAGTGTATTAAAACTTTTAGATATTAGATATCAAGTCCATGGATTTAAAAATATATTAAAAATGGTTTTATTTGGTTATGATTCAATGGTTTGATTTTTTTATGGCATTAAAAATCTTTTGAAACATTCAAATTATATTTTTCTTAATAGGCATGCATTATGGGTAACACACGTCAACTATCATGTGATAGAAATTGACCCTAGAATCCCTTAATTGAATCAGGGGATTAAATATAAAAGGATGGGATTCCATTATTGAGTATTTAAAACACTGAAAATCCATAATATAAAATTTAACACCCCAATCTTCCACGGTATGCTTCCTTTTTAAATAATTCAATACTATGGGATGTACGCAACATCGAGTCCAAG
Source organism: Viscum album (assembly GCA_963277665.1). Taxonomy (NCBI): domain Eukaryota; kingdom Viridiplantae; phylum Streptophyta; class Magnoliopsida; order Santalales; family Viscaceae; genus Viscum; species Viscum album. The sequence continues at coordinate 204,200,152 of OY728144.1, forward strand.
CACACCGCGACCTATCAATCTACCTGTTTAAAAAGAGGTTATGAATAGTATTAAATAATATTTGAATTTTATATATTCCATATAATTTTAACATTCATCAGTTGTGTTTCTTAGACATAATATATGGATAAATTCAATTTTTCTGATAAAAGAAGTATTTTTTAAAAAATGTAGTTTTTCCACCTTTTAATATTGAAGCCTTTTTAATTAAAATATTTGAAATATTTATATATTAAATTTGATGAAATAAAATTATTCTTTAGAAGAAGGACATAAATTTTTATTTTGGATAAATTTTTGGTACTTTTCTGATAACTTTCATATTTTGATGAATAGTGAAAAAAAAACTAAATTTTAATTCAAAACAACTTTTTTAAACGAAATAATTTAGAGTGTTAAATTATATATTTGAGTGATTTTAAATTATAATTAGATTATATTTTTATAATTTAATATATTTTTATTCATTGGAAGTAATTTTATATTTAAATTGGACATAAACACTTGTCAACCTTTTTATAGTATTTTCTTTTTAAAAACCTACTTTTTGGTTTTGACAACGGTAATTAATTTTAAATTAATTACAGAAACTTATATTTTTTGAATTTGGAAACATAGATCTCATATTTGGAATTATAAGCTCTAAATTATTTAAATAGGTACCTTTCCTTTTGGACATTTTTAATAGTAACTTCAGTAATTATTTTTATTTACCATGGTTGAAGGGTAAATCAGATAAATAAGGGTAAAAATAATATTATAATATTATAAAACTACCCTAACATGTGTAATAATCCTATTTTATGAGATATATTCGACCATGAGAATCCTTATGCTTAATTTTTGGCATTTTTGGACCCCTTGGGTGAGATAATGACATGTTATAAAAATTAATTTAAAGTAAAGATAATTATAACATAAACATATTTCTTTTAATAAATTGATTTTAATACAGGGTTATATAACTGATATCTATGTATATAAATATTAATTATAAATATAAAATATTTCATACATTATGGTATTTTATTTATAATTTTTAGACATTAGATAAATATATTTATTTATGACACAATTATGATGCAGTGATTACTTAATTAATGAAAGATTCAAAAAAATGAATTTATAAATATTAAAATAAATGTAATTTTAACATTTTTATGACATAAAAGAATTTTATAAATTAAATTTACATATTATGGATGAGATAATGCCTTTTTTTAGGAATAAATGTTTTATGACTTTAACAAAAATCAATTACTAAATAGTGTCAAAATTGACAAAAATGAGTTTTTAAAACAAATACTATTTTATTAAATGATATAAAAATCCTAAAACTCTAAAGTTCATACAAACAACTTTTATAGTGATAAAAATTTCATAAATGATCCACTTTAGGTTCTTTTGGAATTTTATAGTAATTATATTAACCATGTAGTATAAAAATACAAGAGGATGTGGTAAGAGTTAACTTATTTTACGAAGGGTTAAATCTAAAGGATAAGGTTAATTTTATGATGTAAACATGTCTAAAACCAATTTTTTGATAGGATTTAGACCCATACTCATCTTATCCTCGAAATAAATCAATTTTTATCTATTATAATCTGAAAATTATTTTATAAAAAAATTAATATTTTAACCTTTTCCTAAAGTGCCCTCACCTCTCTTACAAAAAGGGCACTTCACGTTCTCTTTAATTCACACCTCCAAAGCCATTTTACTTGGAAAAAACCTTAAAAATATCCTCCCAACATCCCTCAATTCACCTTATAGGAAAAACTTTGGGCATAAAGACAACTTAAGGAGTCATTTTGTGAAAATTAGAAGGAGACACCCTAAGAAGAGATAATCACTTTATCCCTTCTTTCAAAGTTCATATATTCTTCTACATACTCTTAGTAATTTGTCACCATAATAATATAATAACTACATAATACAAAATATTCTGAGATGATTTTAATATTACTGGGTAACCATATTCCTATTTTACCCATCCTATTAAAAATAATACCACCATACATGTGTACGTACGACATACCATCTCCACACTGTGGTGTAAATTGTTTTTCATGTCCACGTTATTTATATGGGTATAAATACGAATATAATGGATGTAAATAATAAATATAACATGATATTTATTCTTTAAAATTCATATTCAGTACAATTCCATACCATTTAATCATTAAAGGAATTATATCGTCGCTCCTGCGTACGTACGACCTACCGTCTTGACAACACATTGAGATTTATTCGCCACTTTAACCATCCAAGAATTATTATAAAAGATATATTATTCATAATTATGAAATAAATTACATAATAAGTTTATTATAGTGATATATATGTGTATGTATATATGTGTCATTCACTTACTTCCATTCAATATGATAAAAAATGGAAACAACATTCATGCGTATGTACGAACGACCGTCTCAATGAATGGTGTATTCCATTTTATATATCTATCTATTATATATATTTATATTATGAATATATATGATATATAAATCATATTACACATTATTTAAGTAATTAAATCATTATCTATGTAATATGATCAAGAATAACAAGTCAAAACACCTATGATAAACAAAGAGATATTACCTGAAATGTTGCATTAATTTGGAATTGTTAATAAATGGGTAATATAAAGTCATAAAAATAATCATATATGATATCATAAATATTTTTATGATTCTTATGTAAGTTAATAATATGTTTAAAAACATTATACAGGAGTTTCAGAGTCATATGGAGAGTATCAGACTTAAGGTAATGGTTAATTCCTCAATCTCATTATTATCTAAGATTGTTTATGTGTAAGTATTTACTGGGACATATTTATCATACCTATCCATGTTTCATAAAAATGTTTTCAAACGTAATATTTTATTATTTAATGGATGAGACTCTTTAACTATATCATCATTTTAAATGTTTTAAGGATTTATTTTTTCAAATATATTTAATTAATGTCTATGTTTTCAAAATGATTTTAAGGATTTATTTATATAGACATGATTTTTTTAAAATATTAATAAATTTAAAATGTTTCAAACTAGAATGGGACAATTTTATTCAAAAACTATTTTAAATGAATTCCTTTTTAAATTTTGTAACTTTTAAATGATTTCATGAAAAAAGGATATTTCTCTCAAAGTTTTACTAATCATTTTCAACTATGTCAACATCCTTTACTGGATATTATTCTTGAATTGAGGTTAGTTTATTAAAATACAATCCTCTATATTTTATTGAATAAGTTATGATAGGTTTGACTGTGTGTATTCTATTTTTATACCATTCATGGTTTATAGTTAAAGTATTGACATTTCATATACTAGTTTTAATATGAATGATTATGTCATGTTTCACCCGTTTCATATGAGGAATGCATTGGACTTAGTAAGTGATGGGAGGGGCCTTCTATACCCCCTTGATGCATCATTAGGTCTCATGAGACAAACCCGTGTCTTGGAACATGGCCTTGATAGAATATTTGTGAATGGTCTTGGCATACGGCCTTGACGTAGTAGTTATTATGTCCGGCATTATGAATTCCCTCGTTATGAAATTAGTTATTACGTGTAATTATTCGACTAGTAAAATGTCCATGTGCATGTTTATACAGAAATGTTTGATTTATTTTTTCCATATTATGTTCACGTTTATTGTTTAAAAGGATGTTTTTTTATTCTACATCTTGACTTAAAAGTTTATAACTTCAACTGAATTATTTACCCTTACTGAGCATCTGAGCTCACCCCTTCTTATGTTTTATTTTACCAGGATGACAAGAAGTGTATTATGATTGATATATAGGGATAAGCTATGGAAATAAAGGAATTATTAAATGATTATTTATGTTTTGTTTTATATTATAAATTTTAATGTGAAGTTCATGTATGTAATCTATTTTCCAAGACTGCTAAATTGATCGGTCCTTCAGGACTTAATTACTTGTAATCATGCCAATATATTGAAATAATGCACCGGATCTGGGATTTTGGGGTCGGGGTATTACAAAAAATATATTCTACAATAAATCTTTTTTTTTATTTGAGGATAAGGTGTTGGAACACCTTTTTAGATTGGGGGTCACCTTAATGCGAATGTGGACTTCAGTGGTTGGTTTCATCCCTGTGGAGAAAATATTTCATTGGTTGTTTCTAGGTGATTATGATCAATCATAATCTATCAATAATAGTATATATAGATCAAACTAAAATAAAGGTATGCCTATTATATTTATATTTATATTACTATATATTGATTTTCAATGATAGATCAGGTATATTTATGGGTTTATTTAGCTGTAATGATCATGAGATGATCCTCAAAAACCCATCAATTGTATCACAACCACATTCATCAATGAAATATTATATTATAATATATATTTTATTAATAACATGAATATCATAATATCTTTGAGTCCATATCACAGTGTATAACATGGAATGGATGAATGTTAACTGCAATATCACATGATTTATTTGTCTGACATTACATTATAGGATAAATTAATGTGCATTTTATAGTTATATGGTATAATTTGTGTGTGTGGTATATCAAAATCCATGGTTTTTTTATTTATTATATGCAATGATATACGATATCAAAGGATATAATTAAAATTGATCATCATGTCTTAATAATGATATAACATATATATTCAAATAAGGCTTGTCCATATGTAATAAAGTCTCCCATATGTAAGAAACTATCTTATATGTAAGACATTTTTCTTTTCTACAGAAGTGAATATAATGTGATATGTAAGAAACTATCCCAATCATAGGAGACTCACCAATACCTAAGAAACTTTCTCATACATAGTATATATTTTTATCACAAAAGTGTATATATTTTGATATATAAGGGTTACACAAAATTTAAGGATTTATCGATATGTAAGAAGTGAAAATATATTATATATAATATCTTACCTCATACGTAAAGATTTATTGATATGTAAAATATTTGAAATTTTACGACAACCTCATTCTGAAGGGTTTCTTAATATGTAAGGTTTAATACCTTTGTACAATAACCCTTATTGTAAGAATTGATTCCAATCATGGACTATGATAAATAATTCCCATATAAATAATAAAATATTATTGAATTCAAATGGAATAAATTTAACATTTTTTATAAAAATAATATTATTTGTAAATTTTCTATAAAAATAAGTGTTATGAATCATAAATAGATTATTTTCATACCTAAATAAATTATGAAATGTTCGTATTAATATCTCATGTTTTGAAAATAAATGAAATGTTTATTTATTTCTTTTGAATATTATTGTTTATAAATTATTTATGAAATGTGAATATTTTGTATGATTTAATTTATGTGATAAATTTATTATAAATTTTTCGTGTCATGAATTACATGATAGGTATGAAAACATAAGATTTAGATTTCATCCAACTCTAAATTGATTTGAAATTAATGTTATTATCTTGAATTTAGTTATTGGATATTGGTTATATATATTAGGTATTATATTTTTTATGAATTGGAATCTCTATTGTGTAAATTATCACTGGTTAAAGGGGAATTGGGTTGGAATTCCCACTGTCATGAAGGTTTGTTCTTTGTTTTAGAAATTCGGGTAGTAGATATCTATGGATCTAGGCTTACTCATGTGAGGATTTATAATTTGATATAATTCTTTACATTTACATGAAATTTTCATGTACCATATACATAAGAAACATTATAATATGTGGTAATTTTTTCAGATCCTAATTTTAGGTGAGTAACATAAATTTTAGATTCTTTAAATGGTTTCACATTAACATGGTTTGAAGATATTAATTTTTTGGATGGAACATGGGTTCCAAAACTAAATAATTAAAATAATGGATACATAATGGAATAATAAATGAGATAATAAAGATTTCATGGGATGAAATATTTATGAATTTAATTTTCATGTCATATATCCTAAACTTGTGATACTTTTAAAAAAACCCCACAAATACTAAGTGTGAGATTTATTTCAAAGAAAAAACATGTCAAGATCTTGTTCATCCAGCCAATTAGGTTCTTCTAAAGTAGGACACACATGGATTATATTGTGTGATGTGAAGTGGAAATAGATAAACCAAAGAGTTAGGTAATTAAATCTCTTTATGAGCTTTGGGGGACACTTATCTTGGAAACCCTAAAAGTTAGGATACCAGGGAAATAGATTTGATTTTATATCTATATGATGGATTTGGGAAAAGAGTTTTCGACTCAACTTTCCAAGTGTCATATGTGATAGGAATGACAAGTTTTACTAAATAAATTACTAAGTTTAGGGAGGAATTACAAAGTGGACTCATTACTTAGTAAAATTTGGATCTTGGATCACTATATTTAATGACGCATTGCCCCATAATTTTAGTGGGAGTAAATTCATTAAAATTACTTGACTAAGAGATATAAAAAATTATACTCATCCATATATATGTCTTTGTTTTAGATTATAGAATGCATAATGTTTATAATTTTGATATATTTTACATTTATGACCTCTAAAACTATTCAAGATTGGTATCTAAGGTTGAGAAGTTCTCTAAAAAATAATTCTAAGCATGTGAATGTTAAGATTATAGAACTCAATTTATCTATCTCAGAATCATGGGTATTAAATACTAGGTCTACAACAAACATTTTTTCTAATAAAAACTAACACCTATATAATAAAAAATTAATGAAAATTAAAGTTTACTAACATGTTGGAAATTTGGGAAGAGTTAATAAATCAGAGGTAGGAATATATAATCTAATTTTACCATGTGGATTTGTTCTGGAATTAGTAATTAGTAATTATTTTTATTCTATAAACATATATTTTGTTTCTATATCTTGTTTGGAAAACAATAATTTTTCATTCATTATTAAGATAAAGATTTGGTATGTATATATATGAATGAAATCTTTTATGGGATCCAGAATACAATGAAAACTTTATACCTTATGGATATAGATAATGTTATCTAGAATATTTAGAATAAAAAGGCCAATATTGATTATAATCCAACTTAATTTTGGCATCATCTCCTTGGATATATAAATTAGAAACATATTCAAAGATTTTATATAGATATATTTTTTAAATCCTTTGATGTACTCAAATAAGATGTGGGTTTGGGCACTTTATAATCCATACTAATGAATTTTGTTGATATGGTTATATTTTTATGAGGATACACATTAGAAAATTTCGCAATGTTCATGTATTTTCAAAACAAAATAAAAAATAAATTGGGTAAATGTATTGATATTATATGATCAGACTGGGGTGATGAATACTTGATCCTTGAATTCACTGATCATTTTAAGATATTGTGTAATTATTCTAGGAATCACTCCTCATAGAACACCATTGTGTAATTGTGTGTCTGATAGGAGTAATCATACCCTTTGAGGTATATCTCAATTGATGATTAATTGGTGTGGCCTTCCTATTTCATTCTAGGGATAAGCTCTATAAACTGCTTCATGCCAACTTAACGATATTCCATCTACAGTAGTCATAAAGACACCATATGAAATATAGTATTGGAAACATCCCAATTTTTATTTTATGATGATTTGTGAGTGTAAAGATCTCTTATAATGTATATCTTATGATAATATTTTCCCAAAGTGAAATAAATTATTAATTATTAGTTAACCCAATGAAACTAAGGGAATTATTTCTATAGTCCTTCTAAGTACAAATACTTTGTAGCTTGATTTCCTACATTAGTTGAGAAGGAATATATCGATTTAGGATTCAGTGAGAGGAAAGTTGAACTTGGAGAAGTTCAAGATCCAAAAATATAAAATGTTCCTTATATGGAAGTCGAGCTAGTTCCATAAATATTTGTGGAAGAAGTACTGACCCATGTTATATAAAAACCTCAAAGGTCTATTAAGATTTATTTGGATCACAATAGACATGTATTTATTATGGAATATTACGATAAAATATTATTCATAGATGATGAACTTACAACATACCAAGAATCCATTGAGAGTTCTAATTTTATGAAATGTTTAAAAGATGTGGAATTTTAGATGGGATTAATATAAAATAAGCATTCTTGTGTTTTTATTCTCACTATTATTTGACTTTAATAGGCACAAACATTATTAAATTATTTATTTCTATTATTTTAATAAATAAAAATATATTTTAACAATTTTATTTATTTTCAATTACATTAATTTATTTTATTTTAATTTACCTTAATTTACTTTATTTTTTTTATTTTACTTAATTTTATTATATTTAATTTTAATTTACTTTACATTACATTACATTATTTTATTTTATTGTATTTTTTCTAGTATAATTATCATTTTATATTGTTATATTTAATAATTTTCAATGAAAATAAATTATTCTATAGTTTATTTTTTATCTTATAAAGGTTTAAAAATGTTTTTTTTATTTATGTAAGCTTAAATTTACCCCTAGACATGTATTAAAAGATTATGGTTACCTTTACGTTGGTTTTAGAAATATACACATACCCTTACATGAGTTTTTACTTAACCCTACATAAGTAGTTAAATTTTTTTGTTTCCCTTATGTATCTTGCATGTACCTTTATGAAACTCTTTTATTACCCTTAGAGAGAACATTGATTTCTTGGTTACCTTAATGCAACATTGATTCTACCATTACATAGCATGTTCTTACCCTAATATGAGCCTGATTACCCATAAGGAAGCCTACATACCTGTACACAGTTCCTGTTTTATTCTCTTACCTTTATAAAACCTATATATTTTTTAATTTACCTTTAATAAGTTTATATATTTAATGATTTATCCTTAAAAATGCATGCTATAATACCCTTGTGTAGGTATGAATATTTTTAAATCTCTAGGTTACCTTGATTTCACAATTTCCATGATATTTTGACTTTTTGTAAGAATATAAAAAAATTAAAACAATCAATGGTTTTATAAATTCATATTAATGTTATAGATTCTAAAAAATCATTTTTACAATATTTTAAACACTTTTATTATGTATATTAAATATTTTATTCCTTATTATATATTTTTCAATATGAAACTCAAATAAATATATTTTATTATTTTGAGTTTTTTTTGTTTGATTTTATTATTTCTAAAATAATGTTTAAGCTAAATAAAGTTATTCAAACTAGTTTTGTGGTTTTTAAAGCAGTATATTATCATATTCTTAAAAATGGAAATTTTATTATTGAATTATATAAATGTGATATTCTTATTATTTCTTTGAAATATCTTTATAGAATTTTGTTAATCTTATTAATGAGTGTTTTTAAAAGTCGTTTTAATGTTTTTAAATTCAAATGATAATTATTTTTGATAATATACTTTTATCTTTGATAATTATATAATAATATTATTATTATTATTATTTGAATTTTTTAATGATTACACTTTGTTTTGTAGATTTATTTCTTATTTAAATGTTTTTAGGATTTCATAGAATTATCTATGGTCAAAATTCATAAAACCTGGACATTAATGACATGAATTATCAATGGATTCTGGAAGTATTTCAAAGTATTTTTGAGCCTATAAATAGAGAACTTAGGAGGATTGAAAATTTATAATAATCCTAAATCTACATACACGATCATCAAATTATCTTCATGATCACTTGTTCTCAAAGATCTTTCCTGCTTCATCTCTCTCCTTCAAATATGGTGCACTAAATTTTCAATATTTTTATCCCTCTCTCTATTTTCACATTCTCACCTTACATTCTTCAAATTCTATTGAAGAATTGAGACTAATCTAGAAAGATATTATGTTCATACTTTTTTCTTATTTGGTGATCACTACCTTTAATGTGAGGGACATAGGTTTTCTTATATTTTACCTTTCAAAAAAATGGAAAATATCTTCCAGGATTCTAGATTTTCCATTAATGATCTAGTTTCCTTATATCTAACTTATTTCTATAACTAAAAAATCAAGGGAACGTTTTTGTAGCTTAGATACCATTAAATCCAATGGACTAAAACATTAAATCCTCAAGATATTGAGATGGAATATGTAGGAGTAAATTTTTGGTATAATTACCAAACTCTCTTACCAAATATGGTTTTTTATTTACTTTCATCGATTTAATTTATTATTATTCTTTTATTATTATATATTATTATATTACTGTTGTTTAAATTATTTTATTATATTATTCATTTATAAATATTTTTATATAATTTTAATTGTTTTGATTTAATTTTTAAGAGTAATTGACCCCCTCTTTCTAATTTACCTCCAATGTCCAACATATATTTTGTATCAAAGGAGTTTTGTTTTTATTAATTTATTTTTTTAAAATTATTTCAAATTTTCTAATTTTAAAAAACATGAAAATAATTTTTCAAATAAATATCTCTATTTTAAAAGGGAATATTTGGACACTCATGGTGGTCCCAAAGGAAAACCACTAGGCCATGCACTTTTCTTTATGAAAACAATTATATTTATTAGAAAAATCACTTGTCTACTTTTCATATATATGTTAGAAATTATATTTAAAATTTTTTATTCCTGGATATACAACTATAACTAAAAAATAAGATAAATGAACCTTGAATAATATTTCTAATTTTGAATTAAATGGAAAAATTATGAATTCCTTGTCTTGTTGTTTAGTTGCTAAGGATTTTAATAGAGTTTCTTTATGTATAACTACACATGAAATCTGGATATTATTAATCATTATTAACAACAACACAAATAAAGATAATATATAAGTATTTTCATGTTTAGGAAATATTTTGAGAGTTTATCTATAAATCTTTGTACATATTTCACTTTTATGTTTACTAGATTTATTGACATTTTTAATGGTCAAAAATATCTTAGTGATTCTCTTTCTACAGAAACATTAGTCAAGAAAATACTTTGTATTTTACTAGGTTGTTGGGATCCAAAATTAACCACAACAAAAGATAATGATATTATGAACATTAATTTTGTGGAACTTCATAGGTTATTTCATGAAATATGAGATTACCGTGAAGGTATAAGATGAAAAGAAGGCTAAGGAGGTCAAAGATACTAAAATATAATTTTATTTCAAATAAATCAATGATGATTCATCCAGGAGTGACTTTAAGATTTCAAAATTTAACGAGATGATGGATAACTACAATAAAAAAGAATAGATAAACTTGAAACATTAGGAACAAAAATCAAAATTTTGAGGTTACATGTTTTGGTTATAAAAGAAGGGCCACATCAAGCTATATTTCCCCTTGAAAAATAAAAATAAAAATACAAGAAGAATGGTAATAAATATTTAATCGTCTATACTTTAATCACTAGTGATGACTCGATATCGACATATGAATAAAGTAATGAAAGTCTCAAGTGTCTCATAAAACATGTCAAGGATATAGTTGAGATTGTTTCTAAAATTTATCCTCCCTCATTCATCTTTATACTCTTATACTTATTCAACATCTTATTTATCTTATGAAGATATTCTTAATGATAAAAATAAACTTCAAAATGGTTTTGGTGATGTTATTTCAAAATTCAAATATCTTAATAAGAAACATGATTTTTTGTTTCTAACATAGATCAACAGTTAAAAAAAATGTGGATTTTATTTTAAAATTAAAATAACAAATAAATGTTGAAATTTTTGGAATTTAAAATTAAATTTCATAAAAACTCTATTTGTCGTTTCACCCAAGGATAATACAATTGAAATAAAAATTCAGGTTCTCAAAAATGTTTTAAAAATTACTATGGTTTTGGCTTTTCAAAAAAAATCTAGTTTTCAAAATCATTCTAGAAATATTTATTTTGTGAAAGAAATTTATCAAAATAATTTTTTTAATTATTGTAAGATAGCTGGTCATTTAGTTTATGAATGAACCTATAAAAATTATTAATATGTTATACCTAAAAGTGTGTATCTTTCTTATCATATTACAAATAGAAAAACTTTTTCCACACAAGTGTCTATTCCAAATTATTTACTAGGTAACTTATGTGGACCCAAGATATGGGTTATAAAAGCTATAGTCTCTTCATTTTTTGTATAGAAATAGAAGAATCTAATAAATTACATAGTATATGTATAATGGTTGATCAAGATATATGTGTGGTTATCCTTATGAATTCAATATACTCAACGATTTTAATGGAGGACATGTCACCTTTTGAGACAATATAGTGAAAAAGTACCAGTATAGGAACAATTGGGTTTTCCAACTCTACTCTTATTAATGATGTTTTATTTTTCAAAGTCATGAAGAATAATTTACTATGTATTAGTCAATTATGTGATAATAGATTTAAAATTAATTTTAAGAATTAATTTTTAATGTTTTTAATTCAAAAATAAAGATTTTATTTATGACATTCCATTTTCAAAATGTTTATATTATAGATTCAAAATATATTTAAAATTAAAATGTTAAGTATTTATCTGCACATGATAATGATTCTTAGATTTTTCACTAGTTCCAAGTTAATTATAATATTCACTCTCTTATGAAAATCAACTTTAACCAACTATTTCTAGATTTACCAAAATTTTCATTTAACAATAACATAGTTTGTGAATGTCGACAACTTGGTAAGATACAAAAGAATTATTTTAAACCTATAAATGTTTTAACATATTCTAAATCCCTAAAACTAGTCTACCTTGAGATTTTTGGACTTAATCAAGTTTCTAGTATTAGAGGTAATAATTAAACCTCTGTAATTATTGATTAATTTACAATATTTACATGGGTTTTCTTCTTGGATCATATGAATAAGTCTTGCAATGTTTTTTTTATAATTTTCATAGAAATTAAAAATTAAAAAAGGCTAAAACTCTTTCCCCTTATAATTGACCATGATGAGAAATTTGATAACAAGTACTTTGACGAGTTTTGTGCTTCTCAGGTTTTCATCACTATTTTTTCCTCTCTTATAACACCTTAATAAATTGGGGTTTCCAAAATATGAAATAGGACACCCCAATAAATTTATAGGACAACCTTAATGAGTTTTCCCTTGCTCAATACTTTGGAGCTGAGGTAGCCAATAATTCGTGCTTTATACTTAACCATGTCCTTGTAAGACCCATTATAGGAAAAACCCCTTCTGATATTTGGAAGGGGAAATTCTAATGGTTTGATTCTTTATATCATTGTTTTTAAATTCATTATCCTTGATACCAAAAATAATTTGTAAAATTTTGACTCTAAATTCAATGAAGGAATCTTCCATGGGTACTCAAACTCAAGTAAATATTTATGAGTCTTCAATAGGTGGACCAAGACCTTTGAAGAGTCTATTCACATCAATGTTTTTGAGAATCTTCTTAAATCACATCCAAAGAGTGATAAAGATGTTGAACAACCTAGTTTGAACCTTCCTAATTATCAATATTATAAAATAAATGATGATTACAGGGAATCCCTATCCTCTCCTTTACCCAAGACTAATACTCAATCCAAATAATATCCTCTTGGGAATGTTATGGGAGAATTATAATCTAGAACTCATACTATAAGGTCGATAATAAATGAGAATGAACATCAAGATTTTATCTCTCATCTTTAACCAAGTTCCCTCGATTACATAATTAATGATGATAATTGGATGCATTCTTTATAAGAGGATCTATACCAAATTCAATGGAACAACATTTTTAATCTTGTGTAATGTCCCAATAATAATCCTATTATTGGAACCAATTGTGTTCTTTCAAAAAAAACTTGATGAAGAAGGAAAATTTATCCCTAACAAGGCTCAACTTGTTGATAAAGGATATAATAAAGAAGATAGTATTGACTATTGATGAATCCTTTTCTCCCATCACTTAAATTTAATCCATTAGTATCTTATTGGCCTTGGACACTCATTTTAATTTAAAACCATTTCAAATGGATGTAAAAAGTAATTTTATAAATGGTTTTATTTTTGAAAATATTTTTGTGGACGAACCAATACGTTTTGAGAATACTAAATTTCTAAATTCTAATATCAAGTAAACTGAATATTAATATAGTTTAAAACATTTCCCTTGAGATTGGTAGGATAGGTTCACTAATTTCCTTTTATCAAACAAATCTAAAATGGGAAAATATTATTCCACCATTTCAATCAAAACTTTTTCAAATGATCTATTAATCAATAAAATTTATGTAGATTATGTTATTTTTAGATCATATAAAGAAACTATTTGAAATGAAATTTATAATTTAATGAATAAATATATTAAAATGAGTTTTATAAAAGAAATTAAATTCTTCCTTGGTTTTCAAATTTCCCAAAATTCTGATGGAACAATTTTAAACCAAAGTAAACATACTATGTAACTTATAAAGAATTTTGGAATGGACCATGGTAAGGAAATTAGAACACCTTTGTGTAAAAAATGTAAGATGATATTGGATAATGTTAGTTAATAAGTTGACAACAAGATTTATAGAAGTGTGATTGAAAGACCACATTACCTTATTGTGACCCATCCAACATCTTATTTAGTGTATTAGTTTGTGTTTGTTTTTAATCCAATCTAAAGGGATAAAATTTAAAATAACTTAAAATAATTTTATGTTATTTAAAAGTAGCTAAAAACCATGGATTATTTTATCTTAAGGAAAAATCTTTATAAATTTCTTATTTTTCAATTTAGTATTTTGGAGGATGCCAACTAGATAGGAAAAGTACTAGTGTAACTAGTCATCTACTAGAAAAATCAATCATCTCATGGAGTAGTAAAAAAAGAAAAACTTTGTTTCTCTTTCTTTGTCCAAAGAGGAATTAATTGGCACTAGGATTTATTGTGCCCAACTTATATGGACGAAACATACTCTATTTGAATTTGGTATAACATATTATTCCATCCCTATCATGTGTGATCAAATTAGAGTTATCAAAATTTATAAATATCCTATCCAAAACTCTCTCACTATGAACATTCACTTGAGATACCATTTTCTATGAGATCACTTTCAAAATGGTGATATCATTCTTGACTTGTTTTTCACAAACATTCAATTTGATGATATATTTACTCAACCCCTTACTCTTGATCACTTTAACCTCATCAAAGATAGTTTGGTTATGTTTCAATTGTGATAAAAATCCTATAAACATGGAAATATTATGAATTTTTTCATTTTTAAAATATATTTTTCAAAACAAATTTCTATAGTGAATTTAAAATTATTTTATAGAAAACATTTCATCAAATTGTTTTCATATATTTAGAAAGTTAAGTGAGTATAATACTCTAAGAAAAACATTACTACCTAGATAAAAACAAGTGGATGTGGTTCTTGCATAGATTCTCCTAGGGATATATCCCAAAAAAGTGTTGATTGGGTTTGCTAACAACTACTTCATCCTCGACACGGTGAGTGGGCCTTTACCGAGCACTTGGGTTGACAATCCTCGGGAATGTTTTATGGTTTATTAATAAAAAATTTACTAATATTTTATAATGAAAATTATTTTTCAAAATATTTATTTACTAATCCTTTAATTTTGTTAGTTTAAGGAAAATAATTCCATTAAACTCTGCTAATGAATTAATTGACGGGGATTTAATATTTTTAATACTGAAATGATCATAGAAGAAACACTTTTTTAAAAAAAATCTATTTCCAAAATTTAATATTTTTTTCATTTTAAAAATTAAATATATTTATATTTGTTAGATATTTTTTTTAATGTTTCATTTTTTTCTTTTAAACTCTTTTATAAAAAAAATGTGTTTTTGAAAATATTGCCTTCAAAATCATATATGTTTCTTGAAGTGTTATTTTTTCAAAACTCTATTTTTATCTTTCTCAAAATATCCTTAATAAATGAAAAATATATTTTATTTTTTTTATATAGACTTGTTCTTCACTCCGTTTTGATAATTACAAATGGGGATAAATATTTGGTATTGGGATGTCAGGAACCAACTTGGGCCGACCCTGAACCGGTCACCCGAGTTGGCCCGTGACATGGCCCAAAGGGCGTTCCCGATCCCCACGGGCTAGAAACCAGTGCCAGGTATCAAAATTTAACTATTAGGAACAATTTGGCCCATGAACAAAAGATAAAAAGATAAACAGAACTTATGATAAAAATGAAAACTAACAGCAGAAAGAAAATAAAAATGAACATACCTCCTTGTGACCTTCTAGGTCACCACCCAACTCAGACTCAAGCCTGATCCAACACTAAGCAGCTGAACCAGGAACCTGAACAAAAACTGAACATACAACTGAAAGAATATGACAGGCGTGAGCACCAAGATTCTAAGTAGGGATTCCAAATATAACCACGGAATCTAAGCATTCCCTTTCCCAAAACAATCTAATGACACAAGTATGAAATAAAAATATAAAAGTAGGGTTTTCACATTTTAAAGTAAATAACGCCTTTTCCCATTTAAAACCCAACGCATGATACACACCATTTCCAAATTAATTTGTCATTCTATAAATAAAATCCAAAACCGAATGTACCAAAACTAGGTCAGAGTAAAATAGGTAAAATGTGCAAACTAAAAATAAACTAGTGAAATGAAATGTAAACAAGCAATGTGAATAATCCTATAACCATGGGTGATCCTAAACATCCCTAGAAGACCCCTGGACGTACTCGGTTTTGGAACCACCTGCCAGCGTATGGTGAAGCTCCTAAGTCTATAACCAACTAGCCACCCAAAACTAACCAATCTAGTAGAAAAGCCCACCTAACCTAACAACAAATCTAGGGGGTACCAACCCGTATAATCGGGGTTGATCAACAACCATCACCGATCATCTAAAATATTACCAGGAACCCATGGTGGTTACAATAATACTGTGTAATTAGAAAGTCCCTCGCACGTGTGACTCATCTCACCGCACTTGTCTTCATCAAACTTGGACGCTTCCTGTGCATTCACACATAAAAGGTTACCATAGACAAGAGCGCCCTCAAATACACATTCAATCATTTCACATTAACAAAGTGCCAACCAGGCCATCACATCACATAAATATTCCAACCATCTTTTAAAACACCTTAAGTTTCCAACCGAGCATTCACATTTTCCGAATCACATTCTTTTCAAAAATCAGCACAAAACATAAACTTTAGAAGTACAACACCACATGGGCCTTAAAGTTTACACACCCAAAACATTTACCAAAATAGTTTCAAATATTTTCAAAAACCATTTCCAAGTATACTATATCAAAAGGGCCTTTAACATTCTCAAACTCACACAAAAACACGTTTCAGAGTTAGACAACCAAGTTTTAACGAACACATTAAAATCAATCGCATACTCAAACCATTTAAAATTACTTTCTCACCTTTCAAAAAATTCCAAAGTTTTAAAATATGTTCCCCTTTAAAACATTTTTCATTCCAGCTTTGAGTAAAACATGTCACTCCATGAAATGTGCCAAAAATTCCCTACGCCAAACCCACCCCCAAAAACTATTTTCAAAAAACCAAACAAACACACATTCCTTAAGGTCCACGCACTAAGTCAATTTTTTACCCAAAATACAATTACCAAATACATTTCCAAATTTTTTTTAAAATCACGTGGAACTCCACTTTCCTAATATTTTATCAAACAAGCATTTTCAAACTTTAGTAAAAATGTTCTGTTTTATAAAACATGTCAAACATGTCCATAAATTTATTAAAATAGGTGAAAGTGTATATGCACGAATAAAGAATTGAATGAAAACTATCTTTAGAAAATAAGAATATCATAACTATACCATAACAATCAAATGACACACATTAACAGTGTGTAGACCATATATAAAAATTTATTAAAATGCACAAGAATCAAAAAAATTTCTTCGGAAAGGAGAATCAAGGAAATGCCTACCATAAACACATGTGAACAGGACAAACTTTGACGGAAGGAATAACAATACCTGCGGAGCAACCGCGCTCGCTAAACAGTGATAAAAACACAAGAAACACAACCCGTGACAGAATTAAGATTAACCAAATTAAATAAAAACCAATAATTAAAGGAAAGAAAAATAAATAAATAAATATTTAATTATACCTGATAATGGGGGAAGTGGGTTGGTCGTGCGCATGAGGGTCGGATGCGCCACTGGTCGGGGCAACGTGGCTGGAGGCTTGGAGGCCAATGCGGAGGTGGTCGACGCGAGGTAGGTTGGTCGCAGGGTGCACCGGAGTGGCGGAGTGCTGTCGCAGTGGGGTCGGAGCTCCGGTGAGGAGGCTGCTGACCGGAGCGGGTGCTGGATGGTGCAGAAGAAGTTCGACACATATGAGAGCCGAGGGAGGCGGTGCAAGTCGGTAGATCAGAGCAGAAGAGTGCCTAGGGCGGCAGGACCATGTGGGAAAAGGCGGGGGGCTCTGGGGGCCGGATCATGGCTGGAGGGAGAGGCGATGGGGCCTGTGGGGATGAGGTGGCTATGCCACAGAGGGCCATACAGGATCCAAGGGATGAGGAGGGTTGTCGGCTTCTTAGCGTGAGGTTGGGAGAGGGTATCCGGAACTGGCGAGGGAGCTGGTGTGAGGGAGACCGGAGTAGTAGGAGGGTAGCACGCAGGTAGCGGGAGGTGGCATGGCCCGCACGTGAGGGCCTTGATATGGACAGATGGAGGCGGTCTGGCTAGGTCGGTGGCTAGAGCACGGCATGACCAGCAGGCGGAGGGCGAGGGACGAGGGTGGCGGAGCACACATGGGGAAGTGAGGGTGGTGAGGTCGAAGGCGGAGGCAAGGGATGAGTGTGGAAGAGTGAGCGCGGGGGAGTGAGGACTTGAGCATGCTGATCTATGGGAGTGCAGGAGAGAGGTGAGGGGTGGTGCTGTGTAGGAAACTAGGGAGAAACGAGCCGACGCGCAGCGGATGGGGGAAAAAGGGGGTGACTGGGTAGCTAGGGGTTTCCATTTTTTTATTTTATAATAATAATAATAACAATTATAAAAAAAAATAATACCATAATAATAATAATAACAACATGATATTATTATTATTAACAACATTTTTTTTAAAACTTAATTCATCTAATTATCAAATTATGAAAATTGGGTATTCACACACTCATCGCACGACTTAAAGAAAAATGCACATGAAAATTGTGTGCCTCAATGTAGTTTGCTTGGGCACCCGCACAAGAACTAGGGGCGACCGCACGATCACTGCTTACCATGCGATGCCCATGCACGGGTCAGAAACCCACCAAAAACATTAAACTTTAGAAATTTTAAACTCGGGCCCAGCCTGATACTTGACGCGAGAATGCAGAAAAAAGAATTAATAAAATAAAAAATAAATTTAAAAAGGTGGGTTTTCCAATTATCCCCACCACATACACTTTATGCCCC
This sequence comes from Viscum album, assembly GCA_963277665.1. NCBI lineage: Eukaryota > Viridiplantae > Streptophyta > Magnoliopsida > Santalales > Viscaceae > Viscum > Viscum album. The sequence goes on from OY728144.1 coordinate 204,219,483, forward strand.
CAGAGAGTCACTCAGTTGAACAATACACAAAAAAAGAATCCATGCCCAATTGAAACTGAAAGAAACCAAAACTCCAGAGAATGGGAGAACATGAGAGGGTTCTCTCCACCACAAGAACTCAACTAGCATCGGAATTAACACCCAAACACACCACCCCAGAAAGTGGGGGGGGGAACGCAAGAACTCCCAACCGATCCAAACTAACTTTTATAGTAGGAGCGAACAACAGCTCCGCTGAAACTTGAAACTCTCGACCTGGACCAAAAAACTCCGAATACTGGAGAAAAATCCATAAGTAGAACTTAAATCAAACAGTGAACCTGAGTATAAACACAAGAATCTAATATTCCACAGACACTTAAATCTCCAAATGAACACAACCAAGCCAAGATTAACTCACACAAGGACTAAAAACACTTTTAAGAAAAGCGCACGATTCAGAAAACCATGATCAGACAAAAAAACTGTTTTGATTACAATAGAGCAAGTCCATCATAACTTCATGACAAAATGATGAACTCACAACAACGTAAAAACTTTTATAGTGTAAAGTAAGAATGAAAAGACTTTAAATGTTCCACAGCCAACACAGAACACAAAACCCAGACCGAGGACTCACACCCCAGGAAAATCCTGACTGTGTGCGAGCTTCACCCCAAGACTTGTGGCTGGGGCTCTGATGGATGAAGCATCTCCTGGCACACATTTAGGTGCTGAAATTCCTCCAGTCACAACATCTTCTTCAGGTGAAGCTTCCTGTAGAACTTCTCTAGATGAACCAGACAGCCGCAACAATAACACGCTTTCGGAGGGATGTGACATGATGACTTCACGTGCCAGAACCGGACACCCTAGTGGCACACCACTGAACGGTCTGATGAACTAGAAGCCAGAACCACTGTAGATGACTCTTTAGAAACAGGTCCCTCTATCACACTCTGCTTACCAGATGGGGAATCTTCACAAGTAACTGGATTCATTGGTTTTCCAACCATCTATGCTCCAGAGACCAACTCATCTAGGAACGCCTCATCCACCAGCTTCTCAAAACGATGGTCTTCAGAAAGGAACACTCACTCCTTGATCTCTGGATGAAGACCCATGATGAAGAGAGAAGTATTCAAAAAATCCTATGATACTATCTCCTGAGAAAAGGACACAAGCTCTTTGAAATGGTCAACATATGCCTTCACCGTTCGTTGGCCTAGTTGAATACGCATGAGCTCTTTCTTTTTTTTCATCTTCACATCTTCAGGTATAAACCAATGGATGAAGACAGATTTAAATACATACCACATCATCTCAACTTGCAATGATGGAGGGGTGAAAAACTCACATTCGTCCAGAGTCATACCTTCAAACATACCCAAAATAGCACACACTCTGATAGCTTCGGGAGTTCCCAAAACCATGAAGACACGCTCGACCCCTTCAAGCCATTCTGATACTTCTAACAGACCCCGATAACCGTGAAGGATAAGCAATGTCTAAGAAGGATAAAAAACTGGGCATGAATTATCAGAAACCTTGGCGACCTTTCTGGGTGACATTTTCTGAACAACATATAAAACATAGATCCAAAACTGATATCAAGCCGAAGCAACATCATTGAGAGTGCTTTCATCTAAAACGGATAGTTCAAAAACCAAAAAAATACAAAAACAACCCAAAATTCCCTTTTTGAAAACCCCTTTTCATTTTAAATTTTAAAACTACCCTCTTTCAAGGACACTTTCCAAACCAAACTAAATTTCCAAAATCAAATTCAGTTTTACAAAAATCATTTCCCCTTTTTAAAATCAATTTAGAAAAACATGGTCAAGCCTTTAATTCTAAGTGCACACCCCAGTAATCCCATGAACTGTTTCACATGTCTTCATCTGCTTTCATCCAAACGCACCAACACACACTTCCCATGAATTCCCTCACATGTGCGAACGTTCATAAAGAGTACCTGAGGTTGAACTCAAACCATATCTCTACCAGTTCCAAGAAACCACCAGATTTTTAGACCAAGAGATTTTAGTTTAAAAAAACATCCCTTTCACAAATTTAAATCCATTTAAAATAAATCGTTCTCATTTCAAAAACCATTTTTCAATTTCAAAAGTGCACTTCCACCCATAAGAACCAAGACAACACACAATTTGCATCAAATTACCTAAGTGAGGGACTAGTAGTCATGCTCAACCTGGCGACATGGTAGTGGGACATGCCCCATGTAAACGCCAACAACTAGGAGGAACTTAAACCATGTACTTGGACTCCACATGGGTCACTACTCCATGTGAAATCACGACGTGACATCCGCTTTCCTCTATTTTCCTCCCTCAATCAAAAACAAACTAGAATGAGACAATGACCCAATTCATGGACTACCCCTAGTGACTCGAGGTTTGGAAGGAGTGAGGGTTCATGACGTCCTTCTCATACCTACCTCTTGAGAACCGAAAGTCTTAATATCCATCTACCGGACATCCCAAATAACAAGGGCCTCCTCTGATACCATTTTTTCACAAACCCACTCAGGCCATCCCTGAACCGGTCACCCGAGCTGGCCCGTGACATGGCCTGATGGGTGTTCCTGATCCATACGGGCTGGCAACCAGTTATGGGCATCAAAATTTAACCGATCGGAATGATTTGGACCATGAAAAAAAGATAAAAAGATAAACAGAACATATGATAAAAATGAAAACTAGCAGCAGAAAGAAAATAAAACCGAAAATACCTTCTTGTGACCTTCTAGGTCACCACCCAACTCAGACTCAAGCCTTCTCCAACACTGAGCAGTTGAAACAGGAACTTGAACAAAAACTAAACCTACAACTAAAAGAATATGATAGGTGTGAGCACTGAGATGCTCAGTAGGGATGCCAAATATAACCACGGAATCCAAGTATTTCCTTTCCGAAAACAATAAAATGACACAAGTTTGAAATACAAATATAAAAATAGGGTTTCCACATTTAAAAGTAAATAACTTGTTTTTCTCATTTAAAACCTAACACATGCTACACGCCATTTCCAAATTCATTTTTAATTCTATAAATAAAATCCAAAATAGAATGTACAAAAACTAGGTCAAAGTAAAACAGGTAAAATGTGAAAACTAAAAATAAACTAGTGAAATGTAATGTAAAGAAGAAATTTGAATAATACAGTAAACATGGGTGATCCTAAAAATACCTAGAAGACCCCCTGAACGTACTCAGTTTTAGAACCACCTTCCGGTGTATGGTGAAGCTCCTAAGTCTATAACCAACTGGAAGCCCTAAACTGACTAATCCAGTGGAAAAGCTCTCCTGGCCTAACAAAAAATCCAGGGGGTACCAACCCATCTTATCAGGGTTGATCAGCAACCGTCACTTGATCATCTAAAAGACGCCCAAAAACCCATGATGGTTACAATAATACCGTGTAAGTAGAAAGGCCCTCACACGCATGACTCATCTCACCAAACCTACCTTCCCCAAACACGGACGCTTCCTGTGCATTCACCCATAAAGGGTTTCCCTAGACAAGAGCACCCTCAAATACACATTCAATCATTTCACATTAACAAAGTTCCAACCAGGCCGTCACATCACATAAACATTTAAACCATCTTTTAAAACACCTTAAATTTCCAACCAGGCATTCACATTTTCTGAATCACATTCTTTTCAAAAATCATCACAAAACATAACCTTTAGAAGTAAAACACCACATGGGCCTCCAAGTTTACATACCCAAATACATTTACCAAAATAGTTTCAAATCATTTCAAAAACCATTTCCATGTATACTATATCAAACGGGCATTTAAAATTCTCAAACTCACACAAAAATACATTTCAGAGTTAAATAACTAAGTTTTAATGAACACATTAAAACCAATCACATACTCAAACCCTTCAGAATTACTTTTGCACCATTTAAAACATTCCAATGTCTCAGACGGTGTTCCCCTTTAAAACATTTTTCTTTCCAGCTTCAAGTGAAACATGTCGCTCCAGGAAATGTGCCAAAAAGCCCCCACGCCAAACCCACACCCAAAAACTATTTTCAAATAACCAACCAAACACATGTTCTTTAAGGTCCACACACAAAATCAATTTTTTACCCAAAATACACTTACCAAAGATATTTCCAAAAAAATTCTAAAGTCATGTGTAACTCCACTTTCCCAAGAGTTTATCAAACGAGCATATTCAAACTGTAGTAAAAACGTTCTGTTTTATAAAATGTGTTAAACATGTCCATAAATTTATTAAAACAGGTGCAAGTGTATATGAAAAAATAAAGAATTGATTCAAAACTATCTTTAGCAAATCCAACTACCATAACTACACCATAACAATAAAATAACATGAATTACCAGTGTGTAGACCATATAAAAAAATTTATTAAAATGCAAAATCATAAAATAAATTGCTTCGGAAAGGAGAATCAAGGAAACACCTACCTAAAACATGTGTGAACGCGAAAAACTTCGACAGAAGGAAGAACAATCCTGGCAGAGCAACTGCACTCACTAAACAGTAATAAAAAAACAATAAACACAACCCGTGACGGAATTATGGTTAGCCAAATTAAATAAAAACCAATAATTAAAGGAAAGGAAAATAAATAAATAAATATATAATTATAAATGATAAGGGGGGAAGCGGGTTGGTCACGTGCACGAGGTTCGGACGCGCCACTGGCCAGGGAAACGTGGCCGGAGGCCGGGAGGCCAATATAGAGGTGGACGATACGAGGGAGGTCGACTGTGGGGTGCGCCGGAGTGGCGGAGTGCTGGCGCAGTGGGGTCGGAGCTCTGGTGGGGAGGACGCTGGCCGGAATAGGGTTTGGCCGGTGTGGAAGAAGGCCGGCACGGAGGAGAGCCGAGGGAGGCGGGGCTAGTCGGTAGGCCGGAGAGGAGGAGAGTCGAGGGCGGCACAGTCATGCGGGCAAAGGCGGGGGGTGAGGTGCTAGGGGTTGGATCGTGGAAGGAGGGTGAGGCGACGGGGCCTGTGAGGACAAGGCGGCTAGGGCGCGGAGGGCTCGGATGGGAGCCAAGGGGTGAGGAGGTTTGTCAGTTGCTTGGTGTGAGGCTGGGTGAAGGCATCCAGGACTAGTGAGGGAGCTGGCGTGGGGGGGACCAGAGCAGTAGGAGGGCAGCACGCGGGTGGCCGGAGGCGGCCTGGCCAGCGCGCAAGAGCCTTGATGTGGAGGGCCGGAGGAAGTTTGGCTAGGTCGGTGGTGGGAGCGTGGGACGGTCAGCAGGCGGAGGGTGAGGGACGAGGGTGGCGGAGTGTGCGCGGGGGAGTGAGGATGGCAGAGTCAAAGGTGGAGGCAAGGGATGAGGGTGGAGGAGCGAGCGCGGGGGAGTGAGGACCTAGGTGCGCCGATCTGCGGGAGTGTGGGAGAGAGGTGAGGGGTGGTGCTATGAAAAAAACTAGGGAGAAACAAGCCGCCACGCAACAAATGGGGGAAAAAAGGGGGGTGACCGTGTAGCTTGGGTTTTCCATTTTTTTCATTTTATAATAATAATAATAACAATTATAATAATAACATTAATAATAATAATAATAATACAAGAATAATAATAATTATTATTATTATTATTTTTATTATAATAATAATAATAATAATAATAATAATTATTATTATTATTATTATAATAACAACATAATATTATCACTATTAACAACATTCTTTTTAAAATATAATCTATCTAATTATGAAATTCTAAAAACCGGGTACTCGCGCGCTCATCGCAGAACTTAAAGAACAATGCGCATGCAAATTGTGCGCCTCAACGCAGTCCACTTGGGCACCCATACAAGCACCAGGGGAAATCTTGTGGTCACTGCTAACCATACGGTGCCCGTGCACGGGTCTGAAACCCACTAAAAACATTAAACGTCAGAAATTTTAAACTGGGACCCAGCCCGATCCTTGATGCGAGAATGAAGAACCAAGAATTAATAAAATAAAAAATTAAATTAAAAATGCGGGTGTGACATGGGAGATATATATAATTTTATGATTTTAAAAACCTTTAATAACTTATTTAACCTAATTTTTTTCGACTGTTAATGATCATAAAAAAGGTATAGATTGTTGTGCTTCTGACCATTCATTGATTTTAATGATCACAAACACTGTTAAAGTATTTATTTTCATTATTTTAATAGCTATAAATATTATTTTTTATTAATAATTTTATTTTATTATATTTTATTTTAATTTAATTTAATTTAATTTAATTTACTTTACTTTACATTACTGTAATTTATTTTATTTTACTTTATTTTATTTTATTTTTCTCTTTTTCATATTATTTTATATAGTTATTTTTAATTATTTTTCATGAAAAGTTAATTTTATAAATTTAATTTTTACCCTTACACATGTTTTGAAATTTTATTTTTATCTTTATGTAAGCCTGGATTTAACCTTATGCATGTATTATAAGGCTATAGTTACCTTTATGTAAGTTTTAGAAATATACTCTTACCCTTATTTGATTTTTTTATAATCCTTATGTAAGTAGTTAAAATTGTCTGTTACCCTTACACAGCTTGCATGTACCTTTACAAAAATATTTCATTACCTTTACACAACACATGAATTTACTGTTTACCTTTAGTGTTAAATATACTTTTACGCAACATGTTCCTACCATTATACAAGCATTCTTACCTTTATGCCAAGCTTGTTTAATTTTCTCACCTTTATGTAACCTATGTATTTTGTATGTTACCTTTCTGAAAGTTATATATTTTATGATTTACCCTTACACATCCATGAATTCTTAACTTTATGTTGTTATGAATATATGGAAATATCTTGGTCACTATATTTTAATGATTTCAATGATATTTTGACTTACTATATGCATATAATAATTGTTTAAATTTTTTTATTGTTTTATAAATTCATATTTGTGTTATAGATTTTATGTGAAACATTTTTACATTATTTTAAACAATTTTATTATGTATATTAAATATTTTATTCTTTATCATATATTTTTAATAATGAAACTCAAGTAATTCAATGAAGTTATTTTAAGAGGTTTTTTTGATTTATTATTTCTAAAATTGTGTTTAATCTTAATGAAGTTATTCAAACATGTTTTTTGGTTTTTGAAGTAGAATATTATCGCATGCTTAAAAATAGAAAGTTTTTTTTGAATTATATAGATGTGAGATTCCTATTATTTATTTAACCCATATTTATAGAATTACTTTGAACTTATTAGAAAGTGTTGTTAAAATTATTTTGAATTGTTTGAATGTTTTTAAATCAAAATTATAGAAATTTTTGATACTCTTTCCCTATCTTTGATAATTCCATATTATTATAATTATAATTATTTTATTTTTTTAAGAATTACCATTTGTCATGTGGAGTTATTAATTATTTTAAGGTGTTGTGGTTTTCATATAATTAATGATGGTCAAGATTCATTGAACCTTTAAATAAATGAATTAAAGACACTACGGATTCTAGAATCTTTCTAAAGTGTTTGGTGTCTATATATTGAGATCTTGGGAGGCATAAAAATTCATTAAAATTATTCATTGACTTAATTTATCATCAAATTTCCACAAGGATTAATTTTTCTCAATACTATTTCCTTCTTCATCTCTCTCTTTCAAAGAGTGTGTACTGAATTTTTAATATTTTTCTCACTCTATCTATTTCCTCATTCTCCCCCTTTGTTTTTCAAACTCCATTGAAAAATTGAGACTAAGAAAAAAATATTTTATCTATCTATTTTTTTATTATTTGGTGGTAACTTCCATTAAAGTGAGGGACTTATATTTTCTTTTCTTTTACCTTTCAAAAGACTAGGGGCTATCTCTTTAAGGTTTCTAGCTTCACTATTAAAGAGCCAGTGTCTTTGTATCTGGTTTTTTTCTGTATAACATAAAAAGGAATGAATAGTTATTGTAACTTGTTTAGAATTAAATCCAAGGGACTTTTATATTTAATCCTCAACCAATTGAGGTGGTAGACGTATAAGTACCTTTTGGTACTATTGTTGAACCACATTACCAAATATTATATCTTATATAATTTTATCAATTTAATTTTTTCTCCTAATTTTATTATTATATGTAATTATATATTCATTATTTTAATTATTTGGTTATTTTATTCATTTATAAATAAGTCTTATAAAATGGATTTTTTCCTTGAAATATTTAAATGTGAAATTAACCCCCTTCCATTTTATCCCCTATCTATGACCTATAGTTTGGAACTTCATAGATTCATCTAAAGGGGTAAGACCCAGAGGTTTTAAGTGGGGTTTTCATCATAAAACTGATATAAATTGTTGATTTTATACATATAAATCTCTCTATGTGTAAAATGATTTCAAATAAATTCATGATGTTTACTATGAACAAACCATTTAACTAGTTTTGATGATAAATTCCATTCAGATACTTCATTACATAGTAGTTTATTATGATTATAAGATATATAAAATATATTTCAAAACCAATTTACTTAATTAGAACCTATTGAAGGATGATTATATGTTTTATACTAATGTTTTTAAACTTTAAAATTATCCTTCTAAGGTTTCCAAGTTTCCAAGACCCATTGGTGGATTGAGTTAAGCTTCTAGAAATTTGAATATATAGTTTAATGATGAAATCCAAGAGTTTGGTTTCATAAAAAACATGGATGATTCTTGTGTATATAATAAGATTAGTGGGAGTGGTTTTTATATTTATAATATTTTATGTAGATGATATAATTATTATGAAAAAAAAATTATATCATGACTTTACACTCAATAATGTTATGGTTGAGAAAATTCTTCTCGATATAAGACATGGTTGAAGAAGCCTATATACTAGGTATAAAGATTTATATAGATAGAACAAAGTGGTTCCTTCGACTATATAATAAAAAATATATTAGTGATGTTCTAAATTAGTTTTTCATGGATATATATAACAAGGGGTATTTACTAATGTTGCATTGAAATAATCTTAGGAAGATTTAAAATCTTTTTATAGAGATATAAAATATGGATATGATTCCTTATGACTCCACCCTAAGATATCTCATCTGTGTACTTGACCTTATGTTACCTATTATTTGTGAATAATTTGGATATAAAAATCTATTCATTGATATAATCATTGGATTACTGTCAAAGGAATCCTTAAGTACTTAAAAATGAGTAAGGATATGTTCATGGTCTTTAGATGTGAGGACGAGAACATTATAAGGGGTGAAATTAATTCTAATTTTTAATCCAGCAAAGAAGATATGAGATATCATTATAGGTTCATGTTTTTCCCAAATGGTGGAGAAATAATTTGGGAGAGTTCCAAAAAATCCGTTGTAGTAGACTTAATAATAATTATAGAGTACATCATGATATCAAATATTATGAAATAACTTGTGTGGATGAGGAAGTTTGATTATAAACAAGGGATGGTTACTGGAATCAATGGAGAAATTGAGATTTTCTATAATAAATGGATCTAATACTCAATCCAAGGAAACACAATATCACTAAAGTACCAAAAACATCCTTCATAAGTACCATCTCATTTGATAGGTCATTGATAGGGGAAATGTAAAGATATGTTGGGTAGATACAAATGAAAATGCAATGGATCATTTGAAAAAACCGTTAACATAGAAAAATCGTGAGGGTCATGTTGAGTCTATTGGTATATCATACAAGAGATACTAGATATAATGGTTGTAAAATATATCACATTTTTATAATAAATTAAAACTCTCTTTATCATTTATTAATATATACTATATTTATATTACAAAAACAATATAATGATGATATCCCCTCAAAGTATGACTTTGAGTTATCCCTAATCGATGACCATCATGGAGTATTATGGGTTTTGATGCTATTACATGGAATGTAATGCATTCATTTTTATAATAAGGGGTGTATTCTTAATATTAATCCCCATTACCTAAGTTTGGTGAGATACCTATCATGAGAACTTTCATAATTTGATACCTTTATTACGAAATCCTTGTGTATTAGCTAATCATGGTGTGGTTGGGTAGGCTATTGATCATGTAATCAGTTGAAGTTTGACCAAGTTGATTTTTTTTCTACTCATATGATGAGTTAAAGGAATTTGGTCCCTTGATTGAATTATATAGATAAAATGCTTGACCATTTTTACTTGAGTGACATGTGATGTGCTTGGATACTTAGATAAATGACATGTGATGCATTCATTAATATTGGTCAGTCTATTTTAGAGAATCATGAATATATGAGATGACCTATACTAAGTTTACATGTTCATTGTCTAGTGGTCACTCGATATATTGGATAAATGTATTATATAGGTATATATATAATGTATATGTTACATGTTATAGTGGACATGTTCATATAGAGATATGATTATGATTTATTGATATCACACTAGCCCCCTTTGTAGCTTGAGTAGCATTGAGGTTTTGGTATATTTCATTATTTACTTATATCTAGGATATTAAGATTTAATATATTTCTCAATGCTACAAAATCCCATTGGGTCACATAGTTAGGCCTTAAAATAAGGATTAAATGTCATTTTTTTCTAAAATAAAGAGAGGCTGACAAGATGTATTATAAATATTTTGAATGGATTCACAAAGTTTTGTAAAGTTGTTTATAAATCCCTAATGGATTTTTAGTGAAAGTGGGATATTTTTTGATATAATATAAATTGGGAATATCATATTATATGATATACCCAGAGTCATACGCTATGATATAGAATGCATATTTAGTTATAATAAAATATGATATGCATCCCTCACAGCATATGATAAGTTAATGATATGGGATATCAAGTGCACAAATTCGATTATGTCTTCAACATGATTTCTCTTGGTTATAAATCAATAGCTTGATTCATTTATGTCATGGAAAAATAATTTTAATTGTTTATATAATAGTATTCTAAGTAGGTGTATGTTATGGTAAACACATATCATTTTCTATGTGACTATAGCTAACCCTCAACTCCCATCATTGAATGGAGGGAGCCTATATACAGGGGTGGGTTCTCCTATTGAGTATGTACGAAACTGGCATGCCATAGTCAACCGTATTTTTTCCATAATATTCATTTTTATTCAATGGGAAGGTGTTATAACACCATTATAGATCCTGGTTAAGATCACTATGAATGAGGATTCTAGTAGTTAGTTTCATCCTAGTGGAGGTGAGAATATTTGGGATATCATTAAGTGATTATGGCCAAGAATACTTCATCAAGAATAATAGATACGGATAACACTAAGATAATGGTAAACCTTTTATATTTATGTTCTTTATACTAAATGTTAATTTTTAATGATAGATCATGTATATTTGTATATTTATTCCACTGTAATGGTCATGATATAATCCTAAAAACTGATGTACCAACATTTTTTGACTACTGAGAGTTCCCTCAATCGGGGAAATATTAACCATAATGACATGAAAGACATATTAGTTGAACTAAGGAATGTTACCATATGAAAGTTCAATCCATCCAACAATATTAAACTCTGGAGAATGTCCACGCTCAAATATTAACATTATTGACAGTTCCATAAGATAATTTCAAGTTTCTTACTACTTGAATAGAGGTTGTGGAAGGATAACACACATTAGTGCAGTTGAAGAGGAAATTATACCCTGAGTGGGTGGATCCAACCCCTCATTCACCTAAATTTTGAAATCCATGATTGTAAAATTTAATGAATTGAGAGATACATAGGATTAATTCACAAACATTCCATATTAGTGAGGTCCAGTGTTGGGAATACTTTAGAATCAAGAATAAATGAAACTCAAAAGTTTTTTTTTCAAAATTTTTAGGTACCCACATTTTTTTATTATAATAATTTGGAAGATGAATTCATTTACTTCTAGGAAGATATATGATGGAAATTAATTTGTTAATTCATCTCAATTTTGAATAAAATGATCATTTTCAACCTCTTTAGTTGAAAATAACACAACAATTAGAGGGTCATAAAATTTAATACAAGGTGAAAGGAGTTAAATTACTCTCTAGGTATGAATCTCACAAAAAAGTATTCATTAGAGATTTATATAGAGAATATATATGATGATCTACAAAAAAAATCTCTTTCCTTTGAAGTATCTTGGTAGCTTATGAGAGTTAACTATAGTATCACACCGATTGGACAACTCTCTTCAGTGCACCAAATAAAAATATCAACTAAATTCATTGAAATAGGAAAATAATTCTAGTAAAGTGGATGCCCTGGGAATCACTCTCAAAGTATAACCAGTGCTAACTATAGATCTCAAACCCATATTTTATAATTTAGTGTTTCTTTTAGCCAATAATAACACCACATGTGTCCTAATGTAAATACACTAATGTAAATAAATAGAATGATTTTCATAACTTTGAAAACTAGAAGTACATGTTTTATTCCTTCATAAATACATATGACCTCAGATTTTTCATTGCAACCCTATAAAATAACCTTTCACCCTACTGAAGACCATAAAAACCAATGAGTTAGGTTTAAACATTTATCTGAACTATTTCCCCTACCTCAAAATGTTTTGAGACATTATCCAATGTTGAATCATTTTCTAGGACTTTATATAGAGGATGGTGTATGAAGGGAGTTTAAATCTCGGAAATACCCCAGTTCATGTGACTTATGTGTATTATAATCCACCATATTAAGATGAAGAATCAATGTACCAAGAAATAATTCATAATATATTGATTAATAGATGACTTATAAGTATATTAATAGAAAACATTCTATCATCTGAGTGTGACTAAATCAAATTGTTGTGACCCTATTTCCTGTGAAAACTCTTGTAACATCATCATATTCCTTGTAGTATTAGAAATGTTTATGTAACCACCAATTTCAAAATAAGGCATAAGAAGAGAATCCCCAATGGGTAACCAAATTGGTCAAGAATATTTTGGATCACCTAACCCCATCAATGGGAGGATGGTTACTGTGGCACAAAATAGAATTTTCCTCTAATAAGGAGTCATTGTTCACTTAATGTTCTCCACTTAAAATACCCAGTCAATAAAAAGGAATACACTAACAAAATTGGATTTCCATATATAATTCATGTAGGTGGTTGTAGAGGTAGAGGGAGACAGACATGAGATGGACTCCATGGGTAAGATATCATCCCTGATGAAATTATACATATAGCTGAAACAACGAGACTATCACTTTAGATATCTCAATGTGATAAATACTTTGATCCTAAATATTTTAATACTTATTTTTACCCAATAATACTATTTAATTGAATGGAAAATATACAATAATTTGGATCATTGCAGGACACAGTAAGGCTGATTAAATCTATCCCACAGTTAATAAAAATACCTTTTAATTCAAATGAAGAGATAAGACCATGATAGTCGGTAAATTCCATTAGACCCTAGGATGGTGAATAAAAATATGGTATAAAATATTGGCATATGACCTAAATTATTTATGGTTAGAAGGATATATTTTACATCCATATCAGGATTTTAATATTGGATTTTCTTCACCTCTCTAAGGATCTCAAAATGGTGCTTATTTAGTCTCTTTCAAGACCTTAAGAGTTTGATATTGAGGTTTCTTCTAATGATAGATTTCATACAGAGATGGGTTCTATAAAATTTCATGTAAAGTTCTAAAAAAAATTGGAGTTTAAATTTTCAAGGTAATTTTAATAATTTCACACCTAAGTTGTAAAAAGTTGATTTAACTTAGTAAATAACATTAAAAAAATTTATGACACTTCTATTGAATTTATAATGGGTTATTTAAACTAATTTGAAATTTGGGATTAATTAGAGTATTTTTGAGTTACGATGTAAATGATAATTTAAATAAATAAATATTTAAAATAATTATTCATGCAGTTTTGGTTTTTTGATAAACTTGATTAATTTTCATAAAATAGGATCCCTACAATTTTTTGACCACACCATCACTCTCAGAACTCAATGTTTTCCTTAGTGTGGAAGTTTAATGTATAATGAATCACATTAAATTTACACTCCTTTTTTAATTAAATAATAAAAAGAAATTAATTAAAATGAAGCACAACATGTTTGATTAATTTTCTCAAAAACTGTAGCATAGATTGGAATTCCATTAGCGTTGTTATACTCAAAGTGACATGTTTTATTTTATACTAATTTTAGTTGATCTTGGTCCGGAGATCCGGCATAGGCTTGATCCAAACCGTACTTCTAAAATAGGAAACCTTACTCCTCCATTCCTATTAATACATGGTCAAAGATGAGGAGATGTAAAAGTGATGAGGAGGAGCTTCTAGTCCCCTTAAGGCATGATCGAAAATAAACTTCAAGTGTGTTTATATACTTTAATTTAAAAAATTAATTTTTTTATATTTACTTCTATGTTTATGTAGTTTAAAATCAATTAAATTTTTTCAATTGATTTATTATGTATACTTTGATATGTACAGTTCATATCTTTCTCCATTTCAATGTATATATTGGTCACCTAATAACTAATTTAATGATTGTTTTTTTAAATTTTAGTTCATTAATTTTAAATATAATCATAAAATCTAGAATTCCCTAAATTAGATGCAAAATGGATGAAAAAACATGTTTTAATACACACACAATGCCAAATATTACAATTAACTGGTCACCAAAATTGATTAATAGAGTGATAAAATGCATTTATTTCTGAAAGAACAAAGTTTATAAGAATTACCTCTTCCACTCCACCCTTTATTCTCACACAAGGAATTCTCAAGGTTCTCTCCAAAATAAAAGATCTCTCCTAAATCAGATCTAGATGATGGAATGTCTTTCCTTGGACTACTTTTATTGTCATGGAGGGAGGTTTCATGTTTAATGAAACTCCCACAAATACCTACCAACCATATACTTATTCCATGGTTTCCAAATGAATAGATTTTTTGCTTGTAGAATGTGCAACATTCAATACAGAAGTCCAAGGTGAGGTAGGTGCACCAAACCACTTACAAGGATGCAGGAAAATCTCCTTTAATCCCCCTTCAAACTGTAATCCATTGAAGTATATGTTATGGCCCGTCTTTACCCAAGATACCACCTTTTTAGCATATCTTCTAGGTTCTCTTTAATTTGGGTATTTACAAGTCAATGTATCTAAAGATCCATCACTTCATATATCCAATGATAGAAAATGTCAATGTTCTTTGTCCAAGAATAGTACTTGAAGTTTCTTCTCAATTCCAAATCACTTTGACTATCATAGTGAATGTTGTAATATTTATAGTAAATATATTCTCATGGAGAAAATTATTTAACCACAATATCTCCTTAATAGCCACCTTAATAGAAATGTACTCTTCTTCAGTCATGGATAAAACAATTCACTTCTACAACCTCAGCTGCCATGATACAACTATAGTAAAACTATAGATGTATCCTAATGTAGACTTCATAGTTTCATGATCTCTAGAAATATATGCTTCTGTATAGACCTATAAGAATGGATAAACTCTTTCATAGCATAAATATAGATTTGATTTACCTTTAAGATACCTTAGAATCCACTTGAATTCATCCCCTTACTACTTCCCAATATTGGAGAGAAATTGGTGCACAATCAACACTGCATGGGAAATGTCTAGCCTCATATACACCATAGTGTACATCACTCTTCCAACCACTAAGGATTATGGAGTCATCTCAATTTCCTCATTTTCTTCTTTGTATGATGGAAATAAAATCTTTCTCAACATGAAATGTCTAAGAAGATGAATTCTCATTAGTTTGGATCTATTTATATTAAAACATTTCAGAACACATTAAACATACTTCTCCTAATATATCCTCCATTTCCTTTCATGAATGATCTACATTCCCAAATTTTTTGACCCACTCCCAAGTATTTTATATCAAAATACTTTGATAAATCCATATTAAATTGGTTAATATCTATTGAATCCTTCCCAATAATCAATATTTTACCAATAGAAAGTAGGAGATCAATAGAACCACCATCCAGAAATCTCCAAAAGTTAACACTCTATTATTCCTATGCCCACTTGTAGCCATGACTCACCATGAATGAGTAAAACTTCCTATACCACTATCTGGGATTTGTTTCTATATTTACGCGCTCTTATTAAATTTTCACACAAGGTTTTCTTATTCAAAAATATTTAAACCTCTAGGATGATTTATATAAATCTCTTTGGTGAGGTTTCCATGAAAAAAACCTGTCTTTATGTCCATTTTATCAAGCTCTTGGTCTAAACTAACCACCAATATGAAAATGATTTTCATTAAATTTATATTCACTATAGGTGAAAAGATCTCATCAAAGATGACTACTTTAGTTTGAAATAATCCATTAAAAACTAACAAATATTTGTGCTTGAACTCCTTTCCACTAGAATATTTATTTATCTTGAACACCCATTTGGTTGTTAGTATCTTATTACATTTGGGTAGTTCCAAAAAATAATACTTATGGTTTTTCATTAATGGATCCATCTCATCATCCATTTCATGTAGCCACTTTAGTTTTTATAGATAATATATTGCATCCTGATACCCTTATAGCCCCTCATTAGTTAGAAACATGTACTCTAAATCTAAATATTTTTTTTTTGATTGAATCATTCCCCATAAAGATCTTCAGACATGTAAAATCCTATGATCAGGAGGCACCACATCACCAAGATCCTGTGATGGTTTTGTAACTTTAGGAAGATAGGGTTGATCCCCCCTACTCAATATCCTCCTCCACTATCTTATGGTCTTCGACTGATGATTATTCATCCAACTCCTCTTCTTCAGTGGCAGGTGGTGTCGGTACAAGTGTAAGTGTAACACCCGAGACTTTTATGATAAATATTTTATTTTTATGTTATATAAATCATCAAATGAATCTTTCACTATACACAACACTATCTTCTCTTTCTTTAAATGCAACCGCAGCCATCCTCGATAGCTTGCATTGTACGCAATACCGAGTTTCACTAAACAACGATATGCTATTAAAATATTATTAAAACTAGCCGTTATGAATAGTAATAACCACTTTTTTAAATTTTGTATTTTTATTTTTCAAAACGGACTTCATTTTTTGATTCAGAATATCGAAATTAGACTAGGGTGAAATTTCAGTATTTTTCTAAAAACTTTCAATTTTTGATGAATAGTGAAAACATTGAGTTACTATTTAAAAACCGACTTTTTATTTAAATAATTATTTATTTTATTTAAATTTATTTTAGGAAAAAATTGATACATAATACCTTTATAAGTTCAAATTAATTCATTGGAGTCATTTTATAATAATTTTAGATATATAAAAATTTTATTGAACTTTTCACCGTCTTTTACCCACCTCCTAGGAGAATTTCCAAATTCACATAAAACATAATTTTACCGCTTCTATGAGTGAAATTTTGAAAATCTGAGAGACATGGTTAATATCAAGGACTAAAATTTGGTTCAATGAGATGAAAATAATTTTTGTTGAATAGTAACTTGTTACTTTTTTTTTACCACGGTTAAAAGTAAATAGGGTAATTAAGGGTAAAATTGTTATTATTATTACCCTAACACATGTCATAATTCTATTGGATAAGTGTAATTCGACCAAAAACAACCTTAGGAATAAAATATGACCATTTAGGCCCACTTGGATTAGATTATGACATTTATTATTAATTTATTTAAAGAAGGGTTAAAATAGTTAAAATCAAAGTTTAATAACTAAATAATTTTTAATATAGGGGTATACATAATATAAATTATACTATAAATATTCATTAGAAAGATAAAAATATTTCCTACATAATGGTATTTTATTTGTAATTTTTAGACATTAAATAATTTAATTTATGTATGACACAATGATGATGCGGTAATTATCTTATTAATGAAATATTGACATAATTGATGTTATAAATACCCAAATAAATGTAATTTTAGACTTTTTATGAATTAAAATAATTTTTTATGTTAATATGACATGTTAGTATTGATTTAAGTAACTTGTTTTGAACTAATTTTCTGTTTTTATTTTCAAAAAAATCAATTACCAAATAGTGTCAAAATTGACATAAAATAGTTTTTTAAAAAAATATTATATTATTAATTGTTATTTTATTCCTAAAAATATAATGTTAGTACAAATGACTTATATAAGGTTATATATATTAATAATAAACAATTTGGGGTTCTTTTGGCTTGTTATTGTAAGTTTATTAACCTTATAGTGTAAGAAAACAAGAAGACACGGTAAAAGTTAAATTATCTAACTTAAAGTTAAATCTAAATGATAAGGTCAAAATAGAAACCTAAACTTGTCTAAATTATATTTTATGAGAGTATTTTGACCCATACCCACCTTAGCTTCGAAATAAATCAATTTGGAGCTATTAAAAACCGAATATGACTTTATAATAAAATAATATTTTTAGTTTTTCCTAAGGTGCCCCTCTCCTCCCTTATAAAAGGGCACCTCCTCCCTCTCTTCCTCACAAAACATTGAGCCTTAAAGCTCGGCCAACCCCTGCCAAATTCTCTTCTCCACTTCCATAGAAACATACTAGAGGTCCTGGTATTCTTCAAAGACCAATTTTAGTGCCCTAAGAGGTGGTCTCAAAGAGGCGCTTCAAAGAAGAGGTAATGTCTGTTACCGATTCTTTCAACTTTATTTCTCATTCCACTTATTCTTTTTTAGTTGTTTCATTATTAAGTAATAACATCAGTATCAATAATATACTGATATGTTATTATAAGTATGAAACAACCCTATTTCACCATCTATCCATCCTACGGAAAATGAAATCACCTCGCGTGCGTACGTACGGAATACCGTCTCCACACCATGGTGTAATCTATTTTCCACCACCACCTTACTTGGATGGGTATAATGGTGTAAATAATAACTATATATGATTATTGTAAATTTATATTGATTCTTAAATAGTATACATACACTCCAATACAATTCCACGATCATGGGAACGATATCATCGCTCGTGCGTACGTACGGAATACCGTCTCCACGATGTGATGCGACTCGTTCTACATGATTTTCATTGCATAATGATTACATAAATGAATTTAGTGAATAAATATGATATTTATTACACTAATACCATTCTGTAAATGAGGTACCTATAACCTAAAAATAATAATAAGAATTTATTCGACAAAACACGCATAAGAACAAAAAGCAATAAACACCCGAATAACAAGTAACAATGAAATATTACTAATAAGAAGCTAGGAATATGACCATATATGATATCATAAAAATAAATATGATTCTGGAATAAGTCAATGACATTATTTAAATCTTTATACAGGAGTTTCGGACACTTACGAAGAAAATCGGACCTAAGGTAAGGGAAAATCTCGCAATCTCAATCTGAGATTGTTTATACTTCAGAATTTACTGGGGAATATTTATCATCCACATCCATGTTTCCTCAATATGTAATATTATTTATATCCTCCTAAAATTGTTTAAATCCAATTTTACCCTTTGGTGAGTTTTTAGAAAAATATATGAAAGGAATCTTTTGTCATTTTTCGTACGAGTTACTTTTTGACTTTTCCAACATAAGTACGAGAAGAATGTTTTTTTTAACTTATACAGAATGAATGGATTTTTAAAACATTATTTCCAAGAATATTCCTTTAAAAGTTTTCAAGTTTATTTTTAATCAACTTCTTTTATTTTAAAATTGTATGACATGTTAAGAAAGGAAAAATGTTTTTGAAGTAGAAAGGGCATTTTCCTCAAGAATGGAGTTCAAGTGTTTTATCAAAATTATTTTCCATCTAAGATAATATAAGGGTCTGTTTATATCCCTATTTTTACATTGATTTGATTATGTTATGATGGAATTAATTTTATTATGTCCTTTTTATCTTAAATGATTTATGTTATGATGGCATGATGTTTAAGAATCCCATTTTTATTACATGGGTTATGCTATGATGTATGGTTTATGATTTTGTGGAACACATAAGAATGGAATCATTATGAGATGGGTGGGACTTATATCTCCCTCCAATGCATTGGGTAAAGATTTATATCTCATGAGATAGACATGGCTGGAACGGCAGGTTAAACCGGTTCAGTGAAACAGGACTGAAACGAGGAGTGAACTCGGTTCATAAATGGACTTTGTCTGCTAAGATAGTCTTGGAAATGAGTCTTTACTACTAAGAAATGATTCTATATTATTATGTGTGTATGCCACAAAGTTTCATGTTTTAAGTTATGATTATTGGGATTACATTTCACTACTATGATTTATCCCATGATTATGAAATTATGATCTCTTTTGCAGGTTAAGATTTCCAAAATGTTATGTTCTTATGAATATTATGTGATTGATATTTCTTTTGTTTACCCTTACTGAGCATTTGAGCTCACCCTTTTGTATGTTTTCTTTCCCCAAGTCAGGAATAAGGTTATTAAGTAGGATATTCCAAAAGGGACTCTAGATATGATGAAATAAATGGGAGACAATGTAGATGCTTTATGAACCAGTTGTTTATGTTTCCTAGATTCTAAAGACACTATACCTATACAGTCCTTTCATGGTTTTGTTATTTGTTGTAATAAGTGTACTTAAATTTTGAAGTATTAACAATGTATGTAAAGTATGGGTCATTATAGTAATATCAAAAATTGATTCCTTAAAACCTTATCTTTAATATATTCTGGTATTTTTGATATCCTCAATCGCTTAGTTCTCATGGAACACACCATCTCTTATTGTAATCACCTTATTCCACTTTAGGTCCCAAAGATTATATATGAACTCATCATATCTATATATAGTGAATATACATTGAGTAGATCTCTCATCTATCTTCTTCCTGGGATCTTTGGATATATTTGAAAATTAAAAACATCCCAATATTCTTAAATGAGAGTAAGAGGGATGTTTACCAGATCATTTCTTATATGTAATATAAAAATTAAGGGGGATTCAAAGTGATATGTTGATGAGGTAGAATACAACATGAAAATCTTCTCCAATGAATGGCTTAGGTGGCTTAGCCAAACTCATCATGATCCTGAAATTCTCCACGATCATTCTATTCATCTGTTCAGCATCTCTACTGTGTTTTGGTGTTCAAAAGATAGTTCTCTCATATCACATGCCCTAATTTATGCAATAGCCATAAAAATACCTAGATGTTTACTCTCCTCTTATATCTTAATGAAGACACTTTAGCTACTTTCCAATTTTAAACTCCACCATGTTATGGCACATCTTGATGTAGGCCAAAATTTAGTCATTATTCTATAAGAACACGCTAACCTTTTGATATGAATCGATAATAATGTTAGGAAATATTTTTTACTACCCAATGAATCCACATCAAAGGGATTATATACACAAGAGTGCACCCGACCTAGCAACTTTGATCTCCTTGATGAAGTAACACTAAATGAGACTTTGTTTTTCTTCCCATACATGTAGTAGGTTCAAGGATCAAGTGATACAACCTTTTCAATAACGATGTAATTCTTCTTATTTAGGTTGGATAATTCTCATTCACATATGTGGACAAGTATCATATTCCATAAAATTGTAACGACCTGAACTTTTGAATAATATTTTTTTCCTAATTTTGTGTGTTATTTTATTTTATACTCAACAAAACTATATCCTTTAATTAATGAAGTGAGTATAATTAAAATGATATCATTGGGTTTCGACTGTTGTATGACTGTTGGTCAATATGACCATTGGAAAATAAACTCCTAACATTACGATTATTGTATATAAATACAAGTGATCTTGGTTAATTAATATAGAAAGAAGAGACGATGGCCTTATCCAGTAGACTCGAGCTGTATGAAACCAATCTATTGGAGCTTGGGAAGGATGTAGCATCACTGGAATTTGCTTTAGACCAAGCCCAAGCAAAATTTCAACATGTGAATCTTGAACGAAATTGCCTAAGGGAGAAGTTAAAGCTGATAGAAATCACCACTCGGGCAATGTTGTCCGAGCTGCCCCAAGATTTTATCACCATAGCAGACATTACACTTATGTCCTGTGCAGGTGTTATAAGGGGTTATGTAACACGACCTTATTTATTTGTGTAAACCTTTTGTATAAATAAAATTGTTATTTATTATTATGGAAAAGTTTGTGAATTTCAAATATTTGGATAAATGTAGGATGAATTTATAGTTCCGTATTACTAATGAATTTTGGAAAAAATGTATTTTAAAATATTTATGTAAACTTTAAATAATTAATAATGTAAAATTATTTTCAAAAAATGGTATTATACAGTTGTGATAAGTAAAAAATTTATATTATAATTAGATCAACTCAATTTTTAGCAAATAGTAAAGTATGAATAGTAATATACCCTTATAAATAGTAATGAATAGTGATGAATAGTAAATTGGTCAAAGAAATAGAAACTTCACCCATGGATGTAAAAATACAATTTAGACAAATTAAAAGTGAAAAAACAATCATAATATAAGTTTTGATCTTTTTGATTGTCATAAGTATTTTATTTACAATTTTATAATTAATTTAATAATTTAAAATGGAAATTTACATTTATAAAATGTAATCATAAATTTTTACTTTATTGTCTTATGGTTTTACGATAATTTTATGGGACCTTGATTACTTTTTCAAGGTGTTACAAAACAAGTTATAGATTTAAAGTTGTTTATTTAGAATAAATAATGATTTTATTTAAAAATTAAATTAAAAATATTTAAAAATTATTTTCATATAATGGAGTTCATTTTTGAATTCATAATTTTGATATTAGGTTATAGTGAATTTATGAGATTTTTATAAAATGTTTTGTTTTTCAGTGAATAGTAAAAAAATTGTTTTGAGTTTCGGTGTAATTAATGACATAATAATTGATGTAATAATCCTAGTCAACTTTTGAATAGTAAGATATGTTATGAGGTGTCCCAAGTGGCCAATACCATGGTAAATACCAAGGTTAATCCCATGGTTTTTCAAATACCACCAATGAGGTGTCCCTTGGAAATTAATTAAATATTCCCTCACTTTTCCTATAAATACCAAGCCATTCCCTCATTAATTTCATTAAAAAATCATCCTCAATGAAGCTCTAGTCTTTTCACCTCCTAAGGATTCCTCCCAAGGTTCCCTCATGCCTCCATGGTCCCAACCTTCGAGCATTTGAAGTCACTCTTCAAGGTAAGGGAACCTTTCACCCTCCTCTTAAGTCACGATTTCCTTTAAGTTATCTCTTATAGTTTCCATATTCTTATGTGGGGGTATGTTATTATATATTTTTATTACTTTAAATTTCATGTCCAAATGATGAGAGACCCTTTCTTCTCACATAAATTTATTTTCGGAATTTTTAAGTGACGCCGTTAGGCTGCCGAATTTTCGTAAAGGAAGTCTCATTTTCTCTTTTCTTTCAAGTTTCCTTTTCATGTGGTATGTCATTCCAAAACATGATATTATTTCTATTCTATTATTTCTCTATATTGTAAAATGATTCATTTATGGATGGGAGACCCTTGTCATCTCTCTTTTTATTTTTTATAAAACAATGTTATATAGCTGTTATGCTGGAGAATCTTCGTCTCAAAATCTCTCTCTTTTTTCTCAAGAAATACTCTTTTATTATTTATTTGAATACCCAAATATATTGTCATTTCCAGGGGTATTCATATACACATAATATTTATCTATTTTATTCTATAATTGACATACATATAACCCTCACTCCCTTTCCATGGGTTATAAATGACATAATGATCTTATTTTTAAGAACTTTTAAAATGTCACGATTTTGAAATGAAACCCATTTCTTTTATTCTCTATGGTTTATTTATGGAATGGATTATTATGATCTTTGTGGATCACATGAAAAATACATATTAAGGGTGCACCCTGATAGCGCTCCAATGCATTGGGTAAAGAATCTAATCTCTAGAGATGACGAGTTTCACGATACCTTGGTGAACTACCTTGGTAATTGTTTATGACACCATGGGGATGAACCTTGGTGATATGTTTATGAATTTATAAATGAAATTTTTTAGCCACACATTCATGTTATTAATCATGTTCTTTTATCTATGATATTTATTTTTTCATTGCTCATTTATTTATGTTTTTTATCAAGTTCTTATTGATATCACAAGTAAACTGATTCCCTTTTTTACCCTTACTAGGCTTTCTTCTAACCCTTTCCTTTGATGTATGTCTCAAGGTTATGAGATTCAATAATTGTACATAGGATGAACTTTTCAAGAATATTTTTAAGGGGATTTAAAAGAGTGTTTTAAGTTTTCATGTTTTATTGTTTCTGATTTCCAAAACACTAGACTTTAAATTTCCTCTGTTTGTAAAATGTAATGAAAAGTTATGTAGTAAAAAGGCGGGATTCCATAGTTGGCATCAAAGGATAGTTTAGTTATTTATGGAAATTTGGCTATGAAAACTTTAGGAATAATCCTATAGAAAATTTTAAATATAGGAAAACTTCTTAGTATTTTGGTGAGTATTGAGTAAGTGGTTTGTCAAGAAAATACTTCCCTGTCTAGATATGAGAAGGTAGATGCGGCTCTAGCACAGATGTACCTAGGAGTGAAAACTCTGACAAGGAGTTTTGGGTTTGACTTGGGGTATCCTAGTACACGACAACAGGTCTTGCTGCACTATTTTTTATGAAACTCCTGAGGGATATGTTTGGTTAATCATAATCTTTTTATGAATCATTATGAAGGATTTATAGGGAAATGTAATTGTTTAAAGCATGAAGTTTTGAGAAATATAATACTTTATAGTTAAAAGATTATTAAATCAAATAAGTTTCTCATTAAGGTTTTATTATTTTAGAAAATGGAGGGAAATAGGAAGAACCATGAAAATGGTGACTGTAATGGATTGTAAGAACCCGGTTTTTGCTGAGAAAGACTTTGGAATATTCTTGATAATATTTCAGAGCAGTACCTTTAGACGGCGTGTGATTCCGAGCCCCAGAGTGGCCGGAATTAAATTTTCAGTGCGTTCACACTGGAAATGCTAAATAAATGGGATAACAATTAAACGGTGCACTGGATCAGGGATCCGAGTGTACGGATGGGTCCGGAATGGGGTTTTACCCTAGGAACGACATAAAACTTGTCGGCGCGGGATGTTTGGACCCCTCACTCGCTTCCGGAAGGTTAAACGGATAAATTAATTTATTTATTTATTCGTTTAATTGTGAAACTTGAGTATCTCTTAAACGGTGGCTCGGATTGGAAAACCAAGGGCACCGTTGAGTTTGGAGCATGCCGTTTACCCTAGGAGGGGTATATTTTTTGCGGGCACGGGCCGTCTGTGAAAAATGGCCCCAAGGGCGTTTTCGTAATTTAGCGGCTTCGGACGTTAAATTTTATAACTTTTGAACGGGGTCTCGGATTAAAATTCTGAGACCACCGTTGTGCTCGGGAGGTCGTGTTTGCCTCAGGGGAGGCTAACCTTGACCCTGTTGAGGGTTCGGGTTCGGGCTGACGGGCGGGTGGTTAAGCGTTTTCTATTTAAACGCTTAACACACCCCTTCCTCTTCTTCTTCCCCACCTGGACAGCCGTAGGAGGCAGCCTCCCCTCTACTCCTCCATCTCCGGCAAGGCAGCTCTGACGAAGCAGCTCCGGCAAGGCGCGGCGCGGCGGCGGAATCCCCGTGAAGCTCCGGGCATCGCCCAAGAGGTAGGAGGTTGCGTTGCGTTTTCATTTCCGAACCGCCCTTTGAATTCAAATTTATTCGTCGATTTGATGTTTGATCTTCGAACAAAGCCCGTATATGCGTAGTACGTCTCTGTTCTTTCCATCGCTTCTTTCGGATCGAAAATCTGATTTCGGACATAGTCACAAACTCCCGCCGAAGTTTGGGGGTTTTGGGATTTTGCGGCGGCAGCGTGGTGGTCCGGGGAGCTCCGGGGTGGCGCGGCTTCGGTTCCTGGCGGCAGCGCGGCTTCGGTTCCAGGCGGTGGCGCGGCGAGAAGGCGGCGGCGCGGCGCTTCAGTCAGGCGAACGGCCAGCGGAGGCGGCCGACTTCAGGGCGACGGCGAGGCGGGTCTCGGGCGGTGCCGGTGTAGCGCGAAGAGGGAGGGCCGCGGGGTGCGCGACCCCGCGTGCGGCAACCGCGACCCGCGTAACGCGGGTCGCTGCGGGAGAAAGGGACCAGCCGTCAAGGCCAGTCGGTGGCGAAAGGTCGCAGCCAGCTGGCCGCGGCCGACAGAACCGGACCCGCGGCCGGGCCGCGGGCCGGTCCGGCCCAAGGAAGTTTCCCCTTTGGAATTTCCGACGCCCGTAGCTTTCGCTACGAGCATCCGTTTTGTGCACCGTCAGTGGCAACGCGGACCTTGCGTCGTGGGGAATGGTTAGAGCTAGTTTCGGTAATTTTTAATTCCCAAAACAAGGGGCCGCGGAGGCGCGACGTGTCCTTCAGTGGACGAGCGTATTCCCCGAGAATCTTGTTTTGGACGGCGCGGATGCGTCTGATGTCCGTTTTGAGTGCCGTCAGCGGCGTTGCGACCCTGGCACTGGGGCGGAGGTTTCCACAGTGGTTTCAGGCGTTGAGGTTGAAGTTGAGGCACGGGCCCCACAGCCCGTCTTTTGAGCTGCGTGCAGCTTTTAGCGACTTTGTTTTCTCGGACGTCCGTTCGGGGCGTGCGAGCAGTCGATGTTGGGTGTTTTTACAAGGGCATCTCATTGGTGCAGTCTTCCCGCTGTAATTCTGCATGATGGTGCGGGCCCCACGAGGGCCGTTTCGAGAGTTGACGGTGATTTCCAACTTTATCACCAGGCGACCGTTTTGGACATCTGAATAGTCAATTTCGTGTACTTTTTCGAGAGGATCGCAACGATGCGATCCGTTTGTTGAGTTTCGGGATAGGTATGTGGGTCCCACGTGGCACCACTCGTGTACGGTGCGTCGGGATGCACCTTGTTCTCCGGATATCCGTTGCACTCAAGTGAGTAGTGTATTTGATGTGTTTTCCCGAGGGGATCGCAATGGTGCGATGCGCCCGACTGTTTTCGGGGCCGAGGCTCAGGATCACGGGACGTCGTTCGAGCGTGAAGCGGTGTTGGTGACTTTTCCTTCAGATATCCATTGGAGGTGAGTAGGTAGACTATCTCGCATGTTTTTCTGCGAGGATTACAACAGTGCGATCCGTTTGGTGGTGTAGAGCCTCTTGCGCGATCTTGTTGAATGTGGAGCATGGAAGGTGCTCCAGTGGTGGTTCGCCCTACTTTGTCTGTAGCGGACCCTTGGCGCGTGATCGCGCACTCTTGGAAGAGTGATACAAATGGTTTAAAAGTTGTGGTTGTTCGTGCCTCGGCCTTTGAGGTGGAGTTGTTACGTCACGCCTTTGCGTTGACGCTGGGTGCCGTGTGCACGATAGCCTTTGGGATAGAACGAGGTATACTCTGGGAGTATACAGGTGCACTTGGAGGTACGTGTGGTTGTTTTTACCTGAGGACGTTGGTGCATTCAGTTGGGGTTGAGATGGGGCCACACATTGTGTGGGATCCACGTGTGTGCCGGGTTCTGTTTGCGTACTTTGACCTCTCGCGATGTAGAGGGTCCCTCTGCACTCATTTGTTTGACCAGTAGGGTGGAGTTTTTCCCTTGGCTCTGTGCTCGTTTGTTGACCAGCAGGGTTGAGTGGTCTCACCCTGGTTTTGTTCTCGATGGTTTGGCCGATAGCGGTGCTAGTGACACCCAGTGATGGAGCAGACGCTGCACCTCATTTGGGGTGAGTTGTTCTGGAGTTGGGTGGTTGCGCGATACCCACTCCATGTTCGGTTGGCCAGTGGTGTACCCTTCGGTAGAGATGGCCAGAGCAGTTCTGAGTTTTACCCTCCAGTGGGGCTGGGCAGTGGGTTACTCATCGACTTCTTCGGGTTTACCCTCTAGCAGGTCTGGGCAGTGGGTTGCTCGCTGACTTTTAGGGTCTACCCTCTAGCAGAGACTGGGTAGTGGGTCACCCGACTCGCTTAGGGTCTACCCTCCAGCAGAGACTGGGCAGTGGGTCACCTGACGACCTCTTAGGGCCTACCCTCCAGCAGGGCTGGGCAGTGGGTTGCCCGTCGTCTAGTTCCAGGTCTACCCTCCAGCGGGGTTGGGTAGTGGGTCACCTGATGATGTATTAAGGTTTACCCTCCAGCGGGGCTCGGCAGTGGGTCGCCTGTTGACATATTAGGGTTTACCCTCAAGCAGGGCTGGGTAGTGGGTCACCTGATATTTGGTTATGGTTTACCCTCCAGCGGGGCTGGGCAGTGGGTCGCCTGACGATGTATTATGGATTACCCTCCAGCAGGGTTGGGCAGTGGGTCACCCGTTATCATATTATGAATTACCCTCCAGTAGGGCTGGGCAGTGGGACACATGTTGGCATTCCAGACTCAGTCCTTTCTACTAGGCTAGTCTGAGGCTTTCCTCCGTGATTACCGGAGCGGGACCCTTGGTTATACGGGTCTCTGTTGTGACGGCTTTGACTTTGAGGAGAACTCTCGACTGCAGGGCAGTGACGAGGTGTGGTTTGACTTTCCCTAGAACTCTCAAGAGCGAGGAGCGCTTTCCCCCACCGAGACCTGTCCTTGTGATGCGACCTAAAACCGTGCGGTCGAGTCAGTACCGCCCAAAGCAGATAGTGTCAAGGTATTTTGATTGATCCCCTTGTCTTGCAGTTCGAGTCGGACGTGTGGGATGCTAGGCATCGATGGTGTTACTTCTGGGACTATTGGCGACTCACTTTTCTTGGGCTGAGCTACAGGATGGATATCCCCTTACGACGTTGTTCGGGCTTCTTGATTGAACATAAGGATATGTATATACCTCGTTTCGAGTAACCACTCCTTGGGTTTTGGTTACTCTCCTTCCAGGAGAGGCGAAGACGCGCGGGGTATGCCACGTGCTTTCCGTGTCTAGCTTCTCATGGTTGGACAAGTCTACTCTACTGCTATAGGTAGCGAAGACTCGACGAGAAGTTCATCTTCTCACTGTTTCTAGCTCCTTGTTCCTGGACGAGTCTACCTTCTTTTCTCTTGTTGGGTTGAGCTGGACTCTTTATTGTACTCTTTACTGCACCTTCAGTTGTACTCCTCGGCTTTTTCTATTCACTCTACTGCTCACCCTTCGGTACCTCCTTTGTTGCTCCCTCGAGCCTTTGGGGTATCCTTCTGAGTATTTTTATACTCACCCCTACTTGGTCATTGCCCGAACTTGGTGTGCCCTTGCAGACGACGGACAGGTAGAGCGTGACTTCAGTGGAGCGTAGGAGCTTGGGAGCTTGGACCGCGTGCGGTGGTCATGGCCGGGTTCCAGGTGGGAGACCCGTCAGCTGTTTCCTTTTTGTTTACCTGTTTCCGGTTTGTGGCACCTTTTCTGGTTGGGCACGTGTTTTTTCCCTTTTTCCTTTTCAGCATTGTACTTTGTACTGTTAGAGGTCGATGCACACTGTGGTTTATATATAGCAGTCTCCCTTTTTCTTTACTTTTCTTTCCTTTTACTCTGCACTTTTCATTGAGTGTGTTGCGTGTGGGTGTGTACAGGTGTTTAGGCAAAGGCGTCCCCGAGTTGTTGTGCCTTCGGCGCTGGTCGCCAGCCCCTGGCCTATGGAGGTGGGCTTGGGGTAGTTGCGGCTTGAGCCCGGGTAGGGTCGGGTCGTGACAAAGTGGTATCAGAGGTGGTTCGTTCCTTGGGGAGCTGTTCGGACATCCCTAAAAAAAGGAATTGGTTGGGATTTAGGGAAACAGTGTTAACGTGTCTCGAGAGCGGCTCTCAGGCCAGGGAGTCCAGTGATGGTGCAGCGGCCGACGTATCCATTCACGAGGACCTTGATAACCCTCTTGTCGACTCGGCATGCTGAGACACTTATTGCAGGGAAAATTGGTTTGTGCATCACATAGGATTGAGTCTTTGATTTTCCTTCTTGAGTCAGCTCCCCATCATTGTTATTGGTATATACATATATGCTCATCTGACCGCGACACTCCTTGATAATTTTCAGGATGTCTCCGCGAGGACAGCCAGCTAGGATACCAGCTTTGGTTCGTGACGACGACCCTGTGAGCTACGAGGCCACAGTCCAGAACCCATCATGCGAGCCCCTTTCTCCAGGTGGGCCGGTAGCAGCACCCACGCCTATTGAGCAGTAGATAGTTTCAGCAGAGCAGGCTGAGCGTAAGCGCAGGTTGAGCGCGCTCCGTGAGTTCCAGCGGCAGAGACCGCTGAGGTTCAGTGGTGAGCCAGACCCTCAGGCATCAGAGGGTTGGCTAGAGACAGTGGTTAGTCTCTTCAGGATTGTGCAGATGCCAAAAGATCAGAGATTTGCTTTGGAATCCACCCTTTTTCATGGATCAGCTTGGCGTTGGTGGAGTCTGGTGACTCAGTTTCTTGACAAGTCGTCGCTTTCGTTGGACGACTTTCAGTTTTTGTTTCGTGAGGAGTTTTCCCCCTCCTGCTTGCACTCCTTTCGGATTCAGGATCTCCTGCGGTTTCAGCATGGAGGGATGATGGTGGCCGAGTACGCGGCTATTTTTGCAGACTGTGCATGCTTTTACCCGGACTTGGTCCATGATGACAACCTATCAGCGCAGAAGTTTGAGCAGGGTCTCCGCCGAGAGATTCGTGCTGTCATAGTACCCTTGGGTATTTCCACATATGCCGGGGTGCTAGAGCAGGCGCTGGTGACAGAGGGATTCCTGTCATGTTCTAGTGTTGGTGGTGGCAGCAGGCACGTTGGAGCTGAGACGTCTACCGCAACTAGTGGGCGTCGGAAAGCATAACCTCGACGCAGGTGTCTTACTGAAAACCGGACTCAGGGGAGTGGTCGTACACCATAGTGGCACCAGAGGGCACCAGTGTATCCCACAGAGAGTCGGTGCTATGCTTGTGACAGGTGAGGTTACTTGGCACGAGACTGCCCGACCCGAGTTGCTGAGAGCTTCGGGCAGGCAGCAGGCGCACCACCACGACAGAGGCAGCGCCATGATCGGAGTAGTACCCAGGGAGGTGGTTCTAGCAGAGGAGCGGGAGGAGATGGTAGTGGGGGATGACTTTACGAGATCTCCCCATCACCACTAGGCAGTCCATGTCAGGCTCCGGGAGCTGACGGTTGGGACTGCGGGTAGCCGCGAACTTTGGATGTCTACGATCCTGCAGAGCATGGGATGGTGAGAGGTACCCCTTGCGACTCTTCTACCTTTTGCAGTAGAATTTTTGGGCTCTTTGTGTGAAAGGCTTTTCTCCCTGATTTTTGTTTGAGGTGTTACCAGGGTGATGCAGGGCGTCGGGTGTAACCCTGTGTTGGTGAGGAAAAAGGCGTGAGACCTTTTCCTTTAGTCGATGGTGTTGACTCCTTCGCCTTTTGAGCGTGTAAGAGAGCATCGACTGTGGAACCTTGCGTGACCAGATATCCTTGGTTGTTTCACCATATGAATATTCTGAAGGAGGGAATAACCGGGCCTTGTTCCAGGTGCGGGCGGTGATTCCAGTCGCGGCGTGCAACGTAAAGGTTTGGTCGGGGAGGTGAGCTACCCCCGAGTGCCTTCGGGCTGTTTGAGACCGTGCAAAGGGATGGAGAGGTACCCTATCGCCTTTCCCTAACCCCAAAGTCTGAAGTGGGTGCACGACATCGGTAAGGTCCGACCTCGCGTGAACTGATCAATCCTTTGGTCTGTGTGCGGTGATGGAGAGTTGTGCGTGGGTTCTTCTGGGTATGAGAAAACTAGGTGTGGGCTTAGTACCCTGTGTTGCTCCCTAGTTTTTCTTTTCGGGGATTAAAAGCTTGAAGGAGGGAATGATTTAAGAACCCGGTTTTTTCTAAGAAATACTTTGGAATATTCTTGATAATATTCCAGAGCAGTGCCTTCAGACGGCGTGCGATTTCGAGCCCTGGAGTGTCTGGAATTAAATTTTCAGTACGTTCACACTGGAAATTCTAAATAAATGGGATAACTATTAAACGGTGCACCGAATCAGGGATCCAAGTGTATGGATGGGTCCGGAATGGGGTTTTTACCCTAGTAACGACATAAAACTTGTCGGCGCGGGATGTTTCGACCCCTCACTCACTTCCGGAAGGTTAAACGGATTAATTAATTAATTAATTAATTCATTTAATAGTGAAACTCGAGTATTTCTTAAACGGTGGCTCGGATTGGAAAACCAAGGGCACCGTTGAGTTTGGAGCGTGTCTTTTACCCTAGGAGGGGTATAAGTTTCGCGGGCGCGGGCCATCTGTGAAAAATGGCCCCAAGGGCGTTTTCGTAATTTAGCGGCTTTGGACGTTAAATTTAATAACTTTTGAACGGGGTCTCAGATTAAAATTCCGAGACCACCGTTGTGCTTGGGAGGTCGTGTTTGCCCCATGGGAGGCTTAACCTTGACCCTGCTGAGGGTTCAGGTTCGGGCCGACGGGTGGGTGGTTAAGCGTTTTCTATTTAAACGCTTAACACACCCCTTCCTCTTCTTCTTCCCCACCTGGACAGCCACAGGAGGCAGCCTCCCCTCTCCTCCTCCATCTTCGGAGAGGCAGCTCCGGCGAAGCAGCTCCGGGAAGGCAAGGCGCGGCGGCGGACTCCCCGTGAAGCTCCGGGCATTGCCCAAGAGGTAGGAGGTTGTGTTGCATTTTCATTTCCGAACCGCCCTTTGAATTCAAATTAATTCATTGATTTGAGGTTTGATCTTTGAAAAACGCCCGTATATGCATAGTACGTTTTCTGTTCTTTCCATCGCTTCTTTCGGATAAAAAATCTGAGTTCGGACATAGTCGCAAACTCCCGCCGAAGTTTGCGGGTTTTGGGATTTTGCGGCGGCAGCGTGGTGGTCCGGGGAGCTCCGGGGCGGCGCGGCTTCGGTTCCAGGCGGCGGCGTTGCTTCGGTTCCAGGCGGGGGCGTGACGAGCAGGCGGCGGCGTGGCGCTTCGGTCGGGCAAGCGGCCAGCGGAGGCGGCCGACTTCAGGGCGACAGCGAGGCGGGTCTCGGGCGGCGCCGGCGTAGCGCGAAGAGGGAGGGTCGCGGGGTGCGCGACCGCGACCCGCGTAACGCGGGTCGCTGCGGGAGAAAGGGACCGGCCGTCAAGGCCGGTCGGTGGCGACAGGCCACGGCCAGCTGGCCCCGGCGGACTGAACTGGACCCGCGGTCGCGCCGCGGGCCGGCTGTGGGCGGACCGGCCGGACTGGCCCGGTCCGGCCCAAGGGAGGTTCCCCTTTGGAATTTCCGACGCCCGTAGCTTTCGCTACGGGCGTCCGTTTTGCGCACCGTCAGCGGCAGCGCGGACCTTGAATCGTGGGGAATGTTTATAACTAGTTTTGGGAATTTTTAATTCCCGAAATGAGGGGCCGTGGAGGCATGACGTGTCCTTCAGTGGATGAGCGTTTTCCCCGAGAATCTTGTTTTGGACGGCGCGGATGCGTCCGACGTCCGTTTTGAGCGTCGTCAGCGGCGTTGCGACCCTGACACTGGGACAGAGGTTTCCAGGGTGGTTTTAGGCGTTGAGTCCAAAGTTGAGGCGCGAGGCCCACGGCCCATCTTTTGAGCTGCGTGCAGCTTTTAGCGAATTTTTTTTTCTCGGACGTCCGTTCGGGGCGTGCGAGCAGTCGATGTTGGGTGTTTTTCCGAGGGCATCGCGTTGGCGCAGTCTGCCCGCTGTAATTCTGCACGATGGTGCGGCCCCCGCGAGAGCCGTTTCGGGAGTTGACGGTGATTTCCATCTTTATCACCGGGCGACCGTTTTGGAAAAGTGAATAGCCCATTTCATGTACTTTTTTGAGAGGATCGCAACGGTGCGATCCGTTCGTTGAGTTTTGGGACTGGGATGTGGGTCCCACATGGCACCGCTCGTGTGCGGTGCGCTGGGATGCACCTTGTTCTCTGGATATCCGTTTCACTCAAGTGAATAGTGCTTTTGATGTGTTTTCCCGAGGGGATCGCAATGGTGCGATGCGCCCGACTGTTTTCGGGGCCGAGGCTCAGGATCATGGGACGTCGTTCGAGCGTGAGGCGGTGTTGGCGACTTTTCCGTCGGATATCCATTGGAGGTGAGTAGGTAGACTATCTCGTGTGTTTTTCCGCGAGGATTACAACAGTGCAATCCTTTTGGTGGTGCGGAGCCTCTTGCGCGATCTTGTTGAATGTGGAGCATGGAAGGTGCTCCAGTGGTGGTTTGCCCTACTTTGTCTATAGCGGACCCTTGGCATGTGATCGGGAACTCTTGGAAGAGTGATAAAAATGGTTCAAAAGTTGTGGTTGGTCGTGCTTGGGCCTTTGAGGTGGAGTTTTTACGTCACGCCTTTGCGTTGACGCTGGGTGTCGTGTGCACGATAGCCTTTGGGCTAGAACGAGGTATACTCTGGGAGTATACGGGTGTGCTTGGAGGTACGTGTGGTTGTTTGTACCTGAGGACGTTGGTGCGTTCAGTTGGGGTTGAGATGGGGCCACACGTTGTGTAGGCCCCACGTGCGTGTCGGGTTCTGTTTGTGTACTTTGACCTCTCGCGATGTAGAGGGTCCCTCTGCGCTCGTTTGTTTGACCAGCAGGGTGGAGTTTTCCCCTGGCTCTGTGCTCGTTTGTTGAGCAGCAGGGTTGAGTGGTCTCCCCCTAGTTTTGTTCTCGATGGTTTGGCCAGCAGCGGTGCTAGTGACACCCAGTGATGGAGCAGACGTTGCACCTCATTTGGGGTGAGTTGTTCTGGAGTTGGGTAGTTGCGCGATACCCACTCCATGTTCGGTTGGCTAGTGGTGTACCCTTCGGTAGAGATGGCCAGAGCAGTTCTGAGTTTTACCCTCCAGCGGGGTTGGGTAGTGGGTTACTCATCGACTTCTTCGGTTTTACCCTCCAGCAGGGCTGGGCAGTGGGTTTCTCACTGACTTTTAGGGTCTACCCTCCAGCAGAGACTGGGCAGTGGGTCACCCGACGCTCTTAGGGTCTACCCTCCAGCAGAGACTGGGTAGTGGGTCACCCGACGACCTCTTAGGGCCTACCCTCCACCAGGGCTGGGCAGTGGGTCGCCTGTCGTCTAGTTCCAGGTCTACCCTCCAGCGGGGCTAGGCAGTGGGTCGCCTAATGATGTATTAAGGTCTACCCTCCAGCGGGGCTGGGCAGTGGGTCGCCTGTTGACGTATTAGGGTTTACCCTCCAGCAGGGCTGGGCAGTGGGTCACCTGATATCTGGTTATGGTTTACCCTCCAGCGGGGCTGGGCAGTGGGTCGCCTGACGATGTATTATGGATTACCCTCTAGCAGGGATGGGCAGTGGGTAACCCGATATCATATTATGAATTACCCTCCAGCAGGGCTGGGCAGTGGGACACCTGTTGGCATTCCAGACTCAGTCCTTTCTACTAGGCTAGTCTGAGGCTTTCCTCCGTGATTACCGGAGCGGGACCCTTGGTTATACGGGTCAGTTTTGTGGCGGCTTTGACTTTGAGGAGACCTCTCGACTGAAGGGTAGTGACGAGGTGTGGTTTGACTTTCCCTTGAACTCTTAAGAGCGAGGAGCGCTTTCCCCCACCGAGACGTGTCCTTGTGATGCGACCTAAAACCGTGCAGGCGAGTCAGTGCCGCCCAAAGCGGATAGTGTCAAGGTGTGGTGATTGAGCCCCTTGTCTTGCGGTTCAAGGCAGACGTGTGGGATTCTAGGCATCGATGGTGTTACTTCTGGGACTGTTGGAGACTCACTTTTCTTGGGCTGAGCTACGGGACAGATATCCCCTTACGATGTTGATCGGTCTTTTTGATTGAGCATAAGGATATTTATATACCTCATTTCGAGTACCCACTCCTTGGGTTTTGGTTACTCTCCTTCCAGGAGAGGCGAAGACGCGCAGGGTATGCCACGTGCTTTCCGTGTCTAGATTCTCATGGTTGGACGAGTCTACTCTCCTGCTATAGGTAGCGAAGACTCGATGAGAAGTTCGTCTTCTCACCGTTTCCAGCTCCTTGTGCCTGGACGAGTCTACCTTCTTTCCTCTTGTTGGGTTGAGCTGGACTCTTTACTGTACTCTTTACTACACCTTCAGTTGTACTCCTCTACTTTTCTTGTTCGCTCTACTGCTCACCCTTCGGTACCTCCTTTGTTGCTCCCTCGAGCCTTCGGGCTATCCTACTGAGTATTTTTATACTCACCCCTGCTTGGTCTTTGCCCGCACTTAGTGTGCCCTTGCAGACGACGGACAGGTGGAGCGTGACTTCGGTGGAGCGTAGGAGCTTGGGAGCTTGGACCGCGTGCGGTGGTCATGGCCGGGTTCTATGTGGGAGACCCGTCAGCTGTTTCTTTTTTGTTTACCTGTTTCTGGGTTGTGGCACCTTTTCTGGTTGGGTGCGTGTTTTCCCCTTTTTCCTTTTCAGCAATGTACTTTGTACTATTAGAGGTCGATGCACACTGTGGTTTATATATAGCAGTCTCCCTTTTTCTTTACTTGTCTTTCCTTTTACTCTTCACTTTTCATTGAGTGTGCTACGTGTGGGTGTGTACAGCTGCTTAGGCAAAGGCCTCCCCGAGTTGTTGTGCCTTCGGCGCTGGTCACCAGCCCCTGGCCTATGGAGGCGGGCTTGGGGTAGTTGTGGCTCGAGCCCGGGTAGGGTCGGGTCGTGACATGGATCATGTGCTGACGGCCCTCTGATGAAATCCAAAATGGAAACTTTCATGAAAATGACGAACCAACTGACTCAAGTTATGGGAAATAACAAGAATCAAGCTGAGAGACCGATATCACCGTGAAGGGAACACCATTCTATTGAGTCCTTTATGTGTCAACGACAACCCACCTTCAGTGGAAGGACTGACCCATTGATTTCTAAATAGTGTATCAGCTCTATAGAGAAGATCTTTTTTGTGCTTTGTTGTTCAGAGCAAGGGAAGGTCACCCCTGCTGTCTATCGCTTAGAGGGAGAGGCTGATCAATGGTTGGAACTGATTAAAAACATGAGGCCAAGAGTATAGGTTAAAGCTATGGAGTGTGAAGATTTTATAGGTATCTTCTTTAGTAATTATTTCCCTCATTCCATGAGAACAAGAATGGAGAAAGAGTTTCTCGAGCTGAAGAAGAAGGAGAGTGAATTTGTGGGAATCTATGAGATGAACTTTACAAGGCTTTCACATTACACCTCTATCTTTGTTATGGATCCAAATGGTAAGGTTTATAGATTCTTCGATGGACTAAGACTTCATCTACGGAAGAATCTAGCCAACCGAGACTATGATAGCTATGAGGAGATCATGCAGACTGTGATGAAAGTCGAACTAGAGTTTGGTGACAAGTAATGGTCTCATAAATACAATGACAAGAAGAGATCGATTGAGCCAAGCATAGGGATGAGCTTCAATCATGTAAGAGTAGGAAAACAAGTACAATGTACCACATGTAATAAATGTGGGAAGAAGCATTCATGGAACTGCCTGCTCCTGAGCAGGAAGTGCTACAAGTGTGGAAGAGATTACTACGTCACACGAAACTATCATAGTGAGGTGAAGCCAAAAATTTACAACACTAACAACAAAGGTAAGATGGTGCAGGCCCTACCTTATGTCCTATACTATAAGTGTGGAAAACTTGGGTACTTTTCCAATCACTATCCAAATCTGAGGGTAGTGGAGGGGAATCACCATCAGCCTTAACAACGACCAAGGTAACACTACAACAAAACCGGCTATTACCGGCGGTATTTTTTTCATATAGCAGCGGTTTAAACTGCCGCTAAACTGGGTGTTGGCAATCTATTAGCGGCGGTTTTTTCCATTTCGTGG
Source organism: Viscum album (assembly GCA_963277665.1). Classification (NCBI taxonomy): domain Eukaryota; kingdom Viridiplantae; phylum Streptophyta; class Magnoliopsida; order Santalales; family Viscaceae; genus Viscum; species Viscum album. The sequence continues at coordinate 204,257,246 of OY728144.1, forward strand.
AAGTTTATGGGAAACTTCATAGATGTCTCATTTCACGGCGGTTTTCATGACTTTAGCGATAGTTTGACGGGTGCCAGATATTTGTTTTTTCGCGGCGGTTTTAACCACCGCGATATTTAGGCGTTTAATGTGCCTCTGTCGCGGCGGTGAAAACCACCGCTAAATATAAACCGATTACATTTCGCGGCGGTTTTAACCATCGCTAATGGTTTACAAGTAAAGCATTAGCGGCGATTATAACTGCCGGGAAATGCTGACCAGTAAAGCATTAGCGGCGGTTAAAACCGCTGCGACATGCTGACCAGAAAAAAAATGCAGTTTTCCTTCTACTGCCCCATTGCCCTGAAAAAAAATCAAACCAGAAAATGGAACATAAGACATCATACCAACAAATAAAATCTTATTTCTAACTTTTTATCCCCAACATGATGAAACATGATACATCATTCAAACAATCGACCATAATTCTATAGTGATAATAATCAAGAATGGATATATAGGGAAGCATGAAATCCAATACAATAATTACATCATACAGTTACATGATGGGAAATAATGAATTCTATATAAAAAAACATTTTTCTGTCTGATGGGGAAAATAATTCCATCAGTGAACAATCATTGATCGAATAACCAATGAGGTTTATAGATTCTTAATGACACATAAATACACTATATCAAGGACCAAAATCTCTTGAAATGTATCAAATATAACATTGTATGATGCACTTGTGTCAAATAATGTAGAATCTATAGTAGAGGTTACTATATTAGTACCTCAAACAATAGATGAATTTGAATTATGCTCCCTATCATATATTGAACTTCATTTAGTTTTCCCATACCATGACTCTATGCTACAACCTGACTATTCTGAGTGGGATCACATTTCATGCACATTAATTCCTGAGTCTAGTATCAACTATATCAACTACCACCTTGGCCTCAGCAGTATGTGGTATTATAGATACATACCTACTAAAAATTAATATGACCCACATAATAATGTGGAATATGTAAAGATCTTATCCCCCTAGGAGGAACTGGTGGAAAAGTTTTGAAGATGTGCAAGATATGACCCAAACTCCTATAACCTCTGCATTCAACTAGATACACCGTACGTTGGGAGAAAAGATGTGTATATTCTCTAAATCTCCTTATATTGTGTTAATGAGTCACCCAAATTATGGTAGAATAGTTGTGTGTCTTCACTTTAACCATTTTTAGAATATTCTAGGTGACTTCAGTGACCAGAACATGCATATTTTCTTATTCTATAGTTGGAGAATGTGTATGGGCCTGATCTTTTCCTCCATTTCATATAGGTATATACCGATGTTAATCAAGTCAGTGGGAAAGGATATGGGTATTCCTTATATTTTTTACCAAAATATTCTTGGTGATTTCTTTGAATAATACCAGATTATACCGACAATCTTAGTAAATGTGGTAAAATGTGTCCTCTTGCTCATAGTTTTCCACCATATTTAGTTAGTGGGATTCTTTGGAGGGTATAGATGTAGGGCCATGTTCTTGGTTGATTGTTCACTACCCTTAGTGGGTTTTCTTGACTACCTAGGTTTGGGAGACTTAGGTCAGACTCCCGAGGTAAACACACACATCATATAGAGGTTTTATTGCTTTGTAGCATTGGTGATGGTGAATGCTAGAAGGAGCCCTTTGGAGGGTCCCTTATGCTATCTAGATGAGTCCATCAGTGACCTCTTGATCAACCTCCCTAGATAAGGGAGGAACATGTTATTTCCTTCCATGGATATGAATATGAAATGGTTTGAGATGGAAACTATTTACAAAAAATTATTTTCCACTAGTCATTGTTGAGTAGACATCTAGTAGGGATTTTTGAGATGAATGGATTTTTTAGCTTCCTCTGAAGATGGAAAGGTACCATTTAGGTGTGACTCCCAAACCAGTGAATTTGAGACCCAATGTTTAGGGTGCAAGGTTGATAATAGAGCCCTAGTTTTAAATGAGGATCTAACTTGTGCAGTAGTCGAAGCATATGTGTTCTTAAAGTAGTAAAATGTCATTTGGATCAAAGGGGGTTCTAGTTGAAAGTGGCAGAATACTTATGAGAAACATTTACAAGAAATCCTCATGAAATCAGCATATCAATAAATAAACACATTTATAATCAATTATATCAGATCAATGTTTGTCCACATTTCATATTTTGAGAGAGAAAAAGGAGCCTAACATGTAGGTGACACATGAATTTTTTTTAAGGTTCCATGTTAGGTTCACCATTTTTTTCAACTACTTTTATTGGTGAGTATATGATTCATATCACATGATTAGGCTAAACCACATTCCCATCATCCTTTTATGTTTGGTCTCTATACTGCCTACTAGGTTCCAATTTATATAACCAGAACAAAATAACAAAAGGATCACTCTTTTTTCATCCAAAATCTCGATTACCAATTCAAAGGAATGATGTATACCACACTCGAGAAATCAAGACATAAAATGAAACATCATAAATCAAAAAAATGCATAGAAGGAAACATGAGAAATCAAGAAAATGTTAGGACATGGAAATGTTTGGTGGAAACTATGTGTCATACATGTTACATATATAAACTAACCATTCTCATATTTGTTCAACACATCAAAAATACTACTACTTAGGGTCCTATGATGCATCGTCACCCTCTACACCTCCATCTCCACTACCTGCTGCCACCTGTAAGAACATGATATTGAAAATTTAATATTATTTCATATTTATAATTAAACTTAAAACCAATAAAAGTTTTCAAACTAAATGATTTTGATTTTTTGTGATTTACCTGCTCACCACTAGTCGATGCACTACCACCGGGGGCATATCTGCTCATATGATGATGTATTTCAAGCAACTCATTCTGCAAAGAAGATATCTGATCCCCCTACTGGTGAACTGTGTTTCGTAGAGAAGAAATCTCCCTCTGAGCATCTTCAGGTATGAAATGACTATAACCAGGAGTAGATGCAACTGGAATCCCTGGTGGCCTACCAAAGACCTCAGATGGTACGGGTCCCAAACCCATCCTGCACACTCTACCAGGATGCTCCTTCCCAAGGACTTTAGCAACCTGGTCATCCTGGGAGACTAAGTAGGATTGCCCAGGATTGGCATCCCATATTTCTTTAATTTTTACCTATAAATAAAATATCAATATATATTAACATAGTAAAAACTGATAATAAGTTATTATAATAAAAAATTGACTTCATACCCCCAACTTCTTTGGCGGGCTCATTAACAAAACTTCCATCTGTTTTTTTATGAACATACAGCCACAGTTCAGTTCGGGATGCTTCATTCCCTAAACTCTGTGACTGCATTAAACAAAAATAAATCAACAATTTAATATTTTAAATATATAATATTGTCTTATAAATATTTAAACTAATTAAAAGATTACCAATGACATTCGGCTTTTAGAAGAAAAAAAATTGAGCCCGTAGTGTGCGGGATGACTTGCTTTGCCCGGTTTGATGAATTCTGTCTTGAGAGATCCTGAAATAAATAAAATTCAATTTAATAATAATGTATTCAATGTCATCTCCTCTTCATATACATGTATAAATGTAAAATGAGGATAATATAATAATATATATTTCAATACCATCCGCTTCTCATCACGATGTCTATCGACAAAAACTTTCCATTATTCTTTTGGTACCCCACTAGGTAGCTTCTCATACATTTGCTGCACAGTCAACGAAGTATCGTTGACATCACACCACAACCTCCATTTGAAATATTTCCATTTTTTACCAAGATTTTTTAATTTCCACTTCCGTGCTATCACATCAGCAACGGTAAAGTGGAAGAACATATTTATACAAAAATTCATTTTGAACATATTAGTAACATGACATTCAATTAAACCATAAAGTAATAAAATTACCTTTATCTGAGAATCAAAAACTTCAATTTTCCAGTTTGGAGGCATATGCCTCTAATCATCATATGAAATAGGCAAGGAAATGGGCTCTGCTGCCAGCTGACCTATAATCTGTCCAAGTAACCCCACGGCGTCATCCATCGAGACCCCATAATAATCAAATGGCATGACTATCTTCTCGCCATTCATGTTCCAAACATCTAAAATTTTTATGTGTTTTTTCATGGTTGCATTTTTTTCATCTGCAATGATCAAACAATTAGTATAAACAAAATGCAATAAATTTATTTAAATAAAATTTGTACCTATGATTGTGACCCTCCAGAATGTCCGTGATGAACTAGAAGGGGCGTGTCGCTGCCCCACTGCTGAGGATCTTGTAGGGGGAGTCGATGACTCATCCTCTAATGAGACATCCACAGATGATGTCAGAGATGGTGTAGGGGGAGATGGTGCAGGGGTGTAGGCAACTGGTGCCTCAGATGCCGTGGGGACAGACGGATCATCTTCTGTCCTAGAACTAGATGAAATAGTGTATCGCTTCTTCCTTGGAATTCCTGTCATTTAATCAAATTAAATTAAGTTCAGAATATATATTTCAAAAAAATTATGCAGAAAAAAAAAATTAAAAATGATAATAGATTCTTAGTACAAACAAACAAAATATATATAACAATGAAAATGAATGACTGCAGAAATGAAACAAGTGGTTGTTGAATGAATAAACCATTGTACATACAATCATTTTACCCTTAAATCATGTCAGTTTCCTGCTCCATTGCTTCATCCACTTCATTCATCCTTGATAGACTAATATTTTCAATATCATGATGGAAAAATAATCCTGCTTCCTGTTGTTGATGAAATTCAATTGCAAAGGTCAAATATTCCACTTCATCACCCATATCATACAAATATCTTTGTATTACGTGAGTAACTACACTCCACCCTTCATCCACAACATCATTCACATAATATACCATTTTTTCTTGTGATTCTAAGATATATGGATCATGCAGTTCACGATCACAAACATCCATCAAACAAGAGAAGTTTACAGAAGTAAATTTCAAGGAATATCTTTTAACACCTCTGATAATATCGAACCATTTTCATTTGAATAAAACAACAAAAAAATGATTGTGGTAGTTTAATTGAATAATATCATGCAGCTTTCCATAGTATTCATCTTCATCAAATATAAATAAACCACTATTCTGTGTTTTCAAACCCACTTCTCGATCGACTGTATGAAATTTAAAGCCATTCACATTATAAGCGTTGAACTTTCTAACTTGTTTTATAGGCCCTCTAGCAAGAAAATTCAAATATTCTGACAAGTCTGCTCGAGTAACAGAATTCATGATCTAAAAAATAAATATAATTTAATATATTTACAAATTGTATGTGTCAAACTAATATTTGTATTTATTGCAATATTTATAAACTTACACGCCGTGCAAACCATTCTACCAGCTCTTTATTCACAGCTTTCACTATATCTTTCTCATTTCGTGTTCGGCCTCTCATTCATCTCTTTGTTTGTATCCTCAACTCTTCAATAAATGGATCTACAATTTCACTATTCAGCAGCACATATCTATGTGCCTGTAATAATTCCAATTCTGCCAGTGTCACATATGAGGTCCTCCCAACTGATCGGCCAATAGTAGGAAATATTTTTGATTTCTGGTGTATTTGAGATTGATTTGATGTGTCGTCAACACGACCAACTTGATTAAATCTTGTCTCAATATCATCCAAATATCTGTAACAAAAGTTGAGACACTCCTCAGCCAAATAGCCTTCAGCAATAGAGCCTTCTGGTTGATCTTTATTTCTCACGTATGCTTTCAAATGCCCAAGATATCTGTGAAATAAAATAATAATATTATGCATTTATTTAAATTCCAAAAAAATTTACTTAACTGGAAACATATAAATAAAATACCTCTCAATTGGATAAATCCATCGATAATGAACGGGGCCTCCTAATTTAGATTCTTCAACCAAATGCACAGTTAAATGCATCATGACAATAAAAAACGATGGAGGAAAGATCATATCCATTACACAAAGGGTCAATAAAAACCCCTCCTGGAGGTTGTCAAGATGAAATGGATGTAGAGCTTTGTCACATAATTTCCTGAAAAATGTGCAGAATTGGAGTACAACAATAGTAACTTTTTCAGGTAATAATGTATGCAATGCCAATGGTAGTAACTGTTGTAACAAAATATGTGAATCGTGACTTTTCAATCCATATAACACATGATTCTTCAAGTCAACACACCTTGAGATGTTACTCGAATTCCCATTAGAAACCTTCACATTCATTAAAATTCGAAGGAACGTATCTTTATCCCTATTTTTCATTGAAAAAATGGATGGAGCAAACTTTTCATTCTCATCTGGCCAGAGACCACGTTTTATGTTCATTACTTATAAGTCTTTGCGAGCATTGAGATGATCCTTAGACTTTCCATGCTCATTAAGTAATGTGAAAATCAAATTATCACATACATTATTCTCAATATGAATCACATCAAGATTGTGGCACAAAAAATTAAATTCCCAATACGGAAGTTTGAAGAATATACTTTTTTTCTTCCATTGTTGTGTTCTGATTTCACTTAACGATGCACTTCGCACTCATTTTCCGCTATCATTCAAATGATGAACATTCCCAAATTCAGTTTTAACATTTTCAAGCTATGTCAATATTTCAGAACTGGTTAACAACTTTGGAGGTGGTCTATGATCAATGGAACTATTAAATTTTAATTTGTTCAGCTGAAATCTATGAGATGCATCAAGAAATCTTCGATGGCATAAGAAGCACCATTTTCTACTATGAGGTAGCCATCTGGGCTCGAAATCAAATTTACAAATGGGACAAGCCAAACCCGTATAAGTGTTCCAACCAGATAAATTCCCAAGCCTAGGGAAGTCACTAATGGTCCACATTAAAGCAGTATGCATTTTGAACATTGTTTTAGAAGAAACATTAAATGTATCAACACCGTTGCTCCATAACTCCTGCAATTCTTCAATCAAAGGCTGCAAGTATACATCAATATCATTTCCAGGCATTTTTTTTCTAGGAATAATCATCGAAATGATAAAAGATGTTTGTTGCATACACATCCACAGAGGCAGATTATAAGGGATCAAAACAACTGGCCAAATGCTATAACTGGTACTCAAAGTCTCAAATGGGTTGAATCCATCGGCAGCCAATCCCAATCGAATATTCCTATGATCAGCTGAGAAATTTTGATATAATGAATCAAATTTCTTCCACGATTGGGAATCTCGTGGATTTATCATTAACCCATCATTGTTATTACCTACAGAATGCCACTTCATTTGTTCGGCAGTTTTTGATGACATGAATAATCTTTGCAATCTAGGCTTCAAAGGAAAGTAACGCAAAACTTTTGCAGGTGTGTTCCTTTTCTTCATCTCCATGAAATTATGTTCAGTTAGACTTCCAACATCACCCTTTGAGTTCCATCTAGAAGAAGAACATTTCTTACAATTCTGTCTACTTGAATCCTCTCCCCAATAAAGCATACAATAATTGGGACACACATGTATTTTTGTATCATTCAGAGCAAGCTTGTTAACAACTTTTTTCATATCATAAAAAGATTCTAGGATTTTTTTTTTCAGGAAATGCATCACGAATCAATTCCAATAACATGGACATTGCCTTATTTTTAATTCCACATAGACATTTGATATAGTACAACTTCAGTAGAAATGAAAGCTTTGAATATTTCAAACACCCACTATACATCTCTTGATTTCCATCGTCAACTAAATCATGAAATTCATTTTCCTCACTAAAGTTTCCCCTTACATTTGGCTCCAAAGAATCAAGAGGAGGATCCAATGATATGTTACAATCTTGATATGCTTGTGTTATAGTCTCAAAAACATCACTTGTCATGTTGCAATCTGTAGCACCCTCTTCTGGTTGTTCTGATATGTTTTGATGCTCATAGTGGTGTCTTGTAGTGCCGAATTCATCATTTAGGAGGTTTTGCATTTCATTTTCCATTGTCGGCAAACTTGGGACCTCATTCTGTGGATTAACATCAGTGCTCAATATTTCTGTATTATTCGATTCTCCATGCCAAATCCAACACAAATATTGATCAGGTAATTGCTTCAGTATTAAATGTTCATAAACTTCATCTCTCTTCAACCATGTTCTAAATTTACATTTAGGACATGTACATCTTATTCTCCCTCCAACGGATCGATTAGAAATTGCAAAATCTAGAAACTCATTCAAACCCTTAACATATTGAGGTGTGTTCCTCAGTAATGTGATCCAGCTTTTATCCATGTATATCACAATGTGCCTACACAATAATAAAAAAAATTATAACACATAGTTACTACTAAATAGAGAAAAAGTTTCATATATACGATAGTGTAAGATTACAGAAACATAATATAATAAAGATGACCCATTGATCATAAAGTATGAATAATATAATAAAGATGATACATTGATCACATTTACCACTTACTTAGCATGCCCAGACAAACCGAACAAGTCTGGTCCCTAGGAGACAGCGTCAACACCTCATTGAGGAGTAGTAAGAATATCGGGTTACACACTTATCATAACACTTTTGATCACACATTTATGTTGCCTCAAACAACACCCCATTGAAAGTGATGTCATTGAACACACCAAAGATGCACGATTTTCATACCATTAGTACAACGGCATTACTAGAAATATTTATCCCTTATATGACACCCTTTGAGACTTATCGCAGGCTAGCTTGGGTACCCGTATTATGGGTAGCCAATGTCAGTTCATGAAAATTGGTCATGTTTCATCGGTCTTTATGTTTTTCAATCTTTTCAATATCTATTTGAATTTATCCCATTCATATATGAATTTTTGGAATGAATCTATAGAATGGAAATCATGAAGGGAGTTTTGAAAGGGGGTTTCAATACTAAAAAGGTATGAATTACCATGAAATTACACCTCTGTGCATTATACAGAAATCATATCTTGTTTGTAGGAATGATATACGTTAGGAATGTCATTGCCAAATAGTGGTGTTATTTAAAAATTAGATACACTCACTACCAATAGCCATGAGAGTTTTGGAGTGATTAAAATAGTTAATGTATAAAGTGTTTCTTATATAAATTTGATATATAAATGGTAACTGGAACACTCCAATCCAAATCTATCCAAGGTTAGGAAATTATAGAATATTGAGGGGGAGTGAAAGTAGATTATTAATTGTGACTAATACTGATATGGATAGTTTAGGTGTTTCTATATATCTTATAATAATAGGAATCATGACACATGTAGTTCTTGGAAGAAAATATATTATCATACTATAGATTCAAATATGGAGTGACCCAACATGAATGAGGGTACTATACACTAAGATAGCTTTTATAGTGATGAAAAGTGTTTTTGGGTCTAGGTTTAGTGGCTCAAACATTACTATATATCCAGTAATAATAGAAATAAATACACATGTAGTTTTTATAAGGTCTCAACAAATATCTAGATATTGTATATGAGAGAAAGGGAGACATGTATGGGTGCCCTGGTGGGAATTAAAAGGATGAAAACTGATTTGAATTGTTAAATGTATCTTCATTGGGTAAGAATTGGGAAATTAAATGGGAACTACATAATTTCCTAGGATGGTAAATTTGTGTGTCACTGTATATCCCATAATAATAAGAATCATGTCACATGTTGTTCTTATAATATATCTTGACAAATCTATCTCTTGTAAAGGGGAAAATGATGTTGTCCAATGTCAAGCTACATAAAGGAATGTTTGATGCGAATCCATGAATCCCATATGATATAATCCATGGAAATAATTGTGGAATTTTATTTTTGCATAGGTTTTTTGAGAAGGAACTCTTCACTGAGGATTATTACATGGATATTTATCTAATGTAAGGAAATTATATTATAAATGTTGAATTTATGAAATAGGTTTAAATGTAATTTAAGGGGGACCATATGTCATTTATTTTAACGATATAATTAAAAAAATGACTTTTGTGTAATGTTGTATAATTTGGTATGGTGAGGAACTTTATGTCATTCATTTTAAGTTCCTATGACTATGATCAATGTGAAGAAGGATTTGTGTATATCTGGATTTTATTAAAAATGAAATTATTGAGTCTTAGTGTCGAGTCAATAAAAAAAATTATTTGAATAGATGAAGTCATGAATAGTAGGATGAGGTTGGTTTTTTATAGGAATTAAATTTGTGGTTTGGTCCAATATAAATTATTTGGACATAACTATATATATGGACTTAACTTGAATTAATCCACACACAGTTCTTAATATAGGATTGTTTCATACATTTTTATGGAAATAGGATGAAACCTGACATGAATGAAAAAACACATAAACTAGGATAGTGTAAAAGATTATGAATGAAATATATCATTAACCATTATTCATATAAGAGATATGGAAACCAATATGTATCCTATAAGAATAGGAATCAATCCATATGTAGTTCTGGAAAAGGAGTCTCTATTTAGATCTGGATTATGTATATGATATAATAAAATGGTTTCATCCTAGTGTAAATTTGTTGGTGAAGACCCACTGAAAACATGTAAGCCCTTACACTAAGAACTATTACATAGATATGTATAATATAAAAGGGAATAAGTTCATAAAAAATATACCACTCAAGTTATTTTACATTGTTATAGGATGGATCATATGTTATATGAAAATGAGATGAGTTTCATACATTTTATGGTCCTACACTAAGGACCTTCGTGTCTTGCAATTTGTGGTCTTATGAATGGAACCATCTATAAGAAGTTTAAAGTCATTAAAATGGACTTTCAAATCCCCGTTGTGAAGTTATAAAAAGTATTTCTTTGAGAATAATTATGTTGGTGGTAGATATGATATGCTCTCAATCCATTATAACCATGGAGTAGGCATTTTTGGAGTAGAAATTTTGTATTTTATACAACCCTTCCCATTTTACTCTAGATTTATAGGTTTCCTCCAAGGTATCATCGGTGTTCTCATAGATAATACTAGTTCTCCTTGGATGAATAATCATATGTGGGCCTTCTTATGGAATTATCATATAATATTATTATTATTTAACTCAAGGATGTGAAGTGTGTGAAAATAGTTTTCATCAAATTTCTCTAATTCATTAAGTCAGAGTTAAGATTTCTCATTCCTAAACAACAGATCAAAAATGGAAATTTTAATTGAGGGTAATTAAACCTAAATGGGAAGGACTACCACTACAAAATCTCGACCCCAACCTATTGACTTGGGTAGGGACAAAATTCCACTAAACTTAGGTGCATCCCACAGACACTAGAGGATGACTATAAATTACAATGGTATATGAAATCATTGTGGTGGTTTACTCTCAAACACAACATAACTAGAATTAGACCAAACAAAATGTTATAACATAAATATGATGCATGATAGAAAATCAACCAAACACAATGGATATAACATGACCAAGATAAGAGTTCTGATAGTCAGTGATATAACATATAAGTCTACAAAACCCAATAGATCATAAAATTAATTAAGGTGACATAATAAAACCACCCCAAACTCCACCCCTTAACCATATACAAGATCTTGGTCCCATTATCCATGGATTTAGTCTCAAGATAAACCATTAGAGAAGTGGGAGACCTTTAATTTTCATGTATCTTGAATAGAAACATCTATATATTCATTATAGTTCATATAAAGGGCATGATTATACTACCTAATAGATAATACATGATACATACCACACAATTCCCAAGAAAATGAACAATTTATAACATAATATATATATATATATAACATGAGTGAATATCATGAATTAGTGAATAAGATACAAATGAAAAATTAGTGAAAGTATCTCACACCATTGTGATCAATCATATCAGGATTGCACACATCCATGTAAGTACCCAACCAATGTATTCACCATCCAAAATATCCTCAGAATTTTATAAACTCATGAGTGAAATAACATGACTCCATACCCAATTCATCACTTAGTGGTATAATCTAGTGTGCCCCCAATTTGTCTTAATAGACATGTAAAAAACAAAAATGGTCCCATTGTATACATCATGAAAACATGATAACCAGTACCATTGAAATTTCATAAATGAAAGGAAACCTAACTCTAAGAGATTTATCCAAAAACTTAAATGGATACATACCTGGAAAAGACAGGGGTCTCCAGAGACGGAGATCGCGGGGTCGTCGGACGGTTGGGGGTCGCGGGTCACCGAACGGGGTCGTCGGACGGTTGGGGGTCACCGGATGGTTGGGGTTCGTCGGGGCCGGGGGGGTTAGGGGAATAAGGTAGGGCGCGGGGGTCGCTGGGGCCAGGGGTTAGGGGAAGAAGGGAGGGCGCGGGGGTCGCTGGGGCCGGGGGGTTAGGGGAAGAAGGGAGGGCGCGGGGGTCGCCGGGGCCGGGGGGTTAGGGGAAGAAGGGGTCACGAGGGTTTGGGGGAAAAGCGGGATGGGGGTAGGGAAGGGTTGGTTTTTTTAAAAAAATTATGGGTTTCGCGACGGTTTATTAAAAACTGTCGCGAAACCTTTCGGTGAAAACGTTTAGCGGCGGTTTTGTGAACTGCCGCCACAAAACCGCCGCTAAACCCGGTTTTTATTGTAGTGTAACAAGGTTGTAATTTTTCAATCACTAAGAATGAAGTTGAAGCACCAAATGATGTGGTGGAAGGTTCTCTTGTTGTTATCTCAAAGATAACAAGTACATTGGTTGATTCTGGTTCTATGCATTCCTTTATTTCCTCCAAGTTTGCAAAGAATTTAGAATCAAACCATAATTTGCTAAAAGTAGATTTATCAGTCAATACACATGGTTGGATTATCCAAGCATTATCAGTGTTTAGAAACACTATTATTTACTTTAGTGAGAACAATATTATCACAAATCTAGTAGTCATTCCGATGCTAGAATTCGACATTATACTAGGGATGTACTAGATCTCAAAGTAAAATGCTAAGATCAAATGCATAAGACAGAAAATCTCAGTAGTCTTGAATGGGTAACCTACTGTTATCTCTCAAGGAGAGATATATCAACCGGATCTTTATCTAGAACAACCTCTTATATCCTTCTTTATAGATTTGATTAGTGAATAAGGAGAAAGAGATGAGAGTTTAAGGATAGAAATGTCCCCATCATCCAGGAATACATTGACGTATTTTTAGAGGATTTACCCAGAGCTCCCCTAGAAAGAGAGGTAGAGTTCTCCATTGAACTCGTACCTGGATCTAAACCGATATTAAAGACCCCCTATAGGATGGAAAATGTGTAACTAGAGGAATTAAAGAAACAACTCCATGATCTTTTGGAGAAGGGGGTTTTTCTGACCGAGTGTGTCTCCTTGGGGAGCACATGTTCTCTTTTTGATGAAGAAGGATATATCAATGCGGTTATGTATTGATTATAGATAATAGAATGGGATCACTATAAAGAACAAATACCCTCTTAAAATAATTGATGACTTATATGACCTACTTCGTGGGGCTCAATTCTTCTATTTGATTAATATTTGATCTGGTTATCATCAATTGAGGGTGAAGAAATAAGATATTCCAAAAATTGACTTCCGATCAAGATATGGGCATTACGAGTTTGTTTTTATGCCCTTCGTACTGAATAATGCACCTGCTATTTTTATGGATTTGATGAATAGAGTCTTTAAGGACTACCTTGATAACTTTTTGATAGTTTTTATTGATTATATTCTGATATATTCCAAAATTCGTGAGGAGAATGAGGATCATTTAAGGGTTATTTTTTAAAATCTATAGAAGGAGAAGCTCTTTGGGAAGTTCAGAAATTGTGAATTTTGGTTGCAATAGGTTTCTTTATTGGGGAAAATTGTAACCAATGAAAGAATCACAGTTGACCCTATAAAGACAAAAGTTATAGAGGAGTGGCCTCAGCCTACAAAAATAAATGAGATTCATAGTTTCCTTGAATTAGTAGGATATTAAAGGAGGTTTGTGAAAAATGTTTCATGAATTTCTAATACATTATCCAAGTTAACTCGAAAAGGGGTCAAGTTCATCTGGACAAAGGAGTGTGAGGAAATTTTCCAAGAGCTGAAAAAGAGATTGGTTACTACACCCATGTTAACTTTTCCATCATGTAGAGAAGGATTCATTATTTTTAGTGATGCATCTCTAAAAGTTCTTGGCTGTGTCCTCATGAATAATTTCAAGGTCATTTCTTATGCATCTCAATAATTGAAGACTCATGAGTAGAACTATCCTACGTATGATATGGAGCTGGCTGCGGTCATTTTTTCTCTAAAGATATGGAGGAACTCTCCTTATGGGGAGAAATGTGATATATACATAGACCATCAATGTTTGAAGTAATATTCACACAAAAGGAATTGAAAATGAGATAAAGGAGATGGTTGAAACTTCATAAAGACTATGATTGTTCAATTCACTATCATCCTCGAAGAGAAAACAAAGTCACTGATGCATTAAGCAGGAAAGACCCAGTTATTCTTTCCATGATGAGGATTCAAAGAGACCCTTTGATCAATGACCTAGTAAAGCTGGATATGGGAATTATAAGGGAAGGTACATCATCAACCCTAACCCAAATGATTTCTCAACCTTCATTACTAGAGAAGATCAAGAAAACCCAGAAAGAAGATCCTTTGTTACAGAATAAGTTTGAGGATATGAAAGATGGGAAGTTTCTTGAGTTCAATATTGATCAAGAAGGTGTTCTGAAATTTCATACAAGACTATGTGTTCCATCTATTCTGGAAATAAAGATGGAGCTAATTGATGGAGCTCATAGCTCTACTTTCTCTATACATCCTGGAAGAAAAAAAATGTATAGGGACCTTTGTGATCATTATTGGTGGGATAATATGAAAATTGAGATTGATGACTATACTTCAAGGTGCCTGGTATGTTATCAAGGGAAGGAATATCAACAACTTTATAAAGCGGTATTGTGACCACTACCCATACCGGCATGGAAGTGGGACAATATCACTACGGACTTTGTCACCGGTATCCCGAGAACTTTCAAAGGAAACAATGTGATATGGTTTATTATAGACCATCTCACCCAGAATTCCCATTTTATCTCCATTCGTGAAGACTTCTATCTTGATCAAATTGCCAAGATTTATGTGAAGGAAGTGGTAAGGCTGCATGGAGTTTCACTTTCTATCGTATCTGATCGTGATCCAAGGTTCACATCAAAATTCTGGAGAAGTCTTCAACATGATCTGAGCACTGAATTGAATTTCAGTACGGCCTATCACCCCCAAACTGATGGTCAATCTGAAAGGACTATTTAAACACTCAAGGATATGCTGATAACATGCTCAATGGAATTTAAAGGTGGATGGGATCAACATCTCCATTTAATTGAGTTCTCTTACAACAAAAGCTTCCACTCAAGCATTCAAATGGCACCATATGAAGATCTATATGGTAAGCGATGTAAAACTTCTACTTGATGGCATGAAGCTGGTGAGAGATTCCTTTTTGGGCATGATCTTATGTAAGAGATGACAGAAAAAGTCCATGCCATCCAACAACACATTAAGACTGCTTAGAGTCGGAAAAAGATGTATGCTAACAACCGTTAAAGGGACTTGGAGTTTGATGTTGGTGACAAATTAATTCTTCAAATTTTACCTTGGAAGCTAGTAATGAGGTTTGGGAAGAAAGGTAAGCTTATCCCTAGGTACATTGTCCCCTATGAAATCCTTGATCGCATAGAAGCAGTGGCCTATTGGCTTGCACTTTCTCCAAATCTAGAACAATTTCATGATGTCTTCCATGTATCCCTCTTGATGAAGTAACTACCTAACCTTTTACCTGTACTAAATCAAGATGTGGTACAACTAGAACATGACCTCTCTTACGAGGAGTAGCTGATGGGGATCTTGGATCATAGAGACAAGGTTCTACCCAATAAAACAACCCACCTTATTAAGTTGTTGTGGAGGAACCATAAATGTGAAGAAGCCAAATGGGAACCAAAGGAGTCAATGAGGAAGAAGTAATCACACATATTACCTTTTAAGGGTATGAGTTAAAATTTTGGGGATGAAATTTTCTTAAGGGGGAAGAATGTAACAACCCGTACTTTTGAATAATATTTGTTTCCTAATTTTGTGTGTTATTTTATTTTAAACTCAACAAAACTATATTGTTTAATTAATTAAGTGAGTAAAATTAAAATGATACCATTGGGTTTCGACTGTTATATGAACCTTGAGCAATATGATCGTTGGAAACTAAGTTCTTAATGTTATGATTATTGTATATAAATACAAGTGATCTTAGTTAATTAATATAGAAATAAGAGTCGATGGGCTCATCCAGTAGACTCGGGCCATACGAAGCCCATCTGTTGGAGGTTGGGAGGAGGTAGCATCACTGGGCTATGCTCTGGACCAAGCCCAAGCTGAACTTCAACATGTGAATCTTGAACGAAATCACCTAAGGTAGAAGTTCAAGATGATATAAATCACCACTCAAGCAATGTTGTCCAAGCCGCCCCAAGATTTTATCACCATAACACACCTTACACTTAGGTCCAATGCAGGTGTTATAAGGGGATATGTAACGCAACCGTAGTTACTTGTGTAAATATTTTGTATAAATAAAATTTTTATTTCTTATTATGGAAAAGTTGGTGAATTTAAAATATCTGGATAAATGTTGGATGAATTTGTAGTTCCATATTACTAATGAATTTTGGAAAATGGTTTTTTAAAATATTTATGTAAACTTCAAATAATTAATAATGTAAAATGATTTTCAAAAAATGGTCTTCTACAGTTGTGATCAGTAAGAAATTTAGAGTCTAATAAGATCAACATAATTTTTAGTGAATAGTAAAGTATGAATAGTAATATACCCTTATGAATAGTAATGAATAGTAAATTGGCCAAAAAAATAAAGCTTCACCCATGAATGTATAAATTCAATTTAGACATCTTAAAAGTGAAAAAATGATCATAGTATAATTTTTGGTATTTTTGTATGTCATAAATATTTTATTTAAAATTTTATAATTAATTTAATAATTTAAAATGGAAATATATTTTTATAGAATTTAATCTTAAATTTTTACTTTATTGTCATATGGTTATACAATAATTTTATGGGACCTTGATTACTTTTTCAAGGTGTTACAAAACGAGTTATAGATTTAAAGTTGTTTATTTGGAATAAATATTGATTTTGTTTAAAAATTAAATTAAAAATATTTATAAAAATATTTTCATAAAATGGAGTTCATTTTTGAATTCAGAACATCGATATTAGGTTACAGTGAGTTTATAAGATTTTTATAAAATGTTTTATTTTTCAGTGAATAGTAGAAATACAGTTTTGAGTTTTAGTGTGATTAATGACATCATTAATGATGTAATAATGATGTGATAATTCTGGTAGACTTTTGAATAGTAAGATAAGTTATTATGTGTCCCAAGTGGCCAATACCATTGGAAAATACCATGGGCAAGCCCATGGTTTTGAAAATACCACCGATGAGGTGTCCCTTGGAAATTAATTAAATATTCCCTCACTTTTCCTATAAATACCAAGTCATTCCCTCATTCATTTCATTCCAAAATCCTCCTAAAAGAAGTTCTTGTATTTTTACCTCCCAAGGAGTCCTCCCAAGGTTCCCTCAATCCCCCAAGGTCCCAACCTTCGAGCTTTCAAAGTCACTCTTCAAGGTAAGGGATCCTTTCACCCTCCTTTTTAATTCATGATTTCATTTAAGTTATGTCTTCTAGTTTCCATATTTTTATGTGGGTTTATGTTATTATATATTATTATTACATTCCATTTCATTTACAAAGGATGATATACCCTTTCTACTCTCATCAATTTAGTTTCTGAATTTTTAAGTGATGTCGTTAGGCTGCCAAATTTTCATAAAGGAAATCACATTTTCCCTTTTCTTTCAAGTTTCCTTTTCATGTGGTATGTCATTCTAAACCATGATATTATTTTTATTTTATTCTATCCATATAATATAAAATGATTCATTTATGGATTTAATACCCTTGTACACTCTCTTTTTATTGTTTTCTAAAACCATGTTATATAGTCGTTATGATGTAGAATCATCGTCTCAAAATCTCTCTCTTTTTTCTCAAGAAATCCTCTTTTATTATTTATGTGAATACCCAAATCTATTTTCATTTCTAGTGGTATTAATCAATACATAAAATTTATCTATTTTATTCTGTAATTGACATACATATAACCCTCACTCCCTTTCCATGGGTTATAAATGACAAAATGATCATATTTTTAAGAACTTTTAAAATGTCACAATTTTGAAATGAAACCCATTTCTTTTATTCTTTATGGGTTATTTATGGAATGTATGATTATGATCCATGTGGATCACATGAAAAATACATATTAAGGGTGCGCCCTGATAGCACTCCAATGCATTGGGTAAATAATTTAATCTCTAGAGATGACAAGTTTCACGATACCTTGGTGAATAACCTTGGTAAATTTTTTTATGACACCTTGGGGATGAACCTTGGTGATATGTTCATGAATTTAAAAATGAAATGTTATAGCCAAATATTCAAATTATTAATCATGTTATTTTATCTATGATATGTCTATTTTTTTATTGCTCATGTCTTTATGTTTTTATCAAGTTCTTATTGATATCACAAGTAAACTGATTCCCTTGTTTACCATTATTGGGCCTTCAGCTCACCCTTTCCTTTGATGTATGTTTCTAGGTTATGAGATGTAGTAATTTTACTTAGTATTAACTTTTAAAGAAGCTTTTAAAGTTTATTTAAAAGAGTGTTTTAAGTTTTCGTGTTTTATTGTTCCTGATTTCCAAGACACTAGACTTTAAAGATCCTCTGTTTGTAAAATGTAATGAAAAGTTATGTAGTAAAAAGGCGGGATGCCATATATTGAATTATGACTATACTTCCACCATATTGAGTATTTTTTTACATATCTTCAAATGTTTTCTATAAAATATACTATGTATGTGTCCTTGAGTGACGATGATGGATAATTTCATCATCTTCCATGTTCCATTTCTAAAGATTTTGTCATATCCTTATCTATCAAAGGATATTTCCAAGAACATGTTATTTCAAAGACTTGGAACATGATAAACATCATTAATGGTGAATGTGTATCAAAAATATTTATTGGATTGGATATCACCCAAGATAATTATCTCAACTGAACTTGTATTTTCCATCATCTAACCACCAAATTCACTAACTCGATAAGTCAAAAAATACTCACAATGTGGAGTATACAGGTAAGATTCTAGAGTACTGAATACCAATTTTTTTTAGGATGATGTGTGAAATAAAGTTTCTTCTTCATATTTGGTAGATAGAATAACTTCTCCACTAAGAATTACATGCACACCTCCATTTCTTCTTTTTATGGGTTACAACATTTTCCCTCATCTTTTAGTAAATTTTGGAAGTTCTTCTTCTTGTGTCCCTCCATGTTACAAAGGTATAATTTGAATTTGTAATCCTACCATATATGAACATTTCTTTTATCTTGGTTTCACCTCTAATTATTTCCACTTGACCACCATACATGGATGGTCCCTCCATTGAATTTAATTTTTGTAAAATTTGGAATATTTTTTAAAAGAATTGATTATATTATTGCATTCAGAATTGTCAAAAATGGTGGAATTGACTCTTGGGTCATCAAAATTAGACTTCGATTGATCAATTTGTGATCAAAATATAGTCAATGAGACTAACTGATGACGTAGAGATGGTAGGTCACTAACGCGACACACCCAATATGTTTCTAGAAACATGCCAAAACTGTCACCGATGCTGGAATGGTAACTACTTCTTCGAAAAGTGGGTATTATTGTGTCTGAACTATGACTATTATTTGAATGATTTTAGAGAGATCATTTTAGATCCGTTTTCAATTCCATTTTCACTATTAGAATCACCTCAAAATGAACTTTTAGAATCTAGATTCAAAACATGAATTTTTTTTTCACTAGAAAATATCATCCACTCAAATCTGTTTCACCTCCAATGGATTTAATACCAATTGTTTTGATTTGATGATCACTAAGAGAGATGAATGGACGAAAAAATAAATTATTTTTTCAAGAAAAATGTTTACAATAATTCACTCCTCCCTTTAATTCTACAATATAAATCACAAGGTTCTATCCAACAAAAGATATATATTATATTGGATTTATATAATGAAATATATCTCATTGGCCTCATTTGATAGGTACGTAGGAGGATTCAATTTTGAAAAAACTCCCACTAATCCCCATACCATGGAATTTTCTTATGACTACTAAAGGAATAGTTTATACCCATGTAAAATGTCTAGAATATAATATGGAAGTCAAAGGTGAGGTAGGTGAATTGACCACCCAATAAGGCAGCTGAAAAATTTACTTCACATATGAGGAAAAGGCTTATGATTAAGGAGGACTATATTTATTCTTTGATGTGGAGTCTGAAGTGGACATGGAAGGTGCACAGGCTCGACTTATGAGTGTGACCAAGGTTTGTAGAGGTAGTATGACCACTATATCATGGTGTCTAAATATTTTTCATGTGATAATGTAGGATGAGATAGTAATAGAGACTATATCTGGTCAATCAGAGGTGAGGGAATAATACATTCGGTGATTCAAGGTTAGTGATGCAGTTGGTTCAATTGAGGGGAGAGTGTGGATCATGCTCCATATATGGGGGTATGTTTTGTGAATATAAATAGATAGATATGAAAGAATATGGGGAAAATGATATAGGGTTGAATGTAATTCTAAAAAATAATATATTAAAATTTATTTAATATTGTGATTGATGAAAGTTTAGTAAAATAAAATAAATGATTTGAAAATTTATAAAATAAAATAAAATAAAATAAATGACTATGATGTATATCTTGATGTTTTCATTAACAATTTAATAAAAGTAAAAAATTATTATCATTTATATTTTTAATTTTTAGTTAAAATTTTTAAAAGTGAAGAAAATACATTCAAATATGATATACGATGAAATAAGGAAAACATTTGAAATTTTAAATATTAAACCAACTTTTGGCATCGTTTCATTCCAAATCACCCCAATTTTGAAATGATTTAAAATATATAACGAGGGAGAGAGATAAATTTCTCTGTTTTCCTCTATATTGAGTATTTATGTTTCTAAACTATGAAAACTAATTTAATCCCCTCATATCATTTCTTTTCTTCCCCAATAATCGCTATCTTATGAATTTTCTAGGGAGTTGGTTTTAGGTGGAGGATTATTCAATATTAAATAGGACATTTAGAGGATTTTCGGGGTGAGGATGAGACCCCATGTGATTATAGTAAAAAAAATTAAAAATTTGGAAATCTCGCGTGTAACATATTGATAGTTAAAAATAGGAAAAACTATACTTGATAGAGTGTAATATACACAACACTGAGCATAAATGAACAAATATATATTATTATTTAAATGTGACCATTATAATATAGCTGTTAAATTAAAGGGAATAAATAGTATTAACTAATTTATAGAATATGTAATGTTACTACTTATTTATAATGTATTAATTAATTATTTTTAAATAAGTACTTGATTTTTAGTATAGTCATTTTATTCTTCACAAAACATGCTTTCTTCAAAAATGGTTTTTATAACTTTTTATGTGTGATTATTATAATTAATGTGAGGAAATTCTAGAGAATTTATTTGAAAAAATTAATTTAATTTTTAAATTTATCATGTAAAAATTATCTTATGATAAATTTTTTAGAGTTTTATTAAAATGTTGATTTTTTAGAAATAGTAAAAAATACATATTTTTATTGAAAACTGTATTTTATTTTAAAGTTTTTTCAAGGTAAAATTATGTTTTTGATTTGATTTTAAATTTAATTACTTAATTTTTATTTTAAATAATTCAATTTTTAGAAGTATTTTATGCTTGAATTTACTATAAAAATAGTTTATATGTAAAAGGGATTTTTTCTAAAAACTATTCTTTGTTGCGTTTTTATGATATAATTTTAAATTAAATAATTAAAATTATGTGTTTTTAATTTTTAAAAATGGATTCAATATTTGGAATCCATGGATCTAAATTTATTAAATAGGTCACTTTTATTTTTGGACAATATCAATTGTAACCTTAGTAATTTTTATTACCACTGTAATGGGTAAATGGGTAATTTAGGTTAAAAAATTATAAGAACTTTAAAATGAACCAAAAACATAAATAAATCTTATTGGATGAGTATATATCGACCATAATCATAAAAGGGTATAATTTATGATCTTTCTAGGCCACTTGAATGAGAATATGACCCATATATATTTTATTTAAAGAAAAGTCAAACATATCACACAATTGTATTGAATAAGTGTAATATTTTTAATATGGTGTAATTAAGAAGATATATTATAATATAAATATTATTTTGAAATATAATATATTTATATTCATAATGTTATATATTTAAATTTTTAGTGAATAAATTATTAACTCAATTGGTTTCACAACGCTAATGTTGTAATTATTTAATTAATGGAAAAACCAAATTAATGTTATTAAATATAACAAAATAAATGTATTTTACATAATAAATGTAATACATGAATTTTATAGATTAATATAAAATTATATATATATAATAATATATATATTTTTTGAATTTTAGGTGTTGTATTGGTATAATTATAGTAAAAGTAATAAATAGTTTTAAAAATTGACAATATTGACATTTTTTAGTAAATTATATTTTATTAAATGATATAGAATTCCTAAAAATATCACATTTTCCAAGTTATTAATATAAAATTTAAAATATCAACCATGTCCTATTTAGGGTTTTTTCATTTTATAGTTTCTATATTAACCCTTAAAGAGTAGAAATCATTGTTGTCATGATAAGAGTTAAATGAGTTAAATATGGGTTACAACAAAGAGATAAGTGTTGAAATATAGTTAAAAATTAAATAATTTTTCTTTAAAGTAAGTATTCTGACCCATATACATATTATATTATAAATAAATCATTTTTTATCCATTTTAAATTTATAATTAATTTATATTAATTTAATATTTTGAGAAATGCCAAGAGTGCCCCTCTCCTCTCTTATAAAAGGGAACCACTTCTTATAATTTATTCACAATTAAAAATCTATTTGGATCAGAAAATAACTAAACAAATGCCTTGATATAATCCATCCCCATATTATATTTTTATTATTTTAGTCATAATACCATTCTTAGAGGCCTTAAGGTGTTATGAAAAGGAAGTTTTCAAAAGAAAAGGTATAGTTTTTATCTGTGTGTTTTAGTTTTTTTTCTCCTTAAAAATCCCTAAAAACCTATTACACTATGTTAATATAATAAATCCCGTATTATAAATATATTTATATGTAATTATGTTGGTTTAATGACTTATACCCATCCCCAATTCCATCAAATGGGAAAATAATTCGTTGTTCGTTTGTATGACAAACTATTGCCTCATGAACCGATGTAATTGTTTTCCACCACCGTCTCTCAATAATTGATTATAATGATGGAATTAATTATTATATATTATATTAATGAAATATTTATAATTATAAATGGATAATATATCATTTACCTTGTTACCTTTATATTCACTAAAAAATGATAACGTCGTTCGTGTGTATGTGTGGACTTCCACCTCCATGAAATGATGTGATTCATTTTTTATTAACACATCACATGGATTATATATATAAGTATATTTAAAGAATTAATATGATAATTTATATATTATGATAACTATGTAAAGATAAAATGATACTTAACTTCTTTCCATAATGATTGCTGAAAAATGAAATCTTTACTCATGCATATGTACAGCCTACCATCTCCATGATTATAAAGTAGTTCATTTTTCATAACCAAATTTAAAAGATGGATTTAAAATTATAATTTATGTATAAAAATGATAATTATGTAATGATAATTGTTCAAGATATGTTTTAATAAGGAACTATTTGACCATAGTCTATAAACCTAAGTGATTTTAGACTAGTGAACCGAATATCATCAAAATGTCTGAAGTAAACTTAATTAATTGAGTAATTTTATATAACATGGTATTAAATAAAATAATAAATTAATGAAATTGAAAAATGTTCTAAAACAAGTATAAATTAGAATACATTAATTATTTATAATGATACACAATGTACGTGACAAGTCAGACTCAAGGTATGGGACTTTATTTTTAAAACCCTCTTTTAAAGTTCCTCTCTCAACTTTTTTTACAAAATTAAAAAGGAATATATATTTTTTAACTTATGTTACATGAGAGTATTTTCCTACCATCAGGGGTTTTTATTCTTTAATGTTTCCTACATAAGTCTTCCAAATTATTTTTAAATAAAATGGTTTATTTATAATGTGTTCAGTTTTTATATTTTGAATGTGATTTTTATAAGAAAATGTTGTTTTGATATACGAAAGAGTTTTACACACAAGTTTGAAAGAATTTTAAGGTTTTTAGTCATGATATGTTGATTAGAAATTATTTAATAATTATTAATCTACATTATATAACACATTTGAGTCTGTTATATCTTACAAGATGGGTGCACCCAAATAGCACTTCAATGCATTGGATTCTCTAGAGATAGAGGTTGAACATAAGCTTACTCCATTTGTAAGAGTGATTGTAATAATGATTGTAAGAGTGATTGGAAATTATGTCCCAAGGGAACTATAATACTTTAATATGATTTCTAATTAGTTTTCAGGCAATTAATTTGTTTTTAAAATGTAAGATAACGATATTTTAAAAGGAAAGAAAATCATTCCCCTTTTAGATTAAAGGTGTGTTTTTTTAGGAAAAGATTTTTTTATTGGTTATAATTATTTTACTAGATTATTGAATTTATTATATTTTAGGTCCCTTAATATGTTTTTTATTCTAATACCATTAAAAAAATAGTCACAGGGTTTAAGTATGGGTAAATGAAAAGAATAAGTCACATTTAAATTCTTGAAGCATTTTCATGAAAAGAAAAAATGTTCAATTTTGGAAGAGTTTTGTTTTATGGGATAAATAGATATTAATAAGAAGTGTATAATTTTTAATATTTGAGTTTTTATGTATAATTTTTGTTTTTTATTATATAAAAATCTAAACCAAAAATTCATTGGGATTGTAAGAAAGATTATTTTATTCAAAATTCACTAGAATTTGTAATGCTTAAGGTTGGGTCCTTACAGTTGGTATCAGAGGAGGGTTTAGACAAATTTGGAGATTAGGATGTTTTCTTAAGAGGTATGGATATCATAATGGGTTTATAATTTTATTGTTTATCATAATTTCAATGTCTTAGAAACCTCTTTTTGGATTTATGTTTTGAAATTTTTAGGTGACTAATGATATTTTTTGGAGACATTTATTTTTTAAGTAATTACGAGTTATTACATTTTGGGATGAAAAGTGAATGATATGAGATAACCTTTGAAGTTAAAAATTTAATTAATATGGAACAAATTAAGGTTATTTTTTATATTTTATTTCATTTCTCGTAATGTTATAAGGATTATATTAATATAGTTTTAGAAAAATAGACAAACCACAAGTCGGGTGATAACCTGTCGCATCCGGAAAGGCTACGAGGTTTGAACCCATAACCAATGAGTGAAAAGGGTGTATCACTTACCACTGACCTACACGAAGTCCTGATTAGTATAAAATTTCATTTTTAGTTAAATTATTTTATGGATAAATAATAATTTTAATTTTGTAACATTTGTTTTGTCGTATAGAAACTATGGGATTGGAAATTGATTTCGTGATAATGTT
This sequence comes from Viscum album, assembly GCA_963277665.1. Classification (NCBI taxonomy): domain Eukaryota; kingdom Viridiplantae; phylum Streptophyta; class Magnoliopsida; order Santalales; family Viscaceae; genus Viscum; species Viscum album. Next base: position 204,283,077 of record OY728144.1, read on the forward strand.
GTTAATGTTATTTCAGAAGAAGATCACTATAATTTTTGGGAAGATTATAAGATTAAGGCAAATATAATACTATGATATTTTATTTGATAAATAAAGGTTGAATTATATTTTTCAATAATATAGGATTTTATTGTGGCTTATGGTGATTCTGGTGATTTATAGAAATGATTGGCATATTTTGGAGATTATCTATTTTGGGAAATTACATTTTGGTATGAGAAATTAATAGTAATTGATGTGATTTGGATATAAATATTAAAATTATATTAGAAGACTACATGTACAAATCCTTCTTATTTTTGTGTTCCTATATTTTCCTAGAATATTTTTAAATAATTTTAAGGTTTTTTATTTATTGAATGATCTATGTTGAACTTTGAAGATTAAAGTAGATTTTCATAGTATGCATGTTTACTCATTTTTGGAAATTATATTATCTTATCCTAACCATTTTGGTTTTAGTTAACTCCTAAACATAGGATTAATGGATAGTTATTTTTTATCAATTATGTGACTCATTAGATGTTGATTCTAGTGCTTCAGGGATAAAAACTTCATACTCATCATTTGGGGAAAAAGAGGAGTTTGTGGTGAAAATTGATTAAAGGATGAAATTATACTTGTAAAGTAAGGGTATATACCTATTTAATTAGTATATATGGAAATTAAATTCCACAACTCTAAGAAAATTATGTTGAATTTTTTTTAACCATTTAATTTCCTTTTCGATAAATCAAGGGCCTTTTAATCCATCACAGATTTATGGTTTTGTAATGGTTATCTTTTCCAAGGACATGTACTCTACACTTTCAATAAATAATTGGTAGTTAGTTTTCTCTAACATATACATGTTTTCACTTCTATTTTATGTTATCCTAATTGGAATCCTAGTATGTGTTATTCTATATTACCTCCATACATCTTTTTTGTCTCTTAGCAAGTGGGGGGTTATTAATCATTTTTAGAATGTGGGATTCCAACAAAGGTATTATAAAATGCCAAATCCTAATTTTGATCTTGAGTTCAAATTATGTGGATGAAAATTCTCAAAGGGGGGATAATTTGACATCTCGAGACTTAAAAAAAGAATATGTTTGATAGCATACAAGATACAAAACATCAAACTTAAATTAACAAAGAAATATTATTTTTTAAATGATATCATTATAAACTAGCCGTTAAATTGGTGTAAATGAATAATAATAACCAAATAATGAAATATATAATGGTATTAGTTATTAATAATGTATTAATTATTGTTTTTTAAATAATTACTATATTTTTAGTAAATTCATTTTATTCTTCAAAAAATATGTTTTCTTCAAAAATTATTTTTACTAATTTTTTAGGTGATTATTATTAATTTATGGAAATTTTAGAAGATTTATTTTATAAAATAAATTTAATTTTTAAATTCATAAAGTAAAAATTATCTTAGAATTATTTTCTTATAATTTTCAAAAAACATATTGATTTTTTAAGGAATCATGAAACCTACAAATTTTTATTGAAAACTATATTTTATTTTAAAGTTTTTACAAGGTAAAATTATTTTTTGTATTAGTTTAAATTTTAATTTCTTAATTTATATTTAAAATAATATGATTATGGTTTTTTAAATGAATTTTATAATTAAATTTAGTATAAAAACATTTTATATTTTAAAGGGAATTTTTCTGAAAACAATTTTCGTTGAGTTTGGCAAGTTTAATTTAAAATTAAAATCTGAAAATTATGTATTTTTAATTTTGAAAAAATGATTTCATATTTTTAATAATTTTTTCAAATTTAGTAAATATGTCCCTTTTATTTTTCAACAATAACAATAGTAACCATAATAATTTTTATTACTACTCTAGAGGGTAAATTAGGTAATTTTGGATCATAATAAAATTATAAGAACCATAAAATGACCAAAAAACATAAATAAATATTCTTTTAGGAGAATATATAGACCATAATTATCCAAGGGATGAATTCATGACCATTTGGGGCCACTTGGTTTAGATTATAACCATTATAGTATTTTATTTAAAGAAAAACATATCACACTCTTGTTTTTAATAAGTGTAATATTTTTAATATGGTGTTATCTAAAGGATATGATTGACTATAAATAATATTTATAAATCTAATATATTTATATTAATCATGGTAATTTAGTTTTAATTTTTAGTGAAGAAATTATCAGCTTAAATTCTTTCACAACATTGATGCAATAATTATTTAATTAATGAAAAAATATATTAAATGATATTTAAAAAAGTAAAATAAATATAAATTGAGATATTTAATGTAATAATATAATTTTATATATTACTATTACATTTTAGGGGTACAATAAATTATTTTTTTCTAATTTTATATGTATTCTTGATATTATTAAACTCATAGTAATGAATAGTTATAAAAATTGACATTATGTATATTTTATAGTAAATAATATTTTATTAAATGATATAAAATTCATAAAACAAAAAATTTGGAAACTTTACTAGTATAAGTTTTATAATATAATAAATATGTCATTTATGGATCTTTTTTCATTTTATAGTTGCTATATTAAACCTCAAAGATTAAAAATCCATGTTGTCTCTCTAAGAGTTAAAGGGGTTTAATAGAGGTTAAAACTAAAATATGAGGGACGAAATATAGATAAAAATTTTCGAATTTTTATTAGATGAAGGTATTACAAACTATAATAATATTAACCTATAAATAACTCACTTTGGACCCATTTTTAATTGAAAATTAATTTATATTAATTTAATACTTTGAGAAATGGCTAGAGTGGCCCTCTCCTCTCTTACAAAAGGACATCTATTCTTCTCATTTCTTCACAATTAAAACCCCATTTTTATTTCCATTATTTAAAAAAATCCCTCCATAGAATCAATCACCACATTATAGAGTTATTGTTTTTGTCATAATACTATTCTTAGAGGTCATACGGTGTTAAGAAAAGGAAGTTTTCCAAAGAAAATTTATTGTTTTATCTCCATGTTTTAGTTTTTTTCTTCTTCCGCATCCCTAAAATTTTTTTAACCAATGATAAAATAATAAATCCAATATCCTTTATATAAATAGATTTTATTATTTTATTTTAATGACCTATATCCATTTTTAATGACCTATATTTATCTCCAATTCAATTAAATGGGAGAATAATTCATCATTTGTGTGTAGTGTGGACTATCACCATGCGATTCAGTGTAATTAGTTTTCCATCACATTACCAAAATAATATATTATAATGATTAAAATAATTTTTATATATAATATTCATTCATATATATCATCATAAAGGGATAGTACATCATTTAAATTCTTACATTTCTATTCATTGGAAAATGATAATATCATTCGTGTGTAAATGTGGACTACCACCTCAATGAAGTGATGTGATTATTTTTTCATCACCACATGATAGGGTTAGGTCTTCTACGATGGGTAGAGGTGATTTCCTTCCTAGTGCTTTTAGCAGCTTCATACAGGCTCTTCCACTAGATCTACTCCATATCTGCTACCGGCTTTGGGCGACGAGTGCAGTGGACCCCAGTGGATGTGTGATTCAGGGAAGAAAATTGTCTATATTATTTTTATTTTTACAGATATGTTTCATATATGGTGTCTTTGGGGGTTTATATTGTCCCTACGACGTGGATGGCGACTGGTTAAAGAGATCTGGCCACAATGATGGTTGATCTGTGCATGACTAGGTTAGATGGTGTCCCATGATCTTTCTAGTGGCGGCTTCTTTTGTTGTGGTTTCTTTAGTGGAGATTCTTGGTTTATAGGGCGGGATTAGTGACAGAGATGTTGGATGATGGGGTGACTCTTGTATAGTATAACGATGCTTCGTCATCGGATGTCGGTGCGTCGATCTTTTGATTGGGGACAGGGTTTGCTCAAGGGGGGGCACTATTTCATGCCTAGACGGTTTGTTGTTGTATGATTCAGCAAGGGTGATATGGTTGAATCATGTTACATCAGTTCATGGTTCTTAGGTTTTTTTGGGTATTTTATTTTTTATTGGGTTTTCTCCTGTTGGGCTTTCAGACCACTAAATATTGAGGCTAGGTGCCTCTGGGCATATGGGAATGTAATGGGGTTTCCCTTACCCATTTCAAATGGGGTTCATGTTCTCTACTTCAATATATAATAAAGGGTCTTTGCCCCAACCCTTCTAGTATAATTATAAAATTATACTTACCATCTTTCCATAATGATCATTGAAAAATGGAAATGTTACTCAGGTGTGCAAATGGCCTACAATCGTCATGATTGTAACATAGTTCATTTTTGATAATCATATTTAACTGATGGATTTAAAAGTATAATTGATGTATAAAATAATACTTATTTCATGATTAATATTTTTTAGATGGTGTAATAATGACCTCTTTGACCATAGTCAATATACCCAAGTCATTTTGGACTTAGGAACAAAATATCATCAAAATATCTGAAGTGAACTTAATTAATTGAATAATTTTATATAACATGGTATTAAATAAAATAATTAAAAAATTAACTCTATAAATGTTCTTAAAAAATTATAAATTGAACTGTGTTTATTATTCATGGAGATAAAAAATGTACATGACAAGTCCGATTCAAGGTAAGACACTTTTTTTAAAAACCAGATTTTAAGGTTACTCTCTCAACATTTTTTACAAAAGTTAAAAGGAATGTATTTTTTAACTTATACGAAAAGAAAAGATTTTCCCACCATCATGAAGACTCAATTATTTAATGTTTCCTTTATAAATTTTCATATTTATTTTCAAATGAAAAGGTTTTTTTATAATGTGTGCGATTTTTAGATTTTAAATGTGTTTTTTGAAGAAAAGGGTATTTTGATATATGAAAGTGTTTTTCACATGGGTTTAAAATAATTTTCAAGGGTTTTAGTCATAATATAGTCCTTAGACATTATTTATGAAGGTTTTAAACCGATTATAGTTTATGGGTTATCCATTTATAGCTTATACGATGAGTGTTCCTAGATAGCTCTCCAATGCATTGGTTTTTCTAGAGGTGGAAGTCGATTGTAAGGTTATTCCATTTATAAGATTGTTTGAAAGAGTGATCGTAAGAGAAATATATAAATGATGTACCAAGGCACCTACAATACATTTATATTGTTTCTAATTAATTTTCATAGAAATATTTAGATCTAAAAGTTAATATGATGATCTTTTAGATCGAAAAAATGATTCGTTTTTTAGAAAAAGTAATATCTTTTAAGAAAAGGTTTGTTCATTGGTTTTTACATTTTTAAATTTACTAATGGATTTAGTCATTTTATGTCTCTTATTGAGTTTTTTTATCATCTAAAATTTTTAAATTTTTTCACATGGTTTAAGGATGGGTAAAGTAAAATAATAAGTCATGTTTAAAGTCTTGAATATTTCTCATGAAAAGAAAACATGTTTAATTTTTAAAGAGTTTTTTTTATGGGAAAAATGGGTATTGAGTATAAGTGTCTGCTTTTTTAATATATGTGTTTGTATTTATCTGTTATGACCTTATTATCTAAAAATCTAAACCAAAAATACCTTCGGGACTGTAATAAATATAATTCTATCATAATGTCACTAGAATATGTAATACTTAAGGCTATGTCCTTACACTATGTGGGATCGATGTTGACAAGAAAGCCCGACCACAGATTCTTCTTCATGATGGGGTGTGAGACATAGCCATAAATAGGATAGGTATATCAAAACCATTATCATATCTACTAATTGGAGGGTCTAATAAATCATTTTAGTCCAAATACCAATAGAAAATCCACTATAAGAAATTTTTAGTGGCATCTCAATGTGAAGTTGGCCTAAAAAACCCAACTGAAACAAGAAATTTCTACATATGATAATTTACAGGGCAGATTGACCTCAAATATAAAATACCAAAAAATAATAGGTATAACTAATAATAAAATTGTTGGGTTAAAAAAGGGTGTTTCACATCAACCTCTATTTTTTTATAAAATATATCCTTTCCCATGCAAGTTACAAATGTAAAACATAATAATAATAATAATAATTATAATAATAATTATAATAAATGTTAACATCACACACAAATAAAATGAAAAACCCCTCTCACACATAATGTGTTCTTTTGTTTCACCATTTAAACCCTCCCATCTATTTTTTTTGATAAAAATGCATCAATTTAATCCAATATCTATTTTTGATAAGTAAATATTTAAAATTTCACTATTTTCTACATATATCGGGATGATGATCATTTTGAATTTTTTATAGTTTTTACAAGGTTTTTTTTTGGAATTATAAATATATTGAGTGTCAGGATCAAAAAAAATTCAAGGGCACTTCCCAAACTATTTTCATGAATATAACATGATGGTGATGTATAATGAGTTATTTTATGCTTCTAAGATAAAAAAATTAAAAAATTAAGTGTTGGAAAAAATTATCTGCATAGACTACCTAAAAATAATTATGACCATAGTGATTCACATAGGATAATATGGTTGGACTAAAGAACAAGAATGTAAACATCATAACTCATATTGATTTGTGAATCAATTTATAAAATAGAAAAAAAATCCACAACAATGACTGGTGAAGGAACCCTAAAAATTATTTTTTGTAAATAATAAATCATGAAAGTGTTGATATGATCAATTTGATTTACATGAAGATAAATGAAACAATATCTTTAATATCCCTTTATGAGAAATGATAAATTTTTAATGATATAAATGGAATTGGATATAGTGAGGAGTTGACCTTTATATGTTGAAAATATGTTATTGTAATATTTATTCTTCTTTTTGTTACTTTCTAAAGGAAGGTAGTGTTCTTGGAGTGTGTGTCTTGATAGGTGGTGAGATATCTAATGATTCACTACATAACCATGATTGACTAATGAAATTATAATCGACACAAGTTTGACTTTCCATCGACTGACTAGTTTGATTATAGAGGATTGATATAGAGGGTGATACTCCTTGTGAAATAATTGTTATTGAAATATAGATATTTTTGGTGAAAAAATATATATAGTTATCCTTAGTGGAGTTACCTAGGTTGAGGGTAATAACGTGATTTCTTGCATGATTAACTTAACCTTGTAAAGGATGAAAATTGGAAAATGATGTCGTGGATGATATGATGTTGATATTTATGATGTGGATATCATTATTATGTATGGTGGTTATATAAATGTTATAATTATTACTTATGTTAAAATCTATATCTTGGGTGTAAGGGTTTATGCGAGCCACTACTTATTATAATTATTACGATTTCATGTGATGGGAGTACCGATCACTATGGAACCACCTCCCGTGGTTGGTTTTATCAAGTGAAACCCAACACATAATGAGTGAAACTTTTGTAATAATACCTTTTGACATATATTTGTTTTTTTATTTAACGTTGGGTTTTCAACCTATTTATATATGATAGACATTATAAATATTTTTTTAATGTTAGTTATATAGACTAGCATTGAAATATTTATCTCAACTAACTATCATGGTTTTTGACATTAGTTATTTCGATAACCAATGTCAAAATTCACATATAATGATGGTTATAGAAATAATAGAATTTTTAGGTGACTTTTTATGTAAGCTATCAAAATAACAGGTATAAAATATCAATGTTTTTTATGACATTTATTTTGATAATTTGCATTTAATGTAACCTATTACATCAGTTATTTATGTTTTAGTTATTTTTTATAAATATATAAATACACAAAACTCCCTTGGAATAAATAAAAAAATAAAAGAGATATAAAATTTCAAAAACCAAATGAAAACAAGAAAAGAAAACTTAATGTTTCAGCTTCTTTTCCTTACTTGTGGTGGTGTCCTCTGAATCTTGATATTTTATGATAATATTCCTTTATTTAAGGAATAACTCATGATGATTTTCTAACTTATCATGGTAAATCTCACACAGAATCTTTATCATTTCCACTCAACCTAGATAATTCATCTTCATAAAAAAATCATCCAAAATATATATCCATGAAGAAAAAAATTCAACAAAAAATAACTAAATATTGATAAAATAATTATAAATAACACAAAAAAGTTAGGGAATAAAGAACTAGAGGAGTGAAAAATAATTGTAATGTATAGGGATAAGTAGAAAAAGTATGTATAAATATGGAGAATTGAAATTTATTGAAGATATTAGAAAAAACATGGTAGTGAATAATAAATACACAGGTAGGAAGCTAAAAATCGAATGGGCGTGCTGTGAAAAAATAAGCATAATGTGAAAGTTTACTTTTAACATTTATTTTTCATATAATCATTATCAAAAATTGTTTATTTAACATTGATTATATATTAACTGTTGTTAAGAACTAGGGGTTAACATCAGTTATTTATATAACCGATGTCAAAACCTAGGGTTTTAATGTTAGTTATATATTAATCAATGTTAAAAATATTTTTAATATTGGTTAATATATAAATGATATTAAAAACCACTATGATAAAAGTGTTTACATTAGTTATACGAATAAACGATGTTAAAACCATTTTTTATCATAGGTTAATATATAACCAAAATTAAAACTCCGTTGTGAATTATATTTTTTCTACTAGTATGATTAGCTAGTGTGATGAACAACCAGTAAACCTAGATGACTCCCTATCGATTGATGTATTCATAAAGTGGATATGTTGTTGAGAATATCATAAAGAGGAGAGGATGAGGATAATGTACTTTATTATGCATCTATATTGTTGTTATGGTCATGAGAAGGAGGTACAAAGGTTGATGTCCATCATGACGTGAGGCATTGGGACTATATTTGTCTAGGTTTGTGGGAGTTGGTAACATGACCCAAACTATATAGGACCCTCTTGGTCCAATAATAGGTATATATTTTCACTCCAATTCCAACTTGAATTGTTTAGGGGATGGTGACTATTACTGAGTAGGAATGTCTCACAACATGAGAGGCCTTATCCTATAATAACCACTAAAAAACACATATCCAATACAAAAGATAACACAAATGTACCGACATGATACAAACACACACACACACATATATATATAATCAACAAAAATTGAATACGATGCATGCATGAGATAATGAATAAAAATACATCCCATAGGGTAAGAACAAGGGAAAGAAAACATCCAATAAACCCCCAAAACACATAATTACTAAGAAGCTCCTCCATGATGCATGTACTCTTAGACCACACTCCAACTAAAATATACATCACCACCATCACAAATCACCATAATCTAGAATGCATTTCCATGAATCAACATTCATCAACTCCAAACAAGCCATGAAAACTCGACATCTATCTATCTTATACACGGAAACAACATGCATAGCCACAAGCCCTGTGAAGGGGATAGTATAAATATAACCATTAGGACACCCCAAAACCATAATGGGAAAAAAAGAAACAATTCAAATTAAATATTGGTATTAGAGGTAATCAGGAGGAATACGAAATATAAAAAAACAAGAATACAAGGTAAGCTCAAAGATCTAGGTACTAAAGGGTTCCTAAAATAAATATAAGAAAGAAAAATCCAAATATTCTTTAAAATGGGAATTATCAAGGATTTAATAAAGGTCCCAATAATCACCTCCTTAAACCTAGATAGTTATTCCACATGAAAGAATGAAGAGTCTTGGAATACCGAAGATACAACAAATCTTGAATTCGATCACCAACTACGTACCTCATCTTATAGGAAACCCTTAATGTGCTGATGAATCAAAAGTCATGTATAAGTATATAATACAAATACTTCCAATAGCCACACCATAACCAAAAACCATGAATTAGAGGCCTCTAAACTCTAGATCATGTTCATCAGAAGAGGGAGCATTGTACACTCCATTACATCATTATCATTAAATCTAATCCTACCCCCAAACTCTCCATGAAAAATAAACCATGTATTCTCACAAGAACTATGAAGAGGGACCCGAAAATCATTGTATTCCCTACTACAAAACTGAATTTTATCAGTGCTAAAAAATACCTTTATCAGTGCTAAAAAGAACTAATTTTCTAATCACCAATAAACAGGGTTCACTTTTATTAGTGCTAAAAAAGAGATGATAAAATCCTCTTTCATTAATGGTAAAAAAATATTCGTATAAAAGTAAACAAATAATAATTTTTTCTATTAATAGTTGAGAGGTTCATAGGGAATCCACCCCCTTATTTTATCAGTACTCATTCCCCCTACCCTTTATCAGTGCTAGACCATTACTCCTTCCCACTCCCTCGTGTTTCTTCTCTTGTATTCGAACCTAGGACCTCCACCCTCAAGAACTTATTCCCTTACTGATCGTACCATGATTCACTGTTTTATTCTACCCTTAAACCGCAGTTTTAAACTAGTTTTGTAATGAATATTCCAAATATAATAATAAATTGCACTTTATGTTTGAATCAATCAATTAATTTTAATAAATATTAGAATGGGCAGTGTTACTTGTTTTTATTGTTTCAATGTAGGTGGAGGTGATTTGGAGGGCCCTTGATTAATTGAAAGAAAAATGGGCCAAAATTGCATGGATCCATGGACATCTGTCCAATGTTTTGCATAGTACACCAAATCCGTGCATTTACATGGGCTGAAATTTTGTGGGCCTGTCCAAAATTTTATAGGCTACATTTCATATTAAGGAACCCAATCCTGATTCGGCTTCTATGGGGTCCATCCGAACTGATCTTTCCAAGACACCGAATTTGGACCAACCCAAATGCAATGTTCTGTATTTTATCAATATCGTGAGCTTTAGTTGTCCAAATGGTGCCAAACTTTCGGTGGAGACAATCAAGAGGTAGGGATACAACTTTTCTATTTTCTAAAAAGCGAGATAAGACTGTCTGAAGGCCTAAACTCATTGTGTAAGTGGATTGATGAAATCTGTGTGCCTAAAACCACCTTCCAATTTTCCTATAAAAGGGAACCAAGGGAACCTCATTTGCAAGTTCGGCCAAGGAGTGAAGTGCTTCCAATTTTGAGTCCTAGAAGATTCTCCTAATCACCTTGGTGGTTTTGGAGTCCCCTATCCTCATAGGGGGATCAACAATGAAGAAGGAGTTCCACCCGAGCTTCCTCCTCCTCCCGATGTCGAGCTAAAAGTTGGGTGTTCGTTGTGAGGGAGCTACACACATGTCAAGGGAGTTCCAATGCATATATTAGCTACTGTTTTGGAGTAATTTGGGTGTTAAAACATTTCTTTCTATGTATCTTACATAATTTCATATTTGAATTCTTGTTTTGATGCATGCGAATGAGATGCTCTTAATTTCTAACCGATCAGTGTGAGATTTTGAGTGTGTGACTTGTCTTGTTCCGATTGGACATCACAAGAATCCTTTTCATAACCACATTATTGAGATTTCAATCTGATTTGTAAGCTATTATTCCATGCATATGTACTGGACCTTGACAATACGATTGTAACGTCAAGGTTTGGTCCTTAAAGCATTGAAATAAAAGCTTAGGAATTAATCGGGATTCCAATTAACTCCAACCAAGGAATTACTCTAAACCTAAGATGAATCTCTATGAACAATGAACTTGATATGTGTGTAGTGAAATCACATCAACCCTTTTATCTAATATTTTTTACAATCCACTAGGTCACTCATCTTTTAAGCTATTTTAACTAAGTCATTGTTTTAAACTGTTTTCAAAACCACCCCTCTCTTAGTCATTTTTATTAAAAATACACACTCTAAACCTACCAATGCTCCTTGAGAGACGACCTAGGGTCTTCCCTAGACTATAAATCAACCTTAAAAATATAATCAATTTGACGTGTCACGACACTGCGGTCACTTACCACTACTATATATTGTTTTGTTATGTATTTTATGATATATATTGTTATTTATATGTATTTAGTCCAATTTTTATCCATATATTTATTCATATATTTATATAATTATTTTAAATACATTTGTAAAATATGTTTGTGTGTGTGTATTTATAATAACATACATAGATACATTAAAACATACATAGATACATTCATACATACGTACACACATGGATGTATATATATATATACTTATACATATGTGAACGTCTATAAATACAAATACAAATATTTGTATTTATTTTCATATATTATATTTTAATATTTACATATTTGGAGGCCTTATGGGGGTTTTTTGACCTCTAAAAAATGTTTTCTAGGGGTACCTTGATCACAATGTGGTAGATATTTTCTAAATATTCTATTTGATATATGGTGGAGATCAAAAATACACCTAGATCAAAATTTAGGTCCGTTTGAAGTTCAAGTCAGTTTTCAACTTATTTTAGGTTTCTTATTAATTTGTTGACTTTTTCTATAATCAAATTGTTATTAAATGACTATTAATCAATAATTATTAGAAAATTATTAATTAATGTTATTTTTTATTACTTTATAAACCCTTTTAAATAAATATATTATATATTAAGTTTGATTTCATAGTTAGTATTATAAAAATCATATTTTAATAAATATATTGTATTCATATCAATATAAATATATTTATATTTTAACATGTTATTTTTAATGATATATAATTTTTTAATGAAATATACCTTTTATCAACGATAACAAATTTTGGAGTTGGTTACCTAGAACCAACTACTTTATACTTTAGATTACATGTATATTCAAAGGAGTGAATATTAACATAAATATTTGATCATATATCGATTATTCTTCTCTATAACATTGATGTGATAATTTCCTAGGGAATCTATTGTATTTATAATTTAATTATAGTTCCTCGCTATGATAGGAAACTTGAAATTCCATGACATTTCATTTAGAATAGTTCTACGGTCGGATAACGTACTACAATAGGGAACATATTACATAGCCTGTCAAGTGCGAGTAGTCATAAATGGATGAGGCTTCTTATCATGAAGTTAAAAACTGGTAGAAGGCAGATCAAGAGGATTAATTCAATTTAAAACACAAACAATAACAAAACCCCTACCTCGTAGGTTTGTTGATGATGATGAGGAGGGAAGGATGGACGTCGGTTCAGAATTGTTGAAGATGTCCCATGTTGGAGATGGCACATTCTTCATTGAAGAAGATCATCGATGGGAGGTGTTATTTGTTGGAGATAATGTTCCTCCAAAATTTCTCCCCTTCTACTTTGCCAACCAAATCCTCCCAAAGTAAAGAGGTGCCATATAACTAAGTAGATCAATTATGTTGGCATAATTAAAATGCTGACACATTTCATTAATTTTTAGTTGGCTCCAAAAATTAAATGGGGAGTTGGCCTAATTAATTTATAGGAGGAAGTCCAAGAGTTATCTCCCATTAAAGGGGGTTTGGGTGGTCCCCACCGCTAGAATTTAATTTTTTTAGGGGGGGGGGTTCTAGTTCAGGTGGTCCCCACCTCCATAACCCATGTAGAGAGGTTTCAAAAAGAAAAAGAAAAATGTTAAACATTTTATTTTTATTATTCCATGAAAATCACGAAAACTAACCTTCACCCTTGACCAACTGTAGTCGAGGTGAAAGTCTCCTTAAGCGAATACCGGTGTTGTGAGTTCAACAGTGTCCTTGGATTTCAATTTGGAGCACCGGTTCAAAATTTACAAAAACCTGCTCTCATGTTTACTGAATGTACATGAAAAAAAGTTCAGAAATTCATTCTGAGTACACCGGGCCTCAGAATCATGCGTCGTCAATTTTCGCGGACTCCGAAAATCCCCATGTAATTAAAAAAATTACATGGAAATTCCGGGTTTTTACATTCTCCCCACCCCAGTGCTTTGTGTCCCCAAAATCCACATCAAAAAACTAGGAAAACAAGTGGGGGTATTGAGCACGAATCTGAGCCTCCCACTCCCATGTGATCTTCTAGAGGTTCACGTGATGCGAGCGAATGCGCGCCAGAGGTATCGACCACCCACGAAGGACCTGATCTTGTCGATCCTCAATCTCTACTGGAACCCCTGTAAATTTATCCCCATCATTGATGTCCAACTCACCATGGTCGATGATGTGAGAAGGGTCATGCACGTATCTCCTCAGCTGGGATATGTGGAAGACATTGTGCACCCGGTGCAACTAAGGGGGACTTGGTAGGTGGTAAGCCACCTCACCAACTCTGTTGAGGACCTGGAAGGGTCCAATGAACCTCAGATATAACTTGTCGCCCCAGCCAAATCTCTGCAAACCTCATCGGGGTGAGACCTGTAGAAAGACATGGTTACCATTCTTGAACTCCATAGGTCTCAGTCTCCTGTCGGCATAAGACTTATGTCTGCTCTATGTAGTCTTCATCTGCTCCTGGATGATTCTCACTTTCTCTGTGGTAGCCCGTACCATCTCTGGTCCCACAAGTGCTGACTCCCCTAGGTCAGTCCAGCATAAAGGTGATCTGTAAGGTCTCCCATACAATGCCTCGAAAGGTTCCATCCCAATGGTGGAGTGATAGTTTTTGTTGTGTTCAAACTTCACCAAAGTAAAGTGATCCTCCCAGCTGTGACTGAAGTCAAGGATGCAAGAACATAGCATGTCCTCAATGGTCTGAATAGTCCACTCTGTCTGGCCATCGGTCTGGGGATGAAAGGTAGTTCTCAAACAAAGCTATATCTCGAAAGCCTCCTACAACCCCTTCCATAGATGAGAAGTGAATTGTGTATCACGATCGAAGACAATCATTGAGGGTACTCCATGGAACCTCACAATCTCCTGCAAAAAGAGGCATCCCAAGCTCTCTACTGAACCCTGCTCTCTGATCGGTAGGAAGTGGTCCGACTTGGTAAGTCGGTTGACGATCAACCAGATAGAATCATGAACCCTAGATGTATGTGGTAGTCCATTCATGAAGTCCATGGATATCCCATCCCACTTCCACTCTGGGACATCTAAAGGCTGAACCAAGCTTACTGGTACCAGATGCTCCACCTTCACTTGCTGACAAGTGATCACCAAGAGACAAACTCTGCTACTGCTTTCTTCATTCCCGGCCACCAGTGCTATCGTTGGAGATCCTGGTACATATTCTCCACTCCTGGATGTACTCCTAAAGGGGGTGTGTGGAACTCTCTCAACACTTCCTCATGAAGTGAAACTATTACCATAGTACTTCCTCTTAATAGGATGACTTGCTCCCCACCTTCAGAAAATCCATCAGGTACCTATCCTGTGGATATATGAGGACGTCGAGCCTCGCAATCAGTGTCCCCATGTTGTGCCTCCCTGACTCACTGAAGAAGTGGGGGAGTGACTGTAAGAGACTGAAGAAAAGATGCTCCATCCTGATCCACAAAGGATATCTGCAAAGCGGCCAGCTACTTGGTCTCCTTGTCTAGAAGTTGTATACCAGATCTTGTTGGTACCACTTTGTGTATAAGGTTGTATTTGTTGTCAATAGTTGTCAATGCAGATCAAAATGAAGGAGATCATGAAGTACTCCGATGAAGTAGAGGAGTGGTGATTCAGACGATTGTTGTACTGATCGGAAGTTCAAAGAACATGTGTCAAAGGTGATACATTGTTTACAACAATGCAGAATGTGAGGTATAAGCCATCCAAGGATGATCAAAGAAGAATGAGGTTTTTGGATGAAGTTCATGCAATTACTCATGATTGCATGAGAACCATGCAAGAGACTTCCTGACGAATTGAATCGGTTTGCATGAAGTACATCATACCGGTTGATGAAGAAGACAATGTGCAATGATTGGACTTCTGAGATAGTCATGAACATCACATTGTCATAGAAGATGATGATGCTAAAGCTGTTCCTTCAAAGACGACATATCACAATAGTGGAGGTTGTGATAAAAGCAGAAGAGTTGTTGAAGTATACAGATCACCAAGATGAAGCGCTGTTGAGGTGATCGTCCTTGTCGACAAAGCAAACAAACGACATACAAATTTGTTGGCAAAAGAGTTTCTATGGAGGCAGGTCGAGTTCGAGGACTGTGGAATAATGATCCATGTTTTTATTCAAGGAACGTCGACAAAGGAATGGATGATCTGGAGGCGGACTAAAAGAGCAGATACAAGGTGGCGCCGTTTTCCAGTGTTTGCCAAATTTTTGGGCCTCAAAATCGGAAAATGAAGACATGGATTGTCTGCAAAAGGAGGTTCGCACAAAAAGGAAGTGGTGCGCGAAATATAAGAGGCTTGCGCGAAATACTTAAGTTAGGCGCGAAAAACAGCGGGATGCGCGAAATAGTTTTTCGCGCAAACAGTGTTTCGAAATCAGAGAGGTGAAAAATGGAAAAGGCATGGGCTGCGCGGAAAATCAGGGATGTGCGCGAAATACTTAAGTTGGGCGCGGAAAACAGCGGGATGCGCGAAATAGTTTTTCGCGCAAATGATGTTTCAGAATCAGAACGTTGAAAAATGGTAAAGGCATGGGCTGCGCGAAAAACCAGAGCTATGCGCGAAAAAATAGGAATGTGCGCGAAAAATGTTGTGCGCAGAATAGCTGGGTGAATTTTTCGCGCAATCAGCGTATCGAATCGGAAATACAGAAAATCGGCAAAGGCAAGAGGCGCGCGAAAAATCAGAGATGTTCGCACCATGTGCGCGAAAAAAACGAACTGCTGCGTGTAAAGTTGGTTGTGCGCGAAATGTGGGTTTGAAGTTTTACGCGCACAAGAGGATTCATGTTCTAAATGATGATAAATAGAGAAGTAATAAGATGCGCGAAAAACCCAGGTGTTGCGCGAGATTAAAAGGAAGATGCGCGTAATTCACAGAACTGGGAGACAGTTTTACGCGCAAGAAGGGGGTTTTATGCGCAGGATCAAAAACGTCTATAAATATGAGGTGAACCCCTCTCATTCAGGGAGGCTCGACACTTAGACAAATCCTGAGCTCCGGCACGCGGAAAAATTAAGGTACAGAGGGTTGCGTGAAAAAGAAGGTGTTGCGCGAAAAAGGGAAGTTTTGCGCGAAAAAGAAGAGTAGCGCGAAAAGACTTTTACGCGACAAAAGTTATTTTTACGCGCAAGGTTTGAATTTTACGCGTAAGCCCCCGGGAAGGGTGCGCGGAAAATTTGGGGGTCCCGCAGGCCTTTTGACAGGTGCTTAGCACTCTCAAATCTGCTTTGCGAAGAGAAGAAGAACGATCGTGCAACCAAAATCTGATCTGCACAGAGAGAGAAATATATCGATACACTCAGGTGTCAGAACTGGGAATTGAAGGAAGAGAAGGAGATTTAGTGCATTCAGGTATTGCACTGAAGTAGAATATTGATTTCAAAAGAGCATCAACTCAGGACTTTGATGCAAGCAAAGTCTCATGCTGAACATGAGACAAAGACTTCAATGCATATCTATTGAAGAGACCTTCACGTCTATAAACTGAGTGAGACTTCACCAACGGCAGTGAGCCAGGGGGAGTCAACGGGAGTGACCCGAGGGACGCAGTGAGCTATCCCTGAACAATTGTAAAGGCAGTGAGCCTGGGACAGAGTGTCTGTACCCGAACATTTGTATCCGCAACTAGTGAAGCATAGTGGATTTAGGTACGACCGGCAACCTGTCGGCGTATACTCCTTGGACGTAGCCCTCAGTGGTGAACCAAGTAAAAATAGCTGTGTCATCTGTCTCTGCATGTGAATGTTTAATTGCTGATCATATCCATCATACAGGTTTAAGTAGTTCCTACCAACGTGGGAACAAGATCCACAACATTAAGAAGAAAAATTTGCCACCCTGATTCACCCCTCCCCTCTCAGGGTGTCCCGGGGTCCTACAGATCTCTTGCTGAGTGCATCTGCTAAAACATTCCCCTTCCCAGGAGTATAGAATATCTCGAAGTCATAGTCCAAGAGGAACTCAAGAAAATGTCGTTGTCTCAGTTTCAGGTCCTTTTGAGAGGATATATACACGATACTCTTGTGATCCGAGTAGACTGTAAAGCATTCACCCATCAAGTAATGTCGCCACATCTTCAAGGTGAAGACCACTGCTGCTAAATTCAGGTCATGGGTAGCGTATTTCTTCTCATGTTTCCTCAGCTGTCGAGAACCATATGTGATCACTGCTTGCTCCTACATTAGGACACATCTGAGCCCGGTCCCTGATGCGTCGTAGTAGACCACATACCCTACGCCCTCCTCTAATAGCCTCAAGATGGGGTCACTAGTCAGACTCTACCTCAACTCCTGAAAACTCCGTTGGCATCTCTCCGACCACATGAAGTTTTACCCCTTCTTCGTCAACACTGATAACGGTGATGCAACTCTAGATAAATCTGGCACAAATCTTTGATAGTATTCGGCAAAACCCAGGAAACTTTGTACCTCCGTCACACTCCTGGGTGGCTCCCAAGAAAGTACTGCCTCAATCTTCATTGAGTCCACCGCAAATCCAGCCTCTGAGATGACATGTGCCAAAAAGTAAACCTCTAGGATCCAGAACTGGCACTTCGAGATCTTACCATAAAGCTGGTGCTCTCAAAGTGTTTCCAGAACTACCTGTAAGTGATAGGAATGCTCCTCCTCTGTTGCTGAGTAAATTATAATGTCATCAATGAAGACCACCACAAAGCGATCAAGTTATGGTTGAAAGATCATGTTCATGAGTCCCATGAACACTACAGGGGCATTGGTTAGGCTGAACGTCATAACCAAGAACTCATAATGGCCATACCGACATCTAAAAGTCATCTTCTTCACATCCTCATCTCGCACTCTGAGCTGGTGATAGCCTGACCTGAGGTCTCTCTACGAGAACCACCATGCTCCCTTCAGGTGATCAAATGGGTCATCAATCCTAGGGAGTGGGTACTTATTCTTCACGGTCACCTGGTTCAGGCGCCGATAGTCAGCACAAATCCTCAAGCTCCCATCCGCCTTCTTGGTGAACAAAATCGGGGATTCCCAAAGAGAAACATTAGGACGAATGAATCTATTCCCCTGTAAGTCCTCTAGCTATACCAACAGCTCACGAAGCTCTGCGGGAGCCATCCGATACGCTGGTGTGGATATTGGTGCCATCCCGGGGTACAAGTCAATGTAAAAGTCCACCTCTATATGAGGAGGTATACCCGGAACATCATCAGGGAAAACATATGTGTATTGTTCCACCACTACAGGATAGCTCGGACTCTCCACATCAACCGCTCTAAGGGTAAGGTAATCCAACTGATGTCTAATCGACTACACCCTTCTCCGGGTAAGTCCATCATGTTCTACAAAGGATCCCTTCTCATCAGTGAAGGTAAACTTGATCCCATCTGTGCGGACACACCACACTTTGCACCTAATAAAGTCAATATGATCATGGACTGAAGATAACCAGTCCATACCCAGGATGAATTCATAAGGCCTCGACGTCGCTACTAGGAGATCCCAACCGAAGATCTCACCTACTAGAGTAAGCTCACACTGCTGGCACCAATGTGTAATCGTCGAATCCTCTCCCATAGGAGTATCTAGACGTAATGTTTGAGCCAAAAGCTCCATCATAATATTCAAGCTCCAAACGAGGGTAGTGGAAATAAAAGAATGACTGGAACCTGTGTCTATAAGTACTGCAACTAAGGTGGAGTAGACACATATCATACCTCGTATCATCTCCGGAGCACCATGGTCGAAGGCCTCAGCTTCCTGAAGCTGAGCTCGCTCTTGTCCACTTGCTCCCTGTGGTCGGGGTGGACCACCTGGTGGTGGTGGTAGTAGAATCTCAAATCGTTGCCCCCTACCAGCTGCACTGCCTACTCCTCTGCTATATCTGCCTGCTCCCTGCAGACCTCCTTAGTCAAACCTCTGTCTCTACCTAGGTGGTCCCTCGACTGTTTGATAATCATCTGTATGGCAGGTTGGGAAGTCACAAACCATGTGACCCTGCCCACTGCATGTGAAACACTGCATGTTCCTTGCATGACTGGCTCTATCTCCGGTACCCCACCAAACCGATCTTGAGTCATACGGTTGTCCACCTGTAGGTATTTTCCTCTTGGACCTCTGTGACATCTGTCTGCTACCAGCTGCAGAAGACTCTACTACGTGATGACTGGTGGTGGGTCTCGTTGTTGGTGACTGCTCAGCAAAAAAACTCTCCACTAACAGGGCTCCCTCTAACAACCCCACTTGTGTCGAGATGCTGGGAGAAATTATTAAAACCCAGATCTCCCACCTGATTCCCTGATTAAAGGTCCGGGACCTAATGAATGGGTCCCGCATCATATCAGTGGAGTAACGCGAGAGGTTGGTGAACCTCGCGGAGTACTGAGTCGTAGTCATGATGCCCTACTGCAGATGAAGAAGCTCCTGAATGCACACTGCGTGAAGATTTGCTGGGACAAACTCTTCCCAAAATAGGATTTCAAAGTATACCCAGAGAAGTGTCACCTCATCGTGAACCTGGAGAATCAAAATCCACCATCTGCCTGCTGTTTCCGGTAGAAGACTGGCAGTGAGGATCACCATAAGATCAGCTTTGGTGTCCCTACCAGTCCAAAGACTCTCACAACAGCCTCCAACCAATCCTCAACCACTTATGGGTCTGTCTCTCCCCTAAACCTGGGTGGCCTCTGGCACTAGAACTCGTGTAACACGCTCAAGCGGCATGCACCCTCTTCTACTGGGGTTAGTGGAATTGGTGGCCCAATGGGTAATGGCACCCCTGGTGCCTCCACTGGTGCCTCTACTGGAAGAGGGCCCTGCACCAAGGCCTCATCGCTCAGTGGGCTATCAGTGCATACTATACCAAAAACCCTAGCTGGTTGTGTGCATGGAGGAATCCTGAAAAGAAATAGGTGTGCCACAGTCAATAAGTTATACCTGGTGAGCTGACTCAAAGAGATCACAAAGAAAACTCTTGAAAACACACACGAAATCAGTGTTTTCATGCACTAAGTCAGAATTCAGAAGTCAGGGTCTTAGTTTATGGATACGTCGGCCGCCACACCAATACTAGATTCACTAAACTGATAGCCACACTCACTACACTTAACACTATTGCTGTTAAAAATAAGATCAGAGTCCAATGTTCTACGATACAACCAACTCCTCTAATACCAATTTTTCACGACCCGTCCCCTGGGGCTTGTACTATGATTACCCCAAGCCCGCCTTCCATAGGCCAGGGGCTAGCGACTAGCATCGAAAGACGTATTCCCTAAATCTGGGAAGGCATTGAATTTATAACCTACAAACACATTCAACCAAGCACAAAGAAAGATACGATCACAAGTAAACTGGATAGAAAAAAGAGTACTGAAAGTAAGAGGGGCTGGAATACAAGACCAATAGTAAATGTACAAATACAACTAAAAATATAATACAACTGAAGAAATAGAAAGACATCTATTGGGTCTTCCTCTAAGGTTCCTACCTGAAGGGTAGGTACAGATCGCCTCCTCAGCACTCCACATCCGCATGTCTCCTTTGCATACCGACATGCCGTATGGTCCACCTCTAGCACCATCTAGTCTTGGTACCCTTAGCCTCTATCAGCATTGTTCATCGTCTGTATCAAACACAAAAAGGTGCGGGCATATCCCTTGCAGGGGTGAGTATAACGATACTCAGTAGGGACCCTGAGACCCTCAAGGTCTCACAAAATCTACAAAGGATATACCACAAATCATGAAATCAACTGAAAACCCTACTTAGTTATATGCCCATACATATACCCAAGTTATCAAGTATACCCATCTCAATCATGAGGAAACACAGGGTCTAACCCAAATGCCCAAAGCTCAACTGTTCCACAAAGGAAGGAATACCACAAAGGTAAGTACCACACAGGTACTCCACATAGAAGAATACCACCAAGGTATTACCATGAAGGAAAGTACCATACAGGTACGAACTCATCTCACACCAGATATAAATTAAGTACATTAATAGAGATGATTAGATGTAACTACTGAATCATCTTACTCTGTTAAGAGGCAGGCCCATGAAGGATCCCAAATTACAGACCCACACAGGATCCTAGTACATCTCCAGACCCACACAGGATCCTAGTACACCGTCAGACCCACACAGGATCCTAGTACATTGTCAGACCCACACAGGATCCTAGTACTTCGTCAGACCCACACAGGATCCTAGTACATTGTCAAACCCACACAGGATCCTAGTACTCTGTCAGACCCACATAGGATCCTAGTACATCGTCAGACCCACACAGGATCCTAGTAAAATGTTATACCCACAGAGGATCCTAGTACACCGTCAGACCCACGAAGGATCCCTTTCTCATGTCATAGCTAGCTACGGGGTTCCCGCACTAAGCTCGCTTGTCTCCAGGAGGGTCTGGTCCTCAATCCATCAGTCAATACTCCAACTTCCACAAAGTCCCATGAAAAATTATCCCAAAAGAATTCCATGTAATAGGGGTCTCAACGCAATAGACAACGCATCAATCAGATGTTCGGTCTGTAAGTTATTAGCCTTTTAGTCCGGAGGGCCCAGTTGGATTCGTGCTCGTTCCAACCTGACAGTACCACAACTTTATCCAAATCACAAGTGGGGTATACCAAAAGGACCGTCTCGCTCCAAGGGTTCTGGTTCCATAGACGGTTTGTCAAACAGATGCCCGGGGACAAAGTAATGGCCAGAAGAGTGAAAATGGGTCGATGTTGGTCCAGGTCCGGTCGGACCCGGTCGGACCGACCCGACCCGACCCGCTGGGTCCGGCCCGGTCCACTAGTTCTGGCCCGATCTATGCTGGGTGGCCCGACACGTGCTGGGCGGCCCATGGGGTGGGGCGGTCGCGGTGTGGTGGTCCGCCGCGGCTAGCTGGTTGGCCAGCTGTCCCTCCGCACAGTGCGGTCACACACCGTGCCCTTCACCAGTGGTCGGCTCAGCCGGCCACCCTCTGTTCGCCACCGCGGCACAAAGTTACGACCCTCCTCCACCGGTCGGTGCGGAAGCGTACCGCTGCCCCTTTGCGCGGCCAACTTACACCTTTGCTCCGCCGCGGCCGACGGGCCGCGGCCCTTCTCTGGTGGCGTGGTCACACCACCGCCTTCATTGCGACCGGTCATGGTGCCTTCCGCCGCTATTGATTTTCACCGGTGCCAATCACCAGCACCGGTCTCCATCCACATTCATCGTGAAGAACACACCAACCATGAAGAACGTTGGAGGAATTAGACCGTGTTTGTTTGGCCCGCTCCCTTCACATTAGTTCGGTAACAGGTGGATCAAGAGGATTAATTAAACATAAAACACAAACAATAACAAAACCCCTACCTCGTAGGTTTGTTGACGTTGATGAGGAGGGAAGGACGAACGTCAGTTTGGTGTTGTTGAAGACGTCCCATGTTGGAGATGGTTCTTTCTTCATTGAATAAGATCTTCATTGGGAGGTGTTCTTCATTGGAGTGAATGTTCCTCCACAAGTTCTCCCCTTCTCCTTTTCCAACCAAATCCTCCAAAAGGAAATTTCCAATATAATTAATTAGATCAGTTATGTTGGCATAATTAAAATGCTGACACATTTCATTAATTTTTAGTTTTCTCCAAAAATTAAATGGGGAGTTGGCCTAATTAATTTATGGGAGGAAGTCCAAGTGTTATCTTCCATTAAAGGGGGTTTGGGTAGTCCCCACCACTAGAATTTAATTTGGGGGGGTTTTTTAGTTCGGGTTGTCCCCACCTCCATAACCCATGTAGAGAGGTTTCAAAAATAAAAATAAAAATGTTAAACATTTTATTTTTCGTATTCCATGAAAATCATGATAACTAACCTTCACCCTCGACCAACTGCGGTTGAGGTGAAAGTCTCCTTAAGTGAATACCAGTGATGTGAGTTCAACGGTGTCCTTGGATTTCAATTCCAAGCACTAGTTCAAAATTTAAAAAAACTCGCTCGCACGTTTACTGAATGTACCCGAAAAAAAAAGTTCATAAATTCATTCCGGGCACACCGGGCCTCGAAATCACACGCTGTCAATTTTCGAGAACTCGTAATATTCTCATATAATTAAAAAAAATTACATGGAAAATCCAGGTCTTTACAGAAAACTATATATTTGAAATTCTAACACTCTAGAGGCTCTTAAATGGCCACTTTACGTGGTCTTGGTCATGATCTGCCTTTAATGGATTTTGAAACTATTTATTCTATTGATATAGGATATGGCCTTTTAAAAGTCAAGATCCTTTATTCATTGTTTGTTTCCTTTTACCCTTGATAAAGAGTATCCCAAAACCATTCTTCTTGAATCAATTGCATTTGTGGTGTGGACTTTGGATCGCGATTTCCCTGGAGGCTCTTTCCTGCTGCATGCACATCCCCTATTTTTGGTGCAATGAGAAATTTTAGATCATATGTTTCTCAAGGTAGGGATCCATTCATATCTCTTTTAATTATATATCATGTGGGTTGGGTGTACTCGTGTCTCCTTATTAATACAGTTGAATCCAAATTTAACGAAGAAAATAAAATTTGTTAAGAAGTAATAAATGAGGAAATGGGAAGCTGAGGATGATGATCAGTTTTTTTATCTGTTATTTGATCCATCATGTGAATTGTATCCTACTAAAAATAATTTCCCTTGGTGGTCTATTTTTTCACCCCTGTGATTTCTTTTTAGTTCTTGTTGATGGTCATTTGTTGAACAATTATAAATATAGGAATTTGATTAACCATATATATTCAATTAAAAAAATGGGTTCCCCGTGATCGAAACATGTGTTGTGATCAACAATAAATTTTAACTGTTGAATTAAAGAATGAGATCCTTGTTTAATATAGAATTTGTGATGTGTATGGTTGTGTAGTGTTGTTGTTGGGGGTACGGATGTGTGTGGGGTTGGTTGGGTGGTGTGATGGAATCATCGTTTGAGGGTTTGTTTAGTCGTAGAATGAATGGTATGTGTTTCACAATGGTTTTTTGATCAGGTTATGATGTTACATGCTTATGGGGGGGGGGGGATGAGAAGTGTTATTTATTGGGGATTCCAAGGATGTTTGCGCAGTGTTGTGCAGTGGGACTGCACCGTGTGGTGTTTAGTTCGTGTTGTTGGATGTGTTGGGTGTCATATATTTGTGTTGCAGGGTTTCCATAATGGTTGTGATGAGAGGTGTTGATGTGTGTGGTTGTGATTTGGTGGTTTACTATAATGAAGGGATGATTTTTTAGAATAATGACTTTGGAGAATGATGTTGTCAATGGTTGGCATGGGTGTTAAGTGGGGAGTAAATGTATTGTGGGTTGTTTTATCATGGTTCTTCTTCCTTGTGATTTTTATGATGTGGGGATTATTGCATGTTTTTTTAGTAGTTTAATGGGTAGGTATGGAATGAAAAAATCAGTTTATTAATAATTAATGATGATTAGTTAAGTGATTTAGCTGGGGTAATGAATTAAATGGTAGCTTTTTGTGTAGTTGTGTATTTATAGGTAGCATCAAATGTAGTTTGTGGGATGGTTGTTTGTTTTAAAAAAAACCCATAGGTTGGATGAGTGTTTGATACCCATATATATACTTGTACTTTCTTGTGATTTCTATATGCACATAACCCTAGTTGAGAACTATGTGATGAACACCCCAATCATCATGGGGGAGGTTTTGTTCCCAACATCCCAGTGGGAGGATGGATTGATGGTTAATATCTCTTCCCTACTAGATATTCTAGGCATTTGTATCCCAAGACTCTTCAGGAAAGTTATAGCATGTTTTGTGAGCCCCTAAAGTTTGTGAGAGAGTTGTGCTTTCTCGGATTTCTTCAGGATGAGATGTATTGTGATTTTATAGGTGTTATTAGGATGAGGTATGGTTGTGGGCCCATTGTTTGCGGGTGGGGTGTGATATGGCTCTGTCCCAGGTATTTTTGGGTGGGATGTGATATCGTTGGGGCCCAGGTGTGTGCGGGCAGGATGTGGTTAGCTTCATATTCATTGGTTACAGTACAAGCTCGAAGGCCCAAGTGTGTGGGGGAGGGTTGTGACATGGGGCTTGTGGAAGAGTGTGAAAGCGTCCAGATAGTCTCCATTTGGGTACAAGTAGTTAACCAGTGGGAAGTTGTTCGAGGTACACAAAAAATCGATGTGATTACTATATTTCTTTACATTACTTTCATTATTTGGTGAGTGTGCATTGATGAGGATGGGGTGGCTAGTATTCTTGTTAGGTGCTGGTGGTTTCTGTTGTTTTCCCACAGGGTCATTAGTATGTGTATCCCACTTATCCACGATAGAATCGGTTATTCCTACAAAGTAAACTTGTATTCTCACACTACGTATATAATATTGTTTTTAGGTTTCTAGGAGGATTATGTTGACTATTATGGACCCTACTAGATCGGATATTTATACATTTGTTGTGTCTCTTCTTAGATTTACTTTTGGTTATTTACTTTGGTGTTTATTTTTATTTTTAGTAGTTTTGTTTTAAACATGAAATTGGGATAGTTTTTTTCATTATTTTATATATATTTCTTGGAGTTGTTTTGAGGTTGACACATCTTATCTCCCAATATTGGTTACTATAAAAAGGTTAATGCCTCCCATTTTGTAAGATTTTTATTCTCTTGGTGTTGGTTTCCACCACGGGGCTTATTAGAGGTGAGACTCGGGGGTCATTATCTCTCTTCCTTCATTGTCAGCTTAGGAGGGGAATCTTTTGGGGGAGAGGGTCATGATAGAAAGGTATCAGTGGCCGATGGTTGAGAGATAGGATGGATTTTAGAGTTAAGAATTCTGAGGATTTCATGGGGTGGTAGGGAAATAGTGTTAGGTGGTCTTGGTGCATGACATAGTCCAGGGAAGACCGACCAGGACATGACAGTTTGGGCCCCCCCATGATATGATGCAAGGACTTTCATCTTTCTGAACAACCGATTAAGGCTACACAATTTTTAGGGTAGAGTCCCTAGGAAAGGTACATGCATCATAATAAGTTGTGTTATTGTCTGAGTTGGGAATATGGGAAATTTCAAAAAATAATTGGTTTAATAAGTTAAAACTAATCTTAAATAAAATTCCATACTTATCGATCTTAGGATCTCCTTGTTTACCATTTCACCTAGGGAACCTGGATGTTTTCCATTTGGGGATTAGATTATTGAGGCTCAAGAGAATGATATGTTTGATCAGCATAGGGTTGATCTAGTAGGGAAGGATGACCAGTGGCAGAAGAAACAACATTCTTTCCAACGGCAGACTCCGGGAATGTATGAGGGAATCATTTCAGATATAGAGATAGAGAGTTGATAAGGAGCATGAGATCACCATCAGCTTGATCTGGGATTCAATGGAGTACAAGGTTTCATAGTAAGTGAGTTATATTAGGGGTGCTACATGTCAGTGGTGGCAACTGTACCTAGGGGAGATGAATGAGGTTGATATTCTATAGGTCTATTTTGAAAAAGAGTTCCAAGACGAATTCCTTTCTTCAACCATGAAGGATGATAAGAGGAAAGAGTTACTCTACCTCCAGTAGAGGATTCTGTCGGTACGGGAGATGGGGATCAAGTTCAAGGATCTCCTTGGTTTTGATCTGGATCTATTTCTAAATGAAGGGTCTTGTGTGAGAGGTCTAGAGGACGAACTTCGTCCTTCTCTCTAGTATTCAGTTACACCCTTTATCTTGCAGACATATATGGAGGTCTAGAAGAAAGCATAGGTAGTTGGGATAATCAACTTGTGAGGAGGTCTATCATGAGAGGAGATCCATAAATGTTCTTAAACAGATAATGTTACCGGAAGCAGTTCTCATGTTTCACGGCCTTTCATGTTCCGACTGTTGGGGAGATGACCTCATAAATTATTGTTTCGGCCTTTAGGTCCTCATGATTTTCCCATGAAAATGGGAATAAGGTGTTTATATTGTAGAGCCCATGGACATATTCAAATACAGTGTCTAAAAACTGTTCGAGCTTAGCATGGTGGAGGTGTCCAGGTTCATCACCCACATTAGCAGTAGTTGTCATCCCGGTTATGTCAGTAGAAGGTACAATAGGATCTTGATCCACCGAGGGGAGATAGAGTAGCTGGAGGCTAACCTTAGGTTATTCGTTAGGGACCTCAACCCGAGCACGTTCAGGGAGGAAATAATTAGTAGAGGAGAATAAGATTTGGTCATAGTCAGTTACATGCAGCAAATGTAGCAGTTCCAACAAGGTTAGAGATCATTCGAGGTATGATCAATTTTTCAGTACTCTGACTTGTGATTTGTTTGATTTCAGATATTTTCACTCATTGTTTTTCACCTGGTATAGCCCATTATATGGGACTAGATGTAGAGATACTTACCATTCCATTTATGTTGATTATGCTAGTCAAATGTCAGACCAGATTGTTTGATGTGTGTTGGGGGTGTAGACTGATGATGGGACCGCATAAGTCCCATAGGGATATATTCTTTCTACAAATGAAACCATACAATATCATTCTTGAAATCTACTGGTTATATTGTACACATGATTTTCTAAACTTCATTCAGAGGATAGTTTTGTTTTTATATGTGGATGGTCATCATGTGGTTTTCGTTGGTGAGCGGAGATGTTAGGTGGGAAGTCGGCGTGCAGAGCCCCTTCTTTCCTTGTTGCTTGAGATGTAAGTGAAATCAGTGGATTCTAAGACAATGTATCCTCCCAGATTTTTTGGGGAATTATTGGATTTATTCACCAAGTAGGTCGTAACTCTACCCCCTTGATGTGACATTGAGTTTGGGATAGATATACAACCTGATGGAAGTCAGGTCTCGATGGCTCTGTATCAGATGGAACCTTATGAGTTACAAGAGATGCGAATTCATATTGATGAACTGATGAAGAATGGCTTCATCATTCCCAGTGTGTCATCTTGGGGTGATCCAGTAATGTTCACAAAGAAGGAAGATGGTGTCCTGAGTTTGTGTATAGACTACCGAAGGTTAAATCAGGTGACGATCAAGAACCATTACCCTCTCCCGAGGATAGAATATTTTTTCTACTGGATGAGGGGAGAATGTTGGTTTAATAAGATATATTTTTGGTATGTGTATCACCAGTTGGGGTGAAGGAGGGTGACATCCCGAGGACTAATTTCATGTGCAGGTATGGGTACTTCATGTTTTTTTTCATGTCGTTCGGTGTAACTAACACGCTAGTAGCGTTCATGGGACTTATGAAGACCATTTTCTATGTGTTCTTGGACCGATTCATCATCGTATTCATTGATGAAATCATGATCTACTCAAATTCAAAGGAGGACCATACTGAGATTCTCAAGACTATCTTGGAGGTTATTTGATTCCACCATATATAAATAATGTTGTTTAACTGTATGCTCTGGACAAGATAGGTGCACTTCCTTAGCCATGTGGTGTCCCAGTAGGGTGTATCAGTTGACTTGTCAAAGGTTGAATCAATTATTTCTTGGGAATCATCCATTAATGTGGAAGAGGTTCATAGCTTTCTTGGTCTGGCAGACTATTACCAAAGATTAGTAACTGATTTCTCTCAAGTTTTAGTTCCATTGACTGACTTGAATAGGAAATACAAGACCTTTGTGTGGAGTGAGCAGTCTCAGAAAACATTCAGCTACCTAAAGGGGAAGTCGGTTAATGATACAGTTTTTTAGTTTCTCAAGGAAGGGGTGATGTTTGAGGTGTTTTATGATGATTCCTGTTTTGTTTTGGAATGCATGTTGATGCTTGAACAGGGGGTGATCTCTTAGGGGACCACATGTTCTTGAAGGTTTCCCCTTGACGTGGGAACCAATGGTTTAGTAGAGGGAGAAATCTTTCTATGAGGTTCATCAGAACCTTCACGGTGTTGGGGTGAGTTGGTGAGGTGGAATACTAGTTGGCACTACCACCGTAGTTGTAAATGATCCACGACATCTTTCACATCTCCCAGCTTCGTCGGTATTTACACGATGACTCCCACATCATTGGCTGGGGAGAGTTGGACATCGAGGATGACAAGATGTTTGTGGAGTGACCAGTGGAGATCTAGAATCATTGGGAGAAGGTTCTACGTGGATTAAATATTCCCTTGGTCTTCTTTTTTTGGAGGCATGGTGGCATGGAGGAGAGTAATTGGGAGAGAGAATCCAAATTCATTCCCACTACCCATAGATATTTTGATATTTTCCTTGTTTTTTTCTATTTTGTAATATATTGTTTGAACCTTGTTTTCTATAAGATGATTTGTTCATTTTTATGTAATGTATGATAAATCCCTAACATATGAATAGGGGAGGATATGATTCCTAATCAAGATACATTAATGATGATGTGATTAAACCAGTATGGGTGAGTCAGTTCCACCCAAAGCGGATAGTATCTTAACATGGAGGATGGAATTCCTTGATTTGTGTGTCTAGATAGTATGGATTTTGGAGCTTGTGTGGTATGTCTTGTGGTTTGTTGGGATAATAGATTTCAGAAGAGGTGTTCTAGGATGTTGAGTTTTCACTTCAGTTTTCGAACATCATAGGGTGGTTTATCATGGAACATTGATGTGTATACTTGTCAGCGGTGTTTCACGTGTAACGGGATCCTTGAAAGGTATCTCATGAGGTGGTTGTTCAGACACCACTTTCTTCTGGGATTGGTTTTTAATTATCAAGGTATAGAATAGTTTTAGTGGAATTTGATGTAATGTCATGGACTTATCTAGGTCCATTACTTTATGAAAATCTAATGATTGAGGTGTTCTGGAGGCAATGGTGACCCATTTCATGATATTGTCAAAAATAAAATTTTTCCAATGGTAGCTCGTCTGATGGTGAGTTTCCCACCACTGAGTCAAGGTTGTTGAGTTACAATAGTGACTCATACCATTGAATCACAACAGTGTGTCACTGACGGTAGGTCAGGACTGGTGAGTCACAATAGTGACTCATACCGATGACTAGTAACACTGAGTCAAGAATGGTGAATCGTAACAGTGATCCAGGAATGGCAACTCGCAATAGTGAGTTAGGAATGGTGACTCGCAATGCTGGATCACTGACGGTAGGTCAAAACTGTGAGTTGGGATGGGGACTTAATGAATGGTGACTCACCGAACGATGAATCATTAAATGGTGACTCACCGAACGGTGACTCGCCATCAGTAGCTTATCACTAATAGATGAAACTAGTGACTCATCCAATGGTGAGTCACCCAATGGTGTCTCACCAACAGATATCTCGCAACAATGAATCACCCATTGGTGACTCATTTTTTATAGTTTTTCAAATTTCCCATTTTTCCCAATTTTCCTAGATTCACCCCTTTAACATTTTATTTGACATAAATTTGGTTCAAAACCATATTTAAGTGATTTTGAATTAGTATCAAAGGATATAAATTATATATTTTAAATTCTTACACCAGGGAGGCTCATGAATGTCCTAGTTATGTGGTTTGGTCAAGATCTTACTTTAATGGATTTTGAAACCATTACTTCCATTGATATAAGATCTAGCCTTTCTAAAGTTGAGACCCTTTCTTCCTTTCCCTTGCCACCGAGAATCCCAAAGTCTTTATTCACCAATCGATTGCGTTTGTGGTGTGGAATTTGGATCATGATTTCCCTAGAGGGTCTTTCATACTGCATGCACAACCCCTGTTTTGGGTGAAAGAAGGAATTGATGATCGTTTGTTTCTCAAGGTAGGAATCCCTTCATCTCTCTTATAATTATGTATCATTTGAAGTGGGTGTACTCATGTATCCATATGAATATGGTTGAATCCTAATTTAATGAATAAAATCGAATCTATTAAGAAGTAATAAATGAGGGTCTGGGAAGATGAGGATGATGATCATTTTGTTTTATATTTTATTTGATCCATGTTGTGAATTGTATCCTACTGAAAATCTAGGTCATTGGTTATCATTGTTTATGGACCTGGGCTTGTGAATTTTTATTGATGGTCATTTTTTGAACAACAATAAATATAGGAATTTTATTAACCACATATATTCAAATAATTAAATGGATTCCCCAATATTGAACCTGTACTAGGATCACCTCTGAATTTAAAAAGGGGAATTAAATAACAAGAGCCTCATTAAATCATGAATTTGTGCCTTGTATGGTTGTTTGGTGCCTCTTCTAGGGGTAAGACATTGTGTGGGGATTTTTGGGTGGTGTGATGAAATCTATGGTTGAGGGTTTATTTGGTAATGGAATGAATGGGAAGTGTTTCACAGCAGGTCTGTGATCGGGTTGTGGTTTTATGTTCTTATGGGGTGGATGATAAGTGTTATGCAGTAGGGCTACCAAGGATGGTTGAGCAGTGTTGTGTAGTGGGACTACACTAGGTGGTGTTTTTTTCATGTTTCTTAATGTGTTGGGTGTGGTATGTTTGTGTGGTGGGGCTGTCAGAATGGTTGTGATGAGAGTTGTTTATTGGTGTGGATGTGAGTTGGTGGTTTAAACTATTGAGGGGAAAATTTTGGTTGGAATTACTTAGAAGAATGATGTTGGAAGTGGTTGGCATGGGTGTTAAGTGGGGAGGAAATCTTTAGTGGGTTGTTTTATTATGGTTCTTATTCTTTATGTGCTTTATGTTGTGTTGATTATTGCATGTTGTAGTTAGTACTTTTCTGAGTAGTGATGGAATGAACAAATGGGTTTCTTGTTAAATAATGATGATTGTTTAAGTGAGTTGGTTGGGGTTATGAATTAAATGGTAGCTTGTTGTGTATTTTTTCATTTAGAGGTGGTAGAAAAGGTGGTTTGTGGGCTGGTTGTTTGTTTGAAAAAACCCATAGGTTGGGCTGAGTGTTTGATACCCATATATATACCTTCACTTTATTGGGATTTCTATGCGCAACCCACCCTAGTTGAGAACTGTGTGCCGAAAACCCCCATCGTCACGGGGGAGGGTGTCTTCCCAACATCATGGTGGGGGGATGGATGGATGGTTATTTGATCTTCTCTACTCCCTCCTCTATGAATTTCTATCCCAAGACTCTTTGGTAAGGTTGTGGTGTGGTTTGTGAGGCCCAGGATTTTGCAGGAGAGTTGTTTTTTCCCATGTGTCTTTAGGTTGATATTTTTTGTGCTTTCACATGTGTCTTTGGGATGAGGTATGGTTATGGCCCACGTGTTTGTGGGTGGTAAGTGATATTTTTATGGCCCTGGTGTCTATGGGTGGGATGTGATATGGTTGTGGCCTAGGTGTGTGTGGGTGGGATGTGGTGGTCTTTGTATGCCCAGGTTTCAAGACTAGCACTAAGGCCCAGGTTTGTGCGCGTGGGTCATCACATGGGGCTTGTGGAAGAGTGTGGAAGAATCAGGAAGTTATCTCTTATGGTATGAGTAGTTTACTAGTGGGAAGTGGTGTAGGGTACCCAAAACATCCATGTGCTTACTGTATTACTTCACATGAATTGCATTATTTGGTTATTGTTCCTTGGTGAGGCTTGGATAGCTAGTATTTCTATTAGGTGTTGTTGGTTTCTATTGTTTTCTCACAGGGATATTAGTATACATATCCCACTTGTGTACAAGAGATTTTTCTATTCCTAATGAGTATACTTGTATGCTAAACCTATGTATAAAAACTTGTTTTCAAGTTTCTAGGAGGATTATGTATACTGTACTTTACCATACTTGCTCGGACTTTGGGATAGTGATGTGTCACTACTTAGCTTTACATTTGGGTATTTAATTTATCATTTATTTTTATTTATAAGTGTTTTTTAATTATTCATATGGGATGTTTTTTTATTTCTTCTATATATGTGTCTTGGTGTTTTTTTGATTTTGATACATCTTATTTATGGATCTTAGTTAATATAAAATGGTAAATGCCTCCGATTTTGTGATATTTGTATGCCATTGGTGTTGGTTGCCACCCCAGGGCCTAATGAAGGTAGGACTCAGGGGTCATTATCTCTTTTCCTTTATTTCCATCTCATGAGGGGAATCTTTGGGGGGATGGGATTGTGAAAATAATGTTGTGATATTCTAAAATGTAAATGTATCAATATTCTTCAGCTTAATCCATGATTTAAGCTATTAGTTTTAGTTATGATAATGATGAACTAATAATTACACCATGAATAGAGTATCAAAATTTTGTGTGATATGATGTATGGAATTTTAGGAGAGATTCATACTACAACTGAAGGTGTCACAACCATCACCGTATTTTCAACATGTCTTCATAAAATTCTAAATTATTAGATATAAGTTTTGGAACCAAGGATGTTCTTTGTTGGAAATGGAGATTGAATGGTGTTTATTGCCAATTTACACTGGGTTGATCAAGGAGTTTACAATAAATGTGAGATTAGATTATAGGTTTTTAATAGTGTTGAAGGTGGAATTGTTTCCTAGAGTTTGCCAAATTTTTCAACTCAAAATCTAGAGGAAGGGCTTGAATCGTGAAAGGCTATTTTCTAGATTCAACTCTTTATCAATATAGTAAAGGCATAGGGTTTTACTAAGACTAGTTTGAGGTTTGTGAAGATGCAGAGCATCACAAATGGAGATGATTCTCTTAGTGATTTCATGAATTAGAGCATTGGGAGTGCACGATGGTTTAATAAAGATCATTGTGACAACAAAAAATCTCAAGGGACCTTTATGAATGCAGGTACACTGTGAAGATTTATTTGAATGATCATAAAAATTCACTGTAGGTAGTGAAGCATCTAAAAATTATAGTCCTATAAATATAAGGTTACCCCCACTTAATTTTACATGAAATTATTCACCAAAATTCCTAAATCTCTTTGATTTTGTGAAGTTGGGGGAACTCTACGAATCTGAATTTCTATGAAATATTGAGAGTCATAAAAATACTATTTTAGTCTTCATAGATTCCAATGATTTCCATTAATTGGTTTTTCATGATGATGGGGTATTCCATGTTGACTCAGTGAGCTTCGTGAAGGTATTTTGTTCTTTTAAGGTAGTTATCTTCGCATAGGGTTGAGATTTGTGAAGGAGATTCATTAAGGCAGTTTTGAACATCATTTTTTTCATTGAATATTGATTTCAATGTGCATCAACTCAGGTCTAATATGTATATATAATCTCTATCTAGTAGGGGAAAATAATTTAATTTAAATCTATTGAAGAAACCTTCATGTCGAAAAACTATGTTAGACTTCTCTCAAAGTAGTGAGCTCGGGGGAGTCGATGGAAGTATTTCAAGGAACATATTATTCTATACCTAAAATATTGTAAGGGTAGTGTTCCTAGAATTGTGTATATATGTATGAAATTATGTATTCCAAAACTATAGAAGATCATTGGATTTAGGTGTGACTGAAACACTATCAGTGTATGCTCTTTGGACAAGCCCTTAGTGGTGAACGAAGTGAAAATGTTGTGTTTTCTCTGTGCTTGTGATTTTTTATTTCCTACACATTCCTATTAGATGGGTTCAATAGGTTACAACCAACATGGGAACAATATCAATCACTTTAGAAGAAAAATATGATACCTTGATTCACCCCTCCCATCTTAGTGTGTTCCAGGGTCCTTCATGAAGCAGTATTCATGGAAATATTAACTAAAGGGATGTACATGATAATTTTTATTATCATGATGAGTTTAATGCTTGAGTATTTATAATAAATTTGTAAAAACATATCCATGATTTACTTACATGAAATTGATGATTGAAAATAATGAAAAATAAAAAGGATGGTAGATAATAATGAATATTTGGAGGGAGGGTTTTTTTATAAATTACTTTTTTAAAATAATGAAGAAAAAATTTACATCATTTCTATGAACATATAAGTTGATGATAAAATGAATAAATGTGTATAAAATAATCCGATACTATAATTCTTGATATAATTACATGTATTGAAGATTGAAAAAAAACCTAAAGATAATATCTCCTTGACTGTATTATACATCGAAGATAAAGAGAGTTTCAACACAGTAACAAGACTTCATTACTCTGTATTAAATAAGAAGAAAAGAGAAGAGTGAGTTTGGACCTAATTGTATAGATTACCATCTAGGACCAAGAATTGTGATATCCAACCTATGATATCCTAATTTAATAAGGTATAAAGAATATAGAGGCAACACTTATTATTAATTCCATCAAAGGAATGAGATCAAATTTATTATATTCTATGGAATAGACTCATGTTATACAACATATCACTTTCAGAGGTGGAGACCAATTATCTATATTCTATAAAGATTGTATTGGTTGGTTCAAAATCATAAACTATAATTTGGTACTTATTGTTTACCCAGTTCTTTTAATCAATATGATTCCAAGGATATTCTATTTCCCAAGAATTATCTTGATTATAAAGGAAGATATATGTGCCTTTGGTATAACCACCATCGTATATTGGGGTCGTAGTCCTCCACATTGTTGGTCAACCTGATTAGAAAAAATATGATGTTATGTGTTGTGTTGTTTCAGGATTATATTACAAGTATCCAATCCAAACATGAGAGAAATGTAAGGAAGATCTACTCAGTGAAGAATTGACAAGGTAAAGAAGGGATATCATTTTATTTTATTAAGCATCAGGAAGACTAATTCACCAACCTCCCTCTTATATTTGGCTATATCCCATGTGATCCTAATAGATATTAACCTCATGAATACCACATAATATATAAAAAATGTGGATACTTTCACCATGGGTATAAATTTCAAAATACATGACACATTTCCTATCAAAATTTTCACAAATATGTATCATATCAACAATGTCAACAAAAATTAAGAGATAATAAAATGGAACCAAACTTCAAGATCAAAAAACATTCCTCAATACACACTATGAAAAAGAAAACTAAAATAAAACCTTGTTGAATACAAATGATCCCCAAGAGTTCTATGAAATTAAAACCATAAATAATATCTAATTTATTCATGCATTTATATAAATGATATATTCTAGGGTGATTACAAAAAAACCTAGTAGGTTCCTCCTAAAAAACCCTCTTTCCAATGTGTATGAAACATACTAAAACCTATAAGACTAAAATAAAAATATATTGATAATCTATTCCATGCCTGGGTAAGTCCAAAACATCCAATAACAACATAATCACACTCTATTAGATATAAAAAATATTATTTATGAGATATTTCAAAATAAAATTAGTGTTATCATTTGGTCCCACGTAACCCACTTCACAATAAATACTCCACTAAATATAATTTATACCCAGTAGGAATAGAAAATTCCTCATATATATATATATATATATATGTCAGTGGAATGAATAATCAATAAGATATTACAACATACTTGGGAATAAAACAACA
Organism: Viscum album; assembly: GCA_963277665.1. Classification (NCBI taxonomy): domain Eukaryota; kingdom Viridiplantae; phylum Streptophyta; class Magnoliopsida; order Santalales; family Viscaceae; genus Viscum; species Viscum album. Next base: position 204,320,217 of record OY728144.1, read on the forward strand.
TGTATGAATATCAATAGAGGTCGGTAGAGGGATATTTAATAAAATAAGAAAATTAGGGTGCACCTAGAAAATAATACGACATAAATATTAGCTCTTAGGAAGTCTAACTCGGGTGCTTTATAACATGAAAATATATAATACCAAACCAACTATCATTTAAGGAAATGATAATATGTTATAATCATAATAGACATATACTTAGTTCTTGACTCTTTAAGAAAATAAATTTATGATTCCCAACTAAATTTATAAAAAAAATTAATTTAATCTCGTTCATTGCATATCATTTAATTAAATTTAAATATTTTAACCAAATACAAAATCATATATCTACATTCTAGTCTTTAGAATGACAAATAAATTCTAAATATATTACTAAACTACAATTCTGTATAAATAACCCCCCTTCCAAATATAAAACCATTTTTTACTATATGTGCCAACCCATCTACTCCACATCACTTTTACTAATAAAATAAAAAATACTATATTAATTCAGCTTTGCTCGTGAACAATTCATGGAAATATCACTTTAATAATATATCTATAACACTTTGATATTTTAAAATAACACTATGTTTGATGGAATATATGACACGCAACATTGACATTAAAAAAACAATGAAGGGTAATTATTTAAATATGACCTCTAAAAACTAGTTTTTGAATTAATAGATATTAATAGTAGTAACCAAATTATGAAATACAAATAAAATTTTCATAATCAATAAAAATTTATTAATTAATTATTATAAAATAAGAAATTCATTTTAGGTAAATTTATTTTATACTTAAAAATCACTGCTGTAAATGGGATCTATACCAACACTTATATACCAATGGTTTGAAAAAATCATTGGTATAGTATGTATAGAATCAACCTATCCCAATGGTTTACTTAAACCATTGGGATAGTCTCCCATTTGTAATGATTTCCCAATGGTTTTAAAAAAATGGGATGAACTATATATCCCAATGCTTTTAAAAAAATATTGGGAATTTTTTCCATTAAATGAAGATCGGCCCTCCAGTCCCCCCTCTGCTTGATTACTACCCTAAATCAAAGCTCCCTCTTCCCCAGCCTACCGAACTTATTCTACCGATCGATCCATATTAAATAAAGAATATTTTTCTTCTACGCATTCAATATGTAAGTTCTACCTTAGTGTTTTTGTTCTCCATCTATTATTTTTTGTTTTTTGTTTTGATTTGGATGAAAGGAAAGTTCTGTGTGGTCATTCATTAGCCATGTGGGTGGTCATTTGTGATGTAAGCTATTATGATTTCATTTTACTATTTATATCCAATAATATTATTTATTTAAGTGCACTTGGATTATCTATGACTAATGATGTTGTTTAATAAGTTGTTTTTAAATGTTATAATAATGATGACATGGTATAAGGGTTCACATGGTGTGTATAAGGATTAATATAGTGTCTACGATAATCTAGGAACCTAGGAATGTAGACACGATATATGACTTATATAGCCATGTAAATATACATGGCTAATCCCATATGGTGCAAGGTATGTTTGGCCATATGGGGTGCTAGAGTTGGACCATTGACACATGGATTTGTTTCATGGGTATGATCACATGATGTGTTGGCTATACTACAGGATGGTTAGTAATTAGATCAGCTAAAACACATTCATCCCTGAAATCCCAGACTACATGGAATGTGTTCCTTCATAATACATGGAGTGTAGTAAATGATTTTGTAAAAATTGAAGTATTTCCTCACACAGATTACATATATATGATTTTCACCACTTTCTTCACTATATTACCACTAATAATATTTGTATTTTATGGGGGAGGGATTTTGAAATATTGATTTTCGGCCTCCGTTGGAAAAAATAGGTTCTATAATTACATGATTAGTAATCCATCATGCCAACCACTTCTTTTTAGGATTCCATACATCTATTTATTTACCCACCACCAAAAAAAATCCATAATCCATACCCAAGGATCTAATATATAGGTCTTTCAAACATCCAATGTGAATTTAAGGTATTATTTGTTCTCCAAAACAAACCGAAAATGTCGAATAATGGCCCCATTGGATGAAGAAAATGAACATAAAAAAAATGGTCTGAAAAGTACATGAGTGATGTGAAAAATCATAATGGGATGGTGTGATCCCATATAATTATATCATATTGTGGAAGATGTTTGAAATCAAGGTACAAATAATATAAATATATGGGTTAAAAAATATAACTAAATTATGGCTCATGCTAAGATCAAAAAATGATATAAAGTTAAAAATATAAAAAAAATGCCTGAAAAATAAATCAAAGGGTATAAACCAATGATATAATATTAACTACCTGAAGAACTGAATAATCAATGGTGTAGAATGCTCTCTTCTAAAAAAGAAGAATATGATACCTCTATATTTATCATTTGTTTCTTGATTCTCCTTTCCCATTCATCATTGACCCTCATTCCTTCTATGTTAATTCCAAAGAATCTATCCTCCTCCTCTCTAGTACCCTAGGTTTATGAATATAAATTTTTATACCCAATGTATGATTTAGTATCTCATTACTAGTTGATAGTATTTGAGTTCTATAGAGGTGAACCAGAGGTGTTGTTATGCACCTATTTGGATTCTATTGTTTTTCTTTTATTTTTCTCATTATAAATCAATATTAGAGTTTTTTTTTATTTTTCATACTATTTGTGGATAATTAAACAGTGATAAGAATGTGCTGGCCTTGGGATATTCCTATAACAGGTGAGTCATACACCCATCTCCAGTGGTAATTTTAGTTTAATAGGGTTATGAAATTTTTCTTCTTGATTATCAGTGTTACATTTGAGATATTTACTCAAGTATGATGTGTTGAGTTGATATTATAAGTTTTTTTGGTACTTGTACCATACAATAAAGAAGATTGTGTATATTCATCATAAATGGCATGTAGGATCCACAAGAAATTTATATTCTTGTGTATTCTTGAATTTTCTAATGACATAGGGTTTAATTCTATAAAGTTTCCATAAGGAGTTTTATATGGGTTTCCAATATAACTTGTTAGTGAAATAATACGCACCCAAACCACAGTGTTATTTAGGAAAGAACATGTGGATATTATTTTGGGTTGTTCTCTCATGATGTAAATAAATTCCATTGGTGCAGTGGATGTATTTTAACACGTGGGGTTCATTTATTAATTTTAGGGATTTGTAATTGTTTAAATTATTAAAGGTAATCATAAAAATATGGTTCATGATGGGAATGATCCACCTTGATTATTTCAATACCCTTGTGATGGTAAAAGTGGAGAAATGTCTAATTATTTATATCCTTTTAATTTAAATTACTTGAAGTAATTTTGGAAACATGATTATATGAAGAGGGATTGATTTATTAGATACCTAGACCTATTGATTTTGGGTGTGTTTTTTGATGAGACAATTGATTATGATATGAAATGGTTGGATCTAGGAGGGATATATCTTTCATATGTTTGTTTTGGTTTTGTAGTAATTCTTGAGTGACTAGTAATCATTTAGTAATCAATGACATGAGTGTGACTCCTTAGTATTGTTGGGAAGGAAGCACCAAGGGTGCTTTTTTTGTTTCTATATAAACATGACATGGATGAAAATAATGGTCAATTGTTAGTAGAATGAGAGTAGGGTTTATGGAATGTGACTCATTAGAGAATGAGTTTGGTGGTGTGATTGGGTTATATAGTAGTGTACACACATTGAGTTTGTAACACCTTGAGTTTTAATAAATTATTATTATTTTTGAATAAATTCAAATTCATTGGTGGCTTGTACTGCATGTTGCACCAAAAGATTTTCAATATGATTAATGAATATCTTACCATTTAACACTTTCATAAAAGTTTATAAATAAGATTTATTTATTGTGATTGTTCCTTAGTGGATAATTTTTTATTAATTGAGTATAAATTTGATAAATCCTCAAATGAAATGGGTGTATGGAACATATGAGGGTACTATGATACATACTTCTCCACAGAACACGTTTTTTTAGATCTATCACCACACCTAAGAGAATGATTAATTGGATCATTTAATTTTATATGAGGTATATATTTAATGATTATTCATCAACCAAAGTAGATATAATATTGAGTTGCATCAAAAACACAATACATTATTCACCCTCTATGTTTCATTTTTCATTTGAGTTGTGACTATGTTTAATGTATATTTACTTATAACATATCTTATTCTTTAAAAGGGTTTACTCTGATACTCCTTGTTCCTTATTTTCACATATTTTTCACATGAATAACTATAATAGAGGCTAGTTGTATCCTAGACTTCCTAATGTGTATTTATTGCATGTAAAACCTGATCCATGTTATGGTTCATTTTATTTTTTTTAAATAAATGTGATTAGTAGTGGGTTACTATCATGTTGAGAAGATTATGTTCTATATTGGAACTAAACAGCCTGTTTTTTTAATTCCCCTATGTGTTATTTTTTTTCTCTTACACAATCTCAAATCGATATTGATACAATACTATAATTTCCAATTCGATCTTTCAATATGTTTCAGCATATTGTGTTGGTTATGGTTTTATATAAAGTGAACATTTCTCATTAAAATGAAAATATTTTTGATTGAAATTCAATATTATTTAATTTCTTTCACAAAATGAACGATTATATTTTTTTACAGAATAGGTAGAGGTTGGATGTATGAAACTGATTGGATATCAATCAATTTTCAAAACAATTTGTATATATTTTTATATTTCACATTTAACAATGATTTAGATAGTGGTCACATACATTTTCCATGTTATAATTTTGTTGGAAGACCTTGGTTGATCCATGAAAACGTTAGCTACCATATAACCAAATATGGTTTTCAAACAAACTATTATGTGTGGTAATACAATGGGGAGAAATTGGAATCCAAAAATGTTGATGATCCAAATGAGAGGACTGGATTAGAGAATTTGATATATGAACAATTTTCATTTATTCTTCTTCATGATGAGGAAAGGATTTTGACCCAATAATACTTCTATATGGGCACACTTGATGTGTCTAATGAAAATGATGATGTTGAAAGAGTGAAAAAATTGAATGATGTTGTGATGACTCTAGCATATCGGCAATGTGGTAAAATGAAAAAGTTAGAATTTTTAATTCGATTGTTTCATGGGAAAACCATGTATGGGATTTCTAATATTGCCATAGATTAAATTCATTCCTCTTGAAGGACTTACTTCTACATGATGCAGATATTCTCTCAAACCACTATATGACATGGAAATTAGTTGAAGAACTTGGATTTTCAAAAAACAAAATTCATCCTTAATCGAAAGATTGTAGCTTATTATTGGAGGAAACTGCTGAATGAAATGAATGTATCAAATGTGGAACATCCCGATGGAATCCAAAAGTTAATGGAACACCATCCCATGTGCCACAGAAAGTAATGTGGAAATTTCTATTAATCCCTGGTCATCATAATCATTTCATTTTTGATTAAATATCAATAAATATGTGATTTCATGATACTGATAGAAAAGAGAATAATGAAGTGTTGGTTCACCTTGTATATGGATTTTCATGGCAGAGACACGATACTCGATATCCTGATTTTGTATCTAATGTGCATAATGTTAGGTTGAGTCTTTAATGTGATGGTTTTATTCCATTTGGGAAGATTCTTACTTCACACAACACATGGATCATTTTCATACAAATTTATAACCTTTCCCCATGTCCAATTCATACCGCAGGTCATTTGGGTATAACCTTCTAGCATGGATGTGTATGAAAAAACCATCCACCTTCATAAGTTTACTTATAACTAGCCCTTATGATCCCGAAAATGATATAGACGTATAAATGAAACCTTTATTAAAATAGTTGAAACTTATTTTGGATGTTGGTGTGTGCACATACGATGCATGTTCGAAAGATATATTTCAGATGTGTGTTGCGCTTATTTGGACGATCAATGATTTTTTTTGTTTATACAAAGATGTTTGGATGGAGCACAAAAGGAAAACTATCATGTCTTGTTTTTATAAAGAATACTCAATCCAAGAGACTGAAATATCATCGTAGTATTATTTTTATGGGACATCAGTGATTCTTTCCAATGAACCATCCATACAGAGACAATTTTCAAAGATTTGTCAATACCATGGAGACCGACGATCCAACTCAGCGTATGTCTAGAACTAATATTTTTAATGAATTGAAGGATTTCAGCTTTTCATTCAGGGTGGGTCAAATAAAATCTAGAAAGAGAAAGAATTTTTAGAATGATAACTATTACAATTGGAAGAAGAGGAGTAATTTTTTGATTTTCCATATAGGTAAAACAATTTGTTACGTCATTCGATAGACGTAATTCACATTGAAAAGAATATATGTGAAATATTTCATTAGATTATTCTAAATGTAAAATGAAAGAAAAAAGATGAATTAAGATCTTGGTGTGACTTGGTGGATTGGGGAATTACACAAGAATTGCATCTTCTGTGTATCAGTGAAAATAAATGGAATGTTCCATGTGATTATTTTGTGATGAAACCTACATAAAAAAGAAATTTCTGGAAGTACTAGAGACTAATAAAGTTCCTTATGTCTATTCAAGCAATATATCAAAACGGGAAAACAGAAGAGAGTTGAAGCTGAAATCTTTGAAGACTCATGGTTATCACATCCTTCTACATGTGTTGATACTAATAGAAATCCTTCATAATTTTTCCAATAATTTAAGGGTTTCAGTTTTTCAGTTGTGCCATTTGTTTAGAGATATTTGTGAAAATAAGTTTTCCAAGACTTTCTTGCAAACAATTATGGAAGAAAAACCATTAATTTTGTGTGAGTTTTAGAAAATATTTCCTCCACTATTTTTCACAATCATGTTGCATCTAATTATCCATCTTTCAACCAAAATACTTTTGGGGGACTTGTTACATTCTATTTGATGTATCCAACTGAAATAAATACATACACATTGAAATCTTATGTCCGGAACAAGAATCATCCAAAAGGTTTAATCATGAATGGTTACTTGGATCAATAATGTATGGATTTTTTCTTAATGTATTTGTTTGATCTTACTATGGAAATGAATAGATCAATGAGAAGTGAATAATAACAGTGTGAGAAAATTGAATCTATTTTTCCATCTCTTTCTCAAATAGGAGTAATTCTCATATCATAAACATTGGTGACATTAATCCTTGAAGAGTGGTAGATATCACATCACACAATGTTGTTGAACTGTGATTCATTTGATGACTACATCAAGTAAGTAAATTCAACATGTATATCTTATCTCCTCTCTTGTAATTTTACATATCTGTTAAACTATTTCTATTTTTATCTACATAGAACATAAATAAATGATAAATAGAAAGCATCATACTTTATCTTTTATAAATAGATAGACTTTTTATAGAAACTAGTTTTCTACTTGGTTGAAATTGAAGGTAGAAATATTGCTGTAATAAATAAATAAAAATAATATTTAATTAAATTTAATATTTGTTTACATTTTAGGTATCGAGTTTTCCTGCAGACTCTGTTTCTGAGGAAATAAGAGCATTATCTTTTGGTCCTAATACCATGGTCCGTGAATGTAAATCAATTGTGATCAATGTGTACAGATTTATTATCCCTGAACGAGAAAATATGATGAGAACACAACATTATGGTGTTATGATAACTGTCACAATAGACTATTATGATATTGAATCGGATATTAGAACTCTTTTTTAAAATGTATCTTTTTATCGATCCATTTAGAAAATAATGATATTGAATTATTACTCCCATGGCCTAGTCAGGATGATAAACTTCTAGTGGTTTAATCTGACGAAGAGGCAGAGATCCTTTATTGATGATTGTGGATTTTGAGTTATTGACATGACCCGTACTCTTGCTATCGATGAACCATATTTATTGGTATCAATGAAAAACATGTTTTCTATGTCAAATATCGTATTCAACCTAAATATAGTGTCATTATTGAATTAATTACAAGAAATGTTTTTATGATGGTGATGCTGGAATTGAAACCATCTCTACTACCATTGGAACCACTCCCTTTATTACTTATGGTGAATATAATACCTCAATGGTCATAGATGATTGTGAAACCGAAGTTGTTTTGTGAAATATATAGAATCAACCATCCATGTTCTCAATTTTTTTGGTCTAGCTCGACTTGGGTTGTTAATGTTGGTACTATTAAAATTGATTTAATATTGATTAATAATATGTTTTATCTGAATTAAACTATATTCAAACATATGAAACCCATGAATCCTTCTATCCCCTCTCATATTTTATTGGGTTACACCTTAGTTATCCATTTCTAATTACATCCATATTTTTTTCAAATGCAAGAAACGAAACCTATTGAAGAGATGCGACAAAAAAGGAAGAAAGACAACAATCATCACGTGGCTGAGATGGGAGTTCCTCCACTAGTTCCTATTGAGAGTATTTTATCTCAAATATATATCTTTAAATAACATAAAATGTCATGTGATTAATTTTGTTTTAAATTTTTTTTCAAGATCCACCACTGAGGAAAAAATTATTTGACAAGGAACATAGTAGTGGTCCCAGTACATAGGCTTACGGTATGATGGAGGTTGGTATGAGAGATAGATGATCTTGTCGGCATATCTGATTAGACCCCACCCCTCTCACTGGTGTACCTTCTATCTGACATTCTGATCCCAATGTGCCATTAGGGACACATGGTATATTTAGGCCTCCCATGTTTTCACCACCCTTTTCATATGAGCCTCCTCATCCTTCTATACCATATCTGATGATGATTCCCACTCCTCATCAATATCATACATTTGGCCAGTCATCCATTCCCTATTCTTTTAGTTTCTCTCCAAGATTCTATATTCCATCTTCTTTGACTCCTTCTATACTAAAATATGTTCTTGAAAATCATACATTGTGACCCACTGCACCTGTACAAGGTGTTCCTTCAGTTTCTACAGATCCTTCGGTGCCCATTGAATAGACTTCCGCATGTATACATTTATAACCCTAACAAATATTTATACCATTATTTATTTTCATTATAAAATGTATTGATATAATATTTGTTTTTCTTTCATAACAGGTAAATCTACTGATAGGAGGTGGGGGTGGGGGTGTGCACTCATGCGTGTAGTGTGGAACCACCACATGCAGTTGATGGTGGAATACAATGAATACAAGCGAATGATTGAAAAAACAAGGCAACAATGTCGAAGTTTTTTGGCGATGCATTCCAAATACTCCGACATTATTCCTGTCAGCTAGCTCTCATGGAGACTGTTTCCAAACGATGTTAAAGATAATTATTGGGTGCAGATATGGGTAAAAAATCTATTGTATTTAATGTAATATATTATTTTTGAATTTATATGAATTAATATTTTGGTGTCAGGTTAAGTTTATTTTCTTCGATAGTGAGGGTGCACGACTAACACATCTAAAAGAGTTTGGTGAGCTTTAGAGAGCCTATAAGAATGAGTTCTATATTGTTTGGCATGATAGAGTTGGCACAAAGTTAGAGGCAGTAACTTTAGTGGATGATTGTACTATATAATAGTATAGAAAAATTATTACTCATTGGACGACTATCAAGATTAAGGTATTAATAAAATTTGAGGTATTTAAATTAATGATTTTATGTTTTACATTAATACTATCTTTTGTATTGTTGAACTTTATTTAGGAATAATCCATAAAAATAAAAATAAAACATGGATGCTAAAAAATACCTTCACACATTGGGACGTATTACAATGTCAGATCATGAGAGGAACCAGGTACAACAGTTGTTTATAATTTTTCTTTAAAACTTGCACTTTCTATTGTTTCCTCCTAAATTTATTCAATTTCTAAAGTTTTCATATAATTTTTGTTATGGAATTCATTATTGGTAACCTATTTTTAATTATGGTTTCCTACATTCAATGTCATTGTAGAGGTAAGAATTGAATATTGAAGTATGAGTGCCTCAAGAAAAAATATTTTTCTCGAGTATAAGGAAAAAGGTTGGATATGCGATTAACAAACCGATACAGTAATAGATTTTATAATTTATTTTGTTGATTTAAAATTTTAATATCTATTTTTTAACCTAGTAATCTATTTATATTTGTAACAAGATGCTTTAGAGGCCCTTGATGTCTAGGAACCTAACAATTTTGGGACAAATGATCACTTATATAAGGTGTTGGGAGATGAGCACCCTGGTAGAGTATGTTGTCGACATGGGAAGCGTATATTCCCAACAAGGTATTGGCCCTCTTCAGGTACCATTTGTAGTCCCACTGAGTTGGAACAGCTTAAGTCACAGACAAAATATTCTGAGAAAAGGGCCACTGAGGTGGAAGAATGGTCTATTAGGGAAAACACTGAATTTATAAAGCTATTGAAGGTTTTATGTCCATCACTTCCACCAGAGGTCAGAAAAAATTATGATAAATATATTTCATTGATGAATTCAATATATAGTGCACCAGGTGGTAGATCTAGTGGTGGTCAAGACAATTTCCTTCTCGGTGGCGACGATGGCGAGGAAGAGGTTGGGGATGAGGATGATGCTTAGGACAAGGGAGAGGAGGAGTCTGAGGTAGAGGACAGGGCGAGGAGGAGGGTGAGGAGGAGTCTGAGGAGGAGGATAGGGGTGATGAGGAGGGAGAGGAGTAGGATGAGGATGAGGGAGGGGATGATGATGGGGACAGGGATGTGGATGAGGATGAGGCTGATGATGACAATGATGATAGTGATGGTGATGAGGGATAGATTGATCTGTTACATTTTTTACTAATATTACTAACATTTGATGTTTGATAATTTTTTTGACTAAATATATGTGTGATTAGTTAGGTCACATTATCTTTATTTCTTTACCTATAAATAATAAAACATGACTTGATATGGAAGTATGGATTCTATGGATTCTCTTTTTACATGGTAATAAAGATATTTCACAATTATATGTTTACATACTCTCAAACTCTTGGCTGAAGAACTTGTGCTTATTCATTTTCATTATACCACTTCTTAGTCATCATTCTCTGATTCATTGTATTTTTATTCTTTAAATTATGGGACACCATTTTTTATCTAATCTCATTCACAGATCATGTCGTACTTGACACTTTCTGTTGTTGTATTTGTTACCAAAAATATTTTGATTTGCTGATAAATTATGAATCTTCTTGATCTATTTTGTATGAATATATCATGGTATAATGTTTCATGATCCTAGAAGGTGTTTTGAGGTCGGTTGGAAGTCATCTGGAGAGCCTATGAGTGAATTTGAGTGAAATATGTAATTTTCTTGATTCATTTAAGAATTTATAGTACCTAAGAATTTCATGTAGCCAATATATATCACGTAACTAGATAAATTCATTGGTACCATAATAGTTTCTATTTAAATATTAACCCCATCACTCTACATACCACTCTGGGAATATCTACAAAACCCAAAAATTGATTTATCAGTCATAAATGTTAAACCTATTAACTATCACACTTCCCTCAAGAAAAACCATCCAATGTGAATCTATATTGTCCTCCTAAGAGAATATTCATAAATTATATTTTTTATATGTCAACTTCATGTAGGTCACATCACCAAAATACCTCACCCATGATTGTATCAATATATTGAAATATATATCATTTAACCTCACAATAATTCTAACCCCTTTAGGTAAAATTCTATAACCCATAGGTTTTCTTAAATAAGTTTTTTACATTGGAATCAATAAATTTGATTCATCAAGATAATCTCATATCCTAATTCATGGTAAAATATTACCAAGGTCTAGAAGGTCACATCGGGATCCTTACTCACCACTATACCCTTATCCCCTAGTCAATTCACTTGAAAATAGATCCATATGTTTATAAATTACCTTATAAAATACTTTGAATATACCCATAGAGTAATGATATCATCACTATAAACCCACTATATGTCACTTGATGTATTTAATCTATCTAAAGAATTAATAAACCTTTTGTATTAATCATCTTCATGCTCCCACTATCAATCTCCAAAAAAAATCCCCATCCTCTTTTATTGATTTCACTATGTTTAGGTGGAATTTTTATATAGTTCATAAATCCACAACCACTGAATCAAAGGGATGTTAGGGGACAATGAAATTGAGGGAGGTGAGGAGGAATCATAACTAAAAATTCCATATACACGCCACTAAAGTCACCCTTAATCATTGATGATTTAATAGAGAAATACAGATATGAGGAGATATCCGAATAGAATTCCACATTGTCCCTATTTATCATTTTGTTGCAAATCACATATATTTTTTATATATGTTTAATACTTTATTACATAGTGGTTCCAACTTTTTTATGGTTGAAACATATGTGTTTGGTTTGGTTCCATTATAAAATGGTTTATAAAAATGTTTGGGAGATGATTTTTTAATTTAATGAATATTCTGTGATATTAATATTCTTTTTTTAAAATGCATGTTTAGGTGTAAAGAAGTATTTATGCTATAAAATGTTATTAATATGGCTATTTTCATTAAATAAAAGAATATGCTTTTTTATAAATGTTAATGGGTTTGTGATTTTTGAAATTTCATAGGCAGTTGTGGGGGGGGGGGGTTGTACAGTTCGGGGAGGGGTGTGCAGGTGGGGAGGGGGTGTTTAGGTGGGTGGGAGGGCTTTTCAGGTGTGGGGGTGTGCAAGGGGGAGGGGTTTTGCATATGGGGGAGGGGGTTGTGCATGGGGAGGCTTCTAGGGGTGAGGTGGGGAGTGGGGGGCTGTGCAAGTGGGGTGGAATTTGTAGGTGGGGAGTGGGTATAGGTGGGGAGGGGTATGAAGGTGGGTGGGGGCTGTGTAGGTGGGTGAGGGGTGTGCAAGGGGGAGGGGGTTGTACAGGGGGGATGTCCAGGTGAGGGAGGGGTGTTCAAGGTGGAGGGGGCTATGCAGAGGGATGAAGTTGGGGGTGAGGTGGGGAGTGGGGGGGTGTGCAGGTGGGGAGGGGTGTGACAAGCGGGGGGAGGGGGGGCTGTGCAGGGGGAGGCTGTTATGGGTGTGGTGGGGAGTGGGGGCTGTGTAGGTGGGGAGGGGTGTAGAAGTGGTTGGGGGACTGTACTCGTCTAGGGATATGCATGTGGGGAGGGGTTGTTCAATTTGGGGGGGTTGTGCAGGTGGGGGTGTGCATGTGGGTGGGGGTCATTTCAAGGGGGGAGGGGGTTGTGAAGGTGGGGGGTGTATGTATTCAATTAATAATTTAATTTAGAATTCTGTATTTCATAGGGTAATTGACTTCTGGATTTTGAATTGAATTTTGAATTCAATTCAGTATGTATTTAATTAACTTCTAAATTATGTATAATACATGAATTAAATTATGAATTCAATTCTGTGTTATACTTGTAGGTAATTTCTAATGTTTGTATGTCTATACATGCAGGTAATATTAATGGAGGTTCAATATGATCTATTAAGTTAATAAAAAAGAAGTTGTCAGTATTTCACGATGTGACCTCTATCATCACACCATGAAAAGTAATGGTATAATCCCTAACAATATCTTTACATTCTAAAACCTTTTAATCCACCACAAGAATCCACTTCATGTAGTAAATACACTATGCATGATGTCAGTGAAATATGGTACAGTTCTCTATAATGATGGTCCCCTATACACTCTTTTGATGACCTCATGAACCTTTAGGTTATCACTTGAGCATTGATCCCAATCCCAAAACTCCATTTTGGGATAATCAAACACTCAAAACATTACTCTAATTTCTAGTCCTCAAAACTAACAATTTAGAAAAGTGAGGTTCAATATTACCTATTAAATTCCAACCAGTAATGATATGGGCTATTACAATCTCCCCGTCAATGTGGTTACCTACCATGAGATGTTTTTGTGTCACTTGAATCATGACTCATGATCAACCTCTTTATCACATATAAGGAGGGATCTATAGTCCAGGGTAGAATAAAAATTGTCTACCTTAGAATCTTTCTCTTTTAGAAATTCCCATCAAAATTTCTATTATGACTCCAAGAAAGAACGCTAGAAGATGATCTAAAATCTCACTATCACCCAAATTCGATACCAAAATAACTGCAATTGTCCAACTCAACACACTATAGTGTCCTAAACGGATTCAACCTAAAGAATCATGGAGCTCCCCACCATAGGAATCATTATATAGGAAAATATTATATAACTCCAGTGGAATTCCTAGTGCTATTCAGTTCCATCGCACATTATCAATGAAAGAAACAGGTGATTTTTAAATACCCAAACCTCATTTCTATTTTTAAAATGAACCAATGAGTCACTACCAAAAAATGAAACTTGAATAAGATGAACTTCCTTGAATGGAACTATATTATTATTACACAACTTATTCATACATTATAGGTTGAGCTCGATGTAGTTATAACCCACATTATTTAGGTTTATACAATATAGTAGTTAGTTCACTTCCCATGTATAGACATCATATAGAGGATATGGATAGAGGAGATAGATCCCATAATCATAGAGAGAGAGTTCCTAAGGTATTGGGTATTTTTAGGTGTTTTTCTATTATGTTCGGTGTGATTCTGTATATTGTCTTTAGAAGAGTTTTTTTTTAATTCAGTACATTACATTGTGGATGTGCGTGTTTTTTTGAACTTTGTATTTTCATGTGTTGTTTAATCATTTTATATTGTATTTTTATATTGTCTTTGTTGTATTTTTAGGTGTTGAATTATGTATATTGTAGAGGGGAGGCTAGATGGGATGTAGGATGCCGTTTAATTCTATACATTATAGAGGGGAGGAAAGAGGGAAGGTTGGTGTCGAATTTTTAAGCACTATATACCTAAAGTTCATAAACTTGTGTTATAAAGCTAAAAAAAATCATTTATACCAATGATTTAGTTAAACCATTGGTAAAACACTATACCAATGGTTCATAAACCATTGGTATAGATTTAAAACATTATGTATGCCAAAAGTTATTATAAAACCATTGGTAAAGCTATATACCAATGGTTTATAAACCATTGGTATAGGTTCTAGATTTAATATTTACTAACAGTTACAAACCGTTTGTAATTCTCTATTGCAACGGTTTTCCTTAAATTGTAAGAATATTGTATTTTTAATGGTTTTATACCAATGGTTACTCTGTAACAATTGGTATAGCGATATCCCCAGGCCTTACTACCTAATATCTTTGCAAACCATTAGTATAACATATACCAATGGTTTTCCAGCTTATCCAAACAATTTTAAACCATTGGGATATCCTTGTTTTCTAACAGTGAAAATTTATTCAAAAATGGTTTTTATTTATTTTTTTGCGTGAATATTATAACTAATTTAAAAAAAATTGAGATATTCTTTCTTAAAAATGTTATCATTTTTGAAATTATAAAATAAAAAATTATCTCTGGGTGAAATCTTTGGATTTTGCTAAAAATGATGATTTTCAGTGAATAATAAAAAATACCAATATTTGTAAAACTATAATTTAATTTCACTGAAAATACCCATTACAATTTGAATTTTATCTTAAATTATTATCATTCGAATTTAATTATAAATTGTCTAAATAATGACATAGGAATTATATTAATACTTGATTTTGGTATAAGTTCATTTTTGGGCTTAAAAGCACTTTTTTCAAAAACAATTTTTCATTATGATTTATGCATTTAAATTTAAATAAATTTATCCCACTTATGGGAACATAATATTTGAAAAGTAATTACATATTTTTAATTTTTTTTCTTTAAATATTTTAAATATGTACCTTTTATCTTTAGTCATTTAGAATAGTAACCTTGGTAAAAATGTTGTCATCATGACAAGTGTAAAACGAGTAAAACCTGGTTAAACCTATGTGATAATACATTAAAACAAAACTAATCTATTGTATTAGTGGGATTTTACCATCTTTGTCCTAGATTCAATGTTATATGAATTTTGGGCCATGTTTCTTTGAATATTATTATATATTATTTTATGTAAAGAAAAATTCTAAAACGTCACTCTTTTGCTTTCAACTTATCATATATGTTCTAATAGGGATATCAAGATGTTATATATGAAACTAAAATCATATTATGATCATAATTAATTAATATTTTATGGATTTTTTTAGTTTTTAGTGATGATATAATCACCATAAATCTTACATAACTCTAACACAGTGCTTGTGCAAGCTTTAGAAAAATGAATCTAAATGATTTTAAAATATATAAAGTAATAATTTTGGATGATTTATGGTGTAACATGAATTTTATGATTAATTATAATGTATAATTGGTGGTTAAATAGTTTATATTATAATTCCATAACATGCTTCATTTTTTAAAATTCAAAATATCTAAATAGTCTTGAAAATCACAGTAATGATATTTTATATATTTTAATATTTTATTAAATGATTTAAAAATCATAAAACTAAAAAAAATATGATACTTGTAATGATAAATGGTCTAAAATATCGTCCATGTATTATTTTCGAACCAATATTTACCTTATAAGTAAATTTATATCCCTTAATGATTGAAAAATGTGTTAGTACGGTTAAGGATAAAAAGGGTTAATGGGGGTTAAAGTAAAGAGAGAAGGGTTAAAATGACATAAAAACATTCATAAATATTATTTTATGAGTATAATTTGATCTTATATCATATTTAATTCTAAATTATTCTAATTTTTAATAACTTGTTCATGAATGAAATTTTATAATATTTTTATATTTTGAAAATTTTCAAGGGTACCCCTCCCCTCACATTTAAAAGGGTACCTCATATACTATCTTAAAGGAAAATTTTTTTTTATAGAAGCCCCAATTTAAGGGATTAGGGGGTACACAGGATGACATCAATTAGATAAAACACCAACCATGATCCACAGACTAAAGGCCCGAGGCTAAAAACAAACAAATTCAAGTCTGCAAAGAGAAACCCCTCCCCATCATCAAAAACATTAGATCAGCTTCCATAATCTCAATGATTCTTGACTAGCTTTCCCATCCAGGATTGCATGGGCCTGGTACCGATGGAGATCGCCAAACCCTCTCAAACAACCAATTCTGAATAGCGATGATATGGCTAAAACTTCTTGTTCTGGCCTCTTCTAGTGTATTCTCGTGTAGGACAACTGGTTTTTTTATCCATGAACTATGAAACGTAGTGCCACAAACAAACCAAAAATTAAAAGATTCATAACCAACACAAAAATCACAGATCAAGATCTCCATCACCATTTCCAACTGCTCCACTAAAGTCAGTCCATCACACAATAAGAAACTGAATCACATAGCTCATGGAAAAATCATCACCGAAAACAGAATCGGGAATAAAAACTTCACCGATAAAAGGCGTTCATGTTTCATCTCATCTACGTCGTTGTCTCAACAACCAATGACGTTGCTGGGCCACACACCAAATCAGAGATAACACAAATCTTAAATCACAAAAAATAACATTCCAAAAAGGGTTCAACCACACCCAAAGCCAATTCATAAGGTCAGGAAATCAAGGGGTAAAAACCAAAACCACGAAGATAGTCGTGAGGCCTTTCCGCAAACCAAAACTAGATACCGTCGCTGCCTTTATGTTCCCACCCAGACACCACATCGAATTATCGCATGTTCTCCCATCTAACACAGAACCATTGCACTGATCCTCTTTTAGGAGAATATGGATCTATGAAAGATGGATTCACCACACTGCCAAATAAAACCCTACCCAAAGAAGAAGGGAAAGAGAGAGAACATGCCAATAAATGGTGTGAAATGCCAAGCTGGCCATGCCCATGAATTCACCATGACGTCTCCCCTAGGATAGGGGCCTCTTCCATGATAGAACGAAGATGGTGTGTCGAATAGGTGATCCAAAGTCGACTTAAGGTAGAGCAAAGATAGATGGTGACAGGGGAAACCCTTACTACTCTGTGCCCATAACAGGATCATCCTCCCTTGGGTTTACATCCTCTCATATATTTTCTTCCTCACACATTTTGAGAAATCTATTTCTAAAAATTCATGAAACAATCCCTTCTCAACCTTACTATCCATGACATTGAGGCTCTATTCTCATCAAAATATAGACCATGAAGTCTTAAGGTGTAGCCAAAGGTGGATTTCCATAGAAGATGTATAACTCTTAACTAACAGTTTTCATTATACTTATTCATATACTTCCATAAAATAATCTCAAAAATGATTATATAATAACATTAGTATCTTTAATATGCATAAATTCTATTATAACTATTGTACGAATATTTTTCATCTCATTTTCTATCAAATGGTGAACATGAACTTCATTTGTGTGTATGTGTGGACTATCACCTCCACGAACTGATGTGTTTTATTTTCCATCCCTGGACCTAATGACTATTTATATTGATAGATTTTAATATATATATTTATTATATTAATAACATAATTAACATTTTGTAAATATAACATATCATCTATTTTATTACCCTTCCATCTGTTAGAAAATGGTAAAGTTGCTCGTCCATAATTGTGAAATACAACCTCTGTGAGGTGATATGATCTGTTTTTTGTGTATTCATATAATATATTGTTCTAAAATTTTAATGAAATTAAAAAAATGATACTTATTTCATTATTAATATTTTTTACATTATGGAATAATTTCCTTTTCCCCATGGTCTACACACAAAAAACATATTTCAATTATGAATCGAACATCCTAAAAACATGAAGTGGGTTTAATTGATTTTTTAATTAAATACAGAATTATAATTAATGAATTAAATGGTTTCATTATAAGGGAATATGATTAGAAAATTTTTCAAAGTAAATAATTAACATTATTTTATTATACATAAGTTAAAGAATGTATGTAGCCTGTCAGGAATCAATGTAAGGGGTTTCTTAACTCAATTTTCATTCATTAAGAAATAATTTTACTTCATTGAGATTGTTTTAAAATATTATGTGTCAATTTAACTAATATTATTTTATTTTTTTATTTCCATTTTTTATTTATTTTTTTACAATTGTTACACGTAGTCTCTTTATTGATTAATTCTAACATCAATGAAATGATATTTGTACGGATTAATCTTCTAAATATTTTTTTCTGTAAGATATACATTATAATTTGAACCTACTTCATTTTCAAATGTTTACATACTGACTATTGAGATATTATATCATGAATTATTCTTTGATCAACATATTTAAAGATCATTTGAAGTTATATCTTTCATGATATATTTAATCAAATGTTGCAAAATTTATAAGGGTTTTCATAGTCTCAATTTAATTTCACTAAGCCATAATTAATGTTATGAAACCTATTTTATTTTATATGGTGTATTTATTTCCACATGAATGTGTGATCACAAATTATTTAACATAAATTGTGTATTTTAGAAAATAATGTTATGTTCTATCATTCAATGGATTTTTTTGATTCATGAATTACCTATGTAGTAATGGTTTCTAGTCTCTAAAATCATTCATTAAACCATTTTTTTGATTCATGAACCAATATTTATTTATATGGTGTATGAACAAAATCATGTCATGTAATATCGTGACTGTTGTTTATGCTCATGGTTTTTTTTAGTCCCTTCTAATTTTCATTAAAAATGTTTTTAAAATATTTTAATGGAGATTTCATAAAAAATTTTGTTTTGATGCTTTTTAATAATTTTATCAAAAAAAAATTCTTCCATAATATTTATCTTATTTCATGAATTTTATTTTATAAATATAAATAATATTCTAATAAATTTCCATTATATTTTACCCACTTTTAAAAAAATCAAAGGAAATTTATTAACATTTTCTTCATGGGTCACTTTTCAATCTCTTTTAAAAAGTTTTAAATAAATGTTTATTTTTTTTGACATGAACGGTTTTTACCTATATCATAACAATTATTTTATTTTATGGTTCATTTTAATTTTACCAAGATTATATTCAAATATAATATTTTTCTTAATATTCTGTTAATTTTTGGTTTCCAAAAGTGATTTTCATAGTGGAAAGAGTATTTTCTCAAAGAATATTTTCAATGATATTTTAATTGTATATCCCTCCGTCAATGAAAATATACATTTACTTAAATTTTGCTTCATTAGGGATATATTGTAATGATATTACCCTTACTCTCTCCTTGTGTAGATTATTATTGTTTCACTGATATTTTCTGGTAATATATTTCATTTATGTGGGTAAATCAAACCATGAACGACCAATTATTATTCTTATATTGAAAAGTTCAAGAATATAATTATTTTTTTCATGATATGGTACTCTTATATTATTGATGAAAAAAAGATTGGGGAATGACTGAAATCACTAAATGGCATTTTATGATATGTTGTGGGTGGGTCTGTTATATCCCTCCAATGCATCATGAAAAGAGATGGAGTTAAATAGTTATAGTTTTATCCTAAGAGATGGTTGAAATTTTCTTGGTATATTATTCCATTTATAATCATGATTGTGATAGTGATTATAAGTGTGATATGATAATTATATTCCAAGATACTAAGAAAATTCTCTATATTTCATATAAGTTTATAATGGATCCTTTGTTCAAGGACTATCTTCACATGGAACATGATTGCTGGATTATATGACTCTTGTATTATGTTAAATATTTATACCATGTTTAATGATTTATGATACATGTTCTGATGGATATAAATTATCTTATCATATTCTCATGAACCTTTATTATGTCATCATATGACTATTCTTGTCTTATTCTCACTGATTACATTCAATTATTAATTCTTATATTTACCCTTACTATGTATTTGATCTCACCCTTATTATATTTAATTTTACCTAGGTCATAAAGAATGATATTAAATTAATTTTTACTAGAAAATATTCACGTTATAATAATATTATGGGAGATGTTGATGTCTTGATGTCAAAAATGAAAATTTGTGTATAGTGGAAAAAATGCTCACTTTAAGACATGGGTATTGTTATGTAAGAGTATTTCCTAGTTTTATAAAACTATAAACCTAAATTATCATTGGGTGTGTATGTGATCCAATATTTATATTTGACTTTTTGTGTTTTTTATTGATAAAATGGGAAATTTTTTGTTGAAAATACATAATTTTAACAATTTTTTAGTACCAAGTCTTTGAGTATGGGTCTGGGGCTATTATAGTTGGAATCAATGCATGGGATAGATAAGATTTCATATTATGATGTTTTCATGTGAGGATAACTTAAATGATATGCTTATCAAAATGAGTTTATAATTTTATGCTTCATAATAAGTTCAATGTGTTATACACCCTTTTTTAGGGTTTAAGTGATTGGATTTTATGATGATTAATGAAATTGTAAGAAACCTTTTATTTTGTTGGGTTATATGTGGCCCTTATGTTTCACATGAAGGATTATTTTATAAGAATGCTATTCATTATTTAGGGACGTATGATGAAATTTTGAGACAAAATTTTAAGGTAAAAATTCATTAATTTTGATGTTATTGAGGTTAATTGGGATTTGTAGTTATTTAATTATGGAATGATGTTTGTTTAATATTTGGTGTTATAGTTTCATCTTTAAGATCAATTTATTATTTATTAATATATATTTTTATTCATTTTGGGTATTATGTTATCATATTCGAACCATTTTGGTTTTAGTAACGAAAGGAAGAAAATATGTTCAAACTTTTTAAAAACCTCATGGTCTTTCAAAAGTTTATTATAGAGCTTATAACATTGAATATTCATACTCAACATTTGGAGTAAAAAATGTGATATAGGTGGAAACAAATTAAAACATAAAACCAAAAGATTAAATTGTGTTTATGGATTTAAATGAAATCAAGTAGGTATAATTCTTCATGTGCTCACTCAATATGGAAAATGAATCCATCAGCTCCATTGAAAGGATCTTGAAAAAAAATATCATATTACCTTCATTTCTAATGAATTTATGGTTCTTTTCACAACTCATTGGTTTATGATTTTTTGGCCATGTACTTTCATATCATCACTCACTTTCTTATGATGAATGTTCTTTATTAATCTCTATCATTATTTGGACATTAATATTTCCCCCATTTCTATATTTTAACTTCCGAATTATTTTTTCCAACTTGTAACCCTAGATATGATTTAATCCAGATGACCTTTATATTCCCCATCCCCACATTTCAAAAGGATATATTATTAACCCATTTAATGATGTGATATTTATATAATATTATTTTAAAATGATAAACTATTGATTACAGATCTCAAGTTAACATTCAAATAATGAAATTTATTAAAGGTTGGTAGAATGTTACGCCATATGATTTTAAAAATACACTATATTTTATAACGTATATGATGGAAAAAATCAACTTAAACGAATAAAAAATATTATTATTTATATATGATCATTATAGACGATATCTATAATTGTAAAATATGAATTAGAGTAAACAAATTATAAAATATATATAAATTTATTGATTAATTCTATGGAAATAAGAACTCATGTTTCCGTAAAGTTATTTTATACTTAAAAATACATAATCTTCAGAAAAGATTTTTATTTTTTTTAATGAACAAAATAATTAATTTCTACTAATTTTATAAATATTATTTGATAAAAATTATATCATTTTATATATTTTTATATCAAAATTAGTTTTCAGTAATTTTTTTGGATTTTTCTAATAAAATTTAATTTTTTACAGAATAGTGAAAAATAAATAGTTTTGTAAATACATAATATTTTTTCATCAAAAAGTATCATTATGATTTAAATTTGTTTATAATTTTTTTTAAAATATCTAGTTTTTTATAATTAATCTAATTAATTACATTTTAATCAACTTTATAGTTGTTATCGGTATAAGTTCATTTTGTAGCTTAAATGCATTTTTTCTAAAAAAAAGTTTTTTGTTGTGTTTTAGGAATTTATATTAATGTAGATTTTAATAGCTTATGAAAATTTAATATTGAAAAATGGAATCCATATTTCAATTTTAGTGATTCATATATGGTAAATAAGTTACTTTTTGTATGATCAATCATTAAAATGAGGAAAGCATTTTTAAAACTATATGATCAATCCTTAAAATAACTATAACACTTAAATTTAATATATTATATGAGTGGGATTCAATTATCGTTATCCAAGAATCTAATTTATGGCCATTTTTTCATTTTTCATTGAAAATTAAATATATAATATTTTTAAGTAATGAAAAATTCCAAAATTTCACCCCCTTCCATTTAATTTATATTATATGTTCAAATAAGGATACATTTTTTTTATTAATTAGTAAAATATTTTATTTTGAATATAAAAATTTTTAATGATTTTAATTTATTTTTAATTTTATTTTATGGAATAGTTACCTTAAATTTTTATAAAATACCGCCATAGTGCTTGTGCTAATAGTAAAAAAACTGAATTAAAATAATTTAAAAATAGGTAGATTAATATTTTTTTATTTAGTTATGGTTTCACATATATTTTATTTTTAATAATAATTTATAATTTCTTGAAAGATTTTATATTCAAATTACATACCTATCTTGTTGTTTTTAATGTAAAAATATATATGAAATGTTCTGAAAATAACACTAATGATATTTTGTGTTATATAATATATTCATAAATGGAATGAAAAACATAAAAGATGATATTTTTAATTATAAATGGTTTAAAATATCATCCATATACCTTTTATGATCTAATTATTATATTAGATGTAAATTTATGACCCCTATTGATTGAAAAACATGTTACCAGTGTTAAGGATAAAATGGGTTAATATGGATTAAACTAAAGAGATAAGGGTTAAAATGACCTAAAAATATGACCAAATACTATTAACTGATTTAATTGTGTTCCTATAACCTCTTTAATTCTAAATTAATCCAATTTTTAACAACTTTCCCATGAATGTTACTTTATAATATATTAATGTTTTGAAGAATTACAAGAGTGCCCCTCCCCTAACATATAAAAAAGAACCTTCTATCTTATATTCCTCGCACATTTAGATAACTAAATATTATAAAATTCATAACCAAATAACATAATATATAGGCTCTATAATCATCAAATTACTAACCTTCAAGTCTTAAGGTATAAGCTAATGGTGGTTTTCTAATGAATAGTAGCAGTTCTTAACTGAAATTTTTCATTTTACTTATTATTCTACATTCTTAAAATATAATTAAACAATGATGATATAATAAAATTATTTTCATAGATATACTAAAATGTTATTATTACTATGTTATGTCCCTTTTTATCTTATTTTATATCAAATGGGGGAATAAAAACAACATTCGTGAGTACTTGTGGACTACCACCTCCACAAACTGATGTGTTTCATTTTCCATCACAAGATCTCATGGATGTTTATAATTATAGATGTAATTTATATTTATTTATTATATTCACGAAATAAATATGACTGTACAAGAGTAATATATAATTTATTGTTTTACCATTCCATTTGGTGGAAAATGGCAACGTCACCCATGCGTGTGTGTGGAATACCACATCTACAAAGGGATGTGACTCGTTTTTCATGTACACCCTTCATGGATGGTTATAAAATTTTATGTAATGATTTAAAATAATAATTATGTCATTATTATTATTATTTTGATGATGTAGTAATGAAATTTTTTCCATGATTAACATATCGATGTTGTTTTTCCACTATGAACCGAACGCCCTCAAAACACACGGTATAGAAATAACTGATTAAGTAATTAAATATTAAATTAAAATAAATGAATTAAATGGTTAAATGATAAGGGAATAAATGTGAAAAATATACCTAAATAATTTAATAGTATATAATTTTTTTATATACGATTTAAATATTTTACATATAAAGTCGGGACTCAAGGTAAGTGATTTCTTAACACAATTTTCATTCATTAGGTTATAATTTTAAATCATTGACTCTGTTATACCAATATTATGAATAAAATGACCTAAGATTGTATTATGTTTTATTTAAACTGTTGTTTTTAAAAAATATCACATATAATTACTTCGTTGATTAATTCTAACTTCAATGATACAATCTTTGTACAGATTATTTGTCTCAATATAGTTTATTTGAGACATGTTTTGTAAGATGAACCTAATTCAATTTATATGGTATATATGATTCCTATTGAGATATTATTTCATGAATAACGCTTTAATTATGATATATAATAATCATTTTTTGTTCTCTCTTTCATGAGTTATTGAATCAAATGCTATCATAGTTACAAGGGATTTCATGGTCTCAATTTAAATTCTTTAAGACATAATTCATGTTATGAACAATGTATTATTTTATATTTTGTACTTACTAACACAAGAATATGTTTCCATAGGTTATTTCATTGAATTTATGGGTTTTATATAATCATTTTATGTTCCTTCATTCAATTATTTTTTATTCAAGAATAAACTTATTTGTAAGTGTTTATCATCTCAATATTCATTTTTTTAAACATGTTTTGATTGACACACCTATATTTATTTATATGATGTACACACCAAAAAATGATGTATAATCTCATGAATCTTTTTGTACTCATGGTAATTTATTTCCCTTACTATATTATTACATTTAAATATTATTTATTTATAAATGTTCTTAAATAGTTTTTACTTCAAAACATTTTTTAATGCTTTTAAGGAATTTTCACGAAACTCTTCCTCAATGTTCTTTATCTTATTAAAATAATGTTTTTAAAAATCATAAATTATTTCCTAAATTTATTTCCCATTATCCATTACCATATTTTAAAAAAATTATAATTAAATTTATTAATGTTTTATGCATAGGTCACTTTTGAATTTCTTTACAAAAGTTTGAAAAAAATGTTTATTTTTAATATTTACTAGAAGAATGATTTCACTGACTTAATAACAATTCTTCACATTAGAGATTCCTATGAAAATTTCCAAGGTTATTTTTAAATAACATTTTCCCTAATATTCAAGGAATTTTTAATTTTTAAAAATAATTTTCAAAGTTGAATGGGTATCTTCCTCAAGAATGTATTAATTATCTTTTAATGGTATTTATATTCATCAAAAAAAACAACTCACTATTTTAATTTTCATCCATTTGGTATATGTTGTAATGATACCATCATAATTATTTAACTAGATTCATTAGGACTACTTAAAATATATTTTCAAGGAAAATTTTATTTTCCATGGGTAAATCAAGCTATAAAATACCAATGGTAGATGTTATATTGAAAAGTGAAAGTTTTTAATTTTTTTCTCTCATTATATTGTTAATAGACATTAATTATGAAAGAGTAACTATGGAGTGATTCATAATTATGAAAGGAAGTTATATAAATTTTTATAGGTGGGTCTATTATATCGCTCCAATGCATTAGGTAAATAGATAGAGTTAAATAGTCATAGGTTTATCCTAATATATTTTCGAAATTTACCCGGTAGGTTATTCCATTTTTAAGAGGTTTTCTAACATTGATATAATGATTATGTAATAAGATACCAAACCATTTTTTTATACTACCTATGAGTTTATAATGGATCATTTAATAAAGGATTGTCTTGACAAGTCTCATGAGTGTTGAATTATATTACTATTGCCTTATATTAAAGTTTATTACATTATTTATTATTTATGATCCATGTTTTTATGGGTAAAAATTCTATTATATTGTGCTCATCCACTATGATTATCATTTCATTCCATTTTTATCATCTTATTATCACTAATGAAATTAAATTTTTAATGCTTATGTTTACCCTTACTGAGCGTTTGATCTCATCATTTTTATGTATTCTTTTTCCCAGTTTATGAAGAAAGATGTTAAATGAATTATTTCTAGATAGGATTCATGTGGGATAATTTTTTAAGATATCTTGAAGATGTAATGTGGATAAAAAACCTTAGTATAGTGAAAAAAAATGATCCCATTAAGACATGAGTTTTTTCACGTAAGAGCATGTTCTAGTTCTATAAAACTATAACCTAAAAGGTCTTTGGGTTCTTAGTGATCCAATATCTCTATTTGATGTTTTATTTATGGAATCCCATTATAGGTCATGGAAAAACAAAATTATTTTCGTATTATACCATAGTGGCTGATCATGGTTGTTTCCCTTGATGAGCTTATCAGTTTGTTCACTCAATCAATCTAATTCACCTAAACTAATTCTTTTTGTTTTTTTTTATTATTTTATAAAAAGAAAAGATAAATAAATTTGGTTTTTTTATTATTATTGAAGATAATTAAAAGAAATAAAATATGATAATTTAAAAAAAACTACCATGTAATTCTAAAAATAATGTGTTAAGGAACAAAGAACATGGTTTTGGGATCGGCTTTGGGTTCAATCATTATATTCCTTTTTTTATTTTAGTTTGATAATCCAAACATAAAATATCTTAATAAATTTATATTCTTTTTATTTAAAAATTATGGAATAACTGAATGAATAAGAAATATTAATTCCATATCCTCCTATAATAGAGGTTGAGGGAACACCTTCTTCTAGTGTGTACCATTTTCCAGGACCCATCTCTATCAATTTCATTTCATCCATTGACTCACTCAACTTTATAGTATAAAGCGTTATCCAATGAAGAGAGGGAAAATATTTTAAAGGAAGTAATTGAAATAGATTAAGTTGTATATTGGGGGGAAAGTCGCAATAATGGGAAAATTTATCTCACTAATGAATTATACTCAAATCTACCACAGACGTAGAATAGAAATTAAGAAAAATTCAAGAACACATTATACTTCCACATGATAAGCCTCCGACTAGCCTCCTATTATCAGGATTAAGAGATAACTTTAGTGTAAAGGAAGAATAGAAAAATAAATAAAATAATAAAAATTGAATAAAGAAAGAATAAGAATAAAATAATAAAAGTAGAAGGAGTGAAAGAGAGAGGAAATAAAAAAGAAAAGAACAAATATATATAAGAGTATTAAAAGAAAAATAAAATAATAGAATAGAAGAAGAATAATAATAATTGATATGAATAATAAGGGGGAAATAAAATTTTTTGACTAAACATGCATGAAATAATTTATTTATTAAAATATGATTCAAATTAAAATTAAAAGAAAACTAAAACAAAAGAAATAAATGAAAATAAAAAATAAACATAAATTAGAAAGTACAAAATCTCAGATCTCCTTAGAGGAATATATCCTTTTGGTAAATGTGTACTCTCCATAATCATGTGTGAAGTACTTCTTAAAATGTCCAAGGGGATTCCATCCTATAGTATTCAAATTCAAGATCTTCAAAATATCAGTTTAAGACCTCCTTAAGATTCTATCCACCACATATTTTCTCATGGAAGATCCATTTAATGACTGAATTTGGTAAAGGAAGACCTTTGTATTTTTTTTGAAATGTGACTCCTCTCTCTACCCACTAAATTTAAGCTTCATCTAACTTGTTCAGAAAAAGTTATATTCCATTAATTTTGAAATGTTATTCAATCCAGGGGGATATTTGAATTCCAAAAATCAGATTTTACCATGCACTTATGTCCTCAAAGTCACATGAATCAAGTGAGGATATAGTTATTAATTTTGGCCCCCCCAATATTACCTTTTATCATTATTGAATTTCAGCGTCACTTATTCATCCATTTAGGAGATATAGACCCATATTCAAAAGTCTTCAAATATGTACAGAGATTTCTAGACCTCACTTATGGGATCTTTTAGGCCTTGAAATAATGGATTCAGATTAGGTTTCCAAAGAATGAAATGAATCCCAATATGTACTAGATCATATAAAAATTAAAATCATAAATTAAATCTGTTTATAAAAGGTTATTTCCAAAATACATAAAAAAATAAATCATTTAAATTCTGAAATTAATCCATTTTTCAATTAATCCCAAAAAACTTCTAAAATAATAAAATGGGACAATTGACATTAAAATGACTATTTTGTGTGATTAAAATTGTCGAAATGTATTTAAAAAATATATATGAAAATTGAGTGTGTCAATACACCCCCGCATAAACCATGCTTATCCTCAAGCATAAAATCTTATTTTTTAAAATCAGAGGTCACCAATACCATAATTATTCAAATTTCATGGAAGTTAAATTAAATAATAATCAATTTAATATAAAATTTCAAAATTACACAAAAAATATCCATTAAATTTCCCATTTCTCAATGAAAATATAAATTCATGTATTCTACTTTTCCCCTTTGAAAAATGATGGAACTTATCCTTCTATTAATTTATTCTCCTCAATTCATTATTATTAAACACGACAAATCATGATGTACAACACTTTTGAATATTTTTCCCATCAATCATGATGTAATTTAATTATAGTTATTCCTATATAATGAGAACATGGTCCTTAGGAGTAAAATTTCTAGGGAACAACATTCTCAACTTTGTAAAGAAAAAAGATGCATGAAATCATGAGGAATTTCGTTAAAGTTTCAAATGACTCTGAGGCTTAAGGTTGGTAGAAATTTAGGTTTTAAAATTAAGGCTCAATGAGGAGGTTTATCTCTTAAAAAAAGTTCTTAATATCAAAAGTAAAGGCTTAATAAAATTATCTCCTTTAAAGTAGAAACTCTCATTTCTAGTTAACATTCAAAGAAAATTTTATAAACATAGAAAAGCATAATAAATGATGTCCACCTTCTTGAATTTATCTCTTCTTTTATTTTTTTTTTATTTTCAAAGAACATTTTCATTTTTTCTTTTTTTGAAATGTTATTATTTGAATAAACCTCACATCCACAACCTAAACACATATGATAAAAACAATAGTTCTAGTAATTGTGAATTTTCCCCCAATCACAACCCAATTTCTCATTCATTTGGTTCTTTTTTTATCAATAGGGGGAAACAATGAAGTAACATGAATGAATCAAAAAACTTAATTTATTCCCATAATAATCCCCCACACTTTTTCCTAAAAATTTATTTCATCCCTTACACCATGAATCACTTCACCCCTAAACATAAATTTAAAAAATTTATACAATTACTATGATTAGTGTATGAATGGATAAAAATGGTTTGAAATGTGGCTCATTCCTAATAAGTTAATTCATGGTTTATATGGGATAAATAATTATTGATGTAAATGTTTTATGTTTAGGTTAATGGATTTTTAAAGTATTCCTCAATCATTTGGAAACTATTTTTGAACAATATTATCTTGGATATGTTCAAATGAACGTTCTATCGGGTAGAATGCCCCAAGATCACTCAAGAAAACGGTGAAGAATAAATAGTAAGTATTTGGTATAAAAATAATATCAAGAATGGGGATTATATCATTGGATATTTACTCAAGGCATGATTAATATTAATAAATCAATTCACATAAAATTCATAAATTCAGAGAATGAATTTTTTGGGAAATTTCATTTACATGACTCAATTAATTCCCTCAAATCATTTGTCATAATTTTAATATCCATGACTCACTTTAATAATAGAATTATTAATTTTACTCATTAAATATTATTAATATTAAAATCTATATGATTGATTCACATGATTCATAAGAAACTCATGTCTCTCAGATAAATAAATTAAATCATAAATCAAACCATGGGATGCAATTTTATGTTAAAGCTCAAAAAATGTTTTGGGAAACAAATGTAGGGAATTTTAAAGATAAGTAATAAAAGTGATGTACCTTTCCCATGAAGCTTAATTATATTTCCTCCTTGATTTTTGGGGTTTCTTTATTCAATCAAGAAAATATAAATATAAAATTACTCAATTAAGAAAAAGGGTCATGTCATTTAAGAACAAAAATATAAGGGGGAGTGGGCTACATGATGGACTACTTCATAAAACAGAAATCGTAATCTAATTTCCTAGAAAGAAAGTTGAAAGGGATATATATTGTTATATTCCCCCAAGTGAGCCATGATTTTTCACTACCTCCAGAGGGTAGTGTGAGCCATTATCCAATTTCAGTTGGTGAATGGTGGTTCCTTGATTTGAACCACCACATGTGGCTTTTCCCAGACCATTCTTCATCCTTTTGGTGAGGAATGACCCATAGATAGAGTATACCAGACCCCCCTGAAAATGTGGTATATATTTCATGGTATAGGTAGAATGAATTATGAATCATAATCCTCTATGGTTTCAAATTGTTCATCATTCTCTTTATCATCCAGTGATAGATCAAAAGGGGATCCTTTCATTTAATGTTAAAGGGAAATTAAATAGGAATTTTTACTTGAATAAAAGTTCAATTTGAATTTTTAATATGTAATTTATCCCCCTTCAAAATGATATACCTCTTTCCTGGTTTCCTCAGGCTAAAAGTTGTATTTTCTCATGGCCTCCTCAAATAAATTTTCATTGAAATTAGGGATCTTCATATGTTCCTCAACAGGTGAAGGTTTTTTTTATTCATCCTCCTCTAAGGAATAGAAATTATTTTCTGAATATGTGTAATAAAAATAGTATGGAGTGATGAAAAATTCATTTTCAATAAAATTATAATAGATAGAGTCAAATAAAGGTTCAACTCCCTGATATGGTTCAACAATAATATCTGCTTCTGTGGTGAGTGCCTCTTAGATTAGATTCTCAATGGATGGAGGTAGGTATCATGAATCCACCATCGTTACTTAAAATTCCACCACTTGGGTGGTGTCTACATTTAATGGTGCTTGATATTTTTATTTACAATGTATGGGGAGATCATGTAGTTCCTTTCATTCATTCCAATATTCATCAAGTTTTTCTTGATCTTGCACATGTAGATCAACATGTTTGTCTTCCTCATTGGCCTCCTCTGGTAATTTAGGGAAGACAAATGTCTCATCATTTGGTTCAATTTCATATTGCTCTAATGGTGTTTGGATGTATTTAGTTATCAAATCCATTTGACCTTATAGATTTTATATCATATCTTTAAGATCTTGAATATCATATTTGAGTTTGTGTATTGCAATATTCTACTGGATATATTTTGGGGGAAATTTTTCAAAAATGTTTTATGAAATCATGGAAAACTCTTCTTATATCATGGTCACTTCTTGATAAAATTATGGGAAGTGATCCTAGAATTTAGTTAGCTCTCTAGCCAATCCTTGAACTAATGGATGCTCGAGGGTATCCTTGAGATGCTGGATGAGGTTCTTGAATTTTTCCTCTTTGATAATTTGGTTTTGGGCTCCCCTAATCTATCTATCCTATACTAAAAAACATTATTTTGTAGAACAGGGTGCTTTAGCTACCAGTTTCTACACCTATGAGTAATCAGTCTATACAGAATAATATTTATTAGTAAACATTATAAAAAAAACAAATTTATGTTGTTTAATCAATGAAATATATCTTAATTGTGAAAATATAAAAAATCAATGAAATATTGATTGGATTACCTAGAAATAGTTCTAGTTTTTATGCTTACCATTTATAGGGTGTGGAAAAGAAAAACATTTTCTGAGTTCAACTTAGTGGCAGACCATGGTTGTATCACCTGAGGATCTCCTCAGTTTGTTCACTCACTTAATCTAATTCACCGAAACTAATTGTTTCTATTTTTATGATTATATTATGAAAAAATATATTTATATTTTGGGTTTTCTGATTGTTTTCTAAGATAATGAAATG
Source organism: Viscum album (assembly GCA_963277665.1). NCBI lineage: Eukaryota > Viridiplantae > Streptophyta > Magnoliopsida > Santalales > Viscaceae > Viscum > Viscum album. The sequence goes on from OY728144.1 coordinate 204,352,859, forward strand.
GCAAAAAATATGAGAATTTAAACTAAACTACCATACAATTCTAAACATAATGAGTTTAGAAATAAATAAATTGGTTTTGGGTTTTGTTTTGGGTTCAATCATTATTATCCTTTATTTTATTGATTTTTTTATTATCAAAAAATTAAATATAATGATGAATTATTTTTCAATATATATAGAAATTGGGGAATCCTTGAATGCCAAAGTAATCTTAATTTCACCTCCTCCTATAATTATGGTTGATGACATGCCTTTGTCGATGGTGTTCCATATTTGAGGAAAGTTCTATAGTTATGTGATTTCATCCATTGACTCGCTCAACTTAATCGCATGAAGAGTTATCCAATAAAGAGAAGAATTCTTTTTAAAAAAAGAATATAAATAGGTTGAGTTGTATGTCATGAGGGGCAGTCACCAAAGATTGGGCATTCGTCTCACCCATTCATTCAACTCAAATATACCACAAACATAAATTAGACGTTAATGAAATTTCAAGAACACCCTGAACTCCCCTTGTACAATCCTCGAGTTAGCTTCCCCTTATTGGGAGTAAGATATCACTTTGGTGGAAATTAATAAGAGAACACGAAACAAAAGAATAAAAATGTAATAAAGAAATAAGAAGAATAAAAGAATAAAAATAGAAGAGGGAGAATAGAGAAATAAAATTGAAAATAAATTAATATATATAAGAGTGTTAAAATAATAATAAAATAATATAATACAAGAATAATAAGAAGAATTGATAAGAACATGAAGTTTTGGAATACAATTGGTTGATGAAAAATGCATGAACTAATATATTTAACAAAATATAATTCAAATTACAATTGAAAGAAAACTAAAACATGGCTATCCCCAGTAGAATTCCTCCTTGGTGTTGAACCCTACTCTCCATAAGCATGGGTGAAATTCTCCTTATATAGGGAAAAGGGTTTCTATCCTTCTTTATTCAAATTCAAGATCTTCTAAATCTCATTTAATGGTCTCCTCCAGATTCTAGCCACCGAATGTTTTGTCATGGTAGACCCTTTTATTGATAGAATTTTGGAAAGTATTCTTATTGGAAGTTGCTCTATTATGAATAATTTATCTACCCATGAATGCTCAGATTCATAAGACTTGTCCTGAAAACGATATGTCTTAATAATTCAAAAAATTAATTCTGCCCAGGAAAAATCTTTGAATTCCCAAAATCTAATTTTTCCATGCATTTATGGCCTTGAAATTAGATAAAACAAGTCGTTACATAGTTAGTAAATTTGGTATTCAATATCCTTTATTTATCAATTTTGAATTTCAGCTCCATTGTTTCATCCATTTAGGAGATATAGGCCCATGGTAAAAAATATCTAAATCTATACAAATATTTATACGCCAAACTTGTGAGAATCTTTTGGGCCTTCAAATGATAGATTCGTCTTTAGGTACAAAATAATGAAATGAATACCAAGACATATTAAATATTAAAAAAATGATAATAAATTAAATTATTGTATAAAATTTTTTTTCCTAAATAAATAAATAAATTAAAACTTTTAAATTCCAAAATTAGGTCATTATTTCAATTAAGCCCAAAAAGCTTCTAAAACCATAAAATGTGATAATTGATATTAAAATATCACTTTTGTGGGATTTAAACCATTAAAATGAGTGTAAAAATATGCATGAAAATTTAGTGTGGCATGTATGTTTTGGATTACTAAAATTGTATCATGTTTTTTGTACCAAATAAAAAAATGTAATGATTTTGTTTTTAGCGCCTGATCTTGGATTGCAGATCTGGGGATGTTATAATATTTATCAGTTAATGAATTTATTATGGAATAGTATTTTTTTAAATCTATGAGAATACAAGATTCAAATAATTTTTTAAATTATAATATTTAAATAGTTCTCCTAGAATACTATATTTAATCCCTCTATGGGATACTATACATGAAAATTTAATTTGGAATAAAACAGCTATCTCATACAATCAATTAAATTCCTTCACTTTAATATCATTTCAATAAAACAAAAATATAATGACACACACAAAAATGATATATATAAATACTGATAAGTCAAAAAAATCAGTTATGCATCCCAATTAATTACATTTCCTATCATCTTAATAAGATATCAAGGTGATACTATCTACCCTTAAGTGATAAAGAAATATAATTCAAAATAAAACATATACAAATAAGGTTTCCCCCTCAACCCAATTTTTTTTCCAAAATAAAAAAAGGATTGGTTTTAATCACCTACCTCATCAAAATATGCTTACTTCAATGAACATTACTCAATATTGATTATCCAATCCTTAAATCCTAATCCATCACAAAAAAAAATTATGATCTACCTATTCACAACCAATACAAAGAAATATAAATAAGATGAGGAGTAAATTAAATCTGTAAGATGAATAGATTTAAGATTCCACTTACTAGTAATCCAATTTTTTATTCAGTCAGTCCTATGAAGAAACATGTCATGGAATTATCAAGATCTCAAGAAAATATTTCATAAGTTACATATGGTAAAAATATATTTAAAAGGGGAGTCATGATATAAATAATGGTGGTTTTTTAAAAGGATACATTATTTTTTCATAATCTATTTTTTCAAAGAGGCATGGTGTGTCCACTAAGACCTCACTATGTTTCCTCATTTCAAAGTCTAATATAGATTTTAATACATGTATCAACTTCTCTCATAATCTCTAAATTCACATACTATTTAATGTCAACAAATACATTTCACAAAACAAAAATTAATTAAATCATAAGGTGCTTTTTAAATTTTCAAAAAAAATATACCATAAATTAATGTTATATTCTTAAACCTCTTTTTGATTTTTAAAATTCCTAAAAGAATAAAAAATTAAACCATGATATATTAAATGTATGCTTTTATCTATCCAAGATTCTAGTATCCATTCCAAGATTCCCTTTAATCTATTCTTATAGAATATGATGCTTTCATTACACAACAAAATGGTTTGATAAACTATAATATATTTTTTAGGTTGTTTGATAAATAAATATATTTACTATTTGTCTCATCCAATAAATAAACCCATACTGTATTTTATGAATTTCATAAAAACCACAACATAAAATAATGGCATGTTATCCTAGATCTTTTTGTCATTAAAATTCCTAAAAATACCAAAAAAATCACCATGATTTGTTGAATGTCATGTTTAAAAAATCCAATATTCCTATATCCTCTCTAATGATCAATTTAATCTATTTCCATAGACAAATTTTTCCATTAAAAAAATAACATGTATTAATAAAATTTAATTTATTTTGTATGGTGTTTTATGAAAAACTACCTTCATCATTTTCTTATACAACCAATTTAAACATTTATAAAATTATCCATTTTTTGATCTAACAATGGAATATTTTAATAAAATATTAAATATGTTTCATTTTAGATATAAATTTCTATAAACAATAACCTTTTCTCTTACAGTTCATTCTATAATACCCAAAAAATAAAAAATAATTGTACAGAGATGGATTTTTACTTGTAATATTTGAAATATTTCTATATATATTTCTAGAGATAGATACTGAGATGGTGTCTGATTTAGAGGTCTGGTGTGATCAAAATTAATTTTATAAATATATTAAATATATTTTATATTTTTCATGCACAAATTTTTAAGTAAAATGGGATAACTCTTAAATGGAGGATCAAATCAGAAATATGAGACCCTGGATGAGTACATAACATGGTGTTTTCCTTAGGCATTCCCTAAAATGTGTTAGTGTGGGATGTTCAGACTCCTCACTCATTAGAGGTATGTTTAGTAAAGTAAATAAATAAATCATTATTTCATTATTTTATTTTAATAAAGAGAAATGTTCTATAAGAATAATTCCATGGTTTATTCTCTATGGTTTTCCACATAACCACTGGGAAAATTATAGATATCCCCCTTCCTCCTTTAATGGGGATTCACATTGAATATCGGATCAAATAAGATCGGGATGCATAAAAAACAACAACTTCCTTTGATTTATGGTAGGGGAATTATTCGACATTGAATGATCCAATATCTTGTTAGGGCTTGTAAATTAGTGATTTACTCACTCTGTATTAAATATATTTAGCATATTGATCCTTGTTCTTGTATCTGCGGCAATTGTGTCCAATTCCATGCACTAGTGTACATAATCTAAATTATCATCAATTGTTATCTAACCATAGACTCCCATTCTTTATTTTGATCCAATAAAACTTTAACAATGATGGTTAGAAATTTTCATGGTTCTTTTTCTTAAGATTATTCTTTTTGTTTGTCACCAACAGGACCCCTGGTCACAGTTCAACATTGTCGGGTGGTATCAAGCCTGATCAGATCCTTGGAACTATGACATATTGAAAAAAATCATGTATCACTAAAATAACACCATATTTAGGTATGTTGTTTGATGGGGAGGATCATTTTGATGATCAGTGGTAGATTCTTCGATGAGGTTTGGGGGCATGAAGAACTCACGGAGAAACCCTTATGGACCACCGGAGACCGTTTTTTAGCCAACGACAACCTAAAACTAGTATTTAAGGCCAAATCCTCATGTTTCAGATGAAGATTGGGCTAGATTAAATGTGTAAATGGCTATATTCGAGGCACCAAAATAATATTATAAATTCAATGAAAAACCTGACTACACTACGTGTACAAGGATGAACACACGGTGTGTAGCCCCTCAGTAGTGGTGTCTTGGGTTTTGGGAAAAGATATGGATGGAATAGAGTGTAGACCTCCAACATGCTGTGTACCCCTTCCCCATATGGGAAACCCATGTGCAGGATCACATAGGAGAGATCTCATGTGGATGTACATGGCCAGGTTCATAGACATGTACCTGAGTACACATACACAGGGTTCGGTACTCAGACACGACCATAGGGCACGACCCGGTCCTGGGTAGCTTGGACATGCAGTGTAGTCCTCATGCATGACATATACTCTCACACGGTATGGAGCCATGTGATGACTAGGGACACGGATGATCGGTGGATTGGGACCACACATTGTGTGTGACCCCTCACACACCATGTATCCCTATAACATCTTTTGAGGAAACTTCAAGGTTCTGTATCTCCATCATTTGAACTCATATTTTGGCTCATGAGTAGCTTATCATGAGTTGTTTTCCATGTAAGATATGTTGGGGAACTTAGGTTTGGATTTTGAGATATGGCATGAATTTTTATAGGCACAATACTTTCTGGGGAGATGCCCAAAGATGGTTGTGATCTGAAAGGATCACCTGATGCTTCTTCTAAGTGGAATCCCCTAATCGAATAAGCACATTTCCTCCATTAATAGAATTGAACTCCCCATCAGCATGTGCATGGGTCCTCTAGAGTTACCTTCTGAGTGGAACACCCCCCTGATGTACTAGTGTGTAGGTCCTCGATGAGTAGAGTGGGATCCCCCTATCACACCAGGATGCATTTCATTGACTTATAGAGTGGAACCCCTTATCAGCTTGGGCGCAATTCATCTACCTACCGAGTGGATCCCCCTATCAGTATAGGGTGTGGGTCCACGTGGAACCAAAGTTGAACCCCCTATCTGCATATTTCACGAGTCCTTGTGCCACTAGAGTGGAACTCCCAATCAGCATGGGTGTGGTTCATCTATGGATACTTATATTGTGGACCCCCCCTGACATCTAGGGCGGGTTTTGTCAACTTTGATTTTGTTCCCCCTCAGTTGTGTGGCATAGTGATGAGATATGGTTTGATTTTCCCTGTTACTTTTACATTAATGCGTGAGATAATGGGCATCATTGATGGACATTGAGAAATATTGGAGACTTTCCTTTCGGGGATGAGCATTGGGATGGATAACCCTTTAATCTGTCATTTGGGTATTATTTGTTGGAAAATATATATATTCTTTCATATCCACACCTTAGATTTGGCTACTCTATTTCTAGGATAGTTAAATAAAATAGGGGAATTCCACTTTCTTTCCATGTCTATATTCTCATGTTTGGATGAGTATAGTCTTCTTTTATAGGTGGCTAAGACTCGATGTGTAGTTTATATACTCCCCATATCAATACCCTTGTGTTTGGATGAGGTTACATTCACTCTGGGGTTGTGTTAAGATATTCTATTTGAATGTATGTTGCATCTGTAGTCTTTATACTTCTTATTTAATCTCTTAATACCACCCCCCCCCATCTTTTGAAGAGTCCTACTTGGTATTTATATAATCACCCCTATATGGGATTTTCCTACACATGTCGTGTCTTATGAAGATGACAGACAGGAGGGTAGTGACTCCAAAGGAGCTTTGGGATACCTTGTTCTTTAGACAACATACAGTGGTTATAGATTTGGATTTAGGATCCAAGATCTCTTAGTAGTTTAACTTTTATGTTTTTTTAGGTTGGGACATATTTATGGTTGAGCATGTGTTTTCCCCTTTAATTTTTAATTTATATTATCGTACTCTTGTACACCCTAGAGGATATACATGATTCGATTACTTTATATTTGTGTTTTATCTTTTACTCCTTCCATCTTCACTTCTGCACTGATATGGATGTTTGTGTGCATACATTTACTTTGGAAAAGGCCTCCCTGAGTTAGTTATGCCTTCAACACTAGTCACCAACCCTTCTCCTATGGAGCCTAGAATGGGTTATTTGTAGCTCGAACCTCATCTTGGGTCGGGTCATGAAAGATTGGTATTAGATAAAGTTAATTTCATGGGTTTTTGTTTGAATTAGTTACCCTAAGAAGATTTGTTTGGGATTTTGGGAAATATTGTCAAAATTTCTCAAGTGTGGCTCTCAGGCCAGAAAATACAGTGATGGTGCCGATGACCAATGTATCCATTCACCATGAACTTGAATTCCTTCTTGTTGACTCGGCATACCAAGACATTGGTTGTATGGATCAATGGTACATGCATCATATATGATTGATTATCTGGCTATCCTTCTTGATTCATCTCCCCATTATTGCTATATATAAATATATATTATCATCTAAATGTGGTACGTCCTGATAAATCTCAAGATGCCTTTATAATGACACGCATCTAGTATACAATATATGGATAATAAAGACAATATGATGAGCAATCAAGCCTCAATTTAAGGTCCATCCCACAAGCCCCATCCTCTAGGTTGTCATGTAGAATCACCTCCACTTATTGAGTAGAATATAATCCCTTTAGAGATGGTTGAGGACACGCGTAGGCTTAGCACACTCTGTGAGTTCCTAAGCTAGAGGGAGCTGAGATTTCGTGGTGAGCCAGATCCTCAGGTAACAGAGGATTTCCCATAGTTGGTGCTCTATATATTTAGGATTTTTAGGACTCCAATGGATATGTTGGCTTCACTGGTAGAAAAACCTTTTTCCACAGAGTACCTGGGCACTAGTGGGTCCTTACTATATAGATGCTCGATGAGTCGACATTCTCAAAACTGAAATCCAGTAACTATTCCATGATGAGTACTAACCATCCTTCTAGCACTCAGTTTGGATTCCAAATATTCAAGAGCTATATTAGGGAGGGTTGAAAGTGGGTGTGTATGAAAGGAGGTTCACAACCCTTACCTCATACTACCTTGACAAGATTTGAGATGGGTACTTTTGAGTAGAGAATTTTGATTAGGGACTCTATAGAGAGATTTTTGTCATTATATGATTATACATCCCCTCCCATGTCAGGTTTTTGGAGAGAGCACTAGTGATAGAGAGATTTTTCTCTTTGGGACATAGGACAACTAGAGATGGAAGTGAGCCCCACAAAGCTGAGTCGTCTATAGTAGCCAACATATGCTAGGTTCGTGGTTCTCAGCACGTCAAAACATCTAATGATCAGACTCAAGAGCATGTTCAGAGAAAGTCTAGAGGGCCAAAGAATCAAAAATAGGGGTGGTGCTTTATTTGTGATGGAATAGGTCACATGGCATGAGACTACCACACCAGACATGATGAGCAGCATAGGAAGGTAGCGGATGGACCGCCACGGCAGAGAGAACATGATGATCCGGGATCTCCCATTTAAGGAAAGGGTTTTCCCCAGTGAAGCAGATATGGAAAAGGATTATTTGGATAAATGGGTGGTGGATGATGTTCTTATATCCTTCCAACAACACCACTACACGACCTACATTTGGATTAGGAGCTCGGGGTCGGGTCCACAAACAGCTTCAAGCTTTGGAGAATTATGACCTCACAATGCATGAGATGATTAAGGGTACAATCTATGTTTATTATAATCTTGCTTTAGTTTTATTAGGAACCTGTTCTATTCATTCATTTATCTCTATACTCCTCATAATTGAGCTGGAGCACACAATAGAGGGGAGAGCCCAAATCCTTCAACATGAGGTTCCTTCAAGTAACACTTCTTTTGTATCTTTTATTTTACGACATTATTGGATATCAAATCGGTATAGAGAGTTTCACTTGGGGACTTTCATTCATCACGATGGAACCTTATGACTTCATCTTGGGTATGTATTTGATTTGCATGGTCCGATCCCAGATTGACTGTCTTCGGAGACAGTTAGATGCATATGCACTGACGAGACAAGATTCTCCTTTTCTGGCATGATAGATGTCCCGGTAGGGTGAGTGAATTCTACAATCTGGTGTATGTATCCCATCATCAATAATTTAGAGATTATACCCCCTTCTTTATCAAGATCTTCAGGCATCTTGATTCATTCATTAGTGGAGTATTATATGGATGTCCTTCCTAAGTGTGTACTGGGACTACCTTTGAGGTGAGATATATTGTTTTTCATAAACATTCATCTCAAGAATGATTTGGTATATTCTAGGGAATATAGGTTGGCCCCTATAAATATATGGGAGTTGAGGATGTAGTTGGATGACCATCGAGAGAAATGAATCATCAGACCCATTGTGTCCCCCTAGGTAGCTCCACTGTTGTTCACAAAAAAGGGGAACATGAGCTTATGGATTTTTGTGGATTATCATCTCATGAACCAAACCATGATAAAGAACATGTACCCCTTACTGAGTATTTATGACCTATTTGGACAATATTGAGTAAAGATATGGTTCTTGAATATCTATATTAGGTCTAGCTATCACCACTTGACTATTCATGAGGATGATATTACAATGTTTTCATTATGATGTTGCTAAAGACACTAAGGTTTTCTAATGATTCCCTTTGGTTTGATGAATTACCGACCATGTTTTTTGATTTGATAAACCATGAGTTCCATCCATTCTAGGACAACATTTTTGTTGTTTTCATCCATGAAATTCTTGTCTAATATTCATAATAGGAGGATCATGCAGAGTATTAGAGGATGGTTCGGGATTTTCTTCGAGGGCATCAGATTTATGGAAGCCTATTGAAGTGCCAGTTATGGATTCATGAAGTTCTCTTTCTAGAGAAAAACATTTCTGAGAATAGTTTAGTCGTGGACCACATGATGATCGATGCGGTTCTTTATTAGGATCCACCAAGATCATATCAGAGGTGTGTCACTTTCTTGTCTTGATAGGGTACTATAGGAGGCTTGTGGAAGAATTTTCTAGAATTGCATCCCCTTTGACTTCCCAAATGAGGAAAGGGAATATGTTTACCTGGTTTCAACCATGCTAGAGGAACTTTGAGATGTTGAGTATGAGGATGAAAAGTGCTCCATTGTTGAGACAACCAGTGGAAGTCATGGTGTTTGTATTGTATTGTCATGCCTCAAGATATGGGTCCGGTTGTGTGTTAATAAAGTAGATGGAAATAATCACATATGGGATGAGGAAGTTGAAACCCCATGAGAAGAACTACACAACTCTCATCCTAGATACAAAAGTGGTTGTATTATCCCTGATGATATGGAGGCACTACCTTATGGGGGAGCACTTTGTGATTAACTCATACCACTAGAGTCTCATGTATGTCTTCATGCAGGGAGACATGAACCTGATATAGCTACCTTGGTTGGAGTTGTTGTAGGACTATGACTTCAAGATATTATATACTTCAGTGAATGTAAAATTATTAGCATATTTACTTATCATGAAGTCCCAGAACTACTTGGTACAGGAGTTTTCGGAGCAGTTGGCCTCCCTACAGCTGACCCTGGTGGAGTAGGAGGATAATTTTTTTTTTCTATTGGTGGTGTTGAATCCATTACTTCTTGAGTGTTTGTGAGATTCCCAATTGGAATAAATCGACAGTAAGGTCTTATGTGATCAGATATCCATAGGATAATCACCATATGGATATTATAAATAGAGAATCGCATCATCTTTTTTCAAGGACATATGGTGGTTCCAGTTTCTATGCAAGAAGATTTGATGTTATAGGTCCACACTTCTCCCCTAGTTATACATCCTAATGTGGGAAAATGTACAAAAACCTTTATTGGTAGTTTTTTGTTCCTAAATGTGATAGAGTGTAGCTGAATTCATCTCTCAGTGCCTCACTTTTCAGCATGATAAGGATGAGTACCATGTTCCATAAGGTTTTTTCCAGCCCCTTGGGATCTTAGAGTGGAAGTGGGATAGAATATCTATGGAATTTGTGACAGGTATTTTGCACACAATGAAGGATCATGATAGAATTTGGGTGATAGTTGACCGACTCAATAAGTAATCACACTTCTATTCTATTAGGGATGATATTTTTGTGGATATTTTGGGTTATTTGTATGTACAAGAGATCATTTTCCTTCATGGGATTCCCTCAATGCTTGTCTATGATCCTGAAAGATCGTTTATGTCATGATTTTAGGGAGTCCTCCAAGAGGAATTTAAGACATAGATGAGGATGTGTACAAAATATGACCCATATAATGATATGTAGACAAAGCACACTATCCTAGTATTGGATGATATGATGAGGTATTGAGTGTTAGACATCAACTAGAGTTGGCTAGTTCACCTTCCCTTGGTCTAGTTTGAGTTTAAAAACAACTACCACTTTACCGTTGACATGGAACATTTTGAGGCCATATACGGGAGACCATGAAGGTAACCCTTGTGATGGAAAGAGGTATGAGAGACATCTCTTTTGGGCCTAAAGATAGTGCATGTGACAACAGAGATGGTCCAGGTCATCCGTGAGTGGATGAAGATGGCCCATAATAGACATAAATCTTATAAAAATCACCATTATAGTCCCTTGGAGTTCAATTAGGGATACAAATATTTCTTAAGAGTCTCCCCATGATGAATATTGTGGATGTTCAACCATGGTGGCAAGCTATCCTTGTGGTTTTATTGAGAATTATATATCTTTCATATGGTTGGAGTGGTTTCTTACTACCTCTCCCTACCCCCATAGCTGTAACAGGTGCATGATTCCTTCAATGTGTCACAGTCGGGAGGATATGTGCATAGACCTACACATGTTACCAATAGGAAAGATATTGAAATCAAGGATGGATCTACCTTTTTAGATAACCCTATGGTGATTAAGGATCGACTGGAGAGGACCCTTCATGGAAAAACCATCCCCATTTTTTTGTGTCTTGTGGTAGCCTAGAAACGTGTAGGAGAGTTCCTAGGAGTGGGAGACCTAGATACAGGCTTAGTATCCAAAGTTGTTTTTTTATTTTCTTTCTTTATAGGGAAAAATTATGAAGGAGGTAATGATTTAGAGACCAGGTTTTCACCCGTAATACATTGAAATGTTTCTATATGTATTTCCAGAGTTAGGTGTTGAGACGACATGCAATTCAGAGGCTTGGTGCACCTATAAATAATTTTATAAAAATACTAAATATATTATATATTATGTTCACAAAAATTATTAAATAAATTAGTATAACTCTTAAATGGATGTTCAGGTTTGAAATATGAGGCCCCGGTTGAGTCTAGAATGTTGTTTTTACCCTAGGCATAACCTAAAATGGGTTAGTGTGGTGTGTTTAGATTCCTCTCTTGTCAGTGGTATGTTCATTTTTTTAAAGGTGGTGCCTTAGTCAAATACCAAAGCACAAAATTTTTTATTAAAAAAGGAATTTCATGAGTCTAAAAGATGGTATTATTTTACTATCCCTATCGTAAAGTAGTATTAATTCAATTAAAAGTTCATCTAACCATGTGGTGACATGGTTTACTCCAATGTTTGCAAGACCATATGCAACCTTGTTCACCTCATGAAATGCATGTGTAAAAATGTAGTTTAAGTCCATGAGTGAATGAAGACAGCCCCTCTAGTGTGTTGTAAGAGGCCATGCAAGGTGCATCACACCATTCCAGATGGCCTGGACGATAGTAATTGAGTCACTTTCAATCCAGATGTTGTTCCAACCATGTGTCTTAGAGAAGGAGATAGCATAGATCACGCTCATAATTTCGGCCTCCAGAGCCGAGGAAATTCCACAAGTGCCATAAAATCATCCAATAATCCGCCCAGAGTGATTTCTAAAAATGGTGTCGCAACACAAAGGGAATGTGTTGCCTTTAGAAGCACCATCATCATTAACTTTGTTCTAGCCTAGGAGTGGAGCTTGCCATAACACTTCAAAAGAGCATCTAGGTAGAGGATAAATACCATTAACCCCAAGACAACGCAAAATCCCAAATTCCTTCACTATGTTCTTGAAAAATCCATTTTGTATCGAACCAGCTTCTCTAATAGCAATGAGGATCCGCATCCAACCTGCATGTAAGCTAATTGAGTAGTAAATATGAATAATAGCATTCTTGTCATACCAGAGTACATGCAAGATTTCAGAAACAACAGTTAAGAAAAGTCACTTGATTTGATGAGAGGCTTCAAGATCCACAAAACACTGTAGCCGAGAGTTTATTGAATCATTAAGTAACCATCTACACTCAAAAGGATCAAGCACATAATTCCACAAAGTAGTAGTAGTAACATAAGAGAGAAAAATATGGTTAATGACTTCACGATGCTGGTTACAAAGACAACATTTAGAGCAAAGATGGATCCCAAAATATTGAAGGCATGTGTTAGTGGGAATCCTATTGTGAGAAATATGCCAAATTAGAGTGAGTCTCGAAGGTTTTAACCATAATTTATCTAAATTTTTAATCCACCTAAGAGTGCCTTCATAATTAATAAGACTGTGATTGTAAAAAGTTTTTGAGTCGAGAATGACATTATGAGCAGGTTCCGATATTAAAAAATCATCATTGTTTGCAAAAGTGTAGTTTTCAATAACATGATTGATTCTGTTGGGAAAATTAAGGTTGTGAGAGCTAACGACCTCCTTTATAGTATGGTTAGTGCGATCAAGAGGTTGATCTGGGGGAATCAAGTTAGCGGTATGTTCATTGAATAAATAATTATTTAATATATAATTTTAATGTAGTGAAAAGTTATATAAGAGTAATTCCATGTATAATTCTCTAGGGTCATCTATATAAACCCTAGGACAATTCCATAGCTCCTCGTTCCTCCATTGGTGAAACACATCAGATGATGATGAAACACCGAATCATAGGAGATCAGGATGTAGTGAATGAAATGAAATACTTTAATAATTAGCAGTCACATTTTTCAATGATTAACGATCCACTATCTAGATAAGGCTCTTAAATTGGTTATTTATTCCATTTTGATTAAATAGATTGAGTAGATCGATCCTTGTTCTTGGATCTATGCCCATTGTGGCCAATTGTAAGTGCCCGTTTATAGAAACTTAATTATCTTCAATTAGTTTCTAACCCTAAAGTCTCGTTCTTGATTATTGGACCATAAAAATTATACATTGATGATTAAAATTTTGTTATGGTGTTTTTACCAATTCTTCTTCATGTTCGTCACTGGTAGAATCACGTGGTCCTAGTTTGACATTTTCAGGCAATACCAAGCCCCATCAGACCCCTGAAACCTTGATAAATAAATAAAAAAAAGAATTGATCAATTAAATAAGACCATATTTGGGTTCGTTTCTGGTCTTGAATCATGGTTTTGATGATTAAGGGCAGATTCTTCAATGGAAGAAGGATCTAGGGCTCACAAAACTCACAATGGAACCCCTATAGACCACTTGAGACCGATTTTTGGTGATCGACGGCTGGAAACTATGACCCATGGCCAAATCCGCAAGTTTTTAATGAAGATAGGTCCATATTATAAGGATAATTAATGGATTCAAGTCACCATAAGAAGATCTTAAATTCTATAGAAAACTTGACTTCACTCCATATACAAGAATGGACACATGACATGTGTCCTCTCAATGGTGGCGACTAGTGTTTTGGGATAAGATATGGATGGAATGGAATGTAGACCACATACATAGTTTCTAACCTTTCCCCGGATGGGAAACCCTTATAGAGGATCAGATGGATGAGATACCATGTGTAAGTACATGTCCAAGTACTCTACCATGTACTCAAGTATACATACATGGGGTACAGTACTCATACACGGCTAGAATGAGATGGCCTGGTCATAGGTATCTTGGACACTCCGTGTAGTCCACCTTCATAGTGTGTACTTCTACATGATATGGAGTTGTGTTGGTTGGGTACATGTATAGAAGGTGGAGTGGGACTATATGTTGTGTGGGTCCCCTCACACACAGTGTACCCCATTGTATCTTCTAAAGAAACATCAAGTATATGTATCTCCTTCCATTGAACTCAGATTTTGGCCCTTGAGTAGGCTAAGTTGAGTTTATATTTCACGTAGAATGATATGGATCCCTTATTTGTGGATTTTGAGACATGATATGAAATATTGCATGCACAAAACTTACTAAGGAGATGCCTAATGGAGATAGTGATTAGGTTGGGTCACTAGAGGCTTCCTTCAAGTGGTAGGGCATGGGTCATTGACAACTAGAGTGGAACCCACCATTAGAATGGGTGAAGGTCCTCTTCAAATACAGTCCTAATGGACCCCATGACATAATAGGGTGTCGGTCCTTGATGAACATAGTGGAACCCCCATGTCAAACTCGGGCATAAGTCCTCGACCTATATATTGGAACCCCCCCATCACCTTAGGTGTGGGTCATCTACTTACCGAGTTGAACCCTGTATAATCATAGGGCATGGGTCCTTAGGAAACTAGAGTGGAACCCCCTATCATAATAGGGTGCAGGTACTCATGTCACCTGAGTGGAACCCCCCATCAGCATGGGAGTAGGTCCCACACGTATACTTATTGAGTGGAACCCCCCTCTAATATACTTGGGTGCAGGTTATATACGTCGAGTTTGTGGTCCCTCGGCTATGCGGCACAGTGAAGTTGTATGGTATGAATTAATCTCATAATTCTAGGTATAAGTGTAAAATAGAGGGAATAATTGAGGGAATTTTGGAAATTTCGGTTACTTTTATTCATGGGATGAGTTGTGAACAGGGAATTTTGGAAATTTCGGTTACTTTTAGAAACTGGTCAACAAGATGTTGGGAAGGATTCTAAGATGGAAGAACTAGTTTTTATCCTGTGGTGGTCATGTCTTCCTAATTAAGAGTGTTTTGGTTTCTATCCCTATGCATGTTATTGCCATCATCACTCTTCCCCAAGGTATCATTTGTCTCATGGAGAAATTTATAAACAAATTCCTTTGGGATGCCAATGAATCAAGGCATTGTCACTGGGATTCATGGGGTCGTTTGGTGAAACCAATTGAGGAGGGTAGAGTGGACCTCAGAGCTGTGTCGTCTTCCATGCATGCCATGTAGGGTCGCCTTGGTTGTGATGTCACCGAGGGAAAATCTCTTTGGTCCAAGATGATTATGTTTAAATATGGGCAACATTGGGAGGACTAGGATAGGAGGATGCTCTATGGCCTGGAGAAAACTGTTCTTTCCCATTTGGAGGTTCTGAATGGGGCCTCTCGCTGGGTGGTTGGAAGTGGAGACATTAGCTTATGCAATAATAATTGGGTAGGGGAGATGTTGTTCTTTCATGGATGCCCCATGAAGGATATATATGTCAAAGAGGTTATCCACTTTCATCGTCTTCTAGATTTAATTTTGAATCAGGAAGAGTTGTCCACTTTTAACGAAGTTGTCTTCTCGGAAGAGGATGACCAGTGTTGTTTCATTAGTCCAACCATGGGGTTTTTTAACGGTCATGCTTATTGAAAGATGATCTTTTTGGGTAGTGTTCAAGACAAATGGGACTCCTGCTTATGGACAAGGTGGTTCCCAGAAATATGAATTTCCTGGTTTGGAGGGTGATAATGTCACGACCCGTCCTCGGGGCCCGTGCCGTGACTACCCCAAGCCCGCCTTCCATAGGCCAGGGGCTGGCGACTAGCACCAAGGCGTAAAATCCCAGTAAACAGGGAAGGCATTGCCTTTATAAGTAACAACCACACAGAGTCAGCAAGCGGAAAGTAAAGTGCAGAAAGAAAAGGGGCCGGAAATACAAACCCAACTGTAAAGTACAACTGAAAAGTAAAGTACAGCAACTGAAGAAAAGACGGCGGCCTCGTGTCGTCCACTGGCAATCCCACCTGAAGGGTGGGTACAGATAGCCTCCAGGCTCCTCGGGTCCCACGTCCGCTCCGAGCACGTCCCGCCCAGTGGTCCACCTCCAGGTACCGTCCTGCTCCACGCCCCAACCGCGATCAGCGCTGTCCGTCGTCTGCAACCAACACCACGAAGTGCGGGCATAGCCCGTGCAGGGGTGAGTACAACTACTCAGTAAGGACCCCGAGACCCCCGAAGGTCTCCCGAAATCCACAAAGGATATAGCACAAAGAAAGATGCAATCACGAAGTAACATCTGACTCGACTTAGGTATATGCCCATACATATACCTAAGTCCCCAAATCTAGCTCTGCTCACGAGCTCAAGAACAACTCAATCCACAAAGGAAAGCAAGACTCAAATCCACAAGGAGAGTAAACAGTAAATCCACAAAGGATAGTTCAACACAATCCACAAAGGAGAGTAAATAGTAAATCCACATAGGATAGTTCAACACAAACCACAAAGGAGAGTAACATAAGATTCAGCTCAACCAGGATTTTCATTATCGAAACCGTAAGTGTTGAAGAGCCCCATCTCTGAAGTGTACAGTGGTCCTGTCACGACTCCGAGGTACTGCTCACTAACCTAAGACTGCTGAAGTACTCCTCCTGTCGAGTACCGCGGGTCTGCTGCCAACTACCGGGCGCTCCGTCCGCTGAGGGTCTGCTGCCAAATACCGGGCGCTCACCCAGATAGCCTACTGAGGTACTCCTCCTGTCGAGTACCGCGGGTTTGCCGCCAACTACCAGGCGCTCCGTCCGCCGTGGGTCTGCTGCCAACTACTGGGCGCTCCGTCCACTGGGCTAGTCGACTCACTCCAAGTCGAGTCGGTCAAGCAGTCGTCAGGTCTCAGTCATCTACACGGTCTCCGTACTCCGCACGCACGTCTCCACCGTCGCGGGTCTGTCGCTACAACCAAGCGCACACACTCCGTAGAGTATCGCGGGTCCGCCGCTACAACCAAGCGCTCCACCGCCAAGGGTCTGCTGCTGCATCTAAGCGCACCACCACTGTCAAGTACCACGGGTCCGCCGCTACACCCAAGCGCTCCACCGCTCAAGGTAAAAAGAAGATTCAGCTCACACAGGTTCGGTAGCACTCTTCCACGTAGGATCGCTGAGTGCAGTAGTCGACGCAGTCCACTGAGGATCTCTGCACAGTCGTCGCCGCAGTCCACGAAGGATCTCTGCTCTGCCGTCGTCGCAGTCCACGGAGGATCTCTGCTCTGTCGTCGTCGCAGTCCACGGAGGATCTCTGCTCTGTCGTCGAAGCCACAACCAGCACTAGGGTTCCCGCACTTAGCGAGCTCGTTTAGGAGGGTCCGCTCCACGAGCCGAGAGGCTGATACATCAACTGACACTTAGTCCGAAGTTGATGTATCCAAAAGTTCCGTATCGACAACAGGATCTCAACGCGACAGACGGCGCGTCAATCGGACGCCCGGTCTGAGAGTTATTGGCATTTTCGTCCCAGGGCCCGGTTGATTTTTAGGGCAAAACCAACCCGACCGTGCTCCGCCTGTATCCGATCCTCGGGCGGAGTATGCCAAAAGTTCCGTCTCACTTAGAGGAAACTACCACAGCTGACGGTACGTCGTTCGGACGTCCGTAGCTCAAGTTATGAGCGTTTCCGCTCCGAGGGCCCGGTTGGCTTCGTGTACGAACCAACCCGGCCGAACCCAAAGTCTTCCGAAACCTTGAGTATAATATACCGAAACGACCGTCTCGATCCAAGGATCGCGTAGCCGCTGACGGTTCGTCAATCGGAGGTCCCAGGCCCAAGATATGGGCGAAAGACCGAAGAGGGCCCGAAACGGGGGTTCCGGGTCCGGGGCGACCCGGCCCGAACCCCCCCTGGGGTCGGCCGAACCGGGTCGGCCCGAACCGGGTCGGCCCGACCCGGCCCGAACCGGCTCGGCCGGGTCCGGTCCGGCCTGGGCGCGGCCCGGCCGACCGGACCGGCTCGGCTTCGGCCGAGCGGCCGAATGTGTTGCCGCCGCGGGTCAAACCCGCGGCTTTGGAGAAAACGCGGCCCGCGCGGGCCGCGTGCTGGAAGGCCGGACCGCGGACGCGGTCCGGCGGCTCGCCGCCGCCGCGGCTCGGCCGCGGCGGACTCCTCCGGCGGCGCGCCGGGCGCCGCCGCCCCCGGTCGCCGGCGCCGCCGCGCCGGCGACCCGCGCCGCCGCCTCCTTCCGCGGGCCGCCGGAGATGCTCCGGTGGCCCGATTTGCCTCCCGTCTGCGCCGATGCTCCTCCCGGGGGACGATCTTCACTGCGGAGCCAACAAATTGCCCTTGCCGCACGGTTTGTCGACGTCCGCCAAATCCGCACAACCAAAATAGATCGGCGGAGGGTTGCCGGGTCTTGTTCGTTAGACCCGCACCCTCCGCGTTAGTCATAATCCACGGGAGGAACAATAAAACAATCAACAACAATTTTAAATGTTAAAATTGTTCGAAGGTCATGCTTCTTTACTTTAAAAGAAATAAATCACGGGAAGGAAAATATTCAAATCAACCCTTACTTCGCAGCTGTCGTCGTCGGACGAGGGGTCGTCGCGGAATCGCTCGTCGCGGAAGAAAGAGATCGTCGCGTCGTCGCGGAATCGCTCGTCGCGTCGCCAATCTCCGGATCAAGATCAACGGATTTAATTAGTTTAAATCCGTTGATATTGAAATTAAAAAGGGAGAAGAAAAGATCCGATTCTCACCTTTGTTGCCGAACGAGGGTCGGCCGCGGAAGAAGAGGCGTCGCCGAAGAACGTCGCGGGTAGATCTCGTCGACGTCGCAGATCTTGGTGTGCGTCGTCGAATTCCGGTCGCCGGCGTTCTTCGCGTTCTTCGCGTTCTTCGCGTTCTTCGCGTTCTTCGCGTTCTTCGCGTTCTTCGCGGAGAGGGTGGAGGAACGAAGATTCTCTCAAATCCTTTCCAAGGATTTTTATGTTGGTCTTATTTTATAAACATGCCAACACGAAACCGGTTAAGAAACGATCCATCAATTCGTTGAATTAATTCAACGAAAGAAACGACCCATTTAATTCACGAAGAAACAGTCCATTTAATTCACGAAATAAACCGCCCAATTAAATGGTCTGTTAAGAATTAAAGAAAACGCGTCGGTTGACTTTTCAGTTACTTTGACGGGTTTTCGCGGGTGCGTTACTTAGCGAATGAAACGGCGGGGCTCGTGCGGGTCCCACCGCACAAATATCCTACCAAGGGGTAGGATATTTCTGGATAGCATCCTATCCAGTTCAACTCAGTTCAAGCCGTCTTTAAGTGACTTCAAGTGGCTTCCAAGCAGCTTAAGTGAAATAAAATAAAGTTGTCGCACAAACTTTATTTTATTTCTGACTTAAAGCCGTAAAATTTAAAAACCACGTCTGAGCAAACGCAACTCCGGAAGAGGCGTTTCTAAGCAAATACCGGCGCTGCGATTTCATCGGTGCCCTCAGAATTCGATTCCGGGCACCGGTTCAAAAGATAGAAAAACCCGCTCGTCCGTTCACTGAACGTACCCGAGCCAAACTTCGGAAATTGATTCCGGGCACACCGGGCCTCGGAATCAGGTGCCGTCTGAAGCTGCGTTCTTGTAAAATTCCAAAGAAAATTAAGAAAAAAATTTCCTTGAAATTTGCGGGTCTTTACATTACTCCCACCTCAGGGCTTTACGTCCCCGTAAAGATACATCAAAAACTAGGGGAACAAATGGGGGTACTGAGCACGAATCTGAGCCTCCCGCTCCCAAGTGCTCTCCTGGAGGTTCCCGTGCTGCCACCTGACGCGCACAAGAGGAATCGCCCGCCCACGTAGGACCCGCTCCTGTCGATCCTCGATCTCCACTGGAACCTCCGCAAAGGTCGCCCCATCGTCCACGTCCAGCTCCCCAAAGTCGATGATGTGCGTCGGGTCGTGCACGTATCTCCTCAGCTGAGACACGTGGAAGACGTCGTGCACCCGGTGCAACTGAGGTGGTAGAGCCAGGCGATAAGCCACCTCTCCTATCCTGCTGAGGACCTGGAAAGGCCCGATGAAGCGTGGAGACAACTTGCCGCCTCGGCCAAATCTCCGTAAACCACGTCGAGGTGAGACACGCAAAAAGACGTGGTCGCCATCCTCGAACTCTAGTGGCCTCCGCCTCCTGTCAGCATATGACTTCTGCCGGCTCTGAGCTGTCCTCATCCTCTCCTGGATGATCTGGACCTTCTTGTCGTGGCCTGGACCATCACAGGTCCCACAAGAGCTGCAAGATTTCTTCTTTGCCGAAAAGAGAAATCTGGTCTCATCCCCTGGATGAACCACATTCTTTGCCTAAAACAGTCAATCCTAACATGGATGATACTAATCCATACCAAGGATGACGTCGTAAGGCCTCGACGCTACTACTAAGAGATTCAACTGTTACTCTCGCCTCCAAGGGTTGAGTCACACTGTCGGCATCAGTGTGTGGTAACTGGGTCTCCTCCAGTAGATGTCTCACAAGTGAGGGTCAAGTCAACAGCCAAAACTGGAATCTCCTAGTAACATCACGAAAGAGGACAGGAACGAAAATATCACAAAGGTATGCATCTTTTATTATTGCAGCTCATATTACAAGACGCTACACAAAAGAAACAAGGAACCAGAAGTACAAAGGATGTATCCACTAGTTCTGCTCCTGTCCATCAGCTCCCAGGGCTCCATGATCGAAGGCCTCGACTGCCTGAAGCTGAGCTCTCCCCTGCGGTCGGGGTGGACCTCCTGGTGGTGGTGGTGGTAGAGCCTCAAAGCGTCGTCCACCACCTGCTGCTCGGCCAGCTCCTCTACCTCGTCCGTCTCCTCCCTGCAGACCGCCACGGTCGAACCTCTGCCTCTGCCTAGGTGGTTCCTCAACCGTTTGCTGCTCCCCCGCATGGCGGGTCGGGCAGTCACGAGCCATGTGACCAATTCCGCCACAGGAGTAGCACTGCCCACTCTCGGCACGCCTGGCTCTGACTCCACCCCGGCTTCCCCGCACAACTGAGCCTGAGTCGTGCAGTCGGCCACTGGTAGGTCTGGTCTGCCTGGAACCCTGAGTCATCTGTCGGCTACCTGCCACCGAAGACTCCGCTACGTGCCGCCCTGCGGTGGGTCTCTGTGCTGGTGTAGACTCAGCAAGGAAGCTCTCGATCAGAAGGGCCCGCTCTAGTACTCCTGTCTGAGTCGGTATGCTGAGGGAGATCAGCGATGCCCTGATCTCGTGTCTCAAACCCTGCTCGAAGGTCCGGGCCCGGAAGAAGGGGTCCCGTACCATGTCTGTCGAGTACCGAGAAAGGTCGGTGAACCTTGCCGCGTACTGAGCGACCGTCATGCTGCCCTGCCGCAGCTGTAGAAGCTCCTGGATACGCACCGCACGAAGGGTGGCTGGGACGAACTCCGAGCGGAAGAGGCTCTCAAAGTCCGTCCAAAGAAGAGATGCCTCATCGTGCACCTGGAGCATCAAGCTCCACCATCGTCCTGCCGCCGCCTGCAGGAGGCTCGCCGCGAGAATCACCATGAGATCCGCTGGTGTCCTCACTAGCCTAAAGATCCGTACCACCGCCTCTAGCCAGTCCTCGGCGGCCTGGGGGTCCGCCTCACCGCGAAACCTGGGCGGTCGCTGGCCCTGAAACTCGTGCAGTGCCCTGAGGCGACGTGCATCGTCGGCGTCTGGTACTGGAAGCATCGGCGGCTCGGCGGGTAAGGCTACCGCCGGTGCCACCGCTGGCAAAGGGCCCTGTACCGAGGCCTCGTCGCTCGGTGGGCTGCCGTCGCGCCCTACACTCGGAACCCTAGCTGGCAATCGTCGCGGGGCCATCCTGAAAAGGAGAACAAGAGCACCACAGTCAGAACAGTATACCTGGTGAGCTGGCACAAGTAATCACAAGGAAAACTTGAGACTTTCATAAAGCAGATCAGTATACCCGGTGAGCTGACACAAGTAATCACAAAGAAAACTTGAAACACACACGCAATCAATGTTTTCATGCATTAAGTCGGAAATCAGGAGTCAGGGTCCTGGTGTACGGATACGTCGGCCGCCGCACCAACACTGGGCTCCCTGAACTGATAACCACACTCAATACACTATACACTATTGCTTCACATAGAAAGAAAGGACGATCAGAGTCTGCGGTAGAACCGACCCCTCTGATACCAATTTGTCACGACCCGTCCTCGGGGCCCGTGCCGTGACTACCCCAAGCCCGCCTTCCATAGGCCAGGGGCTGGCGACTAGCACCAAGGCGTAAAATCCCAGTAAACAGGGAAGGCATTGCCTTTATAAGTAACAACCACACAGAGTCAGCAAGCGGAAAGTAAAGTGCAGAAAGAAAAGGGGCCGGAAATACAAACCCAACTGTAAAGTACAACTGAAAAGTAAAGTACAGCAACTGAAGAAAAGACGGCGGCCTCGTGTCGTCCACTGGCAATCCCACCTGAAGGGTGGGTACAGATAGCCTCCAGGCTCCTCGGGTCCCACGTCCGCTCCGAGCACGTCCCGCCCAGTGGTCCACCTCCAGGTACCGTCCTGCTCCACGCCCCAACCGCGATCAGCGCTGTCCGTCGTCTGCAACCAACACCACGAAGTGCGGGCATAGCCCGTGCAGGGGTGAGTACAACTACTCAGTAAGGACCCCGAGACCCCCGAAGGTCTCCCGAAATCCACAAAGGATATAGCACAAAGAAAGATGCAATCACGAAGTAACATCTGACTCGACTTAGGTATATGCCCATACATATACCTAAGTCCCCAAATCTAGCTCTGCTCACGAGCTCAAGAACAACTCAATCCACAAAGGAAAGCAAGACTCAAATCCACAAGGAGAGTAAACAGTAAATCCACAAAGGATAGTTCAACACAATCCACAAAGGAGAGTAAATAGTAAATCCACATAGGATAGTTCAACACAAACCACAAAGGAGAGTAACATAAGATTCAGCTCAACCAGGATTTTCATTATCGAAACTGTAAGTGTTGAAGAGCCCCATCTCTGAAGTGTACAGTGGTCCTGTCACGACTCCGAGGTACTGCTCACTAACCTAAGACTGCTGAAGTACTCCTCCTGTCGAGTACCGCGGGTCTGCTGCCAACTACCGGGCGCTCCGTCCGCTGAGGGTCTGCTGCCAAATACCGGGCGCTCACCCAGATAGCCTACTGAGGTACTCCTCCTGTCGAGTACCGCGGGTTTGCCGCCAACTACCAGGCGCTCCGTCCGCCGTGGGTCTGCTGCCAACTACTGGGCGCTCCGTCCACTGGGCTAGTCGACTCACTCCAAGTCGAGTCGGTCAAGCAGTCGTCAGGTCTCAGTCATCTACACGGTCTCCGTACTCCGCACGCACGTCTCCACCGTCGCGGGTCTGTCGCTACAACCAAGCGCACACACTCCGTAGAGTATCGCGGGTCCGCCGCTACAACCAAGCGCTCCACCGCCAAGGGTCTGCTGCTGCATCTAAGCGCACCACCACTGTCAAGTACCACGGGTCCGCCGCTACACCCAAGCGCTCCACCGCTCAAGGTAAAAAGAAGATTCAGCTCACACAGGTTCGGTAGCACTCTTCCACGTAGGATCGCTGAGTGCAGTAGTCGACGCAGTCCACTGAGGATCTCTGCACAGTCGTCGCCGCAGTCCACGAAGGATCTCTGCTCTGCCGTCGTCGCAGTCCACGGAGGATCTCTGCTCTGTCGTCGTCGCAGTCCACGGAGGATCTCTGCTCTGTCGTCGAAGCCACAACCAGCACTAGGGTTCCCGCACTTAGCGAGCTCGTTTAGGAGGGTCCGCTCCACGAGCCGAGAGGCTGATACATCAACTGACACTTAGTCCGAAGTTGATGTATCCAAAAGTTCCGTATCGACAACAGGATCTCAACGCGACAGACGGCGCGTCAATCGGACGCCCGGTCTGAGAGTTATTGGCATTTTCGTCCCAGGGCCCGGTTGATTTTTAGGGCAAAACCAACCCGACCGTGCTCCGCCTGTATCCGATCCTCGGGCGGAGTATGCCAAAAGTTCCGTCTCACTTAGAGGAAACTACCACAGCTGACGGTACGTCGTTCGGACGTCCGTAGCTCAAGTTATGAGCGTTTCCGCTCCGAGGGCCCGGTTGGCTTCGTGTACGAACCAACCCGGCCGAACCCAAAGTCTTCCGAAACCTTGAGTATAATATACCGAAACGACCGTCTCGATCCAAGGATCGCGTAGCCGCTGACGGTTCGTCAATCGGAGGTCCCAGGCCCAAGATATGGGCGAAAGACCGAAGAGGGCCCGAAACGGGGGTTCCGGGTCCGGGGCGACCCGGCCCGAACCCCCCCTGGGGTCGGCCGAACCGGGTCGGCCCGAACCGGGTCGGCCCGACCCGGCCCGAACCGGCTCGGCCGGGTCCGGTCCGGCCTGGGCGCGGCCCGGCCGACCGGACCGGCTCGGCTTCGGCCGAGCGGCCGAATGTGTTGCCGCCGCGGGTCAAACCCGCGGCTTTGGAGAAAACGCGGCCCGCGCGGGCCGCGTGCTGGAAGGCCGGACCGCGGACGCGGTCCGGCGGCTCGCCGCCGCCGCGGCTCGGCCGCGGCGGACTCCTCCGGCGGCGCGCCGGGCGCCGCCGCCCCCGGTCGCCGGCGCCGCCGCGCCGGCGACCCGCGCCGCCGCCTCCTTCCGCGGGCCGCCGGAGATGCTCCGGTGGCCCGATTTGCCTCCCGTCTGCGCCGATGCTCCTCCCGGGGGACGATCTTCACTGCGGAGCCAACAAATTGCCCTTGCCGCACGGTTTGTCGACGTCCGCCAAATCCGCACAACCAAAATAGATCGGCGGAGGGTTGCCGGGTCTTGTTCGTTAGACCCGCACCCTCCGCGTTAGTCATAATCCACGGGAGGAACAATAAAACAATCAACAACAATTTTAAATGTTAAAATTGTTCGAAGGTCATGCTTCTTTACTTTAAAAGAAATAAATCACGGGAAGGAAAATATTCAAATCAACCCTTACTTCGCAGCTGTCGTCGTCGGACGAGGGGTCGTCGCGGAATCGCTCGTCGCGGAAGAAAGAGATCGTCGCGTCGTCGCGGAATCGCTCGTCGCGTCGCCAATCTCCGGATCAAGATCAACGGATTTAATTAGTTTAAATCCGTTGATATTGAAATTAAAAAGGGAGAAGAAAAGATCCGATTCTCACCTTTGTTGCCGAACGAGGGTCGGCCGCGGAAGAAGAGGCGTCGCCGAAGAACGTCGCGGGTAGATCTCGTCGACGTCGCAGATCTTGGTGTGCGTCGTCGAATTCCGGTCGCCGGCGTTCTTCGCGTTCTTCGCGTTCTTCGCGTTCTTCGCGTTCTTCGCGTTCTTCGCGTTCTTCGCGGAGAGGGTGGAGGAACGAAGATTCTCTCAAATCCTTTCCAAGGATTTTTATGTTGGTCTTATTTTATAAACATGCCAACACGAAACCGGTTAAGAAACGATCCATCAATTCGTTGAATTAATTCAACGAAAGAAACGACCCATTTAATTCACGAAGAAACAGTCCATTTAATTCACGAAATAAACCGCCCAATTAAATGGTCTGTTAAGAATTAAAGAAAACGCGTCGGTTGACTTTTCAGTTACTTTGACGGGTTTTCGCGGGTGCGTTACTTAGCGAATGAAACGGCGGGGCTCGTGCGGGTCCCACCGCACAAATATCCTACCAAGGGGTAGGATATTTCTGGATAGCATCCTATCCAGTTCAACTCAGTTCAAGCCGTCTTTAAGTGACTTCAAGTGGCTTCCAAGCAGCTTAAGTGAAATAAAATAAAGTTGTCGCACAAACTTTATTTTATTTCTGACTTAAAGCCGTAAAATTTAAAAACCACGTCTGAGCAAACGCAACTCCGGAAGAGGCGTTTCTAAGCAAATACCGGCGCTGCGATTTCATCGGTGCCCTCAGAATTCGATTCCGGGCACCGGTTCAAAAGATAGAAAAACCCGCTCGTCCGTTCACTGAACGTACCCGAGCCAAACTTCGGAAATTGATTCCGGGCACACCGGGCCTCGGAATCAGGTGCCGTCTGAAGCTGCGTTCTTGTAAAATTCCAAAGAAAATTAAGAAAAAAATTTCCTTGAAATTTGCGGGTCTTTACAGATAAATCAATCCATTCCTATAGAGGATAATGTGCAATAAAAATGAGTTCATTTGGATTCTAAATGTTTCTGTTTCTCATCTCCTAAAACTAAATAAGCATTCCATTTATTTTCATCGAGCGAGTGGGCGACCAATATTTGGTCTAATTTGGATTATTGGGATTGCTTTGATCCTTCATGTTCTTCCATGAATGAATTCATCATCTACTGGTTATTGAATGTGGGTACTTAGGAATTGGAGTCCAATGTGTGTGCCATCATTTTCATCACTATTGTGTGGACCCTTTGGAAAGCGTGGAACAAGGCAAGGTTTGAGAGGTGCCCTCCGATTTATTATTTATAGATCAGAATAAAGGTTTTGTTGCATGAGTTAGGCTCTCTGGTTAAGGGTGGCCTACATTCCCCTATCATTTGTAGTCTCCTCAACATGCTAGTTGACCAGCCCAGGTCGCGTGGAAGTTGGATTGCATGGCGGCCTCCGAGGTGTGTTTATAAACTCAACATGGATGGATCCTTTCTGAATGGACATATTCGTGGGAGTGGGCTCCTATGTAATGATTATGGATCGGTTTTGGTGGCCTTCATCACTTTTTATGGCCCAGGGAGTTCGTTGGGCGCAAAAGTGAGAGTTTTACTTTCCATTGTTGAGATTTTCAATAATATGGCACTCATGGTTGCGGAAATTGAATCAGAATCAGAAACTCTGGTCCTGACTCTACATGGTAAGGAGGTACCAGCTTGGAATTTGACTTATCTTGTTCGGAGGTGTATTTTAGAGATTATATACGGCTGTGTGGTTCGTCATGTCAGAAGAGAGGCCAACTTTTTGGAAAATTCCCTTCCTTCTGGGTTCATTACTCAGGGTTAGATGATTGTTTACTCAAGTTTGGGTTTTTTCCCTGTGATTGTGGTAATTTTTACAAAGGGGGTGTGCTTGGACTGCACTATTTCAGACCACCCTATCTTTGGTTGGTGTTGGGATTTCTCCCATTATGCTTTATAAATAAAAAAAATCAATTTTCAGTCAGTCAGAGTCAGTGCGTCAGTGAGTCAAGCATTGGTAGGTCGTGTCAGTGGATTAGAATTGGTGGCTCAGCATCGATATCTCATCTTTGAGGACTCGTTGTCAGTGGCTCGCTATTAGTGGATTACTGTCAGTGACTCAGCCATCGGTGACTCAATTTCCAGTTCTTCCAGTTTTCCCCTCTTACATTTTATTTGACATAAATCATGTTTAGAGCATTGTTTGTGCTTTTATAAAGGTGTTTCAAAGGATAATAGTTATATAATTAATATCATAATGCTCCAGGGACATTGAAATAGTCTAAATGGATGGTCTTGGACATGATCTGACTTTAATGGTCTTGGAACTGTTTTCTTGTGTTGATATAGGGTCTGGATTTTTCTAAAGTTGAGGTCCTATATTCTATTTTCTCTTGGTGTTTGGAGAACTATTCTTTCTAGACAAGCCATGCATATGTGCTGTAGCCCCCTATTCAGTTTTCTGTGGAGTCTCCTGCTTATGCAACCCCCTATTTTGGCTCAAAGTGGATTTTTGTTCTCCTATTGTTCCAGAGTTCTTTTCTTGTGCACCCATGATGTTTCATACTTATTGTCTATTTTCTCTTGTAATTACTATAAAAATGAAATCTGATTATCCATGTATACCCAGTTAAACAAAAATTATTTCCTAGGATCAAACCGGATTTGTGATCACCCCTGTTTATCAAAGTAGAATTAAAGAACCGGTATTGGCTAAATCCAAATACACTCAGTTTTTTTGGTGTGGTTGTGTGCTATGTGGGTCTTGTTGGATTTTTCACTTTATGAGGGTTATATAGTGGTGTTGTTGGTAGCATGGTTGTGGGAATAGGGTGGGAAAATGAGACGGTTCTATGTGAAGGGTGTGGTATGTGTGTGCAGTGGGGCTATGGTTTAGTAGTGGTTGTTGTGGGATTTGTGTATGAGGTGGTGTAGGAGGTGCAATGGAATCTCAAGTTGAGAGATTTATTTACTTTTGAATGGATGGAAATGTTATATAGTGGGACTCCATCTGGGAAGTGGTTGGGAAACGGGGCTGCAGGACTGGGTTGTGTCATATTTTCATGTTTGTGAGTGTTATAATGTGTTCCCTTACCATTATCACTTCTTTATTTGTTTGGCTTGGGTATTGTTTGGCATGATTTCTTTGCCTTATAAAGTTTTCAATGTTTGGTAGTTTCCCAGGTAGATATGGAAATATAAAAATGAATGATTTGATAATGCAGAATGATAATTGGTTAAATGAATTGGTTGGGGGTATGTTTCAAGTTGGGGATTGAAGTGAAGCGGTGTTCAAGTGACCATTATTCGTGGTGGTACGTGCATGTAGGGGTAGCTTCAAAGGTGGTTTTTATTAGGATGGTTGTATGTTTGGAATCACATAGGATTGGTTGACTATTTTTTATTTATATGTATAAACTTATAGTTCCTTATATTTTCTATATAAATCCCACCCATGTTGAGAATTATGTGCTGAACACCCCCATTGTTATGGGGAGGGTGTCTTTCCAAACATACCGGTTGGAGGATGGATGACTAGTTACTGTCTTTACCCAACTCCCTCTATTAGGCATTGACCACCCGTGACTCATCAGGCAGGGTCAATGGCATGATGTTTAATACCAGAATTATGGTATTGGTTGTGTGAGAGGTGGTTTGTTTCCTAGGTGTCTATGGGATGAGGACTAGATGTTTTCAAGCGAGATATGTTGTGGTTATGGCCTAGGAGTCTACAGGAAGGATGTGAGGTGGTGTGCATCTCAGGTGTATGTAGGCAGATTATGATAGTGGGGCTTGTGGAAGAGTGTGTTAGCGTCAGGACGTTCATGATTATGGATGAGTAGTTAACCAATGGGAAGTGGTGTAGGTACCCAAATATCGATGTGCTTACTACATTACATTACTTTACTTCCTTAATTTGGTGAGCATTCCTTGGTGAGGTTGGGGTGGATAGTATACCTTGTTAGATGCTTTTGAGTTTCTGTTATTTCTCATAGGGGAATTAGTATGCTTCTCCCATTTGTGCATCGGTGACTTTGGTTTTCCCTACTAAGTATACTTGTATGCTCACCATATGTATACAAAACTATTTTAGGCTTCCAAGGAGATTACACATGACACACTAGACCTTACTAGCTCGAACGTTGGAGGTGGTTGTAGTGTCACTTCTTAGTATTATTTCGGTACTTACATTGGAGTTTTCTTTTTATTTCTATGAGTTTTACTTTAAATATGTAAGTGGGATGGGTTTTTGTTTCTTTATATATATCTTTCATGGAGTTTTTTTAGTTTTATACATCTTACCTCCCAATATTGGTTGCTATAAAAAGGGTAATGCCTCCATTTTAGTGATATTTCTATACCCTTGGTGTTGGTTGCCACCCTGAGGCCTATTAGAGGCAGGAAATGGGGGTCATTATAACTCCTTCATCTTGAGGAAGGAATGTCTCATCATCTTTCTATCCCTTACCTCGTCTTGAAGATGATGGGTCATGACAGAATGGTATCAAAGGATATGGTTGAGAGATAGTATGGAGATTGGAGTTAGGCATAGTTAGGATTACATGGGTTGTTAGTAAAACATTGTTAGGTTATCTTGGTGTGTGACATAGGCTAGGGATGACCGTCTGAGACATGGGATTTTAGGTCCCCCCATGATTCTATGCAAGGACTCTGAGCTTTCCGAACGACCAAGCGAGGATACACTGTTTTGGGGGTAGAGACCCTAGGAAAGGTACATGCATCATGATGATTTTTTTTATGTTTGTTTTTGGTGTTTTTTGGAAATTAAAATAAATAAAGAGTTAAAATTAATATTAAGATAAAAATTCAAAACTACCCAGGCTTATGAGTTCCTTTTTTTCATTTCACCTATAGCTCCCAGACGTCACTCGCATGTGGTACGAGCAGCGGAGGGTCAACAGGCTGACTCAGTTGACCAAAACAGGATTGATTGAGGGGAGGATGATGAACAGTGGCATAAGATGCTTCATGATTTCCAAAGGAAGACTTTGGTAAAGTATGAGGTATGTGTCTCAGATATAGGACAGATGGTTGGCTCTAGGATTTGGTGATCACTTTTAGCTTGATCTGGGCTTCGACAGAGTACATGGTTACTCTAGAGGTAATCCAGATGAGGGTAGTAGCATGTTAGTGGTGGATGCTTTAGCTCAAGGTGAGTTAGGAGACTGAGGTACACTGGGTCGACTTTGAGAAGGTGTTCTTGGTGGAATTACTTTCTTCCATGATGAAAGATTAGAAGATGAAGGAGCTACCCTCCCTCCAATAGAGGAGAATGTCGGTGAGGAATGGGGATAAGGTTCAAGGATCTCCTATATTTTACTATGAATCTCTTTCTGGATAAGGAGTCTTGGGAGAGACGTTTGGAGGAGGCACTTCATCCTTCCCTCCAGTATGTGGTTACTCCCTTCACACTACCGACATACTTTGAGGTTCATAATAAGGCTGAGGTCATAGAAAAGATGAACTCATGAGGAGTTATACCATGAGAGGGAGGTCACCTAAGCTCTTCAATGGGGAAGGTCATCATTATAAAGTCTCTAACATCAGGTCCTCCCTGTTTTTGACCAGTGGAGAGCCAACCTCAGCAGTTTCAGTTCTGACCCTCTGGTCCTCGCCATTTTCCCATAGGCCTGGGGGCGAAGTATTTTTCTTTTGGAGACTGTGGGAACCTCTAGGTACAATTTCTGAATTGAGCTTAGTATGGAGGAGGTGGGTAGGTTCAGTGGTATCCTCAACAGTAGTTTCTAGCCAATCCTTTCCAACAGTAGGGACAACAGACCCCTTCTCCACCAAGGGAGTATGGTGTAGGAGGAGACGACCTTAGGGTGCTCCTCAGGGACCTCGACCAAGGTGTATTCAGGGAGGTAGCCAACATCCCAGGGTTAGAGGTGTTGGGTGTGGGTAGTTTCATGCCATAGTGGCAGAAGTTATGAAGATCGTTCGAGGTACGATCATATTTTTTAGTACGCTTTC
This sequence comes from Viscum album, assembly GCA_963277665.1. Lineage (NCBI taxonomy): Eukaryota > Viridiplantae > Streptophyta > Magnoliopsida > Santalales > Viscaceae > Viscum > Viscum album. The sequence continues at coordinate 204,384,426 of OY728144.1, forward strand.
TTGAACCTTTTTGGATTCTGGAGCTTCACACTCCTTCGTTACACCCAGTTTGTCCCATTCCTTGGGATGAGGCCTAAAGATACCTTCCATTCCCCTGGTGTTGAGTACACCAGTCGGAGGTCAGACAATCTTCTTTTATGTTTTTCGGGGATATAGAATGATGTTGGGACCGCATCAGTCTAGTGGGGATCTCTATTTTCTATAGATGTGGCCATACAGTGTTATCCTTAGAATTGACTGTTTGTAATCCATGCGTACCGTTATCGAATGCTTCCAGAGAAGAGTCATGTTTTTAGATGAAAAAGGCTAGTGTGTAGCTTTCATTGGCGATCAGAGCTGTCAGATGGGTAGTCGGCACATGGATCCTCTTTTTTCCTTATTAGCTAAGTTGTCAATGGGATCGATGGATGATGAGATGGTGGAGGATTCAGGAGTTTTCGGAGAATTTATAGATGTTTTCCTTGAGTTGGATGTGACTCTACCCCCTCGATGTGACACTGAGTTCAGGTTAGGCTTACAACCTGGTGATCATCTGATCTCAATGGATCCTTATCAGATGGTGCCTTCTGAGTTGCGGGAGTTGTGGATACAAATTGAAGACCTGGTGAAGAAGGGTTTCAACCAACCCAGTGTGTCATCGTGGGGTGCTCTAGTCTTGTTTGCAAAGAAGGAAGATGATGGTCTGAGGCTCTGCATAGACTAACAGAGACAGAATTAGGTAACAGTCATGAACCATTACCATATCCTGAGAATAGATGATCTTTTCAACCAGTTGAGGGGAGCATGTTGGTTCTCTAAGATTGATCTTCGATCTCAGTATCACCAGTTAAGGGTGAAGGAGGGTGACATCCTGAAGACTGCTTTCATGTGCAGGTATGGTCACTTCGAGTTTGTGGTTATGTCATTCGGTGTTATGAACTCACCTTTCTTGTTCATGGGGATTATGAACTCCGTATTTCATCAGTTCCTAGACTAGTTTGTCATCGTATTCATTGATGACATCTTAATCTACTTGAAGTTAGCGGTGGAGAATATCGAGCATCTCAGGACTATCCTAGATGTCCTTGAGCACCACCAGATCTACAGAAATTTATCCAAGTGCAAGTTTTTCACATGAGAGGTCCACTTCCATGGACATGTGGTGTATCAAAATGCTGTAGCAGTGGACCCGTCAAAGGTTTAGGTAGTCATTTCTTGGGTAGCACCCAAGAATATGGCAGAGGTTTGCAGTTTTTATGATCTAGAAGGATACTACTAGATATTCATACCTGATTTCTCTTGGGTAGAAGCTCTGTTGATGAATCTAACTAGAAAAGGCCAGCATTTTGTGTGGTTCGAGCAGTGTCAGACAATGTTTGGCTATTTCAAGGGGAAGTTGTTCAGTGCTCTAGTTCTTAGGATTACAGAGGATGTGGTGATGTTCAAGGTTCTTTTCAATGCTTCTTATTTATGCTTTGGGTGTGTGCTGATGTAGCAATAGAGAGTGATCTCCTATAGGTATAGGCAGTTACATCCCCATTAATGTAACTATGCCACCCTTGATCTGGAACTAGTAGTGGTTGTGTTCGCACTATAGTTGTGGTGACATTACCTCATTGGGGACTAGTGTCCTCACAGATGACAAGAGATTATGGTTCATCTTTTCCCAATGAGACCTAAACATGCGATTGTAGATGTGGATGGAGTTTCTCTAGGATTAGGATTTTGATATCTCTTACACCCCAGGGAAGGGAAATTCTTTGGCTGATGCTTTGAGAAGGAATTCACATAAGGAGGTAGTTTGAGAAACTTCAGACGCTTCGAGGGTGATTGAGGAGTTGGATTCCTTGCACTTAAATAGAGGAATGGATGGTGGAAAAGTTCATTTGTTTCAGATGACGATATAGTCATCTCTAAGGTGGAAGGTGGAGGAGTCTCAATGGGAAGACTCAGAGGAAGAAGTGATGTGTGACCACATATACCAGGTTAATACATCGGAGGGATGTTTGGCGGATGGTCAGAATCGAATGTTGTTCTATTGGAATCTGTTTGTTCAGGTGGAAATGTGTGAGGAATTTCTCTTTGAGTTTCATAGCTTACCCCTATAGGTACACCCAAGAGTTTCCAAGATGTACCAGGGCTTGAGGAAATATTTCTTGTAGACCGGTATGAAGCAGGAAATGGTGGAGTTCAGGAAAACTGCTTAGTGTTCCAGAAAGTCAAGGTTGAGCACCACATTCTGAGTTGTTTGTTGCATCCCCTAGATGTCCCCCAGTGGAAGTGGGATGAAATATTGATGGAATTCATCACAAGATTACCCAGGTATCATGGAGTATGGGATGATATTTGGGTATTAGTGGATCGCTTGTCAAAATCAGTTCACTTATTAGCGATAAAGGAGTCGAGCACAGTGGATTCCATAGCATAGAGGTATGTGGATGACGTGGTGTGGCTCCATGGAGTTCCAAGATCCATCATCTCAGATAGGGATACACATTTTATGTCGTAGGTTTGGAGTGGATTTCATCATGCTTTTTTCACTCAATTACACCTTAGCACTGCCTTCCACCCTCAGAAAGATGATAAAATAGAGTGGACCATCCAAATGTTGGAGGACATATTTTAGGATTGTTTTGTGGTATTTAGTAAGTTTTGGGTGCTATATTTGACCTTTTTAGAGTTCTCTTACAAAATAGATATCACGCTTCCATTGGTATGGCTCCATTCAAATCTTTATTTGGGTGGCAGTCTCATTTACCCATGTACTGGACGTAACTTGGGGAGGTAGCTATACTTGGTCTAGATGTGGTGCAGAGTATGACAAAGAAGGTACGACTTTTCTGTGAGATGAAGAAGGCCGCACAGGACCGAAAAAAGTCGTATTTCAATCGTAGGAGAAGGCCTTTAGAGTTAGTGGTTGGGGACCATTTAGTCTTCATTGTTTCCCCTCAACATGGGTGGCAGAGGTTCAGCTGAGGGAGTAAGACTTCTCCATGGTTCAGTGGAACTTTCAAGGTGTTGGAACGAGTTGGAGAGGTTTCATATCAGCCAATGATTCCACCACAGTTGGGGAGGGTCCACGACATATTTCATATCTCCTAGATTATTTAATATATTCACGATGAATCCCATGTCATTGATTGGGGAGAGTTGGATATCGAGGATGTAACAACATTCATGGAGCGACTAGTGGAAATCTAAGATCATAGAGAGAAGGTGCTACATGGAAGGACCATTCCCTTGGTTCACGTGTTTTGGAGGCATAGTGGCTAAGAGGAGAGTACTTGGGAGTGAGAGACACAGATGTGTGCCTAGTACCTGAAGTTTTTTTGAGTTTTTCTCATGTGTTTTATTTGTGATGTAATGATAGAGCCTTGTTTTCTATGAGATGATTTGTTTCTTTTCTATGTGACATATGATAAAATCCTGACATATAAGAATGGGAGGAACTGATCCCTAATCAAGATGCATTAAGGAAGATGCAATTAAAACCGTGCGGGTGAGTCTGTGCCGCCCAAAGAGGATAGTATCTTGACATGGGGGAAGGAATTCCCTGATTGATATATTCAGGCAGTGTGACTTTTGGTGCTTGTGTGGTATGTATTGTGGTTGTTTGGGATGTAAAATCTTGGAGGAGGTGTTCTTGGATGTTGAGGTTTCACTCCAACGTGGTGGTTTGTCCTGGAGAGGTATCTTACAGGGTGGTTGTTCAGAACCCTCTTTCTTTTGGGTTTCTTTTGAATTATCGATGGTGAAAATAGTCTGAGAGGTATTTTATGCAATGGCATGGACCCCCTGTGGTCCATTACATTGCTGAAATGTAGTGTTTGGGGTGTTCTTGGATGAAATAGTAGCTTATTTCAGGAGTTTTCCAATTTTCTAGTTTTTCCATTGGTAGGTCAGAGGTGTAGGTAGGTCGAGGCGTCAATAGGTCTGATGCATTGGTATGTCAAGGAATCAATAGGTCAAAGACATTGGTAGGTTGAGGCTTTGGTAGTTCAGAGGTGTTGGTAGGTTAAGGCATTGGTAGGTTAGAGGTGACGGTAGGTCGAGGCGTCAGCAGGTCAAAGGCATCGGTAGGTCCAAGCATAATCTGGTTAGAGGCGTTAGTGAGTTAAGGCATCAGTGAGTCAGGGAATTATTGTGTTAGGTTGTTGGTGATTCAGGGCATTAGTGAGTCAGGGCGTTGGTGATTCTAGGCATCGGTAGGTCAGTGTGTTGGTGAGTCAAGCATCAGTATGTCACGTTGGTGGATCAACATCAATGAATTAACATTGGTACCTTAGTGTCGGAAGCTCAACATCGGTGACTCGCTGTCGTTGGATCACTGTCGGTGGCTTGCTGTTGGGGACTCACCCATAGGGGTCTCATTTTCAGGTTTTCCCATTATTTCCAGTTTCGTGACTCTTATGTTTTATTTAATGTAAATCAAGTTTAGAATCTTTCTTGGGTGTTTCTAAAGGAATTTCAAAGGATATTAATTATTTAATTAATATTTTAATGCTCTTTGGACTTTGAAATAGTCAAACTGAGTGTTCTTGTCCACAATCTAACTTTAATGGGCTTGGAAATGTTTGCTTCTGTTGATATAGGATCTAGTTTTTTCTAAGGCCGAGGTTATATCTTCTCTTTTATCTTGGTGCTTGGAAAACATTTCTTCATAGATGATTAGTGCACCTGTGTTGTAGCCCCCTATTTGATTTTCCTTGGAGTCTCTTTCTCACACGATCCCCTATTTTGGCGCAAAGAGGAGTTTTGGTTATATGTTGTTCCAAGTATGGGGTTTTCCTTCATCTATCTTTTAATTGTGTATCATGTGGGGTGGGAGTACTCATGCCTCTTTTTAAATAATGTTGAAACTGATTTAAATAAGGAAATAAGAAGAAATAAACAAGGGGACAAGGATTATGTTGATGATCGCTGACTCTTACCTGTTATCTTTGATCTATAATGTGAATTGTATGGGTTTTATCCCACTAAAAATCATGGTCTTTGGAGTTCGTTTCTTGCACACCTATGATGTTTCATACTTATTGTCGATTCTCTATTATAATGAATGTAAACAAGAAATCTGATTAATCATGTATGCCCTATTAAATAAAAAGGATACCCATGGATCAAACTTGATTTATGATCACCCCTGTTTATCAAAGTGGAATTAACAAAACATTGTTGGCTAAATATAAATACACACAGCTTGTTTTGGTGTGGATATATGTTTTGTGGGTCTTTTTGGGTTTTGTGATTTATGAGGGATATATGGTGGTTTTTTTGGTATCACGGTTGTAGCCACATGTGTGGGAATATAATTTGGTTCTATGATAAGGGTGTGGTATGTGTGTGCAGCAGGGTTTTGGTTTAGTGGTGGTTGTTGTGGGATTTGTGTATGAGGTTGTGCAGGAGGTGTAATGGAATCTGAGGTTGAGGAATTGATTGATTGTGGAAAGGATGAACTTTTTATGCAGCGAGACTACATTTGGGATGTTGTTTGTCAGTGGTGATGCATGACTGAGTTGTGTCATGAATTCATGTTTGTGAGTGTTAGAATGGGTTCCCTTACCATTAGACCTTCCTTCCAGGTTAGGCTTGGGTTGTGGTTGGCATGGTTTCTTCGCCTTTTAAAGTTGGAGTGTTTGGTAGTTTCCTAGGTAGGGATGGAAATAAATAAATGAATTATTTGATAATAGAGAAGGATAATTGGTAATATGAATTGGTTGGGGGTATGTTTTGATTTGGGGATTGTAGTGAAGTGGCATTCAAGTGACCATCATTTTTGGTGGTATGTGCATGTAGGGGTAACATCAAAGATGGTTTTGAGTAGGCTGGTTGTATGTTTGGAATCCCAAAGGATGGGTTGAGTGTTTGTTACCTATATCTATAAACTTGTAGTTCCTAATGTTTTCTATATGCACCCCATCCATTCTAAGCACTATGTTCCGAACACCCCCATTGTTATGGGGGAGGGTGTCTTTCCCAACACCCTGATGGGAGGATGGATGGATGGTTACTTAAATTACCCTACTCCCTCTTCTATTCATTGATCACCCAAGACTCTTTAAGAAATATGTAATGGATTGAGGTTTAATACCAGACTTATGGTATTGGTTGTGTGAGATGTGGTTTGTTTCTTAGGTGTCTTTGAGATGAGGCCCATGTGTTTTTGGGTGAGACATGTGGTGGTTGTGGACCAAGTGTCTGCGGGAAGGATGTCATGTGGTGTGCGGCTCAGGTGTTTGCGGGCAGGTTGTAACAGTGGGGCTTGTGGAAGAGCATGGTAGCATCAGGATGTTCACCTTTATGGATGAGCAGTTAACCAGTGGGTAGTGGTGCAGGGTACCCCAATATCGATGTGCTTACTACTCTACTTTACATGACTTGCGTTATATGATGAGCATTCCTTTGTGAGGTTGTGGTTGATAGTATAACTTCTTAGGTGATTTTGAGTTTCTGTTGTTTTATCATCAGGGCATTAGTATGCTTCTCACACTTGTGCACAGGTGACTTTTGTTTTTCCCAACTCAGTATACTTGTACGGCCACCATACGTATATAGTACTTTTTTCAGGATTCCATGGAGATTACAAGGATTGTGGTGGACCTTGTTAGGTCGGAGAGTGATGGCAAGAGGGGGTTGAATTACCTTTTTAAAAATAATTAAGAATTTAAAACAAAGTTAAAGGTGCAGCGGAAATAAAAGAGGCAAGACACAAAACTTGATAACGGAGTTCGGCTTAAACCAAAACCTACGTCTCCACTCCCAACTCAACCGTTGAGAGATTTACTACCGCTTGCTTTTTAATGGTTTTAGCAAGAAACCCACTAGAATTTAAGGTAGTCTATAACCTATTACAGCTTGCTTTTAATGGTTGAGCAAGAACCCACTAGCCTTCTTACAGGTGAAGGCTAGCTCACCTATGACTCAAGCCTTTTAAAGGGAAGGCTTGACTAACCTCTTCACACCTTGAAGGTGGTGTGAAAACCCAAACAAAAGGAAGATAAAAGAAATGGGGGTTTGTAGGCACAAACCCAAATTGATGCTCAAAAAGATAAATAATGAAAAACCGTAAGAGGAGAAGTCGGAGAGTGATGGCAAGAGGGGGGGTGAATTGCCTTTTTAAAAATAATTAAGAATTTAAAACAAAGTTAAAGGTGCAGCGGAAATAAAAGAGGCAAGACACAAAACTTGATAATAGAGTTTGGCTTAAACCAAAGCCTACGTCTCCGCTCCCAACTCAACCGTTGAGAGATTTACTACCGCTTGCTTTTTAATGGTTTTAGCAAGAAACCCACTAGACTTTAAGGTAGTCTAGAACCTATTACAGCTTGCTTTTAATGGTTGAGCAAGAACCCACTAGCCTTCTTACAGGTGAAGGCTAGCTCACCTATGACTCAAGCCTTTTAAAGGGAAGGCTTGACTAACCTCTTCACACCTTGAAGGTGGTGTGAAAACCCAAACAAAAGGAAGATAAAAGAAATGGGGGTTTGTAGGCACAAACCCAAATTGATGCTCAAAAAGATAAATAATGAAAAACCGTAAAAGGAGAAGCCTTGGGCGTCAAAGGATTGATGAAGTTGATGAAGAGCGCTCCCAAGCTTCTTTGATGGTGCTCCTTGGATGTGGAAGTGGGTTGGAGCAATTGAGGTTCCTTGAAGGAATCCGCTGGAGGTTTGCCAAATGATGAAAAATGTGTCTGTTGGCTTCTGTTGGCTTCCGTTGGCTTGGTTATTGTTCCACACTTTGTTCTGGGGCTTCCTAGTCCTTTATTTATAGAGGGGGAACCCTCATATGGCCGTTCGGGGTCTTCGGAGCCGTTGAAAAATTCTTCGGAGCCGTTGGGAGCAGGTTGGTCAAAGCCCAACGGCTAGTTTGACTGGCTCCACCGGCTGACCGGTGCTTGGCCACCGGTTGGCCGGTGCTTTGGAAAATGGAGAGGCCTTCTGCCCAGGCACCACCGGCTGGCCGGTGGTGAGACAGTAGGTGTCCCTTCTGTCTGGGTTCCACCGGCTGGCCGGTGATGGGACACCGGTTGGCCGGTGGTCTGGACAGAGGGGATGCCTTCTGTCAAGATTCCACCGGCTGGCCGGTGGTCATCCACCGGTTGGCCGGTGGACTGAAATCAGTCCACTTTTGCCTTCTGACTTTCTTGGCCCAATTCCTTGGCAACCTGAAATCATGCCTATCATCCAAAAACACTTAAAACAAGATTAGATAAAAAAGAGAGTGATTGTGATCATGAAAATTAAACCACGAGGGGTACGAGAGGTACAACAATCTCCCCCTATTTTGATGATCACAATCACCAAAACAAACAATGTAAAAGACTGAAATGAAAGGCATGCTTTAAAGGATAAATTTAAAAGTAAAGCAAAGCATGAGAGAAAGATTTCTCCCCCAATCAACCAAGAATTTCTCCCCCTTTGTGATTATCAAAATAGCACGGGGCATAAAACTTGATTGAGGGAAAGGATTGAAAAACAAGATAGAGTTTTTAAACCAATTGAAATTTTTGAGATTTGAATTGAAAGTTTTGAATTGAAAGTTTTGAATTGAAGGTTTTGAATTGAAAGTTTTGAATATAAAGCAAAAAGGCTTAAACGATCTTAACTCCCCCTAAATAAAAACAACAAATCACCGGGGAGAGGATTTTAGAACCGAGACAAATTTTGGTCCAGTGAAACTCGCTAAAAGGGATTTCTCAATCCAAACTTGTCTAGTGGCGGGTCTTCTCCTATGAAATTCATCATTAAAGGAAATGGTTTTGGGCCTTCCATACCGGGCATTTTTGCAGTCGCACTCGTAAATTAAGTGCCCGATCTTTTTACAATAGTTGCAAAATTTATATTGGGAGCTCCCCCTTACAAAAATAGTATGAGCATGGGAAGAGGAAGCTTGCTTGGAATAGCCAAGCCCTTGGGTGGTTCTAGATACGCATTGGGAACCAAGGATCTTCGAAAGGTTATGTTCACCTTCGGTGAACTTAGCTAGGGATTTCCTTAAATCCTTGATTGTTGATTCCATAGAATCAACATCGGAAAGGTTTTGGACCTTGAGGGACAACTCCTCCTTTTCTTTGAGAAGTTATTCCTTTTCGGAAGAAAGTTTTTTGAAATTCTTTTTTTAAAGCAATAAATTTGGAAGAAAGTTCGTGAAAGCATTCCTCCAATTGATCTCTAGCATGTTGGAGATCCTCATAAGATAAATGATTGAAAGAATTTGAAGAACTAGAGGATGAGGAGTCGGAAGAGGATACCTCATGAAATGCCATTAGGCATTTTTTACCGTTGTCACTTGAGGAGGAGGAGGAGGAGGATGTGGAGCTATCACTCCATGTGGCCTTGAATGCCTTCTTCTTTTCCTTTTTCTTGACCTTTTTCTTGTTGAGTGGACAATCGGGCTTGTAATGGCCTTTCTTGCCACACCCGTAACATGTTACCTCATGCTCGGATTTTTCATTGGGTTGAGCCTTGCGGGATTTCTTCTTCTTGTGCTTCTTCATGAATTTGTGCATTTTGCGGGCAAGGTTCTCGATTTCTGAATCACCGCTTGAAGAGGAAGACGATGAGGATGAGGAGCTTTCTTCTTTTTGAACTTTGAAGGCGATGTTCTTTGGAACTTTGATCGGTTTGCCTTCCTTTTCAGCTTGCCTCCTCATGGTGATCTCGTAGGTCATGAGGGATCCGATGAGCTCTTCGACCGGCATTTTCTTGACATCTTTTTCTTCTTGAATTGCCGTGACTTTCGGTGCCCATGAACTTGGTAAGATCCAAAGAATCTTCTTGACCATCATCTCTACAGAAACATCATCTCCAAGAGATTTTCTTCCATTGCAAACGTCAGTAAAACGAGTAAACATTTCAGTAATATTTTCAGATGGATTTATGGTAAAAGACTCAAAATCCTGACGGTACATATCCAATCGAGTATCCTTAACTTTGTTGGTCCCCTCATGGGTAACCTCCAAAAGTTTCCAGATTTCATGAGATGAGGTGCATGTGGAAACTCGATTGAATTCATTACAATCAAGGACGCAATGAAGAGTGTTCATGGCTTTGCCATCAAGCTCGAAATTTTTAATATCGGCTTGAGTCCATTTGGATTCATCGGGAGAAGAGAGAGTGTAGCCTTGCATAAAAATTATATATATAGGATAGCCAATACTTCTAAGAAATGTAATCATGCGAGTTTTCCAATAAGTGTAGTCGGTTCCATCAAAGAATGGAGCCCGAGTCATGGAATACCCTTCGGGTGCTTGTGATGAGGAAGCCATCACTATGGATTTTAGGTTTGTAACCGGTTAAGGTATTACACAAACTTCCCTCTGATACCAAATGTTAGGTCGGAGAGTGATGGCAAGAGGGGGGGTGAATTGACTTTTTAAAAATAATTAAGAATTTAAAACAAAGTTAAAGGTGCAGCGGAAATAAAATAGGCAAGACACAAAACTTGATAACGGAGTTCGGCTTAAACCAAAGCCTACGTCTCCGCTCCCAACTCAACCGTTGAGAGATTTACTACCGCTTGCTTTTTAATGGTTTTAGCAAGAAACCCACTAGACTTTAAGGTAGTCTAGAACCTATTACAGCTTACTTTTAATGGTTGAGCAAGAACCCACTAGCCTTCTTACAGGTGAAGGCTAGCTCACCTATGACTCAAGCCTTTTAAAGGGAAGGCTTGACTAACCTCTTCACACCTTGAAGGTGGTGTGAAAACCCAAACAAAAGGAAGATAAAAGAAATGGGGGTTTGTAGGCACAAACCCAAATTGATGCTCAAAAAGATAAATAATGAAAAATCGTAAGAGGAGAAGCCTTGGGCGTCAAAGGATTGATGAAGTTGATGAAGAGCACTCCCAAGCTTCTTTGATGGTGCTCCTTGGATGTGGAAGTGGGTTGGAGCAATTGAGGTTCCTTGAAGGAATCCACCGGAGGTTTGCTAAATGATGAAAAATGTATCTGTTAGCTTCTGTTGGCTTCCGTTGGCTTGGTTATTGTTCCACACTTTGTTCTAAGGCTTCCTAGTCCTTTATTTATAGAGGGGGAACCCTCATATGGCCGTTCGGGGTCTTTGGAGCCGTTGAAAAAGTCTTCGGAGCCGTTGGGAGCAGGCTGGTCAAAGCCCAACGGCTAGTTTGACTGGCTCCACCGGCTGACCGGTGCTTGGCCACCGGTTGGCCGGTGCTTTGGAAAATGGAGAGGCCTTCTGCCCAGGCACCACTGGCTGGCCGGTGAGGAGGCCACCGGTTGGCCGGTGGTGAGACAGTAGGTGTCCCTTCTGTCTGGGTTCCACCGGCTGGCCGGTGATGGGACACCGATTGGCCGGTGGTCTGGACAGAGGGGATGCCTTCTGTCAAGATTCCACCGGCTGGCCGGTGGTCATCCACCGGTTGGCCGGTGGACTGAAATCAGTCCACTTTTGCCTTCTGGCTTTCTTGGCCCAATTCCTTGGCAACCTGAAATCATGCCTATCATCCAAAAACACTTAAAACAAGATTAGATAAAAAAGAGAGTGATTGTGATCATGAAAATTAAACCACGAGGGGTACGAGAGGTACAACAGACCTTACTAGCTGGGATGTTGTTGATGGTTGTTCTATCACGACTTGGTTTTATTTTGGTACTTACTTTGGAATTTTCTTTTTTATTTCTAGAAATTTTTCTTTAAACATGCATGTGGCATGGATTTTGGTTTCTTTATTTATATCTTTCTTGGAGTTTTTTGAGTTTGATACATCTTATAGCCTGAACTAGGTTAATAGGGTAATGCCTCCAATTTTAGTGACATTTCTATATCCTTGGTGTTGGTCTCCAACCGAGGGCATATTGGACGTGGGACTCGGGGTCATCATTTCTCCTTCATATTGAGGAAGGAAAGTCTCGACATCTTGATATCCCTTCCCTCATCATGAAGAAGGCAGTTCGTGACACTTGAATACTTTTGTGATTATTTCAACATAAGTGGTCATAGCTACGAGGAGTGATGGTATGTACCAAATCTACACTATTAATATGCTAATATTAAGAAAAGACCATAAAAATGAAGCCGAAAAGAACAAAAGAATAAAAGACTTCCTTGGGGAATAAATAAGAGAAGAGAGTTAATAAAAAAATCGAAACAAGCTACACCCAATAAGATTGTTGAAATTAATTTCACACTAATGAAAATATGCATCAACTCTAGAGGAAAATTCCATATAATGTAGCTTTTCAAACTGGTCATAAACACCAATTTGGGGTGAATCAAGAAAATGTAGAAGAGGAAATTAATCTAAGTATCAAATAAAATGGTTTATTTGGTACATGAAAATAAATATGGAAAATCATAATGTCATGATAGGTTGTCTTAAAATGATAACCCTATTATTGGTAGAGATTTTTGAGGAATGTGAAAAAATTAGGGGGAAATTATTAACAAATGCATGACATGGTTTCCTGGATATATAGAACTAGTGAAGAATAATATAAAAGCACTAGTTGATTCTTATGATAAAAATGACACTATGAATGAGGATTTAACACATAATAGATATGATCATGTGCCAAAATAATTCTTAGATAGCTGACCAGAGTAGCTGAAATTTGTTAAGACGTTGGTGCAAGAACAAAATAATGAAACATCACTACATGTCAATATGAAGAAGCCTATTACATCTAAGATGAAAGATATATAAATTAAGAAGTCCATGCTTCCCATAAATGATATCATTTTGAAATTAAAATAAGGAGGAATCATTCTGATTTTTTATAAATTTGGAGCAGAATTGAATAGAGTTTCTAGGTTGAGAAATAAATATCATCCCTACTGCTCCAATTGAAAATTCAATGAAGAACCACATTATTCCCCTGAATATTTCAGTTTTTTTATTCTATGTTGGGAATTTAAGGTGAGGTATATATTTAGGGGGAGTGATAAATATATGAGTGTTTTGAAAATATTATACAATATCCAGGAGGTTATCCAACCTCGAGTTCTTTATTTCAATTACTGTTAAAAATATTCTTGAAGATAATTCTTGATGAAATCTAGTCATGATGAAGAAAATGGAAGAAGCTCATCCCTATATGGGGATAAAAGGTGAACAACTATTGGATTTGAATAACACAACCGATATCAAATTTATATTTTATGTTCTGGTAAAGAATTTATTTGATGATTTCAAATTCTTGAAGTTTAATCTTTTCGTTAAATAGGGTTGTTCTCCAATATCTATATGAATAATAAGTATGAATTAGAAGGGGATAAACTAATAATTTTATTAAAAATGTATAATTGATTGATAAATGTGGAGTACATTATTGATGTTGATTTTTTTATTCTATTTCTGGAGATGAATGATGGATATTAACTGAAAATCATTTCGACAACTATGGAAGAAAGATTCAGTGTTGGTATCAAATAATGATTTTTTTGAGATATTTGTTTTCCAAATTGATCACTCTTTTTTTCTACACTGGGTTATCCAATTTAGACTTTTGATATTATTAATTAATGACTCATTTCATTATGAAAATTGATTCTTTCCTTCTCTCAATATATAAATTTGAATTTTTATAAGTGGAATCTCTTATGATGTAAGGATATTGTAGGAGAGAAGAAGAAGTGTTTGGTTATTATAGAAAGATATGAGTTCAATCATTTCTCATACATATATATTTGGTTTTATTTTCAAGTAAGGGTGAAAAAAAAATTACTTTGAAAGTGAAATAGGTATTGACAAAAAATCCAAAGGGGAAGATTGAAGATCTCAAATTGATTAAAGTAATATTTGTGTTGTAGTTGTTGTCAATATACTTATTTTGTAAAAATTAATCATTACAGTGATTGATGTATGAAGTTTATATCATTGAATATGTATAGGGAACTAGTAATTAGGAAAGTGTGTATTGATTTTAAGAGTTTCTTTAGATGAGGAAACATTAAGTTTGGAAATTTTTGAACTGGTCTTATGTTCAAAGACATGTGTCAGTTGTTATTTAAAAAGACGCAATGATATCAACAATATATAATTTAAACATGGATGTTTTAAAAAACAAACGCATTTTGTTTTTCTATGGGATTCTATAAACCTGAGTACTATTCTTACACCATTAAAGACACTTATAAATCCCCAACCACCCAACAAACTTGATCCGAGTAGTTCAATTGTGGCCAGTGATCGACCTCTTCCTTGAGCCATTGGAGAAGATCTTTGCACCCAGTTTTCTTCATGTAGTAACATCCAGGAGATCAAGATGAGCCTTCCAAACACCATTTCACTATTATAATTATTCAAAAAATAATTGAAATATCATGAAAAAATGTTTTCATGATTCAATAATGAACAAACTGAAGAGAAACAGAAATTTAAGATGTGATATTTCTTGATGATAGAGATTTCTCATAGTTGTGAGCTGTGCGAGCTAAGGCGGTGCACATGTTATGATTCAAGGGAATTATTTCTATAAATAACCCTAATTTCATTCTTCTACAGAATGATATTAATGAGCATTTTTAGATTGATCTTTGAGATAAATTGAGTTTTTAAAGCACTATCATTTTATGAAGAGAAGTTCTGTATATTCTCTATTGGTGAAAAGGATAAGGGAACCCACGGGGTAGTTGAACTATTCTTGAAACAGTCATACTATTTTGTGAAGATCTGTTCCATAAATCTATACAAGGTAGCGTAGTACTCTACGTGTATATCTTTTAGTTTTCACGAAACCCTAACAACCCTCACTTGTTTATACATGTGTTACATGCACGTGGTTTACGTGAGGAATTAGTGGACAGTGTGTGCATATTGCGTGAAGGTGCTCTGCAAGGGGATAACCATATACAATGCTGTGCGCAAAGGGTTAGGGAAGATAAGGAAAAAGTCCAATAATCATTCAGGTTTACACATGCATGAAATTATATACAGTTAGAATGAATTTGGTAAGGAAAGTGAGTGAGTGTGTGTGTGTGGTACCTTTGTGGGATTTTCTCAAAACGTAAGATTTCACTAACACCTGTTCAGGTTAGTGCAAAGGATGACCAAAGGTTCCCACAAAGAACCCCAAACAATATATTTGGTTTTAATGAAGATAAAACATTGTGTTTTTGTATGTAGAAGATAACAATATTACACAGTTTCATGCATTTTTTATTTCACAAAGAAGACACATTTATAATGTGGAGAATTATATGCATTAAATATTTTCATGTGATGATGAGAATTACATGCATGTAGAGCACATGATGTTTATGTGATTTATAATTGAGTTGAAATGAAGTGATACCTTTCAATAAAGTAAGAAGGAAGGAAACCTGTGGTTTATTGAGAAATCGTCAGTTGTTCATCCTAATATTGTAGTGAGTTGAAGTGAAAGTGAAAACTTATACAAACTTATAAGAGTATACTCAGACGACTTACAGACAATTTTTTTATTACATTCTATGTAAGTTGAAGAGTTTTAGTTGAAGTGAGAAAATGTAGAATCAGTTAATTCTCAATGGCTCGAATAAGAAAAACAATTTTTATGTTGCAGTGGCTGCCTGAAGTTCTTGTGATCTTATTCATTATGTTAGTATTGTGTTTTTAAACAATGTTGGGATGATAGTATAAATAACACTGGGGAGATACCAGTATAAAGAACAGTGATGATATACTAGTATAACATGGGAAGTGGTTCATACCTACCCACCATGGTTTCAGGGTGATACATGATCAACCCGATTGTAATTGATGATTGATTTCTCAGGGAGAATCTATGTCTCAGATCATCCTAAAAGCAACAAGGGTATAGTCACCCACATCGTCAAAGAACCTTTTACTAATATTGTGTTTCATGATACATTTACTTTATGTCTGGCATGTAGTATAATTGTTCATGTATATAGGAAAGATCCATTAAATGTAACAAGTGAAAAGGTTTGATTTTGAAAAGGGGTAAAAGTGAATAAAAGAAAATTTGTAAAACTTGTGTACACTAATTCACCCCCTCTCAATGTTCTTACATGATCCTCTAGGAACTTCATAACTAAATAAGAATAATTTAAAATGCTAACATTTTAATTATAATGAATCATATGTAATGAACCCAAGATTCTTTGGTGATTTTGAGATTTATATTCTAGTTAATTTAATTTTTTAAAAGTTTATTATTGACATATTGTATGGTTTATGGTGAATAGAAGAGTTTGAAAGCGAATTGGGAGTTTGTGTCTACTACGATAGAGGAGTTGATATCACCAAATATTTGGTGGGTCTATACTGATATCCCAATAGTTGTGATAAAATATGATAATATTTTTATACTATTCTCTAGGATACTAATTGATGAAACTAGGTTTCTGGCAGTCTTTGAGTGGTTGGTTGTTATTCATTATGCACTTGTTGGAGATGATTAAATTTATTTGTAATCAATATTAATTTATAAATATTTAATTCAGGTTTTATTATTTAATTCCATTATTTTATAGGGCAATAAGAAATATTTCATTATATTTTCTTTAAATTATTTCAATATTCATTCCATTATAAACTTCTAAATTTTAATGGAATTACAATTTTTTTCCTCTGGAATGACAATGGTGAGAATATTAAAAACTCTATGGTTATTTTATAATGTGATTATGTTTCGTTTTCCTTTTTGTACTAGTCATTATTTATCATATTATTTGGGTTAAAATGTCATCTCTAGTGTTTAGGAGGAATTATGTGTCTAATTATTACACTATTATTAATTGATCATAAATTAAGTGATCTCGATCCTCTTTAGGATTTTATTTAACAAATTTTACATTATTTTGATGATATGATACATGGATTTGATATTGGAGTTTCTATATTTCATACCATTTGAAATTAATTCATGTAAAAATTAATTTTATGAAATATTGTGAATTATTAAAGAAAATTACACATGATTTATTAATATAAATTTGTGATTATTAATGAAGAGATGCCAATTTATTTTTTAAAAATAAGTCTAGTGATGGCATAATATTATACAAGAAAATATAATTTTAATGGTTAATTATTTTTAAAATACTTTTTTATAATAAAATCAATGGTAATTATTTAATATATGTTGTCAAATTTATATAAAAATAATTTTTTAGCTTAAATGAGGCATTAGGAATTAAAAAGGGATAAAGTGTAATCAAAATGAGTATTTCATGTAATGGTCTTCTATATGTATTTGAAATTAATGATGAATTATTCCATGGGGGTTTTAGTGAACCATTATTGATTTATAATAGTAATATTGGAATTAAAATAAGTTTTTGAAGAAAGTAAATGTGATTTGTTTGGGGATAGTCTAAAAGTTTAGGCTAGAATTATTTTATTTATATGATGATTTAATAAAAAATATTTCATTTTTTGGATTTAATTTAAAAATTAATGAAAATAGTCTGGGGTAAGGAAAGTTATGATATTTAAAATTTTCCTTATGGTATAATTATGGGAAATATAGGGGAAATTAGGCTGTGTTTGTGAAACAATAGTTCAAGATTTT
Source organism: Viscum album (assembly GCA_963277665.1). NCBI lineage: Eukaryota > Viridiplantae > Streptophyta > Magnoliopsida > Santalales > Viscaceae > Viscum > Viscum album. Next base: position 204,401,884 of record OY728144.1, read on the forward strand.
TAAAATGTTTATTAGAACATAAGAGATGATTAAATGAATAATTTTTCATTGATTGAATTGTTATAATTTTTTATTATGAATATATAACATTATATTATGTTTATGTTGTGTTAAAAATATCATGAACTTGGTTGCTTCATATATAAAGCACTGATTTAGGGTGTAATGTGACAGTGTGTTTGGTCTTGATATGAGATAATCCTTTTTTTTTTGCTATGATAAGACTGATCATTTGTTTGGATAAGAATTGAGTTATGTTGTAATGAGATAAAACATAAGTTCGAATATTCCATGATTTAATATATATATATATATAGTCCATGTTTCTATCTAATCCATGATGTCATTTATAAATAGATACTCATGTATTTGGTTATTTCATGATTTCATCTATATGGATAATATTCCATGAGTTTAGAAGGATAAGTTTTTTACCATTACCATAATTTAATCCATGAGTATAATGGGTAGTGTATTTGACTATCATTGCCTGTATTCTATTTTTTTTTGTGAATTATTTGATATAGACATCAGGATTCCACTACCATTGGTTAAATAATATATACTATTGTGTCAAGGTGGATTTGTAAGCACTTATTAGCGCATGTTTATTACCATATGGATATTATAAATTGAGAATGACGTCATCTTTTTTCAAGTACATATGGTGGTTCCAGTTGCTATGCAAGAAGAGTTGATGTGATAGGTCCACACTTCTCCCCTAGCTATACATCCTAGTGTGGGAAAAATGAACAAAAACCTTCAGTTGTAGTTTTTTTGTTCCGAAATGTGATAGAGTGTAGCTGAATTCATCTCTCAGTGCCTCACTTTTCAGCATGCGAAGGATGAGTACCATGTTCCATAAGGTTTTTTCTAGCCCCTTGGGATCTTAGAGTGGAAGTGGGATGGAATATCTATGGAATTTGTGACAGGGATTCTGCACACAATGAAGGGTCATGATAGAATCTAGGTGATAGTTGACTGACTCAATAAGTAATCACACTTATATTTTATTAGGGATGATATTTTTTTGGAGATTTTGGGTTAGTTGTATGTACAAGAGATCATTTTCCTTCATGGGATTCCCTCAATGCTTGTCTATGATCCTGAAAGATAGTTTATTTCATGATCTTAGGGAGTCCTGTAAGAGGAATTTGAGACATAGATGAGGATGTGTATAGAATATGGCCCATATAATGATAGGTAGAAAAAATCACACTATCCTGGTACTGGATGATATGATGAGGGATTGAGTGTTATACATCAACCAGAGCAGGCAGGTTCACTTTCCCTTGGTCTAGTTTGAGTTTAAAAACAACTACCACTTTACCGTTGACATGGAACCTTTTGAGGCCATATATGGGAGACGATGAAGGTCACCCTTGTGATGGAAAGAGGTATGAGAGACATATCTTTTGGGCCTAAAGATGGTGCATGTGACAATAGAGATGGTCCAGGTCATCCTTGAGTGGATGAGGATGGCCCATAATAGACATAAATCTTATAAAAATCACCATTGTAGGCCCTTGGAGTTCAATTAGGGATACAAATATTTCTTAAGAGTCTCCCCATGATGAGGATTGTGGATGTTCAACCATGGTGGAAATCTATCCTTGTGGTTTTATTGAGAATTATATATCTTTCATATGGTTGGAGTGGTTTCTTACTACCTCTCCCTACCCCCATAGCTGTAACAGGTGCATGATTCCTTCCATGTGTCATGGTCGGGAGGATATGTGCATGGACCGACACATGTTACCAACTGGAAAGAGATTGAAATCAAAGATGGATCCACCTTTGTAGATAACCCTATGGTGATCAAGGATCGACTGGAGAGGACCCTGCATGGAAAAACCATCCCCATTGTTTGTGTCTTGTGGTAGCCTAGAAACATGTAGGAGAGTTCCTAGGAGTGGGAGACCTAGATACAGGCTTAGTATCCAAAGTTGTTTTTTGAGTTTTTCTTTATAGGGAAAAATCATGAAGGAGGTAATGATTTAGAGACCAGTTTTTCACCCGTAAGACATTGAAATGTTTCTATATGTATTTCCAGAGTTAGGTGCTGAGACAGCATGCAATTGAGAGGCCTGGTTCACCTATAAATAATTTTATAAAAATATTTAATATATTATATATTATGTGCACACAAATTCTTAAATAAATTAGTATAACTCTTAAATGGATGTTCAGGTTTGAAATATGAGACCCCGGTTGAGTCTAGAATGTTGTTTTTACCCTAGGCATGACCTAAAATGGGTCACTGTGGGGTGTTCATATTCCTCTCTTTTCAGCGGTATGTTCATTTTTTTAAAGGTGGTGCATTAGTCAAAGACCAAAGCACAAAATTTATTATTAAAATAAGGAATTTCATGAGTCTAAAAGATGGTATTCTTTTACAATCTCTATCGTAAAGGGGTATTAATTCAATTGGAAGTTCATCTAACCATGTGGTGACATGGATTACTCCAATGTTTGCAAGACCATCTGCAACCTTGTTCGTCTCATGAAAGGCATGCATAAAAATGTAGTTTAAGTCCATGATCAAATGAAGGAAGCCCCTCTAGTGTGTTGTAAGAGGCCACGCAAGGTGCATCACACCATTCCAAATGGCCTGGACGATAGTAATTGAGTCACTTTCAATCCAGATGTTGTTCCAACCATGTGTCTTGGAGAAGGAGATAGCATAGATCACGCTCATCATTTCGGCCTCAAAAGCCGAGGAGATGCCACAAGTACCATAAAATCATCCAATAATCTGCCCGGAGTGATTTCTAAAAATGGTGTCGCAATACGAAGGGCTCAGGTTTCCATTAGAAGCACCTTTATCATTAATTTTGATCTATCATAGGAGTGGAGCTTGCCATAACACTTCAAAAGAGCGTCTAGGTTGATGATAAATACCATTAACCCCAAGACGACGCAAAATCCCAAAGTCCTTCACTGTGTTCTTGCAAAATCCCTTTTGTATCGAACCATCTTCTCTAATAGCAATGAGGATCCACATCCAACCTGCATGTAATCTAAGTGAGTAGTAAATATGAATAATAGCATTCCTGTCATACCAGAGTACATGCAAGATTTTAGAAACAATAGTTAAGAAAAGGCACTTGATTTGATGAGAGGCTTCAAGATCCATAAAACATTGTAGCCGAGAGTTTATTGAATCATTAAGTAACCATCTACACTCAAAAATATCAAGCACATAATTCCACAAAGTAGTAATAGTAACACAAGAGAGAAAAATATGGTTAATGACTTCACGATGCTGGTTACAAAGATGACATTTAGAGCAAAGATGGATCCCAACAGATTGAAGGCATGTGTCAGTGGGTATCCTCTTATGAGAAATACGCCAAATAAGAGTGAGTCTCTAAGGTTTTAACCATAATTTGTCTAAATTTTTAATCCACCTAAGAATGCCTTTAGAATTAATAAGACTGTGATTGTAAAAAGTTTTTGAGTTGAGAATGACATTATGAGAAGTTTCCCATATTAAAAAATCATCATTGTTTGCAAAATTATAGTTTTCAATAACATGATTGATGTTGTTAGGAAAATTAAGGTTGTGAGAGATAATGACCTCCTTTATAGTATGGTTAGTGTGATCAAGAGTTTGGTCAGGGGGAATCAAGTTAGCGGTATGTTCATTGAATAAATAAATAAATAATTATTCAATTATTCAATTTTAATGTAGTGAAACGTTATATAAGATTAATTCCATGTATAATTCTCTAGGGTCATCCGTATAAACCCTAGGAGAATTCCAGAGCTCCTCGTTTTTCCATTGGCGAAACACGTCAGATGATGATGAAACATCGAATCATAGGATATCGGGATGTAGTGAATGAAATGAAATCCTTTAATAATTATCAGGCACATTTTTCAATGATTAACAATCCACTATCTAGATAGGGATCTTAAATTGGTTATTTATTCCCTTTTGATTAAATAGATTGAGTAGATCGATCCTTGTTCTTGGATTTGTTCCCATTGTGGCCAATTGTAGGTGCCTGTTTACTGAAACTTAATTATCTTCAATTAGTTTCTAACTCCAAATTCTCGTTCTTTATTATTGGACCACAAAAATTATACATTGATGATTAAAATGTTTTTATGGTGTTTTTACCAATTCTTCTTCGTGTTCGTCATTGGTAGAATCACATGGTCCTAGTTCGACATTTTCAGGCAATACCGAGCCCCATCAGACCCCTGAAACCTTGATAAATAGATAAAAAAAGAATTGATCAATTAAATAAGACCATATTTGGGTTCGTTTCTAGTCTTGAGTCATTGTTTTTATGATTAGGGGAAGATTATTCAATGGAATAAGGATCTAGGGCTCACAGAACTCACGATGGAACCCCCATGGACCACTAGAGACTGATTTCCAGTGAACGACGACTGGAAACCTTGACCCATTGCCAGATCCACAAGTTTTTAATGAAGATAAATCCATATTATAAGGATAATTGATGGATTCAAGTCACCATAAGAAGATCTTAAATTCTATGGAAAACTTTACTTCACTCCATATACAAGAATGGACACATGACATGTGTCCCCTCAGCGGTGGCGACTAGTGTTTTGGGATAATATATGGATGGAATGGAATGTAGACCACATACATAGTTTCTAACCTTTCCCTGAATGGGAAACCCTTATAGAGGATCAGATGGATGAGATACCATGTGTAAGTACATATCCAGGTACTCTACCATGTACTCAAGTATACATACATTGGGTCCAGTACTCAAACATGTCTAGAATGAGATGGCCTGGTCATAGGTATCTTGGACACTCCATGTAGTCCACCTTCACAGTGTGTACTTCTACATGATATGGAGATGTGTGTTGGTCGGGTACATGTATAGGCAGTGGAGTGGGACTATATGTTGTGTGGGTCCCCTCGCACACAGTGTACCCCATTGTATCTTCTAAAGAAACACCAAGTATATGTATCTCCTTCCATTGAACTCATATTTTGGCCCATGAGTAGGCTAATCTGAGTTTCTATTTCACGTAGAATGATATGGATCCCTCATTTGTGGATTTTGAGATATGATATGAAATATTCCATGCACAACACTTACTAAGGTGATGCCTAATGGAGATAGTGATTAGTTTGGGTCACTAGAGGCTTCCTTCAAGTGGTAGGGCATGAGTCCTTGATGACTAGAGTAGAACCCACCATTATAATGGGTCCAGGTCCTCATCAACTACAGTCCTAATGGACCCCCTGACATAATAGGACATCGGCCCTTGATGAACATAGTGGAACCCCCATTTCAAACTTGGGCATAATTCCTCAACCTATATATTGGAACCCCACATCACCTTAGGTGTGGGTCCTCTACCTACCGAGTTGAACCCTATATAATCATAGGGCATGGGTCCTTAGGAAACTAGAGTGGAACCACCTATCATAATAGGGTGCAGGTACTCATGTCACCTGAGTGGAACCCCCCATCTTTATGGGAGTAGGTCCCACACATATACTTATTGAGTGGAACCCCCCTTTGATATACTTGGGTGCATGTTATATACGTCGAGTTTGTGGTCCCTCGGCTATGCGGCACAAGGAAGTTGTGTGGTGTGACTTACTCTCATAATTCTAGGTAGAAGTGTAAAATAGAGGGAATCATTGATGGAATTTTGGAAATTTTGGTTACTTTTATTCATGGGATGAGTTGTGATATGGATATCCCCATACTCTCTAGTTTGGGATTCTTTTGATTGAGTATTTATATATATATATATATATATATTATTCCATATCCACAACCTGGATTTGGTTACTCTCTTTCCATGAGAGTTGAAGATTCTTGGGGTATTCCACGTGTTATACATTTCTAGTTTCTCATGGTTATATGAGTCTAATCTCCTACTATGGGTGGAAAAGAATCAGTAAATAGTTCATCTACTCGCCATGTCGATCCGATTATGTTTGTACATCATTACTTTCACTGCTTTTTTGGGTTGAGCTATTTTATTTGATTTTATTTTGTATATACTATCATTATACATCATGTTTTGTCACTTACTGCCCCACCTTCATCTTTTTGGATTTCATAATGGGTATGTATATGCTCACCCCTACATGGGTCTTTCCTATACGTGTCATGTCTTATGCCAAAGACAGATAGGTTGGTGATGGATTCATATGAGGTTAGGGATACCTAGTACTTTGGACTGCGTACTGTTGAAATAGATTGACATTTAAGATCTAGGATCTCTTAAAAATTTACATTTCCTATTTTTTCATGTTGGGACATATTTCTAGTGGGGATGTATTTTTCCGATTTACTTTTAAGTATACACTATTGTACTCTTTTCCCCTAGAGGTTATGCATGCTTGGATTACATTCAAGATGTGTTGCAACTTTTAGTCTTTCCCTCTAAATTTCTTCATCAAGATGGATATGTGTCTGCATACAGGTACAGAGGAAAATGCCTCCCCGAGTTATTTATTCCATCGATTATGGAAGACACCCCCTGGCCTATAGAGGCGGGCTTGGGGTAGTTGCGGATCAACCCCGAGTTTGGGTCAATTTGTGACAGGAATATATATATATATATATATATATATATAAAGACTCTATTGATAATCTAATTTTAATAAAATTAATTTTAGGTTAATTAACTTGAATTTATAATTTAAATAGGTTTGGAATGGATTAATGCATGAAATTTAAATAATTATCATATATTAGTTAAATAGATAATTTTTAAAATTATAACTAAAACTAAAAAATGGATGTGTAAGAAAATTTAATGAATAATAGAATAAAATGATAATTATAAAATGTTTTATCAATAGACTGATCTAATGATAGAATTTCACAAAAAAATGATGATGAGTTAACAATGATAGTAAGGAGAAAGAAAAAAGTATACATGAATTGGAAATTATATTTGAAGAGGACACATATATTTGAAAATAAAAATGATTATAAATGTTTCCCTAACATTTTTCCTTAAAAAATGAGGATGTAACACACAATAATTATTAAAAAGGGACATAGTAATCCTAAATTACCAAAGATAAATGTAAAAAATCTAAAAAAAATATTAAAAAATTAACCTAAAATCAATGAGAGGAACTTGTATTAAAAATGGAGATGACCCAAATTATAGATAATTTAATCAAGTAAAGGACTCTTCCTTTAAATGTTTGATGGAATGTTTTGATTGAATAGGATATTATGAATCTAAAATTGAAAACTATATAATTAAATAAATTTATGAAATATGTTATAATAATCATTTTAAATAATAATAATAATAACATCCATGTTTTATAAATTAAAAACCAAACACTTATTATATATGGTTATAATCAATACAGTAAGAATATTAATAATATAATAGACACTACACGTTCTAATAAAAAAAGATCATATAAAAGAGAAAATCTAAAAATTAAAGATATATGTCATAATAATTGTTATTAGAATTTACTAATGGAAGACCAAATTTTTGGCAATTCATACCATTAAAAATATCCAATAAAACTAAAAATTTAATTAGAACTAATTTTTAAGGACCAATGTCATATCATTGTTAATTTGTTTAAAATTATAATGAAAAATAATTTACAGTTAATTTACTCACTTGTTTGAATTATGGAAATTATGGTAATCAATTCTAATGTAAAAACAAAAAAAAATATTTTATATTGAATATTGGTTTTGCATCTAGTACAATATCAAAAACTAATATTTTATAAAAAATGTTGTATATACATAACTAAAGGATTTATATCTTATCTTATTAGTCCTTAATTGTTATGTTGGTAGTAATAAATTTTTTAATTTGAAATTTCAATGAAAAATGTCTTATAATCATCCAAAGTGAATGTAGTTCATGGAAAATTGATTCTTATGGAAGGAGTGTTTTGAAAGTAAAAAAATTTAGAATTGTAAAATGAATGGTTGTGGAGTGTAGTTATATTTGAATATACTATTATTACAAAAACATTATTTTTGGATGATTTAAAAAATGAATTAATAAAAATACAACATTTTTTAATGATGAATGAGTCATAAAAGTATAAAATTCCAAATATATTGAGTATAATAACATGGATTTCTTTATTTTTTTTTACTTTTTTTAGGAAAGAGAGTACTAACACCATAATTTTAGATGAATTTGAAGAACCCAAATTGATTAAGTAATATTTGTGTTGTAATTTTTGTTAATATACTTGTTTGATGAAAATTTAATGTTATAGTGATTGAAGTACAAAGTTTCTATAATTGAATAAGTTTTGATAATTATTACATTGGCAAGGGTTTTTTGATTTGAAGAGTTGATTTAGATAAGAAATGTTTAAGTGTGATAATTGTAGAGATGGTCTTAAGTTCAAAGGTAAGTGTCAGTTGTTATTGTTAATGACACATTGATCTCAATAAGAAAGAATTTTCATGAGAATTTTTTAGAAGGATTTGGATTTGCACATGAATTTTGGATGTGGACTAATGTGGGCATGGATAAGTGTTTAATTATTTTGAATATTTGAATAGTAATTTTGTTAATCCTTCATCAAAAAATAAAACATGCCAACCAGCCAACTAAGGGATTCAGGTGCATCATTGCTTATGTGGGCACTGGAATCAACCCCAGCTTGAGATGACCAGCATGGATAAGCTAAGGGACATGTATAGAACTTATGGAATAACATGGGAGAAGTGGAAAACACCTTGCCAGGAAACACAATTGTATACTAGAGCATTGGCCTGGGTTGTCTCCAACTTGTAATGGGAGTGGCACAATGGAAATATTTGGATCACTATCGGCATAACTTGATATAATAAAGAGCACTCAAAAACATTACATTTCGAAGTGGGATGCTAGAAACCCCAGTATAGTTCTCCTATATTTGAATATATTTATAGATCCACAGTCGCTCGATAAACTTGATCTGATCCATTTAATCATGGCCAACGATCGTCTTCTTCCTTGATCCATTAGATGATATCTGCGCACCGAGTATTCATCATGAAGTAACATCCAGAAGATCATGAATAGACGTCCGAACACTATCTCACCATTTTTATGATTTGAAAATGATAAAAATATCATACAACAATGTTTTACTGATTCAACGAAGAATAAACCGATGAAAAATAGAAATATATCAAATGATACTTTTGGGTGATGAGGATTTCTCATAGTTATGAGATGTGAAAGTGGAAGCAATGTTCATTTTTTGAGTCAGTGTAATGAGGTCTATAAATACCCCTTACCTTTTTTATTTATAGTATGATCTTAAAAATAATTTTTAGAGTGAGTTGCGAGATGAACTTAGTTTTTAAAACACTCAGGTTCATGGAGAGAAGTTCCGAACATTATATGTTTGTACAAAAAAGAAGGGAAACAACGAGGCAGTAAACATGTTCTTGACACACTCATACATTTTTTAGAAGATATACACTGCAAATCCACATGGGGTTTCATGACACTTTACACGTATATCTCCCAGTTTTCAAGAAACAATGACTAACCGAAGTTGTTTATACTTTTTCAAAGAAAGTTAAGATGACCATATACTCACCCATGAAGACAATGAACTATACAATTTCAGGAAGAATCTTGAAAACATATCTGTTTTGTGTGATATGTGTGGGAGGGTCTCATACATTATCTAGAGAAGGAAGTGTAGTGTATGCGGTACATGCATGGGGTTTGCGTGAGGAATTACTTTACAATGTGTGCATATTGCATGAAGGTTTTTTGTAAGGGGAATACATATAAAATACATCACATGAAGGGTTAGGGGGGTTAAGGAAAAGATCCTACAATCATTTAGGTTAGCACATGCATGATATGATATATAGTTAGCTTGGATTTGTGATGGTGAGTGAGATGGAGTGTGTGTGTGGTAGATTTGTGATATTTCTTCAAAAAGGATAATTGCACACACCCCCAATCGGGTTAGTGAAAATGATGACCAAAGTTTCCCATAAAGAAGGCCACACAATATAATTAGTCACATGAAGATGTAGCATTTTATTCTTGCATAAAGAATATCAAAATAATTCATATTGTTGTGCATTTCTTATTGCACAATGAAGACACATTAATAGTGTGGATAATTACATGTATTAAATATCAGCATGTAATGATGAGAAATACATGAATGTAGAGAGAACGATGTTGATGTGTGTAATAATTGAGTTGAGATTAAGTGTTATCATTCAGTTAAGAGATAAAGAAGAAAATATTCAATCTATTGAGGAATCATCTCTTATTCATTCTAATATTGCAGTGAGCTAAAGTGGAAATGATATCTTCTATTAATTTAGAAGAGTATACTAATCTAGTTTTCATTCAATGTTGTTGATTACATACAGTGGCAGTTAAAGAGTTTTAGTTGAAGCGAGAAAGTGAATAATTGGTTTATTCTTAGTGGATTGAAGAGGATGATAAGTTTTTATGATGTATTGGACACCTAACATTCTTGTTATCTTTTTCATTATGTTAGTTTTGTGTTTGAAAACATTGGTGGGATGCTTGTATAATAAACCTTGGTGGGATTCTAGTTTAAAGAACACTATAGGGATACCAGTATAACATGGGAAGTGGTTCATACCTACCCACCCTGGTTTCAATCTGATACCTGACCAACCCACTTGAATTTTTTGAATGATTTCTAGTGGAGAATTTGTTTCGTGGATTATCCCAAATAAGGGAAGGACATAATCATGCACATTGGGGTGGAAATATTTTAAAAATATTATGTTATATGCTTCTATTACTTTCTGTATTCCATGTGGTATAATTATTCTTATATACATTTAATATCCATTCACACTAACATGTGTAAAGGTTTGAATTAGAATATGGGTAAAAATAAATAAAAGAAAACCAGTAAAACTTATGTATACTAATTCACCCCATGTGTGCACTTTCCTGATCCACTGGGAACTTTAATTGGTATCAGGAAAAAGGTTCTACCTCTGATTGGATCTATATTATTTTTCTGGATGTTTGTATCTGAAATATATGATGTGTATCTTTGAATTCAAAGAATTAATAGTGTTGTCTCAGATATGAAATTAGGTTCATATATCTATCGGTGTTAACAAGGTGGTCTCTGAAAAAAAAACCTTAATGAATATACAAAAGGAATAAGAAAGAAATCTGAGAATGAATTTGAATAATAAATACCATACATCACAAACTGGACGTAGTTAAAATGATAGTCTATCAGCAACATCTATTAAATCAGCTGATAAAGTTCATTTTAATGATATTTGTTCAAGAAGTGATGAAGAAGAATTTATTTAATCACTCAAGGATTCTTATCCAAAAATCAAATTTTATCTATAGAATGTTCCTACTGAGGTCTTTAATTACATAATTTCTTATATCAAGTTACAATATGATGAAAATTCACAAATTGAAAAGGAAACTGATGATATCGAGCAATCCTTGGAAAATAAGTTTCAAAGATATAAACTTTTCACACAATTTATTTATGCCAATGAATAAACTATATTCCTTTGCAATGAAAATTTCTCCTATGTTGAAGAAGAATTGGAAAGAAATGTGTCTAAGAAAGAAATTTTTTAGAAGGTACTTACTGAAATGATTCACACTCTTGAAGAATATAGTAAAGCTTCCATGGGTATTAAGGGATTTAAGTTAGAAATCAATGAAAATGATGGGGCATTCATCATAGTGGAAGAATAAAATTAATGGTTTGTATTTCATTGTAATGAAAGATTCACTTTAGTTGGAGATGAATTACAAAGAACCATTTGTGAGAAGAATGTGACTGAGAAATATTATATAGAAGTGACATGTGCATTGGAAAAACTACACAAAAACCATATGAATGTTAAATAAACCTATCCAGAGGTTAATAGGAAGATAGTTGAAGAGTTTAATAATTCTCTACTGAATTAAATTAAAATTTATAATGATCAAGTTTAGAAAATTACAAGTCGATGGAAATACAAACAGAAAGATGTTGAGGATGAGAAAAATTTCCTCAACATGAAGTGTCTTGAAATGGAAGTGAATTTGAAAAATATGAATGATACATACTTAAAGAGTTCCCAGAAATAATGTGATGATATGGTGAAATCAATTAAAGACCTGAAGAAATCTCTAAATCTGAAATGTCTTGAGTTGGAGGTAATGTTCAAAAATCTGGAGAACACCAAAGAAAAATCTTTAAAAAATAATGATCTTTTGCAAGATCATTGAAACATTTAACCCTTGTTCTTGTAGCTTATTTTTGTATTTATACTATTTTATCTACATGTGAGTGTTACAAAAAGAATTTTGTTCAAACATGTGTGAATAATAGTGATGAAAAATACACTATATTATCCATTACCGATATGAATATGAAAAGGAATTATTTTTCCCTACAAAGATATCCAATAAAGAATCATGTTATCAAAAAGGAAAAAAATATTCCAGAGTTATCCAAATTGTTTGAGATAAAGAAGAATTCAAGATTTGTTGGTTATTGTTGATGGAAATTTGGGCATCAATCCATTTACTATTAGCATAATGGGCTTCCTTCCATGTAGGGATCCGCTGATGAGGCATCGTCTTCTAGGGTTTGGGTGGCGGCGGCATCTTCGAGAGCGGGTAAAGTCAATGCTCCTAAAGCAAATTTTGAATTTCCAAAGGTTGTTGGGGATCTTTCGAAAAAGGGTACTGCTTTTCGCGAGAGGGGCAACACGGATTGCGGTTTGTCGGATGATGCTGTGGTTTTCGAAAATTTTCCGTTATAACTCTCCACTGGTTCGTCAGAGGTCTCCTGCAAGGGGCCGACGGAGTGGTGTTTGCCGGCGTCGGTTTTTACTCTTTTTGTTGGTGGGAGTTCTGATTTTTCGTGTGTTTTTTCAGTCATACCCAGAGAGATCGATCCTCTCCCCTTCAGTGTGCGAATCCCCTCTTTTCTTTCGCCTGAATCTCTTAAGATCTCAATTATGACCCCGATGGGGGGATCCCAGGCGGATGGTGGTATCACACAGGGGAACTCTTTTTCGGACGGAGTTACGAAGCATATCAAACACTCCCTGTCGCTTGGTGCTGAAATCTCTTCTTCAGAAAGATGGGGATCCAATTGTGCCGCAAGGTTCTCCCGTCACAAGGATCTCTCTATTAGAGGAGTCACCTAGTGCCTAGAAAAAGTATCTTTTTCCGAAGAAGAGCCTTTCTGCCGAAGGTGCCTCCAGACCAGTCACTCGCTTGATTGCTAAGGTGTGTGGAAGTTCCTTATTTTCTCCCGGTTAAGGATCTAGCGGCCATAAGTCCAATCAGTTTCTTCTCTAATGCTCTTGTGCATTATCTGGAATGCTCGCGAACTGGGTACTCATGGAAAATGTCCCTTCTTGGATTCTGAGTCTCGATGGTTGGGCCCTTCCCTGGTTTATATTCTTGAACCTAAGCAAGATCCCAGTAGGTTATGTTTCTTCGCTAAAATGATGGGTTTTGGGTTGCATTTGCATGTTCATCCGGTGAGTAAGCATATATGGATTTTCTGGAAGAACTCCTTGCAGGTGGAGCCGGTGAAAATAATGGACCAGTGTATTACGGTGAGGATTGGGTTTAGAGGGTGGGTGACCCTCTCCTCCTTCATTTATGCCAATACTGATGCCCTTGATAGAAGGTCCATGTGGGAGTTTCTGGACTCTTTTGATCTGGAGGGCCTCCCATAGTTCATTGGTGGTGACTTCAACTCGATTGTTGAGGTTTCATTGAAGAGAGGTGGATCTGGTAGCAGTACCGTCGACATGGTTAATTTTCAGTCTTATTTCTAGTAAAGGTCTCTTGGATTTGGGCTTCTGCGGGTGTAAGTATACTTTGTGCAACAATCTTCATTGTGGAAGTTGACTTTGTGCAACAATCTTCATTGTGGAAGTTGGATCTGGAGTAGATTGAATAGGTTCCATACAAATATCCAAGGGGTAGATTCCTTCTCTGGTTCTTTGGTGACACATCTTCCCCACGTTCTCTCGGATCACGCCCCGCTTCTCGTTGAATTGAAGCAAGGGAGACATCACAAGAAGCCTTTCATGTACACGTCGAGCTGGCATCAGATGGAGGGGTTCATGAATATGATGAAGTGCTCGTGGGAACATGAATTCTCTGGGTGGGCGTGGGTTCGAATTTCTATGTGGATTAGGAAACCCTAGAAGGATATCTGCAGGTGGCTTCTTGAAAACACCATGATTGATAACTCTTTGGAATCGTTGCAAACTGAAATTGATTGGCTGGAGGTTGAACTTCAATAGGGTTGGGATGGTCATAACTTCTTGAGGATCCGTGACAAGCGTGGCATTCTGGGTGAGAGGTTGTTGGAGGTGGAAAGAGATTACAGGCAACGCTCAAGGGTCAGATGGCTGAAAGAGGGTGACCATAACTCTCTGTTTTTCATGCATGTTTTAAAGAATGTCAGTCAATGAAGATCAACTTTAAGACTGAGGATGGTTCTTATTCTGGTGATATTGATGTCGTTGGCCAGATGGCCTCTAACCACTTCAACTTGCTCCTTGCACATAGCCTTCCTAGTTCACCTGTCATGTCGGAGGGGCAAGCAACCTTCATGGATGACATTCACCCCAGCATCGGGGAAGGTCAGAATGATATCCTCAGGGCTTTCCCAGATTGGGTTGAGGTCTGGGAAACTATTCATAACATATCCTTGGACAGCACTCCCGGTCCGGATGGATTTCCGGCGATGTTCTATGTGGCGGCTTGGGATTTTGTGGGGGCTTACGTGACTGAAGCTATACATGATTTCATTCAGGGAGGGGCGTTAAACAGGTGTACGTGTTCCTCTAAAGTGGTTTGGGTTCCCAAAATTAAGGGCTCCTCGGTAGTTGAACATTATAGACCTATCTCCTTGTGTAATGTCTCTTACAAGATGTTGGCTAGCTTGATTTCTAGAAGGTTGGACAAAGCTATCCCAAAAGCCATCTCCCAGGAACAACACGACTTTATTAAAAGTAGGGGTATTGAAGGATCAATTGGTGTTTCTAAAGAACTGGTGGAGGATGTTTACAGAAGGGTGATTGGTTCCAACATTATTATTCAAGTGAACATGGATAAATCTTTGGATAAATTGGAGTGGAGCTTCATTATTTGGACCACGAGG
Source organism: Viscum album (assembly GCA_963277665.1). NCBI lineage: Eukaryota > Viridiplantae > Streptophyta > Magnoliopsida > Santalales > Viscaceae > Viscum > Viscum album. Next base: position 204,417,005 of record OY728144.1, read on the forward strand.
AAACTTGGTGTCCATCAATGGGTTTGTGACATCTGTTTATGATAATATTCTTCTCCGCAGCTCACTGTTTCTCTTATGGGGAAGTGTTTCGGTTTCTTCAAAAGTGTTTGAGCTATGCGGAAATAAGATCCCTTGTCTCCCAATATTTTCATCATGTCTCAAGAGGCTTTGTCTTGGAATCTGTTCAAAGGCTTGGTTGATAGGAAAATCCTTCCCCATCACTCGCGCGCTTCAGATGGTGGCTTCACTCACCTAATTTTTGCTAATGATATCCTTACTTTCTTGAATGGCCGGAGGTCTTCTCTTCAAAATATTATGGAGGATATGTCAGTTTATGGTAATCTTAGTGGTCAATAGATCAATTTCAAAAAGAGTAGTGTTTTTATTTCTAATAAGTGCTCTTGAAGGAGGGTCCAGACCATCCAGGATACCTTGGGAACCCCTCAGAAGCAGTTTCCAATGATGTATCTTGGGGATCCTATCTCTTTTTTCTGGGTGAAGAAGTTTTTCTTTTAGAAACTGGTCAACAAGATGCTGGGAAGGATTCTAAGATGGAAGAACTAGTTTTTATACTGTGGTGGTCATGTCTTCCTAATTAAGAGTGTTTTGGTTTCTATCCCTATGCATGTTATTGCCATCATCACTCCTCCCCAAGGGATCATTTGTCTCATGGAGAAATTTCTAAACAAATTTCTTTTGGATGCCAATGAATCGGGGCATTGTCACTGAGCTTCATGGGGTCGTTTGACGAAACCAATTGAGGAGGGTGGAGTGGACCTTAGAGTTGCGTCGTCTTCCATGCATGCCATGTAGGGCCGCCTCGCGTGGGATGTCACTGAGGGAAAATCTCTTTGGGTCAAGATGATTATGTCTAAATATGGGCAACATTGGGAGGACTGGGATAGGAGGATGCTCTATGGCCTGGAGAAAACTGTTCTTTCTCATTTGGAGGTTCTGAATGGGGCCTCTCGCTGGGTGGTTGGAAGTGGAGACATTAGCTTGTGGAATAATAATTGGGTAGGGGAGAAGTTGTTCTTTCATGGATGCCCCGTGCAGGATATATCTGTCAAAGAGGCTAGCTACTTTCCTCGTCTTCTAGATTGAATTCTGAATCAGGAAGAGTTGTCCACTTTTAACGAAGTTGTCTTCTCGGAAGAGGATGACCAGTGCTGCTTCATTAGTTCAACCATGGGGTTTTTTAACGGTCATGCTTATCGGAAGATGATCCTTTTGGGCAGTGTTCGAGACGAATGGGCCTCCCGCTCATGGTACAAGGTGGTTCCCAGAAATATGAATTTCCTGGTTTGGAGGGTGATAAATCAAGCCATTCCTACAGAGGATAATGTGCAACGAAAATGAGTTCATTTGGATTCTAAATGTTTCTGTTTCTCATCTCCTAAAACTAAATAAGTATTCCATTTATTTGCATCGAGCGAGTGGGCGACCAATATTTGGTCTACTTTGGGTTATTGGGGTTGCTTTGATACTTCATGTGCTTCCATGAAAGAATTCATCATCTGCTGGTTATCGAATGTGGGTACTTAGGAATTGGAGTCCAATGTGCGTGCCATCATCTTCATCACTATTGTGTGGACCCTTTGGGAGGCGCGGAACAAGGCAAGGTTTGAGAGGTGCCCTCCGATTTATTATTTATAGATCAGACTAAAGGTTTTGTTGCATGAGTTAGGCTCTCTGGTTAAGGGTGGCCTGCATTCCCCCATCATTTGTAGTCTCCTCAACACGCTAGTTGACCAGCCCAGGTCGCGTGGAAGCTGGATTGCATGGCGGCCTCTGAGGTGTGGTTATAAACTCAACGTGGATGGATCCTTTCTGAATGGACATATGCGTGGGGGTGGGCTCCTGCGTAATGAGTATGGATCGGTTTTGGTGGCCTTCATCACTTTTTATGGCCCAGGGAGTTTGTTGGGCGCAAAAGTGAGAGCTTTTCTTTCCAGTGTTGAGATTTGCAAGAATCTGGCACTCATGGTTGCGGAAATTGAATCAGAATCAGAAACTCTGGTTCGGACTCTACATGGTAATGAGGTACCACCTTGGAATTTGACTTATCTGGTCCGAAGGTGTCTTTTAGAGATTATATACGGTTGTGTGGTTCGTCATGTCAGAAGAGAGGCCAACTTTTTGGCGGATTCCCTTTCTCGTGGGTGCATTACTCAGGGTCAGATGATTGTTTACTCGAGTTTGGGTTTGTTGCCCTGTGATTGTGGTAATTTTTACAAAGGGGATACGCTTGGACTGCACTATTTCAGACCACCCTAGCTTCGGTTGGTGTTGGGATTTCTCCCATTATGCTTTATAAATAAAAAAATCAATTTTTAGTCAGTCAGAGTCAGTGCGTCAGTGAGTCAGGCTTTGGTAGGTCGTGTTAGTGGCTTAGAATCGGTGGCTCAGCATCGATAACTCAACATTGAGGACTCGTTGTCAGTGGCTCGCTATTAGTGGATTACTGTCAGTGACTCAGCCATCGGTGACTCAATTTCCAGTTTTTCCAGTTTTCCCCTCTTACATTTGATTTGACGTAAATCATGTTTAGAGCATTGTTTGTGCTTTTCTAAAGGTGTTTCAAAGGATAATAGTTATATCATTAATATCATAATGCTCCAGGGACATTGAAATAGTCGAACCGCATGGTCTTGGACACGATCTGACTTTAATGGTCTTGGAACTATTTCCTTGTGTTGATATAGGGTCTGGATTTTTCTAAAGTTGAGGTCCTATATTCTATTTTCTCTTGGTGTTTGGAGAACTGTTCTTTCTAGACAAGCCATGCATCTGTGCTGTAGCTCCCTGTTCAGTTTTCCGTGGAGTCTCCTGCTTATGCGACCCCCTATTTTGGCTCAAAGTGGATTTTTGTTCACTTGTTGTTCCAAGTATGAATTTCCTTTGAATATCTTTTAATTGTGTATTATGTGGGGTGGGTGTACACAATCCTCTGTGAATACTACTGAAACCAATTTAAAGAAGATAATAAGAAGAAATAAATGAGGGGATGGTTAAGATGTTGATGATCACTTTCTTTTTTATGTTATCTTCAATCTGTAATGTGAATGGTATTGATTGTATCCCTCTAAATATCACGGTTTCCAGAGTTCTTTTCTTGTGCACCCATGATGCTTCATACTTATTGTCAATTTTCTCTTGTAATTACTGTAAAAATGAAATCTGATTAACCATGTATACCCAGTTAAACAAAAAGTATTCCCTAGGATCAAACCTGATTTGTGATCACCCCTGTTTATCAAAGTAGAATTAAAGAACCTTTGTTGGCTAAATCCAAATACACTCAGCTTTTTTTGGTGTAGTTGTGTGCTATGTGGCTCTTGTTGGATTTTGCGCTTTATGAGGGTTATATTGTGGTGTTGTTGGTAGCATGGTTGTGGGCATAGGGTGGGCAAAGGAGCTGGTTTTGTGTGAAGGGTGTGGTATGTGCGTGCAGTGGGGCTATGGTTTAATGGTGGTTGTTGTGGGATTTGTGTATGAGGTGGTGCATGAGGTGCAATGGAATCTCAGGTTGAGAGATTTATTGACTGTTGAATGGATAAACATGTTATGTAGTGGGACTGCATCTGGGCAATGGTTGGGAAGCGTGGCTGCAGGACTGGGCTGTGTCATATTTTCATGTTTGTGAGTGTTATAATGTGTTCCCTTACCGTTATCCCTTCTTTCTTTGTTTGGCTTGGGTAGTGGTTGGCATGATTGCTTTGCCTTATAAAGTTTGCAATGTTTGGTAGTTTCCCAGGTAGAGATGGAAATATACAAATGAATGATTTGATAATGCAGAATGATAATTGGTTAAATGAATTGGCTGGGGGTATGTTTCGAGTTGGGGATTGTAGTGAAGCGGTGTTCAAGTGACCATCATTCATGGTGGTACGTGCATGTAGGGGTAGTTGCAAAGGTGGTTTTTATTAGGATGGTTGTATGTTTGGAATCACATAGGATTGGTTGACTGTTTGTTATCTATATGTATACACTTGTAGTTCCTTATGTTTTCTTTATACACCCACCCATGTTGAGAATTATGTGTTGAACACCCCCATTGTTACGGGGAGGGTGTCTTTCCAAACATACCGATTGGAGGATGGATGACTAGTTACTGTCTTTACCCAACTCCCTCTTTTAGGCATTGATCGCCCACGACTCATCAGGCAGGCGCAATGGCTTGATGTTTAATACCAGACTTATGGTATTGGTTGTGTGAGAGGTGGTTTGTTTCCCAGGTGTCTTTGGGATGAGGACTAGGTGTTTTCGAGCGAGACATGTTGTGGTTGTGGCCTAGGTGTCTACGGGAAGGATGTGAGGTGGTGTGCAGCTCAGGTGTATGCAGGCAGATTATGATAGTGGGGCTTGTGGAAGAGTGTGTTAGCGTTAGGATGTTCATGATTATGGATGAGTAGTTAACCAATGGGAAGTGGTGCAGGTACCCAAATATCGATGTGCTTACTACATTACATTACTTTACTTCCTTAATTTGGTGAGCATGCCTTGGTGAGGTTGGGGTGGATAGTATACCTTGTTAGATGCTTTTGAGTTTCTGTTATTTCTCACAGGGGCATTAGTATGCTTCTCCCATTTATGCATGGGTGACTTTGGTTTTCCCTACTAAGTATACTTGTATGCTCACCATATGTATACAAAACTATTTTAGGCTTCCAAGGAGATTACACATACCACACTAGACCTTACTAGCTCGAACGTTGGAGATGGATGTAGTGTCACTACTTAGTATTATTTCAGTACTTACATTGGAGTTTTCTTTGTATTTCTATCATTTTTACTTTAAATATGTATGTGGGATGGGTTTTGGTTTCTTTATATATATCTTTCATGGAGTTTTTTGAGCTTTATACATTTTACCTCCCGATATTGGTTACTAGAAAAAGGGCAATGCCTCCATTTTTGTGATACTTCTATACCCTTGGTGTTGGTTGCCACCCTGAGGCCTATGGGAGGCAGGACATGGGGGTCATTATCACTCCTTCATCTTGAGGAAGGAATGTCTCAGCATCTTTCTATCCCTTCCCTCGTCTTGAAGATGGTGGGTCATGAAAGAATGGTATCAAAGGATATGGTTGAGAGATTGGATGGAGATTGGAGTTAGGCATAGTTAGGATTACACGGGTTGTTAGTGAAACATTGTTAGGTTATCTTGGTGTGTGACATAGGCCAGAGATGACCGTATGAGACATGGGATTTTAGGGCCCACCATGATTCGATGCAAGGACTCTGAGCTTACCGAACGACCAAGTGAGGATACACTATTTTCGGGGTAGACCCTAGGAAAGGTACATGCATCATGATGACTTTTTTTTATGTTGGTTTTCGGTGTTTTTTGGAAATTAAAATAAATAAAGAGTTAAAATTAATCTTAAGATAAAAATTCCAAACTACCCAGGCTTATGAGTTCTTTTTTTTTCATTTCACCTATGGCTCCCGGACGTCACCCGCATGTGGTACGAGCAGCGAAGGGTCAACAGGCTGACTCAGTTGACCAAAACAAGATTGATTGAGGGGAGGATGATGATCAGTGGCATAAGATGCTTCATGATTTCCAACGGAAGACTTCGGTAAAGTATGAGGTATGTGTCTTAGATATGGGACTGAGAGTTGGCTCGAGGAGTTGGTGATCACTTTTAGCTTGATCCGGGCTTCGACAGAGTACATGGTTACTCTAGAGGTAATCCAGATGAGGGTAGTAGCATGTTAGTGGTGGATGCTTTACCTCAAGGAGAGTTAGGAGACTGAGGTACACTGGGTTGACTTTGAGAATGTGTTCTTGGTGGAATTCCTTTCTTCCATGATGAAAGATGAGAAGATGAAGGAGCTACTCTCCCTCCAATAGAGGAGTATGTCAGTGAGGAATGGGGATAAGGTTCAAGGATATCCTATATTTTACTATGAATCTCTTTCTGGATAAGGAGTCTTGGGAGAGATGTTTGGAGGAGGCACTTCATCCTTCCCTCCAGTATGTGGTTACTCCCTTCACCCTACCGACATACTTAGAGGTTCATAAGAAGGATGAGGTCGTAGAAAGGATGAAATCGTGAGGAGTTCTACCATGAGATGGAAGTCACCTAAGCTCTTCAAAGGGGAAGGTCATCATTATAAAGTCTCTGACATCAGGTCCTCCCAAGTTTCGACCAGTGGAGAGCCAACCTCAGCAGTTTCAGTTCTGACCCTCTGGTCCTCACCATTTTCCCATAGGCCTGGGGATGAAGTATTTTTCTTTTGGAGACCATGGGCACCTCTAGGTACAATTCCTGACTCGAGCTTAGTATGGCGGAGGTGGGTAGGTTCAGTGGTCTCCTCAGCAGTAGTTTCCAGCGAAGCCTTTCCAACAATAGGGACAACAGACCCCTTCTCCACCAAGGGAGGGTGGTGTAGGAGGAGGCGACCTTAGGGTGCTCCTTAGGGACCTCGAACAAGGTGTGTTCAGGGAGGTAGCCAACAGCCCAGGGGTAGAGGTGTTGGGTGTGGGTAGTTTCATGCCGTAGTGGCAGCAATTCTGAAGATCGTTTGAGGTATGATCATATTGTTTAGTATGCTTGCTTGAACCTTTTTGGATTATAGAGCTTCACACTCCTTCGTTACACCCAGTCTGTACCATTCCTTGGGATGAGGCCTAAAGATACCTTCCATGCCCCTAGTGTTGAGTACAACAGTCGGTGGTCAGACAAGCTTGTTTGATGTTTTTCGGGGATATAGAATGATGTTGGGACCACATCAGTGTAGTGGGGATCTCTATTTTTTATAGATGTGACCATATAGTGTTATCCTCAGAATCGACTGGTTGTACTCCATGCGTACCGTTATCGAATGCTTCCAGAGAAGAGTCATGTTTTTAGATGCAAAAGGCCAGTGTGTAGCTTTCATTGGCGAACAGAGCTGTCATATGGGCAGTCGACACATGGACCCTCTTTTTTCCTTATTAGCTGAGCTGTCAGTGGGATTGATGGATGATGAGATGGTGGAGGATTTGGGAGTTGTCGAAGAATTTATAGATGTTTTCCTTGAGGTGGATGTGACTCTACCCCCTCGATGTGACACTGAGTTCAGGTTAGGCTTACAACCCGGTGATCATCTAGTCTCAATGGATCCTTATCAGATGGCGCCTTCTGAGTTACGGGAGTTGTGGATACAAATTGAAAACCTGGTGAAGAAGGGTTTCAACCAACCCAGTGTGTCATCATGGGGTGCTCTAGTCTTGTTTGCAAAGAAGGAAGACGATGGTCTGAGGATCTTCATAGACTACCAGAGACAGAATTAGGTAACAGTCATGAACTATTACCATCTCCAGGGAATAGATGATCTTTTCAACCAGTTGAGGGGAGCATGTTGGTTCTCTAAGATCGATCTTCGATCTCAGTATCACCAGTTAAGGGTGAAGGAGGGTGACATCCTGAAGACTGCTTTCATGTGCAGGTATGTGCACTTCAAGTTTGTGGTTATGTCATTCGGTGTTATGAACTCACCTTTCATGTTCATGGGGATTATGAACTCCGTATTTCATCAGTTCCTGGACCAGTTCGTCATCATATTCATCGATGACATCCTAATCTACTTGAAGTTAGCGGTGGAGAATATCAAGCATCTCAGGACTGTCCTAGATGTCCTTGAGCACAACCAGATCTACAGAAATTTGTCCAAGTGCAAGTTTTGCACATGAGAGGTCCACTTCCATGGACATGTGGTGTCTCAGAAGGCTGTAGCAGTGGACCCGTCGAAGGTTGAGGTAGTCATTTCTTGGGTAGCACCCAAGAATATGGCAGAGGTTTGCAGTTTTTATGGTCTGGCAGGCTACTACTTGATATTCGTACCCGATTTCTCTCAGGTAGAAGCTCTGTTGATGAATCTAACTAGAAAAGGCCAAGATTTTGTGTGGCTCGAGCAGTGTCAAACAATGTTTGTCTATTTCAAGGGGAAGTTGTTCAGTGCTCTAGTTCTCAGGATGCCAGAGGATGTGGTGATGTTCAAGGTTCTTTACGATTCTTCTCATCTAGGCTTTGGGTGTGTGCTGATGTAGCAACAGAGAGTGATATCCTATGGGTTTAGGCAGTTACATCCCCATGAATGTAACTATGCCACCCTTGATTTGGAACTAGTAGTGGTCGTGTTCACATCAAAGTTGTGGCGACATTACCTCATTGGGGACTAGTGTCCTCACAAATGACAAGAGCCCGTGGTTCATCTTTTCCCAATGAGACCTGAACATGCGATAGTAGAGGTGGATGAAGTTTCTCTAGGATTAGGATTTTGAGATCTCTTACACCCCAGGGAAGGGAAATTCTTTGGCTGATGCTTTGTGAAGGAAGGCACATAAGGAGGTAGTTTGCGAATCTTCAGACGCTTGGAGGGTGATGGAGGAGTTGGATGCCTTGCACTTAAATAGAGGAATGGATGGTGGAAAAGGTCGTCTATTTCAGATGACGATAAAGTAATCTCTAAGGTGGAAGGTGGAGGAGTCTCAATGGGGAGACTTAGAGGCAGAAGTGATGTTTGACCACACATACCAGGTTAATACTTCGGAGGGATGTTTGGAAGATGGTCAGTGTCGAATGTTGTTCTATTGGAAGCTGTTTGTTCCGGTGGAAATGTGTGAGGAATTTCTCTTTGAGTTTCATAGCTTACCCCTAGAGGTACACCCAATAGTTTCCAAGATGTACCAGGGCTTGAGGAAACAGTTCTTGAAGACCAGTATGAAGCGGGAAATGGTGGAGTTCGTGGAAGAATGCTTAGTGTTCCAGAAAGTCAAGGCTGACCACCACATTCCCAGTTGTTTATTGCATCCTCTAGATGTCCCCAAGTGGAAGTGGGATGAAATATTGATGGATTTCATCACAAGATTACACAGGGATCATAGAGGATGGGATGATATTTGGGTAGTAGTGGATCACTTGTCAAAATCAGTTAACTTATTAGCGATAAAGGAGTCAAGCACAGTGGATTCCATAGCACAGAGGTATGTGGATGACGTGGTGTGGCTGCATGGAGTTCCAAGATCCATCATCTCAGATAGGGATACACATTTTATATCGCAGGTTTGGAGGGGATTGCATCATGCTTTTTGCTCTCAATTACATCTTAGCACTGCCTTCCACCCTCAGATAGATGGGAAAATAGAGCAGACCATCCAGATGTTGGAGGACATATTTCAGGATTGTGTTGTGGTCATTAGTGAGTTTTGGGTGCTATATTTGACCTTGTAAGAGTTTTCTTACAAAAATAGATATCACGCTTCCATTGGTATAGCTCCATTCGAAGCTCTATTCGGGTGGCAGTGTCATTTACCCATGTACTGGACGTAACTTGGGGAGGTAGCTATACTTGGTCTAGATGTGGTGCAGAGTACGACAAAGAAGGTACAAATTTTCTATGGGAGGAAGAAGGTAGCATAGGATCAACAAAAGTCGTATGTCGATCGTAGGAGAAGGCCTTTGGAGTTAGTGATTGGGGACCATGTATTCTTCATTGTTTCCCCTCAACATGGGTGGCAGAGGTTCAGCCGAGGGAATAAGACTTCTCCATGGTTCAACGGACCTTTCAAGGTGTTGGAACGAGTTGGCGAGGTTTCATATCAGCTGATGATTCCACCATAGTTGGGGAGGGTCCACGACATCTTTCATATCTCCTAGATTATTCAATATATTCACGATGAATCCCATGTCATTGATTGGGGAGAGTTGGATATCGAGGATGAAACAACATTCATGGAGCGACTAGTGGAGATCTAGGATCATAGAGAGAAGGTTCTACATGGAAGGACCATTCCCTTGGTTCACGTGTTTTGGAGGCATAGTGGCCAAGAGGAGAGTACTTGGGAGTGAGAGACATAGATGCGTGCCTAGTACCCAAAGTTTTTTTTGAGTTTTTCTCATGTTTTTGATTTGTGATGTAATGATAGAGCCTTGTTTTCTATGAGTTGATCTGTTTCTTTTCTATGTGACATATGATAAAATCCTGACATATAAGGAGGGGAGGATCTGATCCCTAATCAAGACGCATTAAGGCAGATGCGATTAAACCTGTGCGGGCGAGTTTGTGCCGCCCAAAGAGGATAGTATCTTAACATGGGGGAAGGAATTCCATGATTGATATATTTAGGTAGTGTGACTTTTGGTGCTTGTGTGGTATGTATTGTGGTTGTTTGGGATGTAAAATCTTGGAGGAGGTGTTCTTGGATGTTGAGGTTTCACTTCAATGTGGTGGTTTGTCCTGGAGAGGTATCTTACGGGGTGGTTGTTCAGAACCCTCTTTCTTCTGGGTTTCTGTTGAATTCTCGAGGGTGAAAATAGTCTGAGAGGTATTTTATGTAATGGCATGGACCCCCTGTGGTCCATTACATTGCTGAAATATAGTGTTTGGAGTGTTCTTGGATGCAATAGTAGCTTATTTCAAGAGTTTTCCAATTTTCTAGTTTTTCCATTGGTAGGTCAGAGGTGTAGGTAGGTCAAGGCATCAGTAGGTTAGATGCATTGGTATGTCAAGGAATCCATAGGTCAAAGACATTGGTAGGTTGAGGCTTTAGTAGTTCAGAGGTGTTGGTAGGTTAAGGCATTGGTAGGTCAGAGGTGTCAGTAGGTTGAGGCGTCGGCAGGTCAAAGGCATCAGTAGGTCCAAGCGTCGTCTGGTTAGAGGCGTTAGTGAGTTAAGGCATCAGTGAGTCATGGCATTAGTGAGTTAGGGCGTTGGTGATTCAGGGCATCAGTGAGTCAGTGCGTTGGTGATTCCGAGCATCGATAGGTCAGAGTGTTGGTGAGTCAAGCATCGGTATGTCACGTTGGTGGCTCAACGTCAGTGAATTAACATCGGTACCTCAGTGTCTGAAGCTCAACATCGGTGACTCGCTGTCGGTGGATCGCTGTCGGTGGTTTTCTGTCGGTGACTCACCCATCGTGGTCTCATTTTCATGTTTTCCCATTATTTCCAGTTTCTTCACTCTTATGTTTTATTTGACGCAAATCAAGTTTAGAGTCTTTCTTGGGTGTTTTTAAAGGAATTTAAAAGGATATTAATTATGTAATTAATATTTTAATACTCTTTGGACTTTGAAATAGTCAAACCGAGTGTTATTGGCCACAATCTGACTTTAATGGGCCTGGGAATGTTTACTTCTGTTGATATAGGATCTAGTTTTTTCTAAGGCCGAGGTCACATCTTCTCTTTTATCTTGGGGCATGGAAAACCTTTCTTCATAGATGATCTGTGCACCTGTGTTGTATCCCCCCTATTCGGTTTTCCTTGGAGACTTTTGCTCACGTGATCCCCTATTTTGGCACAAAGAGGAGTTTTGGTTACATGTTGTTCCAAGTATGGGTTTTTCCTTCATCTATCTTTTAATTGTGTATCATGTGGGGTGGGAGTACTCATGCCTCTTTGTGAATAATGCTGAAACCGATTTAAATAAGGAAATAAGAAGAAATAAACAAGGGGACAAGGATTATGTTGATGATCGCTGACTCTTATCTGTTATCTTTAATCTATAATGTGAATTGTATGGGTTTTATCCCACTAAAAATCATGGTCTTTGGAGTTCTTTTCTTGCACACCTATGATGCTTCATACTTATTGTTGATTATCTATTATAATGACTGTAAACATGAAATCTGATTAATCATGTATACCCTGTTAAATGAAAAGGATACCCATGGATCAAACATGATTTGTGATCACCCCTATTTATCAAAGTGGAATTAACAAAACTTTGTTGGATAAATATAAATACACTCAGCTTGTTTTGGTGTGGATATATGTTTTGTGGGTCTTGTTGGGTTTTGTGATTTATGAGGGATATATGGTGGTTTTGTTGGTATCACGGTTGTGGCCACATGTGTGGGAAGATGAGTTGATTCTATGATAAGGGTGTGATATGTGTGTGCAGCAGGGCTGTGGTTTCGTGGTGGTTGTTGTGGAATTTGTGTATGAGGTTGTGCGGGAGGTGTAATAGAATCTGAGGTTGAGGGATTGATTGATTGCGGAATGGATGAACTTGTTATTCAGAGGGACTACATTTGGGATGTTGTTTGGCAGTGGGGATGCATGACTGAGTTGTGTCATGATTTCATGTTTGTGAGTGTTAGAATGGGTTCCCTTACCATTAGACCTTCCTTCCAGGTTAGGCTTGGGCTGTGGTTGGCATGGTTTCTTCACCTTTTAAAGTTGTAGTGTTTGGTAGTTTCCCATGCAGGGATGGAAATAAATAAATGAATTATTTGATAATGGAGAAGGATAATTGGTTAAATGAATTTGTTGGGGGTATGTTTTGAGTTGGGGCTTGTAGTGAAGTGGAATTCAAGTGACCATAGTTTTTGGTGGTATGTGCATGTAGGGGTAGCATCAAAGATGGTTTTGAGTAGGCTGGTTGTATGTTTGGAATCCCAAAGGATGGGCTGAGTGTTTGTTACCTATATGTATAAACTTGTAGTTCCTAATGTTTTCTATACGCACCCCATCCATTCTAAGCACTATGTTCTGAACACCCCCATTGTTATGGGGGAGGGTGTCTTTCCCAACACCCTGATGGGAGGATGGATGGATGGTTACTTAAATTACCCTACTCCCTCTTCTAGTCATTGATTGCCCAAGACTCTTTAAGAAATATGTAATGGATTGAGGTTTAATACCAGACTTATGGTATTGGCTGTGTGAGATGTGGTTTGTTTCTCAGGTGTCTTTGAGATGAAGCCCATGTGTTTTTGGGTGAGACATGTGGTGGTTGTGGACCATGTGTCTGTGAGAAGGATGTCATGTGGTGTGTGGCTCAGGTGTCTGTGGGCAGGTTGTAGCAGTGGGGCTTGTGGAAGAGCGTGGTAGCATCAAGATGTTCACCTTTACGGATGAGCAGTTTACCAGTGGGGAGTGGTGCAGGGCACTCCAATATTGACGTGCTTACTACTTTACTTTACATGAATTGCGTTATATGATGAGCATTCCTTTGTGAGTTTGTGGTTGATAGTATAACTTTTTAGGTGATTTTGAGTTTCTGTTGTTTTATCACCAGGGCATTAGTATGCTTCTCACACTTGTGCACAAGTGACTTTGGTTTTCCCCCACTCAGTATACTTGTATGGTCACCATACGTATATAGTACTGTTTTCAGGATTCCATGGAGATTACGAGGACTATGGTGGACCTTACTAGCTGGGATGTTGTTGATGGTTGTTTTATCACTACTTAGTTTTATTTTGGTACTTACTTTGGAGTTTTCTTTTTTTATTTCTAGCAATTTTTCTTTAAACATGCATGTGGCATGGATTTTGGTTTCTTTATTTATATCTTTCTTGGAGTTTTTGAGGTTGATACATCTTATCTCCCGACCTAGGTTACTATAAAAAGGGAAATGCCTCCAATTTTAGTGATATTTCTATATCCTTGGTGTCGGTCTCCAACCGAGGGCTTATTGGAGGCGGGACTCAGGGTCATCATTTCTCCTTCATATTGAGGAAGGAAAGTCTCGACATCTTGCTATCCCTTCCCTCATCATGAAGAAGGCAGGTCGTGACACTTGAAGACTTTTGTGATTATTTCAACAGAAGTGGTCATAGCTACGAGGAGTGATGATATGTACCGAATCTACACTATTAATATGCTAATATGAAGAAACGACCACAAAAAATGAAGGGGAAAAGAACAAAAGAATAAAAGACTTCCTTGGGGAATAAATAAGAGAAGAGAGTTAATAAAAAATCGAAACAAGCTACACCCAATAAGATTGTTGAAATTAATTTCACACTAATGAAAATATGCATCAACTATAGAGGAAAATACCATATAATGTAGCTTTTCAAACTGGTGATAAACACCAATTTGGGGTGAATCAAGAAAATGTAGAAGAGGAAATTAATCTAAGAATCAAATAAAATGGTTGATTTGGTGCATGAAAATAAAGATGGAAAATCATACTGTCATGATAGGTTGTCTAAAAATGATAACCCTATTATTGGTGGAGATTTTTGAGGAATGTGAAAAAAAGTATGGGGAAATTGCTGACAAATGCATGACATGGTTTCCTGAATAGATAGAACTAGTGAAGAATAATATAAAATCACTAGTTGATTCTTATGTTAAAAATGAAACTATGAATGAGGATTTAACACATAATAGATATGATCATGTGCCCAAAAAATTTTTAGATAGATGACCAGAGTAGCTGAAATTTGTTAAGACGTTGGTGCAGGAACAAAAGAATGAAACATGCTTCCCATAATGGATTGATAAATGTGGAGTACATTTTGAAATTCAAATAAGGAGGAAACATGCTTCCATGCTTCCCATAATGGATTGATAAATGTGGAGTACAAAAGAATGAAACATGCTTCCATGCTTCCCATAAATGATATCATTTTGAAATTCAAATAAGGAGGAAGCATTTTGATTTTTTATAAATCTAGAGCAGAATTGAATAGAGTTTTTAGGTTGAGAAATAAATATCATCCCTACTGCTCCAATGGAAAATTCAATGAAGAACCACATTATTCCCTTGAATATTTCAGGTTTTTTCTTCTATGTTGGGAATTGAAGATGAGGTATATATTTAGGGGGAGTGATAAAGATACGAGTGTTTTGAAAATATTATATAATATCCAGGAGGTTATCCAACCTCGAGTTCTTTATTTCAATTACTGTTAAAACTATTCTTGAAGATAATTCTTGATGAAATCTAGTCATGATGAAGAAAATGGAAGAATCTCATCCCTATATAGGGATAAAAGGTGAACAACTATTGGATTTGAATATCACAACCAATATCAAATATATATTTTATGGTCTGGTAAAGAATTTATTTGATGATTTCAAATTCTTGAAGTTGAATATTTTCATTAAATAGGTTTGTTATCCAAAATCTATATGAATAATAAGTATGAATTAGAAGGGGATAAACTAATAATTTTATTAAAAAAGTATAATGGATTGGTAAATGTGGAGTACATTATTGATGTTGATTTTTTTTATTCTAGTTCGGGAGATGAATGATGGATATTATCTGAAAATCATTTCGACAACTATGAAAGAAAGTTTCATTGTTGGTATCAAATAATGATTTTTTTGAGATCTTTGTTTTCCAAATTGATCACTCTTTTTTTCTACACTGGGTTAGCCAATGTAGAATTTTGATATTATTAATTAATGACTCATTTCATTATGAAAAGTGATTCTATCCTTCTCTCAATATATAAATTTGAATTTTTTAAAGTGGAATCTCTTATGATGTGAGGATATTGTAGGAGAGAAGAAGAAGTGTTCGGTTATTATAGAAAGATACGAGTTCAATTGTTTCTCATACATATATATTTGGTTTTATTTTCAAGTAAGGGTGAGAAGAAAACATTTACTTTGAAAGTGAAATAGGCATTGACAACAAATCCAAAGGGGGAGATTGAAGATCTCAAATCGATTAAAGTAATATTTGTGTTGTAGTTGTTGTCAATATACTTGTTTTGTAAAAATTCATCATTATAGTGATTGATGTATGAAGTTTCTATCATTGAATATGCATTGGGAACTAGTTATTAGGAAAGGGTGTATTGATTTTAAGAGTTTCTTTAGATGAGGAAACATTAAGTTTGGAAATTTTTGAAGTGGTCTTATGTTCAAAGAAATGTGTCAGCTGTTATTTGAAAAGAGGCAATGATATCAACAATATAGAATTTAAACATGGATGTTTTAAAAAACAAACGCATTTTGTTTTGCTATGGGATTCTATAAACCCGAGTACTATTCATACACTATTAAAGACACTTGTAAATCCCCAACCACCCAATGAACTTGATCCGAGCAGTTCAATCGTGGCCAGCGATCGACCTCTTCCTTGAGCCATTGGAGAAGAAATTTGCACCCAGTTTTCTTCACGTAGTAGCATCCATGAGATCAAGATGAGCCTTCCAAACACCATTTCACCATTATAATTATTCAAAAAATGATTGAAATATCATTAATGAGCATTTTTAGAGTGATCTTTGAGCTAAATTGAGTTTTGAAAACACTATCATTTATGAAGAGAAGTTCTGCGCATTCTCTGTTGGTGCAAAGGATAAGGGAACCCGCAGGGTAGTTGACCTATTCTTGAAATAGTCATACTATTTTGCGAATATCTGTTCCATAAATCTATATGAGGTAGCGCAGTACTCTACGTGTATATCTTTTAGTTTTCACGAAACCCTGACAACCCTCACCTGTTTATACATGTGTTACATGCACGTGGTTTACGTGAGGAATTAGTGGACAGTGTGTGCATATTGCGTGAAGGCGCTCGGCAAGGGGACAACCATATACAATGCTGTGCGCAAAGGGTTAGGGAAGACAAGGAACATGTCCTATAATCATTTAGGTTTACACATGCATGAAATTATATATAGTTAGACTGAATTTGGTAAGGAAAGTGAGTGTGTGTGTGTGTGGTACCTTTGTGGGATTTTCTCAAAATGTAAGACTTCACTAACATCTGTTCAGGTTAGTGCAAGGGCTGACCAAAGGTTCCCACAAAGAAGTCCCAACAATATATTTGGTTTTAATGAAGATGCAAGACCGTGTTCTTGCATGGAGAAGATAAAAATATTACACAGTTTCATACATTTTTTATTTCACAAAGAAGACACATTTATAATGTGGAGAATTATATGCATTAAATATTTTCATGTGATGATGAGAATTACATGCATGTAGAGCACATTATGTTAATGTGATTAATAATCGAGTTGAAATGAAGTGATACCTTTCAATAAAGTAAGAAGGAAGGAAACCTGCGGTTTATTGAGAAATCGTCAGTTGTTCATCCTAATATTGCAGTGAGTTGAAGTGAAAGTGAAAACTTCTACAAACATATAAGAGTATACTCAGACGACTTGCATAAATTTTTTTGATTACATTCTATGTAACTTGAACAGTTTTAGTAGAAGTGAGAAAATGTAGAATTAGTTAATTCTCAATGTCTCGAATAAGAAAATCAATTTTTATGTTGTAGTGGCTGCCTGAAGTTCTTGTGATCTTATTCATTATGTTCGTGTTGTGTTTTTAAACAATGTTGGGATGCTAGTATAAATAACACTGGGGAGATACCAGTATAAAGAACAGTGATGAGATACTAGTATAACATGGGAAGTGGTTCATACCTACCCACCATGGTTTCAGGGTGATACATGATCAACCCAATTATAATTGATGACTGATTTATAGGGGAGAATCTATGTCTCAGATCATCCTAAAAGTAAGAAGGGTATAGTCACCCACATCGGCGAAGAACCTTTTAATAATACTGTGCTTCATGATTCATTTACTTTATGTCTGGCATGTAGTATAATTGTTCATGTATATAGGAAAGATCCATTAAATGTAACAAGTGAAAAGGTTCGATTTTGAAAAGGGGTAAAAGTGAATAAAAGAAAATTTGTAAAAATTGTGTACACTAATTCACCCCCTCTCAATGTTCCTACACGATCCTCTAGGAGCTTCATAACTGAATAAGAATAATTTAAAATGATAACATTTTAATTATAATGACTCATATGTAATAAACCCAAGATTCTTTGGTGTTTTTGAGATTTATATTCTAGTTAATTTAATTTTTTAAAAGTTTATTATTGACATATTGTATGGTTTATGGTGAAAAGAAGAGTTTGAAAGGGAATTGGGAGTTTGTGTCTACTACGATAGAGGAGTTGATACCACCAAATATTTGGTGGGTCTATACTGAGATCCTAATAGTTGTGATAAAATATTATAATAGTTTTATACTATTCTCTAGGATACTAATTGATGAAACTAGGTTGCTGGCAGTCTTTGAGTGGTTGGTTGTTATTCATTATGCACTTGTTGGAGATGATTAAATTTATTTGTAATCAATATTAATTTATAAATATTTAATTCAGGTTTTATTATTTAATTCCATTATTTTATAGGCCAATAAGAAATATTTCATTATATTTTCTTTAAATTATTTCAATATTCATTCCATTATAAACTTCTAAATTTTAATGGAATTACAATTTTTTTCCTCTGGAATGACAATGGTGAGAATATTAAAAACTTTATGGTTATTTTATAATGTGATTATGTTTCGTTTTCCTTTTTGTACTAGTCATTATTTATCATATTATTTGGGTTAAAATGTTATCTCTAGTGTTTAGGAGGAATTATGTGTCTAATTATTACACTATTATTAATTGATCATAAATTAAGTGATCTCGATCCTCTTTAGGATTTTATTTAACAAATTTTACATTGTTTTGATGATATGATACATGGATTTGATATTGGAGTTTCTATATTTCATACCATTTGAAATTAATTCATGTAAAAATTAATTATATGAAATATTGTGAATTATTAAAGAAAATTACACATGATTTATTAATATAAATTTGTGATTATTAGTGAAGCGATGCCAATTTATTTTTTAAAAATAAGTCTAGTGATGGCATAATATTATACAAGAAAATATAATTTTAATGGTTAATTATTTTTAAAATACTTTTTTATAAGAAAATCAATGGTAATTATTTAATATATGTTGTCAAATTTATATAAAAATAAATTTTTAGCTTAAATGAGGCATTGGGAATTAAAAAGGGATGAAGTGTAATCAAAATGAGTATTTCATGTAATGATCTTCTATATGTATTTGAAATTAATGATGAATTATTCCATGGGGGTTTTAGTGAACCATTATTGATTTATAATAGTAATATTGGAATTAAAATAAGTTTTTGAAGAAAGTAAATGTGATTTGTTTGGGGATAGTCTAAAAGTTTAGGCTAGAATTATTTTATTTATATGATGATTGAATAAAAAATATTTCATGTTTTGGATTTAATTTAAAAATTAATGAAAATAGTCTGGGGTAAGGAAATTTATGATATTTAAAATTTTTCTTGTGGTATAATTATGGGAAATATAGGGGAAATTAGGCTGTGTTTGTGAAACAATAGTTTAAAATTTTTAAAATGTTTATTAGCACATAAGAGATGATTAATTGAATAATTTTTTCATTGATTAAAATGTTATAATTTTTTATTATGAATATATAACATTATATTATGTTTATGTTGTGTTAAAAATATCATGAACTTGGTTGTTTTATATATAAAGCACTGGTTCAGGGTGTAATGTGACCATGTGTTTGGTCTTGATATGAGATAATCCTTTTTTTGCTATGATAAGACTGATCATTTATTTGGCTAAGCATTGAGTTATGTTGTAATGTGATAAACCATAAGTTCGAATATTCCATGATTTAATATATATATATATATATATAGTCCATGTTTCTATCTAATCCATGATTTCATTTATAAATAGATACTTTTGTATTTGGTTATTTCATGATTTCATCTATATGGATAATATTCCATGAGTTTATAAGGATAAGTGTTTGAGCATTACCATAATTTAATCCATGAGTATAATGGGTAGTGTATTTGACTATCATTGCCTGTATTCTATTTTTGTGTGTGAATTATTTGATATAGACATCAAGATTCCACTACCATTGGTTAAATAATATATACTATTGTGTCAAGGTGGATTTGTAAGAACTTATTAACGCATGTTTATTATATTATATATTTGTGATTAGATCTAAGGAATCCTTTTTCATGTGATTTAAAATCATGAAAGGGGAATTATAAAAGATCTATAAAAGAAAAAAATGTGTGATTAACAAAGATTTTATATCCAAGAAACCTACTATGTTTTGAGATTATACTTTTTTTTGGGATTGGATAACTAGTCATATGGTATTTTCAATTTTTTTTGAGATGATTAACACTTCATTGAGTAGTAATAGATTAATTTCATGATCCACTCAATGTTAATGTCTCACCACCCCCCATATGTATAACAAATAAAATAAACCTAATGTATATAGTATTTTCACCATCTTTGTCTGTAATGTGGGAGACTATGAAATTTCTCTATTTGGGTCAAGTACAAGACCCAAATGTATCACTAAAACCATAAATTGATTATAAGAGGGAAAACAACATCCTTATCCCAATAGTGTTCCCCAAAACATGAGTCTCTTGAATGACCTTTATATAGGATACCTCTAGTTTAAGAAAACATGTTTGAATAATAATATATAGACCTATGGTAATATCTAGGATACTCCAACATCAAAAAAAGATATTATCTCAATAATTTAGAATATTCATGATATATTTTTTCTCTCTCTTTCCTTAAGAACATGTCATCTAAATATACAAGAAAGTAATAGTATAATATGATTCTATTCTCAACCTAATAATTCTTCACAATACTCACTGCTCCTCTTTTTTATCGACTCAATATTATTTTATTTAAATCTCCTAAAGATGTATATGGATATTTTTCAAAATTAAAATTTTACTGTTCTAATAAAAATCATGACATCGTGATCTCCATTTTAAAACTGGTTAAATATTTGTTAGGTAATTCTCTAGATTTTACCCTCAGAATAATGAATTAAAAAGTCATTTTTAATCCTCATATTTAAATTTCAAGGATCATTAAAAATATTTTTTTAAATATTCATTTAATTATCATTAAAACATAGCTTCTTCTTAGAAACATCCTCTTTTGGTCTTCCATATAATATATAACTTTATTTAAAGGTATACAAGATCACATGTTCACTACATCCCATGTTCCATATTTCTCCTATATATTTTTAAACATATCATTTTAATCACTAATTAATTAATAATAATCATGAAATATATATATTAAAGTTAAAAATTCATTATATTATTTTTGATCTTATATACCACATATGGAAACCTGTTTATCCGTACATGATCTTCAGAAGCTCTTTCATATTTGTAGAAACCATTGGTTACTTTTATGCATACCCAAATTTTATATTATGCATGTAATGAATCTTTGGTGTTAATTAAAAAAAATAATAGATTACACACATGTATACTCCATTTTACTCTTATATATAATTTGAATTGGAAAATTTATCTGCATGACCATACATATCATCTATGCAATATTATGTATCTATTATAGATTTAGACTTATATTAAGACATGATATAGTTACACTTACCTATCTAAATAATTGGAAAATTTTATAAAAATATACAAAACCTAGCTTGTAGATATCTTCTCTAGCTTACTTTAACTCCAATCTAATAAACATTATTCAATTCAACGTGGCCCAAAAGCATTCTCAATAATTTTATTAGGATTCCCATAAACTATTGAAAAAACACTACAACCTATTAACTATTCCATTGGTTCTTCAATATCCCCATTTGGAGTTGTTTTCTACTCATATAACTAGCCTATCCAAATCAAATAAAAACCTTTCTCAAAGATAGACTTCTTAACGTGACACTACTAGAAATTTATTTCAGCCTCTCATTTATATTTAAAAACTAATCCATGTTAAATGATATTTTATATAAAACTATTTTGATCTAGAGTGTTTCACTAGATTATTAGATAAATCAATTTCACTTTGAATGTCATTATAAATTATCTTTGGATTATCAATCATTACCTTAATATCATCCAATTTATCTTATATAACAATCATTAAATGGTTATATATATCCCACATCCTTGGCTTCTATAATAGTTAGTGTTATAGAATTTTACATCATTAAAATCCTTTTTGGACAAATTATTACTAATAAATATATACCTTATGATATTTATTTTCTATAATCACAATCACAGAAATAGTCAAATCATTATTCCTATAAAATTTTAATACATTATCTCCCCTTTATTTATACCAGGAATCAAAGTTACTTTAATGTATCTGATTATTCTCTTCGTATCATTCATGTGATATAATTTTCCATATCTTTCGTACCTTTCAAAAAAGGACAATCCATATAAAATAAATTTTCTAAATGAAGTTAAATTTAACAAATCTATAAACATAATTATAAATTAATTATAATGCACACATTTACCTACATTATCATTAAAAATATTCAAACCAAATTTCATGGGTGTGTAAAAATATTTACTGTTATGTATAGAGAATTTATTTATCAATTCCATTGAATATTTTTTGGAGATAAGAAAATATATTTCTATTTCTAAGTAACTCAAAATCATAGAAAATCTCATCACACCCTAGATAGACATATGAAAATTCTTCATCTTCTGATTTGGAATTTCCTCTCAATATTATACCTTGTCAAATAAAAATATTGTTCTGTTAGTGTCTAATTTAGTAATGAGAGTACCATTTATCTCATCATTCACATATTAGATATTTTTTCACTTTGCATTTTGTGAAATTTATCTATTTCAAAATGCTGTCCATCTTAGAGTTATAGGCTCTTGGGTATTATTTAAACCTATAGAGAACTTCGTTCAACTTTGACACCATTTTACTTTCATTAGTGTTGATACATCCATCATGTTGCTCAATATACACTTCTTTCATAAGATCTCTATTAAGGAAAGAATATTTTACATTAATTTTAGAAACTTTATACTTCTTCCATGCCAAAAAAATCAAAATTTTATTATTTCCTATAATCTTGTAATATGTTATATTATCTATTTAATGTTATCTCCTTTTACCTAAAAGTATCCTTTGCAAACCAGTTTGACCTTGTTTTATGAAATTTAAAAATTTTAATTTTTCCTTTTTAGGAAGATCCACTTGTTTATAATGATATTCATTCTTCTTTTACTATAAATTGGTCCCAAATATAGTTCTTTTCAATCTGATCAAGCTCTTTATTTGTAATACCAGTAATGACCCGCCAATTCTTATTGTCTTGAGAGTAAAACGAGTCATTACTAGGCCTTAAGCGACATCCCCAAGGCACCAAAGGCTAGAAATAAATGCCAAAGGTTTTCAAAAAAAGTGTGGGACGATTGACCCTTTTAGAACATACCACAAAACCAACAACCATAACCAAAATAATCAAATAAAGGATGCATGATAAAAGTTAAGACAACTCAACCATTTATTTTATCATAACCCAACCAAAAGTACCACAACAGAACCCAGCCCTAAATCAAAGTAAACAGTGGAAAGAAAAACTAACAGGCTACAAGATGACAACCCAACTCCATGCTCCATAGCTCCAAGATCCAACATCACGAACCAACCCAAGTATCATGAAGTAGTTCTATAAACATTTTACATTTTCCTTTTCCAACATCCTGGTATATGACATCTGAAAAAGCACCAACGTGCCAAAGCAGGGGGTAAGTAATGAAACTCAGTAGGTTTTCCCCAACAACTTCCCAACCCATGCCTCAAGGATAAAACATGTTAGCACATTTATATAAATCAATTTATATAAAACAATTCCAAAACAGTTCACAATATAACAAGTTCCATGTCAAAACCATTTTCCAACAAAATCTATCTTTCTCAAGAAAAGCAACCAAGAAAAGATTCCAATCAAATTCCCATTTCCATTTCGGCACATTCATTCCATTTCACAAAAACCACACAACCAACCATGCATGCAACCTGGACCTCCCTATACTTGCGAGTGGTGAGTTATCCTTCCACTAAGCCGTCACTTAGTGGACTACCTTGACATGGGTACTTCACGCCCTTATCCTTCCCTTTTGATGGGGGTACTTCTCGCCCTTATCCATCCCAATGCATATGAACACACACCATAATCCATGAAAATCCATGCCAAAACCAAGTGTGTTCAAAACCTTTCAATAAAGCATCAAACCTTTTATTGAAAACCATTTCTTTCAAGCAGCAAAACCATAACTAGTTTAAAATCACAATTTTAAACTCACTTCAACAAACACTTTCCAAAAACACACAATTCCCATCACCCGTTACTAAAAAGGGGTTTCAACCATTCTTTCACAGCAGGTAAACAAACCATTTCAATCAAGATTTTTTTTTTGAAACTAATCCTTCAAGTTATAAGAAAGAGGAATCGAGAGTGAAGCCACCTACCTCAACAAAATAGGAAAAAACGACCAAGAACCGGGTCTAAACACCATGAAACCTTCTTAGATTCCTTCCCCTATCACCAACAAGACCAAAACCCGACTTAAAGGCCATCCACTACCTTAGATCTACCCACCTTGGGCGTATATCTAAGGATCCATCAAGAGGGAAGAAGGATATCTAATAAAACTAAAGGAAACGAGACTTACCTCGATCAACCGACCTCTAAACGATAAGGCAACCCTCCAGATCGCTTCCAAAACACCTGGTAAGTGTTCTCCCACCTTCACCAGATATAAATCATGAGTTAGGGCCGTCTAGGAGAAAAAACAAGTGGGTTTAAAGATAAAATGGATTAGATCCTTAAAAATAGGATCTAAGTTGACTTCGTGCACGATTAGTCCGCACGGTTAGTCAAATCGTGCGCTAACCGTGTGGCAGTCACTACTTGGAAGGGGCGCTCCGCACGACCTCCTCGCACGGTTTTCCCAAACCGTGTGCACACTGTGTGGTCTCCTCTATCCAAGGTGAAACCACCTGCACAGCTTCCACACGGTTTGGGAAAACCATGCGAAGCCCGTACGTCACCACCTTTTTCCCTATGACACTTTAAAAGTCTCCAAACTTTCCCCAACCATTTCTCATATGCTTCATGTACTTAAAAATCATAAAACAAGGGTTACTTACCAGAAACTGGGGGTACTAAATTCTCCCCACCATTGGCCTTTCCGTCCCTGGAAAGTAGAAAACCGTCACTTGCCTGAAAGAGTTCTGGCCACTGCTCTTTCATTTCATTCTCGCGTTCCCAAGTCTCTTCCTGAATCTGAACATGTTTCCATAAAACCCACACTAGACCGATGCTTTTCCCACGCAAGACTTTCTCTTTCCTATCCACAATCCATACCGGGATATGTATCAACGAAGCATCCAACTCTAGGTCAACGTGATCCCATCTGATCACATGGTCAGGATCAGGCTGATACTTTTTCAACTGAGATACATGGAATACACTATGCACTGCACTGAACCGTGGTGGTAATGTCAACCGATACACCACCTTTCCAACACATTCCAGTATCTCAAAAGGGCATATATATTGAGGAGATAATTTGCCCTGCTTCCCAAAACGTCTATGTCCAAGCCTTGGAGAGATTCTCAAAAAAGACATGATCACTCACCTCAAATGACAATGGTCTTTGGAGATGATCTACATAATATTTCTGACGACTCTGTGCTGTATCCATTCTCTTCTTTATCAACTGAATAATCTCCGTTGTTTCTTGGACAAGGCTCGGCCCAACTAGTGAAGTATCACCTGTTTCCACCCAAAAAAGTGGAGAACGACAAGGACGCCCATACAATGCTTCAAACGGAGCCATGCGTATCAAGGACTGATAACTATTGTTATATGAGAACTCCACTAAAGGCACGTGCTCTTCCCACGAGTTACCAAAATCCATTACACAAGCCCACAACATGTATTCCAACGTCTGTATCGTCCTTTCGGATTGTCCATCCGTCTGAGGATGACACGCCGTACTCATATTCAACTGAGTTCCCAAGTATTTCTATAAGGATCGCCAGAAACGAGATGTGAACATTGGATCTCTATTTGACACGATTGAAACTGGTATTCCATGTCTCTTTACCACTTCTCGGATATAGATTTTTGAAAGATCTTCCACTGTATGAGTTTCACGAATAGGGATGAAATGGGCCGACTTGGTTAGACGATCCACTATCACCCAAATGACATCGTGTTTCCGGACCGTTCTTAGAAGACCTATAACAAAATCCATTGATATCTGATCCCATTACCACACTGGAATAGGTAAAGACTGCAACATAAACACTGGCCACTGATGTTCTGCTTTAACTTGCTGACAAGTTAAGCACCGTGAGACGAACTCGGCCACCATCCTTTTCATGCCGCTCCACCAAAATTGCACCTTCAACACCTTATACATCTTATGTATTCCTGGATGAACAGCCCATCTGGAATGGTGGTAAGCATGAAGGAGTTGTTCCTGAGTAGTTAAAGGTACAACCATCTGATCTCGAAACCAAAAAACTGAACTCCCATCCAGCTTCCACCCCTCAATGGTCTCCCCACCATTGAGTTTTGAACTCATTGCAACACAGTCAACATCAGATTCTTGTGCCTCCTTTACTATCTCCACCAAATCAGGAACAAGTGCAATTGGAAAGAAAACCGCAACATCACCTCGGTCTTCACATTCCACACGCATGTCAGCTAGGACCGATATCAACTGCCACTCATCTGAAGCTTCTTTCGCCAACTGAGCATACAACTTTCTGCTTAATGCATTGGACATCAAATTTCCCTTACCCGGTGTATAGATCAAGTCAAAGTCGAACATTTGAAGATACTCCATCCATCTCCTCTACCTCAGATTAAAATATCGTTGTGAGAAAATGTGTTTCAAGATTTTTTTATCCGTAAACATAGTAAATTTCTCACCAAAGAGATAATGTCTCCATGTTTTCAAAGCATGGATGACTTCAACTAACTCCAAATCATGAGTTGGGTAGTTCTTTTCATGCACTCTCAATTGTCTTGATCCATAAGAACCAACATGGTCTCCTTGCATGAGAACACATCCCAACCCAGATCCCGAAGCATCACAATACACCACATACCCCTGTCCTGATTCAGGAAAGATCAAGATAGGTGCTGATGTAAGGCAAAATTTCAACTCTTGAAAAGATCTCTGACATTCCTCAGTCCATTGAAATGCACTTTTCTTCTTTGTCAATGCTATTATAGGTGAAGCTAGTCGTGAGAATCCATGCACAAAGCATCAGTAATAACTAGCTAGAATAAGAAAAATTCATATTTTAAAGACATTATTCGGCGGTTGCCAAGAAAGAACAACTTATATCTTTTATGGATCCACTGAAACACCTTTCTCAGAAACAACATTGCCCAGAAAGTGTAACTCATGTATCCAAAATTCACACTTTGATAATTTTGAATAAAACTGATGGTCTCTCAAGATTTCCAACACTATCGCCAAGTGTTGCTCATGCTCAGCTCTTGTTCTTGAATACACCAATATATCATCTACAAACACCACACCAAAAGAATCCAGATATCGCTGAAATATCTGATTCATCAACTCCATAAAGACTACTGGTGAATTCGTAAGACCAAAAGGCATGAATACATATTCGTAGTGGCCATATCTTCTTCTGAAGGCTGTCTTCGGAATATCCTCCTTCCAAACTCGCAACTGGTGATATCCTGACCACAAGTCAATATTAGAGAACCATTGAGCTCCCATAAATTGATCAAACAGGTCATCAATGCATGGAAGTGGATATCTATTATTTATCGTAACTTGTTTAAGTTTACGATAATCCACACATAGCCTCAAAGTTCCATCTGCTTTCTTTACAAACAAAACTGGTGCTGCCCACGACAACACGCTTGGCCAAATAAAACCTATTTTTTTCAGTTCTTCCAACTGCACATTCAATTACTTTAACTCCATTGGTGCCATCCTATAATATGGAAGTGAGATAGGAATGGTCCCCAGAAGGAGATCAATTGTAAACTCTACTTCTCTTACAGGTGGTAACCCTGAGAAGTTTTCAGAAAAAACATCATGAAATTGATCCACAACTACTGGAAAACTGTTATTCGCAATCTCGTCCATCGATTCCAAGTTTAACGCAACCAATTGGTAAGAGATTGTTGCCACTAGTGGTGCCAACAAGCCCATTGCACCTGCCTTCACCACTCTTTCTTCTCTAAAGAGATGCTCGACGCTATCCTCAGTCACAAAACTGACTGTTCTGCTATAACAGTCGATGTGAGCCCAAAACTCTGTCAACCAATCCATACCCAGGATTATATCATAGACATCCATCTCCAGCACAGAGAAATCCCATTTCAGCTCAGCTCCATCAACAGTTATAGAACATGCTCTACACACAAAGGCTCTACACTTTCTTTCACCGAGAGGAGTTTGAAGTTTTATCACAGAAGGCGTCATTTCAAGTTTTAAGTTCAGAAAATCAGCAATACGAGAAGCAAGAAAAGAATGCGGTGCGCCGGTATCGAACAACACTTTCATGAGGGTATAATTCAAAAGAATCATACCTCTCACCATAGATGGTCCAGACTGGTCATCCACAATCACCTGTTCCACTTCATACAATTGATTTGTTGCTGCACATTTCTCCTTATTGCCTTGTTGAGATTGTCCTGCTTGAGGAGTCATGGTATTCCTGGAATCACCATAGCTAGATCTGTTCTGCGGGCGAGACTGATTTTTCTGTTCTCTCCCTGTCGAAGCATAAGATTCTTGTGACACCTGAGAAGTGTCACAAACACCCGGCCATGGAGAACTGTGACAATATCGCTGAAGATGCCCCATCTTGTTGAAATTGTGGCATGCTCTTGGTGGTGTTGTTCATTCTCATTTAATGTGATCAATCGAGCCACATTGAAAACACCCGGCTTTCATCATGGGTCGTGGAGGAAGATTCACCAATCCAGCCATCTGATTCTGATTAGCACTCCCACCTTGGAAGTAGGTGTCCCTCTTCTGCTTGTTCCCAGCATTAGAGTTCCTACCCATTCCCATGGTTATCATCATACTTCCTCCTCCCATAACTCTGGAGATGTCTCTTTCAGCTACTATTTCTCTGTTTACCATCTCCGTATAATCCGTAATACAGAGCACAACTATCTTTGAGAGAATCTCCTGTCACAACCCTGATTCAAAGATGCGTGCCTTCAGCAATTCATTTGCAGCAACTTCCGGTGTAAAGCACACTAAATTCATGAATTTAGCTGCATACTCCATGACAGGGAGATTCTCCTGCTTCAGGTTAAAAAAGTACATCGTCCTCTAGATCTTGAATGTGTGAGGATAGAATTTTTTATTGAAAAATTCCTCAAATTCCTCCCTGCCCAGGCCTTGATCCACCTTAGCCAGTACCACTAACTCCCACCACTATCCTGCAAGATCCTCCAACATATATGTTGCCAACTTTACTTTCAGTTCTACTGGTGTGCCGATGAAATCGAAGATATGATTTATCCTACTCAGCTACACCTCCACCATTTATGGTTCAAAATCACCCTGAAAGATGGGAGGATTCTGCTTCTGGAACTGGACGGAATGGTCTACATGCCTTGACTCATCCCTCTGATTCCCCATATCCACAGACTGAAATGCTTGAACTATATATTGGACTAGCTGCGAGTTCACCTGTGGCTCAGGTGGAACCACATTCTCCATAGCCTCTTCTGTTTGGTTTCTATGATGCCTAACAGGTGCCATTTTCTATACAAACAACGCACACCGTTAGTCTCACTTCCTAGAAACTGAAGGCTTAGCATTTTAATTTCTATCACATCACTATCACAACATTGATTTCCAACCATCAAGCTTTTCCACATTTACCCATTTCTAAAAAGAAATATTTTCTTTCTTTTGAAAATCAATCTATTTTCAAATTACATCAACCATTCTCTTTTCAAAATCATTCATTTGAAAACAAGTTTAAAATTTTCAGAAATCATGCTTTTACATCAAACCATAATCCATTTCTCAAAATGATATATGCACTCTAAGTGGGAAGTCATTCCACTAATGCATGTCATGCTCATCTCATTGGCTAAACCCATGACAATGAGATTTTTTATCCTATAAGTGTCTCCAAAACACTTATGTGCCCAAATCCCTGGTAACTTGAAGTTCAACATAAAAAGGTTAGCTACGTCTTTTTATGCTCTACATTCCAAGTTCAAACAATCCCACTCCTTCCTAAGATGACCACCCAAGGAATATACATGTAAGAATTAATTTCAACTCCAAGACCAAGAACATCGATGACCACTTGTTGGGCGAGGACCAAACAAGCTGATACCATTTGTAATGACCCACCAATTCTCATTGGCTTGAGAGTACAATGAGTCATTACTAGGCCTTAAGCGACATCCCCAAGGCGCCAAAGGATGGCAATAAATGCCGAAGGGTTTCAAACCAAGTGGGGGAAAATTTACCATTTTATAACATACCACAGAACCAACAACCATAACAAAACTAATCAACTAAAGGATGCATGATAAAAGATAAGACAACTCAACCATTTATTTTATCATAACCCAACCAAAAGTACCACAACCGAACCCAACACTAAATCAGAGTAAACAGTGGAAATACAAACTAAAAGGCTACAAGATGTCAACCAAACTCCATTCTCTACAGCTCCAAGCTCCAACATCACGAACCAGCCCAAGTATCACGAAGTAGTGCTATAAAAATGTGACACTTTGCCTTTGCCAGCATCCTGGTATATGACATCTGCAAAAGCACCAACATGCCAAAGCAGGGGGTGAGTAATGAAACTCATTAAGTTTTCCCAGATGACTTACCAACCCATGCCTCAAGGATAAAACATGTTAGCACATTTATATAAAACAATTTATATAAAACAATTCAAAAACAGTTCACAATATAACAAGTTCCATGTCAAAACCATTTTCCAACAAAACCCATATTTCTCAAGAAAAGAAACCAAGCAAAGATTCCAATCAAATTCCCATTTCCATTTTGGCACATTCATTCCATTTCACAAAACCACACAACCAACCATGCATGCAACCTAGACCTCCCTATACTCGCGAGTGGTGAGTTATCCTTCCACTAATCCATCACTTAGTGGACTACCTTGATGGGGGTACTTCATGCCCTTATCTGTCCCTTTTTATGGGGGTAATTTCCGCCCTTATCCATGCAACCTTTTGATGGGGGTACTTCTCACCCTTATCCATCCAAATGCATATGAACACACACCACAATCCATGAAAATCCATGCCAAAACCAAGTGTGTTCAAAACCTTTCAATAAAGCATCAAACCTTTTATTGAAAACCATTTATTTCAAGCAGAAAATCCATAACCAGTTTAAAATCACCATTTTAAATTCACTTCAATAAACACTTTCCAAAAACACACAATTCTCATCACCCGTTACTAAAAAGGGGTTTCAACCATTCTTTCACAGTAGGTAAACAAACCATTTCAATCAAGGAAAAAATTTGAAACTAAGCCTTCAAGTTCTAAGAAAGTGGAATCGAGAGTGAAGCCACCTACCTCAACAAAATAGGCAAAACCGACCAAGAACCGGGTCGAAACACCACAAAACCTCCTTAGATTCCTTACCCTATCACCAAAAAGACCAAAACCCGACTTAAAGGTCACCCACTACCTTAGATCTACCCACATTGGGCATAGATCTAAGGATCCATCAAGAGGGAAGAAGGAGATCTAAGAAAACTAAAGGAAACGAGACTTACCTCGATCAACCGGCCTCTAAACGCCAAGGCAACCCTCCAGATCGCTTCTAAAACGCCTGGTAAGTGTTCTACCACCTTCATCAGAGAGAAATCCCAAGTTAGGTCCGTCTAGGAGAAAAAATGAGTGGGTTTAAAGATAAAATAGATTAGATCCTTAAAAATAAGATATAATTTGACTTCGCGTATGGTTAGTCCGCACGGTTAGTCAAATCGTGTGCTAACCGTGCGGTAGTCACTGCTTGGAAGGGGAGCTTCGCACGGCCTCCTCGCATGGTTTTCCCAAACCGTGCGCACACCGTGAGGTCTCCTCTGTCCAAGGTGACACCACCTGCACGGCTTCCGCACGGTTTGGGAAAACCGTGCGAAGCCCGTGCATCACCGTCTTTTTCCCTCTACACTTTAAAAGTCTCCAAACTTTCCCCAACCATTTCTCATATGCTTTATGTACTTAAAAATCATAAAACAATGGTTACTTACTAGAAACTGGGGGTACTACAATACCTATATATTATTTTCAATGAATAACTTCAATAATTCATTTGTTAGTTAACTAGAGATAATTGAACTATTTTCTTATCAAGGTTCATATTCTTTTTAGACTATATTACTTCAATTTGGTTTCTAATAATATTTCCAATTTTACTATATTTATATAGAATATGATACTTTTAACTTTCATATTCAGTATCACCATCACCAGAACTGTTTTGAACTAAATCAATATTAGAATGGTGTGATTTATTTATTACTTATTATTCACAGACTTTTTTTAAAATTTTATATGTTCTCAAACTAATAATTTTCAAAATTTACATCATGAATCTAAGATAGATTTAGTTTATTATCTATGATAGTAAAATTAAACAAGTCTACAATATTTTTTTGTCTTTTATTCTAGTATTTTAACCCCTTAAGTTAGATAAATAATTCATTAAAAATAATTCCACATATATTTCATCATACATTCCAAGATATAAATTTTATATTTTCATAAACCATGGACTACTAAAATATTTTAAACTCTTAATAGTGGGTTTATTCTTATACCATATTTCATAGGAAGTTACAATTTATTCAATCCTAAAAAAATCTAACTTGAATATGAATTTTTTTACTTACACCTTCTCTCAAGATGAATTTTGAATGTTTTAATTCCATAAGAACAATTCTTCATATTTCAACCAAACAACTTGTATAACTTTCTAAAACATTACTTTTGATGGGTGTGTGAGGAAAATTATACTAGTATTCAATACCATGCATAAAAATATTGGATTCTAAATAATTACTAGTGTACACCCTTCCATTATTAGTTTCCAACTTCTTAATAGAGACCCCTAGTTTTTCCTCAACTTATCTTTTAAATATTTTAAATATCTCCACTTCTATAAACTTTTGTTTTATGAACATCAAATTATGTATCCTTATGAAGTAATAAATAAATGTAAAAAAATAAATTCCACCATTTCTATATTAATGTCTCATTGGTCCATATAAATCATAATGTATTAATTTATGTAGTCCAATCAACTAAATTTATACTCTTTATCACTTTCTTTCACCAATTTATAATTTTAACATGTTTGAAAAATGAAATATATTTCTATCTTTGTATGGTGAAAGTATCTCACCACATATCCCATTAAGATATATATTTTACTCTTATATACATAGTTGAATATTTTCTATACTAATTATTATTTTAATATTTTGAACTCAAATAGAAAGAGTCACTAAAATTTTCAATTTAGAATAAGTTTCAACTTGTTCATTATCCCATAGTGAAAAATCATTAATATTTTTGACCCTTATTGATATAGGAGTTCCTTTTGAAAATTAATTTATTACTTCCATTATAAATTTATATAACACTCAATTTATTATGTTTGATCCCATCAATAATCAAAATACCCTTGGATTTTATCAAAGTTCCAATCATAGTTGTACCAATTCCTTGACTTTTAATGGAGATCTCTTTTCCAGAAGTTACCAATCCAACATCACAAAATTTTTTATTTTTCAAATTTTTTGTTTCTCTTATCATATTTGGTGGACAACCACTATAATGTGTAAATGGATTTATTATCATTATATATATGAAAGAAACTGTAAAAAAAGTG
Source organism: Viscum album (assembly GCA_963277665.1). Taxonomy (NCBI): domain Eukaryota; kingdom Viridiplantae; phylum Streptophyta; class Magnoliopsida; order Santalales; family Viscaceae; genus Viscum; species Viscum album. The sequence continues at coordinate 204,450,352 of OY728144.1, forward strand.
ATTTCTCAAATTCTTATTTTTCCTAAAATTTATTAAGAGGAACAATTATAGGTGATTGTAAAAGAAGAGTAGTCAAATATTATTCAACAAAATAAACTCTTTAATCACATATTCCACAAATTTCTTCCAGAAAAAAACAAATCAATTTTTTAGTGTATGTATTTCAGGGATATCTACTCATTAGTTTCCATTCCTCAATATTATTTATCATTTTTCTAGAAGAGTACCCTTCCCTTTATTCATTATTTGACCCCAGGGAAAATACATATTGTAATATTATAAATAATACTTATGTCTATAAATTCCATAACAAAAATAATATAAGTTCACTCTAAATATTCCATGCTTAATGAATTATAATGAGAAAAAATTTATTGTAATCAAGACCCATTCTAAACTTATTTTATCCTACATCTTTAAAGAGCCTCCAATATATAATTTTCTTAAACCCTTTTCATATATGAGATTATTTTTTGTGATTTATATTTACCAAAAAATCATGATTTTAGGTTTTGAATCATCATTGTTATAAGAAATAGTTTTTTCAATTTTATTCACAATTTCAGTCGAATTTACCATCTTATTTATAATAGACATCTCACAAGCTTGAGTTGACTCAATCTATATTTCAATATCTTGTTTAAAACATTATCTCATCTTCCTTAATTATTTTTAGAATCAAGACATCTTGATTATTCCTTATTCAACTCCTATTATTTTGTAGTATATTTATCATTAAAATATTTCAAAATTTTATCATGTTATACATTTCTCACATTTAGGTGGATGAGTTATTCAATATGATCATATTTATTTTTCATTCAGTCATAAAAAATTTCCTTCATATTTTTATATTTTGGATTTAGTGATTTTATTTTTAATGAGTGTGAAGTATTACTCAATAAAATATTTATGATCACGTTTTAACATATTTTCAATGTAAGTCTCTTCACCATTATTTTCACAACTTTTGTCTAGGCGATGATTTCAAACAATATCTAAAAAGTTCCTTAAAATTTTACCATTATCTTTTACTAATTTATTACATTAAAATTGGTAGTATTCCTCTTCATTTCTCAATAGACTTATTATTTTTCATCTTTTGATCATTTTTATACTCTAAATATATTTATTTATTTCTTTAGATATTTTAATCAATCAATTTATCTTAGAATTTTTTTCTTTCTAATCATCATGAAACTGATCACATTTCTTATATTGTAAAAATTTAAAGGTGACTTATTTGAGAACACCTGATTCATTTTGGTGTGATTTTACCTTTATATTTAACCTTACCATTTATACTATTCCTTGAAATTAGGGACATTATTCTCCCATCATATTTACAAATTTTTTCTTGATTAGATTCCAAGGAGGATTGATCTTTCCTTTCGTTGAGTTTAATATTAATCAAGGCTATAAAATACATGTATTTATCTTCTTTAATCATTATTATAAAATTATGATATTTTATTATTTCATAAGAAAAAATAATATTATTTAATTTATGAATATAAAATTTATCTCTATCATCCAAAGAAGATATATATATATATATAAAATATGAGATAAGTTTCTCATTAATTTATTAACAATGATAAAGAATTGAAAATATATAAAATACTCCTAATATTGATAACTATATCATCCACTCTCTTTAATAAGACATTTTATGTTTCCTGAAAAGTCATTCTAACATCTTAAAATATTTATCTACCAATTTATAACATCAATTTATTCACCTTAACATTTCAAACAAAAATAATTTAAATCTTATACACAAATTATTTGGTAGGATTATGTCTCATAATCATTGTATACACCTAGTTAGAAATTTATATCAATATTTCATTCCTTTACATTACAACACCTCATAAATTTCTCCCATTAATTTGTTTCATATAGACATATTTCTCAATTTTTGAAAAAACCAATAGTAGATAATCAATATTACCATTTCCAAGTAATGATGACTCAGTATAAAATTATTCCTTCATCCATGATATTTATTTATTTTAAAATTAAATATTCATATACTATTGAAAGAATTAAGATTCACTATATGATATTTATCAAATATTATATCATTCATATGAAAACAATATCCTATAGAATTATAGGCACACATTGGATCAATGATGAGAAGGATATGGGGTCATTTTGGTTTCATTTTATTATAATATATTTTATGAAATCAGACTCTATAACTAATTAAATTAAGGATAAAATTATTTATACTGTATCACCTATATGACTGAGAAATAAAATTAACACAAAACACACCATATCTTGGTAGGGTATCCTCCCCATGTGCGGGACAACATCCTTGTAATGTTCATGTTTAGTTTGAGATACATATCTTTCAGTAATATTAAGAATTTATAAAAATAGTGAATTTATCATCCTTATACTAAGAGTGTTTCCTAACACTTATGTCTCAGAATTTTTCCTTTTATTTAATCATTAGAGTTTACATAACTATGTTCAAACTAGAATTTAATGATATTTAATGATCTTTAATAAATTATATCTAATACATAAATGAGTTTGCCGATGGCGGATGCTGTGCCCCCTCCTCCCGCAGCGGGGGGAGGGGTTTATTCGTCCTCTGTTTGTCCGCGTAGAGGTATGCCTGATTACGGTTTCTTCATGCCAGAGATACAGGTTTCTCCGAGGGTTCCGGGATGTGTTTCTGGTCAGCCCATCGTACCAGTCTCAGTTCGAGAATTTTCCGAAGTAACTTCGATGCTTTCCACGGCCTTAATTGCAAGGTTTGTGCGGCGATGTCCTTCGGTTGAGGATTTTGGAAAGATGGTGAATGAAGATTGGGGTTTGAAAAACCAGGCGTCGTTTGGGACTTTCGGGCCTCGACAGATTCTCATCTTCTTCTATGATGAGGAATATTTGGGAAGGGCGTGGTCTAGACCAAGGAATTCTTACTCATTCCAGCTGCTAAGATGGTCTTTCGATTATCATTTGAACCGGGACTCTCCGAATCTTTCCATCTGGTTGCAACTGCCGGGGATTCCCCTCCCATTTCAGAACCCTGGGCTTCTGAAGTCGATAGGAAACTCTATTGGGCGTTTCATCTGTGTTGATCGGAGGACAGCCTCCATGGGAAACCCTACATCTGCACGAATCTGCGTGGAGATGGATCTCTCAAAGATCCCACCTGATACTGTTTGGATCGTAGTGGAGGGTGAGTACAGGTATGCACAACAGATAGTCTATGAGTCTTGGATGCCATTCTGCTCTTTTTTCCATAAGCAGGGACACGGGATGGAAGTCTGCCGAAGGATTGGTCGAGATGCACGGGCAGTGGAGGCCTGCACAGCGGTGGATGATCCTGCTCCAGATGTGCAACAGGTTGATGTTCCAGCGCCCACTGCTATCATGGGGTAGGGAGTGGCACCAGAGGATGTGTTGAATGGAACATCTCTGAGTAACAGATCTGACCAAGTTTCAGTGGAGGATGCTGGAGAAATCCAACTGGTCAATCCTGGAATGGATGTGCCTCGGCCTGGAGATTCAATTCTGATTTAATCTAACAAAAATATGAATATGATTGATATCTCAGTTTCACATATGGCGGGGTCAAATGATGATTTTCAGTACTCTAGCAGGGGATCTGCCTTGATGCAGGATAGTATTACACCGATGGAAATGGTGTCTGAACAGGAGATCACACCTGTTTGTATGGTAGAGTTAAATCCTAATGACTTGATTACTTATTCTGCAAACAGGTTGGCAGTGCTGGGTGATGCTAAATCAACTGAGGCAAAGGTGATTGAAGTGGCAGAGGAAGTTGGAGGGAAAGAAGGTCATGTGTACCTAGACAGAGCGAATGATGAACATAAAAGTTCATGTGCTGATGACACAGTCAAGAAAAATCAAATGGAGGGTGGGAAGGATGAAAATATCAATTCCCCCATGACCCTTAAGAAATGGGGGGATAGAGTCGAGTGTGAAGAAGAGATCCATAACCACAAAGCATCCTACACGGAGGTGGTAAAGCATGGAATTCATGAGCCCCTAAGCAAGGAAGTGGAAGGGAAAACCCAAAGTAGGAGGAAGACACGGAGGGATTATACGGACCTACCCAAGCCAATGGCGACGAGGTATGCTTGCAAGAATTTAGGGTCACAAGAAAATGTTCATGCAAATGGGAGTAGTGGCAAGCGAAGGGGAGGGCCTCCGAAGGCGGATACTGGGCTCAGTGGGAAGCGGTCAAATAAGGCGAAGATGTCTGAGGAGATGCTTAGGAAGAAAAACATGTATCTTGAGTTGATGCGGAAGTATGAATCTTCAGAATGGGAGTCAGCTGATCCTGGCGATGATTTATCCGATGATAGGGAGAGGTATGAGTATGGGTTTGATGTAATGTAGCACTTTTATTTTCTACTATCTGTAATGCACTTTTTTCTTAATAAATTTGGGGGATCGGGCTTTCGCCTGGTTCAGAATTTCCTGGTATCTAATACATAAATAATACTATATTGAGAATTATAAATATTTAATATAATATTGTTTCCCCCCCTTTATAACTAACTCAATGTCTTGATATTCTTGTAAGAATAATAAAATCATCGGTCTATTATCAATTAAAATATTATCAATAATATTCAACACTCTCAATTTTTATAAAATCTAGAATCGTGTATTTATTAATCCAATAGGAAAAATATTATATTTTTTTTGTAATTAAAATATGGGGTGTCCTTAAAAAATACTATAATCATGATCATTATTTTAATTCGAGGAATTTGTTTTCATGTAATTCCCGATCTTCAATTAACAATATAAAAAAATCATCCTTTTTGAATCGTAATATTTATATTTCAAGAATAATATCAAAAATTATTAAAATATTTTTGGTCTCCTATAAATGGAATTTTCCATGGTGTGGGTAGGGGTATATTAGGGTATCATGTTTTTTAACCCTTTAATACTTTGATCATGGTCTTGTTCTATCGATGCATGGAATACCCTATTTCTATACCATACATAATCTAAAAATAAAATAAAAGCAATAAAAGATAGAAAAATAATTTTACATGGTTCACCCTCTCTAGGATAGACCAAGCATAATGTGATTTATAATTTATTGGTGTAATAAAAAATAGAACTCATTGTTACTTTTTATTATATATTTTAGTGGCCTCACGGTCCCTATGAACTCACTGTCCAAACAAGATGAGAAATCTCACTAACTCTCAACAAAGATATGAACTCACTCTTCCCATTTTCACCTCATTAGTATTATACAATGTATAAAGTTTTAGATAATTAAATTAAAATATTTTACCTCTTACACACCTTCTACTAATGTTTTAATGAGGTGAAGATCCTTGAAATTCCTCATTCGATAATCTTAATTTTTCTAGAAAAATATTTAAGATCACCTTCCAAGTAACAATATCATTTTGAAACCAATCAAATTTATTTAATTTCAATGCAATGTTTATGATAGAATATCAAATTTGTTTGATTTTTACAAGTGTCTCATAAATTTAATCGGACCATAATGTTCTATTAATTGAAATTAGACACCATAGTGAGCCAAGAAATAACTCCCTCTTTCAGTTTCTCATTAAATCTACCAGCTGACTTAACCTGCCTTACTATGTATTCTATGTTATTATATGATATAGTATTATCCTTTTTTACATATACTATGTAATGTAAGTATTCACTAAAGAATTTTATTTATTCTCTTATACTTCATTATGAAAACGTGTAGCCCACAGTGGCATGGGAACCTTTATTTGACCAGATCCAAAAAACTCATGCTTTAATTCGTCCATTACTCAATTTTATCCAAATAAAATATTCTTCTATGTCATTAATTTCTCAAAATCACAATGGAGTATCCACTATTACTATAACGTGTCCTAAAGAAGAGTGTTATATACTCATAAATCGTGATTTGGTTATATATAGACCCACAACAATGCAAGTTATTACTGAAACATAGAAATATTATCTTCCATAAATACTTATAGAGTATCCATATATAAATTTCTTAGAAACAATTAATATTTTAGAGTCACTAAGACTAATCGAAATTACTTTTAAAGGGTCATACACTCTAGATTATCTGAATACAACATTTTGAAAAAACTCATTATCCCACATCAGAAATTACTCTAAAATTCCACTACTATATAAGTTAGGAAATTTCTTAGTATCTCATTGAAATATGAATGATGCTGATTCTCACCTATAGACTCCAATTGGACCCATCATGTTATAGGCTAATAACAACATCTCATATATTCATTAGTGTCATGGTTTCCCTTCCTATGACCCTATACCATCATGCATGGTTTCTCACATACAAACCCCTTCCAGCCCACTCGACTAAATGGTGATTTTACTTAGCCACCAAATTTTCCATATGCTGCTCTCATACTTTTAATGTGTGTGGTTGAATATATTTTTGTATCCTTATAAGAATTATTGTGGCCTAAAAAAGGTGAATATGAAATAGACTACATTTAATTATACCTTCCATCATATCCTATACAGTGTAGTTGGCTATAATATGACATATACTTCTCAAAGATAACACATTCTATGGTGTCAAGAAGGATATGGGGAATTTTTCTATATTAAAAATAAAACACTTCATTAAAAACTTCTAAGAATTCGTGAGTGTCCTTGTTCACATTTTCAATAAACACAACCCTCAAAATCCTCAGAATGGGTTTTAACAATAAGTGTACCCATTTGAGTTTGAGGATAATTCCAAACAAAAACAACACAATACATAACTTCACTTTTCCTTAAAAGACTACTCCAATGATTCATAGATCATGAACTATATGCTCATTTGATATAATCATCTATGTAAAAACCAAGAATAAAATGTAATAATTATCATCTAATTTAAAAACATTTAATTTTAGGGATAAAACCTCCATTACAAGCCATCAACCCCTAAATTACCAAACAAAATACTCTCCTACTAAACATATTATCCCCCCAAAAATATATACTTCCATTTTTTCAATGATCCCAATGATCACATCCATTATGATTCATAAAATATTGTTATAAGAACTTAACATGATAAAAGGGAAGAAACCATAACTATCTTTTAAAAAAGTCTTACAGGGGAGGGAGAATCCTGAACCTAACTATATCAAGAGAGATTGAATTAGTTAAAATCCTAGTGGAAAATTATGTCATTCAAAATATAGTTTTGTAAAATATTTTTTCATGATATTTATAATTTTATACCTTTTCAACATATATTCCTTCATTATTACTCATTTATCAACTTTATCTATCAAGAAATGTTACTTTATTTCAATGTTACTTTCTAATGATTTTTGAGAGATATTTTATCTAATTTTTTAAGCACTAGAGTTGCCACACATAATCAGAATCAGATACACAACATCAATACCAATGTATTCAAGATGATGTTACATCCATATTAGTTGAATAAATATTTGGGTTTCTGCAACATATTATGCATCTACAGTTCTTGAGTATATGCATACATGCCTCTTAATTTTCCAATAAATACAAGATATGACTATATAAAACACAAATCCTAGGGTGTATTTCTGGTTATATACCAAAACTACAAAAATCCAAATCCATAAATCCCACCATTTATTATAGTAAACTTAATTAATAATACATCATATAATCCACAAAATGTTTGATATAATGAAGTTCCTATCTCAAAACATTCATGTGACTTTCCTTGGGAATACTATAATATATTACACATTGAAATGTGTAAAATGAAATGTTTGGATGATATTTTTTCATGTTGATAAGGATACCAATAATTTTCCTTTTAAATTTCATATCCACTTTCTCACCTTCACTAACATTAGAAAATTTAATTTGGGTTCCTTCTAGAGTTTTAATTGTTTTTGAATCTTCCATTTGAAATCATTTCAACACCTTTTTGACATATCTGGTATGGGAGATAAATGTATCTCTATTATTTTGAATAATTTGCAATCCAAGTAATAATTAAAATACACCAATTAAAAAAATTTCAAATTCATGTATCAAAAAATTTGAAAACAACAGTCATTGGATTCCACCCAATCGTACAAAGATGATGTCATCAGTATAAATAAGGACAACTATTCACTCCAAATTCTCATTCTTGATATAGATATTGTAATCAACCCCTCAATTATGATATCAAAGATTCATTAGGTATGGACCCATCATTGAATACCAATCATGTGGTGATTTATTTATCCCATATATGGCTATATTCAATCGAAACTCATTTAGAATGAGAATAAACTCTTCATTGGTTACCCCCAAGACTTATTTAGCCTCAACCAAGCCAATTTCATTGATAAACATGATGTTGTATTAGGCGTAAAGATTCTCTATTGTTCCTCACATGTGAATCACCAATACACGACTTCTTTTTCGCGTTATTCATTCCAATTAAACTTTTCTGTCCTATTGAATTATTCTTTCATGGAATTTGTCACGACTTCAATGATTCATGCATGTTCCTATACTTTTATCTCCATTATCAATTTCATTCCCAAGTTACCAAAATTCCATATTTCAATTTTTCAATGTCAATATTTAATTATAATATCTCTTCCTTCTATTATAGAATATATAGCTTCAGGTCATGAGAAAATACATTTTACTTTTGGGTTTTAGCCCTGGAATTATCATGTTATTTAACTATTTCATCAATCTCAACATTCATATCAATGCTCTCCACAATTTCATTATCATTAGCATCACTATCATCAATTTCTTATCATTCAATACCAACCACTAATGTATCTTCACTATAGTCCCTAAAATTATCAAATTATTAAACTGTGGACTTAGATAAACATTATTATTCACAAGATAATAGATTATTCTTCATGAATAATTTTTACTATAAATTTTCCCTTAATTTATATTCTTAACATATTCATCATCATCATCATCTTGAATTTTTTTCAAATAATTTTTAGTGGTATGACCTACCTAGCCATGTTGGAAAAAAGAAATTGGAAACTTTCCTTTCACCTTTCCTTTACCCTCTAATGGTTACCAAAAAGAAAATATATCACACAATAGACATCATATTTTTATAGATCTATATTAATGGTGAGAGTATTTATATCATTGAAAGAAACTTCCTATGATTTTCTTTTACTCTAGACTCATTGTCATCAATTCTCATTTCATACATAAAAAATGTGGTATTAAGACTTTCTAAAGATACATCATTGGTATCCTTTTTTAGGGTACATGCACTTTTGGTATTTAACTATGGGGGTGGTCTCCTAGAGATTTGTTTTATGATCTTAGTATCAACAATATCTTCTCCAAGACATTGAATGTATTCAACACGAGTATTCAAATGACAAAAAACTCATCATTGTTTCCGGTTAGACTCATCAATTAGTATTTATATTTATTCTATAGAACTTTCATAATTTCATCTCAAACTTTGGAATCATCTTCATATGTTTTCATAAGTTTTTACCGCTTGGCATGATAAGTTTTACTAGAAATTATCTTGGTGTATATAGGTATGACCAAAGGATCCCCCTGATTCATTTATAAACATTGTATCCACATCTAGTTCACTGTAAACTCTTCTAAATAAGGCTCCACTTTACATATTTTCTATACTTATAGGAAAAAATGTTGCATACAATTTCATTCCCAATGATCTAAAGTAGTGCTAAATATTTTTATCCCATATCTCAAATTGTTACCTTCGAAGATATGAATCTCTTTTTCATTCACCACCATTACAACTGCCATGGTATGTGATAGAAAACATAACCCCTAAAACCTTACCATTTATACCACTTATTGAATCCATTGACTGTGATATTTTTCTATTGATGTGAGGAACACTCAATTTATCTCCCTTACATTTTTTTTGGATATGTGATGGATAAAAAAAATAGTAATTTTTTTTGATTTTGTTCACAATAATAAAATTATTCCAAGGATCATAAGATCAATGATGTGTAGATGTGCCATAAAAATTGAGTACACTCCCTCATTTGGATTATGCAATTGAGAAGTCTCAGTGACCCTATAAAATCTATATTAAAATAAGATGAGAAATATCATAGTCTTCTGCATCCAACATTCATATTTTTTTTATTTTAAATAAATCCACATTACGGTGGAGTTTCAAGCAAACAATAAATCCATCTTGAAAAAAATCAATAAAAAACCTCCAAATAAACAAGTGACTATAATGCATCCATTTTTATTTTCAAAATAGAGACTTTCATAGCCATATAAAGTAAAAACACACTTTCTTCATGAGAATACACCACTAAAATAAGGATTTAGTCAAACTTTTTGGGATTTGTTATGTGTCCCATATATTTAAAGGGGCTATAATGTGAAATTTACTCGAAATAACCACCATGAAGATCCATGAAATAACCCCCTCTTTCAATTTTTAGTCAAAACAACCAGTTAACTAAACCTAAATCACTGTGTTATGGTTGGTTATTATAAGAAATAATCCTATATATTTCCCCATATAATTCAACATGTATATTTTCACTATGGTTCAATATTAATTTTATCAAACTCCACTACAAAATAGTTTATCACACTATAGCATGGGACCCATGGTTGACTAAATCCAAAAAACAAACACATTAGATCTTAAATTAATCCAATTTATCCAACATGATCTTATTATAAATCTTTGAGCCACCAAAGTTACTATGGATTATTTAATTTTATATGGTGTGGCCTCATGAATAATTTTAGATTCATCAAATTCTTGATTTTGTTAAATCCGGATCCTCAAAAAATCATGGTATAGCTACAACGTAGACATGATACCTTTCCTAAATACCCTCAGCATATCCATTTATCCACAGTATGGACACCTATAATTTTATATTATCACCAAGATTTAAAAAAATTAATTTTAAAGGGTCCTCTTCCATGGTTTACATGACTGTGGTTTGGTCAAAAAAATCAGTGTCCCACATCAAAAATTCCTTTTAACTACAACTCTATATAAACCTAATTTTTAATAGTAACTCATTCAATCCAGAATAGTACCGGTTCTAATCTACTACCTCATATGGCACCCTTCACGAGGGAGGCTAAGAAACACCTCTTAGAGATTCAAATTTACCATGGCCTACTCTCACACACACATATTAGTTCATGCTTGAGTGATCAAATGCACACCCCTACTAGCACACTGAGTTAAATAATGAATGGATTTATCTAGTAGCTTTTCTGGAGTATTCATGGGTACTGACCTCTAGTTGGATTGGATATATTTTTTATCCTTCCAAATATTATTACAGAATAGACAAGGAGAATACGATGAGAAAAACATATAAACATACCTCCAATAATCTTCTCCATGAAATAGGTAGTAGTGCTATGATAGTCTTATAAAATGGATAACATTATATAGAATGAAGAAGGATATGTGACATGGGAAAATCTTCCTTACAGAACACTTCTTAAAAAGATTCCATGAATTCTAGTGTGCCTTTTTTCACAATGTAAAAAAACAAACACCAAAGAACTCCAAAGGGGCTTTGAAGAAATATTATATATATTTAAACTTTTATAAAACTCATATTTTACTTAGAATCATCATCATGTAATCTTCCATAAAATCCCTAGGTTATTTTTCAAGTATGCATGATCACATATTCATGAATGTTCATGATTAGTCTTACTCCATCATAATATGTATATAACTTAGATTGAATCATAACCAAATAAATAAGAATCATGATATTTATATGTTTAATATCATAAATGTATTATTTTATATGATCTTATGTACCAATCGATAAAGTCATTTTAATCATTTATGATATTCAGAAAGATATTACTTATTTGTATAAACTATAAGATAATATTTTTTATCCTCAAATTTAATTATACATGTGAAATATTACATCACATTCAATATTATATACAACTTGATTAACCTCATTTATGCTCTATGTTACACTTAAGTACAAATTTATGAGCTTTAGAGATATTATCATATATTAAATAACTAATAATATTTTTCTAAGATCTTACATATAATTTATGAGATGTTATGTATCTTTTATAAGTGAAGAGTTATTCATACACATGATTGGGATACGTTTAAATACTGAAATATTTTTTAAAATACTTAAAAATATGTAACTTAGAACACAAGGAACATAACTTTAGTGTACAAAAACTCCACTCTAAACAACTTTGTCCCCATAAAATTAGTTAAAAAATATGTCAATCACTTATATAGTATCCTCAAAGACAATTATTAAAAAATAAATCAAACCATAAAAAATTCATCGAGTGGTTCAAAGTTAGTGTTAGTGGAATATATACTTTAGGGGATATTAATGTAATGGTGGGAGATCCTTTTATAGTTTAAGAAATCCAAGGAGATCGCATAATAAGCATTGTTGTTATTTTTTACAAATAATTCTATATTGAAACCCTTTAGATAGATAAAGTGAATGAGTAAATTCATTTTAAATAGGCAGACATGGGTATAATTTATTATGTAGAAAAAACGAAATGATTTTATTTATTTATATCTTCCCATGGGTGATGATGAGTTGTCATTGGCTTAGTGATTTGAGAATGTTTTATAAAAAAAAATTTATAGTGTAGATGGGGATTCTGTGTTCACATAAAAATACTATTTCATTAAAAAATATTGAATTTTAGAGCAAGGGGAGGGAGAAAAGGGTACTTTTTATAATATTTTCAAGGGAGTGGATCAATTGTGGAGAAAAGAGTGGTTTTTTTCATATCATTATTCTTGGAGAGATAATCATTGGAGTGTAAATTATATTTTCAGGTAGGCCATGATCATTGTTCTAGTTCTAGGGAGATGAATAAGTGAATATCATTTTATAATCTATGATATATTTGATCATTTTAATTTAAGGTGATTAAAAAGTATGGAGAATAATATTTTGAATCTATTCTAGATTATAGTTATTTTACTGGGAGAGATTAGTACAATATAAATTGAATATAATTTGGATGATCTGGATAGAGTTTGAGACATGGTTTCCCAAGTTATAATCAATAGGGTGTCATGAATTAGGGTATCATATTGGTAATGGGACAATACCATGGTGTAGGTTTTTATAATTATTATTTTTTGATTATTACAAACTAGTGAATATTAGTAATGGGTGTTTGAAAATGGGAGTTAAGATTCTAATAAGAAATAATTTGGTAAATATTTCTAATTATTAAACATTATCTAATTATTTAATTGATTAAAAATTTATATTTTAATTAGGTTTAACTAGGGAATTGGTATATTAGATTATTATAATTGAAAATTTTCTAGGGAAGAAGGAAATTACAAGAAAAAAAATCAACATTTTGTATTACCATAAATTGGTATCAATATATTTTAGATCTTAATACATGATAGGTTTAAACCATTGGAATATTTATATGAATAGAGTAATTTATTAAATTTAGTAAAATGTTGATTTTTTCTAGATATTTAGGATATCCATTCAATATGATTTTGTTTCTGTTACTTTTATTAGTTAATTAGATACTTATCCTATATTAATATGTTTTAAATTATGGGTATTGAGGAATTTTTACTTCAAATATTATTTGAGTATCTCTTAGTGAGTTTTAAAGGGAGAAAATTTTATTTTCTTATTGTTTTTTTTACCATTTTAGTGTTTTATTTACTTAATATTTCTTATTGTTTCTCCAATAAAAGTAGTTATAGTTAATGATAAACATAATTCTTGGTATTGAAACTTTTTTAATTCCATAAAACCTTATGGGTATAACACAATTATTAGTTTTGAAAATATGGTTAGGGGATTTTGAGTAGATTGGGGATGCCAAACCTATGAAATTTTATAGTTGTACATAAACTATCCAAAGATGAATATGGTGATGATTAAGACCACATATACATTATATCATATTGATGATATTATTTATCATATGGGATGAGGATATTGTTTTTCTATGATTTATATTTAGTGTAGTTATCAATGATTAGGGTTAGGGATAAAGATATCCCAATAATGGTATTCTGAATATGATAAGGGTACTATGAATTTCACGTGATGATGTTTGGTCTGTGGAACATTCCTTTAATTTTATGACATTAAATAAATAGATATTTCATCCACAGTTATAATTTTTTTTGTTTATATTAATTAATTACAAATTGATATATTCATGATCTTCTAAAGTGTTTAGTCAACACTTGCTCATTTCCTTGGAGGAATTATAGACTCATATTGTTTATTTTATATTTTTAAGCAAATAAATTCTATATTAAAGAGGTGAAAAAACACGATCATGTTGTAGTAGAAATTAAAAATTTAGTAAGAAATGATTAATTTTTGGCAGTGATATCACAGGCGGTACCAAATAATTTATTTGAGAGTTATATGTTTACAGTAATTAAGTGTATTGTCGGTAAATATTTATGGAAATAATTTATTTGGCATAAAAAATGACATAGTTGACTATTGAATTTCAGGAAATTAATATGGTTTGATAGATATGAGGTATAATTTTAATAACTAAATAATATTTTAAGGACAACACCCATGCTTCTTTAATCTGATACGAGTAATTCTAGTGGATTATTTTAATAAAATAGTTCTTTAGAAAATATAATCTTTACATGGTGTATTATGATTTACTAATAGTGGTTTTAGGAGTTGTGAGTATTTTTTTGGGTAATTTATTTCATGTTTCTCCTAGAAGATTAATAATCATGGGGGAATCTTACCAACTTGTGATCATGAGTTAGTGGAATGCATTCATGAGTTTAAATTCTAGAAAAAAATATAATTTTAGGTAAATATTTATTTTTTATAGTTAATATAATATTTTATTGTATATCTTTTGTTAACAAGATCATAATGTTCGGCAAAGGGGATGAGTGGAGTTTCTCAAATTATTTGAATTTTATAAAGTGTTTGCTTTTGGAAAGGGAAATGTTGTACTACATGAGATAATAAAAAATATTAGTTTGAGGTTCTTTAATAATATAAAGATAAATTACATCACATGAGTTGGAAACTTTATATATAGAGAGTCATGGGTATTTTGGTAATGTTGTGTTATCACATTAGACTATTACTTTTACCTTGATGGAGTTGTGAAATAGATTTATATTTCATACATGGAGTGCCATATCATTCTTGGAGTGATATGAGGTAGGGGAATAGTACCTAGATGTACATGAAGCTATGATCCTCTTATATATATGTATGGATGGAAAATATTTCGATTAATTATATGGGCATAGTTAATGCACTATTTTTATATATATCATCTAGTGGTTCAACCAAGATTGATCAAGGTGTATCATTTAGTTTGATGAATTTTTTTGTGGCCAGTGATAAAGAGGGAGATTACCGAGATTATCTCAAGATGCCTTCCCTATTAGTAGGTAAATTTAGTATATCAGATACTAGATAGTATATTTTATTCATTTCACATTTTGATATATAAATGTGATTAAATCATAATAGATTTCATGATGGGTCAACTATGGTCATCTAATATGAGAGACATGATATGAGTTATTATTGAGAAATATATGGAAATTTATTATTTCTAGTGGATTTCAGAGATGTAAGAATTTTATGAGTTTGTATAGATATATGTGTACATACATTCTAGATTTCATTGGGTTACTAGTGATTTCAGATTCAATACATGATTTTAGAAGACTTTTTTTGAGGTATTTGGGTACTAATTTGAAGTTGAGTGTGTTTTATAATACAAAAATATATAGGATATCTGAGATCACAATTAATAATTTTGATGATATGAAACATTCATGAATTATTGTTTTTTGGAATATCATTGAATGATTAACATTTTATATATAATAATGGATACTAGGAGTATATTTATATGGAACCATTTCAGTATTTATGTAGGATACATTATAGAGTTATTTTTTTCTAGATTGGGGTGGGTGAGGAATCACTACCTCAACTTATTGATATATAAGACACATTCATAGAGTTTATCTATTCATAATAATGTTATTTCTTACTAAGAGTAGGTATAAATCCTATATAGGTAGAATATAAAAACTATTGAGGTTTTTTGTGGGGGATTATATTTTCCTTTAAGTTTTATTATGTATAGTACATAAGTGGAGCATAAATCTAGGGAAATTTATACGACATTTTTTAGAAAGATTTTAGATTCTTTAATAGGATACATATGTTGAGTATACATTGGTTTTAGATATATTATTTAGTGAAACTCAATATTTGTTTTATTTATTGTGGTTATAGAGATTCAAACTGGATTATCTCATGAAAATTTCTGAGATTTCATGGAGTTTGAGGTAGTTGAATTCAATCATTATCATTTAGTTCATATTGTTTTTCATTATGAGAAGATTTTTTGGGAGGAGAAAGTGTTTTTTCACATGTTTTGTTGAAACATATTCAAATAATGCGTCTTATTAAAAAATTTATTGTTTTTGGAGAAAAAGATAATTTTCAATAGAATTTAATGAATTTTGTTGTTACTTTAGATTACCTGATACCATTAGCTACCTGATGGGTGTGTAATAGGTTCCTGATATTTGATATAGAAGATCAGAATGGTTCTGGACTGAAAATAGGATGGTCAATCATTGACACTAAGTGGTTGATGATCATTAGGTTTATGAGGGTTATCCAATGGATACCTAAGGGAGATACCCAATAATATTTTAAAAGAGAGTATTTTATACCATTTCTTATAATATTTTTGTTCTTAATTTAGAATTTTAGAATTAGATTAGATATAAAACTACTAGTTTCATAATGGAATTTATATATATGGTGAGTAGATCAATAGATGTACTTTTATTTTAAAGGGATATAAAGAGTGGTTTTATAAATCAATATTTCACTTTTAGTTGGGTGAATCTTTGATCATACATGTTTTATGAGGATTTAATCGTCTGATTCTTGTGAATAATTTTGATTGACTACTATGTTAGTGAGCTTGGTCATCTCTTAGACTTTAATTCATTACTATTTCTATATGTCACTTATTTTAGGCAAGGATATGACTATAGTTTGGAAAAAAGGAATGAAAATAGAAATTTAATCAAGATAGAGGAAAGTGATTTTATTAGGAATTATTTTATTCAATTACTCATGATTTATTATAATAAATATATGTTTGTTTACTAAAAGACGATTATTCTAGATGAAAGATTTATATTAGCAATGTAATAATATTTTGGAATAAAAGTGAACAGTAATTTATGATTACAGATACATAATGTTCTACTTAGAAATATTTATATAATAAATGATGATTTATTAAATATTTTATGAGTGATGTAAAAACTATTATGGAGTTTAAATGAGGAGTTACAAATTAAAAATAGATAAAGAGACCTATACAAGAGCTTTAAATTAATTTTTTTGATATGTATGTATGAATAAAATAATTTTGAATTACATCATCAATTATTTTTAAACCATGATTTGTTTATAATTATGATATTTATGTTATAAAAATTCATTGAATCATGTAATGTAGATTTTTCCTGGGTGAAAATTTATTTTGTTTGAAATTGTTAAATTTTATTATGTTTCAATTTTAAAATTGTCATGATTATAAAATATGATGTCATTGACAGTGAATTATTTGAGTTATTAAAATAGATTATTTTATAATTTGTAATTTTCTCTATGAAATATTATTGAAATTAACAGGTGTTTATTTAAAAATTCTAATTGATTTTAGGAAAGGTTTATTAGATTATAAAAAAAGGTTAAATGCACAATTTTTTATTTTGTATTATTATATAAATTAGTGTTGTGATTATGTAATAATGTAATATGTTTATGTACTATAACAAAAACATGTTTTTGGTTATGTTTTAGTAAAATACATGAGTTATAATATAATATAACCATTTTTTTCTTCGTGATATGAGAGAATCCTTGTGTTAGGACGTGAAGAGATTGCTCCCTGAGTGTTTTTGATATCACAGTTTGGTTTAGATTGAAATTTTTGTGTATGAGTCTACATGACCACATGCACAAATCATAATATGATATAGGTTTTTTTTATAAAGGTGGGGTCTAAGTACAGTCAGGAGGTGATTATTCCAAAAAAATAAATGCATAGGGGTAATGCCTAAATCCACTAAAAATTCAGCATGATTCATCAATACGTTTGATATACCCAAAACATGTAGACATAAAATTTGGATCTATAAGTGAAATATAGTAATACACTTTATAAAAAATAATATACATGACAAAATAATAAATAACGAGGTGATATAAATTATATATATTAAATTATTCATAATAATAAATAAATAGGTTTACCATATGACCAATACTTAATAATTACATTAATTGAAATCAAATACAATGAAATCTATCCCAAATTATTGGACTATTATTTGAAAACCAATGGCCTCTATATCATTGTTCCTCTCGAACCATATGTCTAACTCCAAGTTAATACCTTTAGGTTATATGAAATATGAAAGTATACCCAGGTACATTGGAATCCATTCCATGTACTCTAGTAGGGGGTGAGTCCAATAACCTATTATGATTCCCCCAATCATCCTGAAACAATTAGTGATAGTGATGAAATTTATGAGTGTGAAATCCAATAATGAATGTCACTCAATCAACTAAAAAATATAACCCACTAGTGATCACAAAAATCTATTCCTCTATTCCATCATGTTGAGTACGACACATAGACCATGAAGACACATACTAGTATTTCAACATCTAGGTCTAGTCCCATAGTCATATAACCATTTCACCATATAATACCACAAACCTTTGAGGTATATTATAAATTTACACTACACTTAAAAGATGTTATCACAAAGAGGTATCAACCTATATCAATAATGTCTCACTATGTGGAAAATAATCTGATCCACTGGTTATCTCATTCCTTATCAAATATATAAAACATAAATATCATGTAAATAGAGACATGTAATATTAATTACAAGGATGGGTAATAAAATTGGGACCTATCACCATGAAAACCATTAAATGATGGGAAAAACTAAAAAAACATAGTAAAAGTTGTACGAAAGACAAAAATAACAGTATAAAACAATATCAGGATATAAAATTGTGAAAAATTAATAATAAAAACCAATTATATGAATTATTAAACCCATATCCCATGAAATTACCTATCTCACCTCACATATACTCATCAAAAATATTTTCTAGACTACACATAAGGTAGATTCTACTCAATTCCTTATATTTCATGTAATCAGAGTGGCTAGATCTTCTTAATGTTAATTTGGGTCCATGGATATACATTGATATATTATAAGGAATATCATGTATCACAATAAATATATCGTGTTCCATATCAATGGTCATGATATGGTAAAACAGAGAGTATAAACCACATATAGGGAAATCATTGTCCATTAAATAAATACAATCACCTTCTCTCCTAGAGTGTATGTAGGCATATAACTACATCTATTAACCAATGATAATGATCACTAGTAAGAGGTGAAATATTATCTATAGATAACACCATCATACATATATGAGAACTAAATTAATGAACCATATACCACACATTTTTGATTATGATCCCAAAGGTTTTCAATGACATTGAATTATTTTTTGGTTGTATCTTGATCACAGAGGTCTTCATAGACACAAACTATATTTTTATGTTTCATACTAACCTCATAGTATATGTGCACAATTTACATAAGTCACATTAGAAAAATGAATATTTTTATTTGATAAAATTCAGTTAGCCTATATCCCATGATCCTAGTTCACATCATGGATCAACATAACCTATATAATGTCTCTTATATTATGTTATTTTTATTTAATTTTATCCATTATCGGTCTATACCCCACATAGATAATAATTTCTCTAAATGTTAATGGTGAACACTCTTACCATTAATCATTTAATAAATGTTGTGTTACACCATCCAAAATTTACTACATGTCCCTATCACAACCAAAATTAGACAACTTGAAAAGACTTACTAGGATCTCATAACTCAGTATAAATGCATCAAGGATTTTCGGAGTCCTATACTATTTCATCACATAATGTTACCTCTTAAGGTCTTACTAATAGACAATTAACTAGAACCAACAAGATTACTCATCCTAGTTTATCCATTAAATCATATAAGTGATGGTAAATCAACTATCTCTATGTTATCATCGTTCATGGGATTCCCTGTATTGACAGTAACAAAAAAAAGAGCATTGATATATAAATTTTCTTAAAAAAAGGTCTCTACCAAAACCATATCAATCAAAACATATTATTTAAAAATAACATCTCTTTATTTTATAACCATAACTCATAAATCATATACCTTTTTTTAAAACCATAGGAGAAATAATCTTATTTATTCTCTACACACCTAAAGGGTATGGATAGAAATATAAAAAATACCCATTTAAGTTCTCTTATTTTCCTTTTTTAAATTATATTTAAGATTTAAAAATTTCAAATTACATTTTATATTAAAATTATCTTTTTAAACTTGTAGCCTCATTAAATAATATTTTAAAATTTGAAATCATTTTATTTTTCTAAAACAATATAGTGAATCAACTCACACCATAATAATATCCATAATATATTACATTGATGCTCATTCAACCACGAAACCCATAAATAAAACATTTATAAAATTATACAATCATTTGGGGACTAACAGACTAACATTAGTTTTTCCATAATTTGGATGACATGATTCCATGTCATAAAATATTTAACCCTATAATAATAATATCCATACAATCATATTATATCTATAAATAAAATAATAATATCTAAATGATCAATATAATCAATGTATTATGTCCACATACTTCATATCATAATCTCTTATTTCACTTGAACTTGTACTGACCAATATTGTCTCTAACAAGAACTAATGTAATCAAGTGTCATCAATTTTTCATTAAAGATTAATTTTAAATTTATAATAATCAAATAATATAAACCCATTAAAACTCAAAAAGTAGTGATATTTTTTCTAAATACCATGAAATGGGAGGATAAATTGTATATCTATATACCCAATAATGTTAAAAACAAAAATTTTAATTTATATACATAAATTTACGATTAATATTTTCCAATTCCAAGTATATGAAATGAACCAACCATCAAACTATACAAACAATGTTGATAAATAGTGGGAAACTATTCTTTTTGACCATCCATTACTGACTACACATGAACTCCCCATGCTATCAATATCATTTTACCTTTACCTAAGGTAATATCCTCTCAAATCTCAAATATAATTTATAAATTTAAACAAAACTAAATAGAAAATATATCAGAAGAGAGGAAGGAATTATTATTCTTGATTGATGTTATAGATCAATACTACACTATCATGTGTCATAGGGAAGATACTAATAAAGGGGATATAGGTAAGGATCACAACCCCTTGCTATGAAGTTTCTTGAGAGAAACCCTTATGTAGAATTTCAAAATGAAAAGTGAAATTCCTCTTTCTAATATATCTTTAAAATTTAGTAGGGGAAAAAGGATTCTAATGGTGCATTTATAAGTTCTGGTAGGACAACTGAGGTCCCAATGGACTTCCATCAGATATTTAGTCACATAGTTAGTGGATTTGTACTACTTCCCAAAGCATCAAAACTTAGATAGACTTCCACTAGGTTTTTGTGGTTGGGTGTTCTAATCCAATTGATCAAGTTTCATCTGGGCCTAGTATAATTATTTTTCTATAATTCTTCCAAGAAATATATATATTTATTATATCCATTTAATATTACAAATGACACAAAAATGGGATCAATCCCAATATTTTATGCAAATTTAAAATGATTAATAACATTAATTCCATTAGAGTCTAACATTCCATTAAAATTCACTAATAACAGATGATGTAATTCATTATAAACACCCCAACATAATTCTTTTCTTACCCATATTTCAAAAAAAAAATGGTTTTCTAAAATATATTACCTGGTATGGTAATTAATTAATCACTATATCATGATTTATATCCTCGAATTAATATCAAAATTCCACCTCACAACTCCAACAATCGATTGTACTATTACTATAATGGAACCCCATCATCTGACTATGACTACAACTAATTTCTTCATGATTTGTAACACACTAATGAAATTATTATTCACATCACTATATATATCTCCTCTCATGGAACTATTTTCATCTCTTTATAACTCTATTTATATATTCTATTGTAATTCTAAGGTACTTCATGATGCTCTCCATGATCTAAAACATAGATGGACATACTCTATGTGGCATTATAGAACTCTATCATATACACAGACTACTAAAAAACCAATAAAAAAGGTTCTCCCCACCATTGGATTCAACTAATCCAAAGTAATTCACATTTGTAACTACAAACTAGAGTTTCACATATCTGTATCATCTATTCCTATACAAAACTACTATCCATCAATATGAAATTACATGTACACTCATTAAATTCTTGGAAAACACATTTTAAAACATTTAATTGAAATACATGGTTCACTATCTATTACAACCAAATATTTTAATATTGGTTTTTTTGTTAATTGGAAGTCAGTTAGAAGTCACATGAAGTGTTTTTCAGTTTATGGAGATAATCAGAGACAATTTATATAGATTAAAAATATAACATGTCATGTCATGACTACTTGAATTGGGCCACGAATGTAGTTGATGTCAAAAAATATCAATGGGTTGGTTTATAATAATCATGGATTTTTTTTATAATTTATTTTAAAAAATAAATATATTTATTTACACCCAGAGTGGGAATGTCATTCGATGATCAGAATGATGAATTGAATTTAGAAATGTCCCTTGACCCATAATATGAGTCATTCAGGTATTCAGTTATATAACTTAAATTATAAAATTTAGTGTCTATTTTTACATTTCGTGATGAAATATATCATTCCATAAAATTAGTTTGAGAGAAATTCAGTGGTTATTAATTTTATTTTACATACCGCTACTTGAATTTCATGTCATGAATAATGTTTGAGAAAATTTCATCGAATTTGGATATTTGGTTCTTATGATGTGTAAGGTATATAAGTCAATCAATTAATGCATTATAAAATTCTATTCAAATTGTTCTTTCAATGATTGATAACCATGAAAATATATTGGGGATTGATTTTGGAAGGTTTAGGATGGTTAACACTAAAATAGAGTTGTCACCATCAAGGTACATGCCACACCATAACTCATCTAACAAATGAAGGAAGTTTAAGGATAAAATGATCTATCACATCACAATTAGGATTCAAAATCATGATTATATGAATTTAGAGATTTATAAAATAAATTATGATGTGGTGAACTCTCTATGGGTTAGTGGTTATATTAGTAACTAATAACTACCTATCTGAATTTTTATGGCTGAGATCAACTGTTTTACAATCTAATTTATAGTGTTATTATTGATTATTTTGAAAGTTGGTTATTTGACTTTAGAATTTCAAATTACAACATTTTCTAGAGATTTCCTGGACCTTGTATGAGCAATTTGATTGGAACATAATGAGAGTTCCAGGACCTTGTATGAGAAATTTGATTATATGATATCTTATGACCATATATTAACAAGGTTTTGGTTAATCATTATATCAAAAAAAATCATTGATATGTGATCCTTGAATGTATCCCATTACAGTTTAACCACGTAAAAATTTCTATCCATGCTCTTATACTTCTATATGTGGTTGTTTTATGTGTATAATCATCATAGTAGATTAAAGGTGTATTTTACAAGGTTAATTTAAGATCCAATTTTATTTAAATATTAGTATATATTTTTTATATTGTCATAATTCCCCTTCTTAAGTTGTTTAGTGAGACTATAGGGTACACCAAGTTGTATCAAAGACCTAGTTTATTTCGTGAATTCATAGAACTAAAATTTATTTCATGGAGAATATTATGAGTACAATTTTGTTTATTTAATTTATGTTTTTAATTATCAAGTATGGAATAAACAATGAGATTTAATTTTTGATATCTTTGATGTGATTTATATGTGGAACCATTGAATGAAATTCAATAATGTGATTCTACCAAAAGATCAATAACTGATGGTAAAAAGAAGTTATTAAATGATAATGATAATGATCAGAATGCTCTATTGGAAAAATTAAATAATAATTTTTATATGATGGTCATATATTTCCCATCAAAAAAGTTTTTGGAATTAACTTTACAAAATCTATGAAGGTTATAATAAATTAAAATAAGAAAAATTTATTCTTTGAAAAAGAGTATTGGAGATCTAATGTTGAGTTCTAGAGAAAATGTTAATGAATTATTAAACAATATTACATAATTTTTTAGTGATATATGTTGACTATTTCATTATATAAAGTATTTTTATATTATTAATAAAACAATAATAATTTTACCAATAATGTATTACCAAAATGTGGAAATACTTGAGGAAAATAACAATGTATAATTATCCATTGATGATTTACAAAATAAAAAGGTTGAATATGAATTTATTTTGAACCCATGGTGGTCTTTAGAACATTAATTTAAATTAATTTACATTAAAATTAAGGGATACTAAAAAGGTTTAAGATATTAATAATTAAAAGTATGTAAGTAATGATTTCTTATCACTCATGAAAATAAAATTTAATAGGAAAATGGATATTTGATGGTAAATTACCCTTAATATGTTTTAATTATTGGAAGGATGGAAATAAAATTTCTATATGTCAAAATATGTTTTATAAATAAGTTATATTGTTTTAATTCACACCAAAATAGAAGAAGTTGTTTTTCTGAGGAAGAAAATTTAATTTAGTTTGTTGAAGCAGAACAAAATTCTAGTGGAATATACTAGTCAAAAATGGGGAAAAAGGTGTCGAGTAATTTTTTTAGATGTCATAGAGAATAAGTTAATCTAAGATATATAATATTAAATTATGCTTTCATTAAAAGGGTTATAAAATTGAATTAGAATATAATTATTATATAGGGTTAATTTTTGACCTCAAAGTGGAACTATAAGGGGATCTTGAGGAGATTCATCTGCACACAATGAAGAATAAAAAAACTCGTGGTTTGTAGAAGGAGACATAAAGTTATGATAATAAACATAAAGAGTAAATTTATTATCCTGAAAATATACATGAATAATGTTAGGTCAATCATGTTAAATCTAGGGAATATATGAATTATATATTGAAGATTATAGAATAGATAAAGGCAATTGATTATCTTAGTGTGTTTCTTGAAGTGAATGACATTAAAGTGGAAATGCATTATGATAAAGTCATTTCATTGAGAAATAATCTTAAAACATAGGTAAAATTAGATAGTTTTAAGGGAAAAAATAAAATATTGAAATTACTAGATGAAATTTTAAATTAAATAGATGTTCAAGGTTTAAAAATAGTTGAGGCAATTATATGTGCTCAAGGTCAAAGTGTTATGGGTAATAATGGTTCTAGTTATTATATTGAAACATCAAAGGAAATGTTTTTAAATATTATAAATATAGGAAATTATATAAAGAGAGAGATTTATCAATCATTGAGAAAATAAAAACAATCAAGGAAGTATTCAGAAGCAGAATATTTATGGAGTAATGATAGTGTTAAGATATTTCCATTGATGAAGTGTTATTTTTTAGTTTTATTTTACACACTATATTAAATTATGGTGAAGTGGAATGATATTTAAGTGGAAAACATATTTAAATTTATTAAATTATATTTAGAATATAATATTTATTTTAGATCATGAATTTTTTCCGTTGACTCTATTTTACTTTCTAAAACATTACACATAAATCAGTAGATTATAGGAAGAGAAGTGGTAGATATTATTAAATATGTAAAATTAAAATAAATTAATAATAATCCCACTCAATTCCTTTTAGTATAAGGGTTTATTATTCAAAATAAGTATAATTTTATGTAATGGATTATGGCGAAGAAAATGGGAAAAGATAAAAATAGCTGGAATTAATTTTATAATTTCTTGGAATAAATGGGTGATAGTTGAGAAGAAATATTTGGATGAAATTTCAATGAAATAATAAAATAATATTAGAACATAGATTTTTAATAGTGAGTGTTTATCTCATATGATAGTAAATAAGAATATTCTAATGATTGTGATAGGAAGAGTTTATAGGAAAATTTGGTTTTGGAAATAATGGATTATTAAATATTAATGGAATGGGAAATATCCATTTATCTAGAGAGAAATTTAAGAATTGTGATATAATTTTTGATGATGGTCTTCACAAAAAAAATTACAGAGTCGTAGTCATATCTCTACATATTTTTAGAAGTAACATTCAATTTGAAAAGCTGTAGTATAAAGGAAAGACTATGAATTCAATTATGAAAGGATATATAAAAAAATAAAATCTATATTAATTAGATAGAAAATAAAATTCATGTATTATAATAGTGTAAAAATAAAATAAATTATGGTACCACAAAATTTTACATATTCATTGGCAGAGTATGAACACATAATCAATGTTGAAGGATAATATTGATATTCCATTATTAAATATAAATAAATATAATTTATGTGACTATTTATTGATAGGAAAGATGATAGGAAATTATAATTATCCAAAAAATAAGATCACTTTGAGTTTTTTCAATTTAGTCCATGTTGAAATTTATGCTCCAATTAGTCTATCATTAAAATATTTTAATAATTAATTCATCTTATTTTTTAATGATTATATTCGAACATATTGTGACATGGTAATATAATCAAAGAGGGAAAATATAGATTACAAAAAAAATATTTTACAGAATATAGGAAATTGAAACTAGAAGAACTATTAATATTATGATATCATATAATGTAATATAGTACATATACTTTGATGTAGAAAATTACCTTTAAAATAATAGTATTAAATAGTATATATCATTGATGGGAACTCCATAAAAAAATGAGATATGAAAATAAGAAATTTTATACTAAAAAATGATGAAAATACATTTTTTAAATAAATATTCATGTCATGTCACTTCAAAGAAGAGGTTGTAGAAGTGGTTGTGTGTACTGAAAACAGAGCATTACTCAGTATTAGAACATAAAAGATTCCATATGAAATGAATATTCCATATGATAATTATTTACCTAAAATAAATATTTATAATGGTGAAAATAAGTTAATACAGGGGTGATGGAATTTTCTTATGATACTTATAGAAGAGTAATAACTATATGTGTTTAAATAAAATGAATAATATGGATTTTTGAGGGAAGTGATGTTAGGGATGTTGAGAATGTAGCCAAAGAAAATTATTTGATTTTTTTTCTTAATTGGGAACCTAAATAAGATAATGAGATAAATTTATACTCTATAGAATCTCAAAATGTTTAGGTTCATGATGATTATGAAGTCGAGTCATTAAATGATCTAGGTGAAGAAGAAAGTAAACTAGGGACTAAATAAAGGAGGAAAATAGACCAAATTAATATTAGAAATATAATTTGAGATAAATCTGACCCAACATAGACTTATTGGATGGTGATAATGGAATATAATACACAATTATTTGAGATGGAACCAACCTCATTTGAAGATAAAAAAAAGGAGGAATGATGGAAAATATCATGTTTTATAGAATTGGATCAAATTGGTAAAAATAAAAATTGGAAACTTTTATAGAGAATGAAATATAAAAATGTGATTTTTAAAAAGTGGGTCCTTAAGATTAATTTGGATAAATAAGGAAGAGCGATCAAAAATAAATTAGGGTTGGTATATAAAGGATCTGTTGTAGTATAAGGAGTTGATTATAAAGAAAAAAATCATTATAGTGGAAACAATGGAGTCTATTTGACTTTATATTATATTTTATATTCATGGAAAATTTACAATATATCAAAGGGATATAGAGAAAACATTTATTTATTGTAGTCCTCAATAAAGAAATGTATATCAAGTAACTGGTTGGATTTATTGTTAGACATGACGAATAAAACATTTTCATGTTTAGACGATCATTTTATGGACTACATAGATCACCTCATGCTTGGTATGCATGATTGGATTCTTTATTTGGGAAGTTAGATTTTAATAGAGGTGGGGTTGAAAAAAAAATTTCTGTAAATTTAAGGGGAATAATAATTGATGGTGATGTTGTTTTTTTGATGAAAACATATTCATAGGAAACTAGTGAAATTCCGATGACAATTCTTCTCAATTATTGAGTGAATAATTTGAGATATGTTTGATTATAGAACTAAATTAATTTATAGGGATGAAAACACATCAAAATAATGAATGTCTATTCATATGACAGGTAAAATATCTAATGAATGGGATTAAAGAATTTATAAATAAGTGTTAAATCTAGTTTCAATATCCATAGTAGTTAGAACTAAACTAGAAAAGAAGAAGATAATGAGGGAGTGCACTCAAAAATATATAAAACAACAATTTTTAGTTTAATTTATCTTAATATGAATAGGTCATACAATTTCTATTCTATGTTCTTGGCAGTTTAGTTTTAGAGTAGTAGTATAAAGGGAGTCCCCCTTTAAAGGAAGTGTAAAATGAGATATATTTCGAGAACACTGAATTATGGTTTTATATTCAAACCCAAAAGGATTTTCATTTATTGGATTATTTTTTTTGGGATTTATCCAGTGACCTTGTGGATTGAAAATTCACAAGTAGAGGATCATTATATAGTAAAATAAATTATATTCTTTAGATATGTAAGAATTTTTTTTATTGAGTATAATATAATTAGTTTATATTTCAATTATGAAGTAATGTGCACATATTATATGGGTGAATAAAAAATTATAACATTTTTGTGAAATGGTGCAATATGTAATGTTGATTGAGTGTGAAAATAAATGATCCATTGAAGTAATGAATAATTCAATATCACAATCTCACATGATATAAATTGAGATCCAATATCATTTCATAAAATATAACATTGAGGAAAACATTATATAACATTAATTTATAGGAAAAAATAGTAGTTTTTAAAAAATCTGTTGTTTGCAGAAGTATTTGCGATATATGGATTGAACCATTGAGTTTAACAAATTACTTCTAAACGTAAAGGTTCAGGTTTCCCCTTTCTCCATTGTATTTAATGTTATCCTTGTCTATTGTTTTTTCTTTCATGAATTTATTTTTCAATAGAGTATAAGAAGAATGGGAGATATTCTCTCCATGGAGACATAATTTAGGTGACATTAGAATAATATAAATACATTTTATATGATTTTAAATTAATATTCAATAGTTTTTACAATAATAAATTCACTAGAGTCATAACCGTTTAATTTATTTTGAGAATAGATATATAATTACTATATTTCATGAAATATATTGAATATCACCCACAATTTTCTTCATACATAGAACTCTTATGATAAATATCATAATTAAAACCTTTATTCAAAACATAGAGAATTGGAAACCTTAGAATGTGTAAGATCATATGTTTAGTAATGTTTAATATAGAAGATATAACTAAAATTCATAATTTATCGTAAGATGAGAATTATGGTATGGGAAATATAATTAATCACATATCATAAGAGAATCATACCTAGAATAACAACCTCAAAAAATCAAGTTCATGACATAAAATTATTTATAACATGATGCATGGGTGTTGAAAAAAAATTATCATGATCCATGAAAAATATAACATAACCATGTTTCATAACATAGTAATATGGCATAAATATAAGAATATGAAATCATTACAGTGTTGATCAGGAATCAATACCAATATCCTATAACCTAATGGACAAGTAATCATCACTATAATCCCATATCATAATTTATTAGGCAATATCACTAACATTCCTCAGTATAATGGATTAAGACTCATTACCTACATCCCTTAGTATATTATATAAGGAATTATTACCATAATCCATTATAATATTTGATCAGGAATTATTACCAAAATGATATAGTAATCTCATGTGATATAAAACCTTTACAAAATTAACTAGATTGTTATAACATACCCATGATTCATAGAATGATAAACCATGAATATATTTTAAATGGGAATGTAACATTCATGATACCATCATCACTTAATTTAACACATGAAGTTAAATGGGTTTCATGATACCTTTCATAATGCATGATTATAAGTTATCCAAAGAAATAAGATCAATGTTATTATTATATTGTATCATTAGTGAATCATAATAATCCTTAAGAAATGTTCACATAGATGAAAAATATTATCATAAAATCATTTGAAATATGATTTAAAAAACAAGGTAAAATATCAATTTATATTGGAAACATTTAAATATAAAAAATATCAAAACAATGGGAATATGATTTTCTTTAATAAAATGAAAATTATAAACGAAGCTTTATGATGATGAAAATAAATGACGATGGGGACATCCTTTCTTGATATATATTTTAAAATGAAAACTGCCATTTTATAATTTTATAAAAAGTAAAATGTTATTTTTATAAAAAAATTTTGAAAATATTACTTTAAATGAATTGAAAAAAATTAAATTGTAGTATAATTTTTTTTGGAAACACTTTAGTGAATAAAAAAACTTCTATTTTTTTTGAAGAATATGTATAATAAAGAAAAATATTACCAACCTCTCATTAGAGATAAAGATGGATTTTCATTAAAAAAACATATTCTAATATTGTCAAGATAAAAATAGGGGTATATGAAGATATAACATGAAAATAATTGATATAAAAAATGTGAAGAAAATATATTGGGTTTAAGATAGAAATAATATATAATTTCCCACAATTGAAATTGAATAAGAGTCTGTATGGGGAAACTGCATGTGGCCCAAAGGCCTTGAGGTGGACCGAATGCCTTAAAGGTGGCCCAAAAGCCCTACTGACCCGAAGTACTGGGTGGCTCGAAGGCCTTAAGGACTCAAATCCCAAACCGGTGGCCCAATATGAATAGTTCCGGCTGCTACAGTACTGAATAATACATGTTACTGTAACTGAAACCATTACCGTACAGTGCCTGCTATAGTACTGCAACAATACCCAGAAATATGCCTCCTCTTGGTTTCAAAACTGGGTCTCATGGACGCACTTAAGGATACCTCACCAACTGGGCTGAGGCTCATGTTCATGAAATTGAATAAGAAAATCTAGATAAAAAGAGAGATTATATCATAAACTATTTCCACAAGTCTTGAATTAATTTTTATGCTCGATAAAATCATATATAAAAAAATTATATATGTTATAAATCTATAAAAAAATCATACCCAACTTTATCGTGCTATATATCATTTCCTTTTAATTTACAATTACCCATTCATTAACAATTATCTATTAAAATTATCTTTCGAGGTGTTAAAATGACTATTTCCCGTGAATGGTTTGGTTCGATGATTTTTTTATTGAACCTTGGTAATGTTTTCATCATCTATATAATCATAATAATGTAATAAATACCATATATATTTATTTTAAACACTTTTAGAACAACACATGTAAGGAAATGATGAAAAATTAATCACATCACTTCATAGAGATGATAATCCATACACACACATGATTGATGTTTTCAATTTTTCGATGGATGAAAATAAAGAAAGGTATAAAATAATTAATATGGTGAGAATAATAAATCTATTATAAATATTATAAATATTCATTAAATCCATCAATATAACTGTCCTTGGGAGGTGTAATAAAAAATTATTTACGTATCTTCAAGGAGCCAGTAGTTTGCATGTATACGTAAGTGACACTTTCAAAATTCATTTGATAAATAGAAGAAATAAAATGAATGAAAAATTAGTATAAAAATATTCTAGTATAATTATGATACTTATTTCACTATGTTATGATGGTTATAAATAATTTAGATGAGGTATAAGAAAAAATAAACATGAAATAGCTTGGTTAAGTTGATTATCTCTTCCCGGGGTATCTTACATTGTTTTAGTAATAAATCCTTCTTTGTTTGAGATTTTAGACATAACCATACCTTTATGGTATGATTAGGATATATGGGAAGTGATTTTGATAGATCTCATTTGAGGTAATGAGATCAATGAGTGTAAATAAGTTTGAAAAGGAGGTTTCTTTTTATAAGTGATGGGAGTGGTACCCTTGTAAGTATAAAGAACATTTAAATATAATAAATGTAATTATCAAGGTATAGTGAAAAAATGGACATATTTTGAAGATATGTTTAGTTTAGGACTAAATTCACTCGAATAATCAGATAAAGACAATGGTTTCTTGATTTTGGAATCCTTATCCATTAGTTTCATCCACTTTAGCCTATTTTAACGACCATAATGAATTAATTTTTATCATGGTAACTCTTCAATATGGATAAAAATAAAATTCAAATTTTAAAAAACATTACATGATTATTCCAAATATGGAATCCATTTTATTATATTTAATTTATAATTGTGAAAGGAATTGATTTTAATATTCGCACACAAAACACACTCAAAAATCATTATTTGAAAAACATTTATATTTAGTATAAAAATGATTTTATTCTAGTTATAATAATACTATAAACTATTATATGAATGTGAATATATATTATTAAATATTTTATTTATAAATTTTATTAAAATAATTGATCAATAGTGATTATTTAAATTTATTAAGATAAAATACATTATACAGAATAAAAATAATTTTGAAAAATATCTCATTATACCATTAAATTAATACACCTTAATTTATAATCAATTAGTAATCAATTTAAAAATCATTATTCCATTTCTAAAATAAATTATTTATATATGTAATTATTGAGTAGTATATATATATATAACTTGTATAAAATGATTTTTTTGAAAAAATTATGTTTTATATGATTTTATTCTTATCATTAAAATTTGGGCTCTTATTTCCTAATAATTAATAAGTATATATATATTAATGAAAAAATAAAAACATATATTTTGTTCTTGGATTACTCCTATTCATACTAACCAATTTTATGGATAGGTTATAGAGTTAAATTTCAATAATATATTTCTATTCATATAAGCTTAGTGTTTTGTGTAAAGAAAGCAATCAAATACTTAAAATTTGTTTTAATAAGAAATTTATCCAAAAATCATGGTTGTTACATTATTCAACCTTTAAAAGAAAATTTCCCATCATGATTTTGTTACTCTGATGAAAAAATTTGGATACCTTTACCTCATTACATCCTTAGGTCCCCATATATATTTTTAATACCAATGGTTTCACCATAAAATTTTTACTAGATGAATGGTATTATTCCATAAAACTTTATCTCATTCATAAAAAATATCCACCAGTTACTCCTTGTATAAAATATCATGCATTATATATATTAGTTATATGTTCATTACAGGTGAATGGTTATGTAATAACTTCCTCAAAACAAACATATGGAACACCTCATGCACCTGAGAAAGATTTGGAGAAAGTTACAAATGATAAGACACTATCCCAATATGATAATGTATCTCAAAGTGTTCTATATATATGTGGCTGAAGTTCCCATTCATCCAAAATCTCAGTGCTTTCTTATAAGGTTTTATTTTCATGGATACCTTTTTACCGACATTAAAATCCAGATTTTGCTGATGAATGTCAGTATAAATTTTCATTCGACTATGTGCTACCATAATGTTATATTAAATAGATGTAACCTTATATTCCATTTACTAAAAAATTATATCTCCCAACTAATTACATACTCTTAATCCATCCTAGAATATTTGTGTTCATCATTTATTTCCACATACAAATTCATAAGGATCCATGTAAATGTTTTAGTAAAATCCATTGTTGTAAGAATATTTTATTTGAGAAATGTATTTATCCCAACATCCTTTAAAATCCAAATAATAGGATATTATACTATCTTCTAAGGGATATATGGTTCTATAATATTCACCATACATATGAGGATGATATGTAGTGCTGAAGATCAACTCCCTATTGAACTCTCACTGGAGACTTCTCTAGAAAATCAAGGTGAACCTAATATCCCAATCAAATCCAATTGAATACAGCACTCTATGTAACATTAAAACTTACTTAATGTATGTTATTTCACGTTTATAAATAGAGAAATTATCTTTGATAATAATGTAGTGATCTAACGTCATAAGGAAATTGACAAGAACCCAAATGTCATTATGGCCATCAAATGTCTTTGGGATTCTGATGAAGAAATCCATGATGATTTTTTTCATTTCCATTCTTATATAGATAATGGATTGATTATACCTTTAGACATAGTTTATTTACCTTAAATTTTTGGAAAACCATTCAATTAGATATATACTATCCAATATCCCTTTTAATGTTTCCCTACTAGAAATTCTCTCTCATATCACTATATATCTCTCTACTTCTAGAATGAAAAGATAATGATGAGTTGTGTGATTATTTCATTATCACCTTCTTAAATTAACGTATTGATAGAACACATAAATAGTTCATGAATCTTATTATTATATCATATATAAGGATGGAATCTAGAATAATACGTGGCTTATTATAAAGTTACAAATCCTTCTTCCATTCCACTTTAATCTTCACATGGATGTATGATATGACATTCATCTAATAATGATAGGATATATCACCATTCATAATGTTTTAATTGTCCATATTAGAAAAATATAGAATTATCGGATCTCTTTTAATTCAAATTATGGAAAAAAGAAAATAATCCTCCCAAATAAGAGAATCTACCACCTTTATTTTCGTCCAAAGTTGGTAATGTACTGATCAATCATAATCTTTAATCATATCCAACCATCTTATTTGGAATAAATTTTACTCATTATATGTTAATATATACTTCATTAATTTATATTATATATATATATATATATATCACCTTTCACTATACATATAATGAATCTATTTTTGAATGAAAAAATTACTACTTCCCGCTCTAAATCCCGAGTTGGTTAATTTTACTCATGAACCATCAATTAAAATAAAGTATGCACTACTTATATGTCATTGCACATGAGGACACATTACTATTCCTTCTTTGATGAATTATAAAACATTAAAAACCCTCATACATTGTAGGGTATTGTAATACACATGAACTAAAAAAAAATCACTTAGTATCATTGGAATGTTCTTCACATTCTTTTTTATAGAGGAACCTAACTCTCTTATGTTTCATCACTGTTAATGAATTCGATATCCAAGAGAAATTTCTCAAAAACCATATATAATATATTAAAAATCAAATAAATAAATATATATATCTATCTTAGTGGTTGGGTTTTCCTATTTTTAATAACTCTTATATTATAAGGGTCTGTAGATATATCATCACTTGTAATTATAAGTCCCAATAATGATACTTTTTATAACCAAATTTGATATTTTATAAATTAGGCATATAGTTTCTCTTTATTAAAGGTATTAAAAAAAACCCATAAATGATATTCATTCTCTTCCTTTCACTTGGAATATATAATAAAATAACATATAAAGATAACCAGAAATTGAATAAGGTAATATAAAAATACTATATATAATAGATTAATGAAGACAACATTTAACATCCTAGGTAAATAAAGGATATGATATTTTCATATTTATTAATATTTTTTAATTTAATATTAATTTTAATTTAAAGGGGATGCTATGTTTTATGGCGTACCCGACACACAATAATGGGTTTCTCCTAAATCTTATGTTTCACACAAGGCTGAGTCATATTGAAAAATAATAATATAATATTATTTTAAATGGTTGCTAACACATATCTATTGTAGTAGATGGAATGAACATAACTAAATACAATATGATTATACATGTTTTTAAATGTTTTTACATTTAACCAATAAAATTTAGAGGTTTAAAATGAGAATGAATCCGATTTTAAGTATGACAAACTTTAATATTTTTAAAAGGTTATTTTGTCGCCTTTTGATAGAGAAACCCTTTTAAATATAGTTTTTGTTACTTTTATATGTTTCATTTGACAAAATAAACTTCTTATTTAGAAGTGGGACATCAAAATTTACTTTGACTAAATTTTTTGAATTTTTATGACAAAGTTCATTTATTTAATGAAAAGTAAAAAATACAGCTTTTTAAGTCAAAACTGTCTTTTAATTTGATTTATTTATATAGTTATATTGTCGTTTTAATTGGTTTTAAAATTTAATTAGATTATATTTTTACCATTTAATCTAATTTTTTTCATTTTAAGTAATTTCACATTGAAATTGGACATAAACAAATGTCAATATTTTGATATTTATTAATTCCTAAAAACACACTTTTTGGTTTTAACAACAAGAATTAATTTTAAATTAATTTCTACAACTTATGTTTTTTGAATTTGGAAAAATGGATTCCATATTTGGAATCAGGAGGTCCAAATTTTGTAAATAGGTAACTTTTATTTTTAGACATTATGAATAGTAACTTTAAAAAATATTTTATTTACCATGGTTAAAAGGTAAATCTGGTAAAAAAGGTAAACAATAATATTATAATAATATTAAATTACCTTAACATGTGTCCTAACCCAATTTCATGATACATGTCTAACCATGGTCATCTTTGGGTCCATTTAGGGTCCCCGTGGAGCCACTTGTATGTGAAAATGACATTTTATAAAAAATAATTTAATGTTAAGGGAAATATAACATAAACATAAATATTTTAGTAAAATAATTCTTTATATAGGGTTATATAAGTGATATTTTAGACTATAAATATTTATTAGAAATCTAAAAATATTTACAACATCATGTAATTTTATTTATAATTTTTATACATCATATAAATAAATTAATTTATGACACAATGGTGATGTAGTGTTTACTATATTAATGAAAGATTTAAATGAATGAGATTATAATTATTAAAATAAATTTATTTTGATACTATTTATGCCATACAAGAATTTTAGAGATAATTAAGACTTTTTATATCTGAATTAATGAATGTTTTTTTGAAATAATCAAGTAGGTTTGTATTTTTTTAAAAGTCATGATATGAATAGTAATAAAATTGTCATAAAAGAGTTTTTAAATCAATCAATATTTCATTAAATGATAAAAAAGTCATAAAAATATAAGATTCAGAAAATTTACATATATGATGTTAAAAATTTCATTAAGGATCCATTTTGTGTCTGTTGTAATATTATAGTAACTATATTAACCATATAATATGAATATACAAGAAGACATAGAAAAAGATAAATTAGTTAACTAAGGGTTAAAGCAAAATGATAGGGTTAAAAATGAAAATAGAACTTGTCTAAAACCTATTGGTTGAGAGGATTTAGAATAATAGTCATAATATATTCAAATTTAATGACTTTGGGACCTTTTGAAATCGAAATTTAGTTTATAATGAAATAATATTTTAAAACTTTTCTAAAGAGCCCCTCTTCCCCCTTATAAAAGTCCATCACCTCTAACCCTTTACTAATACCTCTCAAGACCCTTTTATCCTCCAATATCTGCCCAATTAATCTCCTAACATCCCTAAATTACTCCTAGAATCATTACCCTTGGCATAAGGCAATTCAAGAAATCCTTTTGGTTTAAACCAAAGGGAGTTACCTGTTTTGAAGGTGGTGTCTTATCTCAAGTTCTTATCTTTTATTTTCATTATCCAACCCACTAAACTCTCTTTATTCAATTATTTTATAACAAAATAGTATCCTAAATATACTAGGATGTTTTTATGGGAATTATTCTAACTATACATTCACACACCTCCCTCTAATGGATATGAACATACTGTTTTTGTGGACAGTGAACTACTGCCACACAAAATGATGATTGTTCAATTATATTATACCACCTCTCATGGTGGCCATTATGATGGTAATGTATTTATATGTGATATATATTATATTTATATTGTCTCTATAATTCTTCATTTTTCATTTATACGATACCTTTATGATTTCCATAATGGGTAAACACAGTAATTTCATTTGAGGAAGTGTGGACTACCGCCCCCTCAAAGTGATATGACTCATTCATGACATACATAGAACATATAAAGGATTGAGTTAATGAAATTATATATGATATTATACTGGAATTATAAGATACTTATGTTTCATTAATTTTTCATTCCATAAAATATGAAATAGAAATGAAAGTAGCATTCATGCGTACATACGACTTACCATCTCCATGAATGGTGCATTTCATTTCTTATCTGCAGATGTTATATACTATTATAAATACACACAAACAGATATATATATATATATATATATAATGGGTATATATGATATATTTTATATATAAATTATTAATATCATTCTAGAGATAATGTAATTTTGACCCCATGGACAACTTTTAATTATAAGAAGTTCATTTTTGACTGAAGTACCATATATAAAAAAAATGACTGCTAATAACTCAAATGATTATGTAATGTTTATAATGTGGTAATAACTAATATTAAAGGAATAATAAACTTGAATAAGATTCTGAATCACATATAAATTAACTTTAGTTTATTATTCAGAAGATTAAGGAATGAACGAGTCAAGTTAGACACGAGGTATGAGACTTCATCTCAATCTCCATTCATTAAGGAATATTTTGATTTAAACACAACTTTATTTTATATGGTGTATAAACCACTTTTACTTTTCATTTCATTCTAAGGGAATATTTTTCTACCTAGAGTTTTACTAAATGAAAAATGAAATTTTTATTCTTAATGTATGCGGTGACAATGACCTTTCCACCACCACGAGCATTATTTGATATTTGGATTACCTAACAAGACATAATGTTTTTAAAAGGAAAATAAATAACATATAATCTTTTTATGTATTTTGGAATTGACAATGGTTTTTATAATGGATTGATTATGTCGATATATTTAAATGATATATTGTTATTTCAATGTGGAAATGTTATCTTTCGTTTATTTTTGTTTTACGTGTTGTGAATATGTTATGGTTCTTGGGAATTATTTACGTATATGGGTGGTTCTATGATAAACCTAGGGCGGGTTCACCCGAGATAGCTCTATAATGCATTGGGTAAAATGAAAGACGTAAAAATTAATGTTTCTCCTAAGATATTTAGAGAATATACTGTGATGGGGTTTCCAACATAACTCCCTATATAGCTGTGAAACCCATAATGTAAGTATTTTATGGATGCTACAAGTTACATTTATGATTTTTTATTTCCATGTGTTATTCATAAATCTAATGATCTTGTGTGGTATGTTAATTATTGAATAATAAGATTTCAATATCTTGTATGTATTGATAGACTAATGTTTTCTTTCCTTGTTTTATAACCCTTACTGAGCTTTTTATTCTCATCCCATGTTTTTGAAATGTTTTTCATAGGATATAAGATAGGGTAAGATAAAAGAATAATTCAAGTAGATTTATATCATGAAAATAATTCTTATTTTCTTTAAAGAGTTTTTATTTTATGAAAAAATGGATTCTGAGTAGATTTTTATACATTGTAATATTTTAGACATAATGTAATAGTTATGGCCTAATTCTATAAAACTCTAAACTAGAATGATCCTCAATGTGAATTATTAAATTAATTCAAGATTATTAAATGTTTATGGTCGGGGCATTATAACATCCTCTTGTTTAAGTCCCAATAACACAATTATAAACTCACATTGTCCATACCTCATATAAAAGGATATCTTAGGTATGTACTCCATTGAACTCTAAATTTAAGACATCCAGAAATATGTCAATCATTGAAAAATATTGAACTCTTGACATTTGATTAAAAAATCATAAATAAGTGGTAGATGATAGTTATTCTTGATCATAATCTTGTTATGTTATTGACAATCAATAATAATATTCAATGGAACTAATTTCTTATTAATAAAAATACATGGATCACCCCTTAGTGAATCACTTGGGTGTAAAAATGAAATATCAATATTCTCCTAGAGTTTCTTGTTCAATTCCTAAAACTCAATAGGGTTAGTTATATAATGTGTCGTCGGAATTAGGGTAGCACTAGGTATGAGTTGAATTGATAACATGACATCATAAGTTTGGGGAACAATAAGAAAATCTTAATGAAATACATCAAAATATTCCCAATAAATACTAATATGATTAATGTTGACTTTACCCCTGGCCATTTTATATAAATATCCATCATACATATGTTGTAAGACACATATAATTGATGTAATATCCATTGTAGGTTCACACATAATATCATATCAATAGACAAATATAAGTTTATTTGAAATATCATTTCTGAATTTCATTACACAAAAATTGATTTGGGATCTATTTATGAATGATAGTAAATTCCAAAAATCACATTAAATTTCTTATAAGGAGATTAAAAAAATATCCAAGAAGAAAATTTCTATAAAATTATTTTGGAGAAAAGTTATAGACATGAGATGCAGTTATCCCACAAATAAGAGTTTTTAATGATAAATAAATATAAAAATAATGAGGTAGTGACATAATACACATAGAAAATTTTCTTGATATAAAATAGTAGAAATAATAAAAATAGAAAAGACATTTATAGTTCTATATTGGATGATAATTGTATCTTTCACCTTGTTATTTTATTTAAAAACTTTAGTAGATGTGATTTCAAATGATTTTCTTTTTTTCCTTTGATTTTTTATGCCACTAAGTCTAATTATCATCATTGGATGTTATGTTATGGAATTTATTCACATAATTACAAAACTCCTTGAATCTAAAAAATTTAATTTCTTTAAATAGAATATTCTAATCCAATGTTATTTTGGTGGGCCATTTTATATTAATTATAAATGTCTATTCTTAATGTATGGATCTCCCACATTTAAATCATCATCCTTCACCTTCGAGAAAATTTACAAATTTCTTCCTTATATAATTTTGGAATGTATATAGTTGTGTTATCTTCCCTTTATATGATCCATTTTTAATTCCCTTAAAAATATATATTCCTTTTCTTATCACCAAAATCATGAGAAAATTTAGATTTTTAGATTCTATATCCACCTTCAGAGTATATAAAAATATTTATTCTAATATACTAAAGTCCCTTATATCTAACTTCTTTTTGAGACTTGATTTTAAGCCACCAAGGATCCAATATATTTATATTATAGGTTTGATGATAAAAACATAAGCATGCATTATGTGTATTGTAGTATTTTGTTCATAGTTACTGATTCATTCATCATCCTTCAGATTTAATTGAAGAATGATCTTCATCATTTTTGCATGACATGTTTGAGTAAAATACTTATTCATAAATACTCTATTAAACACAAAACAAATTCCACAATGTTTATTTTGTTTTCTTGACTCATGTTATTATTAGAATTAAACTATTGATCAACCTCACCATTTATATAATAGATGTATAAAATACCCTCCCATGATCTCAGAATTGGAGAATGAAAAAATGATTATCCAAATCATTGATCAATTATTAAATAATTATGGGATTTAGGGACCTACAAAAAAGGTGGATGTTACTTCATAAAATGATTAATGGAATATTGACACTTCATTGGTGAATTTTTAAGCTCAATTTTTTTAAAGGTAGTGCTTCGGTCAAAGACTGAGGCACAATTTATTGAAGATAAAGAAATAGGTTATAAGAGTCTAAAGGATGGGAGTTTCCTACAGTCAATATGGTTCAAATTATTATTCATTAATTGAAAATTTTTGGAAATAATTTCCACATGTTTTTAATTACAAATTATATTCCATTTTTTTTCTCATGAGGGAATTCATTGCATTTCTCTTAACATTCAGTTCATAAAAGATTCCCCTTATTTACAAACATTGACTAAACCAAAATGGTTAATATATGTACTTGAGAAAAAATAATCAGATTGAGTAGTCTTATATGATGAAAATTAATTATGAGAGATCCTAAATTATGAAACATTCACTTCATCCTATAAAAATTTAGGTACATCCTATATCACCTTTGAATTTACATAGGTAGTTGTAGGTTCAATCCTCATATTATTAATAAACTAATAATAAAAAAACACTTCTTGGATACTAACTAAGTAGACCCATGCATAAAATACATACATATTTCATCATTTTATTTGAATATTTAATAATTTCTTAATACTACATTCTTAAGAATTATAAGGGTCTAGTTTAATTGGAGAGTAGGTAAATAATAAACTTATTACATTAAATAACATTAAAATATCCCACAAAGTTCTCATATGGTACCCTTCTTGTAAATAACCTATTAAAAAAATTTATTCATAAACTATAGAAATGGGAACATAAGAAAGGGTGAGCTTAGATGCTCAGTAAGGTTAAATATTGAACATTACACTCAATGATAATTACTGAGCATAATATGAGTATAAGGTTATTAGAGCATAAAAAAGTGCATAACATAAAAGAATAATACTAACAATAACATAGATCATAACTCAAGTGTAATGGACTAAAAAAATTATAACATTTATAATGGGTATCAAAACAAAACCATCATCATGATCCATGGGAAACATAACATAAAAATTGGTGTGAAATTGGATTGTGGAATACACATAATCATATAAAATCATAGGATTGTGAATCAGTTATCACTACCATAATATCATGAATTAATAGATTATGAATCTTCACTAGAATCCCATATAATAATGGACTAGGGAGTATCACTAGAATCATTTATTATATGGTATTTTACATTATTAACAACGTCCATTATTTTATTGAATCGGGAATTATTATCAACACCCCATAGAATTTTATATTACACAATATTACAAGAATATATAATTAATATAAAGAGATATAACAAATTTACCAAATGAATTGAATGGTTATAAGAGACCCACCCATCACATAAGGATAAAGGACACATACACATGTTTTAATAGTATTATATTCATTATTCCATTATCACTTGATTTAACCCATGGAAATACATTGGTTCTATGAGAAAATTTATCATTCATCAGCACAATCTATCCAGAGAAAGAATGTGGATTATATAATTACTATATATCCCAATAGAAATAAAAAATCATTAAACTATGTTGATATAGATATATAATAACTTTATAAAATAATTTGAAACTATCTTTGAAAAAATTGGAAAAATTTACTTTTAGTTTCATAACTTTTCAAAACTCAAAATTCATAGAAAAATAGGGTATTATAATTTCATTAAAAAAAGAAAAATTGTAAACAATTCTTCATAATGATGAAAGTACATGACTATGTGATAATATTTTTATGTTTTATACATTAAAAATAATCCATTTTTTAACACTTTTGAAAATAAGTCAAATGTGATTCATGTGGATTTTTTTTAAAATATTTATATTAATTATTTTTAAATAAATAAAAGGTAGTATAAAATAAATTTATCAGAAAAGTTAGGGAAGATAAAAACTTCCATAAAATAATGTTTTAGAATATGGATATTGGGGAATATTATTTATGACCTTACATAAGATATACAATCACCTTTTCATAAAAAAATGTTTTGGTATTTCTGAGTTTTAAAGTGGGGAAAATGGAAAGAAAAATTCATGATCAATGAAATAAACAAAATAGAATAAAATACATTTTTTTTGATGAATATGGGACATATAATTTCATGAAATTTAAATTTAGACATAAACAACCCTAACAAAATGTGATATTGTAATATAAACCCTTACCTCATGTACCAAATTTCTCATAATGCACTATATCCTCCTATATTAAAATTATAGATTTAGTATAGATATATAGAATAAATAATTCATTAATATCTTATTTTATATCATTCCATTATAATTTTCAATTACCCATCAATCAATAAATCTTCATTAAAATTATCATTCAAGGTGTTAACTATTTCAATAAGCATGTATATTTCAGTTATATGATTATAGTCCTTGAAACATGGTATTGGATTTCTCATCTAAAAATCATAATATTTTAATAAATTCCATTTTTATTTATTGTATAAACTTTTATAAAAATACATGAAAAATAATTATGAAAAATTAATCACATCATTTCATGAAGACAGTAGTCTGTACATACACAAGGGGGATCTTTGCATTATTCAATGGATATAAATGAATAATGGTAAATATTAATTTATCACTAAAGAATAATAAATATATCATAAATATTTTATATATTCATTGAATTAATATATATCAAAACCTTGAGAGTTGGTGATTAGAAATGAATTACATCACTTCATGGAGGGGGTGGTTCACATTTAAAAATGAGCTACGTTTTCATTTTCCATTAGATAGAAATGAGAGAGATAATGGTTATAAAATTAACATAAAAAAATTTCATTATAGTAAATATACTTATGTATCTATTTTAATATTGTTATATAAAATTTTTATGGGTTGGATGAAGAAATAAACTTGAAAGATCTCATTGATTTATACTTCCTTGGATATCTTACTTTTCATCACACCTGAAGCCTTCTTAGTTGGTCATTTGGTTGTACCAGGACCTATAAAACATTAGGAGGATATTTTTTGGTGATTTCTGTAGATATTGATCAAACTAATATTATTTAAGTGTGTGAATAAGC
This sequence comes from Viscum album, assembly GCA_963277665.1. NCBI lineage: Eukaryota > Viridiplantae > Streptophyta > Magnoliopsida > Santalales > Viscaceae > Viscum > Viscum album. Next base: position 204,494,887 of record OY728144.1, read on the forward strand.
AAGGATATAAGGTTCAATTTTATAAGTGAAGGAAGTGGAACCCTTAAAAAGTTTAAGAATATATAAATATAATAAATTCCATTATCATGGTAAAGTGGAACCAAATGTATTTTTTTAAGGAAATTCAAGGAGGGTATAGATTCACAAAAATAATTAGATAATTATACATTTTGTTTCAAATTTTAATCCTTCTCTATTAGTTTAACTCCCTTTTACTCATTGTAACATGTACTGTGTTGATATAATTTTTACCATGGTAACTATACATCTTGACTAAAAATACAATTTAACTTATTTTTTAATTATAAATTTTAATATGGAATTAATTTTTATCATATTTAGTTTATAAGTTTCATTTAAATTAATATTAATATTCACACACAAATTACATAAAAACTATTCTTAGAAAAAATAATACTTTAAGAAAAAAATTAATTTTATGCCCATTCCCTTCATAGTAAATATTTTTAGATTAACATTAATAAATTTTTTTGAATGAATTATCTATATCTATTATTATAATAATTTATAAATAGTGACTAATTAAATATATTATGATAAAATACACTCCACTAAATAAAATTAGTATTCTATAAAATATATATATTTTACATTAAAATATATTTATCATTATTTAGAATTAATTAATAATACATGTATAAATGATTATTAAATTGTTTAATTAATAATATATTTTATCATTGATCAGTAGTGAATAATATATAATATGTGGAATATGGAGTTATTAAAAAAATTTGGTCTTATATTAGTTTATTCTTATCATTAAAATTTGGGTAATTATTTCCAAAGAATTAATAAATAAATTAATATTGAGGAAAAAATTCATAAATATATTTTTCAGTATGGTTACTCCAATTCATACCCGAAGATTTAATTTATATGTTATAATAATCACTATGAATAATATATCATGGTTCGTATAAGTTTAGTGTTTCTGATAAAGAAAGATACTAAATACATAGAATTTATTTTAATGGGGAAGATATTACATAATAATGGTTTGGTACACTTATAAGTAGTCGAAAGTGTTGAGAATTTGGTTTTATAGGGGATCATATTGATGTATTCAACTATTTAACTTGTTTTTTACAATGAGTTGTGACATGGGTTATTATGGAGAACCTATTAAATGCTCTTTTCATTTCCTGACAGAATGAATGACTCAAAATGAATAAATTGATCAGATATGGATAAGATAATCATTTTAATTTGTTATAAAAGGGTGAGAATAAATAACTTGGTAGAATACATCATTTAAATATTTATATTAACTTAAGGGGAAGACTATGAGAACTTATAAAAGTATAAAATAAGATATTTTGATGTTTGGACAATATTGATGATGGTTGAAAAAACAAAAATGGGAATATTGTTTTCAACCAGTAGTTCTAATAATAGATATATTATCATTTGGTATTCATTGATATGTGACATGATGGTTTTTTTTGTTTTTAGAGATAATTGGAGAGATTTTTTTAAAGATTCTGAATATAACTTCTCATACTGTGAATACATTCATTACACCATGAATGATGTTTAATTACTTAAAATGAAAAATGTTGTGATTTTTGAGAATCCTAGATGTAATTTTTGGAAGATTAATTTTGAAAACTATACACGAGTCATTCATGTCATGAGATGGACGGTCATTTCATGAAAATATTAATGGTTGAAAATTGGAAAATTCCTTTCATATACAAGATGGTTCTTTTAGGATATTTATTAGATAACATACTTTTTCAAATTTAGTGTTTCATTTAACACACCATGATGATATAGGATACACCTTGATGAATATGTGTAAGAAATTTCTTTATTCTGTAGTGTCAAGTTACATGGTACTAGACTGATGCCACACTGTGAAGGATCCTTGAGCATCTTTTAGAGCTTATAAAGATATGGTTCTCACACTAAAGAATGAATTTTATGATGAAACTAGTTATCAATTAAAATTATATTAAAAGGTCTTGTTTAGGGTATTTAATACATGAAAAAAATATATATGAACATGATTTTGGATGATTTAGGATGGTGAGAACTGTAACAATGTTCGTTCCATGAAGGTTTATGCCATGTCATGACTCACCTAGTAGATAATGTATTATAAATGAGAAGCTAACATGTAACATCATGATGTATGATGCCACACCATGACTCTACAAATATATTGAATTCAAACATAAATTATGACATGGTAAACTCATTATGATTTGGTGGTAATGTAAGAAAATAATAATTACCTATATTAATTTCTATGGTCTAGATTCAATAAGTAAAAATCTGATAGATGGATTTAAATTATAAGATTTTTAAAGTTAGTTATTTTATATTTTAAATTCAATCATTCTCTAGATCTGGAGCATATTTCTATCAAAAATTAGTGTATCACACAAAAAATATAAAATTGAAGAATCTTGAAGATTCGATAACAGAAGATTTTCATTAATTTTCATTGAATATCTATGATTATTTGGTGAAGCATGATCTATCTAATTTACATTGATGATCATGATTAGAAGAATTAATTTTTTTGAATAACTAAAATGATATATAATTTTAGAACCTATAATCTTGGATAACACCCATTATTTTTTGGTGTTAAATATTGATAAATGTCTTAGTGAGTTTTAACTTTTCATCGATTATATTTTTGGTAACCCTCTTGAAAGCTATGAGGGGATGAGAGGAAGACATCATGGACCTTGGAGGAGTAGTTATATTATCCTAAATATTTCAATCCCATACTTGTTAAGTAGTGAATAATTTTCATATCAACACATCATTGATATGTTCTCCATGGATTTAATTCATTACATGTAAACCAAGAAAAAATCATGACCCATGCTCTTATAAATATTCATTTTGTTATTAAAATTGTGTTAACATCATAAAAGACTTGAGGTTTTTTTTCTACTTGGAATAAAATATACAATTTTATTTATAGACATGTATAATTTTTTTATGTCACCCTAATCCACACCCTAGTAATGGTATTTAGTTAAACCACATGGTTCAACACTATTAGTGAAATTATTTAAAATGAGTAAGATATTCACACCAACTAGATTATTGTTTAGAGAATTTAGTCAAAATCTTGGTACACACACTATAGGAACTTGAGTTTCAAACTCCCCTTTCCATCCAATGGATTTTTTTAATATAGTGTATTTCAAAATCACTAGACATGAAATTATTTTCACGAATACTATATTTGTTTCAGAATTTTTTTTAATATCCAATTTCCAAAATATAGTTTTTTACTCAATTTTTACTAAAACATAAAATATTAATACATATTTTAAAGTTTATTGAATTTTAAAAATCCACATTAGATACCATTTTAAAGACTATTTTTAATTATAAAAATATTTTTTTAAAATATTTTTTATATAAAATAACACAATACCAAAATCTATTATCCATAGTGGTGAGTTTTAGTAACCATGTTGGTGTTTAATGTGGGTGGTGGTGGGGGGGGGGTGTTTAAGGATATTAAGTTGATATGTTTAAAGAGTCAATTAATGATATATTAATTAAGAGGAAATATTTGGTTCCAAAAAAATGAATTATTATCAATCTCATTGTTTCCAACGATTTTGTTGGGGGCGCACATCCGTCTCTCAGAGGATACATTCCCGCTTTCCAAAGGCAGGCAACAACTGTTTCTTATTCAGGGACGTTTTATCCTTGATCTAAATGGGATGATGGGATTTCAGTTCCAATTTTCATGGATTCCTCCTCAGAACTCGTTGCCTAGTCCGGGTCTCCCTTATAGACTTAAAAGTTTGTTCATGAAACTCTTCCCAGTACCATGTATTAATGTACACTGGTTAATTACACTACTTTTGTCAGGACATTCCAAGGGTTCTAATTAGGGAAATAACATTCAGTCAGGGGGTAGTCACGTTGGGCATCACTATCCTGTATTGACGTTGGAACACTAGTGCGTCTAGGTTTCTTCACATTATGACAGAGCTTCTTGAGGGCGCAGAAGCGCGAGGTATCCCATGGTAAATGCGGGGAGTTTTATGCCATATGCATGTCGCTGAAGTTTTCCTCAGCACACCTTGTTTAAAACATGGTATACCATGAGTTTAACATCTATTAGGGATGGATTAGACTGATAAAAACACTGATAAGAGTGGATTAGATGGGTGTAACCCTAAGAGGGAACACCGATTCTGGGGCTAACACATGGTTAGTTACCTGATTGCTGCTAGGAGTAGTGAGGAAGTGGGAGACTTGATCTCAACGGGATGTGGTAGCTCGGGTAAGAATCAGGATGGATATGGATGATTGAGTGGATGGAGAATGAGATGGAACTAGCAGGAGGACAATGGTGATGTTGGGATTGAGCCTCGAAGACACCTCATATATATCCTTATGGTGGGGAATCAAATTACACATAGTTTGGAGGGGTGATGGGACACCTGAGGAGGTGACCTCTGAGAATGGATGCATGGATGGGATCCAAAGGGAGTATAACTTTCATGTCAAGGCATGAATTTCCAGAAACACAAAGGCTCTAGGGAGAGAGGCCACGATGGGACATGAGTGATGTGCTTGAACCTCGAGGAGGCTTCCTGCATTTCCCCGTGGTAGGGAATCAATGTTCACATAGTTCATGATGGGGGTATAGAATCAGAGTGTACACATAGGACAACGACCCGACGATATATACTGGGGATTACGTGTGGTTAGCAGCCCGGGATGGTTTGACGCTTGAGGGGAAGACTGGAGATGTGGGTCCCAACAAAGTAGACTACAGTGGATTATCATTGGTTGGGGACTACAACAACTTACCGTATATTATCGAATGCAACAACTTACCATCGATTGGGGGTATACCTCATGGAGGCTTCTTACGTACCTTTCCTAGGAGACAAGGATCAAATCCACATAGTTCATCTTACAATGGATTACCGTTGTGTGGGGTTGACAACGAATTACCACTAGTCAGGGTTCAAATGGATAACCGCTGGTCGGGGTTCCAACGGCTTACCGCTAGATGGGTTACAACAGATCACCACTAGATGGGGTATAACTGCTTACTGCTGGATGGATTTCAGCCTCAAAGAGGCTTCCTATGTACCATGCCTAGGAGACAGGGATCAAAGCCCACATAGTTATAATAGGTACAGTTTAGCATCATGCGGGACAAAAAGGTATTGTATAGTTTAACGTCGTGCAGGATGAGGTGAATCAAAGTAAAGTGGTCAGTACTGATGGGTGTTGGGTTTTAACCTCAGGGAGGCTTCCTACCTACCTTTCCTAGGAGACAAAGATCTATGTCTATGTATTTCAGATTGGAGGATATAGTTTAACATCAAGAGGGATGAAAGTGAACTGACATTTAAGGGGGTCGGGACAAGTAGGTGTTTATATTAAACCTTAGGAAGACTTCCTACGTACCTTGCCAAGGATACAAAGATCAAATTCCACGTAGTTTGGGATGTGTTAGGGGCTTATGATCTAGGGAGGCCCAGGAAGGATTCCATGGTCAATGATTACTTGAAGCCCATGTGAGTCATGCTCGGTGTGACAAACAAGAGGCAACACATACCTGATGATCGCGTCACAAAAGGTGTATCTGTGGGAAGTGGAGTGGGGCTTACACGTGGTTAGCATCCCAAAAAGGAAACATGGGATTATGAATGGTTAGTCGCCCAAGGAGATGGAGATTGGGACTTACTCCAGGATGAAGGCCCGATGGAGACAAAGCCCAGAGGGAGAGGGACGGGGTAATGAAGGTCCTTATTCCCCTATCTCCTCTAGTCTTTAGCACATAATAAGTGAGTTGGAGTAGGGATGCTACCTCCCACAAGAAAGGCAAGGGGCTTACACCATGATGGTTTCCCTTCCCCATGGACAGATGCCTCCCCAACAAAAAGGATCTCATTCTATGTGAGGGAGATTTCACTCCCATGGAGTTGAGTGAGCGTTGATAATTTCTAATATGGGGAACCACATGTGTATTTCATGGGGAGAGGCTATAGTTTAATATCATGCACTAAGAATGATGGTGATTGGTAGTTTAACGTCTTAAAGCTCGGACGAGGCAGGTTCAATATGCACCCTTAGGACTTACTTGACTCATACCTACCTACCCTTGGGGAAGGGAAGGTATCAGTAATTCGATGGTGTTGGGGGATTTTAGAGTGATCCATTGTGGGGACCATGTTAGCATGGATATGTGAAGAAGCAATATCCATTAGCATGCCTATGCGAAGAAGCATAAGGCAAAGCAATGAAACATGAATCACCACCCAAGGGACCTTGAAATCCCTTTGTACAAACCTGGAGGGTCGTATGGGAGAAAGGTGCACAACAAAGGTGTGTGGAACATAAGAGGGGATCAGAAACGGTGCCTTAGGGCAATGACGTCACATGGAGCGCACAAGGAGGGATGCACACAAGATGAGAGGCTGCGTGCAATATAGAACAGATGCACGCAAACTGGGTGGATGCATGCAAAAGAGGTCCGATGTAGGGGGAACATGCACACAAGAGGGGGACTTTGCGTGAAAATTCCTTAGTGTAAAAATGGAAATGGACGAGGATCAAGCCCAAGAGGACCCACCCGAAGGAGGACCCCTGGGGGACCTATCGCGCAAGATCCATTACCTTTAGGTCATAGTGTTTTTCATGTGGTCATGGAAGGGGTGTCTTTCATGCAGAAGAGTGTCATTTTGTCTTATATAACTTTCCCCAAAGGGCAGGGGGTATGCTTTGTTTTATAACCAAAATGCCCTGAGGCAGTGCACAAGAGGGGCTTTGCACAAGCGACCGTTTGACATCGCATTGGTCTGAAAAGGGTTTTCGCACCTAGGGGAAACATGCACACTGGAATCTCTTCCTTCGCATGCTTGCCTTAGAATTTTTTTGAGATGGTGGCCACGAAAGGGTCCCTTTGATGTCACTTTGGGTGCTAAAGGGTTTGTACATCGTAGGAAATATTGCGTGCACCCTTGGTCTTTTTCGTGCCAGTGCCTTGGCATGTTTGTGGTGGGTCTCCATGAAAGCCTTCATTTTACGTTGCATTTGGCACGTGAGTGTTTACACATTGAGGAGAATCTTGCGCACACTCCATCATTATTGTGCGAAAATCCCTATCGCTTTGTGGAATTATCCGTTCAGTCCCAAGATGACTCCAGTTTCTTCAAAAGATCCCACTCATGGACCTATCCAAACTTCAACGTCAAAAAATGCCCTCCTCAGAATCAGAGCTTAAGGGGAACCCGAAGGTCAGATTCTGAGGGTCATGCCAAAAAATAGAGAATCACCCGATCGGTGTGTGAAAAATCGGTGTTTGGGCACGCAAGGTGCGTTCCGCGCCTATAAATGCGCTGAGGGATCCCCTTAGGTCCCCACTTTGAATTTTTGGTACAACATGATTTTTCTCTTGTGCATGAAAGAGATCCACATCCATGTGAATGTTTTTGCAAGTGAATCTTCGTTTTGTGCATGCTCCGGTCACTTTCGCACCGTCAACCATTTTCATGCAGACTGGTATTCTTTCACGCCTCTAGCTGTTTTGCACTCTGATTCTCTATTCTTCCGCACACATTCCTTGGATTTCTGAAAACATGAAAAAAATTCCCGTCCAACATACCGACGCCGAGAGGGAGGCCACCACAGCTGCAAGGAGGACTCAGATGATAACGAATCCTCAAATTCTAGATGCGAGGAGGGTTGTGTCCAATAATAAAATTCCTTTTGGCATGATTATCCAAGCTCAAAAAGATTACATCCTCCATGATAGACTTCTGATATAGAACTTCAGCATTTTGGAGGAGTACTGATGCCTGGCTTTAAAATTGATACACCCCAGTTATAGCTGACACACAAGGATAGTCTCCCATAGTTCAACATCACAAAAAATGGCTATCCTGAAAGGGAAACACAAAACACAACCATCTACGTCCTAAATATGAAGACTTAGACTATTGTAGAGAGTGATCCAGTTCTCAAGGAATCCCCTACTCATTACGTGAGCTCCTTTAGAAGCAGCATTACTGATGAGACAAGGGGTTGGAAGGAATATGACTTCAGGTCCGGTGGAAACATCACAAGCGAATGGGCATGTGAGTACTAGGTACACCAAACATGTGACGAATTTGGGGAAGAGATACAGTCTATCAAGCCTTTTGAAGTTGTTTGGACATCCCAATTTAACTTCTACCAGCAACAAGACTTGGTACCATAGCTATTCAGTGGTGGTCTCTTAATACCAGCACCTTATACCTCCACCATGTGGAGGTAGGTATCAGTCTGTGGGACGTCCATTTCATTGGGGGAATCCCCTTTGAGGCATTATAGTATGACGAGTTACTACCAATAGAGGATGTCTAGGGGGATAGGACACTCACCTTATCCTAACATGGCATTTATTAGTGCTGGACAAAGAGAAGTTAAAAATAAAATATTCTCTAAAGGACTTATATTATCCGAGATGGTTCAGTCTTTTTCTAACGCAAGACAAGGCTATGAATATGGCTGGATGAGGGAAGCAATGTCTGAACACATCTTAAAGGGTAAATGTGGGATAATAATGGATGGTCCTGGAGGCAGGAGAGTACCAATCATGGGGATTTGAAATAAATGAAAATTGGGACCTGAATGTATGATATGCTGGATTCCTTGCTGCATTCTTAAGTGGTTGGATATTACTAGTGGGGGATACAAGGATGGGGGTGTGCCTAGGGATGCTAGTGATATCCAGAATCATGGCAGTGAAGAAAAAGGTTAACCTGGGGGTGGCTGTACTGGCCAGGCTATATAGAATTCTAGGGTGTATCTCCAGGGGAAGTACGCCCAAAAGGATATATGGATTTTTCTAGATCCTTTATGGGTGGGTCACATCCCACTATAGTGGATATGACTTCTCGAATTTCATTCTCCATCCAAATGACAATATGCGACCATCCCTCTTGAACATTGCTGGAATCCGCCCACTGAATCTTAGAGAAGATGTGATCAAGATCAAGATCAACAGCCATACCAATTTCGACTTTCACCCATTCCAGAAACTAGCTGGTCAGATAGTAGATATTGTGAAGGGCCCATTGGAGTAGAGGGAGTACCTTCAGAGCATCAGGGGTGGTGTGCTGGTAGCCTGAATCGATGGAAAAATATTTTTTGAACCGTATGTGCCGACCTGGTTTTCCAAGCAGTTCGGGTGCATGCATCAGATGATGAAGAAAGTATACCATGATGTTTGGGAATAGATACATCCTTTCATTATTCGCCAACTATAGCTTATCTTCAAGACTTCATGCCTGGGTGATGTTATCACTCTCCCTCTACCAATGTCAGTGATGGCCTGTCAACTAAGTATACTGAACACTAGGCAAAAATGGACCCTGAGGTGATTCTACGGAAACACATCTAGAAAATTAAAGCAGCCAGTGTGGAGCCCGAAGAGCAGGGAGGTAGATTAAGTGCCACGGGAGAGATGATACAGATAATGGATGATGTGGATATCATGACACAGGATAGGAATTCATCAGCAGGATAACTGCAAGACGAGTACATACCTTCGCCTTCTGAGGAGGTGTGGTCCCACAGGTGGCCCTGTGGGCCAACAAGGGAACTTCTCATAAAGCAGCTCAGACACCTGCTGAAGCCAAAAGCTGACACTATCTTACCATCTATTTGGTTTTCCTGGAGGGAACTATGACAATCCATTCTTACCGAAGAGTTGTGGTGGAGACTGGTGCATACCGAGCTCTTCTTCCTTAACATAGGGTGCATCTAGGTGGCAGATAGGGTAAAATTTCATCGTCGGCTTGCATACCTGATATCCAGGGAAATGTAGGCATTCCAGTGGGGGTGATATGTAGCAGTGCATCTCTTGGTGAAAGTGATGATCATCCAAGAACATGACCCAGAAAAGATACCATTCAATGACGAAGATATAGAGGAGTAAGAAGAGGAAGAGGAAGAGGAGGAAGAAGATTAAGAAGATGCAAATGAATAAGAGAAAGATGAGGAATAGGTTGAATGTCTCAGTGGCGAAGGACCTTCAGAAACAACCACTTACTTGAGAAGCCCCCATGAAAGTGGTGAGATTTCAGGCTCCGACACAGAACTGGATGAGTTGCTCGAGGTGAGTTTAACTGTTTTCTCCACCGGCCTCCACTAGCCTTTCTCTTCTCACAACCCTAACCCATTGGCCAAATTATATCCTGTTTAGGAAAACATGGATGATGGTGGCCAAGAATCCTTCCCCGTAGGGGACGATATGTATCCATGGATGTAAGAGAACATCCTCAAGAACCTGTCCTCATAGCCAAGCAAGGTGGATAACTGGCTATTCTTGGAGTAGGCGGGGATGAGTCTGATGGAAGTGATGAAATAGTGGCCTCCGAGTTTCCCGCCATTCCTGTTATTCAATAGTAGCCGGTGTTGTTGATTGAGTTAACAAGTTCCAAGGGATCTCTGGTGGTGGTGGATCCCACCACGACATAGGCACTGGATACTATTGCACTTGGATTCTGTAAGTCTTTATATTTGTAAGATATCATTTTTTTATTAAGAAATTCAGCTAACTAAGACACTGATTCCCAATTCGGTGATTGTGATGTTAGAGACTCGACAGTTCATTGAGTATAGAACATCTGCAGGAGCCCTTATAGTGATTACATCAGCTTCTGCAGAGCTAACTATTAGATCTAGCCCCGCCCTAGTACTCGGTGAGCCAAAGGCTGCAATCACGGGTGATAATGCTGCCAGGGTGGAGTTCCAGTCTTATGAGGGATAAGTTTCTAAAGAAGAAAGAATTATAGAAGAGGGACCTACATTTGAAATCCTGGATTCTTTTCCTGAGTACAAGCCTACAAACCCATAAGAGATAGAATATTCTGACCCAGACGCGACTGAGGAGAGTCACATGATTCGGCACAAGGCGTGAAAGTGCATCAAACACTTTCTCAATCATCTATAGTCAGAATGTATAAACTGGATGGGGTTTCTTTGAACCTATCTAAACTTTCTTTACACTAGTGGGGTAGATGATCACTGTCTCTACACAATGATCTACAATTACATGGACGAGAAAATATTATAGAATAGCCAACACTCTTACATTTCCCTGTGCCAGAAGGAGTCAGGGAATACCCATGGATTCCTCAAGGCTGAGAAAGAAGTATGACGCCTCAAAGAGAAAATAAAAGAATGGAAGGCATTCATTACAAGACGCTCTGAGCTCATTGAATAGTTGAGGGCCCAGCTGGCAGACTCTTAAGAGCAGGTAGTGCAGGCGAGTTTCCATATGATTGAGCTCCAAGATGAACAAGCACGAGCGCATGCTAGGGCTAATGAGTTACAATCTTCTTCAAATAATGAAGAGAGGTATATAAGGGGGCGAGAGGTTTTCCTGGGGGCCATAATACATAAGGCTGCCACACTGGAGCAATCTATAAAAGACGCTAATCTTTAAGGGCCATGTTTTGGCCGAATCCATAAACCTATCATTCTTTGTTTCTTTTTTATTCTGAACTGCATGCATGGACGGATCATTTGTGTGCTTTTTTATTTCAATTCATTTTGACCACAATCGTGAAGTGATTAACAATTGATCCCTAAGCTCACGCGTGTCATTCCCAATGCGAGAAACAAGGGATTGATGTATCATTTCTTCAATTGAATGTGGGAGTGACATCCAATCTTCAGGAATCTGGGATGTAAATGACCCATCTGGAATTTCAGGAAGAAAGAGGCAAGCCTAACTGAAGAATGAGATTCTCTGAACAAACAACATGCCTTTCCCAATGTACTCAAGTACATGAGAGGGGTAATGCCAGGGGAATTAGAATCGATCCAAACATAGGTGAGTGGGAAGTGTGAATCATGATACCCAAAATTCGGAGCACTGTAGGGATGGCATGAAAATGGAGGAAAACTTTTGACCTTGTTCAAAACACAGCATACCTATTACGTTAGCCTGGTATGGGGATAACAAATGAGGGTCGACCACTGACCATGTTTGGAACAAGGGTCCTAAATCAAAATTTTATCCATTAGTCTTTCAGATCATTAGAACAGGAAAATATAATCCTAGAATTTGTACTGTTAGGGGGTTCCTTCAAGCAAGAAAAAGGATGAGGATCCAAATAAAGGGCACATAAAGCGTGGAGGGTGGAGTGATGGGTTTTTCGAGTGGATTCCAAAACTATTGAAATTATGGCACCATGGTGAAGGCACATTAGGTTAGTGAATCAATTTGATTAGGGATCGTACCTTCTTCCAAACAGGACCTCTTTGGTGATGACCTAGAATGACTAGAATATTTATTTCATACGAATAAAGATGATAGGCACATAGTTTAAACGTCGTATGATGATGATGATGCACATAGTTTAAAGGGTCTAGGGATGGGCCCAAGGAGAATTTCTTGGACGTCGCTACGTATCCCATGAGGATGAGAATCAATCGAAATGTAGTTCTTGAGCACAACGTGGTCAGATACCAACGTTGGTAGAGGGAATCCCCTCTGGTGAGGAATCTGACATATCCTATAATTAACATGGGGAATCTTGAACTTGTTCAGGGTAGAAATGCAGTTTAATGTCATGTGTCAAGGACATGTGGACTCGTGTAGTTTTACGTCATACAGTAGGAAGAGGAGTTAAAGGGGATATCCCAAAAGGGAGTACATAATGTAATAGATATAAACTCGATGTGAATGAGGATATAAGGAGTCCGCACCACACCACGTATCCCCAGAGGAAGTTTTTTAGGTCAAGAGACCAAAAGTCAAAGTTAATATAGGCCCGAGGAAAAGTGTTTGGGCGTTCCTACATATCCCATTAGGATGAAAATTAATCCATACATAGTTATGGTGCCACAGTTTAACTTCACGTAGGATAAAAATCCTATGTGGTACAGCTGCACCTGTACACGCCCCACCAACACTACTAAGCCCAAGTGAGTCATGCTCGATGTGGGAAACAAGGATTATCCATGGGATTTCCCTGGTACAGGGAGGCACACATTAGTATCTATGGGCCACTAGGGAATGACATTCCACTATTACTATCCCGCATACTTAACACACATACATGCGCGAATGGGGGGGGTGGTGTAGAACCGAGTGTGTTGGAATTCTACTAAAACATATGGGATTGGGTAGATGTGAATCATGATGCCTAAGATATAGATAACAATGATAACAACATGAAGAGAGAGGATAAATACTGACCATGTTCAAAACACAGTATCTGCTTCGCGTTATCCTGAAATCAGGATAAAAAAATGAGGGTTGACCACTAACCATATTCGAAACACAGGACTGGTCGCAAATGTTGTCTGAGGTCTTTAGGGGCATTGGCCCAAGATGGTAGGTGAGCTAATGTGGCATGAGACCAGGCCATAAATGGGGGTCCCTTCAGACATAGAATAGGATGGGTATCCAAACAAAGGGCTTATTAATCCTAGACATGAAAGGAGAGAATTCCCATGTAAAAATTACAAACATTGGGATCTTTTTCTCAACCCATTTGAGTACAAAAATAAGACGTATAAGATAGAGGGAGTTTAATACCTTTCCAAGGAAAAGGGTCCTAAGGTCGAATACTCCTAACTTAAATTCATAGAGTGGACCATTAAGATGAGACCTAGTTTAATGGAATGTGCACAGGGTGGAGAAGTAGCCAAGCACGATGCGTAGTTCCAATAGGGAGATCTTAGTTTAGGGTTATAGAACTCGGAACAAGATGGGATGCAATAAGGAAGAAACATGGTGCAATTGTCTCAAAACCAAACGTGAGTGAGAATCTAGGAGGTGCTCATCACACCCCATGATTCCAAAGTAGTTCAGACCAATGGTCCAAAAAAGGGGTAGGATTTAATATTCCTTGTACTGGACCTATAGATGGAATGTCTGGGCATTCCTACATATCATATGAGGATGGGAATCAAGCCACAAATAGTTCTATAAAATGTTATGTAGTTTGGTATCCAGCAACAAAGATGGTCAGATCTCAGTTTAATGGTCTTAGAGCTCAGACTATAGATAACACTGAGGGAGGGAGACACTTGGTGCCATAATTTCAAAGACCATTGTGAATGATGATGGTGGGAGTCTATATCACACCTTGTACTCCCTGAGGAGGTTTTAGGTCGAGAGCCCAAAAATGAAAGATGGGATGGGTCCAAGGAAAAGTGTCCAAGTGATCTTATGTACCCCATTATGATAGGGATCAATCGATACGTAGTTCTAGAAGTGGCATGATAGGGTACCAAGGCCATGGACAATATTGTCATGTGGGTCTGACTCACACACCAAAAGAAACAGCATCTGATAGATCTTGTTTGTTATTTAGGATGGTTGTGTTTTTTTTGTGAAGCAATAAACCTAGGACTAAGAATCTAGGCATCTCTATAGGAATCAATCCATATTCAGGCATTGAAAAATGGTATGATGGATAACCACTACAAAAAATGATGTCCCCTTGAGTGATGACATCACAATGGAGTGTCATTTTTCGTCATGCATCCAAGAGGATAATGTCATAGTTTAGGGATGTATGATAGGAAAAAGCCCTACATTTTAATGTCTTACAGTAAATACCTAATAGTTTAAAGTCATGCGGGACTCAGAATCATAGATTAAAGTCATATGTCTTAGACACATAAAGAATAAATGTGGTCTTAGGGGAGAATGAGCATGGTGTGATAAATCATACCCGACGTGAATGAAGACGTAATCCCACACCACAACACGTGAAATTTTGAGGAAGAAACCTTGGGCCAAGAGGCCAAAAAAGGCCAGATAATACGAGGGTGAACTTAATTATGGGATGTTTGGGCGTTCCTACGTATCCCATTAGGATGGGAATCAAGACACACACAATTCTAGGAGTGTTGTGAAATTTTACGTCCTGCAGAAAGGATGTAGAGTGATCTTAGTTTTAAGTCCTTAGAGCTCAGACCATAGAGAAGAGAGACTCTTCCAATTGGGTGAAAACCTCTAAAAATCCCTAAGACAATGTGAGATAATCTCAATGTGGGAAACAATGGTGGAGAAGGTCTTTGCAACACATGGAATACATGCAAAGGGGAAATCGGTATTGATTCCTGAATAATGCCTCACCATGGATTTGTCCTCCTAACATGAAAATGATCACCGAGGGATAGTACGAAGAGTGTCAAAATTATATTTGGACATGATGGAGTGGAATGTAATGTGAATCCTGAAACCGACATGTATGGCTTGATGGGGTTGGCATGACGATGGATGATAACTATTGACAGTGTTCAAAACACAGTATCCATATCATGTGATCTTAAATGGGAAGAAAAAATGAGAATCGACTACTGACCATATTCGCAATGTGGGACTTGTATCAATTTATCGTTTGATATTGTCGAGGGCGTTGGCCCAAAATGGTTGGATAGACCTAGGGCCTAACATCCATATCGTTCGGGGGTCCTTTTGGGTGAGAAAGATGATGAAATCCCAAATGAAGGGAAGAATGAATCCTGATGATGGGAGATAACATGTATATGAAGAATCCAACATTCTAGGTCCTGAACTAGAGTGCTCCTGGGCACATTGGTGAATTTCCAAAAAAGGTCGAGGGTCCCAACTCTAGAGCAGCTGGATCAAAATTATGAGTGTAGGACATGGGAAGGAAATTTATTAGGGGGGAGTGGTATGTGGCGTGGTGGTTAAAAACATGACATGAGTGAGGAAATTATCCCATACCACACCTCATACCCCTCTCTGGGAAGAAATCAGGCCAAGGTTCCAGGAAGATAAGGAGGTTTCTATGAAACAAGGTTGGACCTAAAGACAAAATGTTCAGGTTTTCCTACGTATTCCATGAGGATGGGAATCAAGAGAAACATAGTTCTAGAAGATGTGATGCAGTTTAAAATCTTGTGGGGAGGATGTATTAGATCTTAGTTTATGGTCATAGAGATCAGACCGTAGATGCCCAATTTAATGTCATGTGAAACAGACAAATGGGTGGAAAGAGGGAATCATCGGGCCTGCTATGTGGGGGACCAAAGAATGGAAACAATGATTGAGGATAATTACTGACCACACTCACAATATAGTATCAATATTGTGTGACTAGGGATGGTGGAAAACAATTGAGAATCAACCATTTACCATATTCTCAACATGGGACTTGTATCAAATTTTCTTCTAAAATCTTCGAGGATGTTGGTCTGAAATGGTTGGAGATCCCTGGGGACCAGCATCCATGCTGTTCAGGGGTCATTTTAGATGTGAATAATGATGTAAACCCAAATGATGGGATGCACGAAGCATGGTAGGACCTGTGCAGTTTAATGTCTTGCGGTAAGGACTATGGATTGATGGGTGTCTGAAGGAGATGTATGCGGTGTGGCCAAAAAAATATCCCAATGTGAACGAGGAAATAGATTCAACACCACAATGAAAAATCCTAGGTGATAACTTGGGACATTGGACCAAAAAGGTCGAGGGACCTAAGACGAGAAGTCCCATTCAATTTTCAGTTTAACATCTCACGGTGAGGATGGTGGTGATCTTAGTTTAAGGTTATAGGGCTCAGACCATAGATACAAACCCCCTTATGCGACTATTATGTTTCCAAATATCCTAATTCCACATGAGAAATGATCAGTGTGGTAAACAAGGAATAGGATCAGGCTCTCCCCAACATATAAGGGTACGACATGAGGGAAGGAGATCAGGCAAGGTTGGCCCCAAATAGAATAACACTCTTGCTCGAGGAAGAGTAATGTTTGAAGGGATAGAAGGACAAAATGAATCAGTGCAACCAATTTTTGGGAAATATAGGGGTGGTGATCATGATGAAAGATGGTTGTTGGATGCGTTCAAAACACAATATCCACACCGTGTGACATGGAATTGATACAAATGAGTGTCGACCGCTAACCACATTCGCAACTCAGGACTTTTTATCAATTTTTCACTCGAGATCATCGAGGACGTTAGCCCAAAATGGTAATATATCCCTAGGGCCCAACATCCTTGTCATTCGGGGGTCCTTTTGTATGTGAAAGATTATAAAAACCCAAAAAGAGGGGATGTGTGAAGCATGAACATGCCTTTGTAGTTTAACGTCTTGCAAGACGATGAGAGAGGTGGAGATCTCCAGGGAGAGGGATACATGGTGCATTCATGATGAACACAACATGAATGAGGGGAAAATCCTACCCCACACCATTTGTTTCTACTCGAGGGGAGATTTTGACATTTTAGGTTGGGCCTATAGAGGAAATGTGCAGGCATTACTACGTATCCCATGATGATGAGAATCAATCTATACGTAGTTTTGAAAGGGACATGAATTTTAACATCATGCAGTGAGGACGTGGGAGGATAAAAGAACGATGATGGGCATATGGTGTGATAATCGCAATACCGACATGAGTAGGGGCCAAAGAAGCCTACACTACACCATGCGGGATCCTCCAAGAGAACTACACCCAGGGGGGATAATCAAAGAGAAGAGTTTGGGGGATGGACTCTAAGACGAGGCATCTGAGAATTCCTACATATGCCATGAGGATGGGAATCAAGCCATACATAGTTATTGAAGGTTCCATGCACTTTAACATCATGCATCGAGGACATGGGTATAGAGAGATCTTAGTTTAAGGTCACAGAGATCAGACCATGACCGTATATCTACCGCTCACAGTTTAACGTCATGAAAGATGAATTCTAAGTAGTTTTCTATCCTTCATTTTACAGGGATCACACATTTTAATGTCATGTGGTGATGAAAGAATAGTTTAAGGTCATGTGGGACCATATAGATCTTAGTTTATGGTCATAGAGATCAGACCATTTTTCATTTTATCGTCATGTGTGACGACCAAGCAGTTTAATGTCATGCAGGACGTACTAGTTTAAGGTTATGTAGGACAATAACTTAATCAAGAAAAGTATTGCTTGAGTAATTTGGAATTAGTTGAAGGAGTTATATGCTCACCATCCATGGTAACCAGGGAATACGCGTCATTGGATAAACCTTGGGAATGATTTAAGGTCCTTTACATTTGGGCTCCAACATGGGTGGTTTCTTACCAGGTATCATTGGTGTTATGAAGGATAACACCATGTATCCTTAAAAGAAAGAGAAGAGGTGAAATTTCTTATTGAAATCTCTATCTATCTTGTTTTGATGCCTTTCCAGATTGTGCAGGGCACGAAGACTGTTCTCATCGAGTGCTTCCAATTTAGCTAGACAGATTCCAGCTACCTTATCTAGTGCTTCTTGTTTGTAAAAAATTTTGCGTAATGAAGGAAATTGAATCTAGATGGGTAGGATGGCCTCCGTTCTGCACACCATGGAGTATGGGGTAACTTGGGTGGAGTTGTGAGTTGTCTTCTGATAATCCCAGAGGGCATTGGGGAGATTTTCCGGTCAACTTTTCTTGTTATGACCAACCACCTTCTATAGAATATTGGATAGGGTTTTGTTGAATGCCTCAATCTTCCCATAGTTATATGGGTGATAGTGGAAGGTATAGTTAGAACATATGTTATACTTGGCATAAAATTTATTCAACCCAGCTGCCTGGAAGTTGGTGCCATTATCGGCAAGGATGGCACGAGGGACTCCAAATTGTTAAATGATATTGGAGCTCACAAATTCAACAATAGAACGTTACTTGACCTCCTTAAGCGAAACTACCACTACCCACTTGGAAAAGAAATCTGTAGTTGTTAGGATGAACCTAAACTGGTGAGCTGTTGCTGGTGGATATGATCCCACTACATCAATTCCCCAGACCCTATTGGTCCAAGAGTACTTGGTAGTGTGGAGAGGCTCTGGAAGATGATGCACAATGTTATCATGTATTTTTCATGCATTTAACTTCTCGGAAAACTCAATACAGTCACAGATCATGGCGGGCCAAAAATATCCCAATATCTGGATTTGGTGAGATAGCTTCGACCCAGTCTGTTGGGCCTCTTAGTAACCAGGATGAACCTCCTAGATGGATTTAGAAATCTCACCTCCTTGGATTTAGTAGTGGAGAACCCCATCAAACTTGCACTTTTAGAAGATCCTCTCAAGACTGATACCACTCTGGAGGGTAAACTATAATGTGCAACATCGGATTCTCTCACACTTGGCCCGATCAGCTGGGAGATTACCCTGCTGGAGGTAGTCGATAAATGGGGTCCTCCAATTGGAAGTCACTTCCAGCACAACATCAGGGGGACCTGGAGGTCCTAATGTGGAGGCATTGGTGTTAAGGTGGCTTACATGTGGGCTATCATCATCGTCTGGAGTAACAGGGGCGATGAATCTCCGATGTGACACATGTATAATTAAATCATCCTAATCAGGCTCCACAAGAGATGCGGTTAGGCTGTCCAAGGCGTTGGCTTGACCGTTCTGTGATAGAGGGACATGAGTAACCTCTGGCCGAGATAGAAATTGGACCATCAGCTGGTAGGTATGTTCCAACAGTGGTACGAGCTCTGGATTCCTGATGACATATTCACCATTGATCTGCTTAATGACTAGTTTAGAGTCCCCTTTCTCATGTAAGTGGGGAACATCAATCTCGAGGGCCAGCTTGAGAACAATGATTAGGGCCTGATACTCTGCCTCATTGTTGGTATATCATTTTGACAAAAAGTATGAATATTGTAGAATAGATTGTATTGGCATGAAGAAGATGATAACCAAGACCACTACTTTGAGTCTAGGGAAATACAGTCTTGTACCGGTAAGACTTCAGGAAGCACCATCAATGTGCATTTTTCTACCTGAAACAGAATGGTCTACCGAGAGGATGGCCTCATCAAAAAAATCAAGATCCAGTGACTAGTCCGTGGTAGCTGGATGGGTGGCCAGGAAGTCTGCCAATGCTTTCCCCTTAATAGACTTATGCGGGACAAACTTGATGTTGAACTGCTAGAGGATTACTTCCCATAGAGCTAGACGACTTGTCAACATGGGGAAGTTCAGGATGTACTTTAGAGGATCCACTGAGGACACTAGCTGTATCACATTATGCTGTATGTAATGTCATAATTTCTGCACTGTAAATACTAGCACAAGGTAGCTCTTATCGATGGAAGAGTATCTAGTCTCCATATCGAGAAACATGTGGCTGAGATAGTAAAGACTATTCTTAGTTCCCTCATTGTTATTCTATGCAAGATGGGTGCCGAGATATCATTCTAGGGAAGTCACATAAAGGATCAACAGCTTTCCAGAAATGGGTGGAATCCAGAAAGGAGGCTACAAAAGATACTGCATGATTTCCTCAAAAGCAATCTAAAATTCCTCATCCCACTAATAGAAAATTCCTTTCTTTATGAGCCGAGAAAAGGGCTTACACTTTCCAGACAAATTCATGATGAATCGACGTATGTTGTCCAAGTGGACTTGAAAATCTCAAAGTTCCTGAATGTTTCTAAGAGGAGACATTTGACTAATGGCCTTAATCTTCCCTGGATCAATCTTGATGCCACTATATATGAAATCAAAGCTGAGAAACATTCTGGAGGTGTCCCTGAAGGCACACTTAAATTTTTTCATCTTAAGATGGAGAGAACGAAGGAAGCCGAACACTTTCTCAAAGTCTTTGATACAGTCTTGATGGTGGTGAGATTTTAACACCAGGTCGTGAACATATAATTCCACTAATGTCTCAAGGATCATCTTAAATATGCGATGCATTGAATGCTGGTAGGTGGAACGTACATTCTTTAGACCAAAGGGCACTACATGGTAGTAGAAAGTACATTATGTTTTCCTAAAGGCTTTAAAATCGTCATCCTCGGGGGCCATTTGAATTTGGTTATACCCGGAACACCCATCCCCGATGAAGTGATCTCAGAACCCAGTGGTGGTGTCAATCAAAAATTCCATCATAGGAAGGGGAAAATCATCATTTTGATAGTGATAGTTGAGATACAAAAAGTCAATACAGACTCTGATCTGTCCGTTATTTTTTTCTAATGGTAACAATGATGGATAACCACCTAGGGTACTATACATCCTTGAAAAAATTGGCTATGATGATCTTATCAACTTCAGACTCAACCATGACACTGTGAGAAAGGTGCATCTTTATGGGAGGTTGTTTGAACCCGTGGTGATTTACCGGAGGACCGAGGTGGGGGACGGTGACCTAAGGATCTAGTATAGGCATCTCATTATAACTTCAGGAAAACACATCATGATGCGACTTTAGGAAGTCTACGTAATACTATTTCTCCTTAACAGGCATAATAGAACTGATCAATGTGTGATTCAGATCCATCTCGTTACTGAGGTTCATCTGTACCAATTCATCAACCGTGGTGGAGTCACCCTCTTAAAAAGAAAGAGGAGAATCCTCTAAATCCTATTCTTCATTTATAGAGGTATCATCAATGAGAGGATATTTCTTTGAGTCAATAGATTCTAATGGGAATCTAGTGCCATCCTAAGCGGTGGTAGACACTATATCGGGGGCCTCATATGCTGCCGAAACCATAGAAATGAAAGTGGTTGATCCTGTCCCATCTAGTCTTCGGCCCAAGGGACCACACTTGGTGATATCAAAGCAATAGTTGAGATTTTTATTGATCTGATTTATCCCAGCCCAGCGAAACAAGAAAGTATGACGTATTGCTATCGCCATAGGGCGAACATACGGATACCATATGGGAGTAAGGAGCTCTTGGACCGCTCAAACCTGATTCATGTAGGAATATGAGGTGATCTTTCGGAATCACTTATACTTGAGAATGTGCTTCCCCCTTATTCCTACAAAAACAAAATATTTCCCCATATATGGGTTTGTAGCCTCCAATCGTTGGATTGAAAAAATATAGGCATCATTCAGGTTTTTCGACGGGTCGGTCAGAGCCGTAGCATGTTCAACCTCATTATCCAGAATCTGCTTGTCCTTTCTCTTGTAATAATCAGCATCCAGATAGTAGTCTTCACAAGAGGAAAATGGAGACGCGTCACCTTGGAGTACACCCACTCAATCATTAAGGGAGTACTTAAGGAAATAGTGATATGAGGAATGTACCACCACATGCATGTGAATCCACGACCTACCCATCAACACATTATAGGCAATGTCCTGGGAGGAAACCCTGAACTCAGTGCTGGAAACCAGACCATCGAACATGTTGAGTCAATAAGGTTTTCCTTATGATTTTCCATTCCTTATTGTTTTGAAAATCACAAACACCTTATACTTAAGCAGATATTATCTTTACCCCCATAAGGAAAATTTACTTCTTTAAGGAAATTTACCTTAACATAGATTTTCTCATAAATAACAATATTATTCTTAAATTCAAAAACCAGATTCATAACCAAATTTCCAGAGCCCTATAATGAAAATATTTGGAGCATTCTGTTTTTAGGATCTGAATTCTGGATGTGATCTATAATGGAGTTTTAATCTGAATTCTGGACTCCGAACTCTGAAGAAGTTCGACTCCGAACTCTTAAGTAGTTCGACTCTAAACTCTGAAGAAGTTCGACTCCGAACTCTTAAGCAGTTCGACTCCGAACTCTCAAGTAGTTCGACTCCGAACTCTCAAGTAGTTCGACTCCAAACTCTGAAGAAGTTCGACTTCGAACTCTGAAGTAGTTCGACTCTGAACTCTCAAGTAGTTCGACTCTGAACTCTCAAGTAGTTCGACTCCAAACTCTGAATAAGTTCAACTCCGAACTCTTAAGTAGTTCGACTCCGAACTCTCCAGTAGTTCGACTCTGAACTCTTAAGCAGTTTTACTCCAAACTCTTAAGTGGTTCGACTCCGAGTTCTGCAAGTTCAAAATCCGATCTCTGGTGAAACCAGACTCCGAATTCCTATAAAACAGATTCCAAATATTTCTTAACATAGACTCCGAACTTCATTTTGGTTAGTCTTCGAACTTTTGACTTTCTTACACTCTGAAATATTGATTAGATTTTACTTACATATGCTTAATTTCAAAATGATGTTGTACATTTAGTTATACATGGTTTGTTATAAAACGATGTCGTCTATTCTGTTTCTAATTAACCGTTGGTTGAGTTACACGTGTACAGGTCCCTCCAAATTTCATAGAAAATATGATCATTGGAAGAGGGAGCCGCCCATTGGAAATTCTCCTATAAATAGGATCTCATTTGAAAGAGCTCAGTAAAAAAATGAATAAGTTGATCAATCTAGAGAACACGCGTTGTTAGGGTGATTTCTAGAGAGAGAAGCTTTTCATGACTTCTGCATACTGAACCGCTCGTTCATATTGCTTTGTGCGACTCCGGATGTTGGTGATTACATTCGATGACTTCCGGGGATAGGAAGAAAGAGGTGCCGACTACCTTGAAGTTTGAGGGCTTCCTTGCTGAGGAAGATAGAGGTTCTAACTACCTTGAAGTTGAGGGCTTGCAGGGATAGAAAGACAGAGATTCCGATCTTCGTATTGAGGGCTTACCCTGGTGTGGGTAAGACAGACTTGATTGAAAGTATAAATCAAGGGACCTTTATCCAAGGTTGTTGGATACCCTTCTCTTTGGGTTAAAAGATTGATATCTTGTTACTTGTAGTTTTAGTACTTGTTTTTCCGCTGCATATTGTGTTGTAAGGAAAGTATAACCTTCTTTTATTTCCTTACACTTGTACTCCGATTAGTTTAAGATTCTATACGCTTTAAGGTAGAATCTTATATTGTAAACCTCGGTTTCAATACTCCAGTTGGTGATTAGAGTTGTTGTGAATTTTCTTAGTTTAACTTTGTTAAACCTAGATTTTCCTTGACTAAGAAAAACATAGTTATCCATAACTAACGTTAAAGGTTCCAAAGGAATTTTTAAAGTATAAAATTCACCCCCTCTTGTATATTGAGCTTTTACATTGTTATTTCGATCCTACAATTGGTATCAGAGGAGGTCTCTGAAATACTCATACTCACGGATAACTTTTTCTTATTCTTTGTCATTCCGAACTTTTTCATTCTGAACTTTGTCATTCCGAACTTTGTCATTCCAAACTTTGTCATTCCGAACTTTGTGGTTACAAACTTTTTCTACTAACTAGATTGGTTGCCCAAGTTGTTTTAGTATGGCATGAATCAATGTTGGCTCTATAGACAATCTAAATCCTACAAGACCTCCGATCTTTGATGGTAATGACTATGAATACTGGAGATATCGAATAAAGACTTTTGTCATCAACACTGGAGTGTACAATTTCGTTATGATTACTAGTGATTATAAAATTCCTGATAAGGAAGTTAGAACGTTCACTAACCAGGAAAAGCAAGAGTATCAACTCAATTATAAGGTACGCAATACTTTACTATGTTCAATGAATAGAAATATATATATCCAAATTTCTTCTTGTGAAGCAGCTAATTGTATCTAGAAGAAATTAGAAGTTACACACTTTGGAACTTCTAAAGTAATTGAAACTAGGAGAGCTATGCTTAGAGCTGAGTACCATGGATTCAATTTTCTGTATAGTGAACCAATCTGCAAATTCAACAGAGGTTTATGACTATAGTCAATAACTTACAGTCTATGGGAGAAAAAGGGTTAGATGATGAATCCCTTGTAGATAAGATAATTGATATTATGCCCAATGAGTGGGAATCAAAGAGAACAACCATAGATGAGAATAGGAAGGTCACTCAAATTTCTCTTGATGAGCTATTCGGCACTCTTCTCCAACATGAAACCAGAATAAAGAGAGATGCTATCAACATCAAAAAGAAGAATGGGAATGGTACTGTTGCTTTTACAACTACGTCAAATCACATGAAAGCTAAGACTCCTGAGAGAGTAACCAGATCCATGTCTAAGAAGGTGGTTGTTCAGTCAGATTCTAGTGAAAGTGAAATCTCAGAAAATGAGTTAGAAAATCTTGCTCGAAGGATGAACAAGATAGCCGACCAGAGAAACTTCCAATCCAAGTATAAAAAAAAGGAAAGGAAAGATAGTAAAGATGGAGAAGTTACTTGTTACGAATGCAAGAGAGATGGACATATTAGACCGGATTTCCCTCTACTCAAAAAGAAATAAAGGAAATAATGGAATTATGAAAGAAGCAGGAAGAAGTATTACAAAACCAAATCTAAGAAAGTTCTAAAAGAAAATGACACCTGGAGTGCCAGTGGTGGTAACTCTTTAGATGAATCTTCTGATTATGAATCTTCAAGAAAGAAGAATCTTGGTCTTATATCCAGATTACCTATTGACAATCATTGCTTTATGGCTAAGGTACGAAATGCCGAATCATTGACCAATGTATCTTTAAATCCTAATGATAGTAAGTATTATAATTCCTCATACGAAGAATCCTCTTCTGGTGAAGAAAATACTTCACCTACCTATGAATAAGTTTATAGGTTTGTTGAACTTCTTGAGATTGAGAACTCTAAACTCAATAAGAAACTTGATAAGGAAAACTCTAGGAATTATATTCTTACAAAAGAGATATCAGATATTTCTAAAGATCTTGATAAGAAAAATGCCGATTTTATAAGTATTTCAAAAAATCTTGAGGAAGCAAGTTCTGAGAGGAACAAACTTTCTAAAGAGTTAGAAAAAGTAATTTCTAAGAAAAGTGTTTTTGAGCCTAGGTATAGTTCTAAATCTAATGATTTTGAAGATAAAAACTTGGTTATCAAACTCAAGTCCGAAATATTTTCCTTAAAGAAGTGTTTATAAAATTTTACCCATGGTAAGGAAAATTTTGATAAAATGTATTCTCAAATACGACCTTTAAGAAACAAATCCAGATTTGGTTATACCCATGAAAAACCAATTTTTAGTAACAACTACTTTGTTCCACAAAGTGCCCCATTTTGTACCAAGTGTCAATGTGGTGGTCACTGGGCAAAGAATTTTTCTTTAAATAAAACCCAATCTCTAGGTTTTCATAAATCCTATTTTTCTAAGAAATTGTGGGTTCCCAAAATTTTGTTGTCTAGAAATTCCAGATCCAAGAAAGTTTGGATTCCGAAAGTCTAATTCTTTTATTGTTTCTAGGAAAATAGAGGAAGTACCAACAACAATACATGGTATATGGATAGTGGATGTTCCCAGCACATGACTGGTAACAAAAGCTATTTTGAAAAGGTTATCAAAACTAAAGGAGGAATGGTAACTTTCGGAGATAATTCATAGGGAGAAATTGTTGGTATTGGTAATATTGTTCTTCTAGGTAAAACTTTGATTTCAAATATTTTATTTTTTAAGAGTCTTAAGCACAACCTCATTAGTATAAGTCAGTTATGTGATGAAGGGTACCTTGTGAATTTTAGGAATGATAAGTGCTTAGTACACAATTCCAAGGAAGAATTTATTCTCTCAGCCAATAGGCAAGAGAATGTTTTTACTTTAAAATTAGAAGACCTAAGGAGCCAAGATTTACCTTGCCTAAGTGCAATGGAAGATCATTCCTGGATGTGGCATAGAAGACTAGGACACTGCAACCTTAGAAACTTATGTAAACTCTCTAAGAAGAAACTAGTTAAGGATCCACCGGAGCTTAGATTTGATTCTTCTAAAGTTTTTGATCCTTGTCAATATGTCAAGAAACATAAATCTAGTTTTAAATCAATTGGTGAAGTCTCAATGACTGATGCATTACAATTAGTGCACATGGATCTTTTCGGTCCAACACAAACTGGAAGTATTGGAGGAAAATACTATGTGTTTGTTTTAGTTGATGATTACACTAGATTTAATTGGGTCTATTTTCTAGAAAAAAAGTATGAAGCTTTTTCTTATTTCAAAAGTTTTAGAGCACAAGTTAAAAATGAGAAAAATCTTCCACTGAAAACTATTCATAGCGACCATGGAGGAGAATTTCAAAATTCTGATTTTGAAACTTTTTGTAGTAGGAAAGGTATTACTCACAATTTTTCAGCACCTAGAACTCCTCAAAAAAATGGCGTAGTTGAGAGAAGGAATAGAATTCCTCAAGAGGTAACTAGAACCATGTTGAGTGAATATTCTATAGCCAGACATTTCTGGGATGAAGCTGTAAGTATTTCTTGTTATACTATAAATCGGGTTTTTGATTAGACCTTTTCTTAATAAAACTCCTTATGAGTTATGGAATGGTAGAAAACCAAGACTATCCTACTTCAAGGTTTTTGGTTGCAAAGTATTCATTATTAATACTAAAGATAACTTACATAAATTCTCACCAAAATCTGATGAAGTAATTTTCTTAGGTTATTCCACAAATTCTAAGGCTTATAGAGTTTTTAATAAAAACACTTGTACTGTTGAAGAAATAGTGCATGTAAAATTTGATGAGTCTGATCCTTTTGTTTTTAAACTATCCCAACCTATATCCTTGGATGTGTTTTCAAAAACTGATTGTCAACCCCTGATAGAAGATCATTCTGTTAAGGAAAATGTTCAAGAAGATAATTCTGAAATATTTACCCCAGAAGACTTTCTACCCTATGTTGATAAATAGGTTTTACAAAAACCAAATCAGGTGTTTCTTAAGAATCATCCTAGTGATAGTATCATTGGTGATGTAAATAAACCGGTAAGGACTAGAAATTTCTTAAGAAATGAAGTAGAACATCTAGCATTTCTTTCCCAATTAGAACCAAAAAGCACTGATGAAGCTTTAGGTGATGATGATTGGATCAAAGCCATGCAAGATGAACTAAATGAATCTGAGAGGAATAAAGTCTGGACCTTGGTTGAAAGACCTAAGAAAACTTCTGTTATTGGAGTAAAATGGGTTTTCAGAAACAAATGTTATGAAAATGGAGTCATAGTAAGAAATAAAGATAGACTCGTTGCTAAAGGCTATAATCAGCAAGAGGGTATAGACTTTGAACAAACATATGATCCAGTACCTAGAATTGAATCTTTTCGTATTCTACTTGCCTTTGCAGCATTCTTCAATTTTAAACTTTTTCAAATGGATGTGAAATGTTCTTTTCTTAACGGTTATGTTCAAGAGGAAGTTTTTGTTAAACAACCTCCTGGTTTTGAAGATACAAAACATCCTGATCATGTTTTTAGACTTACCAAAGCTTTGTATGGTCTTAAACAAGCCCCACGAGCATGGTATGATAGACTAACAGGATTTTTGCTTCAAAATAACTATGTTAAGGTAAGTGCAGATCCAACCCATTTTATAAAGAAAGATACGAAAAATGTTATGATTTTTCAAATTTATGTTGAGGACATCATATTTGGTTCAACTCATCAATCTTTAACTGATTCTTTTGCAAGTGTAATGAAGTCTGAGTTTGAAATGAGTATGATGGGTGAGTTAAATTTTTTCCTTGGTTTTCAAATTTCTCAAAAACCACAAGGAACCTATATATCTCAACATAAGTCTATTAAAGATCTTCTCAAAAAGTATGGTTATGTCAACACTAAGAGTATAAGTACTCCCATTGGTACCTCAAACTTTTTAGATCTTAATGAAGGTGGGAAACCAGTAGATCAAACATCTTTTAGAGGTATGATAGGAAGTCTACTTTACTTAACAGCTAGTCGACCATACTTAATGTTTTCAGTGTGCTTATGTGCAAGATATCAATCCAATCCTAAGGAATCTCACTTAAAGGCAGTAAAAATAATTTTTCACTACCTAAAGGGAACCATAGATCTAGGATTATTTTATACTTTTGGAAATGATTTTTCTCTAAAAAGATTTTCTGATGCTGACTTTGGTGGATGTAGAATGGATAGAAAAAGTACATCCAGAACTTGTCATTTCTTAAGATATTCATTAGTTTCTTGGTCTTGCAAAAAACAATATTCTGTAGCACTTTCCACTGCTAAATCCAAATATGTAGTAGCTGGAAGTTGTTGTGCTCAAGTGTTGTGGATGCAACACACACTCACAGACTATGGCCTGAGTTTTACAAAGACTCAAATATTTTGTGATAACATAAGTGCCATTTCCCTAAGTAAGAATCCTACGCATCACTCTCGTGAAAAGCACATAGATATTAGGAAACACTTTCTTAGGGATCACACACTTAAAGGAGATATCATTCTTCAGTTTATCGGAATGCAAGATCAACTTGCTGATATTTTCACAAAATCATTACCCTCCGATAGATTTGAATACATTAAACAAAAGTTAGGAATGATAACTGTAAGGTAATCATTTTTCATTAACTTCTTGTTGAACAATTCTCCTAACAGTAATAAACTCCTCTTTATAGGGGGAGTACATTTGATTGTTAGCATTTTTTTAAAAAAAAACCTTTCGGAACTGAACTTCCAGAATAGAAATTTCTGAAACCAAAATTTTCGGAATGGGAATTACCGGTACTAAAAATTTCAGGACTGAAATTCTCGAAATGAGAACTTCCAGAATGGAATTCTTCACACTGATAAGTTTCGAAATGGAGAATTTCGGACTGGGGTTTTCGTAACGAGGTTTTCGTACTACAGTTTTCGTAATGAAGTTTTTTTAAGAAGAATATTACCAATTACGAATAATATTTCTTGTTAATCTGAAAGTTATGATTTTCATACTTATAGTTTTATAATCAAATTTTGCTTACTGGTATTTTCCTTGTTTTTAAAAGGTTCGGATTCTAGTTTTTCCTCAAATCCGAATGTTTTCTTTAAAAACCTCAAAAAATCAGAGTCAAATTTTTCCTTACGGAATTATTCTCAACCGTCAGATCTGATCATAGTCTTTTCAACCGTTAGATGGATTTTGGAAGACCAAAGGTCAAATTCTTTGCCTATATAAAGGGGACCCCGAGACTCATCCCACATTGGTTTTCCAAGTTTTTGTGTCTCGAAACTCTGCTGCTCCTCTTAAGGCCGGTTCTGAACCTTGTGAATCCGATACGAATCTTATAATTTACTTCACTCCGAATGTCTGTTGAAGAAACTTCTCAAGATATGTCAACTGTGAAACCTATCTCAAAGTGGTTAGGTTTCAGGGAAAGGCTAGTTCACCCAGATTTTTATAAGCTTGATTCTCTTATTTCAAAGAATATTAAACTAAATGGATGGGAAGATGTCTGTATAACAAAGTCAGATAAACAAGATCCGGTTTATACTGATTTGTTGATAGAGTTTTACGAGTCTGTTTCCTTCCTGATGGAAGATGCTAGAGAGGGGTTTTATTTCAAGTCTTATGTAAAGACTTATAAAATTTCTTACACTAAGGCAGAAAGTTTAGTTGGTTTATCATATGAAGGAGAAGTTGAATTCTGCTCTCACAAACTTTCGGATGTGCAAGGGAGTTTCAATAAGGAGAAGGCACTGAAGTGTCTTGGGCTTAAGGATGATTCAACAATTAAGATTGCTTGGCTCACTCCGAATAATAGAATTCTTCAACTATGGGTGAAAGGTTTTGTGGTTCTGAGAAGAGGAGATAAAGACAATCTGAAGAAGAGTGATATCTATGTCTTATATTTCTTGGTAAATCTAAGAAAGATAAATCTGATGAGGCATGTTTTGGTTACGATCAAGAATATCAAAGAAGGGAATTTGAGAGCTCAGATTATCATATTTCCTGCCTTATTATCTAAGTTGATTGTTTGATGCTTAGAATCCTTCAAATTTTCCTGAAAATCAAAGATCTGGAATTGCAATCTCATGCTAGTCAGTGATGATACTCTTAAGAGGATGAAGATGGGATTTTCCAGTGAGTCCAGATAATTTTACCCCCTAACTGTGGAGGAGTTTGAAGTAGCTGAAAAATAAACACAATCTCTGGAAACTTCAAAAAAGAAAAGGAAGAAGAGAAAGGATAAAGAAGTGGTTGCTGATGAAGAAATTCCTCAGGCTAAGGGAACTCAATCTGCTCCCCCCAAGCCGAAGAAGCAGAAAACATATACAGATGAAGTAGCAACAAAGTGGAGGAAAGATAAAGAAATGAGGAAGGAAGGGGATCCTCAATTCGGACTGAACCCTGCTGAGGCTAAAGCATTGAAGGAAAAAGTTGCTGAGGAGATAGAGAGACAAGTGAAGGAAAATAAATTGGGAAATAAGATGAATGAAGCTGAACTAGTGCGATCTTTGCTAAAAGATACAGAGTTGGCTTCCGAAAGGCTTCTAGTTCTGGAAACTTTCGTTGTTGAACCTTCTTTACCAGAAACTCCAGCGAAAAACTATGTCACTCCAGAAAAGGACAAGGGTAAAGAACTAGTAGTATAATCTGAGAAGGAAGTTGCTGAAGTAGTAGAGGATGAAGTAGAAGAAGAAGAAGAAGAGGAGAGTGAAGATCTGGATACCTTGATCAAGAAAGTACATAAGTACAAAGATAAGGTTGAATCCGAAAAGATAGTTACATCAGCTAAGGGAGATGAGGAAGCTAGCAAGCAACATCAAGAAGAAGAAGAAGAAAATGTGATGTATGATGAAGAAGAGTCCTATAATAGGAATTTTCTTGAGGAAGGTCAATAAAAACAGAAACCAGATGAAGATCAGATTTTTCAAGTTTCTGAATCCAAGGAAGTATCTGCTAATGTGGAACCCATTCCAAAATCTGATAAGGGGAAGAAAGCTCTCATGGAGACACCTGTAAAAGATCTCATCAGGAAGAAAGAGGTTGGTGGTACCTCTAGAAGAAAGTTGGTACAAGCTGAAGAATATTAGTCTCCAAGCAAAGTTTTTGATTCATAATCATCATCTCACAGACATGATTTTGTGGTTCAATCTCTAAGGAAGTTAGTGGACACCATTCCGATTATTCCAACAATAAATTCCAGATGCCAGTTGCTGGAACAATCTATGTATCAGAAATACGATTCTTTATCCATGATCATGGATAAGTTTGTGAAGTTGGAAGCTGAACAGAAAAGTTTTCTGATCAATTATGACATGCATAGAAAGTCCAGCAGTAAGGTAACCAAGTGGTCTAAGAGAGTTGATGAAGATTTAGTTCACTTTGAGAATTTTCAAGATGAAGTTCAAAATACTTTTGAAATGGAGGATAAGAAGTTTAATGAGATTTATGAGAAGTTGACCCAGGAGAAAAATTTTCGAAATCAACAGGTCAGGGATCTGAATGGGAAGCTTAACTCAGTATCTCAAAATTGGAAAACTGAAAGAGATTTCCGGATTGAGTTTTAGCAGAAGATGGAAAAGCAAGATGAGTTGTTGAAGTTGAAGAAAGAATCCTTGGAGGCTCTGGAAGAGGCTTTAAAAGCTCAAGAAGAAAAGGTAAAAGCCTTGGAGAGGCAATGAGAGGAAGATCAAAGAGACTTGAAGAAACTCAAAGCCTTGTTGAATCAGCTCATTCCGAAGGAAAAGGAAGACAAATGAACCCACTCCGATCTTTTGTTGTAGTTGTCTTTCCTTGTATTTTTTTCCCAACTTAAATGAAATGGTTATCTGGTTGGTTATATCATGTTATATACTAATGTTTCAGGTACCATACTTTGTTTTCCATTCCCTTCAATTATTTTTGGAAATCAAAAAGGGGGAGAAGGAAAAAGAAATACTCTTAATGAGGAGAAAGGAAAAATTTCTAAGAGAAATATCCTTAAAGAAAGGGGGAGTTTCTCACTACGAAGTTTTTCATTCTTACAATAATGAAAACTCTACTCCGGAAACTTTGAATACAATCCTTAGAGTTTCAATACCTAAGGGGGAGTTAGTTGTATTCACTTCTATCTATGAACAAAGGGAGATAAGTTTTAATTTTCAAAGTCTAATGAAAATTTTCAAAATCCTTATATGCTTTTTTGAAAGGATGTTTGTGCTTTCCAAAAAGGGGGATATTGTTGAGTCAATAAGGTTTTCCTTATGATTTTTCCATTCCTTCTTGTTTGGAAAATCACAAACACCTTATACTTAAGCAGATATTATTTTTACCCCCATATGGAAAATTTACTTCTTTAAGGAAATTTACCTTAACCTAGATTTTCTCATACATAACAATATTATTCTTAAATTCAAAAACCAGATTCATAACCAAATTTCCGGAGCCATATAATGAAAATATTCAGAGTATTATATTTTTAGGATCCGAATTCTGGATGTGATCTGTAATGGAGTTTTAATCCGAATTATGGACTCTGAACTATGAAGAAGTTTGACTCCGAAATCTTAAGTAGTTTGACTCCGAACTCTGAAGAAGTTCAACTCCGAACTCTTAAGCAGTTCGACTCAGAACTCTCTAGTAGTTCGACTCTGAACTCTCAAGTAGTTCGACTCCAAACTCTGAAGATGTTTGACTCTGAACTCTTAAGCAGTCCGACTCCGAACTCTCAAGTATTTCGACTCCGAACTCTCAAGTAGTTCGACTCCGAACTCTGAAGAAGTTCGACTCCGAACTCTTAAGTAGTTCGACTCCGAACTCTCCAGTAGTTCGACTCTGAACTCTTAAGCAGTTTGACTCCGAACTCTTAAGTGGTTCGACTCCGAGTTTTGCAAGTTCAGAATCTGATCTCTGGTGAAACCAGACTCCGAATTCCTATAAAACAGATGCTGAATATTTCTTAACATAGACTACGAACTTCATTTTGGTTAGTCTCTGAACTTTTGACTTGCTCACACTCTGAAATATTGATTAGATTTTACTTACATATGTTTCATTTCAAAACTATGTCGTACATTCAGTTATACATGGTTTGTTATAAAACGATATCATCTATTATGTTTCTAATTAACCGTTGGTTGAGTTACACGTGTACAGGTCCCTCCGAATTTCATGGAAAATATGACCATTGGAAGAGGGATCCGACCTTTGGAAATTCGCCTATAAATAGGAACTCATTTGAAAGAGCTCAATAAAAAAATTAATAAGTTGATCAATCTATAGAACACGCGCTGTTAAGGTGATTTATAGAGAGAGAATATTTTCATGCCTTGTGCGTACTGAACCGCTCGTTCAGATTGCTTTGTGCGACTCCGGATGTTGGTGATTACTTTCGAGGACTTCCGGGGATAGGAAGACAGAGGTGCCGACTACCTTGAATTTCAAGGGCTTCCTTGATGAGGAAGACAGAGGTTACAACTACCTTGAAGTTGAGGGCTTGCAGGGATAGCAAGACAGAGATTCCGATCTTCGTATCGAGGGCTTACCCTGGTGTGGGTAAGACAGACTTGCTTGAAATTAGAAATCAAGGGACCTTTATCCAAGGTTGTTGGATACCCTTCTCTTTGGGTTAAAAGATTCATATCTTGTTACTTGTAGTTTTACTACTTGTTTTTCTGCTTCATATTGTGTTGTAAGGAAAGTATAACCTTCTTGTATTTCCTTACACTTGTACTCTGATTAGTTTAAGATTCTATACACTTTAAGGTATAATCTTATATTGTAAACCTCGGTTTCAATACTCCAGTTGGTGATTAGAGGTGTTTTGAATTTTCTTATTTTAACTTTGTTAAACCTAGATTTTCCTTGACTAAGGAAAACATAGTTATCCATAACTAACTTTAAAGGTTCCAAAGGAATTTTTAAAGTATACAATTCACCCCCCCTCTTTTATATTGAGCATGTACATTGTTATTTCGATCCTACAAAACATGGTCTTTTGGTGGAACTTTCCAACTAGTATCTGGTCCATCCTCTCATAACCTTGGATCTTTAAGTTGGAGGGACTTTGGTCATCCTCAAACAACCCTCTTTTTCAAAGTGTCTAGGTCGGGGTTAGGTTGATCCCTGGGCTAGTGTCCACAATATAGTGAAGAACCTCCACACCATTGAAGTGGCTGGTGATGTACACTGGGAAGATTTTCCCCTATATGGGGGAACCTTTATCTTCTCCATAGAAAGATATAATGGACTAACATTCATAATTCTTGACTGTCTCAGCATGGAAGGCTTCTCCAACTGCTACCTCTGTCTCAAACTAGAGGGGGCTTCTTAAATCATTGGTGAGGGATTCACGCATATACACTAACAATAGAAGGTCCTAGAGGATAGAGAGTCTCACGGGATTGCTGGGAAGATGCTTAAGGATATCATAATTCAATGGCAAGAATTAACTTCTTATAGGAGGCCATTTTTGCGGTAGGAGGCATGACGGGTCCTTCCGGCTAAACCGACGACTAACTGGTGTTGGGAGTGTCTCACTGCTCTCTAGTCGAAGCTCATGGAGAGACTACCATATGTAATCTAGATGACTAAGTCTAGTATATAACAGATTGTTTCTGATCACAACGTGGTTGAGGTGTCTTTTCCTGATCGATTAACACAAACGACAATGAAGGCGAACCTGATGACACCAGATGAGAAGGCTACGCATGTTGAGCTCTGCGTTGGGCTTGCTCTGTAGTTTTAGTGTCACACACATCCTGGAAAGAAGTACTAACCAAGGAACTCTGATGACCCATATATCCATGGCCCCATTGATGCTGGTGATGGCTAGGGACGTTGAGAGGATCCGTATGGTGTTGCTCGCCGTTAGAAATCATGTAGGGGTTTACCAACTCCAATGTGTTAACCGAAGTGTACCCTTGATCGTCACTTGAAGAATGCTCCACTACTGGAGGGATTATGGGGGGAATATCCATCTCCAGGGGTATAAAATCACCGAGAGTATGGGATGACGACGACATCAATGGGGGACTCTGTTTTCCCTTGCGTCGTCGATGCTTGATCTTCTGAGAAGAGGGAGGTTGAGCCGTTGATGTAGAAGTACTAGCTGCGGGTGATGTGGTATATTCTGAAGGATCATGTCTATTCCTTTTTGTATGTATAATACCATGGTCACATACAACTACCTTTAGAGAAATCTAGTCATCATACTTTTGAGTCCCACGGTAAGGAACCTGATGTCACTCACCTTCACTATCACTGCCATTGTCAGGCATTACAAATACACATTCCACATGTGCTAGAGCTGGGCCTAACCTGACTATGCTATTATGATCCTAGTCTTGAATCAAATATTTAAAAAAATAGCATTGTTTGAGGGTGTTCTCTAGGATCCGGTGATAGGGGTAGTAATTGGGTTGATCAGTGAGATCCGCCTCTTCGGGTATCCTATATTCGGGAAACCGTGTAATTCCCTATTTTAGGTCACTTCAGAAATAACCAGGGACCTAAGCCTCTTTGAATGAGTAGTTTCAGTTTCTCCTATCCGAGAATGGGGATCTGGGAGCTTGTCCCTGATGAGGAGCTGGAGGATCCTATTGAGGAGGTGGATACTGGTTATCTCGACTAGGTGGTGGTGGCACGTTATGTGGGGGTACCTGCTGATTCTGAGGTGGGAGTTGCTGGGCCGGAGGCTATGCCTGAGGTGGCAGGCCTCTGTGAGGCTATGGAGGTTGTTCTACTAGAAATAACTCCAATTTCTTGGGGCCCTATATTTGGGCCACCATGGCGGGATCATCCTTAGCGACTCTTCTCGCGGGAATTGCAGGATCCAACAGACATGCCTGCTTGGCCTACTTCAAGAATTCTTCTAGATGCTAGGCCTTATTAGAGAAATCACAGAATCCCCCAGGGTAATTCTGAGTAATGAGAGAGATGAATAATTCAATCTTGACATTCCTCACACACAATGTCAGTAACTGTTCCAGAGTCAGCGACATATCTAGGGAGTAGGTGAGGCCTTTACACTGGGCGACGAAGTCTACGAGGAACTCATCAGGACTATGCTTACACTTGAAGAGGTATGCAATACTCTTCTTCTGGGTGGTAGAGTTGAACTGGTAAACAAACTATATAAGGAGATCTTACTAGCTGGTTACTGACCCGATGAGTAGCTATCTCTACTAGACAAACACAATCCCTTCTAATGTCTGTACGAAAAACTGGAGTTTGGAAGCCACCTACCGTGCGGGAGTTCCAAACATGGGTCTGCACCTTGAGATAAAATGATCCAGTTGCTGAAACAGGTCGCCCATCCCCTTAAAATGAAAAAACGTGGGGTTTCTGAAACCCGGGGGTGATGGCATATCATCGAACAACATTGGATATGGCTTTCTATTAGGAGGGATTGCCACCACTCGAGTTTCCAAGGCATCGAGGCATGCAATGAGTGACACCATCAGGTCATCTAGGCGAGCGTTCCTGTCTTGAAGAGGGACCCTGACCACAAGTGCATTGGTAGGTTCTTCAACATGATTAGCAGGTCCAACGGCTCGTGGAGCGGTTGTTGGGATGACCTACGGAGAATATGAGGGAACCTAAGCTAGTTATCGGGTATTATCATGTCGCTCAGGTTGGTTTGGTGACACATACCATTCTCTCTTTCCATAATTCCTGGATTCTATCCTTTCTATGTAAGAAGGATGGTCAGGGTCACCCAGAGAAAATTTTCCGGGGGATTGGTGTACCTACCCCTACTGCCATGGTCGAGGATCACCGTAGTTTGATTTCCGCTCCACAGAACGTTCAACAAGGAGTTCATCAACCATAGTTTTTTGCTCCATGAGTAGTTGGTGAAACACATCTTTTTCGAGACCATCTTCTGTCTTCTATACTGATCCAGATGGGTTAGAGTATTTGATGGATCCAAGGTGATCCTTACCCTTATTGGGATTCCAGATGAGGACTAATTCCTCTGTGGCCACGAGAAGACCCTGTAGATTTATCTGCTAGTGAGTAACCCCTCCCAATGGATCAAATAGTTGCGGTACTCCCCTAGGGATTAATTTATTGTCAAGGAGCTCTAGCTCATTCTCCCCATCCTATAGATCATCCATGTTAACTGTGACTCTACCTGGAGGCATATCCTTAACATCACCTGGAAAATTAGGCTGACACAGGATTGAACTGAAATGGAGGGCATTATACTTACCCCCAACCACAGACCTGAATGTGGGGGGAAGCCTCCTTGATAATTCTACAGAGCACTTTAAAGCTCTAAACACATCGTTGCTGGAGGGTCTAGTGGCGACCAGGTGACTCAGGGGGCTGGCCCAAAGGGACCACAACTAAGTTGACCATACGACATTGTTGGTCAATATCTTCAATGTGTGATTGACTCTTGGGGTAATCCACTCACTGATAATGGAGACATAAGTGTGTTTCCCATAGGGTTTGGTGAAAGCACATGCATTTCTATTGGGTAAGTGATTTCGGAGCACTGAAGTTTGTGGTTGTGATTGGCGAAAACAACTTTGGGAAATGGTCCGTTGTAAGAATTTCCCAAAATCTTCTTGGCTTAGACTCGGGATCTGGCCGTTGGTTTCCCCACTCATTGACTGGGGGTGGTTTCGAGACTAAAAATGACACTGAAGTAGACTACTAAGATGGTATACTGGTCGGTGTAGAATATGGTGAACGGGCTGACAAGCTACCACATCTTGGGCTGTCCTGAGATGATTACAAATACTATGCCACCGTATCCTGGTAAGACAGACTGGAGACAACGAATTCTAGTGTAGGGGATACAGTTACTGGTGGTGTATCATGTTGTTATTCATCCTCTACCGGTCCACATAACACCTATCCATGATCTCTGGTCAAATAATAGAATGAACCTATGGACAATAGTGAGGATTGAATAGTCATGCCCTGGGAAGGGGAAAAATCTTCCTCTTCCTGGATGTATCTGCGGAGGGAGGAAGGAATCTGGTGGACCTCTCATTATGGAAGGATGAGTCTGATATGAATCTTTCCTGCCCTAGCCCTTTCCACAGACGATTGAGGTGAGGGTTCCATTTTCGTGTGACATTTCGCCTCATAATTCGAGATGAAGACATGTTTAATTGCGGTATGAATATTCTAGTTGTTCTTTTTTTTGGAATCAATGACTATCCCTCATACCTCGAGAGGTCTCTTCAGGATAGGGTAGATTTTTTTCTCGAGGAGGGTCTTTGGCTGAATTGATGCGGGGGAAGAGTTGGCTTCGGCCTAGATGGGCTGGGGTGTGAGGGTAACGTGGAAAAATGTCAAAGGAAACATGAGGAGGACCTCCGTGTCAACTGGATGACAAGCAGAGAGAGTCTCCAGGGAAGTGATGGAGTGGGTAGGACCTCCATTGAAGATGGTAGGATTATGGGAAGTGCCTCCATGCTTATTTACTCCAGCATAGTCAATAAGAGGAGGGTCCTTGTTCTAGTCGAGCTAAACATGGGTAGGACCTCTGTGTTAGGTTCCCATAAAGCGAGAGAAAACTCTACTTCTTTGATTGTCGGGATGAGGAGGAACTTCGTCAGTTTCCGTAAGGATATGGGGAATACCCCCACACTGACGGTTGATCAGGAAGGTAGCATCTTTATATCGGTGACCTGTGACAGGAGGAATGACCCCATACCTAAGTTCATGGGTGTGGAAGAGGCTTTCATATTGAGTGTCAATGCAGCGGGGAGAACCTTCACTCATATTAAAGGTGGAATAGGGAGGACATCCACACCAATCTTGGGAGTGGGGAGGGCCCGCACTCTCATTGGTGATGGTAAGGGGAGGACCTCCGTACTGGATGTCATTTCTACGGGTCGGCCCACGACGGACTCCACCTATGTCGATGACAAGGAGAGTCGACCCAACCTACCCATAGGGTGGTTGGGGCCTCGAACTAGGCCAGGTGTACAAGTGCCCCCACTCGGCATAAACAAGGGAATGAAGGTATGCATCCGCGGTGGCACATGCCACCGTAGTTTTTGATGTTGATTCCCCTTAGCGGGCGTCCTCCTTAGCCTGCGCCTAACCCTGGTGTCAGGTTAACCATACTGGGGCTGGCGGTGCAGGCGCATGGATCACCTGTTCCTCAGCCCATGGCATCAGGTGGCGGCACTGATGCAGCCTAGTAAGAGTCCTCTTTGGGAGCCCCTGGAGTGGGATTCCAACTGGGCTAGCCCGAACATCCCTCACCTCATTGGCATAGGATAGGGAGTCATCAAAGCGTTCTAGGGAGAGGCTCCTGAAACGAATATATGTTAGAGTGGGGATAAATGGTTCCCCACACGGCCCTTGGGTGCGGCGGTGGTGATGGGGCATAGAAGCCTCTAAGTCTTGTTGGGCCATATCCTAGGTTGGTATAATCCCCTCCTCCTCGTATCGTCGAACAATGTCATTAATTACCCACCTATGATTGAATTCAAATGGGGAGATGGGGTGTGGGTGCCCAATAGTCGTGGACGTAGAGGCATCTATGGGTGAGATGAGGCTGCATGGGATTGCCACATTGACGTTTCCCCCGCCCCTGCGTCGGTGGGTGGGTAGTGATTGGTTTCCTATCTAGACATATTGGGTCCTACAAAGCAGGAAGATTTAACCATTAGTTCTGAAAGAAGGGAATCAATGTATAGTTCCCCAGCACCATTCTGTCGTCCATGGTTGGAAATAAGGATCCACGCTAACAACATCATAGATCGGGATGTCTAACGTTAAACTACCCCAATTTCTAGCGAGTTTCACGCCCGACCCACTATTTTCCTGGAAGGACCTATCACCAGATAACTAGATCCAGGGACACACTATTCCACAGATGTCTTGGGTGATACTAATATCCACATTGAGGAGATGAACTTCAAGTCAGGTTCACCATTTTTGTTTCCGATGCTTTCGCTGGGTCTCACATCTGTCTCTCAGAGTATGTACTGATTATTTCCCCACATTCCTATTTTCCAAAGGCGGGTGGCATCCATTTCTTATTCAGGGACATTTTCTCTTTGATCAAAACAGGATGATGGGATGTCAGTTCCACTTTCCTTTGATTCCTCCTTGGAACTCATTTCCTAGTCCGGTCTCCCTTATAGACTTAAGACATTGTTCGTAAAACTCTTCCCAATGTCAGGTATTCATGGACTCCAGTTAATTAAACTACTTATGTCGGGACATTCCAAGGGGTCCAGTTAGGGCAGTATCCTTCGGTTGGGGGAGTATTCATGTTGGACATTGTTGGCGTGTCTGGACACTGGAACACTAGTGAATTTGGGTTTCTTCCACTTATGGTAGGGATTCTTAAGGGTGCAAGATCCCAAAGCATCCCATGTCGAATGTGGGGAGTTTTGTGCCATAGGCATGTCTCTGAGGTGTTCCTTAGATTCCCATGTTTAACACTAGGTATGTCGTGAGTTTAACGTCTAGCGAATATGGATCCGACTATTTGGAACACTGATAAGAGTTGATCATATGGTTGTAACCCCAAGAGGGAACACCAATACTGGGGATAATGCATAGTTAGTTACCCGATTGCTGCTCGGAGTAGTGAGGAAGTGGGCGAAATAATCCCACTAGGATGTGGTGGTCCGGGTAAGAATCATGATGGATATGGATGATTGAGTGGATGGAGAATGAGATGGAACTAATGGGAGGACGATAGTTTTGTTGGGCTTGAGCCTTAAAGAGACCTCCTATGTATCCAATGGTGGGGAATCAAAGTCCACGTAGTTCAGAGGGGTGGTGGGACACATGAGGAGGCGAAATTTGATAATGGACACATGGATTGGATCCGAAGGGAGTAGAACTTCTGGGTTTGGGAATGAAATTCTCAGAAACACATAGGCTCAAGGGAGAGAGGCCACAATGAGACATGAGTGATGGGATTGAACCTCAGGGAGGCTTCCTACATATCCCCGTGGTAGGGAATCAAAGTGAACATAGTTCATGATGGGGGTATAGAATCGAGGTGTACACATAGGACAATGACTCAAATATATATACTGGGGATTACTCGTGGTTAGAAGCCTAGGTTGGTCTGACGATTGAGGGGCAGACCAGAGATGTGGGTCCCAGCAAAGGGGACTAAAACGGATTACCGTTGGCTGCGGAATACAACGACTTATCGTCGATTGGGTAACACAACGGCTTACCATCGATTGAGGTTGGACCTCAGGGAGCTTCCTATGTACCTTTACTAGGAGACAAGGATCAAATTCACATTGTTCATCTTACAACTTCTTACCATTGTGTGGGGCTGATAACAGCTTACCACTGGTCGGGGTTCCATCGGCTTACCGCTGTTCGGGGTTCCAACAAATTACTATTGGTTGGGGTTCCAACAGCTTACCTCTGGATGGGGTTCAATGAATTACCACTTGATGGGCTACAACGTCTTACCACTGGATGGGTTTGAACCTGACAGAGGCTTTCTACATACCCTTCCTAGGAGACATGGATCAAAGCCTGTGTAGTTTGAATAGGTATAGATTAGCATCATGTGGGGTGAAAAGGGGGTGTACAGTTTAACGTCGTGTAGGACAGGGTGAATTGACGTGAAGTGGTCGGGACTGATGAGTGTTGGGATTGAATCTCAGGGAGGCTTATTACGTACCTTTCCTAGGAGACAAGGATCAAAGTCTAAGTAGTTCAGAATAAGAGATACAATTCAACGTTATACAAGACCAAAATGAACCAATATTGTAGCGGGTCGGGACAAGTAGGTGTTGGGCTTGAACCTTAGGGAGTATCCCTACATACCTTTCTTAGGAGACAAATATCAAACTCCATGTAGTACGGGATGAGTTTGTGGCTTACACTCTAGGGAGGACTAAGAAGGATGCCATGGTCAATGCTTACTCAAAGACTATGTGAGTCATTATTGGTGTGAGAAACAAGAGGAATCAATGACCTGACGATCACGTCACGAAAGGTAAATCTGCGGGAAGTGGAGTGGGGATTACATGTGGTTAGAAACACAAAGATGTAACATAGGATTATGTGTGGTTAGCCGCCCAAGGAGATGGAGATTGGGACTTACTCCAGGATGGGGGCTTGATGGAGACAAAGCCTAGAGGAATAGGGACGGGGTAACGGAGGTCCCTTTTTCACTCTCTCCTCTAGTTTTTGGGATATAAGAATAGAGGAGGATTTGGGATGCTATATCTCGAAATAAATGATAGGGGATTACACCTAGAAGGTTTCCCTTCCTCGTGGACAGACGCCGCCCAAAAAAAGAGGATCTCAATCTATGTGAGGAAGATATCACTCCCATGGAGACTAGCAGGTGTAGAGAATATCAAAGACGGGGAACCCCACTTGTATTTCATGGGGAGAGACCACAGTTTAACGTCATCCGCTAAGGATGATAGTTCTTGGTAGTTTACTGCTCTGTATCTCAGACGAGGTGGGTTCACTCCGCACCCATAGGACTTACATGACTAATACCTACGTACCCTTGGGGATGGGAAGGCATCAGGAATGTCATGGAATTGGGGTGTTGAGGAGTGATCCATTGGGGGTCCCATGTTAGTGTGGCTATGCGAAGAAGTAATATCCATTAGCATGCCTATGTGAAGAAGCACAAGGCAAAGCAACACAACATGAAGCATCACCCAAGGTACCTTTAAATCAATTCGTAGAAACCTGTACGATCGTACAAGAGAAAGGTGAGTGACACAGGTGTTTTGTGCGTAAGAGGGGCTTAGACACGACACCTTAGGGTAAGAACAACACATGGAGCACACAAGGTGGGACACATATAAGATTAGAGGCTGCACGCAAGATGGAATAGATGTGTGCAAACCAAGTGGATGCACGTAAAATAGGTCTTATGTAGGAAGAACTTGTGTGAAAGAGGGGATTTTTTGTGCAAATTTATAAGGGTTAAAAAGGATCGGAGGAGGATCAATCCTAAGAGGGCCCACCTGATGGAGGACCCCTGGGGGACCTGTCGCACAAGATCCAATACCTTGATGTCATAGTGTTTTTCGCGTAGTCGCGAAAGCAGTGTCTTTCATGCAGTATAGTTTCGTTTCATCTTCTGTAAACTTCCTTGAAGGGTGGTGGGTATGCTTCATTTTACATCATAAAACCCAAGAGGTGGTGCGCAAGAGGGGCTGCGTGCAAGAGAATGTGTGACGTCGAATTGGGCGCTCAAGGGTTTGTGCGTCTAGGGGAAACATGCGTTCCAGACTCTATTCCTTCACGCGATTTCCTTGGATATTTTTTGATAAGGTTTCCAAAAAAGGTCGCCTTTGATGTTGAATTGGGCATGCAAGGGTTTGCGCGCCATAGGAAATCTTGCGCGCACACCTGGACTTTTCCGCGCTAGTGCCTTGGCGTGTCTGCAGTGGGTCACCACGAAAGCCTTCATTTGACATTGCATTGGGTGTGAAAGGGTTTTTTGTGCCCAGAACAATCTTGAGCTCAATCCATCATTATTTCACGCAACTCCCTCTCTTGTCATAGAATCATCCGTTCAGTCCTAAGATTCCTTCAGTTTCTTCAAAAGATCCCACTCATGGCCCTATCATAAATTTTCCCCAACACTCATGTAAAGTCATGTAGTCCATATATGTTGGTGTTTTTAATGGATATACGGATGATTTGGGACTATTTGGATGTAATATTGAGTATTTTAGTGAATTTTTTATTTTTAATAGGAAATTATTTTACAATATTATGTTTTACATAAATTTCACTATAAGGTTTAATAATAGAAAATTTTCTTATAAATATTTCTCTTAAAGGATTATTAATTATGTTGTGATTATTTTGTTAAAGGTAAATATACGTCCAATTTTATTCATGAAATATGTATCAAATTGAATATGAGGATTCCTCTATTTACATGTGTTCACATTAGTAATTATGAGGTTTTTATTATTCTATAAATAATGTTGATTATACCATAAAGGGTTCTGATTGAGTTATGAATGAAGTTTGTGATATGCTTAACATTTGAACATGTATCACTACATGAAATTACACTAATTTTTTTGAGTAATTAAATTTGAGTTGGAATTATAATTTTTGAAAAGTGTTTATGTTGTTATTAAGAAGACACAATTAAAGAGAAAATAAAATTATAACACAATGATTAATAATAAAGTGATTTTTTTGAATTATGTGTTGGACTCTAAAAAAATTAAAATTTAATATCATTTAAATATTGAGTCAAAATTTAATTATGATATTTCATCCTGATTTTTTCAATTTCATTATAAATTTCTAAATCATCTAGTGAAAAGAGCAGGTTTTATGAGATGTTTATATGATGAGAATATAGAGATTTATGAGTAATTAAAGTGTAAAGAACATGGAGAAGTAAATTTAATTTCTAAAAGAAAATTATATTGATTAATTTAGAGAGTTATAATGAATTAATAAGTTATTATTATCCATATAAC
Source organism: Viscum album (assembly GCA_963277665.1). NCBI lineage: Eukaryota > Viridiplantae > Streptophyta > Magnoliopsida > Santalales > Viscaceae > Viscum > Viscum album. The sequence goes on from OY728144.1 coordinate 204,539,766, forward strand.
GGAAATAGAGAAGATAATATTTAAAAAATAAATTTATATGGTTATAAACCTAATTTTTCCCATTTTAAATAGGAATCATTATGCACTTCGTTTTTTTGAAAAAGTGGGGAATAACACACCAATTCATTAATTTTAAGAAGTGTTTGAGAACATTAAATTGTTAGATGGTAATAACTTCAATAGGATAGAATGATGGATCCCTACATACATGAATAAAATAAGATGATAGTGTAATAATATAAATTAAATATGAAAATATTTTTTATCATCGGTTGGATGAAAATATTGAATATTTACATTTCTATAAAGATAAATATTTTATTATGAGTTCATGGATAAAACCGACTAAGAGTATTCTACATAGTAATTTTAGTTGACTATATCTAAATGGATGATACTATGACATTCCCAGAATATAACCATTTATTTTGATATTTGAACCCTTGAATTAATATATTCCCTTAATGGATTCTTATGTTTGGTGTTTAAGAGTAAAAATTAGGTGATTCAAGAATATAACAATAAAAAAGGTTTATTTTAAAAAATTCATAAAAAGTAAAATGAAAATTTATTCAATAAATCATCATCTAATTGTTTTGAACTATAAATTTTTCTTTCCCACTCAATATGTATCAAAGAGTGTTGATTTTTTCCTCTGAATAACACGAATATTTTAAAATTTACTATTGTCAATTTTGTTTTATATTAATTGGTACATGAGTTTGTTCTTTAAATTGGTTTCAAGGTAGTGTATATGTAATCCATTAAATATTTTAAACCTATTTTAAGTTTAAGGTGTCAAAATAAGTTAGGGTTTCATTATAAAATTTCATATCTATCACAATTATTATGAATTTAGTGAATAAATATGATTTTTCATATCTTAAATGAAAAATATAATGTTTGGATGGAGATAATACTACCATACTTATTATAATTAGTTATATATTTGATTTTTCATTGAAACTAATTTTTTCACACATATTTTTTAATGTGATAAAATAACACATGATTCTACTTAGAACATTTAAATTGATGGTTTCCTATTCCAATGTTTCTTCCCCTCTAATTCCTATATGTCCAAAATTTACATTATAGTAAAGGTGTGATATTATGGGTGAAATTGGGAGTACATGATGAAATTAAAAGCTTATAATGTCAATTAATTTCTAAATAGATCATATATTATTGTTTAGATCTCTCTTATAGATTTAAATCATGTTTATAATATCATTCCTTATAAAAATAATTTTTATGTTTACATCATGTAACCATTTTATAGGGATATCACTTATTATATAAGGGTTGAATAACTTTATTTTATTTGAAAGGATAGTTTAAGAATTTAAATTATCCTATGTTTATGGAATGGATAATCACATGATTATCACATGTGTGTGTTTATAGTTTTTCAATAGTTTAAGGAAGTATAGGAAGGAACTAAAGCGTTTGTCACCATATAATAAGGTATAAATGAGGAAAAATCATAATTTAATCCCATATTGGTAAGAATCAAGGTTATTTTATATATATTTGATATAAAGAAATGGAAATAAGGTTATACTATGATTTAGGTTTCCCTAAGAAAACTTAATAGTGTAGTGTAGTTTAGTGTTTTCTTGGAAGGAAAATTGATTTACAATGGGATTTAAGGTCACCCAAGAAGATATAATAGTGTGTTAATGGTTCCTTCCATCAAGGAAGGTAAATTGGGTTAGCATGGTATTTTGGGTCACCTATGAAGACAGAATAGTTTGATGATGTTTAATGTCAATTAATACATCTTAATGGTTTATGTTTGGATTTAGGGTATCATTAAAAGGATTAAGAGTAAGATGGAAAAAATGATAGAATTAAGTTCAACATATGATGGTCTTATATTAAAAGGAGTATTTATATTTTTTATTTTAGGGTAAAATATGGCATGAGTGGACCCAATCTAGGTGTTGGGAATACACAAAAAGGTCTTGGTGTAGAAATTCAATAGCAGGGTAAAACTGAACCATATCAATTAATAACATATTAAAATAGAATTCTAATGTGGTATAGGTAAAGGAGAATGATTTAGAAATAATCACAATTGGATATGGATTTAATCAAAAGGCTTGGAGTGGTCCAACTCCATCATATTATTTATATAATATGTATAACAATTACCATAATGGCCATTACCTCCAATAAATTAGAAAATATTAGTTTATTTTAATCCATGATGTCTAATTGGGTTATTATGGGAGTTTAGTCCCTTGAAGAAGACTTAATATTACACTAGAATATAGTATCATTGAGTATGGATTAAGTGTTTATGTGTGGATTTTGGGTTATCTCGATATACTTAAGATTTTATTTTATTTGAGATCCATCCATGAAGTCATAAGGGTCCTTTATTAAATTTAAGGTTCCCATAATATACATGAGAATACGGTAGGTTTTAGTATCAACCAAAAAGATTAAAAGTTAAAAGTGGATTAAATATTCAACGATATAGGGATTATTCCCGTAAAGGGAATCATAAATTTCCCCTTTGCGGAATGAAAACCCACACAATTTGATTTCAAATTTAAAATACATGTGAAAATAATAAGGTCATCCTTTGAAAAGTATTATTATAATTTTAGGCTATTAAATAAGGTCTAATATGTTTATTAACATAATATGTAAATGTTGTGTTGTACCATTTATGATAATGTGATGTATAAAAATTTTGTTCCTTTTAAGTAAACAAAGTCAATACTACTCATTGATGTTTATAGTTATTAAGGGTAAACTAGTATTCACTGGTTTATGTATATGTGTTTAAGATGAATTTGTAAATGATTCATGATAATAATTTGTGTGTTATAATTATGACTGGATGTCCCTAGAAATCAACTTCATTAGATAACTTCAGTGAAGGTGTTTATATTTTTCCATATAGGAATTCTATAATTGGGAAAGTTGAGTGATTTATAAGGATAAAAAAATAGGGAGTTTCACTAAAGGATGGGCACAATGGCTGAAATAAATAATAATTGTTAGATCCATTACAAGAGGTGGCTAGATATATATGATTTACAAAAATAGGTGAAAGTACATGTCTATGTTAAATATGAATGGGACCTAAATAGATGCTACAAAGGAATTTAAAATTTGAAATCAATAGTCGATATGGAATTAAGGAAAAAGAAGAAAATGATGTTCTCTTTATGATAAATAAACATTATTGAAAAGTGTAATGTAATTTAACACACATATAGGATCTTAGATATTAAGAAGGAAACCAAAAGTGAAATATTCATAAAGATATAAAATCTTATTTATCAAAATTCTATGAAATGTTTTAGGCCTCTCATGAACTTTGAGTTTAATCACACAAAGAGGGTTTTGTTTGGAAATATGTGAACTCATAGAGGTGTAAAAACATTGGGTACATGGAAAAAATAGGACTATATCAGATAGTTTATAGGCAGACAATATGTTTCTATAGATTAATTTACCACATATAAGAAAATTGAAGGAACCCAAAACACCGTAAGAGGGGATTGGTGAATAAGGCTGTCAACATTATCTTTTGATATGATAGGTCTTGTTCCCATGTTGGTAGGAACCTGTTAAACCTATCTAATGAGAAAGTGCAAAAAACAAACAATCACATGCAAAGTGAAGACACAAAAATTTCACTTGTTTCACCACTAAGGGATATATCCAAGGAGCATACATCGATAATGTGTTGGTCATACTGAAATCCACTAATCTTCACTAGTTGTGGAGTATAAAATATTATCATAGTCACTATATTCTAGGCACATAGCCTTTCCAAGGTTTTAGGAATAGCACACAGAATCCCTCAGATCACTTCAGTCGACTCCCCCTTACTCTCTATATTGGGAATAACCTGGTCTCAATTTATTGAATTTAAGGTCGCATCAATGGGTTGTCATTAAATAATGAATCCTCTACTATGGATAGATGCTATATTGAAGTCCCATTTTCCCTAATAGATGTTATCGACTTTTTCACATATTTTTATTTCACAAACTTTTCCTCTGTGAATTGTACTTATTGCTCCACATACCTCACTACACCGCGTACCACCTCCGTATACTACCTCTGCAAACCATGACCATGTACCACCTTTCAAATCCACATCCATATACTGTTTCATCTCTATGGAACAACTCCCCCTCCGTGAACTATCATCTCCGAACTGTCTTCTGTGAACCAAATTTCATGAATTATATTATGCGAACCATCTTCCATGGGCTGTCTTCTATGAACCGTCTTTTGTGAACTGTCTTTTGTGAACTATTCTGCACTTCACTGAATTTCACCCAGGTTTCCAAACAAAGTCTCCTTTTTGGGGTTTTCTTCACCCGAACCACTATATACTTAACTTAATTCATCCTATATTTTTTAATCTTAGTGTCACCCCTTAATGAAGGGATTACTGATGTTATATATTAAAATAGATCCACATAATCCGCTAAATCAAGATTTACCAAATCCTTGATATGTGCCTCCTTTACCATGTACCATGAATATCCCGTGTACAATTTTCTCTACATGGTTCATGTACATCCACACTTCCTTTGCGGCAACAGAACACTTCCTCGAACCAATATCTACCTTGTTTTTCCCAATTCCAATCCATACCATGTACCATCATTCCTTCTGCATACTGTGATCCTTCCCGTGAACTACAAGTCTTCACTGCGAACCATTTTCCATTCCGTGAACCATTCTCACTATGTTGTTCCTGGTTTTCCATTCCTCATACAATATTTCATTGTCCAAAAACTATTCCTACTATGTGGTTGATGGTTAGATTCCTTTCCTAAACACTTTACCAAAATAAAATTATTGATTTTGAGGCCCAAAAATTTGGCAAACACTGGAAAACTGCACAACCTTAACACTTGCTTCATCCTGTATTGTATGATCACTTTTATTTCAAACTCCTTGATCAACCCAATGTGGATTGAAAAAAAACACAAAATGTACTCAATTTCCAACAAAGAATAATCTTGGTTCCAACAATATCCCCCTTTAAGTTTTTTGGTAATTTGCAGATAAATTCAATGAAGCACCAGCAAAAATCAAAACCAAAACCTAATATATGAGAAAAACCTCAGCCAACTCCATGAGTCTAGTGAGAAAAGATTGGCTTGGAAAAGAATATGGAAACCATGAATTGGATTATCTTGATAAGAAACATGGAATTGTTTTCTCCATTCTCATTTTTTTAAAAAATTTCCCCTTTTGTAAATTTTTTTAATTCTTCTACTCTCTATAATACTTCCATTGGAAATGAATTTCATATTTCATCATCCTCATTTGAAAAATAAAACATTGAATTTCTCCATTCTCCCATTTTGGAAATAAAACCAAATAATCAAATTTTCACTTATAGAGCTCAATGTACACCCCCTAGATCATATCTCCCCCATAAAAATACAATACTTTAGTAAAGAGATTAAAACAGTTAGCAAAACTAGGGAGAGAGGAAAAAATAAAACCTCTTCATGCACGTGGAGGTGTTTAAACACCGAGGTTCAACCAATGTTTCTCAAACACATGTGCTGATAATGTTTTAGTAAGTATGTCAGCCACTTGATCATCAGTTCCAACATGATCCATTTTAATCATGAATTGTTCCACATCTTCATTAATGAAGTGATATATTATTTAAATGTGATTCATATGAGAATGTTGAACATGATTTTTCATCAGATCAATTGACTCTTGTTATCACATTGAATCCACATTGGTTGTTTCACCTCATCACCAATATCATTCAGTTATTTCTTCATCCAAAGTAGTTGAGTTCATACTTTTGTAGGAGAGATATACTCAGCTTCAATAGTATAAAGCGAAGTGATTTCTTGTTCCTTACTCAACCAGAACATACATTTCTTTCCAATGAAGAATGCTCCACCACTTGTTTATTTTCTATCCACCACATCTCTATCCCAGTCAACATTAGAAATCGACGATGGTTAATTATCTTTTCCTATAGAAAATCATAATCCATAATTGTGAGTACATTGAATATACCTCATGATTATTTTCAATTCTTCCATATGGTAATCTTTTGTATTTCTCTGAAATAGGGCCACTAAGAATATTGCAATGACAATATTTGGTCCCGTCATAGTTATGCACAAAAAGATGCCAGTGATTCTTATGTACATTGTGTGATATAAAAAGTCACATCCTCATGTTTTTCATGTTTAGTTCCAACTGTAATTAGAGTCTTCTTTGGTTTGGATTCATGCATATTGAACATCTTTAGGAACTCTCTTTCATAATTTTCTTGAGAAAAAACGTGTACTCTTCCCTCTAAATCACTTGGAGAACTAAGAAGTATGCGAGTTCACTAATCATAGACATTTGAAATTCTGATTTCATGTGATTAGAAACTTCATCCAATGATCCCTACCTTTTTCTACCAAACATAATATCATCTAATTACACTAGTAACATGAATTGATCTTTCTGAGAATTCTTCACAAACATATGGTGATCCACTCCATCTCTTTTAAATTCTAGAATCCTTAGATAAGAATCTAACTGAGAGTACCATGCTCATGGATCCTAATTCAGAACATAGAGAGCATTATTTAATCTATAAACCTTGATTTCATAATTACCAAGTAGAAAAACAACTTTTTGTTCAATTTATACTTCTTATTTAAGAAAAACATTGAATAAAGCTATCATGAAATTCATTTGACACACTTTGAATCCTAATTTAATATCATGGAAAGAAAAAGTTTGATTGACTCCAATATGGCCACCGAAGAAAATGTCTCTTCAACACCAACACCTTCAATATGTGAATAACCCCTACACACCAGTCATTCCTTATTTCAAATCACATTTCCATGCTCATTAATTTTATTTTTAAAAATACAATTCACACAATTCACATTTTGGTTATCGGGTCTCTCAACTAAATCCCATGTTTGGGACTTATTGATCTGATCCAAATCTTCATTCATGGACTTAACCCATGATTCATCCTTTGTAGCTTCTTCGAATGAGGATTTTTCCACAACTGAAAGGAATGTAGATTGTGCAATATTCCATATTCTCTTCATATGTGGGAGAGTAGTCTAATCCCCAATGATGTTGCATTGATCAATTTCAGCTTTAGTAATTCTCTTAAGAGGTTTATAATAATTTTCTTTATCCTGGGTTTCCTTTTATAATTATTATTTTGAGTCAACATCATGACGTGACTCCTGAATGTTTTTTATGCATTATTATACTTATATATTTTGATTTATTCCATTTCCATATTCTTCCTCATCTTCTATCACATATGCATAATAATTCCTTAATGCCTTTTTGGTTTTGTATTCAATGATCTTAACACCACTGCTTTCCACAATTCTTTTATGAAGTTTATTAAAACATTTTTATGATCTTCTAATAATTGTATATCCAAGGAATATTCATTCATATGCTGCATCACCATACTTTCCTTCATTTTCTTCTTTGTTTCTAATAAAGAATTTACTTTCAAAAACTTGGAAATATTTCGAAGTGGCCTTCCTTCCATGCCATAACTCATACGGTGTCTTGGTTTTAACTATATAAATCAATGTTAGATTTTGAATATATACTATAACTTGAATATCTACTTTCTTGTAATGTTGAGAGATACAAATCTCAACCAGCATAGTTCTGTCCATACTATTCACAAGTTGATTCAAGTTCTCAACAACTCCATTTTTCTATGGACTTCCCACAACAGCCACATCATGCGGTATTCCTTATTTATCTAGGTAATTTTAAAACTCAATGGATTTATATTCTCTTCTATTTTCAGAATGAAAATATTTTATTTTCCATCCAGTATCATTCTTGGTGATTTAGTGATATGTTTTCATACAATCAAAAACTTTTTGTTTTCTATGTATAACCACCACATAGGCTATTATAATATAATAATTAATGAAAATAACAAAGTACCTTTCTCCACGAGTTCTGAAAACATTTATTGGACTACATACATCAATATGGATGAGATCAAGAAGATTTTATGCCCATTTTATCTTTGTCTGATATGAACTATAGACCAACTTCCCTCGTATGCAAGCATCATGTGTATTTTCCTGTTCACAATTTAGATTGGGGATATCCATGACTATCTTAATCTTAGATATCTTTTACATTTCTTTTTGATTAATGTGACCTAATCTGCAATGCCATATGTTCTTTTATTCACCAATTATCATATAGAAAATTTTCTCCTTATTATGAACTTGATATAAGTTTCCACTTCTTATGCAACATTTCATGAGATAATTCCCTGTCTTTCCTTTGATAGTGAATACTTTTTGATTGAAATTCACTATAAGTCCCGAGTGATAGAGTTGTATAACACTAAGGATATTATGATGTAACCCATCCACATAATGAAATATGATTTTCTTTATCTCCCCATTGGGCAATATAATACTTCCACTGCCTTTGATCTTAGAAGCACCCTTATTACTGAATATTACTATTCTATCAACCATTTTCTTAACATTTTTTAATAAGATTTCATTTCCCATCATATGGGATGAGCATAAACTATCAAGAATCCAAGTGATTCTATTCTTGGTAGCTTTGAGAGATACTTCATCAGGGTTAGATTTTTCAATTTTATACATTTCCTTCCATGAAATATTAGTTTTTTTGAAGTATAATGATGGATTCTCAAATCTATTTTACATGTGCAAAATTTCATCATACTCACACTCTTCTTCTAGAGGATAGAACCCTTTTTAATAAAACACTATCTAGTTGGTGAGAATTTACTTGTCTCTAATTTCTATATGAATTGTTCCTATAATTCCTCTTACTACAATCAATAGCTTTATGTCCAAAGTTAGAATAATGAAAAAAATATCCACAGAAAATGTTTCTTCTATAATGATTGGGAGATTAATTCTTTCTCATTTTTTGACTTCCAAGAACTCCCCAATTTTAAGAAATCCTTTATTCTTCATAGTATGACATGGTATGAACCAGATAGACACATAGTTGACATCTGATAAGTGGAAATGAATTATCACTTCTATTCCTCCTCATGTAAACTTCCATAGGAAGTTTGTTTGACTACTATAATTTTTGTAAACTCAAGGATAATTTTTTTCTCCTTTTGGTATGATTTGATACTTTATTTATTTGGACTTCATGTGTCTTTCTGATATGTCTGACCTTTAGATTGCCTCTATTTTGGCCCATTTTACTCCTAAAATTTGATGTTCTAACGTCACAAACAATTAATATGTTTCCCATTCATGAGTGTCTTTAATCATTCAGATCCTTTTTAACTCCATAAGAACCATTCTTAGATCTCTCTAGCTTCTCAACATCTGAGAATTTTCCAAATCAAATTTTCTTCTTTGTTTCTTTTGTGTTTGATTTACTTTTATGTTTACTCCTAAGAATAAAAAATTATTCTTCAAGTACCCCAACAGTTTTGGAATTCTCCTCCACTCTATATGTAAGGTCATTAATGAAAATATCATATTATTAAATCTTGAGTTTTATTTCAATTATATCCTTTGAGCTTTCCAAAGTTTTTGAATGTTTCTTTACTACTTATTCAAGTCAATAAATTTTAGATTCCAGTAAATCGACATATTTTGATTAGACTTCCATAACTTCTCTATTCTTTTTTCATTTATTTTATTGATTTTGAAGCTTACTAAAAGCATCCTTAAGTTGCAACTTGAGATCAACATCAGTGGTCAACTGACTATCTCTAGATTTATCTTTTGTTGCTTCTGACTTTTAAATGGTAGCCATCATTGACGTGCAAGTTACCAATTTATATTTTGGTTCTTATTCATCAAAGAATTCAATATCATCATCATCTTCATCATAGAAAAATCACTTTTTTTTATAATTTCTTACCAGACATGAAGTCCATATTTAAACCTTTTTCCTAGGCTTCTGCATGTCTCCAACTTCACATTCCTTGTACTCAAACATTCTTGTGCACTGAGAGGAAATTTTCCCAACTCTTCCACAACAAAAACAAGACAGAGGTAACTTGCCTTCAAATTTCACTTTCCCTCCTTGAATTTCATAGAAATGAGAGAAATAATATCTTTTTTTTATAATCATCATCATCAATATCTCATGAAATTTCATGTTTTTCCATGTCTTTGAATGTTGTTTCCTTGCTTACTTGAGTCATTACATCTTTTGGGTTGACTCTCATCTCATATGACACTAGACTGCTCAGTAGATCTCCCCGAGAAAGTTTGGATAGATCCCTTCCCTCAATGGCTGGAACCTTTTCATTATAAATAGGTGGTAGTATTCTCAAGATTTTCATTACAATATCAATGTCTTTTATTTCTTCACCAAGTGACCGTATTGCTCCAACAAAATTATTAATTCGATAGAAAAAGGTATATGCATTTTCATTAGGATGTATCTTCCTATCATTAAACCTATTGTGAAAAACTATTAGTTTTACCTCTTTCATTTTATTGTCACATTTATATATAATATGCAATTTTTCCCGTATTGGATTTGCAGATATACAACTCATCACCTTTAGATCGATCTGATCATAAAGGGCCACATTGAGGGAATTATAAGCTTTAACATCTCCATCAAGCATTTTTCTATCTCGATCAGTCATATATAGCCTTGTTGGATCAGTGACATGTAACCATTGTGTAGTATAAAAAATTAATTCCATTCCAAGAGATATCAGATGAGATCTCATCATGTTCATCCATATTTAAAAGTTACTTCCATCAAATAGGGGGTTTACCATAACATTAACTGTATTCTCCATGACATCAAAGAAGGATAAATGTAACACCAGTAACCTCTGAACTCTGATACCACTTCAAGTACCCTAGAACACCCTGATAGGGGAGAGGTGAATCAAGGTGTCAACTTTCTCTTTTAATCTAATGGATTTTGTTCCCATGTTGGTAGGAACCTATTAAATCTGTCTGATGAGAAAGTGAAAAAAACAATCACATGCAAAGAAAAGGCACATAAATATTACTTGGATTACCACTAAGGGCTATATCCAAGGATCATACACCAACAGTGAGTATTTCTTATCAAAATACACTAAAATTAACTTGTCTTCGATTATTTTTTTTAGCATAGTCACTCTATTCTAGGCACACTGCCTTTACAAGGTTTTAAGAATAGAAAAATGTGTCCCTCATATTAATTTTTTTGAATCCACCTACTTACTATATTGGAAAAAATTTGATCTCATATTATTGACATGATGGTCTCATCAATGGGTTGGAATTAAATCATGCATCCTCAACTATGGATAAATGCTCTGTTGAATCCCTATTTCCCCTATATATGCAATATACTTTTCTGTATATTGTTCATTCACAAAAGTTTCCTCCATGAACTGGGATTATTACTCCATGTACCTTGCCGCACCATTTAACACCTCTAAATACTAACTCCTCAAACTGTAACCACTTACCTCCTTCACAAACCGCATCTTCATACTGCTTCTTCTCTATGGACTAAATCCTCCCCCCGAGAACTGTCTTTTACGAACCGTCTTCTGAAAACCATCATCTTTGAACTATATTTTGTGAACCATCTTCCTCGAACCCCTTTTAAAAACCATATTTTGTGAACCATAATTATAGATCTATTCTGGACTTCACTAAATTTCTCCTAGATTTCTAAACAAATTCACCTTTGCGGGGTTGTCTTCGAACGAACAACTCTAGACTTCACCGAATTCCTCCCCGGGTTTTTAGTATCACATAGAATACTTAATGAAGAGATTAATGCTCCTTATATAGTCAAATAGATCCCCATTATTCGATAAACCAATATTTAAAAAATATTTGATACAACCCCGACTTTTTTGTGTACCGTGCCTCTCCCACAAACCATTTTCCCTATGTGATCCGCGTACCGCTACTCTTCCTTTGCAGCATCCAAACTCTTCCAAAAACCAATATATGCCTCATTTTCTCCAATGAAAATCCATCTCGTGTACCATCATGAATTTTGGATACTGTGATCCTTCTCGTGAACCACAAGTCTTCACCAGGAATAGTTTTTCGGTCCACAACTGTTCTCGTTATGTAGTTCGCAGTTATCCATTCCACGTACCATATTTCATGATCTGTATACTATTCGTACTATGTAGTTCACTGTTCAATTCATTTTCCAAAACTCATCCTTTTCCGAAATCAAATTCCCAATTTTGAGGCCCAATAATTTGGCAAAAATGGAAAACTGCACCACCATAAAGACTTTCTTCGTCCTGTATAGTAAGATCACTTATACTAAAAACTCCTTGATCAAAATAATGTAGATTGACAACAAACACAAACCATACTCCATTTTTATCAAAGAACAACCTTGGTTCCAACAAACCAAATTTATCACCACTATAGGGTATTTGTTAACTGAGAATAAATTATTGGGTATATGGAAGTGTTTATCCTAGGTGTTGGTGATATGATTTCATAAGACATTTTCATGGAATTAATGACTTAGTATTTAACAACCCAGTCTTAATGTACATAGAAATTACATCGTTTTTTTGGAATGCATAACACATTACTTAAATAGAGGCCCAAAGACCATATTAGATTAGTGACTTTGTAAACATGGATCAAAAACCTTTTAAATCATTGAAATATCTTTACTGCTTCCCACAAAGATCATCACCCTTAGTAATTCTACTCAAATTCCTTTCTTCTTAACCTAGGGGAAGGGAAACATAAGAAAGGGGTGAGATCAAATTATTAGTTTGGGTAAATAAAGGAAATTCATAAAAATATCATGAACATAACATTATGAGAACATGATCATGACCATTAGAAGATCATACCATTTATATCAGATATCATGAACATGAATAAAGGCATAAATATTTGTATTTCATAAGATGTGATTCATTCTGATTTAAAGAGCATACTCCATGAAATAATTACATATTAATAAAAGATATAATGGTGGAATATAAATAAACATATACAAATACTATGTCAGGGAATCCTACCAAGATCTTAGTAACAAGTTAGGATTGAGATAATCACCCATGTACATACATCAAGCATGGGATCGACTCCCACATAGCCTCTTTTTTTGGGCTTTAGATTCCCTCCCATGTACCCTCTTGTTTTGGGTATGGGATTCCCTTCAGTATGCCCTCTTTTTTTTGGCTTGGGATACCCTCCCATGTACCCTCTTGTTTTGCGCTTGACCTTAAAACTATTTTTTAATTTTCAAATAAAATCACTTTCTAGAAAAGTGAGAACCTTACAGGAAGAACAATAAGGAAAAACTATGAGCCCAAGGGGATCAACCATTAGAGGCACCGTTGAACCAAAATAACAAGAACCGAACCAAAGGCGCCCAGGGAGATCAACCATTATAGGCACAAAAAACATAGGGAAGAAACCCAACGCCACCCCCATCAGCAGCAAATCCCATCGCCATCCTCAGGACGCAACACCGCCACTGCACCTCGGGACTGGACATCCACACACCAGGGTACGCCGGAGCTGGATGCACCCCAGAAAACCTTCCACACCATGGGGTCCTCGACCACACCACAAACTCTAGGTAACCACCCATCCACAACAAAACAAACCCAAAACCCAATCAAAGGGGACAACTAGTGAGGAGAACAGGTCGCGTCACCACCACGAAAGATCTACCACACCACAACCTTCAGCACAATCCAAAACGCAAATGGGACAAGAACGAAACTTGATACCTATATAGAACCATCAGTGGAGAATGAAAAACGGTGAAGGATTCATTGACAGAGCTTCGTAACGTATAACTACAGGACCGAGACCGAGAGACAACCTTTGCAGAACAATAACCAAAATCGGGGAAGGCGCCATCGAAGCTGGAAAAAAGCTTCTGTCACGGGAGCAGGAGCGAAGACCAACCAAGGTATTTCGTCGAGGGGGGTTGAATGATAGAGGTTCTTCGATAGAGCTCCATAGAGCGTGCTATATCGTGAAATCGCCGGCCTATCGATACCATGCACCCTATTTTTTGGGCTTCTGATTTCCTCCTGAGTACCCTTTGAATTTATAAAACATTTATCATTACCCAATGAACTATAGGGATATAGAGGTCCCACCCATCTCATAATGAAACCATAAATACATGTGTCAAAATATAAAAAAACATGCACCATATACATTATAACTTAACTCATGAATTGAAATGGGAGTCATAAACATTGAATCACATCATGACCTATGGAAAATATATAGGTTTCATAATCATTTCATCCTAGAATAACCCATCAAAAGAAGTGAGTTTCATAAGAATTTATCATGGTATAACCCATTAATGATAAATTGGTTTCAAAAGCATTCATCATCTTATATACCATTGAAGTGAAATGGGTCTCATAAGTATATAACCCGTAGAAGAGAAACCTATTTCATAACCATAAAAACCTTGAAATAGATACGTGTTTTGATAAACATCATTCCATAAAATCATAAAACACTCATAGATAGAATATGAAAGAAACAATTCGATTATTTTTTGGAAAGGAATGAGTAACATCAATGGATGTCATATTACATGTAAAATAATTTTGAGAAAACATTTAAAAACATTTATTGAGGAAAATATTATTTCTTCTTTGTAAAAGTAATTTTAAAACATAAAACAAATTTAAGACCATTTTCTTTGGAAATTATATGAAAACATACAAAGAAGGATTGAAATAATTTTGAAAACCATATTCCTTTTAAACTTGTAAACAAAGATAAAAAACTTTTGGAAAATTTTTTCCTTGATAACTTATAAAAGAAGAATAATCTTTTTTGAAATCTATTTTTGTTGAAAACATATAAAAGAATATTAAAAACCATTTGAAAATTATTTTCCTTGAAAGTTAAATGAAAACATATAAAATATTTTTTGATTTAATTGAACATATTTTCTTTAAAACAAACCTTTTCAAAAACATATAAAATATTCTTTGAAAATCTTTTAAAACATTTTTTAACAAAAATTGTTTTTTGGAAACCCCTTGTCTTTGATTTTTTTTAAAATCAATAAATTTCATGAATATTTAGAGAAAATTATTTTTTAAAAAATCCATATAAAAATAAAAATGAATCATCAATGAAATGGTGTTCATGATGGTGGTTATGTCCATATATGATGAACACTACTTTCAAACCATAAATATTAAAAAAAGTTCCTTGATCAGAAAATGTCAAGAGTTATTCTTTTAAAACCATTTGGAAAAAGGTAATATTTTGGTATAAAATTACTTTAAACATCATAGTATAATACTAAAACATTTTTGGAAACTTTTTATGAAAACAATGTTTTCAAAGAACATTGATTTTTGAGCTAAAACAGTAATAAATTGATCATAGAAATATTTTATTAGCTTTCTTAAGTACGAAAGAGACAAAAAATGGTGCCACTAAATTGATTTAACATCCGTATACAAATGTTAGGAAAATATATTATATTTCTTGAGATATGGATCATAATATTTAATCAGTAGAATCATAATCATAAAAAAGTTCGATAAATGATGAGATTGAAGTAATAAACCTTTACCACTTTGGTAACTTTAAATCCTTATAAAATGGATGGAATAACATTACATAAAGATTAAACTATCTTGAAAATAATTATATTCATGATATAACATTTGAAAATGGAAATATATATGCCTTATAAGGAAATAAAGGTTCATAATAAGGAATGTGTCTCAAAAAAGGAAAATTGAGACAAAAATAGATTACTGATTTGGTAACTTTTGAAACACGACCCCCATGAAAGAAATATAATCAAATGAATATATAAATTACCATAAAGTTAATATAATAATCATATAATACATCCATGGGTAGTATAAATACCACATAAACAGAATTATTAGTGAATAAGGCATGTATCTCACAAAACATAAAAAAGTGAGACGTAATTCCCTAACATTATGTCTTGAACCTCTTTACACTTTTACAAACCTCCTCTTCATTGAATAAAACCTTTTTGTTTCCACCAAAGGGATTCCATGGATGGATTTATGCCCAAATTGATGATTCAAAGAGGAAGTTAAGGATTTTGGGTAGTGAATTAGTTAGAGCATGACTGAGCTTAAGTGGATTGAGTGGTGTGAAGAAGGGGGAGATGTGGTTGCCTTTTATAGGAGAGGAAAAAATACACACTTGATTTTGTTTATAAAAATAATTGCGTGTTCCCTAATTATTACTTGTTCCCAAAGTTCCCAAATAGACCATTATGGATCCATAGAGGTGTATTTGAAAAAAAAAATCCCATATAATAGGTTTTGGACGAGTGTATAAGTCTTTTGTGACCTTAAGATTGATATTTAGTATCTTGTTTTGCTTAATTTTGTCCTTAGTCAATATAATTAATTTTAATCACATTCACTAATATTTTTGGTGAAAAAAATATTTTGAAATTATTAGAATATAAATATAATACTGATTACAAATACTTATTTCCATTTTTTTAACTCAATTCACATAATTGGAAAAAATAATTTTAATGCTAATCTTACAGATGTGGTGTGAAGGTAAGTTTTTAATGTGAGAATGTTCAAATGTTCATTATACTTTTATAACTAAATTAAATATAAATATGATTCCAATTGCATTAATTATATTAATATATATACAATTAATCTATTTGATCTTTAAAAACAACTTAAAATATAATTTAATAATATAAATTATCTCGAATAAAAATAATTTTTATATTAAAATTTAGTATTTTTCACTATTAATTAAAAAATGTTGTCTCTCAGAAAAATTAAAAAAAAATCACCGTAAGAAAATATTTATATTATTAATTCAAAAATTATTTTTTTATAAAAATAAATTTTAAATGCTTCTAAAATTATTTTTATTATTTTTGATAAAGAACATAAAAAAGAAGTTCTTTTAAGAAAATCGTATTTTTTGAACATATAAAGACTTTAGAAAAAGTTATAAATTTCATTATCAGTATGTTTTATTTATATAAATCCATTATAAATAATATTTCAAAATTAGTTATAAATATTCATATTACCTTGTTTAACATCTATTTTATAATTACCTTGTTTAAATAATTATAATAATAATGTGACATTTCAAAGAAACTAAGTGTTGCATGTAACACATGCCAATTTGGTGTTGCATATAGTCTAAGAATACCTTTTTTTAGTGTATAATGATAGTTTTACTTAATTATCTTATATAAAAAACTATATTTAGTGTTTCAATATATGAAAAATATGAAAAATATTAAATTAATTTAAAAAAAATAATTTTATAAAATAATTGGGTACTATATTCTACCCTAATTAAAATGAATTTCAATAATGAAATTCATATAGGTTATCAAAGGTTTAATACTTCATATTTCCATTCATAAAAACCCACATTATAAAAAATAATATTAAAACTTCTTTTAAAAAAGTAAATTTTGAAACATAATGGTTACCTAAAGAAAAATTTAAGTAGGATTCGACATAGGAAAATATAGGTGGAAAGTGAAAAATGGACATGGACGAGAAATATAACTACTATGTTCTAATAAAGATTGATAGAGAACATTTCCAGCAGAAATGGGTGATCATAAAACCATAAATTTGTTATGATCTAAGGGACCATATGATTCATCATCAATAAAGGTACTAGGATAAATCCTTTTCAAAATCCTTTTCTTATATTCAAGGAATTATTTTACTATCTAGGAACATAAGAAAATATACGTACAAGATTTATTTCCCTTTATTAAGTAAAATCATACACATTTTTCATTTCTTTAGAAATTTACAATTCACCTCTTTATTCAAAAATGAAGGTGAAATTTTCTTTACTGAAGTACCAACAGATAATGGGATCCATGATAAGCTATCCCTTATATTATCAGTTACCATCAACAGAAGTGGTCACCAAAAGGTATCCAATATTCATAAATCCACCTATTTTGAGATAATACTTTAATCTCACAAACTATATTTGGAATTTAACATAAACCATTCCATAAATAGATATCTACATAACCCTCCCAAAATATGGATATAAAAAACCTTATAAACAAGGTCACCAAAATACTCAAAATAATCTCAACATTGATCCACCATAAATCATACTGTATATCTTGGTTTTGAAATTCCAAATATGTGAATTACCTCATCATATATTCGTTTTAAAAATGGTAACAACTGGAATTACCATAAATCCTCTTGGAAAACATGCATGAATCCTTATTCCAAATATTACTTGATATATTCCTTAAATCCAAAAAGTATTACATGTAATAAATGATAAAACATATCACTTTTTTCAAAAAATCATTTATCATTAGTGAGGTTATAAATACTATCCAATTTACTTTATCTATATCATCATAAATTTATCCATACTAAACCCATTTTCCTCAATATCTTGAATATATTAAGGGTTACCTTCCCTTAATCAAGATATCATTTTTCTATGTATTCATTACCATTAAACGTATCCTTTTCAATCATTTATAAAAAAATTCTATTGAAAAAACATTTTCATTTCATGACTCATTAACATAATCATTGAATTCCAAAACATAAATAGTTTATTCATTCAACTTTATTCTCAAACCATTACTCATGCTTCATCACCCTATTCCTTAATACCCCTTTCCTATAATATGAAATATGAATCATGTATTAAAGTTCCTCAAACTCAATATAGTCAAAAATATTATTTTTAATGTAAAAAATACATGGAAGAACTTTCAAACCCTATAATATGTCATTCACATTCTCTTTATCTTTGATAGTATAACCAATACTCATACCAACGTACTGATTCACTTTACGAGATTTCCACATAGGAATTTATTTTCATAATTCCTATACATTCCACATATGATACATTCAATATTGACCAAATTCCAATTACTAAAATTGGAAAGCATAGTGTGAGAAACATTTATCATAGTAGAAAACCTCATAATCATAAAAAATTACATATAGGATATCTATATCATGACACCTTCCATAATTTATGACACCATATGTTTATCCTAGGTTGTACATAGCCAAATTAATTTTAAATCCTTCATAATGTTTTGTGAATAGTTTTTGAATTCCCAAAGCATATCCTCGCGGAGTATCGAACCAGGTGTGCAACAAGGCCCATTTTCATGTACCAAGTTACGCCGAGTTAGGCCTGACACACCTTGTCGGAGTTGTTACCTCAAGGTACATCTATGCCAGTTCCAAATCCACTTATAGTATCCAGATATGGATGTATTTCTAGGGAACCACTCATTCTATCCTTTAAAAATATTCTATGACATTTTCCTATACTTTTCCTTATCCTCAAATTTATCCTTACAGACATCCCCAGACATATCCTTAAAAATATTGTTAGGGGTTTCACTAAAATTTTCTCATCCAATTTTCCATATTTTAACTAAACATTTTATTTGATACAAACTATAATGACTATTCTTAACATACATAGACATTAAATATATTTTTTGGAACAAATAATACATTATAAAAACATATTCCCAATGACCGTATTAGTTTATTGCCTTTAAAAACATGGAATAAAAACCTTCTAACTTAGTGAAATATCTTTAATGATTCCCACAAAAATCCTACCCCATAGTAATTATTTTTAAAAACCATTTTTCATAACCTGGGAAAGGTAATCATAAGATTTTTTTTATATCAAATTCAAAATATATTTAAATAATGGAAATGTGTAAGACTATCATGCACATAAGGTTGTGAGAATGTGATTATGATCATTAGAAGATCATACCCTGCATATCAAATATCATGAACATGAATAAAGGCATAAATATTTTCATTTCATAAGACATGAATCATAATCAAATCAAGATCACAAGGCATCAAGTCATTACATATTAGAAAGACATGGAATTTTGGAATAAACATAAACATATAAAAACCCTATGTCAAGGCTACCTACCAAGAGCTTTGTAAGATATTAAGCTTGGGAAAATCACACGTGTACCTGCTTTGGTCATGGTATTACATCCTATGTGTCCTCCTATTTTAGGTTTGGGATTCCCTTCTATATACCCTCTGGTTTTGGTCTTTATATTCCCTCCGATGTACACTCTTTTTTCACTACTGGAAAACCAACCTATACCAATGGTTTGGAACCGTTGGTATAGGCCTCCAAACCGTTGGTATAGCCTATACCAACGGTTTGGAGAACCGTGGAGAAGTAAGCAGTTGCGATAGGTCTATACCAACGGTTCTGAAAAAACCGTTGGTATAGACCTATACCAACGGTTTTGAAAACCGTTGGTACAAGTAATATGAAATACATATACCAACGGTTATAAAACCGTTGGTATATGTATTTCAAAAAAAAATCATTTGGTGGGATTTGATCCCAGGAACCCCGTTTATAATTGAACGACTTAACCAATAACCTAACATGACTTATGTAAACATAATTTCATAAATATATATATGTATTATCATGATTATTTAAAATTTTGATTTATATAATGTTCTCGGGTAGTAGATCTGGAAAAAAATCAAAGTCACCTATCCCAACGGTTTTGAGAACCGTTGGGATATGTGGCTTTGATTTCGGGTGAATGTTGATTTTGGGGACACCCTTTCCCAACGGTTTGGGAAAACTGTTGGGAAAGAGGATCAAAACACACCCTTTCCCAACGGTTTGGCCAAACTGTTGGGAAAGGGTGTGTCTTTCCCAACGGTTTGCCCAAACCGTTGGGAAAGATGCCTCAAAACACACCCTTTCCCAACGGTTTGGACAAACCGTTGGGAAAGGGTGTGTCTTTCCCAACGGTTTTCCCAAACCGTTGGGAAAGGTGGGGAAATCCATGGCTTTCCCAACGGTTGGGAAAAGTGGGGAAATCCCTGGCTTTCGCAACGGTTTGGCCAAACCGTTGGGAAAAGGTACCTATACCAACGGTTTTTACAAACCATTGGTATAGAAGTGTTGGGAAAGGTCCAATTTCCAGAAGTGTTTTGGGCTCACTACTACAAATACGGGCAAGGGAATTGCCTCCTTATATCAGCGCTAAGCAAAACCACTGATAAAGGTTACCCTGTATCAGCGCTAAAATTTTAGCACTGATACAGGGTGGCTTTATCAGTGCTTTTCTAGCACTGATAGAGGATATCTTTATCAACGCTAGAAAAGCGCTGATAAAAAACTCCTGTATCAGTGATAGAAAAGCATTGATAAAGAGACCCTCTATCAGCGCTAAAATTTTAGCACTGATAGAGGGTAACCTTTATTAGCGCTAAAGAAGCGCTAATAAAACGATCCTTTATCAGCGCTAGAAAAGCACTGATAAAGACACTCTGTATCAGCGTGAAAATTTTAGCGCTGATACAAGAATGATTTATCAGTGCTTTTTTAGCACTGATAAAGAGTACCATTATCAGCGCTAAAATGTTAGTGCTGATAAAGGTAGTCCTTATCAGTACTTTTTTAGCACTGATAAAATCTTATTTTGTTTTTTTATAAAGTCGGCCACACAGTGCCCTCGTTTTATCACAACCTAAAGCTCTCGTGGTAGTGGAACCATGCGACTCCCCTCTGCCGCCCGCGCTTCTCTTGCCGAACCTTCACTGCCCTCGCTCCTCTTTGCCGAACCTCCGCCGCCCGCAACACCCCTTCGATTTGCCGGACCTCCACCGCCCGCAACTCCCCTTCAGTTTGCCAGACCTCCTCTGCCCACAACGCCCGACTTCTTGTTGCCGGACCTCCGCCGCCCTTGCTTCGTGTTGCCGGACCTCCGCCGCCCGCAACGTCCTCTTCTGTTTTCCGGACCTCCGCCGTCTGCAACACCATCTTTGGTTTTCCGGACCTCCCAAGGCATGTTTTCCAAATATTTTTTCAATATTGTTCTTGATTTTGGTTGAATCATTTATTTGGGTTAAATCTTTATGGTTATGGTGTTTAATTGCATCCTTAGGGAATTTACTTAGTTCAGTTGGTGGTTTCATTATAGTTTTGTGAAGATATCAAGAAATAGGTAGGTTGTTCCATTATTTGACATTGTTTTAGGTGTTTAATATGATCTATTTGGTTCTAAAATGGTTTTATAAATTGTCTGGGTTGTGGGAAACATGTTTTCCAATTTTTTTGTAGTGCGTAAGGGTTTGATAATGACTTGACTATTGTAAATGTTTGTTTGTCATGTGTGTTTCTATTATTGGAAGTGTCATTGTATAAAATAGATATAATTTTATATAAGGGGTGGAATTGAGCACAATGGAATCCTAGTGATGGAGAATAACCCAACCCCATAAACTCATTTATACCTATAATACATTAATTCAAACAATAATACATCACCAAAATTTAGTAAACCTTCCCCAAAAAATTATCTCCACCCTTAGGAGTACCGTGACACACCTAATTTAAGAGGAAAACAAGTAATTAGAATGTAATTAAATGAATGCAGATAATAGGATGTTACATTGACTATATGAATGGTGTTACAAATAATGGTTATAAAAAGGGGATAATTATAATGAATATGTCATTAATAGACCATATTATATTATTATAAATCGAAACATCATCATTGTAAAAACACTTTGTCAAAACATGATACATTCTAATATTATAAACTTGTGGAATCATCTACCAAAATATATTTCATTCCATAAATTATAAGACATTAAGTTACTATATTTATCTTATTGGGGAACTCTAACAATATGATTTTAATCTACACTAGGGTACATTAGTTAGTGTAGTTGTCTAATCTAGTTTATCATATAACATGATGTCTCACATAGTTACCTATGTTCCCTTACCATCAATTACATAGAGATAATAAAAAAGTATGTCACTAAAAAACTATAGGTATTATTAATAAAACATAACAAATAAATCTCAACTAACATCCAAAACCATCCTAATAAATAATCAATTTCTTCTATACATCCATGCCTCACACATAAATTAAATTCATCCCATTAATGGGTATAAGTCAATATATGACATAATTATTCCAAGGATCTACAGTTAAGGATGTCAGAAGCATAATGTAAAAATATTTGATAAAACTTCCAAAAAAGAATTTGAAAAAACATCATAATCCTTATCATTTACCAACCTTTGAAAAATAATATTTGAAATCATTCCTTTTAAAACATTTTTAAATCACATATTCCTCATAAAGAAATCTAATATATTCTTTTGAAATTATGAAAATCGTACCATAAAAAGAGTTGAAAATAATTAAAACATTTTTACTTTGAATGATTTATTCATGTAATTATTTAATAATTAGGAAAAATCATAAAACTCATATTTAGATCTCCAATTAGATTTTACGAGAACAACTAACTTCTGAATTTTATTTATTATTGAATCAAAAAACATGAAAACTACTGTAATCTCATTGTTTCATGTTTGGATATAATTTAAAAAAATTATAAAACCCCTCATGAATATCAAACATTGGAATATTTTGATAAGTTATAAATTTTAGAAACTCATACACTCCCCAATAGTCAATGAAATGAATTTAAGTAAATTTTTTAACTCAATATTTATTGAAACCACATTCCATAAATGTTAAAAGACAAATTAATCAAAATTATGTCCCATAAAATCACTATATGGACAAATAACCTATAATGAACTAGTCAAAATACATGTTTTTACTACCATAGTTGTTACGGTTAAGTGAGAAAAATAAAACCTAGGTTCCCTTGGTGGTGATGGTGGATACATGTGATAGTAGTTCCCCTTTTGGTGACTCTTATTGATTGTAGAATGGGGATGTTTACCCTCATGTTTAATGGAGGCTTGGTTGTATTGTTGGTTCCCTTACCTTTTTTTTGTTATTTTGGTTTTGGTTGAAATTGTTAAATGCTTATCCCCTATTACAGTGTTATCTTTTGGTCTATTATATTGTGAAATTTGGTTATGATATGGTGTTTGATTATTATGTAATATTTATGGTTTTTTACATGAAAAAACCATTCCCAAAGGTGTTACTCAATGCCTAGGCACTAGTTATAACCCATGGGGATTGGTAATTCCCTTTGGACCTTCCCACGAATTGGGTCAGGTGTCAAGTGGGATGGAAACCTAGCCTAGTTCATGACAAGAAGTCTACACCATAGTATGGTTGTTTAAATCCTTTCTGTACCGTGTCCATGGGAGGTTGAAACATGGTATCTTTTTTTTATAGTCTTATATTCCATGAGCCCCATTTTATATTCTTTTTTCTCCTACACAACTCTCATTTGATATCTTGATTCTTTAAGGATTAAAAGAGTCATTTTAACTCCTCCAAACCCCCTTATTCTCAGATAGCTCCAGTGGATGTGTTTGGTTTCTCTATAATAAGGGGATATCTCATCGATTGGAAATCCTCTATCTCCTCTTATATCCTCCTTATAGAGTGATAGATCATCATCTTTTTAGTGAATCTAATATTCTATTTTATGAATCTTGATTATAGGTTAGACTACTTGATCTACTTATAAGGAAGTGGTTCTCTTACACTATATTTGGAAGTCTTGTTGTGTGTACTTGAACCATAAATACTAATATTTGAGATTCAAATAGAATGAAGATGAATAAATATTGGATGGATGCTAATCGATTAACAATAGAGTACGCGAATGGAGTTAAAGAGTTCATCAGGTTTGCAAAGGATCACGCATAGGATCCTTCTCAAATCCTTTGTCTGTGTTTATGTTGTTGTTATTCTAGACTACTTACTCCAGAGGAGTTGGAAGAACATTTGATATGTCACAGAATAGATCGGAGTTATAAATGTTGGAATAAACGCGGAGAAAAAGAGAATGTAGCTACTGGATGGGATAAAACTGCATTTTATGGATCGTCAGATATGAATACAAATATGGATAATAAAGAAGACTGTATGGAGGATGTGATTACAGATGTCAATGAAGATGAAGATCGTATTGAGGAAATGACAAAGACAATTCAAGATGAATTCCGTGATTGCCCAAAATTGTTTGAGAAGTTAAAGAGTTGTGCAAAGACGCCATTGTATGATGCTTGCACTAAGTATACAACATTGTCAGCTGTACTGAAGTTTTATAAATTGAAAGCAGGAAACAGATGGAATGATGTCAGTTTTACGGAACTACTTGCTCTCTTGAATGACATGCTCCCAGAAGATAATGAGCTCCCAAGCCAGACATATGAAGCTAGATGAATGCTACGCTTGATGGGAATGATTTCTGAAAGAATACATGCCTACACGAAAGATTGTATATTGTTTCTCAAAGAGAACAAATCACTTACAGAATGCCCAAAGTGTGGTGATTCTTGATACAAGAAAGATAAATCCAATCCTAAGAAAGTTTTATGGAACTTTCCAATCATTCCAAGGTTTAGGCATCTATATGGAAGTGAAGAAACTGCAAGACAATTGTCATGGAATGCAGATAAAATAAATAAATATGGGTTATTACGTCATCCGGATGACTCTCCTCAATGGAAGAAAATTGATCATGAGTATCCTGAATTTGGAAAAGAGCCGATAAACCTTCATCTTGCGTTATCTATAGATGGAGTGAATCCTTTTGGTTTTCAAACCAACACTCATAGTACATGGCCTATTATGTTGGTAAATTATAACTTTCCACCCTGGTTATGCATGAAGCGGAAATTCATCATGTTATCTATGCTTATATCAGGACCAAAACAACCAGGTAACGATATTAATGTTTATCTGGATCCTTTGATCGAGGATTTGAAGTTATTGTGGGACTCAGGTGTAATGTTGTATGATGCTTATAAAAGTGAATACTTCACATTGAGAGCGATGTTGGATGGGAAAATAAATGATTTCCCTGCTTATGGAAATTTGTCAAGATATAGCATTAAAGGAACTCAAGGGTGTCCCATGTGTGAAGAAGATACATAATCAATTAGGTTGAAACATTCATCAAAATCCGTGTTTCTAGGAAATCATAGATTTCTACCTCGTCAGCATAAGTACCGATCTTGGACGACATCATTCAATGGAATTTCAGAAAAAAGCGCAACACCATCTCCACTAACAGGTGATCAGCTATTTGAGAATGTAAAAGATCCGAACACTGTTTTTGGTAAACCATTTTCAAAAAACCTTATGAAAATCGGTTGGAAAAAGAGATCAGTTTTTTTAAATTACCATACTGGAATTGTTTGTACGTCAGAAATTTTCTTGATGTGATGTATGTGGAAAAAAATGTATGTGAAAGTGTTATCGAAACGTTGCTAAATGACCCTGACAAAACAAAAGATGGAATTAAGGAAAGGTTGCACATGGTTGACATGGGAATATGAGAAGAGTTGGCTCCCGTGAAGGGTGAAAATCGAATGTTTCTTCCTCCAGCTGCTTATAATCTTTCTAGGGCGGAGAGATATCAGTTTTTCAACCTCTTCAATGATGTAAAGGTTCTATAGGGGTACTCATCAAATATCAAGAACATTGTGTCAATTAATGATTTGAAGTTAAAAGTTTTGAAATCACATGATTTCCATGTTTTGATGCAAGGTCTAATTCCTATAGCTTTACATTGAATTTTTCCCAAGAATGTTCTTCATACGTTAACCAAACTTTGTTTATTTTTCAAAGCTATATGTAGCAAGGTTTTAGACCCGGGGAAATTTCCAGCTATGGAAAAAGAAATTGTCATCATATTATGTGAATTATAAATGTTCTTCCCACCAACATTCTTTGATATGATGGTTCATTTGATGATTCACTTGGTGAGAGAGATTCAACTTTTTGGTCCAGTGCACTATAGATGGATGTATCCTATTGAATGGTATATGAAGATTTTGAAAGGGTATGTCCAAAATCAAAGTTGTCCAGAGGGTTGTATAGTGGAGCGATATATTGTTGAGGAAGCCATTGAATTTTTTAATGAATACCTATCTGACGTGGAAAGCATTGGTCTCCTGAAATCTCGTCACACTGGACGCATTGAGGGTGAGGGAATTTCTGGAAGAGAAGTTGTGACAATCAGTATTACAGATCGGGAGCAGACTCATATTTATGTTTTGTATAACAGTTGGGAGGTTGCTCTATATATTGAAACTCACAAAGAAATTTTTAGGCAGTTGAATCCATCGAGGGCTGAAAAATGGTTATCAGATACACATAATCACCAATTTATAGGATGGTTTCAGGACCATATTTTTAAGCAGTTGGATGAAAATCCGAATTCAATTTTAGAACGTCTTCGATGGCTAGCCGCTGGACCAAGTGTGTATGTATTATAATACAGTGGTTATGTAATTAATTGTTATACATTCTATATAGATGAACATGATGAATATAATACCATGAAAAATAGTGGAGTTGCACTAGTGGCTGAAGTGATGCATGTTTTTGGTAGTAAGGACAGAAATCCAATTTATGCAAATATGTCATACTTTGGCATTATCAAACTAATATGGGAGTTGTATTATATGACATTCCAATTGCTGATTTTTCAATGCAAATGGATTGATAACAACAGTGGTGTTAAAATAGATGAATGGGGATTTTTGAAAGTTGATTTTAGTAAAGAAGGGTACAAAGACGGATAGTTTATAATGGAATCACAAGAGGTACAAGTTTTTTATGTTCCAGATCCTGCAAACCGAAAGTGGTTTATTGTTCTGTTATCATCCAAAACTACTGAAGGTTTCGATGAAAATTCAGTTGAGGATGATCCTTTTAGTGGTACGTCACAATCATTTCGGAGCGGTGCCAATGTAGATGATGTTTTGTATGTTAGAGGAGACCACAATGAAGGGATTTGGATAGTCGATAGAGGTGTCAAATCCCTTAAACCTTTGAAAAAAATAAAAATAGTTCAATAAACAAGTTATATTTTATTTGTAATATAGATCTTGTTATCTCATGTTATTATCTTATCATTAATGAATTTATGTAATCTGAATTAACTATTCAACGACTTTTGCAGATAATGACTTCTGCACATTCTGGTGCTCCAAACCTTGAGGATGAACAAGTATCTCAAGTAGCAGCTGCTGCTGCTCCTACAACTCATGTTGCTACGACTACTACTACTCCTGCTGCTCTTGCAGCTCTTACTGCTGCTGTTGTTGCTCCTGATGCTGCTCCTGCAGCTCATGCTGCTGCTGCTGTTGCTCCTACAGCTCCTTCTGCGGCTCCTGTTGCTCCTGTTACTCCTCCTACTGCAGCTCCTACTGCTTCTGCTCCTCCTACTGCTCCTCCTACTGCTCCTACTGCTGCGACTCTTGCTGCTCTTAGTTTTGAGGTTCAACAACCATCAACACATGCTGTTGGTACCATTCTAGATGAACATATAGATGATTTTGATATTGATGAAATGGTCGAGAATGAAGGACCAATGTCGCAGAAATCACAGGTGCGTCGTAGTTTGACGGTGTTAGACAAAATTCTTAAGGTGAAAAGAAAAGACATCAAATTTGAAGTCGGATGGAATGCATGAGGAAAACATGTGAATCCCAACAAGGCTATGTTTAGCAGCTACATTAGAGTTGTCACTCGGCAACACGTGCAGATTGATATAGATTTATGGAACCATGTTGTGTCCGGGATGAAGGCTGTGATCTGGGAAAAAATTACGGTAACATTATGAATTTATTTCTTTAATTTACTCACAAATAAAATAATGAAACAATGTATTACTCTTCTAAATATCTTTTCAGAGTAAATTTATAGTAGATGATTCACACAAGGATTATGTACTAAGTCTTGCAGGAAAGATTCATCGAGGTTTTCACACAATTTTAACAAGATGTCACCTCAAAGATTCTAAAGGTAAAATAAACCCGCACCCACCCATTGTCTATGCTCACCTGATATCCCAAGAAGCATGGGATGCATTTATTGGCCGTCGTGGGGATTAGAAGTTTCAGGTACAGTGTGAGTGATTATACTTTGTTTTAGGATACCTGTATTCATCACTTTGATTGTAAATATTTCATTTATGAAATAGAAACTATGTATTGAAAATAAGGAACGTGCTTCAAAACCAACATACCCCTATCGTAAAGCAAGGATGGGGTACTCTTCATTAGAAAAGAAAATGGTACGTATTTTAAATTTACAATAATATTGTTAGGTGACAATAAACACCTTCATAATTATTTTTCTATTTTTATATGTAGATTGACGAGTCTAAAACCAAATGCACTTCCATCCCACGTCATGTGCTATGGAAGGAGGCACGTGTGAACAAAGAAGGGAAGTTAGTAGATGAGAACACACAGAAAGTGTGGGAAATATGTGTAAGTATGACACGAAGATAAAATAATTTGTTTAAAATTGCTATTACATAAAAATAATTAGTTATTTTCCTATATCCGAAAGTCATAGGAATCAGCTACTCCTGTAGCTGATACAGACCTATTATCGACGACTTTGAAGCAGTCAGAAAAATACGGTCGTGTCAGAGGTGGAGGGTTTGGGGTGACACCCTGAGTATATTTTGAGAAGAAGAAAAAATGGATGATACAGATGAAAAATTGGAACAAATGAGTGAAAAAATAGCAACCCTTGAAGAACAATTGCAATGACAGGGAGAGTTGCTAGCAACTTTTATGGGTGGGAAGCAAAGAGAAGACACAACTCAAGAACAACCGCTGCATGAACATCCCGCCCCACCCCCCACCAGCTTTGAGGTGATCCATTTGCCTTAAAGAACCATCTTAGCCGTGGTAATCGATATTCTAATAATTGTTCCCATGAAATATGAATCAGAAAAACACTGATAATTTTTATGTGCTCATCTTCTACAGGGTGATAATGATTATAATTTATATCTGTCAACACCCACCTATCACCTTGTAGAAAGGGATACAATGTTCAATATCCCAGATGCCAAACTGCATAATAGACCACTTATGAAAGATCATCTGAAAGTGACAATTACTGTAGCTCATGAGCCAAAGGCAGAGCTACCTATTGCACTTGATGATGATGATATTCATATGGTTGAAAAGGCTATTGGGACATTCATTTCCTGGCCGTCACAACTTGTAAGAGTACATGCGGGCAAAGAGGTATTTATTTCCTTTTCTTTTCAAGCTAAACCCTTAACAATTAATGAAAAAAGGGTCCGAACCAATTGTTGTTGTTATAGACAGAGAAAGGGAAGGGGGCGAAAAACTTCGGCTCAAAACCATCTAAAGGATCGACCAAATGATCCCAAGGAGCTACTGAAAGCACAATAACACCACATGTTCTCTATCCACATTTACTAGCATTGAAGACTCATGTGGATACGGAGCTAAAAGATGGTAATAGTCATATAGTGGTTTTAGAAGAGAATATATACGGAGAGGAAAGTCAAGATTTCGTTTCTACTGAAAATGTAAATGAAATACTTGAAAACGGTTGGCTAGGTGTCACAGTTGTAAATGTATATATGAGGTATGTTTACATGAATTGATTTTCCAAAAGATGATCTAATTTTCAAATTATGACTAAATGCATTTTATATTATTGACAAACGCATTTATGAAAAACAGTTGAAGGAATTTTCCCATGAGCCAAGATTTGGACTGGTTAGTCCTCATATCACATCAACACACCTAACAAAAATAGAGCCATAAAAAAGGGATGCAATAGTGAATAGCTTGCTGAAAACATTTGAACACAATATTACAGATGAGAAAATTTTCCTAATACCAACCATGCAGTGGTAATACTCTACGATTAAGGCATATCAATTATATTTTTACTTCTTTTATTACTTATTCCTTTTTGTGTTTTTAGGCAACATTGGTTGCTAATTGCGGTGAACTTGGATACTCCGAAGATTTATTTTCTGGATTCAAAGCAAGGATATCCATCAAACCGACCACACATGATGGAGTTTGTGAATATGTAAGACACTAAATCTTACGTTTTAGGTATAAACATCAAGTAATATAATTTATATTATCTTTTAGTGAGGATTCTGTTATGATACGACGGTGTATCATTATCATCTAAAAAAAGGAATGAGGATAGGGGCTAAGTATAGGGAGGCGAGCAAGTACTACGTCTGGACAAATTTCAGGGTATATATAATAAAATTTCACTATCCAAACACATCTCAACACAAGTTACTTATTCTCCTAATGATAAATGTTTTTGCAGTGTCCAAAACAAATAAACGATAATTATTGCAGTTATTTTGTTTTTAAATTTATGAAAGAGATATTTTTTCATCAGCAAACAAGAATCCCTAAATAGGTATTTTTAAAAACAACCACAAGTTCGTTTAAGTTATTTATTAATTCATTATTTTTTTTGTTTTGAAGTACTACTATAACTACCGAAAATCCTCATACTCACAAGATTATATAGATGTGTTAATAAATGAGTGGGACGCATACCTGATAGAAGATTGTACACAAATAAAATGAAGATCTGACTTGGGGACATGTACAATTTGTGGTCATTTTTGAGAGGGGTTAAGGGGATCAAAAGATGAAACATTGTTTTATGTAAATGTTCATAGGAAAATTGTAATAGTTATTAAATAAAACAACCTTTATCCAATGATTCATCTTCCCATTTTAAAAGATGATATGAACCAGCAACATGCAAGAATACTGAACCACTCAAAGGGTCTCTATTTTGTTTAAAATAGACACGATTTTAAGTGAAAACAACAACTGACCTAAGGATATATAACCAAACACATTCATATTGCATTTATCTTTTATGAGAACAATCCAAGGGTCCTTGGTGATGTGTAAGAGTCAACCTCTCCTCAATCCGAGGCACGGTGTGGCCGCTAGAACTCAAAGGGTCTCTATTTTGTTTAAAATGAACACGATTTTAAGTGAAAACAACAACTGACCTACGTAAATCAGAAAAATGAATTAGGATTGAATTGATATTTTATAAGAATGATACAAGGGTCCTTGGTGATGTGTACAAGTAAACCCCGCCTCAATCCGAGCCACGGTGTGGCAGCTAGCACTCAAAGGGTCTCTCTTGTTTAAAATGGACATGATTTTAATTGAAAACAACAACTGACCTACAGAAATCCGACCAAACGCATTCAGATTGCATTGATATTTTATAAGAATGATCCAAGTGTCCTTGGTGACGTGTAAAAGTCAACCCCGCCTCAATCTGAGGCACAGTGTGGCCGCTATCACTCAAAGGGTCTCTATTTTGTTTAAAATGGACACGATTTTAAGTGAAAACAACAAATGACCTACGCAAATCCGACCAAACGCATTAGGATTGCATTGATCTTTTATAATAACGATCAAAAGGTCCTTGGTGACATGTACAAGTAAACCCTGCCTAAATCCGAGGCATGGTGTGGCTGCTAGCACTCAAAGGGTCTCTATTTTGTTTAAAATGTACATGATTTTAAGTGAAAACAACAACTGACCTACGGAAATCCGACCAAACGCATTTGGATTGCATTGATATTTTATAAGAACGATCCAAGGGTCCTTGGTGACGTTTAAGAGTCAACCTTGCCTCAATATGAGGCTCGGTGTGACCGCTAGAACTCAAAGGGTCTCTCTTGTTTTAAATGGACACGATTTAATTGAAAACAACAACTGACCTATAGCAATCCAACCAAACACATTCATATTGCATGTATTTTTTATAATAATGACCCAAGGGTCCTTGGTAATGTGTACGAGTCAACCCCGCCTCAATTTGAGGCACGGTGTGGCCGCTATCACTCAAAGGGTCTCTATTTTATTTAAAATGGGCACGATTTTAAGTGAAAACAACAACTGACCTATGGAAATCTGATCAAATGCATTTGGATTGCATTGATCTTTTCTAAGAATGATCCAAGGGTCCTTGGTGATGTGTACGAGTCAACCCCACCTCAATATGAGACACTGTGTGGCTGGTAGCACTCAAAGGGTCTCTCTTGTTTAAAATGGACACTATTTTCATTGAAAACAACAAATAACCTACGAAAATCCAACCAAATGCATTCGGATTGCATTGATATTTGATAATGACGATACAAGGGTCCTTGGTGATGTGTACAAGTCAACCCTGCCTCAATCCGAGGCACAATGTGGCCTCTAGAACTCAAAGGGTCTCTCTTGTTTAAAATGGACATGATTTTAATTGAAAACAACAATTGACCCACAAAAATCCAACCAAAAGCATTAATATTGCATTTATATTTTATAAGAACGATCCAAGGGTCCTTGGAGACGTGTAAGAGTCAACCCCTCCTTAATCCGAGGCACGGTGTGGCCGCTATCACTCAAAGGGTCTCTATTTTGTTTAAAATGGACACAATTTTAATTGAAAACAACAACTGACCTACGGAAATCTGACCAAACGCATTATGATTGCATTAATATTTTATAAGAACGATACAAGGGTCCTTGGTGATGTGTACGAGTCAATCCCGCCTCAATCCGAGGCACGGTGTGGCCGCTAGCACTCAAAGGGTATCTCTTTTTTAAAATGGACACGATTTTAATTGAAAACAACAACTAACCTACGGAAATCCAACCAAACGCATTTGGATTGCATTTATATTTTATAAGAAATATCCAAGGGTCCTTGGTGACGTGTACAAGTCAACCCCGCTACAATCCGAGGTACGGTGTGGCCGCTAGAACTCAAAGGGTCTCTCTTGTTTAAAATGGACTCGATTTTAATTGGAAACAAAAACTGACCTAAAGAAATCCGACCAAATGAATTCGAATTGAATTGATATTTTATAAGAAATCTCCAAGGGTCCTTGGTGATGTGTACGAGTCAACCTCACCTCAATCCGAGGCACGGTGTGGCCGATATCACTCAAAGGGTCTCTATTTTGTTTAAAATGGACACGATTTTAAGTGAAAACAACAACTGACCTAAGGAAATCTGACCAAACGCATTAGGATTGCATTGATATTTTATAAGAAAGATCCAAGGGTCCTGGGTGATGTTTAAGAGTCAACCTCGCCTCATTCCGAGGCATGGTGTGGCCGCTAGCACTCAAAGGATCTCTCTTGTTTAAAATGGATGCGATTTTAATTGAAAACAACAACTGACCTACAGAAATCTGACCAAACACATTCGGATTACATTTATCTTTTATAATAAAGATCCAAGGGTCCTTGGTGGCGTGTAAGAGTCAACCTAGCCTCAATCCAAGGCACGGTGTGGCCGCTATCACTCAAAGGGTCTTTATTTTGTTTAAAATGGACACGATTTTAAGTGAAAATAACAACTGACCTATGGAAATATGACCAAATGCGTTAAGATTGCTTTGATATTTTATAAGAATGATAAAAGGGTCCTTGGTGACATGTAAGAGTCAACCTCGCCTCAATCCATGGCACAGTGTGGCTGCTATCACTCAAAGGGTCTTTATTTTGTTTAAAATGGACATGATTTTAAGTGAAAACAACAACTGACCTACAGAAATCTGACCAAACACATTCAGATTGAATTGATATTTTATAAGAACGATCCAAGGGTCCTTGGTGACGTGTACGAGTCAACCCCGACTCAATCCGAGGCACGGTGTAGCCGCTATCACTCAAAGGGTCTCTCTTGTTTAAAATGGACGCAATTTTAATTGAAAACAACAACTGACCTACAGAAATACAACCAAACGCATTCGGATTGCATTGATCTTTTATAAGAACGATCCAAGGGTCCTTGGTGACATGTAAGAGTCAACCCCGCCTCAATCCAAAGCATAGTGTGGCTGCTATCACTCAAAGGGTCTCTATTTTGTTTAAAATGGACACGATTTTAAGTGAAAACAACAACTGGCCTACAGAAATCAGAACAATGCATTAGGATTGCATTGATATTTTATAATAATGATACAAGGGTCCTTAGTGATGTGTAAAAGCAAACCCCGCCTCAATCAGAGGCATGGTGTGGCAACTAACACTCAAAGGGTCTCTCTTGTTTAAATTGGACACAATTTTAATTGAAAACAACAACTGACCTACGGAAATCCGACCAAACGCATTCCGATTGCATCAATCTTTTATAAGAACTATCCAAGAGTACTTGGTGATGTGTACAAGTCAACCCCGCCTCAATCCGAGGCACAATGTGGCTGATATCACTCAAAGGGTCTCTATTTTGTTTAAAATGTACATGATTTGAAGTGAAAACAACAACTGACCTACGAAAATCCAACCGAACGCATTCGGATTGCATTGATCTTTTATAATAAAGATCCAAGGGTCTTTGGTGACGTTTAAAAGTCACCTTCTCCTCAATAAGAGGCACGGTGTGGCCGTTAGCACTCAAAGGGTCTCTATTTTGTTTGAAATAGACACGATTTTAATTGAAAAAAACAACTAACCTACGAAAATCCGACCAAACGCATTCAGATTGCATTTATATTTTATAAGAATGATCCAAGGTTCCTTGGTGATGTGTAAGTGTCAACCCCACCTCAATAAGAGGCATGGTGTGGCCGCTATCACTCAAAGGGTCTCTCTTGTTTAAAATGGATACGATTTTAATTGAAAACAACAACTGACCTACGTAAATCTGACCAAACACATTTGGATTGCATTGATATTTTATAAGAATGATCCAAGGGTCTTTGGTGACATGTATGAGTCAACCCTGCCTCAATCCAAGGCACGGTGTGGCTGCTATCACTCAAAGGGTCTCTATTTTGTTTAAAATGGATACGATTTTAATTGAAAACAACTGACCTACGGAAATCTGACCAAACGCCTTCGGATTCCATTGATCTTTTAAATGGGGGGTCATGGAATGTGATCTATCAGGGGAATCATATATATCAATTCATGGTTGGCCTGGTATACTAGGGTGATCATGTGTTTGGGTCTACGATACATATGGGATTATATCTGGATGAAAATACTCCCATATGGGAGGGTAAATATGCTTATGGGTCTTATTACTTAAATGAGAATAATCTCATAGGGGAGGGATGAGATGTATATAGGTATTATTCACCAAATGAGAATACAACCATAGGAGTGGGATTAAATTCTTATCAGGAATATTCACTAAATGAAAATAATCCCATAGGGGAGGGCTGAGATGATTATATAGATTATGTCTCAAATGAGAATACACCTATATTGGGGGGTTTATATTCTTCTAGGGATTATTATTTGGATGATAATACTCCCATATAGTAAAGAATATATGCTTCTTAGTATTATTCCATAAATAAGGCTACTCCCATAGTATAGGGATGATATCCTTGTAGGTCTTATGCCTCGGAATTGGAAGAACACCTATGGGTGGTCTGAGATACTGTTGAGGGTATTCCTTGGATGAGAAAACTCCCATAAGTGGATTTCCATGATGGAGTATAAATAAAACTCACATATTGGAGGTCAATGATAATTATGTATATAGTGGGGAGAGCATGGTATATTATATGTTTTGTGTGGTTCCTATTATGTACTCAGAGAAACCCTAACATTGGATGAAGTAGGTATGTTTGATCAAGCTTTAATACTTGAGAATCAATGTGTCTTGATTTAGATGGGGAAGGACTTGGTAAAACTATATTTTTATAATGTCTACACGATCCTTGTGAAATGCTTGGTAAAAGTTCAGCACTTGGAAAATTAATTTTGGTTTAATCATGGTCATGGATTTTAGGATCAATGATGATTTTTTTATTAGTTTTATTCCAGTTATTTCTCAACTAGGTTGTGCATATTTCCTGATCATGAACTTACAATAGCCTATTACAGGTTTAATATTGGGGTTTTATTAATGAGATTCATCCCCCCCCAGGTATGTGCACCTTAGTGTGTGTACAAACCTTATAACTTCTTTGAGGTTGAGAACATGATTCATAGTGGATAGAGAAACGTCCAAAGATTTATGTATTGATAAAACAAACCCATGTGGTCCCTTAGGATTGAAATGGAAAGCCCCTCGGACACCCCCTACCCCCCTTGGACAGCCACCCCAGCCCTGAAACAGCCCCCAAACCCCCTGAATTCTGAATTGATTTCTTTAAGTACTTAATTAACTTATAAATTATTTGTTAATGGTGTACGAGTATAATTGTTGTATGGGTATACTTGGTCTAATTTTCTTATGATTTATGAGTTAATTTTGTACGGGTATACTTGCTTTAATTGGCTTATTGAGATGCTATTTTTTTTGCAGGTGTTCGGGTGTGCTGTTGCAGATTTATCATAGTAGCAGAAACGGCATTTATCAGCACTCTTTTAGCACTGATAAATCGTGATTTTATCAGCTCTAAAAAAGCACTGATAAACTACACCTTTATCAGCGCTAAAGAAGATCTGATAAAAGACAAGTTTATCAGCGCTAAAGGAGCACTGATAAAACAACCATTTATCAGCGCTCTTTTAGCGCTGATAAAGGGTTGTTTTATCAGCGCTCTCTTAGAGCTGATAATGGGTTGTTTTATAAGCACTTTTTTAGCACTGATAAAGGGGTACCCCCTTTATCAGCACCAAGATTTACAATGCCTTTTTAGTGCTGTTAAAGCCCTTTTTAGCACTGTTAATCCCCATATTTGTAGTAGTGGCTTGGGATTCCCTCCCGTGTACCCTCTTGTTTCATGAATTGGATGCCCTCAAGTGTACACACTTGTTTCGGGCATGATATGCCCTCCTGTGTACCCTCTTATTTCGAGCATGGGATTACCTCCCATGTACACTCTTATTTCAGTCTTGGTATTCCCTCTTATGTACTCTTTGATCACATAAAACATTTATGATTACCCAATACATTAGAGGGAGATATAGGTCCCACCTATCTCATAATAAAACCATATATATTTTCTACAATATAATAAAACATTCACCCTATCATGAACCATAAAAATATATAGGTTTAATATACACTATATCATTAATCACAAAAATTAAATAGGTATCATAAACATTTAGTCATATCATGAACTATGGAAAATATATCCGTTTCATAATACTTTTATCCTATAATAACACATGAAAGGATGCGGGGTTCATAATAATTTATCATGGTATAACTCATTGAAGAGAAACGGGTTTCATAATAATCAATCATCGTATCAACCATTGATGTGTAATGGGTTTCATTAGAATATAACCCATGGAAGAGGAACAAGTTTTATAAACATATAACCCATTAAAGAGAAATGGGTTTTCAAAAACATCATTCCATCAAAACATAAACCATTTTGAGAAAGAATATGAATCAAACTTTTGGATAATTTCTTAAAAAGGAACGAGTTACATAAATATATGTCAACATGGATGGAAAATAATTTTAAGATATATTTTAAAAACATTTCTTGAAGAAAATATTCTTTCTTTTTTTAAAAAAAATTTTTAAAACAAAAAACCTTTTAAAACCATTTTATTTGGAAATACATTGAAAACATAGAAATAAGGATCGAAATTAGATTCCAAAACTTGTTCCCTATAAACATATAAAATAATCTTAAAAATATTTTATAAACCATTTTCCTTGAAAACCATTAATAGAATCTTAATTTTTTTGAAAACTATTTCCATAAAACCTAAAATGTAAGATTAAAAAAACATTACAATTGTTTACATTAAAAAGGACTTGAAAACATATAAATGAAACTTTGATATCATTGTAAACCATTTAATTAAAAAAAAACATTTTGGAAAGATATAAAATAATCCTTGAAAATAATATAAAACATTTGTTAACATAAAATAAATTTTGGATACCCTCTTTAAACGAAAATAATTTTAAAATCAACAAATTTATAGTATATTATAGAAAATATTTCTTTAAAAAAGTATCCTTGTAAACATACAAAGGAATCATCACGTAAATGATGGTCATAGGGATGTGTAGGTCTGTACATGCTGAACATTCCTTTCACACCATAAAAGTTCAGAAAGGTGCCCTGATCGGAAAACGACAACAAGATTAATTTTAGAAAACATTTTGTAAAAAGGTAATACGTGGGTACAAATCTCATTCAATCATAAAATGATAGTAGAAAAACCTTTTTTAAAATATTTTTATAAATCACTATTTTTAAAGAACAAATATTTTTGACCAAAAGGATAAATAATGTCATATTTTCATAAAAACATTTTCTTAACTATCTTAATTACCAAAGATCTGAAAATGTTAAAATTATTTGAATATAAAATAAATATATATAGGGTAAGAAAATTCATGAGAGATCTTAAGATATGTATCATAATATTTCATCAAGGTATGCATAATCATAAACAATCAAAATAAATGATGATATTTAAGAAGTAAATGTTTACCGCATTGGTAACTTAAAATCATAATACAATGGAAAGAATAACATTACATCAAGCTTAATCTATCATGGAAATATGTATATTCATTAATTAATGTTTCAAATGGGAAATATATACACCTATAATAGATATATAGGTTCATAACATGGAATTCGTCTTAATGATGGAAAATTGAGACAAAATTACTTTTCTGATTTGGTATGTTTTGAAACACAACCCCCATGAAAGAAAGATCATCAAATGGATATGTAATTAAAAAACCATTTAAGTATAAAAATCATATAATACATCCATGAGAAGTATAAACATCACTCAAACTAAATTTGTGGTGAATAGGGCATGTATCACATGGAAACAAAAGTGATATGAAATTTCCTTACCTTATGTCTTACCTCTCTTTGCACACATGCAAACCTCCTTTTCATTGAGTAACTCCTTTTGGTTTTCACCAAAGGACTTCCTTTTATAGATTTATATCTAAAGGGAGGATTCAATAAGTAGGGGGGAGATGTTAAGAAGTGAATTATTCATAGATTTACCGAACATAATTATCTTGAGAGGTTTAGAGAAGGGGGAGAGATGGTGGCCATTTATAGGGGAGGGAAAAGACACACTTGGTATTTTTTTGAAATTAATTGTGTGATCCCCAAGTATTAATTGTTCACAAATTTTCCCAATAGATCATTATAGAACCTTAGAGGTGGATTTTCCAAAATATTTCCACCAAATAAGTTTTCAACAAGTTTTTAGGTCATTTTCCCCTTAATATTAATGTTTAGTCTCTTATTAAGCATAATTTTACCTTAATCACTATAATTAATTTTAATCATGTTCACTAATATTTTTGATAAAAAATTACGTTGATATTTTTTGACTATAAATTTTCTACTAATTATAACAATGTAAATGTTTTTTTCAAAATTAAGTTCATAGAAGTAGAAAAATTAATTTTAATGCTAATCTCATAGACGTGGCGGGAAAGCATGGTTTTAATGTGAGAATGTTCACATGTTAATTGAGATTTTATATCTAAATTAAATATAAAAATGGTTCTAATTAAATGAAATGGATTAATATATGTATAATTTATCTATTATAAATTTGAAACAAACTTAAAATTTAATTTAACTATATAAATTAATGAGACGGAAAAATATTTTTTAATTATAATTTTGTATTTTTCTGTATTCATCCAAAATTGATGTTTCTTAGAAAAATACCAAATAATTACCCTAAGATAATTTTAAAATTCTGAATTAAAAAATGAAATTTATTTTATCAAATTCAATTTCTAGAAGTGTCTAAAATTAATTTTATTATTTTTTAGAGAAGGGTATAAAAATTTGTTATTTTAAGAAAATAATATTCTTAAACATATAAATACTTTAACAAAAACAAATATTTCATTGTAAATACGTTTAATTTATATGAAACCATTAAGAATAAAATTTAGAAATTAGTTATTAATATCCATATTACTAATTTTTTTGGCTAGGTTATAATTACCTAATTTATGAAATAATAACAATAAAGCGCTATTTTCTAGAATCATAGTGTTGCGTGTAACACAAGCCAAGTAAGTGTTGTGTGTATCCCATGATTAACTTGGGGTAACATATAACTAATTTATGGAGTATTGATTTAATATAAAAAATAATTTTATTGTTTCATGAAATTCAAATTTTCAAAAATATTAAATTAAATTGAATAAAATATCTCCCAAAATCTTTGGGTGTTACATTTTAAGAATTTAATAACTATTTCATGTGGTTATATGATAGTTATATTACATGGGTTCAACTTAAATACATAGGTTCTAAGTATGGTTTTTAATGTCTACCAAGTGATTATGAATCATGGATGTCAAATGGTAAATAGGGTCTTTTGAAATGAACACCCGATTTAGAGACATGAAATCTCATGGGTTTTTATGGGATTTAGGAGAAAGAAGTTTATTACTCAAATAATGAAGCTTATACAATGAAAATTAATTTTGGTTGCCCAAATCACCAAAGTTAAGACCCTCAATTTGAATATGTCAGTTCTTGAGTGAATCTACTCTAAACTATGCATCATTTTTTAATGGAAGGGACCCTCCCATAACATTAAGTCATCCAAATACTATAGGGGTTTATTTTAGTGAAATTAATCTATTATAAATTCTTTATATAACCCTCATTTTCATTTCATGATTTAGTACGTCCTTAAAGTCTAGTACTAGAGTACAACCATTTTCAATGGTTCCTATGGAGACAATTGATGTGTTATGGAATCTTTATAGGATTAATTTTATCCTATATAGTTAATATC
Source organism: Viscum album (assembly GCA_963277665.1). Classification (NCBI taxonomy): domain Eukaryota; kingdom Viridiplantae; phylum Streptophyta; class Magnoliopsida; order Santalales; family Viscaceae; genus Viscum; species Viscum album. The sequence continues at coordinate 204,581,243 of OY728144.1, forward strand.
CAATTTAGGTCATCTATATGTTTTTAAGAGTTACTTATATGGTGTGACCATGATGATATATTTCATGGATTATGTACTAGTGACTTAAATCAATGGAAATATAATATGCAGAGCCCTTCTTCCCAATAGGTTTCATGGAAATCATGATGATTGTAATGATTATGATTAGTACTACCCTATTATAGTGGGAATTAATTGAAATACATGATAATGTTCTATCGATGGTTAATCATTATGCCTGATGAAACCCAAATTTAGACCACTCTCCCTATAGAATAATTTTTAATTAGCGTTCTTTCATATTTTGGAAGGGAATCAATTAATTAATAAAAAACTATATTTAATGACTTAGTCCCCTAAAAAAATTAACTATTCTATTTGAAAATTTTTATAGTTTTTAGAGGTATAGGGGGATAAAAATATCATAATATGTTGAAATTAGTGGAGGACATATATTAATAAAATCATCTAGCGAATAGTGGTGAAAGCATCTCGAGTAACAACATAAGAAGTTTCAATGGCAGGTAAAGATATTCCTCTAACAATCAAATGGGATTGACCAACAATAGAATTATATTTAGTTATATAGTGTTTAATATTCCTTAAGTCAAGTTTATTCTCAAGGTAAATATAGAAAATAATCATTGTGATGATAAATGAAAAAAATTTAGTAGTGTGTAAATGTTTCAACACTGAGATGGAAAAAATACTTAAAAACTACTAGTATTAATGTTAGTTTGAAGTTGAGATACAATGGATTAGGGATATGGTAACACCCAAGGAAATTAATATCCATTATCAATAGATTGAGCATTATAAAAATTATCATGAATAGACTTAATAGTGTTGTTAGTGGGTGGTGTTTACCACATATGAAATAGGGTTCGATATCGGCTTCTAGTACCACCCTCCTCAGAAAATGAATAATCTTTTAGCTTATATACAATAGATATTATTCCATGTATTGGTTGACCTATGTCTTTACTAATTAATTTATATTTACACAAATTTTTTAAAGGAAATAAGCTTCATGATCATTGTTTTTTTATCCACCACATATAGCATATATGGTGAGTTGATTTATATTGGAGTCTACTTTAAGGGGATTGTTTAACTCATTTCACTAAAGCCCATATTATTAGTGTGTGGAAGAACATTCCACCTATCTCATTTCTTAATTTAAATGTGGGTCTTAATAACTATTTATTGGCATCAATAATGGTTATAATTTTTGAGCTAGTTTCTTTTCAAATTTCACATTTGGATTAACTATCTAATGGAATATCCCCCAAAATTTTAATGAAAATACCTAAAATTTGGAAAGTGTTAATGGGTCCAAAATCTAAATGAATGGTGTAATGCATATACATTTATCACTCAAATTATATATCATTCATATCTATATCTTTTAGATTAAATAACTATATTTTATAGATGCATTTTTTTGAAAGATAATTTAGATCAATTAAAGAAGCTAATTAAACTCAAGGAATTCATATTTTGAAAAGTTAAAAGTGTGAAATAACTAACCACCCATTCCCTAATCACATATTCATTGTACATTATGTTGGTCGATGTATGATGTAAAGAAGAAATTGTGGTTACTTCCATTTTAAAAATTAAAAGTAAATATGTTATATATTTATGAAATTTAGAAATAAATTAAAACCATAAACCTAAGCACTATATATATTGAAAAATAATTTTCATAAAAGATATTATAAAATTGATTTAGTGAGTAACTAATTTATATGATATTGAGATGAATATATATTAACTAATTAAATGAATGAAAGATATTAATAAATATACTATCTAGAAATTAAATAAGACAAGGAAGAAATCTTTTAATAATGTTCATAAATATCTCATTTATAATCCCTTATATATTCAACCTTAATTTCATGAGGATTTATGGATAAATAATTTGAATTTAGTTGTATCCAAGAAACCCTAAAAAATAATACATTGTATTTTAATGATAAGAAAGTACGAAACCAGGAGACCCTTTCTTTGGGTTAGAATAAATCATAAAACTTATAGAACTTTAAATTTATCATTTTTCAAAGAAAATAAAATAAATAATGAAGAGATGGTTTGTTCGAAACATAAAACATTTATTCATGGTCTATAATATATTGATGATAATGGAAAATAAGATAAAGGGAGACAGATATAAATGAGAAGAGAGGATAGTCTACAATGAGAGAAAATAGTTAAAAGTAGTTGGAGACCTAGAATAACTGGGAACAATTTCAGATCTAAATCATTAAAAAATAATTACTAAGCCCTTGGTTATATTAATATCATAGAAGTGATATAATAATAATATTCAATTGAATGGGATTAAATAACACATAAATAGTTGATTAAAGGAAATCAATATCATCATTAATTAAGTATTTAACTTATAGTCTGGACACTATCGGGTAGCCACGAGCTACTACCAAGTAGCTGGTGGGATACCTGTTGGTCTATAATTCAGTATAGATCTCACTATCTAGTTGGTCCAATTAATACTACTAATATAGTTATATTTAGTTCCACTAGATGGTGAGTTTCACTGTACTGAGTAGCTGGTGGACCTCTAATGAATCATGTTCTTCTGTCCAATGCAACTAGATAACCTCAAGTAACAGGTAGTGTGGTATTTTTAAATAACTTTCCAAACATTTTATGATGCCTTCAATTTTATCTAATGATAATATATAAAGGAAAAAAAACAAAAATAATGAAAAGAAATTAAATGGTCTTGTTAAAACACCAAAATGTGTTTGCGATCATTAAATCACAACTAATAGATTTATGTATAAAAATAAAAATTTTTCAGATGATAAAAAACTATTAAAATAAGAAGAGATATAAAAGGATTTTCAAATGAATTCATCCATGGAATTTTGAAATTTAATTTTTTAATTTCATAATAAAATTCAAGAAAGATGTACCTTTGAAACCATAATTATCCATATTTATGAAATAAACAGAAAAAACATAACTAAATATATTTATGAAAAATTCCACTTTCATTTTGATTAAAAAGATGAACTAATACAGAGGTATAATAATATTCCCCTTATCATGATAACAAACACTTGAAATAAGAAGAGATAAAAAGTATTTTCATAAGAATACATCTATGTAATTAAAAAAATTATTTCCAAAAATTTCATAATGAAATACAGACAAGTGAACCTTTTCCCCATAATTATTCTTTATTTAACAAACAAATAATACATAACTAAAATACATTACCAAAAATTTCATCTCTAATTTGAAAGACATTAAAACAATTAATACCCCCCAAAATTTCCCCCCTTTGTGATTACCTAAAATAAATTATACAAAGTGTTAAATAATTAATGGATAATATAAGTACATCTACTATATAATATATTAGAAAAGATATTTTCAGATTTTAAAATGAAAAATCAATTTTAAAATTTAAAATATTTCAATGTTGAAAAATAAAACGAGTTTCAATAAGTTGAATCTTTTTATCAGAAAAAGTGATTCCACTTAGAAAATTTTACATTATAGAAATGGGAGGTATCAACATTAATATTTTAAATAAATAAAAATACAAAGAACAATTAAATTCAAAATATTAAAAGAATAACTAAAAAAATATTAAAACCTACAATTTGTAAAATGATGAATTTAAAAAATGATTTGATATTCCAACCCCTATTAAGGTTATGTAAGAATATTTAAATTATCCATATAATATTTCTAATGAGTGTCAAACCAAGTGTGCTATAAAGGCCCACTACTCATTTTCTAGGTGAAGATAAGATTAAAAATCAAACAATAATTTTTTGAGGATATAACCTATAATTGAAACTATGCTAGAACGAGACCCAGTTGTTTGTATATAGACAAAAATTTATTTTTTTAGTAAGATAAATTTCACTTAAACATACATGTCTGAATGGAATATTTGAAATAAATTCAATATTTAAATTATTTGAAATAATTTTAAAAATTAAGATATTTCGAAATAAATTCAATATATAATATATTTTGAAATAAATTCATGATTTGAAAATATTTAAAATAATTTCAATATATATATGTTTTTCAATAAAATAATGACTTAATTTTTTTTAAATAAATGAAATATATAATAGATTATAATCAAGATTAAAATAATTTAATTTTGGATTCAAAATTAAATTAAAAAAATTCCTAAAAAATTGAAATTTGGTAAAAATAATTTTTAGCATAAGATGAATTAAAAAAAAGTAAAATGAAACCGTAAGAGAAATAAAAATTTAATTTTCCCCCATTATAAAAACCAAAACTTTTTTCCTTCATAAAAAATAATCTAAGGAAAAAGTTTAAATGGATAATTAAAAAATAAAAAAGGATGCAAAAATAAAGCCAACAAATGTTATTCAAAGAAAGGAGACATTATAATTTGAATATCATAAATATGGTAATAAAATAATGATAAGATGAAATTTATTTGGCAAAATCTTCTCTAAAAAAAATCATGTATTTTGATTAATATTAATAGAGTGTAGAAAATATCTTAAGTATTGGTCAAAATATTTATATAATGAATCTCACATGATTCTAGGTTGAATTCAATTTATTGATAAAAAATAAAAATTTAAAGATGAAAAAATTGAATTTGGAGTTAGAAATTATTTTAAATTAGAGAGAATAAATAAGATGATATTTTAAAATAGATTGTTTTTTTTCAAAAATTAGTTTATAATGATACACAATTTTAAAAAAATATCCATTTAAAAGAGTAAAATTTCTAAAATAAAATATCAATTGACTTTTGAAAATATTTTAAAAATAATGGAGAGGATAAATAGAATGCATTTCAATATTGACATTTTTAAAAGTATTAGTTAAAAAAAATGGAAATACATCACACCTAAATATAATGTTTTTTAGAAATGGGTTTTGTGAATAAATAAAATTCTACCTGAAATGGTTTTAAAACACAAAAACATAATAATTTATTAAGAATTATATAATTTAGGAAAAACAAAATGTAAAAATTACAAGGATCTTATTCCCTGATTTAAAATTTAAATATAAATCACAAATATTTCTCGAGAACCCATAATACATGTAACATGTTGCTCTATGTTACATTATCTTGAGAATTATTTTCCACAACTAGAAGAGACTAAAGATTTTGTTACCCAAAATTTGGGTCAAAAACCTTTATCCAAAAGTGAATTTGGAATCCATAATTGATTATTATAATACATTCCATGATAATTCTTAAACAAATCCTTATAATAGAGAGGGATTGATTTTATTCAACCATATTGGAAATTTTTATAATCACATTCATAAATAATGTGCTCATTTTTATATCAATCTTTGAAATCATGGGAGTATCCTTTTAAAAAAGTATCAATTTTTGAGTTTCCATATTGATATGTAAAACCAGAAAATAAATTATTTTTTGCATTTCATTGAGAATATATTATGCTATTTAAATATTTTTCACCTTGGGTGAACATAGAATGATAATATTTGAGATCCTTAATAGTTTATTCAAGTTTCTTAACAATTGGTTTTTATTTTAATTTCAATGATAACTCTTAATTTTATTTATAAAGTTTATTATTTTCAATAAAAAGTTTTTTATATTTAGTTTTAATTTCATTTTAAATAATGGTATGATTAGAAAACCCATCATGGTGTCGAACTATAACATATTCGGTATCATTTTGTTTTCAATGAATAAAATAAAAAGAGGTGGTTAACTAACTATAAGTGGAATAATTAACTTCATAACTTACTTTAATTTTTTCCGTGAGGCCTTTGGTTTTATCATCACTTGAGTCAGAAGTGGAAAGGGAATCATATCATAGAATAAAATTAGATAATTTTTGGTATTTCTTGAAATTTTTTATTTTCATTCATCTTCATTTTATATATGGGAAATTACATTTTGATATGTAACTTTTGGTATCAATGATAACATGTTTCCTTATGTTATCTTTATTTATTCTCCTTACCAGCATGTTGGAAGGATTTATACCATTTCATATGGTTGTTCAATGTATCATAAAAAATTAAAATTTTAGTGTCTCTTATAGATGAGTTATCATTAATTAATTTAAAAGAATTTTTTATTTTATGATACATAACATCCTTATATTATTTTTGGAGTATTGTTTCATGGTTATATAATAGGCCATGCGAGAACCAAAAGGTTATTTAATCTCCATATTCATTATATATTAGGATTCTTTTATATACTTTATCTTCAGATCCTATGTACTACAAAAGGAATTTTTTTTGGGAGCATTTCTATAGATAGAGTATCACCATGTCATTATATTCCATTGTATGTGTTAGAAAAATGAGTAATTAACTTGGTAATAGATTCATTGGGATGTATAATAAAACATTAACAATATTCTTTGTACATATTAAGTCTAGTATAATTAACTTTATTAGTTCCTTCACGAGTAACATAAAATAATTTACAATCTTCATAAGAAATTTTGCAAGTAGAAACATGATTAATTTCATCTATATATAAAACATAATGAAAATAATTCTTGGTTGTTTCATTAATTTAAAAAGTTTAAATATCATCTAAATATTATTTTGATATTTTAGCGATGTATTTTCCAATCACTTGATACATGGTAGAGTTTCAACACTGTATATCATCCTCCGAAAAATGGTCAGTCCGAGAGAACAATTCAAACCCTATAGGATATGATAAGAACTTTATTGTAAATTTAAAAGGTAGGTGGGATCAATACATTCTTGTAGATTATTTTTCTTACAACCATATATTTTATTTTAGCATTCAAATGGATCCTTATGAATCTATTTATGAAAAAATGTGTAGATCTATAATGTAATAAAATAATGTTGTAAAAAGATATATATTAGGATGTGAGAAAGATGTTTTGATAGAAGAGAATATTATACATATTCAAGACAATATAAGCAAAAAATAATTCTTTTTGAAATGTTTTTTTTATAATATTTAATGCAATCCATAATTTAATGTTGGTGAGAAGTGGTTTCTACAAATTCTTTCTTAGATGAAAGAAGGGAAAACTAAGAGATAAGTATAAAAATCCATTTGAAATTATTAATCATATGAGGAACATAGATTATATCTTGGTTATTCCACTAAATCTATATTAGGTTCCAGATGTGTTCCATGTATCTATACTGAGGAAGTGCATTCATAATCCTCTCAAAGCTCGTACTCCTATAGCATGATATTTCTTATAATGAACAATAAATTGAGATTCTAGATTGTATAAGGAAAGTTCTATAAAATTATTTCACCCACGTGGTAATTTTTTTTTTGAAAAACCACCATATTCAAGAAGATACATGGGAACATGAAGAAGTAATGAGGTAGAAGTATCCGATGTTTTTGGTACCATATTTATGAAATTATAGTTTGAAATTTATTTTATGGGGGTAGAATGTAACACCCTGAGATTTTGTGAAATATATATTTTAAAATAAATTTAATATTTTTGATATTTTTTTGTTACAAATAACACCATGTTTAAAATTAATTATATGAAACATAGATTTAACAATGTGTTACACATAACACCGAGTTATGTATGTGTTACACACAACATTGAGTTTAAATGAAATGTGACATACTATAATACTATTATGATTTAATATGATAGTTATCGCATATCCATTTAAATAGTGTGTATGAATTTGATTTACTAAATTATAAATATATATATATTAAAAATGTATATATAATTAATTGCTTGGTGACTAGTTATTTAGAAATAAAAATTTAAACAATTTGAAAATAAAGGGAAACATTTTATGAAAAAATATTTTTTTGAAAAAATAAATTTTTAACTCAACTAGTTAAATAAATCACTTTTGGTAAATTATTTTAATGAAATCTATGTATTATAAATGAAATAAAAATTTTAACATAGTTATTATGTGTTTCCTATACCTGAAATAATAATTACTCAAATTTTATTCTTAAAAACTATATGTTTTTAAAAAGTGGTTTTCCATATTTAAAAAACGTATTTTAAATATAATTTCTTACCATTTTATATAAAAAATATAAAATTATCATGTTAATATTTAAAATCATCATTTAGAAATTAAATTAGGATGATGTTTTGAGAATTTTTTGATAAGATAAATGTTTCAACTAACAGTGAAAAATATTAGTTTTTATTAAGAACTTCTATTTATTTTAAATTTTAAAAAATTTAAAAATTGTTTTAATATGATTCTAAATGAAAAATTAGCTCAATTATATATCTATTAATATAGTTTATATCTTTTGAATCATTTTATTATTGAATGTTGATTGGATAACTTTTTCATGTTTGGAAGATTTTATATCTGACAACCCTTTTTCTCATCGTATCTACGTCATTAATTTAAAAATAAAATTTGAAAAATATTTGAATGGAAATTTAAAAAAAATGACTCCATATTTGGAATCAGTATAATTTATATTATCAAATAATGTAAAGGTAAATTTTTTCAATAATAAATTTTCAATATAGTAAAAATTATTTACTACGGTTATGGTAAAAATGTATTTACCCGTTTGTTTAACAAAATGATAAGGGATAAAAATTACCCAAAATATTTAAAACATAAATTTAATTGAAATATTTATACTATATATAATATATTTATGATAATAAAAAAATTTATACACTTATTTCAAACAAAAAACGTTTTTACATCTTTTTCCTATAAAAAAATACAGTTGTGCCACTTACCAAACATATAAAATGGAATCCCATCTCTTCCCCTATAAAAAATTAAAAATCACTTTGGTTCATCAAATAAATTACCAAATAATATTCTTAATTAACCCCTCTCATAATATAATACTTATGTTTGTCATAAATCTAACCAAATAATTATTTTAGTACAAACAAAATGATGTTTTCCAAAGAAGAGGTTACCAACTTAATCAATAGTTTTATTTTATTTCTTCCTCACCCTAATTTAAATTTTACTAAATCATGATGATTTAATAACCCTAGTATATTCCATATAATTTTATTTTATTAATTTAATGTAATAACCTATATCCTTCTCCTATTTTATTTAATTGGTTATGAAATCATTATTCGTGTGTACGGCAGACTACCGTCTCATGAACTGATGTTATTAATTTTCCATCAACGCCTCACATGTCTTGATATAATTATGGATTTATTATATATATATATGATAAAATATGATATTATTATTAATTTTAGTCATGATATCTCAAGTTCCTTCTTAATTTCTATTCCATGTGAATTTGATAACGTTGTTCCTGTGTGTGGTGGAATACCACCTCGCGAAGTGTGGTGAATCATTAATGATTTATATGGAAGGTAATAAGGAATATTTTAGTGAATATATGTGATATATTTGAGATAAAAAAATATTATGGAATTTTAATATATTATTTACCATTCTTTATTTATTTCTATTAGGAAAATGGAAACAATGTTCATGCGTATGTACAACTTACCATCTCTATGAACAGCATATTTCATTTTTTATCTCTAGATATTATAGATCACTCTAAATAAATATTTAATGAATATAAATTATATTTATATCATATTTTATATTATTTATATGTTGTATCCATTATAAAATTAAGAGTACCAAAAATAATATATAAAAAAAAATTAGAAAAACAAATCAATTATTTCCAGAAACATGACTTTAACATGGAATTATAAATAAAAAGGTAGTAAACAGTCATTATTAAATCATATATGGTATGATATATATATATATTAATTGTTCAGTAAAAAGAATTATTGTAAAGTTATATTCATTATAAATTATGCTTCGACACAAACTACTGAAGATGATACTTATGGTAAGGGATTTCCGTCTATCTTTCATTTTTCTATGAGACATAAGCCATATTCACCAAATTTTTCATTTATGTGGTGTATATATTTTCCATGATTTTTTTAGGGTGACAATAATTAAATTTTGGGGGATTTACATATCCATTTTATGATATCTCTTTCATTTGTTCTATAGTTTAAAAGTTACCAATGTTTTGAAGGATTTGTTTTCTAAATTATCATTCCATGAGACATATGTTATGGTATGATGTTATATTCATATATAAGTTGTATTAAAATCACCTTTTACATTTAAAATATTTATAATTTTATTCTCATTATATTTTATGTTTCATTTATTTTTATTCTATCATGGGGATTACAAATTTAACAAATTGGAAAATATTTTATATATCAATCTACTCGTTTATTAGGATTTTTTATTATGATGTTTATGATGATAAAATATGATGATACATATATCAATAAATTCATTAATCTTATTTTAATCTAGTTATTCCATGATAATAAATATTTTCTTTCATTTTACTCTTTTTATGGCCTGAAGAGTTCAAAATTTGTTTTAAGAAAAATCATCTTTGTTTCTTCATTTGGTTGATTACCATTAATCTTCTAAAAAATTATTTTCCAAAAATGTTTTAAAAAATGTTTTTTAATATTATTAAAATTATTTATTAAAGAATTTTTTACCAATGATTTAATTTTTTTAAAATAAAATTAAAGGAATCTTATTCTTTTTTTTCAAACAATTCTTTTTCGGATTTTAATGAAAATGTGAATTGAATTTTTATTTTAAAGTGAGAATCATGAAGAGTATATTTCATCCTCTTGACCACTCAATATTTCAAAGAATAATTTACTAGTTTCGAAAGTTTTTTTCAATGAAAATGTTTTTAAAAATTATTTATGTTCTAAAATTTACTTTTCAAAGAATAAAGAATACTTTTTTCAAGAAGTGTTTTAAATGAGTTTTAAAGCTTACTTTATTTCAGTCTAAGGTGTTTTTCAATGAAAATGAATTTGAAAATATTTTAAATTTTGAATGGGCGTTTTCAAGGTGGAATGGTTCTTTTACCCAACAAGCGTTTTAAATAATATTTAATTTCTAATTTTATGTGATTCCATGGTTATTTTAAAATAAATGGATATTGAAAATGATTGATTTTTTAAAAGGTTATTCTTTATATTAGAATGGATATTTTCATCAAGAAGTGTTTTGAATAATTTCTAAAGATTCATTTATAACTTTTCAATGTTTTTTTAAATGAAAAATATTTTGAAATTGTTTTATATTTTGGGAAGTTATTTTTAATGTGGAAGACTATATTCCTCATGAAATTATATAAGTAATCTTTCAACATCATTTTACATTAAAAATTACATCCTTTAATGTATCCTATGATTTATCGGGGATATGATCCAAGGATAGAAGTCTTATTCTTTCTCTAAATGGTTTATGTTCATGATGGAATGATGTTTAGGAAACCTATTTCTCTTAAACGTGTCATACCATGAGAAAATTCTTCTAAACACATATTTTTAATGGGTTTTTATATTATGGAATAATGAAATGATTATGAAACCAATCTATTTTCTAATAGTTATGATATGATAAAAAAATTATAAAACCCATTTTATTTCACATATAATGATTTGATTAATGTTTTATGATCTTATGGCAGACATACCAATGATTCTCATTATGTGATTAGTGGTACCGATATCTTCTTCCAATAAATTGGGTAAATATTTAAATCTCATGAGGTAGATTGGATAAGAATGAGGATAAAACCGGGTTTAGCTAGAGACTTTATCTAATTTGATGACCTTGGGAGTGAACCGTTATTAATTTGAGGGTTTTAGGAGTGAAATAATTCCACTATTATGGACTTATTAGTGATCCATGACTACCATAGAAATAATTTTTTAATTCTTGTGACTATGAAAAAAATCTATTTCTTATGCCAATACTATACAGTAATGGATCATATTCCCTAATTTCTTTATAATTCATGTATTATGAACAACCAATCTTTATTCCATGACTCAATATTATGAACTTTGATATTCAAGGTATGATTTTAAAATGTTATTCTCATATTATCATAAACTTATGCTAATTTTATTCTTACTTATATCTCTTTTTACCCTTATTGAGCATATGATCTCACCCATTCTTATGAATCCTTTCCCCAGGATATGAATAATATTTTTAGGGATAATATATCTAAGATGATTATTATCTGGGAATATATTTAGATGAAATGTTTTAGATAATTAAATATATAGGGATATTTTTTTTCTAGATTCCAAATGTACTAATACATTATTATCCTCAGGCATGTGTCTCTATAATGTAAGGAATATTATTCTAAAATATGAAACATCAATGTATGAAAATCCTCGGTCGCTATACAATAAACATTAAAATAATATCATTAGTAGATATTGTGATTATAGAAATCCAAGATTAAAATACATTGATATTAAATCATTTTATATGAATATTTAGTACATTACAAAATTACATGCCTAAAGAACATTATAGATTAGTTTATTTTGAATCATGGAACACATTCCTATAATTTGGTGACATATATTAATCATCTCTATAATGATATTACCTTTCAGTACTCCTACTTAAAAAAACCTTTCTTTATAACATGGGGAAAGGAAACATAAGAAAGGGGTGAAATCAGATTCTATAAAAGGGTAAACATGGAGATTTGTATGTATAATAATGATTACAAGGGTATGAGAACATGATCATATCAATATAATATTATACCTTTCATATAAATGTTCACAATCAAGAGTAATGGCATAAATAATTACAGTTCACAAGACAATAATGATATGGTTGTTGAGAGCATAACCATGAAATAATAACATAGTAATAAGACATGTAATTATAGAATACACATCAACTTATAAGTTTTTGAAAAAATATAAGTAGTGTTTACTCGTTATGTTAGGGACATAAAATTAGGACCTAACATAAACTTATGGACATGAAACCATTACCACACCTAACATTCTGAACTTGCAATTGGGTTCATGCATAACATTATGAACATGTAATAAGGTTCATTAATAAACTTATGGAAATGAATCTAATTCCATGAATTACAATGTGAACATTTAAACATGTTCACACATAACATCATGAACACAAAATATGGTTCACTCATAGCATTGTAAAAATGTAATCAAATTCATGCATAAAATTATGGACATGTAACCAATTCCATGAATAAAATTATGAACACATAATCCTGTTCACATGTAACATTGTGAACATGTAATATGGTTCATGAATAACTATTTGGGCACGTAATATGGATCATTCATATCATTATGGACATGTAATCAGGTTACCAAATAAATATATAGACATAAATATAGGTCCATGCATAGCATTGTGAACATTTAATCATGTTCACGAATAACATTGTGAACATGTAATCAGGTTAACACAAAACATTTATACTCACGAGTCATCCATAATCAACCAATGCAATGGAGGGAGATATAGGTCCCACTTTTCATATTATAAAATTATATATACAAGTTTCAGAAGATTAAAAAAAATCATCATATCATAATCCATGCAATTAAATGGGTATCATAAACATTTCATCATATAATTACCTATAAAAAAGTTATAGGTATGAACATAATTTTTTCAAAATATGACCCATGATAGGAAGTGGGATTCAAAAGCATATAACTCATGGAAGTGAAATTGATGTTATAAACAACATTCCATCAAAACATATACCATTGAAGAAAGAATATAAATGTTATTCTTGGATCATATCCCCACTAAATCCAAAAATATAACAAAATATATAATAATAGATGGAGAAGTATTTTTAAAGATCACATAGAACATTTCCTAAGGAAAATAAAATCTCACTGGAAATCATTTTTTATAAAATAATTTCAAAAATCCATTTATTATAAATAAGGATTCATAATTTCATTGAAAACATTTCATGATGAAAATATATATTCCTATTTTGAAAAATACATTTTTAAAACATAAATAATTTTGAAAACCTTTTCCTTTTAAAATAGATTTGAAAACTTATAATGAAATCTTAACAATCTTTTGAAAATATTTTATTTCAAAATAAAATTTAATCTCATAAATAAATCATGAACACATTTTAAAAACCATTTTCATCGAAAATAATTTGAGAAAATTAAAATAAGTATTAAAATAATTTTGGAAAACCTTTTCTACAAAATGTTTTTAAAAACATATGAAGAAAAATTGAAATCAATGAAATCATTTTCTTATAAAATAACAATTTGAAAAAATATAAAGAATGTTTTGAAAACCATTTAAAACACTTTATAAACATTAAAAAAATTGAAAACATTTTTCATTGATAACAAACATAAAATCAAAAAATTTCTAGAATATTAGGAAAACGTTTTATTTAATAATAAACGTGTATAATTAAAAAGTAAGTTTCAAGGAAATGATGATCATAAATACAGTTAGGTCCATACATACCAAACATTCCTTTTCCACCTTAAATAGTTTATAAAAGTTCATTGACTAGAAAAAAACAAGAATATTACTTTTAAAACCATTTTTATAAAGGTAGAACATGGATAAAAATATTCTTTTAACAAAAATGGATAAGATTAAAAAAATTGAAAACATTTATAGAAAACTTACTTTTGAAAAAAAATAGATTTCAGTCCGGAAGGATAAATAATGTCAGATTCTCATAAAATTTTTTTCTTAATTATATTAAGTAAAAAAGAGTGAAAAATGGTACTAATAAATAGAGATATGATGTATAACAAGATCATAATAAAATTCATGAGTGGTCTTGAGTTATGGATCATAATATTTCATCAATGGAAGCATAATCGTAAACAATCCCGATAAATGATGAGATTATAGAAATAAAATATTAACCATTTATTAACACTAACTCATAATATATGTGAGAGAATAAAATTAAATGAATATTAAAATATCATGAAATAATTAGGTTCATTATATAACATTTAAAGGGTATTATACACACCCCATATAAAAATATATGTACATAACATGGAATTAATGTCAAAGAAGAAAACATGAGACAAAAATTACATTACAAATATAATAGATTTTGAACCATAAACACCTTGAAATAAAGATCATAAAATGGATATGAAAATAAACATAAATATAATAATAATATTATATTAAAATCATTGGTAGCATATACAAGACATAAAATAAATGAGTGGTGAATAAGTATTGTATTTAATTGATATAAAAATTCAGATGAGAGAACCCTTACCTTAAGTCATATATTTCTTCATACCCATTCCAAAAAACTATATAATGAATATAAGTTTATAATAAATATACCAATGAACGATATTCCTATATATATAATACTATATATTATTCACTTATGACTTTATATTACATGTAATTAAAAATTCCATATTAAAGAAACATTTCGGGCAATAATCACATTGTTCATCATATGTGTTTTGACTTGTTGTTACTTATCCTCATACTTATATCATGATTAAATTATTTAAGGAATGCAATAAATTATTTAAATATCCTATATATTCATAATATAATTATTTATAATATATATATATATATATTAAATGGAATGCAACGTTCATGGGGAAGATAGGTCGTATGTATGCATGAACGTTGTATATTTTTTCTTGTCATATTTAAATAAATAAAGTAAATGATATATTTTTATTTATATATATATTATAATTATAGTTTAATTATTATGTCATATATATCATATATGTTTACTAAATACCTTCTTAATAAATTCCTTGTAAAGTGAGAATGAATCACATTGCTTTAAGGAGACGGTAGTCCACATGTCCACAAATGACATTATTGTAATTAAGAAATTGAAGTAATGAAGTTTTATGTTATATAATAAATAAAAAAAATAAATATCAGTTATATCAAATACAAATATTGTTTCTATCATAATTCCCAACCATGAGAGGTGGTGAAGGAAAAATGAACAACATCGTTTCATGTGGCAACAATTCTCTGTACATAAGAACGGTAAGTTTGTTAACCCTTATATAGAAGTGTAGGTATGTGTAGAAATAAAAAAATTTAATAAGAACATATAAGTATATTTATTATACTATTATTATTATATAATCATGTAATAAAAATATTTTACGGGGTGGAGAATTAATAAAAAACCAAAGTGCATAAGGAAAGATGTTTCTTCTTCATTTGCTAACTCCATTTGGTATTCGAAAAAGGGATTCATTAGATAGTTTATTTACCAAATGGAGGCTTCTAGGATGATGTTATGGATTTTGGAATGTGAAAAAGGATTTATAGGTGTGAATAAGTGGGAGGTGTGATTTCCCTTTTATAGTGGAGGAGGAGTAGCATTCTCGTAAATTTTTTAAAAGGGAATTCCACATACATTTTCCCTTGTAAGTTTTCTCATATAATATAAAAAACCTATAAAAGGGATTATAGGGTTTATATATAAATATTAAATATATTTTGGATAAGTTTCTAGTTTATTTTGGGCCTTAAGATTGAGGTTTAATCCTTTTTAAGCTATTTTTCTCATAATCAGTGTAATTAATTTCAATCACATTCACTAATAATTTTGTCCAAAACTAAGTTGAAATTATTAGGAATTATAAATTATTATGATTAAAAATATTAAATACACTTTTCCAAATTCCAATAATAGAAATGGTATAAATTATTTTAAATTTAATCCCACAAATTGGGTGATAAATGGAGTTTTTAAACTAAAAATGTTCAAAAGATTGAAGTCTTTTAATAAGAAATTTAAATGTGAAATTAATAAAACTGACCTAAATTAAATAAATTAATGTAAAATCAACCTATATAAAATTTTATAAAAATTAGAAATATAATTTATCCCTATAAATTATTTATAAAAAAAGAAGATTCAAATTAAAATTCACTGTTTTTTTCACTATTTATCAAAAAACGAATCATCTCAAAAAATATAAAAAATTCACCCAATATAAATTTCAATACTAAAATTTAAAAAATGAAGTTTATTTTTTCATATAAAAATTATATAAGTGTCAAAATTTATATTTAAAATGGGTTCTCCATTAATAGGTGGTAAAATTACCTTTTAAAAAATACATATTTTTATTCCTAAATTTGGATTTATTCGTTTCTTATAACTATCAAATATACTGGATGAGTATAAAATGTTTTTATTTAATATATAATATTTAATTTTTTTTAAAAACATTATTCAAAATTTATTTGTTTAATTTATTGAGAAAAATTGTGTTTGTACCAAGAAAAATGGTGTTATTAGAAATGAAATTTCTTTATTTTCAAATAGTTATTTCATTCACTAAAAATAGTTGATAAACAAATCATTCATTTAATATATATTTGTAAATCATATTTTCACAATTTAGTTAATCTTATTCTTATATTCCATTCTAATGGATAGGAGGTATCAATAATAATATTTAAATAGTTTTATTATTAGTATATTGTAGTTCGGTGAAACACGACCATGCATGTTACTCAATCTATCAAAAGAAGTAGATTTTGGGTGTAACACAGTCCAAAAATATTTTTGTGTTTACTAAAATTTAATATATGTTATGTGTGTAGAATAATATTTCATTTGGGTTGCGCATAATTTATACCGAACTTAGTGCTTTAATATAATAAAATCTATATTCCGTGTTGTGTGAAATAAAAAATATTAAAAAGATGAAATTAATTCGAAAAAATAATTCAAACAATATCAGGTGTTATATTATAACCGCTTAAAATCAATTTCTCCCTTTAAATTAATCAGGGTTATGAAATGTTTAATTATTTAAAGTTCTATCCCTAGAAACCTGAATCGTAAAAATAAATACTAAAACATCCTATAAAAAATATTGTTGGAAACATGACAATTACCCAAAGTTATACATAACTAGGTTTACACATATGATAGCATATATGGAAAGTGAAAACGTGGACATGTAATAGAAGTGAATGTAATGATATAGATTGATAAAGGTCACTAATCACAAGTAACTGGGTCATCTAGAGAGTGTTAAAAATCAAAACAATATAAAATAAAGAAGCGTAAAAGTGGTCATTGGTATTATCAAAGAAGATGATAACAAGATAAAATTTTATTTCAAGACCCTTTTCCTAATATTGAATAATTCTCATGAGAATATATACCTATTTTATTTCCGAACAATCACACCCTTTTTTGTGACATGATCAATTTCCACTTCTTCTATTATTCTAATAAATAAAGTTTAATTTTTTCCTTCCTGAAGTATTAACGAATCATTAGGTAGAATGATTACTCATCACATCTGTCTTTAGTTAGTGTCACATCAAAAGGATTATAACAATTTATCCACAATTCATAAATACTTATATGGTGAGATAATACTTTAATATATAAGACCTCAAATTATCTTTAACATAAACCATTCCATAAATGGTTAACCTTATAATACTTCTGAAAGAAGAAAGACCCAAGCATTATAAATAATGTCAGTAAATTTCTCAAAAACAACTTAGTATTGATCCCCATATTATAAAAAATTAACTCTTGGTTTTCACATACTAAATAGGTTAATAAATATACCATGTTTTCTCTTAAAACGTGTTAATAACATGAATAATCATAAATCCTTATCGAAAAAAAACATGATTTCTTATTCCAAATATCATCAGATATTTTCCTTAAATCGAAAAATTATATAAACTCTATCCATGATATAATAAAAAACTTTCTCAAAAAATAATTTATCATTTTTGAGGTCATAAATACTATCCGATTTAAATTATTCATATAATCATATCATTACCCATATAAAAAATAATTTAATCATTGTAATGACCCAATGTTTTATCAATGAAATTTTCCTTCTTATAATTATTTCATATAGAATAATCAGACAAAATCACTTAAATAACACAATATAAAATTTATAAATGAATAAATAATGAAATAAAAGGACTTTATATATGTCAATAAACATATACCAAATAAATAGTAACTTGACCTTTGGAATAGTAACATTACCCTTATGAATAGTAGTATGAACAATGGAATAATAACCACACCAATGAAAGTATAAATAAAATTTATCCATATTATAAGTTAAAATATGGTATAATTATATAATATTATAGGTAAATAAATATTTAAAACATTATTAATTAAATATTGGTATTTTTGTAAGTCATAAGTATTTAATTACGATTTTATGATTAAGAATATTATACCAACAGAATATTAACTTTACCTTCAGAATGGTAACATGAACCTTATTAATAGAAAAGCAAAACATTGAATATCAACCTCACCAATAAAATATGAAGAAAAATTTTCCACCTTATGAGTGAAAATATGATATAATTATATCATATTATAAGTAAATATATATTTTAATCATTATCAATTAAGTGTTAGTATTTTTGTGAGTAAAAATATTTAATTATAATTTTATGATTTATTTAATAATTTAAAAGAAAATTTGTTTTCATAAAATTTATTTTCATAAAATTTATTCATAAATTATTATTTTTTGTATTATTAATATAATATAATTTTATAAGACCTTAGTTAATTGTTCAAAGTGTTATAAAATCAGTTATAATTTTAAAATATGTATTTTTCGAGAAAATGATGATTCTAATTAAAAATTACATTGATGATTTTTAAAAAATTATTTTAAAAAAAATAGAATTTATTTTTTAATTTTACATGTTGAAAAATAGTTATAGTAAATTTTTGGGATTTTTCTGAAATACCTGAATTTTTGTTGATTTGTAAAATACCATAATTTATGGTATATATACATTATAAGCTAAATACACTATTCATTGAGTCATTTATGATGTTTTGAAAAATGGTTAGAACTCAAATTATATAATCACTATTTTTATTCTCATTAATCAACACTATTTCTTTTCTTGAACAAAATAATAAACTAATGAATTAAATAATAAGAAAACACCTCTCTCATCCACTATAAATACCACTGCTCACCACCTATTCTCCTCACACATTTCAATCATTTATACCTATCTAAATTCTTCTTAAAACACTACCGAATACCATTCCCCATGTTCAGTAACTTTTGTTATGAAGAAAATACCAAAACCAATCCTCTAAGGAGGTTATCAGGAAAAAGGAATCAAGAGGTAAACCTCTCTTCCTTTTCTTTTAATTTCTTTTCAATTTAATTTATTTTTCTCTCATAACCTCCCCTCATTCAAATGCTATAATAACTATAGTACCATACATACCCTATAATATTTTTATTATAATAAATTAATTCATCATCATCTCTCTTCCCCCCTCCTTTTATACTAAAAAAGAAAGCAATATATGTGATGTGTTAATTTATCACATTCAATGACGATGATGTTTTCAATTTGAATTAAAATTTTCTAGGATGATCATGAAATATTTTTTATGGATGAAAAATTTTATAATATGTAACACCCCGCCCCTACCTCATTGTCTTGAGGAGGCGGTGAGTGCTACTTGGCCTTATGCGATGTTCCCAAGACACCAATGGGTGACAATAAATGCCAAGGGTTTCAAGATCTAATTGGGGAATGATTTGACCTTAATAAAAAACACACAAAACCATCCATTAACCACCACTATATGATGCATTTCAATAAAAAAATTCCAACATGAATTTCCAAAAGACCACCAAATTGTTCCACCATACAACCCAAATCCAAAACAAACAACACAATATCAGAGTACTATGCGGAAGACCAAAAAACAAAGCACCACATGCCATGATACCACCACAGTTCTACACCAAGGTCCAAGCTCCAAGCTCCACTAAGACATCACAATGCACCACTAAAGGAGGGTGATGCCTTACCTTTGCCCATGTTAGGGTACACAACATCTGAAAAGACACCAATGTACCAAAGCAGGGGGTGAGTACTAAAACTCAGTAGGTTTTCCCCAAATGAATTCCCTACACACGCCACTTGGATAAAACCGTTAGAAAATTTATATAAAACAATTTATATAAAATAATCACAAGTACAACCATTTCCATAAGCCAAACGTGCCCTTACCAAGCCATCACACCCAAACCAAGAAACAAATGGAAAGCCAACCAAACGTGCCACAATCCATTTCATCATTCACACACTAGCACAAAAATTTCCAACTTGCAAAGCAATGCACAAAAAATAACCAAAAAAAACAAACGGTGGAGCTTCCATCCTGTTAGTTCACCCATTTATGCCTAGTGGTACTTCCCGACCACAACCAAATGGTGAAGCTTCCATCCAACCCGTTCACCCATTCACAACTAGCAGTGCATCCAGACCACTACCCATATGGTGGTTCTTCCGACCACTATCCATCACCTTTTACAGTGAGACTTCCCTACCACTTCCACACAACATTTCAATCAATCAAAACCAAGAATATAACCCATCAATGTCACAAAAACATGCAATCAACCAATTCCATCGCATACCAATCAACTTCAATAAATAATCCATTTATTTAAAACCATTTTCCATGCCAAACAACATTTCAATAAAAACATCATCTTTATTGAAAACCATTTTTCATCAACCATTTTATCAAATCAATCTCAACAACCCATTTTAAAATCTACATTTTAAAATCCTCAACAAGATCCTTTCACCATAAAACCCCCTTTTCCCAAAAATCCCCAAAACATCACCCAAGGGATTTCCAACCAATTTCTCACAACAAATCAAAATTAAATTTTCAGCACAAAAAATTAATTGTAACAAAGAACCACTATTTCTAACCAAGTGGAGTTGAGGGAGAATCCACCTACCTTTAGGGTTTTCAAGAAATCGACCCACGAGCAACCATGCCTCCATTCCTGCGAACACACCACCGAAAACTCTCTAGATCCCCTTCCCTAACATGAAAAACCCCTAAAATCATCATCCAAGGCAACCACAACCCTAGATATACACACAAAAAGTGTAGATCTAGAAAACCAAGAAATAGGGAAGAGCAGATCTAGAGGAGAACACAAAGAACCCAAGAGGAGAGACTTACCTGGGAGAAACCGCTTTCAAAAAACCTCAAAAACCCTTCAAAATGCTTCCAAAATGTGTGGGAGAGCACCTCCAACCCTTGAAAATCAAAGAACCTGAGTGAGGATCGAGTGGGAGAGAATTTGGAGAGGAATGAGGCAAGCCTGAGTGACCCCGTGTTTTAAAAACCTACTTTTAAGTGGCTGCACGGTTATCCCGTACAGTTTAGAGATCTATGTGCTAACCGTGCGTATGCTACTGCCTCAAGAGCGAGGGTCCGCACGGTTGCCTCACATGGTTTTGAAAACCGTGCACAAGCCGTGCGAAGCCTACTTTCTCCCCCCTGCATGGTTTCTTGGAGCATCCTCATGGTTTCCCCTAACCGTGCTCAAACCGTGCTCCCTTAGAAAAGCCTCCAAACTTATCCAAAACCATTCCAAACTCTCCCAAAATCTTCCCAAATAATCCCATTCACTTTAAACACATAAAAATGCATAAATAAATGGAACATACCTCAAACCGGTGGTATAAATTCTCAACACTATTGGACTTTCTGTCCTCAAAAAGTAGTGAACCCACCCTTTGCCGAACGATTTCGGGCCACTGCTCGACCATCTCTTTCTCCCGCACCCAAGTCTCCCCTAGAATCTGACCATTCTGCCCCAAAACATGAACTAACCCGATGGTTTTACCACACAAGACTTTATCTTGCCTATCCACAACCCACACTGGCTCGTGCACCAACAAAGCATCCAGTTCTAGTTCAACATGATCCCATCAAATCACATGGTCACGATCCAGATGATACTTTTGAAACTATGACACATGAAACACATTGTGAACCGCACTGAACCTAGGTGGAAAATCCAAACAATAAGCTGCCTCACCAACTAGTTCAAAAATCTCAAAAGTCCCAATATACATCAGAGATAACTTTCCCTAATTCCGAAACCGGCGATGTCCCAACCTAGGAGATATCCTCAAGAAAACATGATCACTCACCTTGAACGACAATGACCATCGATGATGATCCGCATACGATTTCTGATGACTCTGAGCCACCTCCATTCTCTTTCTGATCAGCTTGATCTTCTCCATAGTCTCCTAGAAAAGGATCAGTCCAACCATCAAGGACTCACCTTCTTCCACCCAACATAGTGGATAATGACACGACCACCCATACAACGCTTCAAACAGAGCCATATGTATGGATGCCTGATAACTGCTATTGTACGAGAACTCAACCAACAAAAAGTGATCCTCCCAAGAGCCACCAAAATCCAGGACACAATCCTGCAACATATCCTCCAAAGTTTTTATCGTCCTCTTGGATTGACCATCCGTCTGGGGGTGATACACTGTACTCATGGTCAACTTAGTTCCAAGGGATTGCTATAAGGATTTCCATAAATGAGATGTAAACCTCAAATCTCTATCGGATGCAATCAAAATTAGAACCCCATGCCTCTTTACCACCTCCTGGATATAGATTTTGGACAGATCCTCCACTGTATGAGATTTATGAATTGGAATGAAATGGGCCGACTTCATTAGCCGATCCACTATCACCCAAATGGCATCATGCTTTCTAACTATTCTTGGGAGACCCATGACAAAATCCATCACCCTTTTCTCCCACTTCCAAACAAGTATTGGTAAAGACTTCTACATTCTTGCTGGACTCTGACGTTCTGCCTTGACCTGCTGACAAGTCAAGCATATCGAAACAAAATCAACCACTCTTCTTTTCATACCAACCCACCAGAACTTCTCTTTCAATTATTTATACATTTTTTTTAATTCCAAAATGAATAGGCCACCTAGAATGATGATACACCTTGAGAAGATCCTCCTAACAAGCAACTGGTACAACCATCTGATTCCAAAAACAAAAAACTGAATCTCCATTCAGTTTCCAACCCTCAATGGTCTCCCCACCATTGAGTCTTGACCCCATGGTCACACACTCAGAATCAGATATCTGTGCCTCTTTAACTCGGCCAACCAAGTCAAGAATAAAAAAAACCAGAAATAAGACCCCTCTATCACCCTATTCTTCACATTCTAACCGCATGTCAGCTATAACCGACATCAACTACCACTGGTCTGATGCCTATTTCACAACCTAAGCATATTATTTTATACTTAATGCATATGATGCCAAATTTCCCATACCCGGTGTGTACATCAAGTCAAAATCAAATATCTAGGGATATTCCATCTATCTCATTTGCCTCAAGTTCAAATCCCATTGTGAGAAAATGTGATTCAAGCTCTTATGATCTGTATATACAGTGAATTTCTCACCGAAGAGATAATGGCGCCACACTTTCAAAGCATGGTCCACTACTGCCAATTAAAAATAATGATTTGGGTGGTTCTTCTCATGAACCCTCAACTTCCATGAGCCATACACAACCACATGATCCCCTTGCATGGGAACGCACCCCAATCCTGATCCCGATGCATCGCAATACACCACGTACCCTTTTCCTGGTTCTAGAAAAACCATGATTGGTGCTGATGTAAGGTGAACCTTTAGCTCTTTGAGACATTTCCGACATTGTTCATTCCACTGGAATGGAACATTATTTCTTCTCAAAGCTGTCATCAGTGAACCCAAACATGAAAAATCATGAACAAACCGCCGATAGTACCCAGATAGACCAAGGAAACTCCGTATCTCAAACAAATTCTTTGGTAGTTTCCACGAGATAAAAAATTATATCTTTTCTGGATCCACTGAAACACCCCTTTCAGAAATCACATGGCTAAGAAAACGAACTTTATGTATCCAAAAGTCACACTTTGACAATTTTTCATATAACCGATGATCCCTCAAGATCCCTAGCACTTTCTCCAAGTGCTGCTCATGCTCCACCCTTGTCTTTGAATACACCATAATATCATCTACAAAAACCACCACAAATGAATCCAGAGATCTCTGAAATATCTGATTCTTCAATTACATAAACATCGTTGGTGCATTCGTTGGACCAAAGGGCACAACCACATATTCATAATGGCCATGTCTAATTCTGAAATATGTTTTAGGAATATCGTCCTTCCTCACCTGCAATGGATCCACCACTGCCAGAAGAACACTCCGCTCAACACCCTCTACCGATTCCAACGACAACACTGCTAACTAATATGATAACGTGACCACTGTTGGTGCCAACAAACTCATTGCACCCTGCCTTTTATGCCTCTCTCCTCTAAGGAGATGTCTAATGCCATCATGTGTCGTAAAAGCCACTATTCGCACATCACAGTCGATGTGGGCCTTAAAAGCCACCAACCAATCTATTCCCAGGATTACATCATACCCATCCATCTCAAGAATTGAGAAATTCCACATTAGCTCAACCTCGCCCACAACGATACAACATGCTCTACACAAGATGTCTCAAAACTCTCTTCGACCCAGAGAAGTTTGAAGTTTCAAAACCAAAGGCATCATTTCTGTCCTTAAACCCAGAAAATCAACCACACGTGCAACAATAAAGGAGTGTGAAGCACCCATATCAAAAAACACTTGCATCAAGGTAGAATTTAAATGAATAGTACCTCACACCATGGATGGTCCCGACTGATCATCCACCACAACCTGGCTAGCTCCAAACACATGTTTTCCTGCCACGCTCTGCTCTTTATTTTCCTACTGAGGCGTTCTGGTATTCCGAGAATCACCATGACCCACTTTACTCTACTGATGAGGGGTGTGCTGTTGTCCACGTCCCATCGAAGCATACAACGTCTGTGATCCCTGAGAAGTATCATGCTTACCTGAAATCGGAGTATTCTGACAATAATGCTTCATATTCCCCATCTTATTATAATTATGATATGCTCAAGGTTGTGCCGTAAAATCTCGCTTGATGTGGATCGTCAAACCACACTGAAAAAATCCTGGTTTGCTATGGGGATTCAGAGGAAGATTCACCGATCCTGCAATCTGATTATGTGCCATACTCCCACCCTGGGAATAAGTGTACCTCTTTTGCTGGAACCCATCATTAGAGTTCCCTCTATTCCCCATGGGTACCACCATGATTCCTCCGCCCAGAGTGCCCAAAAGATCCCGCTCATCTACTGTGGCTCTATTCACTATCTCTTTGTAATCATCTATACACAGTAATGCAAACTTTGAACATATTTCTTTCCTTAACCCCGCTTCAAAGATCCTTGCCTTCAATGATGTGATACCCACCACCTCGGGTGAAAACCTCACTATGTTTATAAACTTAGCTGCATACTCCGTCACAGACATAAGATCTTGCTTAAAACTGAAGAAATCAGTCGTACGATGAATTCTGAACGTATGTGGGTAGAATTTTTTATTTAACAATTCCTCAAATCCATCGCACGTCACACCCTTGTCCGTCCCCACTTGGACTACCAACTCCCACCACTGATGGGAAAGATCTGCCAACATATACATGACCAACTTCACTTTTAACTCTACCAATGTTCCCAAGAACTCGAAAATCTTGTTCATTCTATTAAACCATGCTTCTGCCCTCTCTGGCTCTAAAGAACCTCTAAAGATAGGTGGATTTTTCTTTTGAAACTAAACTGCATTTTTCACATGCCTTGGTTCATCCATTTTATTTCCACTTTCCACAGCTTGGAAAGCTTGCACTATGCTTTGCACTAGCTGCTGGTTCACCTGAGGCTCAGGTGCAACCATGTTCTCATCGGCCACTTTCGGTTGGTCTCTATGATGCCTACCCGGTGCCATTTCTATAAACATAGACCAAATAACCATGAGTCTCACTTCCGTAGACATCAATAATTCCCATTTCTAATCACATTACACAACACTATCGCACATGGCTTTCCACAAGTTCACATTTTCCATGTTTCACCATTTTGAAAACCAAACCATTTTCAAAATACCAATTTATTCACATTAAAATTTCACACATTTATATCACACCATATATCATTATACCCCAATGAAATATTCATCCTAGAGGGAAGTCATTTATACCTTATATTCCATGCACATCTCATTGGCTACACCAACGACAATGAGATTTTCAATGCCTATAAGTGTCTCCAAAACAATTATGTACCCAACTCCCTGGTAACTTGAATTTTAGAAAAAGAGAGTTAGCTACGTCCTTTTATGCTATACATTACAAGTTACGACATTCCTACGCCTTGCTACCATCCTGACTCAAGGAATAGGCCAAGAACGAATGTTAACACCAAGACCAATGATCAACACCAAGGATCGAACAACTGCTCTCACTTGAAAGCTGAGGATCAAACAAACTGATACCACTTGTAACACCCCACCCATACCTCATTGGATTGAGGAGGAAGTGAAGGCTACTTGGCCTTGACCGACGTTCCCAAGACGCCAAAGGCTGGCAATAAATTCCAAGGGCTTCAAGATAAAATTGGGGAACGATTTTCCCTTATGAAAAAACCAACCGAACCATCCATTAACCACCATAATATGATGCATGTTAATAAAAAATTCCAACATGAATTCCCAAAAGAAAATAAAATTGTTCCACCATAAAACCCAAATCCAAAACAAACAACACAATATCAAAGTACTATGCGGAAGACCAAATAACAAAGCACCAGGTTCCATGATACCACCACAGTTCTACACCAAGCTCCAAGCTCCAAGCTCCACCAAAACATCACAATGCACCACTAAAGGAGGGTGATGCCTTACCTTTTCCCATGTTAGGGTACACAACATCTGTAAAGACCCCAACATGCCAAAGCAGGGGGTGAGTACTAAAACTCAGTAGGTTTTCCCCAAATGACTTCCCTACACACGCCACTAGGATAAAACTGTTAGCACATTTATTTAAAACAATTTATATAAAATAATCACAAGTACAACCATTTCCATAAGAAAAACATGCCCTTACAATGCTATCACACACAAACCAAGAAACCAAGGGAAATCCAACCACACATGCCACAATCCATTTCATCATTCACATAATAACACAACAATTTCCAACTTGTAAAGAAATGCACAACAAACAACCAAAACGAACAAATGGTGGAGCTTCCGTCCAACCCGTTCACCCATTCATGCCTAGTGGTACTTCTCGACCACAACCAAACAGTGGAGCTTCCATCCAACCCGTTCACCCATTCACATCAAGCGGTACTTCTCGACCACTACCCATATGGTGGTTCTTCCGACCACTATCCATCACCTTTTAAGTGTGACTTCCCGCCCACTTCCACACAACATTTCAATCAATCACAACCAATCATATAACTCATCAATGTCACAACAACATGAAATCAACCAATTCCATCGCATACCAATCCACTTCAATAAATCATCCATTTATTGAAAACAATTTTCCATGCCAAACCACATTTCAATAAAAATAACATCTTAATTGAAAACCATTTTTCATCAACCATTTTCCCAAATCAATCTTAACAACCCATTTTAAAATATACATTTTAAAATCCTCAACAAGTTCCTTTCACCATAAAACCCATTTTTCCAAAAAATCCCCAAAACATCACCCAAGGGATTTCCAACCAATTTCGCACAACAAATCACAATTAATTTTTCATCACAAAAAATTAATTGTAACAAAGAACTACTAGTTCTAACCAAGTGGAGTCGAGAGAGAAGCCACCTACCTTTAGGGTTTCTGAGAAATCAACCCACGAGCAACCGTACCTACAATCTGGCGAACACACCACCGAAACCTCTCTAGATCACCTTCCCTAACATTCACAAGCCTTAAAATAATCATCCAAGGCAACCACAATCCTAGATCTACACACAAAAAGTGTAGGTATAGAAAACCAATAAAGAGGGAAGAGTAGATCTAGAGGAGAAAACAAAGAACCAAAGAGGAAAGACTTACCTGGGAGAAACTTCCTTCAAACCACCTCGATACTCCTTCAAAACGCTTCCAAAATGTGTGGGAGAGCACCTTCAACCCTTGAAAACCAAAGAGCCCGAGTGAGGCACGAGTGGGAGAGAATTTGGAGAGGAATGAGGCAAGATCGAGTGACCCCAAGTCTTAAAACCCTAATTTTAAGTGGGCGCACGGTTATCTCACACGGTTTGGCAAACCGTGCGCTAACCGTGTGCATGCTACTACCTCAAGAGTGAGGGTCCACACGGTTTCCTCACATGGTTTGGAAAATAGTGTGCAGGCCGTGCGAAGCCTACTCTCTCCCCATAAACAGTTTCCTAGAGCATCCGCACTATTTCCCCTAACCGTGCTCAAACCGTGCTCCCCTAGAAAATACTCCAAACTTATCCAAATCCATTCCAAACTCTCCCAACCTCTTCCCAACTAATCCCATGCACTTTAAACACATAAAAATTCCTAAAAAATGGCACTTACCTCAAACTGGGGTGCTACATAATATATGTATTATATCTTATTTAATATTCTGGAATCATCTTTTACACATAATACTCATTTATAAAACAAAATAATTTTATTGTGATCGAAAACTGTGCAAGTAAATCCAAACAGTTATCATTAGCTACTTATAGAATGATTCACACTCATTCCATAAAAAAATTTATATAAGAACAATTTGACCTCTAAAATATCATTAATAGCATTAATGTCCAATTTTGGTTAATTACCTTGACTTTACACAATCATTCGTACATGTATACTGGTTAACCAATCATGAAAGCAAGAAAACCAATGCACCCACACAATGATATTAAATCTCTTAACCCATAAATAGGTCCACACATGAAATTAATAATGTTATACTAAATAAAATACACGTATAATTTTTTTTGGAATTATTAATTAATGTATCCAATTTTATTATCTGGAACATTAAGATCAAGTGAAAAATACCATCATACTTAAGGTAAAGGATTTTACTAGAACCTCCAATATTCTTTCAGGTTATTCTTTCTCACTTTTTAGAAAAATGTTATTATCTTTTATTTTATTATGTAAAACTTATGAATTATATTAATATATTCCAAAATAATTTATCAATATCCATTAATCCTTTTTTGGTGGATATAAAAGTTTTTAAAAGGTTTTGTTACTAAATTCTTCCTAATAAGTGAGACTAATTTAAGGAAACATACAGAAACCTTACCTATATTAAATTGCACTCCATAATGTTTGTAAGACACCATTATTTTTCTAAAATCACTAATTTTATTATGAAAAACTTCTTGCTTCACTTCATATTTTATATGAAAGATTATTTTTTTTCTGTTTTAAATACCCTTTAATATTTTCCTTAAACCGCTATAAAGTGTTTTATTTCTAAGGTTTCAGAAACACTCTTTCAAAATGTTGTCACCTAAGTTAGACACCATTTATAATTATATATGCCTAATTTATTTTATTAATTTCTATGTACATTCTAAATCCATTCATTCATAAATACCTTTATGAAACACCATTTTATTATGCTTTTTGACAAGATTATGATACCCAATTATTAATATGGGTAACCATTATGTTTATGTTTGATTCCTTATGTATTATTATTCATGTGGAACACATATTCATGAGCACGTTATGATGGGTAAACCCAAATATTTCTCCAATGCATTGGGTAATGTTTAGTATCATGAGATGTTATTTGTAATAATCTTGGTGGTTAGACTTGATTCGTGCCCCATGTGAAACTGTTTTAGTGGTTAGCCTTGAATTTTACTACTCTATGTGAAATGATACTTGAATCATGATACTCTATGTGAAAAAGACTTTACTCATGATAAATTCATGTTTTATGTTGCGGTAAAATTACCATGATTCCTTGATTATATGATCCCATGTTCTATGTGTTATGAATCCTTATGTTTAATCATGTTCCATGCCTTTTTATATCATTATGTTATGCCTTATTACCCTTGTGATAAGATTTATCCTTATGTTTATTCCCTTACTGGTCTTTTGAATCATCCATTTGTTCATGTTATCCCCAGGTTAACCTATGCCAATGTAAGGGATCAAAAGAGAGTCAGGAGATCATAATTGATGATAAATAAAGAAATTTACTATTTATCCCCATGTTTTTAGTTTTATGTACATACTCTTCCAAGACACTACACTTTATGATCCTTGTCATGTAATTTAATGTTTAATTATGATTAAATTCATGTAATGATATGTGTAAAAGATGATCATTGCTATAGTTGTTATCATTGGATGGTTTATTTATTTTAAGAGATTAGGAATAAAAAAATATAGTAAGAATCTTATAGATAAGAAAAAGTATAAAGAAAACATCCATATATTTTTGTAAGTATAGAGTAAGTGGTTTTCCATGATAATAAAACAATCTCTAGATACTACAAGTGGGCACGGTTATGGAATATATGTACCTAGAAGTGACAACTTTGACAAGGTGTTCCATCCCTGACTCGGGGTAACCTGGTACTAGACAACGAGCCTTACTTCACACCTAGTTGGACACTCCCTGGAGATATTATTGGAAAATTCAAAAGATAATTACAACCCATTATTAAGGGAACAAAAAAATACCATAATAATATATGTTAGGAAGCCGATCATTGATAAACTAGATTGAAACCTAGTGAATCACATGTTAGGATATACTTTTTTTTACAAATTTATCCTTTTATGATTAGAATTTCCTATAATATGGTTATTATATAAGTATTCAAGCCCCCACATTGCACTTTATTTTTCATAGATAATGGGAGGAAATATAAGAACATGTTCTAAAAATAAATTTTATAGGAAATGTGAGGATTTACCTAATGATATACCTTGTATGATTGAAATGGGTTCTCAAAACGCCATGAATGTACTTTCTCAACTGGATCAAGTTTTGAATAAAAAGTTGAATCATGTGGAAATCCCATCCTATCAAAGGAAGATAAAGTGGTCATAAAATCATTCATGTGGAAAAGGAACCAATGTTTAGTGGACCTTTTAATCCCTTCCTCACAGAGTAGGGAATTTAATCCATTGATAAGATATTCTTTTCCCTCTCATACTCAGAAGAAGAGAAATTTATACCGGTGGACTACCATTTTGATGGGGAAGCTGAAACATGGTGGACATTGATCAAAAATATTATTACCAAGGAGTAAATTGATTCCATGTATTGGGAGTAATTCTAGAAATTTTTTTCTAGTAAATAATTTCTCTAAACTCACCGTCGCAAGATGGAAGGAGAGTTCCTCAGAATTAACCAGAAGGAAGATGATACTATCAGGGTGTATGAAAAAAACACTACAATTCATGCAAGATACAACCCAAAAATTATCATGAACAATGAAACTATGGTGGATTGGTTCAGTAGAGGACTAAATTTGAGTATATAAAGAGCATTGTTGATTAGATGCTTCAATAGTTATGAGGAGATTTTCTGTTGTGCCTCCAAGGTTGAAATAGAGATCAGAGACTCTAAGTGGTCTCATGGGCCTGATGATAAGAAGTGGAAAATGGAGTCTATTATGTGTGGAATAGTAAATATATCCCATGATAGAAAGAATACCAAATATCCCACATGTCAAAATTATGGGAAGAAGAATCCTAGGACCTATTTAAAGGGAACCATGAAATGCCTCAAATGTGGAAGAATGTAGAGTCTAGCTAAAAAATTCTTAAGGGATATGAAGAATAATACTAATATCGATGAAGAAAGGAAGGTTCATATCAATGATCATCTAGTAGTGCAATGTTTCAACTACAAGGATTGTGGGAATTTTTCGAACCAATTACCTAAGCCGAGGGTTGTCGGAGGAAATCACAAACAACCTCCAAGGAAAAAGGAAGGGCTTATGTTATCACAACTATTTATTTGGATATAGAGAATGATTTGGTGATAGGTACACTAGTTTTTCATTCATGAATATAGAACTTACTATTTTATTCTAGTTCTATGCATTCTTTAATATATTTCAAATTTATTAGAACTATTTCAACACCACCTCAAAATAAGGAGGTTGAGTTGTCTGTGAGAACAGGAAATAAAGAAATTTTTACTTCTGAAGAATATAGATCCTCCCTAGTTAATGTTTGGGAGCTGATCCTCCCAAATAAAATTCTTTATACATTCTTTGGTAGTGTTTGGTGCTATATTGGCCATGGATTGGCTGTCCTTATACAAACCCAATATAGAATATTGGGAAAAGGAGATCACTCTTAAAATCATGAAAGATCCTCCAATTATATACAAGTGTAAGGAGGATGATGAATCTCCATCAAGATCATCATCTAAAGTTTGGATATTTTTACCTTATGAGAAATCATATATTACTCAAATTATTAATACAAAGGAGAGAATCATGCTCGAAGACATTACCATGATGAGGGATTACAATGATGTATTCCCTAAAGAGTTTCCTTCTCTTCCCCCTAACCAAGAAGTTGAGTTCTAAATTGAACTTATTCTTGGATCTCTTCCCATATTAATTAAACCATATAGAATGGATATTGTTGAGCTGTAAGAACTAAAGAAGCAGTTACAGGAGAATCTAGACAAGGGTTTTATACGCCCAAGTGACTCACCATGGGGTTCACAAGTCCTATTCATCAAGAAAAATGATGGATCAATGAACCTATATCTTGATTATTCTAAACTTAATAAAATCATGATAAAGAACAAGTATTCTCTTCCATAAATAGATGAATTATTCGAATAGCTACATAGGGCCAGTTTTTTCTCTAATGTTTAACTATGATCGGGATATCACTAATTAAAGGTGAGGAAGGAATATATTCCCAAGACTAATTTTCGAACGAGGTATAGACACTATGATTTTATAGTGATTCACTTATAACTCACTAATTCTCTAACAATTTTAATGGATTTTATGAATTGTGTCTTTAGGGATTACCATGAAAAACTTGTGGTAGTGTTTATCGATGATATTCTAATATACTCCAAGAGCAAGGAGGAACATGAGGAGAATTTGAATAAGGCATTGCAGACTTTTTGAAGGGTGAAACAATATTCAATGTACACTAAATGTGAGTTATAGATGAAGGATGAATCATTACCGATACATGTAACCACGAGAAATTGGATATTACTATACCCTTCCAAGACAAAGATAACTGAAGAGTGGCCCAAGCCAACTTCTATAACAGAGATCCATAGATTCCTTGGCCATGATATGTATTACTGATGATTAGTGATGAACTTATCACAATTTTTAAACCCAACAACCATGATGAAATGGAAGGGAGTGATGTTTTCCTAGACTCAAGAATGTGAGGAGAGCATTAAATAACTCAAAAAAGGATTTTAACTACGCCAATACTCACACACCCAACAAGAGGAGAACTCTTTGTGGTGTACACCAATGATTTAAAGAAATTCTTAGGCTGTGAACTATGAAAGCTAGTAAATTTATAGCCTAGGAATCAAGGTAGTGGAAAATTCATGAACAAGATTATCCTACGC
Source organism: Viscum album (assembly GCA_963277665.1). Lineage (NCBI taxonomy): Eukaryota > Viridiplantae > Streptophyta > Magnoliopsida > Santalales > Viscaceae > Viscum > Viscum album. The sequence continues at coordinate 204,615,521 of OY728144.1, forward strand.
ATGATCTAGACTTTGTAGTAGTGATCATTGCATTGAAAATCTAGCGGTCTATGAGGAGAAGTGTGAGATATATACTGATCATAGGATTCTCAAATATATATTCACACAAAAGAAGATTAATATACTCCAACAAAATGGTTAGAGATCATCTAGAATTATAATTGGTCAATCCACTACCATTTCGGTAATGAAAACAAGGTGGCAGGTGCCCTAAGTAGAAAAGATCCTTCATCTTTATCAATTATCAAAATAGAGAAGGACCCAATCTTCTTAGACTTTCAAAGTATTAACATGGGAATAAATAAGGGAGTAACATCATAAAACCTTTCTCAAATTATTTCTCAACCATTCCTCATGGATAAAATAATGGATACTCAAAGAAATAATATGGGAATTCAAAAGAGGGTGGAAGCTATTCAAAATTGGAAATCCACCAAGTTCAATATAGATGAGGATGGAGTCATAATATTTGGGTCATGACTATTCATACCATCCAATCATGAGATAAAGAAGTAGCTTATGAATTATGCACATAGCTCAACCTTCTTTATTCACCCAGAAAGTACAGTGATGTAATGAGATCTACAAGATTACTTTTGGTGGGAAAATATGAAAAAGGAGATCAATGAATATACATCAAATTGCCTGGTATTCCAGTAGGTGAAGGATTAAAGGAAAAACTATAAATGGATGATGAAAAAATTACCCGTATAATCATGAAAATGGGAAAACATCACCACAAACATTCTCATTAGACTTCCAAAAACATCCATATGAAACAATTATATATGGGTTATTATGGATTATCTTATAATGATAAATCACATTATCACAATTTTATAGGACTTATAACTAGGTCAAATTGCACATATATAAATCAATGAAGTGGTAAAAATGCATGGAGAAACACAATATATCATATCTTAACAAGATCAGAGATTGACTTTGATGTTCTGAAAAAGTCCCCAATATTCTCTAAGCATTGAGTTGAACTTCAGTATGACCTATCATTATCAAACAGATGGCCACTCTGAATAGACTATTCAAACATTAGAAGAAATTTTTAAGGCATGTTATATGGAATTCAAAGGAGTATGGGACCAATATCTACCTACTATTGAGTTCTCGCACAACAATAGTTTCTAATCAAGCATCCAAATGCCTCCACATGAAGCCCTTTATAGGGAAAGGTGTAAAACATTGACATGATATGAATAAGAGAGTGAGAGTAGGCAATTAGGACCTAAATTGGTTGAAGAAATGGTGGAAACGGTGAATACTATTAAGCAACACCTCACGGAAGCCCAATGTAGAAACATATCTATGTAGAAAATATTCGACAAGACCTTTTTCTTAATATTGTAGACATGTTATTCCTTAAAAAATCTCTATTAAATAAGGTCATGAGATTTGGGATGAAAGGAAAGCTATGTTCGAGGTACATCATCCCTTTCGCGATTCTTGATCATGTCCATGCTTTGGCCTATCTATTAGCACTTACAACTACCATGTCTAAATTATATGATGTATTCCATGTATCCCTCTTAAAGATGTACATACCAGATCCTTCACATGTATTGGCTTCAAATGTTACGTAGTTGGAGAATGATCTTTCTTATGAGGAGAAGCCAGTGAAGATCTTGGATTGTATAGATAATGTTCTATGCAACAAGAATTCTCACCCAGCCAATGTACTATGGTAGAACCATAAGTACAAAGATGAAACATGGGAACTAGAGGAAGAAATGGAGGAAAAGTACCCACAATTGTTTTATACTTAGAATTAAAAACAAAATTTTGATGGTGAAATTTCATAATGGGAAAAAATGTAATGACCCAATGTTTTATCAATGGAAGTTTCCTTATTATAATTATGTCATATAGTATAATCACATAAAATCACATTAATAACACAATTCAAACATTATAAATGAATAATTAATGAAATAAAAGGCATTTATAGAAGTTAAGAAACATATACCGAAGGATTAGTAACATGAACTTTGAAATAGTAACATGACCCTTATGAATAGTAAACTTGAAAATTAAATAATAACATCAAAAATGAAAGTATAAACAAAATTTATCCATCTTATAAGTGAGAATATGATATAATTATATAATAGTATAAGTAATTAAATATTTTAAAAATTATTAAATAGTGTTGGTATTTTTGTAAGTCATAAATATTTAATTACAATTTTATTATTAATTTAATGATTTAAACGAAAATTTATTTTCATAAACTATATTCATAAATTAATATTTTTTTGACTTATGATTGTTATGTAATTTCCGAGACCTTAGTTAAAATTTTAAATTGTTATAAAATCAGTTACACTTTTAAAATTTTTATTTTTTAAGTAAATTATGATTTTATTTAGAATTAAATTTTCTATATTTATAAAATTATTTTCATAAAATGGAGTGCATTTTAGAATTCTACATGTTGAAAAATGATTAGGGTGAATTTTTGTGACTTTCCTGAAATACATGAATTTTTTTGTGAATAGTAAAAATGATAATTTACGGTATATAGACATTATAAACTAAATGCACCATTCATTGATTTATGGATGATGTAAGAAAAATTGGTTCAAACTCACATGATCTGACTAACTGAAAATTAACTTTTTTTATTATCAAAAACACTTTTGAAGAAAAAATTGAGAAACCACAAAATCCAACATTACAACCAATAAACACCATTAAAGAGAAAAACCCAAATCAAGACTATAATATCTGCCCCTCCTGGCGACTGCATCATGCTGACAAGCCTTCACCATCACATACCCTCTCGGCTAACATTCCCATATAGGATTGTATGAGCACATAACCGATGGAAAAGACATACCCTCTCAAACTTCCAAATCTGAATGGCATGTGAAGGCGAAACCTTTTTGCTCTGAACCTCATCTGAAGCAGATCCAAGTAGTGATTTGGTTGAAAACACACCAAAATTTCACATCGGACTTCGAACTTCAACAAAAAACATAGGCATATCCAACAAAGATCAAACAAAACCAGCAGTAGATTCCAAACCAACACCCAAAAAAATTCCTCATATGCTCCTCCATCGAAGTAAAATCCAAAACCTAATAGCAGATAACTAAAGCAAAAAAAAGGCACAAAGCCAAAGATTTCACACCAATATATGGTTAAATAAAAACCTCAAAAACAAAAACGCTATCATAGGCTCCTCCGATAATTCACAAAACAACTCCTCCATCACCAAACTTCATGAGAAACAGAAGATTCCATAGTGAAATATGCAACGAAACAGCAATCCAAAATTTCTTCCAACAAGAATCCTTCACTCTTGCAATCAAACCTCAGTTTCACACACCATAAACCAAAAATTACATAACACGAACAACAGAAAACAACACATAAACACCCAAATCCACCACACGAGTAGCAAAAACCACAATACAAAAGCCAAAAATGAAGGCGACAAGCAAAGATCACGAAAACATCACCAAATCGACGGCCACCCAAGAGATAAAACCAGATCCAAGTCCCGTCGCAACCATACAACATGCCTTCAGAGACCACAATAGACCACCCAACACATACCATTGAGACGATCCGAAACCCTCAGTCGCGGGAACTGGGTCTCGACCGGTGGAGCATCATCGCACTGCTAAGAGAAGCCCTATCCAGAGATGATGGAATGAGGTGGGAGCAGGCCAGAAGCGATGAGAAATGCCGAGCCAGACAAACCCATGAGGTGATGATGCCTCCGTGAAAGAGAACCACCACCATAGTTATACTGAGCACACATCAAAGTGGAGAACCACCGACCCGAGGCGGAAGGAGGGAGGCAACGACAAAGAGAAACTCTAGCAGGAAACACTCCTTATGGGATCATTACATGAGATGCGATGGTTCAAAACTCACATGATCTAATTTTTATTTTAGTCTCAAGAATCAAAACTATTACTTTTATGAAACAAAATAATAAACTATTGAATTAAATTATAATAAAACACCCCTCTTCGCCACTATAAATACCACCCATCACCACCTCTTCTCCTAACTCCTATCAAGCCTCGATCCTTCTCCAAATTCTTCTAAAAACTATTCCCAATCCCCTAGACCACTCTCATAAGATTTTAGTCTTCACAAAATCCCAAAACCAATCCCCTATGGAAGTTCTCAAAAATAATGAATCAAGAGGTATTCCCCTCTTAATTTTCTTTTAATTTCTTTTCAAGTTCCTTTCATTCTCAACTCACCCCCTCATCCAAATTGTATGATAACTCAATTAATTAACATATACAAGAATATTTTAATTTTAATGTATTATTTCATCATCATATTTATTTCCCCTGCTTTTATATTAAATATAAAATAACTTTCTTGATGTGTTAATTTATCATATTCAAGGATGATGATGTTTTTAATTTCCATTACCATCTTCACGGTTGGCCATGAAACTATTTTTATGGTTGAAACGGATCATAATATATGTATTATATCTTATGTAACTTTATAGAACCATTTTTTACACATTATACTGACTAATAAAATAAAATTAATTCATTGCGATCAAAAACCGCCAAAGTAAATCCAAACGATTATCATTTACTACTTATATAATAATTCCTACTCGTTCCATAATACCAAATGATATATAATAAAAACTTCACCCATGGAATATAATTAATAACATATATGTTCAATTATTGATAAATACCCCTCTTTACACGATCATCCGTACATGTATACAAGTACACCGATTAGGAAAACCAAGGAAACCAACATTCCTCAACGATGATATTGGATTTATTACCCCATAAAGGCCATAAATGTACATTATAAAGTTAATATATAAATAATACATGTATAAATGTTTCTATAATTATTAAATAATGAATATAATTTTATTATCATGGATATTATGATCATTTAAAGAACACCTGAAGACTTAAGTTTAGGGATTCTACATGAGCCTCCATTATTCATTCAGGTTATTCTTTCTCAAATTTTACCTAAATTTTATTCAATTTTATTTTTTTATAAATATTTTTAATATTGTGAATATTTTTCAAACTCATGTATTAAGATCCATAGATCATTTTTTTCAAGGATATACTTGTTTTTAAAAGTTTTCCGACTCAATTCTTCCCAATAAGCAAGATCGGGTTAAGTGAACTTCTAAAATTCTTACCTATTTTAAACTACAATACTATATCTATTTTAAGCCAAAATTATTTTTTAAAAGATCACTAATTTTATTATGAAAACCTTCTTGGTTCACTTATATTTTTGTATGAAAGATTATTCCCTTTTGTGATTTAAATGATCTTTAATGTTTGATTTAAGTTTCACTAGAATGTTTTAGTTCTACTGTTTCCAAAACACCATTTTAAAATGATTTTACCTTAGTTTGATACCATTTATCATTATATATGAATATGTTTATTTTTGAATGTCCATGTATGTACTGAATCCATTTTTTCATGGAATCTTTTATGATACACCCTTTTATTATGCCTTTGGAAAAAATTATAATACACAATTCTTACTATGGGTAACCCTTAGGTTTATATTTGTTTCATTATGTATGATTCTTCATGTGTAACACATATTCATGAACATGTTATGATGGGTGATCCCATATAAATATCCTATTTATTGGTTAATGTTTAGTCCAATGATACATTATGTGTAACAGTCTTGGTTTTTAGCCTTGACTCATGCTCCATGTGTAACAGTATTGATGGTTAGCCTTGACTCATGATCCAATATGCACAACGATCCTTGAATCCTGATCCTCTATGTGTAATGAGTGTTAAATAATGCTAAAGTCATATTTTATATTACTTCCACATTGGTATGATTATATGATTATATGATCCGATGTTTTATATGTTATGACTCCTTATGACTAATCCTGTTCCATGCCTCTTTATATCATTTGGTTATGCCTTCTAACCCATGTTCTAAGTATTATCATTATGTTTATTCCCTTACCGAGCTTTTAGGTCATCCCTTTTTTAATGTTATCCACAGGTTATCCTATGCTGACGTAATGGCTCAAAAGGGAGTTAGGATCTCATAATGGATTATAAATAGGAAATCTTATATTTGGCCCCATGTTTTAGGTTTTATGTACCAAGTTTTCCAATACAATATACTTTATAATAATTGAAATTTAATTTGATGTTTATTTATGCCAAAAATCTTGTAATAATGTGTGTAAAAGACATGGGTTACTATTTTCATCCTCATGAACATGTAAAGTGCTACATTCTCATAACATTCCTTAGCTACTAAATAAATACTATAGGTCATCAGTATCATTTAACGCATTCTTGAAAATCCTTAAATTAAATATTCTATAAACATTCCCCATATTCTTCATGATTAATATAAAATAATATTTGAATTACAATACATAAACACTTCAATCATCCAAATTTATATTTAAAATATTACTCAGGATTCATCATCATATTTCATAATACCCATTTCCATGAATATTAAATTTGAATCATGTATTAAGGTTCCTCAACCTCAATCAAATCATGCATCTTATATTTAACGTAAACAATACTGGTAGAACATCCCATAACTTTCACATTTAATTTTTAGTCTCTTTATCTTCAGAAATATAACCAATACTCATACCAAATTTATGGTTATATTCATGATATTTTCTCATAGGACATCTATTTACAAAAAGTACCATACATTCCCCATCTGAAAATAATATTTTTTAACCCAGTTCCTTCTAGTTATCACTATTGATTAAGGCTAGAAAATATTATGTTAGCACCACTTATCATAGGGAAAACCGCATAATCCTGAAAAAATATATATATGATGTCTAAATCATAACACCAAGTTCTTTAATATATGTCACCTTGGGTGTATCCATAGATACATAAAAAACCATTTTAAAATATCCCTAATTATCTAACTAATGTTTTCCTATCCTAGTTTCCAAAGGATGACTATACCTTTCCTTTGATACTAACTATAACGGACCAAAATTAACATACATGGATATTACATAATTTTTGATAAATATTAATCACTTTACAAAAGGACATTCTAGAAGAACAAAAAAGAATAGTGTCTTTAGAAAACGGGAACACATTATTTTAATTTCGTGAAATATCTCAAAGATCTCATTAATGATCTTCCACTTGAGTAATCATACATAAGAAACCATTTTTCATAAAATGGTAAAATGAAACAAAATAAATTGGTGAACTCAGATGCTCAGTATCGATAAACAAGGATATATATACAAATAATCATGAGCATAATGGTATGATAACATGATTGTATGATAATAACATCATACACTACATATCAAATATCATAATCTAGAATCATGGAATAAATATTTACAGTACATAATACATTAATGATAAGATAATTGAGAGCATAATCCATGAAAGTGTAACATAGGAATAAGAAATGTAATGGTTGTGTACAAATCATCTTTTAACATTTTGAACATGTATATATAGAAACATGATCACTCATTTAGTTAAGGACTTGAAATCAGGACCACACATAAACTTATGTACATGGAACCAAGTCCACACAAAATGTTGTGAACATGTAATCAAGTTCATGTATAACATTTTGGACATGTAATTAGGTTCACACATTAACCTATTAATATAAAACTAGGGCCATGCATAAAAATTTAAAATTGTAATCAGGTTCACACATAACATTGTAGACATATAATATGGTTCAATCATAACACTATGAACATGTAATTATGTTTACGCATAAACCAATGGGAATCAAAACAAGTCCATAAATAAAATTCATAACATGTAATCAGGTTCAAGGATAAAATTTTAAAAATGTAATCAGGTTCATTCATTACTTTGTGAACATGTAATATGGTTAAAACACAACATTGTGAACATGCAATCAGGTTCATGAATAAACCTATGGACATGAAACGAGGTCCATTCATAACATTTTGAATATGTAATCAGGTACACCCATAACATTGATAACATGTAATCAGGTTAATGCATAACATTTATACTCATGTTTCATCAATTATTACTTAATTCATTAGAGGGAGTTATATGTCCCAACCATTATATAATAAAATCATACATACATGTGACACAAGATTATAAAAAAAATAATGTCATAACCCATGAAATTAAATATGTATCATAAAAATTACATCATATCATTACCTATGGAAAATAGATAGGTCTCATATTTATTTAATCAAATCATAACCTATAAAAAGAAGTGGGTTTCAAAAGCATATAACCCATGGAAGAGAAACTGATGTCATAAAAATCGTTCCACCAAAACATAAGCCATTGAGGAAAGAATATGAATGGTATTATTGGAAAATATTCCTAGTAAATTATAAATTATGATAATGTATTTCATCTTTGATGGATAAGTATTGTGAAATATCACGTGGATCATTTATTAAGTAGAATACCCTTTTAAACCCGTTTTTATAAATCCATTTAAAAATTCCGTATAATGTAGGCTTACTAATTTAATTTAAAATACTTTCTCAGGAAAATACCTTTTCCACTCTGAAGAATGAATTTTTAAAACCTAAAGTATTTTCGAAACCTTTTTAATTTTAAATATATTTAAAAACGTATAACAGAAGATTTAAAATATTTTGAAAATATATTTCTTTGAAAACACATGGAAAACTCATAAGTAAATATTAATAAAAGTTTTAAAAAGTTTTTTTTGAAAATGATTTCAAAATAAAAAAATAAGTCTTGAAATAATTTTGGAAATAATTTCCTATAAAATGGTTTTGAAAACATATAATGAAATCTTGAAATAATTGAAATCATTTTCTTCTATTTTAACCTTTATAAATAATATAAAGGAAGATTTTGAAATAATTTAAAACACTTTATAAACATAAAAAAAATTAAAAAAAGTTTCTTTGAAAACTACCTTAAATTTATCAAATTATAACAATATTAAGAAATAATTTCATCAAAAATAAACTTGTAAACTTAAAAATAAATATTAAAGGAATTGATGGTTATGAAAATAGATAAGTTGGTTTATGTCTAACATTCTGTTTTCACCTTAAACATTTTATAACAGTTACTTGAAAAAAAATAAAAGAATATTAATTTTGAAATAATTTTGTACAAATTTAAATCATTGGAAAAAATTATTTTAAAAAAATAGGATAATAGTAAAAAAGTTTTAAAAACTTTTTTAGAAAACTTTTTTTTCCATGAACATAGATTTCTGACCAAAAGGTGAAATGAATTTTGATTTCCATAAAAACATATTTTTATTATATTAAGTTCCAAAGTGCAGAAAATGGTACTAATACATGAAGATATCATGGATAACCATAGGAAAATAAAATTCATGATTTTTTTGATAGATGTGTAGTAATATTTCATCAATTGATTCATAATCATAAACATTCCTAATAAATGGTGATATTGTGGAAATAACCTTTTACCAATTTGAAAACATTTACTCACACTCTACCTGATATAATAACATTACATGAATATTAAAATAATATTAACGATGTATATTCCTGATATAAAATTCTAAATTTCATGTCACAAACCAACCCGAGTCGACCCTGAACTGGTCACCTGAGCCTATCTATGGAAAGGACCAAAGGGAATTCCTGATCCCTTTGGGCTAGAAACCAGTGTCGAGCATCAATAGAGTAATAGGAGGGAACAATTTCACCCAATATATATAAATAAACTTAATAGAAGAAATAAAATGTAGAATCCTAATAAATATAAATAAAAAAACTAAACATATATTATGATGATGAAAATAAATAAAACTATACAACCAAACTCAACTAACCCTGACAACACAATATCTCTATGTGACCCTGAGGGTCACTCGCCAACACTAAGACCAACCATCTCCCATGGATAACATGACCATGTTGGGACCTTCAACAAAATCTAAAAACTAGAAGAATCTATAGGCATGATTATTAAAACACAGTAGGTGTTCCTGAACAATCTATTCCCAATACACCTCCTTCAAAAAGAAGAAACATCAACCAAAAGTTTGAAATACAATATATAAAATTAATGTTATCCACAATTTTCAATTTAAAACAAATTATGTTTCATTTCAATTTTCATTTTTAATCTAGGTTCTTTTCCATTTAAAGAACATTAAAATTTTCTAGATAAAAGTGATGCTTACTTTTCCAAATGGAAAAAAGAGCATAAAAATGACTAATTTATTTTTTTTCATAAATATTTGAAGGACGAAACATCACTTCCCAAAGAAACATACCACATGTGAGAACACCGAAACAATTATATAATATGGGAAATGGAAATAATCACCCAAGAGTAACCAAACAACAAATATCTCAATCCTTTCTACAAGTAACAAAGTGATAATAGACATGGGTAAACCTAGGATGTCATAAATAATCTAGAAAATACTAATACATATTGACACATCCCAAAAATCATTCCTCACTTGAGGAAATCATATCACACAACATGCTTGGCCATAACTCACATGGTGTAGACCAAGGGACACAATCCCATAAAAATAAAACTCAATATATCCTTGTGCTATGGGCCACTAGCTAGCACATAACCTAACTAATGTAGAAATCATTCTAAAATAACTCAATTAATATCATAGGTTCTCAATTTCAAAAGGATAGAAGTGGGAAATTCAACTGATGATAACTGATAATCCAATAAGATACACATATATAATTATTTACACAACATGCATCACCAGATTCATCCAAAGGATCAATCTCTTTCAATATAACACGTACATAATAAAGAATTTGACACTAAGGATCCACCATTCAACAAAATGTAAATGGGTCATAAGGATTTCATATTAAGGACATCCCACCATTTAAATATTTATTTAGACAAGGAAAAGCAAATTTCCAAGGTTATTTTTCTTATCAATAATTTTCAAAAACTTTAAAAAGCGCCAAACGGGCCTGAAACAATATTTAAGAAATCAACCTTCTTAAAGAACCAAATTACCTTTCCAAAAATAAACAAATACACCATTTCGCATTTCAAAACCATTTCATAAAATCCTATTTTTATTATTCATGTCACATTTTCATGTGAATACATTTTCATTAATATTCCAAACGGGCCATTAATCCCCACCACATGCCAAACCATTATTAAAACACAATTACAACTTTCCGTTTAATCCAAAGACACTTTGAAAACCCATTAAAGAAAAAGAAAATAAACATCTCACATATCATACATATATTCATAATTCCAAACCATTCTTTAGATAACACCAAGTACATGAAAAATCCAACTGTTATTTTAATCGAACACTTGGTGTGAAATATTTAAGAAAAAGATTCCATTTATCACATAACAAGGGAGAAAAACTATTTTTCATAAAAAACTAGAATTTAAAATATCCCGCATCATTATTTATCATTTAAGGGTTGTGTAAAATGCATGAAATAAAGACTATTAAGTTAAAAAGTCAAGTGAAAAGGAAAACCTACCTCAAACCACAAGAACTTCAACAACGCACACTCGAAACAACCATGCCAAGGTTCAAAGAGACCCAATATATTAATATGAGCCTTATACAAAAAATACCCCAACATAAAACAAAAATAAACATGAACCTTAGGTATAATGGTCCATTGGATAAAGAGATATTAACAAAAAATGGAAGGATAAAGAAGAGGGAGGAGAGAAGAGGGAATTACATTGAGAAATCTATCCCCAAACCTTGAAGAAACCTTAGATCTAGACTAAGGGATGGGGGAGGAATCTTGGAGAATAAGGGGGATCACCCCTAGGGTGGAACAAGCCAGGGAGAAGAGATAATGGGTGTTTGGGGTAAAAATACCAAGAGGGTAGAGTTGGAATTTCACAAAATTTAAGATTTGGGCAACTTGAATGGGTTGGTCATATGATTTACCAAAACGCGCACCAACTATGCATGTAATTCACTGAACCCAAAATCCCAGAGTTAGTGCATTATCTTATTACATTATAATGATTACAAGAGATCTAGTCCCAAAGGACTGATCAGTTTAATAGTCTTGGAAAATAGATTACATACATGAAATTTACATTACAATTTCTAACATAAAACATATCATAAATAATCTTTTGAGAATTCAATTATTCCCTCAGTTTAAATGTGCATATAAATCATAATACACTTCTTGGCATCCTGGAAAAATAAAACATAATAAAGGGGTGAGCTCAGATGCTTAGTAATGGTAAATAATATAGTGGAAGCTATCATAAATAATCATAAACATTTATAGAAAGGCATAAAATTGTAAAACAAGACATTTAAACATAAACTTCAGCATAATATGGAAAATATAGATCAAGTAATGCCATTTACTTATTCACATGGGTATTATACTAGTTGAATAAACACATGTAACATTAATAACTAATCTCATAATGATGGAATGAATAATACCAGACATCTTAACCACAAAGTCAAGGCCTCGTTCCAAGACCCTAAATATAAATTTTATCAAGGCCTTATTCCAAGACACAATTTTGTCTCATGAGACCTACCGATGCATAGAGGGGCTATAGCAGGCTCCTCCCTTCACTTACTAAGTCTAATACATTCCTCATATGAAAAAAGTTGAACATAACATCAACATTCATATTAAAACTAGTATACAAAATGTTATTACATTAACCATAAGTCATGAATAGTATAAAAATAGCACATCCAAATTCAAACATATCATAACTCATTCAATACAATATGGATGATTGTAATATAATAAATCAACCTCAATCAAAAACCAGTAAAGGATGTTGAAAGAGAAGAAAATAACTAGTAAAACTCTTTGAGATAAATATCCATTTTTTCTTGAAATCATTTAAAAGTCACCAAATTTATAAAGGAATTAATTTTAAATAGGTTTTTGAATCCAAGTTTCCCATAAAACTTTGAAAGTTTGAAAGTAATTAACATTTTGAAACAATTATGTCCTTATAAACAAATCCTTAAAATCATTTTGAAAACATGAACATTAATTAAAATGATTTAGAAAAATACATCTTTAAAACATTAAAAATGATTTTCTAGTTAAATATTACCTTCCAAAAAACCATATAATATTCCTTTTGAAAACATTTTTATGAAACATGGAAATGGATGATAAATAATTCAACGTAAATACTTACACATAAACAATCTCGTATAATAATGAGATTGAGGAATTAACCCTTACCCTGTACTTTCCTATAGTAATGGGTATGTTTAACCTCTTGTATAATGACCATAGTATGTTATTAAATTATAGAAAAACCATATAAATATTTATGATATCATATATGATTCATTTAGGACTTTATACTACCCATTTTATAATAATTTTTATGTTAAAGTAACATTTCAAGTAATAATCGCTTTAATATCATATGTGTTTTAACTTGTTATTCTTGATAATATAACATAGATAATGATTTTCATAATTCCAGAATATAAAATATGATTTATATATCATATATATTTAGAATATAAATATTTATAATGGATATATATATGAAATAGAAACACCGTTCATAGAGACGGTAGTCCGTACGTTCGCATGTATGTTGTTTCTGTTTTCTTATCGTATAGTATTGAAGTTAGTAAATGAAATATATTTATCTACATAAAGATATATTTTTATATTATAAATAATATATCATATACCTAATAATTAATCAATATATATATTTTTATAAAAATTCTTGAAGGGTGATCGTTGAAGATGAATCTCATCGCGTCGTGCAGACGGTAAGCCGTACGTACGCACGAGCGACGATATCATTCTATTGATGGTAAAAAAGTATTTAATTAGATGGTATATTATATATAAATTATCAGTAACATGTTATATTAATTATTTAAATTAATGATACTCATTATTATACCCATCCAGATAATTTAGTGCCGAATAACAAACTACACCACGACGTAGAGATGGTACGCTGTACGTATGCACGCATGGTGACTTTTTCATTACTAAGATGTATAGAATAATTAATATGGTTATAAAATATTTATAATAAAATCCTAGAATGTATAATGTACTGGAGTTATTATTTTAGTATGGTAACAACAAAGAAAGAGGGTGTATAAGAAGAAAAGAACTTTGAAAGAGGTGATAAAATAATTACCTCTTCTTAGGGTGTTTCCTTTTGATTTGAAAAAAAGGGATCCTTAGGTTTTCTTTATACTCAAGGTAAGTACTCTAAGTTTATTTGAGAGATTTTGGGAGGATATTTGGGTAGGGGTTGGCCAATACAAATGGCTTTGCTGGTGTGAATTTAAGAGAAAGGGAAGTACCCTTTTATAAGAGAGGTGAGGGACACGTTAGAAAAAGATTAAAATATTAATTTATTAAAAAAATTTTTTTGGTTTATAATATCTAAAAATGGATTTATTTGTAGGATAATGTGGTAATGGGTAAAAATACTCTCAACTAATAGGTTTTAGACAAGTTTAGGTCACCAAATTAACCTTATCTTTTCGATTTAACTCTTAGTTAAAAAGTTTGACATTTACCATGTCTTCTTTTATAATTATAATTCATGGTTAATATAGTTACTATAAAATGAAAAAATAACTGCCAATGTTTCATTAATGACATATCTAACATTATTTAATTTATTTGTCCAAACCCTATATTTTTTGGACTATTATATAATTTAATAAAATATTATTTTTTTTAAAACTCAGTTATGTCAATTTTGACACTATTTAGTATTTGGTTTTTGTGAAAGTCATCAAAACTTGATTAATTCTAAAACAAATACATTGAATCACACATAACATGTAATATTCATCTAGGAAATTCATGGATGGCATAAAAAGTTTCAATTTACATTTATCGTAATATTTATAATATCAATTATTTTAATCTTTCATTAATAATGTAATTACTGCATCATCATTGTCATTTATAAATTTACTTATTTAATGTATAAAAAGTATAAATAAAATACTATGATGTAGGAAATATTTTTACCTTTATAATTAATATTTATAGTGTAATTTATCATATATATAACCCTATATTAAAATGGATTAGTTATTAAAATTTGAATTTAACACTTTTAACTCTTATTTAAATAAAATATAATAAATGGTCTAATATAATCCAAGTGGATCAAAAAGGATCATATTTTTTCCCTAAGGTTTATTTTGTCGAAATACACATATCCAAAGTAATTTGGACATGTGTTGGGGTAATTTTATATTATTATAATATTATTTTTACCTTTAACTAACCTATTTACTTTTAACTGTTGTAAATAAAATTCAAAAGTTAGTATTCAAAAAAAAAGTTTTAATTCTATTGAACCACATTTCACATACTAATAACAACTACATCTATTTAATTCTTGAAATTCATTTTACAGAAGTGGTAAAATTATGTTTTATTCAAATATGAAAATGTCCATAGAAGGTGGGTAAATGTGACTAGAAGGTGGGTAAAAAGATGTTAAAAAGGTTCAATAAAATTTTATATATCTAATATTAATATAAAACAACTCAAATGAATTAAATTGTACTAATATGTTTATGATATATCTATTCTGACTTTATGATAAATTTTAATTAAAAAATTATTTAAATGAAAAAGCAGTTTTTTATGTACTATGCCGTATTTTTCATTATTCATCAAAAATTGAATGTTTTCGAAAAAATACAAAAAATTCACCATAAGCTAATTTTGATACTACGAATTCAAAAATTAAGTCTCTTTTATTATATTTAATTTTTAGGAGTGTATAAAATTAATTTTATTATTGTTCACAAGAGGACATAAAAATAAGTTCTTTGAAGAAAATAGTTTGCCCAAATATATAACTATTTAAACAAAACATATACATTTAATTATAAATATGTTTTATTTATATGAAAAAATTATAAATAACATTTAAATTTTATTTTTTACAATTCATATTAAAATATTTAATTGATAAATAAATATATGGTTTAAATAATTATAATACTAATGTGTTTTTTTTCAGAAACTCAATCTTGCATATAACACATGCCAAGTCAGTGTTTCATGAAATATAATCAATTAAATAACATTAAAGAGATAATGTACTATGAAATATTGGGGTTTTAAATTCTCCCCCTCCTTCAATAAATTGTGTCCTCACAATTTGAAATTGAACTTTTCAAATTAAAGGTTTATACTAAAAAAATTGGTGGAAAACCTACAACAAAATAGAGTTAATAAAATTTAGTTATAATAAGAGGGAAAAGGAAATGAAAAGGTCACCACCAAATTAGGATTTCTAATAGGAGAAATTTTTTTTTAAATTAGAGACACATAATTGGAGGAAATACATAAATATTTATAGGGAGTGATTGAGGAAATAATTCAAAAACAATTTAATAATAAATGGAAAATTGATAGCCTTAAAGCAATAAATCAATGAGGATTTAAAATATCATTGGTTCTTAAAAAACATATGGTATTAGGATAAAACATTTTTTAGATACATTTTTTTGAAGAGGAAGGATTAATTTACCATCAAGATCAGTGCTCAAGAAAACATACTTGATTTCATTACATTCCATTATCATAATATCATCATTTGGTTGCGCTTAAATCTATTTTCCCTTCACCCCTTATACTGGGAAATGAATGTTCAAAAATTATTTTTTACACCTGAAGCGAATTTGATAAATCATAAGGTCAACAAATATTTCCTTAATCATCTATATGTTTACTGAAATCCAAAAGGTTATGTCAAAATAACAAATAAATTATACTTTAACCTAAAACAAAATATCAAGTGCTCAACTTAATCCATTCCAACCTTAATACTTATCCAAAATCGATGTGTCCAAACTCACTATCCAAAAATGTGTAAGGAAGGTCACATAATGACTATCCCTTTTCCACAAAATAACATGTGAATACCTTCATCACGTATTCTCTTAAAACATAGTAAAACCCTGAATTACCATTAAAACTTATTGAAAACATTCATGCAACCTTATTCCTTGTAGAATACTAGATATACTAATTAAATCCAAATTTTTTGATTACACCAACAATGATGGAATTAACAAACCATTAATCAGTTCCGAGGTAGTCAATAATATCCAATATAATTTATCCAAATCAAACATATCTTATTCTAAAATCACTACCTTAGTATAAATACCAAATTAATGTTTATCTTTCCTTTAACAATGTATTTTCCAGAAAAAATTAACTTGTTATTGAGTCACTTTTCTTAGTACCATAAAATCTCAAATACCCAATGAAATAGTACTTCAGCACAATCCATATTTATTTCCATAATTCATATAACTAGTACAATGTTGATACAACACTAAAGTGAAATAATTCAATAAAAAATATATAATAACACTAATTATTACTCTTCATCTTCGGTATTATCATAACTTTATTATTATCCAATATCATCATTTGGGTATACTCTGATGATTGGGACATTGATTCATGTAGTGTCCTTACTCATTGTAGATAAATAATTTTACATTTGAAACCTTTTTCTTACCCATGCAATCACGCACTTGGTGTCCTTTTTCTCCACACTTATAACAAACTTCCATTCCCTTCATGCATTTACCAAGGTTATTATTTCCACAATTATCACATGTGGGAAAATCCTTATTTCCCTTCATCCCTTTATCAATATTTTTCTCTATAATCCTCTTCTTCTTTTTCTTCCCTTAAAATCCATAGGGCTCAGAGAATTCATTACTTATCTTATTAATAAATGATACTATTTTTTTCATATGATGTGAATACATGGGAGCCTATTTCCATAATAAATGTTGTCTTAAGACCATGAAAGATATGATCCTTCTTACCCATTAGATCATGCATATTTCTGGAGTTCTCATTCCTTTTAATGGGTGCCATTTTTAAATGACGACAAACTCTAGGTTAGATCATATCATAATATATAATCGAAAAAATAGAAAAATTCTTCTCATTAATTTAATATTTTCACACAACCAACCTCATAATCATAAGAATGGTTTCTTTAATGACATATTTACTCATAAATCCTTCATAATGGTTTGTAAATAAAATTTTAATAATCCTAAGATTTTCCCTTGGGAGTGTCAAACCATGTGCGTAGTAAGGGTCGTTGTCATGTACTGGGATACCCCAAGTCAATATCAAAACACCTTTTCAAATTGTTTACTCCTAGGTATATATGTTCCAAAATCAAACCCACTTGTAGTATCCAAAAATGAATTTATTTCTTGGAAAACTCAGAAAATCTCTACATTACCAAAATTTTAGGAAGCTCTTATATACTAATCCTCAGGGTCTATCATATGGGAATGTTCCCTAATCAGAGTTTATCTAAATATAGTTTACAAGGTTATTTCTTAACATCCTCTGAAAACAAATGTAATGTCCTGAACCCAAAAGTTGAGTGTTGGTGCATTATTTTAATACATTGGTATGATTACAATGAATCTAGTCCTAAATGACCTATCAGTTTAGAAGTCAAGGAAAATAGATTACATACATGAACATTATATTACAATTTCTAAAATAAAAAACAACATAAATAATCTTTTGAGAATTCCATTATTCCATTATCTTATACCAGAATATAAATCATAATACACTTTTTGGCATCCTAGGAAAATAAATCATAAGAAAGGGGTGAGATAAGATGCACAGTAAGGGTAAATAATATAGCATAAGCTATCATAAATAATCATAAACCTTTATGGAAATGCATAAAATTTAAACACAAGCCCTTTAATAAAAAAAATTCAACATAATATGGAAAAGATAAATAAAATAATACCATTTTATTATTCACATGGATATTCTACTAGTCGAATAATCATATGTAACGTTAATAACTAATCTCATAATGATAGAATGCATAATGTCGTAAATCTTAAACACAATGTCAAGGCCTCGTGCCAAAATCGTAAATATAAATTTTGTAAAGGCCTTGTGCCAAGACACTAGTTTGTCTCATGAGACCTACCGATGCATTGAGGGGAAAAAACGGTCCCCACCCATCACTTACTAAGTATAATTCATTCCTCATATGAAAAGGGTGTAACATAACATAAATATTTGTATTAAAACTTTCATAATAAATGTTATTAGATTAACTATAAATCATGAGTTGTATAAAAATATAACATCCATATTCGAAAATATCATAACAAATTCAATAAAATATGGAAGATTTTATAATAATAAATCAACCTCAATCAAAAATCCAACAATGTACATCGAAATAGATGAAAATAATTAGTAAAACTCTTTGAGAGAAATATACCTTTTTTCTTAAAATCATTTAAAAGTCACCCAATTTATAAAGGAATTAATTTAAAAGTGGGTTTTGAATCATAGTGTCCCATAATAATTTGAAACTTCTGAAAGGAATTAATATTTTAAAATAGGTATGTCCATATAAATAAATCCTTAAAATCATTTTGAAAAAAATGGACTTTTATTAAAATAATTTAGAAAAATAAATATTTAAACATTTAAAATGATTTTTTAGTTAAAGTGTCCCTTCAAAAAAACCTTAAAATATTCCTTTTGAAAACATTTCTATGAAACCAGGAAATGGATGATAAATATTTCCCGGTTAGTACTTACGTATAAACAATCTTGGATAATAATGATATTGAGGAATTAACCCTTAACATGTACTTTCCTTTAGTCGAGTGTTTGTTTAAACTCCTTTATAATGACCATAGTATGTTATTAAATTATAAAAAAACAATATTATTATTTATGATATCATATTTGATTCATTTATGACTTTATACTACCCATTTAATAGCAATTTCCAAGTTAAAGTAACACTTCAGATAATAATCTCTTTCTTTATCGTATGTGTTTTAACTTGTTATTCTTTATCATATCACTTAGATAATGATTTAAATAATTATTGAATGTAAAACATGATTTATATGTCATATATATATTCAGAATATTAATATGTATAATAGATAGAAATATGAAATCGAAACACTGTTCATAGACACGGTAGTCCGTATGTACGCATGTACGTTGTTTCCATTTTCTTATCATATAGTATGGAAGTAAGTAAATGAAATATATTTATCTACATAAAAATATATTATTCTAGTATAAATATTATTTCATATAACCAATAATTAATAAATAAATTTATTTTTATAAAAATTGTTGAAAGGTGATCATTGAAGATGAATCACATCGTGTCGTGGAGACGGTAAGACGTACGTACGCACAACCGAAAATATCATTCTATTGATGGTGAAATGGTTTTTAATTGGATGATATATTATATATAAAACATAATTACCATGTTATATTCATTATTTAAATTAATTATACTAATTATTATACCCATTCAAATAATGTAGTATTGAATAACAAACTACACCCTGACGTGGAGATGCTAAGTCGTACGTACGCACACATGGTGACTTTGTCATTCATAGAATGGATAGAATAATTAATATGGTTGTAAAATATTTATAATAACATCTCAAAATGTATAAGGTACAATAGTTATTATTTTATTATGGAAACAACAAATAAAGAGAAAGTAGAAAAAGAAAATAACTTTGAAAGAGGTGATAAAATAATTACCTCTTCTTCTGGTGTTTCCTTTTGATTTGAACAAAATGGATCCATAGAATGGATTTCTGCTCAAGTTAAGGCCTCTAAGATTTAGTGAGGAAATTTGGGAGGATATTTAAGCAGGGTTTGGATGAGGGAAATTACTTTGGTGGTGTGAATGTAAGAGAAGGGGAAGTACCCTTTTATAAGAGAGGTGATGGGTATTTTCGGATATGATTGAAATATTAATTTATTATAAAATTATTTTCTGTTTATAATAGATGAAAATGAATTTATTTAGAAAATAATTTGGGTATGGGTCTAAATAATCTCAAAAAATAGGTTTTAGACAATTTCATGTCACCATATTAACCTTATCATTTAGATTTAACTCTTAGTAAAATAGTTTGACTTTTACCGTGTCTTCTTGTATCATTATACTACATGGTTAATATAGTTACAATAAAATGCCAAGAGAACCTAAAGTGGTTCATTTATGACATATATAACACTATCTAAGTCATTTGGCATAACCTAATATATTTAAAACTATTATATAATTTAATAAAATAGTATTTGTTTTAAAAAATCATTTATGTCAAATTTGACACTATTTAGTATTTGGTTTTTGTGAAAGTCATCACAACTTGATTAATTTGAAAAAAATACATTGAATCAACCCAAACATGTAATATTAACCTAAAAAAATTCATTTATGGAATCAAAAGATTCAATTTACGTTTATTTTAATATTTATAATATCAATTATTTTAATCATTCATTAATAAGGCAATTAATGCATCATCATTGTGTCATAAATAAATTTAATTATTTAATATCTAAATATTATAAATAAAATAATATGTTGTAGGAAATCTATTTTGGTTTCTAATAAATATTTATAGTGGAATTTATCTTATGTATAATCCTATATTGAAAATGGTTTAGTTATTAAAATTTGAATTTAAAAATTTAAACTCTTCTTTAAATAAAATATAATAATTGTCTGAATCTAATCCATGTAGATAAAAAGGATGATATTTTTATCCTAAAGTTAATTTTGGTTGAAATAAACTTATCCAGTAGAATTTGTAAATGTTTTGGGGTAATTTTATATTATAAAAATATTATATTTACCTTTAATTACCATATTTACTTTTAATTGTGGTAAATAAAATTCAAAAGTTACAATTCACAAAAAATTATTTTCATCCTATTGAACCACATTTTACTTACGGATGACAACCATGTTTATCGGAATTTTGAAATTCAATCCACAAAAGTGGTAAAATTATGTTTTATGAAAATTTTCCAATGTGCCTAGAAAGTGGGTAAATGTGCCTAGAAGGTGGGTAAAAAGATGTTACAAAGGTTCAATAAAATTTTATATATCTAATATTATTATAAAATGACTCAAATGAATATAATTGTAATTATATATGTATTATGTATCTATTTTTACATTAAGATAAATTTTAATTAAATGAATTATTTAAATGAAAAAGTCTATTTTTATTTAATATGCAATATTTTTCACTCTTAATGAAAATTTGAATTTTTTCAGAAATATACAAAAAATTCACCCTAAGATAATTTTGATATTTTGAATTCAAAAATTAAGTATATCTTACCAAATTAAAATTTTAGGAGTGTCTAAAATTAGTTTTATTATTGTTTACAAAAGGGCATAGAAAGTAGTTCTGTGAAGAAAACAGTTTTTCTAAATATATAACTATTTTAAAAAAACACATAAATTTCATTATAAATATGTTTTATTTATGTTAAAAAACTATAAATAACATTTAAAATTTATTTTTTATGATTCATATTACAATATTTAAATTATAAATAAATATATCGTTTAAATAGTTATAATATTAACGTGTAGTTTCCCAGAAACTCAATCTTGTGTATAACGCAAGCCAAGTCGGTGTTGCCTGAAATATAATCTATTAAATTACATTAAAGAGATAACTTACTATAAAATCTTGGGGGTATTAGAGTGTTCCCGATATGGTGAACACTTGGGAACTGACCTGGTTTGGCCGCACAGTTTTCAAAACATGATCCAACCATGCTGAATGGTTATGTACTAACATAGTAGCACCCCACGCACTTTAAAAATGTTTTAACAAACCATTCATGGGATATGAACCATAAAATAGAAGGAAATAAAAGGCTTTCATGACTTCCTAGAGCATGAATCACATTTTTCCCAAACCGTGTGCAGACCTTTCCCCAAGAGAAAACACCCTTAAACTCATAATTTAAACTATCAAACCAAAAAATTGAGAGAAAAACCCTAGGGTAAAAGATAAACTTAAATAGAGGTAGAAAATAAGAATCAAGGTGTGATAATTCTCCACATAATTAATGATTTCCACCCAAGGAAATCCACAACATCTTCTATATGATCGATAAAATACTACAGATTTCATAACCACATATTCCTACCTCTCGAACCAAGAACATCAAAACCAAAACCAAATATATGTCATTCCTCTATCCTGAAATAGAAAAAAACTAAAACCAAACCGAATTCACAACATAGGAGGTCATAATGAAATTCCCACCCTAGGAATCCAAATAGTATCAACCACTTCAAAAGAGACCAAAGTGAGACCCACGATGGGTCTCCACACAAATAATAACCAACTAGATTTGATCGATATAGAAACATTCCACGTTACAACTTAGAAAATTTCCATACATCGACCATAAACTCCAATTATCCAATGAAGACACACTACAAGGGGATGAACGTGATGAGTGATACTTCAACCAATGAAGAAGGAAAAAACCAAAACAATAGAGAATATTAAATTGTATTAATTCCTTCACTGAAGACAAAAAAAGGACAAGGTCCTTCACACCACTGGGATTTATGACTATGGGTGAGCATCACTATGGGCCTATGGATAGAGCCGTGACATTTTAATAATCTCCTACCTCACAACCAGAAACCAATAATATCTTATCACAGAGACAAGAATTAAAAATTTACAAATAAAAGAAACCTCAATTTAGAAATAAAAAAGAATTATAATTTCCAAAATAAGAACACACTTTCATTAAAATATGAGATCTTAAGAGATCCACAACATACTCATACATCAAAAATGAAAGATAACACTGCCATAAATAACCACCATATTAAAAAGAAACATTACACCAAAAAGGAACTTTAAACTGATCCCAACAACAATCTACTCTTGTGAACTGGTTCCATGTCTCTTCTTGGAAACACCTTGAAAGGAACTATTTCATGTGGGCTAGGTTCTCACAAGTATCATAGGTCTTTTGTGGGATTGGACATGAAGAAATATTATGATATGGATTTACACACTGATGATACAACACAATTACACACCCAGAAGAAGTTGGTGAAAGATCTTGTGGCCGTTTAATCTCATGTACCACTCCAACAACATCCGAAATCTTTCCCACATCCTTACAGGAATTCCCATCACCAATTCCAAGAAAAGAATGTGGGAATAATACCTCAAGAAATCCTACTAACATAGCTGAAACATGAACCACTTGTCTCACCATTTGAAAAATGCAATTAGATTTAACTCCAACACCTTTGACTACATATTATGAGGAATCCCACACACAAAATCCTGATGCTTTAAGGAATTTTTTTCAACATAACATGGGTCATATAGAACCAGGTCTACAAAGAGATGATAGAACTCCAACACCAACCCATCACCCTGTTTCCAAAAACACTTTCCCATTCCCTTCCTCACTATCATCATATTAGAGAAGTATTTTCAGATTAATGAAGCCTTGAAGAACTCCCAGGTAAGATCATCACGAAGATTATTCCGAGAGACCGAATTCCACCACTTCTAGGGAAAAAATTCAAATATGAGTGTAATAAACATAACCTTTAATGACTCTGGAAACTCAATAAGGCTACATTTCCATTCAATATTCTACATTCACTCTTCCTCTTTGAGGGTATCATCTTTACCATAAAATAGAAATGGAATTAACTTCGAAAACTCAATAAATAAATCCTTAGGATGATCAATTGGAAATCAAAATAGTAGGTAATCACCCATAGATAGACCTTAAACATCCATTGAATCCATATGGTGGAAAAAAATAGGTAACAATAAATCCAAGAGCTAAATAAGAACCAACTAAAGAACCAGTGTTTTCAAACTCAAAAAACTTTATAAACATCACATAAAAATCACATGAAAATAACGACATAACCACCAGTTACCAAACATCAAAATGTTTTCCTCTTGAAAACACTTCCAAAAGGAAAATAAACATGGTATATTTTCACACTCCCCAATGGTATTCCTTAGAGTCTCACTCGCATGCCCATTCTTATGCCACCATGGTAACTATCAGCTCATTCCATACTAGGCAATAATCCATCCAAATCATCATTCAACCTATTTCCCCACACATCAATATATGCGACCACCGAACAAGATACAAGTGGTCAAACAAAATTACACCTTCGGAAACAAAACATTCATCCCACACATTATATTTTGTTTTTTAATGTTTTAAAAAGATCACGACCCACCAAGGAAAACATAGTTTTAATGTTTTCCCATTAGTACATTTTATTCCATTCAAAATATTAGTTTATACCTTTCAACGAATTTTCATCATTTTATAAATCCCATTCCAAAAAAAATATTATTATTGAAAAAAACTCCTTTTCATTTAAATCATGATCTGAAACAAACTTCAACTTTTCCACGATTTTTTCTTCAAAATGAAACTGACAACTCATTTTCAATCTTCCCAAAACCAAACCATTTCTAGTTAAAAATATAGTTTTCAAAATTCTAAAGAAATAGTTCCCAAAACAAATATCAAAATCACAATGAAATTAAAGCAACTCATAGGGGAAATATTTTTGATGGTTGACTTGGCCATATGGATAGCATCCATATTCCAAACACACCCTCACCAACGATATTATTCTATGACCATGTCCACTACTCCACATGGATTTCTAGGCTCTACTAGCTCATAAAGATCTCTATACAAAATCCCTTTTCATATAAAAAATAGTAAGAAACCACATGAACTAATTGAACAAAAAAAACTTGACTTCCAATGTAAACTCAAGGTTCAGGTTAGAAAGTATTGGCCAAACACACTCCTAGAACTACACCCTGATGTTCTTACAAGCATACTCCATCTACCTTGACATCCCAAAATTACCAAGGGTTCTTTGAAAAAAGTTCCAATAATTACTAACCTTCCTATAGTACCTTTTCTTTATGAACCAACCTGAGTGGACCCTAAACCGCTCACCCAAGTCAATTTGTGGAATGGCCTTAAGGGTGTTCCCGATCCCCATGTATTGGAAAATGGTGTCAGGAATCAATAAATAGATATGAGTGAATGATTTCTCCTCATATAAATAAATATACTAATCATTGGAAAAAAACAAATCATACCAATAAATATAAATAAAAAACTGAACATCTTTTATAGGGCTGAAAAATACAATAAAAATATACAACTAAACTCAACTAACCCTGACAACACAGTATATCCATGTGACCCCGAGGGTCACTCTCTAACACCAAGACTATCCATCACCCTTGATGATCAATGTCCAAGTAAGACCATCACTACAAGATGAAAACAATAATAAGCAATAAGGTGTGATTATTAAAATTTTGTATCCGTACCGAAAACATATATTCCCAAATTACTCCCATTAAAATAAATAAACATAAACATCAATTTTGAAAAATAATATATAAAAGTAATATTTTACACAATTTTAAAATTAAAACAAAATATATTCCATTTCCTTATTCATTTCAATTCTAGGTTCTTTTCAATTTATGTAACATTAACATTTTCAAGAGGAAAGTGATGGTAACTTTTCAAAATGGAACACTGAGTAGAAAAAATTTGTACTTTACTTTTTTTTCAAAAAACATTGAAGGACAACACATAAATTCCCTAATATACATACAACATGTGGTAAAACAACAACAATAATAAAATATTGGCTATGGAAATAATAACAAAAGTGTAACCAATGAAAAAGAATCTCTATCATTACTGTGAGAAACTAAGTTCCAATAGACAGGGATGAAACTAGAATCTCATGAATAAGATAGAACATACTAATACATGTTGAATCATCTTGGAAATCATGCCTCAATAGATGAAATCAAACCTCACAATATTCTCTCCCACTCCTCACATGGTTCAGACCAAGGGTCACAATTACATGACTATAAATCTCAATATACCCCCTACTATGGGCCGCTAACTAGTGTGTAACCTTACTAGTGAAGAAACCAGTCTCAAAAAATTCAATAGTTATAATAGGTTCTCCATGTTAAGAGTATATAAGAGGGTGATACAACTAATTCCAATAGAGAATCCAATAACATGCAAATATATATTAATTTAAACAACATGCATAACTCAAGTCACCCCAAGGACCAATCTATTGCCACACTACTCAAAGATCATAAAGAAGTCCACGTTGAGGATCTCCCATTCCACAAAAAGTAAATGGTTCATGGAAATTCCACAATGAGGATATCCCACACATTCAATATTTATAAAAACAAGGAAAGATAATTTCCAATTAGAGTTTTCATATAAATCATTTTCACCAACTGTATAATGTGGAAAACACGCCTCAAATATTCTTTAAGAACCATCTTGTTCAAAGATCAAAATCTCCTTTACAAAATGATTCAAATACACCATTTCCCATTTCATAGTGATTTCATAAAAACCTCTTTTAGAATTCATGTCACATTTTTATGTTAATCCATTTTCATTAAAATTATAAATGTGCCATTAACGACCGCCACATGTCAAACCATTCTTAAAATCCAAATACACCTTTCATTTAAAATCCAAACCAATTAAAAATTATATTTAAGGAACCCAAATCATCATTTCTCATATCATAAATATATTAAAAATGCCAAATCATTATTCAAATATCACAAAGAACATGAAAAATCCAACTAGAAATTTAATCGAACACTTAGTGTACAATATATAACAAAACAAATACATTTATCACATGAAAATGGGGAAACCACTAATTTTAGCACCAAACAAGAATTTCAATTATCTCAGATCATTATTTAACATATAATGGGGGTGTAAAGAGACCGAAATCAATGATTCTTAAATTAAAAAGGAAAGTGCAAAGGGAAACCCACCTCAAACCACAAGCACTCTAACTATACAAACCCAAAACAACCTCTCCATGTTTCCAAGAGCCAAGAAATACTAATAGAAAACTTTAACAAACAAAACCCCCAACATAACCCAAGGTTAAACAAGATAACTAGGTCAAAGAGACCATATGATAAAGAGACCTCAAGATAAAATGCTACGATAAGGATAATGGAGGAGAGAATATAATATTTCATTAATAATTCTAGACCCAAACCGTGAAGAAACCCTATATCCACACCAAGAGAGGTAGGAGGAAGCTCAAAGAACAAGGGGGAGCACCCATAGGGTTCTATGAGATAAGGGGAGGAGAGAATGGTTGTTTTGGGTAAAAAATCCTGAGAGGGTGTTGCAGTAATTTTAAAAAAAATTGATTAGGGTAGCTGGAATGGTATTCCACATAGTTTACCAAAATAGTGCACCAACCATGTGCCCCTTACAGGATATACTTAGGAACTTTCACGGTTTGGTCGGATGGTTTGGAAACCATGAACCAAAAATACATAATTGTTATGTCACAATAAAGTGGCTTCCTGCATTCTTTAATAATGGTTTCACTAACCATTATTGGGTTATATTACCTCAACCATAATCCCTTACAAGTCTATGACAATTTCATGGAGCATGCCGCATGGTTTTCCCAAACCATGCACAGAGCATGCACCGAGATAAAAACACCCAAAAACTCAAAATTTAAACCCGTCACACCCAAAATGCGACAGAAAAACCCAAGGCCAAACGATAAAATGGAACTGAGGTCCAAAATAAAAATATTAGGGTGACATGGATTTATATACACCCCATATAAAAATATAGGTTCATAAGATGGCATGTATCTCAAAGAAGGAAACATCAAACAAAAATTACATTACCGATTTGGTAGCTTTTGAACCATAAACCCCATGAAAGAAAGATCATAAAAATGATTTGTAAAGACACATAAATTTAAGTAAATAAATCATAGGATAAATTAATTGGCATTATATACACCACAAAAATGAAATAAGTGTTAAATAAGGAATGTATCTCATAGATACAAAAAGTGAGACGAGAAAACCCTTACCTTAAGTATTGAATTTATCCATACCCATGAAAACATCATTTATAATAAATAGAATTTTATGATAAATATACCAAAAAACATATTCCAATATATCATACAATATATTATTCCCTTATGAATTTATATTACCCATTTATTAACAATTCCATGTTAAAAAATGTTTTGAGTAATAACTAATTTGTTTATCATACGTGTTTTGACTTTTTATTCTTGATCCTCTTACATAGAACATGATTTACATATTTATTGAAGGTAAATTATTATTTCTATGTAATATATATTCATTATATAAATATTTATAATAATATATAAAATATAGATATATGAAATGAAATTCATCGTTCATAGAGATGGTATGTCGTACGTACGCATGAACATTGTTTATGTTTTTTTATCATATAGAAATAAAGTGAAATATATGTATATATATATATATAAATTAACATTATAGTATAATTATTACTCCATATAAATTATATATGTTTAAAAAACCAACCTTAATACATTCCATGTAATGTGTGAACGAATCACATCGCTTTGAGGATGTGGTAGTCCACACATCAACAATCGTTTTATCATATATACACAAAATAGAAAAATGAAGGTATGTGTTATCTAATAATTATAGATGTAATAACCCATTATTTCAGAGTAAGTTATTTTATTTAATGTAATTCAACATCTTGTGCTACATGCAACACCGAGTTTGAGAGCACCACGACTTACCAAACCAGTCATCCAAAAAGTGGGTTTGAATAGTATTTACTACATTTTGAATTTTATATACTCCATATAATTTTAACATGAATATTATGTGTTTCTTAGACAAAATATATGAACAAATTCAATTTTTTAGAGAAAAGAAGTATTTTTTAAAAAATGCAATTTTATCACCTTTAAATGGAGGACCATTTTAAATCCAATATTTGACACTTTTATATATTAAATTTGACAAAATAAAATTATTATTTAGTAGAGGGACATAAAAATTCAGATTGGATATATTTTTGGGGCTTCTCGGATAACTTTCATATTTTGATGAATAGTGAAAAATACTAAATTATAATTGAAAACAGACTCTTTAATCATAATAATTTACATTGTTAAATTATATATTTTAATGGTTTTGAAGTATAATTCGATTATATTTTTATAATATCTTCCAATTATTTTTATTGGAAGTAATTTTACATTTAAATTTGACATAAACACATATCAATCTTTTGATAGTTTTTATTTCTCAAAAACCCTCTTTCTGGTTTTGACAACGGGAGTATGTTTTTTAAAATTATTTAATACAAGTTTTCTATTTTTATTTTGGTAAAATAGACCTCATTTTTGAATTTGGAATATCAAAATTTTCTTTGGGGTGAATTTTTTTTATTTTTTATAAACGTTCAATTTTTGATGAATAGTGAAAAACACTGCGTTTTTTGTTTAGAGCCGAATTTTTTTACTTAAATAATTATTTTTATTTAAATTTATTTTAAAGTCAAAATACATACATAATAACTATATTAGTACAATATAATTCATTTAATTCATCTAATATTAAAATTAGATATATAATTTTTTATTGAACTTTTTAAGGTCTTTTACCCAGCTTCTAGGAAGATTTGTAAATTTGCATAAAACATAATTTTTCCACTTTTGTGAATTGAATTTCAAAAATACTAAATACATGGTTGCAATAATTAAGTAACATGTGGTTCAATAGTAGGAAAATAATTTTTCATGAATGGTATCTTTTGAATTTTATTTTCCACGGTTAAAATTAAATATGGTAATTAAAGGTAGAAATGATGTTATAATTACCCTAAAACATGTAAAAATTCTATTGGATAAGTTAATTTAGACCTAAATAAAACATAGGAATAAAATATGATCCTTTTTGGATCCACTTGGATTAGATTCAGACATTTATTATTATTTTATTTAAAGATGAGTTAAAAGTGTTAAATTCAAATTTTAATAACTAAACCATTTTTAATATAGGGTTATAAATAAGATAAATTAGACTATAAAATTTCCTTATAAATATAAAAATATTTCCTGCATCATGATAATTTATTTATAATTTTTTGACATTAAATAATTAAATTTATTTATGACACAATGGTGATGCAGTAATACCCTTATTAATGAAAGGTTAATATAATTGATATTATAAATATTAAAATAAATTTAAATTGAGAATTTTGATGAATTCCACGAATTTTCTATGTTAATATAACATTTTATGATTTATTTAAAGTATTTTTTCTAAGTAATCATGTTTTTTGGACTTTCACAAAAACCAAATACTAAATAGTGTAAAAATTGACATAAATGAGTTTTTAAAACAAATACTATATTATTAAATGATATAATATTACTAAAAATATAAGGTTTATCCAAAGAAATTATATAATTTTAGATATATCATTAATGAACCACTTGATGTTCTCTTTTCATTTTATAGTAATTTTCTTAACCATCTAATATAACAATGCAGGAAGACATGGTAAAAGATAAACTATTTAACTAAGAGTTAAATATTAAAGATAAGGTTAATATGGTGACATAAACTTGTATAAAACCTATTTGTTGAGAATATTTATAACCATACCCACCTTATCCTCGAAATAAATCCATTTTGAGCTTTTAGAAACCGAAAATGATTTTATAATAACATAAAATTTCAAGCGTTTCCTAAGGTGAACCTCACTTCTCTTATAAAATGGTACTTCCCGTCTTATTTCACACCCCAAAGCCATTTGGATCTACCATACCCAACTAAAATATCCTCCCAAATTCCCAAAATTCAACTTAGAGGCCTGAATTTGATCCGAAATCCAACCTATGGAGCCGTTTTGTTCAAATCAAGAGGAAGAACCCGAAGAAGATGTAATTAATTCATCACGTATTTTAAAGTTCTTTTATTCTTCCACTTCCTCTTTATTTGTTGTTTATATACTAAAACAATACCTACAGTACCTTCTAAATACTGATATGTTATTATAAATATGGTATAATGATATTCATTATTCAATCCTACCTATGAATGATAAAGTCACCATACGTGCATACGTACGACTTACCGTCTCCACGTTGTGGTGTAGTTTTTTTTTCAACACTTCATTATTTGGATGACTATAATAATGAGTATAACTAATGTAAATATTAAACATAACATTTTAATGATTCTTTATATATCATATACCATCAAATTACATACGATTCCACAACTAATAGAATGATATTGTCGCTCATACGTATGTACACTTACCGTCTCCATGATGCGATAAGATTTCATTTCCCATCATAACCATTCAAGAATAATTTTTATTTGATGATTAAAATAATTTTTAAGAACTTAATATCATTCTGGATATGAATAAAATACATCCTATCCATATAAAACATGAATTAAGTAACAAAACATATAAAGGAAAACAAATCAGTTAACACCCAAAACAATGATACAACTAAAATATAATTAGAAAAGCAATATTAGAAGACCACATACGATATCTATGTGGTTATTTTATAATTTAATAACAATTATTTCACCATTATATAGAAGTTTAACCAACCCTCGACTAAGTAAAAGTACAAGGTATTGGTTAGTTCTACAATCTACTCATTATCCGAGGTTGTTTATATGTAAGTATCTACTAGGACTTGTTTATCATCCACTTTCATGTTTCTTAAAAACGTATTTCAAAACATTTTTACTATTTCATAGAATACGGGTTAATGTCATTTATAACTTTTTTTTACTTTTTATAAAATGGGTTGAAAGGACTCTTTCCGTCATTTTCAAAACAAGGTACTTCATGACCTTTTTGATAAATTAAGGAAATAATGTTTTTTAACTTATACGGAGGGTGCGGCTATCTTCTGCTGTTATAACACCTTCGAAGCTTCCCTTAAAAGCTTATAATAATATTTTCAAAATAAATGCTTTATTTTATAATTATGTGACTTTTAAATGATTTCAAAATAAAAATAGATATTTCTCGCAAATAGTTTTGATTTAATCAATGTCAACATCATTTGATGGATTTTACAATTGTTTCAAGTTGATTTATGGAATTGAAGGTTTTGTGATATGTTTGACTGTGGATGTGGTATTTTTATACTATTAATGGTTTATGGTTAAAGTATTGACATTTCATATTCTAGTTTTAATATGAATGTTTATATTAAGTTTCAACATTTTCATATGAGGAATGCATTGGACTTAGTAAGTGACTGGTGGAGCCCGTTATTGCTCCTCAATGCATCAGTAGGTCTCATGAGACAAACTAGTGTCTTAGAATAAGGCGTTCACAAAATTTAATTTGTAGTACTGGCATGAGGCCTTTACTATGTGGTTATGATGTCCAGAATTATGCATTCCATCATTATGAAATTATCCATTGATATTACATGTAATTATTCGACTAGTAGAATATCTATGTGAATAAGTATATAAATTATTTGATTCATATATTCCATATTAGGTTGATGTTTATGTTTAAAGACATGTGTTTTAGTCTTATATAATGCCTTAAATTTTTATTCTTATTTATGAAAGTTTCCTCTATATTTTTATCCTTACTGAGAATCTGAGCTCACCTCTTCTTATATTTTATTTTTTTCTGGATGTGAAAAAGTATATTATGACTGACCTGTAGGGATAGGCTAAGGGATATGAGTGTGTTACACTGAGACAAAATGTTATTTTTTATATTTCGTAATTAAATGTAAAACATATGTATATATCTAGTACTTTTAAGTCTAATAAACTAATCAGTCTTTCCAGACTTGTCCTCTTGTGATCATTCCAATGTTATGTAATAATGCAACAAATCTTGGTAACTAGGGTTGGGGTGTTACAAAAGAAGCATAAATAATTAATAAATACCACACACATATATATATAATAGTGTTTCCATAATAACTATCATCGATGAGAGGTGGTAAAGGAAACACGAAAAACATCATTTCGTGAGGCGATAGTTCTCCATACACAAGAACAGTAAGTTCATTACCCATTAGAAGGAAGTGCGTGAAAATGTTGGTATAAACCTTATAAAAAATACCAGTATATTTTGGTTATTGAAGCTATTATAAAATCCTAGAATAATAATGTATGAGTGGTGGATAATTAAAATAAAACAAAAGATCTCATGGAAGGATGTTATCACTTATTTGGGAAACACCTTTCAGTTTTCCGCAAGGGGATTCCTTGGATGGATTTCATAAAAAGGGAGGATTCTAGGATGAATTTAGGGATATTTTGAGGATTTTTTGGAATAGTATGGCCAAAAAAGGTCTTTAGAGGTGTGAATAATTAGGATAAGTGAATACCTTTTTATAGTAGAAGAGGGGTTGAATTATTGTAATTTCTTGAAAATGGAATTACAACCACGTTTTTCCCATATAAAGTAACTATAATATTGTTAAAAATAATATTAAAGTTTGGATAGGGTTTAAATATGACATAAAATATATTTGTTACATGTTTCTAGAAAATTTTGGGCTATATGTCTATGGTTTAGTCTTTTGTGAAGCTAATTTGTCTCATAATCACTGTATTTAATTTTAATCACATTCACTAATATTTTTGGTTAAAAACTCATTTGAACTTATTAGATATTATAACTTATTATGCTTCAAAATATTTAATCCATTTTTCAAAATTTAAATCATATAAGTGGAAGAAATTAATTTAAATTTAATATTGTGGACGGGGCGACAAATCAGGTTTTTAATGAAAAAATGTTCAAAACATTAAAATGTTTTAATATCCAATTTTAATGTGAAATTTATTCCAATTAACTAAATTAAATTAATTTCTATAACATTTATCTAATTAAACTTTAAACCAATTAATAATATAATCTAATAATGTAAATTATTTAGATGAAAAAGTAGTTCTGAATTAAAATTCAATTTCATTCACGAGTCATCAAAATAATAAAACTTCTTAGAAAAGTACCAAAAATTCACTAGAAGTAATTTTTTATATTAATTTTTCAAAAATTATGTTTTTTTGATAAATTAAAAATTTAAATTTATCAAAATTTAAATTTAAAATGGTTTCTCCATTAAAGGTTGGTAAAATTACCATTTAAAAAATATATATTTTTAATAAAAAAATTAGATTTATTCATATCATGTACCAATCAAATCTATTGGACGGATATAACATATATATATATATATATTAATACATTAATTAAAAGTGGTTTTTTTAATTTATTGATATAAAATTGTCTTCTAGATTAGAAACTTAATTTTCTTTGAAAAGTAATTTCTTTATTTTCAAATAGTTGTGTCATTCAATTATACTAATTTATAACCGAAGGATTAATTTTATATACCTGTGTAAATCATATTTTCACAATTTTGTTAATATTAATAATAACATCCATTTGAAAAAGTAGGTGGTATCTATAATAATGTTTTAACAATCATATTAATAGTATATTGTAGTTTGGAAAAACATATCCTTATGGGTTATGAAATCTATCAAAGGAACTTAGAATTGTGTGAAACACAAGAAAAAAATTGTGTCGTGTGATACAAAAGTTAATCTATGTGTTTCATATAGCCCAATATTAACTTTTTGTTTCATATAATTCAAGACAAACATAGTGATTTAAGATTAAAAAAGCTATATTTAGTGGTGTGTGAAATGAAAAATATCAAAAATATTAAATTAATTTGAAAAAATTAATTCACAAAATCTCAAGGTCTTATAGATATACACAGAATTAATTAAATTAATGATGATATTTTTTTGGATTCTAAAACAATTTAGATATTTTTTTTTTCAAAAATATTACCATTGAAGTGTTTTACAAAAATTCATATAAATAGAATTACAAATCTGAGAATCAAAATCCTAATAAAACTGGATAATTTTGAAATTAGCTGGTTATTTTTGATGTTGGGAAATTCTATATTGCCAAGAGTTATTTTGATCAATGTATTGTTTTTTTGTTATTTTACTAATAACTACATCTCGAATGGCCAGTATTATATTGATATTTTTATTTCAATTTTAATTTTTCAATTACAAATCCTGTATGATCAAGGTATTTTAGGGATTATAAGGTAGAACGTTCTGGGAAATAACATTATACCTATAGACAGGATAAGTAGATAGATTCTGGGGAAAGGAATATAGAACACCTATCTATCAATTTATGTTGAGGTATTATAGGTATAAGAATATTGAGAAACCTTGGAAGTATTATATTGATCAACTTTACACTTTGATTTAAAATTAAAAGTATATTATTGTAACATCCAAAAATATTAAGAAATATCTTCTTTAAAATTAATTTAAAATATTTGATATCTTGTGTTACAAACAATTTTTATTTTTATATATCACTACACACAAAACCATGTTTATATTTTGTTTTAGGTAAAATTGATTTTCTTCGATAACTTGTGTTATATGGAAGGTCATGTCTAACCATATGAAAATATAATATTAATATTATTCTTTTAACATAATAGTTATCACTTTGTTTTTTAAATAGAGGGAATAAAAAACATTGGCTAAAGTAAAAATTACTTTTTAAAAATTATATATAATGAATTATTTTATGGAAAATTTATTATAAATGAAAATAAAAACCAATTGAATATAAAGTATTTGTTTTATGGAAAACTATTTTTATGCCCACAAATACATTTTATCTTAATATATTAATTTAATTGCAACTATTAAAGAATATCAATTACATTTATATGATATATATTCATACAAATATTTTTTTAATTCATTTAATATGATTTTAAATTATAAAATAAGAAGAAATCCAATTTTTAGTAGAAAAAATCTATATTCTTATAAAATTCAGTTTTCAACCTTTTAAAATAAATTTTGATAATTTTATAAAACTTATTTGACAATATAAACCTCATTTTTTAAAGTGGAATGTAAAATTTTTCTATTAGTGAATTTCTTTTATTTTTCTAAAATGTTTCATATTTTGATGAATATAGAATAATATTGAATTTCAATTGAAAAATAAATTTTCATCTAAATAATTTATTTTGATAAATGATATTATAAATTGAATTTAAATATAAATTACATAAATTTTATATATTTTAATACATTTTATTTTTGGGAATCTATTTTCATATTGATTTTAGATATATACTCTTTGTAAACTTCTGGACTTACTTACATTCAAAACCCGCTTTCCCGCCACGACTACATGATTTATATTAAATAAAATTATGACAATTATATTATTCTAATTTGGAAAAATGTAGTCAATATTTAAAATAATAATAAATTATAATTTATAGTAGGGTAAAATTATTTTAGTACATAAAATATTACTAAATGTAGTTAAAATTAATTATAGTAATTAAGGTAAAAACGAGCTTACATAATGTTTAATCATAGAATATAAGGTATAAAAATGACCCTAAACATGACTAAAAAATATTTTATTCCAATATTTAAATTTTTAAACGTATAATTTTCTATAATATTCCCCTTATAAACCTTGGATAAAAGTAAAATTCAGGGAGCACATAATTCTTTTCAAGAATACCAAATGTGTTCTCTTCCCCACTTATAAAAGGCCACCACATCTCCCCCTATCGTCCCACCTATAAATCCATATTTGATAATTAAAAACCATCCCAATAAAACTCTCTAAATCCTTTATATTATCCTAGAACCCTAACTTTGGGATTAAATATAATCAAGTATTTCCTTTTGTTCAAACCAAAAGGAGTTCTCCAAAGAAGAGGTTACATTCTACAATGAGCCGTTTTATTATATTTATTTCTGCACCCCTTAAATTTTATTTATATCATTATTATATAATAATCACTATATAATAAATATATTTATATGTTTCTATGTTAATTATAAGACCTAAAACTATAGAAATTTCCATCAAATGAGATACACAATCATCATTCGTACTTACAGCAGACTACCGCCTTGAGAATCGATGTCAATCGTTCTTCCATTACCACCTCTCTAAATTGGTAATAATGATTTAAATACTATATCTTTTTGATATATACGATATTTATTATGTATTTATTCTTATAAAATAATTATATAACACATTCTTTTAAACATTCCAATTTTTGGGCATACGATAACATCATTGGTGGACATGTGGACTACCGCCTCCTCGAAGCGATATGATTCGTTCACACTTTACATGGATTGTATTAATGGTGGATTAAGATAAAGTATATGATATAAATTAGATATATATTATATTAAGGAAATAATTATCTTTTTGATAATATAATATATAAATTTATTTCTTACCATTTCACACACCTAAAAAGTGGTAACGTCGTTTGTGGATGTGTGGACTACTACCTCCTTAAAGCAATATGATTCTTATTTTTAACAACCAAATCACCAGATTAATTTATATAAGTATAAATAATTATATAACATATAATTTATGTTATAATTTCCATTATTTAATGTTAAATGTCACATACCTTCTTTCCACAATGATCATTGAAAAATGGGAACATTACTCATGCGTACATATGACATACCGTCTCCATGATTGTAATGTTAGTTAATTTTTCATAACTATATTACATTGTTAGTTATAAAAGAATAATTTATATATAAATATTATTAATATTTATTTATTATTATTTTTATATTATTAATAAATAAAATCATTGACCCTATTCGGCCTACCAAAGTTAGTTTTGACACATAAATCAGATATAGGCAAAACACCCGACCTAAACTTAATTGATTAGGTCATTGTGTATATCATGTTTATAAGTGAAATAAAATTAATAAAAAAAATTAAAAATGTTTTAAAAAATTAAATTATTAAAATAGTTTTATTATTTAGGATGATAAATAAAAAAGCCTAAAATTTAAGGCTCAAGGTAAGGGGTTTAATCTCACTTTACATTCCATTAAGACTTATTTGTTATTATGCACCTTGTTACTTTTATATAGTGTATATAATTCTATATGAAATTTTATATCATGAATTTAATTTATTTAATGATATTAAAAGTTCCAATTTTTTGGTATGCTTTCACCGATCTCATGAATTAAAAGCTACTCAAGCAGTAAGTGTTTTATCATCTCACATTTAATTATATGAGATACAGTCCATAATCACCAGTTATTGTTTTCTATGTGGGGTATATACTACACTTTAATGTATTTTATGATAAATATACATTTGTTTTTGTTTTTACATATCAATATTAAGATCTCTATTTCATGAGGTTTATGTTTTAAATGTTACTCAAAAAGTTAATTGATTTTTGACACAATTATCCTTATTTGAGACATTTTTTATACTATACACCAATCTTCTATTATGATGTGTATCTAATACTACATTGAAATTTTATATCATGAATATCCTTATTATCAAGATATTATAATATTAATTTAATTTCATTACATTATGGGTATTGTGATTCAAATGTTTTAAAGTTGCATTGAACACTTTGGAATGTTTAAATATATTTCCCCCATGAATGTTTTTAATGACCATTTAAAGGAATTTACATTCATTAAAATAGATAACCCTTATTGTTTAATTTTCTTCAATGTAGATATTTTATAATAATAC
Source organism: Viscum album (assembly GCA_963277665.1). Classification (NCBI taxonomy): domain Eukaryota; kingdom Viridiplantae; phylum Streptophyta; class Magnoliopsida; order Santalales; family Viscaceae; genus Viscum; species Viscum album. The sequence continues at coordinate 204,654,948 of OY728144.1, forward strand.
CACCATCATTCCTTATTAGGATGGATTACAGTTGTTTTAATGTTATTTTTAGAGAAACCATTTATTTTCCATGGGTTAATCATGTTCCAATGAGACTGTTATGTAACCCATTTATTTTCTACGAGTTAATATTGTTTCAAAGAGATTATTACATAACCCATTTATTTTATATGGGTTAATCATTATTAAATGAGATTTTGATTGGAACAAATTATTTTTCATGGGATAACTGTGTTTGAAATATATTATTATGGAACTCGTTTCTTTTTTAGGGGTTAATCATGTCTTCAAGAAATTATTAAGGAACCTGTTTCTTTTAAACGTGTTAATAATTTTTCAACAATATTTGTTGGGAACCCATTTCTCCTCTATGGTTTAATCATGTTTAAAATATATTATTATAGATCCCTTTTCTTTTATACGAGTTAATCAAATTTTAAATATATTGACATTAAACCCATTTATTTTATGTGGATCGAGTAGGATTAAAATGAATAAGGATTTTTATGAGTTTTATAATATAGGGTTTTTATTCTTTGAATAGTACTTGAGCCACAAATCTCTTTTTTGAATTTTCTAAATTCCACTTTTTGGATTAGTGGTGACCGCACAAGATTCAAAATACAACATGATGTCAACGGTTCATGATTTCAATAATACAAGTTCACAATTTCAAACAAAAAACCCAAACAAGATCCACAAATTTAAAAATTGAAAGCGCACTCGATTCCAACCATATAAGCTCCTCGATGGCCACAAGATCACTGCCCGGATCGAGGTCAGGCTGTCGGGATATAGTGTAATCCAAATCTTCGGTGCTATCATTGCATCACTGGCACATCATCCAATCACCATCATCCTCATCACTGTTATCATCTCCAAGCATCCTTGACACCAACATCACCGGTCGTAGGCCAGAACAACCGCCATACAACATCAGTTTTTGATTCCATTACCAATGACACATCAACATAGAATCATTGTCTTCTCGAACCATCACCATCATCGTTGGCAGCAGCGGCTCGTCACCGTCATCCAAATCACCGGATGAAGGGTGGAGCCCCATTATAGCTCACAGATGACCTTGATATAGCTTATAAAAATAGTTATCATCCATAATAGATCATGAGAAATTGGTGAGCCCGATATATTTTATAAGAAGGGTGAACCCCATTATAGCTCTCTAATGAATTGTGTAATGATTATATTAGATATTATCTGTATGTTTATTCCTATTGAATATTTTTTAAAAGGATTTGAAATGGTTTTATGAAATTTATGCTCCATGTTATAAAAAACTGTTTTGATTGCTTGTTATGAGTTTATAATCTTTCTAATAATCGATATTGATATCACTTGGAATCTCGTTATTGATTTTGATGATTCTTTCCTTTTCAATATTTTCATATTTGATTATATATGTATTTATGGGTATTAATTCTTTTATGATTCTCTCATCAACATTTAATATATCATCATACCCATATGCACTATAAATATTATTGATGAAATTAAATTATTAAATCTTATGTTTACTATTATTGAGCATGTGGACTCACCCTTCTTATGTTTATTTTTTGATATGTTTTAAAGAATGATGTTTAATGATTTATGTCATTAGATGATATAAAAATGATAATTTTGATAACCTATTATGAAATAAAAAATGTAGGGTATGACTGGAGTTGATGTTTAACTTTTTGAACCTGTTGTTTATGAGTAAAAGTTGATATGAGTTGTTTATTTAAGAGTTTTTTCAATTTTTTTTGAAAATCGAAACCTAAATGATCATCGATGTTTTAAATTATCAATGTTTTACTTTTGATTTTGTAAGGATTATATGAAAAAATTGGGTTACAATTATCGTCTTTAAAGACAGGAATGTAAAGTTATAGATTACACACATGATATTGGAGTATGAGTCTTGGGATGTTATAGTTAGTATCAAGGGTCAGTTTAGATGACTTTTTAAAATAGGATGTTTTCATATGAGGTTATATTTACAGTTATTGATACCATCATAAGACTATAATAATAAGATTTATCATAAGTTCAACATCTTAAGAAACCACATTTTAGTTTTTTAAGTAGTAAAAATTTTGAGGTTATAAACAATATTTTTTGGAGATGTTTATTTGGTATGAAGTATTTGTAACCCCTAGGATTAATACTATGTGTTTTATGGATGATTTCTTTTTTGGATTAATGCTAAAAATGGGACATGTCATGTGATAGGTGATAACCTGTCTAATCTGATAAGGATGTGGGGCTTTCACCTAGAATAGAAGGGAATCAATTATGTGGCATCTAACTATGACATACGTGAGGTTCTGGTCAGTATGAAATTTTTATAGGTTAATATTAATTATATTTTAGAAACAAATGGTATTTTATTTGAGGAATAACTATAGATTTATCATTTAAGTATATATGATCAAATACTTCTGGTCTTTATATTTCCAACTTAGTGAGGAAATGTTTGAAGAATTTGAAGGATAGTGATTTACTGAATAAATTAGTTTTGAGACTTGGGTTTTAATTTTGAATATTAATCAATCATATAATGATTTACTAATTGTGGGAATTATCTCACCATGTACAAACCATTTTGGTTTTAGTTGATGTCTAATGATAATTAGAATAGTTTCATTATCCCTATTTTGGTTTTGTGGTCTTTAAAAGTTAATTTTAGTGATTCAAGAATTAAAAATTCATCTTTTCTAATCATAATTTAGAGAAAAAGAAGGTATTTTGGTTGTGATTGAATAAAGGAAGAAATTATACTCATCAAGTAAGTATATTTTATTTTTTCCTCTTGGTTTTTATGGTAAGAGAATTCTTTAACTATAGGAAGAGGATATTGTAATAACATTTTATTCTTTTACCATATTTTTTGACGATATCAATGTAATTGTCCACACCTATTTTACTTGTGGCCATATCTTCATTTAAATCCTATTGAAAATGTTCTCTATCACTCTCTACTAGTCTTTGAGAATTATTTTTCCATCCATATAAGTATTTTAATTTTCCACCTATATTCTCTTATGGGGAAACCTAGTTATGTGTATCTTTAGGTGAGATTTATTTTTTCCTCTTTCCCATTTAATAGAGTTTTCATTTCATTTTTACAATGTTTTTCTCAGAAAATGAATTTTAAAAATATTAATCCTTTGATAACCCAAACATATTTTGAGGGAGAAATTCAATTTAAGGGGTGTAATATATAACCCCTTAAAAGATTAAGAAATATATTACTTCAAATTATATTAAATTATTTAATATATTGTTCTATACAAAACCCATATTTTATACTTTGTAATATGGAACATAAATTTTATCTTTAGTTTCACGTAGCATTCAGTTTCCTTGATAAATTTTCTTTTATGTAAGGCTGAGTTTTACCAGACAACAATATACAATTAATATTATTATTTTAACATGATAGTTTTCAACTTTCTATTGGCATAGAGGGAATTAATAATATAAACTGAATTATGAAAATATAGTTTATAAATGTATATATAGTGAATTATTTTGTGGGAAATTAATTATAAATAAAAATAAAAAACCAATTAAATATAGAGGACATGATTTTATGGAAAACTATTTTTATACCCAAAAAAGAGTTTTATCTTAATAAATTAAATTAATAACTATTGGTGAATGATATTAATGTTTTTTATATGTTATACATTAAAAAACATATTTTTCAATTAATCCAATAATCTTTATTGGCATAAAATATGAAAAAATAAAATTTTAAGTAGATAATGGTATATATTTCAAAAAGAAACCTTTCCCTCCTTTTAATGGAACACATGTTTTAAAACTAAATTTTTATTTGTTATAAATTTTATTTCAAAAAATAAAATTAATTTTTAAAATCTTAGTATTATAATTTTTTTGGGTAATTTTTTGTTATTTTTCTGTAAAGTGTCATATTTTGATGAATAGTGAATAACACCGACTGCCTGAAAATTAAATTTTTTATTTCAAACACTTTTAAGGAAAAGTGAGAAACCAAACGTCAACCACAAAATCATAAATAAGAGTTATTGAAAATAAATATAATTATACCAGAATACATTTTACTAATCAAATTCTAGGAGATAGTGGTTACTTGAGTACTTGGTTCATCGCTTATAAGATCTTCAAAAGTAGAGGCTAGATTGTCTCGAGCCTGTAAATACTTCTCAAGGATGATCTTACCATTTTTGAATCCCCCAACTATAATCAGGTCCTACTTTTCAATCTAGGTGTATTAGTCCTCATTTAGAGTGACCCTTATAGACCTCCCCATCATTTTGGTAGCTTCCTCTTTAGAAGCATTGAGTAACAGAACCTGCTCAATCACTTCTTTTTATGAACTCAAAAGAAAATACAAGGGTTGTTCACATAGAACACCTAGTTTCCATTGATACTTGGACTCACTGTCCATCTTCCTGTGTTTTTTTGTTGATTGAGTCTCCAAAGGGGGTGGCAAAGAGGAGTAGTCCTTCCAACCCTTCCTCCACTGTTACTCATGTTACTCCTTTGGCATGTAGCTTCCCATATTGAAAAATTATTTTCAATTTAATTTAGATCCTCCACAAGGCCACCATATATGCATGCTGAGTCTTCTTGGTCAGTTCTCAGACCTTCCACTACAAGGCCTTCAAAGTTGTTTTTCATCTAAATTGGATTCTGGTTTCATGGAATAGAACCTACTACCTAGCCAACTAAAATATTACCATCCACATACAGTGAAGTCCCATTCCTTCCCTTTCATAGGATGAAACTACCCGAGATTACAACCTCCACATAAGAAGAAGAAACAACCTCCTCTTCCCTATCCTCTACTTGAACCAAACAACATTACACACATCCATTTGAAATTCTCCCTGAGCAGCATCATTCTGAAAAACCCCCACATGTCCTCTATCATTTCTATTACTATTAAGAGTATGTTGAGTATAGGGACTTGCTAGATCATTTATCTATCTATTAAAGACCTTAGAGACCATTGTGTTATCTTGAAACACCACTTCCTGTTTCTCTTTTACAGCGTCTGACATACTCAAAACAGTAGCCTTGAAATCACTCTAAATCAAATAATCACAAACCTTAGGTGACACATCGTGATCTACTGAGACACTTGCAAGATTCTAAACATTTATAGACCCCTATTTCCCCCACTAAGCATGCATCAACAACTAAAAAATGTCATCTTCATTCAGAAAACCCCATGGAGAGCGAACACCCAGAACACTACCTTCTATACTAGTTGGTATAGGTTCCAACAAACCTGCCTCAACATGAACCTATGAATCATTTCCCCCCACCATTTCCCATCTTTTTTAGGTATTTGAGACCCATGTCGATAATAATCCATCGAGTATCCCATTCACTTGTAGACATAATAAAAATTAGTCTAGGATTTGTAGACCACACGTTGAATTCAATGGTACTCCTCATCAACAGTTATCCAAACACACTTCGATGACACTATTGACACGTCCTTTTCAACACAAACATGTGGGTTTACAGGATGTAAAGGGGACTTAGTGAAACTTTCTGAGAACATATATCTATCAACAAGGTTACCAAGAATACTAATAACAGTAGGGTTGTGAAATTATAGAGGGAGGGTGGGAAAACTCACCCAAATCGCCATTATAGGAGGATCATGCTTCATATGAAAATATATAGACCATCGGAACAGGTAAAATCCGAATATGTTGAAGTTGTGAGGGGAACATGGCCAGGCTTTGACAAGGTCTTCTTTTGAGGAAAATAAAATCACAATATGGTGGATATCCACAATACCCAGTGTCGCCCTCTCCTACAAATCCAAAGCACCAAAGACATACCTATCAAATGAATAAACCAAGGGAATCATTTATTCCAATTTAGTTCATTGGAATCATTTTAATTTTTATTTAAGATATATAAACTTACTAAACTTTTGGACTTTTTTCACATTAAAAACCCGATTTCCCTTCACGTTTGTGGGATTAAATTTAATTTAAATTCAGACACTTATGTGATTGTAATTTATAAAAATGTTTTCCATATTTGGATTAATAATTTTTAATTTTTTTTTAATTTCAAATATGTTTTTTCCAAGAAATATTAGTGAATTAATGTAAGATTAATTACATCAATTAACATTAAAATGATCTTACTTAATGTTTAATAATAGAATATACGGTGTAAAAATGACCGTACACTTAACTAAATATTATCTTATTGACATATTTTCACCATTACACCTATAAGGATAAATAATATTCTACTATGGACCATTGAGACATATCTAAAACTTTGGGGGTGTACAATTCTTTTCAAGAATACTAAATTTTTCCTCTTCCCCAATTATAAAATGTCAACACATCTCCCCAATCTTCACACCTCTCAAGACATTTTGGCTCATCCAAACCCTACCCAAATAAACTCCCAAAATACCTAATATCATTATTGAAGCCTAAAATTTAAATATAGAAAACCAAGGAAGTCATTTGGTGCAAACCAAAAAGAGTTACCCATTGAAGAGGTAACATTTTTCAATGAGAACTTTTGTTTTATTTCAGTATACACCCCTTAAATAATTATTATATCATTATTTTATAATCACCTAGTTATCCTCAATATACTGGCATTTTTAAATTTAAGGGTATTATTTACACCTACACACACTTCTATCAAAATGGTATATAGAATCATCGTTTGTGTGTACGACATACTACCTCCACACAAACCGATGTCATTATTTCTTCTATTACCACCTCTGAATGCTGGGAATAATGATGTAGATGATTTATTTATATGATATATATTATACTTTTGATATTTATGATTTGTTTATGTTTATTTAATTATTATATAACACATACCTCTATTCATTTAATTGTTTTTGGAATACGATAACATCGTTTTTGGATGTGTGGACCACCACATTCTCAAAGCAACGTGATTAGTTTACACATTACATGGAATGTATTATGGATGGTCTTAATAATTTTTTTATATGAATGATATATATATATGATATTAATGAAACAATTATATTATCGAAATATAATAGATCACTTTCATTATAACCTTTTCATGTATATAAAATGTGATAACATCGTTTATAGACGTGAAGACTACCGCATCCTCCAAGTGATGCGGTTATTTTTTTCCACAACCACCACATATAAATGATATATATATATATATGAATATATTACTAAATAAATTTTTATTTATAATATAATGTTTATTATGGAAAGATAAATGATATTTAACTTATTTACATAACGATCATTGAAAAATGGTAATCTTCATCATGCATACATACATCCTACTATCTCCTCGATTATAACATTAGTTAAATTTTCATAAAACCATCCGTAGCAGGAACTATGTGTGTCAAGAAACAGGAATTCTGTGGCCATTGACAGAAAATTATGGGTGAGACATCCCACGTGGCGGCAGCTTCATATGAGATATGCATTAGCTTTAAATCTTGGATTGGTGGGTTCTTATTAAGATATGTTCTAACTAGACCTGGCCTGTAAGGAAACAGTCATGGTCGTGCTAGCATTATCAAAGGGCGATGATCAGTAGACTTCCGTCACAGAAGGAGTGAAGATATCGAGTGGTTGTGGGAATTTATGATGTTACATTTATGCGGGATTTAATAGTATTTGATTACTTCAGGTTGTATCTCACTTGTCACAATGATGTAGAGGTTCTCTGATTCGGTGGTCCTTGTGTTGCGGTCTTGGCAGTGGACAACTGTGCATGTTGTTAGCAGTGGTTTTCAGTGTGTGGTATTTATTGGGCCTTTATCCTTTGATGTTCCTTTTTATAGGGTATTTAGGGTGTTTTTGGCCCTTGTGCCTTATAACGGGTTTGTTCCATTTTGATCTTGAGCTACTGATCTTCAAGGTGATATGCCTTTGGGTCTTCGAGGTCTGTAATGGGTTCTCTTCATTTCCCTTTTTTAATAAAGGGGATTTTTACAACATTTTCCTTATAAATATCATCCATGATTGGTTCTAATATAATAATTTGTGTATAAATATGAGGTTTATGCCATGATTATTATACTGTATATGTCTAATTAATGAAATCATTGATCCTAGACAACTTACCAAAGTTAGTTTTGAAACATAAATTGAATACGGTCAAAACACCTAAATAAACATAATTGATTAGGTAACATCGTATAACTTTTTTATCAATGAAATAAGAGTAATATTATACAATTAAAATTTTATCAATAAATTATAAAATTAAAATAACTTTATTATTTAAGATGATAAAGAACAATAATGTAGTTTGGAGCTTACTCGAGTGGTAATGGATCCTCTTAATCTTGTGTCAATCCCCATTTCGATTTCGGGTGGGAGAAAATTTCTACTGGAAGGTGGTAACGTAGGAATGATACATGAATGAAATAAGTAGGTAGTGACGTATAGATTATGTAGGCATACATTGATGCAGTAATGATGCAGGCATGATGTTTCACTTGGCCTTCGGAAAAGTTATTGGGTCTTTGGGCCATTTAATGGGCCTTATACCCATTGGGCATAATGCCCATGTGCAAAATAAATAAGGATTGATGGATGAGATATCTCTTGAGGGGGATATGGACTACCTTTACATCCTGTGTGTGTGGTGTGTTTTTGTTTAATGTAATTTTACCCCAAAAATCCTAATATATATAAATAACAAGCATGAATAATCATTTCAAGGTAATGGGTTTCGTATCAGTTTATATTTCATTGAGACTTAATTGTTATTATGAATCTAATTAATTTTATATGGAATATATACCACACTATGAAATTTTATATAATGAATTTAGTTTCTTTTATGATATTAAAAAGTTTCAATTGATGTTAATATTTTGTGGAACTTGTGATTCAAAATTACTCAAACAGTACGGGTTTTTCTTATCTCAGTTTTATTTCTGTGAGGTATATTCCACATTCACCAATAATTTATGTTATGTAGTGTATAGACTACCCCTGAATGTCTTGGATTATTAATGTCCCTCATGTTGTGGGTTTTTACATATCCATTTGAGAATCTCTATTTTATAGTCATAACATTTTAAGCATTACTAAAGCGGTAATGGATTTTCATTAAAATTATCCTTCTTTGTGAAATTTGTTATTTTATACACCAATCTTATGTTATGAAGTGTATATGTTTCTCATTTTAGATTTTATATCATAAATATCCTTATTCTCATGATATTATAAGTTTTATTTAAAGTTATTCCTCTACAGGTATTATGATTTAAATATTTCAAAGTTGTATGACACACTTTTGGAAAATTTAATGATTATTTTACTCAAGAATGTTTTTAATGACCTTTTAAGGGAGTTTATATTCACTAGAATCAACGAAACTTATTGTAACTTATTTTAAAATTTGTATTTTTTGTATTAATACCATCCCCATACCTTTTTAGGATGGAGTGCAATTGTTTCAATGTGATTGTTATGTAACCCATTTCATTTCCATGGGTTAATCATGTTCCAAAGATATTGTTATGGAACCCATTTCTTTTCAAAAGTTTAATCATGTTTAAAATATATTGTAATGGAACACATAAAATTATTAAGTTATAATCTTATTTTAAATATATATTTATTTAATCCATTAATTTTTATGGACTATTATTTTTGTAATGAGATTTTTGTGGGATCTATTTATTTTACGTGAAAAAATATGTTTCAAATAGATTGTTATAGAACTCATTTATTTTTTGAGGGTTAATCTCATTTCAAATATTTTTTTAGGAATGAATTTATTTTCCATGTGTTATTCAGGCTTCAACGTGATTTTTATGTAACTAGTTTTTTTCACTTATTAATCACGTTTCAAAGAGATTTTTAAGTAACCTATTTCTTTTCCATGGTTTAATCATGTTTCGAAGAGATTAACATTAAACCAATTTATTTTATATGGATTGATCAGGTTATAAATGAATAATTATTTTTATACGAGTTTTATAATGAATAAGTTTTTTTCATGAAATGTTACTTGAGAATTATTTGAAACGTTTGAGATCCATATAGCTTAAATGACGGGTTGAGCCTCATTATACCTCATGGGTGATCCTGATGTATCTTTTATGAAGGGATGAGTTCCATTATAGCTCTTGATAAATGGGTGAGCCTGATAAAGCTTATACGAATGGTGAGAACCAATATAGATCTACAATGCATTGGGTAATAATTATATTGCAAGTTGTTAGTACAATTATTTCAATTGAAAGGGTTTTGAAAGTGTTTGTAAAGGGTTTTATGAATGTGATTATACACATTACAAATAAGAGTTTTGATTTATTTTTATGAGTTTATAATGTTTATAATGATCGAGATTGATATCACATGGTCTTTGATTATGGATTTTGGGGAATCTTTCCTTTTTCATGTTTTTATATTTTATGATATAGGTATTGATAGGTATTATCTATTTTAGGATTTTCTCATGCACTTAATTTATGTTATCAAACCATTAGTCACTCTTATTCTCATTGATGACATTCAGCTATTAAAAATTATTTTTACCCTTACTATGAATATAATCTCACCCTTCATATGTTTCATTTTCCAAAAGTTTTAAAGAGTGATGTTTAATAATTTATTTCTATTGATAATTGTAAAACGATGATGTTGATGACCTGATGTGAAAGAAGAAAAGTTGGTTATAAGGAGAGATGATGTTCAAATTTATGAACTATTTGTTTATGAGTCCATTTTGATATGAATTATTTATGTATGAGTTTTCCTTAAGTTTCTAAAACTCAAAACCTTAAAGGATTACAAGGTTGTAAGTGATCAATGATTTCTTTTCTATGTTGTATAGTTTAGATGAAAAAATTGAGTCATAGTTATCAGTATCAAATCTGTGAATGTAAAGTTATAGATTTCAGCACAAGATCTGAGAGTGAGGGACTTGGGATATTATGGGATATTATAATTTCAATCATTCAAGGAGTATTTTTTAGTAACCATTATACCATTTTTTGAAATTCTCTTTTTTTTTTGGTTTTATTAATTTACATTGTGTAAATTTCTTAATTTGTTGTTTATAAAATACCAACAATTTAAATTCTGGAACATTAAAACTCTTATTAGTAGTAGTAAAAATACCTATAGTTTTATATTTAATATTTTTTTAGTCTCAAATATTGTTTGTATATTATATGTTTGTATTTATATTTTTTTTAATTCTCGAATAGGAATATAATGGTATTTTATTTTTAAAAAAATCTCAACCCCTCTTATAGTCTTTTCCCCATCCATCTCTTGGTAAACATTTGGTATTATAGCCTAGCCCAACATGGATTTAGGATTAATTGAGATTATTTTTGAATGATACAACAATTTGGTATCAGATCCATAGCCTACTAGGTTATGATATTAATTTATATTTTTTTTGAATCATAACAAAAGTTTATATCAAATAATATATCCAATTGTTTATGAGTTTGATTGAAATTTATTTTTTCTATGATTGTTTTTGAGTTTACCTTCACTAAATATGTTGGTAGAGATGGGTTTTTGTGATGGAATGACTTATGGTTGGAAATCATTAAAAATTTAATCAAAACAGACCACATATTTTTGGAGGAGGATATTAAAAATACTGGAGTTATTCTATAAATTATATTATATTTAATATCAGACTTGATAATTGTATCACATTAAAGATAAATTATAATGTTATAAAGAAATTTTAGGTTCATTTTTCTTGTGAATAAAATTTGTAATATCTTGTAATAAAAAAATTGAAGATATTTTGTTATGTTATTTAATTAGGACATTTTATTGTCAGATATAATATTATGAAATAGTGAATGATATACAAAAAATCTAGAAATTAATGATTTTTGAACTTCTAAATATTTTCAAACTCATAATGAAATGATCATATTGGATTATCATGCTTTTTTATTTTATTCCTAGTGAAATGGTACAAAAAATTCTTCAATGTTTTATGAATATATTAAATATTTTTCAACCTTTGGGTGGGAAATAATTGTCGAAAGATAAGTTTATCTGAAATATTATTTACATTTTTCCAAAATAACAGGAACCAAAGATAAAAAATGCTGACTATAATAAATATATGAGTATTATAATACTAGATGACTTAAGCAGTCATTAGTTCAATATCAATATAGACGAAAATGAAATGTTGATAAGGATAAGAGAAATAATTGTTTGGGATTTTCATCTACTTATTGTAATCCTACTTATATAACTTCTAATTATTATTCTAGTGTTACTAAATATCAATTTATTAAGAGGATAATTAATCATTTTGATCAATGTATTTTATATTATAGTAAAAATGATCTTTCAAAACTTTCTAGAAGAACAAATAAGATTATTTGATAAAATAAATTCTAGTATACTCATCATAATGATAAAAGAGATAGAAATAATAAAAAGGAATTTTAAATTTTTTTTATGATTTTAATGTAATAATATAGTTCATATTTGACCATATTATCATAAATTGAATAATAATGAGAGAAATTAAAAAAATATGCACCTTAATAAAATGGACAATATGTTTGAATTATTTGGATTCATGATGTGCCATTTATAGTTATATATCTTCTCATAAATTATTGAAAGAAAGTGGTTGTGAATGTTTGAGAATAATTGGATTATATATATACATAAACTGAAAGTTAGAAATTGTACATAGATAAGGTAACTAATAAATCCATTAATATCATATCATTAGATACTAAATTTACTTTTACTTTTGGGGATGATAATTACACTTGCTTGAATGATGAGAAACATAATCTAGTGGATGATGAAAAAGTAAATTCTCCAGATAATAAAGAAGACATGTCTACTTTTAAAGAAATGGAAATTTATATACACCTGAAAGAGAATGAAAATAAAAATAAGAAAAGAAAACTATGTTCTCCCTAAATAAAATCTTATTATGGCTAATAAATAATTGTACAAATTTATCACCAAAGATTATATACCTTCCATAAAATTAGATTTAAAATATATATTAAGTTTAAATTCGCAGAATAAACATTTTGATGATAAAATTGTAGTTTTTAAACTTAAATTCAATGTTTATATCTTGAAATAAATTTTAATGAATTTAATTTCATTAATTAATATTTTGATAAAATGTATAAAAAAAGAAAACCTAGAACGTTAAATGGAATAGGATTTACTTTCAATAAGCCGCATTTTTAATGATATTTTTTCCACTTAAATGTACACCTTATTATACTAAATTTCAAAGAGTAGGTCCTTTGGGTAATTTAATGTTTTCAAAAAAGGTCAATCATCCAATTTCCATAAATAATCTATTTATAAAGAACTGGGATCTATTACATATATGAGAGTTAGATAGATGCGGGTTCCTAAAATATTGTTCTCTAATGCAACAAGATCCATGAAAGTTTGGGTACTATGAAATTAGTATCATTTGTTAAAGTAACAGTGGGTCTATGCCAACATCTAGAAAAATTGTGTAGGTATAGTTGTTTCTCTCAACACATTATAATATAAAATTAAAAATTATATAATTTAATAAATTAGAATAGAGGATGATCAACTTTTAAAGATAATGAAAATAAACAAATCATCATAATTAGTGATGTTTATATTCTTTTAAAAATTTGATTTGAATTTTTTTATAAGATTTAGGTCTTAATAATTACTTTATAAGTTTTATTCAACTATTAGATGAGGGTTATATTGTAAATTTCAAGAATGTTTAATTTAATATTAATGGTTTAGAAGGTAGTTACATTCATTCCACTGATAACTATGATAATGTTTTGGAAATTGACTTAGAAGACTTCATACATCATAATTTACCTTTTTTGATTGAAACTAAAGATTTATAATTACATTGGAATAGAATATTAGGTCACTTTAACCTTTTCAATTTATATACACTTTCTTAAAAAGGTCATGTGAGGAATCTTCCAAAATATAAGTTTAAGTCAACTAGATTTTTTGATCCTTGTTAATTTCAAAAGTGACATAATTCTAGTTTTAAATATAAAAGTGAAGTATCAACATCTAAAGGATTATAGGGTTTATTTAGTGTTTCATAAAAAGAATTATTAATGTGAAAATTCTAATTTTATGCCTTGATTGAATTTTCAAATACATGTAAATGAGGTTATTTTCTATTTTAAAAATCTATATATCTTTAGCAATTCAATATTTTGAATGGTTCTGTTAAAAAAAAAGAAAAATATACCTCTTATTACTATTTAGAGTTATCAATTTGGTGAGTTTGTAAACTAATATTTTGGATATTTTTACGGTAAGAAAGGTATTACTCATAATTTTTCAATACATATAACACTAAAGTAAAATTGTGTAGATGAATGAAGAAATAATTTTTTTCTTGAAAAGTACTCAAAATATGATAATTGAGTGTTCTATTTATAGAAGTTTTTTTACTCTGGATATGAGTGATTCATTCTTCATTATAAATCATGTTTTAATCATTCATTTTCATTATAAATTTAACAATGAGTTTTGGAAAAGAATATATCGAAACATTTTTAATTAAGAGTCATTATATATAAATTATTCATTTTTAATACTAATGATCAACTTCAGAAATATGATCATAAGGTGTTATAAGAAATATTTGTTTGTCATTATATAACTAATAAGACTTATATAGTTTTTAATTAATTAAAAAAAATATTATTTTAAAAACTAACCATGTAAAATTTGATTAAACAAATACATTAATTTCTGTAAAACCCTCAAAAATTCATTATTAGAATGATTTTTTTGAAAATTTAGCTTATTAATTAATAGAAGCTGATTTATAACCACAAATATTAAATCCAATAGAAGTAAGATCAATTTATTTTCTTTATTTGAATGTTACCTAAATATTAGGATTATAACCATTAGTTCAGCATCAACTTAACTCTTTATGAATGAAAAATTTGATATTAATGAGTCATCATATTAATAATATTATCAATGATGTAAGCAATTCATTTAAAACCAAATGTTCCATAAGAAATGGATATGAGAATCATTTATTACAATATTATTTTTAATATGAACCAAAAATGATTGCTTTGGTGATTAAATTTTAATAAGATTCATGCAAAAATAGCTCAATCAATTTGAATGGAACCAAGTTTAGACCTTAGTTGGACTATTGGAAGATCGTTAGTTAATTAGAGTAATATGTTTTTTAGAAAAAATCATGAATAAAGTAGATATATCATGAGAAATAAATCAAGAATCATTTCTAAGGGTTATTTTCAATAAGAAGGTATACGTTTTTTTGATACTTTTTCATTAGTAACTATACTTGAATCCATCTAAATTTTACTAGACATTACAATAAATTTAAATAATACATTATTTATAATCGATATTAATTTTTTTTCATAGTAAATATTTATAGGATGAAGTTTATTACGGATAACAAAATGGGTTTTATGACACTTAATTCATAAAAGCTATTTCAAAATATAAAAAATAACATTATAGACTTAATTAATCTCAAATATATTAGTATGGTAGTCATAGATCATATTTTCATAAATAGAAATTTTATAAATAAATAATTATTCAAAATATTTTTTTAAATAATGTTATTAATGATTCCATAATTGTCACGACCCGTCCCTCGGGGCCCGTGTCGTAACTAACCCAAGCCCACCTTCCATAGGCTAGGGGCTGGCGACTAGCACCAAAGGCGTAAATCCCTATAACTGGGAAGACATTGCCTTTATAAAATGTAAACTCACACAACTAGAGAACAAGCGGAAGCAAACACTAAGTAAAGCAGTATAACAAGTGTGCTGAAAGTACAAAGGGACCAGAAATACAAGACCAACAGAAAGGTACAACTACAACTGAAAGAAAAGTACAACTGAAAAGACAACAGCTGAATGGTGAAGCAGCTCCTAGATCATCCTCTGGGTTCCTACCTGAAGGGTAGGTACAGATGTCCTCCTCAGCACTCCGCATCTATCGATTCGCTCCGTGTGCCGTCACGCCGAGTGTCCACCTCCGGGTACCATCCAGTCCTCGTACACTCTACCTCGGTCAGCGCTGTCCGTCGTCTGCATCCAACACAACGAGGTGCGGTCATAGCCTGTGTAGGTGTGAGTATAACGATACTCAGTATGGACCCCGAGACCCTCAAGGTCACACAAAATACAACAAGTATAAACCACAAAGAAATATCTCAACAGATAAACTTTACTTAGGTATATTCCTATACATATACCTAAGAGATAAACCACAAATAAAGATCTCAATAGATAACCTTTACATAGGTATATTCCCATACATATAACTAAGTTATCAAGTAACCCATCTCAATCATGAGGAAAACACAAAGGTCATTGTCTCAGCTTAAACTGGGATTTTTATTCATGATGTTGAAAGCACGACTGCTGGAGAACTCCTCCTCTTTCGAGCACAGTAGTCCTATCCTGACTCCAAGGTGCTACTCACTAACCTTAGACTTCTGAGGTACTCCTCTTGTTGAGTATCGTGGGTCTGTCGCCCCAACACAGTAGCGATCCCCACCATGGGTCTGCCACCCCAACACAGTAGTGCACCCCCTAATAGCCTACATAGGTACTCCTCATATCGAGTACTGAAGGTCTTCCGCCCCAACCCAGTAGCACTCCTCTACCATGGGTCTATCGCCCCAACACAGTAGCGCTCCCCACTGGGCTAGTCAAGTCACTCCAAATCGAATCAGACAAGAAGTCATTAGGTCTCAGGCATCTATAAGGTCTTTGTACTCCGTACACTCGTCTATGGGAGGATCTGATCCATGAGCTACTGGTCGATACTTCCAAGTGTCACGTAATATCTCGTGAAAGTATCTCATGGGACCGCCTCGTCATAGGGGTCTCAACACAACAGACGACACGTCAATCGGACGCTCGGTCTGTGAGTTATTAGCATTTCCGTTCCAGGGGCCCGGTTAGATTTCGGGTACAATCCAACCCATCCATACTCCAACTGCGTCCAAACCTCAAGTGGAGTATTCCAAAAGAATCATCTCATCAAAATAAATTTAACATAGTTGACGACACGCCAATCGGACGTCCCGTCCTTAAGTTATAAGCGTTTCCGCTCCGAGGGCCCGGTTGGTTTTGGGTTCGAACCAACCCAGCCATAAACAAACATCGCAAAAACCTTGGGTTTAATATACCTAAAATAACATATCAATCCAATGATTCTTACACAACTGACGGTGCATCGATCAGAGGTCCGTAGCTCATGTTATGGGTGTCTGAAAGAAAATGGTCCATTAAAGGGGGTCTGGGCCCGGTCCGACCCAGCCCAACCCACCTTGGGTCGGCCCAAACCAGGTCGACCCGAACTGGGTCCGGGTCTGTCTCGGTAGGACATGGAACAGCCCGGCCCGGTGGGGCGCTCCTCGTCCAGGCAGGCCGAGCGGGGGGGGGGGGGGGGCAGTTCACTTTAACGGCGGCGCGCTGGCGCCGCCTTGATTTTCCGGATCCCACACGGTGCAGGATCCCTTCCTTTGGAACCACCACAGCCAGTTCCCCAGTGTTCCTCTTTCAGCGGTGCGCTGGGGCGCCTCTGACCGCCGCCTCCGGTCTCCGGCGCCGTCGCGGCTTTTTTCGCGGGCCACTAGAGTCATTCCTGTGGTCCGTTTTAGCTTCCGCCTGCGCTGACGGTCATCCAGGGACCCAAACTCCACTGCAAAAGCTCTGAATTTCCGTTGCGGTCCCGTTTCATCATCGCCAAACATTCCACGCATCAAGAACGATACAATGATGGGTCCGAATTTGTTCGTTAGTCCGTACCCACCGCGTTAGTGGTTTAAATAATCATCCAACCAATTAAACGCCCCTGCCCTAGGGTATAAATCACATATATAAAATTATACAAAAAAACAACCCCCTACGTCATAAAGATGACGCACGTCGTCGAACCACGAAAGAAGAACGTCGCTGTAGTCGGGTGTCGCGGAAGACTGGGGTCGATTCCATTATCGTCGGAGTGCACCCGAAGAAGAAGAAGATTGAAGAAGTTGCTTCACATCCTTCGGGTCATAGAGCGTTCTTCGTGTCGTGGAGTGTTCTTCGCTGAGAGAGGATGATGTTCTACTATTTCTCCAGAGGTCCCACCAAATATTTTCCCAGCCTAGATTAAAATGAGGCTCTCCCCTAATTTAATCAAATTGCCATGCCGCTTCAAAATGATTCAAATCCTCCGAAAAGAATTAATTAATTTGTGGTGTTCAAAATAATTAATTCACTAAGTTGTCATATTAATGACCATGTGGAAGGTGGAGAGTTTGGAAATTAAAAGGGGAGTTGCCAATTTAATGAAGGGGGTTAAAGGAAGTTTAGGGGGAGGTGAGGAGTTATGGGTTCGTGTGGGCCCCACCAACTACCTTCCCCTTGTAGGATATAACCAACTCAAAATAAAATTGTGTGCAACACATTTTTTATTTATTTTAAGATTAAACTCCAAAATATAACTTCAAACCCGCATAAAACGCTACTGCGGTAAAGATCCCCTTAAGCAATTACCAGCGTTGCGAGTTCATCGGTGTCCTCAGATTTCAATTCCGAGCACTGGTTCTAAAGATAGAAAAACCCACATGTACGTTTACTGAACGTACCCGAACAAAACTTCGGAAATTGATTCGGGGCACACCGGGCCTCGGAATCAGGCGCCGTCAGAAACCGAAGACTCGTAAAATTTCAAAGAAATTAAGAAACAATTTATTTTTAAATTTCCGGGTCTTTAAATTACTCCCACCTCAGGGCTTTACGTCTTCATAAAGCTACAACACACACTAGGGAATCAAAAGGGGTACTGAGCATGCATCTCAGCCTCTTGCTCCCATGTGTTTCCCTAGAGGTTCCTGTGCTGCCAGCGAATGCGCTCCAGAGGAATCAACCATCCACTTAGGACCTGATCTAGTATATCCTCAATATCCAATGGAACCTCCGTGAATGTTTCCCCGTCATCGATGTCCAGCTCCCCATGGTCGTTGATGACGGATAGGTCGTGCACACATATACTCAACTAAGATACGTGGATGACATCATGCAACCGGTGAAACTGAGGTGGAAAGGCCAGGCGGTAAGCCACATCACCTACTTTACTGATTATGTGGAGGAGTGACTATAGATAGATTGAACTATCCCTATCCACAAAGGATATCTACAACATGGCCAGCTGCTCTGTCGCCCCTACTAGCAGCTGAATACCAATCCTCCTGCTGAGCACATCCGCCACAACGTTCCCCTTCCCAGGAGTATAGACTATCTCGAAGTCATAGTCCTGGAGGAACTGAATACTCAAAACTCTTGCTGCCACGAGGGTAAGGCTAGCCGACTCAAGAGTGATCGACCACATCCTCCTAAGCATGAGTTTATCCTGTGCTGGCTGGGTTTTTCTTTTCGCCGACCAAGGAAAAACCCCATCCCAACATTGTAGATAAACCACAAACTTTTTTCCTAATACAGTCAATCTGTGTATGAACTGTGGTTGCCGAGTCCATACCCAAACTAATGTTGTGAGGCCTCGACGCTACCACCAAGAGGTTCCAACTGAAACTCTCGCCTCAAGGGCTAGATCACACTGTCGGTGTAAGTGTGATTATCGAGTCTCCTCCCAAAGGTATCTCCAGACACGAGGGTCAAGTCAACGGCTTAACTGGAAACTCTAGGTCTGGGACAAGAATCATGGAAGGATGGAATTATTTGTATCAATGTCTGTTGATACAGAAGCTAGGAGTAGGCACAGACCGTACCTCGAATCATTCCTAGAGACCTTGGGTCATAATCCTTGACTGCATATAGCTACTCTCTTCCCCTGCCCTCCTTCTCCCTGATCCTGGTGGGGACTACAAAGGCGGGTGGTTGTAACATGTCGAAAAGTAAACCACCTCATGCTACTCTCTTAGCTCTGCTTCTACGTCTACTGCTCTGTAGATTCATCTGTCTTAACACTTCCTCTTCTTAAAACATTTCACATGCCCAAGTCTCTGAGACTAGTGCCAGTTCCATGATTTCCCACTGCTAACATTATCTTGCTGTATCCATTCAGCCAATGTTCATTCAACCACAAAGGTTCTCTCTAGCACCCTAGCATAAATAGGATTGCATAGTGGGAAAGTGTTGGATCAGGTGTCCTTTAAACACACCTCACTCTGAGGTCCAAGCTCTAAATCACTGATCATATCATACTCATCAAGTACTAGGAACGATCGAAATTCCTCGATGAGTACTCAGATACCAACACATCGTCCTGCCGAAGATTTATAAATTCTAGAAAACTCTCAGTCACCTACTCAAGCCAGTCCTTAGCCGTCTGTGAGTCGAGATCGCCTTGGAACCAGAGGGGTATCTGATGTTGAAACATGTGTAAGGAACTAATCCTACATGTGTCATCTACCGGTACCACCGGTTGAAACTGCTGACCAACAGGTAGTGATATAGCTGGCACACTACCCAAAGGTACTATCTCAGGCATCAGTCCACATACCGAAGCTTCATCACTAGGCGGACCAACCTCATGGTCACCCACTGGGAAACCACCAGTAGCTAAGATCAGCATCTGCTCCACTAGTGTCTAAACTAGGTGTAGATCTCTAGCAATCACCTCCAGCCAGTCCACTACTGCCTGGGAATTTGTCTGACCCTGTAACCTCAGAGGCCTCTACTGCTGGAACTCATGCAATGTACTCTATCAGCATGCACCATCTGCTAGTACGGCTGGTGGAATCTTCTACCCAACGGGTGTTGATGCTACTGGTACACCACCTGAATGTGCCATTATAGAAAAGGGCTCTGCACCGGAGCCTCGTCGCTCGGTGCACTATCATCGAATAATCCATCGAAACTCCAACTGACTGTCTGCGTGGAGGCATCCTAAACAGATGTGACACGGTCAAAAGAATATACCCGGTGAGCTGACATAAATAAAACTTTTGGAAACAAACACACAATCAATGTTTTCGTGCACTGAGTCGGAAATCAGTAGTCAGGGTCCTGGTGTATGGATATGTCGTCCACCGCACCAACACTGGACTCCCTAAACTGAAAAACACACTTGGTACCCTTAACACTATTTCTTCACAGAAAAAAAATATCAGAACTCTATGTTCTGTGGTAGAACCGACTCATTTGATACCAATTTTTCACGAACCATCCCCCGGGGCCAATATCGTAACTACCCCAAGCCCACCTTCTATATGCCAGGGGGCTGGTAACTAGAACCAAAGGTGTAAATCCCTACAACTGGGAAGGAATTGCCTTTATAAAACATAAACTCACAAAACCAGAGAACAAGAGGAAGAAAACACTAACTAAACAGAATAACAAGTGTGCTAAAAGTACAAAGGGCCCGGAAATACAAGCCCACAGAATGGTACAACTACAACTGAAAGAAAAGTACAACTGAAAATACAACAGTTGAATGGTGATGCATCTCCTGGATCGTCCTCCGGGTTCCCTGAAGGGTAGGTACATATGTCCTCCTCGGCACTCCGCATCTATCGGTCCGCTCCGTGAGCCATCACGCCGAGTGTCCGCCTCCGGGTACCGTCCAGTCCTCGTACACTCTACCTCGGTCAGCGCTGTCCGTCGTCTGCATCCAACACAACGAGGTTCGGGCATAGCCCGTGTAGGGGTGAGTATAACGATACTCAGTAGGGACCCCGAGACCCTCAAGGTCACACAAAATCCAACAAGGATAAACCACAAAGAAATATCTCAAAAGATAACCTTTACTTAGGTATATGCCCATACGTATACCTAAGGGATAAACCACAAAGAAAGATCTCAACAGATAACCTTTACATAGGTATATGCCCATAAATATATGTAAGTTATCAAGTAACCCATCTCAATCATGAGGAAAACACAAAGGTCATTGACTCAGCTCAAACCAGGATTTTTATTCACGATGTTGAAAGCATGACTGCTGGGGAACTCTTCCTCTGTTGAGCACATTAGTCCTATCGCGACTCCAAGGTGCTACTCACTAACCTTAAACTGCTGAGGTACTCCTCCTGTCAAGTACCCGCGGGTCTGTCGCCCCAACACAGTAGCGATCCCCGCCATGGGTCTACCGCCCCAACACAGTAGCGCACCCCCTAATAGCCTATAGAGGTACTCCTCCTGTCAAGTACCACAGGTATTCCACCCAACATAGTATCGCTCCTCCGCCATGGGTCTATCGCCCCAACATAGTAGTGCTCCCCACGGGGCTAGTCAAGTCACTCCAAATTGAATCGGACAAGCAGTCATCAGGTCTTAGCCAGCTATAAGGTCTTTGTACTCCATACGCTCGTCTCTGGGAGGATCCACTCCATGAGCTACTGGTCGATACTTCCAAGTGTCACGTAATCTCTCTTGGAAGTATCTCATGGGACCGCCTCGTCATAGGGGTCTCAACGCAACAGACAGCGCGTCAATCAGATGCCGGTCTCTAAGTTATTAGCATTTCCGTCCCAGGGGCCCGGTTAGATTTTAGGAACAATCCAACCCGGCCATACTACAACTGTGTACAAAACTCAATTGGATTATTACAAAAGAACCGTCTCATCAAAATAAATTTAACATAGTTGATGACACGTCAATCGGACGTCTGGTCCTTAAGTTATAAGTGTTTCCGCTACGAGGACCCGGTTGGTTTCGGGTTCGAACCAACCCAACTGTACACAAACTTCGCCAAAACCTTGAGTGTAAAATATCTAAATGACTATCTCGATCCAAGGATTCCTATGCAACTGATGGTGCGTCGATCGGAGGTTCGTAGCTCATGTTTTGGGTGTTTGAATGAAAATGTCCAAGAAAGGGGGTCTGGGCCCGGTCCGACCTGGCCCAACCCACCCTGGGTCGGCCCAAACCGGGTCGACCTGACCTGGGTCTGGGTCTGGCCCGACAGGGCGTGCCTCGGCCAGGAAGGCCGAGCAGGCGGGGGGGGGGGGGGGGGGGGGGGGGCGGGCAGTTCACCTTAACGGCGGCGCGCTGGCGCCGCCTTCATTTTCCAGATCCCGCAACGGCGCGAGATCCCTTCCTTCGCCACCGCTGCGGCCGGTTCCCCTGCGGTCCTCTGCCGGCGGCCCGCTAGGGCGCCACCGGCCGCCACTTCCGGTCGCCGGCGCCACCGCGGTTTTTCCGCGGGCCACTAGAGTCATTCCGGTGGTCCCTTTTAGCTTCCGCCTGCGCCGACGGTCATCCAGGGACCCAAACTCCACTGTGAAAGCTCCAAATCGCCGTTGCGGTCCCGTTTAGTCGTCACCAAACATTCCGCGCATCAGGAATGATACGGCGATGGGTCCAGACTTGTTCGTTAGTTCGTACCCACCGCGTTAGTGGTTTAAATAATCATCCAACCAATTAAACGCCCATGCTCTAGGGTATAAATCACATATATAAAATTATACAAAAAAAAACAACCGCTACCTTGTAAAGACGACACACGTCGTCGAACCATGGAAGATGAACATCACGGTGGTCGGGCGTCACGGAAGAACGACGTCGATTCCATTATCATCGGAGTGCACCCAAAGAAGAAGTATATTGAAGAAGTTTCTTCACGTCCTTCGGGTCATAGAGCGTTCTTCGTGTCGTGGAGTGTTCTTCGATCATAGAGGATGATGTTCTACTATTTCCCCAGAGGTTCCACCAAATATTTACCCAGCCCAGATTAAAATGAGGCTCTCCCCTAATTTAATCAACTTTCCATGCCACTTCAAAATGATTCAAATCCTCCCAAAATAATTAATTAATTTTTGGTGTACAAAATAATTAATTCACTGAGTTGTCATATTAATGACCATAAAATCTATTTCAAAATATAAAAAATAACATTATAGACTTAATTAATCACAAATATCTTAGTATGGTAGTAATAGATGATATTTTCATAAATAGAAATTTTATAAATAAATAATTATTCAAAATATTTTTTTTAAATAATGTTTTTAATGATTCCATAATTGTCACGACCCGTCCCTCGGGGACCGTGTCGTAACTACCACAAGCCCGCCTTCCATAGGCCAGGGGCTGGCGAATAGCACCAAATGCGTAAATCCCTATAACTGGGAAGGAATTGCCTTTATAAAATGTAAACTCACACAACGAGAGAACAAGCGGAAGAAAACACTAAGTAAAGCAGTATAATAAGTGTGCTGAAAGTACAAAGGGGCCGGAAATACAAGCCCAACAGAAAGGTACAACTACAACTGAAAGAAAAGTACAACTGAAAAGACAACAACTGAATGGTGAAGCAACTCCAAGATCATCCTCTGGGTTCCTACCTGAAGGGTAGGTACAGATGTCCTCCTCAGCACTCCGCATCTATCGATTCGCTCCGTGTACCGTCACGCCGAGTGTCCACCTCCGGGTACCATCCAATCCTCGTACACTCTACCTCGGTCAGCGCTGTCCATCGTCTGCATCCAACACAATGAGGTGCGGGCATAGCCTGTGAAGGGGTGAGTATAACGATACTCAGTAGGGACCCCGAGACCCTCAAGGTCACACAAAATAAAACAAGGATAAACCACAAAGAAAGATCTCAACAGATAACCTTTACTTAGGTATATGCCCATATATATACCTAAGGGATAAACCAGAAAGAAAGATCTCAACAGATAACCTTTACTTAGGTATATGCCCATACATATACCTAAGTTATAAAGTAACCCATCTCAATCATGAGGAAAACACAAAGGTCATTGACTCAGCTCAAACCAGGATTTTTATTCACGATGTCGAAAGCACAACTGCTGGAGAACTCCTCCTCTGTTGAGCACAGTAGTCTTGTCGCGACTCCGAGGTGCTACTCACTAACCTTAAACTGCTGAGGTACTCCTCCTATCGAGTACCGTAAGTCTGTCTCCGAAGCACAGTAGTGATCCCCGCCATGGGTTTGCCGCCCGAACACAGTAGCACACCCCCTAATAGCCTACAAGGGTAATCCTCCTATCGAGTACCATGGGTCTGCTGCCCCAACATAGTAGCGCTCCTTTTCCATGGGTCTGTCACCCCAACACAGTAGCACTCCCCACTGGTCTAGTCAAGTCACTCCGAATCGAATCGGACAACCAGTCATCTGGTCTCAGCCAGCTACAAGGTTGCCGTACTCCTTACGCTCGTCTCTGGGAGGATATGCTCCATGAGATACTGGTTTATACTTCTAAGTGTCACTTAATCTCTCATGGAAGTATCTCATGGGACCTCCTTGTCATAGGGGTATCAACGCAACAGACGGTGCGTCAATAGGACCCCCGGTCTGTGAGTTATTAGCATTTCTGTTCCAGGGGACCGGTTGGATTTCGGGTACAATACAACCCGACCATTCTCCAACTGCATCCAAAACTCAAGTGGATTATTCCAAAAGAACCTTCTCATCTAAAGAAATTTAACATAGTCGACGACACGTCAATCGGACGTCCGTTCCTTAAGTTATAAGCATTTCCGCTCCGAGGGCCCGATTGGTTTCAGGTTCGAACCAACCCGGCCGTACCCAAACTTCACCAAAACCTTGAGTGTAATATACCAAAACGACCTTCTAGATCGAAATATTCTTAAGCAACTGACGGTGCGTCGATCGGGGGTTTGTATCTGAAGTTATGGGTGTTTGAACAAAAACGTTCCAAGAAGGGGGGGTCTGGGCCCGGTCTGACCCGACCCAACCCACCATGGGTCAGCCCGAACTGGGTCGACTCGACCCGAGTCCGAGTCTGTCCCTACTGGGCGTGGCCTAGCCCGGCTGAGAGTACCTCGTCCAGGATGGCCGAGCGGGGGGGGGGGGGGGGGGTTCACCGTAACGGCGGCTTGCTGGCGCCGCCTTGATTTTCCAGATCCCGCACGGCGTGGGATCCCTTCCTCCACCACCGCCGCCGCCAGTGCCGCGGCGGTCGTCCGACGACAGTGCACCGGGGAACCGCCTCCTCTAGGGGGATAGCTGGCATTGGCCAACTTCTCCTATCACTAGCACCGTCGCGGCGTCGACCCGCGCCACCGCAGTTTTTCCTCGGGCCACTAGAGTCATTCTGGTGGTCCGTTTTAGCTTCCGTCTACGCCAGCCGTCATCCTAGGACCCGAACTCCACTGAGAAAGCTCCAAATCGCTGTTGCAGTCCTGTTTCGTTGTCTCCAAGCATTCCACGCATCAAGAATAATACAGATATGGGTCCGGAATTGTTCGTTAGTCCGTACCCACCAAGTTAGTGGTTTAAATAATCATCCAACCAAAATAAACGCCCACGCTTGAGGGTATAAATCACATATATAAAATTATGCAAAAAAACCCCCTACCTCATAAATACGTCGCACGTCGTTGAACCGTGGAAGATGAACATCACGGTGTTCGGGCGTCTCGGAAGAACAGTGTCGATTCCATTATCATCGGAGTGCACCTGAAGAAGAAGAAGATTGAAAAAGTTGCTTCATGTCCTTCGGGTCGTGGAACATTCTTCATACCGTGGATTGTTCTTCACCGAGAGAGGATGATGTTCTATTATTTCTCCAGAGGTCCCACCAAATATTTTCCCAGCCCAGATTAAAATGAGGCTCTCCCCTAAATTAGTCAACTTTCCATGCCACTTCAAAATGATTCAAATCCTCCCAAAATAATTAATTAATTTGTGGTGTACAAAATAATTAATTAACCGAGGTTTCATATTAATGACCATGTATAAGGTGGAGAGTTTGGAAATTAAAAGGGGAGTTTCCAATTTAATGAAGGTGGTTAAAGAGATTTTAGGGGGAGGTGAGGAGTTAGGGGTTAGTGTGGGCCCCACAAACTACCTCCCCCTTGTAGGATATAACCAACTCAAAATAAAATTGTTTGGAACACAATTTTTATTTATTTTAAGATTAAACTCCAAAATATAAATTCAAACCCGTATAAAACACAACTATGGTAAAGGTCCCCTTAAGAAATTATCGGCGCTGTGAGTTTATCGGTGTCCTCGAATTTCCATTCAGAGCACCAGTTCCAAAGATATAAAAACCCGCACGTACGTTTACTGAACATACCCAAACAAAACTTCGAAAACTGATTCTAGGCACACCGGGCCTCAGAATCAGGCGCAGTCCAAAATTGTGAAATCATAAAATTCCAAATAAATTAAGAAAAAAATTCCCTTGAAATTTTCGGGTCTTTACAATAATGGTTTATATTTTTTTTGAAGAAATTATTTTTTCCTCATCTCATAAATGTATTTCAAATATTTTTTTTTCAAACTTTTGAAAATTTATTTTTAAATTATCATGATAGGTAAAGTCATCTTTTTTCCTTAGTTTTAAATTTTCATAAAATATAGATGGAAATATATGAAATCATCATAAATATATTAATTACTTACTAATATATTTTATTTCTATAATCCATCAAGTATATGTATAATGATAGAAAACTATATAAAATATTATCATTTTGAATATGGACAATTGATTTATAAAAAAATATTTAATGTATGATTAGAAGCTTACTATAAATTCTAGAATGTTGACCTAACATTTTGTATTCAATTTTTTATTTGTGAGATTTAATGAAAATATAAAATAATCATGTTTATAAGATGAAAAATGAATTTTTTGATACATTAAAATAACTTCAGAATTTAATTTATTTTATTATTTTTAAAATGATTTGGCTCAAAAAATATAATTAGATTCTAACTTTATAGGATTTTGGTGAGATAAAAAATTACTTTTGGAAGATTTCATTTCTTAGGAGAGTATTTAATTTCATAATCCTGTAACATTCAATATTTAGTACCACATTCAACTTTTGATAATGAATATGAAGTAGTTGGATGTTATAGTGCTCAAATTTTATGGATATCACACACGCTCAGAGATTTTGGTTTGATTTATACCCCCAATCCATTTCATTGTGATAATACTAATGATATTTCTCTATTTAATAAAATATTACAACACTCATATGAAAAGAAAATAAATTTTAT
Source organism: Viscum album (assembly GCA_963277665.1). Taxonomy (NCBI): domain Eukaryota; kingdom Viridiplantae; phylum Streptophyta; class Magnoliopsida; order Santalales; family Viscaceae; genus Viscum; species Viscum album. Next base: position 204,682,916 of record OY728144.1, read on the forward strand.
ATAATATTTAATAATGGATCATACAAAAAAAAGTAGATACAACTCTTTATTTTCTTTGATTAAAAAATCAACTTGCTGATATTTTTAAACAAAATTAAATTATGAATGATTTGATTGTATTTTAAAAATTTGAGAATGATGAACCTAAATTGATCTTAAATATAGTTCTTGTTCATTCTATCAACTGACCATAAATAATCTTCGAAAAATTGTATGTAATTTTTTTCTTCAAAAAATATTTTTTTATTTCACAATTTTTTTTTCATTGATTTCTCATTTTTATTTGATGAAATTTTTATTTTTATATCATCAGTTATTTATTTTTATTTCATAATATTTAAATTTTTATTTCATCAACATTTAATTTTTATTTCACCTATTTTTCATCATTATTTCATCGACTTTATATCATTATTGATTTCATATTTAATAAATCTTATATTGATAAGAATATTCAAAGTGTGAAATTTCTAGGAACCAAAAGCACAAGAGTAAGATCATATGTTTATATTGGTCGATAACTTCTAGGAGGGTTAACTTCTTTTAAAATTATCTTCTATGAATTTGTTTCAATTTTTTTTCCTCTGATCATATTTTTTATTAATGGGGGAGATAAATATATTCATGTGGGAATTTTAAAGTTGACTTAACTTATATAAAGAATAATGGTTAATATTTTTTTAATTATCATTGTAGATATGTTTTGAAAATTACAATGGGGAAGAAAATTAAGAAGTATTTTAATTCACATTGAATTTTAATAAGTTCCCTTTTAATTCGGGGGGAGAGAATTAAATGTTTTTGTAAGAAATTATGTTTACTTTGGTTTTATGGTATAATCACCTTTACTTATTTAGTCTTTTTTCTTTTTATAAATGGTGTGAATTTATTTTTGTAAGAACCCATATTTTCATATCATGTAGAAATTATTTTTTAGTATGAATGTTTAAATATGGACTAGTTTAAGTACCCAACATGACCATGAGTGTTTTGGAGGTATCTAGGGATTCTTCAAAGACCTGAAAATGTTTTTTGGATGAAAAGGGTCTAGCACACGGTTTGTGAAAACCATGTGGTGAAGTTCGCACAGGTTAACTGAATCATGTAAGGCTGGATATAGGGGTTATATAGGATATACGGTTGGGAGAAACTATGGGGAAGGGGCCACATGACCATGGGTCGTTCTCTATAGTGTTTTGTAGACATTATTAGATACTTACCACATGGTTTTCACATAGTTAGTGAAAGAATTCAATAAAATCATGCAGGTGCCCCATGGACTCTAAGAAACCCTACTCGATTTCAGCATGGTTTGAAAAACTATGTGGGTAAACATTACAACCCCTATATTTTAATTTTTAATTAATTTTATGATTTATTTTTTTTCAAAAACTAAGTTATATTCTTTCTCTACAAAATAGAGGGAAGGGATTGAGATTATATCAAATGATTCTAACATAGGATTTAGGTATCTACGTCACCCAACCATTGATTCAAGTGTGCTTTGTATCATAAGATACACAATGTTAAGATCTAAATTCTTTTTTACCCTTTCTTGATTCTTCTAGTTATCAATTTCACAATTGGGATATAGGTTCATATACTATAATTTTCTATTCTACATCCATTTTTCATATTTCTCCTAAAATTAGTTGAATAAATACTTGATACTAGATGATAACTACACTACCAAGATAGGGTAGGTGGCCTATACTTTTCTTTTGGATTTTGGTACTTTTTAGATCTATCAGCTGTTATGCCACCCACCAGACATTATGGTGAAGCCCTAGAAATTAATTGATTAACTGAAATGGATTTATTTGAGCCTATTAGGGATTCCCATAGGTTCTTTGAGATGAGTTTGTGTTGTTTCCCCAACCCAAGGTGACCCATGGGGTGTGTTATGCATTTCCCTGATTTTTTCCTTCATTTAACCACTCATGGGGTGTGTTCTTGAGTTTCGTTGATGTAGAAATATTAGTTGGAATTAAATGGAATCAAATTACATGAATAAGAGATGTACTGCCTCCTTTCCATGTGTCATCATGTTATGAAAATCATAAATGGATCAATCTCATAAATGGAAGTAAATGAATGTGTGGGTATACCCATGTAAATTCTATTATGATGAATTGTGATAAATGGATGGGTATACCCATGTGGCATATATTGAATTATGAATGGTGATAAATGGGTGGTTATACCCATGGGATATGTTTAGTTGAAAAGGATGATATATGTGTGCGTTTACCGATGTGTTTTGTTTAAACAGAAATGGAATACATGAGTTGGTATACTCATGTCATGTTTTTGGTATGGAATGTATTAAATGAGTGGGAATACTCATTATAAAGAATTGAATGAATGTGATTATATGAGTGGGTAGACTCATATAGAATTGAATTTTTTAATGGGATGTATGAATGAATGTTTTGTATAGATGTCCGGGATGACTCTCCCTGGATATGGAATGCCGTAGTGGACACCTTGGGTAGAGTATGCCACTTGGGTATTGATTTAGTGGGATTCCTTGGGATTTGCTAACCCTTGGATCCAACTTTCTTTGACTTGTGTAATACATGTTGGTATACATATACATAGGACTCCAAATAGTGAATATTCTTTGATTCCATCAAGATTCTCCTAGGAATCAATGTGGATACCTTGGTTCTTGACACCTTGGATTGGTACCTTGTGTGGTCTGATACTTTAGATGGTATGGTAGAGCTATGGGAATTTGATTCACTTAGAGTATACGGGAAGGCCATGGTGACTTGATAAGATTGGGACTATGAGGAGGATGTTTTTTTATACATATATTTATTATAGCTGCCTCGTTAGGTGCTGACACTTGTTGTAGGGTCCTTTAGTGGCTGTTTTGTTTTACTTTTTTGCAGTAGTTGTATGACATGGGCATTCACACTATCATTACTAATTACTGACACTTATTTATCATATTCCTTTGTGATGCATAGAACTGTATTGACTTATCAATGGTTACCTATAGGGATGTTATCTCACACCCAATTTGGGCCTCCATGGGTACCCAAATAGATTATATATTTGCAAGTGATAATCGGGGAAATCTCACTAAAAAATGTTGTTGATTTTTTCTTTGGAGTAGGGGAGCATGTGAATAATATGAGGCTTGTGAATATAGGACAGTTTTTAGACTTTTTTTCATAGATAGAATTTTATTGTACTATATTTACATGTACCTATTTTGGTTTTTTTCTAGATACATGTATCATATACCATCTTTTGAGATTTTTATCTGGTCCTACAATGTATCTATTTTCTTCTCATTTTACTGCCTCCACTCGCTCTATGTTATTAAATTCCACTATGATATACTCTGGTAATGAGGGAATAGTTTCCCCACTCACACACCCAGGTCCCTTCTTCTATTCAGCCACCTCTTCTGTTTGGGGAGACGCACTTGAGACCATATAGCCAACCGGGCTCGGGGAACTATTGAGTGACATCTGGGTTTTGGATGTTAAAAAGTGGCCTAAGAGCATTTTTTTTCATTTGACTTACTATTTTGTGAAATTAGACAATGATAAGAATTAAATAGAAATTTCTAATGATCTGTGCATGGAAGTAGCTACCCCACATATATGGAAAAGGAAAATTACCTCATATGGAATTTTTATTTTCAAGATTTTGAGTATTCTAGTTGGTTTGATTTGACCATTGGGTGACAAAATTGATTTATTCTCTTACTATTGATCGAAATGTGGGTTCTATTTCAATTGTAATCTGATGATATAAGGGTATTGCATCTCATTCATCTTATAGGCACTCGATACAAATCACATGGCATGCATTATTCCATACCATATAGGATGAATTACTTAATTCATGCTGTTGTAATAGGTGGTAAGATAGTTATATCTACTTTTTTGATAGATTTTTTTCATTGGATAGAGGATTAATTCCATATTTTGGTTTTTAAGTTGTATTGGACCTTATGGATTGGGAAATGATGCACCAGTAAAAATTTAGTTTTTTAATTGATTTTGATATGTATGGATTGAATGGGAACCATGTTTTGGGTTCATGAGGTGTTATGGGTCCTCCTGGAATTTTAATTGGTAAACTAGTGACTAAACCCCTTGAAAAATTGAATTGTGGAAGTGGAATGTAAAATGAATGTTGATTCAGGTGAAAATGAACTGGGACGTTGAAGTGATAAACATAGATTTGACCTAGATATTGCTTTTGAAAGGGAAAGAGGTAGTGTTTCAAGCTGTGTTATGACTATTACTTTTTACAGTCATAGCATTAGGAGCAAGATGTGGGGTATGAATTGATTTAAGAGGGTTTTGACCTATCCTTTTCTTTTGAGTTGTGAACTTTGAACTCATTATCTTCTAAGGAGTGTGTTTGGAATTGCAGTGGTGTGGCACCATGATGTCCTCAAGTCATATTCAAAGTGGGTGGTGATAACCACACTCCTGAGGTAGTGGGTCATGGGATACCGGTGGATCCTCCTTTATTACCAGCTGCAACACCAACTATTGTTACAGACACAGGGGTTGATGCATAGTTTTATGAGGGTTTGTTCGCTCTATACAGACTCTCTAGGGAGCAACACAACCTTCTTTATCCATGGTTGAGCTAAAAAAGTGTTTAAGAATCATCAACCTCCCATGTTTTTAGGGGATAGTTGTCCACAGGGTGTTGATATGTGGATAGAGATGACGTTGTAAATATTCCAGCATCATGAGATACCTCCTAAGAGGAGGGTAAATCACATTACATATATTCTCTATAGAGTAGAAAAGCACTATTGGGATGTGCTAAACTATACTAAAAAGCTACGAGATATGGATTGAAGTGATATCCAAACTCGCTTTTTTGACTATCATTACCCTGAGACACTATAGGCAGAGTGGGCTTGTGAGTTCGTGCGTCTAGAGGAAGGTGTTATAACATATATGGAATTATTGGAATGATTCAAAATATTGTATCATTTTAAACCGATGTATCTTAATTATGAGCTATCTTGGGTGATATGATTTAAGTAAGGTCTCCTAAATTCTATCAAATATCTGGTCAATGTGTTTAGATTGAACTCTATTAGTAAGATTGTGAACCAGTCACTAATTACATAGCAGAACTAGAGGTAATATGGGGGTGTAAAGAAGGACAATGTCATCTCTCAACCTTGTGGTTATACATCTTAGGGAAAGAAGATCCATTTTGAGCATTCCCATGAGATGATTTCCTACCAGGATGTGAGTAATAGTAGCCCAGTGTTCTGCTATCAGTGTTGCAGGTAAGGCCACATAATGAATTAGTGTGACTGCTACCCAGTAAAATGCCGAGCCTGTGGAAATACGAGGCATGTGTAGCATTTTTGAAGGACCTTCCCTCCAGCTGTGAGTCATATGTGGTCAGATTAAACACCAAGTTCAAGATCAGGTTCCTCATCTCTGCATCCTATATGGATCTAGAGTATTGATAGCCAATTATGTTGAGGTAGTGGTGGTCATGGAAGAGGAATCTTGACACTAGGTACACTGAAACATCACAGTAGGCCTACTTTGGGAAGTGAGGTTGTTTCACTGCGTTAGGGTTTATTCAAGTTCTATTCTATACAGTATACCCCAAAGGAGTTGGGTTCCATACCTCTACAGTGATATTTATGACCCTAGTAGCATCTGCTATTTCATATGATCATTTTGATACAGGTATATCGCATAATTTTATATATGCATAAGTGGTAAAAATACTTGTACTTGTTGTTTTTTCCTTCTATGAGAGTTATGATTCCGTAAACACCATTGGGAGACAATACTGAAGATGTTCACCAATGTGGGGAGTGAACCTTTGAGGTTGGTGGGTGTCACTTCTTGTAGAGCCTATATTTCATCGAAATGACAGGGTTTGATGTCACACTCTGTATCGACTAGCTTATATCTTATCAATATTACATTCACTTATGTCATTTAAGGGAATATTTCACATCACCAGAGGGTGCATTGTATACTCACATGGGTGAATGGGTGGTCCAGGTTAGTTGTGTTAGACAAGAGCATAATTTAAAGGGCGGAATGTCAGCTTAGATAGATAGTTTTTTTCTAGATGATCATGTAGTGATCGAGGAAAACACTCCCCCAGTGGTTGAGTTCTTCAGGTACGTATTTCCTGGAAACTCTTATTGTTTACCTTTTGAGAGACAGAGAGAGAGAGGTTTTGTTCTCCATCAGTCTACTTCCAATAGCCGCACCGGTATCCATTCCTCCTTATAGTATGGATACGATGGAGTTAAAAGAGTTCAATAGTCAGCTAATGGATATAAAGTTGAGGGGGTTTATTCAACCAAGTACTTATTTTTGGGGTTCATCACTCATTGTTTTGAGAAAGATAAAGAAATATCTTAGGATTTGTGTGGATTATTGAATGGTGAACTAACTGATGGTTAGAAACCAATACCCCACACCACATATAGATGACATGTTTGATCAGCTTCAAGGAGACTGAGTGTTCCTGAAAATTAATTTTAGTCCAGGATATCACCGGGTGTGTGTTCGACCAATAGACATACCTCACACAACCTTATTTAAAAGGTATGGTCTATATGAATATTTGGTTATGCCATTCGGTTCTAGGAATGAACCAATAGTGTTCATGGCCTTGATGAACTGAGTGTTTCATCATTACTTGGATTCTTTTGCAGTGGTTTTTTTCAAAAATATCTTTGTGTATTATTATAATTTTCAAAACCACTAAAACCACATTGATATCATTTTTAATACACTGAGAGAGAACCAGTTATATGCTAGCTCACAACGTTTCACTTTTGGATGTATCAGATTCACATCTTAGGTCACATAATCTCAGAGACTAGACTATCAGTGGACCTAGAGAAGGTGAGAGCTATAGTGTCCTAGGAACAACATAAGAATGGTTTTGAGATATGAAGTTTTATGGGGAAATATGGTTACAAAAGTTGTTTTATAGAGGACTTATAACACTTAGAAGCACCATTTCCGGTCTTTAATAAGAAGGGTGTGAAGTTTTTATGGTCATATTCTTGTGAGAAATCCTCTCTAGAGCTTATGGAATATTGAAATTAGCATCAGTCCTATTACTTCTAGAGTTGGGAAGAAGCTACACTGTGTATTGTGACATATCATGTATCAGGATGGGAGCAATGCTGATGCAGGGAGATAGAGTTGTGGCGTACAAGTATTGGTAGTTGGGATAACATGAGAGGAACAATCCAATTCACAATATTGATTTGTTTTTTTGTTCATGTTTGAAGATGATGGAGACATTACTTATTAGGAGAGTGTTTTTGGTTTACATGGACCACAAGATCCTTGAGTATATATTTACTCAGTGTGATTTTAACATGAGGTAGAAATGGTGGTTTGAACAACTTCAGTCTTTGGACATCGAGCCTAACTACACGCCAAGTAAAGGAAACATGGTGGAAAATGAACTAAGTAAGAGGAATTAGATACATGAAGTGCATCAGGCCAATATTTAGTGGAATCTTATGCATTTATTCTCTATGATTCAGTTGGAGTCACAAGATACTTAGAGGAATACTTATCTATCATCCTTAGATGTGACCTCCACCCTACTAAAAAAATAGAAAATGAGGAATCTATTAGATACAGAGGGCCTAGTCCCACTAGAGAGTGTGGATGGTGAGGATCCTCCTTATATTTGGATTGTAGGTGAGGATGAGATCATGCGTACCCATGGAATAGTTTTTGTTCTAGTGGACATATGCTAGGTTCTAATGGTGGAATTTCATGCTTCATCTTGAGAAGTGATCCCCTAGGTCACCAAGATGTACCATGACTTGTGCCGTCAGTACTGGTGTCTGCGTATGAAGCATGAGGCGGCTATTTCAGTTATGAGGCATTCCACCTATCAATAGGTGATGACAGAACATTAGATATTAGCATGGATTTTACAGTAGTTACATATTTTAGAGTAGGGATTATATCATGATGGTTTTCGTGACCAGTATACGAAAGACTCCTCGAGGTAATGATGTTGTATGAGATGTTGTTGATAGGATCATAAAGGTTTTTCATTTATTACTGATTAAGGAGTCCATGAATGTTGATGAGCTGAAATGATTTTATGTTTGTGAGATGGTATAACTTCATTGGGTCTAATGAACTATCATTTTAGATATGTATTCCCTCTTTATGAATTGTTTCTGGAAGTGTTTTTAGATGGCACTGCGTACACAGGTGATTCTGAGCACAACATACCACCCTCATATTGATGGCTTGTTACAACATACGATATATGTGTTAGAGGTCATGATTCAATCATGTATCCCAAATTTTGGGGGCTCTTAGGGAAGACACATTCCCCTGTTTGAATTCCCCTATAATAATATTTATCAGGAAATTATAAAAATGGAACCTTATGAGGCATTATATGATAGTCTAGGTTTATTGAACCTATGCAAGTTATAGGTATGTGAGGAAAATTTATTGATACCACATCTCATGTTGGATATTTATGAGTAGGTATAGTTGATTTAGAAATTGATGCCTACAAATCTATCTTGATATAAATCATACACTAATTGCTATAGACGACCTCTAGAGTTCGTGGTTGGGGATTGGGTTTTCATAAGTGTTTTACTTAGACATTAAAACAAGATAATTATGATACATGGTAAGATTTCACTATGATATGTTGGGACATTGAATATTCTAGAGAGATTCAGGTCAGTAGCCCATCAGTTGTAGTTAACTTACAGTTACTAAGAAATTCACGATGTAATCCATCTATCTCAGCTGTGCTATTATCAGACGGACCTGTCCCAAGATTTTCATCCAAAGGAGGATAAACTTCAGGTTGATGCCTCATTTGAGGAGCATCTGATTCATATCATTCAAAATAACATGAATGTTCTCCAAGGCCGATCAATTCCTCTATTAAAGGTTTTATGGATGCTTGAACATTTATAGGATGATAGTGGGGAGTGGGAGGCCGATGTTTGTTCTCGGTGGGAATAGTGGATCTCAGACAAATATTAGCTACCCCATACAGAGATATTCAGGGATGAATTAATATAAGGAGGGAGATTATAAGAATCCAAGATTTCTTATTAGGTATGTATACCTTAGGTTTTATTATTAATGTTTAAATCTGGCCTTGTGTGAGTACCCATCTTGGTCACATGTGTTTTGGAGGTGTTCGAGGCTTCTTTGGAGCACAGAACCAGGTTTTGGGATGAAAAAGGCCTGGCATATGGTTAATGAAAACTGTGTTGGGAAAACCACATGGTTTTAACAAACCAAGTGAGGTTGGATAAAGGGGTTGTATTTGTTTCATGGTTAGAAAATCCATGTGGAATGGGACACATGGTCGTGCATCCATGTCTGTAGTTTTTGCAGACTTTGATAGAGGCTTATGTCACAGTTTTCACACTGTTAGTGAGGAACGTGCAGGTACCCCTTGGAATATTGGAAACCATGCATGGATTCCTCACAGTTTGAAAAACCCTATGGTTAAACAGTGATACCCCTGTATTTTTGTTTTTAATTAATATTAATTTTATTTTTTTTCTTTATAAAACCTATGTTTTATTATTTCAACGTAAAGTTTAGGGGAGGTTTTGAGAAGATCTCAAAGGAGTCTAACATAGAATTTTAGGTGTCTTTTTCATCTATCCTCCAATTCATATGTGGTTTGTCTCATAATATCTGCAATGATATGATATAAAATCCTTTTTATTCATTCTTGGTTCTTATAGAAATTTAGTACGTTATTTGGATTTAGTATCATAGGCCCTAAATTTTTATTCTTTATCCATTCTTTACATTTATCCTAAACCAAATTGAACCATGACTTGATACTAGATGAATGGTCTTCTTTTGATATAATGTAGGCAGTCAATAATTTTTTTTGGATTTTGGTTCTTTTCAATGCTATCATCCATTATTCTACCCACCTGGCACTCTGACACGACCCAATAAATTAATTGATTAATTTAAATGGATGTTTTTGAGCATATTAGGGATGGCCATAGGTTCATTGAGATGTTTTGGTGTTTTTTGACCCATCCTGAGGCCACCCATGTGGTGGGTCATTCCTTTTCCTTAATTTTGACCTTTATTGAGCCACCCAAGGGGTGTGTTTTTGAGTTTCCTAGATTTATGAAGCTCGATTGAAATTAAATTGATTTTGATTACATGCATACGATATGTACTGCCTACTTGTCTAGTTTCATCAACTTGTTCTTTGATTAAATGGATAAATGGAATAAATGGAATTAGATTAATGGGTGGGTATATCCATGTTAAATGATTTTATAAGTAATTGTGATAAATGGGTGGGTATGCCCATGTTGGATATATTGAATTGTAAGTAGTGATAAAACAGTGTGTATACACATGTGATATGTTTAATTGAATTGGATGGTATATGTGTGGGTATACCCATGTGTTATGAATAAATGGAAATGGAATACATGAGTTGGTATACTCATGTGATATTTTTGGTATGGAAGGTATTACATGAGTTGGTATACTCATTATACAAAATTTAATGAATGTGATTATATGAGTGGGTAGAATCATTTGGAATTTGATTTTTTGAATGGTATGAATGAATGCATGTTTTATATGGATTCTATGGATGACCCTCCATGGATCTGGAATGCAGTAGTGGACACCTTTGGAAGATTATGCCCATTGAGTCATGATTTTATCTGATGCATCAAGCTTTTCTATCCTGTGGATCTGGATTTCTTGGACTCAAGTTGAAAATATTGGTATACATATACCTAGGATTCCAATAAGTAACTATACCATGTTTCCAACGAGATGATCATTGGAATCGATGAGGAATCCTTGGTTCTTGACACCTTGGATCCAGCGCTTATATGGTTTAATACTTTAGTTTACACGATAAGGCTGTGGGAATGTGATTCACTTAGAGTATACGGTAAGGGCGTGGTAACTTAATATGTATGGGAGTACGGTGAGGCTATGTTTTTATTTATATTTATTGTAGTTGATTCTTTAGTAGTGGAAACTTGTTACAGGGAGCCTTGAGAGGTTGTTTGGTATTACTGATTTTTAGTAGTTTTTTACCCTATGAATTCACACTAACATTACTACATACTCAAACTTGTTTAGAATATTCCATTATGCTGCTTAAAACTGTATGGTCTTCTGGGTGGTTACCTACAAGGATGTTATCTCACACCCTTTTTGGGCCTCCATTTGGACCCAAAGAAATTATATGGTTTTAGTTAATAATAGGGCCAAGCTCTATATCATTGGTTGTTGAGTATTTCTTTGGACCAAGAGAGCACAGGACCAAGATGAGTCTTGCGGTACTAGAATAATTTTTTTGTTTTTTGTATTTGATAGACTTGTACTGTACTGTATTCTCATGAAACTATTTTGGCTATTTTCTAGAAAAAATGTATCATTTGAATCATTGTATATGAGCCATATTTTGAGATTTTTATTTGTTTCTGTCATGTATCTACTTTTATCTTTTTTTAATTCTACCTATCTCGGTATGTTACTAACATCTTATATGATATAAATTTGTAATGAGGGAATAGTCTCACCAATGAAGCACCTATCCCCTTGTTACTAGTCAGAATCCTCTGGTGTTTGGAGATATGTGCTTGAGGCCATGCAGCCAACTGGGCTCGAGGAACTGCTGAGTATTATCCATGTTTTGGTTTTTTCAATTATATTCTTATTATTTATATGTAATATGATATTTTTGAATAATAATATGAATTGATGTATAAATTTACTCAATTGACATATAATGATATTTTTCTTTTTAAAATCAAGTAAACTATTCAATTTTTATTATGTGTTTTTTGTTTTTTTCCACAAAGGGGTAGATTTTTGAGTTAATGACTAACTTTATTAATTTATTTTTAAAATATCAATACAATTTATATAAATATGACCTAACATTAGAAAGTTTTTATCTCTTGATGGTGTTCAGAATTAAATTCCAATAATTTAAATTTCAAAGAACATAATTTAAGATTTTTTAAATCCTTTGATAATATGTTTTATGAAATATTACATTCACTCGATTAATAATAACTATAGCGATGTAGATAGATTAATTTATATATGTAGTGAGAGACTAAGTTCATCATAATAGGGAAAATATACTACCAATTCTATTACCACGGATTCTAAAGACTATATAAATATGACCATTCGTGTTTTTTATAACATCTACTATAAATATAACCCAAACAATAAGCATCATAAAAGGAATATAAATCAAGTATTCTAGAAGTCTATGGTTATTTCGAATTCATATAATATATTATTTCTGAGAATGCTTCCGATCAAAGTAATTATTTTTATTTAGAGATGTTTTACTAAGATCTATGTATGGTGTGGCTATTTTTTTGAAGATCTATGTATTTATATTGCAATTTCATGTTACCGATGCAGAATTAGTAAGGTATTATATGGATTAGAAGACATGTTGTTTAGGGAGAGAACACTATAACAATAAAAATGTTAATTTCATGGCCTGAGGATATATAGAAAAATAACCTATTAGTATTATAGTATCCTGAAATTATATGGATGGGAAGATAGAGATACAATGAATCTAGTATAAATATAAACCTTGGAATTTGGTTAAAATGTATCCTTTTATTATATCCTTAAAAAGAGTATTTGGTTTGTTAACCATTACTCCATGTTTTTAAAATAATTATTTATTCTTGTAGGAATTTTGGGTGTGTTAATAGTTTTATTCATTGTTGATAAAATACTTATGGTTTCAATTCTACTATGTGAACACTCTTATCAGTAATTTTAAAAATACAAAATTTTCTTTTTTAACTATGTGCAGATTTTTTAATATGATGTATTATGGATATATTAAAATTTCATATTTCTAATGTTTTTAATATTCTAAGAGTACAAAATATTGTTTTATTTTAAAATGTAATTTCACTCCCACTATTAGTTTTTATCCTCTATTTATTGGGGTACACATAGACTTAAGGTATAGTTTAAAATTTTTGGTTGTTGTGTTTCAAGCAATTTTTTGATTCTAACTTAATATATAAAAAATATGTCCAAAATAAATTAAAAATAAAATGATGATACAAACAACTCTATAGGGTTGGGAAATATACATGTAGTTTAATTTCATACTTCCCAAATAAAAAAGGGTAACATTTTTTTACCATCATAGAGTTGAAACCAATGTTGGTGGTTAATTTTTAATGTCACAATACTTTGATTAAATTATTACTCATAGTTTTAATGTTATTTAACAGTGATTAAAATGAGGAAATTTTCCCTATTTATGAATATCTTGGCTGACATGAATGATAAGTCAAACATCATTGTAAATAACATTTTTTATGTTAAATGGGTAATGTGAATTTATTTTTGGGTCATATTATAAAGCCACATACCTATACTCTTGGTTCTGGTGTTGAATTAAATTCAATGAACCTTGGTTTTTATGTAATGTGAAATGATCCAAGATATATATATATATATATATAACATCTTCTTAATATCATAAAAAATACATATCATAATAATTTCATAATATCAAAAATTGATGTTTGGTGTCTTTGAGGACTACCTGCACAAGAGACTCATTTCATGAAAATTGTGGTCAATTAAATATAACAGATCCATACCAAAATCAATTATAGGATTATCATAATATTATCATAATAATTTCACAATCTCAAAAATTGGTGTTTGGTGTCTTTGAGGACTACCAACATAAGAGACTCATTTCATGAAACTTGTGGTCATTTAAATATAATAGATCCACACTAAAATCCCTTATAGAATTATCATAATATATAATCTTATTCATAACCTAGGGAATAGAATCATAAGAATGGGATGAGCAGGAATGCTCAGTAAGGTAAAACATATCAATATATAATCTTTTTTTAGATCAAAATCATATAAGAAAACATGATAATGGGAGAAATATCTTTTTAAAATTAACATTAAATGTAAACTATTTTCCATAAGGAATAATTTATGAAAATGAAATATCTAATGAAAAAACATATACAATGGTATAAGAGTGTGAGTTTATAATGGAATCATGGAATAAGTTAATGATATCAAATGTTCATAGAACAATAAATATAAGGGAACACCATAAATTATGACATCATAATCCTATTCAAGAATCAATCATAAAACCATCATCATATATGGGATTGATTCCAATAGTATATTTTGTTCATTCCCTAATACCTTACATAGAATCACATAAGATATACATCTTGAAGTATGCATTGGATGGATATATAATTCGAGTCTCCCCCATCATATAATGAAAATCATTCATATATATATATCACACGATTCAATCATAATATAAAATACATGGATTAAAAGGAACAGGTTTCCATATCATTTATAATTATTTCGAATAATGAAATCATTCATTAATCTAACCCCTATACTAACATGAATAAAAATTAGAAACTAAACAGGTGTCCAATGCCATCAAATAAACGTGTAGGTAAATGCCCTTAAATTAAGATAAAGAATCACATGGTATTTACACCATATATATAGTGGGTTTATATTTTAGTTTCTAATTTACATAATCAATTACTGCATGGGAACTTAGATTAATAACACTCAATCAAATAAATTAGATATATGTTATTTTAGTAGGAAAAGAATTGGAAAAGAAACCGAATCCGATACACAGTGAATGACTGGGTAATGCAATGGAAGTGATGCATCATTCTTATAACAAAGAAATACAATAAATAGTATATCTAAAAAATAATATTTATGATAAGATTTATAAAAAATCCTCATTCAGAATAAGGGATTCCAACCGATTGGAACTTAGATGGATACCTTTTTTTAGAATAAGAAGAATTCACTTTGGAAAAAATAAACATCAATAAAATTTTAAAACCTTTATTTAAATAGAAATAAATTATAAGTGAATTAGGGTAAAATTTTCTTTTATAACAAAATGAATTATATGAAAGGAATATTCATAGAAAATTTAAAATATAGTGTAATGTCGTGTTCACATGGAAATTTATTAAAAAATATTTTTTTTGAGAAATTGATCCATACAAAAAAAATATAAAAATTCAAATAAAAAATTTTATGTAAGTAAAATTATTATAAAACAAATTTTAATGAATTATTTTGGCATATATAAAGACATTATAGAATAATATAATAAATATATATATATATATATATGGTAGATAATGGTTTGAAACTGAAAAGAAAATTTTGGGCCAATTTTCTTATAATGGGTGAATAATGTTCCATGAGGGGAAATGAAATGGTGAGAATCTTTGTAACAACACAAATAATAACTATAAGAAAATAAAATAATGGGGTGTTTTAGAAATAAAGTGCATAAAATTCCCCATGATGTATTAACTTTAGAAAACAATCATGATTTGAAATTGAGATTGAATAAGACACCATTGAGGCAATGATAACATAAGAGTAAAAACAACATTACATATTTACAATTTAATGGATATAAAAAAATCATTAAATGAAATATTTCCATTATAGATGAAGTAAATAGGGTCAGGAGTAGACTATATAAAATAAATTATTTTAAAAAATATCCAACATGTCTCTTGAAATTGAAAATGGACACCAATAATGTTGACCTTGAGTATTGATGTTCTCTATAAATGTGATTAACTTACTAAAAAATTTAATTTTATTAATAAAATTAACTTTTTCATAAATATATCATTTGATGATTTATATTTAGTATCATTTTTATTAAATTATTAAATAATGTTTTCTTATGCCGATTACACGAGGTGGTTCAGTGAATTTCTCTAAAACTTCCTTCGTAGACGCCATCACCAAGAGTGATTTGATGGTTCTTGACGACACAACAGATTAAAAAATCAATCTAATAAAATTATAGCTGATATTTATTTTAGTTATTTCCTTTTCAAATTTATATGTACTTCTTATCTACTATGGTATTAAACTTATGCTACTTGGAATGTTTAAGAAATTAAGACCCCGACTAATCATCCTCAGAAAGACTGTGGAAAATATCGGGTTTGTGAATTTTCATATCAGTCTGCTGAATTCATCTAATTTGATTTTTTGATTTAAGTCTTAAAAAAGACTACTATAGTCTATATAAAAGTGTTTTTGGGTCTTTCTTTGTCTATTTCATGAGGGTTTTGAAATAGTCACCCAATTTTGTCATTAATTCTGATCCCCCTACTCTCCATACTTGGATTAGATTCCCTAGTTTATCTTTTCATCTATTTAATTGGGAATCACATTTTTATATTTCTATTTTATAGGAATACCCCTCAAATTAGATACTTATACAAATAACCTCTCTTGACCTTCAGTCTTTAGAATCTGTGCATAATTTTTTATATCAAAATCTTTGTCATCTTATTTTTGGTTTCAAAATGGTGAATAAAGATTTTCTAAAGAAGCTATATTTGAAAATGTTCCATATTGATTCCAAATATGATTTAAAATTAGAAATTAAATAAGTAAATGTTAGAATAATACTCATGATACATACCCCATTTAACATATTAATTATATTTGGGCCAAATGCGGAGAAAAACTGGGATGGAATTTTAATCCATAAGTTATCAGGGAGATCATATTGATATGGATGAAAACAAGAATATTTATTGTTCTTATAATAATAAAATCACTTTTGTTAATCTCTAAATTTTCATGGAGTAAGTGTATAATACACAATCTAACAATGAGAATAGGGAACTTCTTAATAAGTTTGATCAATCTACTATTGACACCAAAATAATAGTTCATCACTCACATGAAGAGGAAAAGAGTGATCACTAATATTTTTTTGAGTCTTTAAAAGATGATTATGAAAATTCCTATGAGATTGGTGATTCTTTCATGAAATTGAGTGCTAAAAAAGGTAAAAAAACCAATGGTTGATTCATATTGTTTCATCACTCTAAATACAAAGATGACTGAAAAAATGCGGATATTACTCTAAAATTAAAATAACTATTGTCACAATAGACTTATATTCCTCTATGAATGTGAAAATAATTACACCACCACAAAATTTGGTTGCTAATAATTTGATGTCATATTCTGATGAAGCTGATTTGGAAGACACCAAAAATTATGATGATGTTCCAGTAATGAAGGATTCTTATCAAATTAATGAGAAATTAGACTTCTAAAAACATATAGAATCTTGGATGTAGGATCATGATAAAATTTCTTTCTGTTAGTATAATGTATGATGATACATAACATTAAATAATAAATAGAATGTATAGTATAGGAATTTAAGAAAAATTCATATTTCAACTAAAAAGAAATTCCATCACAATACCCAAGGATTTATGTGCTGAGAGATTCTCAAGCATGGAGTTGTTCTTTTATTCTCTTTTTTTCCTTTCATTAGACTGAATAGTTTTGGTTTTTGGATAGTTAATTAGTTATTAGTTACTTATACTTTGAATAATTTAGTTTTTTGAATGTTTTTTGATTTTATGTTGGTTGATGGACTAACAACCTTTCATATCCGGGCTTTCTGAAATTTTAAATGAGACAAAAATTATTTAGAAATGAAAGAACCTAAAATTTTGTGGAAGAGATTCCATGTTTTCCAAATTATTATAATATTGATGGGATAATAAATTTCTATGAACAAGTTCTTGTGATTTTTTAAAGAAAGAAGATATTCTCATCTCAGTTAGTTCATACTCTTATGATTTATCTCAAAATCTTCCTGATTAATTTTGCTATGTTTGTTTTGAAATGATATTGATATTTTATATTGTCCATGTGATTCCATTCACTTGTTACTTCTTACCCCTTATGGACATAACTTGTCAGTCTATTTTCAGTTTCTTGATTCTAGATTATTTGGCCATATTTGGTATAGTTTTTCTAGTTTTGTTTCCCTCTCCTGAATCTTGTTGTGTGGTGTATTATTTGAGGTAGAAAAAGCATAAATGTTAAGAGATAACATTGATTTTTTTTATAGTCATTAAGGTTTTCTTGACCTGGATCAGTATCGTGTCTTTTTAGGGAAATTGGGTTCATCATTTAGGGTTTTAACAATTGTTACTATGATGAAGTCATGGTAGTGATTCATTGATTTCATTTCAAGAAATATGAATAATTTTTTAGTTTTTTGAAATGGTGGATGATCCAGAACACCGGTGATTTATGGTCCATATCATAATGGATGGATTCAATGAGGATATGGTGATCACAACAATACATGACTGTGTTTATGCATGTTTTCTTGCTGCATTTTTCTATGCTCTTTTTTGGTTTTTTCTCTGTTATTTTGTATCATTATCAATTAATATTTTTTTGGTTCAATATTGTTTCACCTTATGTAATCATTGTACTTTGTTTTGATTTTATAAATTCTTAGGAAGTGTGAGTTAGGGGTCCATTTCACTCTCCATATGTTTTTTTAAGGTCAAAAATTATCTTCTTAGATTATTAATAGTTTCATAAAAATAATTATTATTCATTTAACACAATTTAATGTCCTTTATGTTAGGAAGTAATGGATAATGAAATACATCATTACGTGGAGGCAAAAGTTTTCATGTACACATGGATGATGATGTCATTTAACATAGAATAGAAGGGTGGTAGAAAATAAAATAATTAATCATGCCAGACTATTAATGCTATATACATTTTATATTTTTTTTAACTAAATCACTATTTTATCCAGAAATGTAAATATGATATGTAAAATAAAACACATTGTTCAAGGATGTGGTAGTCTACACGTACACATGGAAACACCTACGTTTTTCAAATGGTTATAGAGGAATTTAGAAAAGTGATATTCCAACAGTATAATAACTTATATTTATATTAATACTACTAATGTTATGAAAATATCATGGATTGAAAATATTTTATTTTGTATAAGAAGAAATAATTATGGGATATTAGTTGAGATTATAACATCTTCCTTTGGATATTCTCTTTTGGGTAACACATTAAGGCTCCACAGATCAGTCTTTTGGAAATTCCAAGGATTATAGGACATAAGTAGAGGTATAAGGAAGGACTAGGGAATATTTGTTATTAATTTAATACTTTTTATTTTTTTGGATATTTATTTGTAAGGGACCTCCTTTTATAAGTGAAAAAATGGATTTCTCATAGTTACTCATTAATTCATAATAATTTGGTGACATAAATCATAGGAAAATGGATTAAAAATTAAAAATAATTTTGTAGGTGTGAGTTAAGTTTGAGAATAACACCACCTTTCATTTGATTCAGTGTTTTATCTTTTATTTTTGTCATTTACCATTTGGTGCTTAAGTTTTTCCTTCTTTGGTTTTTTCCGTTGGTAACAAGTTTTTAAAAAAGTAATTAATTTTTTACTTAATATATAAGATAAACCATATAACAAAAATTTGATATTAGAAAAAAAATTTTAGAATCCATTTAATATAAATATTCTTCTAAATATGTGAAAAATTAATTTTAAATTAAAACATATAATACAAAGAAAATTAGTTTTTGGAGAAAATTGATGTTTTGCACATTAAGTGTTCTGAAAATTATATACCATTAATTTCCAATTAAATGACTGATAATATTTTTTATATATGTTTAAAAAAATATATTATTCATTATTTAAATATTTATATTTAATTTATCACATAATAATTACACAACATTAATATTACAATTCATAGAAAATATCCCTTTCATAATTATAATTATTTTTAAATTTAATATTAGTAATCATACTTTTATGCTTAAAGTGAAATTTAAAATATAACTTAAAATGAACATGGTGATATAAGATATGAAATATATATTTTTATATTTAATTTCTGTATGTTTTGAAAACATTTTTTAATATAAGAGAATAAAAATAGTTTTATAGTAAAATATTATTTAAGATTACAAAATGGTAAACACAGATTTTATAAATTAAACATATTATTTTTCAATGATTTATTTTAATTTTTATTTTTATTATTTTTATATTTATTTTTTTGAATTTTCTTAATTCATTCAGAAATTATGATAATGTTATAAAAGTGAAAATAAAAACAGAATCAGTTTTTATAACTATTCACCAAAAAATAAATTATATTAGAAAATAAAAAAATTAATTATAATCTAATGTTGACACGATGATTTCAAAATTGAAGTTACTTTTACAAATATAATAAAATTCTATAATTTTAAAAATTATATTTTAAATGAAAATAAAATATATAATAAATTTTTTTTAATAAAAAATCCACTTTTCAAAAATTAAGTATTATTAATCCCATTTTTTATGAATTTATAATTGACTTCAATATTAATTTTTACTAGAGTGTTTTTATTATTAAATGTTGTTAACAATATTCATCTAATTTGTTATTTCTCATTTTGGATCAATGTTTTGTGGGAAATAGGCTATCAACACATTATTTATTTAAAGGAAAATTAATATTTAAAAAAAAATTGGGTTACATTTTCCCATATTAAATAAATTACATCAAAATGAATTTAATATTTATTTTTTAATATGAATGGGTATGGGTATTAAGAAGACAATCATAGATCAATGTATAATTTCTAGATAAGTATATTCCTTACATACTTTGGATAAGTAAGTTTTTTCTTCATAATAGACTTATTCATTATATTGAGTTTTTCACAAATTATTTGGGCTAAAAATCACCCATGATAGAATTTTTTTTCCAAGATATGTAAGTCATTCTTTAAAAGATATATTAATATAGGTTAGTTCAAAATATGAAATTTGATATCCCTATTTTATTTATTAATTTTGATCTTATGTGGATATTGATAATACATTTCTAAGGGAACATAAAATTTATCAAAAGGAATGAAAATATGGTTTTCATGAATCACAATCCAAAAAATAGTGATGGAGAATCATATACCTTGAATACAATGATGATACCATCATGTTTTTTTATTATTAATTCAATAGCTAATAGTTAGTGAAAAATCACATGATATTAGACATATATAAATCTGGAGTGAAGAATAGGTGTACCTAGAACCACTTAATTATCATTATCCAATTTAATAGTAGTTATTAAAAAGGATATTACTTATTCCCATTGCCTTAGAGGTTTTTGGTGCCGATTTTCATCTTAATCTCTATGGTTACCGAAATAGTTTTCATTGCATCCAAATTCAACACATACGAAAAATCTAATTTCTAGCAGATATTTGGGAAGTACATTATATTTCACCACCATGTTTAATGAACACTACCTTTTTCTTCACAATCTTGTTTCATGATTCCTTCCTTTACCATCAGTAATCATATTCTAATTTCTTTCAGACATTAACCTGGGTCCTCTTTAATCATTTATGACTTGGAGGGAATTTAATCTTATTTCCTTAATCATCTTCATCACATAATCATCCCAAACACTCCATCCTTTTATCCTATGGTGTGTTTTTAAATCAATACTGATACTTTTTTTAATACTAATTCATGATAAAAAACCTTTGCATAATTGAAAAAATTATCCCTCCAAACCATACCCATCTTGGTTGATAATTTGGACAATCACCACATTAGATATGATATATAATTATAACATGGTTACTTTAAAAAAGGGGTTCACAAGAGTTACAACAATTCTCTAACCCTGCTTCTTTTCCGAGATTTCCTGAGATCCATCTCGGTCCGAAGGTCCCTGACTCCAGGGAAGGAGCCCCCGTCATCCCGCTCTCGGTGCGGGAGTTTACAGAGGTGGAGAGTCTTTTGATCCTTACATTGGTTGCACAATTATTGCCCAATTGGCCTTCGTTGGATGCTTTTGACAGGTTTGTTTTTGATTCTTGGGGGCTTCAAGACCGAGCGGTTGTAAACCTACTGGACAGAAGGCATTTGATGGTGAGTTTCTCTTCACCAGAAGATCTCGTCCGTGATTTGTCCTTTTCCCATAGAAGATGTGGCGACATTAGCTTCTTCCTATTTCATTGGAGTTATGATCTCTACCTGAATCGCGATTCCCCTCTTCTCTCAGTTTGGTTTAGTCTTCCTCAATTACCTCTCCCTTTCAAAAATCCTGCAATCATACGTATGCTGGGTAATCTTGTGGGTCGATTTCTTTATGTTGACTCGCGTACTGCCTCAGTGAGCCATTCGATCAACCCACAGATGTGTGTGGAGGTTGACGTATCAAGACCGCAGGTTGAGTCTGTGTGGATTTAAGCTGGTGAAGAGGTCAGGTGCAAGCAGCCAATTATCTTTGATAATTTGGTGGAGTTTTTTTCTTCTTGCTTAAGATTGGGCAATTCGTCCATTCAATGCAGGCGGGGGGATAAGGGAAAGGTTTCAAAGCAGGATGGTGACCCTGTTTCTGGGCGTGTTTGCATGACCCGGGACAGAGGTATTGAAGTGCAGGCTGATATTGAGATGGGTCACCAGTTGAGGGTTAACGAAGCAGTGGGTCAGCAAGAGGAGGTGAGCAGGGATGCTCCAAAAGAAATGGTAGCATCTAGGCATCATAATGCTCTAGGTGGGGAGGCCAGTAATCCGGAACCTCATAAGTAGTGGCCTCCCCTACCTTTTACATAAGGTGTGAAAAATGTTAAGAATAAGTAAGGAAATCCACGGGTAGTGGTAATTTTTGACCGGATGAAGCATGATTTTGGGATAAATGGTATTGAAGAGAAGGGCCCCTCAACAGATGCATCAATGGATTTAGCAGTTACATCCAACTATATTGCAGAAGGTGAGGCATGTTTGGTATAGAGTGATTCTCATGATCTCGGTGACGTTCAGGGACGAGGCTGGGAGGATACTAACAAGCAGCTGCAGTTCATGGGTCATGGGTATGAACAGTCTCCCGGTGCAGACTCGGTCTAGGGAAAATCCATTTTGTTGGCTACAACAGGATCACACTACGGACAGGGGAGGCTGGATGGTGAGTGTGTCTTGGTCCCTTTGGACCCAAACACCCTTGGTGTCTCCCCCACTGTCCATCTGAAGGTTGGAACTGGGGGGAAGCTATCTGGCTGGGACAATAAGGCTGGTAAGGAGAAGCATCTATACAAGAATATTCCCCTCAATGAAGGCATGTCGTTGAAGCTGGGGAACCGCTTTGAGGGGTTGGAAGTTCATGAACCTCCAGTGTCTCATGAGAGGGTTTCTTCAGGTGATGACAGATTCAACCACCTTTCAGCGGATAGCTTGGACAAAATTCAAGAGAAAGGTCCTCATAGTCCTAGAAGGAAGAAGGGGGAAAGGCATCAAAGATTCAGGGAAGTGTATTGTGGTTTATGGGAAGAAGCCAAAGGGTCGAAAGGACTAATCTCACTTTCCAAAACTAATGGAGACCAGGTCGGTTAAGAAGGGTAGAAACAAAGAAGGCTCAGTCCTTCAGAAGGGGGAAAGTGATGAATCAAGTAGACAATCAAGAGACAGAGAAGTAGAGGATGAGGATTACTTGAAGCTTATCCTGTACTCCTAGGAAGAAATGCTTGAGTGGGTTGTACGTCCCAATGTACTAGAATAAGAGATCCATAGAATCTATGAACAAAGGTTATGGTTTGATGCCAAAAAAGAGCAAGAAGTGTAGTTAGATAATCAAGATAGAATATTAGCCCGAGGCTTCAATCAGAGTAAAATCACCTTAGAGGAATTTATCTAGATAATGGAAAGGACGATTTCTCCCCTTGAAGAAATTATCAGAGAGGATTCAGAAACCCAGGTAAGTTCGCTACACTGGGAATTCTATAGATTATCTGAGTCTAGTAACATTAGTTTTGATTTTAATCATTTTGTGTGATCCTTTATCACGTAGTGGTCCTTTTGTGAACGATGGTTTCCCATTTTTTTCCTTAAAATGGCTTAATAAAAAATTTAAATTTGGATATTAGTTTATATCTCTTTTAGTCATAAATCACTCTTAGTTCAACCTAGGTTTTGTTTATCTTAGTTCCCTCATAATTCTTATTCAAGTTATTTAACATGATAAATCCTTCATATTACATTACAAAGAGAACCCGATAAATGAAATTATATCTCAAGGGAGTGTCCAATAAGGTCTGCATTGTTAGGCATAATTATTATGCACCAAGTGAAGATTTATTTGATACATAACTAACCATTTTCAGAGCCATTTACCATATGTGAATATTTTCCACTACCTCATCATCATTCAAACATCATGAAATGGACGTAATTTCTTGTAAAAAAACACACTCAAAACATCACTAAAATTTCAAGATGTCATCCCACCCTTAGACTTATCCCTAATATTTATCCCCTTGATTTTCAAAAAACTTCTCCAACCCACATAAAAAATCTAAATTATAATTCCCCAAATTAATTTAAATTATCCTAAAAAAATAATTAAATCTTATTTGGATACTAATTAGAAATCCCCAAACACATACTCTTGTGCCTGTTGCTAAAAAAACATTATTTAAAACACTAGATTTGATATAATGTTCGATGATCAAATATTAACACACACATACACACACATATATAAAAATAAAATCATTTTCAAAATATATAAAACACATTTCACAATAATAAAAAAATCCATTAATGGAAGGCTTAGTGTTAATAAGGATTAGAGATATAATAAACACATTTTATAACACATATGAACATTTATCAACAATTCAGCCACACTAACCTCCATTGTATTGTTCCAATAAGTTATAATCATCTTAATAACATGGGGAATGGAATAATAAGAAATGTGTGATATCAAATTCTTTATAATCTAGTACTTATGAACATCTCATCTATGATAAGATTATAATAATATGATAATATATTAGTGGGGGAGAAATATCTCATGAAAAATAACATTGAACAATAATATTTGTTTGTAAGTCATGATAACTAAACATTAAATATAAAATAAAAATATATATTCCATTTTATAAGATTTTTATATATGTATAGGAACACAGAATAATGGAACAATATCATAAGTTCATAGAATCATAAATATGTATAAAAAACATAAAACATGATATCATAAGAATTAGTAAAGGTTCAATCCCAAAACTATCATTATACATTGTATAGAGTTCCACAGTGGATTCAGTTGTCTCCCTAACACCTTACATAAAATCTCATGACATATAAAACTATACCCAATACATTGTAGGGCTATATAATTTTGGAGCCACCCATAACATAAGAAAAATCACATCATTGTGTGAAACATTAATTAATCATCATATAAATCACATTGAAACAAAATATGTTTTAATATCCATTTTAAATTGTATCTAATAAGAAAAATATTCATAAATCCACCCATAATAATGACTTCATAAACCTATGGAATTTAAACAGGTATCCAATGATTTTGAATAACTTTTTGTATAAATACCATTAAATTATGATAATGAATCAGATTATATTTACACCATATAGATAAAATTTATAAAAATTCATCAACAATTTCCATAATGAAATGATATATGGGTACATAAATGAAAACGATCCCATTAATGAAATGATACATATGACATTAATAGATGAAAATCATTAGTTGAAAACTCATTCCTATATAATGTTAGTAAATAATCATGGTAAAGATAATAATTGTTAATTACTATTATAGAAAATTTTATAGTGTAATCCATCAATATAAATAATATGGGTGTTATAATTTATAGACTATCCTTAATCAAAAATAAGGTTTGTAAAAGGATATTTACTAAAATAAAACTAAATTTTTAGACCAGTATGACATATCACATTCGACATAAAAACATCCATGGAATTTCTGAAAAAATCAATTTAAATAGATTTATAATATTAAAAAAAGAGAATATGAATTTCTCATATTAAAAAAATTATCTTGGAATGGATGTTTATAAAAAATGAAAAAAAGGTACAAAGATTGTTCACACTGAAAACGTTTAAAAGGTTTCATTTGATTGAAAATGACCTATATTGAGCAAATTAAAAATTACTTTAAAATATTATAAGAAAGAAAAACTAGTATAAAATGACCCTAATTAATTATTGAGGAATATTATATATATATATATATATATACATTCAATGGATTATCCAATGAATACATACATGGTAGATACATATTTTTTAATGAAAAAAATAGTATACTTGGTTTTCTTTTGATGGGTAAATAAAGAGCCAAGAGATAATATGAAATAGTTAAAAGAAATTTGAAAACTCCATGAATAATTATAGGATAATAAAATTATGTGGGGGTGAGGTTTTATATTAAATAATATAATAATTCCTTATGTGGGTTATCTTTTAAAAACATTCATAATTTGAATATGAGAGCATAAGAGAAACCATTACAGTGATGGTAATATAATAATGAAAATAAATTAATAATACAGTTACCATGTAATATTAATTAAAATATTACTAAATTAAAGAAAATAATTATAGTTTAATTTAATAAATATTTGAATAAACCATATAAAATAAATTATCATGTGTAATATCATGAATTTCTCTTATAATTGAATTTAGAGACAAAAATCCATCACCTTGGGTCCTAATTCACCTTGTGGATTATATTAACACACTAATGAATGAAATTATGTTTATTAAAACATTTTATAACATTTTTCATCTATATTTAATTTCTTATAGCCTTTTTATTACCATTTTTTGTTCATTTGTAAAATATGTTTTTCTTACCTCGGTTACATGAGGAGGTTTGGCCAATTTCTCTGAAACGTCCTTGATATATTTTTTATAATGAAATGAGTTGTAAAATAACATAAAAATCTTATAAGTTTCAGTGGTGTACTTATTTTATTAGTAAGTTAACAAAATATTTATGTAAAGTATCATAGGTTTTCCAAAATTGGCTCAAATTATGAAAGTTTGCTTCATATGTTTATTTTAGGTGGTTAACATTACTTGGAAAATTATTATTAATAACACTTATAAAATTTATTATATTATATTTATTTAATATTAATATTTTCATAAATATAATTATTATATATTAAATAAATTTCTAAAATCACCCATTCTAGGAGATAATTGAAAACCATATTCATCATTATATAGAGGTGGTAGTCTACATATACACACATTTGACACTCTAATTATTCATATACTGAAAGGGTGGTAGAAAATAAACTAATTTATCATTTTAGAATTTTAAAAAATTTATAACAATTATATTTATACATTAAATATCTCATCAGATTAAATAATGTAATGATGTTATGAAAATAGAACACAACTTTCTTGGAGGTGGTTATCCGCATGTACACATGATGATGTCTTCAATTTCTGAATGGTTTTTCAATAAGGATGAAATTTAATATTACATTAGTATAATAAAATTTCATTATATTAATAATTTTAATTTTAGCATGATTTCATGTATATAAACTTTTTTATTGGTATAATAATATTCAATTAAGGGTACTTGGTAGAGAACAATACCTTAGCCTTTTGATATTTTCCCTTGGCAACACTTTAAGGATCCATAGCATGTTATTTGGAAATAATATGGATTCTCAGACATAGAGAGTTGGTTAATGAGATAGATGGTGATTTTTTTGTTCATATTATTCTCTGTAATGGGCACAAAGAGGTGATAGAAGCGAAATCCTTTTATAGAAGAAGAAACTGACATTTTTAGAATTACACATCACTTTACAAAAATGTAAAGACATTATTACATAGTAAAATAATTCAAAAATAAAAAACAATAGAATTGAGGATTAATTAAGTATAATAATCCTTCAACCATTCATTTTGTTCAATATTTTAACCATTTTTTTAGTCTTTTACCTATTATGTTTTAAACTATTACCTTTTTGGTTTTTTACATTGGTAACATATTTTTATCTAAGTAATTTTTTTAAAAAATATAAGTTAAACCCCATTAATAAATTTTAATGTTATAATTTTATATTTAGAATCTATTTAATCTGAATCCATTTTTAAATTTTGAAATATTAATATTTAAATTATGACCTGTAATGTATAGAAAATTTCTTTCAGTTAAAAAATGATTTTTTAACTATTATGTGATCTTAATCATATAAAAATTTAATAAAAAATTAAATGATGTGATAATTTATTTCTATAAATGTGTAAAAAATATAGTATTCATTATAAAAAATTGATTAATTTATTTTATTAGAAAAATAATACATAGCATCAATAAAAAATTTCGTTGAAAATAACTGTTCAACCATTATCATGATCAATACCCTTAATATTTTTTATCATAATTATATGAATAAAAATAAAATTCAGATTATTAAATTTTATGAAAATAATGATCTAAAATATGAAATCTATTTTTTAGATTTAATTTCTTCAAGTGAAGAAAAATAATTTATAATATAATCCAACAAAAATAGTTCTTAGATTAAAATATTAATTTTATTTTCAAAAGAGTAAATATGGGTTTTAAAAATTAAACATAGGGTCTTGAATGATTCATTTTAGTTAAAATATTTATAAATTTTATATATGAAATGTTTCAAAAAATTATATTCCATTTTTTTATTATGAAAATTCCATAAAGTGCCAATATTAGCAAGGTTACTAATTTTTTATTATTCACATAAAAATAAACTACTTTAGAAAAAAATTACCTTAAAATATTTTTGAACTCAATAATTAATAAATAACTTTAATTTTATAAGACTAAAATAGTTAAATTTATAAATTATTCATTTAATTGAATATACAGTATATTATGAAAACTTATTTTATAAGAAAATTATCTTTTAAAACATAATGTATTCGTAATACAATTTTGACTTAATTTCAAATAAATTTTATACATTTTATTTACTAGTGGTTTTAATATTATTATATTTTATTTTAAAAATTAAATTAATATGTCATGGATCTTTTAGTTTTGGTGTTTCATGTGAAAAAATATATCAATATAGTTTTTATTTATAAATTTTTTTATAGTAAAATATTTTGTTGTGAAACATACTATGTTAAACTATTTATGTCTCTCAGTTTAAGTTCATATATCTTCTAAAATAATTCTGTCACACTCCTAACATAAATATAGAAAACTCAAAAATAATTAAAAATTGAACATAATTTCAACTGACCCTTAAGTTGATACAAAGGAAAATATGTATATAGTTGGGGTCATATTACATTTATAAAGTGATTTCTATTTAATTAAGGTCATAAATATCATAGAAAAATGTTTTAATATTTATGATCATATGACATTGATAATTAATGGGATGAGTGGTTTTATAGATTTAATAATTAATCCTATTCTTTGGAAAATAATCTAAAGGGAATACATCTAGATTGAAATAACTATAACATTTTTCTAGATACATAGTCCAAGCTATCAAGGATTAATTTTTCATAAAGATCGTAGTTGATCCTATGATATCTATGTCTCCTCTTTTTTATACACTAACTTTAACAAAATACATCGAGAGACCTACGATAGTGAGTAAGGTGTTCATTTTTTCTCAAGTCTCATTTTTAGGTCTTCATATAGACATAATTTTCAAAATTTTCTATAATATTTATGTTTTTTAATTTAAACCTGAATGAGGTGATTCAAATTAAAATTTTATGACATACAATGAAGTGAGATATCTGAATTTTAAGGTCATATAGTTTTGAAAATTTTATTTCTATAAGATTAATATCCTAATTTTAATACTAAAATTTTAATTCTATTTTAATTTTGTATTGTTTAGAACAAATTGAGGCTATTTTATCAATATGGATAAAAATAATATAATGTGATTTCAGAGAAGGATGATGATTTATCCAACATGGTGTTGATATTGGGGAAACATAAATTTAATTTGATGTCATACTACTTGGCCTAAAATAATGTGCATAGAGATTAATGCTGAATGACATAGAATGAGATTTTATATTATTTTTTCTTAGGTGTCATGGATGAAATCCCAATAGGAAGGTTTCTCATAAAGAATGTGATGATAGTGAACCACCATAAATGATAAAGGATATAAAGTTAGGCTGAATGACCATGGGAATCGAATCATCTTCCTATGATGAATGGAGAAATAATCAAGAATATATTTATAATTGGGATTAGGATGTGAGATATATGTATCCTATATGAATAGGAATGAAGACACTCATTTTCTTTAAAATCAATAACATTTTTTTATTTTAACTATAAAAATATTGTCATGGATTTTCATGATCACACACTAAGACATCCTAAATGTTTGAAATTGGGGAAAAAATACAACATAAAGTAAATTAACATGTTTTTAAATCAATAATTAGTAACTAAATAATTTCATGAATTTGATTAATTATGGTTAGTCCCAATATTGAATATTTGGTAATCACTATGTATCTTGTAGGGATATGAATTGAGAAACACATAAATCATTCAAACGAAATCTATAACACCCCTAATCTTTATTTCATATTAAAACATGATTTATTAGATAAAATTTCACTTAATATCAATTAGAAGATCTAGTAGTCTAGTGTTTTGGGGGTTTAGGAACATTAAATAATAACTTAAAACATGAAATACAATATCTTTATTAAAAACCACATTGACATGACCAAAATATTCCTTCATACTTAACACTGCATGAGATAACCAGAGGATATACATAAAAGAGGGGTGAGCTATAAAGCCCAGTAAAGTAAGAAACATGGAATAAAATAATGCTAAAAGTACATGTTAGACAAGGAATATCAATGAGGCAGAAAGGAACATGATTTATAAGGCATGATATAACATGATAATCATAATATGGGAAATGTGGAAACAACTACAGCGTCATAAACATAAGTGAAAGCTAAGACGCCAAGAATTCATGGTGGAAAAAATTACCATAAAGGAATCAGGTACACCCATATCCCAACACGATGTACCATGATACTATAAATTACCCAATGCGTTTGAGCACTATCTGGGCACACCCTTCACAAACATTTCAATCTCATGCATAAGTATTCAACACATATCATATAACATGGATTCATTCAACATTATAATTTTATTCCATGACCTATGAATTTAGAATACATAAATGTAAGTCCCCAATTAATAGGATTATGTTTATAAAGGCCAATACCATTGATAGAGAAATGGGTATGGTATTTTCTACACAATTATTTTTGCATGGTAAATCATGGTGAAATTTCTACAGAAGAATGACATATTATAGAAATTGATAAAATTGTTTGATGAGAGAGAATTTGGTATCTCATAATTAATAAATGAAATTGAAACTAATACTGACATGTAAGAAAATTCCCCAACATAGGTAATTGGAAATTTAATGTGTAACATAATAAATAATATTGAAGAATGAGAAGAAAATAGAAGAACCCTTACAAACTTTTGGCATGGTAACAGGTGTACATAAAGGGTATTAGGTGTTTTGAATGAGAGTGAAATGGGATATCATCCTCTATAAATCATGTGTCCAGTATGTGGGATAGGTTAAAATTTATCCCAACATGAGAAAATTGAAATTAAAAAGCCATATCATAAATGGAGTGACTGATTGAAAGTGGAGAGAGAGAATCCCTAACATGGATATGTGACTCCAATGGCATAGTAGAGGCTTACATGGAGCTTAGTGTAGCTCTGGGATGAATATAGGGAGTATATAGAAGTGTGTAGATATTCTTAGAGGAGTTTGAGTGAAGCAAAGTGGGAGCATGGGTGGGTTTATATAAGAAAGGATGAGGATTTCTTTATTATTTTGGTTTTGGACACAACATAATAATAAATTCAAAACCAAAAAACAACCCATGTTTCTTGACCACATTTTTTGTAAAATGGGGGATGATTAAATTATTTTATAAGAATAAGGGATGGTGATAATAAAATATCTCTTTTTCTTATGTGAAGGTGAGTCACACATTTAATGAAATGATTCTAAAATCTTAAAAAATATTATAAAACTTAAAGGATTTACTAATTATTTATAAAATAAACATAAATTAATATTGTTTTAAATTAATAAAATATATTTCTTCAAGGATGCCTTTTATATTATTTATTACATCACTATTGGTCCATTATGAGGTCACAAAACAGACAATATATTTATACAGTATTTAATTTTTACCTGAAAATTTGACAGCCTTAGTAAATTATGAAAATTACCTATTAGATAATTTAGACATCCTTATTTAAAAAATAATATTCATTTTATCTAAATAATTTCCTAAAAATTAGAATGTTCACTTTTTAAATAAAAAAATATTTATTGGAAATGATAGGTTTTTGATAAGTAATGGTTTTTATCTCCCATAAAAATTGTATTTGACATCATAAAAATTATCCTAATAGTTGAGGTCATCACTTTTGACTGGATCCTTATCATTCTCATTTTGATTTAGTTTAGACAATTACTTCATCCCATCAATATTTTTTTTCTAATAAAATTTTCAAGTGTTTCAGATTATATAAGTCAAAGTATTTATTTTATATCTATAGAAATATTTATTTGATTATTATCGAAATTATTATATTGGAAAGACCGGAATATTATATTCAATTAATTTATATATCTCAATAGATAATTAATTTTTTTTCATCGTTGATAAAATTCACCAAATCTATTACAATCTTTCAAAGTGATATGTATTATTCAGATTAAAGTCAATTCAGAATTATGATTGTATCTAAAGCTATATTGAACATATTTGTGGGAGAATTAAAGCATTAGATAGATAACATAATTATATAAACATCATTAGTTTATGTGGATGTTTGAAAAAGACTTTTTGATACTCTAAGAAATAACCAAATTCTCTGAAGTAGTTATTCAACTGTACAATGAACATATTTTAAATCCTATAGTATTTTTTTCAAGTTCTATAGATGTCATTTTTGCTCAAAACCTAGGTTGATAGAAATAAAATAAGTTTATCTTTATTTCAGAAGATTACATCGAAGGCTAAAAAATTCGTTTGGACGGTCAATAAATTCACTGAATATTGGGAATTCATTTTCCAACTGTAGTTTTAAGAATATAATTGTTTTAGTGTTTTCAATGATATTGGGTGATTTTAAAGTTGGATTCATTCAATTCTTGAACCACTGGAATGATATTGAGATTTAATAAAAATAATTATTTTGAGATTAATGATGAATCTAATGTTAGAAGGCTAAAAACAATCAATGAATATTGATTCTATGTTGTTTAAAATTTCTAGAAACACTGTTCATACCATATATTGGTAAGCACATTGTAAGGAATAAACCCTACATTTGATAAATGAATGTATGGTTTTTAAACCCTATAATGAATAGTTTTCGTATGGATTAACAATACTACACTCAAAAAATGATAAACATACGGAATAGTTACCCTACATTAGCGTCTTGAATTACAGTTCATAACCTATATTTGGAATTATGATCACATGGTTAATAAATATTACGTTTTGGATTTTATGTTGACAAGGATTAATGTATGGATCATCATACCCATGTTAATTTTGTAACCCTATGTTATGTATATATGAATGTATGGATAAGAAAACAAATGTTGGAAGGACCCCTATGATAGGCAATGGAACCTTATGCTACATAGTTGAACCCTATGTTTGGTATTTTGTCGTTACATGAAAGAACCCTACGTTTGACTGGTCAACAATGGAGTTTTATTTAAATATATTATCCATGATTTATTAAATGATCTTCTTAGTATTAAATATCTTTATAAATTAATTTTAGAACAGATTTAAAGGCTTTCATGTGATGGATTAAATCATTCCTATTTATATGGGACGTTATGAATCTCTTTGACCGATTTGATTTCAAATATTCATGATTTATTTTGCAGGTATTTTTTCAAGAACTATTTATAATATATTTAATGTGGTCTCAATGGATTTAAAAAGTTTTTTCTAAATTGATCTATGATTCTATTATTATGGAGATATTATTTGAGTAGTTATTTAATTTATTTTGAATGCATTTATTAGAGATTTATTCTATAAGAATAAAGAGACAACAATGTTATGCTATTATTAAAATATTTATGAAGGTTATTGGCTCTACTTATTTTGGGTATCCTAAATAAAAGGAATGATGTTACAACAACTGTACATTTATTCTCTATACATATATCTTTCTAGTAGAAAATAAATATACATAATGAAGAATAGCGGAGACTATAAAAACATTGATGAAAATAAAGTGAGGAAATATATTCTATTTGGATGCTTATCATTTTGAAGAAGAGGGAGAAATATTATTTGTACATTATTATTCTATCACAGTTAAAAAATTAACGAATCCAACAAAATAATTACCTAATATATTTTCTTCCCTTTAAAGATGCAGAGGCTTAGTCAGCATTGAAGACTAATTTACCGCTATTGTGGTTCTATATTGAAGATCATTTGTATCTATCAGTTACTAATGAAACTATGATCTAAACCAATTACAGAACAAGCTTCATCTCATCTATTTTATTTTGAGTATCATATTTTTGAACTCAGTCATCGTGAAATATTAGCTTTTCAGACTATGTTTTTGGTATTTTAGTTCCCTTTAAGAGAACATGAAGGCCCTCTAAAGCCTTATAAGGTGTCAGCTATCTGTATTCAATTGTGTGTGGTCTTGTAAAAGGAGAAAAAACTAGTGAAATTCACAAAGATCATGGTGTAGAGCATTGGTGGAGTGGAATATGTGATTTGTATGCCCCAAACCACTATATATCCTTGTATTGTTTTTCTATATTTTTTCTGCTACTTGCTCGACATTAAGAGAGAAATAAAGGATCACTAAGTTTCAAGAGGGTATATTTAATATTTTCAATATTTTTAAAAGGAAACAATTCACCCCTGTTATATATTCATCATTTCTATCCCAAAATAAAAATTGGTATCAGAGGCAGGTCTCTACTAATTTATTTTGGCTCTAACAATCAAGAGTTAAAGATTCAGAAGAAGAAAAATCTCAATTGAAAATTTCAGAGAAAGTATGTGAATTATCTTTGAACCTTATTTTAATGGTGATAATTTTGGATGCTGTAATACTTGCATGGCTATCTGTTTGAAGAATCCGTGTTTCAATTTTTATATAAATATTTTAAAAACTTATGGAAACCCTGGAGAACCAAAAAACTTGGATTCATCTAAGAAAGTTGAGTATGATATTAATTCAAAATCCATGAAGGAAATTATATGCAGTCTCTGTCCTAATGATTTTAATCATGTTTCTCAATGTGCTACTGCACATGAGAAGTGGTATAATATTGCAGTTTCATATGAAAGAACTAAAAAGTTCATACAACTATGGTACAATACTACAAAACATAAATTTGACACATTCTGGATGAAGGAATATGGGAGAATCACTCAAATGAATGCAAGATTAACAAAATATGTTAATGATGTTGTTGCCTTGGGAACTCCAATTCTAGAACCAAATCAGGTGTTAAAGGTACTTAGAGTTTTATCTTCCATGTGGAATGAAATATCATCTGTTATTCGACAATCCATAGTAATTAATGAATTAAAGATAAAATAATTGATCACAAACATGATGAGGTATGATGTAGAGATGCAATAAGAAGATGAAAATCATATTTCTATCAAAAAGAAAACAGCTGCACTCAATGTTTTGGTGGATGAATATTCTGATTCTGATTCTAGTCATTCAGGTTCAAATTATGAGCTACCACATCTAGAAAAAAATATGGTAAGCTGCATGAAAAGAGATAAGAGAAATTGAATTTTAATAAAGATAAATTGAAGTTAAATATAGACAAATAAGTTAGATGCTTCGAGTGTAAAAATAAAGTTCATTTGAGACCTGAATTTCATTTTCCTAAATCTCAAAGGAAAGATGAATATTAAAAAAGGAAATTAAGGAATTAAGGATATTATTAACTCATATGAGGATCCAAATGATGAATCTACTACGAACTCAGAAGATGAGCATGAAAACCAAAAGTTTGAACAATGTCTTAGGGCTCACGTTGATGAGGTACAATCTTCTTACTCCAAAAATTCTAATTCAGAACATCTTTATAATGATTAACTTAATAATATCGGTTTTAATGATAAAGTTCAATATTTCAAGGAAGAGCATAAAAATCATAAAAAATCTTATGATGATATTTCAATTGATAATGAATCTTTTTCAAAATAGATTTCTAATTGAAGGTCATATTCATCCATAATTTCTTCAGATATTCATAAAACTAAAATTAAAGAATTGTTGGATAGTGCTGATAATTTAATGAAATATTTATGTATGATTATTAAGGGAGAGAATTATTTGAATAAATTATTATAAAAAATAATATTCAAAAAGGGAAACTTAGTATTCTTAGTAATGGAGAAAAGAAAAAATTATATAAAAATTATATTGTTCTTGGTTCAAACAAAAAAATCTTGTCTGCTGTTAAATGAATTTATTGTGGTATTAATAGAAATTATTATAATTAATGTTATTTTAGGAAGCCTAATTTTTTTGGTGTCAAACATGTTTGGTATTAAAAAAAATTATGTAGCTTTAATTATAATGTGTTTCAATAAAATAAACATATTTTGTTACCAAAATCATTAATTACTACTCAGAAAGCTTAGGGCAGGACCCTATTTATTAAAAGAAAAGAATAGAGCCCTTTTTAACTGGGAGAGGGTAACCCATTACATGCCCGAAGGCCAGAGACAAACATCCTTAAGTTCAAGAGACAAAAGTCTAGAAAGATAGAGTTCAAAAAACCCAAAAAATCAATTCCAAATGGCCATGGCCCAAAAAAACAAAACTATAGTGAAACCCTAATCGCTGCCATGGCGTAGCCACTAAGGGACACCACAAGATGATAAAATCCAATAGCCAGAATTAGCCCTCCGCACCGCCGCACTGATCCCCGCCCAAAAACTCATCCGCACCATGTCGTCGCTGCGCCGCTGCACGAACAGACCAGTGCCTATGCCCGCCCACGCCGTCGCCATGACCACCCGATGAGCCAAATCCACAGATCCCCCACCACCACTGGCACGCTAAAGTGACACCGCCTCCAGCTCCTTCCGCCGCTAGATCTCCACCTCACCTCCCGTCGTCGCGCACAGATCAAAGGTCCGTCAATGAGGATCCATCCGATGCGAAATTGGTGCAAGAAAACACCAGAAGTCAGAGCCAAGGCCAGATCATGGAAGAAACCCAGTGTCGAGGCCAGATTTTGGAAGGAGACCAAAAATCGGTGTAGATCTGAGAATCCCCTACCAAATCCAACATCCCGTCGCTCCATCGCAAGAAACTCCAGGCCCAAATCATGACCATCGTCGAACTCCGAGACCACCCCAACGTCGCCGTAGGAAACCAGATGCCGCCGACAGCGCCCCCATCAACGCCTCGAAGCTAAAGAAGATGCTATCATCGTCGATCCCCGAGACCCGATGCCGTAAGGATCAACGCTAGGAAAGCCACCCACCGTCGCCAAAAAACAAAACCCTCCCCCCGAAGGGGGATCCCCACCAAAATCATTAGTTACTGACACTACCGGACCCAAAAGTTTATGGGTACCAAAAGGCACTTGTTTTTGATATTTTTCAGGTACGTTTCATTGAACTTCATCGTTATATCACAATGTGGATGTTTGAAAATTATGGGAATTTATTATGTTATTATTTTATTAAATAAAAAATTCATTAGAGCTAAAATGATTAATTCAGGAAGTATTATATTTTCAATTTTAATATTCAATCTAAATGAACTAACTCTTTTATATAGGGGGAGATTTTATTTTCTTTATCTTTTTTTCCTCTAAAATTTTATTTATATGCTTAAACTATTTTTTTCACACTATTATTTTATCAAATGAATGAATTTTTTTATTTATTTTTTTAATAAATGACAATAAAACATTTTTTAAATACTTTATATAAATAATAATCTAGCGTGTAAGCATGTATTTAATATTTTACTATTAAAATTAATTTTATGTGGTAAATTAACCTCTTGTTATTTGAAATACATTATTCTATTATTATATTAAAATGTTTTGGTCATTTATGATATACGTAAAATTAATTAGATTAATTTCATTAAAAATTATTTTAATTAAACTCGTTGAAAATTATTTTAATTAATTTTATTGAAAATCCTATAATTAAATTCTTTTAAAATTCTTTTAATAAAATTTATTGAAAACCATTTAATTAGATTCATTGAAAATCATTTTATTTTATTTTATTTTATTATATTTTTTAATATTTTATTTAAATTCTTTGATAATCATTTATTTAAATTCATTGAATATCATAAATATTTATGCTTGGTCTTAGGGGGAGTTATTTTAAATATTTTACAAGTATTAAATTTTTTCCTTATTATGGCATGAATTAAATGGTTTAATATACTTACTTGGAACCCTCATTATTCATTGAATAATATTATATATGTTTTCATGGCTCCTTGATTATATATTTTTATCTTTTTTAAGGAATCAATAATTTTGGGGGAGTTTATATTACGATATGTATTTAGAAAATATTTTGAAATAACTCATATTTTTAATAATTAAAAAATAAAGAATGGTTTTAAAATTTTAAGTATTTTTTAATTTTTAAATTATGAATATTTTTTTTTAAAAAGTATTTTTCAAATTTTAAATACATAAAAAATTATTTTTCAAAATTTAAATATGTTAATAACAATTTTTATTTGTGAATTTAAAAACAAATTAAAATGGGGGTGAATTTTCTTTCAATTTTTTTTTATTTTTTTTATTTATTTTTTTACTTAAATATAAAATTCCTATTGTTTATAAAAAGTATAAATAAATTATATTATTTAATATACTAAAGATCATATCTTTTTTATCATCACAAGGGGGGGGGGGTTAAATATGGAAGTTAGTTAGGGTTTTATAATTTCCACGAAGGTGGATATTTTTGAGTTGCTCCTTATCATTCTCATTTTTATTTAGTTTTAATAATTACTTCATCCCATCAATGTTTGTTTTCTAATAAATGTTTCAATTATTTCATATTTAGTTCGTCAAAGTATTTATTTTATATCTAAATAAATATTTATCAGATTCTTATGGAATTAATTTTTTTGGAAAGAT
The DNA here is from genome assembly GCA_963277665.1 of Viscum album. Classification (NCBI taxonomy): domain Eukaryota; kingdom Viridiplantae; phylum Streptophyta; class Magnoliopsida; order Santalales; family Viscaceae; genus Viscum; species Viscum album. Next base: position 204,721,927 of record OY728144.1, read on the forward strand.
AAGAAGATTATATTAATTTCATTTATTTATATCAAAATCTAATTCAATTGTTTCGATGGTGCAAAAATTCACCGAATTTGTTACAAGATATCTAAGTGATATTTCATTTTCATCTTAAAGTCAATTCATAATTGTGATGATATCACAATATATATTGAATGTATTTGTGAGTGCATTATATAGTGGGATAACAAAGGGAACTATCTAAACATCATTTTTTTATGAGGAAGTTTGAAATGGATTTTTTTGATAATCTAACAATTCACCAATGTTTTCAAAGTATCTTTTCAACTATATAGTGAATAGATTTAAAATCCTATATTATTTATTGTTTTGAAAGTTCAAAATATTCTAGAATCGCTCGAAAAACATGGTTATTAAAATACAATATGTTTATCTTGATTTCATAATTTTAAATCTATGGATTACACATTATTTTGGATGGTAAATAAATACACTGAAAATTGGGAATACAGTTTCCCAGCTGTAGTTTTCTAGAATAGTATTATTTATGTTTTTTGAAGATATTAAGATATGTTTAGGTTGGATTTATTTTCTTCTTGAATCATTGGAAAGAACATGCAATTTACTAAAAACATTTCTTGTAAGATTAAGGATGAATCTAATGTTAAAAGGTTCAAAACATATAGTGAAGTTTGAAGTTATGTTATTTACATTTTCTAGAACAATTTTCTATACCCTACATTTTATAAATGCATATATGGGTTTCTAATCCTATGTTTAACAATTTACGTATGAATTATAAACCTGACATTTATCTATTGATAAAATTATGGAATATCTACCCTATGTTGGAGTCTAGAATTAGTTTTCATACCCTATATTTGGGGAGTTAAACGTATGTTTAATCAATGTTATGTTTGGGATTTTATGCAGACAATGATGAATGTATGGATAATTATACCTATGTTACTTTTTTGTCACTACATTATGTATAGATGAATGTATGTATAGGAAACCTTATGTTGGTAGGAACCCTACACTAAAAAAAGGAACCATATGCTTCGTAGTTGAACCATACATTTGGTATTTTGTTTCTACATAATGGAACCCTATGTTTGATTGGTCAATGATGGAGTTTCACTTAAATATATTACCTGTGATTTCTGCAATGGTCTTCTAAGTATTAAATATCATTATAAATATGTTTTGGAACAAATTCAAAGTCTTACATGCAACAAATTAAATCATTTCTATTTATAAGGGATGTTCTGAGTTTCTTCTAAGGATTTCATTTTAAACATTCAAGATTTATTTTTCAGATATTTTTTCAATAATTGTTTCCACTATTTTTAAAGTTATTTGAATTGATTTAAAAAGAAGTTTTTTAAATTGTTCAATTCTACTATAATTAAGGATATATTATTTGAGGAATTTTACAAATTATTTTGTATGAATTTATTTGAGATTTATTTTATTGGAATAAAGTGACAACAGTTCTATGCTATTCATAGAATATTTATGAAGGCCACTGACTCTATTTATTTTGGGTGTCCTAAATAATAAAAATGTTGTTACAACTGATGGATATTTATTATCTGTATATATATCTCTCGGTAAGTAAAAGAATATATAGAATATAGAAGATCAAAGAAACAATTTTTTTTGATGAAAATAATGTAGAGATATATTTCCATTCTTATACTTACCATTTTGAAGAAGGGAGATAAATATTCCAAGTAAATTCATATTCTCTAATGGTGTAAAGATGAAGGAAGCCAGTAAAAACATGGCCCAATTTATTTGTTGGTGTCTAAAGATGAAGAGACCTTCTTGACATTAAAGATTATTTTTCTACTACTATTGTACAATATTGAAGATCATCTACATCTGTCAGTTGTTGATGCAAATTTGAGCTAAACCTATTTCACAACAAACATCATCTCATCTATCTTCTTTTGAGTATTGGCTACTTAGACTCAGTCGCGGTGGAGTGTCCACTTCTTAGACTAAGTTAGTGATATTTAGGTTCCCTAAAAAAGATTCAGAAGGCCCTATAAAAGCCTTGTAACGTGTCAAATACCTATACTATATTGTTTACAGGCTTATAATAAGAGGACTAACTAGTGAAAATAACCATGCTCGTGGAGTAGAGCATTTATGGAGTGGACTAGGGGATTTCTATGCCCCAAACCACTATACATCCTTTTGTTATTTTCCTTTATTAATTTACTCTTCTTGATTGACATTAATATATAAAGAACAGATTGCTTCATTTAAAGAGTGACATTTTAATGTTGTCAATATTTTTAAAAGGAAACAATTCACCCCTCTCTTGTGTCTTCGTCATAGCCATCTGGACCTAACAATCAATTCCTTTGTTTGTGTCAAAAGGATTTCTTAATACCTTATATTTATAATAGTCATGTGATCACTATTCAATGACTATATTATTGTATTGATACATATAGGTCATTTAAATCCAATTGTATATAGTAAAATAATATAAGTTCCTGTGTTTTATTTATCCATATGACATTTCATTTAATGAAAATAAAGAGAATCATATTCATAAATTTTTGGGTCCTTACAACCTTTCCCCCTTAAGAAATTTCTCCCTCAAAATTTCATTTTCCCAAACTAAAACTGATGATGTTAACTCTGCTTCATCACCTCCTATGGTTCCCATGTTGCTTCTTCAAACATCTGGTTTCTCCATAACACATTAACAAGGGGCATTGTCTTATTTCATAGAACCATTTATCTATGGTCCAAGATCTTCACTGAAGGCTCCTCATAAGAAAGATCATTCTCCAATGGTACCACATATAGATTTTTTACATGTGATTGGTCTGATATGTACTTATTTAATAGGGATACATGTAATACATCATATACTATAGATAAGTTTAGTGGGAGTTCTAGTTGGTAGGCCACTACTCCAATGTGACCAATGATCTCAAAAGGGATGTGGTACCTTGTACTATGCTTTACCATTTTATAAAATATCATCACTCTCTTCCATGGAGATATGTGGAGGAATAAAATTTCTCTAACATCAAACTCTTATTCTTGTTGATGATTATCTACATAACTCTATTGTTGACTCTAAGTAGGTTTGATGTGCTACAGGATGGTCCTATCCTTCTCCACAATTTCTTCGACCATTTACAGACTTATAATTTTTCATTCCCCAAATTCATCCCAACATGTTGGTGTTCTACACATCTTCCCATAAAGGGCTTCATAGTGAGCCATTTGGATGATTGATTTGAAATTATTGTTGTAAGAGTACTCCACCAAAGGAAGATGTTGGACCCATCCACCATTGAAGTCCATTGAGAAATCTCCCAAAATATCCTTAAGTATTCATATAGTCCTCTCAGATTTCCTTTCATTTTGAGGGTGATAGGATGTACTGAAGTCAAGTTAAATTCTTAGATCATGCTGGAGACTATTCTAGAACATAGTGGTGAATCTTGAATCTTATTCAGACATAATCGATAGTGGCACTCCATGCTACATTACCTCTTCTATGATGTATATTTGTGCTAGTTGATCCATTGAGAAATGCTCTTGAATAACAATCAAGTGTGTAGTCTTTGTAAGATGATCCAAAACAACCTATGTAGCATTGTTTCCCTAGATATCTTTGGATGTTCAGTGACAATGTATAAGGTGACATTTTCCCATTTCCATGTTGGTATGGGTTATGGTTGCATCATCTCCAAAGACTTCTTCCTTTCATCCTTCACTTACTGACATATCGGGCACTTTGATGTATATTCACTTATCTCCTTCATCATGTCATCCCACCAATAGTTCTCTCTAAGATCTCGATGCATATTTGTGTTTCCTGGGAGAATGGATAAAGTTGAACTATGTGCATCAACCAAAATTTATTTCTTTAAATCAGGATTTTATGGAACACATAGTCTTGACCCAAATCTCATAATTCATTATTTATTAAAATTAAAATTTGAGAATTCCCCTTTTCTGATAGTTTCCACTTTCTTTTGAATTCATAGAGAATGTTTTAGATAATCCTTTTACCTTTCCAAAAGAGGAGTTGAGAAATAATTTTTGAATGTATTGATGATGTTCCTCTCTTTATGATTCCCATGTCCATGTTTTATAATTCTAAGAATATTAGATCCTTCTCAATTCCTATAAATGATATAATTGATGGCTCATTTCTACATAGACCGTTGACCACATTTTTGGATTTCTTAGGATGATAGTGGATTGATAAGTCTTAATCCTTGATGATATATAACTATCTTCAGTGGTGGATATTCATATCTTTATGTGTGAATATATATTTTTAGACTTTTATGAAACGTATATAATTCACACTTCTCCCCAAAGAAATAATGGTTCCATATTTTATACACAAATATCATAGTTTCCAACATGATATCATTTGTGGGATATTTTATCTCATGAATTTTAAACCACATTGAGGTGTAGACAATGGATTTTTCATTTTTCATCAACACACATCCCAATCCCTTCTTTGAAGCATCCTTAAAAATTACAAAATGCTTCCCACTTATGGGTAGTTTGAGCATAGTGGAAGTGATAATTCTCTTTTTCATCTCCAAGAAGCTTTCTTCATAGTCCTCATTCCAAGTAAATTTTACTCCATTCTGAGTTATCTTGGTAAGAGGAATTGAAAATCAAGATAAAATTCTCACAAATTGGAGAAAATATCCAGCAAACCCAAGGAACTATAGATATCTTCCACCAATTTTTTCCTCAACCACCCCTAAATTTCTTTGCTATTTTAAGGATACATAGAAATACTATTTTTTATGATATAACCCAAGAATGATACTTCCATCAACCAAAACTCACACTTGATGTAATTTTCGTAGAATATCTCCTTTTGCGTGGTCTTTAGGATAGTGTTCAGATGCTCCTCACGATCCTCCTTGATTTTGGATAATATTAGAATATCATCTATAAAGACCACCAAATTATTTTATTGGTAATCTCTAAAGACTCTATTTATCATGTCCATGAAGATTGATACAGAATTAGTGAGTCTTAAAGGAATAAATATTAACTCATGGTGCCCGTACCTTGTATGTAAATCAGTCTTGGGGATATCCTCATTCTTCAACCTTAGTTGGAAATATCCTTACTATAGATCCACCTTGGAGAAGTACTATGGTCTACATAACTGATTGAACAAGCCATAAATTCTTGGTAAATGATTCTTTTTATTTATCATGCTTTTTTGAGTTCACGATAATAAATTCAAGGGTATATTGACCCATCCTTCTTCATGACTAAGAGGACTCGTGCGCCCCCTGGTAAAGCACTTGTGCGTATAAACCCTTTTTCAAAATTCTTTTGTACTTGTTTTTTATTTCCTCATTATCCAAAAAATCCATTCTATATTGTCTTGATGTTGGAAATGCCCCAGGTTTAGCTCGATCATAAATTCAACATCCTTACTAGGAGGAAGTCCATGAAATTCATTGGGAAACACATTAGAGGATTCCCTCATAATAGGATTTTCATTGAGGATTGTTAATTACTTATACTTAATATTTTGGTTTATATATTCTCGTTCGTATGGAAATTATATCCGTACATGAGATGATTGTTCTAAAGAAAATTTTTCCTCCTCCTTTCACTTTTATAGAATCGGGGGTGGATTTTCCATATGGAGAGTGATTTCCATCTCATGAAAATTTATGCTGTATCGGTATAGGGAAAGCCAATCCATGCCCAAAATTGCATCAAATTACCCTAAGGGATGCATGAAAATGTTCACAGGGAAGTTTAATCAACAAATTATGATAGGGGAGAAATTATATACATGGGATGTAATAATTTTCCCATTTTACACTTTAACCATAATCTATACATCCAAGATTTATGGTGGGTTTTGAATAGTTATACTAAACTTTAATGATATAAGGGAATTCATAGAACAATAATCAAAAAGTACATTCTATAATATGGAATGAATAACTTGTACACATGTCACCACTTGGTTGTTGGGATTCACTTCATGGTTAGTGATGAAAAAATATCCCCCTTTCTACCTTAGAGGTTTTTGGTTGCCTACTAAAACCCTTATCATAGGGAACTAGTTCTAAAAGTTCCATAGTTAGTTGTAGTTGTAGAAATGAACATCACATTGATGGTAAAATGGGGAATTTCATTCTTCTATCACATTCATGGGTTTCTTCTATTGGAAATAATTGGCAAGGTTCCCTTCTCTTCCACACCTAAATCATTTCCTTGAGCAACTTAAGCAATTTATGGGGTGCTTGTTTTTTCACCATAGGAAAGTGAGGTGCTAGAATTTCTTATCTTTGTTTGATTTATCAATCATAATTCTAGAATTAAAGTCCATAATCCACTTCTTATACACATGATACCTCTAAGATTCACAGATATCCATTATGAATTTGATGGAAAATCAGACAATTTCCTCATAAATATCAAAGTCACAAATTGCTTAGGATTTTCATAGGCTTGGATTTAGGCCTCCAAATAAGTTTTCAACCTTGAATTCAGGGGTGATGACAAAAATATAGGTGTATCAAGCAAGTATTTTGATTTTTTCCTCGTACTCTCCAATTGATTTTTGTTCCTTTTTCTTTAGTTAAAGGAAATCTCTTTCTATCTTATGATGGATGGTGTGAAGAAAATATTAACCAAAAAAATAAATTCTGTAATTCCTTCCACTCCATTGTGTTGATATCTTTATCAAGCTTCGTATTGTTGAAAAATTTACACCACTGATCTGCTTCACCATCCAGTCGATAAACATCCAGAAGAACCATCTCTTTTTCATAACATTGAAGGATGGATAAGAATGTTTTGAATGGAATTGACCCATTTCTCTGTGATCAAGGGATCATATAATCTAATGAATGTAGGAGGCCTTTTTCACATAAATATAATGATTGTGGGTTTCTACCTATTATGGGGGGGGGGGGTTAGCTCTCCCCCTGGTCCAGGTTTCTATTCATATGTTGAGTTAACTTAGAGAGTATCATTAGTAAAAATTGATTCCCGCCCCCATGGGGTTGGCCATCTCATTATGAAAATCCTCAAAATTCCATTTGCATCAGTTTTTAACATTATTCCTCATATTTAGAGCCATTGGATATAATATAAATAAAATTATGGATGATTATATTAAATATTTAAACACATAAAGGGGAATCCAATGAAATTAAAGGGATAAGTTATAAAGTTTATTTATCTCATTAACTTATGAGTTTCTTGGCATTAGCCTATATTATCCATTATCCACTTCCTCACATATATTCTTATGGGACCTTTTCTCCCTTAATAATGGTTTCTAAGGAGATTATGAATTTTATAATGTATATCCCCCAGGGCGTGTCAATCCAGGTGTGCAGTAAGGCCCATTGTTTTATACCAGGTTACCCCAAGTTAGGCTTGGAATACCTTATCATAGTTGTAACTCCTAGGTACATCTGTGCCAGAACGAGGTCCACTTGTAGTATCTAAAAAGGGATGTATTTTCTTGATAATCCACATAATCCTTACTTACAAAAATTTATGGATTTTTTTCTTACACATAGTCTTATCTATAAGGTTTTTCACTGGTGTTTTCTAATCCTAATCGAATAAATAACTAAACATATCCTTTGATACTAACTAAAACAACAATGATATTTATTTTATTTTTAAACATAATTTATTAAATAAAAATTTAACCTAATAAAACTTAGAATATTGAGATGTATTGTGTATTTTAGGTTTAGGAACATTATTTAAAAACATTAAACTTGGAATAAAACATCTTTATTTAATAAATATTTGAAATGACCAAAACATTATTTCATACTTAAAACTTGAGGAGATAACCTGAGGATATAAATAAATAAGGGTGGAGCTTTAAAGCCTTGTAAGGGAATATAAATGGAATAACATGAGTATAATGATATATGTTAGAAAATTCACATCAATGAGGCATACCGGAACATGAATAACAAGGTATGATATTGCATAATAATCATAACATGAAAAATGTGGCAACAATATAAAACACTAAATCATAAACACAAGTTAAAGATAAACCGACAAGAATTCATGGTGGAAAAAAGTATAAAAATGGAATAAAATACAAACCTATCCCAACATGATGTTTCATTATACGAAACATTACCCAATACATTGGAGCACTATCCGGGCGCACCCTTCACAAACAATTCTATTTCATTTTTAAGTATGCCATATAGACCATATAACATGGATTCCTTCAACATCATAATTTTATTCCCCAAACTATGAATTTGTAATACATAAATTAATGTCCCAAATAAATTGGATTATGTTTATAAAGGTGAATACCCTTGATAAATAAATGGGTATGGTATTAATGAAAAAATTGTTTTCAGATAATAAATAATGGTGCAATTTCGGTAGCATAACGACATCATATATAAATTTTTAAAATGGTTTTATGAGAGAGAAATGGGTCTCTAATCATTTAGAAATGAAATTCTAGTAATAGGTACCTGGAAGGAAAATTCCCCAACATAATTAATTGGAAATTTAAGGTGTGACATAATAAATAATATTGAATAAAGAAGAGAAAACAAATGAACCCTTATAAAATTTTGGCATGGTAACAGGTGTATATAAAGGTTATTAGTAAGGTTAAGTGAGATTTAAAGGGTCTCCCCTAATTTATAAATAAATTTGATAATAAGTGGGATAATTTAGAATGTATCCCAACATATGAAAATTGAAATTAAAAAGATATATCATAAATGGAGTGCTTGATTAAAAGAGGAGAGAGAGAGTCCCTTACTTGGATGTGTGACTCCAAAGGCATAAGAGAGGTTTCATGGAAGCTTGATGTGCCTTTTGAGGACTCTAGAGAGTATATATCATAGTTTGAATGAGCATTAAGATGTTTCAGTGAATAGAAATGGGATCCTAGGTGGGTTTATATAGGAAAGGAGGATGATTTGTTCTTGTTATTTTGGTTTTGGACACTACATAATGAAATATTCAAAACCAAAAACTATCCCATGATTTTCCCATATTTTCTTACAAATGGGAGTTTCTTAAAATATTTTATAAAGAAAATTGAAAAAGATAATAAAATAAATTTCCTGCTTATGTGGAGGTGATTCACACTTTCAAAAAAATGATTTTAAAATCTTAAAATATATTATTAGTCTTATAGGATTTTCCGAGGCTTTATAAAATAAATCAAATAAACATAAAATAATACTATTTTAAATAAAAAACATATATTTGTATTAGGATACATTTTATAGTATTTATTACATCACTATTATCCCATTATGATGTCATAAAATACATCTTATATTTATATATTATTTAATTTTTACATGAATATTCTAATGTCTTAGAAATTTTTTGAAAAATTAACCATTTGATAATTTCAACACACTTATTTCAAAAAATAATATTCATATTATCCAAATAGTTTTTTAAATATTTTAATTTTTACTTTTTAAAATAAAAACTAATATTTTTGGAAAATGATAGATTTTAAACAAAAAACTGTTTTTAAACCATGTAAAAATTAGTATGACATAATAAAAATTATATGATAATTTATATTTGATAAATATTATTTAAAAATATTATTACATTAATATATTAATTATTTTAAAAATCCATTAATTCATAAATTCATTAACTGAATTTGAATATTAACAAAAAATAAATTTTTTTCTTTAAAAATCGTTTACAAAATAACAATAACAAGAAGAAAATATATTTCTATTATTATATAAAAAAATATTTTTCACATTTTTATTTTATGGTATTGGTAAATATCCCATTATTTTAACAGAATATTCCCAAAGAGAGTGATGGGAGATAGTGGGGCTTCTATAGGGTTGTTCAGTGAACATAGTTTCGATAGTGATCACGATAAGCCTGACTTCTCCCTTAAACAATTGCACTCATACTTAGGTTATTGGATCTTATCTTGGTATTGGTTTAGGGAAAATCCCCGAAATGCTATCTCCCATGGAAGCTCTGATAAATGGTCTTTATATGGTATAATCCTACTTGTTGAGGCCATCACTTCCTCTGTCTGTGTGAAAAGGATTTATTAAAAAGCTATATTTATACTATTCATGTTATCATTATTAAATGACTATATTATCGATGGAAAAGATAACTAAAGGTAATTTAAATATAATTGGATATAAAAAACAAATTAGATGAATCTATTTTATATATCCATATGAAATTTGATTAAATCAAAATAAAGTGTATTTTATTCATAAATGTTTGGGTCGTTATAGAATCACCTTGGTGATGGTCTAGTGAATAAATCCCAACATGAAATTCTTGAGGATACACTTAAATGGTATATTTTTTAAAGGTTTAAATTTTTTATATATCTCAAACACATGAATATATGAGTTTTAACAATTTATCATCACTATATGAAGATGTTTTGTTATAAAATATAGATACAAGATACATGAAATTATGAATTAAACATGAATTCATGAGATTTATCTCCTGATTAGAAATTTAAATGACATAGGTTTATACTAAGCTCTTAAAGTATTGGAATATTATTTTTCAATTTATAATCATGTGATAATCAAATTAGATTTGGTGGTATAAGCTCTTTAAATTAGTACTACTCAATAAAGTTTAACGTCATGCTAAAAGGATGATATTACATGTTGTTTAAGGTCATATATTCAGAACCTCATTTTGATGTACATAATGTTATTTTGATAAATGAAAAAGAATACTATTTAAGGTAATACTGTAAGGGAATCATATTGTACAATTTAGGGTAACATGATATGGACACCACACCATACAATTTATTGTTATGTTTAAAGACCAAATACTATATAATTAATAGAACTATTTCAATTAACCTATATAGTATAGTTTAATTTCGTTTTTAAGGACTTAATCATGAACACAAAATGAATTTTAAGGAGATTTATTTGTTTTGAAACCTCAAATTGGTGGGATACTAGTCACCCTTTCCATCTAGTGTAATAGGGGAATGTGAATTGTAATATTAGACCCTACATATTACATAAGTCCCCTCCTATATAGCCTCTAATTTCGGAGGATTATAATTTTGAATCATTTATATCTTAAATGAAAACACCAATTCAATTATAAAAATGATAAACTGGAGAGGTTCATGTTGTTAACTGAGGTTACTCAGTTTTGGTATTCCTCAATATTATTGTATTCCCATAATTTTCATTAATCGAGTCTTTCTAACTCATTTTAATGGACTAGTGACTATTCATCTTCACTAAAATAGTATAAAAATCATTCATAATGAATGAATTTGAACCTAAATTGAAAAATTGTCATTTGTTTTATAGACAAGTGAATATGGTGTCACCTGGGTAGGGTGCGGGTGGTGGTACGATAAACCCAAAATAATTTGGAATATTTTTTAGGAGATGTATTATTATACCAATCCAATATTTTCTACAAGATATTTAATAGGATATTGTTAATGTATTGTTTTCATTTTTTGGATTCTACCTGACAACATGAAGTGGGAATGGATTAGATCCTAGATTATAAATTTGAGTTATTTAACCTATATATGTAGATTATTAATCCATTATTCATGAGGATATTATGGGAACATGAAATATATTAATGATATTCGAATTTAGGAAAGTGATCATGTCGTTTTTCTAAGCTTCTTCCAAGGTGACCACTTTATCCCACATTTAGAATAAATCATTTGTAGTGAGAATTTACTTAATCTACTAAATTGTGACCTATGGATATAATACCATAGGATATATCTCTCAAATTCAATGTTTCCAAGATAAATTTTTAACGTGAATGAACTCAATATTTTAATGAATTATAGTTGTTTAAATTTATTAATCATGAAATATCTTCATGAATATCATACAATCACACATGATTGATGACCAAAATATGATAATAATATTAATTTTATTGGAGTTAATGATTTATATTTTATGAACCTAACATAATACTACATAGATTTTTTTTATATCTCAGTGGTTCACTACATAATCAATGGTCTTAAATGGATTCCCATGAAAACCATTTATGTAGATAATTTTTAGCGAATTTGAATAATCATAGAGAATGTAATTTTCCACTCACCCATGGGTTTATTCACATTAAAAATTAATCTATTGAATAATTATATGCTAGAGAGTGTTTGTGACTAGGGATATCAATGTTACCATATTCTTAATTTTTGGAGTGGTGCACTCTATATGTGGAAGGGTAGTGTTAATATCAATAAAATACTTTATCTATTTATGAAAAAAGTGTCCATAAATCACTATTAATCCACATAGATATTAATTATTCACTAATCTAGTTCAAAAAAATATTAGAAAAATGATCCAAAATATTATCTTGAGAATTTTATATGTGAAGGACATATAAGATAACTAGCTCAATTGGAAAATATGGCCTCAATTCTTGAGTGAATATAAATAGGGATTCAAACTCATACTTATTAATAATGTAAAATACATTAGCTTTTTTATCACCATAGTGATGTTTCCATTGACAGTTGATTTATATGGATTTAGAGGGATAATTCAAGTTTTCTAATTAAATCCGAGTAATCTAGTTTATTATTGGTGTACCATATTTATAAGAGGAACGAGTTTAGATGGGGTGACATTGATTGAGAGAAAAAATAACTCATAGGATAACATTTTAGTATTTAAATTATTATATATTTCTGCATGTTGGGATATTGGATACCCTATTGAAGTATATTCCCATGTCTAGGAGGCTTAATTTATATGAATGGCCTCTCCATCAATAAATTTCATGCCTATGGATGATTTTATTGATGTTATATGAGTGTCCAAAAATTTTGCGAGTTCATGTACCTTTATTGTCTATATAGAAACAAACTATATTAAATAATAATATAGAATACTAGTCTACCTTCCCAAAATGGAATTTGAAAATGTAGAGATCATTATTTCCCAGAATGAATATTATAAAAGGAGATGTGACTCTGAGATTTTAAAACAGAAAGTTGAAAATGATTGAATTCAAGAATTTTTGGAAGATAATGATAAAGACCAGGATATAAGATTTGATTTAGTTTTGGATGATCTAACTAAACTATAAAATGTGTGTAAGAAATAAAAGAAATAAAATATAAAATTTTGTAAATAAGAATCTGGATCTAATGAATAGATTTATACATATTTAGAAATTATTCAAAAAGAGAATATGGTTTTGAAAAATGAAGTTGTTTATATTAATTAAGATTTATATATATTTGTAAAAGGTAAAGAAAAAATGATAGAATTATGTTAATGGTAAAACCAAACAGTAAAATGAACGGTTTTGTTATAACAATTTTACCCCAATATTGAATAATAATTATTTTCTAGAAGTGCAAAAGGAATTATTTCTAATATAACATTCATTAAATGTAGAATGAAACTGGATTATTCCAATTAATTCTCTATGAGATTCAGTCAATATGTTTTTCAGACTAAAACTATTTTATCTAAAACATTGTATCTAGATTCATCGGGAATCCTAGGTTTGACATCTATTTAGGTGGTGAAAATACCTTCTTTGATTTTTTTGAATTTATGACAGCTTGGATACCAAAAGTATTCTAATCAATGCTTATTGTACTAAAGATGGTCACCATGCCCATATGAGTTCTATTTTTTCTAGCATTCATTATATCTAAAAAATTAAATTTGGTATGGTAGAATAAAAAATATCAAATATATTTTTAATAGACATTTTATATCTAATTCAAGGAAATTTGAATTAATTTCGATCTGTTTTTTTATTTCTAGTAAATTTATTTGTAGTTTTAATAGTAAAAAACGAGTTCTAAATATGATGACTATATATTTAATTTTCTATAAAATGTTTTAATAGTATTGTTTTATCTATCTTTGAGGATTTCTATTTTTAGAGTGAGTGAACCATCTTTGTAAATTGAACAATTAGTATATGAAAACTTAATATTCCTTAGTCTAGTTATAATATTTTTTTCAACAACTAATCATGGGATGTATTTTAAACTATCGAAATTATCTCATCTGATTTATAATTTAGTAGATCATAATTATTAGATGAAATAAATTTGAAATTATTATTTTATATAAATAATAAATTTATTATAAAATATATAAAATTATGAGAATGTGAATTTAGTCTTAGTTTATAAATTGAAATAATTTTCTTAGACTAAATCATTTATTTAAGCATTTTTTGGATTTTTTAAATTAGATTTATTTCCTTAAATTGTTAAAAATAGTCTTTGAAAATAAAATTGTATTTAGGGATCTATTTTTAATCTAATGTTTTCATGCTTAAACTCACAAGGTATTTTTTCTTAAAAACCCTTAATGAAAAAAAATTTACTAATTTTTGGAGAATATTGTTTTATCTATATTTTCCGAGAAATTGTTTTTATTTGTTCACTGATTATGATTTTTTTAATATAACATTAATTAACATATAAGAAGCTTAACATTTTTTGTTTTTTGTAAATGTTCTGTTTTGATAATAGTATTCAATCTAATTAAATTCATATTAAATCATATATTTTATAAAATCTTGTTTAAATTTTAAACTTTTAAAATTCATTCATTATTGGTAATACTAAACATAATGTTTAATCTTCTGAAAATATTCAACTTTGCTACTTTTATGGTTTTTGATTTTATTAAGAAGGGAGTCTGTTTTAAATAAATAACATTTATTTCATGTTTGAATATTTTCAAATAGGGGGAGATTTGTTTTAAAATTTAATAAATGTTTTTTTTTAATTTAAAAAAGGGTGAGTTTGTTAGTATTTTATTTTTTAAAATTACATGAACAGTTTAATTTGTTTTGATAAATTACACTCTTAAAAATTTATCAAATTTTCATGATTGTTAAATTCTGACTTCTTTTATTTAATTAATATTTTTTGTATACAAGATCTATAAATAAAATTTTAATTATTTTTACAAGGATATTTTTTTTAAAATTTTCTAAAGATACATAATTTTTAATTATATTTACTTTATTTTTATTTTTTTATGAAAAAATTGGACATCCTTAGTGGGAAACCAAGTTAACCCTCAACCACTTAGGGGACCCATTGGGTCAACCCCATGGGAATTACCGCTAAGGGAATCCCACAAGGATGATAAAGCATTGTAACACCCCGATATTTTAGGAGAAATATATTTTTTAATTTATTTGATATCTTGTGTTTTATTCTACACCAAGAATATATTATGCTATACAAAACATCGTATTAGCTTTTAGTATACAAAAACACTATTCTTAGCTTGTGTTGCACGCAAGAGCGACCTTTTTCAATAGTGTGTGTTGTATGCAATAATGAGTTTCACTAAACAACGATATATTATTATGAACTAGATGTTATGAATATTATTAACTAAGTTTTGAATTTTATAACATAATAATTCATCTTACACATATTCTAGAACATGGTATGAGAACAAAATAAATTTTTCTAGTAAAATAAGTATTTATAAAAAAAAATGCAGTTTTGATGCCATTTGATGGCACACCCAATTTAAATCAATTTTTGACACATTTATAAGTTCAATTAGACAAAATAAACTTATTCATTTTAATAAGGATATAAAAATATAATTTTTATAATTTTTTTACATTTTTCTCTTAAGTTTCATATTTTGATGAATAATAAAAATACGTTAAATTTTTCTTAAAAACAAATTTTTTCATCTAAATAATTTATATTGTTAAATTATCAAATTTAATGATTTTATAGTATAAGTAGAATATATTTTTACCCTTTAATATAATGTAAGTCATTATCATTAATTTTACAATGAATTCATAGGCAAAAACATTTCAATCTTTGGCAATGTTTTAACTTTTAAAAACCGTTTTCTTAACAATGGGATTAATTTTGAATTAATTACTGAAAATTATGTGTTTTGAATTTTGAAAAATGGATTTCATATTTTAATTCAGTGGGTCTAGATTATGTTAATAGGTTACTTTTATTTTTTTGATATTGTGAATAGTAACTACGATAATTTTTATTTACTATAGTTAAAGGTAAATCGGGTAATTAAGGGTAAAAATAAGATTATAAAATTACCATAAAACCTGAAAAAATTCTATTGGATTAATAAGAGTCGACCCATATCACCTAAAGGGTTTTAATAGATTCATTTCACTGACTTTTGGCCCTAAAAATGATGTAATTATTATTAAAACCAAAGAAAGTGACAACATGTAACTCTCTTATATCTTATAAGTGTAATAATTATAATTTAGTGATAACATTCATAAAACTTAGAACCTAAATAGTCACCAAAAATATAATAAAATTATCTACATCATGTGAATTTATTTATTATTTTTAGCGATTAAATAATTATCATTAATGGTGACACAATAGTGAAGTAGAAATTATTTTATTGATTGAAATATCAAATAAATGGTTTTAAAAATATTAAAATATATATTATATGAACTATTTAATGTGATCCACTAATTTTTAAGATGAATATTACATGTTATGGATATATTAAATATTTTTGTTCGAATATATCTTCTGTGTGGATTTTTTTTAAATTCAAATAATTGAATTGTGTCAAAATTGACACTATTGATATTTTATAAAAATAACATATTATTAAATTGTTTATAAAACCAAAAAATATTTAAAAATTATATATTGAAATTTATATGGTCTAAAATTTCATAAATTATCCAATTATGGACAATTCACAACACATAAGAAATTATTTATAATAATTTAGAATTTAGAATCTTATTACCACAAATAAAATTAAATATATTAAATAAGGATAAATAAAAATGATAAGGTTTAAAATAAACTCAAAATAGGTCTAAATTTGGTTGGTTGATGATATTACAAGCCAATATTACCTCATATATTAATTTGAGTCACTTTGGAAGTTTTTAAGTGGGGTTTGAGTTTATTATAAATTAATATTTTGGAGGTTTTACAAAGTGCCCCTGTCCTCTCTTATAAATGGGCACCCTTTCCCTCTCCTCTTCACTCAATATTGAGCATTCAAGATCAGCCAAACCCTACCAATTCCTCTTCATAGCCTCTTTAGTTACATTATATAGGTTCTGGTCTTCTCAAAAGACCAACTCTAGTTACCTAAGAGGACGTTTAAAGGAGGCACTTCGAGGAAGAGGAGGTTCGGACACGTACGGATGAAATTGGACCTAAGGTAAGGGATAATTATTCCAGTCTAGTTCTTACATGAGATTGGTTATTTTTAAGTACTTACTGGGGTTAAATTTATCATCAATGTCCATGTTTTCAAAAAATGTATTCATAAAATGTTTACTATTCATCCATGTTTATTTAAAGTCATGTTTACCCATTTTTGACTTTTACTACATTGAATTGAAGGAATATTTCTTTCGTTTACTATACGATGTACTTTTTGACTTTTCTGGAAAAATGACAAGGAGAATGTTTTTTTAACTTATACGACATGAATGGATTTTTACGGTTTCATAATTCCATATTTCCATTAAGCTTCCTCTATAATATTTCATTATTATTTTAAACAAAATCATTTTCTTTTAAAATTTCATAGCATATTGAGAAAATAAAATGATTTTCAAGAAGAAAGGATATTTTCCTCAAGAATTTATTTCAAGTGTTTTATCAAAACTATTTTACATCAGAGATGACATTATTTAATATGTTTATGTTTCAATTATAATGTCTCTATTATTTACATGGTTTGATTTTTTTATGATGAAATGATATAAATTTGTTTTATATAGATTATGTTATGATGGGATGATGTTTATGAAACCCATTTTATTCATTGGGTTACGATGAATGATTTATGTTTATTTTGTGGCACACATAAGAATGGTTTAATTATGAGATGGGTAGGACCTATATCTCCCTCCAATGAATTGGGTAAATATTTATATCTCATGAGATCGACCTGGCTGTAACGACAAGTAAAATCCTGTTCAGTAATATAGGGCTAGAACAGCAAGTAATCCCAGTTCAGTAATGTACTTTGTCCACTATGATGGTCTTGGCAGCAATGCCTTGGCTAATATAGAAATCATGAAATGTGCTAAATGGTTTTCCACAATTACATGTTTTATTCCCATTCTATTTTATCATGATTAATGTTCCATTGTGATCAATGACTTATGTACTACCATTATTTATGTCATTACTCATGTTTTATGTTCATGTTTTTATGTTCAAATATTTATGGATTGTATTATGTTCTCCATGTTTACCTTCAATGAGCATTTCAGCTCACCCTTTTTATGTTTTCTTTTCCCCAGGATATAAAGAAAGTTTTTAGGTAAGAAAATAAAAGGGGATGATCTTTATGTGAGATGTCGAAGATCTTTCACCACGATTAGAAGATTATGTTCCGAGTTTCGAAAGACACTAAAATAATACGGTCATTGGGCGTCTGTTTTTTTCATGTATTAAGTATTCTGAAAAATTAATTTAATGACCATGTATTTCAACCTTTGGGTCACTACAGTTGGTGTCAGAGAAAAAAAGGTAGGAATGAATCCTATCCTTGGGAACTCTCACGTGTGAGCGTTGGACGAAGCAAGGCTTTTCGCCCAAGGGCTTCATGAGAAAATGACTGCCACATGGGATGCTGGTGTGTCCCACATAGGGGGTGTAGACGCCCATAGAGTGATCTGATAGGTATCAATTCTTGTCCATTGGAAATAAATCCAGACCGCTACAGTTGGTATTGGAGCGAAGGTTTAGTTTGGAAACTAGGATGTGAAAACTTTAGTGAAATCCCTAGAGATATTTCAATAGTATGTCTAGGGATGTCTCTAAGGTTATGTATAAGTATAGGTTATAGTCATAGAATTATGGTAACAATATTAGAATTAAACCTAAGATGTTAGATATTGATGGTACTCCCCCTTTATTATGTTGTTTTCCTAGTATGATTTTTTCCTCCCACACTATTCTTTTTGGGTTTTAGAAAATGGCGGGAAATAGTAAGATTCATGTTAATGGAGAATATGATGGTCAATGGAATGATATTTTTCACGAGAAATGAAATGAAACAGTATTTGGAAGGTGAAACGTCATTATAATGCCTAATCAGGAATCTCATAATATGATCAATAATCTCAACTTTGGTAAGTTTCCTGACTCGGCTAATAAGAGGAAGATGGAGTTTCATGATGATCATAGAGGAAAGAAAGTTCAATTTCCCTCATGTAAATCATGTGGGAAGAGGCATCAAGGAGAATGTTTCAAAGGAATTGGAAGATGCTTTGAGTGTGGAAAAGAAGGACACAAAGCCAATAATTACAAAGGAAAAGGTTCAGTTAACACAATGGACAAGGATGATGGTATTTCTAAGACATAAAATACAGTTAAATGTTTTAAATGTGGAATGTACGGGCATTATGAAAACCAATTCCCTAAGGGAAAATCTAATGAATAGAATTAGCAAGGTCGTATGAGTAGTATTTATGTTGATGATGATGAAGAGACTACACATGATATATGAGATGAAAGAAGTGTTGAGGAATAAAATGATGAAGCTGGGTCAGTGGTTTAAGAAGGTTTTGGAATGATTTCATGTTTACCAAGAATAATGTATGGTACTATGGAATAAAGAAAAAAATATAAGGATTGTTACACTATTGTTTTTCCTTGTGTATTCTAAAGTATATGTTGAATGGTACTAGTAACCATGAAAAGTGATTGAAATATTTTTGGAAAGCAGATAATATGCGCATAATGAAGGGATAAGGAGAAAATAATATGTTTGATAGTATTCATGAGCTCATGACTGATATAATGACAAAGTGACATCATGGTTTCACTATATAGAAATTTTGGGATTTTGGTATGTGTAAAGAGTTAACCTTTGACAGAATTCAATTTTTCACTAAGGTTATATGGTAATTCATGTTTCAAGAGAATACATGATTAAGGTATTCACATGTTTGGAATTTGACCAACAAGATATATCGTATGATATATGGGGGATAAATGATGGTATTCAAATTCTTGGTAGATGACCTTTCTAGTAATCATTTACTTTATACTATGAGATTGGATAGAAGTATTTTAGATAAGCCTAAATATTGGAATAGATTATGTTAGACATCAGATATTATTTTTTAAGGCTATAAATTTATTATATTATTTCTGAAATGTTATAATAGTATATTTTTAGAAAAAGGACAACCTGTAGGACATAGGACAACCTATCGCATCGGACACGAATGCAGGAATCGAACCCACAACCGATGTGTGACAGGACTTTATCGCCTACCACTGGCCTACAGGAAGTACCTGGTTAGTAAAAATTAGTTTTATTTTTTTAAGAGGTATGATAAATGAAGTATAAGTGCATTTTTGGAACCATATACGATTAACCTCACCATATATGGACTTAAGTATATTTAACATCTTATGCTAACCTTTTTGTGATACAGACAGATGGAATGGCATATCATTCCATCGCATGATCTCCTAATACTTCAATAATGACAAATTCAACTTCATTTATTTAAATAAGATATGAAGTGTAAATTTTTAATGGAATTACCAACGATGATTTTACAATGAAATCAAGTAAATATTTATCCTTATGCAAATATTCGTCAACTTTAGGGAAATGATATTGAAAATAAAAAATGTTGTCCTAGTACCTTCATATCTGATTAATCAGATGGTACCTTAGATCATCAGAAATTTAGGGCTTTGTGATTATTGGAGTTTTCATATCCAGGTTCTCTACCACTCTTCATCAGAACACGATGGTTAGATTTCTCTTCCATATCCATATTTTCACCTATATTCTCTTATGTGGAAACCCAGTGCTGAGTTACATTGGATGAACGTTATGTTTTTAAATTTCCTTTTTAAAATTATGTTTTAGTATTACTTTTTACGATGTGGGATTCTATGAAAGATACTTTCAAGTAGTAAACAATTTATAACCCTGACAAATTTCGAGGGCGAAATTCATTTTAAGGGGGGTAGAATGTAACACCCCGAGATTTTATGAGAAATATTTTTTTAATTTCTTTTATGTCTTGTTTTGTACGCTACACCATGATTATCTTTCACTATACACAACACCATATTATCTTGTAGTATACGCAAACACTATTCTTGGCTTGTGTTACACGCAAGAGCGACCTTCTTTGATAGGGTGTGTTGTACGTAATACCGAGTTTCACTAAACAACAATATTTTGTTATGAACCAGCTGTTATGAATATTATTAAATAAATTTTGATTTTTATTACAAAATAATTCATCTTACACATATTCTAGAACATGGTATGAGAACAAAACAATTTTTTCAGGTAAAATAATTATTTTTAAAAAAATGCAGTTTTGCCGCCTTTTGATGGAGCACCCACTTTAAATCTAGTTTTGACATGTTTATAAGTTAAATTAGACCAAATAAACTTATTAATTGTAATAAGGATATAAAAATTTACTTTGGATATTTTTTTTATATTTTTATCTTAACTTTCATATTTTGATGAATAGTAAAAACACGCTAAATTTTTCTTAAATTTTTTTTTTCACCATGATAATTTATATGGTTAAATTATAAAATTTAATGGTTTTAATGTATAAATAGAATTTATTTTTAACCTTTAATATAATTTAAGTCATTATCATTAATTTTCCATTGAATTCATAGTTAAAAACATTTCAATCTTTGGCAATGTTTAATCTTTTAAAACCCGTTTTCTTAACAACGGGATTAATTTTAAATTAATTACTTAAACTTCTATGTTTTGAATTTTGAAAAATGGATTTCATATTTGAATTCAGTGGGTCTAAATTATGTTAATAGGTTACTTTTTTTTTGATATTATGAATAGTAGCTACGGTAATTTTTATTCACTATAGTTAAAGGTAAATCAGGAAATGATCGTAAAAATAAGATTATAAAATTACCATAACAGCTGCCAAAATTCTATTGGATTAATAAAAGTAGACCCCTATCACCTAAGTGTAGGAATAGATTCATTTTATGGACCTTTGACCATGAAAACAATGTACTTGTTATTAAAACCAAAGAAAGTGACAACATGTCACACTCTTATATCTTATAAGTGTAATAATTTTAATTTCGTGATAAAATTAATAAAACATTGAACTTAAATAATCACCAGAAATCTAAATAAATTATCTAAATCATGTGAATTTATTTATAACTTTTAGGTATTAAATAATTGTCATTAATGGTCACACCACAGGGATGTAGAAATTATTTTATTGATTAAAATATCAAATAAATGGTTTTAAAAATATTAAAATAAATATTATATGAACTATTTAATGTGCTCCACGAATTTTTATGATGAACATTCCATGTTATGGATATATTAAATATTTTTGTTCGAATATATATTCTATGTGTATTTTATTTAAATTCAAATTATTGGATAGTGTCAAAATTGACACTATTGATATTTTGTAAAAATAACATATTATTAAATTGTTTAAAAATCACAGAAATATTTAAAAATTATATAATGAAATTTATATGTTCTATAATTTCATAAAGTATCCAATTATGGAAAATTCACAACACATAAGTATGTATTTATAACAATTTAGAATTTAGAATCTTATTACCACAAATAAAATTAAATAGATAAAATAAGGATAAATCAAAATGATAAGGTTTAAAATAAAATCAAAACATGTCTAAATTTGATTGGTTGATGAGATTACAACCCTATCATACCTCATATCCAAATTTGAGTCACTTTGGATGTTTTTATTTGGGGTTTGAGTTTATTATAAATTAATATTTTGGAGGTTTCCAAAAGTTCCCCTCTACTATCTTATAAATGGGAACCCCTTCCCTCTCCTCTTCACTCAATCTTGAGCCTTCATGATCAGAAAAACCCTACCAATTCCTCTTTATAACCTCTATAGTTTCATTATAGAGGTTCTGGTCTTCTCAAAAGACCAATTATAGGGCCCTAGGAGGAAGTTTAAAGGAGGTACTTCGAGGAAGAGGAGGTTTGGACACGTACAGAATAAATTAGACCTAAGGTAAGTGATAATTATTCCCATCTCATTCTTATCTGAGATTTTTTATTCATAGTACATACTGGGGTAATATTTATCATCAATGTCCATGTTTAAAAAAAATGTTCTCATAAAATGTTTACTATTTTTCCATGTTTGTTTAAAGTCATATTTACCCCTTTTTGACTTTTACTATGATTAATGGAAGGAATATTTCTTTTTTTTACCATAAAATGTACCTTTTGACCTTTCCAAAAAAAGTACGAGGATAATTTTTTTAACTTATATGACGTGAATGGATTTTTACGGTTTCTTAATTCCATATTTCCATGAAGCTTCATCTATAATATTTCATTATTATTTTAAACAAAATCCTTTTCTTTTAAAATTGCATGGAATTTTGGGAAAAGAAAATGATTTTGAAGAAGAAAGGATATTTTCCTCAAGAATTCATTTCAAGTGTTTTATGAAAACTATTTTCCTTCTAATATGAAATTATTTAATATGCTTATGTTTCAAGTATAATGTCTTTATTATTTACATGGTTTGATTTTTCTTATGATGAAATGATATCCATTTGTTTTATATGGATTATTTTATAATGGGATGATGTTTTGGAAACTCATTTTATTTATTGGGTTACGTGGAATGATTTATGATTATTTTTTCGCACACATAAGAATGGTTTCATTATGAGATGGGTGGGTCCTATATCTCCCTCCAATTAATTGGGTAAATATTTATATCTCATGAGATAGACATGGTTGGAATGACTAGAAAAATCTGGTTCAGTAATACAAGGCTGAAATGGCAAGTAAACCTGGTTCATTAATGGAATTTGTCCACTATGATGGTCTTGGTAGCAATGCCTTGGCTACTATGGAAATAATGACATGTGCTTAATGTTTTTCCACAATTACATATTTTATTCCCAAGTTATTTTATCATGATTAATATTATTTTGTGATCAATGCCTTATGTACTACCAAGATTTATGTAATTACTCATGTTTTATCTTCATGTTTTTACGTTCAAATGTTTATGGATTGTTTTATGTTCTCCATGTTTACCCTTACTAAGAATTTGAGCTCACCCTTTTTATGTTTTCTTTTTCCCAGGATATAAATAAAGGTTTTCAGTAAGAAAACAAATGGGGATGATATTTATGGGAGATATTGATGATCTTTCACCATGATTAGAGTATTATGTTTCGAGTTTCCAAAGACACTAAACTAATACGGTCTTTGGGCGTCTGTTTTTGTCATGTATGAAGTATTCCACAAAAGTAATGTAATGTCCATGTACGTCATGATTTGGGGCTCTAAAATCATCGTGTTTATAGTGTAAGATTAATGCATGAAGTTCCATGTAAAAATCCTATAATGCGCACCCACAAGCATATAAGGTGGGATAAATCACCCATTGGAAAAAAGGACCATGTATGTGCAGTGAAAACTACTGTTGATCCCTAGTATCTAGATCGAACCAAGTATAAACATGGGATCTATGATATATCACTTATTTTCCCTATATTTTTTTGATATGAGGTAAAAAAATTATGGTTATTGTTCATCCATCCTTAAAATCATGGATAGTCACTTCGAGATACTCTACCATCAAACAGATCTCTCTCATCCCCCAAATAATTGAGTTTACCCACACTCATGTTTTTAACTCCCATTAATTTTTACCTATTCTAAATCAATTAAACTTCAACATTCAGTTCCTTACAGATCATCTTGTCAAAAATTATATGTACCCTTTTTCTTGCAACATTAAATCTTGTTTAGTCAATAATTATTCACATTTCAACTAAGGTTTTTTTATTGGTTTTTATGGGTTGTGTTTCATCAATAAACTAGACTAATTATTCTTTATAATTCCATATTTTCAATTGATTTTTTTCTTACAACATCGATAGGGGAAACATTTTGACTAGTTTTAAGGCATCTTTGTTGTTGGTTTCTTTTTTATGACACCACTAGGAACCAATAGTGAGTTGAGTCACCGATGAGAATAAATAGTGAGTCAAGTTACCATTGGACACCAATGGTGATTCAAGTCACAATTGTTCACCGTTGGTGATTTGTGTCTCTCATGGACATCAACGGTGAGTCGAGTCACCATTCTACATTGGCAGTGACTCAAGTCAAATTTGTCTTCAAATGGTTAGTAATTTCTTGTACCCATTAGTTGTTTCTTATTTACTATATAGAGGTTTTGTGGAAGGATCTTCATTCCTCAAAAATTGATCCTCATCCTTTAATCAGGTGAAGTATAATTTTATTTTATTTCTTATATTTTAAATATTTTTCATTATGAACATTATAATTTTTTTTGATATTTATGAATTCTCCACAGTTGGTCTTCCCAAACAGTAGTACAATATTCAGGTGAAAAGGATCTTGGTGGAAGCTTCCTTTATCATTTTTTTATATTAATGTTTTTTGTTATTTATTTTATATTATATTATTTATCTATTTATTCATCATATTGTTTGAAAATGGTATTTGTGAGAAACCATTTGATAGTTCAAATGAACAATCATGAGTAAAAATTGGAAATGTACAATGGCGAGTCATGAATCACTATTGGACATCAAATAGATGAATTGTTTTTAATTTATTCCCACAAATAATTTTATATTTTAGTACCATGAAATTAATTTTATTTTGTTTGATATCATTAATTTTTCTTTTAATAACAACTTTTTCTCTTCTATGTCATTCAATATTAGAAAATTGTATCACCACCATCTTTTTTTAGTAGTAGGTCATGATCCACAACTCTCCTTTTTTAAACGGTAGTAAAAATCAGTCATGGTTAGTTAAAATTTTATGTTCCAAAAAAATTATTTTTTATTTTAATTGATGTTATCGATATAAATTAATTGGTTAAATTTTATATTATTTTATGTTTAAAAAAAATTTCAAGGTGTGTACAAATTTATTCTAGCATTAGTTTATATACTCATATTAATATATTTTAAAATTTAAACAATGGTCTATTTTTATATTATTTTGATGAATGTATAATGTTTAAGATTATATTTTTATTTAATTTTTTTAGAATTGAAACATGTTTAAAAATGATTTACTTAATATATTAATTGTTTTCTTTTATTATTCCATAATGAAATATAAATCCTTTATGTTTTCTATGTTATTTAGGATGGATTTAACAAAATTAGTTAACAATAATATTATTTCTATATCATTATATAATAAGTTTCATGTACATATTGGTCATGTAAATTCTCTTAGAGGATCTTTGTTTTAATGATCCAGGATATTTCTCTAAGGAATAAAAACAAATACCTATGAAAATCATTCAAACATATAACTTGTGATACACATTAAACATTCATTCTTTCCGCAATTTTTCATTAACTTCTTCGACTTCTATACACTATATGTGATCACATAATGACTTAAACATTCAAAATTTTCCCTCCCAAGTGATCAATGATCATTGAGCTTCAACATCTTTGACATTTATGAGAATATTTTATTTTAACTATATTTATTTTACTCCTATATTTATTTATCCTCTATTTGTAATTTCATTGTGTGTATTTTTTTTCTTTTTCGGACAAAATCAAGTCTTGAATTTATATTCTTATTCCACATACTAAAAGGAAACCTTGGTTGTGACTCCCAATCAAAATTCAGGTAAGAATACTATATTTTTCTCCTATAACAAGACTATGTTTTTCCTTCAGGTTTTTTAAAATGTAGTGTCTATAAATAATGTTCTCACACCATTAATATTGATGTTCATAGTGGGTACCAATCTACCTAAGTAGTATATGAGGTCCATGAGTATACTAGGATCCTTGTGACACTAACCACTAAAATATTGCATTCTTTTATTTTTATTTCTACTGAAACTCTTCTCAATAACACCAAAATCACTACCTTTCTATTTAATAAACTCTGAATTTTTTTTCATTAATTTTTTTAAAATGACTAGTCACTCCATCTATTTATAGTTTCCATCAATAATGATCTAATAGTGGTTAAATGTTGATTGATTTCAATGAAATAGGTGAATATTAGGTATGATTATCCACCCATATGAATTGAAAACTTCATCATCTAGTGGATAGGGGTGAATCGGTTCTCAGAGTATGACCTCAGGATAGGTTATCTATAGTTCCAAGTTGGAGAGGAGGATGTACCAACAGAGTATTTTTAAAGATCCTACAGTTCCTTGAAGCTCATGGTGATACCTTTATATATGTTGTATTCCCCTTTGTGTTTTAAGACTTATTGACAAGTTTATTTATCTGTTATTGGATTTTCTCATAGAATCCTTCTTCATTGGAGCCCTCATATACTCCTCATCCATGGTGGAGCACACGCGACATTTCAGGATAGTTCTAGATATGATCTAAGATTACAAGATTAATTGGAATCTCTCAAAGTATCCATTAATGATTTTGGAGGTCCACTTCTTAGGATATGTCTTCTAATACATAGGAGAAATAATTTACCCCATAAGGATTAAGGCAGCTCTGTCTTGAGAGATAACCAAAGGTGTGGTATTAGTAGCAAATTCATAGAACATGTTTTTTTTATTCACAATTATTAGGTGAGGTGAGAGAGTAGTTTACCACATTGTGTTTGTCCCTTTTGGTCAAGGATGGTAGAAAATGTTTGCACTCTATGGTTGTTACCTGACCCTTTTTTTCATTGTGTCTGGTATGTTTAATTAGTGGATATCAATTTTGAGGTCTTATGTGGTCAGATATCCATTGTACATGTTATTTATAAATTTTATGATGGTGGAGACTATTTCATCCTTCCAAGGTTGGATGTTGACACTTGTTTCACAATAAGGGGATGTGTTGAGGAGGATTATTTCCTTTAACATTAAATCCATAAGAGATGAGAATGTACATGGATCCATTGATATCAAGTATAGTATCCAAGGATGATGTATAGTGTTGCTGAATTTAACCCATGATGTCTCACCTATTATTAGGTAATGGATGTGGTGTCTAGATGGAAGTATAATTGAGATAATATTTTGGTCGTTTTTTTTCTAGAGATTCCACGATTAGTGAAAAATTGTTACAAAACTTGAGTGATATTTGAATAACATACCAATTTTTTTCACTTCATTACAATTTGATGGAATAGTTTAGTGAAGAGTTTGTCACACCTAATCTTATAGGAGGTTTTCCACCTTTATAAAATTCCCACAATGATCATTACTAACCATGATTCTTACATAACATCATGATTATGGAGAGGATACATGAGTCTTTTGGAATTAGTTGTGGTTGGGAATATATTTTCTTCCCCATAAAGATGTCTAGGTAAAGCGGACTATTTAGGTTCTATAGAACATGCTTTAATATTTCATGTTAGTTCTAGGACATAACTTGTAGGACCATCTACTATCAGTAGAGATTTTATATCACATTATCTTCCACTCCCCTCTTAGTGTATCACAATTTGAGGCCATTTATTGGAGACCCTTTAGCACCCTGATGTAATGGTCAGAGCTAGTGAGAGAAAACTATTTTAAGCATAGATTTGGTTCTAGCGACGGTTTTGAAGGTGCATATCATCCTGGGTAGATGAGGACTACTCGAAAATAGCATGAGTCCGCTTTGAACCGAAGATAATTTCCTTTAGAGTTTGATGAGAATATTTTCTGTTCTAAGAGATATCACCTCATTATGTTTTGTGGAGATTTAGCTGATACAGAAGCCTATCTTCAAGGCTTATAGACCCCTTTATAGCTAATGAATTTAGTTAACATGGTGTCATTCCTCTTAGTCTTAAAATAATATTTATACCACTAACATGACGTTTTTTACATGTCTTAGTTGAGGAGATATGTGAGGGACTCCATGAATAATGTAGACTGGGGAGAGATAGTTATTGATGCTCCAATTACCTTTTTTAGGAGTTCATGGAGCCTATTGGATTTATAGAACTGAC
The DNA here is from genome assembly GCA_963277665.1 of Viscum album. NCBI lineage: Eukaryota > Viridiplantae > Streptophyta > Magnoliopsida > Santalales > Viscaceae > Viscum > Viscum album. The sequence goes on from OY728144.1 coordinate 204,750,882, forward strand.
CAAAGAAAATTATTTTTTGCTCTAATATTTCCCTTGGCTGCATGTTTAGTGATAACATGATATCCTTTAGGGGAGATCAAGAGAGTGGGAAACCTAGTTTATAGCTAGGTATCCTCAAGTATGAGTAGGTTTTTCTTTTTCTGATGACATTTTATTAAGGTTGGGATAATGAAATGAATATAGTTTTAGCATGTAAGACTTTGTAAAATCTCAACGAATAAATTTGAAGCAAGGCACTGAGATGACCTGAGATTCCAGGACGCGGAGAGCCTTAGAGTGATGACATTATAAATTTAATATTTATTATATCATGCGTAATATGTTTTTTATGAATAATATAATAACTCCATAATGAGGACTCCCAGTGAAAATATGATACCTCCTTTAAATCCAGAATAAAAAATTTACACTAGGCATGATATAATATTTTTTGGCATCAGTCAAATTGATAGAGTACTATAATGGGGAAATTAAATGAATTAAATTAATTATAATTACTTTTCAATACTTAAATGACACCCATATATAATCTTCATTATGGTGATTTTCCAAGGGTTATCTGCATAACCCAAGAGGGACTGGGAGGATTAATATCTCATGGTTACTTCGTTGGTGGATGGATCAGGGATCATGTGTCGATGACTAGATTACCACAAGGATCATCATGAAATATTGTCTTCTTGGACCTCAAAAATGAAAATGATACTTGAATGTTCATTGTTAGCGATCAATCCATACATGATGTATGAAATTTGTTTTTTTGGTTTTGTCAAAAATTTATGGTGCGACATTAATGAGGATTTATTATCCCCTAAATTAATTTATGAATAAGAATTATTTGGTTTGTAAATCATGTTCTTTATCTTCCCTAATCATGGAATTATAGTTCTATTCTATACTGGATTAATCAATTTGATAACCCATCTCGTTATCAGATTCTTTCGATGATGGACAAATGAACACAACTATAAATTGATACTTAATTGGTGTTTGTGTGTCTTTTTCTTTCCATTCTTGATTTTCATCATTGGTATTTCATTGACTGATGATTGATGGTACCCAAGAGTATGAATTATTTTTCATTCAATAATTTACCCAGTGGATCAAGGTCATTGTTTCAGATTAAGGATTTGGGATACACGAGAGTGGAATATAGATGAAACTAGAATCTGATGATTGTTTGGGAATGATAGTTTTTCATGATGAATTGAGTGGATATATTTGGAGGATAAGCGATGGGAGACCCCAAGGAAATGGTTTCTAGAATATATCAACTGGCGATGATAGTGACCAATAGTTTGTGTAGCCTACGATATTCTCATGGGTTGGGTAGCATGACTCTCTAGAATTTGACAGTGGGTGATATTCCTGCAATGGACAGCCAAAATCCATCTTCTGAATAGCCGTGGAGGGTGATACATTCCAAGTAGAATCAAAGGAATTGGAAGATGAATGGGTGAAGCTACATGAATAAAAATGGTTTTCTTCACATTCTAGACTAACACGTCATGTAGTCTAGGTACACACCATCTATAGTTCCCTAACTGTAGCGGTTAGTGTTTCGGGAGAGATAAATCTCACAAGTCATGTGGTCATTTGTGCACATCGTGTGACCCTTATCATCCAAGAAAACCATGTTCAAAATTCACATTCCAAGTATCCCATGTTATTAGACACAAAATATATCTTAGAGGAACTATCACGTTCATGTAGACGGCTTGGTGAGCCATATACCTTTGGATGATTCCTAGTGCATTTGGGCACAATCTAGATTACACGGGCATGCACATGAGTTAAGAAAAGACACATTATGTACTCCATATACATGCCATGTAGTTTAATATGGCTTCCCCACAAATTTCTAGGTGAGTAAACTCCCATGCTTCCAAGTGTGGTCATGCGTCATGTGACCCTAAGTACACACATGTGTATATTACTTAGACACCTCCTACTTTTTTATATTATTATTTGAGAATTTTATATGGAATCAGTATTAGTATATCGTAATTAGTTTTCCATATATATGATCATGGTGTACTTCATCTTGGAATTATATATATGACATGTTGGGATGCCAGTGGAACACTTCTATTAGAAATACTTGAAGGGTAGTAGAGGTCAACTATAATCATCTGAATATTACTGGGGTTGAACAAACCTAGAAATAATAGGATGTAGGTCCCCCATATGCTTTACATAGTTATGGTTGGAAACCTAAAAAAATACATTGGGAGTGATACATATATCTAGGGAGTTTCATCCCCTTATCTTTGAGACTCAATGGGTATGGATCCTCCACAATAGACTATTCCCCCATGGATAAAGAAAGAAATGGAAAGGATTGGGTACTCGACATGGATTCTTGAAGGGATATATAATATTCAGGAATAGAAACTAACCCCCCTTGTCTATATAATACTATGGTGAGGTGTGGTCCCTCCACAAGGATTTCGTTACAGTTTTACATGATGTTAGGTATCAGAGATGGACCTTTAGAGCTTCAGGTTGACTCGTCATTCTTAGTTGGTCTTTGAATATAGAGATCCCCTTTCCTTCTACATTTGGACTGTAACACCCCGAGATTTTATGAGATTTATTATTTTTAATTTCTTTCATATCTTCTGTTGTACGCTACAACAAGATTATATTGCTCTATATTCAAGACCGTATTAGCTTTCAGTATATGCAACACTATTCTTGGATTGTGTTACACACAATTTCAAGTTCGTTTGATAGTAGTTATTCTACGCAACATTGAGTGTATATATATATATATATTCAATGTATAAATGAAATATGGTTGGATTCTGTTATACGCAACAACAAAGGAGTCTTTCACTACAGGCAACCCTAACTTGGCTTACATTACACGCAATCGTGACCTTCCACGATAGCGTGTGTTGTACGCAATACCGAGTTTCACTAAACAACGATATGTTATTAAAATATTATATAAACTAGAAGTTATGAATAGTGATACCCACTTTTTCAAATTTTATCTTTCAAAATGGACTTCATTTTTGGATTCAGAATATCGAAATAATCCTAGGGAAATTTTTTGGTATTTTTCTGAAAACTTTCAATTTTTGATGAATAGTGAAAACACTAGGTTACTATTTAAAAACCGACATTTATTTAAATAATTATTTATTTTATTTAAATTTATTTTAGGTCAAAATTGATAAATAATACCTATAAAAGTACAATGTAATTCATTAGAGTCATTTTATAATAATTTTAGATATATAAAACTTTTATTGAACTTTTCCTCGTCTTTTACCCACCTCCTAGGATAATTTGGAAATTCACAAAAAACTTAATTTTACCGCTTCTGTGAGTGGAATTTCGAAAATCAAAGAGACACGGTTAATATCAAGGACTAAAATGTGGTACAATGAGATGAAAATAATTTTTGGTGAATGGTAACTTTTTACTTTTATTTACCACGGTTAAAAGTAAATAGGGTAATTAAGGGTAAAAATGATATTATTATTACCCTAACACATGTAATAATTCTATTGGATAAGTGTAATTCGACCAAAAACAACCTTAGGAATAAAATATGACCATTTAGGTCCACTTGGATTAGATTAGGACATTTATTATTAATTTATTTAAAGAAGGGTTAAAATAGTTAAAAGTAATGTTTAATAACTAAATCATTTTTAATATAGGGTTATAAATAAGATAAATTAGACTATAAATATTAATTAGAAAGATAAAAATATTTCTGACATAATGGTATTTTATTTATAATTTTTAGACATTAAATAATTTAATTTATTTATGACACAATGATGATGCAGTAATTATCATATTAATTAAATATTAACATAATTGATGTTAAAAATACCGAAATAATTGTAATTTGAGACTTTTTATGAATTACACTAATTTTATAGGTTAATATTACAGCATCCCGCCTTTTTATCACATAAAATTTCATTATATTTTACAAAACTGAGGATCTTTAATGTTTAGCGTCTTTGAAACCAGGAACTTAAAACATGAAAACATAAGACATTCTTCTTAAACACTTGAAAGGCTTCTCCTCATGTTCATCCTAGGTTCATTACTGCATCTCATAACCTGGGGACATACATCAAAAGAAAGGGTGAGCAGAAGGCCTAGTAAGGGAAACAAGAGAAACATTATACATGTGAACTTGAGATACTTCAATAAGGTCATGAAAAGAACTTTAAGGCATGAGAAAGAAATCAAGAGATATATCATAATAAAAATAAAATTTTCATAACTTGAAGATGTGGCTACAAAATTTAATATTGACAATCATTTCGTTTCACCAAGGTCCATCCCCAAGGTGTCATTAAAAATTACCAAGGTTATTCACCAAGGTATCAATCTAAAAGGTCATCTCTAGAGATTAAGTCATTACCCAATGAATTGGAGTGCTATCAGGGCGCACCCTTGACCTATCTTTATTATCATGTGATCCACATATATCATCATCAATCATTTCATAAACAACCCATATAGCATAAAATAAATGGGTTTCATTTCATAATCATAACTTTTTAAAAACTGCATCAAAGACATGATCTTTATGTCACTTTAAACCCAAGGAGAGGGAAAGCGGGTTTCATGTATGTAAATCCCAGAATTTAAAATAGAACATTTTGATATATATGTGAATAACCCTGTATAAATAAGAGCTTTTAGTATTCACTTAATAACATAAAATAATTTTGAGAAAAAGAGAGAGGCATTTTGAGACGAAAATTCTGCAGCACAACGGCTACGTTACAGGATTTTAGAAAATGCTGAAAAGAGAGGGGAGATGGGTCAAACATTCATAAATGACCCATAAAACAGTATAGGGACAGAATATAAGAGAGTTAATAACATGGTAATGAAATTTAAAAATATACCGTATGAAATGAAGAACATGAAAGGAAGAAAAAAATAAGATTTCTCTTATGAAAACTCGGCAGCCTAACGACGTCAGATAAACTTCAACCAAAAATAAATTGATGAGATCAAATAGGTTCTCTCATCATATGAACATAAAATATCAGTATTATAGATATAGATATCATACCCCAACATAATAAAAAGGGACTTGAAAGACTTGATATGGAATTATAACTTTGAAAAAGGAGAAAGGTGAAAGAACCACTTAAAATTTCGGCAGCCTAACGACGCCACTTAAAACTTCAAAATACTGAATTGAAGAGATCAAATGGAGTCTCTCATCTTATTATCATAAAATATCAGTATTATAGATATATATATCATACCCCAACATAATAAAAAGGAACTTTAAAGACTTGACATGAAAGTAGAACTTGAAAACGAGAAGGGTGAAAGAACCATTTAAAAATTCAGCAGCCTAACGACGCCACTTAAACTTCAAAATACTGAATTGAAGATATGAAATGGTGTCTATCATCATATGATCATAAAATATAAGTATGATAGATATAGAGATCATACCCCAACATAATAAAAAGGAACCTTAAATACTTTACATGAAAGTAGAACTTGAAAACGAGAAGGTTGAAAGAACCACTTAAAAATTTGGCAGCCAAACGACGCCACTAAAAACATCAAAATACTGAATTGAAGAGATAAAATGGAGTCTATCATAATATGATAATAAAATATCAGTATGATAGATATATAGATCATACCCCAACATAATAAAAAGGAATTTGAAAGTCTTTACATGAAAATAGATCTTGAAAAATGAGAAGGGATAAAGAATCCGTTACAAAAATTTCGACAGCCTAACAACGCCACTTAAACATTCATAAAACTAAATAATGAGAGTAAGAGGGGATATATCATTATATTAACATTAAAAGGGAAGTAAGAGGAATATAAAAGAACATACTTTAACATAATAAGATGGAGCATAAAATAAATAACATAAAAGAGATTACTTGAAAAGAAAGAGAGAGGTCGAATCCCTTACCTTTAAACGTAACTCTTAAAAATAAAAGGTTGGGACCTTGAGGGCTTGGGGGAACCTTGGGAGGAATACTTGGGAGGTAAGGAGACAATAAATTCGTTGGGGGAGATTGAGGAGTCGAATGGATCAGAGGATTGCTTGGTATTTATAGGGAAAGTGAGAGGACAAGGCATTAATGGCCAAGGGACACCTCATTGGTGGTTTTGGAAAAACCATGGGCTTTCCCATGGTATTTTCCCATGGTATTGGCCACTTGGGACACGTCATACCTTATCTTACTATTAATAAGTCTACCATATTGATTACATACTTAATACATCATTTAATGATGACATTAAACACCCGTAACTTAAAAACGGTATTTTCACTATTCATCGAAAATTCAACTTTCTCAGAAAAATCCCAAAATTTCACATTAACCAAATATATATGCTCTGATTTCAAAAATGAACTCCATTTTATAAAAATAATTTTGTAAATATTTTTAATTTAATTTTTAAATAAATACACTATTCACCGAAAATTCACTTTTTTCAGAAAAATCCCCAAAAATTACCTTAACATAATATCGATGCTCTGAGTTCAAAAATGAAATCCATTTTATAAAAATAATTTTCTAAATATTTTTAATTAAAAAACACTATTCACTCGAAAAAACTAATACTTGAATAATAATTTATGAAACCGTTATTTAACCATTTTAATGAATCACATTACTTAATCAAGGTGCCTAGAGTATATTAATACTTTCTTTAAGTGAGATTACTAATCCATTTGGACAAATTACTAATCCTAATCATAAAATCACTACTCATAACTTACTAATCATCAAAAATCAAGTTGATCTTATTAGACTCTAAATTTCGTACTGGATATAATTGCAGAAGACCATTTTTTCAATATCATTACACATTTTTAGTTATTTAAGGTTTACATAAACATTTTTAAAAATCCTTTTTTCTAAAATTCATCAAAAATATGCATACTATATTTATCCGGTCATTTGAAAATTCATAAACTTAATAATAAGAAGAAATCCCAATTTGTATTTAAAACAAAGGATTACACAAGGCAGTTACAGTGTCCTTACATAGCCCCGTATCACACCAGCATAGGACCTAAGTGTAAGGTGTGCTAAGGTGAGAGAATCTGAGGGAGGCTCGTCCAACATTGCACGAGTAGTAATTTCTATCAGTTTGAACTTCTCGCAAAGGCGATTCCATTCTAGCTTCACACGATGAAGTTCACCTTGGGTTTGGTCCAGAGCGAAGCACAGTGGTGCTACCTCCTTCCCAAGTTCTGTTAGATGGGCTTCGATCGGTCCAAGGATACTGGGTGAGGCCATTAAATATTATTTCTATATTAATTAACCAAGATTACTTGCATTTAGAGACAATAATCGAAACGTTGAGTTTACATCGGTCATATTGACCAATGGTCATATAACAGTCAAAACCCAATGGTATCATTTTAATTATACTCATGTTATCAAATGAAATATTTTTTTGAGTATGAAAAATAAAATAACACAAAAAATTAAGAAACAAGATTTATTGAAAATTTCGGGTCGTTACAATCTTCCCCCCCTTAAGAAATTGCGTCCTCTCAATTTTTAAAATTGGGTTTTGAAATTTCATTGAAATTCCCACATCGGAAAAGGAGTTAGTAAAACTATTTCTTTAAAAGAATGAAAGGGAAGTACAAAGGTCACCTGAGTTAACCCACACTAGGATTCCATGTAGGAAAAAATAGACATGGAGGAGAAAACAAAGGGTCAAGTTCTGAGGGAGAGTGATAGAAAACATGATTAGGAGAAAGTTAACCATAAGAAAATCCCAAACTTATGATGTGTGTAAACGGTCTTTGATTACCTAGTAGGAAATGCAAAGCAACAACTTTTTTATTTTACTTTCCTTTCCATAATTTTGAGGAATTCATCTACTACATAGAACAAAAACATAAGAAAATATACCTACCTTCATGTAGAGTTTCATCCTTTAATAAGACTCTACCAAAACTAATCTTTTCTCCAAACTATGAGAATTCAAAAACACTTAGTCTCATCAAAAGCACAAGAAACATCTTCTAGAGAATCACATAATCCAAAAAAGATTAACTATCTATTTCTTCTATCTTTAAACATTATCCCAAAAACAGAAAGGGTAAGGTAATAAAACTCTTCAAAAAGAAAGAATCCCATAGGAATGGAAACTACTTTTAAATCTTCAAAGTTCCATGGTACTACCCAAAGTTCATCATAGACCATTCCATAAATAATGGTCCTTAATATTCCTCAAAATAAACCAAACTAAGATTGAAACCCAAATACAAGAAGGATTTGATAACATAGTCTTCCAAAATAAACTTCATTGTTCATCTCCAAACAACATCAACCACTCCTAACATCTCATAATAAAAGTAGCTAACCTAAACATATTTTACCCAAGATAGGTTAATAATTTCCATAAGTAACCTAGATTACCATAAGTTCACCTTAAATTCATCGATTCTTCAAAATATAAGTCAACCTTACTCCTCAATGAAAATACCGTAGTAATCTATATAACTCGATCATATAGGGTCCCCAAAATAGTGAATGTCTTCCAAAATAATAATAATCTTTTAATCCCCTAATCATCTCTGTCATATTAATATGTCAATCGTCGCATTTCCTATCACATTGGTTGTTGGGACATGTTCTTCCATTTACCACCATTAACTAAGAAGAGAAAGTATAATTAGGGGATTAAATACTTATCCAATAACCATGAAAACAAACTTAAAGCATATAAGGATAACTTATAGAAGAAAAGTATACCCTAACTTGTGATCCCCTAGGTTTCAAACTAGGCTATCCATGATCATATATTCTTATGTGAATCTTTATTTTATTTTATATTTGTTCCTTTAATAATAGTTCATACTAAGTTTATGAATTTACCAAAGCATATCCCCCTGGAGTATCGTAACCAAGAGTACAACAAGGTCTGTTGTCGTGTACCAGTTCCCGTTCGAGTCTAGCTCAAAATGGTGTTTTTTGGTTTTACCCCTATGTACATCTGTGCCAGAGCCACCTCTACCTGCTCGTATCCAGATAGGGATGTATTTGCTTGGCAACCCCTTACTCAATATTCACCAAAATACCAGGAAGATTTCTTATATTTAAAATTTTTTATATGGTTGTTCCTAGATTTTTCATATCATAATTTCCACAAATAACTAAACCATCCTCTGATACCAACTATAGCATCCCACCTTTTTATCACATAAACGTTCATTAGCTGAAAGTTATTTTTTATTAAAACCAATAGAGAGCCACCTTACTTCACGGGGGACGAAAATAGTGAAGGCCAAGAGAATCTTTCCGAACAACATGTTCATCCTAGGTTCATTACTGCATCTAATAACCTGGGGACATACATCAAAAGAAAGGGTGAGCAGAAGGCCCAGTAAGGGAAACAAGAGAAACATTTTACATGTGAACTTGAGATACTTCAATAAGGTCATGAAAAGAACTTTAAGGCATGAGAAAGATATCAAGAGATATATCATAATAAAAATAACATTTCTCATAACATGAAGATTTGGCTACAACATTTAATGTTGACAATAATTTCGTTTTACCAAGGTCCATCCCCAAGGTGTCATTAAAAATTACCAAGGTTATTCACCAAGGTATCAGTCTAAAAGGTCATCTCTAGAGATTAAGTCTTTACCCAATGCATTAGAGCGCTATCAGGGCGCACCCTTGAAATGTCTTTATTATCACATGATCCACATATATCATCATCAATAATTTCATAAAAAACCCATATATCATAAAATAAATGGGTTTCATTTCATAATCTTAACGTTTTAAAAACTGCATTAAAGACATGATCTTTATGTCACTTTAAACCCACGGAAAGGGAAAGCGGGTTTCATGTATGTAAATCCAAGAATTTAAAATATAACATTTTGATATATATGTGAATACCCCTGTATAAATAAGTGCTTTGAGTATTCACTTAACAAAATAAAATAATTTTGAGAAAAAGAGAGAGGCATTTTGAGACGAAAATTCTGCAGCACAACGGCTACGTTACAGGGTTTTAGAAAACGGTGAAAAGAGAGGGGAAATGGGTAAAACATTCATAAATGACCCATAAAATAGTAGAGAGACATAATATAAGGGATTTAATAAAATGTTAATGAAATTTGAAAATATACCTTATGAAATGAAGAACATGAAAGGGAGACAAAATTAAGATTTCTCTTATGAAAACTCGGCAGCCTAACGACGTCACATAAACTTCAACCAAAAATGAATTGATGAGATCAAATAGGGTCTCTCAACATATGAACATAAAATATCAGTATGATAGATATATAGATCATAACCCAACATAATAAAAAGGATCTTGCAAGACTTGACATGGAATTAGAACTTTGAAAAAGGAGAAAGGTGAAAGAACCACTTAAAAATTCGGCAGCCTAACGGCGCCACTTAAAATCTCAAAATACTGAATTGAAGAGATCAAATGGGGTATCTCATAATATGATCATAAAAGATAAGTATGATATATATATAGATCATACCCCAAAATAATAAAAAGAAACTTGAAAGACTTGACATGAAAGTAGAACTTGAAAACGAGAAGGGTGAAAGAACCACTTAAAAATTCGACAGCCTAACGATGCCACTTAAACTTCAAAATACTGAATTGAAGAGATAAAATGGAGTCTCTCATAATATGATCTTAAAAGATCAGTATGATAGATATAGAGATCATACCCCAACATAATAAAAAGTAACTTGAAAGACTTGACATGAAAGTAGAACTTGAAAACGAGAAGGGTGAAAGAACCACTTAAAAATTTGGCAGCCTAACGACGCCACTTAAAACTTCAAAATACTGAAATGAAGAGATAAAATGGGGTCTCTCATCATATGATCATAAAATATCAGTATAATATATATATATATCATACCCAAAAATAATAAAAAGGAACTTGAAAGACTTTACATGAAAATAGATCTTGAAAAATGAGAAGGGAGAAGGAATCCGTTACCAATATTTCGGCAGCCTAACGACGCCACTTAAACATTCATAAAACGAAATAATGAGAGTAAGATGGGATCTATAATTATATGAACATGAAAAGGGACGTAATAAGAATATAAAATAATATCCTTTAACATAAGAACATGGAGCTTAAAATAAATTACATAAAAGAGAATACTTGAAAAGAAAGAGAGATGTCAGATCCCTTACCTTAAAACGTAACTCTTAAAACTCAAAGGTTGGGACCTTGAGGGCTTGGGGGAACCTTGGGAGGACTCCTTGGGAGGTAATGAGACCATAACTTCGTTGGGGGAGAGTGGGGAGTCGAATTGATGGGAGGATTGCTTGGTATTTATAGGGAAAGTGAGGGGACAAGACATTAATGGCCAAGAGACACCTTATTGGTGTTTTTGGAAAAACCATGGGCTTTCCCATGGTATTTTCCCATGGTATTGGACACCTGGGACACCTCATACCTTATCTTACTATTCATAAGTCGACCATATTTATTACATACTTAATACATCATTTAATTATGTCATTAAACACCCGTAACTTAAAAACTGTATTTTCACTATTCATCAAAAATTCAACTTTCTCAGAAAAATCCCAAAATTTCACCTTAACCAAAATATAGATGCTCTGATTTCAAAAATGAACTCCATTTTATAAAAAAAATTTTCTAAATATTTTTAATTTAATTTTTAAATAAATACACTATTCACCGAAAATTCATTTTTTTCAGAAAAATCCCCTAAAATTACCTTAACATAATATCGATGCTCTGAGTTCAGAAATGAAATCCATTTTATAAAAATAATTTTCTAAATATTTTTAATTTAATTTTTAATTAAAAAACACTATTCACTTGAAAAAACTAATACTTGACTAATAATTTATGAAACCGTTATTTAACCATTTTATTGAATCACATTACTTAATCAAGGTGCCTAGATTATATTAATAATCTCTTTAAGTGAGATTACTAATCAATTTGGACAAATTACTAATCCTAATCATAAAATTAGCATTCATAATTTACTATTCATCAAAAATAAAGTTGATCTTATTAGAATCTAAATTTTGTATTGGACATAATTGTAGAAGACCATTTTTTGAATATCATTACACATTTTTAATTATTTAAGGTTTGCATAAACATTTTTAAAATATCCTTTTTTCTAAAATTCATCACAAATATGCATACTATATTTATCCGGTCATTTGAAAATTCATAAACTTCATCATAAGAAGAAATCCCAATTTTTATTTAAAACAAAGGATTACACAAGGCAGTTACTGTCTCCTTACATAGCCCCTTATCACACCAACACAGGACCTAAGTGTAAGGTGTGCTAAGGTGAGAGAATCCGAGGGAGGCTCGACCAACATTGCACGAGTAGTAATTTCTATTAGTTTTAACTTATCGCAAAGGAGATTCCGTTCTAGCTTCACAAGATGAAGTTCGGCTTGGGTTTGGTCCAGGGCAAAGACCAGTGGTGGTACCTCCTTCCCAAGTTCTGTTATATGGGCTTCAATCGGTCCAAGACTATTGGGTGAGGCCATCGAATCTTCTTTCAATATTAATTAACCAAGATTACTTGTATTTAGAGACAATAATCTAAACTTTTAGTTTACAATGGTCATATTGACCAATGGTCATATAACAGTCAAAACACAACGGTCTCATTTTAATTATACTCATGTTATCAAATGAAATAGTTTTGTGGACTATGAAAAATAAAATAACACACAAAATTAGGAAACATGATTTATTCAAAATTTCAGGTCGTTATAATCTTCCCCCATTAAGAAATTGCGTCCTCGTAATTTTTAAAATTGGGTTTTGAAATTTCATTGAAAGTCCCACATCGGAAAAGGAGTCAGCAAAACTATTAATTTAAAAGAAAGAAAGGGAAGTTCAAAGGTCACCCGAGTTAACCCACAATAGGATTCCATGTAGGAAAACATGGACATGGAGGAGAAAACAAAGGGTCAAGTTCTGAGGGAGAGTGATAGAAAACATGATTAAGAGAAAGTTAACCATTAGAAAATCCCAAACTTATGATGTGTGTAAACGGTATTTGATTACCTAGTAGGAAACGTAAACCAATAACATTTTTTTTACTTTTCTTTCCATAATTTTGAGGAATTCATCTACTACATAGAACAAAAACATAAGAAAATATACGTACCTTCATGTAGAGTTTCATCCTTTAATAAGTCTCTACCAAAACTAATCTTTTCTCCAAACGATGAGAATTAAAAAACACTTGGTCCCATAAAAAGCACAAGAACTATCTTCTAGAGAATCACATAATCCACAAAAGATTAACTATCTATTTGGTCTATCGTTAAACATTATCCCAAAAACAAAAAGGGTAAAGTAAAACAACTCTTCAAAAAGAAAGAATCCCATAGGAATGGAAACTACTTTTAAATCTTCAAAGTTCCATGGTACTACCCAAAGTTCATCATAGACCATTCCATAAATAACATTCCTTAATATTCCTCAAAATAAACCAAACTAAGATTGAAACACAAATACAAGAAGGATTTGATAACATAGTGTTCCAAAATAAACTTCACTGTTCATCTCCAAACAACATCAACCACTCCTAACATCTTATAACAAAAGTAGATAACCTAAACATATTTTACCCAATATAGGTTAATCATTTCCATAAGTAACCTAAATTACCACAAGTTCACCTTAAATTCATCGATTCTTCAAAATATAAGTCAACCTTACTCCTCAATGAAAATACCGTAGTAATCTATTTACCTCGATCATATAGGGTCCCCAAAATAGTGAACGTCTTCCAAAATAATAATCATCTTTTAATACCCTAATCATCTCTGTCATATTAATATGGAAATCGTCACATTTCCTATCAGATTAGTTGTTGGGACATGTTCTTCCATTTCCCACCATTAACTAAGAAGAGAAAGTATAATTAGGGGCTTAAATACTTAGCCTATAATCATGGAAAGGAACTTAAATCATATAAGGATAACTTGTAGAAGAAAAGTATACCTTAACTTGTGATCCCCTAGGTTTCAAAATAGGTTATCCATGATCATATATTCTTATGTGAATCTTTATTTTATTTTATCTTTGTTCCTTTAATAATGGTTCATACCAAGCTTATGAATTTACCAAAGCATATCCCCCGGGAGTGTCGTAACCAAGAGTGCAGCAAGGCCCATTTTCGTGTACAAGTTCCCGTTCGAGTCTAGCTCAAAGTGGTGTTTTCGGGTTTTACCCCTATGTACATCTGTTCCAGAGCCACCTCTACCTGCTCGTATCTAGACAAGGATGTATTTGCTTGGAAATCCCTTACTCAATATTCACCAAAATACCGGGAAGATTTACTATATTTATACTTTTCTATAAGGTTATTCCTAGAGTTTTCATATCCTAATTTCCACAAATAACTAAACCATCCTCTGATACCAACTATAGCATCCCGCCTTTTTTATCACATTAACTTTTATTACATTTTACAAAACCGAGGATCTTTAAGGTTTAGTGTCATGGAAACCAGGAACTTAAAACATGAAAACATAAGACATTCTTCTTAAACACTTGAAAGGATTCTCCTCATGTTAATCCTTGGTTCATTACTACATCTCATAACCGGGGGACATCCATCAAAAGAAAGGGTGATCAGAAGGCCCAGTAAGGGAAACCAGAGAAACATTTTACATGTGAACTTGAGATAGTTCAATAAGGTCATGAAAAGAACTTTAAGACATGAGAAAGAAATCAAGAGATATATCATAATAAAAATAAATTTTTTCATAACTTGAAGATGTGGCTACAAAATTTAATATTGACAATCATTTCGTTTCACCAAGGTCCATCCCCAAGGTGTCATTAAAAATTACCAAGGTTATTCACCAAGGTATCAGTCTAAAAGGTCATCTCTAGATATTAAGTCTTTACCCAATGCATTGGAGCACTATCAGGGCGCAACCTTGACATGTCTTTATTATCATATGATCCACATATTTCATCATCAATAATTTCATAAACAACCCATATAGCATAAAATAAATGGGTTTCATTTCATAATCATAACGTTTTAAAAATTGCCTTAAAGACATGATCTTTATGTCACTTTAAACCCACGGAAAGGGAAAGCGGGTTTCATGTATGTAAATAAAAGAATTTAAAATAGAAAATTTTTATATATATGTGAATACCCCTGTATAAATAAGAGCTTTGAGTATTCACTTAATAACATAAAATAATTTTGAGAAAAAGAGAGAGGCATTTTGAGATGAAAATTCTGCAGCACAACGGCTACGTTACA
Organism: Viscum album; assembly: GCA_963277665.1. Lineage (NCBI taxonomy): Eukaryota > Viridiplantae > Streptophyta > Magnoliopsida > Santalales > Viscaceae > Viscum > Viscum album. The sequence goes on from OY728144.1 coordinate 204,766,178, forward strand.
GGGTTTTAGAAAACACTGAAAAGAGAGGGGACATGGGTCAAACATTCATAAATGACCCATAAAACAGTATAGGGAGAGAATATAAGGGATTTAATAACATGGTAATGAAATTTGAAAATATACCATATGAAATGAAGAATATGAAAGGAATACAAAAATAAGATTTCTCTTATGAAAACTCGGCAGCCTAACGACGTCACATAAACTTCAACCAAAAATGAATTGATGAGATCAAATAGGGTCTCTCATCATATGAACATAAAAGATCAGTATGATAGATATAGAGATCATAACCCAACATAATAAAAAGGTACTTTCAAGACTTGACATGGAATTAGAACTTTGAAAAAGGAGAAAGGTGAAAGAACCACTTAAAAAGTCGACACCCTAACATCGCCACTTAAAACTTCAAAATAATGAATTGAAGAGATAAATTGGGGTCTCTAATCATATGATCATAAAATATCAGTATTATAGATATATATTTCAAACCCCAACATAATAAAAAGTAACTTGAAAAACATTACATGAAAGTAGAACTTGAAAACGAGAAGTGTGAAAGAACGACTTAAAATTTCGGCAGCCTAACGACACCACTTAAACATTAAAATACTAAATTGAAGAGATCAAATGGGGTCTCTAATCATATTATCATTAAATATAAGTATTATTGATATATATAACATACCACAAAATAATAAAAAGGAACTTGAAAGACTTGACATGAAAGTAGAACTTGAAAACAAGAAGGGTGAAAGAACCGCTTAAAAATTTGGCAGCCTAACGGCGCCCCTTAAAACTTCAAAATACTGAATTGAAGAGATAAAATGGGGTCTCTCATCATATGATCTTAAAAGATCAGTATGATAGATATAGAGATCAAACCCCAACAAAATAAAAAGGAACTTGAAAGACTTTACATGAAAATAGATCTTGAAAAATGAGAAGGGAGAAAGAATCTGTTACAAAAATTTCGGCAGCCTAACGGCGCCACTTAAAGATTGATAAAACGAAATAATGAGAGTAAGAGGAGATAAATCATTATATGAAAATGAAAAGGGAAGTAAGAGGAATATAAAAGAACATCCTTTAAGATAAGAACATGGAGCATAAAAGAAATGACATAAAAGAGATTACTTGAAAAGAAAGAGAGAGGTCGGATCCCTTACCTTACAACGTAACTCTTAAAACTCAATGGTTGGGACCTGGAGGGACTGGGGGCACCTTGGGAGGACTCCTTGGGAGGTAATGAGACCAGAAACTCATTGGGGGAGAGTGGGGAGTTGAATGGATGAGAGGATTTCTTGGTATTTATAGGGAAAGTGAGGGGACAAGGCATTAATGGCCAAGGGACACCTCATTGGTGGTTTTGGAAAAACCATGGTCTTTACCATGGTATTGGCCACTTGGGACACCTCATACCCTATCTTACTATTCATAAGTCGACCATATTGATTACATAGTTAATACATCATTTAAAGATGTCATTAAACACTCGTAACTTAAAAACTGTATTTTCACTATTCATCGAAAATTCAACTTTCTCAGAAAAATCCCAAAATTTCACCTTAACAAAATATAGATGCTCTAATTTCAAAAATGAACTCCATTTTATAAAAATAATTTTCTAAATATTTTTAATTTGATTTTTAAATAAATACACTATTCACTGAAAATTCATTTTTTCAGAAAAATCCACAAAAATTACTTTAACATATAATCGATGCTCTGAGTTCAAAAATGAAATCCATTTTATAAAAATAATATTCTAAATATTTGTAATTTAATTTTTAATTAAAAAACACTATTCACTCGAAAAAACTAATACTTGAATAATAATTTATGAAACCGTTATTTAACCATTTTATTGAATCACATTACTTAATCAAGGTGCCTAGATTATATTAATACTTTCTTTAAGTGAGATTACTAATCCATTTGGACACTTTACTAATCCTAATCATAAAATCACTATTCATAATTTACTATTCATCAAAAAATCAAGTTGATCTTATTAGACTCTAAATTCCGCACTGGACATAATTGTAGAAGACCATTTTTTGAATATCATTACACGTTTTTAATTATTTAAGGTTTACATAAACATTTTTAAAATATCATTTTTTCTAAAATTCATCAAAAATATGCATACTATATTTATCCGGTCATTTGAAAATTCATAAACTTCATCATAAGAAGAAATCCCAATTTTTATTTTAAACAAAGGATTACACAAGGCAGTTACAGTCTCCTTACATAGCCCCTTATCACACCAGCATAGGACCTAAGTGTAGGGTGTGCTAAGATGAGAGAATCCGAGGGAGGCTCGACCAACATCTCACTAGTAGTAATTTCTATCAGTTTGAACTTCTCGCAAATGCGATTCCGTTCTAGCCTCACACGATGAAGTTCGGCTTGGGTTTGGTCCAGAGCAAAACCCAGTGGTGCTACCTCCTTCCCAAGTTCTGTTATATGGGCTTCGATCGGTCCAAGACTAATGGGTGAGGCCATCGAATCTTTTTTCTATATTAATTAACCAAGATTACATGTATTTAGAGACAATAATCGAAACGTTTAGTTTTCAGCGGTCATATTGACCAATGTTCATATAACAGTCAAAACCCAACGTTCTCATTTTAATTATACTCATGTTATCAAATGAAATAGTTTTGTTGAGTATGAAAAATAAAATTACACACAAAATTATGAAACAAGATTTATTCAAAATTTCGAGTCGTTACAAATATGACATGTTAGTATTGTTTTAATTAATTTTTTTTCGAACTAATCATGCTGTTATGATTTGCACAAAAATCAATTACCAAATAGTGTCAAAATTGACATAAAATAGTTTTTAAAACAAATATTATATTATTAATTGTTATTATATTCCTAAAAATCTAAGGTTCGGACAAGATACTTATATTATGATATGTGTATCATTAATGGACCACTTTGGGGTCACTTGGATGTATATGGTAAGTTTATTAACAATATAATATAAAAATACAAAGTCACATGGTAAATGTCAATCTAATTAACTACGAGTTAAAACTAAAAGATAAGGTTAATATAATGACCCAAACCTATCTAAAATCTATTGGTTGAGAGGATTTCTACCCATACCCACCTTATCTTCAAAATAAATCAATTTGGAGCTATTAAAAACCGAATATGACTTTATTATAAAATAATATTTTAAGTTTTTCTAAAGGTTCCCCTCTCATCCCTTATAAAAAGGGCACCACTTCCCTCTTCTCTTGACACCCTTTTGATCCTTGAAGCTCGGCCAAACCATGCCCATTTCTCTTCTCCACTTCCCTAGAAACATTCTAGAGGTTCTGGTCTTCTCAAAAGACCAACTCTACTTCCTTAAGAGGAAGCTTAAAGGAGGTGCGTCGAAGAAGAGGTAATCTCTTCTTCCAATTCTCTCAAGTTTATTTCTTCTTCTAATTATTATTATTTAGTTTTATCATTATAAAGTAATAACATAAGTATTAATTATATACATATATGTTATTATAAATATTAAACAACCCTATTTCACCTTCTATCCATCCTACAGAAAATGAAATCACCGCGCGTGCGTACGTACGAAATACTGTCTCCACGCTGTGGTGTAATCTGTTTTGGACCACCACCTTACATGGATGGGTATAATGGTGTAAATAAATAACTATATATGATTATTGTAAATTTATATTGATTCTATAATATTATACATACACTTCAATACGATTCCACGATCATGGGAATGATATCATCGCTCGTGTGTACGTACGGACTACCGTCTCCACGACGTGATGAGATTCATTCTCCATGTTAACCTTTCATTAATGATTACAAAGTATGCATAATGAATAATAATGAGATATATTACATAATAATGATAATGTATTTATGTATATATATATGTATGTCATCTACTTAATTTCATTCAATTCAATAAGGAAACGAAAACAACGTTCATGCGTACGTACGACCGACCGTCTCCATGAACAGTGTATTTCATTCCATTTATTGATATATCATATATATATGTATAAGATGAATATATATTATATATAAATAATTTTTTACATTATGGAATTAATTAAATCAGGATATAGGTAATAATATCAAGAACAACAAGTTTATGCACGTACAATAAATGAAACGATTTTACCCAAATTACTACATTTACATCAAATTTTCAAAAGAACGGGTAATATAAAGTCATAATTAATCCATATATGATATCATAACAATGAATATTATTATGTAATAAGTCAATAACATTATTTAAATAATTATACAGGAGGTCCGGATACATAGGAAGCATATCATAAATAAGGTAAGGGATAACTATTCCAATCTCGTTCTTATCTGAGATTGTTATTTGTAAGTATTTACTGGTGTTATTGCTATCATACATGAACTTGTTTTCTAAAAATGTTTTAATGTATTTTTATAGTCCTTTTTACCCATTTTTTAATTTTACCACATGTTATGAAAGGAATCTTACTTTTGTTTACCACACGAGGAACTTTTTGACTTTTCCGACAAAAGTACGAGGAGAATGTTATTTTTAACTTATACGGCGTGAACGAATTTTTATGGTTTCATAACGCCTCATTTTCATAAAGCTTACTCTACAATATTGCATTATTATTTTCAATAAAACCCTTTTCTTTTAAAATTTCATGGCATTTTGTGAAAAGAAAATGATTTTGAAGAAGAAAGGATATTTGCCTCAAGAATTCATTTCAAGTGTTTTATCAAAACTATTTTCTATATAAAATGAAATAATTTAATATGTTTATGTTTCAAGTATAATTCCTCCATTATTTACATGGTTTGATTATTCTTATGATGAAATGATATCCATTTTTTTATATAGATTATGTTATTATGGCATGATGTTTAAGAATCCCATTCTATTACATGGGTTATGCTATGATGTATGATTTATGATTTTGTGGCACACAAAAGAATGATTTAAATATGAGATAGGTGGGACCTATATATCCCTCCAATACATTGGGTAAATATTTATATCTCATGAGATAGACATGGCCGGAACGGTAAGTTAATCCGGTTCAGTGTTACAGGACTGAAACAAGGAGTGAACTCGATTCAGAAAGGGACTTTGTCCACTAAGATGGTCATGGAAGCAATGCCTAGGGTACTATAGAAATCAAAACATGTGTCTAATGGTTGCCACAATTACATGATTTATTCCCATTTTATTTTATCCTGATTGATGATCCATTATGATATATGCCTTACGTACTTCCAAGATTTTTGTCTTTGCTCAAGATTTTGATGTTTAGATTTTATGTTCAAGTATTTGCATTCAAATGTTTATGGATTGTTTGATGTTCTATATGTTTACCCTTAATGGGCATTTGAGCTCATCCTTTTTTATGTTTTCTTTTCCACAGTATTTAAAGAAAGGTTTTAGGTAAGAAAATAAAAGTGGAAGATCTTTATGGGAGATGTTGAAGATCTTTCACCAAGACTAGAAGATTATATTCCGAGTTTCCAAAGACACTAAACTGTTACGGTCCTTTGGTGTATGTTTTTGTTATGTATTAAGTATTATGAAAAAGTAATGTAATGTCCATGTACGTCAAGCTTTGGGTCTCTACAGTTGGTATCAGAGGTTCGCTTTAGTCAACCTTTGGAAACTAGGATTCGAGAATTTTAGCGAGATCCCTAGAGATATTTCTAAGGTATGTATAGGGATGTCCCTAAGGTTAAGTATAAGTATAGGTTATAATCCTAGAATTATGGAAACGATATTAGAATTAAACCTAAGATTTTTTATATTGAAGTTACTCCCCCTTGATTATGATTTTGGCCTCTCACACTATTATTTTTGGGTTTTATAAAATGACTGGAAACAGGAAGATTCACGATAATAAAGGATATGATGGACAATGGAATGATATTATTCATGAGAAACCAAATGAAATTGGATCTGGAAGTCCACATATCGTTATTATGCCTAATCAGCAATCTCATAATATGATCAATAATCTCAACTTTGGTATGTTTCCCAACTCAACTAGTAAGAGAAAGATCGAGTTTCATGATGATCATAGAGGAAAGAAAATTCAATTTTCATCATGTAAATCATGTGGGAAGAGGCATCAGGGAGAATGTTTCAAAGGAACTGGAAGATGCTTTGGGTGTGGAAAAGGACACAAATCCAGTAAGTGTAAAGGAAGAGGTTTAGTTAACACCAAGGACAAGGATAATGGTATTGCTACGACATCAACAATGATTAAATGTTTTCAATGTGGAATGTATGGGCATTATGAAAATCAATGCCCTAAGGGAAAGTCTCATGTAGAGAATAAGCGTGGTCGTATGGGTAGTATTTATGTTGATGATGATGAAGAGACTACAAATGATATGTGAGATGAAATAATTGTTGAAGCTCAGTCAATGGTTTAAGAAGGTAGTGGAATGATTTATGTTTATCAAGAGTTATGTTGTATACGTAATGGTACTATTGAATAAAGACACATCTAAGGATTATTACACTATTGTTTTTCCTAAAGTATTTAAAATTATATGTTGAATGGTACCAGTAACCATGAAAGGTTATTCAGATATTTTTGGAAAGTACATGATATGCACACAATGAAGAGATAAAAAGATAATGAGATGTTTGATTGTATTCACGAGCTCATGACTAATATAAGGACAATGTGATATCATGGTTTGAGTATAAAGAATTTTTGGGATTTTGGAATGTGGAAAGAGACAACTTTTGATAGCATTCATGTTTTCAACTAAGGTTCTATGGTAATTCATGTCACAATAGAATACATGATGAAGGTATTCACATGTTTGGAATGTGACCAACAAGATATATCGTTTGATATATGGGGGGATAAACGATGGTATTCACATGCTCAGTATATGACATTTCTAGTCATTGTTTTCTTTATACTATGATCTTAGACAGAAGTATTTTAGATAAACCTAAAGATTAGAATGGATTATGTTGGACATAAGTTAGTATTGTTTAAGGATATAACTTTTTTAGATATTATTGATGAGATGTTATAATAATGTATTTTTAGAAAAGGGCAACCTGCAGGGTGGGCGACAACCCGTCGCGTCGGACAAGGCTGTGGGAATTGAACCCACAACCAAAGTGCGATAGGACTTTATCACCTACCACTGGCCAACAGGAAGTTCCTGGTTATTATAAACTAGTTTTATTTTATTAAGAGCTATGATATATGAAGTATAAGTCCATTTTAGAAACCATATACGATTAATTTCAGCATAGATGGACTTCTGTATATTTAATAAATTGTGCTAAACTTTTTGTGATAGAAATAGATGGAATGACCTATCATTATATCGCATAATCTGCTAACACTTCACAGAAGAAAAATTCAACCTCATTTCTTTAAGAGATGAAGTGAAAATTGTTGGAGGCATGAGTAACAGTGAGATTGTACCAAAATCAAGTAAGTATTTCTTTTAATTCAACAATTCTTCAACTTTAGGAAAATGATATTGAAAACAAAAAAAAAATGTTGTCCTAGTGCTCTCATATCTGATGAATCAGATGGTACCATAGATCATTACAATTTTATGGCTTTTTGACTGTTGGATTTTTCATAGCCATGTTCTCTACCACTCTCCATCAGAACTTGATGGTTACATTTCTCTTCCATATCCATATTTTCACCTATGATATCCTATGTGGGAACCCAAGTGATGAGTTACTTTGGGTAACTGTTACGTTTCATACTTTAGTTTTTAAAATCAAGTTTTGGTATTCCTTTTTACGATGTGGGTTTCTATTAGAGAAACTTTCAAGTAGTAAACCATTTATAACCTCGACGAATTTCAAGGGCGAAATTCAATTTAAGGGGGGTAAAATGTAACACCCCGAGATATTATGATATTTATTCTTTTTAATTTATTTCATATCTTATGTTTTACGCTAGAACAAGATTATATTGCGTTATACGCAAGACTGTATTAGCTTTCAGTATATGCAACACTATTCTTGGACCGTGTTACACACAATTTCAAGTTCGTTTGATAGTAGCTATTCTACGCAACATTGAGTGTGTGTGTATATATATATATTCAATGTATAAATGAAATATGGTTGGATTCTGTTATACGCAACAACAAAGGAGTCTTACACTACACGTAACCCTGACTTGGCTTGCATTACACATAATTGCGACCTTCCACGATAGCGTGTGTTGTACGCAATACCGAGTTTCACTAAACAACGATATGTTATTAAAATATTATATAAAATAGCCGTTATGAATAGTAATACCCACTTTTTGAAATTTTATCTTTCAAAATAGACTTCATTTTTGAATTTGGAATATCAAAATTAGCCTAGGGTGAATTTTTGGTATTTTTTTGAAAACTTTTAATTTTTTGATGAATAGTGAAAACACTGGGTTACTATTTAAAAACCAACTTTTTATTTAAATAAATATTTATTTTATTTAAATTTATTTTAGGTCAAAATTGATACATAATACCTATATAAGTTCAATGTAATTCATTGGAGTCATTTTATAATAATTTTAGATATATAAAAAGTTTATTGAACTTTTCACCGTCTTTTACCCACCTCCTAGGAGAAATTGGAAATTTAAATAAAACATAATTTTACCGATTCAGTGAGTGGAATTTAGAAAATCCAAGAGGCATAGTTAATATCAAGACTAAAATATGGTTCAATGAGATGAAAAAAATTGTTTGTGAATAGTAACTTTTTACTTTTATTTACCACGGTTAAAAGTAAATAGGGTAGTTAAGGGTAAAAATGATATTATTATTATCCTAACACATGTCCTAATTCTATTGGATAAGTTTAATTTGACCAAAAACAACCTTAGGAATAAAAATGACCATTTAGGTCCACTTGGATTAGATTAGGACATTTATTATTAATTTATTTAAAGAAGGGTTAAAATAGTTAAAATCAAAGTTTAATAATTAAATTATTTTTTAATATAGGGGTATAAATAATATCAATTAGACTATAAATATTCATTATAAAGCTAAAAGGACTTCCTCTATAATTGTATTTTATTTATAATTTTTAGACATTAAATAATTTAATTTATTTATGACACAATGATGATGCAGTAATTATCTTATTAATTAAATATTAACATAATTGATGTTACAAATACCCAAATAAATGTAATTTGAGAATTTTTGTGAATTAAAATAATTTTATAGGTTAATATGACATGTTAGTATTGATTTAATTAACTTTTTTCGAACTAATCATGCTGTTATGAGTTTTACAAAAATCAATTACTAATTAGTGTCAAAATTGAAATAAAATAGTTTTTAAAATTAATATTATATTATTAATTGTTATTATATATCTAAAAATCTAAAGATCAGCCACGATACTTATATCATGATATGTGTATCATTAATGGACAACTTGGGGTTCTATTGGATGTATATGGTATGTTTATTAACTATATAATATAAAAATACAAAGTGACATGTTAATGTCAATCTAATTAACTTAGAGTTAAAACTAAAGGATAAGGTTAATATAATGACCAAAACCTATATAAAATCTATTGGTTGAGAGTATTTCGACCCATACACACCTTATCTTCTAGATAAATCAATTTGGAGTTATTAAAAACCGAATATGACTTTATTATAAAATAATATTTTATGTTTTTTCCAAAGGTGCCCCTCTCATCCCTTATAAAAAGGGCACCCCTTCCCTCTTCACTTCACACCCTTTTGAGCCTTGAAGCTAGGACAAACCCTGCAAATTTCTCTTCTACACTTCCCTAGAAACATTATAGAGATTTGGGTCTTCTCAAAAGACCAACTCTACTTCCTTAAGAGGAATCTTAAAGGAGGTGCGTCGAAGAAGAGGTAATCTCTTCTTCCAATTCTCTCAAGTTTCTTTCTTCTTATACTTCTTCTTCTTTAGTTGTCTCATTATAAAGTAATAACATCACTATTACTTATATACTGATATGTTATTATAAATATGAAACAAACCTATTTCACTTTCTATCCATCCTACGGAAAACGAAATTACCGCGCTTGCGTACATACGGAATACCGTCTCCACGCCGTGGTCTAATCTATTTTCGACCACCACCTTACTTGGATTGATATAATGGTGTCAATAAATACCTATATATGATTATTTTAAAGTGATATTTATTCTAAAATATTATAAATACACTTAAATACAATTCCACGATCATGGGAATGATAACATCGCTTGTGCGTACGTACGGACTACCATCTCCACGACGCGATGAGATTCATTCTCCATGTTAACCTTTCATGCATGATTATAAAGTATGTATAATGAATAATAATGAGATATATGATATAATAATTATAATTTATTTAAGTATATATATATGTATGTCATCTAATTAATTTCATTCAATTCAATAAGGAAACGAAAACAGCGTTCATGCGTACGTACGACCTACCGTCTCCATGAACGGTGTATTTCATTCCATTTATCGATCTATCCAATATATATATATATATATATATGTATATGATGAATATATATAACAAATAAATCATGTTTTACATTCTGGAATTAATTAAATCAGGATATAAGTAATAATATCAAGAACAAAAATTTGAAACACGTACAATAAATGAAACGATTTTACCCAAATCGCTGCTTTTACATCGAATTTACAAAAGAACGGGTAATATAAATTCATAAGTAAACCATATATGATATCATAATAATGAATATTATTCTGTAATAAGTCAATAACATTATTTAAATCATTATAGAGGATGTCCGGATATATACGAAGCATATCGGACATAAGGTAAGGGATAACTATTCCAATCTCGTTCTTACCCGAGATTGTTATTCGTAAGTATTTACTGGGGTTATTGTTATCATCCAAGACCTTGTTTTATAAAAATGTTTTCATGTATTTCTAAAGTAATTTTTACCCAATTTTTAATTTTACCACATGTTATGAAACGAATCTTACTTTTTTTTACCACACCAGGAACTTTTTTACTTTTCTGACAAAAGTACGAGGATAATGTTATTTTTAACTTATACGGCATGAACATATTTTTACAGTTTCATAAAGCCTCATTTTCATGAAGCTTGATCTATAATATTGCATTATTATTTTCAATAAAACACTTTTCTTTTAAAATTTTATGTAAATTTGTGAAAATAAAATGATTTTGAAGAATAATGGATATTTTCCTCAAGAATTCATTTCAAGTGTTTTATCAAAACTATTTTCCATCTAAAATGACATTATTTATATGTTTATGTTTCAAGTATATTGTCTCCATTATTTACATGGTTTGATTATTCTTATGATGAAATGATATCCATTTTTATATAGATTATGTTATGATGGAATGATGTTTAATAATCCCATTCTATTACATGGGTTATGCTATGATGTATGATTTATGATATTGTGGCACACGAAAGAATGATTTCATTATGAGATGGTTGGGACCTATATCTGTAACACCCCGAGATTTTTTGAAAAATATTCTTTTAATTTCATTAATGTCTTGTGTTGTATGATACACCAATATTACCTTGCGCTATACGCAACACCGTATTAGATTGCAGTATACACAACACTATTCTTGGATCGTGTTACACAAAATTTTGATAATAGTTATTCTACGCAACATTGAGTATATATATATATATATATATTCAATTTATAAATGAAATATGGTTGTATTATGTTATAAGAAACAACGAAGGATTCTTGCGCAACACGCAACCCTGACTTGGCTTGCATTACACGCAATCACGACCTTCCTCGATAGCGTGTGTTGTACGCAATACCGGGTTTTACTAAACAACGATATATTATTATAATATTATTATGAACTAGCTGTGATGAATAATATTAACTAAATTTTGAATTTTATAACATTATTATTCATCTTAAAAATTTTATAGAACTTGGTATAAGAACAAAATAAATTTTTCGGGAAAAATAAGTATTTTTTAAAAAATGCAGTTTTGCCGCCTTTTGATGGAGCACCCACTTTAAATCTAGTTTTTGACATGTTTATATTTTCAATTTGAGAAAAAAAATTCTTCTTTGGAATCAATATATAAAAAATTTACTTTGGATAAATTTTTCATATTGTTTTGGTAACTTTCATATTTTGATGAATAGTAAAAACACGCTATATTTTAATTAAAAACAACTTTTTTCATCGCAATAATTTATATGGTTAAATTATAATATTTAATGGTTTTAAAGTATAAATAGAATATATTTTTACCATTTAATATAATTTATGTCATTATCATTGATTTTACATTAAATTTGTAGGTTAAATCAATTCAATCTTTTGCAATGTTTTAAAGAAAAAGCCGTTTTCTTTCGACAACGGGATTAATTTTAATTTAATTTATGCAACTTTTGTGTATTGAATTTGGAAAAATGGATTCCATATTTGGAATTAGTGGGTCCAAATTATGTTAATAAGCTACTTTTCATTTTTGGGAATTATGAATAGTAACTACGGTAAATTGTATTTACCATAGTTAAAGGTAAATCGGGTAATTAAGGGTAAATATAATATTATAAAATTACCCTAACACATGTCAAAATTATATTGGATGGCTAAAATTAGACCCATATAACCTAAGGGTCATATTAGATTCATTATTTGGACTTTTGACCATGAAAATAATTTAATTATTATTAAAACCAAAGAAAGTGACAACATGTCACTATCTTAAATCTTATAAGTATAATAATTTTAATTTAGTGATAAACATCATAAAACTTCAAAAATGAATAGTCTCTAGAAATATAATAAAATTATCTACATCATGATAATTTATTTAGAATTTTTAGGGATTAAATAATTTTCATTAATGGTGATACATTAATGATACTAAAATTATTTATTAAGTGGGAAATAAGTAATATAGTTTTTATTGAAATAATAATACCAATTAAAAGGCCCACAAACCTGACCAAAACTTATTGGTAGTGTATCTATACACCTTAATCATCAAATGAACTAATATATAACCGTTTGGAGCCTTATAAAAGTGATTATGACACTTATAGTAATTTATTTTAAATGATGCCAAAGTTGTCACCTTCATAATTTAATAAATATAACAATTTAAATATTGTGATTTTAAGATGGTGAATTCGAGTAAAAGTATTATTGTAAAAGGTAATAGATTTATATTCATCATAGGATTTTATTTTTAATTTTATGAAACAAATCAGTATATTAAATAATTATACAAAAATGTTGTAAAAATTATTTTATTAAGAGATAAACCAAATAAATGGTTTTCAAAATAATAAAATAAATATTATATGAATTATTTAATGTGATCCACTAATTTTATAGACACATATGACCGTTTATAAATCTATTAAAGCTTTTAGTTCGAACATAACTTCTGTATATATTTTATTTAAATTCAAATAAATGAATAGTGTCAAAATTGAAACTATTGTTATTTTATAAGAATAACATATTATAAAATTATTTAAAAATCACAAAAATATTTAAAAATTATAAATTTAAATTTATATAGTATATAATGTTATAAAGTAACCAATTATGGAAAATTAACAACAAATAAATAATTTTTTGTTATAATTTAAAATTTAGAAGTTTATTACCACAAATAAACTTAAATAGATTAAATAAGGATAAATCAAAATTATAAGGTTTAAAATAAGATCCAAACATGTCTAAATTTGATTGGTTGATGGGAATACAACCCTATATAATCTAATATTCTAATATGAGTCATTTTAGGAGGTTTTTAAGTGGGGTTAGATTTATTATAAATCAATATTTTTAAGAATTCCAAAGGTGCCCCTCTCCTCCCTTATAAAAGGGCACCTCCTCCCTCTCTTCCACACACCACTTTGAGCCTTCAAGCTCGGCCAAAACCTGAACAATTCTCTTCTACACTTCCCTAGAATCATCCTAGAGGGTCTGGTATTCTTCAAAGTCCAACCCGAGTGCCCTAAGAGGAGGTTAAGAAGAGGCGCGTCCAAAAAAAGAGGTAATATCCATTACCGATCCTTTCCAAATTTTTTCTTCTTCAACTTCTTCTTCTTTATTTGTTTCATTATGAAGTAATAACATCAGTATCACTCATATACTTATATGTTATTATAAGTATTAAACAACCCTATTTCACCATCTATCCATCCTACGGAAAACGAAATCACCGCGCGTGCGTACGTACGGAATACCGTCTCCACGCTGTGGTGTAATCTATTTTCCACCACCACCTTACTTGGATGGGTATAATGGTGTACATAATAACTATATATGATTATTATAAAGTTATATTTATTCTGAAATAGTATACATACACTCCAATACAATTCCACGATCATGGGAACGATATCATCGCTCGTGCGTACGTATGGAATACCGTCTCCACGATGTGATGCGATTCGTTCTACATGATTTTCATTGCATAATGATTATATAATTGAATTGAATGAATAAATATGATATATAGTACATTAATACCATTCTGGAAATTATGTATCTATAACCTAAATAGAAGAATAATAATTTATTCGACAAAATACGCATAAGGACAAAAAGTTATAAACACCCGAATAACAAGTAGCAATGAAATATTACTACTAAGAAGCTAAGAATATGACCATATATGATATCATAAAAATAATTATGATTCTGGAATAAGTCAATAACATTATTTAAATCATTATACAAGAGGTTCAGACACTTACGAAGCAAATCGAACCTAAGGTAAGGGAAAATATCACAATCTCATTTTTATCCGAGATTGTTTATACTTTGGTATTTACTATGGTGTATTTTATCATCCACATCCATGTTTCCTCAATATGTAATATTATTTACATCCACCTACAATATTTTTTAAATCCATTTTTACCCTTTGGTGAGTTTTAGTAAAAGATATGAAAGGAATCTTTTGTCATTTTTCGTACGAGGTACTTTTTGACTTTTCCAACAAAAGTACGAGAAGAATGTTTTTTTAACTTATACGGCATGAATGGATTTTTAAAACATTATTTCCAAGAAGCTTCCTTTACATGTTTTCATGTTTATTTTTCAATCAACTTCTTTTAGTTTAAAATTGTATGACATGTTAAGAAAGGAAAATGTTTTTGAAGTAGAAAGGATATTTTTCTCAAGAATATAGTTCAAGAGTTTTATCAAAATTATTTCCCATATAAGGTAATATAGGGTTCTGTTTCTATCCCTATTATTACATGGATTTGATTATGTAGTGATGGAAATATTTTTATGAATTCCTTTATCTTATATGAATTGTTTTATGATGACATGATGTTTAAGATTCCCATTTTTATTACATGGGTTATGCAATGATGTATGATTTAAGATTTTGTGGCACACATAAGAATAATTTCATTATAAGATGGGTGGGACCTATATCTCCCTCCAATGCATTGTGTAAAGATTTTATATCTCATGAGATAGACATGGATGGAACGGCAGGTTAAACCGGTTCAGTAAAAGAAGACTGAAACGAGGAGTGAACTCGGTTCAGAAATGGACTTTGTCCACTAAGATAGTCTTGGAAATGAGTCTTGACTAATAAGAAATGATTCTCTATGATTATTTGTGCATGCCACAAAGTTTCATGTTTTATGTTATGATTATTGGGATTACATTTCACTACCATGATTTATCCCATGTTATAAAATTATGATCTCTTTTGCAGGGTAAGATTTCCAAATTGTTATGTTCTTATGAATATGATGTGATTGATATTTCTTTTGTTTACCATTACTGAGCATTTTAGATTACCCTTTTATGTTTTATTTTCCCTAGGATATAAATAAAGGGTTTAGGTAAGGAAACAAAAAGTGGAAGATCATTATGGGAGATTTTGAAGATCTTTCACCACGATTAGAAGATTACGTTCCGAGTTTCCAAAGACACTAAACTATTACGGTCCTTGTGTGTCTGTTTTTGTTATGTATTAAGTATTCTGCAAAAGTAATGTAATTTCCATGTACGTTAAGCTTCGAGTCTCTATAGTTGGTATCAGAGGAAAGGTTTAGTCAACCTTTGGAAACTAGGATGTGAAAACGTTAGTGAGATCCCTAGAGATATTTCTAAGGTATGTCTAGGGATGTCCCTAAGGATAAGTATACGTATAGGTTATAGTCCTAGAATTACGGTAAAGATATTAGAATTAAACCTAGGATGTTAGATGTTGAAGGTACTCCCCCTTTATTATGTTATTTTCCTTGTATGATTTTTGCCTCTCACAGAATTCTTTTTGTGTTTTAGTCAATGGAGGGAACCAGAAAGAATTCGGTTAGCATTGAATCCAGTGGACAAATTGGTGACTATGAGCAACAAAATTGCGTAATGCTTAGAGAGAAAGATACTGTGATTATGCCAAATCAGTCATCGTGATATATGATTAACAAGGTGAAATTTTGTGGTATGCCTAATTCATAAAATAAGAGGAAGATAGACTCTTATGCATGTTCGCATGTTGAGGAGCATAAAGAAAAGAAGATTGAGATTTCTAAAGAAGGGAAGAAGAACCTTGAGGAATACCTCAAATGGAGGGACAAATGTTATTTGTGTGGAGAAAAGGGACATAGAGTGACAGACTGTTATGGAGTTCAATGTCTTATTTGTGGAGAACATGGGCATTACCCAACTCAATGCCCTGACCTAAAAAGTTACTTCTAAATTAAGGAAGGACTTATTCCAGGAAAATCATTGAAGATGATGGTTTGAAGTGTTTATGTATTGGTATTCAAGAATAATGTTATTGAGGTACTTTTATGGTATATTGGAATATCTATGTATTGGTCCATTGTGGTTTTCTATAAAAATATGACATCGGTAACCATGAAAAGTGATTGAAATATTTTTGGAAAGCAGATGATATGCACATAATGAAGGGATAAAGAGAATCTAATATGTTTGATAGTATTCATGAGCTCATGATTGATATAAGGACTAAGTGATATCATGGTTTGAGTATATAGAATTTTGAGGATTTTGGTATGTGGAGAGTGTTAACTTTTAACTGCATTCATGTTTTCACTAAGGTTCAATGGGTATTCATTTTTCAAGAGAATACATGATTAAGGCATTAGAATGTTTAGAATGTGACCAATAAGACATATCTTATGATGAACGATGGTATTAAATCTCTGGTAATCGTTTTCACTATATTATGAGAGTGGAATGAAGTATTATGGGTAATCCTAAAGATTGGAATGGATTATGTTGGACATAAGTTAGTATTGTTTAAGGATAGATGTTTTTTCGATATTATTGATGGGATGTTATAGTAATATAGATTTAGAAAAAGGACAACCTGGAAGACGAGCGATAGCCCATCGTGTCGGACAAGGCTGTGGGATTCGAACCCACAACCGAAGTGCGACTGGCCTTTATCGCTTACCAATGGCATACAGGAAGTCCCTGGTTAGTAGAAACCAGTTTTATTTTATTAAGCAGTATGATATATGAAGTATAAGTTCATTTTTGGAACCACATACGATTAATCTAACCATAAGATGGACTTATAACTTTTACTACCCTTTTGTTTGAAAGAGATGGAATGACCCATCATTCTATCACATGATCTTCTAATACATCACGAATAACAAATTCAACTTCCTTTCTTTAAGGGATGAAGTGAAAATTGTTCAATTCACGAACAACAGTGAGATTGTACCAAAATCATGCAAGTATTTAATTTAATTCATCAACTTTAGGGAAATGATATTGAAAACCAAAAATGTTGTCCTAGTTCCCTTATATCCGATTAATCATATGGTACCTTAGATCATCACAAATCAATAGCTTTGTGATTGTTGGCTTTTTCATAGCCATGTTCTCTACCACTCTCCATCAGAACTTGATGGTCAGATTTTTCTTCCATATCCATATTTTCACCTATGTTCTCCTACGTGGAAACCCCGTGATGAGTTAATTTGGGTAACCGTTTCATTTCATACTTTAGTTTTTAAAATCCATTTTTTGGTATTCCTTTTTATGATGTGGGTTTCTATTAAACAATCTTTCGAGTAGTAAACCATTTATAACCCCGACGAATTTTGAGGGAGAAATTCATTTTAAGGGGGTAGAATGAAACACCCTGAGATTTTATGAAAAATATTCTTTTAATTTCATTAATGTCTTGTGTTGTATGCTACACCAATATTACCTTGCGCTATATGCAACACCATATTAGCTTGTAGTATACACAACACTATTCTTGGATCGTGTTACACACAATTATGATAATAGTTATTCTATGCAACATTGAGTATATATATATATTCAATGTATAAATGAAATATGGTTGGATTCTATTATATAAAACAAATAAGGATTCTTGCGCAACACGCAACCCAGACTTGGCTTGCATTACACGCAATTGCGACCTTCCTCGATAGCGTGTGTTTTACGCAATACCAGGTTTTACTAAACAACAATATATTATTATAATATTATTATGAACTAGCTGTTATGAATAGTATTAACTAAATTTTGAATTTTATAACATTATTATTTATCTTACAAATTTTCTAGAACATGGTATAAGAACAAAATAATTTTTTCGGGTAAAATAAGTATTTTTCAAAAAATGCAGTTTTGCCGCCTTTTGAGGGCGCACCCACGTTAAATCTAGTTTTGACATGTTTATAAGTTCAATTTGACAAAATAGAATTCTTCTTTGGAATAAAGAAATAAAAATTTACTTTGGATAAATTTTTCATATTATTCTGGTAACTTTCATATTTTGATGAATAGTAAAAACCCGCTATATTTTAATTAAAAACAACTTTTTTCATCGCAAAAATTTATATGGATAAATTATAATATTTAATGGTTTTAAAGTATAAATAGAATATATTTTTACCATTTAATATAATTTATGTCATTAGAATTGATTTTATATTAAATTCGTAGGTTAAATCAATTCAATCTTTTGCAAAGTTTTAAAGAAAAACCCATTTTCTTTCGACAAAGGGATTAATTTTAATTTAATTTCTGAAACTTTTGTGTATTGAATTTGGAAAAATGGATTCCGTATTTGGAATTAGTGGGTCCAAATTATGTTAATAAGCTACTTTTCATTTTTGGGAATTATGAATAGTAACTATGGTAAATTTTATTTAACATAGTTAAAGGTAAATCGGGTAATTAAGGGTAAATATAATATTATAAAATTACCCTAACACATGCCAAAATTCTATTGGATGGCTAAAGGTAGACCCATATAACCCAAGGGGCGGATTAGATTCATTTTTTGGACTTTTGACCATGAAAATAATTTAATTATTATTAAAACCAAAGAAAGTGACAACATGTCACTCTCTTAAATCTTATAAGTATAATAATTTTAATTTATTGATAAACATCATAAAAACTCGAACATTAATATTATACAGAAAGCTAATAACATTATCTACATCATGATAATTTATTTAGAATTTTTAGGGATTAAATAATTTTCATTAATGGTGATACATTAATGATACTCAAATTATTTATTAAGTGGGAAATAAGTAATATAGTTTTTATTGAAATAATAATACCCATTAAAAGGACCAAAAACCTGACCAAAACTTATTGGTAGTGTATATAGACACCTTAATCATCCAATTACCTAATATATAACCGTTCGGAGCCTTATAAAAGTGATTATGACACTTATAGTATTTTATTTTAAATGATACCAAAGTTATCACCTTCATAATTTAATAAATATAACAATTTAAATATTGTTATTTTAAGATGATAAAGTATTATTGTAAAAGTTAATATATTTATATTCATCATAGGATTTTATTTTTAATTTTTTTGCAACAAATAAGTATATTAAATAATTATACAAAAATGTTGTAGTAATTATTTTATTAAGAGATAAACCAAATAAATGGTTTTAAAAATAATAAAATAAATATTATATGAACTATTTAATGTGATACACTAATTTTATAGATACATATGACCTTTTATTAATCTATTTAAGCTTTTAGTTCGAACATATCTTCTGTATATATTTTATTTAAATTCAAATAAATGAATAGTGTCAAAATTGACACTGTTGTTATTTTATAAAAATAACATCTTATAAAATTATTTAAAAATCACAACAATATTTAAAAATTATAAATTTAAATTTATATAGTCTATAATTTAATAAAGTAACCAATTATGTAAAATTCACAACAAATAAGTAATTATTCGTTATAATTTAAAATTTATAATTTTATTACCAAAAATAAACTTAAATAGATTAAATAAGGATAAATCAAAATGATAAGGTTTAAAATAAGATCCAAACATGTCTAAATTTGATTGGTTGATGGTAATGCAACCCTATATCATATAATCTTCGAATATGAGTCATTTTAGGAGGTTTTTAAGTGGGGTTAGATTTATTATAAATTAATATTTTTAAGAATTCCAAAGGTGCCCATCTCCGCCCTTATAAAAGGGAACCTCCTCCCTCTCTTCCACACACCACTTTTAGCCTCCAATCTCGGACAAACCCTGGAAAATTATCTTTTCCACTTCGCTAGAATCATCCTAGAGGTTCTGGTCTTCTTCAAATACAAACCCGAGTGCCCTAAGAGGAGGTTAAGAAGAGGCGCGTCAAAAAAAGAGGTAATATCCATTACCGATCCTTTCCAAATTTTTTCTTCTTAAACTTCTTCTTCATTAGTTGTTTCATTATGAAGTAATAACATCAGTATCACTCATATAATTATATGTTATTATAAGTATTAAACAACCCTATTTCACCATCTATCCATCCTACGGAAAATGAAATCACCGCGCGTGCGTACGTACGGAATACCGTCTCCACGCTGTGGTGTAATCTATTTTCCACCACCACCTTACTTGGATGGGTATAATGGTGTACATAATAACTATACATGATTATTGTAATGTTATATTGATTCTGAAATAGTATACATACACTTCAATACAATTCCATGATCATGGGAATGATATCATCGCTCGTGCGTACGTACGGAATACCGTCTCCACGATGTGATGCGATTCGTTCTACATGATCTTCATTGAATAATGATTATATAAATGAATTGAATGAATAAATATGATATATAGTACATTAATATCATTCTGGAAATGATGTATCTATAACCTAAATAGAAGAATAAGAATTTATTCGACAAAACACGCATAAGAACAAAAAGTTATAAACACCCGGATAACAAGTAACAATGAAATATTACTACTAAGAAGCTAAGAATATGACCATATATGATATCATAACAATAATTATGATTATGGAATAAGCCAATAACATTATTTAAATCATTATAAAGGAGGTTCATACACTTACGAAGCAAATCGTACCTAAGGTAAGGGAAAATATCACAATCTCATTTTTATCCGAGATTGTTTATACTTTGGTATTTACTGGGGTGTATTTTATCATCCACATCCATGTTTCCTCAATATGTAATATTATTTCCATCCACCTACAATTTTTTTAAATTCATTTTTACCCTTTGGTGAGTTTTAGTAAAATATATGAAAGGAATCTTTTGTCGTTTTTCGTAAGAGGTACTTTTTGACATTTCCGACAAAAGTTCGAGAAGAATGTTTTTTAACTTATACGGCATGAATGGATTTTTAAAACATTATTTCCAAGAAGCTTCCTTTACAAGTTTTCAAGTTTATTTTTTAATCAAATTCCTTTAGTTTAAAATTGTATGACATGTTAGGAAAGGAAATTGTTTTTGAAGTAGAAAGGATATTTTCCTCAAGAATGGAGTTCAAGATTTTTATCAAAATTATTTCCCATCTAAGGTAATATAGGGTTCTGTTTCTATCCCTATTATTACATGGATTTGATTATGTTGTGATGGAAATATTTTTATGAATTCTTTTATCTTATCTGAATTGTTTTATGATGTCATGATGTTTAAGATTCCCATTTTTATTACATGGGTTATGCAATGATGTATGATTTACGATTTTGTGGCACACATAAGAGTGGTTTCATTATGAGATGGGTGGGAACTATATCTCCCTCCAATGCATTGGGTAAAGATTTTATATCTCATGAGATAGAAATGGCTGGAACGGCAGGTTAAACCGGTTCTGTAAAACAGGACTGAAACGAGGAGTGAACTCGGTTCAGAAATGGACTTTGTCCACTAAGATAGTCTTGGAAATGAGTCTTGACTAATAAGAAATGATTCTCTATGATTATGTGTACATGCCACAAAGTTTCATGTTTTATGTTATGATTATTGGGATTACATTTCACTACCATGATTTATCCCATGTTATGAAATTATGATCTCTTTTGCAGGGTAAGATTTCCAAATTGTTATGTTCTTATTAATATGATGTGATTGATATTTCTTTTGTTTACCCTTACTGAGCATTTGAGATCACCCTTTTATGTTTTCTTTTCCCCAGGATATAAATAAAGGTTTTAGGTAAGGAAACAAAAAGTGTAAGATCTTTATGGGAGATTTTGAAGATCTTTCACCATGAATAGAAGATTATGTTCCAAGTTTCCAAAGACAGTAAACTATTACGGTCCTTGTGTGTTTGTTTTTGTTATGTATTAAGTATTCCGAAAAATTAATGTAATGTCTATGTACGTTAATCTTCGGGTCTCTACAATATATCCCTCCAATGCATTAGGTAAATATTTATATCTCATGAGATAGACATGGCTGGAATGGTAAGTTAATCAGGTATAGTGTTACAGGACTGAAACAAGGAGTGAACTCGATTCAGAAAGCGACTTTGTCCACTAAGATGGTCATGGCAGCAATGCCTTTGCCACTATGGAAATCATAACATGTGCTTAATGGTTTCCACAACTACATGATTTATTCCCATGATATTTTTATCATGATTGATGTTCCATTATGATATATTCTATACGTACTTCCAATATTTATGTCTTTGCTCCAGATTTTGATGTTTAGATTTTATGTTCAAGTTTTTGCATTCAATTGTTTATGGATTGTTTGATGTTCTCTATGTTTACCCTTACTGGGCATTTGAGATTTTCCTTTTTTATGTTTTCTTTTCCCCAGGATTTAAAGAAATGTTTTAGGTACGAAAATAAAATGGGAAGATCTTTATGGGAGATGTTTAAGATCTTTCACCAAGATTAGAAGATTATATTCTAAGTTTCCAAAGACACTAAACTATTAAGGTCCTTTTGGTGTCTATTTTTTTTATGTATTAAGTATTCCTCAATAGTAATGTAATGTACATTTACATCAAGCGATGGGTCTTTACATGGACTTCTTGTGAAGCACACCGATATTATTATTAAGCATTTTATATCATATTATTAGCAGTGTTCCATGGTGGTTATGATATGACTACTCTATCTTGATTTTTTTTTGTTTTTTGATTTTGGGGTGCTCAACTTGGTATGTATATACAACCCCATAAACACGATATTCACATACATGTTTTTCTATAGAAGATATGAAATTCATTTGAGTATTAGGTGGAATAAGAGAAGGTGGAGCATAGTTGAGAAAAAAACATGATTTTAACTAGGTATTTCTTTTATATATCTTTTTTTATGTTGTCAGTAGGTTGGGGTCTTTCTATATTTTTTGGGAATTTATTTGAACTATTCTTACATCACTATACTTATTATAGTACTTTGATGAGGTATATATGTTATGCATGAATATATAGTATGAATTATTTACCATTCATCATTATAAAATAATTTGAAGATGCTTGGGTGTGTAATAGTACTTCAGGCTAAGGGCTCCCATGTGTTAGATATACCTACATAGAACTAGTTCATGTGACCATCACTCATAATATAATAATATTTCATCATATTATCATAATAAATAATACATATCACAAAATAGGTCTTTAAATAAAATAATAAATTGAGGCTTCAACCCCATCCTTTAAAAAAAAATATATCAAAGAACATAAAATATAGTCACACTATAAATATTAGAAGATCATAAGACATAAATAATAATGGATTCAAGAGCATAATAAATGAAATAATAACATAAAATTTTGACCTGGAATTTGTGGCACACACATAAACATGCAATATCATTACCTATAAGTCAAGGCACATTCCAAAAAATGTAACAAAAAACTTCATGGGGACTACACATATTGTTAAGTACACACCATTATCCCCAATAATAGTCATTTCTATATAAGGGATTGGGCTTCCCCATCTTCCCATAGTGAATCAGGCTTCCCCATCTTCCATTTTGAATCAATCCCATCAATTTGATTCCCATCATTATCACATAAGATATAAATCCTAACCCAATGCTTTGGAGGGAGATATAGGTCCCATCCTTTATATAATGAAAACCATACATATTTGTTCCACAAGGACATAAATAATTTATCATATCAAAACTCATGGAATCAAATGTGTTTCATAAATATCATTTAATCATAACATAACCCATGGAAAATAAATGGGTCTTATAAATATCATTCCATCATAAAAATAAAACATTATAAAAAAGAATAAAAATGGTAGAATTGAATCATAACCACCCTAAATCATACGAAAAATAAAATAATGTTATATTAAGTGAAAATTAATTTTTAGAGTTCACTTAAATGGAATTATTATGAGAAATATCATTTTTTGTTTGAAACCATTATCTTTTATTAAAATGACTTGTAATTTTGAAAGAAAAATTTTCTCTAAAAATAACCAAGGAATCTGGTAAAGGAAAATTCAAATAATTATGATGTCATGATGACATAAAAATCATTTCATTATATATAAGGTAAAATACCATTTCATTGATAATTTTATAGAAAACATCAAAAAGTACCTCATTTTGAAAAAGGCAAAAATATTCTTCTCAAACTATATAGTAAAAAGTAAAAAATTGGTAAAAATGAATTTAAACATCTATAAGAGAATATTAAAAACCTATTTTGAAAAAATAGACAACATGGGAATGGAAGATATGTATTCCCCAATGAAGACTTAAAATTAAATAGTTTGAAATATTAATGATATTTTGAAATAAATATATGTGACATTATAATATGAAGAATCATATAACCCATGAAAAGAATAAAATTATATAGTTATTAAAATAACATAATAATCTGGACAAGACTCATAAAATACATTCATGTGTAGTATATAGACCTTATAGAAGAAACATATAGTGTATAGTGCACGTGTTCCACGTAAATCAATGTGAGATATAAATCCCTTACCTTATGTCTTGACTCTCTTCGTATTCATTCAAACATCCTTTATAATAAAAATAATTTTATTATACATCTAGTACATAACCATATTTAATTAAATCATACAATATATTATTTTCTTATAACATTATATTACCCACTTATTTACCATTTATTGTTAGTGTTATGTTTCAGGTAATATCCACTTGTTTTGACTTTTCATTCATGATTGTATTACATAGATCATGATATAATAATTTAAAGAATATAAAAAATGATATAAATATCATATATATTTATTATATAAATATTTATAATAATTAATAAACAATATAAATTTGAAATGGAACACGCTGTTCCTGGAAATAGTAGCTCATAGGTACACTTGAACATCGTTTCCATTTAATCATCATTTTAAATGAAATAAAGTTAATGACATATATATGTATATATATAATAATTAGATAATCATAAATAAGTAATATATATCATATGAAATAGATTTTCTATCATAATTACCAACTGTTAGACGTGGTAATGAAAAAAAACAAACATTGTTTCGTGAGGCGACAGTTCACCGTAGACAAGAACAATATGTTTTTGTACACATTTCATGGAGGTTTTTTTGAGTGTCGGTATAACCATTATAATTAATTATTGTTATTATATTTAAGATACTGATTTCATTATATAATAATGTACTAATATTCTTTTAGGGGCTTGATAAGGAAAATAAAACAAAAATGATTTTGTGAAAGGATGTTACCTCTTCTTTGGGTAACTCCTATTGGTTTTGAAAAAAGAGATTCATTAGAAGGATTTATGACCAAAGAGTGGAATATATGATTGAGGGAGTGATTTTGGGAGGTTATTTGGACATATTTTGGATGATCCAAATAGGTTTTGACATGTGAATAATAGAGAATAATTGGTTTGCATTTATAAAAACGGGGAAGGGAACTTATAAAATTTACTCAAAATATTAATATCTAATAAATTAAATATCAATATAAATACTACAGAAAGGACATGTATTCTAAGATAAGATGATATAGGGTTGTAATATGATCAAAAAATCTATTTTATCCATGTTTTTGTTTAATTATAAACCTTATCATTTTTTTAACCCTTAGTTATCTTATTGTAATTTTAACAATGTTAACAAATATTTCAATATTAAAAGGCTATGTTTTTTACTTATGTAATATTAATTAAATCATAAATTAATAATTTATAACATATTTTAATCATATTATAGTTTCTTCGAATTTTTTAAATATTTTTAATTGTTTATAAATAATTTAATAAAATATTATTTTCATAAAATAACATAATATTCAATTTTGAAACTATTTATTAAATTAAAATTAAGAAAGTTAATACAATAATCTAACGTCAATAGAATTCATTTAATAAACCTATAACACTTCATAGTCACCTATAAAATTCTTGTATCACCTTAATTAATCGAAATAATAATAATTTTATAATTTCTAATATCATTTAGTTGATTGTTTCGTTAATTAAATAATTATTGCGTCATCAAGTTGTAAATATTTATGATAATTATTAATTTACTAAAAAAATTATATGATTTAGATAAAAATTTTATATTTAAAAATAATATATATAGTCAAGCATATCTTTTATTTCATTCCTAATTAAAAATATTTTACCTATTAAAAGTAAGAGTGTGATATTTGGAAAATCTCATTGATTTTAATAATATCTAAATCATTTAATGGAAAATGTCCATTAAGTAATTTAATCTCGAATCCATAGGTTATATGGGTAGATTTAAATTCATAAAAAAATATTTTAAAATGTGTTAGGGTGGTTTTATAACATTTATAAAATTATTTTCACCCTTAATTATTCGATTTACCCTTAACCGTGGTAATACAAATTATAAAATTTACTATTCATATTTTCCAAAAAAGGGGACCTAATAAATAAATTAGGAACATAAAATTAAAAATATGGAATCCATTTTTTACAAAAAAAAATATAAATGGATAAAATTAATATAAAAAAAGTCTAATTGATAGAATGAGAAAACATGTTTTTAAAGTGAAAACAGTAAAAAAAATTGAATTGGTTTATATTTAAAATCAATTTCATATTCATTGAAATGACCTAAATTGGAATAAATAATAAATTTTCGATCTAATTATTCTTTAAAATGAAAAAAATATATAATATATCACAAATAATTATTTCTATGAAAAAAAGTTATTTTCTATTAAAATTCAGTATTCTTCATTATTCATCAAAAAATGGAACTAATCAGAAAAATAATAAAAATTCAAACAATGTAAATTTTGATATCTCTAATTAAAATATAAAATTTATTTTGTTAAATTTAATTTATAAAAGTGTAAAAAATGGACTTAAATCCAGAGTGCCATCAAAAGGCCGCAAAACTTCCTTTTTAGAAAAGTAATTATTTTATTCGTAACATAGGATTTACTCTTATATTATATCTAGAAAACACATAATATGAATGTTAAAACTTATATTTAATATAAATTTCATTAATATAATCTAACACGAGTTATTTTTTACATTATTGGTATAAAAAACATATTTTCCATTAAATAGTTTGTCATAAAAATATTTCCTTTTAATTTAAAAAGGGGTTTTCATGTATAAACCATAATTCCATATTTTAGTTAATCATGTTCATACCTACCATTATAACAGCTAGGTTTTTCATTTTATAATTTAAATAATTTGAAAAAAATGGTTTTATAGAAAATCTTTGATTTGTGTAATGCATTCCAAGTCAGTGTTTCATGTGGTGAAAGATTGTCTTATTGTAGCGTATAATGAAAACATAATATAGTGTGGTGTGAAACTCAATACATTAAATAAAAATAATTCCTTAGAAAAAATGTTTATAAAAACATAAAATGTTACATTCTACCCCCCTAAAAATGTATTTTAAAATCAAAATATATCATTATGAAAAAATGAGGACACTTCTAGCTTATCATATCCTCAAGTTCCCACATAGATTCCTCTAACATGTAGTTTCTCAAAAAATTCATGACCGAGTGAGGGGACTTGTTTCACAGAACATTCTATATACGATCCAAAATTTTAACTATTTATTCCTCATAAGAAAAATCATCCTCCACTGGTATGACCTATGAGTCTAGTACTTGTGAAGGTCTAGGTATGTACTTTATTAGGAGAGAAATATGGAAAAAATCATGGACTTAAGATAGATTAGAAGTAAGTTCTATTTTATGGGATTCCACCATAATACAATCAATATTGTTAAACAGACCAATATACGAAGGTCTTAGTTTCCCTATATTCCTAAACATCATAACATTTTTCAATGGATAAATTTATAGAAACACTATATCACCAAAATAAAATTATAGATCACACCATAGGTTATAAAAATAACAATTATATCAACTTTTTTCTACCTTGTT
This sequence comes from Viscum album, assembly GCA_963277665.1. NCBI lineage: Eukaryota > Viridiplantae > Streptophyta > Magnoliopsida > Santalales > Viscaceae > Viscum > Viscum album. The sequence continues at coordinate 204,794,854 of OY728144.1, forward strand.
TTTCTAATAAATGTTTCTATCCCTCTCAACCATCACTTCAAGTATCTCAGGTCTCAATAGCTTCCTTTCTCTAACTTCATTTCAGCATATTGGAGCTCTATATTTCTTCCCATAAAGGGCTTAATAACGAGGAATCTTAATTCTTGAGGGAAATATATTTTTGGAAGAAAACTGAACTAGAGGTTAGTTTTTATCCGAAACACCTTTTCAATCTATAGAATAAGTGATCAAAATATCCTCTAGGGGGATAATTGTTATTTTATAAAGACCATCCAACTGAGAGTGATAAGTAGTGATAAAAATAGATTATGTATCATGTTCTTTCTAAACCCAACACCATAACTTTGAGGTAAAATAAGAGTCATATTAAGATACAATAGAATATGCTACTCCATGCCACCGTACCACTTAATGAATATCATGGAATATTGATCCAAAGGTAAGTATTCTCTGATAGCAATGTAGTGTGCCGACTTAATAAGTGGACTGAATGCCCCCATACAACATTAAACCTCTTAGAGTTATTGGGGAGTCAAATTAAAAAACCCATAGTGATGTTCTCCCATTTCTATTTTGGTATGGGTGATGGATGAAACATCCCCTAATAATTTTTTTATACCATAACATACTAGAATACCAAGAACATAAATACAAACTCTATGATGTCTCTCTTTATTCCATCCGATCAAAAGTATTCCTTTAAATATATATACATCTTCATACATCCAAGAATAATATATATCGAGGAACTATAAACTTCTTCTAAGAGATCCTTCTTTAAATTCGGCATGGACGGAAAAAAACATGGTTACATAACCATATCATTCCCTTCATATAATGTTTAAACATAGGAACATTTCTTAACCTTTTTTTAATCTCTACATTTTCTATTTTCACCACCTTAATCTCCAATTGAATGGAGGGTTGAACATTCAATTGATCAATATAAAATTTTCCCCTTCATTCAGTATTTCTATATATATCCTTTAAAAATCTATACATATTATATCTTTTTTAGTCCTCATCATGGAAAACATACCATGATCATTTCAACTCAAAGCATCGACCACCTTGTTTTATTTCCCAGGGTGGTATTATATTGAGCGGTCATAATCCTTTATCAGCGCTAACCATATCCTCTAGAAAATTTTAAACTACTTATGTGTAAATATATATTTAATAATATTATATACGAATCATATATCACAGTTTTATCAATAGAGATAATTCCTCCATATTTATATTGAAAACAATTGCCACTCCTAACTCTAAATCACGAGTTGGGTAAAGTTTCTCATGAATCTTAGTTGTCATGAGGAAAAAAGGATAACTATGTTATTATGTATAAAGAAGCACCACAATATATTCATAGAAAAATAAATATGGATTAAAAACACATTCACATTACTAGAAATTGTTATAATTGGTTCAGTGACTAATATTCTCTTTAGTTCCTTGAAATTTTCCTCACATTTATCGGTCTAGAGAACTTGGGACCCTTCCAAGTTAACTTGTTTGCAGGACTAGATATTCAAGAGAAGTTTCCTAAAACCCCTGATAATATGAATATAAACCATGTAAAATATAGATCTCTATCACTGTGTTTGGTCTAGGACAATATTAAATATCATCCATATTTGATTGATATAATCCTATATCATCTCTTGAGATTATGTGATCCAAAAATGAAACCTTTTTCAGCTAAAATTCAAACAATTTAATTTTTTCATATAGTTTAACCTTCCCTAAGTTCATTAGATCAATTCTCAAATGGTATTCATGATCCTACTTTCTCATTGAAGATATAATAATAACATATATTTAGACTACCAAAAATTGATCGAGGTAATCTTAAAAGACAATATTCATCAAAAAATGTGAGGATAAAAGAGGAATTAGTAAGAAGAAAATGAAATAATATATATTCATAGTGCCCATACCTTGTATAGAATTTCGTCTTGAGTATATCCTCCTTGAACTTCAATTGACGATACCTAGAATGAAGGTCAATCTTGGAAAAGTATTGAGCTCTGTGTAGTTGACTAACCATATCATCAATATAGGGAAGTGGATACTTTTTCTTGATTTTGATCTTGTCTAACACATGATAATCAATTCGGAGTTACATTGATCCATATTTATTTTTTTAAAAAAGAACCATTATTCCCCAAGAAGACACACTTTGTTTAATGAGTCCTTTTACAATTTTGTATTGAAGTTTCTTTAGCAATTCCTGCAACTGAACTCGGTCCATTTAATAAGTTTTATGTGGAATTAGGGTAGAACCTGGTAAGATTTCTATTGAAAAATAAACATCATGTTTTGGTGTAATAATAGGAATCTATTTCTAAGAAACAATGAGAAATTCAAGAACAATATAAATATCTTCAATTCAAATTTTCTCTTCAACCATTTGAGATACACATCTCTTATGAATGGGAATTAATAACCAAAAACTGGATGTAATCTCCATAGGAAGGTCATACTTACCATTACGTTGATAAAAAATAATATATTGGTTTGAAAAATAAAATGTAACATCTCTTTTATGAAAATTCCTGTGGGATTTATATAAAAAAGGAAAATATATGACTAATATGACATCAAATTCAACTGTGGGAAGAATGACATGTTTTTTAGGAAACATGTACCACAAATGTAAACCAGATTTGAATCATATAGATAATATGCAACCATCATCCCATTAGTGAATTCCACTTCGAATTTCATATCTAATCATTTGGGAGGAATCTTAACATAGTTAAAAAATTATTCAAATATGAAAAAGTGGGTAAATCCAGAATCAAATAAGACATTATCAGTTATAGAGTGTATGATATGTCTACCTTTCACCACATTGTTATCACACCCCTCATCAAAAAATAGTGATCATTGATATTTTCCCTTGTCCCTCATCTTAAGAGGTTTTTAATAACGATCATTATCCCTAACCATTGGGTTTGGGAATTAGTTAGCATAATTCCCATTCACCTTATAACTGTAGCAAAAAAGTGTGGGTGGTGCATTCTGTGTGGATTTCGCTCTATTTACATCATTGGAAAACTTCTTCCCATAAATTCAATAATAAATTCCCAATGTCCTTTACTTCCACAATTAAAAGAATTTATTGTACACCATAATACAATTTCCTCCATTCTTCTTTCTACACATAGATCACAAATGAATACTCATCTTATATTCTCTATGGGGTTTAGATTTTATTTTGAACTCCATCATCAATTTATTATTAAAAATGTTATTGATTAGTAACTCCAACCTCCATTTCAAACATGATTTCCCAATGAACAATCTATTAATACCTATTATTGTCTCTTATGGATAACACCCTTCATGGAATTTTCTTAAACCAACTGAAGAATCATTCAACCTTAATTTATGATTGGATGATAATTCCAGAAATGTACCTCACAAGTCGTGAAAAAATTTCCTCATAGGTATTGACATATTCATCATCATTTGTCTTCAACTAAAAGAACTACTTTTCCATCTTCGTATGAAGAACATGAGGAACATACTTATTAAAGAATAAGGTCTTTAATAACTCATAATACATGGTTTCTACATTTACTTGATACATTTTATTCTTGAATAGGGTCCACCAAAGGCCCGCTTTGACTTCTAACTGATAAACATATCTAATGAATTTATCATGTTCTGAACACTATAGAATAGGGAATATCTTTTTAGTAGAACTGATCCATTATTGCCCGATAAGTAGATAAGAAGAACCAATAAAAGAAGGGGGATGCACCCACATAAAGGCTCAGAATAATTTTTCCCTCCTTTTCTCATTTGGATGTCTAGAATGGTTTATAGTTCGTAAATTTGGGTGAGTATATGAATAGTATTTTTCACTCCAACTCCAAAAAAATCTATTTCTCAAGAGGGAAATTGGTGTGTTTTCCATCGTAATATCCATTAACATGGTTAATTTATTTACCATCCATTGAATAAATCTAAAAAAATTGATTAAGAAACATTATTTATAGTGAGGGACCACATAATAAAGAACATCCTCTTATATGATTTCTAAATAATGAAACCTTCTTTAATATATGACACCTTAGACTTATCCTTAGAGACATCCCTAGACATATCCTGAGAAATATCTCTAAGGATATCACCAATATTTTCTCATCCTAGTTTCCAATTGTTAATAAAAAATTTCTCTGCTACTAACTATATAGACCGTCACTTTTCAGATAATAACATTTCATTATTTTTTTGGAAAACATAATACATTAAAAAATAGACTCTTAAAAACTGTATTAGTTTTGTGACTTTGGAAACATAGAAACAAAAACACCAATACATAGGTGAGCTACATTTTTATCTCACTAGATTCTTCATGAGTGGAACCCTTCTTATACACATAATACATAAATCATATCTTCACAACATGGGGAAGGAAACATAAAAAGGGGTGAGCTCAAATTCCCATCAAGGTAAAAGAAGGGAAATTAGTATGAATATCATTAGAATAAAGGTATGGTAACACTATTGTGAGAATAGAATACCACAACCTGCATATCAATGAAAATAAACAAGATTCATGGAAGAAATATTGTCAGATCATAAGACATGAATCATAAGTGTATCAAGTGTATAAGCTATGAAAGAATAACAGAAGAATATGACATTGAAAGTTTTAAAGACACATAAACATGTAATATTATTCCCTAGAAGTTAATGTGCATTACCAAAACTCAATAAAACACTTCATGTGGAATAAACCTATAGGGTGGGACACACCAATATCCCCATCTGCAGTCCTTTTCTTATAAGGGATCAGTTTTCCCCATCTACCCATAGTTGATTAGGTTTCCCTATCATCCATATTTTATCAAGCCTGTCGACTTGAGTCCCATAATTTTCCAATGAAATATAAATCTTTACCAATTCATTTGAGAGAGATATAGGTCCCAACCTTCGAATAATTAAAACCATTCATATGTGTTCCAAAAAAAGAAAAAGAATTCCTCATATAAGAACCCATAGAATGAAATGGGATTCACAAGCATCATTCAATCATAACATAACCCATGGAAAAGAAATGGGTTTCATAAATAACCTTCCATCATAAAAAGTAAACCGTTATTATAGAGCATAAAGGTGGTAGAATTGAATAATATCCCCAATAACACAAAATTAATATCAAATAATGTTATATTGGATGGAAAATAATTTAGAGATCTCACTTTAAAACAATTCTTCAGGAAAATATTCTTTGTTATTTGAAAACATTTTCTTTTCTTAAAATGGCATGCAATTTTGATAGAAAGAATTTTATTTCAAAATAACCCTATAATATTTTAAATGAAACATAAATGTATTATGGTTTCATGAAGGTGTAAATTTTTTTTCATGCTGTATAAGTTAGAAAAACATTCCTTTCATATTTTTTCCAAAAAAGTCATAAAGTACCTCTTTTAGAAACTGAAAAACAGAATCCTTTCAAACCGTATAGTAAAAACTAAAAAATGCATAAAAATGACATTAAACATCCATAAGAAGAATAGTAAATTTTTTTAAAAAATTTAGAAAACATGGACATGGAAGTTAAATATTCCCCAATAGAGACTTAAAATGAAACAATCCCAAATTTTGATGAGATTGAGAAATGAATACTCAGCACTTCATAATCAGTAGAATCAAATAACCCATGAAAAAATAAAATTATATAAAAATTAAATTTCCATAATATTCAGTAAACTAATTATAATATTCAATCGTGGTAATTATATATACCATGTAGAATAAAAATGTATTGAAATGGAATGTGTCCCACAAAAATAAATGTGAGACTTAAATCTCAAATATTATGTCTTAAATATCTTTGTATTAATTAAAACCTACTGTATAATAAATATATATTAATTATAAATCTAGAAAAGAAACATATTAAATTATATCATACATTATATGATATACTTATGTTTTTCTATTACCCTTTTATTAATCATTCCATGTAAGTGTTGCGTTTCAGGTAATATTCGCTTATTTTGATTTGTTATTCATTATCCTATTAGTTAGACAATAAATTTATAATTTATAGAATGTAAAATATTATATAAATATCATATATATTCAGTATATAAATGTTTTTGATAATTAATATACATCAGAAATATTAAATAGAATACACCATTCATGGAGACGATAGGATGTACATATGCATGAACAATGATTCTATTTAATTATCATTTGGAAATAAATATAGTACATGAAATATATGAATATATATATATATACTAATTCTAGAATAATAAATAAAACATATATTATATATAAAAATATATTATCCCGGATAATTCTCAACCGTGATAAGTGGTAATGGAAAAACAAACAACATTGTTTCGTGATATGGTAGTTCACCGTATATAAGAATGACATGTTCATTACCTATGTGATGGATTTTTGAGTTATTATAAGTAAAAACCTTTGAATAAAAACATATAAGTATACTTAAAACACTTAGGTAATTATAAAATCATGTAATAAGAATATTTTATGGGATTTTTTCTGAAAATAAAACAAAAGATATTGTGAAAGGATATTACCTCTTCATTGGGTAACTCATCACAGTTTTCACCAATGAGCTTCCTTGGATTGCTTCATACCAAAATTGATGTTTCTAGGATTATGTTAGGTATTTTTAAAGGATATTGGTATAGATTTTGGTCAAAACAAATAATTTTTGGTGTGTGAAGGAAAGAGAAGAACATGTTTCCTTTTATAAGAGAGGCAAGGGACTTTTTTGGAATTTCCTAAAGATAATAAATTTTATAAAATTTAATATCAATACAAATAACTCAAAAGGATATTTTATAAAATAAAATATGAGATATAATTTTAATCTAATAATGAAATATATTTTATAAATGTTTTTGAAATATTATAAACCTTATCATTTTGATTAACCCTTAGTTATCTTATTTTAATTTTCTCTAATGTAACAACATTTTCAATTTTTAAAGGCTATAATTTTTACTAATATAATGTTAATTAAATAATAAATGAATAATTTATAATATTGGACACCCATATTATAATTTCTTAATATTTTAAATATGTTTTATGATTTTTAAATAATTTAATAATATATTATTTTTCATAAAATTTCATAAGTGTCAATTCTGAGAGTATTCATTACATTGACATTAATGAAAATTAATACAACAAGATAACTTCAAAAAAAAAACACTAATACATATCTAAAATGTAATTATAACCTATTAAATTTTTAACCACCCTAATTAATTAAAATTATATTTATTTTAATATTTATAATATCATTTATTTGATTGTTTTTTTAAATAAATAATTACTGCATCATCATTTGGTAATTATTAATGTTAATTATTTCTTCACTAAAAATTAAAAATAAATTTATATTATATTGATAAACATGTTACATTTCATAATAAAATATATAGTCGATCATATCTTATAGTTATCCCCATATTCAAAAAATATTATAATTTTTAAATGTAAGAGTGACATTTGGTCACACTCTTTGATTTTAATAATATCTTAATCATTTCCAGGGAAATGTGTCCAGTATATAATTGAAATTATAATAATTATGTTATATTTTTAGAATTTACTTCTTCAAATTAAATATTATGAAGTTTTATGGTATATTATTACATTTATAATATTAGTTTTACCCAAATTACCTGATTTTCTATTAACTATGGTAATAAATAATTACCAAATTTAATGTTAATATTGTCCAAAAATAAAGGGAACCTAATTAGTAAAGTTGGAAATAATGATGACAAATATGGAATCCATTTTCCATAATTCAAAAAAATAATATTTTCCTCAAATTAATTTAAAATTAATCCCATTGATGGAATGAGAAAACGAGCTTTTAAAGTGAAGACATCAAAAAGGTTGAATTGTTTTTATATCCAAATTAAATGTGAAATTGATTCCAAAGAACATAATAGGATTAAGAGATAAAACTTCTATCTAAATATTCTTTATAACCAATAATATATATAATTTAACAATATAAGTTATTTCTATGAAAAAAGTTATTTTCGATTAAAATGAAGTATTTTTTCACAATTCATAAAAGCATTCAACTAATCATAAAAATAAAAAATATTCAACCATAGTATATTTTTATATCCCTATTTAAATAAGATATTTTTTGTAAAATAGAATTTATAAATGTTTAAAAACTACATTTAAAACCACCATGCCATCCAAAGGTAGAAAAACTAAATTTTTAGATAAATAATTATTTTATGTAAAATTGGACTTGTTCTTATATACTCTCTAGAAAACAAATAAGATGTATGTTAAAAATTAAATTGAATATATATCTCATAAATATAATCCAACATGAGTTATTTTGTGACTTTATTGGTATAAAAAACACTTATTTGAACATAAATAGTTTTTCAGATAGTTATTTCTATTTAATTTCAAAAGGGGTTCACATATATATTTCGTACTTTAATAATTTAGCTAATTATGTTTATACCCACAATTATAACAAGTAGGTCTTTAATTATACTATATAAATAATTTAAAAAAAATTATATCATATAAAATTAGTGTTGCTTGTAACGACACAAGCTTATATTGGTGTAGTGAATAATGAAAATTGAAATTACTCTGGCGTTAAAAGAAAGACATCAAAGAAATGATTTTTTTCAAAAAAATTCATAAATTCTCAGGGTCTTACACCAGTATCTATCCCCTAGACTAAAGATGTCGGGATTGGGGTGTCACTCTAGGTTTCCCATCATCCATGAGGGACTTAGTGGTTTAGATCATTACACTAACCATATGCATGAACATACCACCTCAACACGTACATCCTTCAACTATATTTGAGAATAATTTACACAGATACAACTGTAAACTTTTTGTGAATTGATAATTTACATCCCATTGTTCTTCACAGTCAGGTATATAGTAAAATCAATATAAATACCACCAAATGATTTTGGTTGAAGGATCTATCCACTCATTAAAATAATAAATTATTTAAAGTTTGAAAATTTAATACTTTGTGCATGAAGTTATACAAATCCTTATAATAGAAAAACTCAAAATTGAAACACATATCTAAATATGTGTAGATAATCCAGAATAAGTGGGTAATTATAAACCAAATATCGTATATATGTTCCTCACATGGTACCTATACAGAAACCCTATTCATAATTTGAAATTTTATTGTGATTTATATGGTACCAAAAGATCCTTGTATTATATATATTATGTTAAATATACAATTATGTAACACATAAACGTATTTAAATTCACAAACATGGGAACTACCAATTATAACTATATCATATCATTTACAAGTACTAAAACTTTATGAGAATCCTAACTTATTAACATAGGTTCTATAATTCACATGATCTATAAACATAAATGTTGGATAATATGATACACTTTTATAAGTCCCACATTCATTGATATGGTACCTAAACATCACATATTCATATAATGATCCATTTACAAAGTTATTTTATCTACCAGGTGGTCTCTTATACCCTCATCCATTATTAATGGATGGGTGTGTATTCAAGGTTTCTTTATAAGAGGAAATATATTTCCATTTTGTTATCAATAGGCCCCAAAAATATGGTTTCCATAGATAATTACAATTATTGTTATATGTGTCTATCATTTGGCTAGTTTATAATCTCCCATAACAATATATTCTCTAACACAATTTCTAAAATTCATCATAAGTCCAAATAATATGACATGGGATATATTTTCTTATATATATTTCTTGAACTTACCATACTATAGGAAAATTAATTTATGTGGATGCCTCCCATTTTATGAATTCAAATTTTCATTGAATAGTTTCGAGCTCCTCTTGGTCCAGTATCCCATATATTTCCAATTTTTCTATATGTATGATTTGATTCAAAATGGAAATCCACTCATGTTTAACCCCCTCTTAAAACCATTGTTTCATTATTCTAATGAGTTAAAATTATAGTCCCACCAATTTAGTATTTCTCTTTATTCCATTATTGAAATCATCTATAAGTTTGAATTACCAGGGCCACTCAAATGTGATCCATATAATCTTACCATTGATAGAAACTCTCCACCTTGAGTTCCTAGTATTAAAAAAGTATAATATTCACAAAAATTAAAATAAAAACATTGGTATTCCTTACATAACCATAAAATGTATGAAATATTGAACTTATATGGAATTAAACATCATGTTTTGCATTCTTATAGGATCATTTTTCAAAGAAATGATAACTAAGGATGAGTGTCACACCATTTCCTATGTATTTACACACTGACATGAAACTATATGGGCTTTTATTCTTCTATATGTGATATATAAGAACACCATTAGGGCCCCAATCATAATCTCACTGTACCTTCCACCACCTTTTTAACCTCTAAGTCGTCCAAAAAGACCCTAAATCCGTGTGTAACCATTAATAATTACAATAAGAAAAATTCTCTAACTTACCCATTTTAATTAATCCTAGAAGGCAATAAATTCCATCATAACATTTAAGACATTCTAGATAGAAGTAAAATTCAATGTGACCCTCTTAAGTCCTCTTAGGAGACTATAAATCCCAATGTAACCCTTATTAATTTTTGAATAGTATGAAAATAAAGCATAACTATTTTAAGTAATCATTAGAGATCACAAATGATGGTGTTCCCAAAAAAATTCAAGGAAGACACATGAAATTATTATACTCTTATGTACTCGTAGGATACCTTAAATATTTGAAACCCATTAAGCCTTATCAAATGGTATGAAATTGTAACATAACCCTCATAAGTCCTTTTGGAAGACACTAAATATGCGAATACCCCTGAAAAATATTTTATGGAACAATCCTAACGTTTAACCATAAATTACCCAAAAATATATTTAATCATAGTTTAACATTTAAATATTTCTGTACAATAGTAAACTCTAGTGTAACCTTTTAAAGATATTATAGGACAATTAAAATCCAAAAGTACCCTTAATCCTTTAACGAAGTCATGAAACTACAATATTAACCTAATTCCTAATTTAAGACTCTAAATTATATCATTTCCTATAATCCTTCTAGGAAAACCAAAAAATAATATTTAACCCATTTATGTCCTCCTTATTGGAATTACATTCTGTTATACCTTTAAGTCCTTCTAGATGACATGGATTTTCAACATATCGATGATTCCTCTAGAAGACCGTAAATTTCACCTAACCCTTTAAGACACAGGGGATGTAAAATTATCGAAAATATAAATTTAACAAAATATAAGTACAAATAAATAGCTTCTCATAGAAAAAATACAACTAACACACATCATATATGTTAATGGGAAGCTTCCACCCCTAATCATAAGGATTCCACCTAGCTCTATGTAATTTGGTAGATTTACCAAACATGAAAAATTATATCGATGATGATGATAGTTGATCCTGGTGAGTATTGTTAGAATCATCACTGGTGCCATCGAAATCCATCACAAAATGGAAACCATGGAAATAAGCATAGAACACTTTCTTTGGTCACCTGATATATACCAAAACAAATGGGTCACCTAATTTTCACCAGGATTAATATCAAATAGTTCATTAAAACATTACAACAAGTACTCGTGGGTTTCTTGAAAAATCAATCAATTGTGTTGATCTAGGAACACTATTAAACAATGGTAACCATGGAAACCCACTGAGTCACACACATGTTAAAAAACTAAATCATAATATAGATTTTTCATTTCATGGTTTTTAAATTCCCACCTCAACTGCATCCTCAAATAAATACACTACTAAACTCAAGTATAAAAGGTAGATCAATCATGTCTCATATATTAATGGTCTACTTTGATACCACCTAGAAATAATTAATTAATACTTGGAAGCTCAGTATACTGAACTTGTAATGAAATTATAGTGGATCATACCTCATTTGGATACCAAGTATCATGAATAAAAATTATATCATGAAAATTCACCAAAACCCCCACCAAGAAATATGTCAAAAAATCCTAATGTTTTTATAAAAATTCATTGATTATATTTTTCAATATAGTCAGAACCAATTGAAGACACATTTTCAATAAGTGAAAAATGAATGCACTATTTCCATGAACTGAATTTAAGTATAATATGGGGGTGATTTAATCTTGAAAGTAAATGATACAAATAACTATTTAAAAAACAATACATGACAATATTAATTGTGTGAATGTTGATACTGATGCATGAGGAGGATTACCACCCAGTTATATGGATGTGTAGGGATAAATTAACATCTATCATAAATAAAAAAACACAACAAATCGGGGATGAAACACTGACTAAAACCCGCTTTAAATCATATTGAATAAAACCATGCTTCGTTATACCCTTAATTCCTCCTATGAGAGATTAATTAACAACATGACCTATAAAATATATAGTAATATTCTATCTAGTTAATAATTAAATTAATAATAAACACAAAATAAACCTCTTTATTCTTTTTTATATGGTATTCTATATCCAAGGGAAATCCTATATGGTTTTAAAAATAACCAAATTATTGAGAACATTTATTTATAATTTATCTAGATGTTAAAGAAGAATAATTTAGGAAGTAAAAAAGTAGATATGGTTCTTGTAATCTATTTTTTAAAACATAAATCATATTCAAACCCCTATATAATAAAGGTAATTATGTGTAGTGAAGGATTTTTGGATGTTTAGAGTTGTTTGAAAGAGGTTTGTAATTTTTGGGAAAATTACTAGTGGTGTTTAAATGTTATTTATATATAATTAATGGATTTTATAGCTATATAGGATTAAACTATTCATATGTGAGATTAAATATTTGAATAAAATTATTTTGAGGATTAAATGTATGGAATTGGTTATGCGTCAGAATAAAAGTGGCGCTACAGAATAAAGACTCTAGACTATACAAATGTTTGTAAGAACAATGTTATATTGTTTTAATAACAACATGATATTTATTTTGAATGTTACGAACTAAGTATTAATAAAAACTTATGGTAATTTACCCATTTCAAATTAATTATAAAAAATATCTATCCATGTATGAAAAATATTTTATTGAATGATAGATGAATTAGATTAATTGATTCTAAATATACGTAATATTAGATTAAACATTGAAGACAATGAATCAATAAAGGAGACATTGATAGGTTATGTAAGTGTAAATATATCTAGAGAATTTATAAATATATAAATTTCCCCCGATATGTTTAAGTAAAACTTAGAAGAAACAAGAAAATCTATAATATAGGGACCTAATAATTTCATACATACGTGTTAAATAATTTTAGAGGAATATTTAATACATGACATGACGTTTCATTCCATAATCGTAAAGGTTAAGTGCCTTTGATAAATAGATAAACATACAATTTATTTAAGAACATTCTTTATCATCTCTCATAATTTCCTTCTAACTTTGAACCCATCATGACATACCCAACATAAGAAAATTGTTCATAACCTTGGGAAAGAAAACATAAGAACATGTGATCTCATAAGCTTAGTATGGGTAAATATGGGAGATATTAATTGATGATCATATGGGAGCATAAGAAAAGTATAAAATGATTTATTTCATGATCATAGCATAGAAATTTCATACCCAATAATTTATATATCATGAGAAATTATTATTACATAAAACCTTATAATTTTTAAAATACATGAGCCCGAATGTGAGAAATTATCAAAAATCAATTTTAAACTATATATTTATATCATAATCCTAAAAAAATTCCATAAAATGTGTGGCACCATAAATGGTATATTATCCACAACAGATGTCAAGGTTAAGTATAAAGACCCACAAATCATTAGGTATAAAGAACCAATAGTTGTTTCTTATATTATAATGGATCATACATTTCCACCTATTTCCAATAGTGGATTAGGAATCCCTACCTACTTTTTATAATGGATCAAGCACATCGACTTGTTTCCCATAATTATATTATGAGATATGAAACATTTCCCAATTAGTTGGAGGGATATATAATTATTAGAAAACACTTAAGAGAATTTATATCATACATAGGATTCCCTAATATCATAAAATATACATTATTTCAACAAATTGAAATCTATAGAAAATAAAAGAGGATAATAAACATTTCATCATTGAAAAATATGAGAGAAAAAAAAGTTTTGTTAATGTCTAACCATAATACTCATAGAAAATATAGAGAAACAATAATTATGGTATCATTGGATCATATCCCACGGAAAAAATAATTTCCATCTTGGGATGTTATCATAGATGAAAAATGTCTTAAAAAAATCACGTGAATATTTATTGAGGAAAACAACCTTTTTATTGAGAAATCACATATTTAAAATAAAATTCTTTCTAAGTTATTATGGAAAAACATTATCTGAATAGAATCTTGTAAACAAGTAATATAATTTTTTGAAATTGAATAGTTATGGTAATGGGAAATTCTATTCATTTTGTAATCATTAAAATAATGATTTGGTTCACACATTTGGTAAAAAGTAACTCATTCGAAAATGAAAAGATGATTTTGTTTAATTTTTTTTAATGTAAAAAATGGGAGAAATAGCATAAAAATAATTATATAATATCCAAAAACATTTTTAATAATATTTTTGAAAATGAGTACATGGATGAAAAATATTTTTTGATCGAATAATGAGAAAAAAAGATGGATTTTCATAAACAAAATTAAACCATTTTTAGTAAAAAAGTTAGAGAAATGATATCAAAACATACAAATACTGAATATAAACAAAGGATAAGAAATATTAAAGGTGTTTATTAGATAATTATCATATAATTTTTCCAATGCAAATTCACGAATATAAAAATCTAATAAAAATGGGATTGAAATATAAATCCCTTACCCCAAGTCTTATCATTCATAATACACGTTCAAAACTACTATATAAAAAATATATATTTATTTTAATTTTATTACTGAAACTTAACCATTTGTATTTGAAAATATATTATATAATTATAAAATTTTATCACCCATTTATTAACAATTTATTATTAAAATCTCTATTCTAGGTGATAACTGTTTTGTTTCGGATGCCTTTTTTGATTCGGAAGTCCTCATCCTTGAGATTTGATTACAAAAAACCATAATTTTAATCATTATATAAATATATTATTTATTTATTATATATATAGATATAGTTATATATAAATGGTAGATATAGAAAAAATGATATACGCCATTGATAGAGACTATTGGACGTACGTAGATATTAACAATGTTTTCACATTTTAAAGAATGGAAAGAAATAAAGTAAGACAATAATTTAGCCGTATTGAATAACTATTAAATCATATATATCAAATATATTCAATAAATTTATATATTATCATATGTGTAATGTGGAATATAATAAATAATCACATCAATTTATGAATGCGGTTCCCCACATTTCCACATGAGAAATGTTATCATTTTTAAAGGGATAATAATATAAGAAGGTAGATATGATATTATAATTATAGAATAATAATCATATAATAAATATTATATATTAAAATTAGTACCATATTTACAAAAATCCATGTTAAAATGGTGATGATAAATTAATAACACTACTTTGACGGGATGATAATTCACACGTACGTAGGAGGGATGTTTTTTTTCCATATGATAGAAAGGAGACGGAAAATGTTTTTCCATAATAATAATAAGAATTAAGTATTTTTAAAATAATAATATAATATTATTCATAATGGATACGATATATTTATAGGAGGTAGTAGAATAAAGAAAATTGAAACTACTCAGTTAATAGTCATATCACTTGTTGAAAACCAGCTTTTTTTCTTACACATTTGGCCTTTGAAGGATGGTATTTTGGAAGGAATAGAATATATAAGGAATGGTGGAGGAATCAAATAATGTATTATGGTTGGTATTGGATGATCTATAAGGCTCTATAATTGTGTAGAAAGGAGGATAAGTGGTATAGTTTTATAGGGGAGGGAAAGAACACACATGGAATTAGTTAAAAGATTAAGTAATATATATATCATGATAAAGTAATGTGGTCATAATGAAACGATAATTAGATGATAAAATGTGAAATGGTTGAAATAATCTTAAAAACCACATTTTATAATGTTTTGGATAAATTTTTAGCCTCATATTATTATTAAATCACATTGAAACTAATTTAACCATAATCGATATAATTTATCTTTTTTGTCATGATAACATAATTATATAACCAAAAATAAAAGTGGCTTTATAAATAAATTTTGATATTATGATTATAAATATGGAATAAAATTTATTAGGTTTAATTTTTAGTGGTGGTATAAATTACTTGTAACGTAAGAAAAAAATCCTTAAAATACAATTACTCAGAAAATATTCGATTTGAGAGTAAACATCATTTGACTTAGAAATAATGTAACAACATGATTTTTTTAAAATATTAAAAAATTAACTATTTTATAATTTTTTATAAATATAATACCAAATTGAATATTTTATCCATTCAATTAAAAACAGAGACCAATTTTTTTTAATTTAAATAAAATATAAATTATATTCACAAAAGTCAATATTGGGTAACCAATTTCAATGTAAGTATTTAAAATAAATTATTTAACCCCTTAAGAATACCTTAATTTCAATAAATAGTCATAAAATATGATAAAGGTATGATCCAGAGATATTTTAATGTTTTACAACATGCTTTAACACTATTTTACCACTTTTACTAAGGTACGCAAAATTTACTATGTTTAAAATTCCTAATGAAAAAAATTAAGGTGTAATATTAGATTAAAATATGTGTGATATTTAAAATATAGAATCCATTTTATCAAATTAAATTCATATAGGAGGAAGAATTTAATTTAAAATTAAACTATCAAAACATGATGAAAAGTGGTTTCAAGAATGAAATGTTTTCTTAAATATAACACTTTTTTACCCCAAAATAATGCATAAAATTAATACCAATGATATAAAATGGATTCTAAATTTTATAAAATAAATAATATTACCTTTAAATCATTTTAAAAAAGGAAACGTTGTATATACTTGGAACAACAAGATAATTCTCCATAAAACCAGTATGTTTTCACTATTCATTGAAAAATCAATCTTTTTAGAAAAGTTTCCACTCTATGATAAATTAGACTAGATAATTCAAAAAAATATGTTTATTTTGATAAAAAAAATCCTAATTTTTATGAAATTCATTATTTTATTTGTTCCCAAAAATAAATAGAACCATTTTTCATAAGAATTTATTTTTTAAGTGTATAATGATTTTTCTAAAAATATTTATTCTTTTATCTAAAAACATAATATATTTTTTCAAAATGTGGCTATTACTATTAATTTATATAATTTAATAGCATGTTTATAAATATATACTATATTATGATTCATTTAGATTCAATGTTTTGTTTATCACAAACTATAGAAGAAATAAAATTTATTGGTATATCATGAAATATTAGGGTGTTACATTATACACCCTTATAAAAAATTTTCCACTAAAATTGCATCACTCTAATAAAAAACAGATTATATTTCTACATAATAAAATTAATATATTCCTATACATATTTCTATTATATTTTATTGCAGAACAAAACTTTGACTAGGTTAGTGGTCCTCTTCCATATCACTTTTTCTGTACAATCCAAAATCTACACTAGTTATTCCTAATAAGAGAGATATTTGTCCAGTGGTATGACATTTGAGTTTATTATATATAAAGGATTAGGTATTTAATTCCCCATGAGAAATGTGAAACACATCATGAACCTGATATAGAATCATAGTAAGTGCCTAATGATATGATATTACCCCAATACAATAAATAATATCAAAATCACCAATATGTCTAAGTATAATATTTAAATTATTTCCAAATATCATAACATTATTTTAAAGAGATTTTCATTTGAGTTGAGTTTCCCCAACTTCATACTCTTGATCTCCCCAAACATTGTAAAAATAACTTTTCTATCAACTCAAGTCTTTTATTGTGTTCTAATTAATGACTATAACCTAATATTCCATTTCTTTAGCTATATCAAGTCCCATTTGATTTATTTCAATAACTTCATCACAACATGTTGGAGTCCTATAAATCATTCTATAGAGGTATTCATAATGAGACATCTGACTTCATGTTTGAAAGATATTATTGAATGAAATTCCACCAAAGGAAGGAATTAATCCATACCCCCATTGAAAATTATAGTGAATGTTTTTAAAATGTATTCTATAGTTTTACTGGACCTCTCATAATGAACACAGTACAATGGAATGTATTTGCTACATAAAATCCACTTTTTATATAGATCCCACTGAAAACATATCTAGAACAATGAGGTAAACCTATAATTTAAATCAGATACAATAGAATGTGGGAATACATGTTATAATATAAATCCATTAATATATAACCTATAAATATAATCCAGAGAGAAATCCACATTGATGTAAATGAAATGTGATGAATTATTAAGGTGACCAACTACAACCTATATAATATTATTCCATTTATAGTTTTTTAGGGATTCTAATAATGAAATCCATGGTAATGTTTTCCCATTTTCATACTGGTATGATTCATTTTTATAACATACCCTTAGACTTATGTCTCTCACCTGTATACTTCTTTGATTATGGTATTGAAGAGACACATATATTTTTTCTAAACTATATGATTGCATCACACACAAGGTTTAATTTATAAACACTTGTCATATTATTCTATAATTATACACATTTTCTATGCACCTCTTCAATCCTCCCATGGATAGGTTGTTGCACATTATTATGAGAAAGGTAGGATTTTTTTCCATTTTCTCATGATTTCAGGTTTCATATTCTAAAGAACCATATGTATTGGATCTATTTCAATAATAATCATGGCTAAACTAGCATAATACTTCCCACTCAAATCATCAACTACCTTTTTCACCTTTCTATGGTGCTATTTCATTGACTAGTCATAATATTTAACCAATTCCAAAAATATTCCCCTTTTTATATTCAAATATTTTCGTATAAAGATATACTAAAATAATTTATGATTCATATATATCTCACACATTTCACTATCATGAAAATGAAACTATATCTTCAATTAAAATACTTACCATTGATATCCCCAAACCATAAATCCAGTAATTTTGATCAAGTATTTTCAATTGGTATGAGGCATATGATACCACCATATCATTATGTTTGAAGACACATCCCATTCCCTTCATTGATGCATCACTATAGATCAAAAATATTTCTCCAATATAGGTCATTGTGATTACAATTGGATTATAAATTCTTATATTCTAATCCTTGAAATCCTTTTTAGATTCATATATCCACAAAAGCACAAACCTCTTTCTGATTCAACATGATGATTGAATTATATAATCATGAAAAATATCTGAAAAATCAATATATATTTAAAGAAAACTGAAGAAAAATTTTAATTTTAGTTATCAAGTTTGTTCAATTCCCTTACTCAATAACTTATGTATTTTAAGGATCGAACTATATACCTGTACTAGATATTATATGACATAAGAATGAAACATTCAAAAGAAAAAATTCACACCTGGTAGGTTTTTCATAAACATTAACCATCCTCATGATATACAGAGTAATTATAAAATGATGTACATTCCCTTCCTTCCTCTTTGAATATATATGAATATCATCTATAAATACTTCCGTTAAAAAATCGAGGTAGTATCTGAAGAATTTATTCATTATATGAATAATAGTATAAATGGTATTAGTAAAACAAAAGGACATCAATATAAACTAATAGTGTCCATATATTGTATGGAAGAATATATTTGGTATATCCTCATTATTTAACCTCAATTGATGATACACATAATTAAGGTCAATCAAGGAAAAGTATTAATCTCCACATAGTTGATACAAAAATTCATCAATATTGGGTTGATGATACATTTTCTTGATAGCTATCTTATCAATCTATTTGTAATCAATGTAGAGTCAAGTTGAAGAATATAAAAATAATAATTATTAAACATTATGGTGGCACACTTGGGTGTATGGATCTTGATATACCATGGGAAGTCATTAATTTCAATAGGGTTACTGAATTTTAAAATTTATTACACAGAAAAAACAACCACTAAAATATAGGGTAGTATAGGAATCACAAGTCTAAGGTCGAAACCTAAAGATAGGGTTTGGAATTTTTTTATTTAATAACAAATAAAAAACATAATTATGTTTTTTAGAAATAATATTCTTAGTACTGAGCATTTGATTTGTGAAGAACATGGGAGATTAAAATAGAAAATAGCTCGAGGAAGAAATGAATCTAGATTCATGAGAGAAAATGGTATGAAAAAACTAATAAAAAATTATATATTCCTCAGAATCAGGTCCCATAGTGTCAATTTTTTATGGTAAAATCTCAGAATCCAAACTCCCCTTTTCTAATGCTTAGGTACTTCGTATTATAAAGGACGGCTAAGTCGAAACAATATTTTAACATAGAGAAGATATAAACACAATGGTCATGTAAGAATTATAAATTCTAGATCTCACATAAAAAATGCATTCAATCTACTCATGAAATGTTCATTATTATAGAAATAAATAAACAAGACACTTTTCCAAACCCCACTCACAATGGTCATGAAAAAATGAACAATAAAAAGATCACAATGAAGAAAAATTTTAAAGCCTCAAAATAAATTGAAATTGAAAATAAAATAACTTCCACTTTCAGTACCCATTAGTTACTCATTCAACGACACAAATAAATCAACCCTAAATGATTTCCCTGAGAAGATACATAAAATAAAAAAGACAATACTATATAACAATAGTAGCAAGGATAGGTAGTGGGTGAAATCCAATCCTGGGTCATATGTCATTAATGTTACCTCTAAGATGATCCTCCTACTATGTGGAGAATGGGGTCATTTATTAGCGTATTTTTTCCATCCCTTGTCCACTAGAAAATCCATCTTATCTTTATTTTATTAGATTGATGAAAACAGCCACGATGTTTAAAATTACACGATGTGTAATCATTGTCAACATTGTCCTTTTAATTTATTTCTCTATCTGGAAAATTCACTTCTTGTATTGTGTACATGAGCTGTAATTTCTTTTCATAGAATGTACTAACTTCCTGAATTTCACTGGTGATGACGGTTATCATGACGAACTCACATCATTATGGGAATACATGACATGAAATTTCCTTACTCCATTTTTGCATCTCTGATGCATCCTCAATAGTTTGGTGTCACATACCAATTTTTATTCCGTTACCTAGATTCATTATATGCTTCCATAAAACATAAAACGCGTAAAAAATTCCAAAATTTGACAAGATAATCATTAAAATTAAAGAATCAATTTATTAAAAAATAAAAATATGTATTCATATAATACACATATCAAATACCCCCACACTTGAATTTATACTTATCCTCAATAATGGAATCTCAAAATACTACCAAGGATTCTCACCATACCATATATTAAATTCCATTTCAACAAAATAAATTGATCAAATTAAAAATTAAATGGTTGATCGTCACACATAAAAAAGTTATCAAAACCACATTTTTTTCAATGAATAAAATTCAACAATTTATTTATCTTTTCTTCTTTTGAATTTGTGAAGCCTTTTAATTAATTCATTTTCAATTTCCAATTAATTTTTAATATAAATACCTTTTTTAATTTACCTCATGTTAATTTTTCTACTCATAATATTTGTAAAAATGAAAATTGAATTTTGTACATATATAAAAAATATGCCACTTACTATGGGATTCCATGATATATATCGTCTTCACTATGTGAATAAAAAATCACAAATAATCTTGAGGGATTCACTATTTAGGATTAAATGAATTTGAATTTTAGGGAAATAGGTAAATGATGTAAATCATGTAATTCTAAAAATAGATATTTATCTCTAATATAATTCTCAATAAAATTAAAAATAACTTCAGGAAAATATCATCTTCTCTCAGTAACACAGATTAAGGTCACATAGAGATGAAATGAAATAATTGAAACACCCTGTTTTATTATTATAATTATAATTAGTTTCTTATTTGATACATTGTGCAAGGGAATGTTTTTTCATCCACCAGCGAACCACCAATAACCTCCTCATGATGGCTTTTTTAATAGTTATAACTAGATCACCAGTCTATTAATTGTGATTTTTGAACTTCACCAGACAAAATCATTATTTTATTTCTCTCCTTTATTTTATTTTATTTTATTTTTTTTCATGTGGGTATTAAATAAATAAAATGAATGTACCTTCCTCAAATATCATGAAATTTCCTACACAATTATTCATTACAAAATGTCTATTCCTTCAACTAATCATCATCTCAATCACACTTATATTTTAAAATCATGAAATATATTTAGGGGAAGGTAGGAATGGATAATATAGTCTTGTAAAGCAGCTCATTTACATAAAATGTTATTCATAGATTCTATGGGGTTAAAAAGAATAATGTAAGGTGACTCTCGGGATAAGGTAAAATATAATATTCCTCAATTATAGTAAATGTGATTCTGTTCAATCATAGATTGGATCAAATAAAAAAATGTTCTAGAAGAGAATATGATCGAGTATTACAAGAAATATACTATAGAAATATTGGAAAATAATGGATTTGTGTTTTTCTCAAGAATGAGATGAATCTTTGGGATAATTAGTCACAAAAATTCATATAAATAATTAAATAATTTAATGAAAATATCGTAAATTTAAATCACTCCTAAATATATAAAAACTCCCTTAAAAATGAGTATGCCCCCCCTAAATAATGATTTTCAAACTCCAAATCCACATTCATATATCTTTAAAATGTTTTTTCCCATTTTATCATTCAAATTTATTAATGTATAAATTTATATTCATGGTATGCTAATTGTACAATGCAGGTTATGTATTCTAGTTTAGTTGAATAAAGAAAGAATTAAATGTGGGCATGGAACTTGAAGTCAACATTATAAAATAATTTAATTTGGGCAATATAGTATAATAATTCTTAGATTAAATGATTACTCCTGTTTTGTTGAAATTTTGAAATAGATTTGTCATGTTCTTCCAATTCTAGATTCATGAAAAAGATTGATTACATATGTGTATTTTGTACTCCTCATGACATGAATGGTTTTTAGGGTGTGTAATGGTCATGAAACATCCACTTTATTCCTCTTTCTACTTCAGGCCTTTTTTTGATGGACCTAAAAAATGATAAATAAAGAGTTAATGTACATTTTATTTTAAAAATTATCAAAAGTATAACATGAATTGAAATTAAATAATAATATAAAAATAATTCATAAGAAAGTAATAAATAAAAATTCCTAGAAAGGGATAAAAATCAAGTTACCTCCTGGAAACAGATCTTTTTTCAACATTCATTTAGCTCGACTATACCTGGAATATGTGATTAGAGTGTGGTATATGGATAACTATTTTATATTTAAAAAAATATGAATTTCAAATTCACATAGTTTGACTATATATTTCCTTATTTAAATTGACATGTAATTCATAGATGGTGGCCAATGTATAGATGGTATACCTATAAATTAAAAGATCATGGAATCTTTCCAGACTTGTTAAAAATATTCTATCTCTTTAACTACTAGTTTCATGTGTTGTTCTTTTCTTATGATCACTTCATTTTTTTAGCAATATTTAATATTTCATCTTTTATTACTGCATATTTTTTTCTTCTATGATTTTATCATAGGTTATAACTTGTTCTTCATCCACTTCTTTTGATTTACTTATATTATTTAAAAAATTCATTATAAATTGAGAATCCATAATTTCTTCTTCTTCTTCTTACATTTACTTTGGGCATGGTCCTTTTTTTCATGGAAAATTTTTATCTTTTCAACCACTGAGGCCTCTTCTTCATCTATGTCACATTTTTCTTCACCTTTCTACTATTGGAATAATTTTGATTTTTCCAATTAAAATTCTACAGAGTGGTCACCCACTTGATCATATTATAAACCAGGGAAATCAAGGGAATCATTTCTAAAATAGAAATAATCATTTTAAGGGATACTTAACTATAATTAAATGCGAATTCTTCCTTTCTCGTGATGCGCTTATTCAAGTTATGGGTCAATGCTATGGGTTGAGGTGTATTCAAATTTTTGGTATGGTTTTTTTAACTCATTGGATTTATTTTTAATCTTTCTAAATTTGTTGAGTAGCTGTGCCATATCCTACAACGAGGAGAACCTATCCTTGGAAGGCATATTTCCCTATATCCCTAACATCGCAACCAAAAATACCCATTGTAGTAAATATTTAAAAAAATAAAGAAAATTTATTTGATAAAATTATAAAATATAAAATATGAGAAAAGAGTTCATCTTAATTATTCAACCAATAAAACATCATAACCTATCCAGGGAAGTGGTGAAAAATATTTGATAGCCCTTGGAAAGTCGTTAATTCCAATAGGGCTACAAAATTTATAAATTTATAACACAACAAAACAAACCACTAAACTCTAGGTTATCATCCAAATTTAAAGTCTGAGGTAAAACCAAAAGAGACACGGCCTATAGAAAATATTAATTAAAAAAAATAAATAAATAAATTATGATTTATAGAAATAAAATCTACATATTGAGCATTTTATTCATGATGAACATGGGAGAAGAAAATAGAAAAATAGTGTCAAACAGTAAAGAATCCAGGTTTATGGGTTAACAAGGTATGCAATAATTCATTAATAATTATTCATTACTTGGAATTAGGTCACAGTGATTCTAATCATAATGATGCATAATATCTATATAAACTCTTATTTTATCAAAGTTAGGTACTTAAAATTGAAAAATATTGGTAACCAGAAACCATATTGAAACATTGGACAGAGACAATCACAATTGACATTGAAAAAGATTAAATTCTAGATATCAAAAAAATGCACTCAATCAACTCATTCAATGGGCATGCTCAAATAAGAAAAGAAATTAATAACTTTTCCAATGCTGGCACACAATGTTCACAAAAAAATTATAATTAAGGAGATCAAAATGAAGAAAAAATAATATGAAACAATGAAATGAATTGAAATGAAAAATAAAATAACATATAAATTCTATCATAGTAAATTACAACACTATGACACAATGAAATAATCCCCTCATTCTTGTGATGAGAGGGTACATAAAATAATAAATAAAATATAGTAGATCAATAGTAGTAGGGCTTTACAATAGGTACGCTCTGGTTATGAGTCATCTGTCGTCGAGGCTCCCTCCAAGATGATCATCTTGTTGTGTAAAAAAGGGGGTCGTTTTATAAGGGGGGTTTTTCAAACCATATCCAATAGAATATCCCATGTATCTCTATTTTTTATGTTTCCTGAAAATATCATGATTTGTAAATTTACACGACATGTAATCCACACCTGTAGTTGTTTTTTTGTATCTTTATCTATCTGGTACTTTCACAATGCCTATATTGTACATCACGTGTAATTTATTTTCACAGTGTGCAATGACTTCAATAATCACACTATAAGTGGCCTTTATCCTAGAAAACTCACATCATGAATTAAAAGATACATCATGGAATTTCCTTACATCAATTCTATAGCTCCACTGCATCTTCAAAATTCTAGTGTCACACTCATATTTTTTTTTGCTCTTTTAGGATTAATTATGTCATTTCATAAACCAAAAAAACATCAAACCGTTCAAAATTTTGAGAGATAGTAATTTAAATATAGGAATAAACTTATTAATACATAATAAAATGTACACATGAAATACAAATATTAGATCACTTATCAATATTATCCTAGAGTTTCTACTTAATTTTTTGAGACTAAATTGGGGATATTATTTAAGGTGATTTTGTATTATGTTTAACACTTGGTATGAGTTTTATCGAAAAATAAACATCATGATTTATAGTATGAATAAGAAATCCATCTTGAAAAACATCAATAGATACCTATACAATTAAAATATCCTCAATAATTAGTTTTCCCTAAACATCTGAGGTAGATACCCTTCATGGATATGAATTAAAACCCACATGATATCTGTATTTTTTAATTGATGTTAGAATTCATCCTTTTACTACTAAACAATTACTTGTATATTTTTAATATGAAATGTTACTTGAATTGCTTAAAAATTTATATGGGATCCATGTTAACAAAGATAATCAATTCCTAGAATCACATAAAATTCAACTAAAGAAATAATCACAAGATTTTCAAGAAACACATTCCCATTAACATAAATCATATGGGAACTATATAATTGAGATTATACCATCGTACAATTAAGAGTGTTCCCAATTAATCAAATATAATATTTTTGGTTGTAATTGAAAACCCTTACCAAATTTACATAGATATGAAATAGTGGGTAGATCTAGAATCAAGTATGAAATTATGTATTCTAGAGTGCATGATATGTGTAACTATCAAAATTTCATTCTCAAAAACCACATCTGTAGTCATGATAATAAGATATTTACATTAGAAATTGGGATTAAGATATTATTAACACCTATCATCATTATAATCATTTTGAATTAATAAACTAGTTGGTGTAATTACCATACTTATTTCATTTGATGAAAGGTAGAATTGGCGGTTCATTCATTGGTTTCTTCTTTTCCTCTATTTCATAAAACATCCAATTCTTTAGATTTTATCATTCACATGATTTATAACTTGCATTTTCACATTTAAATAACATCCCAGTACCATTAAATAAATTTATGTGTTGTTTTATCTAACATTTCTATCATATATATGACATGAATTTCTTTCCACCATGTGATTTGTTCATGATTTTATGATACACTAAATTTCTCTTCTTATCAAAACTATTAGAATGATATAAATATCCAATATACATTTCTTCCTTAGGATCACATAGAATGATTTCCTCATTGCTACCAAAGTCTCTTATAGTTACAACCTTTCAGAGACATAGTTTTAATCCACCAAAGTATTAATCAATTTTATATTAATGTATAATGATTAAACTAATGGAATACATTGAAATTATTGTATAATTATACTCGTAGGATCAAATGGATTTATTATATTTCTTTTTACGATCAATGAATTACTTTTCAATTATTTACATATAATATGGTGGAAGTACTTACTGAAAAGTATCTTCTTAATCTTATCCCATTACATAGATTCAATTTCCCAATCTTTCCTCGTATCCTTAAAAAGTACCCACCATTTATATTGTTAGCCTACTAAATTTTATATGATAATTAAATCTATTTAATGTTCAATGGACTATAGAATAGAAAATATTTTTTCTCAATTATTTTGATTCATTGCTCTACCACTTATGGATGAGAAGACTGATTAAAAGAAGGTGGATGTTGCGTCATGAAAGAAACAACATTACATTTCTCGGTCTATTGATCATTTGGAATCTCGTCATAATTCATGTCCCGATAAAGTTTGGTGAGGATAGTAATAAAATTCATTATTCCATCTCCCATAACATTTGGTTTCTCTGGTGAAAAATCATTTCATTTTCCATCATATTAATTTTTAGAATGATGTGTTATAAAAATAATCATTCTAAAACAAAAAGTAAAACTATAAGAATAAATCTATAATAGTAAAAGTGATCATTCATATAATCATTAAATATCATTCATAAGATTTCTAAATCATGATTCCATATTCATAATCTATCTAACGTTATATTTATCCAGGGTCATGAATGGTCATTACAAAAAAATATAATTTCATCCAATAGAGAGAATTATACTTCTAGTTTTAATAAATGTTTTATAACCTTAATATACATTGATTAAATGAACCACTATCTAATTATAACTATAGAAATCAAAGAATTTTGTACACAAATATTAAACCATTTTACATTAATATTCATTACATAATATTACCATCAATGTTGGAACCAAAACGGTTCACTAGCTCTAGATACTAGATTCAAAAAAAAATAATATTTAGGTACATTTTTATCATATCTAATAATTTTATTATCACTATATACCCTTCATAACATACCATACTCAAAACCATTCTTCATAGTTTGGGGAATTGAATCATATGAAAGGTTGAGATCAGATGTTGAGTAATAGTAAATATAAGAGATATCAATCAACAATAATATGAAAGAATAATTTTCTCATATGGTTTTAATATCACGAATATGTGTTAAATATTCCATTTCCAATATATAATAGATCATGAACAAGATTCATGGTAAAAAACATTATCATTTTATAAATATATCAATTATAATACTATGTAATCATCATAAATCAAACATGAACCACAAGATCATGTCATAATGATAAAAACATGGAAAAATAGTGTGGTTTCATCATAGGAATATAAAATATTTCATATGTCATGGTTAAATAATGAGATTAACAACTCATAGTGGATTCAGAATCAACATCTATTTCCCATATCATAACGGCTCAGACATCACACAATATTTTCCATAGTGTATCAGGTATCCCTACTTATTTCCCATAGTGGAACGAACACATAATTTTTTCCCATAATTATCTCATGATATATAAAACATTAATGAATGAATAAAATTTATATAGACCCACAAATCACATAATTAAACCCACACAAATATCCACTACAAGATAATAAAGCATTATTCATTTCATTAAATTATTATCCACAAAAAAATGAAGTGGGGTTTTTAATAATTTCATATTTAATCATAGAAAATCATGTCATAAATTAGTGGATTTCATAAACATATCATCACAATAATAATAAAATATCTTGAGATATAATATGTATGATACTATTGGGTCATTTCCTCAATAAATAATAAGTAGAAATAAATGATTTTATCAAAGATGAAATATTTATTTAAAACATAATTGTTTCCTTTCTTAGAGAAATTAAAATTTTTTATTTTAAAATCCCATATTAAAAATAAAAGAATTTGAAAAATATTATCGAAATTATTTTATTTGAAAATAACCATGGAAACATGTAATAAAATATTAAAAATATTGAGTTTCCATGATGATGAGAAATTCTTTTCATGTTTTAATTGTTAAGATAAATATATTTTTTCACACCTTCTCTATAAATTATCTCATGTAGTAAATGATGACAAGATTCTCTTTAAAACATTCTATAAACAGTCAAACAAGGGAAAAATTAATTTATATAATAATTGGATAATATGAAATAAACATTTGAAAAACATTTTAGAAAACATGGATATAGAAGAAAATGTTTTCATGAATTAAAGAGGATACATAATATATGATTTTCTTGAAATCGTTTGTTGAACTATTTTGAGTACAAATGAGAGGGAAGTGGTTATAAAACTAGAAAATATATAAATAGATAGAGGATAATTAAAATTAAATGGATCAATCATTCATAGATTATATGATTACCTCAAGGAAAATTTAATCAGAAAATATCCCAATTTGAATTAGATTGAATCATAAGTCCCTTACCTCAAGTTTAGTATTTCTTCATAAGAGTTCAAAACTATGATGTAATATATATATATTTTTTATATATTTATTACATAAAATAAAAAATTTGTCTCACACCATATATTATCTACTTATAACATCTTATCACCTATTTCTTAATTTTTTTATTATAATAAGTGGTCCATGAGATAACGACTTTGTTTATCATGCCTATTTCATTTTGGTAGCCTCATTAATTGAACTTTTATTAATATTCCATTATCAATAGAATGTTAATAATATTATAAATGTCATATATATGAATTATATATATATATTCATCATCTTCCAATAATTATAGATATCTAAAAATTAATTGCACCATTGATGGAGACAGTAGGTTGTATGAATATAGAGGTGTTCCATTCACAGTTTTATGGATGCAGAGAAAAACCTTTAAATGATTATTAAATCTTTTCATAATCCTTATCATACTACATATAACATATAAATATTATATATTCATTAAATATGTCTATATTACGATCAATGTAATGAGAAATGAAAAAAAATTATATCTTTTCGTGGTGGTGGTAGTGCACAGATAAGAATGAGAGACGTCATAATTTTTCAATGGATGGGAATATAAGAAGGAAGATATGATATTATATCATTATAAGGATAATTAAATAATAATTTTAATATATAATTATTAGTTTTGTGTTTATAACTATCCAAGTAAAAATGGTGATGAAAAATTAATTACACCACTACATGGGGATGGTAAGTCTCTTTTATGGCTGAGAAAAGTTTTTATATTCCATAGGATATGAAGGAGGTAGATATTTTATATTAAATAATAATTATAAAAATTCAGTATATTTAAGATATTGAATTCATTATTTTATAATTTTTGTCATATATTTATAAGAGTTAGAAGAATAAATGAAATTTAAATAACTCAATCAGGAGTTTCAACTAATATGGAAAACACTCTTTTCATTTGCACCTTAAGCCATGAATAGATGGTATTTTGGAAAGATCAAAATATCATGGACCAGGGGAAGGTATCTAGAAATTAATTATTCCTAATATCCAAACATTTTATATAGATTACTTATACTTATTTATTGTCACCCTATTGTTTAATTTTGATTACTTTTTATTTGGGTTTTTACTTAGGGTGTGTTTGGGTGAAATTTAAGAAAAATGGATGAAAAATGGGATGTTCACAGTAGGCATATGGTTAGATAAAACTATGTAACCCAATTACTTTAAACAAATAATCACTGTACAATGGAGATTTTTATGGATAGAACATGATTTTTATACCATGGGCTATAAAAATGGAAACTATTCTCCCCAAAAATAATGGGTGCATAGTTAGGGAAAATCGTACGCCCCTGTACAGGAAACTATGCACATGATTTAGAGTTTGAAAAAAATTTATTTTAAAACTCTCCAAACTAATGGAAATCACCTATTTCATCCCCCATTTGACTCTACGAGTTATTTCATGTTTTGAGAGCCCTCTCAACGAATTCCAAGGATGTACAACCTCTATTCATTGTGATTTGAGGCCTATATCGATTATCTTCATTCTCACTGATAAGTTGATTCTGTCCAGTCATTATACAATTCATCCTCCTTACATCTCTTGATCTTCTTATGATATGTTATAATATTTTTTGATCGATATATATATATATATATATATTTGTTTAATATAGATCTAATATTTTGGATCTAAAATTGGAATAAAAGAAATCATTATTTTTTGTCTTAATTAGGGTTTTGGGATTCAGATCTTGATATATGTTGTTGTGATGCCCAAATGTTTTTGATTTCTATTGGGCGATCTTCATCAAAAAATCAAGGTAAGTGGTCTAAAATTCAAATACCAAAGTCATCATTTGGATTACATGTATGAAAATTATAGAATTTCTAATTTTTTTTAATAATTACATTTCCAAATTGAATTAGTTAATTGGGTGAATTAAATATGGAAGGAATTATTGAGTTGTGGGATTTAAGTAATAATTAATTGTGAAATTAATTATGTGATATTCATGTCATCAAATTTATAATTAATTGTTAGATTAATTATGATAATGTTGAAATCATTTATAGTGAACATTAATTGTGAAATTAATTATGTGGTATTATGGTTTTCAAATCTATAATTAATTATTTAAATAATTATGAGAATATTGATATGGTTGATTAAGATAATTAATTATGGAATTAATTAAGTGATATTGGTTTTGTGAAATTGAAAGTTAATTATAGGTTTAAATATGAAAATATTGGAATATTTTATTGGGATAATTTATTATGGAATTAATTATGTGATATTGATTTTGTGAAATTGATAACTAATTGTTGGAATAGTTATAAGATATTGAAATAATTTATTTGGGATAATTAATTAATGACTTAATTATTATTTATTGAGATCATTAAATTATATAATAAAATAATTTATTAATTTTTCTGGTTATTGAATGGTAACATGGTAATTTAATTTGGTGAAATTATAATAGTAACATGGACTCTCAGTTTAGTGAATTAATGATTTCTAACATGGTCAATCATTTATGTGAAATAAGAATGGTAACATGGTCCTTCAATTGTGTGAATTATAGAATGGTTTCATGGTCATTCATTTTTGTGAAATAATAAATGTAACATTTTTATTAAATAATGCGAGTTAATGAATGGTAACATCATCATTCATTTGTGTGAATTAATGAATGGTAGCGTGGACATTCATTTGTATGAATTAATGAATGGTAGCATGGACATTAAATTGTCTTTATAAATAAATGGAAATGTGGTCCTTCATTTCTAAATATTAGTTGTGGTAGCATGGACATTCATACATGTTATATCCCTTGGGTATAACTCAAATTATGGAAAGGGTTGAAGCAGGTATTGAGGTTTAGGTGTCTTTAGGAACCTGAGCATTTATGTGGTTAAATATAGAATATTTAAAAATGTGATAAACTATTTATTTATAAATTGTATTAATTTATTTATACAAATATATACACTACTGTTGAATTGAATTGTTTTAGACACCGTTGGTGGTGGCCTACTAAGTTGTAATCAAACACAACTCTAGCTACCAGATCGATACCTAAATAGACTAAGTGTTTTATGGATAGGTTAAGGGAAAAGGCTTGGAGTTACATGGATGATTGGATATGGATCATAGATAAGGGAACTAGACATGGTTCGAGACCTTCTTAGGAGTGCTAGGTGTCATTATTATCAGTTTTCATTTTAGACACTTGACACGTACATTAGCATAACTTTTTTTCTACTTATATTAGATATTATAGTTTTCCTACATTGATTATCTGAGTGATTGGTATCAGTTTTGGTTATTTATGCTCCCACGATTGTTTATTTATTTTGGATGGTGTTTTAATCGGATAAAATAATGTATATTATTTCCACGACTGACTTAATAGAACCACACTGCTAGTCGGCAGCCTCCCGCATATAAGAGTCGTGCCTGAGTTCATGTTTCTAATCATCTTGGGGAACGAGAATGTGGAAAATGGGATGGGATGTTTCAAAGTTGTATCATAGGAGTTTTATTTTCATTTTAATTTGTCTTAATATTTTGGAAAAAGGTGGAAAAGATACTAGGAAGAGTCATGACTTTATAATGATATCATGCATAAAAGTTTCAAACCCATGTATGGAGGAAAACCCATGTCCCCAGGGTCAGATTATTATTATTATTGTTTTCTGTTACACTTGAATATTATTTCACATTCAGGATGCACTTTTTTTATGATGTGAAAATTGATTTTGATATTTTCAGATAATTGGATCATGGTCCGAAATGGCATGAGAGTTGAGTATACATGAATCATTCTTGTAACTCGGGATTAGAGTCACATGCATCAATTTTGGGACGAATGATA
Organism: Viscum album; assembly: GCA_963277665.1. NCBI lineage: Eukaryota > Viridiplantae > Streptophyta > Magnoliopsida > Santalales > Viscaceae > Viscum > Viscum album. The sequence continues at coordinate 204,828,295 of OY728144.1, forward strand.
AAATGGGTTATGGTTATGTTTTAGAACATGAAATGGTTTTCTTTTCATATAAAATTAAGCTGAATAAATAACCTAGTATTAAATCATTAATGTTAAAATATTGCATAAAGGTGAACAAATGGGTTCTATAATGAGAACTTTGAATAATTAGAGTGTCCTTACCCTTGTAAACTGGGACCTTGGTGTATGATGGTTAAGGGTAGTTTTAGCATCTTGTTTTTGACCACGTGGTGAGTTTGAGGGAAATAATTGTTGTGAATTGTTTTGATTTTCCTATTACATAAATTTTTTAAAGAAGTGTTATGATTCCTAAGACCTATGTTTGTAATTATATAGATAGTCCTCTACAAAAACCCTTGTTGAGTGGAAAATAGGGGCATGGATAGGAATGACCCTCCAGTAATGGAAACTAAGGCACCGATTGAGCCATGGGAGGAAGAATAAGATCAGTTCTATGAGAACATCACTCGATTCATTCAAATCAGGAAAAGAGACCCCGGGCAGATTTTGAATATCATGTATGACCTGAAGAGGGAGTTTTGGTTATAGAACCATGTGACATTTACTAGAGAGAGTGGGATTGAGGGAGATTTGTTTTTGGTGGAGTCTATCTAGATGATATTTTACCATTTGGAGACTCTTGTTTAAAAGAGGGTCATGTTGGCATCTTATATGTTACAAGGATATACAAAGAATTGGAAGGAAATTCATGTTCACAATGGAAAATTTCATGGTATTCTATAGGAGAAAATTTGAAGAAGTTATTGGAGAACTTCTATCCTATGATACGAATATAGGATAAGGTAGTAGAGTTTGTGCAATTAACTTAAGGGAGCATGCACATGGTGGAAAATACGACACATGTTATGGATCTATAATGATTTTCTAAAGCATTGGAAGGAGATGAGAACATTATGATGAGGCTTTCCAAATATAGAATTATGTGAGAGATTACATCCAAAGATAATCTATTTAGATTAAATAAGTTTACTAATGTGGTGGATCAATTTCTCATATCTGAGGGGAACCTGAAGGAGGATTCCAGTGGTAGATAGATAGTTGATAATAGATTATCAGGACGTGTGACCTATGATAGAAGTTCCATTATGAGATCATTATCCAGGTTCATGGAAAACATAGTAAATAGATGGGATAGTCAGTTGTAGAAGACCATTCTAGAGTGATCTGTCATTAGAGTAGTTGGTTGTGTCATTATCATACAGAATGTCCCCAACCTCTAGTATAGTGTCTATCCTGGACCATGGTGGGACATCTATGGATGTCTTGTAGGTCCCAACGAGAGACTGTTAGTGTGATTTTAGATATAGAGAGTCATAGAGTAGGAAGGGGGTCTTCAACACCTTGTTAGATTGGAAGATGGAGTTCTACTTTTCAAGGTGGTAGAGTCATAGGACATAGTGCTTCTAGGAAATAGCACCCATATTAGCATAGTGGTACAACTTAGTGGTCTCAAATGAAATTTAGGGGAGAGGGGCATGTATTTTCATGTGGTGAATCCTATACTTATGGATAACAAGGTTGGACCATCGATAACGAGATGTACTATTCTTTAATTTCTACATTAACTAGTGCATTATTTGATACTTATGCCTCTAATTACATTATATATTCTAATATTGTTAATGGTTTGAGTATGGTGGTGGATTTTGTGAGTGTGGTAGTGACTATAGATACATCTTTTAGAGTGTGGTCGAGAGACATTTGTTTTTGCAAGGTATGTTCTCTCATGATCAAGGAGTCTTATTTTCTCTAGGATATCTATATTATTTCTATTTCAAGCTTATAATTAATAATGGGTATGGAATGGATAGTAATATAATGAGCCCATATTTATTGTTAGCATTGGAGGGTGATGTTTTAATCTCATAAGGGTGACCATTAAAATCATAATGGCGAGTGGGATATCCATGCCGGCCAAGTTGGGCCAATTACTCAACAACCTAAAGAGCTCACATTGCATGTTTCTAGTCTTTTTCTAGAAGTATGGAGGTGCAATACATGATATCTATCTGCCAATAGTATATCAGTTTATGTATGTGTATCTTGAATATATGTCATTGATTGCACCTAAGGATTGATGTGTAGTTCAATTTTGATCACATGATGGGGGTTGATCTAGTATCTATTCTATCATATAGAATGGCACCGACAGCGCTTCAATAGACCAATACTCTACTGAAGGTATTCTATGATAAAGGGTTTATCCGACCGATCATGTCACCTTTGGGATCACCTTTTTAAAAAAAAATAAATATGATAGGATTTTGTTATTTTGTTTCAATTATCAGAAGTTGAAAAAGATAATTGTCAAAAAATGTTGTCATCTTCTGCACATGGACATTCTTTTTGACTAGTTGAGATGATCTTCTATGTTCTCAAAGATCAAATTGGGATCAGGTTATCCTCAGGTGAGAGTTCAAACTTCTGATAATAAAATGACTACTTTAATGAGTATAAATGACATATATTAGTTCATTTTAATTCCTTTTGGGTTGAAAAAATACCATAAGTTTTTATGTCCTTGATGAAAAAAAATCATTAATTAGTGTCTGGATTAGGTTTTGGTGGTGTATGTGGATTAAATCATGGTATACTAAAATACACCTGATTATCATGCCCAATATCTTGATAAAACTATTTGTTATTTTTTAAAGTGTTGGTGAAATTATCTATTGGTAGAAAACTTTATGGTTTTTACAGACCATAAGAGCTTAAGGTATATCTTCTCGTACTGAGATTCTAATCTTCCACAGTGGAGATTGGTTGAGAGTATGAAGTCATTTTATTTTGAATTGGCATATAATCCTAGGAAAATAATCAGGGTGGATGAACCATTTAGAAAGAAAACTGAGACTCAGGGAGTTCCTGAGTCTGGTACTGACTGGAAAATGATGACCATGCTGGCATAAATCCATGTTCTAGTTTAAGAGAGTAAATATCAGATAACACTCATATTAGTTTCAGTTGGGTCCACTCTTTTAATTCATATCAGGGGTATTCAGTTTGAGGACTTGGAGTGTTTTACATTTATATAAATCCTTTAAGGTGGGGAGACACTTTCATATTGGATCATATGTGGGGATGAGATCATTTATATTAGAAATCGGGTTTTTGTGCCTATGAGTATGTGAGAGGAGCTGATTCAGGAACTTCATGCCTCAATGTGGATGGTATATCCATGTGTGACCCAAATGTGCCGTTACCTATGTCGATAGTTATTGTGGTCTCACAAAAAAGGAAATTCTAGGAATTGTGAAATGATACTTTACTTTTTAGCAGCTGAAGATGGAACATCAATGACCAATGGGTTACTACAACCAATGCCCATTCCATAGTGAAAGTGGGATGACATAACCATGGCTTTTGTGGTGGTTATTCCGAAGACTCTTAGGAATAATGACTCTATCTGAGTTATTGTGGATCCTCTGACAAAAGTTGTGCTTTTATTGCTGATATGAGATACAACATTAGTGGGGAAGATGGGAGATTTGTATGTTTGGTAGAGAGTATATCTGTATGTAGTTACATCAACTATAGTTTTAGATCATTTCTATAATTTCTCTTCACACTTCTGTAAGGTCCTGTAATAATTTATTGGTACACATGAATTATTGAGTAACAATATTTACCCACAATCATATGGGAATTGAGAGAGTACTATAGTGGTTCTTGAGGATATACTATGAGCATGTGTTCTTGACTTCAGCAGTCTTGGGAGAAGAACATTGATATTATTTCGTTTTTCTATAACAATAGTCATTAGGAAACTATACAGATTTAACCACACAAGGATCTTTATGGTAGGCCATGAAAATAACCACTATACTTGGTGGAGGCTGGTGAGTCGGCGTTACTGAGATCTTGTCTCATGAATAATACATCAGAGTAGGTTTAGATTATTTGTAAACATTTGGGTATGGGTCAGAGTAGGCAGAAGTCATATGATGATAGACAAAGATGAACCCTATAGTTTATAGAGGGTGATCATGTATTTCTTCAAGTGTCACCTAGGGTGGGTAACCATTGGATATAGAGGCATGGTATTTTGTCTCCTCAGGTTTTTAGACCATTTTACATTGAAGAAAAATTCAGGATGGTGGAACTGTGATGGGATATTCCATAGAAATATAGGGATATGTATGAAGTTTTCAATGTATCACAACTACAACGATATCACCCTGACCCATCTCATTTGATCAATGTGGATGATGTAGATCTTGAGATAGAAACATTCTTTGAGGAGCATCTGACACATGTGTGGAATCACAGTGAGGATGTTTTGAGGGGAATGACTGTTCCAACAGTTCGCGTATTATGGAAACATGGATTAGTGAAGAAGTATACAAGGGAAAAGGAAGCAGATATGCAAGCTCATCGGACCAATCTTTTTGGATTGGAATATTACAGAATTTTTGGAGTGCAGCTTGAGGATGAGCTATCATAAGGTGGGGAGATTGAAAGATCATATCCAATTTTGGAGAAAAATCATAGTTTTTTATAGATAGTATGTTATTTTATTTTCAATACTTTTTTTGTGTTATGGATTGGTGTGTCTTTTGGTGAATGTTGAGAAAAATCAAAGACAAATCGGCTCTAAAAAGTTAAAACATGGTTAGAGAAAACCATTCCCAAAGCCATGCAAATCATGCAAACCTGGACAGTGGGGGTTTGTATAGCTGGCACATGGTCAGAACATGGTTATGGAAAATCATGTGCCCCTATGTAGTAAATCATGAGTGGGATTTAATGTTTCACAAAAATTTATTTTAAAATTCCCTAAACCACCGAAACTCCACTATTTCGACCCCATTCAACCCTATGAGGTCTTTCACATTTTGGGAGCCCTCTAGACGAATTCCAAAGATGAATGGCCTCCTTTATTCTTGATTCTAGGACAAAATCAAAGATCTAAATTTCACCAAGTAAGTGGATTCAATCCTATTGGTATCCCATTCATCATTCTTCATTCTTTTGATCATTTCATGAGATGTAATATTCTATTTTTCTATATCTAGATCTCTATTTGGTGAATGTAGATCTAAATTTTTTGTTCTAGAATTTTAATTAAATAGGTATTGATTTTTTTATCTTGATTAGGGTTTTAAGATTCAGATCAAGTTCTACGTTGTTATGATGCCCAAAATTTTGGGATTTCCTTTAGGTGCTCAACATAAACGAATCATGTTTGGAGGTCTAAAATTAAAATACCATAGTCAAAGTTTTTTTTAAGTGTATGAAAATTGAATAATTGATAGATTAGTTTAGAAATTATATTTCCAAATAGTATTAGTTAAAAGGGTGACTTAATTATTGAAGGGATTTTGGAATTGTGGGATTTGGTGGAAAATTATTTGTGAAATTAATTATGTGATATAGATGTTGTGAAATTGATAATTAATTATTGGAATAATTATGAGAAAATTGAAATAGTTGATTGAGATAATTAATTCTGAAATTAATTATTTTATTCTGACGATTTGAAATTCATAATTAATTTTTGGATTAATTGTGAGAATATTTAAATAGTTGATTTAGATAAATAATTGTGGAAATAATTATGTGATATTGGTGTTGTGAAATTGAAAATTAAATGTAGGATTAATTATGTAAATATTGAAATACATGATTGAGGTAAATAATTTTGGAAATAATTATGTGATATTAATGTTGTGAAATTGATAATTAATTGTTGGATTAATTATGAGATATTGCAATACATGATTTGGTATAATTTAGGGGTGAATTAATTATGATATATTGAGATCATGAATTGAGATAATTAATTGTTGTCGTAATTGAGTGTGTTAATGAATGGTAACATTTTAATTCAATTGTGTGAAAACAAAATAGTAACATGGTCATTAAGTTGTGTGAATTAATGAGTTGTAATATGGTTATTCATTTTTGTGAAATAATAATGGTAACATGGTCATTAAGTGGTGTGCCTTAATGAATGGTAACATGGAAATTCATTTGTGTGATATATGAATAGTAACATGGTCATTAAATTTTTGAATTAATTATTGGTACCATGGTCATTCATTTGTGTGAAATAATAATGCTAACATGGTCATTCAATTATTTGAATTAATGAATGGTAAAATTCTCATTCATTTGATTTAATTTAAGAATGATAATCTGATCATTCATTTTTCTGAATTAAAAAATGGTAATGTTAAAATACAGTTGTGTGAATAAATTAATGGTGATATGGAAATTCATAAACATGATTTCCCTTAGGTAAAATTTAGATTCCAGAACGGGCCAAAGCAGGTATTAAGGTTCAGGGGACTTTGGGAACCAGAGGGTTTATGTGGTTAAATAGAGAATATTTAATAAGGTGATAAACTATTTACTTATGAATTGAAGTTATTTATTTATAAAAATTAATAAACTATTGTTTACTAGAATTTTTTTGACACCATTCAAGGTGTCTTAAAAAGTTGTACTCACACCCTACTCAGGTTAACTAATCCGTACCCGAATAGACTCTGTGTGTTCAAGACAAATTAAGGGAAAAGGCCTTGATTTAGATGTATGACTGGGGATGGAGAATGGATGATGAACCTAGATGTGGTTTGGGACCATATTGAAAGTAGTGAGTGTATTTATTTTTAGTTATCATTTTAGACACATGATATGTACATTGTCATGACATGTTTCTACTTCAGTTTGACATTTCAATTTTCCTTCACTGTTTATCTGGGAGATTGGTATTGATTATGGTTATTTATGATTCCACAATTTTTTATTTTTTACAGTATTTTTTTACTCTAATAAAAGAGGGTATAGTCTCCCCATGACTGAATTATCATACCCTCCCTGATATTTGATAGCCTCTGGCGTACGAGGAGGTATGGTTGAGGTAATGTGACTGACCAGCTCAGAGCACCAACATGTGGCATCTAGGTCAAGATGTTACATTAGGTTATGAATTGACTAAGATAGACGACTCATGAATTATGGATATGATAGGAGAGGTGGTATAAATTTATTACGGAGGTAAAGTACACACATGGAATTATATAAAATATTAAATAATATATATGTATATATATCTTAATCATGTCATGTTTAACCAAGGCACAAATAATTAAAATATATGATATTATACGGGTGAATTAAACTCAACCAACCAAATTTGTAATTTTTTTGATAGATTGTAAGACTTATATTCTAGATAATCCACTTAAAACCCATTTTATCCTTAAGTGGGATTAATTAAATTTTTACCATGATAACATAATTATGTGACCAAAAATGAAAGGGGACTTAAAAATAAAACATTAAATGCCGATTTGAAATTTTGATTCCATTTTATCTGATTTAATTTCTTTTTTTCATTGATGTTACTTTTAATATAAGAATATAAAATTCATGAAAAACACTTTTTAGTAAAATTATCTATTTAGAGGTAAAAAATAACTAACCCTGAAATAAAGAAATGAGCCGGTTTTCATGAGCTTTCACGGTTAGATAATAAAGAAATAATGGTTTTTATAATTTTTGGGCTAGAAACAATTTAATGTAATGTTCCAACCATCCCATTAAATACAAATACCCAATAATATTTTTAGTTTAAATAAAATATAAATTATGTTCATAAAATTCATGATGGGGTTCAGTTTCATATTAATGATTTATTATAAATTATTTAACTAATTATGAATACATTTGGTCTAAAAAATCATTAAATATGAATACATTTGGTCCGTTGGTGGAGTGCCGTTGTGAGGCTCTGTGCGAGTCCCAGGTTCGAAACCACGCGAGCGCTTTTTCTATTTTTAAATAACAAATATTAATATATATATATAAGTAGATATATGAATATAAAACATATAAAAATCCTAGCTCGGTTGGTTGCGCTATTACGAGGCTTAGCGCGACTCTTTGGTTCAAAACCCGACATGCGCCATTTTTGAATTTAATACCGAATATTAATATATATTTGCAGATATATGCATATATGATAGATAAGAAGCCCAGATCGATTGGTGTCGTGGTTGCGAGTATTAGCGCAAGTCCCGGGTTCGAAACCCCCTGGGCAATTTTTTGGAATTTAAATACCCCATGGTTTGAAAACCGTGGGTTCTATTGTGTGCCACGCTAGAACAGCCGGTGTGCCACATGTGACTCCCCTATACCCACGGTTCTCCAAACCATGGGTATAGGCTGAGACACCTATACTGACGCCATTTCAGCCCACGGTTCCCAAAACCGTGGGTATAGGCTATACCCACGGTTTTGGGGGATATACCCATTGTTTTGAACCATGGGTATAGACAGCTTTTCCAGTAGTGATGATAAAATATTATTATGGTTACTGTTCTTAATGGTATGAAGATAATTTTTCAAAATTTAATTATATTAATTATGATTATTAAAATTATATAATCCATTTTATTAAATTCAATACATACAAGTTCAATATTTTAAATCAAAATTAAATAATAAAAATGTGGTGAAAAACAGAATCTGAGAAACAAATATAATCTTAAGTATAATTGTTTTTATAAAATAAGGAAAAAAAAGTGATTATAAGGACTATAAAATGATGAATATTATATAAATGAACTAATTTTACTCTGATATCATTTTAAAATCAAAATTAATCACTGTAAATACCTTGATCAAAAATAATGTTTGAAATAAAAATTATTATATTTTCACTACTAATCAAAAAATCAATCATTTAAAGAAATTCATAATAATTCACTATAATATTATCATGATATTATAATTTAAAAAATTAATTCCCTTTTTTGAAATAAATTTTCCAAATGTTTCTGAAATTAATTATATTATTTTTTAGAAAAAAAATCATTATTTATGGAAAATATATTTGGAAGTCATATAATGACTTCAATAAAAGTACATTTTCCATATATAAAATGTTTATAGATATTATTTTTACAAAATGTGGTCATTCATATTCATTTCAACAATTTAATAGCTATTTTATAATGATTAATATATTACAATCCATTTAGACTTGGTGTTCTCTGTATCACATGTAATATAAGAAATATAGTTTATTAATATATCATAAAATCTCGGTATATTAAAAATATTGGAAAAATATCTTCTATGTATACATAAGGGTCATCTTAATAATATATAAATATCATATTTCTAATATTTTAATGTCAATTTGGTTATAATGGAAACTTAAAAAGGCTATTTCAATTATACATATGAGTCATATTGATGTATATAGTGATATGCATGGGTTCCAAGCATAAAACAAATATGATATTTCTTAATGTTAATTAGGTTGTTTGGAAGATATATTTATGAAAGATAAGGATAATTTATAATGATTAAACATGATGAAGCTAAATATGATATTTCATTGACACAATATGATGAAGGTAAATTTTGATAGAAGTTATTGGAAAATAATTGCCCTATCATGTTGATGATATCAAAGAAAAATGAAACACATGAGTGATGTGAGACATAAAAACACCTTTGTGATTTGATAGATAGTCATTCCCTATTTGGAAGGAAAAAATCTTTTTTAAAATGATGTATGTTTTGAATGATAGAGTTATTCCAAGTTGCAAATCCATGGAAGGTAAATTCCACACTAATATAAGGTGTAAAAATACATTTGATATATTGAGTTTTCATAGTCCATAGAGATTGAAATCGTCAGAGAATAAGGTGCATGACATGATATCTAGAATATATCTAAAAAATAAGAATGATTGAGAGACATTACTAAAGAAGTGGAGTATAGTTAAACATAGTTAAATATTTATATATCAAAACATAAACATAAAATCAAATAGGTAAAAAGTACTCTTAACATGAATGATAAAATTGAAAAAGGTTTTTCGTAGATCACTCTTTGAAAATATAAAGATACTTGGTGAAAAAATAGACAATATAGGAGTGTATGTAGTGAAGTTTACACTAAAAGGGAGTTGTAGAAGAAACAAATTTCATAATAATATTCAAGAAGAATAAACATTAGTGAAAGAATAAAAACATTGTATTATTATGAAATAGCCACACCAATATAATTTTTAAGTAAGAAGGAATTAATTTTTTTTATACATCATTAAGCTATACAGGAGCACTATAATATTTTTGGGAGAAAATCAACTATAAAGTGAAGGATAATCCCGAACTCAAACTACTATAATACAATAGATCAATTATTTTGGAGGTTGATTTATAAAAGACATTGTTTATATTCTTTTATTGTTGGTAATGTATGTTACCTTTTCTTTTTTATCCACTATAGTAATTCAAGTAGATTTTATGATCCTGAATGTTTCTAGATCATGCATGGGATTAATATTTAATTTTTAATAGTGACCCTTATATATATATTGTGCTTATTTTTTTCTTCTACCAATATGTTTGAGTTATGTAGTGAGATGTCCTTATCTTACAAGTGATGAATTTTTATTTCATTAGAAATACTAAATGGATAAATTAATATCTTCTCACTGATTCACCTACAACAATTGAAATGAAGCTATACTATGGATGGGGTAATCACAAGTTGTAACAGAGCATTATATGTTTCCAATAATGATTGGGAACTTTATATTCTACTACTTTGAATAGTTTTAAAGATACATATTGTATCAGTTTTTTTCTATTTTCAAAATTGATAATATGTTCCTCTGTGTTGGAAGATTTGTCCTATGATTTTTTTAAATGTGATCATATTGATACAGTAAAAAATAAGGGGATTCTCAACATTGATGGTAATAATTACTACATAGTTAAGGATTAGATGATTCCATATCTTTTTTATATCAATATAAATTTATATAACTATACCACTAATTGATTTGTTCCTTACACTAAAGTTACTATGATGACTGTAGTAGATATATAGAATACATATAATTATATTCATGCACATACTACCACCGCATCATTATATTTTCTTTATCATCCCGTTAATTTAATAGTTTTTAGTTTATAGAGTTCTTAGAGAAGGATACATGAATTTTAGTGGAGTTTGGAGCTGAAAAAGTACTATAGAAGGTGGATCATAGCGCGAACTGAATTCATGTTGTGATTTCATGGTTTGTGGAATAAAATGCTGGCTAGTTCATATCATGTTTATGGTTGATGAGTGGTGATTGAAATAAATCCATAATGTGAAAGGTAAATTTATCATGTGTAATTAAATCAATCCCAGGTGATGTAATTTTCACCAGAATATTTAAATGTGGGATAGATTAACAGCTTGTAATCCACTACCCTAGTGGAATTCATGACACAAATATATAATTCACAACATGTAAGTGGTTGATTTTGGGTAGTTAATATTTTTTATTTAGCTGATTCTCTATCCATTCAAAAATCAGATATTCTACCCATTTTTTGACAAGGCTTAGGCTATATTGAGAGGGTTTCCAACCCCTATTAAATTTATTTTATCCTTGAGTTATGAAGGGGTTGATAAATGTATGGGATTATTAATTAATGAGGCTATAATAATATGTATTTGGATTTCATGAATGCAACATGGGATGTTGTATTATGTTGGATGTTGTGCATTGTGGTGTGTAGTGGTTGTAATTCATAGTGGTTGTGGTTCATGGTGGAGATGATGTGTGGTAGTGATGTATGCATTTTGTGTGTGGAAATTGTGTTAGGATATTTTGTTGGGATGTGTGATATATAGTTGTTGTGGTGAGTTGGTCTAGCTAGTGTTTCATAGAGATGATGGTGGATTCATGGTGTTGAGGTGATGGTTGTATGATATGGTCCATTTTAGTTATGGCATATTTTTGACAGTTGATCAGTTATCCACTGAATAAATGATGATGATAAAAATAAATATGTTGGTAAATAAATGATAAAGGATTAAAAAAGATATGTGGTCAATGGATTAAATGAATTAAACAATTAATTAATGGGCAGTGAAAGTGTGAATGATGCTCCATAGTAAATGAATGTAGTTTTGTTTTTTACTATGTGTGGTGGTGGTGGGGTGTGTTGCATATAGTGGTTGAAAGAGTTCTGATTGTAGATTTGTGGTGCATTGGTTGTGATGGTTTTCACTACTGTGGTTTTTGTGAACCCATATGTTAGCTATTGTGTACTATTAATGTCGTGTATTATATTTTATTTCTATATTATCCCCATAAAATTTTGATTACATTACCAAATCTCAGAGGTTTTTGGTTCCAAGTGTTTTCCCCAACATCTAGGATTGTGGTGATATGGATGGATCTCTATACCAACTTTCATTCTATTCCTTCAACAGTTATAACCTAGCAATCTTTAGGAAAGATGAGCAGTGATGTGAAATGTGTTTTGGGAATGATGTGATGTGATTAAATTTTTAAGAGATGTGACATGTGGTGGAGGTCATGTGTGATTGGAGGTGGTCATGGGGTTGATGTACATCATGTTCATGATATCATACTTGTAGAGACCCAAATCTTGATGTACATGGAAATTACATTACTTTTGAGGAATACTTAACACATAACAATAACCAACACTCAAGGATCGTAATAGTTTAGTGTCTTTGGAAACTCAGAACAAAATCTTCTAATTATGGTGAAAGATGTTCAATATCTCCTATAAAGATCTTCCCTTTTATGTTTTCTTACCTAAAAACTTTCATTAAATCCTCGGGAAAAGAAAACATATAAAAGGGTGATCTCAAATGATCAGTAATGGTAATCATGGATAAAATAAAACAAATCACATACATTTGAACTTAAATACATGAAAATAATGTTTAAACATCAAGATCTTGAGCAATGACATAAAACATGGCAGTAATTAAGGCATAGATAATAACAAAACATTAATCCTAATAAAATAGCATGGGAATAAAACATGTAATTTTGGAAACCATTAAGCACATGTTATGATTTCCATAGTGGCCAAGGCATTACTTCCAAGACCATCTTAGTGGACAAAGTCCCTTTCTGAATCGAGTTCACTCCTTGTTTCAGTCCTGTAACACTGAACCAGATTAACTTACTATTCCAGCCATGTCTATATCATGATATATAAACGTTACCCAATTCATTGGAGGGAGATATAGGTCCCACACATCTCATATTTAAATCATTCTTACTTGTGCCACAATATAAACATAAATCATTCATCTAAACCCAAAAAATAAAAATGGGTTTCATAAACATCATCCCATCATAACATAATCCATATAAAACAAATGGATATAATTTCATCATAAGAAAAGTGAAACCATGTAAATAATATAGATATTATACTTGAAACATACACATATGAAAAAATGTCTTCTTAGATGGAATATGGTTTTTATAAAACACTTGAAACGAATTCTTGAGGAAAATATCATTTCTTCTTAAAAATCATTTTCTTTTCACAAAATTCCATGTAATTTTAAAAGAAAAGGATTTTATTGAAAATAACCATGAAATATTGTAGAGTAAAATTCATGAAAATAAGGCGTTATGAAACCATAAAAATCCATTCAAGCCATATAACTTAAAAAAACATTATCCTCGTACTTTTAACGGAAAAGTCAAAAAAGTACCACATATGGTAAAAAAAAGAATGTTTCCTTACATAACACAAAATAAAAGTCAAAGAGGGGTAAAAATGAATTTAAAAATAAATGGAATAATATTAAATAGTTTATGAAAAACATTCTTTATGGACAAGGATGAAAAATACAACCCTAGTAAATACTTACGTATAAGAAATCTCAGATAAAAATGAGATTACAAAATTATCCTTTACCTTAGGTCTAATATGATTCGTATATATCCGAACCTCCTGTATAATGATTTAAATAATTTCATTAACTTATTACAGAATCATATTCATTGTTATAATATCTTATATGGTTCACTTATTACTTTATATTACCCGTTCTTTTGTAAATTACATGTTAAAGCAGCGTTTTGGGTATAATCGTCTCATTTATCGTACGTGTTTTGATTTGTAATTATTAATATGATTACTTAGATCATGATTTATTAATTCCAGAATATAAAACATGATTTATATATAATATATATTTAGAATATACATATATATAATAGATCGATAAATGGAAGGAAATACACCATTCATTGAGACGGTAGGCCGTACGTACACATGAATGCTGTTTTTCGTTTCCTTATTAAATTGAATGGAATTAAGTAGATGACATACATATATATACATAAATAAAGCATAATTATTATGTCATATATTTCATGATAACTTATTATATATACTTTATAATCATTCTTGAATTGTTAACATGGAAAATGAATCTCATCGCGTCGTGGAGACGGTAATCCGTACGTACGCACGAGAGATGATATCATTCCCAAATTTTTTGATTGGTATTGGAGTGTATGATATAATATCATAGAATCAGTATGATTTTATAATAATTATATATAGTTATTATTTACACCATTATACCCATCCAATTAAGGTGGTGGTGGAAAAACTAATTACACCACGACATGGAGACGATATTCTGAAAGTATGAACGCACGGGGATTTTGTTTTTCATAGGATGGATAGAAGGTGAGATAGGGTTGTTTCATATTTATAATAACATATCTGTATATAAGTAATACTTATGTTATTACTTTATAATGAAACAACTAAAGAAGAGTAAGTAGAAAAAGAAAGAAACTTGAAAGAGTCGGTAGAAGATATTACCTTTTCCTCGACGCACCTCATTTATACTTCTTCTTAGGGCACTAGAGTTGGACATTTGAGAAGACCAGAACCTATATGATGTAACTAGAGAGGTTTAGAAGTGTAATTTTCTGGTTTTGTCTGAGCTTTAAGGCTCAAAAGTGTGTGAATAGAAGAGGGAAGGGGTCCCCTTTTTATAAGGGAGGCGAGGGGAACCTATGGAAAAACTTAAAATATTATTTTATAATAAAGTCATATTTGGTTTATAATAGCTCCAAATTGATTTATATAGAAGCTAAAGTTGGTATGGGTCGCAATCCTCTCATCAAATAGAATTTAGACATGTTTAGGTTACAATTTTAACCTTTACATTTAGATTTAACTTTAAGTTAAATAATTTTACTTTTACCATGTCTTCTTGTTTTCTTAAAATATATGGGTAATAAACTTACTATAACAAGACAAACGAACCCCAAGTTGTTTATTATTAATATATATAACCTTATCTAAGTCATTTGACCGAACCGTAGATCTTTAGGAATAATATAACAATTAATAATATAATATTTGTTTTAAAAACTATTTTATGTCAATTTGGACACTTTTTGGTAATTGATTTTTGTGAAAATCATAACAGCATGATTAGTTCGAAAAACATTAATTAAATCAATACTAACATGTCATATTAACCTATAAAATTAGTGTAATTCATAAAAAGGATCAAATTACATTTATTTGGGTATTTATAATATCAATTATGTTAATATTTCATTAATAAGGTAATTACTACATCATCATTATGTCATCAATAAATTAAATTATTTAATGTATAAAAATTATAAATAAAATAACATTATATAGGAAATATATTTATCTTTATAATGAATATTTATAGATGAATTTATCTAATGTATAACCCTATATTGAAAATGTTTTAGTTATTAAAATTTGATTTTAACTATTTTAACTATTCTTTAAATAAAATAATAATAAATGTCCAAATCTAATCCAAGTGGACCTAAATGGTAATATTTTATTTCTAAGGTTGTTTTTTGTCGAATTAAACTTATCCAATATAATTAGTACATGTGTTAGTGTAATAATAATATCATTTTTACCCTTAATTACCCTATTTAATTTTAACTGCGGTAAATAAATGTAAAAAGTTACCATTCACCAAAAATTATTTTTATCTTATTGAACCATATTTTACTCTTTTATATTAAACGTGTATCTAAGATTTTTGAAGTTCCACTCACAGAAGTGTTGAAATTATGTTTTATGTATATTTTCAAATTCTTCTAGGAGGTGGGTAAAAGACGGTGAAAAGTTCAATAAACTCATTATATATCTAAAATTATTATAAAATAACTCCAATGAATTACATTGAACTTATATAGGTATTATGTATAAAATTTGACCTAAAATAAATTTAATTAAAATAAATAATTATTTAAATAAAAAGTCGGTTTTTAAATAGTAACCCAGTGTTTTCACTATTCATGAAAAATTGAAAGTTTTTAGAAAAATACCAAAAATTCACCCTATGATAATTTCAATATCACGAATCAAAAAATGAAGTCCATTTTGAAAAATAAAATTTCAAAAAGTGGGTATTACTATTCATAAGGGCTAGTTCATAATAATATTATAATAATATCTCGTTTAGTGAAACTTGGTATTGCGTACTACACATGCTATCGAAGAAGGTCTTGATTGCGTGTAATGAAAGCCAAGTCAGGGCTGCGTGTAGTGAAAGCTCCATTTGGTGTTGTTTATAACATAATCAAAACTTATTAAACAAAATCTATACTTAATGTTTCGTAAAATAACTTCCATAAAACGAACTTGAAATTATGTGTAACACGAGCCAAGAATAGTGTTGCGTATACTGTAAGCTAATACAGTGTTGGGTATAGTGCAATCTAATCCTGGTGTAGTGTATAATAGAATACATCAAAGAAATTAAAAATAATATATCTCATAAAATCTCAGAGTGTTACATTCTACCCCCTTAAAATGAATTTTTCCCTCGAAATTCTTTGGGGTTTTAAATGGTTTACTACTCGAAAGTTTCTTTAATAGAAACCCACATCGTAAAAAGGAATACCGGAACTTGTCTTTAAAAATTAAAGTATAAAACGTAACGGTTACCCAAATTAAATAATCACTGGGTTTCCACATAGTAGAACATAGGTGAAAATATGGATATGGAAGAGAAATCTAACCATCATGTTCCGGTGGAGAGTGGTTAAGAACATGGCTATGAAAAAGCCAACAATCACAAAGACATAAATTTGTGATGATCTAAGGTACCATCTGATTCATCAGATATAAGGGCACCAGGACAACATTTTTAGTTTTCAAGATCATTTCCATAAAGTTGAAGAATTTTAATTAGAATAAATAATTACTTTATTTCGGTATAACTCACCGTTGTTCGTGCCTTGAACAATTTACACTTCATCTCTTAAAGAAATGAAGTTGAATTTTTCATTTGTGAGGTGTTAGCAAATCATGTGATAGAATGACGAGTCATTCCATATGTCTCAAACAAACGGTTAGAAAAAGTTATCAAATATACATAAGTCCATCTATGGTGAGGTTAATCGTATAGGATTCAATAAATGGACTTATACTTCATCTATCATACTGCTTACTAAAGCTAGTTTCTACTAACCAGGGACTTCATGTAGGCCAGTGGTAGGCGATAAGGGCATGTCACACTTCAGTTGTGGGTTCGATTACCACAACCTTGTCTGATGAAATGGGTTGTCACCCATCCTGCAAGCTGTCCTTTTTCTAAAACTACATTATTATAACATCCCATAAATAATATCGAAATAAAGTTCTATCCTTAAACAATACTAACTTATGTCCAACATAATCCATTCCAATCTTTAGGGTTATCTAAAATACTTTTGTCCAATATCATAGTATAAAGAAAATGATTACTAGAGAGGTCATATACCAAGCATGTGAATACCATCATTTATCTCCCATATATCATAAGATATATCTTTTTGGTCATATTCCAAAACATGTGAATACCTTAATAATGTATTCTCTTGAAAAATGAATACCCATTGAACCTTAGCAAAAACTTGAATGCTGTCAAAAGTTAACTCATCCCACATACCAAAATCCCAAAATTTATATATTCTCAAACCATGATATCACTTTGTCCTTATATCAGACATGATCTCATGAATACTATCAAAATTTCATTTTCTCTTTATCCCTTCATTATGCGGATATCATCTTCTTTCCAAGAATATATGAATTAACCTTTCATGGTAACCAGTACCATTCAACATATACCTTCAACTACTTTAGGAAAAACAATAGTATAACAATCCGTATATGTGTCTTTATTCCATAGTATCATTACCTATACGACATAAATCTTGATAAACATAAATCATTCAACTACATTCTTAAACCATTGACCAAGCTTCAATACTTCTTTCAACTCATATATCATTTGTAGTCTCCTCATCATCATCCACATAAATACTGCCCATATGACCATGCTGATTCTCTTCATGAGATTTTCCTTTAGGGAAATGGTTTTCATAATGCACATACATTCCACATTTAAAACATCTAATCATTGTTGATGTCGTAGCAATACCATTATCCTTCTCCATGGTGTTAACTGAACCTTTTCCTTTGCACTTACTGGATTTGTGTCCTTATTTTTCGCACCCAAAGAATCTTACAGTTCCTTTGAAACATTCTCCTTGATTCCTCTTCCCACATGATTTACATGAGGGTAATTGAACTTTCTTTCCTCTATGATCATCATGAAACTTCATCTTTCTCTTATTAGCTGAGTCGGGAAACTTACCAAAGTTGAGATTATTGATCATATTATGAGATTGATGATTAGGAATAATAACGATGTTTGGACTTCCAAATCCCATTTCATTTAGCTGATCATGAATAATACCATTCTATTGTCCATCATATCCTCCATTATCTTGAATCTTCTTGTTTCCAGCCATTTTCTAAAACCCAAAAAGAATAGTGTGAGAGGCAAAAATCATGCTCGGGAAAAGGACATAATAAAGGGGGAGTACTGTCAATATCTAAAATCTTAGGTTGAATTCTAAGATAGTTACCATAATTCTAGGACTATAACCTATACATATACTTATCCTTAGGGACATCCCTCGGCATACCTTAGAAATATCTCTAGGGATTTCACTAAAGTTTTCGCATCCTAGTTTCCAAAGGATAACTAAACCTTTCATCTAATAAAAACTATAGAGTCCCAAATCTTTATATACATGGACATTACGTTACTTTTGAGGAATACTTAATACATAACAATAAATAACACTCAAGGATCATAATAGTTTAGTGTCTTTGGAAACTCGGAACAAAATCTTCTAATCGTGGTGAAAGATCTTCAATATCTCCCATTAAGATCTTACCCTTTTTGTTTTCTTACCTAAAAACTTTCATTAAATCCTGGGGAAAAGGAAACATATAAAAGGGTGAGATCAAATGATCAGTAATGGTAAGCATAGAGAAAATAAAACAAATCATATACATTTGAATTTAAATACATGAACATAATGTTTAAACAGCAAGATCTTGAGCAATGACATAAAACATGGAAGTACGTAAGGCATAGATCATAACGAAACATTAATCGCAATAAAATAGAATGAGAATAAAACATGTAATTATGGAAACCATTAAGCACATGTTATGCTTTCCATATTAGCCAAGTCATTACTACCATGACCATCTTAGTGGACAAAGACCCTTTCTGAATCGAGTTCACTCCTCATTTCTATCCTGTAACACTGAACCAGATTAACTTACCGTTCCATCCATGTCTATCTCATGAGATATAAATCTTTACCCAATTAATTGGAGGGATATATAGGTCCCACTGATATCATAATGAAATCATTCTTACTTGTTCCATAATATAAACATAAATCATTCATTTACACCCAAAGAATAAAAATGGGTTTCATAAACATCATCCCATCATAACATAATCCATATAAAACAAATGGATACCATTTCATCATAAGAAAAGTGAAGCCTTGTAAATCATAAGGATATTATACTTGAAACATACACATATGAAATAATGTATTCTTAGATGGAACATGGTTTTGATAGAACACTTGAAACGAATTCTTGAGGAAAATATCCTTTCTTCTTAAAAATCAGTTTATTTTAAAAAAAAGCCACACAATTTTAAAAGAAAAAGATATTATTGAAAATAACCAGGAAATATTGTCGAGTAAACTTCATGAAAATAAGGTTTTATGAAACTGTAAAAATCTGTTGAAGCCATATAAGTTAAACAAAACATTATCCTCGTACTTTTAACGGAAAAGTCAAAAAGTACCACATATGGTAAAAAAAGAAAGATTCCTTCCATAACAACAAATAGAAGTCAAAGAGGGGTAAAAATGAATTTATACATACATGGAAGAATATTAAACACTATGAAAAATATTCTTTATGGACATGGATGAAAAATATAACCCCAGTAAATACTTACGGATAAACAATCTCAGATAAAAATGAGATTACAAAATTATGCCTTACCTTAGGTCCGATATGCTTCATATGTATCCGAAACTCCTATATAATGATTAAAATAATGTCATTGACTTATTAAAGAATCATATTCATTGTTATAATATCATATATGGTTTAATTATTACTTTATATTACCCGTTCTTTTGTAAATTCGATGTTAAAGCATCGTTTTGGGTAAAATTGTTTCATTTATCGTACGTGTTTCGATTTGTAATTATTAATATGATTACATAGATCATGATTTATTAATTCAAGATTATATAAAATGATTTATATATAATATATATTCATAATATACATATATATATAATAGATTGATAAATGGAAAGAAATACACAGTTCATTGAGACGGTAGGCCGTACGTACACATGAATGCTATTTTTTCGTTTCCTTATTGAATTGAATGGAATTAAGTAGATGAAATAAATATATATAAATATGAATAAATCATGTAGCATTATTATGTCATATATTTCATGATAACTTATTATATATACTTTATAATCATTCTTGAATTGTTAACAAGGAAAATGAATCTCATCACGTCGTGGAGATGGTAATCCATACGTTCGCACGAGCGATGATATCATTCCCAAATTTAATGAATGGTATTAGAGTGGATGATATAATATCATAGAATCAGTATGATGTTATAATAATTATATATAGTTATTATTTATAGCATTATACCCATCCAAGTAAGGTGGTGGTGGAAAAACTGATTAAACCACGGCGTGGAGATGATATTCCATACGTACGCACGCGCATTGATTTTATTTTTCGTAGGATGGATAGAAGGTGAAATAGGGTTGTTTAATATTTATAATAACATAGAAGTATATAAGTAATACTTATGTTATTACTTTATAATGAAACAACTAAAGAAGAGGATGTAGAAGAAGAAAGAAACTTGAAAGAGTCGGTAGAAGAGATTACCTCTTCCTCGACACACCTCTTTTAAACTTCTTTTTAGGGCACTAGAGTTGGTCTTTTGAGAAGACCAGAACCTCTATGATGTGACTAGAAATATTTAGAAGATTAATTGGCAGGGTTTGGATGAGCTTCAAGGCTCAAAAGGGTGTGAATAGAAGAGGGAAGGGGTTCCCTTTTTATAAGGGAGGAGAGGGGGACCTTTGGAAAAACTTAAAATATTATTTTATAATAAAGTCATATTCGGTTTATAATAGCTCCAAATTGATTTATTTAGAAGCTAAAGTGGGTATGGGTCTTCAGACTCTCAACCAATAGAATTTATACAAGTTTAGGTTACTATTTTAACCTTGTCATTTAGATTTAATTTTAAGGTAAATAATTTTAGTTTTACCGTGTCTTCTTGTTTTCTTACACTATATGGACAATACACTTACTATAAAAAGCCAAAAAAACCCCAAGTTGTTTATTATTAATATATATAACCTTATCTAAGTCATTTGGCTGAACCTTATATCTTTATGAATAAAATAACAATTAATAATATAATATGTTTTTTAAAAACAATTTTATGTCAATTTTGACACTATTTGGTAATTGATTTTTGTGAAAATTATAACAGCTTGATTAGTTCAAAAAAGGTTAATTAAATAAATACTAACATGTCATATTAACGTACAAAATTAGTTTAATTCATAAAAAATCTCAAATTACATTCATTTGGGTATTTATAATATCAATTATGTTAATATTTCATTAATAAGGTAATTACTGCATCATCATTGTGTCATAAATAAATTAAATTATTTAATGTCTAAAAATTCTAAATAAAATCCGATTATGTAGGAAATAATTTTTTATTTCTAATGAATATTTATAGTCGAACTTATTTTATGTATAACCATATATTGAAAATGTTTTTGTTATTAAACTTTGATTTTAACTATTTTAACTATTCTTTAAATAAAATAATAATAAATGTCCTAATCTAATCCAAGTGGACCTAAATGGTCATATTTTATTCCTAAGGTTGTTTTTGGTCGAAGTAAACTTATCCAATAGAATTAGGACATGTTTTAGGGTAATAATAATATCATTTTTACCCTTAATTACCCTATTTACTTTTAACCGTGAAAAAAAAGTAAAAAGTTACTATTCGCCAAAAATTATTTATATCTTATTGAACTAAATTTTACTCCTTGATATTAACTGTGTCTCTCGGATTTTCAAAATTCCACTCACAGAAGTGGTAAAATTATGTTTTATGTAAATTTTCAAATTCTTCTACGAGGTGGGTAAAAGACGGTGAAAAGTTCAATAAACTTTTTAAATATCTAAAATTTTTATAAAATTACTCCAATGAATTACATTGAACTTATATAGGTATTATGTATCAATTTCGACCAAAAATAAATTTAAATAAAATAAATAATTATTTAAATAAAAGTTCGGTTTTTAAATAGTAACCTAGTGATTTCACTATTCATCAATAATTGAAAGTTTTCAGAAAAATACCAAAAATTTACACTATGCTAATTTCGATATTATGAATCCAAAAATGAAGTCCATTTTGAAAAATAAAATTTCAAAAATTGGGTATTACTATTCATAAAGGCTAGTTCATAATAATATTATAATAATATCTCGTTTAGTGAAACATGGTATTGCGTACTACACATGCTATCAAAGAAGGTCTTGATTGCGTGTAATGAAAGCCAAGTCAGGGCTACGTGTAGTGAAATCTCCGTTTGGTGTTGTGTATAACATAATCAAAACTTATTAAACAAAATCTATACTTAATGTTTCGTAAAATAATTTCCATAAAACGAACTTGAAATTGTGTGTAACACGAGCCAAGAATGGTGTTGCGTATACTTCAAGCTAATACGGTGTTGCGTATAGTACAAGCTAATCCTAGTGTAGTGTATAATAGAATAAATCAAAGAAATTAAAAATAATATATCTCATAAAATCTCGGGGTGTTACAATACTTCTCTGGTTATGAGGTTTATATGTTCTCTGTTGGCTTAGTTGTCTTCAAGAAATATGTGATGTGATGGAATGAATGCCTATTGGTGATACATAATGATTCATAATTCTAGAACAGGACACTAGTACTTTTTGGGGTGGTGTAGTTATGGATTCATCCTAACAGATATTTGAGATGGTTGATATGTGATGTGATGTGTATGAAAGGGTTGGAATCATAAGTCATTAGATGTTTAGGTGTGAGGGCGGTAAATCAAAGGGGATACATTTGAAGGGTGCCTTACTTTTTTTTAGATATTGATGTTGCAGTACAATTTTTTATGCATGATTTGGTGGGTGATCCATGGTAAGGTTGGGATGGTTAGTTTACTAATTTAGGGGATTATTGGTTTTTGTATTTGTTCACTAGGGAATTTGTGTGTTATTTTCATATGTGCACTAGAGAACATAGATATGTCCCTGCTGAGTATACCTATTATTTTCACCCTATGTATATAAATTTTCTTCAATGTTTTCTAGAGGACATTGGGGACAGATCTAGTCATTTCTATATTGGGTTTGGATTTATTCTTGTGTTGCTACTATAGGCTGGTCTTTTGGTTTATTTAGAGATGTTTAATTGTATAAGTTTACATTATTCATGAAATATGGGATGTTTTTTGGCATACCTTTATATTATCTGTTAAAGAAAAATGAGTATTTTTTATTACATCTACTTATCATATTTTGTATTATATAGGCTAAATCCTCTAAAAAGGCGATTTGTAGTCCTTCTATGCTAGTCACCAACTTGGGGGCTACTGAAGTCAAGGCATATGGGTCATTATCTATATTCCTTCATTTCAGTATCTTTGTAGGGAGGGGGTCATAAATGAGTGGTATAAGAGGCTAATGGTTAAGAAATATGATGGATTTAGGACTTAGTCATGGTGAGGATTTAATGGGTTGGTTGGGAATTGGTCACAATTGATCATGGTGAATGACATAGGTCAGGAAGTCAAGCTAGGTAATGGGATTTTATGCCCCCTATAATTTAGTGAACACACTATAATATTTTTGAATGAACACATAATGAGGAACTATTTTTATGGAAAATACATAGAATATATACATGAATTATGATTGACTATGTTCATGTTTGAATTGGTAGATTTGTGAAAATGAAATGAACTATATAAAAAAGATTTTAAAAAAATACATCTTACATGGCTTATGAATTGTCCTTTATTGTCATGAATGGATCGTTCTCATTTTCCATGAGTGGATTTGGAAGTTGAAGTTCCATAGGATTATCTTATTGATCTTTAGATAGCCGATATGATATAGGAGGAGGAGGTTTGGTAGTGGGCCTTGAGTGCATTTTGGATGTAGAGTTTTGGAAAGTGTTATAGGAGCTTCTATGGTTTAGAGAAGGAGAACTGGTTACGAGAGCTCAATATTTCTTTTGGTCTGATCTAAAAACATGCTAGGTATTTTATGATGTTAGTAGTTAATTAGATATGGGGAGATATAAATGTATGTTGGAGATTTTTTTTGGTTGATTGTAAGGTAGGATATGTGTTGTGGCCCAACTATCTTGTTGGGATTTCTTCAGAGTTCCAATATTTGTTGATGAAGGTATAAAAGTTTCAGGAGTTTCTCTCCCTTTATTAGGGAAGCCAAATTGTGTGGGAGCTTAGAACCAAGTTCGGGGTCCCCATGTACATTTCTCTAGTTGTTTTCCTAGACGAGGAGTCTAGATCATGTATTTGGGAGGAGGCTTTTCACCTAGTAATCTTGTATGTGTTCACTTCAGGTATGATCTTTACATAAATGGAGGTGTGTAAAAAGGATTTGTTTATCTAGTGGGTTATTTCCATGGGAGTTGATCCTTGATATAGTGGCCACGAATGAGCCTTGATGATTAGTGCTTCAGGTAGTGGGTATGGGTTTTTCGGTAGTTGGGGTTCTAGAAAGTGGGGAACTGTTTGGAATTGATCTTTACCATTTCTTCTGGG
Source organism: Viscum album (assembly GCA_963277665.1). Taxonomy (NCBI): domain Eukaryota; kingdom Viridiplantae; phylum Streptophyta; class Magnoliopsida; order Santalales; family Viscaceae; genus Viscum; species Viscum album. The sequence goes on from OY728144.1 coordinate 204,853,425, forward strand.
ATATGTGGATTCATAGAACCTACATGAGATTTCAATTTTAATTAACTAGTATGGACTTTAGATGATTTTTCTATATTAGAGATCATGTCATATTAGAAGACGGTAACCCCATTATATTCCCCATCCATAGAGACCTATGCATGAGTGTGTTCAAGGAGGCTGATAGAATACGGCAAGAGGAAAATAGTGTGTTCAGAAGCTCACAATAGAGGTAGTAGTTTTAGTAGATCAGGGAGTTGTTTAAGGTTTAGTGAACAAATAATCTAACCTTCTCTATGAATTTTTTGATTCTGGAGATGGAAAATACCTTTTTCTTCCTCATTTGTTTGTTATTTAGGAATTGATGTGGATATGCTTCTATAACCCATGTGTTATACAAACTAGTTGGAGGTCTATCTTCATCATTTAATGTGTGATGGGGTATCACCAGTTAGGGGGGACTTCTTCAAAATATAGATAAAATCATATTATGTTAGGGTCTACATATATTGGTTGTATTCTATGAATGTAGTCATCAAACTCATCCATTGAGAGTTTTTTCCGATTTCCAGTGCCAGTGAGTGGTGTTAATTGGGAAGAGAGGTTATCAGATGGGTGGGAGGAAAGTTGAACATATTTTTTCTCTGTTGGTAGATTTTTTACTGAATTTTTAATTGTTGGATGCTTCAATAGTTGTGTAAGAGTTTATGGATGTTTACGAAGATGAGTTTATGACCCTTACCCCATGATATAATATTGAGTTTGGGGTAGAGTTTCATCCATGAGAGTATCTAATTTTGATGGATCCCTATCAAATAACACGTAATTAATAATATTTTTATGGTTCTATGTGGATGATCTAATTCAGAGGTGTTTTATCTGACATTGTATGTCACCATATGTTGTTCCAATTTCATTATCCAAGAAATAAGGTGATAGTATTATGATGTATAGATAGTACCAGAGGATGAACCAAGTAATGTTAAAGGTTCATTACCCACTTATAAGGATATATTATATTTTCAATTCCATGAGAGGAGCTATTTAGTTTTTTAATATCGACCAATTGTTTTAATATCACTAGCTGAGTGTGAAGGAAGATACTATTTTGATGACTAACATAAGGTGAAGATATGGTAACATCGAGTTTATTTTAATACTCTTTGGTTTCATGAATATAGAATATGTGCTCATAGTGATTATGAAATCCATGTTTTTTTGAGTTATTTGACAATATCATCTTCACTTTCACGGATGATATCTTGATCTAGTCAACATTAATATAGAAGCATGATCAGTAACTTAGAGATATTTTTCAAGTTCTAGGACACCACCAACACTCTGGTATGATGTCTCTTTGTAATTTATGGATGTGATAGGTTATTTTATATATACATGAGTTGTCTCTACTAGGTATGATATTGGACCAATCGGAGATCAATAAAATTGTTTCTTAGAAATCCCCCAAGAACATGGAAGAGGTCTATATATTCCTTGGGCCCTTATTCTATTATTAGAGGTTTGTTTCAGATTTATCTCAATTTTTGGACTCACTAAAATAATAGATCACAAAGTACTAGGATTTTGTGTGGAGTGATCAATATTGGGTCGTGTTTGGTTACTTGAAGGATAAGTTGGCTATCAATATTGTGTTTTGGCATCTTTAGGAGGGTGTGTTGTTTGAGATTTTCTATAACACATCCCATATAGGATTGGGATGAAAGTTAATGTATTGTAGACAGTGTTATCTTGTGGGTCTATAATTTTATGTTCCCCTGATAGTAAATATACCACCAATGATATTGAGTTGGCATTAGCTGTGTTTTTTCTAAAGTTGTGGAAACATTACATCATCAACAATTTCATTGTGGTTTTCATGGACCACAAGAGCTTGAAATATGTTTTCTCTTAGTGGGATTTGAATTTATGAAATCAGTGGTGGATGGTGAATCTTGGGGATTAAGATTTTGAGATATATTACCACCTAGGAAATAGGAATTTGGTTTCAATTTTTTGATTTGTAATTCCCAATGAGACGTGGTTTGGGAGTTGGTCAACGTTTGTAAATAGATAGATGAGTGTGAAGTGAAGAATCAAGATTTCATATAGTTAATTGGATATGGTTGCCTTTATCAAATGAATATAGAGTCATTTTTAATGGGATGGTGGAGTATTCTTTGTTGGGAGACTCAGTGTAAGGGACTAGATCCACGGGGATCGTCCCTTTGCATGTTTTCAAAGGCCGAGGTTCACAGAGGAGGTTCAGAAGATGTTCAAAGGGGCTCCGATTCTAAAAGCTTGAATTAGGGAGCTTTCACACCGTGTACACATTTACACAAAGTGAAAGTGTGTTTTCTAAAATTTAATGAATTGGAGTCTTAAAAATAAAATTGAGATTTGTTTTTCAATAGAAACAAACCCCTTATGATTACAACACATGAAAGAGAATTAAATGTCAAGTGAATCCCCCATATTGTATGTTTTAAATGATTTCATCCACTCAGGTTTGTAAAACCCTATTCTTACAACAACTATCTCCTGAACCCAGGTGACTTAGAACCCCCACATTGACATTTTGGGATTCCTTTTCCATAGATCGATCTCTAAATTCACCCCTTCGATCCAAATTCATTCCAAGGTATGTTCTACATCCATTCTTGCATGTTATTTTTAATAATTCCTCTCTCTCCTCTTATATATGAAATAGATCTTGATCTCCATGCTTTTGAAGGAGTTCTTTTCATTTTTTTGGCATGGTTGTGGCACAATGCCCTTTAGTGGATACAGTTCTTGAAGAAGAGACGATCATGATCTGAAACGTTTTTCTCCTCCAATTCAATTAATGTCAACACCATTTTTTAGGTATGGGATTTATTTCTTCTCTATTTTATGTGCAATCATAGATCTAGATTTATTTATCCCCAAAATAAAACTGAAATCTTCCTTATAATTACTTGAACGAGATTATAGAATTGATATCATTCGCATGAAAATGTTTTTTAATTTTTACCATGATATTGGTTTGCCTCGGGTTTTTATAGATAGTGAGATATTTATTTTGGGCTTATTATTGATTGATTATCATGTAGAATTGGTAAATAACATAAATTCAGAATTAACTGATAATTAATTGTCTAAAATATTAAATAGGCATGACTAATGAATCTAGTGAATTTTATTATTAATGATGTAAGAATATTTAAATGAATTGATATTCCATATGTTAATGGAATTGAATAAATATGTGAGGAATATTGATGTTTGTTGATAAAAGAATTAAATTCCTAATAATTTAATTGTTTATTTAATTTTTAATAACTTGTGATAGCTTACAGCTTAGATTTTCTATAGTTGTAGCCAATGAATAATGAATTGGTTAAATCAAGATACAACAAGAATAATTAGTACAATAAAATATAATTCCTTATAGGGCTTGAGTTTCATTATTTATTCTAAATTCCAAGAGAATTTTTATTTGGAGTTGTTAGATCTTATTGCGTTTGAAGGTTGGATGTGTTGATTTAGGACTAAGAGCCAAGTCGATTTGTTTGTTTCCTATGTCTTGTGATGTGATTTGAGCCTAAGATGGATTACCCTAGAAGGTAATTGTGGTAAATGGGGAAGGGATTCCAAGATGTGATGTGATCCTAGGATGACTGAGCGAAGATGGATTTTATGATATATGGGGTAGGTAGGCCCTGTTTTTGGAAAAACAGTTGACACTTGTTATGGAAGAACTCATTGGTATATTCATGTGAGTGTTGGTGAGGACACCGAGGATTATATAACATGTTGAATATGGGATTACCTATTTATAATAAAGTTGGATTCTTGTTTGAATATATTTTTTGAATGATGTTCATGTTATTTTTTATATACATTCTTTTACCCCCTGATTGAGGAAGATGAATGTGCTTAGTTGTATACATTGTTTGGTAGTTTATGATGTTTTCAAAGAGTGCATTGTAATATGGAATGTAATGTTGATAATAAATCAATATATGTTTAACCCATGGGTTTGGAGCTTACTTTGATGCAATACTGAGTTTATAATTCTGAGAATCTATAGAATCTATTTTTTTTATACCTGGATGGAATGAAACAATATTGTAATTCTAATGATATGTAATTTGAAAAATGTAAAAGGTTAATTAATGGTTAAAGAATTAATAAACATAAAGTTAAACTGATGAAAATGAATAAATTAATTTAATGTAGATCTTTAAATAATTGTGTACTTGTATGATATCATGTCTTAGCAGTGGAAACTGGTAGTACAAGATAGATTAGCTGCAGTTGAGTTTGATACTAGGTTAGGCCCATAGTGTGGTTATGATCTATATTATATCATATATTTTTTTATATAGTACTCTACCCTTTTGGTTAGGGAAAATGACACCACTTTATTTTTATCCCTAAGGGGGATCCCTAAAATCATAATGGGAGGATGAATGGATGACTACCCCCCTTTGATCCCACCCTCTTCTCTTGGTAGTTATTCATGCTGGAATACACAACGGTCAGATTTCCCCATTTATATGGGTAGAGGGCTATAATGGGTTTTGTTTATTTAACACACAAGTATTGTGAATATAGTTTCCTATGGACTAATATAGGCACAATGTGTATTGACTGTGATGGATTGAGGATCCTTACATGGTGTATGGGCTCATATGGATTGAGGTGTAATACATGATGTATGATATACGTCAAAGAGGTTTAGGTGGCTCCCACAAAACACTTGGTTACTTTTGGTTACACGGATATGGTGGTGTCTTCTACAAGATTCACGTTGTAGTGATCCCCCGGTTTCTACGGGCTATCCTTTTTAGAGAGAAATGCTTCGGACATGTGATGTTGGGGAAAATCAGAAAACCTGTGGGAAAGTAGTAGTGGGGTATACTTGATATTAGTTATTATATTATATTATCTTATATACAATAATTATTTAGAGTAGCCATAGTGTGGCTGTGAACATATAATACGTATTTAGTTGACATGTTAGTTTCAATTGTTGTTCACTATGCTTTAGCATGATTTTTTTATCTTTTTCATGAGGGGCTCTAGGAAGGATCCTATTGACTATACTATTATACTCACTCAATGTATATGTAAACTATTTTTTCATGTTAATTGGTCCATGTTAGATATCAGGCTCATTACTACTTTCGTGTGGGTTTAGAGGAGCTATTTAGGATTTGTGGTCAATTTCGTCTTTACATTTTTTTTGGTCCATGTAGTATTCATTTCAGATTTAGTAGTTCATTCATGTCATTACATTTTTCCACATGGGTTTTCATCAATATTATATTATTTGTAGGAGTTGGTTGGTGTTTTTATTATCTTTTTCTTTTTCATGGGTTCTCTTAGAGGGAAATCTCTCCCTTCTAATGTGTTTACTATACCCTCGGTTCTAGTAGCCAACCTGGGGCCTAATAAAGGCAGGACTCGAGTGGAACTATCTATATTCTACCATTATCAACCCCGGAGGGGTGCACATTGTAGGGAAGGGGTTGCTACAGAGTTCTATCAAAGGTTTGGTTGAGGTATAGAATGAAGTTTGGAGTTAGTCATAGGTGAAGTTCCATGGTGTGGTAGGGATATAGTTTCAAATATATTTAGAAAGTATTTCAAATGTAAGAGACCAACTTAGAAATGATTATTTAGATCACTCTATGTTCGGTTGAACAATCCTTTAAGCTTACAATGAATACTAAATTAGGTGATATGGGTATAGGTTAGAGACCTAGAAAATGATCACACATCATTATTCTTTTAACCTATGTTTGAATGGGAGACTGTGGGATAGGTTAACTTAAAATTAATAAAAGGAAACAATTAATTAATTTTAATGTCTTCTATATTCCAGGTTATATGCTCTAAATGTTTATTATTTTGTTGTAATGGATCTAAGATGACGTAATTTTTAGTTTTACAAAGAATATGTTGAGAAGGTTGTGCCATCATATCACCATATGGAATAGGTTGACAACGATGAGACTTTGAGTAGGACAATCCAGGAGTTTTAGTGCCACAGATTGAAGAAGTATGAGGGCCCCGTTTTAGATGAATTCATGGAAGGCCTCTTGGTTGATGTTAATCTAGCCTTAAGTTCGATCCAATCTCAAATGGATCATGGGTTAGCACTAGATTTGATAATCTATCTTCAGGTAGTGAGGTAGTGGTGGCTCTTGTTTCTCAGAGATTGTGATGAGTTGGCAGTCTCATGGGCAGAGTTTCGAGCCCAGATCAGAGCATAGTTTTTTTATTCATCATGAAGGTGTCCAGTCTCCAGCATCTTCTTATACTTTGGTAGGGGAAATTTCAGTCGGTGAGAGTTCAGGATCTATTTAAGTAATATTTTATGATTTTCTTTAGACCTGGTGCTAGAAGAGGAGGCTAGGGAGAGGTATTTTTTGGAGGCTCTACATCCGTAGATCTAGTGCCAGGTCACCTAGTTTATGCTGAAGACATATCTAGATGTGCTAGTGAGGGAAGTAATTATCAAGAGGATTTTGGACATAACCATATCATCTTGAGAGGGGATTCATCAAGATTCACCCTGAAGTAGAGTTGTGGTTTGGGGTTATCAGTTGTCTGGCCAAAAGAGCTTTCGATCATCCGGGAGTATATCCCATCCCTAAATGTCTCATTTATATGTAATAAGTGTATCTCAATCCTATTTTATGGGATCTTATAGATTTTTTCTAATGGAGACTGAGTTCATCAGTGTAAAGAGTGCCCAACCTTCGTGAGAAGTTAGTGTGAACCAGTTTTCCACATCAAGGTCCTCCGCTGAGGCTACTTCAACTGAGGAAACAGTAGGAGGTCACTCTAGTTTGGGATCATCAGAGAGTAGATGGGGTAGGAAGAGGATAGCCATAGGATTCTCCCCATCCATAGAGAGTAGATCATAGTGATGGAGGTGGTCTTCAATATGGTCATAGTGGTGATTGGGAATGTCATTTTCAACTTTATGCTTTAGCAATAGAATCTACAGGTGATCCTAACATCCTTCGAGGTACCCTTTGCTAGTTTTATACATGGGTTTATTCATTTCTTGATATGATATAGACACACTTCTTCATATCACTTCCCTTTTCCATGCTTTGGGACATGAGGTAGAGAGAATTCTAGTGCCCATGGTGTTGACTATCCTAGTTAGAGGTCGAGATGACTTTTTTTATGTATATAGAGACTATGAGATAGTTCTGGGGAAGCACCGCTCTTGATGAGATTTCGTATTATTATGAACATAACTATATGACATCATCCTCATCATGGATTGGTTGTATTCGATACAAACTATGATGAATTGCATCACTTGGAAAGTTGTGTTCTTCTATGATGGTGGTGAGCCAGTTGCATTTTTGTTGATCAAGATCATTAGATGGTTTAGAGGCGTGTTTCATCCTTGTCACCCTTTATAGATAATCTGATTCTCAGTTCATCAGTAGTTTAGTAGTAGGTATTTCCCATGGTCATAGAAAAGTACCCTAATGTCTTTCCATAGGTGGTTGTAGCATTATCCACTTGATGAGAGATCAAGTTCCGGATGGAGCTAAAGACAAACATGAATCTTATATTTATGTATCTATATAGGATGGTTCCTTTTGAGTTATGAGAGCTACATATTCATATCAATGGTTAGGTGCGGTGTGGTTTTATACCTTCGAGTGTGCCACCATGGGTGCAAGAGTTTTGTTCATAAATAATTATGTTGGTAGTTTGTAGTTTTATATAGATTATCATCTCTTGAACCAAGTGATAGTTAAGAATCGCTACACTCTTCCACAGATTGATGATTTATTCGATCACATAAATTGTGCAAGTCGGTTCTTAAAGATCAATATTTTGTCTAGATATCATCATATGATTTTGAAGAATGATGATATCCCAAAGACTGATTTCTATTGTCTTAATGGGCCTGAATAGTTTTTGGTGATGTTGTCCGGTGTAACAAATGATTAAGATTTTTTCATGGGGTTAATGAGTGTCGTGTTCTATGAGTGCATAGATATGTTTGGGGTGGTTTTCATTAATGAGATCCTTGTGTACTCTGCGTCTGAGTGGGATCATGCAAAGCATATTCATACTATATTGGGAGTTCTTCATCATGAGAAGTTGTTTGGGATGCTTACAAAGTGTGAGTTTTGGGCTTGATAATTCCATTTAATGGGGCATGTTGTATCATAGAATGGAGTTCATGTGGATCCGTTAAAGATAATAATGGGTGGGTATTGGAAATTCACCAAGACAATGGAAGAGCTACAAATTTTATTGGGTCTTGTAGGATATTAATGGGATTCATAGTAAATTTCTCTCATGAAGTGTCTCCTCTAAATGAGTTGACCAAAAAGTATTAGGTGTTATTGTAGACTAAAATTTTTCAGAAAACTTTTGAGCATCTGTTGGAAAATTTTATCAGTGTTCTAGTTCTTTGTCATCTAATATAAGGATTTCAGTTTGAGGTTTCTTATGATGCTTCATGTCTTGGGTTGGGATCTATTCTAAAATTTTTCAGAAAACTTTTGAGAATCTATTGGAAAATTTTACCAGTGTTCTAGTTCTTTTTCATCTAATAGAAGGATTTCGGTTTGAGGTTTCTTATGATGCTTCATGTCTTGGGTTGGGATCTATTCTAATTCCGAATATATTAGTCATTTTATATTGGTCTCGATAATTATGTCTCCATGAGAATAACTATTCCAATCACAATATTGAGTTGGCAGTGGTAGTGTTTTCCATGTAGTTTGTTTTCTCCAAATAGGACTTCAACATGCTCTAGTGTATGTGGATGGAGCTGTTACCAGATTACAACTTTGATATTTTTTATACACCTGGAAAGGGGAATTTTTTAAGTGATACACTAACTTGAAAGTCACATAGAGATGTAGTGCGTGAATTGGGTGGAAAATATAGAGTGATAAAAGATTTTTGAGCATTAAATTTAGATGTTGGGGAAGTTGGGGGGTATGGGTTCTCATTTTTAGATGATGGTGCAATCATCACTATTGTGGTAGGTGGAGGAGTCCCAGATGGGGGACCTTGAGGTGGAGGTCTGGAGATAACAAGTTGTTTGAGATGATTCCACTTCTGGTTTTTATTAGGATTATAAAAACCTTGTGTTGTTTTAGGGAAGGTTTTTTGTTCCATTAGCAATGCATGAGATAGACTAATATTTTTTTATTACCGTGGCTCACATTAATTGATAGGTATCTCTAGAGAGAATGTGTTTAGGAGATGGTTGTGGTTGTTATGTGGGTTCATGCTATTACTTTTATGGGGCTGTTTACCACTTATGGAGGAGAGAACCTTGAGAGGAATCTTTCAAGGTGGCAATCTGGATGACCATTTTCTATTTCATCTCTGTGTTGTGTTTTGATTCCTTAGGAAGAGAATATTTTGATAGGTATCTAATGTAAGGACATAGATCCACGAAGATTGGCCTTTTACCATTTCTAAAGATCATGGTGCTTAGAGGAGGCTCATAGAAAATATAGATGGACTCAGTTGATAATAGTTGAAGTAGGTAGATTCCATTCCATAAAAATATTTACACGATGGGGATGTGGGTTTCATGATATGTAATGACTTAGGGATTTAAAAATAAATAAGTGATATGAAAACCCTGGTTTTTAATACAAACTTAAACTTGATTTATTACATAAAACTACACTTGATACAATAAATAATATCGATAGGTTTAGTGTCTTTGGGGCTTAGGATCATTACATAAAAACATAAAACATGAAATACAACATCTTTATTGAAAAATTCCTTTACATGACCACTACATTCCCTCATACTTAGCATTTCATGGGATAACCTGAGGACATGCAGAAGAAAAAGGGTGAGCTATGAAGCCCAGTAAGGGAATACACATAGAATATCATGAGGAGTACAACACATATTATACATTAGTCATATCAATAGAGTACAAGAGAAACATGAATATAAAGGAATGATAAAGCATGATAATCATAACATGGAAATGTGGCAACAACACTTAACATGGAATTAGCATGAGCCAAGGCTCATTGCACATGGAGCATGAGTAAACCCTCATTGCACATGAATCATGAGTAAACCCTCGTTGCACTTGAATTAGAATGATTCAAAACTCATTGCACATGACGTATCATGATACTATACTTTACCCAATGCATTGAAGCGCTATAAGGGCACACCCTTCTTAACCATTTCATTTCATGCATAAGTGTGCCACTTGGATCATAAAACATGGATTCATAAAAAATAATAATATATTCCATGATAAAGGAATGTGGAATTCACACATGAATCTTTATAATCAATAAGTAAATGTGCATAAAGTTGAATACCATTGATGGAGAAATGTGAATGGTATTCACTACACAATGACTTTTGCTTTAGAAAATCTGTGCGATTTCGGCAGCGTAATGGATTGACATAAGAATTCATAAAAATGGTTGATGAGATAGAAAGGGGTTTCTCATCATATTTACATGTAATATATAGTAAGGAGGTTATATAGATACATTTCCCAAAAATTGTAATGGAATTTAGATTCATGATACAAAATTATTGCTTGAATGTAAAAGAAGAGAGAGAAGTTCTTTTAGGAAATTCGGCATAGTAACGGGTGTACATGGGAGGCATTTAATGAGAGTGAAAGGGGTATCCCATCATTAAAACATAAATAGAGCAGTATGAGGGAGGTTCAAAACCATACCCCAACATTCATAATTTAAATAAAAAGGGCAAAACAACTTAAAGAAAATTGGAAAAAATGAGAAAGGAAGAAAAAACCCTTACTTGGAAGTGTTCTTCCAAAGGCTTGAGAGAGGCTTGAGAAAAGATTTTTGGGAGCTTGGGGAACCTTGGGAGGATTCTACAGAGAGTAGGGAAGAGGTTGGATGAACTCCAAGGGATTTGAGTGAGGAGGAAGTGGGAGCTTGGGTGGGTTTATATAGGAAAGGTGAGGGAATTATTTATTATTTAGGTTTGGGACCCCTTAGATTAAATTAATCCAAACCACAAACCATTCCAAGGTTTTTGACCATAGTTTTTGGCAAAGGGAAGAGGAAACAAATATTTTATAAGTCCAAATTACTAACTTTTTAAAATAATAGGGTTGCTTATGTGTAGGTGAGTCACACTCCCATGGAAATTAATTTAAAAAGACAAGGTGCTTAATAAGTCTTGAGGGGTCCATTAATGCTTTGAAAAGTAAGGAAAACAATCCCAAAATCACATTATTTTAATGGTAAAACATATATTGGAGGAACATAAATATTATAGTATTTTATTACATCACTATTGGGTCATTATGATGTCATAAAACACATTATATATTTAAATGGTATTTAATTTTTACCCAAAAATTTGACCGTCTCATAAAATTATGAAAAATTCACCGTTGGATAATTTTGACATCCTGATTCCCGAAATAACATTTATTTAATCTAAATAATTTTCTAAATATGTTAATTTTCAGTTTTAAAATAAAAACAGATATTTATAAAAAATTCATGGGTTTTGACAAAAATGGCTTTCAAACCATAAAAAAAATTATAATTTCATTCATAAAATTATAAGATTATTTATATTTAATGAAAATTAATTTAATAATAATAATAATATTTTATTAAAATATTATTTAATTCAAAAATCCCTTCATTTAAAAAAAATAGAATTCTTAATTAAATAATAAAAAACACTATTTGTACTTTAAAAACTATTTATATTGTATCAAAAAAATGACAAGGAGGTGTAAAAAATAATATAGATGAACATATTACTAGCGATTTGTTACATAACCCCTTAAAACAGCCACATAATACCTAAGTGTAAGGTGTGTGATGGTGACAAACTCTTGGGGTGGCTCAGATAACATCGCTCGAGTGGTAATTTCTATCAACTTCAACTTCTCCCATAAACGATCCCGTTCGAGCTTGAAATGATAAAGCTAAGATTGGGCTTGGTCAAGAGCGAAGCCCCACGATGCCACCTCTTTTCCGAGCTCTGACAAATGGGCCTCGTATGGAAGAATTCTACTAGATGAGGCCATCACTTATTTTGTCTGAGTAAATTGGATTTGTTAAAGCCCTATATTTATACTAATCATGTGATCACTGTTCAACGACTATATTAGCAATGGTCAAAATTCTTACCATAAAACCAAAGACGTTGACATTTTATATAAACATAAAAAGACATTTAATTAGATCAATAGGGATTTCCATTAATGAAACTTTGGGTCGTTACAATATTCCCCCCTTAAAAAATTTAACCCTCAAAAATTTCCTTTTCCCACACTAAAAAAGATGTGGGTAACTCAGCTTCATCATTTCCTATGATTCCCAAGTCACTTCTTCAAACTTGTGGTTTCTCCACAACTCCTTGACAAGGGGCATTGTTTTATTTCGTAGGACGTTTTCTCTACGATCTAAGATCTTCACTGGCTGCTCCTCATAAGAAAAATCATCCTCCAACTGTACCACCTCAGAAGAGATTACATGTGAAGGGTACGGTATTTAGTTTCTTAAGAGGGATACATGAAAGAAATAATATTTTGGACATGGTAGGTGGAAATGCTATTTGATAGGCCACAACCCCGACACGATCAAGAATCTCAAAGGGGCTGATGTACATTGGACTTAACTTTCCTTTCCTTCCAAACCTCATGACCTTTTTCAACGGAGATATGCATAGAAACACCATGTGTCCAACATTAAACTCAAGGTCTCATCGACGATTATCTACATAACTCTTCTATTGACTCTGAGCTGCCTTGATATGCTGCTGAATGGTTTTCACTTTCTCCACCATTTCTGGTACAAGCAGCTTACGTTCACCAACCTCATCCCAACATGCTGGTGTTCTGCACCTTTTTCCATACAGGGCTTTATATGGTGCAATTTGGATGCTCGAGTGGAAAATATTATTATAAGAGAACTCAACGAGAGGAAGATGTTGATCCCATCCTCCTTTAAAGTCCATTGAGCATGCTCTCAACATGTCCTCAAGTGTTTGGATAGTCCGCTCGGATTGGCCATCAGTTTGAGGATGATAAGATGTACTGATGTTCAGTTCAGTATTCAGATCATGTTGAAGACTCTTCCAAAACATAGAGGTGAATATTGGATCTCGGTTAGACACAATAGATAGTGGTACTCCATGAAACCTTACCACTTCCCTGATATATATCCGTGCCAGTTGATCCAATGAGAAATCCTCCCCAATAGTAATGAAGTGTACAGTCTTTGTAAGATGATCCACAACAACCCAGATTGCATTGTTGCCTTTGGATGTCCTTGGAAGTCTGGTGACAATGTCCATGGTGATGTTCTCCCATTTCCATTCTGGTATGGGAAATGGTTGCATCATCCCCTTAGACTTCTGCCTATCTGCCTTCACTTGTTGACACACCAGGAACTTTGATGTATATTCAGCAATCTCCTTCTTCATATTATCCCACCAAATGTTTTCTCAGAGATCTCGATACATATTTTTTCTCCCTGGGTGAATAGAGAAATTTGAACTATGTGCATCATGCAAAAGTTCCTTCTTCAGCTCCAGACTCGATGGAACACATAGTGTTTTCCCAAATCGCACAATTCCTTATTCATTAACATTAAACTCTGAGGATTTTCCATTTCTGATAGGTTCCAATTTTTCCTGAATTCCCACATCATCCTTTTGAGCATCCTTTAACCTTTCCAAAAGATACGTTTGAACAATAATTTGTAAAAGGATTGATGATGTTCCCTTCTTTATTATTCCCATGTCCATCTTCATCAAGTCTAGGAAGATTGGATCCTTCTCAATTCTCATCATTGATAGAATCGCTGGGTCCTTTCTACTCAGGGCATCTGCCACCTTGTTCTCTTTCCCAGGGTGAAAATGTATTGAATAGTCATAATCCTTGATGAGCTCTATCCATCTTCTCTGGTGCATATTAAGATCTTTCTATGTGAATATATATTTAAGACTCATGTGGTCAGTATATATCCCACATTTCTCCCGATAGAGATAATACTTCCAGATTTTCAAGGAAAAGATCACCACTTCCAACTCCATATCATGCGTTGGATAGTTTCTCTCATGGATTTTCAATTGCCTTGTGGAATAGGATATCACTGTATCATTCTGCATCAGCACACAACCTAATCCCTGCTTCGAAGCATCACTGAATACAACAAAAAGTTCCCCACTTGTGGGTAAAGTGAGAACGGGTGCAGTGATAATCCTTCTTTTCAACTCCTTGATGCTTTCTTCGCATTCATCACTCCATGAAAACTTTACTCCCTTCTGAGTTAGCTTGATAAGAGGGTTGGAAAATCGTGGGAAATTCCTCACAAATCGTCGATAATATCCAGCTAACCCCAAGAAGCTACGGATATCTGTTACCGATGTTAGCCTCAGCCATCCCTCAATTGCATATGTTTTGGAAGGATCCACAGATATCCCATTGCTAGTGATGATATGGACCAAGAAGGAGACATCCTTTAACCAGAAGTCACACTTAATGTACTTTGAATAGAGCTTCTCCTTGCACAAAGTCTCTAGTACAGTTCTTAAATTCTCCTCACGATCCTCCTTGGTTTTGGAGTATATTAGAATATCATCTATAAAGACTACCACAAATTTGTCGAGGTAATCTCTAAAGAATCTATTCATTAAGTCCATGAATATTTCTGGAGCATTAGTGATTTGGAAAGGCATTACTATTAATTCATAGTGCCTATATCTTGTTCGAAAAGTAGTCTTGGGGATATCTTCCTTCTTCACCCTTACTTGATAATATCCCAACCTCAAGTCCACCTTGGAGAAGTATTGTGCTCCACGCAACTAATCAAACATGTATTCAATTCGTGGGAGAGGATACTGGTTCGTTATCGTGATTTTTTTGAGCGCACGATAATTGATGCAAAGCCGCATTGACCCATCCTTATTCTTGACGAAGAGGACTGGTGCACCCCATGGTGAAACACTTGGGTGTATAAACCCTTTATCCAGATTCTCCTATAGTTTTTTCTTCATCTCTTCAGGCTCTAAAACAACCATTATATATGGATTCTTGGATATTGGTAATGCCCCGGGTATATGTTTAATTGATAATTCAACATATCTTCCAGGAGGAAGACCGGACAGTTCCTCGGGAAACACTTCAGTGAATTCCCTCACAATAGGAATTTCCTCAACAATGGTTTCTTCCTTGGACTCTATCATCTGAGCCAGATACACGTGCTCATAGGGCAGTAATATCCATGCTTGAGATAATGGAGCTAAAGGAGATTCATCTTCCTCCTTACACTTGTAAATAATTGGAGGACGATTCTCCATATGGAGTGTGATTTACCTCTCATGACAATTTATGTTGGATCTATATAAGGAAAGCCAATCCATGCCAAGAATTGCATCAAATTCCACCAGAGGGAGTATGATGAGGTTCTACGGGAAATTCAATCCACAGATTAAAATAGGGGAGGACTTATATTCATGGGATGAAATGACTCCCCCATTTTCCGTACTCACCGACATCTTCACTTCCATGATTTGTGGTGGTGTTGGGATTGTTCTACTAAACTTTTGAGATATAAAATAATGCATAGAACCTGAATCAAAAAGTACATTCTCTATTCTTGAATGAATAACTAGCGTACCTGTCACCACTTCGTTGTCGGGGTTCACTTCGATAGAAGTGATGGAAAAAGCTCTTCCTTGTTTCCTTGGAGGTTGTTGGTTTCCTCCAAAAACACTTGGATTAAGGAACTGACTTGAAAAATACCCCGTTTATTTGCATTTGTAGCATTGAACAATGCGTTGAGGTTAGAACGAAGCATTCCTCTCCTCTGTCGCAGCCTCGGGTCCTTCTTGCTGATAGTTAACAGCTAGGTTCCCTTATCTTCCACACCTAAATCATTTCCTCATCCCCTAAAGGCAATTTCCAGGGAGCTTCTTTCTTCACTTTTGGAAAGTGGGGTGCTGGATCTTCTTAGCACCATTGGATTTATCCATCGGACCACCAGCATTGAAGTCCACCTTACGGTTATTATCTTTATGATACCCCTATGATTCTCCGATCTCTATTTCGACCTTGAGGGCACATCAGACAATTTCCTCATAGCTGTCGAAGTCACGGATCACTAATTCTTTCCGTATGCTAGGATTCAGCCAACCAAAGAAGCATTCCACTTTTAATTCGGGGGTAACGACAAATCCGAAAGCATATCGTGCAAGACTTGTGAATTTCTCCTCGTATGCTCCAACAGATTCTTCGCCTTTTTTCTTGAGGGAAATGAAGTCCCTTTCCATCTTAAGCCGGAGGGTGCACAGAAAATATTTATCGACAAACATATTCCGGAAATCCTTCCATTCCAACTCCTCGATCTCCTCCTAAGGCTTCGTATTTTTTATCAATGTCCACCATTGATCAGCTTCACCCTCCATACGATAAGCCACCATAAGAACCTTCTCTTGTTCAGAACATTGAAGGATGGAGAAGATATTTTCAATGTAATTGATCCATTGTTCAACAATCGTGGGATTAGATGATCCACTAAAAGTAGGAGGCCTTTGTCTCATGAAGCTCTCGATAGAGACTTGTTCTTTCTTATGGGGGTTTAAACGTTCCTCTTGACCTGCGTTTCTATTCAAATCTTGAGTAAGCTGAGAGAGAAGCGTGGAAAAGTTCACGATTCCCGCTCCCATTGGATTGGGCATCTCATTAGTACAGTCATCACACTGATCTTCACAATGGTTGTTATCCCAAGTCCTCCTATTACCAGCCATTGGTTTGAATAAAAGGAAAGTTAGGGGTAACACATAAAGGGTAATTCAAAGACAAAAGTTGATGAATTATAAATAAACTTTTATTTTCTTAACTCATGAGTCTATAGGCTTTAATCTAGGCTTTTCATGATCTACTTTATAACATATATTCTTAGGGGAATTTTTTTTATTCCCTTAATAAGTGTTGATGCTAAGCTTATGAATTTATCAAAACATATACCCAGGGAGATTCATAACCAAGAGTTTAGCAAGGCCCGTTTTCATGCACCAGTTCCCATTCGAGTCAAGCTCAAAGCGGTGTTTTCGGGTTTTACCCCTAGGATAAATCTGTCCCAGAGCCACCTCTACCTGCTCGTATCCAGACAGGGATGTATTTTCTTGATAAATGACTTACTCAGTACTTACCAAAACTTAGGGATGTTTTTATTATACTTAGTCTTGTCTCTAAGGCTTTACTAGGGTTTTCTAATCCTAATCCCAAAAATAAATAAACCTACCCTCTGATACCAACTATGACAACCCTGCTTTTTAATAAAAACTTTAACATGATTTATTACATAAAACTTCACTTGATAAAACGAAGAAGATCGAGAGGTTTAGTGTCTTTGGGGCTTATAATCATTACATAAAAACTTGAAACAGGAAATACAACATCTTTATTGAAAAATTCCTTTACATGACCACTACATTCCCTCGTACTTAGCATTGCATGGGATAACCAGAGGACATGCATAAGAAAAGGGTGAGCTATAAATCCCAGTAAGGGAATACACATGGAATAACATGAGGAGTACAACACATGTTAGAAATTAGTCGTATTAATAGAGCACAAGAGAAACATGAACATAAAGTCATGATAAATCATGATAATCATAACATGGAAGTGTGGAAACAACACTTAACATGGAATTAGCATGAGCCAAGGCTCATTGCACATGGAGAATGAGTAAACCCTCATTGCACATGAAGCACGAGTAAGCCCTTGTTTCAGTTGAATTAGAATGAGTAAAAACTCATTGCACATGACGTATCATGATACTATACTTTACCCAATGCATTGGAGCACTATAAGGGCGCACCCTTCTTAAATATTTCATTTCATGCATAAGTGTGCCACATGGATCATAAAACATGGATTCATAAAACATAATTTTTTATTCCATGATAAAGGAATGTGGAATTCATATGTGAAACTTTATAATCAATAAGTAAATGTGCATAAAGGTGAATACCCTTGGTGGAGAAATGGGCATGGTATTCACTACACAATGACATTGGCTTTAGAAAATCGGTGTGATCTCGGGAGCGTAATAGCGTGACATAAGAATCCATAAAAATGGTTGATGAGAGAGAAAGGGGTTCCTCATCATATTTACATGTAATGGATATTAATGAGTTCATATAGATACATTTACCAACAATTTTAATGGAATTTAGATTCATGATACAAAATTATTGCTTGAATGTAAAAGAGGAGAGAGAAGTTCCTTTCGGAATTTCGGCATAGTAACGGGTGTACATGTGAGGCATTTAATGAGAGAGAAAGGGGTATCACATCATTAAAACATAAAGAGGGTAGTATGAGGGAGCTGAGAAACCATACCCCAACATTCATAATTGAAATTAAATTACAAAACAACTTAAAGAAAATTGGACAAAATGAGAAAGGAAGAAAAAACCCTTACTTGGAAGTGTGCTTCCAAAGGCTTGAGAGAGGACTGATAGATGATTTTTGGGAGCTTGGGGAACCTTGGGAGGATTCTAGAGAGAGTAGGGCATATGTTGGACGAACTCCAAGGGCTTTGAATGAGGAGGAAGTGGGAGATTGGGTGGGTTTATATAGGAAAGGTGAGGGAATTATTTATTATTTAGGTTTGTGACCCCTTACATTAAATTAATCCAAACCAAAAACCATCCCATAGTTTTTGCCCATGGTTTTTGGAAACGGGAATATGAAAACAATATTTCATAAGGCCAAAGTCCTAAATTCATAAAATAATAGGGTTTATTATGTGGAGGTGAGTCACACTCCCATGTAAATTAATTTTAAAAGACAAGGTGTTTAATAAGTCTTGAGGGGTCCATTAATGATTTGAAAAGTAAGTCAAACAAACCCAAAATCACATTATCTTAATGTAAAAACATATATTGGCCGAACATAAAGATTATAGTATTTTATTACATCACTATTGGGTCATTATGATGTCATAAAACACATTATATATTTAAACGATATTTAATTTTTACCCAAAAATTTGACTGTCTCAGAAAATTATGAAAACATCACCATTGGATAATTTCGACATCCTGATTCCATAAATAACATTTATTTTATCAAATAATTTTTTAAATATGTAAATTTTCAGTTTTAAAATAAAAACCAGCATTTATCGAAAATTCACGGGTTTTGAATGAAATGGCTTTCAAACCTTAATAAAAATTATAATTGCATTCATAAAATTATAAGATCATTTATATTTAAAAAAATTAATTTAATAATAATAATAATATTTTATTAAAATATTATTTAATTCAAAAATCCCTTAATTTAAAAAAATATAATTCTTAATTAAATAATAAAAAACACTATTTTTACTTTAAAAACTATTTACAATGTATCCAAAAAATGACAAGGAGGTATAAAAAATAATATGCATGAACATAGTACTAGAGATTTGATACATAACCCCTTAAAACAGCCTCATAAGTCCTAAGGGTAATGTGTGCGATGGTGACAGACTCTTGGGGTGGCTCAGATAACATCGCTCGAGTGGTAATTTCTATCACCTTCCACTTCTCCCATAGACGGTCCCGTTCGATCTTAACATGATGAAGCTCCGCATGGGCTTGGTCAAGATTGAAGCCCAAGGATGGAACCTCTTTTCCGAGCACTGGGAAATGGGCTTCTTATGGAGCAATTCTACTGGATGAAGCCATCAATTCTTTTGTCTGAGTAAATTGGATTTGTTAAATCCCTATATTTATACCAATCATGTGATCACTGTTCAATGGCTATATTAGCAACGATCAAAATTTCTAACATAAAACCAAAGAAATTTGAAATTTTATATAAACATAAAGAGACATTTAATTAGATCAAGATGAATTTCCATTAATGACACTTTGGGTCATTACACGTGAAATGTTTTTTAGTGTAAAGTAAACCCTAATAATTAAAAATTGTGAAAGGGGATCACATATCATGTAAATCCCTAACATTGTAGATTTTTAGTAACTTGAGTTTTTTTAAACACTTTAGCTTAAAAAACCCTCTCTCAATGATAGGAGACCTGGCACCCCATATTGGACATTTATGGGATTTTTTTTTCAAGGATAGATATTTAACTTCCCTTATTCAATGTTTCTTCGATCCAAGTTCTGTTATACATCTGTTTTTTACAGTTTCATTGATTTGTTTCCTAACATTCGTTATTTCCATGAAATGTAGCTTGATCTCCATGATTCTGAAAGAGTTTTTTGGTTGTTTGTTTGTGCAGTTGTGGCAGGACTTTTTTGGTGGATGTAGTTCATGTGGGAGAGGAGATATGGGTCTGCAATATTGGTCAATTCTCATGAAATGAATATTGACACATTTTTATGTAGGGGATTCATTGATTCATTATTTTACATTCAATGATATACATAACATGATATATCCCCTTGATTCATAATTAAAATAACATAATATTTAATGGAACCAGATTAAGGTTTTGATATTGTTCGCATGACAATGTTGCTGCTTTGTACTATGATAATGGTTTTCTTTGTGTTTTGATGTATAGTGTGATATCCATGTCATTATTTTTATTCTTGGGTTATCATGTAAAATTAGTAAAGAACATAAAGCCAGAATTAATTGATAATTAGTTTTATAAAATAATAAAGAGGCACGATTATTGAATTTGATGTGTTACAATATTATTGTTGTACAAATGTTTAAATTAATTAATCTTCCATGTATTAATGGAATTGAATAAAGATGTGATGAATTTTTAATTTTTTTGACAACATAATTAAAGGCAAGTTAATTTAATTTTTTAATTAACTTGTGATAGCCTGTGATAGCTTACAGTATAAGGTGCCTGTAGTTACAAAATGTGAATACTGAATTATAAATTAAATATTGTATAAGAATTGTTTTTATGGTAAAAGATAATTTCTTTTTTGTCCTTAGTTTCCCTATATCATGTAAATTCCAAGTTCCTTGTTTTATGGAGCTCTGAGAACTTGTTTCATGTGAAGGTTGTATGCCTTGAATTAGTGCCAATAGCTATGTTTCTATGTTTGATTCTTACATCATATAATGTGATGTGATCCTGGGATGGCTAACCCTAGAGGGTAATTGTGGTGTATGGGGTGGGGAGGCAAAAATGTGACATGAAACCTATATGACTAAGCCTAGAGGGCTATTATGATATATCGTGTGGCAAGGCACGATTATTGTGGTAGTAGTTGACCTTTATGATGGAAGGATGCATCAGTATTTGTGTGTGGGTGTCAGGGAGGACATCATGGATTAAACATTCGGTTGAATCTTGTCTTACCCATTGATATGAATGTTGGATTATTTTTTGAATATTTTTTCTGGTTAATGGCTAGGTTGTCTATTTATATTATTTCCTTAACCCACTTCTTGAGGTAGATAGATGTTCTTGGTTGTAAACCATGTTTGGTAGATTATGGAGTTTTCCAAGAGTACCTAATGATATGGAATGTAATGTTTAAAAAAAATGAGTAAACATTTAACCCATGTGGCTGGAGTTTGCGGGGTTGAAATGATGAGGTAATAATTCTGAGAAGCCATCGAATCGATTTTCTTATCCCTAGAGGGAATACACGATTTTTTTTAATTCTAATGAATTGTAACATGGAAAATGTAAATGGTTAACTAATGGTTAAATAATTAATTACTTTAAATTTGAAATATGAAAAGGAATAATATAATTTATTATTTCTCTTTAAATGGTTGTGTTCTAATAGGATATATTGTCTTAGTAGTGGTAGCTGGGATTCTGAGAGGCGGTGGCTACAATTGAGTCTGATACTAGGTTATTCCCATTGTGTGGTTGAAAGCTATATTATATCATGTAAATTTTGTGTTTCATATACTACTCCACCCTATCAGTTAGGGAAACTAAAAACCTATGGATTCTGATCCTTGGGGGTTGTTTTTCAAACCACATGGTTGGAGGATGGGTGGCTGAATACCCCCTTTGACCCCAGTCTCTACACATGATAGTTATTTATACTAGAATTTATGATAGTAATATTTCCCCATATATGTGTGTATAGGGGTATAATGACTTTTAGTTTTTCACACTCATTTATTCTATATATAGTTTCCTAAGGACTATGATAAGTATAATTTTTATAGGTTGTGATGTCTTGAGGATCCTTACTCAATGTACAAGCTGTGATGGGTTGAGTTATAATTCTTGATGTATGATACTTGTTATATGGGCTGTGGTGGATCGTAGAAACATCCTTGATACTTTTGGTTATATGATATTGGGGGCTGGGATCACGAGGTTCACATTATGGTGCTTCGCCTAGGTGTTTGTGGGCTATCCTTTTTGGAGACAGATGCTCAGGACATGCGATGTTGGGGAAGAGTGGATAAACAGTGCATAAGTGGCAGTGGGGTACCCTTTATATTCTTTATTTTAGTATATTATCTTGTATGTGATACTTGGGGATAATATCTATGGTCAGGCTATGAACATAGTATACCTGTTTGGATGATGAGTTATTTTCACTTGTTGTTCACTGTGCTTTAGTATGCTTTCTTTATATTTTCCACGAGAGGCTCCGAGGAGGATCCTGCCACATATACTATTATACTAATTCTACGTATATACAAACTATTTTTCTCGTTTAGTTGGAGAAACATGTAGATAAATATGTCTAATTGGAGCATGAGTTTTTTTCAGGAGTTGTATGCATTTCGTGGACACTGCCACCTTTACATTATTTTGTTCCTTGTAGTTTCCCTTTGAGTTTTAGTAGTTATTTCAGTTCATTACATATGTGAACTTGTGTTTTATTCTATATTTTATTGTGATAATGATTTGGTTGGTGTTGTTTTTATCTCTCTCCTTTTCATGTGTTCAAAGAGAGGGTAATGCCTTTCATTTGTATGTTTAATATACCCCTGGTGCAGGTCACCAACCTAGGGCTTGCTAGAGGTGGGACCCTTGTGTCACTCTTTATCTTCCTCCATTTCCATTCTAGGAGGGGTACATATTGTGGGAATGCGATAAAAAAACTCAAAGATAAAGGTGATATGTGAACAATGTTTCCATGTTGATTCCCCCAAGGGATTGTTAGAGGTTGGAAAAAATCAGGTGTTGTTCATGGAAAGGATTTTTTATTAGAATGGATCCATTTGAGGAATTAGTGTAGTGGATATTTCATTCTCGATTGAGTTAGAAGGAGGTTGGGAAATCCATAATTCTTGGACCTAATGTGGTGTAGAGCGTGATTGAGAATATCCAGTTAGTTAGAGAGTTGATAAGGCTGGATTAGAACCATCAGAAGGCCTATGTTGATCTTAGGTGGAGGCCCCTAGAGTTTGTGTTTGGAGACCATGGGTTTAGGTGATTCCTCTCTTAGTATAGTCAAAGTAGGTTTGGAATGGTGAATAACATTCCCCAAGGTTTTTTGGGCCCCTTGAGTTGTTGGGGAGGAATGGAGAGGTGGTGTATCAGTTGGTGTAACCATCATAGTTGGGTAGGATCCATGGAATATTCCATGGGTATTAGGTTCTTCGTAATCTTCACGATGACTCATACATCATTAAATGGGGACATTTTGATATATAGGATGATTCAATGTACATATATTAACCAATAGAGATCTATGATCTTCATGAAATGTGTTGTATGAATGAACTATTCCCTTGGTTCGGCTGTTGTTGAGGCATATGGTCCTGGAGGAGAGTACTCGGGGGAGAGAGTCAAACAGTTTTGTGCCTAGTACCAATATTTTTTTATATTTTCATTGATTTGTTTTTTAGATTATTTGGTGTATGGATCATGGAGTTTTATGATATTTTTTTCATTATGTTTTATGATTGATAAAGCTTCAAAAATACAAAAAGGGTTGGACTAGAATTTTATTCAATATGTTTTAGTCTCTAACATGATTAAAATAGAGCAGGTGAGTCATTGACACAAAAAGAAAAAAATATCTTAACGTGGAGTATGTGATTCTAGGTTTTCTATGCCCGAGGCCATTCCATTTTTTGGTTGCGGGAATGTTTGGATTGGGTTATGTGGAGGCTGATGTGGTTATGTGGAGGCCGATGTGGTTATGTGGGAATTTGGGGGCTTGTGGATGGTATCAAATGATGTGGTGTTATTCCTTATGGGTGGTGGTGATGGGGTTTTTTAGTGATGTGATCAAGTGAGGTGTTCGAGTTTTTCATGTCTGTATAGTTGTTTCATTTGTGGTTTAATGATAATATTGACATGTATATCACATGGTGGTTGTTAAGATCCCATTATTGTCTTACTGGTTTTGTTTTTTTTATGAAGGAAGAGAATATTTTGAGAGGTATGTAGTGTAATTTATTGTATCTTCTATACCTATTAATTGGATGGTTTTGTGGAAGGATATTACATGGAGGATACAAGATGAGTTTTAGTAGAGTTTGGAGCTGGAAGAGTACTTTAGCCTGTAGTTAACTTTGTAAACAAGATTCAAATCATGTTTTTTACAACATGTAAATCTGAATGATATATATCTTGTGTAAAGTTGAGGGGTGGTCCATGAAATTAATTCATGTTATATAAGGTGAATTCATGATTTGTAATTTTATTGAGTCAATGTGATTTTAATTTTCCAAAAATAGGAAAATATGACAGATTCACATCATAAATTTATTTCAAAACTTATAATATATGTCGCCCAAGAAATTTACATCATTAATATTTAATTAAAAATGTGAATGGTGTGGATTAGAGGTTGAATATCAGAGTTTTCACCTGATTCTCTATCAATTTTATTATCATCTATTCCCCTCATTGTTTTATGAAACTGAAGAAATTTTGAGTTACTTTACAACATTTTTCCCTCAGCAGAATCCTCAGGTTATGGTGGGGTGTTTCAGTGATCGGTGGTGGTTTTGTGTCTTTTATCCTGGTTTTTTCATACATTATTCTATGTGGTTTTATTTTGGCTATGTTGATTTTGGGTTAGGATGTGTTTTGTATCGTGTTTTGATGATCTCTTAATGTGGTGTATGTTGATCAAACATTTCCTTTCGTGTTTGTTGGTTGCGAACTATCGCATCTTCACCCAGTAGTGCGCAATGAGATCTGAAATCTTATTTATGGTCAGTAATCCTCATTCAATACCTTTTTACATGTAATTTGTGGGATATACATGGTTTTTATTTCCATTTCATTGATTTTTAGGGTTGATATATAAAATATAGTTAATTCACATAATTTAATTGATCGGTATAGAGAGATATCAAATATTTTGAATTATTTGTTATTTTTGATAATAATATTATTCCATGTTATTTCCTTGATAAAAAATTATGATGGTTATGATCCTTGTTTGCACTGGAGATGATATATGGTGATACCCTTACTATGTTTTTGTGTGATCAAACTACGAGTAAAAGGTTAATGAATGTATATGTGGCTAATAAAATGGTTGTAATTGGAATCTATTTTTTGTAGTAATACTAATTAGAATTAAATATGTAATGTGATGAAAACCCCATAATAAATTATGGATGCTCTAATGTGTTGTTATTATGTGTTGTTTCTTTGTTGTGTTTCCTTGTATGTTTTGGGCCATTGTTAGTTTGTGTTGATAACTAGCTGGTATTTGTAGTTCATAAGGTTGTGAGGTGATGTTGTTGGTCGGAATGGATGTGATATGAGAAGTTGTGTGATGTTTGATGTTTTTTTGATGTGGTTCATAGTGGTTTTAGTGAATAGTGGTTGTGGTGTGTAGTGGAGATGATGTGTTGTGTTGATTTTTGGTTTTTGTGTGTGGTGGTTATGTTGTAAAACATGGTTGGGATTTACAGATTATGGGTGTTGTGATATGTTGGTTCAACTGGTGTTCTATGATGTGCCACTTGTGTTATTTCCTTATTGTGAACTTTTCTCAGTTATGTATGGGATAAATTATGATAGTAATATGAAATATGTTGGTAAATAAATGACATTGTATTTAAATGGATGTGTGGTAAATATATTAAATAAATTAAATGATAAATCAACAGGAAATGTAAATTTGAAAGCAGTGTCTTAGTAAATTAATATAGGAGTATGTGAGACTATGTGTGGGGGTGTTTTAGTGTGTTTCATATAGTGATGGAATCATTTTTTACAATAGATGTATGGTGTAGTGATTATGATGGTGTGAAATGGTGCTTTCATTTTAAATACAATTATTGTGTATTGTGTGACATCCATATCAATAATTTTATGATACTTTTTTATATGCCCACACTATTTGTAAAACCATACCAATGCTAAGAGGTTCTGGGATTCAGGTGTTTTCCCAAACATCATTTATTGTGGGGACATGGAAGGATGAATACACCCTCTTCCAAGCGCTTATGTTAGTAGTGATATGCTGGACAACTTTGGAAAAAATGTATAGTGATGGACCTGGTAATTTTGGGTGAGATGTTATGTGATGATTTTGTGATAATATTTTACTTGTGGTAGGTTTCATGTGTGGGAGTAGGTGGGAACATTGTTTTTGTCCTTCACATTCATGATTCTCAGCTACTTAGGTTATTTGGTTGAGATGTGTTGTTTTTCCTCTGGTGTCATCGAGCGAGGTGTTATGTGATGTCCTAGGTGCCTGTAAGTGATATGTGATGTGATGATTATATATTCTAGAACATAATTATAAACCATTATAGGGTGTTGTTAGTAGGGATTCATTTTGACTGAAATTAGAGATGCATGATATGTGATGTGATGTGACATGATGTGACTCGTATGAAAGGGATGATATCACATGAAATTCAATAATGGGATGTAAGAGTTGAAAATATATGGGGAAATAACCTCCAATGTTATGATATGAATTATAAAATACTATATTTGATGCATTATTTTGTAAGTGATCTATAGTTATATTTGAATTGTTAGTTAACGTTTTTATGTTCTTGTTAGTTCTTCTATTTTGTTCATTGATGAATTTTCATGTTGTTTTCATATGTTCACTTGAGACCTTGGTTATGACCCTATTGAGTATAACAATTATTATCACCCCATGCATATAAATTTATAATTAGGTTTCTAGGATGGATTTGGAGACTAATAAGTATATTTATCGATTAGGTTTGGTGTTTTTGTTATTTCCATAGTGTATACTTTTATTTTTTGTATATATAGACATTTTATGTGTATCAGTTTTGTTTATAAATTTATTATTGGAAGTTTTTTAGTTTAACATTATATTATATAATCTATTTTATTAGTGTTTGTTTATCCTATCTCCCAATACAATTTTATATTATATAGGGTAATGCCTCCCATTTTTTGAGACATATTTATTTAGAGGATACTATGTATCTTCCAATAAAAAAATTTATTCAATGTTTCATAACACCTGAAGACAGTGATAAAGGTATAATATCATTTGATGATATGTGTTCAATTTTTATTTTTATGACATACAGAATGGATGTACCATCAATAATAAGAGAAAAAATAAAATGTATGTTTCCCAAAACACATGGAATAAAGTTAATAGTACAAAATAATTTGACGATGATAGGGGAGATTCTTTTGAAGATGAAAATTTTGAAAAGAAACTTGATAATATTATGATATTGATTTTATGATTTTTAGTGACAATAGAATGTTTTAGCATATTTTTCCACTTAAATGTATAGATTGTGGAGTAATTGGCCAGTTTTCTATGAACTATCCATAATAGGATGAAGTTGATGATAATGAGACTGAAAAAGATGTTGAAAAGTCAAAAAGTTCAGGAAATGAAAATGTAAAAAAATATTCTTCAAATGTGAATGGTAATAATGTATCTAAATTCAAGAATAAGAATTTAATATCTTTGTTTCAATATATTAATAGTTTTAAGGATATTGAATAGTATACCTATTCACTAAAGATAGTGAAGGGATTCTAATTAAAAATGTGAATGAACAATATTTCGAATGTGATAAGTGAAGAAAAAAAATCAAGAAAGATAAAAAAAATGGAGTTCATTCTAATGAAGGAACTCAGAGAGATTATCTTGAATATTTCTCAATAATAAAATCATAATAATGTTTAAATAAAAATAATATTTGTATGCAAAATAATGATCTTCACATAAAATACACTAGGGAATACATCTTGAATGGTAGGATCAAGAATTTCCTATTTGAAGGCATCTTTAACTAGACCACACGACTCATTTCAAATTGGAAAAACCATTTTCCATCTTTTAGAGGGAGTATCACAAAAGGAAATATTGTGTTAACCTTGATCCCCATTCATATTATGTTGATCATTAAGGAATTGTAAAGTATAATTGATAATCTTGCAATAATGTTGAAAATATTTATTTAGGATGCTAACCATAATGGTAGATTACAAAGGGAATATTAGAAGTGAATAAATATTCCCATCATAAAAGGTGGTATCAACTTTAATAATGTCACTGAATCCATCGAATTAATTCAGTATAAATTAGTATGGAATATTATTAAAGGAAACACGCTATAGTCAAGGTTCATGAGAAATAGATATAGAGAATATTGGAGGGCATGGATTTCTTGGGTTAATATGTCTTCAAGGATTTCATTGAGTTTGATTGATCAATTAGAGTACATGAAATGAATGGTCCGATGGGTAGTGGTTTGTAAAGAAATCAACTACTAGAATGGAAAAAAACTTTTCCATATGTGATTCTTATTTGGAGAAAATTTCATTCAGGTAAGGAAATTCATTCCATTCTTTCATTAACAAAATAATTGACTAGAAAAAAGTATTATATTAGAAAAAATAAGTCTGATAGATGAGCTAGATAGATATTTATCTTTAGTTTCTTCGTTTAGGAACATCAATAGTTCATAATTCTGGAAGACGATCCATGTATGTAATAAAATTTGTGAGTGTGTGTCGAAACTTGGGTGTAACGAAATCCCAATGAAAATAAACTTCCTTGTGTGGAGTCCAAGGAACTATGAAATGCATAAAATTAAAATTTTCATATAATGGGGGTCATCTTAGATTCCTATGTATAGTGTTACACTACATGAATACATGAAACAATCCAGAATATTTTATCCATAGGGGAGTGAGAACATGTAAATTGGACTCTCCTCAGCCAATGCATGAGAGTATATGGTCGTGGGGAATCATTTTTGGAGTTCTTTGAGTCCTCGTTTCATGGGGATGATCATAATGGTACCAATATGAAGGCACAAAATATGATCTTTGATGTGTTGTATTAGGTTATTTGGAAGCCTATAATCAAGAAAAGGTAAGGTACCTTATACTCCAATACTTAAATTCAGGTTTGTGTCAAATCCATGGTGGTGGAGCAATGGATACTCATTTTTGGGTTAACAAACTCATCCACATTGTGATGTTTTATTTCCAGAGTGGTTCTAAAAGACGAGGGAAGATAAAGGATAAATATTACTATGTGGGTTTTCTAGAAACCTCCCTCGATGTTTCAGAAGATTAATGTTGATAGATCATGTTTGGATGGGGTATGAGAGGAGGTTGTATAGTGTGATATGGAAGAAGATTAGTCCTATATGGTTTTAGAACACTGTATGGAATATTCAACTCTATGTTAGTGGAAGAAAGGGACAAGATTAGTGACCTTCACTTGTGCATTATTTTAGATATCAATATTACATAAGTGGAATATGACTCCAAAGTGTAAGGTGGGATTTTGTTTGGAAGGTATAATCAACCTTCAAACTTGGAATACCTAATCAATAATTATAGTTCAATTGTTGATCAAGATATTATGGTAATCCACACATGGATGGAAATCAAATTTTTAGATGATTCATTAGCCATCAAGGGGGACCCATAGTGATTCAACCATTCTATATTTTTGTACATAATCTCTTTTGAATAATTTTAAGATCATTTTTAGAGGAGAAACACTTGGTCTCCATGATTTCTATACCCCATTATTTTTTTACTTAGTTTTGGGAGATCCTTTCCCCCATCAATCAATTAATAGTCATTTTTCAGTTATAATAGTGGGTTTAAGAGGGATTTTAAATCATGTGTCAACATTAATATCTTATATGTTGATAAGGCGTAAAGGTTGAAAATTGATATGGAAATGTAAAATAAATTTCTTATTAAAGTTATGAAAGTGAATATTGATATATAAATGAAGGATACATAAAAGGGTAAAGTGTGTTATAGTTTTTAAAATAAATTGATTCATGAAAAAATGGAATTGGATAAACATAAATACAACTTTCATAATTTTATTAAACAGATTAGTGAAAGACCAAATAAGAAGATTGTAGAAGGATTTGAGGACTTATAGAATGATAAGATTCATGTATAGTTATAAAAATAACATTGAATGATTTAATATAATTTTATATGTATTGGTTAAAATTCTGATTCAAATTCACTGGTGATGAAATTCAAATTTATACAAAAAGAATATAATTTCAAAAAATCTAGCAATTATCAGAATGCTAATTTTTTTTTTGAAAAATTATAAAAATTTAAATTTAAAAATTACTATATCTAATTAAATAAATAATAATAATTATTCTATAGTCTTTAAAAGAAATTTTCACAAAAGGATTCATAATTAATGGTAAAGTATTTGAATAAAGGTAGGGGTGAACATCTGTAGAACATGATTATTTTGGTGGAAAGTATGATGTTTATGGATAATATTGGAAGTATAAAAGATTTTTGAATATTGAAATATTTTTTTGTTTAATTACTAGTATTAATATGTTCTCATTGTTTTTGGAGGTAATATTTGATTTGGAGTCAACTTCCTCAATTGAGAAATGTTCTAATGAAACATGAAAATTCTTGAAAAAATGTTGAAAAAATGCTCCAGCCATTTTAAATGGTTTGTAGAAGATGTGATCTGTTGGGACACTATGTTAAATATTTTCTTACCATTCTACCTTCAAAACTGATTATTATTTATGATACATAAAATTATCATAATTAAAACTAAAAAGGGAAGGAGAAGGCATTAATTTTGAAAATTGTACATAAATTATCACAAAGGAAATATATTTGGAACTTGTATAGTGGATTATCAACTCATATAATATGAAATATGAAACAACTAAAGGATGTTAAGTGGTACATAAATGGATTTATGACAATTTAATATGGTGATCCACTAAATGTTAATGGATTTGGTTCAACAATAATTAAATAAAAGATGTTGAAATTGGAGAACAAATTATTTATTGATTGGATGAAAAATAATTTACTAAGTGTATCTAAAATATATAACGAACACAATAAATTTGGATTTCAACAGAATGTATATGGTAAGACGTGGTTGAGATATGGATGTGTTCGAATTATAAGACTAAAAAATAACTAGTAACTTGTTTAATGTTGGTAAACTGTTACAGAAGAATAATTTTCACAAGAAAAAAATGGAAGAATTTGAGAATCATTTAGAGATTTTTTATTCCACAGTGGGTTAAGAAAAAACATATTGTCAGGAGAATGATAATGGAGTGATGTATATATAATGACATCATCATATGATAGAAGTTGAAGTTTATTCTATTTCCGGATAAAAATTTTAATTTTTTAAAAATGAATAATTAAGGAGAACAATAAAAAAGGTAAATATCATCTCATATTACTAAATTTTAGATGATGTTGAGTTTCCAATTTCAGAAATAGGAGTTGTAGAAATATTTGTTTGAAAAAAGTGGTTTTAGTCAAAGTGAGAGTTGAAATCTAATCGATGGTGGTTGAAAAATAACTAACATCCTTTAATCATCAATATATAAGGCATGAACTTTCTTCCTCTCTCTCACTAGTTCATTAGATATTTTTTGGGAAAGGGTGAGAAAGAAAAAATAAAAAAAATTATGTTAATTCCTTAAAAAATATAAAAATATGATGAAAAAAATATACAGAGAATAAAAATATATATATATTTAACCTAATAATGGAGAAATATATTATTTTTTGGGTGAATTTATTTTTTGGCTTATTTTAATGGGGTATGTTATGGATTAATTATGGTTGTTAATTGTTCTAACATGTTGAGTGAGAATTTTTACTAGCAATAGTTATAAAAAAGTCAAAATGAATATATTTTTATAAATTTGAAGAAATTTTGTGGTACATGATGTTTTTAACATGTTGTTTCATGTTCTATGATGAATAATATGTAATTTGAACTATAAGAAACATGATATTGTTATACAATGTTAATTTTTCCTACACAAATGTCACTAATGTAGGATTATAATTATTGAATAATTTGAAGAGTGATTTATACTCAAATGTATCCAACCAAATCCAAAGGGAGATATTATTGATCCCATGAATAAAGAAGTTTTTGGGAAGATAAATTACAAAAATTAAAAATTAATAAAGCAGATATGGTTATTTTTCTATTAATAAAATAGAAAATGTTCAAACGCACTTATAATAGTGTTCATTGTATGGGAATAAGGTAGTATGGATGTTTGGAGGTGTCTGGAATAAGTTTAGAGTAGTTTAGAAGAAGTACTAATTTGTTTTCATACTGTGTATGAATAATTACAAGATTATAGAGATACATTGGTTGAAAATCGTCCTTTGTATTATTAAATCTACATAACTGGTGCTATATCAGAATAAAAGTTTCTCTATGGAATAATAAATAAAAAACATAAAATAGTGTGTAAGAATATAGTTTGTAAGTTTCTCTAGCTATATATTTTTGATGAAAAAGGTTTTTTTTTGTTTATGAATAGCTTCTTTTAAAAATAAATCTATAAAAGGATCATTTTGGGAGCTATAGAGCCATGTAATAATGACATGTTCCAAAAGTGAAACAATTTCATATTAATTGAATCCAAACAGAAGTTAATACCATGTTTAATCTAAAGGATATTGAAGATACATAAAAGTTCTTCCCAAAATACATAAGTTTACCTCTAAGAAAAGATTCCAAAAATTTATCAACGTCCATTAATACATAAAGTACACCCTAAGAGGACACTATAACATTATAAAAGGAAATATACATTCTATATAAAAATATGGATCATTTCAAAAATGTGTAAGGATCTTTTTTCTAATACATAAATGTTTTCATATAGACAATGAAAATAAACAAGGTTCATTATTATGATATGTAATAGTTATCTGATATTTTCCCATGATACGAAATTATTATTTTGAGGTATATAGTGATATGTATGGTATCCAGAAATAACTAAAATATGATATTTTTTTAAGTTAAATGGATTTTCAGAAGTTATATTTTCTGACAATAAGTAGAATATTGATGATTTAATCATGATGACACTAATGGTACTATTGTATGGGTTAAATATCCCAAAATGGATTTTTGATACAAGGATTTTTATTATAATGTACCCGCTAAGAGGATCATAGTGACACTAAAATTAATGACATTGATAAAGAGTGTATTGCAGCTACCACTGTGATTTGAGAGACAGTCAATCCACATTATGAAGGCAACCCTATGGTATGCAGAGGAATTGGGTTTTTATAGTCGGTTAAATCTTTGTCTGAATCTATTGGTATTATGTTCCAAAAGATAATAATGTGAAAATATGACATGTTACATGTTGAGGGTTTTCATAATTCAAAGAAAGAAGTAGTTAGAGAATAAGTGTCATGTCCCAATAACCTAAAAAATTAAAACAAATTTAATAAAAAGTGGGTGAAGTTAAATTGTATGTGGAAATATGTTGAAGGTAGTTATTCTTCTCAATTTTGAATTTTAAATTCAAATTTAAAGGGGTAAATGGTTTCTGAACCAATGAAATATAAAATGATATTAGTATCATTCATCCATGATTGAGAGGGAATAGAAATATTGGTAGATGTAAGAATAGTTAGTGAAAGAGTGGGTGTAGTGAATTTCCTAATGATTGAGTTTAAACGAACAGGAAGAAGAGTTATTTGGTAGAAGAAAAAGATACAAATAGTACAATCTTAGTTTATGTGCGTAATAGTAACATCTATGTCACATGTTGAAGAAAAATGATGTCACAATAGTTTTTTAATATGAAGTGCAGGGGTATAATATTATTTTTGGTAAACTATTTTGAAAAAGATAATACATTCTTTAAAAATATTATTTTAGAGTAGTAAATCATATTAGTATATATATCATGTGATAAATATCCTTATATTCTTCTAGTATAGTTAAAAAATATACCCTAATCGTTTGTGTCGACCATGGTAATTCTATTGGATGATTTTGAATTCATTTATTGTATATCATTCCATGTATTAGTCATTAGTTTTGAGTAGTGAATCAATTACATCAGGTGTCCATGTGTATTTACTTCACTAAATTTTTATGAGTTAATCATTAAAATTTCACTCCAAAACAAGTTACTGAAGTTTATTTCTCAATAAATCATATCGGAAGAAATTACATATTATTCACAAAATCACCCTACCAATAGTGAACCTACAATGTGATTGGGGCCATTAAAATTTCTACAGACCCACATTATTATGTAATTAATATGATATTCCATAAATCATTTTTGAGACTATTTAATTTAATATAGTATACATTTAAATACCACTATTTCAATCAATATATTTTATAATTATTTTTTCCCACTATGGTGGTATGAGATGTAAAAAAGAATATTATATTTATCATGATGGATATTATAAAGAGGTCATTAATCTATAATTGAGTTTTAGGAAATATTATATTATATTATTTTGTATTATTAATCCTCTCATAAAATAATATTCATCATTTACACCCCAATATATACATGTATCCACCTCATTATCATGGGGAAAAATAATGGAAATGTTTTTATGGGAAGAAACTTTGATAAAAATGTCATTGTAATTTTTCGTAGTCATCATTGATGACATGATAATAGAATATTAATTTAATGACTATCCCAAAAATGAATCTCATTACACATTTATATAGAACATATTTATTTTCTATATGATATCTTTGAAATCACTACTTCATGGTTCTAAAGTTGATCACAATAATTTCATTATTTCATTACAATGTCATCCCCATAGAATTCCACAGTTTTATCCATAAGGTAAAACTTATGAATTTCCATGTTCATTGGTATAAAGATATTTCATTCATTAAGATAAAGGGAATATCTATGTATAAATATAATAATTTTTGTTTTTTTATTGTTATATATTCCCCATCCTTATGGGCCATATTAAATTAGTTTTTTATACAAGACATATCTATGAATGAAATGGGTGAAAATAAAACT
The DNA here is from genome assembly GCA_963277665.1 of Viscum album. NCBI lineage: Eukaryota > Viridiplantae > Streptophyta > Magnoliopsida > Santalales > Viscaceae > Viscum > Viscum album. The sequence continues at coordinate 204,888,610 of OY728144.1, forward strand.
ATTTCATTGACCATTATTATTATTATTATTATTATTAAGCTAAAAATTTTAACCTTTAGATAATAATGGTTGTAATCAAAAAACTGGATAAAGGATTTGATCTATCTATTACACTTATTAAAATGGGAATTATTTCCCAAGTATTTTTGATGTTTTACCTCATTAATGAAGTTATCATTTATAAAATAACCCATATCAGATTCCACCATATTTCAAATGGATGATGCTACTTCCTTATGGAATATTATCCATAAAATTTTATTGGAATTCTTTAAAGGTAAAGATGAAAATGATGGTGAAATCCTTTAATTTATGTTTAGTTACAAGAAAATATACCCTATTATAACATGAGTACTTTTAATGTATTATTCTAGTTCTGTGAGGTACATATACACTCTATTTTACACAGGTTGTATATATTTTTTATATTAATATTTACTTTTAGGAGTATATCACTAATTATTGATATACTTTACCCAATGTTGGGAATAATATCATTATGACCATCTCCATATATTAGTATCTTGAGATAAAACAATAATGGAAGAAGATCCTTGAGTGAGGAGAGTTTTATCCAGATGATTTCTAGAGAATTTCACACACTCTTCCCAAGGTTCAAAATCCTTTATATTGGCTACAACGATTCTTTGAGAGATGTGCATCTAATGTAATAATTTATTCATACATTCCATGAATGTTCCTTTAAGTGATTTAAAAACATACTATATAACTCTCATCCATATCTCACTCATTTGTTTCCTCTCACGATATTTCTTGTTAATTGTAGATGATGTATGAGAGACCTTGATCATTAACCCCTTATCATTCAGATGGATGAATGTGTCATAAAAGTTCTAATATTCTCAAACTACCTGACACTCTGCACTATGACATCAAGATGTCATTAAATATGTTGTGCATAAAATCATATTAAATTATATTACCATATAATTGAATAGAATATGTCCATATTATTAAATTAACAATTTTTCTATAAGTTTATCATACACTAAGATACATCTTATGATAAATTAGGACATTCGAAAGATTTATGAATTATTCTATCCAATATCCCTCTTTAAATAAAGCATCAAATTCATTTATTCCATCTCACTTAATATCATATTACATATGATAACTTGTGATATCATATCTATTTTTTTGGGATATCCTATAAAACACATCTGAAAATTTAACAATAACTTGACCGTATATTACATTTCATACAATACATTGTGAAAAATACCATCCATAATATTTTTGAATAAAACACTAGAACAGTTTTAGGGAAGATCTCCTAGTTAACTCAGTCCCCAATTGGTATGTTGAAAAGTGTGTCCTCACATTTAATTGTATAATTATTTTAGAATCAAAAGATCCATTATTATATGTATCCAGTTTCCAATAAAATAGAATCAAGGTTACTCACTCTATAAATATGTCTAGTGTATTTTGAAATAAACATATATATCTCTATAAATTTGTACACTGGATACATTATACACTAGAATGAAATTCTATATTTTTCATTTTTGAAATAAATATACTTACAGTGGAACTTGGTGTATGTCAATCCCATATATCCTCCTCATATCTTCCTAACATTATGAGTATTGAATAAATAGAGTGGTGAATACATCACTTGTCATTCATATTATTGATGAGTACATCACATTCCCAAAAATTGATTTGAAAAGAACATTATATAAACATTTTATATAAATTAATATATCTCATTATTCCATCCCACAAACTCATCATTGTAGAGAAAACTCACATCTTGGTTGAGTTCCAAACCATGACATGATCCACAACCTACCCAACTACCCCCAAATTAGTTAAGACTAAAGTCGTGTGAAATAAAGGGTATAAATTTATAAATATTATCATTCTAGGTATCTCCCCAACCATAGGTGGTGGGGACTCCAAATATGAATAATGAACATATCATATGCAAATTACATAGTGTGTAACTCGTAATGTGATATACTTCATGGGTCGTCAAGCACACAAAAAAATTTATGTTCCTCATGAGCTTATTATACATCTCAACACAAAAATCACATTCACACTGACCCTAGAATTTCAATATATCATAAAATGGTATATGAAGAATGCCAAGTTGGGATCACATAAATTCATACTTCGAGAGGGTCAATATCATTATATTTAATGAAATATATTCCTATATATACAATTATACAATAAAAAAGAAAAAATGATAATGTCGAGATTACCTTTTATGTGATAAATATTATACTATTAAAACACTTGAGGAATAATATCAACGTAATACCCTATCTATCGTTTCATATATAAAATACATTCAGATCAACCAATAGTTTAATACACTTTTTAGATATTTGATATTGGATTACATCTTCAACTAATTTTCACCACATTAATCTGTGAACATATAATAAAAACCCCAAAGAACAACCTTTTAGTTACTAACATCTATGATTTAATATAATTTTAATGATAATGACACATTGGAAACAAATTTTTAATGTTCATCACCTTGAATGTATTCTAAATCCTTCACAACATCCAATGATACAATGTTAATAACTATTGTTTTATTATAAGAACATTTACATATACATTGTTATTATTCATTGAACTGTTTCTATCAATATAATTCATTTAAACAATATCATAACTAATGTTACTTTTACATTATATAATTTCCTATAAATTTTAGGATATAAAGTTATGTCTACTTTTTATGGTAACAAATGTAACATTAACTTCATTTTTCATCATCAAATACTAATATTTTAAGGATGTAAAGTGAAATTTTAATTTGTTGTTGTTCGGAATAATACTATATTTTTTAACATTTAAATTTTTTAAGTCCAAATATTCTTTTAATAGTCGATTAAATACTATATCCTTGTCAGATTATCATGTTGTGAAAAAAATAAATTATGGTTGGAAATAGAGAATATTCTATTTTAGTGAGAATACATAACAAATAAAATTTAATTTCCCTATGATATATGGTATTTCATTTTTATGAAAATTCATTAATAGAAAAATTAATAAAATATTCCTCTATTAGTAGTGGAATCCAATTCCGTCATTTTATAGGATAAGAACATTACCCTAGATAATGATATTTTATCTATGTATTATTTTAATTTATATTAGAGTTGGTGGAATCATAAAAAATGTGTACTAAGTACATGGTATCATTTATTTTAAACTAAATTGATTAATATCTTTGAAAAATATATAAATGATACAAATAATAAATATTATTTACTAAAAATTTCCCAAACTCTAAGCATTTTTTTCCTCCAAAATATTAATGCATCAACTCATTTTCTCCATTACAATAAAGTAAAACATCATGCTCCCACCCTCAATATATTATTTAGTTATAACATCCATTATATATACAAAATAATTAAAATATAGAGTTGGTATTATATAAATTTCGTTATAAAATAATTTAATTCTATAACATTAATACCTAAAGTGGAATATCCAAATGGATTCTTATATACATTTAGTTATTTTGGATAATTATTTCTATAATGTCCAATATTTTCACAATAAAATGTTTATTTTACTTCATTTTATTTTTTTTATCATGTGGTGTGGACTCTCTATGACCAATTTTATTCACTCTATTACTAAAACGTTTGACCTTCTATTTTTCATCCATCAAAAGGTAACTTTATCATAGACCACCCATGCCCTATTAAGATATAATTAACAAGTTTAGGATATTAGGTAAACTTTAATGAAACAAATTCAAAATATAATTCATGATAAACTATCATGATGATGTTAAATGTGATTACATATTTAAATAAAAATCTTGATTGAGTTTAAGAAGTGAACCTAGCCTCTTCAATTCATTATGGTACCTGACTATATTTTTTACACAAGTTAATAATAAATTTCCTTACTCAATAATTCACTAAATAAGACCCTTAAAAACTCATACCTTTCATGGTTATCCTGTTTTTAAAAGAACCTTTTTACATTATATATCATATAATTAGGATTTATGGTCTCATGTTTATTTTTTAGCTATTATTACATGGTAATAAGAATGAGAGTGGAGACTTCAGTAAAATATTTTAGATAATTACCATAGGAATCTAACTCAATATATTCAATGGATTAACCATCCATTTTTTTGAATGGGTTATTATAACACATACAAATTTCCCACTTACTAAAGAATAATTATCATGTTTTGATACCAATAATGAATTTAATCTTGTATTTTTTCTTTATACAATAGTTTTATTAGTGTTAAACATGATATTGATGATGAAATAATTTATAATAGAATCTATATACACACAATTAACTTATTTTGTATTCATTTAGTAATAGTATTTATTATAATCACACCCATTAAAAATGAAGACCTTGTGCATCATGTCCACTAAGTAATAAAAGATCCATAATTCACTATGAAATGGATCTTCTTTGGTTATCCTATCTCCACATAGAAAATGAGGTATTTAAACATCCCAATCATATATTTTATGAACCTTTGTTGGTTTATTTCACAACTATTTTTATTCACCATTGTATGGATAAACTCAACAATATTCCTTTTATACCCTTTATATGTTTTCCTAGATTTATGTAATGAAAAATGCATAGTGGTATTTGGTTACAAAAAACATAAGGTTATCCATTTCCACCGTTACCAATAAAAGATGACATATAGGTACCCTAATTTTTCAAAACCTACCTAGTTGACTGATTAATGTCTTGACATGTTATTTATTTGGAAGGAATCTAATATTTAGTTCTAGGGGTACTCTTTTAAAGTCTCACCAATTTAATATATATCAGATTCATAATAAATCTATCATGATTAAATCATATGAAATCATTATTATCACATGTCCCTTTATTTTATCTATGAATGATTCTAATGATTTCATTTTTAAGTCATTATTCTATCCATTATATTTATATTTACACACTATATTAATGTCTGACTCCTTCTAAAACCCATAACAATTTTTATTCACCCAAAAATATAATCCAAACATATTTATATGTATTATGATGTTTCATATAAATAACATTAAAGATTGTTTCATATAAAATTTTATAATTATATGATATTGATAATCTCTATATGAGTATTCTTACAGTCATAGATAGACAACGCCCACCATTCGAGGACAATGTATAATCCTCATTGATAGTTGGACGTCCAATGGAATGTCCCTCAACCCAGGGATGCATTACTCAAGATAGAATTAAATTCATTATAAATCTAATAACTAAAGTATATAAACTATATTTCACAACTGATTTATAGATATAAACATTAATTATAAGAATAATCACAGGAAGAATAAAACTAATTCTTTCTAGGTTGTAACTAACATGTTATGACTTGAATGGATATTTATAAGAAGAATTTACAACAAAACTTAAAGCATATGAATCATTCAAATATAAAAAAAATAAAAATATGAATATTTAAAAGGGATTAAAAAATACAATAATTTTTTTTAATTTTTAATCATGAGATTTATGATAAATAATTAATACACAAATAACTTTTAAAACTTTTAATTCATTTTTAACAGTATATAATCTTTAATATAAACACATGGTAATAGTTAAATATTAATTAATTAATATCATACATTACATAGAAATTTTCAGTAATATATCATATATCAAAAATTATAAAAATTATATATTTATCTTATATTATGTTAGAATTTTACATAATTTTTGTATCACATAATAATAATATTTAAAACATTAATCATACCATCAGTCAAAACTATTTCAAAAAGATTTAAATTATTTCCAAATAATGATGATAGAATATGACATTTGAAAATAATACATATGGACCATTCATATACTTTTAAAAATATAAAACTATTTATATATGACCATGTTTTTTTTTCAAAAAATTCATAAATTAAAAATTTAATTTTTATATAATGAGTTTATATATAAATTATAATTCATAAATTTTCTAAAAATTGTATTTTAATATTAACCCTTAAAATGTAGAATATTTATTTATAAATGTTTTATGTACATTTAAACCATTAATTTAAAATTAATTTTAATTAATTAGTTTATGAAAAATAATATATAAATAAATATTCTAAAAATAAATTTTATTATTATTTATTAATAATATATAAAGAGTAATATAAAATTTAGAGTTGAAAATAACCAAAAAATCTCTTCATGAATAATATTTTACAATATATGGGGATTCATCAATTATGATTGATTATAAAATGACACATATATTCTTTACACGCTATTATCCACACATTATGACTAATAATTTAATAATTAAAAATGATGGGAAATAATATTTTACCTTACCAAGGGAGATCTTAAGATCTATATGATGCTTTGTTTTTATACCAATGGATGTGCAGTCATACGATACAATATACTGATATTGTATGCTATTACCTATAAATAAAAGAGGGATTTGAACTATATTGTGATTTAAGAAAATAGTACACTAAGAAATATGGAAATAAAAAAATTCATTTCCCCAATGTTTTTATAAATAAAAAATCATATAATGGATATGATTCCACATAAGGTGGTTATAACACCTTCACTTATACGAATAGGTCCAATGTTGCATCCATTTAATCCTATGATTGCACTCAATTACAATAATACATAGTTTATTCAACCCTTTATATCAGTAATGGGGATCTTATGAGGTGAGATTCATTTTATCATAAATCATTCATGAGAGTATAAATACACTAACCCTTTTTTATTTTAATATGATACTACTGAAATGCTTCTTACAAAATATTAGCCACTAATCAATGTAGTAAAAGTGGTGTAGAAATAATGAACCAATATCTATACGATTTTTTTATATAAAAAACATAAATAATGTATTTTAATAATGTATACCATTCACTTTTAAATTATATAGTTGACGTTAATTCTTATTAGTTGTGATTGATTAAGATTAACTAGTAATAAAAAACAATTCCCCATACAAAATGTTTATATGGGAATAACTAAATCAGTAAAACAAAATTTTTATGGAAATATCTACTCTTCATGATATCTTAGTATCCTAAGTAAATAATAATAATAGAAGAAGATATTTAGGTGAATAATGTTTTTTCTGGTTTCTTTAAGGATAATTTCACACAATTTTATCATAGCCTAGACTCATTTATATAAACTACTGGGATGCCCCCTAAAAAATGAATCTTTACTGATAATTTTCTCTTAATTTTCATAAATGTATGACTAAAGGATTTAGTTACATTTCATGTAACTACCATCCATAACTATCCTATTTGTTTCAACCCATGAAACAATTAGATAACGATAACAGATGTGTATAAGATCAAGAAAATCAAAACCATTTTATTTATTTGTTTGATTGTGTCATGAATGTGGCAACAATATCAAACCAATTTATAGTAGACACTAGGAATGAATGAAATTTTATAATGTGATATGAAGAATCTTCCAACATACAATATCACTATATTGTTAAATTAGATATAACCACACTATTAAATTTAAGACATTTTTACATGATTTATAATATAGGATGAACTTAATCAGAAATTATGATATTATAAGGATTTAAGGAATATTCATTTCATGATAATAAAATAAATTTATTGTTTTGGAGTATCACTCATCTGAAGCAGATTTATTAAGGGAATATATGACATTTATAGGTGTATCGATTGGGGTAAGTGGTTGAAAGGGGTTGAAATTGCATTGGTTTGGGTTGAAATTTATGTGGATGAAAGGGTTTCGACTGTTGGATTTATAACCTTGTTTGACAACACTATTTGTCATGTGGTTACATAAAAAGTAAAAATTGGTTATGAGACTATATATTTTCTAGCTGATGGATATGAATTCAGTGTGCCACAAAATTTGAATGGGTATATTAGGTAGAATTAATTCTATATTTCATGGCCAATGTACATTGGTGAAATCACCTAGGATGATATTAAATTCGCATGTATCAAGTGGAATATATATAAGATACACCATTGGATTTATAAAATATATATGAAAAAAGTTGGAAGAGGTTATGAAAAATGAACAATTGATTCCCTTCCATTACATCCCACTGATTTTATTTCAAGAGTTCTACAATACCTTAGAGTATCACATGAATTTTTTCTATTGTGACAAATTGTATTATTATCTAAATTTTATGCTCTATAAAATGAGATAAATTCATAGTTAATTGTAGGGAAATTTATAACTTTATACCCATGGATGGAGGTACAAAATCACGTAGTCATGGGAAGAGGGATACACAACTGTATAATCCTGAATTTTCCAAAACATTCTTTATTAGAAGAAACACCTCCAAACTTCTCCTTGGTATTTATATTTTTGGATAAAACATATTTTAGTTATCTTACTACAATATGGAAGATTATTCAAGACTCACATAAAAAACTAAATTCATAAAAAATAAAGGGTTCATGCAAGAGAAAGGTATTTAGGAAATGCTATGAAATGTTCATGAAGGGAATGATATGGTGAATTATGAAAAACATCAAATATAGAATGTGTAATTAAAAAAATAAAAAGAAAATCATTCATAAATAAATAAATTGTTACTAGTAATTTTAAAACATGTTGATTGGACCCAAGTCATAATACAAGATCTTGCATACCAATGTTTGGGTTTATATATGAATAATGTTCAATTTATATTTAGTTTGAAGAATAATATAAAAACAATACCTCATGGGGAACCATTAAATTGGCATGAGCCTCCCATCATTAGATCACAAAAAATAAATGTATCCAAATAAAAACCATTATATGTTTTTAATATGCGCACCAAATTTTTTTGTTACCCATTAGATGATATTCGTTTACTAGAATGAATGACCTAAGTTCCTCACAATTACCATTTGATCATGCAAACATGATAAACATGGAATGTGAATATAAAGTTGAACATTAATGTAATTTCACTATGTTTCTCTCTCTAGAACATGTGAGATAGAATGGGTGTAATTCAAATTAATGGAAGGAAAATCATACACTATTAATGGCTCCAAAATGATCTTAAATAATAATTGTCAAGTTCTCAAAATTTATATTAGGTATTTAGATAATTCTTCCATTTTAAAGTTTCCCAAAATTAAATGAATGTTTATAAAAATGTTCTACACATCATGAATATTTCATAAATGACTTCTAACACTCTAGTATGTCATGTGATAAAATATAGGCCATTAAGATGGATCATTACTCATGAATATGTTTATTTAACCATGAATATGTAACATTTATTCAAAATAAGTTTTTTTTATTATTTTAATTATTTATACATAAAAAACATTTGAATACTATGAGAAATAAGTATAAATATTTTTATTGAATATATGAATATATGAATGAATAAAAATTTTCTTTATTTACTATTTACCTATGATCATTCACACTCAAATATACATGGGGCCCAATTTTTTTAGAATCTATTGTAGAGTCACATATTTGTAGGACCATTCCATCATACTTTCCTGAGTCCCATAGGATTCAGGTGGGTGATAAGAGTCTTTTACACTTTGAAATATCTATGTTTGTTCTCACAGTCTATTGAATGGCTATGCATTCACTTGTTCTTTCATGCATTAAATCCAATACATCATGTTTTTAGTCAGTTCATTCATACAATTTATTTGTACCTTTTTATGATCCATCGATTAGTGTTTTCATCGATCAATTATTTCATGCATTCGATGCATTCCTTTTTTTGATTGGTTGACTAGCCGTGTGATGTGTTTTTGGACTTGTAGTTTATTTATTCATTCTCACAATCATTACATTTGATAAATTGAACCCTTCAAGAAATTGAACCATATGGTCACTTCACATGGTAACCCATCACATTAGGTTTCAGTTGATCCATACGGTAACTTCACATGTTAACCCATCACATTAGGTTGAAATTTTGTATTGGAAAAAGATAATATTATATAAAATTTCAAATTGAAATAATGACATAAAAACCTATTTTTAACACAATTATGGAAATAAATAATTCAATAAAAGTATTTTAATAATATATTAAATATTCTCATTGACTCAATTTAATATAAGGGATTTTAAATAGGACTTTTAGATAGAATTAAATAGGAATAAAATTAAATGAAAATTTAAAAGGATAGATAACCCCAATATCTTTTAGAGATATTCTATTGTCTATATCCCATAATGTTAAAAATATGGTATTTCCTCTGATTTTAATCATTCTTGTTTCAAATGAGTTTTGGAAATTTTTAACCTTGTTCTTGATCCTTGGGAGTCATCTCACATAACCAAAACCCTTTTCTGATTTCAATTTCTAATCATGTCCATCATCCATATTCGACCCATATTTTTAGTATCATGTAGTGATTAGGGAAATGGCATCATCTCCCCCTTTTCACTATTTTTTATATAGTGCAATTTGAATCTCCCCTTTAGATAGGGATATGATTTATCTATTTATTTTGATAAATTTTGTAATTAAAGTTATTTTATACAATTTGATGGATATTATAGATTAAATACTCAGAACAATGAACCATTATAATTGAACTTGCATAGGATGAGTTGTACTCATATATTGTTACTGGTTTTATTATTATTTCTTATTATGATCCTTATATTAAAAACGAATGATTTTATCATATACATTACATTGACGATAGAAAATTGAGAACACTTACTCTGTCTCATTACATGAAAACTCATTTTTGAAACTACTAAAATTGTATATTTGGTTATAAACTGGTTATGTGTAAATATGGAAATTGTGTAAAAATACCCATATAAGATATGATTAAATATTAAAAAATCTCTCTATAAATAAATTATAGAGAAACATGTGAAAAATAATCCCATTGTTATGTGTTGTTAGTGTATTTCCCACTATCCATGTGGATGATATATGGTTGTTTTTGTGAGATGGTTGAGTTATGGTGACGGTTTTGGATTGAGATGTGATGGTTCCTATTATAAAATGTTTGGGGTATTTTTACATTAATTTTTTAGTGTCTTGGTAGTTGTGGAATAAATTTGTTAATGATTACATTGAAATGGATAGGGATGAAAATTAAACGAGTGATGGATGTAAATTCATATATGGTAAATTAATTAATTAATTTAACATAGAATAAATGGGTTAAGAATTCATTGGAAACAACATGGTTCTTGGTTATAGTGGTTTGTTATTAAAAATGGGATTGAAAGACTTAATAAATGAATTATGGTTACTAATAGGGTAATATAGAAATTGGATATATCTTTAAATTAAGTAAATAAACTATGGGCTATGAGTTTATATTGTTTTTTAGTGGGTTGCATTCAGTGATGGTAGTATGTGGTAATAGTAACATATGTCATTGGTGGTGGATGGTAACAATGCGGTATTGATGTCGACCATTTATGATGGGATTCTTGTGTTTGTGTTTATGTGTCATATTTTCCTTGTCATTTCGATATGCACACATATCTCATTGAGTACTTAGTACATACACTAATATATATTGGAAACTATTTTATCTTACATATAGGATGTTTTGTTAAAAGGAATGATTATGTCTACCTCCAAAATATTCATTTGAAAGTAGTATGTTTTGGTGGTACATAATTTGTGGCAATTATTAACAAAATAATGGTGATGCTTTTAGACATTTATGTCGAAAAGTGTATGTGACTTTTAGTGGGGTTCATGTGTGGTAGGAGGAGGGAATGAATTTTTTTCCCTTCATTTCAATGATTCGCTACGACCCTGTATATGAGTTTGTACAAATATATAAGTTGATACTGATGACGATATGGTGGTGAAAAGTGAGGTTTGTATATTGACAGATTCTAGTATAAGAAGCCTATCTAGCTAGGTGGTTGGGGTTTGTTTATTTGTGACCTAATCCACTTTAGATATGAAATGACACATATTTACTTGTATACATATAAAGGGTTAGGTAACATGTCATTTTACATTTGGTTGGGAGGGTGGAAACTCAATGTGGAAGTGGATATGTGGAACACTTATCTATGTTATCTTGATATTATTTTACTAATTTGGATTCATTATTTGGTAGGTGTTCCTTGGTGAGGATAGGGTGTGTCATACATGGGGTTTTGTTTTCATCCTTTATTCTAGTTCATTTTTGGATCTATGTTTCTCTATCAAGTCGAGGGTGTGACGAGTTTAATATTTGAGGTGATGTTTTGTTTATATTTCATCACAAATTTATTCCTTAGTTTCCTCCATGATTTTTTGTTGAAAATTTGTGTTTTTGGTATTTCAATTAGGTGAAACACGGCTTTTGCATAATTATAAGAAACCATGTAGCATGATCCAGGAAATTGTCTGGGCCATGGGATGATTCTGGTTGAGGGTTCACGACCTACACATGGTTAGAAAACCCATGCGGGCAAACTATCTGTGCTGCACAGATCTTAAAATTTTTGAATTACATATTCTACCCTCTCTATATTTTAACCCCAAAATGCCTCCATTATTCTGTCACTTGTCTATTCGATCATAAGGAGATTATCCCATATTCCCCAAGACTCCACTCTTTTCATATGGTGTGGATCTTGTGATTTATTTATCTTTTGGGGATGGATTTCTCAAGGAATTCTCCTCTTCTCTTCTCCCTATATATTCTCTTTCTCTTATATTTTGGGTTCTTTTACTTATATGGTCTCTTAGACCCAGTATTCATGTTTCCCCATGATTTATATCGGGGTTCATGCATGGTTAGGGTTCCTCGTGGTTGTTTTTGGTTCTTAGAACCTTCGTGGAGTTGTTTCAAGTGTACGTTGTTGAAGCACCGTGAGATTGAGGTAGGATGCCCATTGGACATTCTTTTAAATCCAAGGATACATAGTTTCATGATTTTAACACCTTCTTTATATGTTAAATAATGATGTTTGATCTTTTAAATAATGTTTTCATGGGAAAATTTTTGATTTATTCCTTGTTATGTGATAAATGGGATTGTTTTGTTAAATGTCGCACACCAAGTGTTTGAAAAAAAATGCTAGGTTGGATCTTCCTTATTATTTGTGGTTTGTAAATAATGTTTGGGGTTGAAAAATGATTTTTTACACCAGAAGTGAGGTTTTGATTTCTTAACTGGGTTTTCTAAATGATTTATATTTGAAAATGGTGTTTGATTCATGGTTTGGTATGTGATGATGGTTCATGGTCCAAATAGAACTTTGATGAAAGGAGTTCTTGTTTGTACATGTGGTGCGAGAACAAGAATGAGATTTTTAAAATTATTGTGAAATGGAATATGGGGTATTTTCACCCTTTTTTAAAGCTGGTTTTGATTCATTTAAAAATAATTCTTACGGACCGTTTGGTAATTTGGTGAAAGTTTTGAAAATGTTTATTATAAAAACGTTCCATGGGTAATATTCTTTATATATTTATATTTAATATAGAGGATGTTCTCTCCATGTAATCCTCAGGATCCATTATGTGAATATGTGGGACATCCTCACTATGGACTCCGTGTGACCCATTTACCTTGAGTGGAATGGAATATCCTCGGTGTGGACTCAATTGTGATCTAATTATTAATATAAAGAGATGATTCTTGCAGTGGATCAGGCTGGTTCATGTTTTTTGAATTAATTATTTACAATATATATACTTATTATTTGATGGTCAATTGGTGTTAGTAAGATCACCCCTTTATAATCTTGATATAGAGACCTAGAATAGCTAGTATATTTTCTGAGAACGATAGTTTCACTAGTATTGGGTTATGCTCTGGCTAGTGTCCCATAGAAGGGGGATATATTTTGTTATTATTGTTAGGGGATAGTGCCCCTCAGTCATAGAATTTAGTCTGTGATCAAGAATATATTGGAATAAATCTTATTTCATTGGATGAGGAATGATTTCTTTTATGATTAACGATGTACATTATTTTTTGGATTATTTATGAGTTCCTAGGATTCTCTAATTTATATTAGAAATTAGTTTTATATAGTGAATTATTGAGATACTTGTTGTTTATTTAAACTTGTGTACTTATTTCTATCTACGTTGTTATGTGATCATTGTTGGTGTTCTCATGTGCGGTGTGTTTCTTTAGATATTAATGAGTTGTTTTTTCAAGTTTTATGAATATTGTTTTCGGTAAATGTTTCTCACACCATCAATATATTTAAAAAATAACGTACTCATTCTTCATATAATTCTAATATATCTTTCTTGATAAAGAATATGAATTCATAGTTAATAGAGGAAATTCATCATGTTTTGATTTTAAGTGGAAAACGCGTGGTAAAGTTTATTTTTATTTATTGTATTTCAAACATGAAATCGTTGTTGCGTTTATTTAAAGGAATCTCATAAGGAATAGATGTTTTCGTTCACACCTACATATATTTATTACTCACTCCTATAGTTCTTTCTTGTTTTTAGCTTGTGGTCTAGGTCTCATCTTGGTTTCAATCACCATGGGAGATAGATGGTTTTGGTATCAAATAGTGACCCTCAAGTTCACATAGTTTGTTTTGTTTTTCTAGTTTTTTTGGGTATTTTTGTTCAATTGTCTTTATTTTTAGTTTATCTTATAAAATTATGTTGAATTTGGATGTTTATTCACATTGGGATTATTTATTTCTTTCAAATATTGAGTTTACTTATTTTAATAGTGGGATAAATCATTCCCTTGGTTACTCTTTTTATTCTTGACACTATTTTCCATATCAGGTGGATTGGGATATCCTCTACTACCTTTCCATAGATCATCTAGGGTAACCAGCTCGATTTCAAATCATGTTGGTTCAGGAAAAAATTGCATCAAATAAGTATAGTGTTTAATTCCTATATTTATGAACACCCTATATTATTTTGGATGTCAATTTTGATGGACTAGGACTCTTGGATCTCATGGTAAAATTCTAGAGGATTGTCTGGAAAACTCTTTCTAAACCAAATCTTGAGTTTCCATAGGATTTCGGGTTTCTTCTAGTTTCTTCAGATATTGTGGTAGTTTTGTGTTTGGTAAATGAAAATGGAGTTGGTCCAATGGTCTTACTGGGCTCTAAGGGCCATGAAATCCATGTGGTGCTAGGGACACTGTCCTAGAAGACTCTTTGTGACAGTGGTGTGTTTGGCATATATATTCCAACCATATGGACAAGTCACCCATCACCTCTAGTTTCCCCTTGTGAGTTATTTTTGGTATTCCTTGAATTTGATTTTTTTGGGGAAACTTTTGTTTTTGAATTTTGAAAATGGTATTTTAGTGGTAACGGTTGGGTTCATAGAAGAAATGGAAAATTTATTTTTTGAAATAATTTGGAAGACGGCTATTGAAAAATAAGGTTTTTATAATAAAAATATTGAGTTTATTAATTTTTTTTGTAGAATATAAATTTATTTTAAATAGGTTTTAGAAGATACTTTTAAATGATAATTAATGATTTGATATCAAATAATTTGTGATGTAGTATTATTTTTTGAGCTGGTAAAAATATTTTCTATAGGACTCGTGAGATTTATATTTTAAAATGGTTTGAAGTTTGAAGTTTTAAAATTGATATTATCGAATGCTTAGTTTTATTTTGAAATTATTTCTTACTTTTGAAATGTGAATATGGATTGAATGTGTGAAAAATTGGGTGGAATGTTTTTTTGGAAAATGAGATTGTTTTTTGACCATTGGTGTTTTAATTAGTGATCACATGCATGATTTGTGTGGATAAGAGATTAGATGAGTTCCCAGACATGAGATGATGGGAGCCTTGGGTTGCACAAAAATTGTGAATGTGTGAGGATCCATAACATTGGTGTGTCTGAAAATCCACTTTTTTTGTTTTCTATTCAGAAGTATTTTTAAGGGTTAAATTTCGATGGTTTGAAATCCAATGGTTGTGTGGCTCATTTTACCCATGTTTTGGGTATGTTGTTTCTGCGGTGTTTGAGATTGAGAACTCTTGTAGATGATTTTTTATTGATTGATATATTGGTTTTATTATTGTTTTGGGTTATCCCCCATAATTATTTTATAGGAATTCAAAGTGTGGCCAAGGGTGGTTCACGATTTGAATATCCTCCCATTGATCAACATAAGGATTTTACTCTGTATTATCTAAAGTAAAATCAATATAACTTTTATGGTCAAGTGGATGCTCTTAAAGCAGAAGGGTGGATGAAGAATGATGAAAATGTATTTTATCTCCTTGAGTTTACTAAGCCATTAATGGTTATGTTTTCCACCTTTATGAATAAAGGACAGACCTGGAAGTGGTGGAAGTCAATTTCTCAAAACAAGCCTGTGGAATATCTCTCATGTGAGTTCATCAAGGTTTGTTCATCCATCAATATTTCTATAAGATAGTTAAGGTAAGAAAGGTTGATGGAGATTTGTTGTTTACATTAAGGTGATGGATCTATGTTGGAGTACTTCCATTATTCTTTGGATGTTTTTTCTTACACACTAGAGTGGTCTATGGACAATTCATTGAAGACACGCCCTTTTGAGTAAGGGATTCATCATAATGTGAATTTAAAGTTATCAGATTATGATTTTTCACCTTTTGAATACATGGTGAGGTGAGCTTTTCAAGTTGATGTTGTGATAGTGGGAATACATGATATAGATAATCTTCCTATGATCTTTGGAAGTGGTGAAGGGTATTCAAATAAGGAGATCATAATGCCACCTAAAGTTTTTGATATTCTTTATGTGATAAAACAACCTATGAATTTGTCACCATCTTATGCTAAGTAAATCATCATGTTTTTACTTCAATGCCGTAAGACATGCCATAAAAATTCATCATGATTGAATTCTCAGAATTATTTTTATGATTTTGGACACCTAGGTATCTTAAAATGTTTTGGTAGTTGTGTTTCCAAGAAGGTACACAGATCTAGTTTTTAGAAGTAGAGTGATGTTCTGGGATTAGTTTAAAATCTCTTAATATGTATGATATCTTTTTGAAATGGTTATATCTGGTGGTGTGGTATGGAATCTTATTTAAACTGTAAAAGTAGATTTATGGACCTTCTATGAAAATTTGGTTCAGTAGAAGAATGTTTTTTTAATGTTTTTTGAATTATTACAGTCTTATCTGGAGGTGTGTTCTATGGGTATTCTCTCCCATTGTTTCTTGTTCTGGATAAAAGTGGCTGATGGTGTATCTTCTAAATCCTTGTTTCGATGGAGAGAACTATTTATGGCCAAAGATAATCACCTAAAAAATTTAATGTAGTAGATTCTTCATGTCATCTTGGCCCCATCCATAGTCCATAGAGTGAATCCCACAAATAGTCAGAAACCATAGGGGTGTGAGGGACCTTGTCTTTCCCCTTGTGGTGGTGGTGGGGGAGGGGGGTTCTGGTGAGTGTTGTTATTGGGGAAAACAACTAAAATTATAAAATGAAGGGGATACCAACCACACGTCTCATTGAGGTTTCATCAATGTTAATCAGTGTTAGTTGGTTTCTTATGGTGGGGAGTCCATTCCGGCCTCCCATATTGATAATATAATGTATATTTCGATGTTGGCTAGGCAATGAAAAGTTTCATTTTATTTTATCTAATTTTGAGTTTTGCATGGTTGTGGTCGAGGTGTTCTTGGTTTAATAGGGTGAATAATGTATTTCTGTGAATCCTTTAGACTTGGTTTATCAATGTGAAAATATTGCGGCTTTCTTGGGGAAGAAAACGTTATGGTGGGGATAATATTCACACCCAGGATTTTATTTTCATTCTTTGTTATAGTTCATTTTTGGTAATTAGTTTTACTCATAATTTTAGAGTTGTATGGGATAAAATTTAGAGGATATATTTTATTTATATCTGGTTCTGAGGTTATTCCTTAGAATAATTTGGTCATTTTGTTGAATAGTTTGGTTATTTTGGCTTGGTGACAGGTGGCGCACGATTTTCACACAGTTTTAGGAAACTGTGCGGCATAATCTAGGAAACCATGTAGGTATGTGATACTTCTAGTTGAGGGTGTAAAACCTACTAAAAGCTAAAAACAAGTGTGGTAAGAATTTGGGAAGTTTTTATCTCAAGGGATAACAATCATGCATGGTTTTCACATAGTCTACCAAACCATGCAGCCAAATCATGTGAAATGCCCAAATAATAATTCTTTTAAAATTCATGTGATATCCTCTTGGGATTATGACCCCAAAATGACTCACCACTTCTATGTCTATTATCTAAGACCCTAAGGGGGATTTTCCCTTGATCTCCAAGATATAACCCCTATCTTATGGTGTGTATCATGTTATTTATTCGTTTTTTGGGCTCAATTTCTCATAGTATTATACTCATCTCTTGTTCCTCTCCAATATTTCTCCATTTTATTTTGGGTTCTTCATATCCAATGGTTTAAAGGAACTTGGGTTCTTGTTTCCCCTTGATTTATATTTTGGGATTTGCTAGGTATATGTTCCTCTTGGGTGTTCTTGGCTCTTGGAGCCTTCGTCACATGGTTTTGCATGTGCGTTGTAAAAGTGTCATTTGATTGAGGTAGGGTTCCATTTTTTGTTTCATTTAAATTTCAGAATCATTGGTTTCATTCTTTTCAATCCTTCCGTATATGTTAAATATTGATTCAAGATCTTTGTAATAATCGTTTGGTGTGAAAAGTGGCAATTTCTTCCTTATCACGTGGACAAGTGGCATTGTTTTTTTAAATGTTTCACTCAATGTATTAGATAAAACGCCTAGTTTGTTATTGCCTTTAATTTTCAGTCTGAGAAGCATAGTTTATCTTTGAATATTATTTAGAGACACTATAAGGGTGTTTTTAATTTATAAAATTGGTTTTCTAAATGATATTTATCTAAAAATGGTGGTCGTTTTAGGGTTCAGTATGTGATGATGGTGCATGGACCGATTGGCACTTTGGTGAAAATAGTTTTTGTTTGAAAATGGGTTGTGAGAACATGAATGAGATTTTTAAAATGGTTGTTAAATGTAAAATGTTTCAGTTTCACATTTTTAAATGTGGTTTTGATTCTTTTGAAAATAATTCTTGAGGCCCATTTGGCATTTTGGTGAAATTGGTGAAAAAAATGTTATGAAAACTCCCCTAAGATAATCTTCTGGCCTTATTTATATTTAATGGATATGATTCCATCATTGTGGAATACTGATGATCCATTACGTGAATGGGTGGGACCTCCTCGTTGTTGACTCCTCGTGACCCATTTATCTTGAGGGGAATGAGATATCCTCTATGTGGACTCTTATAAAATCTACTTATTTATGGAAAGAGATTGATTCTTGGAGTGGATCAGGGTGGTGTATAGTGTTTAAATTAATCTTGTACGATATATTTACTAGGGATTAGATGGTCGACTGACATTGGCTATCTTACCTCCTTTATACTCATGAAATGGATACCTAGCATATCTAAAAAAAATCTGAGATTGATTGTTTCACTAGATTAGGATTACACTCTAGCTAGTGGCCCATGGCAGGGGGATATATTTTATTATTTAATATGGTATGGTACCCCTAGGTCAATCCAATTAGGGTATGACTGAGTCTATGTGTTAGAAATATGTTGTCTTCAAGTGAGGCATGATTTCAGCAATGATTTAAGATATATTGTATGTTTTAGATTATTCACGAGCTTTTAGGTCTCTCCCACATCTATTGGAACATAGATGACTATAAGGGATGATTGAGATACTTGTTGGTTTGTTATTATTATATACCCTTTTCCATTTCCCTTATTATTTGATCATTGTTTGTGGCCTCATCTGTGGTATATTTATTTAGAGAGTAATGTGTTTTTTGATGTTTTATGATTTTTATTGGAAAATGTTTTTCACACTATTACTCAGCTCTCTAAAAAGGAATGTCATCGTTATTACTAAGATTCTAATGTCTATTTCATGGTAATGATTATGAATTTCCAATGAAAATGGTATATGTGTCGTGTTTTGATTTATAGTGGAAAATGTGTTGAAATGATTTTTTATATATTGTATTTCAAATTACAAATTGATGTTTCATTTATTTAAAGGATGTTCACTATGAATGTATTTGTTCAGGAAGGCCTACTAAGTATTGATAATCACATATATAGTTTTTTATTGTTATTATCATGTGTCTTAGGTCTTAGAATGGTTTTGATTTATATGGGTGACAGTTGGTTTTGGTATTGGAGTGTGACCCTCGGGGTTACAGGGAGACATTTTGGTCATCTAGTTCATTTGGGTATTTGTAAATTTTTGTTTTATTTTTAGTTTCTCTTGTAAAAAGATGTTTAGTTTGGGTATTTATTAATGTTGGTATTTTCTATTTATTTTTGTTATTCAGGTTATTTATTTTTATATTGTGATAAATAATTCCCTTTGTTATACTATTGATGTCTGATACTAATTTATATCCAGGGAGGATTAGGAATTCCTCTCGAGTCATGCCACATATCAGCTCAGGTGACCTACTGTAGGTCGACCTGGGATAGTTCATGACAGGGTGGTTAGTAGAACTGTTTAGGTTCAGGTTAGTTTTTTTGATTCTTCACAGGTGAAAGAGTATTCTCATTTAACATTTTCATGAGATAGCATGAGTATGATAATCCTGAGTATTTATTTTATGATCTCCCAATTTCTATAAAATCTATTTTCAGGTTTCAAGGAGGATTTTGGGGTCCAATCTAGACATTACTTTCTTGGTGGATAGAGATGTCGATAAAAGATTTCATTTTTTCATTTTACTTTTGTAACTTTTTTTATTTCCTATAATGGATTATGTATTTTTTTATTCTTTTATATTACATTATTGTCCTTTTTGGTGGTTTTTTATCTCAGATATCAATCATTTCTATATATTGGGGATAATGACCATTATTTAAATGTTGTATAGCCTTAGTTCTAGTTGAAAACCTTAGGTTTATTAGAGGAGGGACATAGGTCCACTCTTTATTTTTCTATCTTCAAATAATGGGTACTAATGGTGGGTGTTTTAGAGTGGTACCAATGATCATTGAGATATGAGATAGATTGTGGAGTTAGTCATTAGTGATACTTTTATAGGTTGGAGGGATAATTATATTACTTTAACACAGTGTGTGATATAAGAAAGTATGCCTTCTAGAGTACATGTGATTAGGGACCTCCGTGGTTCTATGTAAGCACCATAAGAGGCCTCTTCACTATTATTTCCCTGGGTTTTATGAGTGCTAGGTGCCCTTGGTTTGATTAACACCTATTGGAGGGTTAGATTTCTGATTTGATCTGTGTTAGAAAAGTAGATTGATTATGGGGAAACATCTGTTGATGGGGTATATCTTCTTTTTGTAGATACAACTAGAAAATTTTATCCTTATCTTGGATTATAATTATTCCATGTGAAAAATAATTTATTTCTTCTAGAGGATGGTTTTTTTATTAGGATGGTTAACAAGCAGTGTTTGTTGGTTACTGGAGTAATCCGATAAGCTTTATGCATATAAATCATATTTTATCTCAGTAGGAATTTTTTTTAGTATAGGATATGGTGGTTTAGGTTCCTATATTTTTTTAAACGTTCATCGATATATTTATGGATTAGTTTGTGACACTACCTTCTGGTCACGATGTAAAATTTTTGATAAAGTTATAGCCAAGAACCTCTCTAATATCAATGGATCCCTCTCATATTTTACCAAATGATCTTTGTGTGATTAGATTCTAGAATGACTATTTTAATAATAATAGATTCACCTAGACTGATATATATTCTTTTTCCCCTCCCATGTTGTTTTCTAAGTTGTTAGACAATTTTCCTGGATTGTGCATGGGCCACAAGAATTTGAATTATGTGGCGGGAAAGAACTGTTACCCCTTCTAAGGGATGGAGACATGGTTTAATTTCGAAAGTGGTTCTATTTTTTTGAATATTAGTTTATTTTATTAATATCACCATATGAGGGTGAATGATGGGGATATCATAAAGACAACCTTCTTTCATAAATATTGTAAATTGAGTTTGTGTTCATTTGAGGTGGTGTCATGAATGAACTAGTTGTGGATAATGCTTGGAATCTGAGATAAGTACAATTTGTTATTGGAAAACATAAATTCTATTGGAATCTATCCAAAAGAGAATTTTGGATATATTAAGTTAATTTTTATTGACATGTGCTATCAATGTAGTGTGTGGCCACATATCCATCCCATATTAAGGTAGTTTTTTTTGTTGGGAAGCACCCCAAAATGTACAATACGCTCACAAAATTCATGGTATTATAGAAATTACTGGAAGTTTTTTTGTTATTTATTTGATATTTCAACCAAATTAATGTATTTAACGAGGAATGAATATGTATTCATCAAGACTGATCATTACCAGATAGATTTAGACCACTTGATGTAGATATTGATAAGTTCCATGGTGATTCAGTTCCCTGGAGAAGGTATTCTGATCTATGTCATTTATAAAATTCCATTATAGGATAGGGATTAATATTAATATAATAAAGGGTAGTGACCTATTATCATTCTATGAGTTATATCCCTTTGAAAATTAAAGTACAACACCTGATTTAGAGTTTGTAGTAGTAATGTTTTCCCCAAAACCATAGTGAAATTACCACATCAGTGAGTGATCTGTGTTCTTTAAAGACCAAAAAATATTGAGGAATGTTTTATCTCTACACGATCTTAACCAAAATAAATGGATTTGGATATATTTTCTATTCTGTTAGGATTTGGAGATTTCCTACACCCCAAGCAAGGGTAATTTCCTTACTAACATGTTATTCCAAAAGTCATGATGAGATATTTTTTAGGACTTTGAGGATTATTGGTAAGGGAAGTTTTATCTTATAGAGATGTATCTGAACATGATGTAAATTATTTATGACGTTTTCTCTATTGGATACTACTGGAATCATCTTTTATGTGGATTTTGGAGTAATCTCAGTCAGGAGACTCAATGGTGGAGGTGGTACAAGACCAAGTCTGTCACGGTGCTGCCTTCGACGTGTGGACCAAGGATGCTCTAAATAGTATGTTGTATTAGGGGATAATATTTATTATATTTTACATATACGGGTTATTTATATACGTGTTTTACATGTCACCACTATTGGTATATATATAGGTTTGTTGAAGATATACCATCAGGAGGGGAGGAATCTTTGGTGGCTAGAAATGATGTGGTTGGTGGTTGAGTTTATAGAATGGTGTTTGATATTTCATCAAGAGAAAGGAGTGCCCCATCTTGTTTAGGGATTTATACAACACTTAGGTGTCCCATATTTGAATTGGGAGGATATATTTTTGGATTTAATAAATGTATTAGCATGATACTGGGGAGTTTATAATGTTGTTTGGGTGATAATGGATAGACTGATAAAGATGACCAATTTTATGTAAATATGGTATTCAACAGCTATTGATGCCTTAAATTTGTTTTATGTGAATGATGTGGAGATACTACACAGGGTAATAAATATGATATTATCTAAAAAATATTATTATTTTACCTCATCGGCCTAGAGGGTATTTTGATATGCTTTCGGCTCCCAATTTTAGAATACACTACTTCCACCCCAGACAGAGGGGATAACATAACAGACCATCCAGATGTCCAAGGATATGAAGTTAGTTATAAAATTTAATTTTAATAGACCATGGATGAAGAACCAACCATTGTTATATTTTTTAAATAAAATATATCTGCCACCAACTCATCAGTGTGGCTCCATTTAGGGCATTGTTTGGGCAAATGTGGCATTCCCCATTTCATTGGGCTGTGGTTGTAGTTCCAATACTCCTGGGTCCAAATGTACTAAAAATAATCATAGAGAATATCAAGATAGATCAGCAGTAGATTAATTTGGGAGAGAACCATCATATTTATTATCTATAATATAGTATTAGGTCCTTTTTGTTTTTGTTCAGAGAGTTTTTTAGGGTATCCCCTCGGTGTGGGGGGCAGAGGATCAATAATGAGGTAATATTTCCCCCAGGTTAATCAAGAGATTCATGTTATTATAAAATTTTGGTAAAGATTATATGTTTTAAATATCCCAAAATAGTTTTATAGGGTTTACAGTGTGTTCCATGTGTGTTAGATTTATTGGTATCATCATAAACACAACCATGGAATTATGTATGTATAGTTGGATATCGAGGATAACATGAAATTTATAGAGCAGCTGGTTGAGATCTTGTATTTATGGGAGAATTTATTATGCATACAAATTATACTCATGTTTCACCCACTATAGATGCTTGGTAGTTTATAGGAGATAAAAAAGGAGTGGTAGTCATAGATTCATACAAAATATCCCTATTTTTTAAAGGCATGGTTTAATCATTGTTGAAATTATGTGTATGGAATTATTCTATATTATGAGTTTGATCTCCTATCCATGATGATGATTCTTTATGTTTTTCTATCTTATTATTCTAATATGTATCTTATTATGTTATAGTGTGATTCTATAAAGGTATCTTGTATAATTGTTATTCAGAATCCTTTTACGTTCCTATTTTTTTGGATTTTATTTTCATTGGTTAAAATTGTTTAAGAGTTATTTGATATAATTTTAGGATTTTATGACATTTGTATTTCATTTTCCTAATTCCACGATGTGTTAATAGGGATGTCGAAGTATTTTAGACCTTAAAATTTCTATTTTTATTCTCATGGACACTAGACTATCCATTGTAAATTTTTTCATTAATCTGGTTGACATATTGATTCAAGTGGTTGGACTATTCCTTCATGTGGTCAATCAATTCGTTCATGTGGTCAATTGATTTTTCATGTTGTTGTTATATTATTTAATGTGATCAATTTTTTCCTACATTTGGTAGTTCAATTAGTCATATGGTCAGGGATTGGTCACATGGATGATGTGATCTTTCATTCAATTAGACTGTGTGGTCGATTGAGCCCTTTATATGGCCCATCAGTGCAGTCTCTTTGAATTATGAACCCTCATGGTATGATGGACATTGGAAAAAAGATAATTTACTATAATAATCCAAAAACTATTAAAAGTACCTAAAACCCTATTTCTATCATATATAAATATAAATGTATTCTTAGACAAAAATATTTTAAATATGCAACAAAAAATGAAATCATACCAATGAATGGCCTTAATATTTCTATTTTAAGAAAATATTTTAGAGGGAATTAAAGGCGAATCAAATAAAAATTGAATTAAAAAGAAATTTTGATCATGCTATCATTTATATATATTTAATGATCTATATCTCACATTTTAAAAATAATGGTGTTTCATCCTATTCAAGACTTCATGTTTTTTCATTGCATCTGAATGATTCAGAACCTTATTATTGATTCTTAAGAGTTTTCTGACTTAACCTAACCCCTTGATGCTTAGGATTTTAGGCATGCTTACCATCCATATTATCCCTCAGTTATTACTAGTGTATAGTAGTTGCATAAATGATATCATCTCCCCCATTCCTCTATTTTTGGTTCAAAACAATTTGAAGCTCCTCTCCAAGAATGGGGTCAATGTTCTCTCTTTATTTCATGCATTTTTGCAATTATCATAATTATTATTACATAATACAAATATTATAGATTAACTAATGATGATTGTGAACCGACATAATTTAATTTATGGGTGATAATTGTTATTCATATGTTGTTACCATTCATCTTATTATTCCTATTGAAATTCTTTACTTAAGACATAATTTGTTTTGTTATACACATGTCATGGATATAGAAAATATGATAACACTTAATATTTTGGATTTCTTTAACTAACTTTTAATAAAATATCAAGAAAAAATATTTGGATATGAACTAGTTTTGTGTAAATCTGGAGAATTTGGTTTTGTGGGTGTGTGGGTGTGTCTATATAAATAAATATATATATATTTTGATTTTGAATTTTATATTCACCATGCTAATGTCAAGTAATATGTACCAACACCTACCTGTGGGGGGTGTTTTTTCCATCATCTGGGATGGTGATAGAATATATTTCTAATTAACCACACTTCCTCACTCTACCATCAGATATTGTTTCTAGAAGAGGTACCCATTTAGTGGAGACCACTGGACAAGGATGGAATATTTGATGGTGATGCTGGTGGGGGTTATGTGTGGTTACGGTAGGGAATGAGGTTGATTTCATTCACATTAATATTACCATAATAACCTAATATTGAGATTATTATTCTATATGAAGTAATATAGATGATGAAGTGACATTGATAACTGAAATGTTAATACAAGATGATATTAGTACAAGATGCTAGGCCCCACGGGAGGATGGGATATTTAGGGTTGTAACCCAAACCACGTCAGATATTGATTGATACATGGGGAATAGTATACATTGAAGTTATGATATTATAAGAATTCCTAAATTGGTGTGTAAGAGTAGGAAATTAGTGCATGAGTGGGTGAAGGTTTCCTTTATCTATATTCACATGATATTATTTCACTACCTTGGTATAATTATTTAGTGAGTTAGCCTTGGGGAGGATGAAGTGGTTAGTTTCCCATTTTATGTGTGGGTTAGTTCTTCTATTTTTTCACTATTGCTTCAGTATAATCTTTTCACATTTTTATGAGATACCAATGGAATGATCCTACTAAATATAAATATTATACTAACCCTATAAAAATATAACTTATTTTTTATGTTTTCAAGATGGTTTCAAAATCCTAGATGTATATTACTAGCTTAGAGGTTGATTTTTTGAAGGTGTTACTGGATTATTATATCCATTTGGTATTTTATTTATTAGATATTATTTATATTCCTTGAAATTAATAATGGGTTTTTGGTTTGTTATATATAATATAATAGAGATGTTTATTGAATTTTTTATGTTATATGTTGATCATTTTTATATATTGAAATTAGTTCTTCCTATTTATTATTTTATACCCTCAAGGCTTGCCACCAACACAAGGCCTACGGGATGTGGGACATTGAGTGAGGCACTCTTTCTCTTCACTCTCGACCTAGGAGGGGAACTAGTGGAGGTGGGGAGTGGTGATAAAAATTCTTCTGAATTAGCGGAAGTTATGCATACAGTTTTGTCTCCCTTATCTTGATATCAATGAATTATACTCCCAGACCAATAGATGTATATAGGATCATATCATATCCCACAAGGAGATAAAGATAATTCAAATATTTGGAAGCCTAAAATAAACACTTAATGTTGAATATAATCAATTTATGTCAGAATATATTATAATGTTGGGGGGAATAGTATATATTCTCAACCATTAATTTTTTATTTATTATTATTAGTCTATATTTGATAGAATTTTCTTTTTCAACTACTATTAAGGAATTATTTAAGGAACTATCATAGTATTTTATTAGGTATGGACATATTTTTCCGTATATGGAAGATAAATATCCTATCT
This sequence comes from Viscum album, assembly GCA_963277665.1. Taxonomy (NCBI): domain Eukaryota; kingdom Viridiplantae; phylum Streptophyta; class Magnoliopsida; order Santalales; family Viscaceae; genus Viscum; species Viscum album. The sequence goes on from OY728144.1 coordinate 204,915,972, forward strand.
TAATCATTCAATCAATGGTATATAACTAATGAAACATTCGACATATAATACCTCACCAAAAATATTAACTAACATTATTTTCATCATGAATATAAGTCCTTGATCAAATGAAACACATTGATAATAATATATTGTTGTGAGACCAATACACATGGTCATAGATAAAAGTGTCCCATGATACACAAAAAGTGTAGTTTTTTTGTTGGCTAATTAGTCCTAATGATCTCCATTGATGAGATCATCAGGTGAAAAGTTATAGGAAGATGTCTTAATGCTTATGACCCACCAATGCCCGATTGAAAAAATCATATGTGTCACTTTAATATTCTATAAGTAGAATGTGATACAAATATTTTAGTTTATTATTATAATATCATTAGTGTTGGTCAGAGTGGATACTCCAGAGGGGTGTGAATTGAGTTCCAATTAAAATTTCCATTAAAAAATTTTAGGATTAAAATCCCCCAAATTAAAACACCTCAATTAATTAAGGCAGAAGAGATATAAGTGATTTATTATTCAACAAGTTTCTCAAAGGTTGATTACTCCTCATCTGAATCAGTATGAGTAATAATTAAACTTTGAAACAAGTTTACTAAAAGAATCACATATACACACTAACCAGAACTAACTATCAGAGTGAATGTAAAAAAATATTTTTGTTTTTGAAATTATAAGAAGTGGATAAATGTAAAACAGAGTATTGAAAGATGAACACAACAATTTAAACAAGAGGTTAAGTCTTAATCCAAGACCTAATCATATCCACTTGGTGATCACCTGCCACTAAGAAGTTATATTTAAAAATGATACACAACCTGTATGAGGCTTTACACCAGTTTTCAAACTGTCCATGTTTGGAAACCTCTACCACAGTTATACGTGGGAAAATAAACTACCAAGACACACTAGATTTCTTCCACAGTTATTCTTGGGAAACAAATGTAAAGAGAGTTTGGTATGGGGATTTTCAGTATCCCTCTGTTCAAGCACAAGAGTCAGTGTGTGTATGACATACACACTGCTCACAAATGTAAAATACTTGAACACAGTAGAGATAAAGATATTAGGAATATGTTTAGAATGCTCTATGTGTTAGCAGATCATCTCTGGACTCCTTGAAGTGAAGGAAATGAAGTCCTGGTCCCTCTCTGCAAGTTTCCTCCAAAACAGAGTGTCGCAAATTCTAGGTTCTGACTTCTAGATATAGATATGATCAGCTTCTTGGGTTAGAAGCTCTTTATAGCACACCACCACACTTTGAAAATGTTCTTCCAATATATCTTTTTGAAGCTCCTTAATCTTCAGAATGAATGCTCGAGTGCTCTTCTTTTTTTGCTTCATATTTCTGGTACAACATATATCTCCCTTATGTGTATGTCCCTCTTTTTAATATCTTCATTTCTGTCTCTAATCATATATATATATGTATATATATACACTTTTCCAGCTCATATTTTTCTCATTTGGTTCAGCAGCGGATGAAAAGAGAAATGTTTCAACCACGTGTGGCCTTCCTCGTACCTCATAATGTCTCCTGATATGCCTGCAAATATCATTAAATAATTTCAGGTGCATTAAATTGTCCAGACATGACCGTTATGAAAGTATTAAGAAAATTGGTAAAGTAAAGAATATGTTATCATTAGACTGGTAGCAGATGCATGTCACATGGTAAACTTCAACGGTATGCTCTTCAACTGTGTACTTCATCGGTAGGCTCACAGTAGTCCTTTAACATTAGGCTTCAGTCAGTAATCTTGATCAGCAGTAGACATCAACAGTAAACTTCTAATGGTAGCTCTGTAACATCAGACTACTTCCACAGTGACCTTTCCAGTGGTATAATATCTTAATAGGTAACTTCATTAATGGTGGAGTATGTCCATCAGCAGGCTTCTACTAACAGTAGACTTGAACAACATTGGACTTAAACTGTGAATATATTAATAGAAGACTTGGGAAAGAGTCTGATAGTGGATTTCTAACAGAAACTTTGTCACAGAAGTGACCTTGTAACGATGACTCTGTCTGTAAGCTTTGATAAGAAGAGAAACATTAGACTTGTGACAGTGACCTTGTAGCGGTGACCCTTAACGGAAGGCTCTTACCAGTATCCTTTAACAATGAAATTATACATAGATAAATGTAAACTGTAAGCTGATGCAACAAAGTCATGAGACTAAAAAATATAAATTTTTCAGGATAAATAATATAAATACAGATTAAAAATGATTATCAAATGACTTAATACATCATGATCAGTATTTAAACATGATTTAGGATTATCAAAACAGGTGAGTCCAACAATATCCCCCTTTTTGATAATCAAAAATTATACCAATATGTATACATATAATACAGTTACTAAACAGAGATAAAAAAGGAGCTTTAGTTCAATTGTAATTTCTCATGTTTTAGAGATTAATAAGAGTGTAAAACCAGAAAAGACCCATTAGAGAGTAAATTCACACCATTTATCCCCCATTGTGATTAGAAAAAAGAAACAAAAATAGAGATAATAGGGAAACCTTGTATTAATGGTAGTACATTAGATGACCCAAAAGTATACAGAGTTCCTATCAAAAGGCATAAAAAAACTCAATCCACATCATCCGTAGGCAGGTGTTCTTTCCCTTTGGAAGAAGAAGATGGAGGATGAGCTGGTGGATTAGAAGGTTTAGGAATTGCTGCAGGAATCACTGGAGGGGCAGCAACAGAAGCTCATGTGGGTCTGTAGTGGGTATCACTCTGAGCTATCAGTGGAGTAAGGCTTATGATGGCCTCAGCAAGAGACATCATGGAGGAACTACTGGGTTGAGATGCAGGTAAGGCAGGAGGGATTATGATAGCGGTACAGTCCACATGGATAAAGGGTAGGAGAAGGTTTCTGAAGTCCATAATAATGCTTCCTTCTCATTCCATAGCCGAAATGAAAACATCCTTGTTATCTATAAACATCTCTAGTTCTGGAGTCAACTAGACCAGCTGAGTGGCTTGTTCCTTGAAGGCGTTTGTGACTTGTGGAATCTTGAGGTTTTCCAACAGAAGTTTGAAATGAGCATCCATATGATGCTTGGAGTAAATCCTTTTAGTATAAATTAATATGTTCTTTTATACTCTTCTAGTCCTGAGAAGCCTCTCTCATGATGTCACTAACTACCTTCTAAACTAGTTTCGTAGTGGAGATAATCTGATTCAGAGATTGAGAATGAGGTGCACTGACACCAGGAATCTTTGCTATCTCTTCACTGAACACTATCCTGAAAGCTAACAAGTCCACAGGTGGTGAAGTGGAGGTGGAAGCAGAGGCATAGGAAGTCAAAAGTTTTATAGAGAAATAAATGGTTTCCTTAAAATACTTTTTCAACCCACTGATGAGATTCTTCACATATTCATCCCAGACCTTCTCAGGAGCTTTCATGGATTTCTTAAAACTTTCAAACACTGCGTCCATCTATTGCACCACACTTTTGATGTAGTGAATGTATTTGTCTGTTTGGCCCTTAGAGGCCATTAGAGCAGTCATGATTACCACTTACTGTCTTAGATGTTCCATAGACTGAGACACATCCTTGAGTTGATTCTAGCATTGAGATATATCGTGGGTTAAACTGGCTTGAATGGAAGATTGAACTTTATCCATCTGAGAGACATTCATCTCTTGAATTAAGCCCATTGCCTTTTCCACTTCAGAGGACCTGTTATCAATCATCTGGTGCAGATCGGTTTTCAGTTTCTCCAGATCATACTTAGTTACATGGTTCTCAGGAATGGGAACCACTGGAGATACTGCGATAGGTTCTAAAACAGCAGGTACATGATGTCTTTTTCTGGACATATCACAATCTGAATCATCATAATCCAGCCCATTTACCAGGTATCCAGGGTCTTCTGAACATTATTCAATGTCATGAAGGATATATATATTGAACCATAATGCTCCCTCTCACTTGTATCTCTCTCCTGAGTATTCTCCTCTACGTGTTGTGCTCCAGGTAATTCCACAACCTCCTCTTCAACTCCAGCAGATTGAACATTTGTCTGCTCTGTTGGTTCTCCAGTGGGGTGAGTCACAGCCTCCACTAGGTCATCAATGACTTCTATTTATATGGCAGTAGATTCCACTCCTTCTTCATTAACAGACACTTTCCTGTCGGTATTATATATCATGGGGCTCAAACTAACCTCCTCTTCATCATTGTCCTCGTCATCTGCTTCAGCAACATTAGCCTCCTTTCCTTCATCTTTATCACCATCCTCCTTTGACTTACGATAAGAATGGTATAACTCAGTAGCTTCATCCTCTTCAAAGGTGTCTCTGACAATATTCTGAGATGCTTCTTCTTCTTCACTGGTCTCAGTATCACTATCCCTTAGAATAGTCTCTCTTTTTGGCAGTTCTCTTGGAGGGCTAGGTGCTCCTAAAGCTACTATCATGACAGAATTGTCAGGTAAATCCGGATCACTCCCATCATCAATGGGGTTGTTCTCTATTTTAGGTTCCAAAGCTCCTTCAACTTCCTCCTCCTCATCTGAATAATCCGGTTCTAGCTAATCAAGCTTCAGGCTTGGATCTCTATTGTCTTTTGGCCTAGATGGGTGAGTATTAGGGTCAAACTTTTCATACATCTTTCCTGCATCATACACCCATGCTTTCTTCTAGGGATTACAGCTAATTTTCAGGAATTTTTAAATAACCTAGGAGATAAAAACACTATTCTTAGCCACTATCATATCTTCTTTATTTCCAGCCACACCCTTTACCTTTATCATTACTGAATCTTGGCATGGAATACGACATTGGACTTTGAGATTTCCTTAGTCATATCCTCCAATTGTACCATCAGTAACCTATATAGGTTGATCTTCTCCCCATGCTTCAACAAGTACATCAGGAATATGTCCTGATACTTGAGCACTGAAAAATCCCCTCTCCTGGGACTAATCACATGCTGAATGAACTTAAATAATATTTTGTCTTCTCCATTCATCTCAGTTTCAATGATCTTACTTGATTTTCCATTTCCTGTCAACTCTTCCAGATCTTTTTCATACTAAAAAATTTCACTGTCTGGAGGAGCCACTCTAGAATAGTATTCATAAAATCCTTTACGAGGAACTCTTAAGCAGCCAGCCCACTCAGCAGATGAAAAACTGACATCGTTTCCATTAACTCTAGATACCATCCAATTCACATCATCTTCCTCTTAGAACTTCATGTATTCATAAAATTTCTTCAAAAGCTTCTAGTAGTACAATCCATTATTGTTGGAAAAGAATTAGTTCCATCCTTGGGCATCTAGTGCTTCCAGCACTAATGACTTGCTCGATAGCAGCCATTCTTCACTCAGCTCCTTCTCAGCCACGATTTCTCTCTTTGACAGATGCGGGTTGACAGGAACCATCGGGGTACTACTGGTGCCACAGGACTCGTCTCAAGTCCTCTTTGGCCTTGGCTCATCCTCAATGATAGTCGGGGGTCACTTGGTTCTAGCCATGGATATTGAAGGAGGTTCGAGAGTTCAAATGAATAATTAGGGTTAGGGATTTTGAGATCATGGTTTGAGATTGAGAGAGGAAGTTGGATTGACATATGTTCACAGACTTTAGTTTTATCATTTAGAGATTAAAAAAAAAATAAAACAAAAATAAATAGGAATAAAACGTTTCTGATTCCTGCATAAAATAAAATCAAACAGCGAGGTATCCAACAGTGAGGTACACCAGTGAAGTGCAACGGTGAGGTCCAACGGTGAGGTTTATCAGTGAGGTCCAATGGTGAGGTCCAATTGTGAGGTGTATCAGTGAGGTCCAACAGTGGGGTCCAATAGTGAGGTGTATCAATGAGGTCCAATGGTGAGGTCCAACAGTGAGGTGTATTAGTGAGGTCTAACGGTGAGGTCCAATGGTGAGGTGTATCAGTGAGATCCAACGGTGAGGTGTCCTATACTGAAATTAATCATACTTAACTCATGTTTGATGTAATTTAACCTCTCGGGATTCAATGTCTTTGTGAATATATCAGCCAATTGATGTTTAGTTCCAATGAATTCAAGAGTGATATCACCCTTTTGATAATGATCCCTCAAAATGTGATGTCTCACATCAATATGCTTTGTCCTAGCATGAGATACTGGATTTTTAGAAATGTTAATAGCACTTGTATTGTCACAATTTATAGAGACATGTTTGAATTGATATCCACAGTCTAGTAAAGTGTGTTTCATCCACAGAATTTGAGCACAAAAACTACCAGCAGCTATTTATTCATCATCGGCAGTAGATAATGCAATATAATTCTACTTCTTACTACACCAAGATCCTAGTGACTTGCCTAAAACATGACATGTCTTAGAAGTGATTTTTCTATCTGACTTTCAACCATCAAAATCATCATTAGAATAACTCAAAAAACCCAATGATTGTCTTTTTAGATAAAATAATCATCAGTTGGGAGTATATTTGAGATATTTAAAAATCATTTTAACAGCAGTTAAATGAGACTCTTTTGGATTGGCTTGAAAGAAAGCAAACATACATATACTAAACATAATGTCAGGTCTGCTAGCTATAAGATATAGTAAAGTCCCTATCATACCTTTGTAGTTTGTTTGATCCACTGGTTCTCTAGCTAATCAGCATCCAACTTACAGGTTGTACTCATAGGTGTGTCACTACCTTTAATTCCATCCAAAGCAAAACGTTTTAAAAGATCCTTAATATATTTACTTTGATTCAAAACAATTCTATTTTTATTATGAAAGATCTGAACTCTAATGAAAAATTTGAGTTCCCCCTTTAAACTCATTTCAAACTCATTTTGAATTATTTTTGCAAAATAAATACATAAATAATATTTAGAAGATCCAAAAATAATATCATCCACATAAATTTGTACAATTAAAACATCTTCGGATATCCTTTTAATGAAAAGAGTAGGATCAACTATTACTTTAGTAAAACCTCTTGAAATAAGAAAAGAGTCGAGCCTATCATACCGTGCTCTTGGAGCTGGTTTTAAACCATATAAAGCTTTATAAAGTTTAAAAACATGATTTGAAAAATGGGGAATTTTAAAACCAGGGTTTGTTCAACAAACACATCCTCAAATATATACCCATTTAGAAAAGAACTTTAATCATCCATTTGATAGAGTTTAAAATTTAGATGAGCTACATATACCAGTAGTATCCTATTGGATTCTAATCTAGCTATAGGTGAAAAGGTCTCCACATAGTCTATTCCTTCTTCTTGACTATATCCTTGTGCAACTAAATTAGCCTTATTTCTAACAATATTTCCAGACTCATCAACTTTGTTCCTAAACACCCATTTTGTGCCTATTGTCAATGTTTCTTTAGGTCTTTCAACTAATTCGCATAATTTTTTTCTTTCGAATAGATTTAATTCTTCTTGCATAGCCATTACCCAAAATTCAACATTGATTGCATCATTAATATTGTTGGGTTCAAGATATGAAAGAAAATCTTGATGTTCAACCTGGTTTATTAGAGAAGATCTTGTTTGTGTTCCTCTATTTAAATCACCTACAACAACATCTATGGAATGATTCTTAAGAGTCCTAATATCTCTAGGAAGGGTTGAAATAGATTCCTCATTGTTGTCTGTTGGTTCAGAATCAGAAGGTGCTGATTCTGGAAAATTCCCATAACTAGATACTTTTACAGGGGATTCACTATCTTTATCATTAAGGTTCATATTTGACAAATCTTCCCCAAGATGTTCAAGAGAGTTTCTAGGCTCATGCGGATAAGTCTCATCGAATTTGACATGAACTGATTCTTCCACACATTTGGTGTTTTTATTTAACACTCTAAAGTCTTTACTTGAGATGGAATAACCCAGGAAAATTCCTTCATCACTTTTGGAAGAAAATTTGTCAAGATTATATTTATTAATAAGAATAAAGACTTTTCAACCAAAAACTCTAAAGTAATTAACATTAGGCTTTCTATTGTTACAAATCTCATAAGGGGTATTCTTTAGAATAGGTCTAATTAAAACTCTATTGATGATATAACAAGCTGTATTTACAGCTTTAGCCCAAAAATAAACAGTTAAGTCATACTCATTAAGCAAAGTTCTAGCAATTTCCTGAAGGGTCCTATTTCTTCTTTCTACTACACTATTCTGTTGAGGTGTCCTAGGGGAAGAAAAGTTTTGACTAGAGCCATTAGGTGAGCAGTAAGACTCAAACTCATGATATTCAAACTCGTGACCATGATCACTTCTCAGGGTCGTGATTCTAAGTCCACTATGATTTTCTACAGACTTGGAATATTTGATAAAATAGTAACAATCTTCACTTTTATGATCTAGAAAGTATACCCAAGTATACCTAGAAAAGTAATCTACAAGAATATAAACATAGTGCTTACAATTTAAACTTGAAACTCTTGATGGTCCAAACAAATCCATGTGAACCAGCTCAAGTGGTTGAGAAGTTGAAACTTCATTCATTGGTTTGAAGGAAATGTTGTGTTGTTTTCCCTTGTGACAGGGATTACACACTTTGTCAAGTGGGAATTATAATTTAGGTAAGTCTATAACTAAAATTTTTTTAGATAGATTCCTAAGTGAGTGCACATTGCAATGTCCTAACCTTCTGTTCCACAACCAAGACTCTTTATGAAAATCATTTGAGAAGGAAAAATTTTGTTTGGCTAAGGGATTTAGATCAACAGCATATACATTCTCATTTCTACATGCAGTGAAAACTAAATCATTTTTTGAGTTAAAAACATTGCATGCATCATTTTCAAATTTAACATTAAATCCATCATCACATAACTGAGATATGGTAAGTAAATTGTACTTTAATCCATCAACAAAAAGTACTTTAAAAATTAATATTGTATCAAGGTTACCAATCTGGCCTAAGCCGACGATTTTTCCTTTTGCATTATCACCAAAGGTGACATGCCCACCATCAAATTTGATTAGACTCTTGTAGCAATAATAGTCTCCTATAATATGTCTTGAACATCCACTGTCCATGTACCATAGAGTATTACAGGAACACTTTAAACAACATACCTGCAAAACAAATTAAACATGGGGTAATTTTGGTACCCAGATCTTCTTGGGTCCCAAAAGGTTAGCCAATAAAACTTTCCGAACCCATATTTTCTTTATAGGTATTCTAAAATAAAAAAACATCTTTTGATACATAAATATTTTTTAGGTCCTTTAGAAAATTGTTTCTCGAAAGATGGTCCGGAACTAGCAGTGAACTGTCCAAATTTTCGAACAAATATGGTTTTGCTAATTTGTCTTAGTCCCGACTGATATCCTAAACTGCTTGTATACTTTGGAGAAATATTTTTTCCTAGAAGCTGAGTCAAGGTATCCCTACCAGTAGTGAACTTCTCATTATCATTTCATAATTGTTCATTATATAATTTTAACTCAGTATTTTCCTTTAGCAGTTTAGAAATTTTTTCCCTTTCTATATCTAGATTTGACTTGTAATTCACATTTAAAGTATGTTGTCTTTTTAATGAATTATATTTGTGCTTGAGTTCATTAAAATTATCCTCAAGAATTTCGAAATATTCAAATAATTCATCTTTAGTCATATCCTCATTATTATGAGAGTCACATTCATTCCTAGAATAATAAGTATTATGCACATGGGAATTAATTATTACCTCAGATGTCTCTGTCATAAAGCATATATTAGATTGTTTGTTTTGTTCTGAGTCTGAAGCATTAGATTCACTCAAACTATCTTCCTAAGCACTCCAAGTTGCTTTCATATCCTTTTTATAAACTTTTCCCTTTTCATCATAATTTCTCTTGAATCTCAACTTGTGGTAGTCTGCTTTCACATGACCTTTTCGTTTACATTCATAGCATACTATTTCACTTGTGTTCTCATTCCACTTCCTATCTTTCTTCCATTGTCTTTTATGATCACACTTTCCATTGAAGTTTTAATTCCTAAAGAATTTCCTCTTTATGTAGAATCTTTTGAATCTTCTGGCAAGTTGTGGTATTTCTTCATCACTGTCTGAGTTTGACTCTTCACTTGTAGAAATATCTACATGTACTTGAATATTTTCTTTGTCTTTTCTTTTTGATGAAGAACTATTGAATGCTACTGACTTCTTTCTTCGTTCTTCTTCTATTTATTGATTCACCTTAAGCTCTTATTCATACATCATTAGTTTTCCAATTATCTCATTTACAGGTAGCTTGCTGATGTCACATGATTCTCAGATTGATACAGAAGTTCCTCTCCATCTGTCAGGTAGGCATCTAAGCAGCCTCATGATTTGGTCATTTATGTCCACTGGTTTTCCATGAAAATTCATGGTGTTTACTATCTCATTAAACACGAGATACATTTCAGAGATAGATTCATCAGGCTTCCTCTTAAAATTATCATATTTAATAGTATATGTATTTAATATCATTTCTTTAACATTGGTTGTTCCTTCATGAGAAACAGTCAAAGTATCCCAAATTTCATAAGCAGTCTTACAGGCAGATATTCTATTGAATTCTTCATCACACCAAGCACAGTATAAGGCATTCATTACTTTAAAATTATTATTATAAGTAGTTTTAGTTACTTGAGCCCATGTATCCATAACAGTAGTAGGTAAAACTTGTTGTTCTTCAATTGTGTCCCCGATTTCAGGTCCTAAGATTTCAATATACATTTTCATTTTCATTTTCCACTGACAATAATTATTACCATTAAAGAAAGGTGGTTTGTTAGTAGCAACACCCTAAACTCGGTTATCCATGGAAAATTAAGAGTTTAAAAAACTGAAAATTTAGATGTAACATAAATTTTTAGATCTTTAAGATAAAACTAAAATCACCATTTAAAAGAAATTGAAAAGCTTGAAAAACTGGTTTGATGGTATGAATAAACCTCCCTCTGATACCAAATGTTGGTCGGAGTGGATACTCAGGAGGGGGGTGAATTGAGTTCCAATTAAAATATCTGTTAAAAACTTTTAGGATTAAAATCCCCCAAATTAAAACAGCCCAGTTAATTAGGGCAGTAAAGATGTAAGAAATTTGTTGTTCAATAGGTTTCTCAAAGGTTGATTACTCCTCAGCTGAATCAGTATGAGTACTAATTCAACTTTTGAAACAATTTTAATAAATGAATCACATATACACACTAACCAGAACAACTATCAGAGTGAATGTAAAAACAGATTTTTGTTTTTGAAACTATATGCAGCGGATAAATGTAAACAAGTAATGAAAGATGAAAACAACAATTTTAAATAGAGGTTTAGTCTTAAGGAAAGACCTAATCCTCTGCACTTGGTGATCACCTACCACCAAGCAGTTATATTTAAAAATGACACAAAGCCTGTATCGGTATTTACAACAGTTTTCAAACTGTCCAGGTTTGGAAACCTCTACCACAATTATACGCGGGAAAATAAACTACCAAGCCACATTAGGCTTCTTCCACAGTTATGCATGGGGAAAAATGTAAATATAGTTTGGTATGAGTATTTTTAGTATCCCTCAGTTCAAGCACAATATTCAGTGTGTGTATGACATACACACTGCTCACAAATGTAAAATACTTAAACACAATAGATCTAAAGATAATAGGAAGAAGTTTATAATGCTCTATGTGTTAGCATATAAGCTCTGGACTCCTTGAAATGAATAAAATGATGTCTTGGTCCTTCACTACAAGTTGCCTCCAAAACAGAGTGTCACAACTTCCAGGTTCATAATTATATATGTAGAGATGATCAACTTCTTGGGATAGAATATCTTAATAGCACACCACCACACTTTGAAAACGTTCTTCCAACAGATCTTTGTGAAGCTCCTTGATCTTCAGAATGAATGCTCGAGTGCCCTTCTTCTTGCTTCTTATTTCAGGTACTGTATATATCTCCCTTATGTGTATGTCCATCTTATTTAATATATTTATGTCTGTCTCTACTCATATATATATATATACACATTTCCAGCTCAGCTTTTTCTCATTTGGTTTAGCAGTGGTCGACAAGAGAAATGTTTCTACCACGTGTGGTCTTCCTCATACCTCGTACTGTCTCCTGATATGCCTGCAAATGTCATTAAATAATGTCAGGTGAATTAAATTGTCCAGACATGACTATTATGATAGTATGAAAAAAATTGGTAAAGTAAAGAATAAGTTATCATTAGACTGGTAGCAGATGCATGTCACACGGTAAACTTCAACGGTAGGCTCTTCGACTATGGACTTAATTGGTAGGCTCACAGTAGACCTTTAACAGTTGGCTTCAGTCAGTAAGCTTGATCAGTGGTAGACTTCAACAGTAAAATTCTAACGGTAGCTCTGTAACATCAGACTACTTCAACAGTGACCTTTCCAGTGGTATGCTATCTCAACAGGTAACTTCATTAATGGTGGAGTATGTCCATCAAAAGACTTCTACTAACAGTATACATGAACAACATGGGACTTGAAATATGAAGCTCTTAATAGAAGAATTGATAAAGAGTCTGACAATGGACTTCTAACAGAATATTTGTCACAGTAGTTACCTTGTAACGATGACTCTGTCTTTATGATTTGATAAGAAGAGCAACAGTAGACTTGTGACAGTGACCTTATAACGGCGACCTTGAAAAGAAGGCTCTTACCAGTAGCCTTTAATAGTGAACTTATACCTAGATAAATGTAAACTATAAGCTGATGGAACAAAGTCATGAGACTAAAAAATATAAATTGTTCAGGATAAATAATATAAATACAGATTAAAAAGGATTAACAAATGACTTAATATATCATGATCAGTATTGAAACATGATTTGGGATTATCATAACAGGAAAGTACAACAATTAGGATATCATTATTTCAGGGAAATACTATAACTACTTGATAAGATAAATCATCAATGAAATTGTTATCATAATTGTGTATTCAGATATAATAACATAATTATATTTAGAAAGTACAATTAATTAATCCCTCTATACATGATATGGTAATAAAAATTTACTACTCATGTTCGGTTTAGGGATCACACTCTAACAACAATGCCAATACCATTATAGAATACTTTCTAAAAATAATCTTATCAGATCTCAAATACCCTGAAAGTCCGAGAGCCAGGTGAAGGCCTTCTCCCATAAGATTAAATAAAGAAAAGTTTCAATAGTACAAACCACTCAGGAAAGGGGATATTTACACAACCTTGTAAACACAGTGCCAATTCTATCATTGTGAACAAGATCATTGTAATAATTAGGAAGAACGAAGGACCATCTAGAGCTCACCTCCATGATTTCCCTTTTTGAGAGTGCATCCGCCACATGATTTTCTTATCTGTATACATGAGAAACCTAAAGTTAAATTAGTTCAGCAATCTTTAAAGATCCCGTCCAAGCAGGGAACATCCTCCATGGGACATTCCTAGACCGCTCTTTGAGGATCTGTACAGTAACAGAAGAGTTCAATTCTATCCAAATCTTCCTCTAGCCATAGCGAGTAGCATACCTTATTGCCTTTATCATATCCCATAGCTCCGCCTCAAGAGCATGAACATTTCTAATGTAATGATAGAAACATCCCTTTACAAAGCCTAAGTAGGTCCTGAAGACACCACCGCATCCAATAGGTCTCGGCGCGCCAGAGGCTGCCCTATCCACATTCACCTTTATATAATCATTGATTGGGGGGATCCACCTAATATATTTCAGCACCTTAGGCTTCCTCTCCCTACCACTTACACCATGTGTTCTCAATAATAGGAAATCAAACATGTTATTATTCATAGAGCCATACTGTTTCACTGAAGCAAGTTTAATGCTTCGGTGAATCGCCATCATCCCCTTCTTGAAGGAGGTCCTTCCACCATTGAATACTATATTGTTATGGTCCTTCCAAATATAAGATATAATAGAAACATCAGCAATAATGAGCAAGGAGTGAACCTTCTAACTGTTTTCTTTATACATGACAGGATTGAACAATGTGCCAACAGAATTGAAGACCAATTGAAAATAAAAAATATCCATTAAATACCTCCAGAACCGAGAAGCAAAGGAGCAGTTGATGAAAATATGATCAGTAGATTCATCTTAAGCAAGACAGAAAAAGCATACCCGGGCTAGATTCAAACCTTTTCTTTGAAGGGAATATTGGATTGGTATCCTGCTTTTCTAGATACACCATATAAGAAGAGCATCATATGGAAGGATGAAAGCCTTCCTCACCTCCATCACCCAAGAAGGTGTTGAATGTGAACTTCCAAACTGCATGGAATAAGACAGTCGACTGGAGAATAAACCAGTCATAGAAGGTTCCCAAATCAGGGTGTCCTGATCCATATATTCATAAGCAGAGATTTCAATTTGAAGATTTTCAGGAATTACTGCTTGAGCCTGTGCATTTCCCTGCAAATCAGATATAGTAGTGTTCCTCGAAGATAGAGGAATGTTAGTTGTATAATAAATAGGATAGGACAACCACTGTGTTGTCCAGCAATTCAGCTGGGAGCTGGAACAGAACAGCCATTTAGAATGTGACATAAGATCAGTATAAGTGTTCCTGATTGATGCCTAGAAAGAGGATCTCAGATACACCTTCGGCCTCCTATATAACCTGTCAAAAAATCTATTAGAAATAAAATCTAAGTAAAAGTCAGTACCAGCAAGGAGTCTCTATGTAAATTCTTGGAGCAAAGCATCATTAAAAACCCTGACATCCTTCACTCCCATTCCACCATTTGAGAGAGGCTTGATACAATCCATCCATTTAACAGTAACCAATTTACTCTGTTGTATTGAACTAGTCGAAATAAAGTTTTTTATTATGCCATAAAGTTCCTTGATCAAAGAAGCATGCCACTTGTAATGTGAGAAGGAGTATACAAACATTGAGGTGATGGATGAGTTCACAAGACAAATCCTACCAGTCGGGGACATTGATTTCCCTTTCCAGCTGGCCAATTGATTAATGATTTTAAGAGAAATACCCTCCAAATAATCCCTCTCCACTCTTCCCCAGAACATAGTAAATCCAAGATAAATAAAGGGTAATGAACCCCTTTTAACACCTAGCCTACTGTCCACTCTCTTTTTCTTTACAGTTCGCGCTCCTTCACCAAATACTACAAAGGATTTACTCCAGCTTATAACCTGACCTAAAACTTCCTCATAGTTATTGAAAATAGTCTTTATAGAGGTGATGGTTTTCATATCAGCTTTAGAAAAGAGCCGAATATCATCAGTGTAAAATAAGTGAGAGGGAGTGAAGCAGTTCCTCCCATACAACATTCTCTGATAAATCCCAGAATTGACAAGATCATGAAGGAAAATGCTCAAATAATCCTCATCCATGGAGAACAGTAATCTAGATAAAGGATTACCCTGTCTTACTCCCCTAGATCACTGAAAGAACCCCCTCGGTGATCCATTGACCAATATGGATAGTCTAGCACTTTCCAAAATGGATTTAACCAAGACAATAAATTTACCTGTAAAACCATGCATATTCAAAACAGTGAATATAAAGTACCATATGATAGTGTCAAAGGCCTTTGATATGCCCACCTTGAGTTCCATATTACCATTCTTGACCTTTGTTCTCATTATTTTGACACATTATGTGGTAGTAAAGAGACAATTCTGCATATTTCTGCCAGGCACAAAGCCAAATTGATTAAAGGAGATGAGAGACCTAGAAATATCACCAAGTCATGTTGCCATGATTTTGCTAATAACTATGGGGATGGAGTTCCCAATGGAAACTGGTATGAAGTCCTTTATATCAAGAGTATTTTGCTTCTTGGGTATCAGGGAAATGAAATTTGAATTCATTCCAAAAGGCATATAGGAATGATAGAAGAACTCCCTTACTGCTTCTTTCACTTCTTTATGAAAGATATCCCAGTAAAGCATGAAACATTTGTTGGCGAAACCATCAGGCCCAACCACACTATCCATATTCAGAGAAAAGAGAGAATCATGTATTTTCTTTGTGGTAGGAATGTCAGTACATTTTTTATTTTTCACATTATCCAAGAATCGTTCAATGTATCTTATAACTTTATCTGAATTGTCCTCCCTAGATTCAGAGTAGAGATTTTCAAAATAGCATGTCACAGAGTTAATAATTTCATTTTCAGAGGTATACATGTTATCACCAATTCTTAAAGCCTTGGGATTCCTTCTTACTTTTTTCTCCATGTGCATGCAATGAAAGAACCGAGAGTTTCTATCCCCTTCTTTCAGCCATCTTGCACTGAGCTGATTCCTAGCCAGGTTTTCCTTAAGAGCTAACAAGTTATCAAGACTTGAGGCTGCCTATATCTCTTGTGAAGATATATTATCTTGGGACATGTTACCTTATTGATAGTCATACATGTGTGAATCTGCCTCTTTGATGTCTTGATCAAGTATAGAGAAAGCTTTTTTACTCCATTTCCTTATTCTAGCTTTAACAATTTTCAGTTTACTAACAAGAATATGTAAAGAACTGCCTTGGACAGGCTCCGTCCATGCTTCCAAAAAAATCTATCTGCATCCAGGAACCATTATCCAAGCATTGTTATATTTAAAAGGTAGAGGTGATGACCTTAAAGTGCTATCACAAATACCAATTAAAATCGGGTGATGGTCAGATTGTAATCTAGACAAAGTTATGCCAGATACTTCCATTTCCTCACTTTTCTCATCAATATGCACCAAGAATCTATCCAATTTACTAGCTTGTCTTCCATTGGGAGTGTACCTATTCTAGGTATAATAAGCACCTATAATTGGTATTTCAATCAATCTTCATTGATCTATAAATGTGGAGAAGTCCCTGGCTGATACACGACAGAAGTTACTCCCAGTTTTATCCTATGGCCTCAAAACTGTGTTGGAATCACCAATAATGATCCATCTATTATCCATATTCATAGCAATTCCCAAAAGGTTATTCCATATACTTCTTCTCCTGATATACTGATTGAAAGCATAGAAAAAAGTTACAAAAAATAAACCTGATTGAAAAAGGAAAGTTAGTGAAACAAATTGGTGATCAGTTTGAAAGGATTCAATAGTCACAGTGTTAGGATTTTGCACCCATAGAGCTTTTGTATCATAATCAGACTGATTTTCTGCAATAAATGAGTAACCTATAGTCAACCAATTGATGTCCATACAATTGGAAAACTTCATTATGGGTTCATCTATGCCAATCAACATTGGTTTTTTGGTCAAAATAATGTGCTTCAGGGCCTTGAACGTAGGGGAATTTCCCAGACCCTGACAATTCCAGAAGAGAGCTTTCATTGATGAGAGACACGTTGCCTAGTCTAGGGACCAACATAACCAGGTGTTATGCTTTCCTCTGATTCATCCATAATATCCTCTCCTTCTTCATTTAAGGGGCCTCCATTAGAAGCATTGGCAACATCATCATCAGACAAAGATGAGTACCTATTGTCTGAACTGAGTGGGCCTGTCAAGGTAGTAGGGAGTTTCCTCCTTGAAACCTTCGAGGATTGCACTTGGGAGAATTCCCTAGTTGTATCACTGGTTCCTTGTACTGTCATCATGTTAATCCCAGCATTAATGGTTTTCCCCTGCTCATCCTTCTCAGCCACCTGATCTTTATTCAAACTAGGAATCACAGAATTAAAATTAGGTTCAGAAGGAAGCACATCCTAAGTCCTCTCATCAACTTGATCATTTAACATTTTAGAATTCTCCTCAACCCCTTGTACCTTCTCACAAGAATCTGGGGTTTTCCCTTCCCCATCCTTCTTGGGGGGATCTCGATTTTCATTATGTTCACCAACAGGAGCCTCCACAGTAACTACCACTGGTTCTTTCTGAACCTCTAGATTGTCATTTTGATCACCAGCATGAGCCTCCACAGTGGCCTCAGGCTGACCCGTGTCATTCCCTTTCCTTATACAGTGTAATTCATCATGACCTATGATGTTTCATGATGAACAAAATTTATTTCTGTTACACTAAGAAAGTGTGTGACAAAAAATGTGGCAGTTTAGACAGAATAGATATCATATAATATTAAGCATTATTAAGGAATGATTATAGTCACTATGATTTTCACAAATGACATTCACACTATTATACATTATGAGACAACACTGCATTGAAAGGTATGATATTTTAAGAGACATGAATAAATTTATATGATGTTATAATGTATTATTTGGAATAATTAGTCGATATATGAAGATTAATCATTACATTGACTACATTAAATAGCGGAAACTATTCTGATCATATTTTTTAAAATGAATTTCTAGTATTGACATTCGTTCACGAAATATGATAATCATAGAATCTACCGTGATATTTTTAATTGAAATTAATTTTAGAATCTCATTGATTGAAAGGGTTTTACATAGTGAACATATGAAATTTTATTAATCCATTAATATCAAATATTAGTTTAATGGTAATCTCATTACCCTCCACATACAATTTTTCTTGAATAATGTTTTTCACATAGATAGAATTATGTCAGCTAGAGACACAATAAAAATAAAAATAATATATTTTTATGTATAATTGATCTTTGAATTCATATCAAGTTTCTAATTTTTGTCTTATTTATTATTTATTACTTCTTCATATGATAATGATTTATTATTCTCAAAGGATAAAAGAAAACCATACACAGTGGAAATAAAACTATCTCCCATTTATTTTATTACATTACTATACTATATATATCCCTAAAACATTGTTTTCCAAGATATCTTTTTGATTTTTTTCATATTATAATTACCTATTAAACATGATCCATGACTTTATCAATGTTTATCATTGACCTAAAATAAAAAATAAATTTGTTTAAATTTTTATAAAAAAATTTCATTAATTAAAATCTACCATTTCTTATTTAGGAATTTATGTAATATATTTTATAACATATAATAATTTAAATTGATTCACATTATTTTCTAGATGATGTTTTTGTGATATAATTGTCATTATTATACACTTTATGAATCCACACATGAATTTGATGCAAAAAATTTCTATTCATATCAGAACTTAAATGATACCAATTTGTAATTTTAGTTGGAATATATATTTGTGTTAACACAAATATTTTTTATCATGTATTAAAATAGACAATGCATGAATTGTAACACATAAAATAATAATTATTGATCTGATGAAAATAATCCTATATTAAAATATTTGTTACTAAAAACATTTATTTTAAGGTTATAAGAAAATATTATTTCAAGAATAATATTCACTCTATATTTAGGGATTAATGAATGATGGGTTATGATAATATTCATCTCACATATTACATGAATCCATTATGTTATTAAGAAATTGATTCCCTATATCACTTATTCACTACATAAATATCTTAATGTGATTTTAATAAGTAAGTGAATTTAATTATATATATTTAATATAAATAGTTTCCATGTAATATATTGAATGAATTATATAGTAATTTTTTCATTAAAAAATTTAATAGAAAAATTATAAGATACAAATATACCTTAAAATCAATCATGTAAAATTCCTGTGTTTTATCTAAAAAACCCCTTAACAACATACTTGGTATATCTATGGCATTTTCTAAGAAATGCTATTATCTTTACACAACATGGTATTATTGAATAATGATATTTTATTCCCATAGTTAATTAACAACATATGATATCTATAATTATAGTGTGGTTAAACAATAAATAATGTTTGATATACCATAACAACATTTAATTTATTTAACCCCATATCATAGATGATGATTTTTTTTAAATCAATACATTATAATAATTTTCAAATTAATGAATCTCCCTAATGGATAATGTGATTTTTTGATAATCTCTAGGTGTTACATGAGTTAAGATTAAACAGTGAACTAAGGATCCACTTAAACAACTATAAATATACTAAACACCCTTGATCATTTTATTTTGATATATATGTGTGGTTAATAATTTTTTTTAAAAACTAATAAATTAAAATAATAATATTTTATATAATAATGAATATATTTAAAGTAAAATCTTTTACATAATTCTTTATCAGTTCATTACAATTTCTATTCGAGTGTTCATTAATTCAAAATCGAAAATAAAAACCATCTTAGCATTACCCTCCATGTTTATATTTTTCTTCATAGAAGGGAGTTTCTATGGTATCTTCATTTTCATACATTCCATTTGACTTTTCATACTTACATTCATATTATTACCCCTAAAGATGTAATATTTTAATTTGTTTTAATAAATACTAACATAGAATGCCTTATCTAAATTATATTTGAGTAATTATCTATAATATTTTTTTAAAACATTCAATGAAACTAGAGAAACATGATTAAAATTATATGAGAATGATATGAATAGAAAGATTATAATTCATATTAAATCCAAACTATAGAAATTGATCAATGAAAATTAACATCTTGAGTGTACAAGGACTAGTCTTGTTCCATATTCCATAAAATGTATTTAGTGTAATAATAATCCTATTTGTTTCTTATTTAATTTTTTCTATATATATTTATTATAGTTGAGAATACATTGTCTAACCATCCATGTTAGAATTCTTATGATCATAGTTCCCAAATAACAATCCATAGATCAGACCAGTATATGACTTTAGTCACATTTCCTGATCACTATTGGATCTAAACTACTACGAAGGTAAAAAATAACTATTTCAGATTGATTTTCCATCATCTAAACAAAAAAATTATTTGGGAAAAAGGCATTTTCTAAATAATAATATTCAATAATATATTATTTAAAGTAAACTAAAAACTACATATATTTAGATAGAAAACAAAAATACTCATGGATTAAATATTATCCTTATACTTTGACCAAAAAATGGTTCATATCCATTTTTAATGTTCAAACACCTCCTCTAACTCATGACTAACCACCACAAAATCCACCATGAAAAAATCTCGTATGATCCATCACCCAAGAACATCATAGTCTTCCCTTACCCGTATCTCGATAAAATAAATCTATACAAATATATAATAATGTGGGGTTAGGTTGTAGTATGAATACCCTATAATATTTCACCATGTCACTTTCATGAAATCCCATTCAAGCCAAAATCCAAACCATATATCCAATGTCATTAAAAATAGGTTCGTGCATTTAATGAAAGGTAGTTTATAATATGTTTTGATATAACCAATGTAAAATATTAAATAATATAGTATATTGTTTTTCTAACAAGGAAACACTACATTGTTTGGCACCAATTTGAAACCATGAAAAAAACAATCTAAATTAATAATACATGAGAAAAAAATAAACAAATAACATAAATTATTTTCTATGAATATATCATAACATCACCATGGATCGTCACTCACCTGATTGATTTTATAATTTCACTAACCATTATATCCATATCATATGTAATTATAGAGCTTCTTGTATATCTTAAATACTTTTCCCTTTTTTCTATACTATACACTTCCTGGTCATTGCTCATACTTATCTAAAACAAATTTCCTTCTTGGAAAATGAGTACCCCATAAATAATACACAAAACCAAAAAAAATCATTAAATATATGATACCTAATATTTTAGACCAAAAAACATCCTAAAAAATAAAATTAAATCATTTAATTGAAAAAAAACCACAAATAAGATTATTGAAAACCTCTCATTTCTCATGGATTTCCAAATCATGAAACAAATTATCAATTTAATTCAAGATATTATTTGATAATGAATCATGTAGTAAAATTATTGAAAGGAATATTAATAATGGAACTCTATATATTAATCTCATATGGTAAAAATAAAAATCCATGACCAAAAAAAATCATCATGTAAAAATCTAAGAAGCCAATCTTTGAGGTTATAAATCACGATCCAATAATAAAATCCTACGAAACAACAATATAAAATAATTATTCTTCCATTGATCATTTAGAATCATAGTAGAAAGATATTACCTAATATAAATAGGGTGATCTATCTATCGATGAAGAAATAGAAATAGAGAGTAACATATCAACCAAATAATGAATGATATTATTGAGATTAAACCTCAAATTTGGTCTTGAAATGATCATCAGTTGAGAGAAATGCATCGTTTTGTAATATCCAATCCCTAATTTATCTTCCAAATAATCCCTTTGTTATCATTTGTTGAGGTAGGGTGTATTATAAGTCATATGGAAGGATAAACATGTCTTTTTAATTAAAAATCAGGTAATTAGAAATCGATGACACCATTATCCCACCCAATCAGCTGATACCATTCATAAATCATTTTGGCGCCTCTACTAAAAAAACTATCATTACATAGTTACCCTTTAGGTCACCCGAGTCTATTTTAAAGCCTTTATGTTCCTAGGTGACCATTATGGTCACACAAAAATTTTCATTGGACCATGAACGATAACAATTCATGGTTCACTCCACCCATAGAATATGAAAATAATGCCAAAAATAAACAAATCTCAAAAATTGTCCTACCATCTGTAACATCCCTTCCTAGGATCCACACATCAGTGCCCTAATCGACTTATCTGTATTTACATAGCTGTTACACCCCATATTCCAGAGGCTTCCAACCACCATCAAGAGTCTATTAGGTAATGTGAGGATACTATAACCCCTTTTCAGTGTAGAAAAACAGTGAAAACCAATAAACATTATCCAAATGATAATAAAAAATTACTATGATGATACCATAATCAAAACCGACCAACACTACATGAACAAATCCAAAATATTTAAAAATGAAAATATACCAAAATAATATATATTGTATGCCCTATATATGTATATTTTCTAATGAAAACCACAAATAAATACACACTGAAAAATCCCAGGAGGGTCCTAAAATCATGTATTGTTCCCTCGCCCATGCCCTATCCTAAATCCCAATAAAGCCATCTGACATTGATATCTAGTCCATATTATATCCTAAAAACATGAGGTCTATTCAAGTACTAATCAAAAACTCATTATAGGCTTCGAGTACAACATAATAGGACGCCTCCAACATCATCAAAAGAAATATACTGTCAATAAAAGTGTATGCAGTTTTATAAAAAATAATGAATAAATTATAAGGTGAACAATTTCACATTTAAATATTCCTTAATAAAGAATATATCCCCTATCGTTTTAGTGTCACCCGATCCAGTCACACGAACTTCATCCCATTTCAGATTCTGAACCATAAATAATACGTTTATCAAAAAAAAAATTATCATGGGATGTCATTATTAATTTAATTACAGTTTCATTTCAACATCATGGAACATAAATCCATATACTGATATATTGGGGTCCTAGAGAATTAGTTCAGATCCATGTGGGTATTTGGAGAATCCAACCCTCTCCTAGACCCCATGGGTATTTGGGGATTTTGTCATTGTCCTATACTTTATGGTTCACATGCATGAGTAGGTTTCATGGAGAATCAGTCCGACACACCTTGGGTATTTAAAGAATCATTCCCTAAAACACAACCCATTTATCAATCAATCACATATATAACATATAAAACATTAATATCAAGTTTCCACATCATTAAACATTATATAGTAATTCTGTTGAAGAAGCACCATTTTGTATATCAAACACAACAATGGTTCATTACTTTAATCACAAGGAATAATATGAAAAATTCACTATTAATCCATTTATCATCAATTAATCACATATTTCATTATCTATTTATGGATATACCAACAAAAATCTTAAATTCCTATTATCAATGTGAAATAAGTAAAAAATTCGATTGAATCATTACTTGAAAATCATAACACTATATTTGATGTGAAATGATCAAAATAAAAATGGAATGGATGATATAGGATCAATACCTTAAACAAAGATCCTATAAAAAAACCCATCAAAACCTATATCTGAAAAAATTTCTAATTGAGGAAAAATCATCCATCTTTAATAAGAAATTGAGATAATAGAGAGAGATAACAAAAAATAAATAGATTACATTCCAAAAAGTATTCAATCAATAGAAAAGATCTTTGATTCACCAAGAAATGTATTTGAGGATCCTTGGAAACCTTCCTAGATCCTCTAAAATTGAAGAAATTTATATTAGGCTAAAAAGGGTGTTTAGGGTTAATAATTTGGGGTTCAAGAATTTTAAAATAAAAAGATGAGGCTCTAACATCCAGCACCATGGTTTCCTAGGCAGGGTACACAATTTTCTAAAATAGGTTCCTTAAATGTTTACTCTTACATAGGGGGTATGCAGTTACTCTAAGGTGGGAACATAGTTTGAAAAAAAGTGCACCAACCAAGAATCCACCTTTTTTTAAGGGTGAGAATTTTGGTTAGGGAGGCTGCACTTTTTGGCTAATAATGAGCCACCTCTTGTGGATCCAAAATGGGGTGAATAGTTTCCTGGAGAAAAATGAATGGTTTTCATTAAACGTGTTCCTACCTTTCATAGCCCCATGGGATTCCAAATTTCTCCAAATTCACTCAGAACAACCCAAAGTAAAATCCACCCAAGATATGATCAAAATGAGGGTAAATGAATGCCTGAAAATGTGTACAATAAATATCTCCAATGGTTGGTTTCTTACATTCTACCCACATTATTACAGATAATCCTCATGATTTACTTCAAAGCATCTATAAGATTATATGGTAAAAAGATCTATCCACTGAGCATGCATATCTATATCTTTATCCCATGTTTTCTCATGAATAATTCCATACTACCATAGGACTCGAACCAATTACATGGTCATTCCCTACAATATCTTGTCACTATTATCCATAATATTAATCAAATTCTTCTTAGACAATACATCTACGTCAAGCATTACATCATTAACATTGATCACATGAGAAGTGTGAAGGCGATATTAATGAAGCTGTGACACAGGAAAAATATCATGTATATCACTATACCTATGTGGAATATCCAATTGATATACCAGAAGTCTAATCCTCCACTGAATCTCAAATAGTCTAACAAACATGGGTACCATCTTTTCCAACCTCAAAATCCTATGTTGGTCCAATCTCAGCAACACCTGAAGGAAAACAAAATGACCCAATGTATACTCAAGGGGTCAATAAAATTGATATGTACACCAATTTTGATTAGTCTGAGCAATGTCCATAAATTTAAAAATTAGTTCAAACCGGTTTGATATCTCTTGCAAGAGACTCAATGCCAACAAATCAAAACCGCATGCCTCATTTCATCATAAAGGTGATTTTCAAGGACTCCCATCAAGAGCCTCATATAGAATAATATGAATAGTGACCTAAAAACTGTAGTTATTGGTGAACTCAAGGAGTGAAATTTTCATATTCCATGATCCTAAAAAATATTGGATTAATGATCAAAACATATCATATAGTGCCTTAATAGTATGCACTGATTTCCCATCAATTTTTGGGTGTAAATTCATACATTGAATCACCATGATACCCAATGATTTCTGTATGTCTTTCCAGAAGCATGAAGTAAATCATGAATCATAAACTATAACTATGCTCCTTATCAACAAATGAAAATAAAATATCTCACATGTGTACATATCCCCTAACTGATTAACTATAAAAGTCTCTTAGATATGCAAGATGTGGGACAATCTTTTCAACTAGTTGAAAATCATGAAAATTATATTACTCATTCAAGGGACCCTTTAATGAAACATCATGAAGTCCATGGTAACATTAAACTGCATCTATTCTAGAATGGGAAATGAATGTAGAAAAAGACCTGGTGGTTGATGCTCAACCTTCACCTACATACAGGTGTATATTTGTGTCACGAAATTTTCCATCTCCCTTTTCATGCAGGTTCAACAATACTATCAATGTAGGTCATGGTATGTTTTTATTAAACTAGGATACACTACCCACTTAAAAGAATGAAACCCATGCATTAGATTCTCATGCATAAAAATAGGCACAACTACCTAGTTCTAGACAAATATGATCTCATCTTAATATATAGTTTAATCCAATGTTGACTCCCCACCATCAAGGCTTTCCCTCCAAGACAAACACTACAGATCATCATATTGCATCTCAATGATCCAACATAGAAGTGTGTAATAGACTAATAATGATATGAGGCTCATCGTTATCAACCCCTCCCAATCCTTAATATGTTTCTATGATAGTAGGTTAATCATCTTCCATTAGGAGATGTGATTCATAACTATCTGAGTTTGTGTCTTCCTACTCAAAGAATTAGAAACATTGTTTCCATTCCTTAGTGTATAATATATCTCAACGTTAAATTGATCACATATAATAAACCCATATCTACATCAAGAGATTAAAATTTCATTGTGAGAAGATTTATTTTATCCTATTATGATCAACATACATAGTAATGTTTTCACCTAGAAAGGTAATGTCACTACCACTTTAAGAAGTAAACCACTATGTCCAAGTCAACATCAAGTATATAATACATCAATTAAGTGGCCTCAATTTTTTTGATCCACATTCCATGAATCAATCTCTCTTCATCAACATAACCCCATGCCCTATGCGAGATGAATCACAAAACACGATATACTCTGAACCTAGCTCAAGTGGGATAAAAATTGATGTGGGGGCCAAATGATTATTCAACTCATGGAAGGAATTTTCACATACTCCATAACATTCAAATTTTTTTCCCATCTTGGTCAAACCTTAAAGTGTGTTTTCATATAAGAAAAGACTTAGATTAACCTTTGATAATAACCCACCAACCACCAAAATCTTCGCATATCAAAAAAATTATTTGTATTATCCTATGAAACCACTCCATTCACTTTCTCTGGGTCCAATGAAACACCTTTGTATGAGATAATGTGACCACAGAAATTTACCATGTTGATCTATAATTTTCACCCATATTACTTGATGTAAGGTATATTCCCTCTTAGTTTACTCCGAAAAATGTTAATATGTTCTGTATGATGATCATGAGTCTTGAAGTATAGTAGGATTTTACCCACAAAATTACCAAAAAATGATCATAGTACAGGTGGAATATTTGGTTTATCAATCCCATAAACACTTCGGATTTGATAGTCATATAAAATTACATCATTGAAATTTCATATATTCCAAGCCTACTTTTGAAATAATTCCATTGTGTATCAGAATATTTAACTCTCAAATGAGGATACCCTGACTTCAATTTGATCGTGTAGAAAACACAATCTCCTCTAAAATGTTCAAAGATATCATCGATACACTGAACATGACACCATTTTTTCATTGTCATTCAGTTAGATATTTAGAAATCAATAGTTAAACACAAGGTCCCATTAAACTTATTAGAAAAAACACTATGGAACACAAAGGTTACATACTCTGATGGATAAATACCTTATTCATTAACTATTCAAATATAGTTTTAATATCTTCATTATATATTGGTGCAACTCAGTAAGGTGGACTAGAAACTAGTTCATCTCCCAACCTGAGGTCAATTGTGAACTCAACACCTCTCTCATGTGGCAACCCTCATAAGTCCTTAGGAAACACATTGTAAAACCTTTACACTATTGGTGGAAAGAAATCATTCTTCACACCCCCATCATAATGAAAATGTCTTATAACCGTGGTGGTAATCTCCCACAGTTGCTGATGAACTAGAACTACATGTCCTTCCTAGACATGATATGTTCTATGATGAATATAATAGTCACCCTTAGGAGATGTCATGGTCACTCCCATACGGTAAAAATTGATTTGGTCTTGGTATGATACCCACCAATCGACACCCAAAATGAATTAAAAACCTGACATAACTAGAATGTAGATATATTAGGACAAATAATACTCAACAACTCTTAGAGAATACCACTTTTCATAAACATATGTCCCTCAAGAATGCACCCAATGGAGTTTCAATAGTCATAACCCCACTCAAAAACAACATAATCATACTCAAACCATTAAAATGTTGAGTATCTATGAAAAAATGAGAGGATCCTATATCAAATTAATCACTAGAATGTGTAGATGCTACAATAATGGTACCTCTGACGGTTTAGGGCCCAGCCTCACTATCCATAAGTGCATACAAACTACATGAAATGGTTTTGTCCCTCTAACCTATGATACGATATAAGTCCCCTGATACGAGCTTCTATAGTGATGCAGTTTCACCTTCCCTGAAGTGCCATCTACACCACATAGACTACCTTGTCATGTAATACTTCAAATAATAGAATTGTATGGCGTTGAAGACCCCGATAAAAAACTCTAATTATGTATATCACCTCCATCGTTACACATCAATAATGGGTTCCCAATGAAAATTTGTATTTGTACCATTATAACAAAAGAATTAAATTCTACTGATTATTGGTGACACTAGTTACGATAGTGACATGGACTACTACACTTATGGAAAAGTATTCGAGAATTTCCCTCAGTAACTAATCAATCCCCATAGCCACTCTACTTACTACTATTCTAGATAAAATTATACTATAAATGTGTTGTACTATCAATAGATGTACCACCTGGTCATCCAATAAAAACCATCTATACACCATTGGGAGCCTCTGTCAATTTCACATCAGAATTTGGAGCATGTTTCACCACCTTAGTAAACTTTTTTACCCAAAATATATTAACAAGGGACTTAATATCACTTCTATATGTATCCTGGAAATATTTTCCCACAGTTTCTTCATCTTCTTCCAATGATGAGTGACCATCATAGTCCATGAAGTGCATACACTAGTAGTTAAAACATATAAACACTATTTCCTTCCCTTTTGTGAGCATATCTGGGTAAAATTGTTCAAGGAACATTTCTGGAATGACTTTCTATACAATGTTCTCTAACTTCTCATTCTAAACCTAGATATGCCACTAATGATTCATTGATCCTCACAACATATAATCATCCAAAATCACTCTAGTATACACTAAATTACCTAAATGATCAACAATTGTATAGTTGGAATCAATCTTGAACTCATCTGCCTCAGGTACAACCCCTTCTGAAAAGTTTGGTGGGTGATGAAACTGGAACTCCCATATCATGTCAGAAATATTACCCACATCCTACCCCAAATATCTTTACATGAACTACATAAAGAGTGTTGTATTATCCTATATATTCTCTTTGAGTCCTTCACTTGAAACTATCAGGGCGTCTAGTTCTATAGTTTGAGGAATATTTCCATCCATGTCATCTAGTCATCATATCCACAAACATCTTGATGGAGTAATGTCTCTACAATGAAAAATACAAATCTTAGTGCACATAAAACATCATTATCACATTTACATAATATGGATTCAAATTTTTTTATAAACAACCAACTACCCTGAATAATCCATTGACCGGTTCATTGATATCATAGGGTAAAACACTTTCTATAACTTAAAGTTTCTCTTGAGAAACCATTTTATCCATTCCAAACAAATATCATTTAGAATCATTTAAAATTATAAAATTATTATTAGGAACCAATTTATTTAAAATTAAAAAAATATAGAAAACATTATCATTATCATAATTATCTAAAAACATTATTTTCTATGTATGCCGAAAATGATGAATGTCATAATAGATCTTGGTTTCCGATAATGATTCTTGTATAAAAACCTCTTCTTCTATACTGGGACATGACAAATAAATTAATGAAATATAATAACATTAGACAAAAATTTCATCACTCAAGTTGAAATAACATTTAACTATATAAATAATAATCAAGAACACCAATCCCACCACAAGTAAATGAATATTCCAATGCACATGGGAAAACTAATCCCAGGTTCCAGATCATAACTAAAGCCTGACTCATCCTAGTATTCAGTCCACCTTTACCAAATAGTATGGAAAATAAAAATAAAATAAAACTCTTTTAATACCACTTTTAAACATCCCAACTCAAGTGAACACCCAGTGGGGCCTTGATCAGGTTCACCACATTACCTCAGGTGCACCTCTCTATATTTCATATGATATCTACTAGTAGAGAGGGTATAGTAGGTAATGTGGGGAGACTATACCCACTTTATTACAGTGGAAAAAAGAAGAAATAAATAAAAAATATCCAATAAATGATAAATAATATAAAATATGACACCATAAACAATAAATACCAACAATGCATTAATAAATCAAAAATATGTAAAAACAACCATATAACAAAATAGTAGATATGTCATACTGCATATCTGTCACGTTTGTAATGAAATACCAAAATAATTACACAATAAAACGTTTGAGGTGTATCCGGACAATAAACTCAATTCCACCATCCATTCTCCCTCTTGAATCCCAACTAATCCATCTAACATATGTCACTTTCCCTTATCCTATCTAGAAAACATGGAGTCTATTCAGGTACCAATCAGATATCCTGAGTAGGGGGTGAGTAAAACTAATTATGCCACCACCAAAGACATATAAATAAAAAACTATACAATAATAATGTTTCAATATATATAAAGAATAAATAATAAATGACATGGTACACATTTTTCATATTTAAACATTTATTAATTAAATATGTCAGACCATGGGTTCATAGTAACAAATGATCCTGTCATACCCACATCATCCCATTCCATGGTCTTAACCATAAATCACAGGGTTATCATCTAAACTATTTTTTTATTTTTTTAAATTAAACCACTCAAATTATATGCGATAACCATACAATAGAGCATAAACCAGGATAGATAAGAGGGATCAAAATATGAGACAACATGTATTCAAAGGAGATCCACCATAATAGGCTTTTGTTAAATTATGTCATGGGATTTCATTGTTCATTTAATTCCAATTTCATATCATAATCATGGAACATCAACCCATTTACGAATATTTTGGGTGCTTGGAGTGATAGGTCAGCCACCCATGGGTATTTGAACTATCAATCCTTGTCCCACACCCCACAGGTATTTGGAGAAATAGTCAATGTCCCATAGTTTATTATTTACCTTCATGCATTGGGGGCATAGAGCCTCAGTCTTCCACCCCATTTTTATTTGGATCACTAGTCCCTGACCCACACATCATTAATCAATCAATCACATATATCACATATAACACATTTATATCAAGGTTCAACATCATTAACCTTTATTTTATCACTATAATCATATAACTCCATTTCATTTATAAATTAAAATTATGCTTCCATACATTAATCATATCGATTAATTTCTATAATTCACAATTAATATATTAATCATTAATTAATTAGATATTTCATTAACCCTTTAAAGTTATACCAACCAACAGCTCTAATTCGCATTATCAATATAAAAAAAGATTTAATTCAATTTAAATAACCAATTATTCCCCTTTTCACATTACATAACAACCATTTTATATATACTGGAAAACCCCATGGGTTTACATTAAATTTGGTATCATAATCTCCAATGGGTCTAATGGGATATGTGAAGGGTCTCCCAATTTCAAAAACATAAATTAATCATTTTAATTTAGATTAAAATTAAAAAAATTGGAAATGAAACTGAAAAATTGCACATACATGATTATATTATAGATTTTGGGAATTAACAATTAAACCACCTAACTCAAGTGAATTCAATGAAGGATTCTAAATCATTGCCCTCAATTTAATGGGGGAAAAATTGATATCATAATGGCTCAGATGATCTAGGATCAATACCTAGGACCATGATCTAATGAAATAAGACCCCTCAAAATCTAGACCTAAAATAATTTACAATGGATTAAAAATAAACCCTCTTTATCTGTATAGAGAGATGGGAGAGAGAGAAAGAAAAACAAATAGGGGAGAGATTATATACCAAAAAAGTAGTCAATTATATTACAGAATCTCTAATTCACTGAGAAATGGGTATGAAGAGCATTGGGAAACTCCTAAGACCCTAAAAAATAGATGGAAATTAGGTTTGGACGAAATATGGGGTTTAGGGTAAATAACATGGGGTGTAAGTATTTTAAATTACAATATTGGGGATTTAATTTTTTGGGATCCCAGTTTCTTGGGAAGGGAACTTGGTTTTCCAAATCACACCCCTTAACCATTCACCCTTACATAGGGGGTTCATGGTTACTCCTACAGGGGTTCATTTTTTGAAAAACGATGTGTCGAACTTTAAAACCCCCTTTATCTAAGGGTGCATGGTTTTATGATGGAGACCACCCTATTTATTCAAACAGTATACCACCTCATGTGACTCTAAAAGGTGTTCCTAGTTTCAAGGGGAAAATTAAATAGTCTTACCTAACTATCTACCAACAGTGAAGAGCCCAATGGGACTCCAAATTTCTCCAAATTGACATGAAAAAACCCCAATGTAAAACCCAACCAAGATATGATCAAAATAGTGGTCAAAGGATACCTAAAAATGATCTAGATTCATGTAAATAAAGGTCATGATCTTATAACTTCCTATCCTGAGTTATCACAAATTTCCTTATGTTGTAATTAATATTTTTCATAACATGTCATCCCACAATACTTCCTAATATTAGGGTGGTGAATTAGGGTAATTTTAAATTTCATCTTATCTTAAGTTCAATTGGATCTTTTCATCACATTGGAAAATTCACAATGAATCTTTCATGTTAATCCTGCATAAGCATAGCTAAATCCCAAAATATAAAGAATAATTGACATAAATATTATTAATTTATTTACTAAATCTAGGAAAAATCCATGGATCCCAAATAAATGATTTATTTATATAACTAATAACATATACTATACAATTGTATGATTACAATTTTTATGATAAGATCACTACTCATATGAGGTTTATGACATCTTTCTCTCATTCACTCACTACTTTACAGGAGGGTTAGAATGTTAAATAACTTTGTAACACATGTCAAAATACCAAATATAAGTCTTATATATATTGAGACATTAAACAATGTATTTCATCTATGATGCAGTTTTCTTCAGATTATTTTCTCTACTAATTTGAAGCAAAACACTTACTTATAAACATGATCTCAACGGAATTTAAATTAAATCACTATGAACTTTATTATACTATATTTTGAATAAATTTCATACCATTTACTTCTTCATTATCTTCTTACTGATATTTTTAATATCCCTCTATCCCTTTGTCTTATGATTCACTCTTCAATAAAAAAAGTTCCAAAATAACTAGGTAATTCTAAAATTCAATTTCCAAATTCAGTATTCAAGTAATTTATATTTACATTACACCAAATATAACAATTTTAACTTCTTATTCTAGATCTCCACCATTATAATCCATTTCATTCATTAAATTTCAAACTGTAAACTGTGAATTATTAAAAGACTTCCTATTTATTAAATTGTTTCCTAACCTCTAGTATTCAAAATCCGAAAAAAGTCTTATATTTCATATTCCCATATCAGGAACCACCTCAGACTAACCACTATGTGTTACTCCAATTACCATGATATAGTTCTTATCAATACAAATTTTAACTGAATATTTATTACTTCATGATTTTATTCATGTTTTGAATCAATTTTATAAAATCTAATATATGAAATGAATTCCACTATGATGTGGAATTTCTCTAGGAACTTATTTTGTAACAATACTAGAACATTAAAAACATTGGTTGAAACAACCTCCTCATTTTTATTTTTTAAATCCTTTGATGGTTAATTTATGATAGGATATCTATGGTCCACCTATATATGATCCCACTATGTATCTAACCTTTATAAATTCTCCACATTCGATAATAAAATTAAAAGGGATTCTCTATAAAATCATATCATATCACATCTAATCATTCATAAACATCCTTGTGTAAAAACTAATTAAAGATTCATTAATATTTTCCTCAAGCCTATTCAAGTCAATGGTCTTTGTAAGAAACATCATAAGTTTGCCTATGTATAAATCATGTATCATTTTTTTCTCTTAACCGAGCAACTTTTTTGTATGAAATACAAATTTTTTATGTCCCATCAAATCTTTTTTATACTATAAAAATGATATATCAATACAAGAATAAACAATATCAAAATAAATTACTTTGTACAATGGGGATAAGGGATAAAAAACCATCCTTATTTTTTGAGATTTGTTAAACTCTGAGGTTTGGTTGATTTTTCTCAAATTCAAGTCCAAGAAATGGTTTTTTAGAGATATCCACCAGCTATGTTTTAATAATAATAAATTATGAATTAATCGATATTTTCTATACCTCTCCTTTCTAATAAGGTTATAGATCTTAATATTATTTTTCAAATAATTTAATACTAAATTATTTGTTCACTCGGCATTACAATTGTGGACATATTGAATTGACAAAAGTTTTCATACCATTTATCTTAGATCTTACAAATTTTTCCACATATATATTAACTATTTACAATCTCTGGTAGAAACAATTTATAATTCATCTAATCTAAAAATATAATAAATAATCCTTCCTCTTACTCCACTTTCCCAAAAAAATCACCCAATGAAAAAATGTTTTCCCCAAGTATATTTTCTATCTATAACACATCTATACCAATCATTAGTAAAATAAGAAAAAAAATTGTAATATTATCGTATAATTAAAACCTAACCATATGTAAATTTTCATTGTAAAAACCTCAATATCATTATTACAACTAATATATTACAGTCCGTTCTAAAAAATGTAAAATATACTTCCAAAAACATATCAAATAATATTCCATGAAATTTCTTCTTAAGAAATAATATACATATAATAATTCAAATATATGATTTTTATTCCACCAACTTATTACACGTGTGATTTGTTATTTTCAATCCAACTAAAAATAGATTAAACCATTTTTTTTAATTTATACATTGAAGACATCTTCCACACCCATCTGAAAGATAACCAAGCTAAAATGACTCAAATAATACATTAATCTCATATATAAATAATACATATCATAAATAGTCCCACAACCCACATACATAATGGTTTAGTTTCTTTGAGATTAGATGAATAAAGAAATTATTTTATAATAATTTTAAAGCATTTCTCTATAATCAAGCTCTTATAGGAAATTTTTTATCTATATCACATGATATGTTCCTATTCATAATCCATGGAACAAAAAATTTAGGAAGGGGTGATCTCAGATTATCAGTAAGTAATAACATATCATATCATAAAGGAGAACATGATGAAGACATAAATATGTTAATAAATCATTAAAAGACCTTATATGATAATCAAAAAAGATGTTAGAGTTACATAACATCATAAAAAGATCACTAAGGAAGAATAAAATATTTTACCTAAATGAAAACCTAATATCTATAATAATATAACATGCGAACATCATATAAAAGTGTATAATAATTAAAAAATTAGATTAATAAAGAAAACATGAACTTTAATCAAATTGAAATGAATATTGAAAATTTTAAAAAACTTGATACAAAACATGGGAATGTTTAAAAACCAAAAGCCTGAGAAAACCATTGTGGTAAAACCCAATATTCCTAATCTTATTTGAACAAATTCATTATGTCTATTCTTGAAAATCTGTGAAACCCCATCATGCAAATATCTATGTGAAAAAACTCATTATTTGTTTTTCTAAATATCTCATGATGTATAGAATTAATACAATTATTTATAGAAAGATATATGACCCAATATATTATCATCGCAACATATGTATTCCACTTAAAATCATTCATCATAATATTTTAATGTATCCTGGAAGAATAATGGGTTTTTTAAAATTTTCCAAAACCTAACATAACAAGATCTTAGGAAATATTAATATATAGAAAATACCATAACCCAAAACGAATCAAATCATAATAAAATACATAGGTTAATTAAAATAAAATTATAAAGGATAAACCTTTTGGGATAATAGAGGTTAAATTACAAAAAAAATCTCAAAAAAATTGAAACACTGTTATAAAAGATGAAGTGAAAATTACATTGAAAAAGAATTTTTATGAATGGAAAGAGTATCATTTTTGAAAAAATTATTATAAATATATTTTAATAAAATATTATTGAAAATGTAAAGGTTATAAAAAATACTGATTGGATGATATAACATTATATATTTTTTAAAGAATGGAAACCCATTTTTTATCTTCTGAAATACCATTGTTTATATATCCACATGATTAAAAAATGTGTTGCATTTTTATTTTAAATTTTTTTAAATATAATTATGATAATAATATAAAATAATAAGTATTATCCTTTTTAAAAATGTGTTATACCATTTTTGGGATGTGAAAACATCGATATGGAGGAAAGGTCAATTAAAATATATGAGAATTATTATTTACCAAAATTCATTATAATGAAAAAAATAAAATCACTAATAAAAAATTCATTAATGTGAGACATTATTTTCAATAAAAATGAAACAGGATGTACATTCTAAATTAAATATATGTTTTAATAGATTAATGTTGCATGATAATTGACAAATAAGATTAATTATGACCCATGGAAGAGATTTGATTCAAGAAAACCCTTAACCTTTATTCCCACTTAGTCAAATATGATTTATCTGACTGTATAAAAATACTCTTAATCTGCTATTATAAACCAGATTAATACATATAAATATTTAAAATATTCATCTGTAATCAAAATCTATGTTAGTATTAGTTACTTTTTACATATTTTCCCACAATAGGTGTCCATTGTTTTGGCCATTTGTAGGGAAATCATATGAGCAAGGTCACAATAGTAATTTTAAAAAAGTTAATCATTAAAATTTAATTCAATTTAATATAATTTATATACTATATTTATTTATTTTTTGGAATTTTGTTTTATGATTACTTTAATATTTATCCTATAAGATGAAACCCACAATAAACATTTTTTAATGATTTTCATCCTATGAAAGGTGTATTCTTAATTAATGAAATAAAATATATATTTAACCTCATCGAAGTGAAAAATATAATTATTTAAAAATTAATTATATATTATAAGAATAATTATGTTTCCATAATCATCCTTGAAATAATTTCATTGCATCGTTCATGTAGGTGGTCAAGCATTCCAAATGACGAACATACCAGGATTATCGATGATCGTGAGGCGATTTAGTCATAATATCATTAAATCCCAAATACAATGATAAAATTTACTATAGATTATTTGATATATTATAATTATAAATTATTTATAAAATTATATAATGGATATTAAAAATATTAAATAATTTGAATGAATGATTTTTCTTTATTGTGACTGTTTTTAAATTATTGAATTTATGATAATCGTTTTTTGATCATATCATTAACAAAATATATAATTTTTCATAATGGAACCTTGATGATATAATAATAATTTTATTTATCAATTGAATCCATTATCATGAAGAGCCATGTAATTTATTGATCAATGGAAAAATAGAAATTTTTTATTCTATAGAGGTGGTAGTCCACACATAAACATGGTTGATGATTTGGTTTTCCATGGAATAGTGTAAATGAGTAATACGATGTATCATTTCATAATATAATGTAACTCATAAATATAATAATTATATATTGAATTTCATAGTTGGACCTTACATTTATGGTGTTGATTTAAAACCAAAAGACACTACATCGTGGTGGTGGTTGTAACACCCTGAGATTTTATGAGAATTATTATTTTTAATTTCTTTGATGTCTTTTGTTGTATGCTTCACCAAGACTATCTTGCTCTATATGAAACACCAAATTAGCTTTTAGTATACAAAACACTATTCTTGGCTTGTGATGCACACAATTTCAAGTTCTTTCAAATAAAATTCATTTTTACAGAACACCAAGTATAGATTTTGATCAATGTATAACTGAAATATATTTTGAGTATGTTATACGCAAAACCAAAGGAATCTTTCCCTACACTCAACCCTGACTTGGCTTGCATTACACACAAGAGCGACCTTCCTCGATAGCTTGCGTTGTACGCAATACCAAGTTTCACTAAATAATAATATATTATTATAATATTATGAACTAGCTGTTATGAATATTATTAAACAAATTTTGAATTTTATAACATTATAATTCATCAAACACATTTTCTAGAATGAGATATGAAAACAAAAATCAATGTTTTGATAAAAGAAGTATTTTTTCCAAAAAATGCAGTTTTACCGCCTTTTGATGGAGCACCTATTTTAAATATTGTTTTTAAATGTTTATAAGTTCAACTAGACAAATTAAAATTATTAATTTCAATAAGGATATATAAATTTACTTTGTATAATTTTTTTTATATTTTTCTGTTAACTTTCATATTTTTATGAATAGTAAAAATATGCTAAATTTTAATTAAAAACAACTTTTTTTATCAAGATAATTTATATTGTTAAATTATAATATTGAATGGTTTTAAATTATAAATAGAATATATATTTACCATTTAATATAATTCAAGTCATTTCTATTAATTTTACATTGAATTCATAGTTAAAAACATTTCAATATTTGATAAAGTTTTAAATTTTAAAACATGTTTTCTTAAATACGGGATTAATTTTAAATTAATTACTGCAAATTATGTGTTTTGAATTTTTAAAAATGGATTCCATATTTGGATTCAGTGTTTCCAAATTATGTTAGTTGGTTACTTTTATTTTTTTGATATTATGAATAGTAACTACGGTAATTTGTATTTACTACATTTAAAGGTAAATCGGGTAATTAAGGGTAAACATAAGATTATAAAATTACCCTAACACCTGCCAAAATTATATTGGATGAATACAAGTCAAACCATATAAATTAAGGGTCATAATAGGCTCATTTGATGGACTTTTTACAATAAAAATTAAATAATTATTATTAAAACCAAAGAAAGTGACAACAAGTCACTCTCTTATATATTTTAAGTGTAATAATTTTAATTTAGTGATAAACTTCATAAAACATCGAACACGAATAGTCTACAGAAATATAATAAAATTTTCTACATCATGTGAATTTATTTAGAATTTTTAAGGGCTAAATAAGTATCATTAATTATGACACAATAATGATGTTGAAATTATTTTATTGATTGAAATATCAAATAAATGGTATTACAAATATTAAAATAAATGATATATGAACAAATTAATGTGATCCATGAATTTTTTAGATGAATATTACAAGTCAGGAATCTATTAAATATTTTTTTTTCGAATATATCCTATTTGTAGATTTTATTTAAATTCAAATAAATGAATAGTATCAAAATTGAAAATATTGTTATTTTATAAAAATAACATATTATTAAATTGATTAAAAATCACAAAAATATTAAAAAATTATAAATTGAAATCTATATGGTCTCAAAATGTCATAAATTATCCAATTATGGACAATTCACAACACATAAGTAATTATTTATAACAATTTACATTTTAGAATATTATTACCACAAATAAAATTAAATAGTTAAATAAGGATAAATCAAGTTGATAAGGTTTAAAATAAATTTCAAACATGTCTGAATTTTATTGGCTGATGTGATTACAACCCTATCTCATCTAATATTCAGATTTGAGTCATTTTTGGTGGTTTTTATGCGGGGTTTGAGTTTATTATAAATTAATATTTCTGAGGATTCTAAAAGTGCCCCTCTCCCTTCCTATATAAGGTCACCTCCTCCCTCTCCCCATAACACCATTTTGAGCCTTCAAGATCGTCCAAACCCTAAAACGTTCACTTCTAAACTTCCCTAAAAACATACTAGAGGTCCTGATCTTCTTCAAATACCAACTTTAGTGCCCTAAGAGGAGGTTTAGAAGAGGTACGTCGAAGAAGAGGTAATATCCTTTACCGATTCATTAAAATTTATTTCTTCTTCTACTTATTATTCTTTATTTGTTTCATTATAAAGTAATAACATCAGTATCACTAATAAACTGATATGTTATTATAAACATGAAACAACCCTATTTCACCTTCTATCCATCCTATGGAAAACGAAATCACCGCGCGTGCAAACGTACGGAATACAGTCTCCACACCGTGGTGTAATCTGTTTTCCACCACCACCTTACTTGAATGGGTATAATGGTGGAAATAATAACTATATATGATTATTATAACATCATACTAATTATGATAAATTATATCATCCAATCCAATTCCATTCAATAATTATGGGAATGATATCATTGCCCGTGCGTACGTACAGATTACTGTCTCCACGACGCGATGAGATTCATTCTTCATGATTAAACATTAAAGTACGATTATAAAGTATATATAATAATAAATCATGAAAGATATGACATAATAATGATACTGGATTTATGTACATATATGTTTCATTTAATTAATTCCATTCAATTCAATAAGGAAATTAAAACATCGTTCATGCATACGTACGACCTACCGTCTCCATGAACGGTGTATTTAATTTCATTTATCGATCTATCATATATATTTATATGATGAATATATATTATATATAAATCATATTTTAATTTCTAGAATTAAGTAAATCAGGATATAAGTAATAATATCAAGAACAACTAGTCGAAACACGTATGATAAATGAAACGATTTTACCCAAAATGCTGCTTTTACATGGAATTGACAAAAGAATGGGTAATATAATGTCCAAGGTGAATCATATATGATATCATAAATATTATTATGGTTCTGTTACAAGTTAATAATATGTTTAAACCCACTATATAGGATTTTCAGACACATATGGAAGAAATTGGACCTAAGGTAAGGGATAATTATTCCAATCCCATTCTTATCCGAGATTTTTTATTTGTAAGTATTTACTGGGGTTATATTTATCACCAGTGTTCATGTTTTATAATTTTTTTTCATAGTGTGTGTACTATTATTCCATTTATGTTTAAATTCATGTTTACCCCTTTTGACTTTTACTATGTGGTATGGAAAGAATCTTTCTTTTGGTTACCATATGAGGACTTTTTGACTTTTCAGGAAAAAGTACGAGGAGAATGTTTTTTAACTTATACGACATGAATAGATTTTTACGGTTTCATCATGCCATATTTTTGTGAAGCTTCATCTACAATATTTCATGATTAGTTTCCACAAAATTCCTTTTCATTTAAAATTACATGGCATTTTTTGAGAAGGAAATGATTTTGAAGAAGAAAGGATATTGTCCTCAGGAATTCATTTCAAGTGTTTTATCAAAACTATTTCCCATTTAAGATTAAATTATTTAGTATGATTATGTTTCAAGTATAATGTATCTATTACTTACATGGATTTATTTTTTTTATGATTAAATGATATCCATTTGTTTTATATGGATTATGTTATGATGGGATGGTGTTTATGAAATTCATTTTATTCGATTAGTTATTATGAATGATGTATGTTTATTTGGTGGCACACTTAATAATGATTTCATTGTGAGATGGGTGGGACCTATATCTCCCCCCAATTAATTGGGTAATTAATTATATCTCATGAGATAGACATGGCTGGAATGATAAGTAAATTCAGTTTAGTAATACAGGGCTAGAAGGACAAGTAAACCCGGTTCAGTAATGAAAATTGTCCACTATGATGGTCTTGGCAGAAATGCCATGGCTACTATGGAAATCATATCATGTGATTAATGGTTTCCATAATTACATGTTTTATTACCATGCTATTTTATCATGGTTAATGTTCTTTTATGATCTATACCTTAGGCACTTCTATGATTTATGTCATTACTCATGATTCTGATGTTTTATGTCCAAGTTCATATGTTCAAATGTTTAGGGATTGTTTTATGTTCTCCATTTTTACCCTTAGTGAGAATTTGAGCTCACCCTTTTTATGTTTTTCTTCCATAGGATATAAAGAAAAGTTTTAGGTAATAAAACCAAAGGGGAAGATCTTTATGGGAGATGTTGAAGATCTTTCACTATGATTAGAAGATTATGTTAAGAGTTTCCAAAGACACTAAACTAATACAGACTTTGGGCGTCTATTTTTTTCATGTACTAAGTATTCTGAAAAAGTAATGTAATGTCTATGTACGTCATGCTTTGCGCCTATATAGTTGGTATCAGAGCAAAGGAGGTAGGAATGAATCCAATCCTTGGGAACTCTCACGTGTGAGTGTTGGATGAACCATGGATCTCCGCCCAAGCGCTTCATGAGGAAATGACTGCCACTGGGGATGCTGATATGTCCCGCCCTGGGGGTGTAGCCTCCCATGGAGTGCTCTGATAGGTATCAATTATAGTCCACTGGAAATAATTCTAGACTGCTACAGTTGGTATCATAGTGTAGGTTTAGTTAACCTTTGGAAACTGGGATGCGAAAACTTTAGTGAAATCCCTAGAGATATTTATAAGGTATGTCTAGGGATGTATCTAAGGTTAAGTATGAGTATATGTTATAGTCCTAGAAGTACAGTAACAGTCTTATAATTAAACCTAAGATGTTATATATTTAAGGTACTCCCCCTTTATTATGTTGTTTTCCTAGCATGATTTTTTCCTCTCACACTATTCTTTTTGGGTTTTACACTATGGATGGAACCCGAAGAAACCGTGTTGATCAATGTAATGGACAATGAAATGATTTTCCTCCTGAACAAACCCATGATATGGGTGATGGAGTGAAAAATCTTATTGTTATACTTACACAAGCTATGAATCATTCTGGACTTCCAAATGAGTAGAGAAAGGAACAATATTCTATTGAGTCCTTCAAGAGGCAACACCCACCTTCTATCAATGGGTCTTCTGATCCACTTATTACTGAGACATTGATCAGTACCATTGAAAATATATTTTCCATACATCTCTATTCAGAACATGAAAATGTCATTTTACCTGTTTAGAAGGTGAAGCAGACCAGTGGTGGACTCTAATTAAGAATACAAGGCCCCAAGAAGAAATTGAATCCATGGAATGGGATGAGTTCAAGAACTTGTTTTTCAATAAGTACTTCCCTCGTATTCTTCAAAAAAAGATGGAAAAGGAGTTCCTTGAGATTAATCAAAAGGATGATGAATCTGATGGTATATACAAATCGAATTTTACAAGGCATGCATGGTATGGATCTGGCATTATCACCTAACCTGAAAGTAATGTTGATCGATTATTCAGTGGCTTAAAAACAAGACTTCGATGGGAATTAACTATAAGAGGCTTCAGAAGCTATGAATAAATTGTGCATTGTGCTATCAAGGTAGAAATGGAAGTTGGTGTTTGTTTCCGATGCTTTCGCCGGGGCGTGTGCGTTCGTCCGCTTGGGCACGACAAGCACGACTTTTGTGTTGCCCCGCATTCCCGCTTTCCAAAGGCAAGCTTCATACATTCCTTACTCAGGGACGTCTACTCCTTGATCGAAATGGGATGATGGGATGTCGGTTCCTTCTTCCGTAGATTCCTCCTCGGAACTCGTTACCTAGTATGGGTCTCCTTCATAGATTTAATACGTTGTTCGTGAAACTCTTCCCAATTCCATGTTTCCATGGACGCCGGTTAATTACACTTCTTCTGTCAGGACATTCCAAAGTGTCCGGTCAGGACAACAACCTTCAGTTGGAGGAGTAGTCACGTCGAGGCATCATTAACGTGTCTGAACGCTGGGGAATTTGAGTGTATATCTTTTTTCTCTTATTATAGGGCTTCTCGAGGGCATGGAAGCCCAAGGCATCCCACATCGAGTGGGGGGAATCATATGCCATAGGCATGTATCTGAGGTTTTACTCAGATTCCCATGTTTAACATAGGGTATGCCGTGAGTTTAACATCCTGCGGAGATGGATTGGCCTGATCAAACCACCAGCTGGGGTGGATCAGATTGAGGAATTCCCCTTGAAGGAATGCTGATATCGGAGCCAGCCCATGGGTGGCTTCCCAAATGCTGTGGAGGGGAATGGGGTGGCATGATCTCACTGGCATGCGGCAACCTGGGTAAGAATCAGGATGGATGATGGAGAATTTCATGGAGTGAAGGAGGAATGAAATGGAGCTGTCGTGGAGATAGCGGTGGTTATGGGCTTGAGTCTCAAAGAGACTTCTTACATATCCCCATGGCAAGGAATCAAAGTCCACATAGTTCAGGATGGATGTGTGGGTCTTACACTCTAGGCTGCCTAAGGTGTTGGAAGAACCGACGTGAATACGGTCGGAACAACTGGGTGGTGGTGGGATTGAACCTCGTGAGGCTTTCTATGTAACATTCCTTAACATGGATCAAAGACCACGTAGTTCAGGTTGAGCACCAAAAAACGGCATGAAAAGGACTTTGGCCCAATGGGTCGTGGGCTTTCACCTCGTGAGGATTTCTACGTACCATGCCTTGACATGGATCAATGTCCACATAGTTCAGGAAAAGGGTCTGTTATACTAACACGAAGGGGTGTCAGAACAACTGGATGGCAGGATCACAACGACTTACCACTGGATTGGGATGCAGTTTAACGTCATGCGGGATGGAGGCGTGTCGGAGAACCGACATGAAGGAGGAACATGGCCCAGGTGGATGGTGGGCTTGAACCTCAGGAAGGCTTCCTATGTACCATGCCTTGACATGGATCAAAGAACACGTAGTTCATGTGAAAATGGGGGTTTGGAACACCGAAATGGAG
The DNA here is from genome assembly GCA_963277665.1 of Viscum album. Lineage (NCBI taxonomy): Eukaryota > Viridiplantae > Streptophyta > Magnoliopsida > Santalales > Viscaceae > Viscum > Viscum album. The sequence goes on from OY728144.1 coordinate 204,960,437, forward strand.
ACGGTCGTGGCCAATGATTTAATGGGATTGGACCTGAGAGAGGATTCTTACGTACCATGCCTTGACATGGATCAAAGACCTCGTAGTTCGGATAGGGTTTCTACCGATGAACCGATGTGAAGGTGAACCCGTGGGTCCATTCGTGGTGGGATTGAACCTCATGAGGATTCATACGTACCATGCCTTGATATAGATCAAAGACCACGTAGTTCAGGTGGTGGTTTTCGTCAGTGAACCGATGTGTGGGTGAACTCGTGGGTCCATTGGTGGTGGGACAGAACCTCGTGAGGGTTCGTACGTACCATGACTTGACATGGATCAAAGTCCTCATAGTTCAGGATAGTCACAAAGGCTTACCGTTGGACTAGAATACAGTTTAACATCATGCAGGACGAGGGTGGAACCTGACGTGAAGAAACAATGTGCAGTGGGCTTGAGCCTCATAGAGGCTTCCTACGTAACATGCATTGACATGGATAAAATACCTCATAGTTCAAATGGATGTATGGTTTAATGTCATGAGTGATAGGGGAATGTAGTTAAACATCATGCTGGACGAGGGCATATAGTCTAATGTCATGCTGGATGGGGGCATACAGTTTAACTTCATGCTGGGTGGGGGCATACAGTTTAATGTCATGCTGGACAGGGGCATTTCCATGGTCGATTCATACTCTAATCCCACGTGATTCATGCTCGGTGTGTGAAACAAGAGGCAGAAGAGACCTGACGATCACGTTGCGAGGGGTGCGTCCGTGAGAAGTGAAGAGGGGCTTACACATTAGGCGACCCATGTTGCTGGGACTTACTCCAGGATGGAGGCCCAAAGTGCGACAAAGTGCAGCGGGAGAGGTATTTGGGACCAAAGATAGGAGGTGACTCGTTCCCTATCACACCCTCCACTGGCCTTGGCAGTGGGGAAGTACGGAAGTGCACATGTGATACCTTCCTCAAGAGAGGCTAGGGGCTTATGCTCTGGGGAAGCCCTTCCTTCGTGGACAAACGCCACTCCGAGAGGGAGGATATCATCCTATGTGTGGGTGATTCCATTCCCATGGAGACGAGCAGTGTAAAGAATGTCCGAGCCGGGGGGACCATGCGTGCGAGGCACGGGGTCGGGTCACAGTTTAACGTCATGTGTTGAGGATGAGGTGCTTGGCAGTTTAACGTCCTGCAGCTCAGATGAGGTGGGTTTACTCCGTACCCCTAGGAAATACATGACTGGTACCCTTTGCTCCTTGGGGGAGGGAAGGCATTGGCAAGGCCGTGGAAAAGGGGGGTCGCAGAGCGAACCATCGAGGGGTCCACGTTAGCGGGGCTATACGAAGAAGCAATAGTCATTAGAGTGCCTATGCGAACAATCATTAGGCGAACCAATGCTACAGGTGGTGTCATCTGGGGGACTTTGAAGTCAGATCGTGCAAACCTAGATGGTCACACGGGAACAGGAATTTCCAAGAAAAGGGGTCCACAGGTAGGGGCCTTGCAGAGCTTGGTTACTTTTCATAGTGGAGAGAACTTGCGAAGGGGTGTGATTCGCGAAGTAGAGTGCCTTGGCCTTATCATGGGGAAGAGATGCGAATGGGAGGTGCGTCGCGAAGTGGAGGGGTTTTTGCGGAGCACAAACTTGCGAAGCATAGGTGCCTCATGAAACAAGGTGATGTGATGTAGTGTGCTTTGCGAAGTACAGTGACTCTACATTGGCATGAGGATAACATGTACAAGATGGGTGTTTCGCGAAGCATAAATGCTCCACGACTACCCGAGTTCCCTTGGGAATCCCCTTCCTTCACGAATGCCCTTAGGCTTTGCGAAGGGCATCCATCTCGTAAGAGGGGCTCAAAACGAGACAGGGCGAAGACCTCTCGCAAAGAAAAAATACCTCACAGAGCTCATGATTCCCCGAGCGAAGAGTGCAGAGCTATTTGGGAGTTGAAAAGCCGAAAGGTCGGATTGTCCATCAGGAGAGCTAAGGGGAGCTCAGTATTTATAGGAAAGTGGTGACACAAAGCTGAGATCACACGACGCGAAGGGGGCCTCTGTGGCTCCGCGGAGGGGTACCTCCTCCTCTTCTTCGTGGTGGTCCGCAAACCTCAGGGTGTTCACAGATGGTTACCACCTCTGGTGCTTCGCGGAGGGCTTGCGAATGTCAGGGCGTTCGCAGAGCATTACCGGCTCTGGTGCTTCGCGGCAGCCGCAGAGTTAGGGGCGTCACGTCGGGGCTTTGAGAAGAAGGGCGTGGGGCCTCTTTTCTTCGTTATTTTCATCCAATATTTTGGTGCCAATAAATTCCCCCTCTCAAACATGGAGATGCGGAGGGACCAAGGGTAGATGTATGAGGGAAATCGCCAAAATTATCAGTGGTGCGCAGTGCTGACTCACAGAGAAGTCACGCGAGGCAGGCAGGGGCCGCGCGCTCTGGACGCACCACGAAGCTCCGTGTGGGCTGGACACGCCGTAAATATCTGGGGTCACTACCTATAAATAGTGGGCTGATTTATCTTGGATTTTTCCTCTTTTGAGACTTTGTCCTCTTGTGCTCTTGATTCGTGAATCTCCATGTCCTCCGGGTATGCTTACTGCGAATCGAGCTTCACGGTGAACCGCGAGTCTCCGACTCCGTGACTGCGCCAAGCGAATGTCTTCTTGCAAGCCGAGGTCGGGCTATGCATCTTGGATTTGCACCCGAGCTCCGCGAACAGGCTTTACGAACGATCTTTGCTGCCAGACATGAAATTTGTCCAAGTTCTAAAACCTGATGGCCCATCAAGAAGCTGCGCTGGGGGTGCTTACGGATGCCGCCTGGAGGGATGAGATGGCCAACTGTCTGGGCCTCGGGGAGCTGATCCGAAGCCACTCGGACCATAAATATTTTACAGACCTACTATCAGAGAGCCAAAATAATTATCCGTTGTGCAAGAAGCTACCCTTGTATGGCTTCGATCTGAGGGATGATTTCTTCATTCCAGAAGCAAGTAGGGACGAACCAGCTTTCTGGTTCAGGAGCATGACATGCCAATACCAATGGTTCAGGGCGACCGATGGTCATGCACGGGAGGAAATCACACCTTTCACTGTCGACTATCTGTACAACCATCTAAACAAAATCAATGGAGAGACGCTACAATTGCAGACGTCCCCTCCCATGTACTGCACCATATTGAATGCGGTTTTGCGGGATTCAAAGAAGGGGTGGTCCGATGAGTGGGACCTGCTCCAGGGCGGAAACTTCACCAACGATTGGGCATGGGCCTACTGCGTTGGTTCCTCATGTGAGGAGTTTGGGGACAAGCTTAGGAGAGTGGGTTTGTATGAGGCGGCTTGGGGCTCACAATTCCACATTTATCAACCGAAATAGCTGATGCCGGAGCTGCTGAGCAGATGGCCGTCTAAGAACAACACTTTTCACCTGCACCATGGAGAGGTTGGCATCAGTCCGTGGGATTTCCATCAGATCTCGGGGGTCCCGATCATGGGGGCCATGTATGACGAGTTCCTCCCCATCATGAGAATGTGGGAGGATCCAGAGCAGATGCCGCGGCTAGTGCTGGCACTGATGGCACTTGTCCCCGGAGAGGACAATGAGGCGGTGAGAGATGTCCACTTTAAGAAGTTATTCAAGCAGTTCCTGAACTTCCTAGAGGATCGAGAGTTCCCTCTGAGGCCTCGAACATGTCCGAAGGGGGATCAACGATGCCAAGCACACTCATATTGGCGGCACTTGGAGGACAACCAATGGAAGTCCTGGGGTTTCAGTGTCAACACTGAACAACAGCCGATAGTCAGGTTGGCGGCATTTATCCCGGCCCTTATCTGCGGTTGGATCCTGTCGGTGAGGGATACCAACATGGGGGTGTGGCCTAGCTCGTTCATCATGGCATCCATGCTGGCCATGGGAAGGTGGGTCAATCTGGGAATTCTGATGCTCGCCAAGTTTTACAGGATGTTGTGTCACGTTAGCGAGGGAAAGAAGCCACCGAGGATATGCGGGCCATTCCACCAATTGTATGGGTGGATTGCGGTGCACATCAGGGGCATTTAGGAATATCCAAACCCCATCTCACCACCGGGGTTGAAATTCCACCCCTCCATCCTGAATGCAGCCGAGACCTTCCCATTCAATATAACCATACCGATGGTGCTGAACTGGGTGTGGAGGGAAAATGAATTTAACTTCCACCTATTTCCATTTCCAACGGGAGTACTCACCGACGATGGTCAGGGAACGGAAGAGAACCATGATTATCTCCTTGCCTTTAGTGGTGGTGTTTTGGTGGAGAGGGAGGACCGTTATCCTCTCTGTGAGCCGCACACCCTGCACCGGTTCGCGAGGAAATTCAGGTTCCTGTAGTAGCTGACCCCACAGGTCTACTAAGAGGTGGGTCATGAGGAAAACCTGTGTGTAATGACACAATTATGGCTCGTTTTTACACGGGAAGACGAGAAAATGCGAATTTCAATGCCTCCGTCCACTGCCTTCTTTGAACTGGTGAAAGAGTATGCCATCAGTTGGGAGGCGGCTTATCCTAGGGAAATGTTGAAGCAGCCAACCGTTCGGGATGGTGACGGCGGGCCTCCCCTATCCCGAGGTCGGGGTCAGAGGGCAACAAGGGCCTCTCGTGGTGGCGGGGCTTCTGTGGCGGCGAGACCTACACCCACTAAGGATGCGGCAGCAACAACAGATCCAATAGTGGTAGTGGACCTGATGGTTCCGGAAGAGCAGCGCCATCCGTAGGGGTGGCCACCGAGGGGGTTTCGTAGGATATCCACTCAGGCTTCGGGGAAGCGGATGCGCCATATAAACATGCCAGAGAATACTGTTTTCTCAGAGGCCTGGGACATTTGGGATTTCAACCGTCAGTTTCTCATCCCGCATGAGATGTGGGAACACCTAAATCATCTCGGGATGGACCTACTAGGTATAGGCCCTTTTTAGGCTGGCTTCACAGTGTATCCGGCTGAGGTAGAGCAATATTTGGCCGATCTGGAGGACTACGTAAATTCCAGCGGTTCCCCCGCATCTGATGACAGACCATGTAAGGGTGCTGCTAGATTGGACGGTTCCTCCGTAGCTGTCAGCCGCCGATTTGAGAGAGCGCTTTCCCCTGCCGGAAGAATCAGACGAATCCTTTGGGGAAGATGAGGCCGGCGGAAGGAGCAGTTAGAGGAAGGTGAAGTCAGAGATCAAGACATGGATTCCGACGATTTCGCGGAGGTTCTCGATGTATCATTCCAAATTTATTTCCTCAGAGTCCACTCTCAAGCCATTATGGACCTATTACAAATATCTGAACCTTATAGGAGGAACATGTACGCAGACCTCGCTGCTTCCCCTTGGAGGATGATGATGCAGGACCTTCAGAACCCACAACTACGGCTGTGTCTAGTTCTATGTCTGGTGGGGCTAGGACACCTGAGGTGGCTATTCCAAAATCTCCAGTCCTTCCAACAATATATGGAGGGCCACTCCTCGTGGCCTTGTTAGCATCGACTCAGGAGAAGCACTAGGAGTTCGATCTTCGTAAGTCTTCTCCACTGAATTCATTGCTGTCATATGTAGATCATACTGACTGACGTCCATACCCTTCTCGGTTGCATATAGTTCTTTGAATGGCATGGAACATTGTGGCAAGGTTGGTCGGGATGTTTGGAGTCATCCCTCTTAGGGGCATGCCGATGATCGTGGAGATAGTCACCCCGCCTACCCGAGTTGCAGCACTCCCTATCATCAGCGGGACCACCAGAAGGGTCGTTCCTGAGGTTATTGAGGTGGATTCCGATGATTAGGATCGTACGGACAACCCAAGTCCTGCCAAGCCTGCTCCAGCGGCCGATGTCACGTCGGATTCAATTCCAGATGCAGACCCTACTGAATATTTCTTGCGGGCATATCCTGCATACGAGCCTTCCAATCGCGCAGGCTGGGATGAAATGGCCTCCGATGAAGAGGAAAACAAAATATTTTACCACCAATCATGGAAGTTGATCATGTGATTCATCAACGACACCCCCAAGCACTATGGATGAATGAAATGGACATACTTCACTTGCGGTTGCATGAACTGTGCACTGGGGGAGTGGGTGCCCAGTTTCCTCATATGCTCACCCGAAATATCATGGCAGAGAAGATCCGGGAATACGATTTCGGCCTCAGCATGGGATGGCAATGGAGGAAGGAGATGAATTTCAAGAAGCTATAGGAGTCTGAAAACAAGGTCCAACAGCTGTAGGCCTGGGCGGATGAGCACTCAGCCTCTCTCAATGCACAATCTGAGCTGATCTCGCAATTGAAGGCCCATCTGTCAGAGGTAGAAGAGCGTATGAGGTAGACTTCTAGAGAGATGACTGCCATTCCGGATGACATAGATAGGGCCAGAGTGGGGTCCGATGAACTACGCCCCATCGCTATTGATGAGGAGCGGGAGCTAAGTCAGCAGCAGCAATTCCTGGATGCCACAAGTCAAAGGGTGGTTGAGTTGCAACGCTCTTTTGACGGGGTCAATCCGTCCATGGGGGGAGTCGACCCTTGAGTAATGTAATGATTAACAACCCTTAAACATACTTTCATGCTTTAATAATAAATTTTTTTTGAATGTCGTAGCATGCATGAGTTCCGTTGTTTGCACTGGTTAATTTTGCATCCTTACAATGTTTGTGGGATGTCCAACGATAATTCCCTAAGCTCATGTGGGTCGAGCCCGATGTGTAAAACAAGAGATAGTCGCCTCATCATCCCATCCAAATATAGGAGGGTAGACCAAGATTTGGGCACCCAGGGTTTGGATAACCAGTCCGGATTTTCAAGAAATAGGAGCGACCTGGCCAGAGAAGGAAGTTCTCAGAATAGCCGAATTACCGTTTTTCCAGCATGCTCTTGTGCACAAACGGTGCAATGCCAGGGGCGCTGAAATTATTCCAAACAGGTGGGAATTGGAAGTGTGAATCACGATACCCATGATTCGGATCATTGTGAGTGTGGAGTGACAATAAAGGGCAACCGTTAAACATGGTAGAAAGACGATATCCTTAATGTGTTAGCCTAAAATGGTGATAACAAACGAGGGCCGACCATTGACTATGTTTGCAACACGGGGCCTAAATCAAATATCATCGATCAATCTTCTAGGATGTTGGCCCAGGACAGCAGGCGGACCATAGTTCAAGCATCCATACTATTAGGGGGTTCCTCCAGACACGAGAGGGGACAAGGGTCCGAATAAGGGGCACGTGAAGAGTGGAAGGAGGAGTGATGGTTTGTCCGAACAGAATCCAACACTCATGTAATTACACCACCATGGTGGGAGTATGCCAGATGGGCACATTGGATTGATCATGGATCCTTCTTTTTTTGTTTTTATAGAGGGAATCTCTGGCGAGGGGGACTTTGGCTTCCGAATTTCATTTTGGGGCATCCTGAATTTGTTCATTGAAGAGTTATAGTTGTACAGTTCCCTACAAGGGGTCTGGCCAGGGGGCCAGAAAGTGGAAGAGCATGATTTATGATTCCTGTGGGCTAGACCCTAGTTAAAATAACTGGGTGTCCCTACGTATCCCATGAGGATGGGAATCAAGCCACACGTTGTTCTGGAAACACAGTTTAACGTCAGGTAGGACGGAGAGAAGCCCGGTTGTGCCGGTACATATCCCACCAAAACTACTAATCCTAGGTGAGTCGTGCTCGACGTGGGAAACAAGAAGTAATGGGGAACCTTCCTGACACAGGAAGGGGAAGGTTAGGGCGAAGGGACGCTCGGTGAATACCGGCCCAATGCCACTAACACATCCATGTGGGGCATCTAGATGCGTGAAGAGGCAGAGCTGAGTATGTTGGAATTCCACTTGAACATGAGGAAGTGGAAATGTGTGAATCATGAAGCTCGGGATTTGGATCATAATGATGGTGGCATGACGATGGAGGATAACTGTTAACTGTGATGGAAACGCAACATCCGTATCGCATTATCCTAGAATGGGGATAGATGAATGAGGGTCAACTATTGACCATGTTTGAAACATGGGACCATGTCTCAAATGTTCTCAGAGATCCGTAGGGACGTTGGCCCGAAACGATCGGAGGGCCCTTAGGTCCAACATCCATGGAGAGCCCTTAAGCCAAGTATCCATGTCGTACGAGGGTCCTTTCGGATGTGGAAGATGATGAGTATCCAGATAGCGAGCTCACGAAGCTTGGTTATGGGACGAGGGGATGTCCCCATGAAAATTACATACTTTGGGCTTTTTTCAAAACACATCCAAATAAGTTAATGATTCATATTATATGGAGAGATTTCAGTCCCTTCCCATAGAGAGATCTTAGTTTAGGGTCCTAGAATTCAGACAATTGATGGAAGGAAACACAGGAGGCACGTGGTGGGTAATTACAAAAACCCTAATTGGATGGGAACATAATCCCATACCACACCGCACAACCCCCTAGAGAAAGGTTTTATGCAAGGGGACCAAAAACGAGAGTTGTGCTGGGCCTGAGCAAAGTGAAAAGGAGTTCCCATTTACTCCATGGGGATGTGGATCAAGATGCACGTAGTTCTGAAAGGGTCTTAGTTTAAGATCTTAGAACTCGGACCATGTATGGGTAAGGAGAGAAGGGGACACATGGTAAGGTGGTTACAAATCCCGACAATGAGGACATTATCCCTACTTACCATGTGTTCTCTGGGGAAGTTCTCGAGTCGATGGACCGAACACGGAGGTTAGGCTGGGCCCAAATGGAGTTGCCCGGGCGCTCCTACATATCTCATAGATATGAGAATCATTCCAAATGTAGTTTTAAAGGGTGGCACGGTAAGGTACCAGTGCCAGGGAAAAAGGGAAGTGCGGGAGTGTCCCTTTCACCAAAAGAAGCGTAATTTGATAAATCTTGTTTGTCCTTTAAGGTGAGTGGTTTTTTGGTGAAGTGACAAGCCTAGGGTAGAAATCCATCTTGTTGCCACAAGAATGAAGCTGTGATAGGCATTGAAAAATGGCATGGCACATAACCGATACCCAACGTGATGTCCTCTATGATGGGGTCATAAAAATGTAGTGCCACTTTTCATCAAGCATCCAGGAAGATAATGTCAGAGTTTAGGGTTGTGTGATAGGGCCAAGCATGCATTTTAACGTCATGAAGCACAGACGTAGCAAAGACGATGCTAGGAGGGGAATGTGTATGGTGTCGTGGGACATAACTGACGTGAATGGGGACATAATACCGCATTATACCGTACACAATTCCGAGAGAGGAACCTCAGGCCGAGGGGCCCACATAGAGGTGAGAGGTGAAGGGGGATAGATTAGCTCCCAAATGGGTGGGACCCAAAAATGAGATGTTCGGGTGGTCCTACATATCCCATGAGGATGGGAATGAAGTTGAACGTAGTTCTGAGGATATTTTCGTTTATGGTCTTAGAGCTCGGACCGTGGGAGCCCCGAAGGACGCCGTATTACAGCTATTTCCCCCTGATATACAAAGGTACACTGAGGGGTAGCACCAAGAGTGTCGATATTCCACCTGGACACGATGTGGTGGAACATAATGTGAATCATGAAACCAAAAATCAATGCCTAGAGGGGCTGGCGTGAAGACAGAGGATTACTGCTGACCATGTTCACAATGCTGCATCCTGTCACGTTAGTCTGAAATGGAGACAAACAAATGAGCATCGACCGCTGACCATATTCGCAACACGATATTTGTATCAATTTTTTGTCTAAAACCCTCAGGGGCATTGGCCCGTAATGGTAGGAGATCCCTTGGGCATTGTATCCAGGCCGTTCTTGGGGGGTCCCTTTGGGTGTGAAAGGTGATGAAAGCCTGAATTAAGGGGAACACGAAGCTTCAAAAGTGGAAGGAACATGACCAAGTTAAATATGACACTCTTGGTCCTAGACAAGAGTACTCTTCAAACATGGGTGAATCACTACAAATAGTTGAGGGACTCAACTTGAGGGCGATCGAGAGATGGAAAATTCCCAGGAAAAGAGGGAATAGTGCCAAAAACCGTGTATCATTCCTATATATCCCCCCTTAGAGAGGGACATGCCAAGAGGCCTATGTGACCAGGAGATCAGGAGGTCTCTAATAAGTGGGGTTGGGCCTGAAGTCTAGACATTCAGGAGGTCCTACGTATCCCATGAGGATGGGAATCAAGCCAGACATAGTTCTTGAGGGTGGCTTTTAATGTCATGCCGGATAGGAAATAGAGTGGCTAATTCATAGAATTGGGTGCGCGTGGTGCGACTATTGAAAACCCGACGTGGATGGGGACGTAATCCCGCATCACACCACGTATTCCCGTAGTCAAGGTCCCGAAGGCAGGACAGAAGAGACAAATTATCTGAACTCAAGCTGGACCCAAAGATAGGAGGTCTGGGCATTCTTACGTATCCCATGAGGATGGGAATCAAGCCAGGCGTAGTTCTTAGGAGATCTTAGTTTATGGTCTTAGAGATCGGACCATAGATGAATGGCACTTTACAAGTAAGCACAGACCTCGACCCAATCCCTAGGCCCACGTGAGTTAAACTCGGTGTGGGAAACAAGGGGGGAAGATCCTTATTGCAATACCCAAAACATCCATTGAGGGGAAGTCGGTGAAGAGCCCCAAAGGACACCTTTAATGCAGCTTTGTTCCTCTAACATGTAGATGCGCACTGAGGAATAGTACGAAGAGTTTAGAAACTCTACTTGGACATGATAAGAATGGAGAAGGATGTGAATCGTGTAACTGACATTTTGGGCTTAATGGGGTTGGCGTGGCGATAGAGGATTAATGCTGACCGTGGCGAAAAAGTAGTATCTACATCGCATTAGCCTGAAATGGGAACAACAAATGAGCATCAACCGCTAACCATATTCGCAACGCATAATTTTTATCGAATTTTTGTCTGAAACCCTTGAGGGCGTTGGCCCGTAACGGTAAGAGAGACCTTGGGCGTGGTATCCAGGCCGTTCTTCGAGGTCCCTTCGGGTGTGAAAGATAATGAAATCCTGAATGAAGGGGGGACATGAAGCCTAAAAAGCGGGTGCGGACATGTCTGAGTAGAGTCCGACATTCTAGGTAACTAAACCAGAGTACCCTTAGGCACATTGGTGAACTGCCGAAAAGGGTCGAAAAAGTAGCTCAGGAGGGAGAGATAGGCCAAGGGGTCAAGGTGGGATAGAGATTTTCGGAAGATGGGGCTGGACCCAAAGCTTAGATGTTCGGGTGGTCCTACGTATCCCATAAGGATGGGAATCAATCCATACGTAGTTGTAGAAGATACACAGAGGGTAGGATATCCTAACGAGGATGTGTACGGCGCATCAAGTAGACCGACACGGATGGTAACGTAATCCCACACCACAACGCATAGTCCAGCAAGTAAGAACTTGGTCCAGGGGGGGGGGGGGCAAAAAGGCCAAGGGGCCTGATAGTTGGGTTTTGTTCAAGAAGTCCTGGCTTACTCATAGTTTAACGTCATGCAATGAGGATGGGGGTCGAGGAATAGGGCTCATTGGATAGAGGTGGTGTATGGTGTGGTGAAAAAACTGTCGTGAGTGTGGACATAATCCCTCACCACACCATATGCTCCGGGTAAGAACTTGGGCTAGAGATAGAAAAAGACAAGATGCCTGAGGCAGGGCCTTGTTAAGGGAATGCGTACAGCATGGAAAGTAGCCCGATGTGAATGAGGAAATAATCCCACACCACGCCATACAATACTTAGAAAAGAATCGAGGCTAGGGGCCTGACTGTTGGCACCACCCAGAAGGAAGTTTGTCACTTCGGGATGGGGTAGAACGAATCACTGCACTCGATATTTGGGACATCATGGGGTTGAATCGAAGATTCGGGAGACTGTTGACCATGTTCGAAACATAGCATCCATATGGTGACCGGATATGGGAGCAAAAAATGAGCGTCTACCGCTGACCACATTCGAAACGCAAGACTTGTATCGGCGTGTTGCCCGAAATCCTCAAGGGCGTTGGCCTGAAGTTGTAAAAGGGCCCTTAGGCCGAGCATCCATACCATTCAGGGGCCCTTCCGGATGAGGAATGTGATGGAATCCTAGTGAAGGAGTGGGTGAAGCATAGCTGTACCCATATGCGAAAGAGGCGAACATCTCCAGGGGGACGCACAGCCGGGTCGAGGCTTGCTTGACGTAAATTGGGGCAAAAGTGTGGACCCTTCCATATGTCTTAACCTGAGGGGAAGATTTTACATTTTGGGCTGGGCCAACAGACGAAGTGTCCGGGAGTTCCAACTTATCCCATGGGGATGGGAATCAAGCCACATGTAGTTCTTGAAGGGAATGCAGTTTAACGTAATGCGGTAAAGATGTGTGAGGATAGAAGAACGGGAGTGGGCACATGGTGAGTCCATTATAATCCTCGTATGAGTGGGGATAAGGAAGCCTACTCTTCATCATGCAAGGATCCTCCGAGGAAACTATATGCAGGGGGAACAATCAAAGAGAAGAGCTCGGGGCTGGGCTCAAGACGAGATGTATGAGTGTTCCTACGTATCCCAATAAGATGGGAATCAATCCATACGTAGTTCTAGAAGCACAGTTTAACGTCATATGGGATGAGGTGTAGTTTAACGTCATGAGGGATGGGGGACACATCTCATCTAGGAATATGTACGATACGGAGAGTAACCTGACGTGAATGACGATATAATCCCACATCACATTGTACAATCCCACAAGAGAGTCTGAGTCGAAAAAGGACAGGGGGCCTGAGGCTGAGCCTCAGTCAGGAAGCTCTGACAGGCTTGCAATTTAACGTCTTATAGTAAGGATGGGGGCCAAGGTTCCAAAGAGGCCAAAGGGCATGAGGCTAAGCCTCGGTTTGGAAGGCCTGACTGGATTGTAGTTTAACTTCTTGCAGTAAGGATGGGGGAGATCTTAGTTTAAGGTCAAAGAGCTCAGACCATTTTGATGTTTATTGTCATGCATGATGATATTGCAGTTTAGGGTCATGCGGGACCATAATGTACAATTTAATGTCATGAAGGACGAAGATGATCAGTTTAATGTCATGCAGGACTGTGGTGAAGTTTAAGGTCATGTAGGACCATATATTTTACATTCGTGCAGGACCAAGGGACTCAAACAAAGTATTTCTTGAGGAACTTGGCGTTGGTGGGAGGAGTTATGCGCTCACCGTCCATGGTTGAAAGGGAGTATGCTCCGTTGGGGTAAACCCTATGAATGACGTAAGGTCCTTCCCATTTGGGCTCAAGCTTGGGTGGTTTCCTGCCAGGGATCATTGGCGCTTGGAGGGCCAACACCAGGTCACCTTGCAGAAAAGAGTGAAGGCGGACCTTCTTGTTGAAGGCTCTAGCTATCTTATTCTAATGCCTTTCCAGATTGTGCAGGGCACGGATCCTGTTCTCATCCAGTGCTTCCAATTCAACTAGACGGATTTCAGCCACCTTATCTAGCACCTACTGGTTATAGATTGTAGTGCGTAACGATGTCAGATGGATCTCAATGGGCAGGACGGCCTCAGCCCCATACATCGGGGAATATGGGGTCACCTGGGTGGAATTTCGAGTCATCATCCGATAAGCCTAGAGGGCATTGGGGTGATTTTCCGGCCAAATCTTCTTATTATGACCAACCATATTTTGCAGAATGTTAGAGAGGGTTTTATTGAACACCTCGATCTATCTATTTTCCTATGCATGATAGCGAGAGGTATTGTTCAAAAGGATATTGTACTTGGTGTACAGTTTCTTCAGCTAGACTGCTCAGAATTTGGTGCCGTTATCGGTGAGGACAGTTTGAGGGACTCCAAACTGGTGGATGATATTGGAGCTCACGAAGTCAACGATGGAATGGGCCTTGATCTCTTTGAGTAAAAATGCATCTGCCCACTTGGAGAAGAAATCTGTAGCAGTCAGGATGAACCTACACCGACGAGCTGTCGCCGGTGGGTATGGTCCCATGACATCGAGTCCTCGCACTAAAAATAGCCAAAAGTAATTGGTGGAGTGGAGAGGCTCTGGCGGCCGATGCAGGAAGTCAGCATGAACATGGAACATGTGACATCTCTTGGAAAATTCGATACAATCATTGATCATAGAGGCCTAGAAGTACCCCAAACCTCCAGATCTGATGGGACAGCTTTGGCCCAGTCTGATGGGCACCGCAAGAACCAGCTTGAACATCTTGAATGACCTAACAAATATCAACTCCTTGAATTCAACAGAGGAGAACACCATCGAATCTCTGCTTATAGAGGATCCACCCAAGGCTGGGACCACTCTAGAGAGTAAATTGCAGTGCACGACGTCAGATTCACTCGTGTTCAGCCCGATCATCCGGGAGGAAACCATTTTGGAGGTACTCGACAAAAGGTGCCCTCCAGTCGGGAGTGGCCTCAACCACTGTATCTGAAGAACCTGGTACCCCGGATGTGGAGGGTCCTACAGTAAGGTGGCTTATGCACAGGTTTTCATTATCCTCTGGGGTGATGGGGGTGATGACTCTCCGATGTGCTATATTTATGATCAAATCATCCTGGTTGGGTTCTGTGAGGGACGCATCTAAGCCGACCAAAGCATCTACTCGACCGTCCTGTGACCGAGGGACGTGGTAACCTCTGGTCAAGATTGGAACTGGGCCATTAGGTGGAGGGTGAACTCCAACAATGGAATAAGCTTCGGCTTCCTGACAACATAGTCGTCATTAAACAGCTTGATGACCAGTTCGGAATCCCCTTTCACATGCAGATGGGGCCCGTCGATCTCAAGGGCCAGCTCTAGGCCGATGATGAGAGCCGGATACTCTACCTTGTTGTTGGTGCAGCCATCTGAAAACAAGAACGAGTACTGAAAAACAGCTTGCACCGGGGTGATAAAGACGATACCCAAACCTACTCTGTTGAGATTAGGATCGTTGAGCCTCCTACCAGTGGGGCTCCGGGAGGCACCGTCGAAGTGCATTTTCCAGCATGAGATGACATGATCGACTGAGAGGATTGCATCATCAGGAAAATCCAGATCTAGGTATTGATCCACGAAGTTTGGATGAGCAGAGAGGAAGTATTCCAATGCCTATCCCTTGATGGAATTTTGGGGCACGAACCTGATGTCGAACTGCTGGAGGATCACCGCCCACCATGCTTGTCAGCCGGTCAACATAGGGTGGTTCAGGATGTACTTCAGTGGGCATATCTGAGAGACCAACTACACATCATGGTGCTGCAGGTAATGCCACAATTTATGTACGACAAACATGAGCACAAGGAATCTCTTTTCGATAGGGGAGTTTATGGTCTCTATATCGAGGAGCATGCAGCTGATATAGTAGAGGTTGTTCTCTGTTCCCTCATTGTTCTTCTAGGTGAGAAGTGCACCGTGGGACCGTTCGAGGGCGGTCACCTAAAGGACCGATGGCTTTCCGGAGACATGTGGTAACAAGACCGGAGGTTGGAGAAGATACTGCTTGATTTCCTCGAAGGTGGTTTGACACACTTCATCCCATTCATAGGTGGAACCTTTCTTCATGAGCCGGGAAAAGGGATTACACTTTCTAGACAGATTTGGAATGAACCAACATATATAGGCTAAGTGGCCTTGGAGGCCCCGAAGCTCCTGAATAATACTCAGGGGAGGCATTTGGATGATTGCCTTGATCTTCTCCAGGTCAATCGCGATGCCTCGATATCTAACAAAAAAGGAAAGAATCTTCTCAGAGGTGACCCCGAAGGCACACTTTAGCGGGTTTATCTTCAGGTGGTGGGAACGGAGGAATCCGAACACTTTCTCAAGGTTCTTGAGATGGTCCTGGTGCTGGAGATATTTGACCACCAGATCATCCACGTATCATTCCACCACTGTCCCGAGAATCATCTTGAATATGTGATGCATGGCCCGCTGATAGGTGGCACCTGCATTTTTCAGGCTGAAGGGCATAACATGGTAACAAAAAGTACCTTGGGGAGCCTTGAAGGCAGTGGACTCCTCGTACTCGGGGGCCATCCTGATCAAGTTGTACCCATAATGCGCATCCATGAAGGAGAGGGCTTGGAACCCGACCTTGGCATCGATCAACAACTCTGTCACAGGGAGGGGAAAATCATCCCTTGGGCAGTGGCGATTGAGATCACGGAAGTCGATGCAGACTCTGATCTGCCCGTTCTTCATCCTGACTGGCACAATGTTGGCATGCCACCTGGGTTACTGGACCTCCTTGAAGAATTTGGCTTTGATGAGCTTATCATCTTTGGCCTCAACCATGGCACCATGAAAAGGGTGCATCTTTCTGGGAGGCTGTTTGAACCCGTAGTGGTTTGTTGGGAGACCAAGGTGGTGGACGGCTACCTGGGGATCTAGTCCTGGCATCTAGACGTAACTCCAAGAAAACACATCACATTGCTGTTTGAGAAAGTCCACATACTGTTACTGCTCCTCGAGGGGCATGGTGGAACTAATCAACTTGAGTCTCAGATCTAACTCACTACCAAGGTTCACCTGTACCAATTCGTTGACCATGGTAGAGACTCCTTCTTCAAAGGCAGGGGGATCATCCTCCAGACCCACTTCTCAACCTATGGAGCGATCTTCTGTGGGGGGAGATGCTTCTGAGTTATCAAAACCTGATGGGTGGCTGGTGCTGGCTTGGGCGATAGTGGTCATCATATCAGGAGACTCATGTGCCACTGAGACCATAGCAATGAAGGCAGTGGATCCAATCCCATCTAGTTTTCGGCCCAAGGGGCCATGCTTGATGACATCAAAGCAGTAGTGACACGTCAGCCTGAGCCGGTTGATTCCAGCCCGACGGAAGAGACACGTATGATGTACCGCCATTACCATGAGCCTGACATCCCGATACCGCATAGGGGTAGAAGGTTCTAGGATCACCTGATCCTGGTTGGTGTAGGAGTACGAGGTGATTTTCCTCCATAAATTGGGCATGGGAACGTGCCTTCTTCTTGTACTCGAAACAACAAAAAACTACCCCATGTAGAGGGTCGTGGCCTGCAACCGACAGATCGAGAAGATGTAGGCGTCGTCCAGGCCTGACCAGAGATCACTTGTGACTGGGGTGGGTTCATCCTTACTTGCCAGGATTTTCTTATCCTTGCTCTTGTAATAGTCGGCGTCCAGGTAGCGGGCTTCACAAGAGTCAAAGGGAGACGCATCTCCCTGGAGCATGCCTACTCGACCATTCAGGGAGTTTTTGGGGCATTGGTGATACGAAGAAGGGACCTCTGCATGCAGATGGAGCCATGGGATTCCCATCAATGCGTTGTATGTGGTGTCCTGGGAGACAACCATGAACTCGGTGCTGGCAATTAGGCCACCGAACTAGGTCTTCAAGCGGATCTTGCCGACCGGGGATTGCTTGGTCCTTTCGTATCCTTGGATTCTGAGGTCAGAGGGAGTTAAATCATCCTTAGACAAACCCAGCTTTTGCAGTGTCTGAGTCGGTTTTAGGTTAATCCCAGAACCTGTGTTAACAAGGTAGCGACATAATTCCACGCCCTTGAACTGCCCAGTGACGTATAGTGGGCGAATATGCCCATGTATGGTAGGGTCTTCATCTCCACCAGAGAACGAGATAATTTACTGGCATTCCACATTCTAAATTGCCTCATCTTGTAAGGCTTCTGAAGCCGCTACCTCTGTCTCAAACTAGAGGGGGCTCCTTAGGGCCTCGGCAAGTGCCTCACACATTTTAGACGACAGTAGAAGAGCCTCAAGGATAGAAATCCTTGATGCAATGCTGTAAAGGTGCTTCAAAACATCATACTTCCATGCCAAATGCGAGCCTCTGCTAATAGGAGGTCATTCTGCAGTTGGAGGCATGGCGGGCCCTGCCGGCTGGACCGGCGGCTGGCTGGTACTGGGTACATCTCGCTACCCGCTAGTTGGTGCCTGAAGAGTAGCTGCCAGATGAGAACCAGACAACTGTGATTGGCCTGTATCAGGGTAAGACTGGCCACGATATAGATGAGACATCTCTGCCTGATCTAGTAGCACAAACCACGGTGGAGGTAGATTTGAGGGCACCCGATGAGGTTGTGCGTGCTGAGCTCTGTGCTAGGCCTGTTGTCTGGTTTCAGTAGCATGCACGGCCTGACTGAAAGCACCTGATGATACACCTTGATGTCCTGTGTGGTCGTGGTTTCGCTAACTTTGACATCAGCTGAGAACATTTGGGAGGTTTTCCTAGTGTTCCCCCTCGTCAGGAGTCATATAGGGATTTACCATCTCCACGGTATTAACTGAAGCATACCCTTGACTGTCGCTCGAAGAGTCATCCACCCCTGGGAAGATTCTGGGAGGAATCCCCATCTTAGGGGGCATGAAATCACCAAGAGTGCGGGATGCCGATAGAAGTGGCAGAGCACATTTCTTCTTCTTGCGCCATCGCTGCTTGCCCTTCTGGGAAGAGGTAGACTGTGATGATGACGCAGAGGTACTAGTCGCATCTTCTGAAGACTCCGGATGATTCAGGCATGCCCAAATTATACCATGGGCGTGGGCGACAGTTTTGCGGGCCATCCAATTGTCGTACTTCTGGGACCCACAGCTGGGAACCTTCTTCCACTCGCCTTTGTCGTCGCTACCGCTTTATGACCCTATGAAGACACCCGCCACTTATGTCGGGGCCAGGCCCAACCTGACTATGTTGTTTTCAACCCGGTCTTAAAGGCAATATTTAAACACATAGCACTACTTGAGGTTGTTCCCTAGAATCCCATGATAGGGGCAGTAGTTGGGGCGATCAGTGAGGTTCGTCTCTGCCAGCCTTCTGCACTCGGGTAAGCATACAATCCCTTGCTTTAGGGAACTTCAGAAGTAGCCAGGGACCTGATTCTCGTTGAATGAGTAAGCCTGGTGCCTTCTTTTCAAATAGGGGGCTCTGGGAGCCTGGACCTGACGAGGGCCCGGAGGGGCCTGCCGAGTAGGCGGAGCCTGATTGTCTTTCCTAGGTGGTGATGGCGAATTGGACGGGGGAACCTGTCAGTTCTTAGGCGGTCGCTGCTAGGCAGGAGCCTATGACTTAGGTGGAGGGCCTCTAAGGGGTTGTGGGGCCGGTGCCACTTGCAGCAATTATAGCTGCCTGGGGGCTTCTATTTGGGCCACCACAGCGGGTTCGTCTCTGGAAAACCTCTTGGATGGAATCACAGGGGGAAGCAGATGTGCCTGATTAGAATGTTGCAGAGCTTCCTCGAGGCGCTGAGACTTATATGAGAAGTCCCAGAACCCTCCGGGGTAGTTCTGGTTGATCAGGGAAAAAACTAGTTCTATTTTAACATTCCCCATGCACATCTTCAGTAATTTTTCCTGAGCCAGTGGCATGTCGATGGAGTATGTAAGCCCCTTCCATTTGGTGATGAAGTCCGCGACTCGCTCATCAGGCCTTTGTTTACACTTGAATAGGTCTGCGATGCTAGTATTTCGCGTGGTGGAGCTGAACTGGTATAAGAACTGTCGGTGGAGATCCTCCCAGCCGGTCACCGATCCGATAGGGAGCTGGCTATACCAGACGAATGCAGGACCCTCCAATGTCTGCAAAAAACATCGGAGCTTGGCGGCTTCATGCTGTGTTGGTGTCCCCAACATGGGGCCACACCTGGAGGAAAAATGAGCCAAGTGCTGCAGCGGGTCCCTAGTCCCATTAAAGGGAGAGAAAGTGGGATTCCCAAAACCTGGAGGTGTAGGAATATCATCCACCCATGCGGGATATGGCTTGCCATCTGGTGGGATTGCCACCTGCCACGTTTCCAACTCCTCGAGGTGGGCGATGAGTGCCGTATAGGATCATCTGGGTGGGGGTCCCTGTCTTGACGGGGATCGCTAACTACGAGTGTGTCGCCGGGCTCTTCGACACGGTAAACAACAACAATGGATTCTGGAGCGACTGGCGGAACGGCCCTTGGGGCGGCTGGGAGAAACCTGGGCTGGATTCCTCTGGTTGCCTCACCGTTCAGGAGGGTTTGGCAAGACGTATCGTTCCCTCTTTTCGTGAGTTCCGTCTTCTGATCAGGGTTGCCCTGAGGCATCTCGATGGGGGGAATTTGTTCCTACCCCTATTTCCCCTGCTTAGGATCACCAAAGTCGGGTCGCATCTCTATAGTGCACTCAGCCAATAGTTTGTTGACCGACCTCTTCTACTTAGCAAGTTGATGGCACAACGCAGCCTTCTCGGGGTCTTCGCCCATCTTTTATACTAAGGCAGATGGGTTGGAGTGTTTGACAGTACCGACATGTTCTTTACCCTTACCGGCATTCCGACTGAGTACCAACGAATCGGTGGGTGCAAAGAGGCCTAGAAGGTTCCTCTTTTGGTGAGTAATCCTCCCTGATGGGTCTAGTAGTGGTGGTACACCATTAGGGGGTAAGTCTCCATCGAGAAACTCCAGCTCATCTTACTTGTCTCCTATGTTAGCCATGTGGACCTCAACCCTTCTTAGGGGCATGTCCTCAAGGTCGCATAATGAATCGGGCTACCGCTGGATAGGACTGAAGAGGAGGGCGGCATACTGTCCCCAGCCACAGACTTGCACATGGAGGGTAGCTTCCTTGATGATTTTGCGGAGTACCTTGAAACTATAAATGAATTTTTGTTGGAGAGCGCTCTGGCGACCTGGTGACTCAGGGCACTAGGCCACGGGGAGTGCGGCCAAATCAACCAGACGACATTGATTTCCAATTTCCTTGAAGTGCACCTGGCTCCTAGGGTACAACACCCATTGATAAAGAAGTCAAAATTGCATCATCCATAGGGTTTGACAGAAGCACCCGACTTCTTCCGGGGTGAGGGATTCTGGCACACAAAAGTTCGACGCTACCCTCGGACATAACTTCTCCAGGAAGTGGTCTGTTGCGAGAATATTCTAGAAGCTCCTGGGATCCGATTCAATGTCCGGCCCCGTATTTCCCCACTCGTAAGATGGAGGTGGCTGAGGAACCAGTAGCGGTACTGAGGCAGACGACTGGGACAGTAAACTGGGCGGCGGAGAATACAGCGAACGAGCCGACTAGCCACCGAATTCTGGGCCATCCTCCGAAGAGTGCGGTGACCTGACCACAATGTCATGATACAATGGGCTGATATCCACGACCTCTAGTACGAGGATCACAATTACCAGCAATGCATCACCTTGCTACTCAACCACCATTGTTCCCCAAAATATCTCCTCGTGATCTCTGGTCGAGGTAGAGGGAACTTCTGGTGACGACGGTGGTGAATGTACGGTCGGAACATGCGGGATTCCCACAATTTCCTCCTCCTGGATGTAGCTGCAAAGAGAGGCAGGAATTCGATGGACTTCACATTCTGGAAGGATGAGGCTTATACGCCTTGTTCCTGCCCCGGTCCTTGATACGGAGGAACGAGGGGAGGGTTCCAATGCTGAGTCGCATTCTGCTTCGGAATCTGGGAAGCGAGCCAGCTTGATCTCCATCCAGGTCTTCCCAGGATTCTTCTTATGGCCGCGATGACTCGTCCTCCTTCCCCTAGATGGCTCTTCGGGACAAGGTTGATTCCCGACATGTATTCTTGGGGACATGCTGGCGCCATGGCAGAGAGGACTTCCGCTTGAGAAAAGTGGGGTGTGAGGGGAACCAGGGAAAATGTCGAAGGAATCATGGGGAGGACCTCCATGAACAACACCTGAGCAGGAGAAACCTCTATTGGAACCAGCAAGAGCATGGGGAGGACCTCCATGATTAGTGCGGGTGGAGCGAGGTCGACCTTCACTCCTTTGGTTTCCAGGGTGAGGTGGACCTTTTCTGATTGTGGAGAGTACATAGAGAGGATCCCCAAGTTGGAGAGGGACCGGATGGGCAATGCCTTCACATTGGCGGTTGGGGGTAGGAGGAGGAATTCCATACCTAGTGTGGTGGGCACGGGAAAGACTTCCGCACCGAGTGTCGCCGCCACGGGGCATGTCTTCATTCGGGCTGGGGGTAGCATGGGGCATACCTCCATGACGAACTTCAGAGTGGGGAAGGCCCATGCTCTATAGAGTGGTGGTATAGGGAGGACCTCCGTACGGGGTGACATCACCGCGGGTTGGTTTGTGGCAATCACCACTCGAGCCTGCGACCCGAAGAGTCAACCCAACATGCCCGTGGGGAGGTTGGGGCCTCGATCCCGTTCGGGTGTAGGAGTGTTTCTGCTCAGTGTGTGAATGGGATTCATGATATATGTCAGTGGTGGCTCGGGCCACAGTAGCTGTCGACGTCGACACCCCTTGGCAGGCACCCTCAGCTCAAGCCCAACACTGGCGTTGGGTCAGGCGAGCCGGTGCAGGTGGTGCAGGGGAATAGCCTACCTGCTCCTCTGGCAAGGCCGAACGACATCACTGACACGGCCGAGTGGGGGCCCTTACTTGGAGTCTTTGGATCGGGACTCTGAACAGGCTGAGCCGGACATCACCCACCTCATCAGTGTAAGGCAGGGAGTTGTGGAGGCGTTCTGGGGACAGGCTCCCGAAACGATTGAATGTTGGGGTGGGGAGCAGGGGCGCCCTGTGCGGTCGTCGAGGGCGACATTGACGGTGAGGCCTGGACACCTCTAGGTCCAGGCGGTCCATATCTCGAGTTGGGATTATTCCCTCCTTCTCATAACGACGTACGAGGTCGTTAATCACCCTTCTTTGGATGAATTCCGATGGGGAGAGGGGGTGTGGGTGCCCCATGCTCGTGGATGCAGACGCTGTTGTAGCAGCAGTGGAGCCAAGCAGAGCGACTATGCTGGTATTTCCCCTACCCCTTCGTGGGCGTATGGGCGGTGATCGTTTTCCTATAGCCACAACCTGATTCCTGAG
This sequence comes from Viscum album, assembly GCA_963277665.1. NCBI lineage: Eukaryota > Viridiplantae > Streptophyta > Magnoliopsida > Santalales > Viscaceae > Viscum > Viscum album. Next base: position 204,983,223 of record OY728144.1, read on the forward strand.
AAGCAGGGAGATTAACTCATCAGCACTACGAGGAAAACAATTCGACAACCAGTGCCCCATCGCCATTCTATCTTCTGGGGCCGGTAAGAGGTATCCATGCCAACAACGTTGCAGAATGGAATACACCACATTCTACTGCCCCAACTTCTGATGAGTTTAACTCTAGGCCCACAATTTTCTTGGTGGGACCCGATGCAAGATATTTGGGTCTGGTGACACGTCAATCTACGGATGTATCGAATGCTACTAATCTCCACACTGAGGAGAATAATTTCACGTCAGGTTCACCATTTCTATTTCCGAAGCTTTCACCGGGGCGTGCACGTCCGTCCTATTGGGTGCGACATGCACAACTTTTGTGTTGCCCCACATTCCCTCTTTCCAAAGGTGGGTGGCATCCATTCCTTACTCAGGGAAATATGCTCCTTTATCGAAACAAGATGATGGGATGTCAGTTCCTCCTTCCGTGAATTCCTACTCAGAACTCGTTACCTTGTCCGGGTCTCCCTCATAGATTTAATATGTTTTTTGTGAAACTCTTCCTAGTGCCATGTTTCCATGGACGCTGGTTAATTACACTGCTTCTGTCAGGACATTCCAAAGGGTCCGGTCAGGGCAGCAACCTTCAGTCGGGGGAGTAGTCACGTCCATGCATCATTAAAATGTCTGAACACTGGGGAATTGGTGTGTCTATCTTTAGTCCCTTATTATATGGCTTCTCGAGGGCTTGGAAGCCCAAGGCATCCCACATCGACTGGGGGGAATCATATTCCATAGGCATGTATCTGAGTTTTTCCTCATCTTCCCATGTTTAACACAGGGTATGTCGTGAGTTTAACGTCCAGAAGAGACGGATCAGCCTGATCAGAACACCAACAGGGGTGGATCAGATTGAGGAATTCCTCTTGAGGGAATGCCGATATCGGAGCCAGCCTGTGGGTGTCTTCTCGAATACTGTGGAGGGGAATGGGGTGGCATGATCTCACCGGGATGCGGTGGCTCGGGTAAGAATCAGGATGGATGGTGGAGAATTTCATGGAGTGAATGAGGAATGAAATGGAGCCATCCTGGAGATGACAGTGGTGATGGGATTGAGTCTCGAAGAGACTTCTTACGTATCCCCGTGGCAGGGAATCAATGTCCACGTAGTTCTGGATGGATGTGTGGGGCTTACACTCTAGGCTGCCCAAGGTGTTGGAAGAACCGACGTGAATACGGTCGGAACGACCAGGTGGTGGTGGGATTGAAACTCGTGAGGATTCCTACGTACCATGCCTTAACATGGATCAAAGACCACGTAGTTTAGGTTGAGCGCCAGAAGAATGGTGTGAAAAGGAACTTGGCCCAATGGGTGGTGGGCTTGCACCTTGTGAGGTTTCCCACGTACCATGCCTTGACATGGATCAAAGTTCACATAGTTCGGGAAAAGGGGATGTTATACTAACACGAAGGGGTGTCAGAACAACTGGATGGCAGGGTCACAACAGCTTACCGCTGTATTAGGATGTAGTTTAACGTCATGTGGGATGGGGGAGTGTCGGAGAACCGACATGAAGAAGGACCTTGGCCCAGGTGGATGGTGGGATTGAACCTCAGGAAGGCTTCTTACGTACCATTCCTTGACATGGATCAAAGACCATGTAGTTCAGGTGAAAATGGGGGTTTTCACACCGACACAGAGACGGTCGGGGCCAATGATTATTGGGCTCGAACCTGAGGTAGGCTTCCTATGTACCATGCCTTGACATGGATCAAAGACCTCGTAGTTCAGATAGGGTTTCTTCCGTTGAACCGATGTGAAGGTGAAACCTTGGGTCCACTGGTGGTGGGATTGAACCTCATGAGGATTCCTAAATACCATGCCTTGACATGTATCAAATACCACGTAGTTTAGGTGGTGGTTTTGATCAGTGAACCGACGTGAAGGTGAACCCGTGGGTCCACCGGTTGTGGGCTTGAACCTCGTGAGGCTTCCTACGTACCATGCCTTGACATGGATCAAAGTCCTCGTTGTTCAGGATAGTCACAAAGGCTTACCGTTGGACTGGAATGCAGTTTAACATCATGCAGGATGAGGGTGGAACCTGGCGTGAAGAAACGACAGGTGGTGGGCTTGAACCTCATGGAGGATTTCTACGTACCATGCCTTTACATGGATCAAAGACCTCGTAGTTAAAATGGACGTATAGTTTCATGTCATGTGGGACAGGGGCATGCAGTTTAACATCATGCTGGACGAGGGCATAGAGTTTAACGTCATGGTGGATGAGGGCATATAGTTTAACGTCATGCTTGACAGGGGCATTAAGTTTAACGTCATGATGGACGGGGGCATACAGTTTAATGTCATGCTGGACAAGGGCCTTTTCATGGTCGATGCTTACTCTAAACCCACCTTATTCATGCTCGGTGTGAGAAACAAGAGGTAGCAGAGACCTGATGATCATGTCGCGAGGGGTGATTCCGTGAGAAGCGAAGAGGGGCTTACGCATTAGGCGTCCCATAGTGCTGGGACTTACTCCAGGATGGAGGCCCAAAGTGCGACAAAGCGTAGCAGGAGAGGGATTTGGGACCAATTATGGGAGGTGCCTCATTCCCTATCGCGCCCTCCACTGGCCTTGGTAGTGGGGAAGTACAGAGGTACACAGGTGCAACCTTTTGCAAGAGAGGTTAGGGGCTTACGCTCTGGGAAGCCCTCCCCCCATGGACAAACGCCACTCCGAGAGGGAGGATATCATCCCATATGAGGGTTATTCCATTCCCGTGGAGATAAGTGGTGTAATGAATTTCCGAGCCGGGGGGGGGACCTTGCGTGTGAGGCATGAGGTCGGGTCATAGTTTAATTTCATGCGTTGAGGATGAGGTTCTTGGTAGTTTAACGTTCTGCATCTCAGAAGAGGTGGGTTTACTCTGCACCCCTAGTACTTACATGATCGGTACCCTCTGCTCCTTGGGGGAGGGAAGGCATTGGCAAGGCCGTGGAAAAGGGGGGTTGCAGAGCGAACCATCCAGCGGTCCTCGTTATCGTGTCTATGTGAAGAAGTAATAGCCGTTAGCGTGCCTATGAGAAGAAGCATTAGGCGAAGCAACGCTATGGGTGGTGTCGTCCGGGGGACTTGGAAGTCACATCGTGCAAACCTGGAGGTTCGCATGAGAACATGAATTTCCAAGAAAAGGGTTCCACAGGTAGGGGCCTTACAGATTTTGGTTGCTTTGCATAGTCGAGAGCACTTGTGAAGGGGTGTGCTTCACGAAGTGGAGTGCCTTGGCCTTAGCATGGGGAATAGATGTGAATCGGAGGTGCGTCGCGAAGTGGAGGGGTTTTCGTGGAGCACTACCTCGAGAAGCATAGGTGCCTCGCGAAACAAGGTGCTGTGAAGAAGTGTGCTTCGCGAAGTACAGTGACTCTCCCTTGGGATGAGGATCATGTGTATAGGATGGGTGTTTCATAGAGCATAAATGCTCCTCAACTCCCCGGGTTCCCTTGGGAATCCCCTTCCTTCACGAATTCCCTTAGACTTCGCGAAGGGATTCCCTCTCGTAAGAGGGGCTCAAAACGAGACAAGGAGAAGGCCTCTCGCAAAGAAAAAATACCTCGCAGAGCTCATGATTCCCAGAGCGAAGAGTGCTTCCCGATTTGGGAGTTGAGAAGCTGAATGGTCGGATTGTCAGTGTGGAGAGCTCAGGGGGAGCTCGAAAATTATAGGCAAGGGGCATTGCGAAGCAGAGCTCATGAGGCGGGAAGGGGGCCTCGGTGTCTCCACGGTGGGTCGCGAACGTCAACCGAATTCGCGGAGGGGTACCGCCTCCTCTTCTTCGCGGCGGGTCACGAATTTCAGGGCATTCGTGAAGGGTTACCACCTCTGGTGCTTCGCGGCAGGCTCACAAACCTCAGGGCATTGGTGGAGCATTACCACCTCTGGTGCTTTGCGGCGGGCCCGCGAACGTCAGGGCATTCTCAGAGCGTTACCACCTCTGGTGCTTCGCGACGGCCGTGGAGGTAGGGGGATTCACTTCGGGGCTTCGCAAGGAAGGGCGCAAGGCCTCTTTTCATTGTTCTTTTCATCCAATATTTTGGCGCCAACAGTGTTATATATCCATCTCATGGTTTTGACAAGAAATTAAAGATGGAGTTCAAGGAAAAATCTCAGAACAATGGTGAAAGGAAGGTGAATGTTTCTTTAATCTCAAAGTCTGGAAAGAAACATGGTGGAGATTGTCTAAAAGGTACTAGAATTTGGTTCATGTGTGGAAAAGAAGGTCATCGATCAGTTGAGTGCCGAAGTAATTGGAAAAAGGTTTCTAATGATGTGAATAGAGAAAAGACTTCAGAGAACGCTCCACCAACACTTCAGTGCTACAAGTGCATGGAAATGGTGAATTATGCTAACCAATTCCCTAATCCAAGGGTTAATGATGATCGACATAAAAAACCTCTTAATGAAAAGGACAAAGGGAAGTCACATGAAATCATTGTTGGTGATGTTGAGTATGAAAACGACGTGGTGGAATGATTATATGTATATGTAACAGGATTCCAAAATAATGTTGGGGAATCTCATTTATAGTATGGTTGAATATTGGAATACCTATGTATTGGTTTATTGTGGTTTTAAATAACTATATGGGACCGGTAACCATGAAAAGTGATTGAAATATTTTTGGAAAGTAGATGATATGCACATAATGAAGGGATAAGGAGAAAATAATATGTTTGATAGTATTAATGAGCTCATGACTGATATAAGGACAAAGTGATATAATGGTTTGAGTATATAGAATTTTTGGGATTTTGGTATGTGGAAAGAGTTAAATTTTGATAGCATTCATGTTTTCACTATGGTTCTATGGTAATTCATGTTTCAAGAATACATGATTAAGGTATTCACATGTTTCAAATGTGACCAACAAGATATATGTTATGATATATGGGGGATAAATGATGGTATTCATGGTTTTATTTATACTATGAGTTTGGATAGAAGTATTTTGTATAATACTAAAGGATAGAATGGATTAAGTTGGACATTAGATAGTATTGTTTAATGCTAGATTTTTTTTATATTATTTCTGAAATGTTATAATGGTGAAGTTTTAGAAAAAGGACAACCTGTAGGATGGACGACAACCCGTCGCGTCGGACATGGTTGCGGGAATCGAACCCATAAACGAATTTTGATAGGCCTTTATTGCCTTCCGCTGGCCTACAAGAAGTCCTTGGTTAGTAGAAAGTAGTTATATTTTATTAAAGGGTATGATAGTTAAAGTATAAGTCCATTTTTGGAACCATATACGATTAATATCACCATATATGTACTTATGTATATTTAATAACTTTTACCAACCTTTTCTTTGAGATAGGTGGAGTGACTCATCATTCTATCACATGATCTGCTAATACTTCACGAGTGAAAAATTCAACTTCATTTCTTTAATATATGAAGTTGAGATTGTTCAAGTAATGACCAACAACGAGATTGTACCAAAATCATTTAAGTATTTCTTCTATTTCAAAATTTTCAACTTTAGGTAAATGATATTGAAAACTAAAACTGTTGTCCTCGTACTCTCATATCCAATTTATCAAATGGTAACTTAGATCATCACAAATTTATGGCTTTGAGATTTTTGGGTTTTTCGTAGCCATGTCCTCTACCACTCTTCATCAGAAGTTGATGGTTAGATTTCTCTTCCATATCTATGTTTTCCCCTATGTTGTCCTATGATGAAACCAAGTGTAGAGTTACTATGGGTGATTGTTATGATTCTATCTTTCCTTTTTAAAATTAAGTTTTAGTATTCCTTTTTATGATGTGGGTTTCGATGAATGAAACTATCAAGTAATAAACCATTTATAACCCCGAAAAATTTTGAGGGTGAAATTCATTTTAAGGGGGGTAGAATGTAACATCCCAAGATTTTATGAGAATTATTCTTTTTAATTTCTTTGATGTATTTTATTGTACACTTCACCAAGATTAGCTTGCGCTATATGTAACACCATATTAGCTTGTATTATACACAACACTGTTCTTGGCTTGTGATGCACACAATTTCAATTTCTTTCAAATAAAATTCATTTTTACACAACACCAAGTATAGATTTTGATCAATGTATAACTGAAATATATTTTTAATATGTTATATGAAACACCAAAGGAATCTTTCCCTACACACAACCCTGACTTTTCTTGCATTACATGCATGAACGACCTTCCTCGATAGCTTGTGTTGTACGCAATACCGAGTTTCACTAAACAATGATATATTATAATAAAATTATGAACTAGATGTTATGAATAGTATTAACCACATTTTTAATTTTATAACATTATAATTCATCTTACACATTTTCTAGAATGAGATATGAAAACCAAATCAATTTTTCGATAAAAGAATTATTTTTTCAAAAAATGAAGTTTTACCGCCTTTTGATGGCGCACCCACATTAAATATAGTTTTTGATATGTTTGTAAGTTCAATTAGACAAAAGAATCTTATTAATTGAAATAAGGATATAAAAATTTACTTTTGATAAATTTGTTTATATTTTTCTATTAACTTTCATATTTTTATGAATAGTAAAAATACGCTAAATTTTAATTAAAAACAACTTTTTTCATCAAGATAATTTATATGATTAAATTATAATATTTAATGTCTTTAAAGTATAAATAGAATATATTTTTACCATTTAATATAATTCAATTCATTTCCATTAATTTTACATTGAATTAATAGTTAAAAACATTTCAATATTTGACAATGTTTTAACTTTAAAAACCCATTTTCTTAACAACAGGATTAATTTTTAATTAATTACTACAACTTATGTGTTTTTAATTTTGAAAAATGGATTCCATATTTGGATTAAGTGGGTCCAAATTATGTTAATTGGTTACTTTTAATTTTTGATATTATGAATAGTAACTACGATAATTTTTATTTACTACAGTTAAAGGTAAATCAGGTAATTAAGGGTACAAATAAGATTATAAAATTACCCTAACACCTGATAAAGTTCTATTGGATGAATAAAAGTAGATCCATATCACCTAAGGGTTGGAATAGATTAATTTCATGGACTTTTTACCATGAAAAGTATATAATTATTATTAAAACCAAAGAAAGTGACAACATGTCACTCTCTTATATCTTATAATTGTACTAATTTTAATTTAGTGATAAAATTCATAAAACGTATAACCTGAATAGTATACATGAATATAATAAAATCATCTACATCATATTAATTTATTTAGAAATTTTAGGGGCTAAATAATTATAATTAATTATGACACAATAGTGATGTTGAAATTCTTCTTGTGATTGAAATATCAAATAAATGGTTTTAAAAATATTAAAATAAATTCTATATGAACAAATTAATGTGCTCCATGAATTTTTTAGATGAATATGAAAAGTTAGGAATCTATTAAATATTTTGGTTCGAATATATCCTATGTGTGGATTTTATTTAAATTCACATAAATGAATAGTGTCAAAATTGACACTGTTGTTATTTTATAAAAATAACATATAATTAAATTGTTTAAAAATCACAAATTTTTTTAAAAATTATAAATTGAAATTTATATGGTAAAAAATGTTATAAATTATCCAATTATTAAATCACATAAGTAATTAGTTATAAAAATTTAAAATTTAGAATATTATTACCACAAATAAAATTAAATAGATTAAATAAGGATAAATCAAGTTGATAAGGTTTAAAATAAATTCCCAACATGTATAAATTTTATTGGTTGATGATATTAAAACCCTATATCACCTAATATTTGTATTTGAGTCATTTTTTAGGTTTTTCTCTAGGGATTGAGTTTATTATAAATTAATATTTTTGAGGATTCCAAAAGTGCCCCTCTCCTCTCATATATAAGGGCACCTCCTCCCTCTCCTCCTCACACAATTTTGAACCTTCATGCTCGGAAAAAACCTAAATATTTCTCTTATACACTTCCATATAAACTTACTATAGGTCCTGGTATTCTTCAAAGAAAAACATTAGTGCCCTAAGAGGAGGTTTAGAAGAGGCGCGTCGTTTAGAGGTAATATCCTTTACTGATTCTTTCAAATTTATTTCTTCTTCTACTTCCTCTTCTTTCTTTTTTTCATTATAAAGTAATAACATCAGTATCAATAATATAATTATATGTTATTATAAATATTAAACAACCCTATTTCACCTTCAATCCATCATCTGTAAAATGAAATCACCGCGCGTGCGTACGTACGGAACACTGTCTCCACGCCATTGTGTAATCTGTTTTCCACCAACACCTTACATGGATGGGTATAATGGTGGAAATAATAAATATATATGATTATTATATCATCATACTGATTCTAATAAATTATATCATCTACTACAATTCCATTAAATAATTATGGGAATGATATCATCGCTCGTGCGTACGTACGGATTACCGTCTCCACGACGCGATGAGATTCAATCTCTATGATTAACCATTCAAGTATTCTTATAAAGTATATATAATAAATAATCATGAAATATATGACATAATAATGATACTGGATTTATGAACATATATGTTTTATTAAATTAATTCCATCCAATTCAATAAGGAAATGAAAACAGCGTTCATGCGTACATACGACCTACCGTCTCCATGAACGGTGTATTTCATTTCATTTATAGATCTATCATATATATTTATATTCTGAATATATATTATATATAAATCATGTTTTAAATTATGGAATTATGTAAATCAGTATATAATTAATAATATCATGAACAAAAAGTCCAAACACATATGATAAATGAGACGATTTTACCCGAAACGCTGCTTTAACATGGAATTTACAAAAGAACAAGTAATATAAAGTCCAAAGTGAATAATATATGATTTAATAAATATTATTATGGTTCTATTTCAAGTTTATAATATTTTTAAACCCACTATACAGGAGTTTCGGACATGTACATAAGAAATTGGACCTAAGGTAAGGGATAAATATTCCAATCTCATTCTTATCCGAGATTGTTTATTTAAAGTATTTACTGGGGTTATATTTATCATACATGTCTGTGTTTTATAAAAATGTTTTCATAAAGTTTGTACTATTCTTACATGTATGCTTAAAGTCATGTTTACCCCTTTGTTACTTTTATTATGTGGTATGGAAAAAATCTTTCTTTTGGTTACCATACGAGGAATTTTTGACTTTTAAGGAAAAAGTACGAGGAGAATGTTTTTTAACATATAAGGCATGGATAGATATTTACGGTTTCATAATTTCATGTTTTCATGAAGATTTATTTATAATATTTCATGATTATTTTCCAAAAAATTCATTTTCTTTCAAAATTACATCGCATTTTGCGAAAAGAAAATGAATTTGAAGAAGAAAGGATATTTTCCCCAAGAATTAATTTCAAGTGTTTTATCAAAACTATTTCCCATATAAGATGAAATTATTTAGTATGATTATGTTTCAAGTATAATGTCTCTATTATTTACATGGTTTTATTTTTCTCATGATGAAATGATATCCATTTGTTTTATATGGATTATGTTATGATGGGATGGTGTTTATGAAACCCATTTTATTCGATGGGTTATTATGAATGATGTATGTTTATTTTGTGGCACACTTAAGAATGATTTATTTATGAGATGGGTGGGACCTATATCTCCCTACAATGATTTGGGTAATGATTTATATCTCATCAGATAGACATGGTTGGAATGGAATGTAAATCTTGTTTAGTAATACAGGGCTGGAACGACAAGTAAACCCAGTTCAGTAATGGACATTGTCCACTATGATGGTCTTGGATGAAATGCCTTAGATACTATGGAAATCATATCATGTGCTTAATGGTTGACACAATTACATGTTTTATTCCCATGCTATTTTGTCATGGTTAATGTTCCTTTATTATATATGCCTTAGCACTACCAAGATTTATGTCATTACTCATGATTTTGATGTTTTATGTCCATGTTCATATGTTCAAATGTCTAGGGTTTGTTTTATGTTCTCCATGTTTACCCTTACTGAGCATTTGAGCTCACCCTTTTTATGTTTTATTTTCCCCAGGATATAAATAATGGTTTTAGGTAAGAAAACCAAAGGGGAAGATCTTTACGGGAGTTGTTGAAGATCTTTCACCATGATTAGAAGATTATGTTCTGAGTTTCCAAAGACACAAAACTAATATGGTATTTGATCATATGTTTTTGTAATGTATTAATTATTCTGAAAAATTAATCTAATGTGTATGTACGTCATGCTTTGGGTCTCTATAGTGGTAGTCCACAAAATGCATTATTCATGTTTATTTTTTTCTTAAAGTAAAAGGGAGAGGGGTGATTAGTGATTTCACCATCATTTTAATAACATACCTATATAAAAATTATATAGTAGTGAAAAGTTTTTATGGTGAAAAGGAATTTTGGAATGAGTAAATTAATATAAATAAATTGAAAAAGAATTGGAGGAAATTATCTTATACCAAACATCTTGGATTATCTTCTTTGGTAAATAGAAAAAAATAGAATGACAATATTTTGAGAATACCAGAACATAATTATGGTTTCTATGAGTTTTGAGGAGAGTTTTGAGATTTTTTTTGTATTGAAATAATGGGTTTTAGTTTGTGGGTATTAGAGGAGAGGATTTCCCCTTTTATATGTAAAAATGTAGAATTTGTGTAAATACACAAAAATATTTAATAATGGAAAGTAATTATCAATTAAAGTGACTCCAAAATTTAAAAATAATGTATTGGATAATATATATGATGGAGACACACATCCACCACTAAATTAATTGTTTTAGCATTTTAGGTCCTTTAAATTAAGGTTAATCATTTTTACCATTTTAGTATTCACCACTAAACTAGTTTTTTCCGAGGTAATATATCATTTATGCAAAATATTAAATGGCCCTTATTATATAATTTTGATACATTATTCTAAATTTTTAATTAATTTTTTATTAAATGTTTTCATGTAAAAAATTTTAATTTTGAAATGATAAATATATATTGTATTTGAATAATTTGTTGAAAAACATAACTTAAATTAAAAAAAGATAAATATGGGTTTATAAATTAAATACAAAATTATAAAACCTATGAATTAAATTATAAAATACAAATTTTTTGTTAAAAAAAGGTTTCATAAATTGTAAATTCATTATTATATACAAATAAAGTCATCAAATTCATGTTATTTGTAAAAATATTTTGTTTGATATTTAGCTAAAAATAATGTTTTGGAATCATTAAAAAAAATCATTGTATTATTTCATAATATTTATGCCTAAAATTCTAACAATTTATCAAAATTAAAATTTCAAAATCTTATAATTCAATATATTAATTATATCCAAAAATATAGTGGAAAACTCTTCATATTGAAAAATTGCTTCTTTAGATGATAACTATTCATTATTAATACATTAAATATATTAATAATTAATTTATTTTTAGTTGTTTATTAATAGAATAAATATATTTTTTTATTATATATTCATAATATAATTATATTCCTTAGATAAACCAACGATTTTTTAAAAGTATATTTTTATGTATAAAATGATTTTCTTAGTAATTTACCATTACTATTTAAGTATTAACACTACTAAAAGTGAACATTATTTTCATTGTAGAAATATTTTATAATGTAGTTACTCCTACTAATTCATGATAATTTAGTTGTTTTGTTTTAATATTTATATTTAATATTCAATATATACTAATGTTTTTGAATTTACATTGGTACTTTATGTGAAACACACTATTTAAATAATATTTAATTAAGAATGATTTGTAGTGAAATATCATTTCATTACAGCCCCCTAAATAAAGATCATCTTTAAAATTTTAATTATTGATTATTAACAATTTTAGATACATGTTTTTTAGATGTATTAATTTTTAATATTATAATTATTTATAAATCATATACATTTACTTGTAATAAGTATTATCTGAATATTGTGATTCCTTATAACCATTTTGGCTGAATACCTATCATGGTATATTATTAGGTCTTTTTTTTGAGTTCATATTTTAGGAATATGATGAAATATTATCATAAATGTTTTTACATAATGAAATTAATTCCATATTTTTATAATAGCTACACCACACACACCTATATGATGTTTCCAAAGGTTCCTTAACTTGGTAGTTTTAGTTGAATGTTGATGTTAAATGATGATGTTGATGAAAATGCTCCTCTTCCTTATAAGTCTCATTAAGTTCCACATTCAGACCCATCCTAACCCTTTCTAGAGTAGTGTTATCTACTACATCGACCTTTGACTTATCCGTCGTATACCTCATATTAATTTCCAAATTCAACAGATACACACCCTTGTCTTTGGGAAATTGTTTCACCATCCCTTATGATGACCACCCAATAAAACCCTCTTAGATAATGATTTTTAGAGAATATATTCATCCCCATGTCTTCTTTTATTGGATTTTTATGTGTCCAAAGAAGTCCTTCCAATACTAAAACTAATTTGTACAAACACTAGAATGCATCACATGTTTTGAGACATCGTAACATATTATATAACTTATCCCAACCTCATGGTCACTAGGTTACCTCCCCATATTTTTTATAACCAGTCTTTCTGACTGAATTAGTGTAATTTTTGGGAATTCTATTCTTTCTCAACCCTTGTAATAGGTCTTTCAGATTCTCTAGAAACATCTACATGTGTGTGTGGAGTTTTCACATTGATGAATGATGAAAAAGTTAATTAGTTATATTCATCCACTATAACAGTGATGTTACGATCTCTCCATAATGAATAATTGTTATTTTTTATTCTCCCAATTATTTTTTAATATTTAGGATGTTTTGGTTATTATTAACATGATCAATTAATTTATAGTATATGTTTAAATAGTTAATTTATTTCATTTAACCCTTATAAAGGAAAAATACCAAGAAAATATACCATTATTCATGTATATATTTTATTTGATAAATAGACATAAGAGTGGTACACTTGGAAACAAATATATCCATCCTAGAGATTCTAGAATAAATATTAAATATTAAAAATTCAATGATTGTGGATTTTGTTATCACAATAATCCTTATCAGTATTCATTGAACATACTCCATATTGTTCGAATTTTTGTGATGATATGTTGTGACTGTCATTATTTTCGTACTTTGATTTATGATAATTCATTAGGTAATATCCATGATTTCCACACAGAAGGAATAAAAACAACAATGGTTCTTTTGGATGAATATTCACCACTCCCATAATGGAAACCAATCAGTTATTATTTCCAATGAAAATTTAATGTTTGATGTCAACCTCTTCCATAAGTAAATTATCTCCCATTCACCTTAATAAAATTATAGTTTTTTCATTAATCATTTCTGACATATTGGAATTTTAACATGCTTTCATTCACCATATTCATCACATTATCCTTCAAGATACTCTATAATTATGTTATTTGGAACGTTTGGGAATTTTACAATGTTCGCTTTGTTAATCATATTTCATGATAGCTAGTTCGTCCTAATAACAAGATTTATCACTTCAGTTTCCTTTCAATTGTGTTTTTTGTTGAGGTAGTCCTCGCATAATCCCTCTCACCCATGGTTCCTTATGATTCCATCCATTACAAAAACCCAAAGGGATTACATGAGAGATGAAACATTTTAAATAGGGAAGATGTTTCATAATAATAAAATAAATTAAGCCTTAAAAAATATTTTTCTTTTACATTATCACATTGGCCTATAGTTCCTTTAGATAAAATTATAAAAATAATAGTTTTACCTTTGTTACTTTATGATGGGTTATCTTTCAATTTATAACCTAATCCCCCAGAGTAACTAGGAAATAAATCCATACTAGTAATAAAGAGTATATTATCAAGCAAATCATATCCTCTATGGGGGTCAAACAAGGTGGGTAGTTAGGATTATTTTCTATTCAATAGGCGGTGATTGTGTTAATAACTGACAAACCCCTTTCAGGGTTATTACAACTATGTAAATATGTGTCATAGATTTTATCTAAATTAATCATGAAAACATGTAATTATTACTAGCTAAAACGATGTACTTAATAATTTACCAATTTTTCAAGATATTATCCTATACTTAGAATCTTCTCTAAGGTTTTCACTATGTTTCTATAACTCTCTCACTAAATATAGGTAAACTAGTCTCCAAAAATAACTAAACCCTACATTGATACGGAATAAATTAACCCATCATACACATAACATAAATAATACCTTAATATTATATTTAAATAATACAGATAACAAATAATCAAACAATTGAAGGACCTAACAGTTTAGGGACTTCTATATTAGATAAAAAATAATATTATTATATAAAACTTGAAAACATTTCTCTATAATAAATATATTATATACCATTTTCTAGATATCCCATATGATATGCTAATTTTCATATTTTGGGAAATGGAAAACTAAAGAAGGGGTTATCTCAGAAGCTCGGTAAGGTGGAAACATATTGTAACATTAAAGATAATTTTCTGAAGTCATGAATATCATAATAAAACATTAAAAGACATTATATAATAATCATAAAATATTTTAAAGTAATATAAGGTCATAAAATGATATTCAATGAAGCATAAAAGAAATGACCAAGCAGAAACCCCAAATCAATAATCATATAACAAGTCATCGTGATATACAAGTGGATAATAATTTAATAATTAGGTGTAATCATTTAAACATGGAATTCGATGGAAATTGATTAAATTTTGATAACATAGAATAACTTGATATACAACATGGTCATTTTTCAAAACCATAATTATATAAGAACCTCTATGATAAAAACTATTACTCCCTTTCTTATTTTAACAAACTAATTTTCTCTAGGTATGAAAAATTGAGTAAAAAAATAATAACCATTTCAATGTGAAGAAATCATTATGTAAATGCTAGAATATATCATGAAATTAAAAAATATTCCAATTAATTGTGGGGAGATATATGACCCCATTCATCATCATCCATATATATTTCTGCTACTTAAATTCATTCATCATAATATCTTAAGGAACCCACATAAATAGAAAGAGTTTCTTAAACATTTACATAACACACATAAATTCAACATAATAATTATTATAATATAAAAATTATTATTAACTGAAATTAATTTTACATAAAAACATACATAGGGGTATAGAAACATTACCTCACATGAGATAATACTTAGAGTAAAATAAAATTGAAAAAAAAATTCATTAAAACATAGAAATGTTGTTATAAAATATGAAGTGTAATTTACTTTTAATAAAAACAAATAAAAAGTAAATAGGTTTATTTAAAAAAAATTATTATATAGAGTTAAATATTATTTATACTTGGAAATATATTATTTGTATCAAATGATTTTTTACTAGAAGGTAAAACATTTTATTTGTTTTAATAGACTCATGAAATTTTTTTATCTTCTGAAAAATAATTGTTTGAAAACCCACATCATTAAAAAAAAATAATCGATATTATTTTTCAAAATGGGTAATTATAATTATAAGAATTTATGAAAATATTATATATTATAATTTTGAAAAATAGGGTAGAACATTGGTGTAAAGTAAAAACATAGATATGTTATTCAAATACATTACAATAAATATGAATTATTGAAAAAACAAAATAAATAATTGATGAAACAATAGAATTATCAATGAATAAGTATTTGGTTTCATATAATATTTCACTAGAATGTATATTAGGGAAAATACTATGATAATAATAATTTATAACATATCAATATGAAAATATAATATATATTAATGTTTGATTATGACCCCTGGAAGAGATTTGAATCACCAAAACCCCTTTCCATTAGTCATTTGTAGTCAAATAAATTCAAACCTCCAATATAAGAAAAATTACATTTCCAAAAAATATATTTTTAGTAAGAAAATAAATTTTAAGAGAAATTTTGGAAACAATTAGAGTACACAATCAGACAATCAACCAATACCGTAAGTAATAGCCAAATCTTTGAATTGTTGTATAAGCCTTTTAGAAACCATAGCTCTGTGGAGACTCCATTTTACAGCGGTATCAATTTCATCCGGATTGACTTTGAGGAGGTCTCAAATATTTTATTCCATTTTGTCATGAGTTTGGATGAGCTCTTCCACAATAATCTTCTTTTCGTTGTATCATCATGCCAATATTCCATGTTCTTTGGATACAATAACCCTTGTCCTTGTTAAAGTTTATCTGAATATGCCTTCCAAATATCATGTCAAACTCCAATTACATTTTATTGAAAACTAGATACTTCTATAATAATTCTTAATTTAAATCTATTATGGGTTCCCAATCATCACACATAATCATTTCATTTCCACATGGGGGGATATCATATTAAGAAACCTCATTTTTTGTATTTTTCAGATCATGGATTGGTGATTCCCCACATTGTTTTTCAATATATTTTATGGTCTTTTCCTCCACATTCTTCTCAAATCCATTATACGTTCTCATGGAGTTGTGGAATGAAATATTGGAAGCCTTTTTAATGATTTTACATCTACTTGAGGATATCGTAATATTAGAACTAGGTAAATTAGAATAGTCTTTTTTCTATCATGGCCTCTCGGTGTGCTTAATAAATCCATCTAAATCAAGGATAGTGTTATTTACCTTCCTTGAATAAGATCTAAGATTGAAATCCATAATAATCACTTCCTTGGACTCCATAGGGGTCTTTGAAGGAGAATCCATATGCTCTTGAGAGACCTATATCCTCATAGGGGGCTCTCTTTATGGGAAGCCTCCACTTCATTTCCTTCCCGGATAATATGACACTCTTCTTATTCTAAGACTACAAAATGATTTTTAGAATTACTACCAATGTGTTTAACTTTGTCAACAGTGGGTAGAGGAGACGCCTTAGTGACATCTCCAATAATATCCCTGATCACAACACCCAGACCATCCCTATGACTCACATTATCCTTCACTTGGGGAACATTTCCAACCGTTTTGACAATATCTGCAAATGAGGAGGGATACATGAAGCATCTTGGATCATTTTCCTCCTTACCACATCCTTTTAGATCATTCATTATACCCAAATAAATTCTAAATATATCAGAAACATTAGAAACCTTTGGTTCCAATTGTCTTGGAATCAAGACATTCTAAAGAGATGCACAATGATGGGATTATTTGGTGCCCAATTATTCCCCCACATCCAGAGTAATAAGAGGAAGGACACCCCATGAGTTCATAGAGACACCTCAATGGAATTAGCTATACTTATGACCAAAATGAATACAAATCGAGTGTAATAGAACCCAAGAATCATATCATACCTTTTAGTTCCAAAGGATTTCTCCCTTAACCTCAATACAGATGGAGTCCCAAAAATCCTTCGACACATCCACTTCAAAAAAATCCATGAAGCTACTAGATGACAAAAAATGGGTATGAGAATCCGAGTATATAAAACAACCCAAAATATTACCAATTATGATAAGAATCACTGAGTAATATAAATGTAATTAAAACCCGGGGAGAGTAATTTCTATCATCGTGGTTAGAGCATCCTAGTACAGACGAACTTGAAAGGACATCAAAAAAGATAATAGATATGAACTTCTTTAGAATGTGAAACATGACCGTTGGTGTAAATAATACTTTTTCAATCATAAACAGATCTAGAAGTGACGTGAGTCCAATAGAACTACAACTTACTACTCTTGAAGCTTCAATATTGAGAAAACATACCAGTCAAAGGCATCGACAGAGGGACAATTCTAGCCATATTGAGCAACCAAGGTGAGATCTTGAAGTGAAAAGGCCCTCGTGAACTCCAAAGAAGAAATGAAAACTGAATGAACTCGGCTATATTAAGAAGGAACTTTATGGAAGATTTCAATCTCGGGAAATTTAGTTAAGAAGGATTTGTTAGTGAAAGGGGAAAAAGAGTGACGAGGGGGGTTCAAGAGTGAAAGAGATACTTCCTCCTCCCCCAGATGAGGCTCAGGGTATGCGGAGACCATGCGACCATAGGCTACATCATCATATCCATGAGGAAGCAGTGATAGTATAAATCATCATCTTTATAAGTATAACTTTTAATATAGTATTTTATAACCATATTACCACCATCACTATTTATAATTTCTGTTTATAATCATTATCTAAATGTATATTAGTTAGCGTTTTCAAATTTTCCTACATTAGGTGTGTATAGTTTTCACCAATTGTAGTAGTTTCATATGAGAGTCATCAATATTCAACCTTATTAAAAATATAATCATTAAAATTTCATTAATTTTACTATAATGTATTACTTATAATTATTTATTAAGGTTAAATATGCATTATTGAGTACATTAGTACTGTTCTTGGAAGATGAAATGAACAACAACCATTTTTAAAAAAAAATTACTTAAGAAGGGTGTTTCATTAAGGAATTAGTTAAATATTGATCCATAAATAATAGAACTAAAAAATAATTATATAAATATTAATATCATGTTAAACTAGTAATTAAGTTCTCATAATCATCCATGATATAATTTTAAATCATCATTCAAGTAGGCCTAATTATGAACACAACATGATGATCAAGGATTATGCGGTGATTTAGATATAATATCATTACACTAGTAGAGTAATGATATTATTTTTTAATTAATGTGATATATTATAATTATAAAGTAACTCTATGAACAGATGAAATATATGAAAAAATTTACATAATTTTAATTATTGATTGTTCCCTTAGTACGCTATTTTTAAACCTATGAATTTATAATATCAACTTATTGGAAATATAATTAATTGTTTCGCTAATTTTTTAATACTATAAAATTAATTATATAATAAAAATCATATTTATCCATTAAAACTTTTCTCATTACTATACATGTAAGGTACTAATGAAATGAAATACAGAAATTGATTACTTCCTCAAGGCGGTAGTCCACACATACACATGGTAAACTATATCATTTTCCATAGATCGAAAAAAGGATTAATATGGTTTATGATCATAGATTATAAATTATCTCTAAAATATCATAATTTTATATTAAATTCAATATTATAACTATACATGTATGGTGGTGATTGAAAACAAACCATGTTGTGTTGTGGAGATGGTAGTGCACACATCATACAATTTACAAATTCATATTTTATAATGGAAAAAGTAAGGGTTGTTAATGTTAGTTTCATAATCATAATAGAATAAAATAACAGTAAATAAATTCATGGTATAATTTTAATATCGTTAAATGGAATATGAGGAATAATAAAATCAGATGATAAAATATAAAGAAAAATATATGTAAAAAACATCTACCTAACTTCTTGGGTTATCTCCATTACAATGGGGTTTAAAATAGTGAATAATGGTATTTTGAGATTTAGAAAGTGTATATAAGGTGTATATAAGTGTTTAAATGATATTTATGTTTGGTTTTTCTGGAAATAATGGGTTTTTGTGTGATTGGAAGTGTGGAGTGGAGTAACCATTTTATAAGTTGAATGGAGTGGGATCATTATAAATACCTAAAACCTTTTTTTATATTGGGAATCCACTCTCATGGAAAGTGGATCCAAAATTTTTAGTTAAAGAATTGAATAAGATATTAGGTCATAACACACTTCAAAAAATTAATTAAAATCTTGTTTTAAACATGTTATTCCCATTACCTCTAAGGTTACCCAATTTTTCCATTTTAGTTTTCACCATAGTAAACACTTTATACCATGTTAAGTTATCCTTTATGACCAAATATTAAATAATCCATACTTAATAATTTGGAAATAATGATTCCAAATTCGGAATATATATTCATAATTTAATGTTTAAAAGTTATAAAAAATAATTTTAAATTACTAGACATATAATGTTTTAAAATATATTTTTTAAAATATAATTCAAATTCTAAAATTTAAAATACCTGTTTATAAATTATTATTTCTTAAAAATTAGAAATTCTCATATAAAATAAAAATATGTCCTTAGAAAAGCATATCATAAACTTAAAATCCGTACTTATATGATAATAATATCAAAATGTAATGTTATTTGTAAAAAATGTTTTTTCAACTATTCAACTAAAAATCAATTTTTTTAGAAAAAAACCAAAAAATTAAAAATTGTCTAATATTATTATGATTAATAAAAAAATATGTTTATTTTAAAATTTAAATTTCAAAAATTTATGAATTAAATATTTAAATAAAATCCCAAACACTATTGGAATAATTTCATATTGGAATTTTTTTTTAAACTTTTTAACTACTCTTTATACAAATTTTTAGTCAATTAAGAATTTCTTTATTTTTAATTTATTATTTAGATTATCAATATATCTTATTATTATTTATTAATAATCTACCTAGTTTCATGAAATAAAAAATTAATGTTACAATAATATTTTTTAAACATATAATTATTCTCTTATTAATATTTATAAACTATAGTAGACAAAACATGTATAACAAATTTGTTCATTATAGTTTATTTTTGAAGAAAATGTGACCCACTTAAAGTCAAGGATCCTTTATTGAAAAGAAAAAGTCAAATTACACATTAAACAAATTGGAGATTTATCACAATACCTTTTAGAAATAGAAATAATCTCATTAGGTACTTGATCATACCAAGAAAAATCAGCACTATTGACACCTTTATTTTCCAGACCATCTGTAACTGGATTACATTCCCTATAAATATATGTGATAATCCACATTGAGATTCATATTTTGTCCCCTAATGACAATTTCTGGAGTTTCCCTGTCCACTGCAAAGGCTTGTGCCTTCTATGTATTACCCCTCACCTACATAGGTAGATTTAATAGATAAACAATCATCACTTCATCTACTTGTTACACCAGTCCTATAATGTACTGACTAGACCCTAGAGATCCTGAAGCTGGTGTCTACTATCAATTAAATTTTCACATTTACAAGGAATCAAACACTGAAGGACTGCGGAGTTTATTAATCTTTTAAAAATAGATAAATACATGAATCTAATATTAATAAATATTAAACTTATTATAACATGATATTTTTCTTTATTTCAAGGATAATAACATTATTTCATCTATTGTATCCTTATATATCTTTCCTACCTCACTTTAGTGAATGCTGGGAAAAAGGGAACATAATAAGGATGATCTTAAATTCTCATAATGGGTAATATATAGTGGAAGGAATAATGAATCAATTAGAATAACCAAATGGAAAGGAAAATAAATTAAAACACATGAAATTAAAATAATTAGTTAAGGAAAAATAAATATGGAATGGTGAGAAATTGAAACACATGCCATTTAATAAAAGAATTGGGAATGAAATTTATCTATCAATATATTGATAACAAATATCATGGATTTATAATAATAAAAACTAGATGTGTGAAATTATTAATTTTTCAATTACATTTTTCTTATGTAAATGGAAACAATACCTTCAAGACCATTCACAAGACAGTTTCAAACATACTGGTTACAAACCAATTTTTTTCCAACCATATCTCTGCTATCAAGACCATTCAAATGACTAGGTAAACTACTTCGATATGAAAAAAAATATGAAGGGTTTTCCACCAACTATACTCAACCAATGAGACTATCTATGCATCAAGGGTATTTCATTAATAGTTCCCCAAACCATAAGGATTTCCTTATATGTTCTGCAACCCATGTCGTACATATCAAAATCATTCCTCATATCAAATAAACAACATGCCTTATTAAATTTCCTTATCGAATAGAAGATACATATTAATTAATATTTCCCAAATAATAAAATAACATTAAATTTTAACACCATATTAATAATCATATATGGATTAGTATATAATAATATCTATGAAAATTATATGGATACTTTAGAGAAATTTTCTACCAAATGATCATTGGAAATTGAAAATTTCTATGTGACTAAAAGGAATCAAGTAAGTAATTTTGTATACTCTCCATGAAAAAAATAGATCATTAACCATCCAAAAGATCCATAAGGATTTTATCAATAAAAAATACCCCACAAAGAGGAGAAATAAAGGGTTGGGTTCATTGAGGAATAAAAATATTATAAATGATATCCTAAAAACGTTTTGGAGGAAAATGTCCTATTATTTCACACCTTTTCATTGGAAATAACTTTTTAAAACATATAACCTTTATTAAATGGTGAAAATTTATTTGATAAATGTTTTTCAAAGGTTAAAATTTTTTTTAAAGAATTTTATAAAATGGGGTTTTATGAATAAAACTGGTTCTCCAACTAAGGAGATAAATGAAGTCGGGATTTCCTAAAAACATTTTCCAAAATCATTTGAGTACCAATGGGTGAAGTAATGGTAAAAATACATGAAACAATTATTGAATAACTATAATAGAGTAATATTAAAGGTTTTATGGATAAAATTTCAGATAATTTTATTGAATTTAAATACCATTGAAATATCATTAAAATTATTATTGAGGAAAATAATCTTTAAATGTTCCAAAGTGTCCCATACCGCTTTGGAAAAATTTAAATCATAATACTCGTAAAGAATTAATATTAAATTAATTATTTTGAATACATGAAGATAAAATAATTAATTATATAATATATCAAAATATATAGTATATATTCCACAAATAGAAGTAAGTGGGGAGCATGACATTTAACCCACAGATGTAAAAAGTGGGATAAAAATCCCTTCCCTTGTCATTCCATTCAGTTGAACATCCTTTAAATTACATAATAAGGTTTCTTAGAGTTTTAATAACTCATTAATGAACTATATTAATGTTTCTAATATAATATATTATATCTTTACAATATATTATTTCCCATTTGATCACAGTCTTTTATTATTTTCACTATTTCCGGTGTTAATTGCCTCATTTGTCGAGTATGTTTTAACTTGTTATTGGTTGGTCATATCATGGTTTTATAATCTAAAAAATGTAAAATATTATTTAAATATAATAAATATTCAGTATATATGTATTTTTAAAAATCCATAATATTTGGAGATATGAAATGGAATACACCATTCATAGAGACAGTAGGCCATACGTATGCATGAACACTACTTTCATTTCTTTTCTATATTAAAATAATGAATATTAGATGATATATATGTATATTATAATTCCCTTATCATTTATATTTCATATATGTTTAAAATTATTTTTTTAAACCAATCTTTATATGTTCCATGTTTAATTTTAATGAGTCACATCGCTCTGAGGGTCAATAGTCCACACTTCCCCAAACGATGATATCACATTTACAAAAAATGCAATGAAAAACTATATGTGTTATATTAAAATATAAAAAAGAATAAATACATAATAAATATTATATAGATCATATATAAATAGAGTGTCCATCATAATTCCCATCCAAGATAGATGGTAAATGAAAAACCAATGACATCGTTTTGTGAGGTTGTAGTTCACCATACACATAAATGGTTAGTTTGTTACACATTTAATGGAAGTGTGTTTAATTTTAGGTCAAAAACATAACATAACAACATCCAATTGTATTTAGGATACTTTTTTTCATATATAATCTTGTAATAATATGATTCTAAAATTTTTATAGGAAATAAACTTAAAGAGATTGAGGAAAGAAGATTACCTCTTTTTTGGGTAACTCCATTTGGGTTTCCCCTAAGGGATTCATTGTATGGATTTCAGACAGATTTCAAGCTAATAAAATTACGTTAGGGACTTAATGTAGCTATATAAGATGATATTGGTTGAGAAAAAATGGCATGAGAGGTGTGAGGAAGTGGTAGGAGTGGAGGCCTTTTTATAGTGGGGGAGGAGTGACACTCTTGTAAATTTTGTAAAATGAATTCCACCCATGATTTATCATTTAATTTGGATCCAATAATTGTCCAAATTTGATCTAAGGGAGTTAAGGGTCAAAATATTACCATACAAATGATATTTGAAAAGTTTCTAGCTCATTTGGGCTCTTAATATTAAGGGTTTATCCTTATTGATGATTAATTCCACCGTAATCATTGTAATTAATTTTAATTACATTCACTAATTTTTTTGAAAAAAAATATAAGGAACATAATTGAATATATATATTATTCTGATTCCAAATTTGGAAGTCATTTTTCAAAATTCTAATCACATGAGTAGAAGAAAATAAATTAAATTTTATCTTATAGACAGTGCAACAAAAGTTTTTTTTAATATAAAACAATTCAATGTTTTTCTATGTTTTTATATCTAAATTAAAATTTAAATAGATTAAATTGAAATAAATTGATGTAATTGATAACAATTATATCTAACATAATAATTTAAAAAATTACAAATATTTTTTAACCTTATAAATAAATTATATGAAAAAGCAGTTTTGAATTAAAATTCATTCTTTTTCACTATTCCTTAAAAAACATCACAAAAAAGTAACAAAAAATCTCCCCAAACTAATTTTTATGTTTCACATTATAAGATGATGTTTTTTTGATATATAATATTTATTAATGTTCTGAAAATTTTATTCAAAATAGGTTATTCTTTAAAAGACTTTAAAAGTATGCTAATAAAAATATAGGGGTTTATGCGTAGAATTTTGTTTGTTCTTATCTTATGCCAATAAAATCAAGGGATGATAATAAAAAATATTAGATTGAATATATAAAATATTTATTTTAGATTAAACTAATTCAGTAAATGTAATTAATTTAATTTATTAGGATAGAACTCCATTTTGAGCATAAAAATAGATTTCTATATAATATTCCCTTTATTTTTAATCGGTTCTTATATTCATTTTTAATAAATTAATAACGAATCAATTAGTTGTATAAACGATAGATGTTGATAAAATAGTTTGTACTAATCATAATAACTAATTTAATGGCTAGGTTTTATATTGTTATATTAAATAATATTTTTATAATATATCATTATATGGTAACACTCAATCAAGCAAGTAACAAAAGTCATTGAAGAAAATCATTTTTTGCATGCGATGTGTGCTAAATTAGTGTTACGTGCATTAAAAGATAAAAATTATGTTGAATTCATTTAAAATATTAAATATATTATAAATTATTCGGATATTATACTCCCTTGCATGCTTGGTATTGTGTTCCATACACGCCATCAAATACAATGTTCCAACTTTAGATTTTCTGGGCGTTACATTGGAGTACCTGCTCCATAAAAACATATTGAATAAATATTTATGGGGGATAGATAGATAACCATATTCACTATAGGTATATAATAAATTTTCCAAAAAAGGCCTCACAATACCAAAACTATTCACCTCACTTCTGTATAGGTTCTTGGTTTTTGGGGCATACAATAAATCTCAAACTGCTACCCTCTCTATGGTCACTTGGAGGTCTCCCCACTTTCTCATAACCACTATATCATACTGCATTATTGGTCACTGTAAGGGTTTAATTCTAGGACAACCATCATCATGGTTCTTTCGACTTTGATAGAATCATCGGTACCAACACACAATGGTGGTGCATTGACTACTGATGTAAAAGTCGATTTGGTAATTTAAATCCTTATTAAGATCAATTTATGATGGGTTTTCATTGTTGGATAAATGAGGAATTATATCCATGAAATATTTAATCGGGTGTCATATATTTTTCCAAAACTAAGTAATTTTTTATCTTAAGTGTGTATACCCACCTGAATAACTTCTTTTGAGTAGTGGTGATGGATTACACTTCCAAAAAAATGTATTTTACATTTTATATAACATAGGGTTCTTTATTTCCATGAATTCATTTTATTAATGGGTCTTTATTTCGGATATATCACACATTATTTTATGCTTATCTGGATAATTTTCAACACTGATGGCTATGTATTTATTTACTTTACCAGGGCATATTTCCCTAATAATTCTTATACGTCTATTTCATTCTATACACTCAAACATTTTGATGTATTCCAACACTTCTCTTAATGTTTTTATAAAAATATAACAAACCATCCTATAATAGTCATAAAAAAAATTGAATAATGTATTCCTCACTATAATTTTGACACAGAATAGGTATACCACATAAATTTATGTAGAAACGATTTCATAGACATGAAACTATATTTTATTTGGATTTTGTGGGTTTAATTCCATCATCCCCCTCAAGAAAGATCTAAAAATATTTTATCTATTATTAACTAGTGATGTTATACCAATATTTTCTATCAACTTTGATATATTCTCCATAGTCTGATGATAAATGTGGAAGAGACCCTAGTTCTATAATCTATTCTCATATTCAACATTATGTAGACATTTATTCCCATTTATATCCACCAAATATATGTTCCAATATTTATATATCCTTTTATATTTGAATTTTCATCCTTTCTGTTGATACACATGAATTTTTTGTTAAATATTACTTCTAATAGAGATTTGAATAACCGACTTATAAATATAAAATAGTTTCAAGTTCAACGAACATATAGAACAACATTACAATTAAATTAATTTCAAGCTATGTTATTCTTAAAATTACCTAATATATTTGTAGATCGATCATTTACAAAATGAATAGTTCTATCCCCTCATCAATTCATATTTTGATAAAATTCATGTCACCCATCAGGTAGGATTAACACCCACTATAGTGAATCTACATAATCTTATTATTCATAGATTTAAAATTTATTTCAGAATGAATAGTATTATTCCTCATCTTCAACTTCTTATATTTCCATGAAACCATAGAATGAGTTGAGATATATGTCATCTCTTCTTATTTTCTTCATTATAAGAAATCAAGGAATATTTTTTATCCTATGATCAGTAAAACATATTGTATATTTAATTTAATTATATTCAATTCAATCCATTATTATTTATCTTCAATGGGTATTAATTTTTTTTTCAAAAATCAATAACATTATGCCCATAATTTGAGAAATTTTAATAGTATCTATATAATTAGATTCTATTCTGATATGAAGGATATTATTTGATTCTCCTTTCTTAGAATCTGACTAATTCAACTATTATAAAACACTCTCTTTCACCACATTAAGATATAGTGTCGCATAAATAAAATTTAAATTTTGTACTTCATCAAAGGAAGTATCATTTCAGTTATATATCTCAACAAATCTTCTAATTTTGAATAAGTAATTGATTAGTTTTAATTTATCAATAAATGATAAATTTTCCTTTTAATCCAAATTTATTTCATATTAAAATTAGTTTTATTTGACTTTGATGTTTTATAATAATATCAAATTCCACCCTTTCCGAAGTAATTGGATATTTTATCCCATGAAACTTCTACAAAATTTTATTATGAATCATTATCTCCTTTAAATTAAAAATCTATTCATAAATATCTTATAATTTAACACATTCATGGATGCATCAATTTTTATTTCAAACAATGAATTATTTCGCAATGATATAAATTCCTCTAACTGTGTTCCACTATATTAATGTTCATTTTTTAGATAAATTAAGGTATCATGGAAAACATTTTATTCATAAATCATTAATATATATTTTACTACTTCTTTATGTTTCCCAAGAAATTTTTAATTCTATTTTTATTATTTCTATAGAAAATCAACTTCAATCTTTAGATCATCAATATAACTTGAGGATTACATATAAAATTCTCCAATATTACTATCCATCATTATCTATAGATAATACTCATAAATATAACCTTCCAATTTCACCATTATATCATCAAATCTCTCTATTTTTTCATCTATTTCAAATTAAAATTTATATTTATCCACCAAAACCATTAATTAAGATGTTAGGTCAATTGAAACCTAATTATCAATTAAATAAATTGTCTTACTTAGTATCATCATCCACATTTATTACCAAACCATTGCTATAAAATTTCTTACAACATTCAATTCTTGAATTAATGTTTATTTTACAATGAATCCTTTTATTTATTTTATTGATTTCATACTCAATATCCTCCTTATTAAGTTTGTTTTGAGTCTTGGTGCCAATGTTCCAAATCTTTCCAAAGATGGAAATTTTCTTGTGTTATTTTTCCATCAAATCTTATTTTATCTTACATAACAATACTTTATTTAATAGATTTGAAATCATCCCTTACATATATATTAATTTCAATCTCTTCAAATATATTTGTTATCTAAACCAAAAAATTCTACCACTATTGATGAATTTTCTAAAAAACATTTTTTCTTAAATAATATTTCATTTGAGACAAGTTTTCTATGTAAATTGTCAATAGAGAAATCCCCCAAATTCACTTCATGTTCTAATACATTTGGATTATAAATTAGTTGTAATCTTTATATGACATTATTTAAGAAATTTAATTTTAAAATCATGACAAATTCAATGAATAGATATCACCACTATTATAATATGTGTAAATAAGAAATCTAAATTTTGACTTGAACTTATCATTTAGTTAATAAAATAATT
This sequence comes from Viscum album, assembly GCA_963277665.1. NCBI lineage: Eukaryota > Viridiplantae > Streptophyta > Magnoliopsida > Santalales > Viscaceae > Viscum > Viscum album. The sequence goes on from OY728144.1 coordinate 205,011,686, forward strand.
TTCAAAGAAAATAAATAATTTCCTATTTAAATGTTATATCACCTTCATTAATATAATAAATCATTGAACAATTTCCATTGGTATTTTTAAATTTAATATTATAAATTTTTTTCTAATTATAAAATTATCATGATAATTAATTCCCTATATTTAAATTATTATTCATCAATTTATTTTATATATCATTCATTGAACCACTTGTTGAATCACATAATTGAATTCAATGAATATTTTCAATGTAAAATCAATCCAAAGATATTATAAAAGGGATATCGTTCAATTTTTTTATTATTTCATATTATATCTATTAAATTAAGTCACTCCATTTGTATATAGAAATATGTTCATAATGAAAAAATCCTTTTACATAATCATTAGGTTTTAATCAGTGCATTGGATACCAATTATTCTATCCCGTGGATATAAAATACATAATAAGAAGGAGGGGGAATTAGTGTATCTAAAATTTTATTTTTATCCAATGTTTATAATGAGTTGATATTCCTAGAAATCAATAATTAAATCGTTTTTTATTACAATATTTATGATATTATCCATACTCATCCAATTTATATGACCTCATATTATTTTATTCTATCTACTTTAAAACATGTCTGAAAATTGATATAATTCCAACACATAGGTCAAAGAAAAAATTAAAAAATTATATACATAATAGCATAAAAATTTAGTGTCTTCCATGATTACGTGTTAGTCAATTATGATTATTTACTAACATATAGAACAACACATATATGATTAGTCTTTAATAACATTCCAACACTTCCACTATTTACTCTACAATACACAATATTAAATAAAGTCGATAGTTATTCAATATTTATTATCTTCTTTCTATTGTTTTCAATATATATATATATATCCCTTATCTATGTGATTACATATTCTATTAAATAGATTCCAATATAAAATGTAATTCTGAAATAAAAATTAAAACTCTGATGATCAACTAACATAAAACTACCTGTAATTTAAACTAAACTATAGGGTCATATTCTAGAAGATATCCAGAATTACAACACCATTTGGGTTATTGAATATCATTCCACAATCACTATATAGTTAAATGAGTTCAAATTCATAAAATGTATTTATAGAATCTGGTTTCTAAACTCCACAACATATATTAAATTAAAAACTACCATGTGAAGCACCATGTAATACTGACTATGGAATGTAATTACAATTACCATGAAATATTATTTTCTAGAAAATATTCCCTTCAATATTGATTGATGTATCATTGTCTCACTATTTTTATTCCAATGTTAAAAAATAGTGTTGGGGACTCTAAATTAATGATTAATTGATGTTAACACTAGGATAAATTTATCAATTATAATATTGGAACATTTGGTTGAAAATCCAAACACACTTGTAAAAGGAGTAGGTTTTCATATCACCTTGTTCTCATTTTGAGGAAGCTTAAGAAATTATTAAAGTATTTATTCCTTCAAAAAGATCGAAAAACTACTAAAAAGTATAGTTTCATGCTAAGGTATTATTTTTATTTGATATCTTTGTAACTTTATCTTACTTACAAGTGGTGTTAAATATTTTTATTTCCATGAAGTCATAGATTTGTTTATGAAAATGAATTATTCTTAGTCCTATCATGATTTTTTTTTCATTTACGGCTTGAGGGTATGAATTTTCAGCACCTCATATATTTATTTTCCTAAAAAATATATATTTAGAAGACACATAATGAGATTTCACATGGATATTTATTTAAATATATTGTTTTAAAAGGAATCAGCTATAAATAAACAATTATATTTTTAAATAAACACAGATAAAGAAACCTGGAAAATTCATGGATAATTATTTTGGATTTGTGACACATGAAACCTAGATATCCCTTAATGAATAAAAAAGGTAATAAAACTATTGTAGTGTTAAAAAATATGAATTTCAGGAATTTAGTTGACCTACTTCTGAATGAAGTGATTCCTTTGGCCCCTTTAAGAAAAGGAATTATTGCAAAGCACTTCAACAATGAAGTGTCTTCATGATCCCCATTATGAAAGAGGCCCTATGAGTGACTGTACATGAATGATGCACTATTCAAAGGCATAAATTTCATACAAAAACTCCCCTATATGAGATGGATGAAATTATTGAATTTATTTCCCATTTTTAAATTCTCTCATTATTTTTTTCTTTTGGATTCACCATATCCCCTTCACAAAGCACCCAAACGACATCCATGGATTAATTTCTACATGGTTTAATCCTCATAATAAACAAGTTGATATCTCTTACAAGGACATCAGACAATAATGATTAGGTTTCTAAACACATTATACTTCCCTAACTTCAATCATGAATTTCCCTAATAAAAGGTGTCTCTCTAATATCCTATAATATGATAAGGCATCCTAAAGATTTGAGATCATTAATTTCAATGATAATAAATTCCCTAATCGTAAATACAGTGATGAAAATTCTCCCAATTTAACATGCCGCAAATTTTTCCTGATTAAAATCAATGATTCCTGTGTATATGGTCTTTCTTTTCAGGTATAGGTTCCATGAAAGTTCCCATTTATGATTTTATTTCTATGAATAATCAAACACATTGGGGACAGAGAACGAGTGTTGGAAAATAATCAAGCCAATAGTGTTGTACTGGAATGACAGTACACTTTTTTGTGTAAGCCCCACTCATGATCCTCTGACTCTTGAGTAGTATTATGGTATTATAATCATGTGTAATACAGAAATATATTTCATTATTCACTTAATCAATAAATTTAATTATTCATCTTATGGTTTCCCAATATTCTCAAGCCCTAATAAATCCTCTATTTTTTAATTTTATCTGTAGAGACATCCCCTTAGTACGAAATTAAAATACTTGGATTTTTTCCATGTTGAAAATTGTAAAATTGCATGACAATGTCCGTATCCAATTTCATTTAACAAAATTGTAAAGTCTCACCACATTACCTTAAAATATGTAACTCAGACTATGTGAGATGTGATCCTTATTAACCTATATATGTAGGATACCTCTATAAGGTTCAAACCCAACATCATCAGTCTCCCATATATATCATCATGGGTACACATTCCCCATGGAGTAACTCATATCCTTTATCTCTTGAATATAATCCATGTGAGACTTAACATACCTTTAACTAGGTCTATTTATCATTTGAACTGCACTCATTTGGTTATATTCCTAATTGATCCATTCCACATATAGAGTGTTATATTCCCTCCATGAATCACCATATATCATTTATTAGGTCATATTTATGAAGAAATAATATTCTTTTTAGTGGGACATACTCTTACGTGAAGAGTCAACCATACAACCCATTAATCCATATTCTTTGAGAAACCAACCTATCAACTTTGGGAAATATTCCCATAGAGATCCCTAGAATTGGAATCTTATATGCAATACCTACACCAAACATTTCTAGGTCTATTGTTTGGATAATTCCACCCAATATAGAATAAAACTAAAGAGAATCGGGCTATGTCACATGGACTTAAATAGTGTGACATGTCCTATTATGTTTCACCAAATTACATGGGATCTGATTCCTTTTACATAGATATATAGTTACCCATTCTCAGCTGTGTGATCCAAACACCATAAATACCAACCACTTCCCCTTGATGGAAATAATCTCCATAGTGATAAACCATATAGATTTAGACCATATAACCCTAAAAATAGTATAAGTAACAAATAATGTAGTGAATGATATGGTATTATACATTTAGATGGTATAATAAATAGAGAACCTATGAAACAGATATATGTTTATATTTATGGAAATATATAGTCTTCATAAATTCTAAAATTAATACATGGTAAAACCAATTACTAGTATAGAGGTAACTAGAAATGCACTGGGATTTGGAAATAAATAATTATATACCTTAAATATTTATGATATTCAAATAGTTTGAATGATTCCCCTAAAAAATGAGCAATGATCTTGGCCTCCCACCCCCTCAACTAACACTCAACCTGACATGTGGCTAGTAAAGTACCAGGGATTTCCTACCATTGAAAAACATGTTTTCTATGACTCAAAAATGGATATATAGAATAAAATATGCATAAGAGTATCTTTCAAAATTAAAAATGGTGAACCCTATGGGAATCCATTAATAATGAAACTGATTTCTCAAAAGTGATTTTACATGTGATGATGCATTGATGGGTTTTTGTATTCATGTTTTCTTGATATTTATAGGATTTTATAAAGGAAAAAGTCAATTAATACTAACAACAATTATCATGTAAAAAAACACATTCCTTGACTGTTCCAAAATATGAGCCTTTGTGGGATAGGAAGGCACTATATCTAATGAAATATCTCCAGCAGTAGTTTACCTTTGCCTTGTTGAGGCGTTACCACCTCAATGGTTCCATTTACACCATATATGAATAAAATGATTTCTATTTAGCAACGAAGCCTTTTTTATCACCTTCTCAATAGGGTAATAAAGAAAATATCATTGTGGAAACCATAACCACCTTGATCCATTACTAGAGCCTCTCTCAAAATCACAATAATATATTCCTCACATATCATAGATATGTATATTGGTTTGTCAAATGTTTCCTAAAATTAGTTTATGATTCACCTATGAAGACTAATTCCAACTACCATTATCACTAATGACACGTAATATAATACCCTCCATGACCTATTAAGGACACCACCTAGCAGGTCCCAACCTAAACCATATAAAGCAGTGCTCCAAATATATATCACTAGGGGTAGTGAACTTTTAATAATTTGATGAGTCCTTATATCATTACCTCCATTGATGATGTTCACTAGCATACTTTTTTTTGATGCTAGTGAGCTAGATCATACCTCAATTTAGTCCAATATTTAATTATAGTGTAATTAGGTGGCACTGATGGAACCATGTCATTATATCTTAACTTTCATTTGGGTTGGACAGATATTCCTACACATGTATCCCATTATCATTAATTAAAAAAAATAAAGGACATGTGTTGGAATATATCCCCACTTCCATCAAATAATGACCCCACATTACCATTTATAATTACAAAGGTTGTTATTATATTCTACCAATGATCAACGTCTAGAGTCACATCCCTACTCATTCATTAATAAACTATTAACAAATTATGGAACTAGTATAAGAATTCAACTATTGGAATATCCTAATAGTCGACATGGTACACAAACATCTTCCATATATTCCAATTGAGTATGAAATTATTGTGATCTTAAAGTTATTTTGGCTCAAGAACATATTATTTTTCTTATTAATGAAAAAATTTGAAATTTTATAGTGAAGAGTGAAAAATAGAATCAAGATCACATCCTTTCTATGAATGGAGTCCACCAAAACATTTCAATGGAATCTTTAAGAATGTAATATATTTTGGTAAAACTTATCATATTTTACTCTATAAATTTTACAGAAACACATGAATCAAATAATTGTTTTCTCATATGTGAAGTATATGTTTTGAAACAGGTGACACATTCCAATAAATAGTGAGAAACTAAGAAACAATCTCATCGATGGAAGTATAATATAAAGGGGTCGGATCATACCCCTTCCTTGAAAAATATATGTGTTTTTGAGTACCTCAAATATCTTTCAATAGTATCCCATGAATCTAATAACTCATCATCAAATGGAGGGAGAAACTAATTTTGTGGATGTATTCCCCATGATGTAGTTACTAGCATCAGTGGAGGCCCTCATCAGAGTGTCTGTCATTATGGTCCTTCCCATGGAAATATTAGGATAGATCATGAAAATTATTCTCATGGTTAGAGAAGTGAAAATCCTCCTCATATATATAATTTCAAACAAAAATAAATCCCACACTTTCCCTTCTATCATGAAATGTCTACACGGAATAACCTTCCCAATGAATATGTTGCAAGAATCCTCCCTATAGCTGAAATTTGGAAATGGTGGTAGTCCATCCCATAGTGGTTCTTAATGAAAATTTCCTCTTCACAAAATATTTATTTTTACAAGAAGTTTTTATATATTACCGAAATTACACTAAGAAGTACCTCTTGTCAATATGTACCCAATAGACTAAGTTTAACAAAACAAAACGCCTCATATTTGATAAGTGATGTGATTTATCAACTAGTAAGATATATAAGGATAAAAACATAATTAGTAAAACCTTCAGATAACCTAACATTAGATATTGGGAAAAACATTCTGATTAATCCAACTCCTTTCAATAATCTTTCTATAAAAAAACTACACTAGTCATATCAAGTAATGTAACGTATCAACGATGATGAATAGAATTTTCTAGTCATAATGAAATATCTAGATGAAGAAAATATCATGTTCATGTTTTGTCACATAACCACATCACAGTATGGCATTGTAAATACAATGATGGAAGAATGTATGCACTATCATAATCTAAATCAATGGATGGATCATAATCATATGAAAAAAAAATCTATGCCTTATATAAAATATAGAAACCACATCCCAGTGATAGAATAACTCTATCATGAGATCAAATTCACCTCCCATTCAGTTCCATGATACCTGATGTTAGAAAATAAATGTTGAGATCTCTAATATGCATGATTCTGTTCTTTGATGAATATATATTAGTTGATCACCAATAATTTATATTATGTACATATTAACAGTTGGGGTGAGAATTAATTATTACATTTCTCTCTTCTCCCAAGACATTAGTATGTTCCGGTGAATACTTCATGCAATATAATTCCATTAGGAAACATTATAGTCCCATGATATTCACATTCTAGTGGTATTATCCAGTAGGGTCTTGTTATATATTATGCACAAAAATAAAAACCCACATGGTAGACAATCATTAATAGGATCCTACATCAAACCTATAAAAGATTCGATGAATTATTGTTGGAGGAAATAAAAACTCTTGAAAAATAATATTCACTTAATTAATACAATATCAATATTTAAACAACCACTACATCAACAGAATTCTTAAAAATGGCTTCCAAAATCAATAAAGAAGCAATAGTGACTATAATAGTAGTTGTATGGGATCAACCTAAGTACGTATGTTTGGTGGATGTTTTTTTTATCCATTTCATCCCTTGGACCATAAAATCCCATATGGGTCCAGTATTTAGCTGTGATAAGACCATTCCAACCCTACCCTACACGGTTGAGGGTATTTTATTCACAACCTCCATTTATATGAAATTTAATCTTATTCTAGATGGGATAAACATCATAAGAAATTTCTTCATAGATTACCCAATTTCATGACATGTATATCTATTTGGGGATGCAATCAGTAAGGATATATCAAGACTCTCTCAAGATAACCCCCCCCCCCACAAATCACTTCCATACGAGAATTAGAAGGAGATAGAAAGGACTCATATGGGCCACAAAATAAAATGGTCTCCAAATAATTTAAATGTGAAGGAGAATAGTGAAATGTATCTTCATTTATATTCAACATATGACCAAAAACCATACCATCTTGATGAGTCAATGGTTTTGATAGTTGGGTATGCATCGATGAATGTCATTAAAATTCTCCCCACTATTGATCTAGCAAATGATTCTAATGTATAAGATCATGATGGTGAATATTCTATTTTAAACCTAGTATACACTAAATCTCTTGAATAATATGATCATGCTCAGCACTATATATATGTTAAAAAAAGTTATGTTCATTTTAATATAGAAATATTTCCACCTTTATGAGACTCAACGAATTAAAATTTGAAGAGTATATCATCATACAACCCATCACCCAATGAATTTAGTACCACTAATATAGGAAAAATATTTAATCTATTAAAAAAGAATTAATGGAGTAAAAAATCAAAAAAACAACGTAGAGGAAATATTCCCACATAGTATAACCTATATGAAGAGACTAAAATTTACCCTTCAACAAGTCTACAACTACAGGGATAAGATGCTCTACTAGTTTAGGAGGAATATGGAAATTTAATCAGCATAGGTCCCAAAAACCTGGTCTTTCTATCCCATTGTAAATGAAATATATGGTCTGGCCTCTGTTCGGTGGAATCCATAACAATTTTAGGGGATCTACCATTGGCTGACTCCTAATGGTTTCTAAGAACAAATATAGAGAATCCGACCATATCAATATATACCCACTACTTTAGCTCCTGAGTCTACCTAGCCTACCTTTCTTCCTGAACATATTGACTCGATACAATCAAGGGAATTTTTAATGGAATCTATGTTAGGGTATTGATAACTAGTGAAACCAGAGAGGAAACTATGTCCGAAGTGGGTATACACATTTTCAACTCTTCCAAAAATCAAGAATCTATTGTAACCTATTTCTAACGTCAGTGAAAAAATATATAAAAATATAATTAAAATTTCACCTCAATTTATCCCCATGTTGGGAATATTGTGGCTATAAAAGGCATCCAATCATAGGTGTTTCATGAAATATTTATAGGTACCAATATTTTTTTGGAGTAACTGCTTAATATTGGGTCTATTATTGATTCATAATATCTCTTTTGGTTGTTCCCTTCCAACTCAAATCAACTAAAGAATGAGAAAAATCAAAGTTATTGACCTCTAAAACTGTAATAATCATGGGAATTAGAGGGTAATAGACTTAATTTATAGATGGAATGGTCCAACATATTTATTGAAAATTATCCTCTTTTAGGAGAACCAACAAAAAATCTATATGGAGAATTTTCATCATGAGTTGGAAAACCCATTGATCACAATCAAATACTTTTGTATATTATGAGAGTTTTCTACAATGAAACAATGTTATGAAGACAAAATTTAGTGGAGAAACACATATCTCCCCCAACAACAATTACCAATTCGAAGAGAAAAGTAAAATCATGAATGGCAACTATTATTTTGTGGCCATATTTGATATCAAATATTGTGTCTAAACACAAGTAATATTAAATAGTACCCCCTCTAAAGCGATAATAACAACATTAATTTCATTTTATCTAAGTGATAAAAGTGAAAGGGGAACCAACAAATAATTATAGAATAAATAATTTGTATTATTTTAGAAAATAATGTTTATTTGTACTTCATCATGGATATGGATAATAAAATACTAAATCTACATGATCCTAGAAATCCTAATGATTTTTTCATCAACGATAGCCCTAATTATTTACCCAACATCGAATGATGGGGAAAAATCAAATACTAATTTTTATTTAAGTAAATCATCCAATAGATAAAAGATTCTAGTAAATTCAAGTTGCGAAAATAACCATCACAAGTGGATTTCATCTTATCTATCATTAGAGAAGAGGAAGGAGAATGGAGGGAAGTACAAATAAATTGAACACATAATATTGATGATCATATGTGTATAAATATGGTCAATAAAGCATAATATTTATTTAGGGTATAGGTGAATCAACTAGTTTTTACCCAAAATCTATTAGTGATGGTTGAATCATATTATTCAACCCTATAGTCCACTAAGATATGTTCTTTTTGGAACTAATGTAATTATCATAACATTAGTAAGAGGCAAGAAGAAGATCATATACCTATGCATTTTCCAGTTTATACTCTTCATTATTTCATTCTTATATCTTTAATAAGTCAAGAACTATCCCACAAAATGTTCAAGTAGGCATTGAACCATCAAAACATTCCACATCATATAATGAATCCAAATACATTTTTATCAATGTTATTCACTTATAGCATCCATCCATAGATGTATAAGATGTATATAAACTTGAGTTCCCATACCAAAATATGGGATAATGAGGATGAGCTCATAGAGGCTAATGGGTTCAAGGAAGATGAGGTCAACATAAATCTCGACACTCATGTCATATTCTAGTTTAAACCATTTATGTTGTTGATACTTAGATAAATGCACCCCAGTGGGCTCAGTCAGATAACCAATATACTATTAAATCATCCAAGTATTATTCAAGACCAATTATAATAGAGGTCTAATTGGAGAATTAGAATATATTTTATCTATTTGAAAATTAGGAATGATAATATCTACCAAACAAATACATTAAAATTCTCCCTCATATTATGATTAGGATAAAAAGACATTGGTTCTCGAAACCTCTACTTCCAAACCTCATATAGCTATTTTAAAATGTTTTGTTAAATCTGTTTTGAAAATATTTATGGGATTTACTCTTTGGTGAGTATCCTAAAAATATTCTTTCTTTTCATGTATCATCATACTTTAACTAATTTACATCTTTATTCCAAATGAAAATTTTACTTATGAATACCCTAATATTTTTTAATTAGGGTTTCCACTATGCCATAATACATATGGACTCACTTATTTTACATACATGAGTTAAACATGATTATATTCTTATAAAACCACTTGAATTACTTCTTTTAAATAGTTTCAAGTGATGAAATTTCACTTAGAAGTTTCATGGTCATGTTATTTAGCATATGGTTCCTTCCATATAAAAATCCATTTTTTGTGGAGTTCTTATCACTGATCCACATTATTTTTTTCTTCAGATTCATTTGAAGCGGTTTTTTTGAAACCAAATGAAACATTATAATCTTAATACTCTAGCATGTTTTAATAATGGTATCCTAAATTTTCATATTATATATGCCATCTTCTATTTTATTTGATTCAATAGCACTTCATTCGTATTGTAACTAAACACATGAAAAATATCTTTCTATTAGTCGCACAGGATCCCATGTTCCATCATAAATTTCATGGAAATTTTATTTACCGTATGATTCCCACTTTTCACAACTGCATTCATTTGTGTCGTCCTTACTACTTAAACCTCATACATTATTACATACTTCTCCACCTAATTTTATTCTTTAGTGGATGTGTATTCAGATCCATTACTGAACCTTAGAATATTCATTTATTATTCACTACTTTTCCCTACAATTTTTTAATGCCTTTTGATATATTCTATCACCACTCTATAAGACTATAGAACCAACTAATAACCCATTCGGTTGTATTCCTAAAATAATAGAATGTTTTGTTTCACACAATATGTTATAGCTTAACTAATTGGGTCCCACAGATTAGTGTGGGACATATTGAGTATATTTGATGATTTCTTCTTCTTTAGATAGGATGGATTTATTACCATTTATCCCCTCATGAATTATTAAAAAATATTATATCTATTTCTCTTAAGTGAAGTAAAATCATCAATATATTTAAACATTGATATATTCTACATACTCAACCAGTGAATATGACCAAGCTGATGGAACTGTACACTATTCCCCTCATCTACACAATGGAGATAGGTATTATCTTCATTATCCACCTTATATATGTTCACAATTACTCTCCATTCTTTTATAAGTTACTTTATTTCATGTCATTTGATACTCTATACTTTTAAGTTGAATTTGTTTCCTATCCAAAGTTACATTATAGACCTACACCAAAAAATATTTTTCAAGGGATATAAACATAGTTAATATATGTATTTTTAAATAAATCCAATGATAAGTTATTCTGACAACTCTATTTGATCTTTAGCTCTCCATAATTTCTAAATAAAATAGTTTCATCAACACTTCCAATTACATTATTTATAAAATTTATTTCACCCATCTTGTGGGATGATAACGAAAATCAATAATCCACTTTCTGTTATTATTTATAGATTTAAAATTTATCTCAGTAATAATATCATCCTTATTAATCATCAATGTCGGTTCTTCTAATGGAAACACATGATTAGTAGAGAAATATGTTGGTCTCCTCTTATTTTCTACATTATAATCAGTCATTTTATATTAGCCTTTTTGACAATGGCTACAAAAATATCTCAATGGAATTGAATTGTATTTACTATAATCGATTTTTATTTTTCTCCAATAGAGAAGTGTTACACTTATTTTGAAATATTAAATAGTTGTATATGAAAAAAATATGTTCAATTGAAATAGTATCCATGTAATGAGTTTCCATTATGATATTAAGGATATGATTAAATTATCCTTTGTTGGACTATAATTAATTCATCTATTATGTAAAATTGTGTTTCATCATAGAAAGACATATTATGGCCCATGTAGCCAGAATATTGGGACTTCATCAAAGGAAATATCTTAATTATTCAAAATATCTACATATCCCTTGATTTGAATAACTATTGACTGTTTGGTATATTTTCTATAATAGTTAACTTTCCAATTTAATTTTTATTACTTTCATATTCTCATTTTTCACTTTTTTGATATTTTATAATCATATCCAATTCAACTTTTTTCTGAAGGAATTATTTCTTTGATCCATAAACACTTAATTAAAAGATCTTTATTCCTTATTCAACCCTTAATATTAATACTTCATCCAAAAAAATACCAAAATATATATTCTTCCTTGATCCAATTATTTTTATAATAGAAATAAGATTATTTCTCAAGGATACAAATTATTCCAAGATTATTTCAATCATCTTATCTTCTGATTCAATGGAAAAAATAGTACCATACATGATATTATTCCATTCCATAATCATTAATACGTAGTTCAAAACTTCATTAGGCTTCACATGATATTTTTTATTTTCATTGAAAAGTTTATTTTATTAATCAATGACTTAATTTTTTTTTCATTGAAGTTATGTATTCCATAAAAAATCATTCAATCTTTGTATTCATATTTATTTAGATCATGTTCCTCAAAAGACCCTTCCAATTCCACCTTGGGATCATCAAATATCTCTGGTAGATCGTTTTATTCTAATACCAATTTATATTTCTCTACAAAATCCAAGACAAAAACATCCATATATACGATAAGATATTTTTAAACACGTTTTAATGGATCTTACCTAGTGGATTATTCCTCATTTTTATCCATCACATTTCTATAAAATTTTATCCATATTTCATTTCAATAATTATTGATTCATCTATGTGGAATATTTTTCTTTTTCCTTTTTTCTAGAATTGAAACTCACGATTCTGTTTATTAAATATATTTTTACAATTATCAACATTGTGAAAAATATTTTCACAATGAAAACATGATATTGGTCGATTTCCCTCAAATATTCTTTTACCTCCCTTAAAATTCAATACAATAAAATATAATAAATCATCACTTACATATTCATTAATTTTTGTCTCTAGAACCTATTTATTTTCTAAATATTTAAATTCCATATCATTGTGTTAATTTTCTAATGATAATTCTATATTCATTAGAATTTCATAAATGATTAGTTTCTATGTAAATCATAGAGTGAAAAAATATACAACATTTACTACTTGGAGTGATTATAATTTTTTATTATATATTATTGATGTTTATATATAATCTTATTCACTATATTACCATATTTCATATCATGATCAATTCCCCTAATATCAATAAACACAATATTCATATGTTTAAGGAAAATATCCACATTTTCACTAGACCCCATCTCTAAATAATCAAATCAATTTTAAATAGAATGTATCATTGACTCTTTAAATATTATCCCACATTCATAAATATTTGAGAGTGTATCCTAAATAACTTTGTAGTTTTTTTCAATTATTAAATTTCATATATATGTTTGTAGAAAATTAATCAAAGAATGAATTCAATACATTTTCATATTTATTCATCAATTTGTTTTCTACTTCCATCATTAAGTTTCATGTTGAATTTTTCATTCAATTCAATGAATTATTGTGATGAAAAATCTATAGCATGATATTATAAATGGTATCTCACCATATTCCACAAAAATTTATAATTGAAGCAATCAAATAATGGAACATCCTTTTATTTTATAAAATTATCCATGATGGAAAAATACACTCATAGATTCCTCAATAAATAACATATCACTCGTATAAAAATTTATTTAACATGAGTTTATACTATATACCCTAAGAGATAAGGGGTAAAATACGGTATCTTATATTTTATTTTGATCTTTGGTTTAATAATATCTTTTCTACTCATTGATAAAAACACCTTGAACCAATGACATTGATCACACAAATGAACAATCTAAGGAATAAAATAAAAATAATAATGGAAATAAATATTTTTATATGGTTTACCTTCAATATGGTACATTCACATAGAACATACCAATGATGATTTGATATTATTAATAATCACTTATCCAGTATCTTGAGATTACAATCATTATGAAAACGTCAGTACTCATCAAAGGTCCACTTACAATTTTTTTTCTTCCACTATGTCACCAACCGAATCTGGTCACCAGAAAACTGGCACCAAACCTGGCTCATGGAAAGGCCCGAAGGGCATTAACTATCCTCACAGGCTGGAACAAGTTCCTGGGTATCATTAATTTAGGTTTGGGAACGATTTACCTGAGTATGAAATCATAAAACATGAAAAACAATCCATAATATAAATCTGAAATTTTTGAGCCAAACATGTCTTAATAAAAAAACCAGAACTGAATACATTGGTTTAAAGATAATTAAAGTGGTCCAAATACAAATAAATATATCAGAAAGATGGAAGAAAGGACCCCACATGACTAGGGTTCATCGCCCACAAGTCGTCTCTACAACTCCGCCCCAAGGATGGGGACTAGCACCCCGAACCGCCATCACCCTTAGCCTTTCCTTTACCCGAGTCAAACATAACCAAGTCTACCTACATCCAATGGGTGTAAGTAGGGTTTGAGCCTATGCCCAGTAGGATACCACCCAATGATTCCAAAGATCATGCAACACAATGTGATAAAGCAAGCAGTTTTAATAGGCAAGGAAAAGGAGTGTTAACATTCCAAGAAATGTAACATTCATTTGAAAACAGTTTTCAATCAAAAAAAATTAGAATATCCAAAAATTTAAATATAAATTTAGCTACTATAATTTACTTCCAAACACACCCTAATACAAGGGTAAATACTTCAAATCCAATGAGCAACATCATTGGGAACACCCCTAGGAACTAGGTTGTCTTGGGCCCTATGTACCTCGTACCTCGGTGTAATGTAACCATAGAAAAATCCGTTCTCATGCACGAGCCACTAGTAGAGAACATACCCATAACCTAATGGTCCCAAATAATCATCGACATAGTTTATTTATAGTTTTCGTTGTCCAAATTCTAGGTGAAACAGGGACAAAACCCATCCGATCCACTAGCCGTACTAGTACAAATTCGCCCCACCTAGGTACCCATGCTTCCCCTTTTGTGCTCAATGAATTTCAGCCTGAAAAATAAAGAAATTTTCATATAAAACATGATTACTGGTCAAACAAAACCAATACAGTAGCTATCACTTTTTATACCACTTAAAACATGCAACAAAACACTTAGATTTTAAATAAAAACAACCTCTCAAAAATCTCACACTATTTTGCACCAAAAATTTATTGAAATATACACTTTTCACACTATGTGCACACTTGTAAGTCAAAAAAATAAAATTCAGTTCAATACCCTTTAATGAAACCAAATATTCTGTTATGGGGCAGCCCCATGTGAACCAAAAAGTTATATCCTTTAAAAACCCCCATTTTCACACAAACATGACACTTTAAGCCCATTTGCTTCCCAAACACCATCTAAAAAAACATTCGAAGCAACATCCAAAAACAATAAAAATTAAAAACATGATTTCCAGTCCTAATAAAATTCAATAAAATCAATTATTTAATTATAGGACAACCCCAAATGAACCAATAAAATATTTGTACGTAAAACCCCAAATTTCACAAAAAATTGGCACTTAAAATTCATTGGCTTAATAAATTCCACTAAAACCAATTTTTTCAGAAACATTAAAATTAAATAAACATGAAAATACAAAAAAAATAGCATGCTAAGTCACAAAAATTGTATGCACAATGGAATCACCTTCCAAAAGAGTCAAGAACCGTAAATCCTAGTGCGGAACTTCAACCTCACCACCATCACACGACAAGGGAGTGAGATCAAACCTAAAACCACAGTATTGGACCAAGAAACACAAAATGAAACCATAGGTACTAAAACCTTGCTTTTGGACATTTGGGGATTAAAGAAAAAAAGGATAAAGCTTAAGGAAAAGGAAGAAACTTTGAAGGATAGTCACTTACTTGAGAAATCTGGACGATTTTAGCAACCTGAGAAATTCGGCCCAAATTCGTGACAGATACGATCTCCAAAGAGGGGGAAACAAAGCTGGGGGTGCGGATAGGTACAGTGGGAGCAGGTGAGAGGTGGAATCACCGAAACTTGATAAAAATGAATATTTTATGAAATAATTACAAGACAATTTTAAAACTAGAAATGGGATTTCGGGTTGGCCCAATACCAAATTTGATCACCCAAATCCAAGATGCTAATGAATTTTTAATGGGCCCAAATTTATTTGGTGGTTTGAATAGTTAAATGAAGGTCATTTTTTAAGTTTAATGGGTGAAAAATTTTAAAAAACAAAGGAGTTATTAAAGAAACAAAATTTATTTTCAAAACTGAAAATGGACTCTCGAGTTGGCCCAAATCGAGAAGTAAAACGAGGGTCTCTATCTGAGACAACTGCTGACGGAACACCACGGAGTCTCACCACCTCCTGAAGATACAAACGGCCCAACTCATCCACTTTAGATGTATCTCTGATCGGAATGAAGTGGGATAATTTGGTTAGTTGATCAATCAACACCCAAATGTCATTCTTACCCCGAGGTGTACGAGGTAAGCCAACGATAAAGTCCATGGCAACCTCGTCCCACTACCAGGTAGGAATGGGTAGTGGTTGGATCAAACCGGAGGTCCTTTGGTGCTCTGCTTTCACCTACTGGCATGTGTATCATCTCGACACAAAGTCCGCTATGTCCCGTCTCATACTAGGCCACCAAAACTACCGATGGACATCATAATACATCTTAGTGGCACCCGAATGGATAGCCCGCTAAGACTGGTGGCTATCCTGCATCACCACCTTCTGCAGAGATAATGGCACTACTGAACGGCCCTTGAAGCACAAGATGCCCTCAGGAGACGATGACCAATCAGAGGATGTCTCCCCACCATGAAGAAACTGCTTCGACCACTGAAAAATATCATCACTGGGTTTTTACCGCTGAATCAACTCCAATAGATAAGGTGTCAACTGGATGCTCGCCAAGAATGCCCCTCCACTGTGTTCCCTGGTCTACACATGCATCTGAGAAAAGATCCCCATCAATGCCCACTCATCTCTAGACTTCCTCAAATCCTACACTGGAACTCTTCTCTCAAAGTGTCGGAAACCACATTACCCTTGCCTGGGGTATAGACAATGTCATAGTCGAACCCCTACAAGTACTCAATCCAGCGACGCTACCTCAAGTTGAGGTCCTTATGCGAGAAGATATAGGCTAAGCTTTAGTGATCAGAGTAGACCACAAACTTCTCTACAAAGAGGTAGTGATGCCAAGTCTTCAAAGCATGCATCACCACTTCCAACTCCAATTCATGGGTAGGGTAGTTCTTTTCATGTGGTCAGAGTTGGTGAGAGCCATAATCCACCATGTGATCATCTTTCATAAGCATGCACCCAAGACCCATACCTGAAGTATCACAACAGACCACATATCCCTTTCAAGCCTCTAGAAAAATCTGCACGGGGGTGGTAGTCAATGACCTCTTTATCTCCTTGAACGACGTCTGGAATTATGGACCCCTTAAAAACATCACCCCTTTCCGGGTGAGGGCAGTCACCAGTGAAGCAAGCCGAGAGAAATCTCGAACGAATCGCCTGTAATAACCAGCGAGGCCAAGGAAACTTCTGATCTCAGACACATTCTTCAGCTTGTCCCATGAAATAACCGCACTAATCTTCTCAGGGTCCACTGAAACTCCGTGCTCTGAGATCACATGCCCCAGCAATCTCACCTTCTGAATCCATAAAGAGAACATTGTAGACATTGCATAGAGGCGGTGATTCCTTAATGTTCCAAAAACAATCCTCAAGTGATGTTTGTGTTCCTCCTCAGAGCTAGATTATACCAGAATGTCATCCACAAACACCACAACAAAGGAATCGAGATACTAATGGAACACCCTATTCATAAGTGCCATAAATATTTCCGGATCATTAGTCAATCCAAAGGGCATGACCAAATACTTAAAGTGGTCGTACCTGCTTCGGAAGGTTGTCTTTGGGATATCTGACTCCTTCACCCTGAGTTGATGATACCCTGAACGCATGTCTATATTTGAGAACCAATTTTCCCCCTTAAATTGATCAAACAAATCATCTATTCTGGGCAAATGGTATTTGTTTTTAATTGTTACCTTATTTAGCTTTCGATAGTCAATGCACAACAGGAGGGATCCATCAGCCTTTTTCGCAAACAACACAGGAGTAGCCCAAGGAGAGACGCTCATGCGAATGAATCCTTTGGATTCTAAGGCATCCAACTTTATCTTTAATTCCCTCAGCTCGGTGGGGGCCATGCGATAAGAGGGAAGAGATACCGTTTGTGTTCCCGGTGCAAGATCAATCGAAAAATCCACATCCCGCTCCGGGGGAAAACCTGAAAAATCATCCGGGAATACCTCTGGAAACTCATTCACTACATGAGGTAGTGAACCATCAGGGGAAATACCATCCTCTAGCACGAGCTAAGATAACTGGAAGATAACACTTCCCAACTCTGGGAGTGGAGGCACTACGTGACCTGACCGAGGATCCCATTTTCCATGAAAAACCTGACAACTCCCATTAGGTGCCGTGAAACTCACACACTGTGTGTAGCAATCGATGTCTGACTGGAAGTGTACTATCTAATCCATCCCGCGTATGAAATCAAAAAGGTCCATATCTAAGACCAAGAGGTCCCACTCCATCTCGACCCCTGACATAGAAAGCACACACGAGGGGCACCTAAGGCCCTGCTCCTTCTTCTTTCCTAGTGGTGTCACCAACTCCATCGCGAAAGACATCAACTCAGTTGGAAAATTCATAATTTCCACAAAATGGTAAGAAATGAATGAAAAAGAGGCACCAGTGTCAAAAAGATTCGTAGCTATAGAAGATGCGATCAGAACTGTACCTTGAACTGTCGACGGTCCCGCCTCTGATCCTACTGGTGCCTGATCCACTGCATGGAGATGTCTAGTATCTGCCTGAGGACGACCAATAGTCTGTGGTTGTGACCTGAATTGGCTCTTCCTAGAAGATTATACAACCCTTCCACCATGACCTCCAAATCGATATCCCCTAGTCCTCAATGGCTTACTCTCTACTGTCACTCCTCTTAAATCCACTGACCCAGCCCCAATCAGAAGTGGACGTCCCACACCACAAAAAAGCTGAAAATTACCAATACCTCCACACTGGTAACAAGGCTTCGGAGGAAGTGGACATGCTAGTTGGATATGCCCAGGCCTCCCACATTGGTGGCACACGACCGATCTCACATCAGAAGCCGCAGAAGAAAACTGCCTGGAAGAGTGGCCTGAACTGCCCCCTCCTTTCTTAACATGATCCTCTCTCTTCCTTTTATTCTCCGAGGAGATACCACTACCCACTGCTGATACTGAACGATAAAAACCATCCCTGACTTTCCTATCAATCTCCACCATGCACGCCTGATCAACGACGTCAGCATAGGTCCTCAGATTAAACAAGAACATTTGGGAGTATATCTCTGGTCACAAGCTTTTCTCAAACCTCTGGACCTTTGCTTGCTCATTAGAGACAATTTCTGGAGCATATCGAACCAACTCAATGAAACATTTGGAATAATCCATCACAGATAGATTCCACTGAACAAGTTAAATGAACTCTCTAGACTTAGCATAAGCCAACACCTCAAGGCAATAGTGTTCATTGAAGACAGCCTTGAAATCTCCCCAGCGCATCTGCTCATCCTTCCCAGCTTGAAGCACTGACTCCCACCATTTACAGCAGGGACCCTCCAACAAAAAGGAGGCACACTTCACCCTGATCTCATCGGGTGTTTCCAGGAACTCAAACATACACTCGATCTTCTCGAGCCATTCCTCTACTTCTTGGGGTTCTGAGTTGCCTCGGAAGGTTAGAGGCTTATTTTTCGAGAACTCATAGGCCTTGTACTTTCTAGGACTAGTCTCATCCTCTCTAACATGATCTAAAACTAGAGCTGGTCCATATCCTTGAGCCTGGACAGCCCGGACCACAACCTCGACTAGCCTTTGATCAATAGGTGTGGGAGAACGCTCTCTGGCTTCCTCCCGTGGGTGCATGAGTGCTTTCCGGGGAGGAATGTTGCTACAAAATGCAATAGTCACAAAATAATAATCAATACCACAATTCTAAAAATTTTAATCAAATACATCAAATATAAATAATCTAATAACATTCCAGTAAAAAAAGAAACAACTACTCGACATCCGCCAGATGTCCACATGTGGTCTACAGCCCACACATCTCACCTGGAAGTGAAGTCAATCCATAAAATCCAACATCCCTTGGTGACTCAAGGTCTTCCATGAGAGGTGACAGCCAGAAAACCTACTCACAACCAAAACTCCGAGCCCCGACAGTCCTAGATCTTTTCTATCCCGACTCATCCCAAAATAGCAATATAACCCAAAAACATTAACCTGCCTTTGATACCATTTTGTCACGAACTGAATCTGTTTGCCCGCAAACCAGAACAAAACCTGGCTCAAGGCAAGGCCCAAAGGGAATTCCCTATCCCCACGGGCTAGCACAAGTGCCCGGGTATCATTAATTTAGGTTTGGGAATCATTTACCCAAGTATGAAAGCATAAAACATTAAAAACAATCCATAATATAAATCTGAAATTTTTGAGCCAAACATGTCTTAATAAAAAAACCATAACTGAATACATTGGTTTAAAGATAATTAATGTGGTCCAAATACAAATAAATATAGCATCAATATAGAATCAAGGACCCCACACGACTAGGGTTCATTTCCCACAAGTCGTCTCTATAACTCCGCCCCAAGGATGGGGACTAACACCCCGAACTGCCATCACCCTTAGCCTTTCCTTTACACAAGTTAAACATAACCAACTCTACTTACACCCAAGGGGTGTAAGTAGGTTGTGAGCCTATTCCCAGTAGGATAACACCTAATGATTTCAAAAATCATGCAATACAATGTGATAAAGCAAGCAGTTTTAATAGGCAAGGAAAAGGAGTGTTAAAATTCCAAGAAATATAACTTTCATTTGAAAATAGTTTTCAATACGAAATTTTCATAATGTCCACAAAATTAAATATAAATTTATCTACTGTAATTTTATTCCAAACACACCCTAATACAAGGGTATATACTTCAAATACAATGAGCAACAACATTGGGAACACCCCTAGTCACTAGGTTGTCCTGGGCCCTATGTACCTCGTACCTCGGTGTAAAGTAACCATAGAAAAATCCATTCTCATGAATAATACACTAGTAGGGAAAATACCCATAACCTAGTGGTCCCCAATAATCATCCACATAGTTTAGTTAGAGTTTTCTTTATCCAAATGCTAAGTGAAACAGGGACAAAACCCATCCGATCCACTAGCCGTACTAGTAGAAATCCGCTCCACCTAGGTACCTAGGCATCCCCTTTTGTGCTCAATCAATTTCAGCAAGAAACATAAAACAATTTTCATATAAAACATCATTACTGGTAAAACACAACCAATATAGTATCTATCACATTTTATACCACTTAAAACACGCAACAAAACACTTAGATTTTTAATAAAAAAAACCTCTCAAAAATCACACATTATTTTGCACAAAATATTATTTGAAATTTCCACCTTGAACACTATCTGAACACTTTTAAGTCACAAAAACAAAATTTCAGTTCAATACCCTTTAATGAAACCAAATATTCAGTTACGTGGCAGCCCCATGTGATCCAAGAAGTTATATCCTTTAAAAACCCCCGTTTTCACACAAACACGACACTTTAAGCCCATTTGCTTCCCAAACACCATCTAAACAAACTTTCGAAGCAACATCCAAAAACAATAAAAATTAAAAACATTAATTCATGTCCTAATAAAATTCAATAAAATCAATTATCTAATTATAGGACAACCCCAAATGAACCAATAAAAGATATGTATGTAAAACCCCAAATTTCACCAAAATTTGGCACTTAAAATTCATTGGCTTTATAAATTCCACTAAAACCAATTTTTTCAGAAAGATTAAAATGAAATAAACATGAAAATATCAAAAAAACAGAAAGCTAAGTCACAAAAATTGCATGCACAATGGAATCACCTACCAAAAGAGTCAAGAACCGCAAATCCAAGTGCGGAACTTCAACCGCACCACCACCGCACCACAGGGGAGTGAGATCAAACCTCAAACCAGAAGATTGGACAAAGAAACTCAAAATGAAACCATAGGTACGAATCCCTAGCTTTTGGACATTTGGGGATTAAAGAAAAAAGGGAGAAATCTTGAGGAAAAGGACAGAACTTAGAAGGATAGTCACTTACTTGAGAAATATGGACGATTTTAGCAACCTAAGAAGTTCGGCCCTAATTCACGACAGATACGATTTCCAAATAGGGGGAAACGAAGATGGGGGTGTGTCTAGGTACAGTGGGAGAAGGTGAGAGGTGAAATCACCTAAAAATGATAAAAAATGAATATTTTATGAAATAATTACAATACAATTTTAAAACTGAAAAATGGGCTTTCCGGTTGGCCCAATACCTAATTTGATCACCCAAATCCAAGATGCTAATAAATTTTTAATGGGGCCAAATTTCTTTGGTGGTTTGAATATTTAAATGAATGTAATTTTTTAAGTTTAATGAGTTAAAAATGTTAAAAAACAAAAGAGTTATTAAAGAAACAAAATTTATTTTCAAAACTGGAAATGGACTCTCGAGTTGGCCCAAATTTTGAAACCCACCATTTCCTTCAAAAATGCTGGGAAAACCCCAAAACCAAAGAAATAATGTAAATTAAATGAAAAATACCTTCAAAATATTTCATTTATGTGACACACTAAATAATTTCTATGAATGGTACAAAATGATATAATGTCGACACACATGTCGAATGAACAAATATAAAAATTATAGATATAACCCAAAAAGAATGGGTGGAGCACAAGATTTAATGTAAATCACTGCCAAATATTTACCTCCTCAAAATAAGTTTCATTAGTATTTTCATAAAACCACTTTCAAGGGTAAGTGTAAACCCACACATTGTCAATAAAGCACTTGATTCAACGGTCCATAAATTGAAAAATCAAAATGAAAATTAGATAAAAACATCACGGGAACACATACCGCAAATCCCACAATCAACACATCATCGTTATCGCCTCCATCAACACATTACCATCTTAAACATCACGTTTCCACCATAAAAAATCATCTCCATCACCTGTCGGGAAATTTGAACCATCCCTGCACGGCCTTAAACCCCCATAATCTCACTAGTCTCCTACGAGGAAAACCACTAGAGTCCATTCGTCACTCTAAATAGCTCCTTTACCGAACCAAACAAAAGTATGGTAAGGAAACCACCTGAACCCATAATTTTCATCATTTATCACCCTATTAATTGTAAAAAAACTCAACATCATAAGTGTTGAAGCACCACCACCTCAAAGGTGCATTGCAGTCCATTGTCAAAGGGAAAGAAACATAGAGAGCTGAAGGAAAAAACCCAATGCCAGAGCACCTTATGGAATGTCGATTTCCACTCAAATAACACCTTCCAAAGCCTTATTCGGAACCATCACACCAGAAAAACTTGGACGAGAGTGATGGAACCTAAATCCAGGGAAGAGTTGAGCAGACAAATACACAACGATGAGGCACACTTTTCAAGAGGTCGGAACCAAAAGAACGATAATTAAAAATGAACAGAACCAACTAAAACAAAGTACCAGATCCAAAAATTAAAAACACCATCAAGATGTTGGCATCGAGGAAGTAATGAAATAGACCACCAAACCAAAAACTGAAGAAATCAGAGGAAAGGATTAATAACTGAACAAAATCCTTAGAGGAGAACAATGAATTGTGAAATCAAAATTTAGAATTTAGTCTTCAACCAAAATCAAACTACATCTACTATATATCCAACAATTAAGTTATTTATATTATACCCCAACAATTAAAATCCATTTGGGATCTCTATATTCATTCCATTATCATTATATTGTTAAAACTGTTCTCATTCATCATATATAGTCAAAAAACCTAATTTTTACAAACTCCACAATGTGTCTTCTATTAAAAACTCCCACTTTAATAACTAAATAAGTTCTAACAAAGAAATTCAATATTAATTAACATATATTATTTAATATATAAAAAATATTTCATTTAAAACTTCATTCACTATTCTTACCCCCTTTTTATTCAATCCCAAAAACCCCATGTTGGTGCTATGAAAGTCAAAAAAAAGTTGGAGAAAAAATGAGAAGATGTTATATAATAAAATTGGGATCCATGGAATAAAATACAATGAAATTTATAAGAGGAGGGTATTTTTTATATCACCGTAGTCTCTTTGAGAAGTATCCTAAACACTTCACAGAGAAATAATTCCTTTTACATGTGCCATACTATCTTAGAAATCACATTCATTGTCAATAGAGAGGCATTATATTAATTTTTATTATGAAGTTTGTTCATTTTTAAGGTGAAATTTTATTAATTCCCAATAATTGTCATCAATTTTGATAAAAAATTACATTTATAGGCCTCTCCTCAAGTATTTTAATTTGAAACTTAGAAGAGGGGAGTTTGACTCCCTCCCGCTGTGCTTTATGGGAACCCCTCTTCACAGTAAAGCCCCTTAGTGAGATGCCACGTAACCCCTATTTCTAGAGTGTTTTTTACCTAATATTATCTATAAATACCCCATTCATTCTCCAAATGTACTGAAATAATGAAACATATAAAATTCTCAATGAGGAAATTCTAATTTTGGATACTTGAGACCTAGATATAATATTCATAGAAAACCCTAGGTAATAAAGATACTAAAAAGGAAGAAAAGGAATCTCATTAATATCATGAAGTACATCATGAATGAATAAATTCAGTAAGCCCTTGTTATATCTCATGAATCCCTTCAAAAAATACTATAATAGTGACTCTTCCATGGTTCCACATTCCTATCCTATCTCCCAGTTCAAATAAATTATCCTTATGTAGCTTGGATTCCTTTTTAGATATAAGAGTCCTAATTTTTCACATGTATGATTTATAAATAATAAATCATTAAAAACATTGAGTAAACTGAATGAACATTGGTAAATATCCTTGATAGGCGTGTCTATTAACTATAAGGGAGAAATCATATGTCCTTATGCCCCATTCATGTTCTCCCCACTCTTGAGTAGTGTTATGGAAATCTGATTAGCTGTAAACCCCAATATTATCTTTTTCATTACCTGAGTCAACAATTAGGTTATTAATATGAAGTAATATCCATATTTATATTCCAAACTAAAAACTCTATTATTAAAATTTTCACAACCCAAATGTATTCCCGATATGTGGCTAAACCTTCATGGATAACATCCTATTCGCACATCAGAAAATTTCATGGAAATGTTCATACAACATGCTATTAAATTTCATGTTACTATCTTACTGCACAAACTTAAATTATGAAACTCTAACTATATGAGATTTTATTATCTTTTACCTAGATATTTAGGATTCCCCATTAATGTTCAATCCTTTCAACATCAATCTTATATATACAACTTCATGGGAATACATTCTTCCTGATGTCACATATACCCTTCCTTTATATGATATACTCCCAATGACCCTATAAATCTCTTTCATTAGTGCCACATTTCCTGAGGATTATCCTCAATTACCAATAAACTCAAATAATGAATTCCCCATGTGTGGGGCTATAACCCCATTGTATATCACTATATTTTCATCATTATGACATATTATAGACGAAACCATATTTTGTGTAGTGGTCCATACTTCCACTAGAAAAGTTACCCCACCCATCACAAGAACTTATTACTTATGAAACCAGTATATACTCACTTCATAATATTACCTTTAGGTCACCGAAAAAGTAACACATATGTGTAATTCCTAGACCAACCATTACTAGGTTGCTTCTTCTTAGATGTAAATTCTTTATGACATTTAACAATAGGGAATCAGTCCGTGTCACATGCATCAAAATGGTACATTGATTTCTATTAATTGGAACCCAACTATATACAGTTGTATTACTTTGAAAAATATTTTTTGGTATCCTTTATCACGTGTAAAATTCCATCACCATAAATTCTAATTACCAGTATCAACGTTGAGAAAATTTATAGTGTCCAACTATGTGTCTTTAAGATATATTACCCTAAAACAAAATAGCATAAATAATAAATAATATAACGATGCATAGATTCTAATTCATACATATGATAATATATATATAGATCCCCTGATACATATAGATGTTCAAATAAATGGAAATTCTTTACTATGACTAGATTCTCACATTAATACATGTCAACAACCAACTATTCGAACATGGGTAATTAGTCCAATGTTGGGATTTATAAAGTATTCATGAATATATCTTAAATACCAAAGAGAGGATAAGAGTATTAAATAATCCACCAAAAAGTTTGAAAAGTCAGACCTATCACCCTCTCAACCAATGCTAATTGTAATGTGTTTCTTGTAAATTCATAGTAGACCCCTGCCTTTGGAATGTAGGTCATCCTTGACACAAAATGGGAGAGCCTCGTGACATTGAATTGCATGTATTAATTTACATCGGAGAAAATGGTGAACAAACTGTGAATCCTTTGAATGTAAACTAATGTTCAAAAATGTTATGAATTGACATAATTTCATGTCCATGTTTTTTAATCTTTTCATCACTATCATAATAAGATACTTATTTAATCTAAATAAATGGTATCATCATGAAGATATTAATTTCCCTTGACTACTAAATTTTTTTGGTGATCTATAAAATAGGAATAAATTATTTATAATGAAACATCTCTAATAGTAGATTACCAATGCATTGTTGAGAGTGTTCTACCTCAACAATATCATCCCCAACTTGGAGGCGTTACCAGAGTATGACCGAAGCGCCAAGCCCTACTAATCACCTCACCAATAAAAGTGGACCCTAATGAATATGAAAAACCCAATCACCACATCAAACCGTTTCTAAATAATCTACCCAAAAAATCAAAATAAGTACCTCATATTCTAGAGGTCGATAATGAAGATTATCATGGCTTCAAATCAGACCAGGAGTCACCTAAAAGTACTCTTGTTAACCACCACCTCGACCAATGCTATACAGAATCATACATTCATCAACGTACTAAGGATAAAACCCGGTAGGTCCCCTCCCCGATCATAATGACATAGGAACATAAAAGATCACTTTAGGGGAGAAAAAATCTTAATCATGTGGTGCAGGATCATATAACATTGTCCATTGAATATGTACTCTATCATACAATGGTGGAAGTAAACAAGTAGGCCCAGGTCATCTTTCATGCCTAGTAATCATTTTAGGGTACACTGGTAGCATTGATAAAACCATGTTGGAATATACTAGCATCTAGTAAGGGCCTATCACATATTTATTCCCCCACACATGAATCCCATTTACATGTACCCATAGTAACTAGAGGATAGGACAAGGCTTATATCCTCACTCCCCTAAATGAATAGGCTCATATTCCAATTCCCATTTAATAAGTATGTTACAATATTTTGACTATGATCAAAGGGTAGGTTCATATTCAAATTCATTCATTGAATGTTATTTAATTGGCTAATGGAAACCTTGATAAATCTTTATAATTTAGTCAACATATATACATATATTTTTAAAAAGGAATACTTTTATTGAATTAAATTGATTATTAGATATATGAGGAATGCATTGAACATTAGATAATTGGTGGGTCTTGGGACAAAATATCCCCCTCGATGCCTCGATTGGCCTCATGAGTGAATTTGTATTTCCGAATTTAATTGGTGTTAAGCTACAGATTTAAACTGTCATGGTGCAAGGCCATCAAGATAAAGATATCATGATTTTTAAGATCATAAAAACCAGTAGTATAAATTTCATCATTGAGAATTCAGTTACTATTATACATGATATTACCACATTGAAATTATCTATAGATTAATTTCAATATAATTTATTGATTAAATGAAATTTGTTTTCAATTATATTCCATTCCATATTGATTATATCATTTTTTTCACAATATATCTTCCAATGTACATAACCATTATAGATCAAATTTTATCACCCTAATTCTATTTCCTTTCACTGTTCTATGAATAAGAAAACATTGATTGAGTTTATAGGATGCATAATGTTTTATTTTTATGTTTTTGTTATTCCCAAAATGTAAAATGTGTATAAAGTAAGTATCTAGTTCTCCAATAATAGAAAACTGATTAATCTATTGGGATTTGACTACGTATATCTTTTCCAATATAGTAATATTGAAACTGGCTCTTGGTTATCGTATTTTCTATGTTTATATTTGGTATCCGAATATGTTTAGTATAAAACATGGGAAATATATTTTAAATAAACTTTATAAAATGATAATTATGATATTACCTTATAGTATTTGATAAATTTTTAGGGGGGATTTGTATTTTGTGGCTTAAAATTCATGCTGATTATGAGGTAATTCAGTGTGTGAAATTATTTATTGATTGAACCTAATAGAAGAAAGGAAATAAATACCCATAAAAAATTTTGATATTTCCATACTGATCAATACAAAATCGTTGGTGTTGGGGATGAGGCGAATGTGACCATATTAGGGTAGCTGATATTGTTTTTGTCTAATATACATGCAAATTTTGAGCTATAAGATGTTCAATAGTAGGATACACCTATATTTTATTGTTTTGTTTGATATATAACTCTATCAATTAGTGGAAATACTAATTCAGTAGTAGATTCAAAATGATCCATATTATAGGTGGTGTAAAATAATTATGTTCCATGATCTATAATACCGAGGATGAAAGAAGAAATAAAACATATTGAGTAGAGTTATTTTAATGTAATATCATTCAATTAATATTTCCCTCTTGATCAACATAATGTGTTTAAATAATTTTCCTCTACTTAATGAAAATGGAGGAATAAAGTGTTTTGTTTTATAAGGAATTCTTTATAAGACAATCAAGGTATTCTATGGATTAAAAACATAATCTAAAGAGATATAATGACCATTTCATCAAATTTCTTATGAAAAAAATCTATTGGTATTGGTTTCTGATAATTTTAAATCAAATTATGAAATACAATTATATTACTTCCTTATAGAGAGGAGTGTTTTAAGATCCTATATGATGAAGGGAAATAAAGTGAATAATAGATCAGATAAGCACCATGATAAAGGTAAAGTATAAAAGAATAAAAAGGTAATAACGAAATTCCCATCATGGGGCTATTATGGAAAGAATCCTATTGTATAATGATTAAAGGGAACAAGAGTTTGTCATATGAATGGAGATAAGGTTCATTTGGTTAATTATATACATGGTAAGAAACAAATTAATGATTTATAATGATTAAAATATAGAGATATTGGTACTATTCACATCAATTCTCCAAGAATAAAGGGAGTCTACAATAGAACACGGTGAGGGTATAAGGGAAGTCATATATAATCAATATAGAATAATTCGAAGTTCCAAATGATGTGGTCTATTATAGTTTAATCTTAGATTAAAATTTACATAATTAATTATTTAATTCCATGTCATAATAATCTTTTATATCGTATATTTTTTCCATGAAAATTATATATTTACCTTGTACCTTAAGAAGTTATTTTTTAGTGAAAACTAATAGTTGAAACATCACTACAATAAGGATGTGTTAGTTATTTCACATTATTCAACATAAATGTGCCTTATTGGTAGACATTATTGTTATATTTATTGTTTATTTTGATATAATACATGGTACATATTTTCATTCAAAATACAATGGAAATGTTTATTGTATTGTACTGGAAATTTTGATTCGAGATGTTGTAGAATACCCTTTCTATAGAGGAGTGAATTTATCATTTGAGTTATGTCAATATCCAACTCTAGTAGTTTTTCTAATGATAATCTTATGGGGGGAGAGTAGATGGGATATATGGATGAAAATGTTTCTCTTTAAATTATGGATGTAAATATTTTAGAAGAATATATTGATGGATTTCTTAAGGAATTATCTAGAAATCCACTAGAAAGTGAAGATGAGTTTCAAATTGATTTAAACCACAATGAAAGACCTATATCAAAGAATCCCTATAGAATAGACATCATGGAATTAGTGTCATTGATATAGAAACAATATGAGTTGTAGGAAAATTGATTTATATTCCATAGTGTTTCACCTTTGGGAGCCCATATTCTATTTGTTATGAAGAAAGATAGATATTTGTGGTTGTTAAATTATTTTAGGTAAATCAATGTTATTACAATAAAGAAAAAGTATTATATACCTCATAATTATGACGTATTCAATAAACATTAGGGTGTGGAATATATTTTAATGATTGGTATTAATTTAAAATATCTTCATTGGTGAGTAAATAAACAATATATTCCAAAGAAATCATTTTGCATGAGGTATGTACATTTAGAATTTATTTTATATCCATATGTATTGACTAAAAACATATGTTTTTATTGATATAATGAATATAGTATTCAAGTAATATATTGATAATTTTGTTTCAGTAATTATTTATGATGTCTTGGTTTACTCTAAAATCTACAAGGATGTCATGAATCACTTTCATATCATTATTGAGTCTCTAAGATGAATAGATTTATATGGTTAATTTAGAGACTGTTGATTTTTGATTTAGAATGTTACTTTTATTGGGAATATTGTATCCTTGGAAGGAATCTCATTTTATTCTAAAATAAAAAATCTTTAAAAAATTATCCTAAACTAACAATCCCAATCAAGGTACATTGTTATATTGTTCTGGAAAGTTACTATCAATGATTTGTTCAAAATTTTACCCGATTAGCTAACCCATTTACTAAAATTACTCATAAAGGTTTTAAGATCATATACATAAAATAATGTTATGAATGGTATCAAGAATTGAATAAAATATTGATCAATTCTCCAATTATGACTCTACCATCAGGAAATGATGGATTTGGGATATATAGTAATCCATCGAAGAAGGGACATGGTTGAGTCCTTTTGAAAAACGATAATGTTATTGTATATGTATCAAGGCAATTATGTAATATTTTGTTTAAATATCCAACCCATGATCTTTATTTTGTAGTCATAATATTTTCTCTGATGATATAGATTCAATATCCATATAGTGAATGATTTGATATAAACACATAACATGAGGGATTAATATACATATTTTCATAGAAGGATCTCAATATGGGGAAAAGTGATGGATCGATCTAATAAAGGATTACTATTTTTCAATACACTAACACCCAATGAAGTAAAACAAGGTATTAGATACATTGATCTTGAAATGTATTGGAGTCTAAAAAAATGAGGATTGAGAGATATCCTATGTTAATGGATACCGTGAAGATGGATAAGGGAATTATTATGGATGGAGAAACATCACTCATATTTAAAATGACTACCATACTAATTTTAGTGGAAAATATTTAAAATTATCACCCAAAAGATGTGAATTTTGTAAATAAAATTAAATATATGAATTATTGAAAATTACGAGTCTCTATATATGAACATGGAATTATGAAATTTGGAAATAGGCAATTTGTACCATCTATACCAGAGATAAAAGTGGAATTACTATACTATTATCATAGCTCTAATTTTTTGATACATTTTGGCATCATAAAGATATATATATATATATATATATATTTGAAGGAAAAAAATTTGGTTGCATGATATGATATGGGAAAATGAAAATTGTGCTTCCATATGCTTGGTTTGTCAGTAAGTGACGGCTGAGTGACAAAATCCTAAAGGATTCATGCATGTAGAGACGCGAAGCTTAACATACATAGACATTACATTACTTTTGCGGAATACTTAGTACATAATAAAAACACACACACAAGGACCGTAATAGTTTAGTGTCTTTGGAAACTCGGAATATAATATTCAAAACGTGGTGAAAGATCATCAACATCTCCGATAAAGATCTTCTTTTTTTAAACCTAAATCCTTTCTTTATATCCTGGGGAAAATAAAACATAAAAGGGTGAGCTCAAATGCTCAGTAAGGGTAAACAAAAGAAATATCAATCACATCATATTCATAAGAACATATCTTTTGGAAATCTTAACCTGCAAAAGAGATCATAATTTCATAACATGGGATAAATCATAGTAGTGAAATGTAATCCCAATAATCATATCTTAAAACATGAAACATTGTGGCATACACACATAATCATAGAGAATCATTTCTTATTAGTCAAGACTCATTGCCAAGACTATCTTAGTGGACAAAGTCCCTTTCTGAACTGAGTTTAGTCCTCGTTTCAGTCCTGTTTCACTGAATCGGTATAACCTACCGTTCCAGCCATGTCTATCTCATGAGATATAAAATCTTTACCCAATTCATTGGAGGGAGATATAGGTCCCACCCATCTCATAATGAAATCATTCTTACTTGTGACACAACATAAACATAAATCATTCATCATGACCCAATGAATAAAATGGGTTTCATAAACATCATCCCATCATCACATAATCTATATAAAAGGAATGGATATCATTTCATAATAAGAAAAGTGAAACCATTTAAATCATATAGACATGATACTTGAAACATACACATATGGAATAATGTCATCTAGATGAAAAATGGTTTTGATAAAACACTTGAAATGAACTCTTGAGGAAAATATCCTACCTTCTTCAAAATCATTTTCTTTTCACAAAATGTCATGAAATTTTAAAATAAAATGATTTTGTTGAAAATAGTCATGAAATCTTTTGGAGGAAGCTTCATGAAAAAAAGTCTTTATAAAACTGTAAAAATCCATTCATGCCGTATAAGTTAAAAAAACATTCTTCTCGTACATTGGGAGGAAAAGTCAAAAAGTACCTCGTAAAAGAAATATTCCATACATAACATGTAGTAAAATTAAAAATGGGAAAAAATGACTTTAAACATACATGAATACACTTTTATAAAACATAGACATGGATGATAACAATAACCCCAGTAATTACTTATGAATAAGCAATCTCGGATAAAAATGAGATTTGCAAAATTATCTTTTACCTTAGGTCCAATTTTCTTCGTAAGTGTCCAAACCTCCTGTATAATGATTTAAATAATGTTATTTACTTATTCCAGAATCATACTTATTTTTATGATATCATATATGGTCATATTCTTAGCTTATTATTAGTAATATTTCATTGCTACTTATTATTCGGGTGTTTATTACTTTTTGTTCTTATGCGTGTTTTGTCAAATAAATTCTTATTCTTATTCTTAGGTTATAGATAATTCATTTCCAGAATGGTATTATATATCATATTCATTCATTCAATTCATTTATATAATCTTTATGCAATGAAGATCAAGTATAATGAGTCGCATCACATCGTGGAGACGGTATTCCGTACGTACGCACGAGCGATGATATCGTTCCCATGATCATGGAATTGTATTGGAGTGTATGTATACTATTTTAGAATAATTATCAATTTACAAGAATCATATATAGTCCTTATTTACACCATTATACCCATCCAAGTATGGTGGTGGTGGAAAATAGATTAAACCACGGCGTGGAGACGGTATTCTGTACGTACGCACGCGCGGTGATTTCATTTTCCGTAGGATGGATAGATGGTGAAATAGAGTTGTTTCATAATTATAATAACATATCAGTATATGATTGATACTGATGTTATTACTTCATAATGAAACAACTAAAGAAGAAGAAGTGGAAGAAGAAATAAATATGAAAGAATCGGTAACGGACATTACCTCTTCTTTGAAGCGCTTCTTTGAGACCTCCTTTTAGGGTACTAAAATAGGTCTTTGAAGAAGACCAGAACCTCTAGGATGTTTCTAGGGAAGTGTATAGGATAAATTGTCAGGGTTTTTCTGAGCTTGAAGGCTCAAAGTAGTGTGAGGAAGAGGGAGGAGGAGGTGCCCTTTTATAAGGGAGGAGAGGGGTCCCTATGGAATAACTAAAACTATTATTTTATTATAAAGTCAAATTCGGTTTTAAATAGTTCCAAATTGATTTATTTCAAAGATAAGGTGGGTATGGGTCGAAATAATCTCATCCAATAGAATTTAGACACGTTTAGGTTCCAATTTTAACCTTATCATTTAGATTTAACATTATGTTAAATAATTTTACTTTTACCGTGTCTTCTTGTTTTCTTATACTATAAGGTTAATAAACTTACTATAAGAAGCCAAACTAACCCTGAGTTGTTTATTATTAATATATATAACCTTATCTAAGTCATTTGGCCAAACCTTAGATTTTTAGGAATAAAATAACAATTAATAATATAATATTTGTTTTAAAAACTATTTTATGTCAATTTAGACAATATTTAGTAATTGATTTTTGTGAAAATTATAACAGAATGATTAGTTATAAAAAAGTTAATTAAATCAATACTAACCTGTCATATTAACCTATAAAATTAGTTTAATTCATTAAAAGTCTTAAATTACATTTATTTGTGTATTTATAACATCAATTATGTCAATACTTCATTAATAAGACAATTACTACATCATCTTTGTGTCATAATAAATGATAATTATTTAATCCCTAAAATTCTAAATAAATTCCTATGATGTATATAATTGTATTATATTTCTGAAAACTATTCATGTTATAAGTTTCATGAAGTTTATCACTAAATTAAAATTATTATACTTATAAGATTTAAGAAAGTGACATGTTGTCACATGCTTTGGTTTTAATAATAATTAAATTATTTTCATAGAAAAAAGTCCATTAAATGAATCTATTCCGGCCCTTAGGTGATATGGGTCTACTTTTAGTCAACCAATAGGTTTTTTACATGTGTTAGAGTAATTTTATAATATTATATTTACCCTTAATTACCCGATTTACCTTTAACTATGGTAAATAAAATTTACCGTAGTTAATATTCATAATTCTAAAAAATACAATTTAGCTTATTTACATAATTGGGATCCACTGATTCAAAATATGGAATCCATTTTTCCAAATTCAATACAAAAAATTTGCAGAAATTAAATTAAAATTAATCCCGTTGTCGAAAGAAAACGATTTTTTCTTTAAAACATTGCAAAAGATTGAATTGATTTATCCTACGAATTCAAGGTAGAATCAATGCTAATGACATAAATTATATTAAATGGTAAAAATATATTCAATTTATACTTTAAAACCATTAAATATTATAATTTAACTATATAAATTATTGTGATGAAAAAATTTGTTTTTAATTAAAATATAGCGTGTTTTTACTATTCATCAAAATATGAAAGTTACCAGAATAATATGAAAAATTTATCCAAGAAAATTTTTATTTCATTATTCCAAAGAAGAATTTTATTTTGTCAAATTGAACTTATAAACATGTCAAAAACTATATTTAAAGTGGGTGCGCCATCAAAAGGTGGCAAAACTGCATTTTTTGAAAAAGACTTATTTTACCCGAAAAATTTATTTTTTTCTTATACCATGTTTTAGAAAATGTGTAAGACGAATAATAATGTTATAAGATTAAAAATTTATTTAATACTATTCATAACGGCTAGTTCATAATAATATTATAATAATATATCGTTGTTTAGTAAAACCCAGTATTGCGTACAACACACGCTATCGAGGAAGGTCGCGATTGCGTGTAATGCAAGCCAAGTCAGGGTTGCGTGTAGTGCAAGCTCCTTTTTGTGTAGCGTACAACACAATACATCAATAAAATTAAAACGAATATTTTTCATAAAATCTTGGGGTGTTGCATTCTACCCCACTTGAAATGAATTTCGCCCTCGAAATTCATCGGGGTTATAAATGGCTTAGTACTCGAAAGTTTGTTTAATAGAAACCCACATCGTAAAAAGGAATACCAAAACATGGATTTAGAAACTAAAGTATGAAATGTAACATTTACCCAAATTAACTCATCACTGGGTTTCCACGTAGGAGAAAATAGGTGAAAATATGGATATGGAAGAAAAATCTAACCATCAAGTTCTGGTGGAGAGTGGTAGAGAACATGGCTATGAAAAAGACAACAATCACAAATCCATAAATTTGTGATGATCTAGGGTACCATCTAATTCATCGGATATAAGGGCACTAGGAAAACATTTTTGGTTTTCAAAATCATTTCCCTAAAGTTGAAGAATTTGAATTAGAATAAATACTTTCTTTATTTTGGTACAATCTCACTGTTGTTCATGACTTGAAAAATTTACACTTCATCTCTTAAAGAAATGAAGTTGAATTTGTTATTCGTGAAGTGTTAGCAGATCATGTGATAGAATGACGGGTCATTCCATCTGTCTTAAACAAAAGGTTAGAAAAAGTTATCAAATATACATAAGTCCATCTATGGTGAGGTTAATCGTATACGATTCCAAGAATAAACTTATACTTCATATATCATACTGCGTAATAAAATAAAACTAGTTTCTACTAACCAAGGAATTCTTGTAGGCTAGTGGTAGGGGATAAAGGCCAGTCGCACTTCGGTTGTGGGTTCGATTTCCACAGCCTTGTCTGACGCGATGGGCTGTCTCCCATCCTACAAGTTTTCCTTTTTCTAATGCTATATTACTATAACATCCCATCAATAATATCGATAAAAGTTCTATCCTTAAACAATATTAACTTATGTCCAACATAATCCATTCCAATCTTTAGGTTTATCTAAAATACTTCGGTCCAAGCACATAGTATAAAGAAAATTATTACTTGAAATGTCACATAACAATCATGTAAATGCCATCATTTATCCCCCATATATCCTAAGATATATCTTGTTGGTCAAATTACAAACTTGTGAATACCTTAATCATGTATTCTCTTGAAGAATGAATATCCATTGAACCTTAGTGAAAACATGAATGCAGTTAAAAGTTAACACTTTCCACATACCAAAATCCTCAAAATTCTGTATACTCAAACCATGATATCACTTAGTCCTTATATCAATCATGAGCTCATGAATACTATCAAACATATTAGATTCTCTTTATCCCTTTATTATGTGCATATCATCTGCTTTCCAAAAATATTTCAATCACTTTTCATGGTTATCGATGCCATAAAATTATTGAAATCCACAATAGACCAAAACATAAATATTCCAATATTCCATGATACTATATACAACATTATTCTGGAATCCCATTACACAAACACTTAATCATTCCACCACATCGTTGTCATATTCAACATCGCCAATGGTGATCGCATGTGACTTCCCTTTGTCCTTTGCCTTAAGTGGTTGCTCATGTCGATCATCACTAACCCTTGAATTAGGGCATTTATTAGCATAATGCCCCATTTCCTTGCACTTGAAGCATTGAAGTGTAGTAGGTTCATTCTGTGTATCCCTTCCTTTGTTTGCATCATTAGGCATCTTCTTCCCATCATTGCGGCATTCAAATTCCCGATGACCTTCCTTTCCACATTTGAAACATTTACATTTCCCTTTAAGACAATCTCCACCATGCTTCTTTCCACACTTTGAGCATAAGGAAACATTCATCTTCTTTTCACCATTATTCTGATATTTCCCTTTGAACTCCATCTTTCGTTTCTTGTCAAAACTATGAGATGGATAAGTAACACAAACTTCCATTTCTACCTTGATATCACAACACACAATTTCTTCATAGCTACTGAAGTCTCCTACAGCTAATGCCCTTCGAATATTGGGTTTTAAACCACTGAAGAATCGATCAACTTTACTTTCTTGTTGGATGATAAATCTAGATGCATACCTTGAAAGCCTTGTAAAATTCGCTTCGTATATACCAACAGATTCATCATCCTTTTGCTTTAGTTCATGAAACTCCTTCTCCATCTTTGTTCGAAGAATACAAGGGAAGTACTTATTGAAAAATAAGTTCTTGAACTCGTCCCATTCCATGGACTCAATTTCATCTCTTTGCCTCGTATTCTTGATAATATTCCACCATTGATATGCTTCACCTTCCAAACGATATACTGCTAAGATGACTTTATCATGTTCAGAACATTGAAGAACTGAAAATATCTTTTCAGTGGTACTGATCAATTGTTCAGCAACAAGTGGATCAGAAGACCCACTGAAAGAAGGTGGACGTTGCCTCATGAAGGACTCAATAGAATGTTGTTCCCTTATCTTCTCATTTGGAAGTCCAGAATGATTCATAGCTTGTGTAAGTATAGAAATAAGATTTTTCACTCCATCTCCCATAACATTTGTTTGTTCAAGAGGACAATCATTGCATTGTCCATTACATTGATCAACACGGTTCCTTCGGGTTCCATCCATCGTTTAAAACCCAAAAATAATAGTGCGAGAGGTAAAAATCATGCTAGGGAAAACAACACAATAAAGTGGGAGTACCTTCAATATCTAACATCTTTTGTTTAATTCTATGATCGTTAGCATAATTCTAGTACTATAACTTATACGTATACTTAACCTTAGGGACATCCCTATACATACCTTAGAAATATCTCTAGGGATCTCACTAAAGTTCTCGCATCCTAGTTTCCAAAGGTTAACTAAACCATTCCTCTGATACCAATTGTAGAGACCCAAATCTTAACGTACATAGACATTACATTACTTTTGCGGAATACTTAGTACATAACAAAAACACACACACAAGGACCGTAATAGTTTAGTGTCTTTGGAAACCCAGAATATAATATTCTAATCGTGGTGAAAGATCTTCAACATCTCCCATAAAGATCTTCTTTTTTTAAAAAACCTAAATCCTTTCTTTATATCCTAGGGAAAAGAAAACATAAAAGGGTGATCTCAAATGCTCAGTAAGGGTAAACAAAATAAATATCAATCACATCATATTCATAAGAACATATCTTTTGGGAATCTTAACCTGCAAAAGAGATCATCATTTCTTAACTTGGGATAAATCATAGTAGTGAAATGTAATCCCAATAATCATAAAATAAAACATGAAACTTTGTGTCATACACACATAATCATAGAGAATCATTTCTGATTAGTCAATACTCATTGCCAAGACTATCTTAGTGGACAAAGTCCCTTTCTGAACCGAGTTCACTCCTCGTTTCAGTCCTGTTTCACTGAACCGGTATAACCCACCGTTCCAGCCATGTCTATCTCATGAGATATAAAATCTTTTCCCAATGCATTGGAGGGAGATATAGTTCCCACCCATCTCATAATGAAATCATTCTTACTTGTGCCACAACACAAACATAAATCATTCATCGTGACCCAATGAATAAAATGGGCTTCATAAACATCATCCCATCATCACATAATCCATATAAAAGAAATGGATATCATTTCATAATAAGAAAAGTGAAGCCATGTAAATCATATAGACATGATACTTGAAACATACACATATGAAATAATGCCATCTTAGATGAAAAATGGTTTTGATAAAACACTTTTAATGAACTCTTGAGGAAAATACCCTTTCTTCTTTAAAATCATTTTCTTTTCACAAAATGTCATGAAATTTTAAAAGAAAGGGATTTTTTTGAAAATAGTCCTGAAATGTTTTGGAGGAAGCTTCATGAAAATAAGGCTTTATAAAACCGTAAAAATCAGTTCGTGCCGTATAAGTTAAAAAAATATTATTCTCGTACATTGGAAGGAAAAGTCAAAAAGTACCACGTAAAAGAAATATTCCATACATACCATATAGTAAATGTAAAAATGGGTAAAAATGACTTTAAACCTACATGAATACACTTTTATAAAACTTGGACATGGATGATAGCAATAACCCCAGTAATTACTTACGAATAAGCAATCTCAGATAAAAATGAGATTTGAAAAATTATCCCTTACCTTAGGTCCAATTTGCTTCATAAGTGTCCGAACCTCCTGTATAATTATTTAAATAATGTTATTTACGTATTCCAGAATAATACTTATTTTTATGATATCATATATGGTCATATTCTTAGCTTATTATTAGTAAAAGTTCATTACTACTTATTAGTCGGGTGTTTATTACTTTTTGTTCTTATGCGTGTTTTGTCGAATAAATTCTTATTCTTATTTTTAGGTTATAGATACCTCATTTCCAGAATGGTATTATATATCATATTCATTCATTAAATTCATTTATATAATCATTATGCAATGAATATCATGTATAACGAGTCGCATCACATTGTGGAGATGGTATTCCGTACGTACGCACGAGCGATGATATCGTTCCCATGATCACATAATTGTATTGGAGTGTATGTATACTATTTTAGAATAAATATCACTTTAAAATAATCATATATAGTAATTATTTACACCATTATACCCATCCAAGTAAGTTGGTGGTGGAAAATAGATTACACCACGGCGTGGAGATGGTATTCCGTACGTACGCACGCGCGGTGATTTCGTTTTCCGTAGGATGGATAGATGGTGAAATAGGGTTGTTTCATACTTATAATAACATTTCAGTATATGAGTGATACTGATGTTATTACTTCATAATGAAACAACTAAAGAAGAATAAGTGGAAGAAGAAATAAATATGAATGAATCGGTAACGGACATTACCTCTTCTTTGAAGCGCTTCTTTGAGACCTCCTTTTAGGGTACTAAAATAGGTCTTTGAAGAAGACCAGCACCTCTAGGATGTTTCTAGGTAATTTTAGAGGATAAATTGGTAGGGCTTGGCCGAGCTTGAAGGCTCAAATTGGTGTGAGGAAGAGGGAGGAGGAGGTGCCCTTTTATAAGGGAGGAGAGGGGTACCTTTGGAATAACTAAAACTATTTTTTTATTATAAAGTCAAATTCGGTTTTAAATAGATCCAAATTGATTTATTTCTAATATAAGGTGATGATGGGTCTAAATCCTTTCATCCAATATAATTTACACAAGTTTAGGTTCCTATTTTAACCTTATCATTTAGATTTAACAATATGTTAAATAATTTTACTTTTACCGTGTCTTCTTGTGTTCTTATACTATAATGTTAATAAACATACTATAAGAAGCCAAACGAACCCCAAGTTGTTTATTATTAATATATATTACCTTATCTATGTCATTTGGCCGAACCGTATATTTTTAGGAATAAAATAACAATTAATAATATAATATTTGTTTTAAAAACTATTCTATGTCAATTTTGACAATATTTAGTAATTGATTTTTGTCAAACTTATAACAGAATTATTAGTTCTAAAAAAGTTAATTAAATCAATACTAACATGTAATATTGACCTATAAAATTAGTTTAATTCATAAAAAGTCTTAAATTAAATTTATTTGGGTATTTATAACATCAATTATGTCAATATTTCATTAATAAGACAATTACCGCTTCATCTTTATGTCATAATAAATGATAATTATTTATTCCCTAAAATTCTAAATAAATTCCTATAATGTAGATAATTGTATTATATTTCTGGAGACTATTCATGTTCGAAGTTTTATAAAGTTTATCACTAAATTAAAATTATTATACTTATAAGATTTAAGAATGTGACATGTTGTCACATTCTTTGGTTTTAATAATAATTAAATTTTTTTCATGGAAAAAAGTCCATTAAATGAATCGAATCCGACCCTTAGGTGATATGGGTCGACTTTTAGTCAACCAATAGGATTTGGACATGTGTTAGGGTAATTTTATAATATTATATTTACCCTTAATTACCCGATTTACCTTTAACTATGGTAAATAAAATTTGCCGTAGTTACTATTCATAATTCTCAAAAATAAAAAGTAGCTTATTAACATAATTTGGATCCACTGATTCCAAATATGGAATCTATTTTTCCAAATTCAATACACAAAAGTTGCAGAAATTAAATTATAATTAATCTCGTTGTCGAAAGAAAACAGGTTTTTCTTTAAAACATTGCAAAAGATTGAATTGATTTATCCTACGAATTCAAGGTAGAATCAATGCTAATGACATAATTTATATTAAATAGTAAAAATATATTCTATTTATACATTAAAACCATTCAATATTATAATTTAACCATATAAATTATTGCGATGAAAAAAGTTGTTTTTAATTAAAATATAGCGTGTTTTTACTATTCATCAAAATATGAAAGTTACCAGAATAATATGAAAATTTTATCCAAAGTAAATTTTTATTTCATGATTCCAAAGAAGAATTTTATTTTGTCAAATTGAACTTATAAAAATGTCAAAAACTAGATTTAATGTGGGTGCGCCATCAAAAAGCGGCAAAACTGCATTTTTTGAAAAATACTTATTTTACCCGAAAAATTTATTTTGTTCTTATACCATGTTTTAAAAAATGTGTAAGACAAATAATAATGTTATAAGATTCAAAATTTATTTAATACTATTCATAACTGCTAGTTCATAATAATATTATAATAATATATCGTTGTTTAGTAAAACCCGGTATTGCGTACAACACACGCTATCGAGGAAGGTCGTGATTGCGTGTAATGCAAGACAAGTCAGGGTTGCGTGTAGTGCAAGCTCATTTTGGTGTAGCGTACAACACAATACATCAATAAAATTAAGAATAATATTTTTCATAAAATCTCGGGGTGTTACAATGCAACCTCTACATATTTTAATGTGGAAATGAGATGAAATTACTATGGACATTGGTAATGTATTAGAAAAGACTCACGGAAAGAATGTTTCAGTATCGATTAATGTTGATCATCTAACCGAATCTACACATTTCATCATTATAGGAGACGATTCATATATTAAATGCCTCCCAAGGCTATATATTAATGAATTTGTAATAGTTCCTGGTAATCCTATATCAATTGTGGTTGATTGTGATCCATTATTTACATCTAAATTCCAAAAATCTCTTTATAAGGATTTGGATACAGATCATCATTTTAGAAAATAGTATAAATGTAAAACTGACGTATGATTTAAAATTACTATTTAGGCATTAGTAGACATGTTTGAGTCATTCTCACATGACTTTCGTGGTATATGGGATAAGTATTTAACTTTTGTAGAGTTCTCCTATAACAATAGTTTCCATCCAAGTATTAAAATGGTTCATTATGAAGTATTATATGGAAATGGATTTCATACTCCAATTTTTTGTGAGGATGTTAGTGAAATAAAACATGTGGGTTTAGTTATTTTTATAGAGATAAAACCAAAGGTAAAGGCTATAGAGACTCATATTAATGTTGCTCAGAGCATGAAAAAGTGATATGTTAATAATAGATGGAACAATTTGTATTTTCACATTGGAGATTATGTTTTCTTGAATGTATCTCTATAGAATAGTGTTATAATTTTCAGTATGATGGGAAAAATGAGGCCCATTTACATTTAACATTTTTAAATTAGGGAAAGAATTTTAATGTTGGATAATTGATTGGGGATTCCACTATTCCACTCTAACGAAAATGATGTATTCAATATATATTTTAAAGGAACTATATGTTTTTACTGGTGCACATACTCAATTATAATGAAATATAACCAAAACATGATCTATCTTACTATGAAGAGAATATCTGGACTCCTAACACTATAAAGAAAGTGTTTCAGAATCGTATGACTTGGCTGGTTTAGGTACTTTAGATAAATCGTAATATAGAGGAAGGAATGTGGGAATCTGATGATACTGTGAATAAGAAAGAATATAATTTTTTTAATGTAATATTCAAGAAACTTTTGAGGATGACTTTTTTGTAGGAGGCATGAATTTAATATCTCGACATTCAAAAAGATCTCTATGTTTGATAGCGAATACAATATGCAACACCAAGCAAAAACAAATCACAAACCATTATCATTTAACTATGAATATAATAATCTAGATATTCAACTAGAGTATATAACTTGTAATAAACAAATTATGGAATATATATGAAGTTAATACTCAACAAAACTACATTTACTAAATATTAGGAAATAAATACTCAATTTTAGAAGTAATTTTATTTTTCAAAAATATGTTTTTGTCATAAATTATTTTAATTTAATTCAATGAAAAAAATACTATAATTAATTTTTTCATAATTTTAAAAAATGGATTTGATAATATGCATTTTTTTAAATCAGCATGTGAAAAATATTCAGGATAATACTTTGTATTTTTATAATAATACAGACTTTTAAGATAATTGTCAAAACTAACAATATATTTTTAACTATCAATGCATTTTAATTAATAAGACTCATTCGTAAATGAATTTCATCTCATTGTAACAAGGTATTATTTAATTATATATAATCAAATTAACTTTATTGGAATCATCACTATACCTGATTTTTATATATGTACATTTTTGGGCTTAAAAAACGTTTTTCTAAAAAAAAAATCAGTTTTGTTTTACGCATTTGTATTAAAAATATTTTTTGAAACTTATGTGATTTGAATCATGAAAAATATATCCCATTTTTTGAAATATGAGGTCCAAATTTTGTAAATGATTCTTTTTTTATTTTTCTAATAATATAAATAGTAACATTATCAATTTTGTGTCCATTGTAAAGGGTAAATCAGGTAATTATGG
The DNA here is from genome assembly GCA_963277665.1 of Viscum album. NCBI lineage: Eukaryota > Viridiplantae > Streptophyta > Magnoliopsida > Santalales > Viscaceae > Viscum > Viscum album. Next base: position 205,056,316 of record OY728144.1, read on the forward strand.
TTGAAAATAAAATGATATGGACAATGAGTGACCCTAACACTTGCCTCAGTTTTATTTTAGGAGTATTTATCATCCATAATCATAAAAATGTATAATATATATTGTTTTATTTATATGTTTCCATGATTTTACACTTTATATAATTATATATTTTGAAAAAGAAAAAAATGAGTTTCTCTTTGAATTATTAGATTAAAATTTTTGAAATAGGTATAAAAAAATAAGTTTAGTTATAAATAATAAATTAAAACACAAATTATTTTTTTTTCATCCTGATAATTTATTTTTAAATTTTTTTAAAGAAATAATTTACATAAATTGTTATTAAACACTAACAAAGTACTTATAAATTATGTAAAAATCATTAAAATGGTTTTGAAAACCCCAAATAATATAATGATTGTGTGAGTTTTTGTCTCAAATTAATATTTAAGATAAATATGAGATATTATAGAAGTGTGGATTCATTGTAGTTTAATTCCACTTCTTCAATGTAGTTTAAAAGTCAAATCAAATGAATAGCTCCAAAAATGATATTAATGAAATTTTTAATAAATAATAATTTATTAAATGATTTAAAATTCATAAAAATATTTTATTATTCTAAATTAAATAGTCATGGTTTTAAAAATCAATTATAGTCTCTGTATGAGACACTTTTCATTGTATAGTAACTATATTAACCCATTAATTTTAAAAAAAATCATATCCCTATAATTATTTTAAGTGTCAACAAAGGGTTCAAAAAAGGTAAGGGTAAAAATAGGATCCAACCATGTAAAACTTTTATTGGATGGGAGGATTTGGAGACATAAATAATATTAGATTATATTCTTCTGTATTTTATGTTTTTTACATAAAAATAATATATATTAATATAATTCCTTAACAAATTCTTAGAATTTCCCTCCCATCACATATAAAACGACACCCCTACTCTCAATTATTCAGACTACATTGAGCCATATAGCTTAACCAAACGCTAACCAATTCTCTTATAAACATCATCATATATAATATAAATTTTATAAATCCTCCAAAAGACCTACATTATCTATTGAAATTGAATATATAAAATAGAACTTTTATAAAAGGGGTAATCAACTTTAACGAATAATTCAAATTTATTTACACTTATAATTCATATTAATGTGTTTTAACCATCATGTAATAATTACTTTAGATTTATTAATTTATAATGATGTTTTTTTATTATTTGATGGGAATATTCTATCTGATTTCCAACCAATGAAAAGATAAAAAATTGCTTGTGCATACATATGACTTACCATATCCACGCAAATGATGTAGCCCTTTTTTCATAATCGCATTAATTGGATAGTTATAAAAATGAAAATAATGATTTTATATGATATTTATTGATGAAAATTGATTCTATAACAATAATATCACATATTCCTTCTTACCTTCCATTATTTAGGAAAATGAAAACGTCACTCCTGCATACGTGTGGACCACCACTTCCAAACAATGATATGATACAATTTTCATTTACACATAATGTTGATGGTAATAAGTATGGGATTATTGAAAATATACGATAAATATGATATTATTATGATTATCTAATGATTAATTATTATTCTATTTTATTTTGATACATCCGTGAAAAAGTTAAAAAATTTCTTATGCATACGTACGACCTACTATATCCATGAATGATGTCATTCAATTTAAAATATATATATTTTATATGTGAGTATAAATATATATCTATTTAATATATATGATTTTGATATCATTAGTAATGTTTTTTAGATGATGGAACCATGAAAATTTTATAAGTACCAGATCTACTAAATAAAAACATACATTAAAAACAATGTAGTTAACACACAAAATAATTAAAATAAAAAAATATTTCCATAAAAAAGGAGAAACAATATTATAAATAAATCATGAATGTGTTATAGATATGTATATGATGATAAAATGTAACTATAATAAATATAACTTTTTAATATTGGAGGTTGAAACACATTCATCTAAAGAGAAATATTGGTAAGTTATTTCGTCTCAATTTCCACTCCAATGAGATATATTTGGTAATATGAACCTATTTTCATTTCTTCCTTGTATATAATTCATCTATTATTTATTTTAAATGAATATGCACTTATTGATGATAATTGATTGTTCAATTAAATTTACCATTTCATGAGAAATTTTTACAAAAAAGGCTATACTATTTTTCTTCTTGATCGGGAATATTCTTTACACACACCTATATTTTATAATTGTATAAAAAATTATATTTATTTACAAAAATGATTTAAAAAGATATTTTATGTCATCATTGAATTTTTAAATAGTATGAAAATAATCTTTCAAATCTTCTCATGAAAGGGTTTGTTTCATTCTTTACAAAAGGTTAAAAAGAGTGTTTTAATAAATTATACATTATTAACATACATTGATAACACAATAACCATTTTACACCATTTATATTCTTCTATAATATTTAAATTATTTTTAAAAATAATATATTTATGAAAGCTTATACACCCCATTTTCTTCTATTATTTTCATGACATTATTTCACTAAAAATATTCCATTCTAATGGTTACCTCTATTATGTTGATTAATATTATTGATATTAAATTTCTCTTGAAAAATTAACTTACATGTGATCATTGAAAATTACATTTGTTTAAAATATCACTATTTTTTATTAAGGATATTAGTATTTAATTAACCATATACCATTTTGTATATGATGTTTTAATTTGAATACTACTTAATTGACTTCGAAGGACCTTGAAAAATCCTTAATATTTACTCAATTTATTTATATTTTTGATATGGAATATTAATGAAGAAATAAAATGATCATTATATATATGCAGAATTAATTGTACATGAATTTAACAGTGGATCATAGAATTATATATCCCCTTGTTGAACTAATATGACTTATAAGAAAAATATGTTTTTTAAATTAAACTGGTCTTTACCCCTAATTTTGTGCTGCATTGGTGAAAGGTCTTGAAAGTATAGATATAATTATTTCTAGGATCAATATGTCCTATAGTATTCATTTCTTCATTGAGAATATATTTTTTATTATCCATTATATTATCACATTAAAATTATCTACAGATGCATTTCATGTTTTGTTATTGATTATATAAAATGTGTTTTCAATTATATACCTTTATATGTTGATTATTCTTTATTTACTCATGATATATTCCACTCATTGTTACCCATACTAAGCATATGAGACAAATTTATTTATATTATATTCACATGGTTATGAAGATTTAATATTTTGATGTGTTTCAATGATGAAAAATATTTATATTTGTTAGGATTTTTATTTTATTCCCAATTTAAAATCGGTGTGATGTAATTATCAAAATCACTACGAGTGATGATATAAATAATACATTGGAATTATTATAATTACATCAATTCCAATTAAATAAAATATACATCATATCTAGGATTTAGGAGTTTTGATTGTTAGAATGACTCTTAAAATATTCTTCCACTAGAAATAGAAGTCGTACTTTATCATATCTGGATGCTAAATACAGGACATTAACAAATTCAAAATAACACAATAGTATTTTCTTATCAATAATATTAGAAATAGAATCATGATAAGTCACATATTTATTTGACCATTTTGGAGAATCTTGGGAATGTATTGGAAAATAATGAACAACGTGATTAGTCACATATCATCATTCAGAATGGAGATCCATATCCCATTTTTATGGCCACTTCATTAAATTTATTTCTTCATTTAATACTATAAAATAAAATTGTTTTATTTTTACAGAAATCCATGAGTTTTACTAGTGTGATCCACCATTTAATGTTTTTCTTTTCAACACACGACTATAATCTTTCAAAATAGAGAATCTAGAAGGAATTCAAACATGAGGAAATACAATGTAGAAGAGAAGGATCATATACCTTCACTAATTCCCAACAATGTTCTTGTGGAACTAGTAAATATTTCAATATATTCCGTTGAATATTCTCACACATATTAAAAAATAGGAAATTACTATAGTTTTTGAGGTCCTGCCCACAATGTTGCTACCGGCTACTCTGGATGTCCTTTATAGAGTTCCCTCCATAAAGTTCCTACCTTTATAAATATGAAGATTAATAATAGGAAATCATCTCTTTGTTTTCTCTATTTAAATCCCATTTATGTATTTAAAATGTAATGGACAAAATTTTATCTCCTAAACCATGTGTTTACAACAATCTACCATAATGTTCATCCATATGTAATATATTATAGGAAGCCAACCAATAGTAGAACATTGGACCATGATTTTAGTTCTCCCAATATCTGAGATCATTGAAAATTTCATTCGTACAATGAAATGTAACTTCAATAAAAACATCCCCCCCTCATTTAAAATACTCTGAGGACCACCTATAGAGAGGAAATCGAGAGTCTGAGTTCAGCTACTCTAAATGCCTCATCTCTTGAATTCAATGTCCCTTATCATCTAGTGGATTATCCAATGAAAATAACATATTATATAATGAATTTAGATTGTTATACCATTGATATTATGGAAATGATTCAGATTAATATTTGTCTCCATAATAAAATAACTAAGAAATTAATTATTTGGTTGTATCAGGTTGAGGAATATCACACCAAAGATGATGATAATATTATTATTATGATGAATGAATTATCCAATGCTAAAAGAAAAGTCATTATTTGGCCCATAACCACCTCATGGTATGATATTCCATAGACCTTGATGGTGGAATGTATATTATATAATCATATGAATATATATGGATGACTCATCATAATCTAATGATAATAAATATAACTTATATAGAACATGGAGGTATCTATCTGAATCATAGTCCACACTGAAAATCATAAATAAGTTGTTCATATATGTAACCATGGACAGGATAAATGTTTTGGATTTCCATAAATTTATGAGTAAATTTTGCATCAACAAGCCTCAACTAACGAAATTTGAAGGAGTTTGGTTGTATCCCACTAATCTACTAATGATGTAAAACCACAATATATAGAAGGAATATTTCATCAATATTGAGTTAAAATGATTTGATTTTGAGATACTTATGGTGAAATATTTTAATATTGTGTAACCATAATGAAAATATGAGCACCTCTCCTTCAACAATTCTCCATTATAATGAAAAATATACTATATTGGTGAGCATAGAATCCATCCTTCTGATCATCCTAGGAACCAAAACTCTATTCCAATACCGAATTAGCGTCTCAAGAAAATAATTTTTCCCTCTACTGGGGATGTATCCAAAATCCTATTAAGATATCTATTTGGGGAAAATCAGCTCTATTATCATCAATAGAAACAACAATGCGGGCTATATTTTGTAATACCCACTTCCATTACTCAACTGTTTGGCCTAACAATAATTATAGTAAAACATATTAACTCAATCAAAATTTTGGAAGATAAAATGGTAGCAATTGAATTTTATAAGTGATAGTTAAAAAAAATAGTTTTTTTCATGGTTGGGTAGTCAATAACCCCCCTTCATCCAACTCCATGAATATGCCATTCTCAGTTTTCAGCTGCACCAGAGATATAGAGAAAAATATGATGCAATTTTTATCATGATGTGGCCCTATGATGGGAACAATCAATCTAAAAGGAACATCCAATCTTATGGTTTTCTTACAGACCCATGGAGGACCATATTTTGCATGGTAGAAAATCATTATGGCTAGGTTTGTCATAAGTGAAGAATATATCTATCTTTTGTATCTCATGAAATTAAAATCAACAATATGAAAATGAAAGTCATTTACCAACCAAACTAATATAAGTATGAGAATGAGGTATCCAATGACTTCATTTCTCGATGGAACGTTCTACCCTACTTCTTGAAGATGAAACTCCCATTGGAGAATTTGGTAGGAACTCTTATGGAGAATTTACATAATTATTTGTATACATTGGTCATAGAAATAAGAAAACCCCATCATATTTCATGGGCCCACCAATTTGGGAGAAATGTTAGATGATTTAATTTAGTAGATAGAAGACACATCTCTTTGAAAAATGATAACCCTTGGGGAATAGGTTAAAAAACTAGAAATAGTGATTATAACGATAAATAATCACTTCATATTATCTATGGATCCCAATACTAAAAAAATATAATTTGGTACCCACTATTTAATGGTATAAAAATAGAATCATAGTGATTATAATGAGAAAAAATTAAATATTAATCCACCATATAATGATTAATGAAAAAAAGATATTTCTTTCTAAGAACAGCAAGTTCCTTATTATTCTATCACATCACTGTATAATGACTTATTATAGTTATAATATCCTACAAATAAAAATTATTTTGGGCTAAACAACCACCCTAATTATTTCTCATACCACCAAATGTTATGAAACACCGTCCAAGATTGATTTTTCATTAATTAAATCATCCAATATATTGTATATTTTGGGCATTTAATGTTGTGAGAACAACGAGCACAATTGGATTTCATCTTTGCTATCCCACCAGAAGAATAAAGAGAATTAAAATATGTCTATAGTAGTCACATAAAATTTTTATGATTGGGTGAATATAAATATGGTTAACCAATTACATGATATCTTCTTGTCCCAACTACATCAACTAGTTGGGACCTTATCATCCACTATTATTATTGTATCAATTTCATTGACACCACAATACACCATGATTTTTTCCTATAAGTACCTGAATAATCAAAATAAAAATATCTAGACACAAAAATAGAAACCTATATCAATTCCTAATAATGTGTATACTCTTCAAGACATTATTCCCTCATTATTATGAGTATTAGAAGAATACCTTCAATAATTCCAATTAAAATTGACCCAAAAAATAGAATCCCTATCAGATGAATATACCTATATAGATCTATGAATGGTATTTGTATAGAGGATCCCTTAACTGATGAACAAGATATATATAACCTTGAGTTATCTTCCCATAACTAGGGAGAAGGAGGAATTGGTCATCAAGTCCAATAAGGTTGAGAAATGTAAGGTTTACAGGATCATAAAAATTAAACCATATTCCCAATGAATCCAAATATGCAGTAGTGAACAACCGATAAACACTCTAAAAATAGTACTAGAAACACCACTATACTCCTGAATCATCCCTGGCATGTTCATATCTGATCCTACTGGAGGATTGATCAGTGAATCCATATATTTTTCATTAGTATTGAACTGTGGAATGGTGATCCCATTCCAACCATAATATTAAAAATATAACATCAAATTCATATCTGGGAGGTATACCCCAAAAAACATATCCTCAAAATACAAATTATAGATTAAGGATAAATACCATATAGGTAATCATAGGCCTCTAGCTAATCTTTCAAACATCGAAACAGTTTGTTTTCCAATATATCTCTGGGAAGCATTTATTGAGGTACTCTTGAGATATTAGGATTGTAGACGCCGGAAAAGTCCGTTGTTCTCAAACAAAGCTCCGAATGCGGAAAGCGAGGTCATATTTGGAGTCGGAAGCCCGTTTCGGAGGGCCCGGAAGCCTTGCGCGGAAATTTGGAGACCCGCGCGCAATGTTTGAGTGCCGCGCGCAATGCGCTGGGCCGGCGCGCAATTTTGCGCGCCCGTGACCCGCGCGACTCCCTTGCGCGCCGGGCCCGATTCCGCGCCCGCGAAGAGAATTCCGCGCCCGCGATCCGGATTCTGCGCCCGGGGTTGCCTATAAATATAAGGCGACCCCCGACGTTTTGAAGGTTGCCGGAAGTCGAAAGGTCTCTCGTGCGCGCAATCCAACCCCCTCTGCGCGCAATGCCGATCTTCAGGTAACCTCTTTCCTTTCGCGCAATAAAGCCTTGGGGTTCGCCTTCGCGCGCAATCCCTTGGGCTCCTTTCCTTTGAATAATTCTTCACCCTAAGGCCTTCGCGCGCAAAAGAAGCCTCTTGCGCGCAATTGTCCCCGGGGTGCGCGCAATCCGGCCCGATTGCGCGCACCCCCCCCTTTTTCAAAGTGGCCATTCGATTAAAGAATGAGCCGTTGCCCCCGCGCGCTATCCGAAGCCCGGTGCGCGCAATCTCTACCTTCCGCGCGCAAAGCGCTGGCTCAATTGCGCGCCAGCCTGCCCATTTGCGCGCCAACCCGCGGTATTGCGCGCCAAGCTTCTCTTTTGCGCGCAATCCGCCAGGGTTGCCCCCTTTGACCCCCTGAGGGTACCCGCCTGCGTGGTGCCCGATGATCTTCATCCTGGGTGCCCACACCGTGCGTTGTATTCCCGTGCGGCCCTCCATGCTCGCGTGAAGTGATACGGACCCATCGGCGGCAGTATCGTCCGAGCTACAAGACGTTAAACTGTTCAGCATTCGTCCTGCAGGACGCTAAACTGTACAACGTCCAAGCTGCACGACGTTAAACTGCCTAGCCTCCATCGTCCGCGCGACAAGACGTTAAACTGCCAAGCATCTACGTCCAAGCTGCACGACGCTAAACTGCATAGCCTCCATCGTCCGCGTGACAAGACGTTAAACTGCCAAGCATCTTCGTCCGTGCGACAAGACGTTAAACAGCTAAGCACCTTCGTCCTCAACACACGACGTTAAACTGTATTTCGTCCTGCAAGACGTTAAACCATCCGCTTCGTCCTCAACACACGACGTTAAACTGTACTTCGTCCGGCAAGACGTTAAACCGTCCGCTTCGTCCTCAACACACGACGTTAAACTGTACTTCGTCCGGCAAGACGTTAAACCGTCCGCATCACCCGATCCCGTGTCTCGCACGCAGGATCCCCCCGGTTTGGATGTGGCCCCCACCCGCGCGTCTCTGCAGGGATGTCGGGATTGGAGTGGCCTTCGCCCACGGGGGTAGAGTGTTACAGACAGAACGAACTACGTGGACTTTGATCCCTGTCTTCTAAACATGGTACGTAGGAAGCCTCTCCGAGGTTCAATCCCACCACCTGGTCGTCCCGGTCGTATTCACGTCGGTTCGTCCATCCGTGGACCCCTCCCGGGTTCACCTTCGTGTCGATTCACCTATGAATCCGCTCTTGTGGGAGACTGCACATGTGTATCTCCATTGTGCTTCCCCACTTCCCTTTTCTCCTGCCAACGTCCAGCATGACGTGAAACTGTGATCCACCCGGCCGTTCCATCCCCCTCTGTGCGAGGTGGTTCGGTTCAATCCTCCCCTCGGCGGCCTCGATCTCTTCGTGAGTCGGCTTGCCAACGTCCAGCATGACTTGAAACTGTGATCCACCCGGCCGTTCCATCCCCCTCTGTGTGAGGTGGTTCGGTCCAACCCTTCGCACGACAGCCTCGATCTCTTCGTGAGTCGGCTTGCTGACGTCCAGCATGACGTTAAACTGCATATCCGAACTACATTGACTTTGATCCGCGCTAACGCGCGGTACGTAGGAAACCCCTACTGGGTCCAAGATCTTCACTCCATCATCCATCCTGATCCTTACCCGGGCCGCCACATCCCGGTGGGGTCATGCCACTTCATTCCACTCCACTTCACTCGGGAAGCCGCCCATGTGCTGGCCCCAGCGTCGGAGGTTCCTCGCAAGGGGTTCTGTCATCTGATCCACTTCTCGTGTTGATCAGTCCGATGCCGTCCCCGCTGGACGTTAAACTCGTGGCATACCCTGTGTTAAACATGGGAAGCTGAGGAAAATCTCAGGTAACATAGTTCCCCGCACCCAGCGCGGGATGCCTCAGGCCATCACGCCTTCGAGAAGCCCTATTAGGGACGGAAGGCAGACATGCAGAGTCGCAGTGTTAAGACACGCCCCCGACACCCAGAGCCACCCGGTCTCCTCACCGCAGGTTGCTGCCCCGACCAGACTCCTTGGAGCGTCCGGGCGGAAGAAGCGTAATTAACCGGTGTCCATGAAGATATGGCGCCGGGAACGAGATTCACGAACATTCTTAAATCTATGAGGGAGACCCGGATTAGGTGACGAGTTCCGAGGAGTCGTCCACGGAAGGAGGAGCCGACATCCCATCATCCCGGTTTCGATCAAGGAGCAGACGCCCCTGAATAAGGGAAGAATGCCGCCCGCCCTTGGAAAGCGGGACTGCGGGACCACAAGCCGCGCGCGCCCATCCCCTCGGGTCGACAGGTGCACGCGCGAACGCGTCCTGGCGGAACAGCGTCGGAACAGAAACCCGACGCACATCCGCACTGAAACAGAAAAATGGTGAACCCGACGTGAATCTCTTCTCCTCAATACGAAGACCGATGGCTTTCAGAGGTGTTGGAAGACCAGCATGCTGCTCGACCAAGCATTCAACACTGGGGCACGGAACCCGCCAGGGGCTGGGGAAGGGAAATCGGGCACTCCGTCTCACGACGTCGAGGGTCTGGGTTCCCCCCACGGAAGGCATCGCGGCACTAATGGTTGGTTGTCGATTCCTTTTTCTGTCAGTGTTAATGGGTTTTTCTCCCTGCTTTCAGGAATCAAGTCGCCCAATCCAGTGCCCGATCGCCACCCGCCCACTGGCGCAGGGGTAGGGGAAACACCAACGCGGCTACTCCGCGCGGTCCCGCCCGTTCCACAGCCGTCCCAGCAGCCGCAGCTGCGGGGCAACCACGCCCTCTCTCCCCCTCGGAGGTCATCCAGAGAAGGGTGATCAACAACTTGGTGCGGAGATATGCGGAAGAGGGAGTCATCCCCACCAGGGACATGGCTCGCCTAGACCTCGAGGAAGCTGCACCTCGCCACCAACGCCGCCCCCGAGGGCCGCGTAGGGAGGCACTGCTGCCTACCTCGACGTCCAACCGCTTCGGGAGTTTATCCCCGGAGCGCTCTGACAACTCCTTCCCCTATGCGGCTGAGGTGGGAGATTCCCGGGACCACCATGTCCGAGATTCGCTCCAGGGATCCGCGATAAGGGCTCCTGTCAGGCCACGACGACACCGCCGCCAGGCCTCTCAAGTCGAAGAACGGGCTCTCCACCTGCCCGCGCCGCTCATCCCGACTCGTTTGTCCCGACGCCAACGTCGGGCACGAGCGGAAGAGGATGCCCACCTTGGGGCCCTAGCGACAGCGGCCGCGTTGGCTCAAGCCACTGCTGGTTCCAGTCACCAGGCCCCTGCGCATCCTGAGTAGGGGCACTTCTGTGCCCGACCTGGATCGAGGCCCCGACCGCCCCAAAGGCAGGTTGGGTTGACTCTCCCGGTTGCTGGTACAGGCAATAGCCACCGCGGACCACCTCGCGGTAGCGCTATTCACCAACAGGGTCTACTACGTGTGGCCGATCCAAGAGGCATGGGTCACCCCACCTTTCGATCCCGGCCCGGAGGCCTGCCTGGAATCATCTCTCCCCGCGTCCCCTTTGATATCTATCCCGGTGCTCCTCGCACCTTGGTTTCCAGTCCTCTTGGCCCCAACACCAGTGTGGCCGGAGGACGCCAGGATAGAGATCAACCATGCCCCGAAGAACCACCCAGGGGCAGGAAGGCGAGGCGTCGACGCCGAGGGAAGAATGTTACGGAATTCCGGACAGAGATCCGACCGGTTCGTTTCTCTGATTCAGAGGCGGAGTATGATTCGGCGACGGAGCCCTCCCCCCGATCCCGCCAGTTAGGGGCAGGGGTAGGAATGCGGCACGTCAGCCTCGTACTTCCCGAGAGCGAGATCGATATGATCCCCGCTTCTCTCCGAAGGTATATCCGGAGTAGTGAGGGCCTGGTAGACCCCCAAGGATCAAGCTTGCGGTTGGTACCGGCCCCTCCGGAAGCGCCTTCCGCCTCGATCGGAGAAGCCGGAGACTTTTTCTGGGGACCGACGGTCGAACCACGATCTAGTGCACCCTCGGCGAGCAACGACGCTACGGCAAGATGTACGCTCGCCGGCCCATCCTATCGTAATGTGGTAGCTGGGGCACCGCCACCCTCAGAGGGAGGCCCGGGATATGGAGGCCAATCGGCCTGCTCGCCGTATTCACCGCCGGCCAGTCCGTCGTCCCGGCGGCCCGCCTCGGCACCACTGCCGGTTCCCTGTCCATTCCCAGTCATTGAAGAGGACCAAGGAGACCTGGGTCCCGAGTTTGAGTCGTGGAGCTTCTGGACCGTCCTTGCAGAGGGCCACTTCCCTGAGAAGTTTTGGCCAGTCGCAGGACCGGACTTTGATGCACCCGAATCGCTCACCCCGGATGAGTTCGAATGCTTCCGCCGAACTCTCCGGGAGACTCACTCCCGTCTTCACCGCCTACAAATGCCATATCCCGGGAGTCAAGCACACCTGGAGGATATTGGTGAGCAGTTCCGTCAAATTGACCTGGCCACGCTCCCCGCGGTTCGGCACCCCGGGTCATTTGGGCACCACAAGTCCCTCCAACAACGATGCGTCGAGTGTTTTCAAGTACTCCGCAAGGTTATCGAGGGAGCCACTCCCCACGTGTATATCCGTGGATGGGGGCAGTACGCTGCCCTACGCTTCAGTGCGATTCGCCGACAGCCCGATTCGCTGGGTGGCCCTGAGGGTATATCCCCAGGGACGGAAACGGTCAATATGGCTGACCTGTCGGGAGAGGGGAACGACTTGGAACTTCTCGACGGGGGCTCTCCCCCCGAAGACAAGCCGTCGTTGGATCCATCGGCGAGAGTTACTCGTTACCAGAGGAACCTCCTGGGTCTCCCCACACCCACTGAAGCACTGACATTGAGCCAAAACGTCAGCAAAGGTAAAGAGCACGGCGGGGCTGTAAAGCCCACCGACCCATCTGCCTCCATGCAGAGGGCGGATGATGATTCCGAGAAGGCTATGCTACGTCAACAGCTCGCCGAGCAGAAGAAGCTAGTTGACCAGCTCCTCGCCGAGCGCGCTGTAGAGCAGCGGCCTGACTACGGTGATCCTAGGCCAGGACAGCAGGGACAGGAACAACCACCCCTCGATGAGGCTCTCCCGGGCAACCGTGATTATGCCGTGTTCGCCGACAGGAGAGAGGCCATTGCCTATGGAAAGAGGGCGCGGTATGTTTCACCACACCCTCCCGAGCGGCGTGATTACCTGAGAGACCCCGCTCGGATTCCTCCCGCTGCCCCAAGGGCCGCTCCGCCCGCCATCCCACGAGCCGCCGAGTTCGACGACCCGGTCGACGACCCGATTGAAGGGCCATGCAATGCGCTCGTGGTTAGAGATCCTCGCCAGGACAGGAACCCTTGTTCGGACGATCCGATGGCGGCACTCATCGCCCGCTTGGAAGCCTTGGAGACTCGGCAAGTTGAGATCCCACCGGACGACAAGCCATACCCAGCATGGGTGGATGACATGCCGGCACCTCCGGGATTCGGGAATCCCACCTTCTCCCCTTCAACGGGACTGGAGATCCGCCACATCATTTGGCACATTTCAACTCGAGGTGTGGGCCTATGTTGGGAACTCCGGCGCAGCAGGAGGCCGCTAAGCTTCGCTGATTTGTCCATACACTGGAAGGGCCAGCATTTGTCTGGTACAGCCAGCTCCCCGTCGGGTCGATAACTAGCTGGGAGGACCTTCGTAGACAATTCCTCTACCAGTTCAGTTCCACGACCCGGAAGACGAGTATCGCAGACCTCTTCAAGAGCAAACAGAGGCCTGATGAGCGAGTCGCAGATTTCGTCGCCCGATGGAAGGGTCTCACGTATTCCCTTGACATGCCATTGACTCAGGAGCAGTTGCTGACAATGTGCGTCGGGAACGTCAAGACCGAGCTGGTCCCTTCCCTGATCACTCAGAATTACCCCGGAGGGTTCAGGGACTTCTCAGACAAAGATCAACGTCTTTAGGAAGCCCTGCAACAGGCCAGTCAGGCACACCCGCTGCCTCCTATGATTCCTGCAAGGAGAGCCAGCAGGGCTGAGCCCGCTGCTGTTGCCCAGATAGAGGCCCCCAGGCCGTTGGAGCTGCTGCCGGCGAGGCCAGCTCCACAGCCTCACAGGAATCCGCCTCCACGGGCTCAGTTCCCGGCCCAGCAGCGGCAGCCTCAGAACCGGCCGACCCCTCCGCGTAATGTACCGCCACAACCCAGGCGAGATAATCAGGGTCCACCTCCTCGGCAGGCCCCTCCAGCCCCTCTTCAAGACCACGCTCCCAGGGGCCCGCGATACCTGACTTACTCATTTCACGAGGATCAGGTCCCCGGTTATTTCCGGAGCGCCCCGGAGCAGAGGATTGTGCGACTGCCTGAGTGTTGGAGGCCGGAGGAGGCACATCTCACGGATAACCCCCGCTACTGCCCTTACCATCGGGCCCTGGGGAACACCATCCAGCGGTGCTATGTGTTTAAGGACTGGCTCCAAGGCTAGATTAACAACAATGTAATCAGGTTGGGCCCAACTCCAGCACAAGTGGCGGGCATGTTCGTGGGATCAGATGACGATAGTGGCAATGAGGACGAATGGCAGCTGGTCTCCGACCGCGGATCCCAGAAGTATAAAAACTGGATGGCCCGCAAGACGATTATTCGCGCCCATGGAATCATCCGTGCGTGCTTGAATCAGCCTGAGCCCCCAGAATCTGCGGGTGCTGCTTCGGCATCGTCGTCCCATCCTGCCTCTTCCGAGAAGAGCAAACGGCGGCGGCGCAAGAAGGAAGAGCGCGCCCCGCCAGTTCCTCCACTATCCCGCACTCTCGGCGATTTCATGCCCCTGGAGATGGGGATCCCTCCTCGGATCCGCCCGGCGATGGATGATTCGTCCGATGACAGTATTGGGTACGCTTCGGTTAATACCGTCGAGCTGGTAAATCCCTTTTCAGTTCCCGACGTTGAAGAACACCAGGTGGACCTCCCTAGTGTCCCCAGTCGTCACCACCGTCGGAGGAACCGCAACAACAGGAGTCGCCGGGGCACAGCAGTTGGTACCTCCAGCCAGGACGTGCACACCACTGAGACTAGGCAGCAGGCTCAAAACCGAGTTCAGCGCGCACAGCCCCCCCATCCGGGGATGACGGATTCGCCTCCGCCACTGTTTGTGGTGTGGGACCAGGCAGAACCGCCTCAGCCGCGTCGCGATCAGCTCCGCCCTGCCGCAAGTCCGTCCCGGCCTCCTGACCCCAGTACGGTGACTACTTCCCGGGCTTCAACCAATGAACAGCGGGATGTGCCAAGCACCAGTCAGCCGCCGGTCCAACCGGCAAGGCCCATCATGCCTCCAACCGCAGAGCAACCTCCTGCAACCAGGGGATCGCGCTTGGCCAAAAAGTATGATGTCCTGAAGCACTTGGCCGACATCCCAGCAAGGCTCTCCATCCTTGAGGATCTACGCATGTCATCTGAGATGCGCGAGGCACTCGCTGAATCCCTGAAAAGCCCCCTCCAGTTTGAGATAGAGGTTGCGGCTGCAGAGGCCTTTCACGCCGAAACGATTGAGGACGCCAAATGTCAGGCAGTTATCTCGTTCTCTGGTAAGGATGAAGACCCCCCTATACAGGGACACATTCGTCCGCTGTATGTTACTGGCCAGTTCAATGGCCTTGAAGTCTGGCGTTGTCTTGTCGACGCGGGGTCCAGGATTAATCTGATTCCAACTTGGACACTCCGGAGATTGGGGTTGTCTGAGGATGACTTGATCCCCTCCGACCTCAGGATCCAGGGGTACGACCGCACCGAGCAAACCCCGGTCGGCAAGATACGCTTGAAGACCCAGTTCGGTGACTTGGCTGCCAACACCGAATTCATGGTAGTCTCTCAAGACACTGCGTATAACGCATTTATGGGCAGGCCATGGCTCCACCTTCATGCGGCGGTTCCCTCATCATACCACCAATGCCTCAAATACTCCCTTAATGGTCGAGTAGGCGTGCTTCAGGGAGATGCCTCTCCTTTTGCCTCATGTGAAGCCCGCTATCTGGACGCGGACTATTACAAGAGCAAGGATAAGCAGATCTTGGCAGGTGAGGTTGAGCCTGTCACTGTTGTAAGTGATCCCTGGGCAAGTTTGGATGACGCTTACGTCCTCCCGATTCATCGGTTGGACGTGGCCATGGTCTCGACGGCCTGTGAGTCTCCTGATGAGATGACCGCGACCACCCATGCTAGCACCAGCGGCCCAGCAGGATCTAGTAGCCCCAATGCAATTTTCAACGCAGTCTCTCCCGTGGACGATCCCTCCCCGAGTGGAGAGGACGTGGAAGACGCACCCCCAGCCTTTGAGGAGGGCGTCTCCGCCACGGTCGATGAGTTAGTACAGGTGAACCTTGGAACCGAAGCAGATCCAAGACCCACATTGGTCAGTGCCGCCATGCCCTCTGAAGAGCGGCAGCAGTACGTGGACTTCCTCAGACAACACCGTGATGTGTTTGCTTGGGGCTATGACGAGATGTCGGGGCTAGATCCTCAGGTAGCCGTCCACCGCCTTGGTCTCCCGGCGAACCATCGCGGGTTCAAGCAACCTCCCAGGAAGATGCACCCATTCCACGGTGCCATGGTTGAGGCCGAAGTTGACAAGCTTATCAAAGCCAACTTCGTGAGGGAAGTTCAGTACCCCAAATGGCTGTCCAACATTGTGCCGGTCAGGAAGAAGAACGGGCAGATCAGAGTCTGTATCGACTTCCGCGATCTCAACCACCACTGCCCGAAGGATGATTTTCCCCTTCCGGTGACAGAGCTGTTGATTGACCCCACGGCAGGGTTCCAAGCCCTCTCCTTCATGGATGGATACTCCGGATACAACCAAATCCGGGTGGCCCCTGAGGATGAAGAGTTCACTGCCTTCAGGGCCCCCCAAGGTATCTTTTGTTACCAGGTCATGCCCTTCAGCCTGAAGAATGCAGGTGCCACCTACCAACGGGCGATGCACCGCATATTCAAGCCAATCCTCGGCACACTGGTGGAATGCTACGTCGACGACTTGGTGGTCAAATCGTGCCAGCATCAGGACCATCTCAAAGATCTTGAGAAAGTGTTCGGCTTCCTCCGGTCTCGCTGCCTGAAGATGAACCCGTTGAAGTGTGCCTTCGGGGTCACCTCCGGAAAGTTCCTTGGATTTTTGGTAAGATACCGGGGTATTGAGATCGACCCAGGGAAGATCAGGGCGATTAGCCAGATGCCTCCCCCAGGTAACATCGGGGAACTGCAAGGGTTCCAAGGCCACTTAGCCTATATACGCCGATTCATCGCGAATCTGGCCGGCAAGTGTAAGCCCTTTTCTCGGCTCATGAAGAAAGGTGCCACCTATGTATGGGATAAAGAGTGTCAACCGCTTTCGAGGAAATCAAGAAGTACCTGCTTCAACCTCCGGTTCTGATGCCGCCTGTATCCGGAAAGCCGCTGGTCCTTTATGTGACCGCCCTAGAATGGTCCCTGGGTGCCCTTCTCGCCCAGAAGAACAACGAGGGAACAGAGAATAGCCTCTATTACCTCAGTCGCATGCTCCTCGATGCGGAAGTCAGGTATTCCCCCATCGAGAAGAGCTGCCTGGCGCTCGTATTTGCCGTACAGAAATTACGGCACTACTTGCAGCACCATGAGGTACAGTTGGTTTCTCGGGTAGACCCGTTGAAATATATCCTGAGCCGGCCTATATTGACTGGCCGTCTAGCGCGGTGGGCTGTGATTCTCCAGAAGTTCGACATAAGGTATGTGTCTCAGAAGGCCATCAAAGGGCAAGCATTGGCAGACTTTCTGGCTGCTCACTCGACCTCCGCGGATCAGCCGCTGGATCTAGGCTTTCCTGATGAGGCCATTCTCTCGGTCGATCGAGCCGATCCATGCTGGCAGATGCACTTTGACGGTGCCTCCTGGAGCCCCACCGGTAGAAGGCTCGATAATCCTAAGCTCAACAGAGTGGGTTTGGGTATCGTCTTCATTACCCCGGAGCAAGCCGTGCTTCCATACTCTTTCCTGTTGTCAGAGGGCTGTACCAACAATGAGGCGGAATACCATGCCCTCATCACCGGCCTCGAGTTAGCTCTCGAGATCGATGTGCCCCATCTGTGTGTGAAAGGGGACTCTGAGCTGGTCGTTAAGCAGATCAATGGCGACTATGTTGTCAGGAAGCCGGAGCTTGTGCCGTTGCTGGAGTGCACCCTCCTTCTGATGGCCCAGTTCCCTTCTCGGCCAGAAATTGTCCATATTCCCCGGTCGCAGAACGGTCGAGCAGATGCTTTGGCCAGCCTTGCTGCGTCACTTGCAGAGCCTGAACAGGATAACCTGATCGTCCGCGTGACGCACCGCAGGCTCATCGCTCCCGTTATCCCGGAGGGAGATCGCGGCCCGTCGGTAAGTAATCTCACCACGGTTTCCCCTATGCCCGGAGCCTCGAGTACCCCAGATATGGCAGTCGAATCAGCCCCTGATTGGAGGACGCCTTTGGTTGAGTACCTCCAACATGGCATTCTCCCATCGGATCGGGCCGAGCGCGAGCGAGTTCGACGCCGCGCATCGCAGTTTCTCCTCCAGAGCAGTCCCGGCCTGGAGCAGATCCTCTATAGACGCGGATTTGACGGTGTTCTCCTCCGTTGCCTTCATGGAGTTGAGATCCCACGAGTCATGCAAGAGGTTCATGATGGTTCATGCGGTGCCCATAAGACTGGGCCAAAGCTGTCCCACCAGATTCGGAGGTTGGGATACTTCTGGCCCTCCATGATCCATGACTGCATCGAGTATGCCAGGAGGTGCCATGCGTGCCAGGTTCATGCGAACTTTGTGCATCGGCCGCCAGAGCTTCTCCATACCACTAGGTATTCTTGGCCCTTTGCAGTCTGGGGGATGGACGTTGTGGGACCTTACCCGCCGGCGACGGCTCGCCAGTGCCGGTTCATTTTGACCACTACGGACTTCTTCTCCAAATGGGCAGAGGCGATTCCGCTCAGAGAGGTCAAATCCTGTTCGATCGCTGACTTCGTGACCTCCAACATCATTCATCGATTTGGAGTGCCTCACGCTATCCTCACGGATAACGGAGCCAATTTCCGAGCAGCCGAGTTGAAAAAGTTGTACGCCAAGTACAACATTCACTCGAACCATACATCTCGCTATCATGCGCAAGCAAATGGACAGATTGAGGCGTTTAACAAAACCCTATCTAACATTCTGCAAAAGATGGTTGGTCAGAACAAGAAGAGTTGGCCCGACAAGCTCCCCAACGCCCTCTGGGCTTATCGGACGACGACTCGCAATTCCACCCAGATGACCCATTATTCCCTGGTGTATGGAGCTGAGGCCGTCCTACCCATCGAGATCCAATTACCGTCCTTGCGCACCGCAGTCTACGACCAGCAAGCGCCGGACAGAGCTGCTGAAGCCCGTCTAGTCGAGCTGGAAGCACTGGATGAGAATAGGCTTCGCGCTTTGCACAACTTGGAGAGGCATCAGAGCAGGATGGCTCTAGCTTTCAAAAAGAAGGTTCGCCTCCACTCCTTCCTGCAGGGTGACCTAGTGCTGGCCCTAAGAGCGCCAATGATCCCCGGCAGGAAGCCACCCAAGTTGGAGCCCAAGTGGGAGGGACCTCTTGTCATCCACAAAGTCTATCCCAATTGCGCGTACTCCCTAGAAACTATGGATGGTGAGCGTGTCACTCCTCCCACCAACGCTAGGTTCCTCAAGTAGTACTTTGCCTGAGTACACTTTCGTCCGCGCGGCAAGACGTTAAACTGCCAAGCATCTTCGTCCAACACGACGTTAAACTGTACTTCGTCTCGCACGACGTTAAACTGCAGTTCGTCCCGCACGACGTTAAACTGCATTCGTCCTGCATGACGCTAAACTGCACCACGTCCGAGCTACAAGACGTTAAACTGTTCAGCATTCGTCCTGCATGACGTTAAACTGCCTTTCAAGAACTACGTGCGGCTTGATTCCCATCCTTATGGGATACGTAGGACCGCCTGGACATTCATGTTTCAGGCCCAGCCCCATTCTTCGGGAATTTCCATCCCATCTCGGGCCCTTGGCCCAGTTGCCTCCGGGTGTGCGGCGTATGGTGTGAACGCGGGGCTATGCCCTCATTCACGTCGGTTTTCTCGCCACGCTGTACGCCCCCCACGTTTGGGGATTCCTTCTGCTCCCCCCTTTCTCTTTTCGTCCTGCATGACGTTAAACTGCACTTCAAGAACTACGTGCGGCTTGATTCCCATCCTTATGGGATACGTAGGACCGCGTGAACATTCATGTTTCGGGCCCAGCCCCATTTCCCGGGAATCTCTATCCCGCATTGGGCCTCTGGCCCAAGTTCCCATCCTTTTTGTGCGAGGCGTATGGCGTGAGCGGGGGATTATGTCCTCATTCACGTTGGCCTACTGGCCGCGCCGTACGCCTCCCCCGTGTGGGGGACTACCTCACACCCCTCATCGTCCTGCATGACGTTAAACTGCCTTTCAAGAACTACGTGCGGCTTGATTCCCATCCTTATGGGATACGTAGGACCGCCTGGACGCTTGTGTCTCAGGTCCATCCCCGTCTCTTGGTTGATCACGGGGATCTGATGTCTTTTGGTTGCTCTCAGGATGAGTCCTTCGACCCTTTCCGGTGATCTGTTAACATGTTTTGGGTACTTCGGTCTATGACCCATGGTGTCAGATTCAATCCTGACGAGTCCTGTGTTGCTTGTCAGGCCGCGCGCTTCCTCTTGTTCGAGCCTTCACTCAAAGGGATCCTCGTTAGCGGTTTGGGTACGATGCCTCAGTGCTCTCCTACCGCTCCGGGTCGATTTACCGGCGGGTCCTGGGCCGCAAATCAATATGAATCCCGTGCTTGAGCGGTTGATGCTCGTTTGCTTGCCCCGTCCTAGGCTGACGCGATCAGATGTTGTGTTGCGAATATGGTCAGCGACATCCTTGATCGCCATGTCGGCTCTTTCAGGCTCCGAACATTGGTTGCGCGGTCCTCATCACACTCCGCCTTTGTGCGTTGTAGTGGAATCTCGACACTCTCTTCATACTGACCTGTAGTACACCTTTACACGTTAGGCAGGCCAACCAGGGTAATGGTGTCTTTCGAGGCTCCCACGATCTAAGCACCAAGGATATATGTTGATGTCCTCCCTAAGGGCCATGTGTAGCTGGACCCTCGTCCCTATAAGGAGGAAGGAGTCGCCCGAACAATCGCGTTCTGGGCCCAGTATAACTAGAGGCTAGCATCTCTGCCCCTCGGGTGATGGACATACGCAGGCCCCTATCCAAGGATTCTTCTCCTGGAATCGTGCGTGACCGCAGGGCTGGGTATGTTCCCACCTCCGCTGAGTCCGCCATATCGCAATAAGCGGGTTCCTCCATGGTCCGAACCACACGACCTTAAACTGTGTTGTCCGGTCCTACCACACGACCGTAAACTGTGATCGTCTTGGCCGCCCGAGGAGAAACGGCACTGCATCGTGATGTTCTCCTCAGAAGACACTCACGTTGGGCACTGGTTACTAACCACGCCATTTGTCAATGCCTTTTATGGCTTGATTATTGTGGCGACGCCATGGATTTCCTAATCACAGGCATGTCGTTGCACAAAGAAAAACCATCCATCTTTAAGGACAAACAAGAAATATCAAATGCCGCTTCTTCTGGGTGCGAGGGCCAGACCCGCACCCCTCCCCGCGCTGGTGCCCGATTGTGTGGCGCCGCGCTTCCAGAACTACGTATGTCTTGATTCCCATCCTTATGGGATACGTAGGAACGCCCGGATGTTTGAAACTTCGGGTCCAGCCTCCCACCTCTTAGAGATTCCCCCTTCTCTGGGGAATCCGCCGCCTTCGGGTCACCCTCAAGGCATGTCCCTCGACCCCTTGCAGTGGTCCACCGGTGTCAAGAGTACTCTGGTTTATTGACAGGAGGGTCAGGTTCAGCTTGGTCAGGTTCCTTCCACTTTTCAGGCTTCGTGCTCCCTTTCATTCGGACCCATCGCCTACGCCCTGGGTGGATCCCCCGTGATCGGTTTGGACACAATGCCTCAGTGCTCTCCCACTGACTCGGGCTGGTGCCCCCAAGGGCCTCGGGAAGCAAATCGATATGAATCCTGCGCTTGAGCGGTTGATGCTCGTTTGCTGCCTCATTCCATCAACGGTCAGTGTGATATGGATGCTGCTTTTCCGCCACGGTCGGCAGTACTCCCATATCGTTACGCCGGTGCCCCCAGTCCTTGAGTGAATGGCCACATGATTCACATTACATTTTCCACCTCCCATTCTGACCAGGCGAAACCCCGATACTCTTGACACTATCCCTCAGTGCATCTTCTCATATCCAGGAGATAGGACCACGATGTGGCGTACTTTGAGGTTCTTATGGTCCGAGCTCTAAGACCTTAAACTAAGATATGCCCCTATGGTCCGAGCTCTAAGACCTTAAACTAAGATCTGTCCCTTTGGTCCGAGCTCTACGACCTTAAACTATGATCTCCCCAAACGGGGTTCTACGTCCTGCATGACGCTAAACTGCACTTTCAGAACTACGTGTGGCTTGATCTCCAGCCTGATGGAGTACGTAGGAACGCCCGGGCATCTCGACTCGGGTCCAGCCTCAGGGATCGCTAAGTCCCGCCCCTCCTCGTCGCCGGCCGTCTGGCCTGGCTTCTGGTAGAGTGGTGCGATTGTGATATTTTCCCCGATTCAGCTCGGGATGCCCCATTGCAATGATGGGAAGCGACAGTTTCCTCGTCAAAGAGGTTCTGTCTGAGAATTGAGGTGATTCACGGCCAGATTAGTGCATCCGCCTAATATGCTTTCCCCACGGCGGCGCAATTTTGAGAGCGTTGGATTCTGTCCGAACAAATCATCACTTCGCCCCACGCTTCGCATGCCCTGTTGATCTGGATTTCCACCCTTGTGCCTGAAGGAACCCCCAAACCGGCATTGACGATGACATGTGATCCGCCTCCTGTGATATGAATGATGACCTTCGATCCGTCTATTGCGGTAGTATGGTCGATTGATCCATTGTCCGCTTTCCGTCTTGGGAATTTCCTGGAAGGCCGACCGTTGTGGATTTCTGAATTCGGGACACGCGATTCACCCTTTCTCATTTCCCTATGTTCGGATAAAATCTTAACGCCCCTAGCGTTGTCCCGCTCGTGTGTCGGAACAAGTTGGGAGGATGATACATTGATTAGGTCTGAGGTCTCCTTTCCTAGGAATGATCTCCCTCTTTTCTTTAGAAATCCAGGCCCAATTACGGGTGCCTGAAGCTTGGTTAACGCTCCCGCGAGACAATTTGTGGTTGAGCATGTTAAGACAAAAGATGCAGATAAATATATTGGTTCATACAAATGGATCGAAATATTGATTAGGGGAAGCAAATGTTCTGGGAGTGGCAAAAACAAAGCCCCTAGGGATTAGCGTGCTGGATAAGTCTTTCTAACGCCGCTACCCTTTGGCTGGCGGCCTCCAGAGCTGCTTCTCGCTCTCTGCGTGCCCTCTCCTCGTCGGCGGTCGCAGCACACAGTTCATCGATTCTGGCCTGTGCACGCTCCCGCTCGACTTGAAGTGTGACCATCTGTTGGCCCGCCTCCGTCAGCTGTACCTGGGCGTCATCCAGCTGGGCCGTTAGTTTCTCCACAAGCTTAGTGCACGCTGCGACAAAGGCCTCCTTCTCTGCCTCCTGCCCTTCGAGACGCCGGACTTTTTGCTCCGCCACGAAGAGCGCCCGCGTGCTCTCCGACATGTCCCGACTTTGTGCGACGTCGGCACGCCGGCGGCTCTCGCGCATCTTTTCGGCCATGAAATCACGGACCGTCAGATGGAGGCGTTGAGCATCAGCTCCCCCGGCACACAGGAAGCGCAGCCAGGTTTGAAGTGATCCCATGCGCCCCAGCCACTCAGATGGGTCTTGCTTGAGGAAGCGCTGGATGTACTTCCACCCCCTGCGGTGCGTTATCCAGCTCTCCTCGACCGCCTCCGCGTCCGAGTCGTCCATCTCATCGGGGTCGGCAGGCCGGTAGGTAGGGAAGGCAGCCAGTAGGTCTGCTGCAGGGTCCGCCCATGGGATGTCCTCATGGGGGATAGGTTCCCCAGCATCTGGGCGACCTTCTTCTCTCGCCCCAGCGGCGTTGACACCCTCGTCAGCCCCCGACCTCTCTCCGATGTCAGCACCGCCGGCGTCCGCAGCCCCTTGATCAGCAGTTGGTGGGGCCGGCTCGGTTTGGGAAGTCTGTTCCGGAGCAGGCGGCATGTCTACCACCGGTCCACTCGTGGATGGCCCGGGTTCGACAGCCCGAAGAGCCTCCAGTGTTGAGATCACTGCGCAGGGCATGCCGTGGTTAGTCACGGATCGTCAATGGCAAGCACCAGTAGTAAAGTAAGGAGACTTACGGGAGTTCAGAGCGTCATCTTCTGCCACCTGGTCGTCCCGGTCGTATTCACGTCGGTTCATCCATCCGTGGACCCCTCCCGGGTTCACCTTCGTGTCGATTCACCTATGAATCCGCTCTTGTGGGAGACTGCACATGTGTATCTCCATTGTGCTTTCCCACTTCCCTTTTCTCCTCCCAACGTCCAGCATGATGTGAAACTGTGATCCACCCGGCCGTTCCATCCCCCTCTGTGCGAGGTGGTTCGGTTCAATCCTCCCCTCGGCGGCCTCGATCTCTTCGTGAGTCGGCTTGCCAACGTCCAGCATGACTTGAAACTGTGATCCACCCGGCCGTTCCATCCCCCTCTGTGTGAGGTGGTTCGGTCCAACCCTTCGCACGGCAGCCTCGATCTCTTCGTGAGTCGGCTTGCTAACGTCCAGCATGACGTTAAACTGCATATCCGAACTACGTTGACTTTGATCCGCGCTAACGCGCGGTACGTAGGAAACCTCTACGGGGTCCAAGCTCTTCACTCCATCATCCATCCTGATCCTTACCCGGGCCGCCACATCCCGGTGGGGTCATGCCACTTCATTCCACTCCACTTCACTCGGGAAGCCGCCCATGTGCTGGCCCCAGCGTCGGAGGTTCCTCACAAGGGGTTCTGTCATCTGATCCACTTCTCGTGTTGATCAGTCCGATGCCGTCCCCGCTGGACGTTAAACTCGCGGCATACCCCGTGTTAAACATGGGAAGCTGAGGAAAGCCTCAGGTAACACAGTTCCCCACACCCAGCGCGGGATGCCTCAGGCCATCACGCCTTCAAGAAGCCCTATTAGGGACGGAAGGCAGACATGCAGAGTCGCAGTGTTAAGACACGCCCCCGACACCCAGAGCCACCCGGTCTC
The DNA here is from genome assembly GCA_963277665.1 of Viscum album. Taxonomy (NCBI): domain Eukaryota; kingdom Viridiplantae; phylum Streptophyta; class Magnoliopsida; order Santalales; family Viscaceae; genus Viscum; species Viscum album. The sequence continues at coordinate 205,081,449 of OY728144.1, forward strand.
CTCACCGCAGGTTGCTGCCCCGACCAGACTCCTTGGAGCGTCCGGGCGGAAGCAGCGTAATTAACCGGTGTCCATGAAGATATGGCACCGGGAATGAGATTCACGAACATTCTTAAATCTATGAGGGAGACCCGGATTAGGTGACGAGTTCTGAGGAGACGTCCACGGAAGGAGGAGCCGACATCCCATCATCCCGGTTTCGATCAAGGAGCAGACACCCCTGAATAAGGGACGAATGCCGCCCGCCCTTGGAATGCGGGACTGTGGGACCACAAGCCGCGCGCGCCCATCCCCTCGGGTCGACGGGTGCATGCGCGAACGCGTCCTGGCGGAACAGCGTCGGAACAGAAACCCGACGCACATCCGCACCGAAACAAGGATTTTAAATCCAAGGTCACTTTTATTTATGTATATTATGTAGATATTGAACTAATTTAATTCTATACAGTGATAAACATCAATGATAAATATTGGGATATTTTCATACAATGCAACATTACTCACTTTAAATATCTATAAAGCTATACGTCAATTAAATTAATTAGGCCATCGTTACTAATGGTTCCAAAATTATTATTAGTTCAATTCATATCATTAGATGATTTGGTTACAACAAAGTTGTCTAGCACCATCTACCTTTGAAATCCAATAGATTGATATGTGTGAGAAAAAACATCTTGGTAAAATAAACATTAGAAATCAATTTTTAAACCTTGTATTTGATTTTGAGTTTATGGTTTTTTCCCATATAGGTCTATCAATGATCAATTAGAATGTTCATTTTTTAATTACCATGAGGAAATACCTTCATCATACCACATTTGTCTCTATTACTCCATCAATTAATAGTTCAACATGCTTCATAGTGATGAAACTGAATTTTTATTTCCACGAATATCAATACATATATTATAGATTATATTATAATTCAGAACACTAGCTAAAGATAGGTGATTATATATGAACCACTTCCCCTAACAGTCTATATATTCCATTTTCAACCTATTTTATGAACCTGGGGATGATTATGTTTTTTTAATAAAATAATTTAGTTAATTACTCCCAGATTAGGAATATCAATCCTCATATTTGTGATAATAGCCATATCATCCTGGTATATTTTTGCATTTGAAAGGTGTGGTCTTGATCATGCTAATAATTCCTTAGGTGAAATTCATTCTCTTTATTTTCAAGATCTGAAGAGATCCTCATATGACCATCTGTATGGAATAAACATAAACATAATCATAAGGAAATGAAAATGGGATTAACCCATCATTTAAATCAAATTATGTTTACACTCCTTGTAACCATGATGATATTAGAGAAGAAAGAGAACATATCAGGAGTGTAGACAATATTAATAATCTTCAATTATAACCTTCAGATTTTTAAGATGTCTCATCATCATTAATGGAAGATAAAAATTAATCTTTAGTGTATTCCGGTCTAAGAAATTTCTATTCATCAATCACTTCTAATAAAATTTATGTTGGGGGAAAATCGAAAGAAGATATAGAAAATATCAAACTAGTTCTTATAGTGCTTAATGAAGGATTCTCCAACACAATTGATGAACACAGAATCATGATTCTAGTTATAAATTTAAAACTAATAACAACATTAATTAGTGCCTTCATGCCACTTATAAATAATTATACACATATCATTATATTTAAACATCATCGATAAGTTTTTAGTGAAAACTATACAAATATTAATGTTATTAATCCTGATGTGGCCACCCATAATTTGGGATTTCCAATGGATCACTGAGGTTACAATAATAAATCTAGGATAAATCTCATTAATTCTACTTAGGTTTTTTCGAATATTGATAATCTCAACAAATCGAACTATATTTGAGATATTCAGTATATTAAATAACATTCCAATTTTCCTTCCTAATTTGTAGAAGATTAGAATGATCATGGGTTTCATTGGCTTTAGGGATCTCAATAGACAATCCCGAAGAGTGGATTTACCAAAACAGATCATGGAGATTTTTATAGTTGAAATATCTGGTTTTCATTCCCTCTACATCATTGATGGATATTCTAGTTATAAAAAAAATATAGAGGGCTGCTGTAGATGAATATGGAATTACATTTATGGAACTTTAAGGGGTTTATTTCCACCAACTGAATAATTTATTCTTGAAGAATGAAAATTTCATATAATATAATTCAATGCATTATATCAAATCATAAAAATGACATAGAATGATATAAGACTAAGGAAATCCTTAACATGCCACCTCCTCAATGTCTCAAAGTTATGAGATATCTTCTTGGAATCCTCACCTAAAACATATTTTTTCTAAAAAAACATTACAGGTAACTTAAAACCATTTACTAAGCTTATAATTAAATGAGTTAAATATTTATAGGATGATTATGGTATATAAGCTATTGAAAATCACAATAAATACCTTTTTATCCCATCATTATCGATGCCACTAATTGTTGGAAAGCCACTCAATTTTTATTTAGAAACCTTGGAGCAATCACCTGGAGCCCTTCTTTTAACAAAATAATGATATTTTAAAATAAAATATTTTATACTATAATATTATAAATATTCTAGATTTTGAGACTCAACATTTTGATATCATAAATAATCACATTTAATTGATCTTCTTGGTTCAGAAATTGAGACACTGACTACAAAATCATTAGGTCCATATGGTCTCTCAAATTCCCCCCTCAAATAAATCCATAGTTATCAAATACTGATTAGATGGTTTTCATATTGGTCTTTGTTCAAAAGGTTTGTATCTAGTTCATTATGAGTAATGAAATGTCAGGGAAATAATTGGTAGACAATCCCGAGACACTTATCACTTTTGAAATCATTTATAGGATACCAAAATGATCAATAAAGATGTATTCTAACTAGATACAATAAAAAAATTTGGTAGATAAAATTTTATATGTTTTTAAGAATATAAATATAAAGAATTATGGAAAATATGAATATCAATAGAGTCGTGTTATAAATTTTCCTTATTTCTCGATTAAAGAAATTTTCCCTATTCGCATATATTTTATCAATGATAAAAAATCAATGAAGAAAAATAATAATATCACATTGAATGATTGAAATTGGAATTTCAAATACTATTTTCCCACCTGAATATCATGATAAATTCATATTTGGTGGTAAAGTAGATGAATTTATAATATTCAATTATATAAGTGGAACTAATTCACCTACTTCCTTATGTATGAGTTTTTATTGTAGAATTTCCCTCTAAAAAATACGTTATCATGTTATACATTCTCAAAATTATCATTCTAATATAGTGTCTAATGTATCCAAAACCTCGAAAAACTAGGATTCAGATAGAACAATAATCATTTTTTACATTGTAGGGTGGGGTCCTTTTAATTGCAAAGAATATGAAGGATATAAATGAAATCTAAAACCACTTTTGTTCAAGAATGGTTGATAGAATTCCTAAATGGTACCACTGTTAGATGGATTTTAGCCATAATAGACTACCTCAAAAGTGGTATTATTCCACCAGACAATGAAAAGGAATGTTTTGATTCAATAGAGAGTTGGAGTCTTCATCCTTAATGATGGACTATTTTCTGAAAAAGTATTTTATAAATTGGGTTTTAATGTATTTTTCCTGAGATGTATTTAATGAAGAGATACCCTTAACATTTTTTTGAATTTCGACATAGGTTCATATGGTCATCAATATTCAGAAACCAATCACAGCCACCAAATCAAGGTCCTTGGATACTTATAGACTCTTATAACACAAGATTCCATGGAATTTACTAGAACATGTCATTCCTTCCTAATAAATTACAATATCTTCCATCAATCTTAGTATTTCTAAAAATTGATAAATATTCTTATTCATTTTAAATATGGGGAATATATATCATGGGGATATATAATGACTCATTATTTTTAAGAAATAGATATTACATTTTAATTAATTAGTTTCCAATATATTTTATAAATACATAACTAAGTAAAATAATAGTTTAGTGTCTATGGATAATTGATACACAATAAACATGTTTCTTAAATTTATTCAATTTTCTCCCATAAATATATTCCCACGTAGGAAATTCATAGAAACAAACTACTTTAAATAGTTCTCTATTACCCGAGGAAAGGTAATATATGAATTTTTGATATTAGATTCTCAGTAAGGGATCTATGGTAGGTATCAATGATTACGAAAGATTGATAGGATATTAAGTGTATGATGAAATGAGCCAAACATTTGAAAACCATATACAATATCTCATAGATCATAATCTTGAGTCGTGAAATAAATAATGATAGATTATAAGACATGAATCATAAAGTTATCAATTAACATGATCCATTATATAATAACATAGACATATTATTGTGAAAAAAATAAGATTATTGCATTGTAAAAATGTATAGAGTGAATCATGTTTACTAATTTAGAAAAGGACATCAAATTAGTCAAACACACAAACCTGGGGTCCTTAAGAAAGATCCAAACATAATGTTATGTACATGAAAGATTGTTCTATTAATACAATCATGGATATGAATGTTAGGTCCATGAATAAACTTAATAAAATGAAAAACTGGTCAACACATAATCTTATACACATGAAAATTGGTTCACAATTAAAATTGAGTACATGAAATCAGGTTCGCGCATGAAATATGTACCTCGTGAGTTATTTACCCAATTTATTTTAGTCTATGATAGGCCACCTATAAGATAATCATAATCCATTCACATATATGCCACAATATCATGAAAAAATTTAACATTTCACAAAAAACATGAAACATATAAATGGTAATTGGTTTCAAAAACATTATATGTTCATTAAAATAAAATACACATAGAAAGAATAAGGGTTATATCATTGAATTATATCACATGGGAAATATAATTAACGTTCATGTATGTAATTTTATATGAAAATGCCTCTAAAATATCACACAAAACAATTCTTCTAGAAAATAAAATTTTATTTTATAATCACATATTTAATGTAAAACAATATCCCCAATATTATAAAAAAATATTTTATTTTACATTACTCATTGAAATAATCTTATTTTTAAATCATTAAGTGGTCATAAAGTTAGAAATTATTTTTCACATCTTATATGTTGAGATAATACATATTTTTATACTCTGGTAAAAAAACTCAAAAAAATACAAGATTTGGAAAACAATAAAAATATTTCAATGAGTATTTGTTTTACACAAAGTAAAAAATAGCAGAAATTGACTTTAAAAAATCATATGATAATATTAAAATCATTCTTTAAGACATTTTTAGAAAACATGGACTAGTAAGAAAATTGATTTTCAACTGGAATGATAAATAATTTATACTTTTCCTTAAAAATATTATTTCAGGGTATTGATTAAATATTGAGGAAAAAGTAAAATGAGAACATGTATTATATAGAAATAAATATAATATAATATAATTCATGTGATTATTGAGAGTTATATCATGAATGTTCATCATCCATAAGTTAATCTTAAACACTCCTAGTATAAAATGATATTGTAACATAAAACCCTCAGCACTTTGGTAACGTTTACATTGGAAGTCCCATGAAAGAATAATATTTTATTAATATTCAAATATAATTATCATTAATAGATTAATTATATATCATGTAAAATTTTATTACTTATAACTCGCAAAAGGATATTATTTTATAACATAACAAAAAACTTAATGAAACAAATTTCAATTAATTTATTCTTACTGCATTGGTATCTATTGAATCATTTCCCTAATGAAAGAAATAACATCAAATTAATCCTTAAAAACTATTAAAATAAAGTTAATAAAGTTAATAATGATATATCATATAAAAATGGATGTAAATATAGCACATTAAAGAAGAAAGTGGTCAATACACCATTTGTCTCACGAAATCAAAACTAAAATGACGAACCCATAACTTAAGCCTCATCTTTCTTCGTATGCAATCAAACATCCTATATAATAAATTTTAAATTATTATAAATTATTAATTAAAACTATTATAATATACATATCATACCACTTATTATTTACCAATGACATTCTCTAACTATTTATTAATATTAATTTATTAAAATCCCTATTGTGGTTGATAATTGCTTTATTTTTCATACATTTTTTGGGTCAATAGACCCGGTCCTTTTAGATTGATCACGATTCCATAATCACCATAATATTTATAATGATATAAATATAACATATATTAATAATATATATATATATATATGGATATATTCATTCAAATGAAGTATATATAATAATGAATTACACAATTCATGGAGATGGTCGGTCGTATGTGCGCATGCAAACTATTATCAACATTCGATGGATTAATAAAATTTAAACAATAATTCAACTTTATAGACTCATTATTTCATAATATATGACATATATATTTGTTAAATATATCTTTATTATGATCAAAATAATTTTTAAATTAAAAACCAATCACATGAGTTCTTGGAGGTGGTAAACCACCGGTATACACAAGTGATGTTTTCATTTTCCAATATATTAAAAGTTATATAGGTTGATATTATATTATAATTCATGAAAAATAATTATTTCATAAACATCTTATATAAACATTAAACCCATCATAATTACCATCCATTAAATTTAGTGATGGAAAATTAATTGTATTGCAGTTTGGAGATGGTAAGTCATACGCACACAAGAGAGATACATTCACTTTTAGTTTATTAGAAAAGAGGGGAGAAATTGGTTTCATAAACAGAAAATAATTTTTTAATATTTATGAGACTTAATATAATATATTATAGTGAATATAATATTGTAAAACTACGAGATTTTATGAAAAATATTATTTTTAATTTTATTGATGTCTTGTGTTGTACGCTACACCAAAAGGAGCTTGCACTACATGCAGCCCTGACTTGGATTGCATTACACGCAATCTCGACCTTCCACAATAGCGTGTGTTGTATGAATACCGAGTTTCACTAAACAATGATATGTTATATAAACTAGCCATTATGAATAGTAATACCCATTTTGTTAAATTTTGTAAATTTTATCTTTCGAAATAGACTTCATTTTTGGATTCAGAATATCGAAATTAGCCTAGGGTGAAATTTTGGTACTTTTCTGAAAACATTTAATTTTTGATGAATAGTGAAAACACTGGGTTACTATTTAAAAACCATCTTTTTATTTAATTAATTATTTATTTTATTTAAATTTATTTTAGGTCAAAATTGATACATAACACCTATATAAGTTCAATTTAATTCATTAGAGTCATTTTATAATAATTTTAGATATATAAAAATTTTATTGAACATTAACTGTCTTTTACCCACCTCCTAGGAGAATTTGAAAATTTACATAAAACATAATTTTACCGCTTCTGTGAGTGGAATTTCGAAAATCCGAGGGACACGGTTAATATCAAGGACTAAAATGTGGTTCAATTAGATGATAGTATTTTTGGTGAATAGTAACTTTTTACTTTTTTTTACCACGGTTAAAAGTAAATAGGGTAATTAAGGGTAAAAATGACATTATTATTACCATAAGACAGGTCCTAATTCTATTTAATAAGTTTAATTAGACAAAATGCAACCTTAGTAATAAAATATGACCATTTAGGGCCACTTGTATTAGATTAGGACGTTTAGTATTATTTTATTTAAAGAATAGGTAAAATAGTTAAAATCAATGTTTAATAACTAAAACATTTTTAATATAGGGTTATACATAAGATAAATTAGACTATAAATATTCATTAGAAATAGAAAACGATTTCCTATATAATGGTATTTTATTTATAATTTTTAAACATTATATAATTTAATTTATTTATGACACAATGATGATGCAGTAATTATCTTATTAATGAAATATTGACATAATTGATGTTATAAATACCCAAATAAATTTAATTTTAGACTTTTTATGAATTACACTAATTTTATAGGTTAATATGACATGTTATTAGTGATTTAATTAACTTTTTTCGAACTAATCATTCTGTTATGATTTTCACAAAAATAAAATACCAAATAGTGTCAAAAATGACATAAAATAGTTTTTAAAACAAATATTATATTATTAATTGTTATTTTATTCCTAAAAATCTACGGTTCGACGAAATGACTTAGATAAGGTTATATATATTAATAATAAAAAACTTGGGGTTCGTTTGTCTTGTTATAGTAAGTTTATTAACTTTATAGTGTAAGAAAAACAAGAAGACACGGTAAAAGTAGAATTATTTAACTTAAAGTTAAATCTAAATGATAAGGTTAAATTAGAAACCTAAAAGTTTCTAAATTCTATTTGATTAGATTATTTCGACCCATCCCCACCTTAGCTTCGAAATAAATCAATTTGGAGCTATTAAAAACCAAATATCACTTTATAATAAAATAATATTTTTAGTTTTTCCTAAGGTGCCCCTCTCCTCCCTTATAAAATGGAACCTCCTCCCTCTCTTCCTCACACCACTTTGAGCCTTCAAGGTCGGGAAAACCCTACCAATTTCTATTCTACACTTCTCTAGTAACATCCTAGAGGTCCTGGTCTTCTTAAAAGGCCATTTTTAGTTCCCTAAGTGGAGGTTAAGAAGAGGCGCTTCAAAGAAGAGGTAATGTCTATTATCGATTCTTTCAACTTTATTTATTCTTCTACTTCTTCTTCTTTAGTTGTTTAATTATGAAGTAATAAAATAATTACCACTCATATACTGATATGTTATTATAAGTATGAAACAAACCGATTTCACCATATATCCATCCTACGGAAAACGAAATCACCGCGCGTGCATACGTACGGAATACCGTCTCCACGCCGTGGTGTAATCTTTTTTCCACCACCACCTTACTTGGATGGGTATAATGGTGTAAAAAATTAACTATATATGATTATTTTAAAGTTATATTGATCTGAAATATTATACATACGCTTCAATACAAATCCACGATCATGGGAATGATATCATCGCTCGTGCGTACGTACGGACTACCGTCTCTACGACGCGATGAGATTCATTCTCCATGATAACCATTCATGAATGATTATAAATTCTATATAATGAATAAAAATGAAATATATGACATAATAATGATACATGATTTATGTATATATATGTGTATTTCATCTACTTAATTCTATTCAATTCAATAAACGAAAACATCGTTCATGTGTACGTACAACCTACCATCTCCAGGAACGGTGTATTTCATTACATTTATCGATCTATCATATATATATATTTGTATATGCTGAAAATATATTATATATAAATCATGTTTTACATTCTAGAAGTATGTAAATCAGGATATAAGTAATAATATCAAGAACAACAAGTCGAAACACGTACAATAAATGAAACGATTTTACCCAAATCGCTACTTTTACATCGAATTTACAAAAGAAAGGGTATTATAAAGTCATAATTAAACTATATATGATATCATAAAAATGAATATGATTCTTTAATAAGTCAATAACATTATTTAAATCATTATACAGAAGGTTCAGATACATACAAAGCATATCAAACATTAGGTAAGGGAAAATCTTACAATCTCATTTTTATACGAGATTGTTTGTACTTCAGACTTTACTGGGGAATATTTTTCATCGACATCCATGTTTCCTCAATATGTAATATTATTTCCATCCACCTAAAATTTTTTAAATCCATTTTTACCCTTTGGTGATTTTTTAGTAAAATATATGAAAGGAATCTTTTGTCGTTTTTCGTACGAGGTACTTTTTGACTTTTCCGGTCAAAGTACGAGAAGAATGTCTTTTTTTAACTTATACGGCATGAATGGAATTTTAGAACATTATTTCCATGAATATTACTTTAAAAGTTTTCATTTTATTTGTAATCAACTTCTTTTATTTTAGAATTATATGACATTTTAAGAAAGGAAAATGTTTTTGAAGTAGAAAGGATATTTTCCTCAAGAATGGTGTTTAAGTGTTTTATCAAAATTATTTTCCATCTAAGATAATATGGAGTTCTGTTTCTATCCCTATTTTTAAATTGATTTGATTATGTTATGATGGAATTATTTTATGATGTCTTTTTATCTTATGTGGATTATGTTAAGATGGCATGTTGTTTTAGATTCCCATTTTTATTACATGGGATATGCTATGATGTATGATTTAGGATTTTGTGGCACACATAAGAATAGATTAATTATGAGATGGGTGGGACCTATATCTCCATCCAATGCATTGGGTAAAGATTTATATCTCATGAGATAGACATGGATGGATCAGTAAGTTAATCTGGTTCAATGTTATAGGACTCGAATGAGGAGTGAACTTGATTCAGAAAGGGATTTTGTCCACTAAGATGGTATTGGTAGCAATGCCTTGGATACTATGGAAATCATAACATGTGCTTAATGGATGCCACACTTACATGTTTTATTACCATTCTAGTTTATCATGACTAATTTTCACTTATTATCTACGCCTTGTTTACTTCCAAGATTTATGTCGTTGCTCATGATTTTTATGTTTAGATTTTATGTTCAAGTTTTTTCATTCAAATGTTTATGAATTGTTTTATGTTCTCTATGCTTACCCTTACTGAGCATTTGAGTTCACCCTTTATATGTTTTCTTTTCCCCAGGATTTAATGAAAGGTTTTAGGTAAGAAAAAAAAGGGGGAGATCTTTATGGGAGATGTTGAAGATCTTTCACCATGATTAGAAGATTATTTTCCGAGTTTCCAAAGACACTAAACTATTACGGTCCTTGTGTGTCTATTTTCGTTATGTATCAAGTATTCCACAAAAGTAATTTAATGTCCATGTACGTCAAGATTTGGGTCTCTAAAGTTGGTATTAGAGGAAATTTTTAGTCAACCTTTAGAAACTAGGATGCGAGAACTTTAGTGAGATCACTAGAGATATTTATAAGGTATGTCAAAAGATGTCCCTAAGGATAAGTATAAGTATAGGTTATAGTCCTAGAATTATGGTAAAGTTATTGGAATTAAACTCAGTATGTTAGATATGGAAGGTAATCCCCCTTCGTTGATGTCTTCCTCACGCTATTCTTTTTGGGTTTTAGACGATGGCTGGAACCCGAAGGAACTGTGTTGATCAATGTAATGGACGACACAATGATTGTCCTCCTGAACAAACCAATGTAATCGGAGATGGATCGTACAATCTTATATCTATACTTACACAAGCTATGAATCATTCTGGACTTCTAAATAAGCATAGAAAGGAGCAACATTATTTTGAATCCTTAATGAGGCAGCATCCACCTTCATTCAGCGGGTCTTCTGATCCATTAGTGGCTAAAAAATGGATCAGTACCACGGAAAAGATATTTTCAGTTCCACAATGTTCTGAGCAAGATAAAGTCATCTTAGCAGTATATTGTTTGGAAGGTGATGCTGATAAATGGTGGAATCTTATCAAGAATACGAGGAAAAGAGAAGAAATTGAGTCCATGGAATGGGACGAGTTCAAGAACATATTTTTCAATAAGTAATTCCCTCGTATTCTTCGAACAATGATGGAAAATGATTTCCGTGAGCTTAAAAAAATGATGATGAATATAGTGGTATATACTAAGCGAATTTTACAAGGCTTTCAAGGTATGAATCCGGATTTATCATCCAACCTGATAGTAAAGTTGATCGATTCTTCAATGGCTTAAAACCAAGTCTTCGAAGAGAATTAGCTATAAGAGACTTCAGCAGCTATGAAGAAATTGTGAGTTGTGCTATCAAGGTAGAAATGGAAGTTGGTGTTACATATCCATCTCATTATTTGGAAAAGAAACAAAAGATGTAGTTCAAGGAGAAATCTCAGAATAATGGTGAAAAGAAGATAAATGTTTCTTTATGCTCAAAGTGTGGAAAGAAGCATGGTGGAGATTGTTTTAAAGGGACTATAAAATATTTTTAGTGTGGAAAAGAAGGACATCGAGCATCTGAGTGTCGAAGTAATGGAAAAAGAGTTACTAATGATGTGAATAAATAAAAGACTCTAGAGAACGCACCACCAACACTTCAATGCTTTAAGTGCAGGAAAATGGGGCATTATGCTAATCAATGCCCTAATCCAAGGGTTAATGATGATCAACGTGAGCAACCTCTTAAGGAAAAGGATAAAGGGAAGTCACATTCAATCACTATTTTTGATGTTTAGTATGACAATGATGTTGTGTAATTATTAAGTGTTTATGTAATGGGATTTCAAAATAGTATCATGGAATCTCATTTATAGTATCCTGGAATTTTGAAATATTTGTGTATTAGTCCATTATGGTTTTCAATAAGAATATGGTACCGGTAACCATGAAAAGTGATTCAAATATTTTGGAAAGCAGATGATTTGCGCATAATAAAGGGATAAGGAGAAAATAAATTGTTTTATAGTATTAATGAGCTCATGATTGATATAAGGACTAAGTGATATCATGGTTTGAATATATATAATTTTGGGGATTTTGGTATGTGGAAAGTGTTAACTTTTAACTACATTCATGTTTTCACTAAGGTTCAATGGGTATTCATTTTTCAAGATAATAAGTGATTAAGGCCTTCGAATGTTTGGAATGTGACCACCAAGATATATCATATGATATATGGGGGATAAATGATGGTATTCAGGTACTTGTTATGTGACCTCTCAAGTAATCATTTTCATTACACTATGATATTGGACAAAAGTTTCTTCGATAAGCTTAAAGGTTGGAATGGATTAAGTTGAAAATAAGATAGAATTTTTTAAGGCTAGAATTTTGTTTCAATATTATTCAAGGAATGTTATAATAAAGTAGTTTTAGAAAAAGGACAACTTGTAGGACGGGCGACAACCCATCGCGTTGGACCAGGCTGTGGGAATCGAACCCACAACTGAAGTGCGATAGGCCTTTATCGCCTACCACTGGCCAACAGGAAGTCCCTGTTTAGTAGAAACCAGTTTTATTATATTAAGCAGTTTGATATATGAAGTATAAGTCCATTTTAGGAACCATATATGATTAATCTCACTATAGATGGACTTATGTATTTTTGATAACTTTTTCTAATCTTTTGTTTAAGAAAGATGGAATGACCCATCATTCTATCACATGATCTTCGAAAACTTCAAGAATGACAAATTCAACTTCATTTCTTTAAGAGATGAAGTGGAAATTGTCCAAATAACGACAATCAGTGAGACTGTAACATAATCAAGAAAGTATTTCTTCTAATTCCAATTTCTTCAACTTTAGGGAAATGATCTTGAAAACCAAAAATGTTGTCCTAGTGCCCTTATATCTGATGAATCAGATGGTAACAGAAATCATCACAAATCTATGGCTTTTTGATTTTTATCTTTTTCGTAGCCATGTTCTCTACCACTCTCCATCAGAACATGAAGGTTAGATTTCTTTTCCATATCCAAATTTTCACATGTGTTCTCTTATGTGGAAACCCAGTGATTAGTTAATTTGGGTAACCATTACGTTTCATACTTTAGTTTTTAAAGATTGGTTTTGGTATTCCTTTTTACGATGTGGGTTTCTATTAACAAAACTTTCGAGTAGTAAACCATTTATAACCCCGACGAATTTTGAGGGAGAAATTCATTTTAAGGGGGATAGAATGTAACACCTCAATTTTTCATGAAAAATATTCTTTATAATATTATTGATGTCTTATGTTGTACGCTACACCAAAATGAGCTTTCACTACACACATCCCTGACTTGGCTTGCATTACTTGCAATCAAGACCTTCTGCAATAACATATGTTGTACGCAATACCGAGTTTCACTAAACAATGATATGTTATACAAACTAGCCATTATGAATACTAATACCCATTATTAAAATCTTATAAATTTTATCTTTAGAAATGGACTTCATTTTTGGATTTAGAATATTTAAATTATCCTAGGGTGAAATTTTGGTATTTTTCTGAAAACATTCAATTTTTGATGAATAGTGAAAACACTAGGTTACTATTTAAAAACCGAATTTTTATTTAATTAATTAATAATTTTATTTAAATTTATTTTAGGTAAAAATTGATACATAACATCAGTATAAGTTCAATGTAATTCATTGGAGTCATTTTATAATAATTTTGGACATATAAAAATTTTATTGAACTTTTCACTGTCTTTTACCCACCTCCTAGGAGAATTTGAAAATTTACATAAAACTTAATTTTACCGCTTCTGTGAGTGGAATTTCAAAAATCCGAGAGACACGGTTAATATCAAGGACTAAAATGTGGTTCAATGAGATGAAAATAATTTTTTTGTTGACTAATAACTTTTTACTTTTTTTTACTACGGTTAAAAGTAAATAGGGTGATTAAGGGTAACAATTATATTATTATTACCTTAACACATGTCCTAATTCTATTGGATAAGTTTAATTCGACAAAAAACAACCTCAGGAATAAAATATGACCATTTAGACCCACTTGAATTAGATTAGGACATTTAATATTATTTTATTTAAAGAATAGTTAAAATAGTTATTATCAATGTTTAATAACTAAAACATTTTTAATATAGGGTTATACATAAGATAAATTCGAGTATAAATATTAATTGTAAATCTAAAAAGATTTCATACATAATGGTATTTTATTTATAATTTTTATACATTAAATACTTTAATATATTTATGACACAATGATGATGCAGTAATTATCTTATTAATGAAATATTGACATAATTAATGTTATAAATACCCAAATAAATGTAATTTGAGACTTTTTATGAATTAAACTAATTTTTAAGGTTAATATGACATGTTAGTAGTGATTTAATTAACTTTTTTCGAACTAATAATTCTGTTATGATTTTCACAAAAATCAAATACCAAATAGTGTCAAAACTGACATAATTTTTTTTTAAACAAATATTATATTATTAATTGTTAATTGTTTTCCTAGAAAACTAAGGTTCAGAAAAATGAATTATATAAGGTTATATATATTAATAATAAACAACTTGGGGTTAGTTTGGGTTGTTATAGTAAGTTTATTAACCTTATAGTGTAAGAAAAACAAGAAGACACGGTAAAAGTAAAATTATTTAACTTAAAGTGAAATCTAAATGATATGGTTAAAATAGAAACCTAAAATTGTCTAAATTCTATTGTATGAGATTATTGCTACCCATCCCCACCTTAGCTTCTAAATAAATCAATTTGGAGCTATTAAAAAACTGAATATGACTTTATAATAAAATAATATTATTAGTTTTTCCTAAGGTGCCCCTCTTCTCCCTTATAAAAGGGCACCTCCTCCATCTCTTCCTCACACCACATTGAGACATCAAGCTCAGCCAACCCCTTACAATTTATCTTATCCACTTACCTATAAACATCCTAGAGGTCCTGGTATTCTTCAAAGACCATTTTTAGTGCCCTAAGAGGGGGTTAAGAAGAGGCGCTTCAAAGAAGAGGTAATGTCCGTCACCGATTCTTTCAAAATTATTTATTCTTCTACTTATTCTTCTTTAGTTGTTTAATTATGAAGTAATAACATATGTACCACTCATATACTGATATGTTATTATAAGTATGAATCAACCCTATTTCACCATCTATCCATCCTACGGAAAATGAAATCACCGCGCGTGCGTACGTACGGAATACCGTCTCCACGTCGTGGTGTAATCTATTTTCCACCACTACCTTACTTGGATGGGTATAATGGTGTAAATAAATAACTATATATGATTATTGAAAAGTGATATTGATTATAAAATATTATACATACGCTTCAATACAATTCCACGATCATGGGAATGATATCATCGCTCATGCGTACGTACGGACTACCGTCTCCACAACGCGATGAGATTCATTCTCCATGATAACCATTCATTAATGATTATAAAGTATATATAATGAATAATAATGAAATATATGACATAATAATGATACTGTATTTATGTATATATATATATATATTTCATCTACTTAATTCCATTCATTTCAATAAATGAAAATAGCGTTCATGCGTACGTACGACCTACCGTCTCCATGAACGGTGCATTTCATTCCATTTATCGATCTATCATATATATATATATATGTATATGCTGAAAATATATTATATATAAATCATGTTTTACATTCTTGAATTAAGTAAATCAGGATATAAGTAATAATATCAAGAACAACAAGTCGAAACACGTACAATAAATGAAACGATTTTACCCAAATTGCTGCTTTTACATCGAATTTACAAAAGAAAGGGTAATATAAAGTTATAAGTAAACTATATATGATATAATAACAATGAATATGATTCTGTAATAAGTCAATAACATTATTTAAATCATTATACAGGAGTTTCGGATACATACGAAGCATATTTGACATAAGGTAAGGGAAAATCTCACAATCTCATTTTTATCCGAGATTGTTTATACTTCATAATTTACTGTGGAATATTTATCATCCAAATCCATGTTTCCTCAATATGTAATATTATTTCCATCCACCTAAATTTTTTTAAATCCATTATTACCCTTCGGTGAGTTTTTAGTAAAATATATGAAAGGAATCTTTTATCGTTTTTTGTATGGGGTATTTTTTGACTTTTTCGGCCAAAGTACGAGAAGAATGTATTTTTTTATCTTATATTGCATGAATGGATTTTTAGAACATTATTTCCATGAATCTTACATTAAAAGTTTTAAAGTTTATTTTTAATGAACTTATTTTATTTTAGAATTATATGACATTTTAAGAAAAAAAATGTTTTTGAAGTAGAAAGGATATTTTCCTCAAGAATGGACTTCAAGTGTTTTATCAAAATTATCTTCCATATAAGATAATATAGGGTTCTATTTCTATCCCTATTTTTACATTGATTTGATTATTTTAGGATGGAATTATTTTTATGATGTCCTTTTATCTTATATGTATTTTGTTATGATGGTATGATGTTTAAGATTCCCATTTTTATTACATGGGTTATGCTATGATGCATGATTTATGATTTTGTGGCACACATAAGAATAGTTTCATTATGAGATGGGTGAGACCTATATCTCCCTCCAATGCATTGGGTAAAGATTTATATCTCATGAGATAGACATGGCTGGAATGGTAAGTTAATCCGGTTCAGTGTTAGAGGAATGGAATGTGGAGTGAACTCGATTCAGAAAGGGACTTTGTCCACTAAGATGGTCTTGGCAGCAATGCCTTGGCTACTATGGAAATCATAACATGTGCTTAATGGATTCCACAATTACATGTTTTATTACCATCCTAGTTTATCATGACTAATATTCCTTTATGATCTATTCCTTATGTACTTCCAAGATTTAAGTCGTTGCTCATGATTTTGATGTTTAGATTTTATGTTCATGTATTTGCATTCAAATGTTTATGGATTGTTTTATATTCTCTATGCTTACCCTTACTAAGCATTTGAGCTCACCCTTTATATGTTTTGTTTTCACCAGGATTTAAAGAATGTTTTAAGGTAAGAAAACAAAAGGGTACTATCTTTATGAGAGATGTTGAAGATCTTTCACCGCGATTAGAAGATTATTTTTTGAGATTCCAAAGACACTAAACTATTACGGTCCTTGTGTGTCTGTTTTCGTTGTGTATCAAGTATTCTACAAATGTAATGTAATGTCCATGTACGTCAAGCTTTGGGTCTCTACACATATATTTATACAAGTTAGAAGAAGAAAATAATTGAAAGTGGTCGGGTAAAATGACGACCTCTTCTTCAGAAGGCCTCATTTAGATCCCTTGTTAAGGCCCCTTGGAATGGTATTTTATGAATATGAACACATATAATTCATGTATAGGGGAGTGGATAATATAAGTTTTTATGGTTTTATTTATCTAAAAGATTTAATGTTTTGAAAAAAATTAAATGTATATGATTCCCTTTAATAAGTGATGTTAGGGGGCACTCATGGAATTTAATAATAGATTAAAATATAATAAAGAGATCACGAGGGGATGGCGTCTCGCGGAGACGGCAACGGTGACTCGCAGTGACCTGCGGCGTCGCAATGGCATTCGAAACCTTAGATGAAGCTCGGGGATGACTTCCCTCCCCTTCCAGGAGGTGGGAGGGAGGCGAAGGACCGAGTCTCACAGCCTCCAACACCGTGGAAGGATTTCATTCCTTTCTCAAACCCTAGCTACCTTCCGGATTTCGCATCGATTTATTTATGCCCGAAAGTTACTAATCTTCATCAGGGTGATCCTCAGCTACTAATCTCTCCATCCGAGTTCTCTGAAGCTTCAAGTCACTTGGATTTAACGCTGGTAGCACGCTTTGATTGGAGAAGGCCCTCGGTCGATGACTTCGACCGTTTCATCTTCGGAAAGTGGGATTTTCAAGAGCCCGCTATTGTTGGGATTCTCGATAGTCTCCAATTCATGATTCGATTTTCCTCGGAGGATGATTTGATTCGTGCCTAGTCTAGTGCCCCTCGCAGATGCAATAGATTCTGGTTCTTCCTTTTTCACTGGTCATTTGATTTATACATGAATCGTGATCCGTCAACCACTGCGGCATGGGTTAGTCTTCCACAGCTCCCTCTCCCATTTCAAAATCCTGCAATTATTTGCATGATTGGTAATATGGTGGGGCGCTTTCTCTGTTCTGATGTTCGTACGTCCACTGTAAGTCATCCGGTGAATCCTTGTCTCTGTGTGGAGGTGGACGTTGCAAGGCCCGCGGTCAATTGGGTATGGATCACTGTTGGTGAGGAATTCAGATGGAGGCATCCCGTGATTTTCGAATCTTGGGAAGGATACTGTAACACCTACTGTCGTATGGGGCATATGGCATCGAACTGTCACTCTGAGGTGCTAAACAGAAGGTCGCATAACTGGAAGGGGAGGGTGGATGATTACTCCAAGCTGAGATTGGTGTCTGCTGGGGGTGTGGCACCTGGAACTATGGAGGAGAATCAGTCGTCAGTGCCTTTGAGGAGCTGTGCAGAGGCCCCTTCGAATCCTGATGTATCTGCTGTGTTCAGCAGGCTTCGACATGATCTGCAGTTGGTTGATGGGGTGATTCATGCGAATACCAAGGAGGCCTCTGGTTCTGGTGAAGGGGGAGGTACTGCAGGTGTAAACATTGCTGTGAGGGAGTTGCAGCATGAGGTGTGTGTGTCTACACCTAATGAAATGGCGAGAAATTGGTGCAAGGAAGCAGTGAATGTGGTAAATGGAGTGTAGGATGATGTTGGCAGAGGCTGTGATATGATGAAGGTTTCAGATGGCAGTAATGGGGTGTAAGGTAGGGCTGTGATTGATGGGGAGATGGTATTCAAAGTTGATACTTCCAATCGGTTCCAGGAGTTGGAAAAGAAGATGGTAGAGGAGGGAACGTCCAGAACTGAGATGCAGCGTGAGGCTCCTTCACAGGAGGGAGGCAATGGGTCAAAGTATGTGCTGCAGGGGACTTTAGTTCATCCGGAGTCCCCAGAACAGCCATGATGCCTTGCTGTGATTGACACCAACGGCCAATTCTAGCAGCGTCGTGGAGGGAATGATAATTTTCAGCAGGTCATTATCCATGGAAATTGGGCGGATTGCTTTGAGAGTGATCAAGAAAATTATGGAGGTACGATCAAGCCTTCTTTTAGTGATGTGGTCCAAGGAGGGAAGGAGAAGGTGAGCGGGGCTCAAGAAGTCTTGACTGCCCCTCCACGACGCAGTTCAATGAAATATTACTCCTATTTTCCAAAGCGGTTAGTCACTAGGAGGTTTGGTGTCAATGAGGAGCTCTTATCCTTGGAGCAGATGAATCTGCGAAGAAAATATGCTAAGGTTCTGAGGCATTATTAATGCTCGGAATGGGAAACAGCCACAGTGGAGGAGGATTATGGAGATGGGTATGGGTTGTGTGACATGTAAGCTCCTTTCTTTTGCCTTTTGTTGCTTTTCTAATGCACTTTTCTTTTACTTTAATAAATGGTTAGGGGGTTATCCCCTGACTGAGCTTTTCTGGTTAAAATATAATAATGTCATTATACATTAAAATTATTCCAAATAGAATGGTATTATAATATAAGGAAGTATATGTTTAAAATCCCATAAAACATTAAAATTTTGATAGGTTTATGTGGTGTTTTAAAAGTTATCATTTGGTTACAACCCTTAGTTAACTTATTTTAAACTTAACTACTGTACTAACTTTTTAACCCTTAAAGGGTTATAAGATCACTTTTAAGGGAAACATTGGACAATAAATGGCCAAATGATTACATTTTAAAACATATATTATTATAATTTTCCCATTTCATGATATTTTTTTTTGAAATATTTTAATAAAACATTAGTTCCATAAAATATCATTAATGTAATTTTTGACACAATTAATTTAATTTGATTCTAAAAGAATCACGAAAAATATATAATTAAAATATAAACTCTTAAAAATCTAAAATATTTTACATATATATATATATATGAAAATTATTTTTCACTATAAATCACTAAACAATTATTAATTTTAGTGTTTCTAATATAATTGATTCATTTTTGTATATTTGAATAACTACTATATCATCATTACATAAGAATTTGAGGAACTTATGTAATTATTAAAAATTAAAATTAAATTAAATGATAAAAAAATTAGTTTATATTTTAAATAAACATTTAAAATTTATTTTTTCCTATTTGTATCCATATAATTAAAATTTAGAGTAATTAATTTCATATGAGGTGCATATTACATTTATTCTTTTCATAGAATAATATAAAGGTCCTATTAGATAAATATAGAACCATGGGGAAATATATTCGATATTTAGATCTATAAAGCCAAAATACACGAATACAATAGTACAATGGAATGTGTTTCATTAATTTTGGGACCTTATCTCATTATTTATAACCACAATTACCTAATTTATTTTTTAACGATGTGAGAAATATTATCCTAGGTGACCATTCATAATAAAAACATTAAAATGGAAATATTTTCAAAATTTATAGCACCTAAATATAATTTTGTTTCCATTTTTAATGATTCAATTTCTATTAGTGGAACAAATTAAATTAATTTAAACATAGAAAATTCCCTAAAAACCTGTTTTCCAGAAAAAGTCATTTTATGTATATAAATATCTTTATACAAAATTCAACCATAAAATTGAATCCATTTAACTTAATTGAATTATTCACAATATAATATAATATTTTTTTACTTTTAATCAGATTTAAATAAAAATGGAACATTTTATGTGCTTTGAATGTAAAAACAATTTTAAATGAAAATCTGTAATTTTCACTATTCACTACAAAATTTATATTTTCATTAAAATCCCAAAAAATCACTGAAAGAAAATTTTGACATGTTTATTTCTAAATTTTAATATTTTCTTCCAAAAATAATTATATATATTCTTGAATATAATTATAGTATTCACTCATAACATGCAATTAACCTTCTTTTTTGATGAAAATGTATTTTGAAGAATTTAATGTGTTTATTAAAAAGTTTGTACTTATTTCTTAAAAAGTAATAAAATAATTAGTATCGAGTAAATATTTTATATAAATCTCACAATGAGTTTAATCTTATTCATAACCAGCAATTCAATTTATAGATTATAACATCATATTTTAATAATAATATGTTAGGGTAATTAGATGCTCATTCTTCCATATTGTATGCGCTATCGAACATAGTGTACATTTAAAATATCAGGATTTGAAATCCACCTCCTTCAATAAAATTTTTCCTCAAATGTTGAACTTTTTCTTGGTAATCATGGTTTTGAAATTTCAAAATATCATTTTTTAAATCCCAAATCATAAAAATGTTTAATAAAACATCTTCTTAAATTTAGGTAAAGGGAAATATCTAAGAAAACTATTATAATAGAAAATTGGGTTTCAATATAGGATAACACTATCAGGATTTCAAAATATAGACATGAAGGAAAATCTAACCTATAAGGACTAATAGAGAGTGACAGAGAACATGGTCCGGAGAAACATAATGACCAAAAAAATAACTATTTATTGGTTGTAAAGACTATATATTCCTCATAAATGAAGGTAAAAGTATAAAATCATTTGTAAAATACTTTTATTAATGAGGAAATACTAATTAACTATAAATATATTGAACCCAATAAAATATAATTACTTGATTTTGTTCACTATCATAAGTAAAATTTTATCCTCTGGTTATGCTTCGATAAAATTCCACTTCATCTATTACCATGAAATGAGTTTCCAAGATGATTTTTTGGTACCTAAAGAAAAAAAAGTAACATTTATTGTATCATAAGACCAATAAAATAATGATAAATCATTAATTTTATCCATAGTCATCATTAAAACCCAAATGGTAAGCACAAGTTATCCCATGTGAATAAATATAATGCATGAAACTAAAAAACTCAATAATATCATAAAAAGTTCATATTAATCCTTTCCTTAAAAGGCTTAAATTAATACTCTTCTAAAATATGTTTGAAATAGAAAAGAAACCCAAAAAATTGATTGGTTTTATCTCATATCCTTCAATGATCAACATCGAATGTTATCTTTAAATAATTTTAATCAATCAAAATGTCTTAGAGAAAAATTTATATACCTTGATCAAATATTCCCTAGATTATACAAATTACTTCCCTAAAATAATTTCACTATAACATTATATATGATTTTAATCCATAAGTCACCCTTTATTCTCTAATTGAGATCTTTTCCAAATATATTTCCATTAGAATTCTAGGTTCATACATTCACCGATAAAAAATCAAAGGTTGATTTAGAATATTAAACATGATTTCATTATTCTATAAATTTATATGGAATCTATATAAAGATATCTAATTACTAATCATAATCACATCGGATATTACTAAAAGGTGAATAATATTGTTTTCATAGGGAACATTCATATAGGAATCACATGGAATCCCAAAATCTAGAGTGGAGGAAAAGTGTTCCTAAATTATCAAGATTCATTATACCTGTTGTAATTTCATATACATTCCCTTTGTCCTTTGAAATAAAAGGTTGATGTGGATTATAATCCTTATTATACCTTGGATTAGGGAATTGATTTTTTTAGTTTTAAAAAAAAACTTCTTTTATATCCTTTAGTTTTGAGATATTTATATTGTTGATCTCTCTCTCCATTCATTTCATTGAAAAACCTCTTCACATAACAGTCAAATTGTTTTTCTTAATGGAAATGATTCATATAGTTGAAACTTCTTCCAATATATGTCTGTAATTCACTTGAGGTATCATTCACACATTTTTGGAATATATGATATTGAAACATTTTATTCCATCCATGTGACATACCACTGGTGATTACATGAAATCTATCCTATTTTTCTTAACACCAGAACCCTGGAGGTTTCCATCTTCCATTTCTATTTTGTGTTCACATAGAATGTTTTAATCATAGATTCTAAAGTCTTTTATGGAAAATTACTTTTGAATAATTGGTTTTAAATAACAAAACCATAGGCCAAATTTTCTGTTATGTATGATGATTATAAACAATGAATACTATAACAATAAAATTATTTGGAAAAGTAATTTTTACCTTCTCATAATTATGTTATATTGTATAACACAAATACATATCATATAAATCCCAATAAAAACATTATTCTCATAAATAAATAATGAAATAAGTGATATTTAAAGAAATTATAGAATATATACCGATGGAATGGTAACTTGACCCATAAAATAGTAAAAATACCATTAGGAATAATTATATGGACAATAGAATAGTAACCTCACCTACGAAATTAGAAATTAAATATGAGAATCTTATAAATGATAATATGAAATTATTAAAACATAGTATAAGAAAAAATAATTTTTTTTAAATGATAAATTAATTGTTGTTATTTTTATAAAACCTAAATGTTTATTTACAATTTTAAAATTAATATATTTATTTAAAATAAAAATTAATTTCATAAAATATATTCACAAATTAACACCTTTTTGTTATGATTATTATATAATTTAATGAGCCTTAAGAAAATTTTCAAAGTGTCACAAAATCAGTTGTAATTTTAAAATTATTATTTTTCAAATTAATTATTATTTTAATTAAAAATTAAATATCTCATACTTAGAAAAAAATTCCTTAGATGTACTTTTTTTTACTTCTAGGAATTTAAAATGTTTAAGGTGAATATTTGGAATTTTTTTAAAAATAGTATAATTTTTTATGAATTTTAAAATATGGTAACCTACAGTATGTAACATTATACGTTAAATTCACTTGTTCATTAGTAATGGATAATGAAAGAAATGTAATGTCAAACTCCCCTTCACTCTTTACTATATTTATTCCAAGGAATAAGAAATAATATCTTTCATCCAAAATAAAAAAAATTAATAAAATAATCAAAAAACACTACTCTACTCCCCTATAAATAAACCCCCTCACTACCTCATCTCCTCACACCTTAAAATCATTGAGTCTTTTCAATATTCTTCCCAAAACACTTTCTGAGACCCTACCCCACATCCCAGATCACTTTTTCTCAAAAAATTAACAAAACAAATTTTCTTAATAAGGTTCTCAAGGAGACTCTTTCAAGAGGTAAAATCCTCTTTCATTTTCTTTTATTTTCCTCTCAATTAACTTTATGTTATTATTATCTAATCACCCCCTATCCAAGTGGAATGATACATAAAATATCTTATATATACTAGAGTTTTATTCTGTTAATTGAATTATCCATAATCAATCCTGTTCTCCTCTCCCTTTTATTATAATAATTAGAATATCATCTGTGATGTGTCAATTTACCACCATCATAGATGATGCATTTTCATAATACATTAATGCATTAGAGGAAATTCATTAACCCATCATAATGTTTAAAAATTATTATAAATTTTTTATAAACTTTATATGTTCTTTAACTAACATATATACATAATATTAAATAATAAAAAGAATCTAGTTCTTGATGATTTAAAAAAGACAAAATAATTTTAAATAATAATATGTAACATTTTATTTAATAATTCAATCTCAAATATAAAATAAAATATTTAATATGATTTAAACATATGTAAACTAATCAATAAAATATAATATAATTTTGGATAATTATTCAAATTTTACACAATCTTCCATACTTCTACACAAGTGAACTAGTTATGAAAACCTATAAAATAAGCACTCCAAAATAATTAAATTGAACGCTATAACTTATCATAATGTCCATAAAAACATAATAACATTATATTGGGTAAAATACATGTATAAGTGGTCCTGGATTTATTAATTAATGAATCTAATTGCATTGTACAGGATATTAGAGTGATGAAATCATTCGTAGATAAGGTAAGGGGATTCACAAACCCAATTTCCTTTATTTGGGTTATTCCTATTTCATGACAGATTTTAGTGAGGATATTTTAATATTTATAATATATTATTTAATTGTTAAAAAAATTTCTTTCCTTGTATTTATATGATTCTAAACAATATTTACAAAAAATAAAAAAATTTCAAGAACAACTCTTGTTTCCAAAGAACATATTGACTCCACTTGAGTTGTTCCTTAATTTCTCAATATTGATGAAGTTCATGAATAGTATATTTTCCCTTTTTTATTCAAGAATACAATGTTTATTAATGGTTGATAAAATAATTATGAAACCCAATACTTGAATGGTTTCATTTATTACTCAGATTGATATACTTTCTATTTTCATGCATGATTGTGAAATTGTTATGATGTGATGGGTACACTAAGAATTATATAGTGCTCCAATGAATTTGGTAATACGATATATCTCATGAGATAATGTGAAATATTCATGAACAAGATGATATATTTTTTTACAACGATGATGTTATTATTATGTATATATTTTATCAATCAACATGAAGCAATATTGTTTTCACAAATATGTGTGTTATTTGACCAGTAAGACAATATGTTTCATTTATAAGAATTACAACATTCCATGCCTTTATCTAATATTACCTACCATGATTATGATGATGATATCATACTTATGTTATTATGATGATGATTATGATCACCCATGTTTGGTCGATCTGTGTCTTTATCCATCTTTTCACTAGGATTTTAGCTCCCCCCATTATTTGATATATATCCTTGGGTGATTACGTATACTAAGGAGTACATGAGGCCCACTAAGAATCTAGAGAATAAGCTATTAAATATTTTTTTGTTTTATTATGTAAATTTTAATGTACCGCCATAATTTTCCAAAGACTCTAAACCATTGAATATAGTTTTTTCAAGACTATTATATTTTTTAACATTAAAATGATGTAACAGTAATGTGAGAAAAAGTCAGGTAGCTTTTGTTGGTATCCAAGAATAATTCAGATAATTTCGAAATTTGGATCAGAGAACATTAGTAAAACGATTATAATGAGACTAAGTATATGTAAGAACCAAATAATATTTATTTTAGAAAAATTCTATATATAGGGATTCAAAAGATGCATATTAGGTTTTAATTTCACAATGGAATGAATTATTTACTTTTTTACTTATGTTTTCTTCAAACCATTTCTATTTTTGAAAATGGTGGGAACTAGGTGAAACTAGGCCTACAACCCATATGAGGGACAATGAAGTAAATTGAAGAATAATATTCCTAATGCCTTGGGAAGTGGAGTTCAATAAATCATGTCAATGATTACCAAGATGTATCAAGATATGAAAAATAACCTATATAATGTGGAATGTCTTCCCCTACTTAAGAGAGAAAATATAGGTGTCAAATTATTTATGAGTAAATGAAAACTAACAATTAGTGTGAATTTTGATCCAATTATCATGGTTCAGTGGGTCAAATCAATGTACAAGATCTTTTTTGGGCTTTGTTGTTCTGAGAAGGAGAAACTGACTCTCAATATTTATCATTTAGACGGAGAATCTGACCAATTGTGAGGATTGATTAAAAACATTAAGGTGAAGGATGAAATTGAAGATATGAGGTGGGAAGACATTATAAAAATATTTCCTAGTAATAATATCCATCAAAATACTCATACAAAGTTGCAGATCTAATCCATAGATCGGAGGAAAAATGAAGGTGAATATGTCATGACTTATGAAGAAAATTCTAGAGGTCTTACAAGGTACACCTAGGGTTTTTTAATCAATAATGGTAGAAAAAACATATAGATTATTTAGTGGACTAATATCATAGAATCAAAATTATCTAGCAATTAGAGACATTTACTAAATTTACTATTTGGTGATGATATTTCTGCCTTCATATTTTAGTGATCTATTACAGAGAAGAAATAATTCCCTCAAATGGACTATCTTTGGTATCAGAGTGGTGGTATTTGGTCCTATAACTATCTAGGAGCCATTCCCATGAAGAAATAATTATTTCAAATAAATAGACTCCATTGTTACAAAGATGGCATTTCACCACATATATATTCATGAGACATGCCTAGGTGGAAATAATTTTAAAAAATTTGATCAGAGGTTGATAATTGCTTTCCACTTAAAATTAATTTTTTTGTTATTTCTATGTTATGATGATATAAATATTTGAGTTTTTTTTAGGTTTTCATGATTATTTATTTTTATGATTGTTCTAGTAATAGGAAAATGGGAATAAAAAGTTTTTTCATCCATTGATAAAAAAAAGTGAGGGATAGATCCAAAATCTAGAGCCCTCTCATGAAGATAAAGATATTATTTTAATATTTCCTACTCAATGGATCCCAGAAAGTGCACTATTTATTTCTCAATGTCATTAATAACTTTTATTTAATTCATCAAGTGTGAAATTTACACATTTGTATCTATTCAAAATTCATTTACTCCATCATTGGAATCTATACCTTCCTTTTTTGCCTGCCCAACCTTCCCCTAGTTTTATTCCATTTAATTTTTTGAAAAGAAATCCTATTAAACATGGGGAATTACTTGGTGAAAGGGATCCAAAAAATAATTGTATTTGGTAACATGTTATTTCCACATGAAACCCAAAAAAACCTATTCAGGAGAATTTTTGATATCTTTGACCAAATATTTGAAGACTGGAATGCTATTTATATATAAAAAATATTTAACCAATAAATGGCCAATTTATTTTGGATGATCAATCACCTCATCAACATTGGGATGAAGATCATGTAATTTATACCTACAAAACCCCTATGTGATTACAATATATTGGATATGATGTCATTGGCCACCAATTTCACTAAGGAGATTCACCAAGATCAATTTTTTTTGACCCTCTTCCACTCCTAATAATAAATATACTAAAAAAATGTAAATACCTTTGGGTATATACAAAAATCAATCAATAATACTGATACATAATTACAATCCACATGGCTTATAGAGGGTCTAATCTAGAAAACTCAAAGATGGACTAACACTAAACTGATTTTCATCCCAATGACTCTTTCTAGTTGAGACATTGATATAATGACCAATTCTGTTTTGATATCCATTTTCAGGGTCACTTGAATTTATACCTTGAAAATGTTATTAAAAGAAACAATAAAGGAAGTAATCGATGATGTGATTACTTAATATTATTTTCAATATCATTGAACTCCATAGATTTTATTTCCCCATATATGGACAAAAAATGTATGTCCATCGGAGGGAACTCCTACCCCGGGATTTATGATTCTACATCTATCATCATAGGAACCAAATACACATTGACTATTTAGGAAGACACATCCTATTTTAGAAAGAACAGGCTATAGTGGCACCATTAACCTATTAAATCTCGAATAACCACCATCTAGAGATACACTCTAATATTGATACAAGTAAAAATATATTAAAAAATGTATCTACATGTCTCAAGGGTCAAATTCCATATTCTATGGATTTATTATCTATATCAAGATTAGTGGCTAGTTATTTGAATATATCATGGTTCCATATAAGTTCATACACTATCCCTAAATGGATAATAATGAGGATTTAGGAATCTATATTTGATAATGATTCTAATTTTCTATAGGTTTGGACCATTTTTAGTTAATTAATCACCTCCAATTACATAGGTTCATCCTTCAGAAGTTCAACATTAATTAACTATTTGGTAGTGGTAACTTCTACACTTATATCTCTTTAGATGAAATCCTCTAATATTTTCTCAACTAGAATAAGGGTTGGCACAACCAGGCATGCCTCCTCTTGAGTATCCCTCACCATTGATCCCATGAAATCTAATTTGTATTTTCCACGTGTTGTTAGTTTAAGTATATATATCACACTTGAATACACAATATCTAGGGTGTCTCCCATTAGCCACAAGTGCCTCGGGGCAATGATCGATATATGTGGGTCCTTAGTTGGTCCCAAACTTCTTATAATCTCCCATTTCACCATATCTATGGGAACACTTTAAGAGATCTTGGAAGTCACACACTCATGGTTAGTTTGTAGCCTTGAATGATTCGAACTTTGATGAAAATTTTTATAACTCAATACATCAATAATAAGTCACATGAAATATCAAAGAGGTATTGTAGAAGGTATAATAATCACTCTCCAATTCTCAATAAAGGTGTATTGTTAATTTTATTGCATCCTCTGTCTAGTAGTATCCTATGAATATAATCTCATGAGAGGAATAGGTGGTGGTCATATAGGAAGAAATGAATTTTCAATATTGATAATTACATCTTATATATTCTCTTCCAACCAAGGAGAGCCTTATTCCTTGACCCTTTAATTGAAATGGTACTTAACTAAAAGTTTTTCCCCTTCAATGTATTAGAGGGAGTCAAAAATATATTCCTCAAATCAAGCTTTATATGAGGTTTCCAAAATGATAAAAATACTAATAATGGATAATTAATAATAGTAATGAAAATTTGATTCACCTCTCCCTTATAAGAACTTTTTCTCTCACCGTCATTTGCATCCACTATTTATGGTAGAGTTTCTATCACATGATATGAGTGAGAAATAAAACCCATAATAAAATTGGACAAGGTTAGTATATATTCAAAATATGAAATGAATTCTATATTTTTCTATTTCAAAGAAATATTCATGTTAGTTTCTACATGTCCTAAACCCAGATGGTAAATCTATTAATTTTTTATTATCTTCCATAATTATTTGTGATAAACACCTTTTCTCTAGAAAACCCACTCTTTCTAGTAATCTATGAATACTAATGTGACATTAATGGGTAGTGATGGAGGATCTTGACTTCATGAGAGGGAATGATCCCTACACCTTTATTATTTCCACAACATCCAAAATATTAATTTCTTCCATAGATGATACCATTTATATTGATTTATTTTGTGTTTATTGAGGGATCTTGACCATCCTCCTCAAATAATTGTAGTCCCTCGACTAAAAAAACTAGTTCATCTATCTATCTACCTAGATGTGAAAAAATATAGATATTTTTAAAGTTATTTAATATTCAATACCCAACACAATTAGTTTGAAGCTTTACCCATATTCATATATACCCTCACATTAATATAATCTAGAGTTGGTTTGTGACCATTAAATGTTTCTTTTCATATATGCTACTATAAGGACCATAACATCTTTCTTGGATCCAGAATAATTTTCATCGAAATATTCTCGGTTAATACCCCATAAAAAATAGGTACCCATCAATCATACTCATGAAAATTTCTCCTCTCAAGGATATGATGTACCCTCATTCTATATGCGTGTTGGAAGTGTTTTCTGTCACAATTGCAGCTAGATTTTTATTGGGAATGTAAATTTTTTTGTTTTCCATGTTTAATTTATTCTTCATATATTTACACTATAATAATATAATATTGACACTACCCATACATAGATGATATGGACTAAATTTGGCCTCTATAATTGGCTTGTTGTTTATGAATTCATAGTCTCCCATTTCTTCTACCATTCATGCTCAGAGGAACTGAAATGGATGAAGTTATAAATGGGTCTTTATTTTAATAATATATTCAATATTGTGATATAAAATTTCCATAAATATTGATGACAGATTTGTACGGTTACTAGGACCAAAACTAATCCATCATTAAAAAGTTCATGACTCTGAACCTAGTATAATAATCACACACTGGCATTAAAAATCCACTATGGAATATATAACTAAGTATTTACAATCATACTAGACGATATATGTGAAGATAAACTTCCCAACCCCACTAAACAAATTTAACATCTTCCTGTATTAGGGAATACATGCCTTCATGTTTGTTGTATTATTATTTGGAAAATTACTTAACCTCTTCATTATCAACTCGTGACCGTTTGGTATGTCGAATAACTAATACCATTCTAGAAAAGAAATTTAAATATTGTGACTAAACTAATTATATCTAATGATATTTCTTGATATTGTGAGTAGCTCCATAGAAATTGAGGGATTCCTCTCCACATAATCTCATGTGGAAGAAAGGGGAAAATCGTCTTATATAATCATAATAGCAGTTTTTTTCTGGTCATATGGTTTTCCCAAAGACTAACACCAAACACCCCATTCTCTAGGTTGAATGTATTTGTATTTGGAATCCATATGTTGACAATGTTTGGGAAGTTGTGATTGTTGAAATGTCACAATGATTATGAAACCCAAATATCTTCTAAAATTCCCATGAATCAATGTTCCTGGATGAACACATCGTATCTCTTTCGTAAGCAATATGAACAAAAATTTACATCAAAAACTAATCCAAATGATAAATATCTTACCTGGATAACTACCATAACCTCTAATTTTTTGTTTACCTATTATGGATTGATCTATAGTTTTAGATATCTAGCTAACAATCCCTCTTATATTTCCCCAATTTCAAGGGAGTATAGCTTTGGATTTACCCTTCTGAGAGATTCTCCTCCCTGAATGTCACCATTGGTGAGATATTTTCTAAATGTACCTCCCAATAATGATTTATATAGGTTATGGGAGGATTCCCATTATGGGTTTTAGGAAAGATGAAATTTTTTAATATAAATCCATATATCGTAAGTAAATATGATACTAGTTAGTCCTATATAACAACATCCATGAGCTTCGATAAAAAATGATTTCTTAAAAAAATATGAATCCATGAATTAGCCTGGACACTATCAATCATGGAATTCCTCCACTCTATAGTGGCACAAAGTTCTTATGCTAGATTAATTTTCAATGGTAAGAAATAACTAGTTTTATTTCAGATGATTTAATTAGTTTTTTTAAAAAATATAATGTTTTGTGTTGAAAAAGTGTTGCTACAGAAACTATATATATCCTCTATCAAAATTAATTCCTTATGATTTCTATGCGAGGATACCATTTTTTGAATAAATATTCCATTAAGTGTCATTATAAGTAAATTAAGGATCTAGTATGCAGATGCTTTAAAATATTCATTCATAATGGAATCCACTTATGCTATCAGTGTTTAATATTTGAGTTGACTATGCAGAAACTTCATACACAATATGAAAAACTAATTGACCAATGTTGGTCAGAGTGGATACTCAAGAGGGGGGTAGAATTGAATTCCAATTAAAATTCCAGTTAAAAATATTTCTATTAAAATCCCCCAATTAAAAACTATGTTAAACTGTAGTGAATTTGTAAAACTGTAAGGGTTCGGTTAGGTTCTCAAAATATTGATTAGGTCTCAGGTAATTTAATCAAAAGATTAAATTAGCTTTTGAAACTAACCTACTAATTTACAATAGTTACAAACACTTTCCAGATTAACTATCAAAGTATCTTCAAAACAGTTTGAATTTCAATGTAATTAGCAGCAGAATATAAAATATGTAGTATACTTTAGACATAATCGAAGATGCACATCAGATATAACCAAGAGATTCAATCTCAAGATGAGACTTAGTCCTCTCAAACAATTTATATAAATTTGATCCACACCTTGGATCGGGGTAAACAACAGAACAGAGACAATCCAGGCACTAAGACCTCTACCACGGTTCTTTGTGGGAAAACAAAACAACAACACACTGGCTTTCCAGGTCCTACTTGACCTATACCACTATCCACAGTGGGATACAAGAGAGTTGTAGATTGTTTGTGTGAGGATTTAGAAATCCCTCTGTTTAGAACACGATACAGTGAGTGTATAAAATATACAGAGTATACACACTCCTCAAAATGTAAATAAAAGAATCACTAAAGGAGTAGATATGAGTTTTATAATTCTCTAGTGATTTTAAGTACAAATCTGGACTATTATGATTAATCCAAAATGCATCTGATTCCTTCTCAAGTTTTTTTCTGAAAAATAGAGCGTCATTTTATTCAAGTTCAGGTTGATCAGGTTTTGTGCATGAAGAGCTCGTTGAAGTTCTTCACTCCTAGAATAAAGTTCATCTTGTGTTCTTTTCTTGTGTGAATGGATTCATGTATGTACAGTTTTCTTCAAGTATGGATGTATCCTTTATTTTCGGTGTGTATGCACCACTGTTCAACACTCTTCCGTCATTATTTTTCTCTCTCCTATGCCTGGTCTTTGTCCTTCCATTTATAGCTTTCAGCTTCAGCAATGGGAATGGTTACCTTTTTACAGGTACGAGGTACAGTTCCCTAACATGCCAACATCTATCATTAAATAACATTAATTTCATTAAAATCATCAAATGTGACCATTAGAATTATTTTAATAATATTGAAAAGGTATAGAGTTTAAGTATCAGTGATTGGTTAAGTCTTTCATCAGTTTCTCTCTGTCGGTAGACTTATAATGACAGACTTTGTATAGCGGTGAGATCTTATCGATAGCTCTTTGTTCTTGTATCGGTACCTCATTTTATCGGTAGCAGTTACTCCGTGTATTAGTAGCTCTATTTTTCAGGGACTCCTTCTAACAGTAGCTTTGGTCTTTCAGTAGCTCATCTTTTATATCAGTCAGCGGCTCATTGTATCAGTGAACTTCTATCGGTAAACTTGAGTAGCCGTGAGATTCTTTATATCGGTGAAATTCTTAGTGATATACTTTCTTATACTGGTAGACTTACTATAACAGTATCTCTTGTGTAACGGTATCTCGTATCGGTAGACTTTTGTATCGGTAGCCTGTGCATACCGGTAGCTCCATTATGTACCAGTGATTAAGTTCTTACCGATGGACTTATGCACACCAGTCAACTTGTTCTATCGGCAGCTCTGCTTCTATTTGTGGATGTTGTATTGGTGGAATTCATACCAGTAGGTCATCTGTATTGGTAGACTAGATCTGTCAGTGACATGTGCTTACCGGTGGACTTATATATACCGGTATCTCTGTATCAGTAGCTATGAGCCTATCAGTGACTTAAAACTTATCTGTTCTATGCAAAACATATCTAGATTGAGTTAGAATTCTATTAAAATATGACTAAACATAGATAAGAATTTATTGATGTATTACAATGATTATTTTTATTTCCAGAATATATATATATATATATATATATAGAATTATAAGTACACATGAAGATTATCAAAAACGTATTAAAGCATGATTGGGATTATAAAAACAGGTGAGGTCAACAATCTCCCCCTTTTTGATAATCACAAATCATGGCATTATAAACCACCAAAATCAATAATGTATCATAGGATATAGCATTAATACATAATTGTATCAGGGGTAAATATAAAAACAAATGTACCAGAGGGAAATGAATTATGCACATAAAATATAATGATATTTCATATCAGTTTTCACTGTTCTCTCTTAGATATTATTTCTCCCTCAGATATGTTTCCCTTAGATAGTATTTCTCCCCCTTTGTGATTAGAAAAAAGTGGGACAAAAAGGAAATACAGGAAACGAGAAGTAACATAGAGTAAAATAAAGTAAGAGCATATATATTCCTTAGATCAAATAGGTACAAAGAAATACATAAATGAAACAAAAATAAATACAAGTGATTCCTATTAAAGATCATATTCACGAATCAATCCACATCCTCAGCATGAGATTTCTCCTTAGGATCAGAAGAGGATTCAGGTGTGGTTGATGTAGGTGGAGGCTTAGGAACACCAGAAATGATTAGTGGAGGCTGAGCTACTGAAACTATTCCTGGCCTATACTGTGTAGCTATGTGAGTGATTATAGGAGTAAGGCTGCTAATAGCTTGTACTGGAGTCATATGAGAAAGAGAAGTAGTAAAGGTAGATGCAGGTAAAGTTGGAGGTATGATCACTGGCCGAGCATCAACTTGCAAGAAGGGAAATAAGATATTTCTGAAATCTATAATGATTCCTCCTCCTCTCTCCATGGAAAGAAATGAAATCATCATTGTTTTCCATAAATTTGTCTACTGTAGGGGTCAAGACTCTAATTTTTCTGACTTTCCCTCTGAAAGCTTGATTTACTGGAGGTAGCTTCATTTTCTCTAACATAAGCTTGAAATGATTGTTGAGCTGATGATTGGTGTAGAACCTTTGGAAATAGTAATATACCTTTTCTTTGACTTATTATTGAGAATCATAAGTTTCTCTCATATAATCTTGAACAATTTTCATTATATCTATGGTGGTAGACACCACTTGGGTCATGGAAGATGAGTCCACAAAGCTACTTGTTGAAGCTGAACCAAGCTCCCCCTTCATCAAAGCTCAAATTTGATCCAATTCTATTGAAGGTATCGAAGCAAGAGAACCAATAGAAAAAGTCTCAGTTTCCTTGAAACTCTTACTTAGCCCACTAATAAAATTTTTCATAGTAGAATCCTGGGTTCTAACATTCTTTGTTATGGAATGCTTAAACTCCTCAAAAACTGAGACCATTTGGCTGACTACACTCTTCAAAAAGACCAAATCCTTATCTGATTGATATTTAGAACTCTTATTGGATTCCATAGAGACAAATTATTTCTTTAGAACTTCAACATCCTCTGTCAAGCTAGACAAATGATTCTGGAAAGCTGTGATTTCATCCACTATCTCTTCCACAACGGTTGACACATTACAACCAAGAGAGAGTTCAAAAGACCCTTCCATATTTCTCATCACTTCAACAAATCAATTCTTTAACTCATCAATAGAAGCATTCAAAAAACTCTTTCAATTCATCCTTCAAAGATTCTAAATCATCCCTGGTGATTATATTAGTAGGTTCACCAATAGGTGATCTTTCTGATACAATACTGGCCACTGAGTCATTCATAACTGATTAAATGGATGACACCAGTGAAGCTTCCATTCTCCTTAACTCTTCCAAAAAACTGGCATTAAGATCAAACTTTAACTTA
This sequence comes from Viscum album, assembly GCA_963277665.1. Classification (NCBI taxonomy): domain Eukaryota; kingdom Viridiplantae; phylum Streptophyta; class Magnoliopsida; order Santalales; family Viscaceae; genus Viscum; species Viscum album. Next base: position 205,117,639 of record OY728144.1, read on the forward strand.
TCCAGATCATGTTTTCTTACCACATCGTCAGGCAATAACTCAGACTGAATAACATAATTGACTTTTGGTCTCTGAAGGGAAGTCTCATTATCAGATTCTGGGTAATCTAATCCACAAAAAAATCTAGGTCTTTTTCATAGTCCTCAATCTCAATAGCCACTGAAACACTACCAAAACTGGTTGGATGCTCCCCCTCAACAAGTGCACTCTCTTGTACGGAAATAGCACCCCCAGCTGCTTGGTCTTTCTCATCAGAATCCTTCAAAACCATCTCAAATTCTGCAACAGTAGGAGGCTCCTCAGGAAATGGAATATGTCTATCAACATCATCGAATTCCTCAGCAGGCATTAAGGAGTGTCCAATCAGTGGACAAAGGCTCATGGTGACAGAAAAAGATGCATCACTTTCATGAACTTATTCTTCATTATCTCGAGCAGCCTCTTCAAGATCTGATCTCTAATGAACTTCCCTTTCTTGTGACATAATTTCAGGAGTTGCTCTAGGAGGCAAGTTCAGATCTCCTCCATCTGCTGTAGAAGAATCCTATTCTTCTGAGTCATCACTGTACTGTGGCTCCACCTCATTAGGTCCCAGAACTAGATCCCTCACATCCTTAGGCCTAGAAAGATGATCCACATGATTAAACGTTTCATATAACTTCTTATCATCAGTAACCCACTCTCTTTTCCATGGGTTCAAGTTTATAATCATGTACTTAGACACTGTGCGTGTGATACAAAATTTGTTTCTTACTACCACTGTCTCATCCTGAGAATCAGCTACTTCTTTTACCTTGATCACCACTGAGATCAACTTGGAAAAGAATACGGAATTGGTCTTTGACTTTGGTCTGGTCATATCCTCCATTTGAATCATTACCTGCCTACAAAGATTAACTTTCACACCATTTCTCAAGAGATGTAACAGGTTGATATCTTGATATATTAAATTTTCAAAGTCCCCTCTTCTTGGAATTTTCACATGTTGCAAAAATTTGAATAACAGACTGTTTTCTCCATCCATTTCAGCAGCCACCACCTTTCTCTGCTTTCCACTACCAGTGAGCTCCTCTAAGGCAGTCTCATAATAAAATATGACACTTGTTGGTGGTACTGTCTTTGATGAATATCCAAAAACTCCTTCATGTGGTACTTTCAACTACTCATCCCATTCAACAGAATGAAAAAGATATCTCCTTTACATTTACCAATGAAACCATTCTATTATCCACATCGGATTTCTCAAAACTCACAAACTCATAGAACTGTTATACTAGATTTGGAGAGTAGGGGCCGTTGTCATTCAAAAATAATTCTACCCACTTCTGATCTTCCAACACCTCTAGGAATAACAATTTACTAGACATCAGCCATTCCGCGAATAGATCTTTCTCGATTACAATATCTCTATTTTGTAAATGTGGGTTCACTGGACGCCTTCCCGACCTTGTTCTACCAACACTGTTACTTGATTCAGGTCCTATCTTCTACTTATTTGCATTCATCTCATCAATGTCATCTCTAACAGTAGAGAGTTTTGTTTTTTCCATATTTGGTTCGAGGAACATAGGGTTTTCGCGAGATTTGAGAACTAAGGCTTGAGTGTAAAGGGAGAGTTCAATGGATTGAGAAGTAACTAAGACTTAGTTTTATCATTTAGGAATCATAAAATAAATAATTAAAATAATATAAGTAATGTATATACGATGCAGATTCTGGAGGCTAAAGACAAAAGTTTAAAACAATGCATACTTAATGGTGGGATATAGCGGTGAGAATTCCTAACAGTGAGGTTTATCTATCAATGAGGTCCACTAACAGTGAGGTCCATATCGGTGAAGTATAATAGTGAGGTTTCATACCAGTGATGTATAACAATGAGGTTTCATACCAGTGAGGTATAACAGTGAGGTTTCATACCAGTGAGGTATAACAGTGAGGTTTCATACCAGTGAGGTATAATAGTGAGGTTTCATATCAGTGAGGTATAACAGTGAGGTTTCTACCAGTCAAGGTTAATCATTCCTAACTCATGTCTAATGTAACTTAACCTATCCAAACATAATGGTTTGGTAAAAATGTCAGCTAATTGATGTTCAGTACCTATAAATTCGAGAGTAATATCATCTTTTTGTTAATGATCTCTCAAAAAGTGGTTCCTTACATTAATGTGTTTGGTTCTAGAGTGAGATACAAGGTTTATTGAAATGTTAATTGCACTAGTGTTATCACAGTTAATACATACATGTCTAAAATCATAGCCATAGTCCAAAAGAGTGTGTTTCATCCACAGAATTTGTTCACAGCAACTACCAACAGCAATGTACTCTGCTTCGGCAGTAGACAAAGAAAATGAATTCTGTTTCATACTAAAACAAGATACAAAGGATTTTCCCAATAAATGACATGTTCCAGATTTGATTTTTCTATCCAACTAACAACCAGAAAAGCCAGCATCTGAATAACTCATTAATTCAAATGATTTTCCTTTGGGATAAAACAAAACTAAATTTGCAATATGTTTAAGATATTTGAAAATTATTTTATCAGCAAGCAAATGAGATTCTTTTGGATTATCTTGAAACCTTGCACACATACACACACTAAAAATAATACCTGTTCGACTAGTAGTAAGGTAAAATAAACTTCCAATCATACCTTTGTAGTTGGTTTGATCCACTGGTTTTCCAGTTTCATCAGCATCAAACTTACAAACTGTACTCATAGGTGTATCACTTTCCTTAATACTATCCAAACCAAAACATTTTAAAATATTGTTTGTATATTTACTTTGAATCAAAATAATACAATTTTCATTTTTAAACACTTTAAATCCAAGAAAAAATTTTGCTTTCTCTTATTAAACACATTTCAAATTCATTTTGCTTACTCTTTGAAAAATCAGTACATAAATAATGTTTAGAATATCCAAAAATAATATCTTCAACATAGATTTGAACTATCAAAACATCTTTAGAAATTATTTTACTAAAAAGAGTTGGGTCAGAAATCCCTTTAGTAAAACCTTTTGAAAAAATAAAATTACTAAGTCTATCATACCAAGATCTTGGAGCTTGTTTTAAACCATAAAAAGCTTTAGAGATCTTGAAAAATCGATTTGTAAAATGAGGATTAGTAAATATAGGTGGTTGTTAAACAAAAACATCTTAAACTATAAAACCATTTAGAAAAGCACTTTTAACATCCATTTGATATAACTTGAAATTCAGATGAGCAACATAGGCAAGTTAGATCCTTATAGATTCTAATATAGCTACAGGGGAAAAGGTTTCCTCATAGTTTATTCCTTCCTCTTTACTATATCCTTGTGAAACTAGCCTAGATTTGTTTCTAACTATATTTCTAGAATCATCAACATTATTTCTAAAAACCCATTTAGTGCCTATGGTCAAAGTGTCCTTAGTTCTATCAACTAATTCCCAAAATTTGTTTCTTTCAAATTGATTTAATTCTTCTATCATTTCCATTACCCAAAATTCATCATTGATTGCATCATTGACATTTGTAGGTTCTAACTGTGAAAGAAAGGATTGATGTTCAACCAGGTTTCTTAGAGAAGATCTAGTCTATGTCCATCTATCAAGATTACCAACAATTGAATCTAAAGGATGATTATTTAGAATCCTAGTTGATCTAGTAGATGTGGGAATAGAAATTTCAGTTTAACCTCTAGATTCAGGTTCAACAGATGCATGTTCTGGAATATTTCTAGAACTGGTTGTCTTTACAGCAGGTTCATTGGTATTAACATTAAGGTCCAGAATAGACATATTTTCTTCATGATTTTCATGGGAATATTTTGGTTTATGTGGATCAGTTTCAACAAACTTTATGTAAACAGATTCTTCCCCACATTTGGTTCTTTTGTTAAAGAATCTCTAGGCTTTTCTAGTTAACGAATAACCAAGAAAAATTCCTTCATCACTCTTAAAAGCAAACTTTTCAAGATTATCCTTAGTAGTGAGAATAAAAAAATTGCATCCAAAACTCTGAAGTAATTAACCTTAGGATTCCTATGGTTCCACAACTCATAAGAAGTATTTTTGAGAGCAGGTCCAGTCAAGACTATATTTATAATATAACAAGCTATTTTTACATCTTTAGCCCAAAATTAAACAAGCAGGTCATACACATTAAGCATGTTTCTTGCAATTTCTTGTAGGGTTCTATTTCTTCGTTCTACTACACCATTCCGCTGAGGTGTTCTAGGGGAAGAGAAATTTTAACTATTTCCATTGAATGAGAAGTAAGATTCAAACTCATGATTTTCAAACTCCCGAACATGGTCACTTATCAAGGTCTTAATCTTAAGTCCACTACGGTTATCTACAAACTTGGAGTATTTAATAAAGTAAGAACAAGCTTCACTTTTGTGAGCTAAGAAGTATACCCATGTGTAGCTAGAATAGTAATCTACTAAGACATAGACATAGTGATTCCCATTTAAACTAGAAACTCTAGAAGGTCCAAACAAGTCCATATAAACCAACTCGAGATGTTGAGAAGTTGAAATTTCTTTCTTTGATTTAAAAGGAACTTTGTGTTTCTTTCCCTTTTGCAAGGATTACAAACTTTATCAGCTATGAATTCAAGTTGAGGTAGGTCTCTAACTAAGTTCTTCCTAGTCCGTTTTCTAAGTGAATGAACGTTGCAATGTCCTAATCTTCTGTGCCATAGCCAGGACTCTTTATGAAAATCATTTAAGTAAGTAATGTTTTGTTTAGAGAAATAATTCAACTCAACTTCATAAACATTTTCATTTCTCAAAGCAGAGAATACTAAAACATTTTTAAAATTAAAAAAATTACAAGAATCATTTGAAAATTTAATATTGAAACTATCATCACACAACTGAGAAACACTTAACAGATTATATTTACGTCCAGCAACAAATAGAACTTTGGAAATTAAAACTAAGTCAATGTTACTACTCTGTCCTAGGCTGATGATTTTTTCTTTAGATTTATCACCAAAGGTGACATAGCCTCCATCAACATTGATTAAACTCTTGAAGCAAGAGTAATCTACAGTCATATTCTTTGAAAATCCACTATCCATGTACCATACCTTCTTATGATAAATTTTCAAGCAAGTTTCTTAAAAAATAGGTTTAACCAGAAAATGATTTTGGTACCCAGATTTTCTTTGGTCTACATAGGTTATCAATCAAAGCCTTAGGTACAATGATTTGTCTCATGGGTCTCATATAATCTACAGTATTAATAGATTTTTAAGGATAAACTTTATATGATCTATAGCAATGTGAATAATGATTTGAAGCATATGAATTTCCTGAACTAGAACTAGTAGCATTCTATCCAGATTTAGAAATAAATCTACTTTTAGTAGTTTGTCTCTTTCCAGGCTGATAGCCTATTCGAGTGGTATATTTTGGTGCCACTTTTTTTCTTCTAACATTTGAGTAAGAACACTCTTTCCATTTGTGAATTTTTCTAAGTCCTTCCTTAATTTCTCTTTGGACAATTTCAGTTCAATATTTTCCTTTAGTAATTGAGCATTCTTTTCATTTTCTATATCAAGGACAGATTTAACATAGCTGGTTAAAGCACGATGTTTCTTTAAGGATTTATACTTGTCTTTCAATTCATTACAGGTTTCTTCTTGCATATTACAGTATTCAAATAATTATTCACTAGGCATATTTTCATATTCAGAATTAGAATCAGCTCCAGAATAATAAGAATTTAAAGCAGGAGTATCCAATGTTACCTCAGATGTGTTTGTCAAGAAACACATATTAGCTTTCTGAGATTTTTCGTCCTGATTAGAATCAGAATCACTTGAACTATCTTCTAAAGCACTCTATGTTTCTTTCATATATTTCTTGTAATTGTTGTCCTTGTAGTCATATTTCTTCTTAAAATTTAACGTTGGATAGTCTGCTTTCACATATCCTTTCCTTTTTCACTCATAGCAGACAATGTCATCACTTTTATCAAGATTTTTGAAATCCTTCCTCCAATGAACTTTGTTGTCATATTTTCCTTTATAATTTTATTTTATGAATAATTTCTTCTTCCTATAGAAATTCATAAATATCCTGGCTATTTGATCCATCTCAGCATCACTATCAGAATCTGAACCATCACTTGTTGATATTTCAGTAGGTATGTGAACTTTCTCTTTATCCTTACTCTTTGAGGCGGTAGAATTAAATTCCACTAAATACCTTTTTGGTTCATCATCTTCTTTGTTATTCACTTTAAGTTATTCTTCATACATCATAAGCATACCAATTAAATCCTCAATAGTTAAAGCACCAATATCATATGATTCTATAATTGAAATTGATGTGCCTCTCCATTTGCCTGATAAACATCTTAATATCCTCATGATATGTTCTTTTTTAGGAACATCTTTTCCAAGTGAAGTCATAGTGTTGAAAATCTCATTGAATCTAAGATACATGTCAGAAATGGGTTCATCAGGCTTCATTTTAAAATTATCTTACTTAATAGTATATTTATTCAATCTCATTTCCTTATCATTGGTTATTATTTCATGAGAATCACCCAAAGTATCCCAAATTTCATAAGCAGTTTTACAAGCAGATATACAATTAAATTATTTATCTCAGAAATCACAAAACAGATCATTAATTGCTTTACAGTTATTATTTTATGCAGTTTTAGTAGGTTCATCCCAAGTAGTTCTTTCAGTTTCTGGAATCTTATACTGAGTCTCTATAGTAGTCCAGCTATCAAATCCCATACACTCTAAATGAATTTTCATTTTATGCTTCCACTGAGTATAATTTATACCATTAAAGAACAGTTTCCTGTTCGTAGAACCACCTTATAATCTATTATCTATAATCATATTTTTGCAAATATATTTAAAGAGATAATATTTAGAACTAACAGAAATTTATGATCTTTAAGATACAATTAAAATTACAGTTGAAAAATAGAGTTTTTCGAAAACCATTAATAATAATTAATCCTACGGTACCAAATGTTGGTCTAAGTGGATAATCAAGAGGGGGGGGGGGTTAATTGAGTTCCAATTAAAAATTATGTTAAAAAAATTAATATTAAAATCCCCTAATTAAAAACTAATTTAAACTTTAGTGAATTTTTAAAACTGTAAGGGTTCGGTTAGGTTCTAAAAAGATTGATTAGGTTTCAAGTAATTTAATCAAAAGATTAAATTAGATTTTGAAACTAACCTACTAATTTACAATAGTTACAAACACATGCTAGATTAACTATCAAAGTAACATTAAAACTGTTTGAATTTCAAAGTAATTAGCAGCAGAATATAAAATATGTAGTATAATTTAGACTTAATCTAAGATGCACAGTAGATATAACCAAGAGGTTTAATCTCAAGCTGAGACTTAGTCATCTCAAAAAATTTATATAAATTTGATCCACACCCTGGATAGGGATATACAATAGTACAGAGACTGTCCAGGCACTAAGACCACTACCACAGTTCTTCGTGGGAAAACAAAACAACAACACACTGGCTGTCCAGGTCCTACATGACCTCTACCACTATCCACAATGGGATACAAGAGAGTTATAGATTGTTTGTGTGAGGATTTAGAAATCCTCCAGTTTAGCACAGGAGAAAATGTGTGTATAAAATATACAGAGTATACAAACTGCTCAAAATGCAAATAAAAGAATCCCCGAGAGAGTAGATATGAGTTTTAGAATGCTCTAATTATTTGATGTACAACTCTGGAATCCTTTGGTTAATTAGGAATACATCAAAGTCCTTCTCTGGGTTTTGTTTGAAATATAGAGGGTTGTTTTCTTCAAGTTCAGTATGATCAACTTGAGTGCATGGAGAGCTCGTTGTAGTTTTTCACTCATCGACTAAAGTTCACCTTGTGTTCTCTTCATGTATAAATGGATTCGTGTATGTCCAGTGTTCTTTTAGTATGGAAGTAGACTTTCTTTTCAGTGTGTATTCACTACTGTTCAGCACTCTTCAGTCCTTATTTTTCTCTCTCCTATGCCCGACCTTTGTCCTTCCTTTTATTGCTTTCAACTCCGGCAATGAGAATGATTACCTTTTTACAGGTATGAGGTACGGTTCACTGACATGCCAAAAACTGTCATTAAATAACATTAATTTTTTTAAAATAATCAAATATGAACGTTAGCATTATTTTCATTAAATCAACAAAGTATAGAGTTTAAGTATCATTGACTGGTTAAGTCTTTCATCAGTAGCTCTCTGTCGGTAGACTTGTAACGGTAGACTTTGTATAGAGGTGAGTTCCTATAGGTAGCTATTTGTTCTTGTACTGGTATCTCCTTGTATCGGTAGCAGTTACTCCATGTATCAGTACCTCTATGTTCTGGTGACTCCTTCTATCGGTATCTTTGGTCTATATGTAGCGCGTCTTGTCTATCAGTCAATGGCTCATTGTATCAGTGAACTTCTATTGGTAAACTTGAGTAGCCGTGAGCTTCTTTATATCAGTGAACTTCTTAGAGATAGACTTGCTTATACTGGTCGCCTTACTCTAACGGTAGGTCTGGTGTAACGGTACCTCGTATAAGTAGACTTTTTTATCAGTAGCATGTGCATACAGGTAGCTCCATTCTATACCAGTGATTAAGTGCATACTGGTGGACTTATGCACACCAGTTGACTTTTTCTATCGATAACTCTGCTTCTATCGGTGGATGTTGTATTGGTGGACTTAATACCAGTACGTCATCTATACCAGTAGACTAGATCTATCAGTGACATGTGCTTACCGGTTGACTTATACATACAGGTAGCTCTTTATCAATAGTTATGAGCATATCAGTGACTTAAAACTTATCTTCTCTATGAAAAACATATCCAAATTGAGTTAGATATCTGTTAAAATATTATTAAACATTGATAAGCATTGATTGACGTATTCCAATGATTATTTTCATATTTAGAATAAAAATTTATATATATATATATAGAATTATAAGTACACATAATGATTATCAAAAACATATTAAAGAATGATTGGGATTATCAAAACAGGTGAGGTCAACAACCTAATACCATTTATATAGGGATGGGGAATCTTCTAAATCAGTTGTAGAGAACCTATATCGTATAATATTCTTCCTTATAATTATATCCTATTTATATAGATCAGACCCCATTTGATTGTGGGGATTTTTGGGACACAAAAAGTAATAAAGACTAAGATAAAACACTAGGAAAAAGTTAAATAATCATAGATAAGATCAATGGGATGAAAATACAAACAAAACATGAAAAGGATGGGGACTTCTTAGCAACTTGGTCTCTCTGTGAGGAATCTAAAATGTTTCATGGAATATTTCTTCCATCATAATTTTCTAAAACATCCAATATAGTTCAATTTTTTTTGTAATAGAGAAGTCAATATTATCCAGGTCACAATGAAATTTCATTTCGGTGAGGCATTAATTTTTTACCTATTAGGAAGTATCATTGTTCAGTATATAGAGGAATCATTTTTGGTCCTCCCTCGTAGATTTTCTTTGCCTTTGAGAAAAATAGTTTTATCACCTCTAAAAGTGCTTTATTAGCACCCCACTTCTCCGGTAAGACCCTATATAAGCTACCTAATGGCACCATATTTTAGGAGAGTGTATTTGTATTCAATGAATATAAATTCCACATTAATTCTCCCAATATACATAGATAGAGAAATAGAGAAAATTAATAGTGGGGAATTTTTGATATTGGAAACTTGATGCCAAGATCATCCTTAATAAAGTAAACCCCAGGTAATCAACCTACAATAATTGAAAAAAATAATTATCACATGATGCTCATGATGATTTACACGAATGAAGATTTTTCAGAAGACCCTAAAAAAATAAAAATAAAATTTAAATTTAAAAATACCTTCAAGAATGAAGAGGATTTGAGAATCCATGTTTGATCCATTTTTTATAGGAATAAATTTTAAAAAATTTCCTTTTTATATAGGGATTTTCCTACATGATATAGGGGGAATATAGGTTATTTATTAACCGTTTTTATAACTATCATTGTATTTAGAATTTGGTATTAGCATATCCCCTTCCTGAATCACCCAAATATCGTTGCAAACTTCCTTGAGCCATGGTTAAACGCCCCAAAATACAAATAAGATACCTCTTTCAAGGGCACCTGACATACATGATCAGGTTTTCAAGAATTCCATATTTACCCTTCTTTATTCATGTATTATCTTGATAAAATGTGTCTCCCATCTATCATACCTAACCAATATGGCCATAAGAGACATTAAATCATGCATTATATTGAGAATGTGGAACTAAATAAAAAAAATCTATTAATAACACCCGAAGTTCCACATTACCATTTTGGATATCAATTCCAATTTATGATCCATGTTCATTTTGATAATGTGGGTCTTATCAGGTATAAGACCCATGGTGGATCCTATTGATGGATTAATCACTATGAATCATCAAAAGAATCTAAGTGATAGAATGAACATTTTGAAATACCAATTTCATTAATGGATGAGAAATTTTGGGGAATCAATCATTCCTGGATAAGTCTTAATCATTCTCTCTTAACCCTCAAATATATCTCAGGGCTCTGATTAGGTGTAAACCTTAAATCTCTATCTCATTATCTTTTCCTTCACATGGGCCAATAATCTAAGGGAAACCCCATATGTATTAACAACAATACATTTTCTATTTCCATAACTTCATGATTATGATATCCCTACATCATAATGATTTCCCTACGTCATTATTTCATCAAACTAAATGGTATTATTTCAAAACAGTGAATTCCTAACCGTCTAAATTACAAATGCCTCTCTATTAGGTGATAAACTTAAGAGTGTCCAAATATATGGAGTTAAACCATAATAACCTAAACAAATTCCATAAATAATCAATAAATTATTTCTTGAGGGGTCTGATATAAATGGATGATACCATCAATAATGAAAAATTGATATATAAAAATGTTCATGTAGATAAAAAACCACTAGTATGCACTGATTCTCACACCAATGCATGTTAAAAATTAATCACTAGAACATGAGTTACCAATAACATAGTAGTATTTCATTAGGATTCATGATTATGAATCAAATATATATAAGAGACAAGAAGTAGGCATGAATCCCTAAAAAAATTTGATGAACCCAAGCATGCACTCTCTAAACCACTAAAATTATAAGGTTTTGTTTCTAATGTCTGGGTAATATCCTAGATTTAGAAACAAGGAATTCCAAGAAGTAGGAATCTATATAGGGGACAAGCATGCACTCTCTAAATATCATCCAATCATGTGTCGTGGTTTCTATAAAAAATACCTGATATATGAAATATTGTCTTCTACGGTGTGGTTCTTTTCTAGAAACCCATTTTTCTTAAGGTTTTTGTAATCGCAATATACCTTACACGTCACCATTTATAGGGCTCACTGATTTTTACAAGGTTTTTTTAATCCTAATAAATCCACCTCTATGACTTATCCACCATCATATTCTCATTTTAATATATAAGTGAAACACTATGATCTTCAAAATTCCTAGAGAAATAGCTTATATGTTGTTTTAAAATATCACTATTTGAAAATTTGAAAAATTACTAATAGTTGTACATAGTTTATCTCATTAATGTTCCCTTACATAATTTATTTTTTTAATCATATGTAATACTTATTTATCTCAACACTTTTACAATATTTTTTTAAACACATCCACTACATATTTGACCATGACAAGAATGAGCCTTACTATTTCATATGGGAAAATTTCACTATTGAAACATATTCAGAAACCATAATGTCTATTATGTCATTTCTCCACATACAACAACTCTATGCATATTTTTAGTATGACCAATGTATAAAAAATTAACCTATACATCAAATATCTGACTTCTATATCAAAACACTTCCCATACCATCTCCATGGAATAAATAATATCACTATTTTATGGTGAGTTTATCTTTTATCAAACTACCCCCAAACATTCCACACATTAAGATGAATTTTACTTACAACATGTATAATGTTATGTCATTTAGTTTGAAAAATAATAATTTAATACTAATAATAAAATTATGATGTAAAAATAAAATTAATTATCTATGAGTCCCATAAAATTTTTCTTCTCACCCTTATTCACATCCTAAGGTGGGTCATCAGGAATAAGGGAATCTAACATTTAAAAGTTCCTCAAATTATTTAGTACTATACTTAAAATATATATAACACTCTTGAAAAATAAAATAAGTGGGAAATAATTCATTATATAGATTTTATTATCATGATATTGTGACATTAAATTTGATTTTTCAATAAAATGAAATTAATCTATTTGTATTGATTATAAATTATTATAGAAATTATGTATTTATTAATCTTATATGTATCCCACTATTTTATTAAAATACTAATAGTTATCAACCTTTGTATTTTGAAAATTTTGTTGATTGAATATTATTCAGGGAAAGGAACCGTAAAACCTCTTCATATAGTCAAATATATGGATATACCAGAAGATGAAGAATTTTATGATTGGATATTCATTATTCAACATCATTAACTAATAGATCCTTGATATGTTGAGTTGAATCCTATATATTATTAATCATTAACATAGATTCACGAAACAATTACCTCTAAAATTTCTGTAAGAATACACGTGATACTTAATTGAGTCGACTTTTTGTTATGTCAATACACCACTCGTACTAGAACTCCCCAATATACGAAATCATCCCCAATTATGTCTTAAAATATCCTAAACAATGTTTTCCATCCAATTTTATAGATAAAATGTGTTTAAAAGTTAACATATATATTGAGTAATTTAAAAAGTATTATTTTCTTTGAAAAAACTAAAATGAAATTCTATTTATCATGTATGTTTCTATGTGATCACTATAATAATTTTTACTGAACATAAATAGTAATTATAGGTCATGCAGTTATTCACTTTTATGATTAAATCTCTTTAATTATCCTATGTTATCAAAAATGATCAAAACAATCATAAAATAATAATTATATATGATAAAATAAATAATCAATAAGCATGAATTGTTCCTGTTTTTTGGATCTATTGAGTGGATAAAGAACCTGTTAGGACCATGTATGATTTTTTAGTGTATAATGAATCTTATTAATGTTTATTTTATACTCCATGGGTCCTATCTTCATTGGTTCCAATGTAGTTATTGTCTATAACTAGATTATCTTTAATAACTCTATTCAATAAATCTTCTAAAAATCATCTTTGTGGGGGAACTCTGGATAAATGATAATATTTTATAAAACAAATTGGATACACAAAACCTTCCACAATTAATGAAAATGGGTTGATTAACAAATAAATATATAGAAAATTTAAATAAATAATTTTCACAATTTAGAAGTTAACTTTAAAAATTAAATTAAATGAATAAACACACCAACATACATGGGCAAGTATCAGCTCATGATTAGTACAAATGAATTAAAATTTCATTAATACAATTAAATATAAAAAAATTTACTCAAGGAAATTTTTATTTATTAAATAAGAGTTAAAAATATATTAATTAATTATCAATATGTTTTATATCTATAAAAAAATTAATAAATTCTATAAATTGGATTTTTTTTTGATTTCTTGTGAATCTTATCAAGGTGATGTTGTCATCAAAACTGGTTCTAGAGAACAATATTTCCCTATTATGTAAATATATAGTCCATATTACATGGCTGGATTAGGTCAATAGTATAGTTGTTTGAAATCCACCCATATCACATATGACACGTTAAAGAATATATTTTTACCCAATTAATGTTTCTTGATGCGAATAGAAACAAATAAAATAGTGAAACCAGTCAATATATGAGATTTGGGGTCATATTCAATAGGTGTATCCCATATAAGATTTTGTTTTGTGTTATTTTTTAATAACTCAAAAATCATCTAAACATAGTCTTTTCCCCTCACCATAATATTCTTGTCCATAACAGTTTATGAAACCAAACTTTTTATTTGTTTATTATTGATAAAGAAATTATATCGATCTTATGATGACAATATAATGACCATACAAACTCTAATAGATGAAAATATATGGTGTTTAGACTGTATCAATACAATTAAAATGAAGTATATGATATTTAAATAACAAATTTACTTATAAAATAATATAACTGCTCTAATAAATGTTTAAGGGAACTATTGGTCCTATGAAAAGTGAATACACTAATATGGGGGGTTGTTAATTAGGGTATATCTATTTTAATCAACCTTAAGAAATGAATTTGTTCCTCATTTATTAGAAACACACACTCTCTCCATAAAAACTTTTAAGATTCTATACTGAATACAAAAGATACATGTTAATTTTAAATTTTCCACCTAAACCAATCTAATCCATTGATCATACATCATTTCTATTTTAATATTCTTTAAAAACAGAGTAAATAAATTGTATTACAATATATAGAAATATAATAGATAGACTATGTTTATAACCTTCACCAAACAATTTATGAACTCATTATTCTCTATATGATATAGAACTCCCTACTCCCCTTATAGGATAAATTTCCATACTTGAAAAAAGTAGAAATTACATTGAGGATAGTGCATCAATTTGGACTACTTCCATGATCTTGTAGTGTGGTTCCTCTTGGAACACCTTCTTCTTCTCAAAATTTCATGTGAAAGCCAATATATCCCCTCCTAAAGTTCCCAAAACCAAATAGAAATTTAAAAATATTTTTCTTTTATTTTTTTTGTAATAATCAAAAATACATATGCCTTTATCTATTTATATAAAGAATATATCTACTATATATTATTCAATTTCACCCTTGATAGATTTATTAATTATAAATTTCTGTTGTAGATGCATTCTATATTTTAATATAAAAACTCCAAGTTCAATAGTATGATTTCCTCTAGTGATAATTTCAAAATATATTGGAACTAATCAAATAATCAATCTCCACTCCTATTATATATTTGAATTCATATCTATTTTTTTTCTATATACATATTGAATCTTCAATATTAACTTTTTGAATATTGGTTATGTTATTGAGCCATGAAATCCACTAAATTATTTAATTTAAATCATCAAAGTATCATTGATTGATCATCCATTTAATCATAGTGATATATTCTCTATTATAGTTTACAGAAATTTTAATAGCATCATTGAATAAAAATTAAAAATTATAATTCCCTTCTGTAGTATGAAGAGATATATGATACTTATACCCAAATATTTTTTCGTAAAAAATATTTTGTATCCCAAAAATATATTACACATATAAAAAGGACCTTACACATGATTCTGAAAAACCTTACATGATTCACAATGTTTTTCCCTTCACTACATTCTACCTATCCTTATTATTTTTCATCAACAAATGAAAACTTCTGTAGGATCATAGAAATTTTACACATCATAGTTGGTTTATCCATTTGTATAATTTCAAAAATATGATGGATATTACATATGAACATAAAATTTAAAATATCCTAACATTTGGTTGGAATTCTTTTAAATTTCCTCAAATTCAGAGATATTGTGTACCGATTTAAAAACATTATGAATATGTGGAATTATTCAAAAAATATTTTATTTATTATAGGAACTCCTAAAATTATCTTACATATTATGTATTATATATTCCATTTGTTATTTTTAGTGTTCTGAATAATAAATTTATTATAAATGTTAAATATATTACATATATCATTAAAGTTCAATATTTAAGGGGAATTAAAAGTGAAATAAGATATTAATATGATAGAAAATATTATATATCAATAGAATTTTCCTATGTTCTTCACACTTCTATAGTGAAAGTGAAACATGCATAGGGACATATTTTAAATCAGAAAAAACTATTCTATAATTCTTCCAAAACACTAGAAAATATTCTAAAACCTCTTTAATTATCCTAATAATTGACTTAATAAGATTACTTGATGGTTATTTCAACTACCATGTAAAAAACAGAATCCAAAATTCACTCTAAATAGATTTTTTTACTACAAAATTATTCTTTGGGTTTATTGAAAACATTAAAAAAATTAACAAATCTTCACTTGAAAAGTATCAAATAAATAAACCTAATTAGTACCAGTTCTTTATTCCTTTGACTTTAAATAGCTGATAAATGATTTACCAAAAAACATATCTAATACCACATAAACCAAGATATTTGTGAGAAAAAAAATTTAAATGAAATAATCCCCATGAAAACCCTTCCTTTAACGTCAAACACCTTAAAAAATTTAATCTGTTGAACCTTATGAATAAAAACCTTAAATATCTACCCCTATGAAAAATATAATGATAATAACCCCATTTGTTAATAGGAAATAACATTAACAACCCTATTTATTTAAAAAATACTTCTCCCAAGTAATGTACAGAAAATTTCTAGATGTTTTAAAAAAAGTAAAACTACTCTGAATGTTTAAACAAGATGTTTATAAATCATATAATTTAAAACAGTAGTGTGATCATAAATTTATATAGATGAAACATATAATGGGTAGTGTGGTCCCTTATCTAACCCATCTGATAAGAGGAAGTCATTTAGAGTCTATGAGATAACCAATTCATTTAAAAATATACTTTGGGTTATGAATTTTTCAAAATATCTACAACACACACAAAATTTCATAGATACTCCAACGCCCCTGGCCCTTTTTCAACATTATACTTGATAATGTGGTATTTTATCATGATATGGTTTATTCTTGAATAACAAAAAATAATTTTAAATGATTTATATAACATGAGTATTCACAATTTATTGAAATAAAATATTCTAAGACTATTTCAACATCATCAAGTGTTACATTATTCAGATATCCTGGGTATGCACATGGTTTTACATAATATATTAATTCTCTATGGTATGGAACAAAATTTAGTATTTGGTTTTTATTATATTTGATATGAAAAACCCACCATTATAATATACATCATCTAATGTAGAATTTTGATCATCCATAAAACTAGTTTATCAACACATGAATATCGAATCAACTCTTATTGTGATTTGATGTGATAAAATGACCTGAAATAGAATATATTGTTGATGTATCGATGTTTCCTCTAATCCACCACCATGTTTTTTTCCATGGGTTAACTTTTGTAATATGTATTTTCACAAGTGGGAAACAAAATATCTAGTGATTTTTCTATTATATACAATTGAAATGTAATTATTTCTATATAAATAAAATATTTACCTATTTTCCTCCATCATCTATTGAAAATTTCACCTAGGTAGCCACCATAGTTTTCATTAGATTAGAATATTCAACTAAAAATATCTAAAGTATTTATTTGGTATATTTTTATTGGGAAATAAATATACTAGTAGTTTCTTAAGTCACTTATAGACCAAGAAAAAAATTAACTCCCCAATCATAGATATTTTGAACTTGAACAATAGATATTCAAAAAAAAAAGAATCCATTTTACAACATTGAATCCTACAAAAATTATTCAATCAAGTTAAATATTTAAAAAATCCTTTGAATATATTTGTTCATTATGTAGAGGTTGTAACCAACATCTCTTTATTGGAATCAAATATTTCCCATTTATAAATCAGGACTCAAATACCATGCTATTGGTAAACGGCTTAATCTATAAATCTCCATCTTAAACATTCATATTATGCTATTGTCTTTATCAACATTAACTCTCTCCAATTTCTTAATGTACATTTCCTCCTTAAAGAATCTATTATATATTTAAAATTTTATGTCCATTTCATACACCAAGAATAAAATTTTCACCAATATCTCTTAGAAAATCCATACAAATTTCAACCATCATATGGGTGTAAATGTTATATCAACATTAATTTAATTGATTTGGTAATATATATTACACACTAGATTTGTTTTTTTATGAGATACCTTATCACCTTCACTATGTTTGTTCTAGAACACCCACTTTGTATTGATGACTTTTTTTATCATTTGACTTTGCAAAAAATAGTATATGTTGTATTTTTTAATTTTTTTCTTGTTATTCATGAATCACATTGAACCAAGTTTCATATTTTTAGGTCACATTAAAACACATATAGTCTTCTTGGGATATAAAATTGGTTTGTATTAGATCCATTATTTACTATTCTTACAGAAACTATTTGTGTTCAAAAATAAGATTTACACCATAGGGTTTATCCCGACTTCTTTCCCTCATTTTAAAAATGAAACTATTGTATTATTTTCTCTAATAAAACCTTTTTATGTGTTATTGTTGGCCTCGTAATCTCCCATAGACAACTTAACTCAACATCATATACCTCAAAAATTTCTAAACATCCATGTTACAAATGCTTTCCAATAAAATTAAATTTTTTCTCAATTTAAACAACTATTACACATTGACTTTGATAGAAAAAATTCCAAGCCCTTTATTATACCATTTAAATGACTTTATTTTGGTTGAATAAACATGTTAAATTTTTTTATTACTATATGATTCAATGCTTGGATTATTCATACTATTAAAAATAAAACATTTTTGTTTGAAAATTAGAAATCATATTTATGGGGGATACTTCTCATAACAAAAATAATAATTCCCCTTATATTCATTTGTAAATAAAAACAGTCATATAGTAGATATAAAATGATGTAAGAACCAAACCCTTCAATTAAGTATGTAACGACCCAAAGTTTCATTAATAGAAAATCCCTCTTGATCCAATTAAATGTTTCTTTATGAAAAATGTTTTTTTAGAAGACGTCAATTTCTTTAGTTTTATGTTAAGATTTGTGACCGTTACTTTTATAGCCGTTGAACAGTGATCATCTGAGTAGTATAAATATAAGGCTTTAACGAAACCATTTCTACTCAGACAAAGGAAGCGATGGCCTCATCTAGTAGAATTTCCCCTTACGAAGCCCATTTGTCGGAGCTCAGAAAAGAGGTGGCGTCTTTGGGCTTTTCCCTTGACCAATCCCAAGCTGAGCTTCATCAAGTCAAGCTCGAACGTGATCGTCTACGGGAAAAATAGAAGTTGATAGAGATTACCACTCGAGCGATGTTATCCGAGCAACCCCAAGAGTCTGTCACCATCGCACACCTTACCCTTAGGTCTTATGCAGTTATTTTAAGGGGTTATGTAACAAATAAGTAGCACCATGTTCATGTACATTATTTTTTGTATATAATAATGAATATAATTTTTTTTTGATACATTGTAATTAGTTTTTAAAGTACAAATGGTGTTTTTAGTTATTATTTAATTAAGAATTATATTTTATTAAATTAAAGGATTTTTGAATTAAATAATATTTTAATAAAATATTATTATTAATTTTAAATTAATTTTTATTAAATATAAATGATCTTATAATTTTATGAATGCAATTAAAATTTTTATTAAGGTTTGAAATCCATTTCTGTCAAAACCCGTGAATTTTTTATAAATGTCGGTTTTTATTTTAAAAGTGAAAATTCACATATTTAGAAAATTATTTAGATAAAATAAATATTATTTTTGGAATCAGGATGTCGAAATTATCCAATAGTTAATTTTTCATAATTTTCTGAGACAGTCAAATTTTTGGGTAAAAATTAAATACCATTTAAATATATAATGTGTTTTATGACATCATAATGACCCAATGGTGATGTAATAAAATAACATAATCCTTATGTTCGGCCAATATGTGTTTTATCATTAAAATAATGAGGTTTTGGGTTTGTTTGACTTACTTTTCAAAGCATTAATGGAACCCTCAAGACTTATTCAACACTTTGCCTTTTTAAATTAATTTCCATGGGAGTGTGACTCACCTCCACATAAGCAACCCTATTTTTTTTAATAAGTTCGGACCTTGGCCTTGTAAAATATTTGTTTCCTCTTTCCTTTTCCAGAAACCATGGGAAAATACCATGGGATGGTTTGTGGTTTGGATTATTTTAATATAAGGGGTCCCGAACCTAAATAATAAAGAATTCTCTCACCTTTCCTATATAAACCCACCTAAGCTCCCACTTCCTCCTCACTCAAAGCCCTTCAAGTTCGTCCAACCTCTGCCCTACTCTCTCTATAATCCTCCCAAGGTTCCCCAAGCTCCCAAGAAGCCTCTCACAAGCCTCTCTTTAGCCTTTGGAAGCACACTTCCAAGTAAGGGGTTTTCTTCCTTTCTCATTTTTTGTCAATTTTCTTTAAGTTGTATTGCCCTTTTTATTTCAATTATGAATGTTGGGGTATGGTTTCACACCTCCCCCATACTGCCCTCTTATTTTTTGAATGATGGGAGAACCCTTTCTCTCTCATTAAATTCCTCCCATGTACACCCGTTACTATGCCGAAATTCCGAAAGGAACTTCTCTCTCTTCTTTTACATTCAAGCAATACTTTTGTATCATGAATCTAAATTCCATTTCTATTGTTGGGACATGTATATATATAATCTCCTTACTTTCCATTACATGTAAATATGATGAGGAACCCCTTTCTCTCTCATCAACCTTTTTTATGAATTCTTATGTCACGTCGTTACGCTGCCGAAATCGCACCGATTTTCTAAGCCAATGTCTTTGTGTAGTGAATACCATGCCCATTTCTCCATCAAGGGTATTCACCTTTATGCACATTTACTTATTGATTATAAAGTTTCATGTATGAATTCCACATTCCTTTATCGTGGAATAAATGATTATGTTTTATGAATCCACGTTTTATGATCCATGTGGCACACTTATGCATGAAATGAAATGTTCAAGAAGGGTGTGCCCTTTATAGCGCTCCAATGCATTGGGTAAAGTATAGTATCATGATACATCATGTGCAATGAGTTTTGACTCATTCTAATTCAAGTGCAACGAGGGTTTACTCGTGCTTCAAGTGCAATGAGGGTTTACTCATGCTCCATGTGCAATGAGCCTTGGCTCATGCTAATTCAATGTTAAGTGTTGTTGCCACATTTCCATGTTATGATTATCATGCTTTATCATGCCTTTATGTTCATGTTTCTATTATGCTTTATTGATATGACTATTTCCTAACATGTATTTTACCCTTCATGTTATTTATTGTGTACTCCCTTATTGGGATTTATAGCTCACCCTTTTCTTATGAATGTCCTCAGGTTATCCCATACAATGCTAAGTACGAAGGAATGTAGTGGTCATGTAAATGAAGTTTTCAATAAATATGTTGTATTTCAAGTTTAAAGTTTTTATGTAATGATCCTAATCCCCAAAGACACTAAACCTCTCGATCTTCTTTGTTGTATCAAGTGAAGTTTTATGTAATAAAGCATGCTTAAGTTGTAATAAAAAGCAGGGTTGCCATAGTTGGTATCAGAGGATAGGTTTAGTTATTTTTGGGATTAGGAAACCCTAGTAATGCCTTAGATACAAGACTAAGAATAATAAAAACATCCCCAAGTTTTGGTAAATACTAAGTAAGTGGTTTATCAAACAAATACATCCCTGTCTGGATACGAGTAGGTAGAGGCGGCTCTGGCACAGATGTATCCTAGGGGTAAAACCCGAAAACACCGCTTTGAGCTAGACTCGAACGGGAACTGGTGCACGACAACGGGCCTTGCTGCACTCTTGGTTATGACACTCTCGGGGGATATGTTTTGATATATTCACAATCATAGTATGAACCCTTATTAAGGGAAAAAAATGCCCCTAAGAATATATGTTAGAACGAAGATCATGAAAATCTTGGATTGAATCCTATAGACTCATGAGTTAAAGAGATTAATGTTTATTTAGAAGTCATCAACTTTTGTCTTTGGATTAACCTTTATGTGTTACCCCTAACTTTCCTTTTATTCCAGCCAATGGCCGGTAATAGGAGAACTCGGGCTAACAACCGTTGTGAAGATCAGTGTGATGATTGTACTTATGAGATGCCCAATCCAATGGGAGCGGGAATCGCGAACTTTGTCTCGCATCTCTCTCAGCTAAATGAAGTTTTGAATAGAAACACTGGTCAAGAGGAACGTTCAACCCCCCCCCCCTAAGAAAGAACAAGTCGCTATTGAAAGCTTCATGAGACAAAGGCCTCCTACTTTTAGTGGATCATCCGATCCCACGATCGCTGAACAATGGATCAACTCCATTGAAAAGATACTCTCCATCCTCCAATGCTCTGAAAAAGAGAAGGTTCTCCTGGAGGCTTATCGTATGGAGGGTGAAGCTGATCAATGGTGGAGGTTGATCAAAAATACGAAGCCTGAGGAGGAGATCGAGGCTTTGGAATGGAGGGAATTCCGGAAGATGTTTTTCGATAAATATTTTCCACGCACCCTCCATCTTAAGATGGAAAGGGACTTCCTTTCCCTCAAACAGAAAGATGAAGAATCTGTGGGAGCGTACGAGGAAAACTTCACAAGGCTTGCACGATACGCTTCCGGCTTTGTCGTTACCCCCGAATGCAAGGTTGACCGCTTCTTTGGTGGGATGAAGCCTAGCTTGCGGAAAGAATTAACAATCCGTGACTTCGACAGCTATGAGGAAATTTTCCGATGTGACCTCAAGGTTGAAATGGATATCGGAGAATCATAGGGGTATCATGGGGACAAGAAGCGTAAGGTGGAATTCAATGCTGGTGGTCCGATGGATAAATCCAATGGCGCTAAGAAATTCCAGCACCCCACTTGCCAAATGTGTGGAAAGAAGCACCCTGGAAATTGCCTTAGGGGAACAAGAAAATGCTTCAAGTGTGGAAGAGAAGGGCACCTAGCTGTTAACTGTCAGAAAGAAGGACCAGCGGCTGCGACAGAGGAGAGGAACGCTCCATTTGAACCTCAACGCGTTGTTCAATGCTTCAAATGCAAAGAACCGGGTCATTTTGCAAATCAGTTCCCTAATCCAAGGGTTATCGGAGGCAATCAACAACCTACAAGACAGCAAGGAAGAGCTTTTTTCATCACTTCTGCCAAAGTGAACCCCGACAACAAAGTGGTGACAGGTACGCTAGTTATTCATTCAAGAATAGCGAACGTACTTTTTGATTCAGGTTCTACGCATTCTTTTATATCTCAAAAGTTTAGTAGAACAATCCCCGCACAACCACAAATCATGGAAGTAGAGATGTCAGTGAGTACGAAAAATGGGGAAATCATTGCATCCCATGAGTATAAGTCCTCCCCTGTTATAATATGTGCATTGAATTTCCCAGCGAACCTCTTCATACACCCTTTGGTGGAATTTGATGCAATTCTTGGCATGGATTGGCTTTCCTTATATAGAGCCAACATAAATTGTCGGGAGAGGGAAATCACACTCCATATGGAGAATCGACCCCCGATTCTTTACAAGTGTCAGGAGGAAGTTGAATCTCCTTTAGCTCCATCATCTCAAGAATGGATATTACTGCCTTATGAGCACGCATATCTGGCTCAGATGATTAAGTCCAAAGAAGAAACCACCCTTGAAGAAATGCCTATTGTGAAGGAATTCGCTGAAGTATTTCCCGAGGAACTTCCTGGTCTTCCTCCAAGAAGAGATGTTGAGTTCTCAATCGAACTTATACCTGGGGCGCTACCAATATCCAAGACTCCATATAGAATGGCTGTTGTTGAGCTTGAAGATCTGAAGAAACAACTACAGGAAAATCTGGATAAAGGGTTTATACGCCCAAGTGCATCACCATGGGGTGCACCAGTCCTCTTCGTCAAGAAGAAGGATGGGTCAATGTGGCTTTGCATCGATTATCGTGAACTTAACAAAATCACGATAAAGAACAAGTATCCTCTCCCAAGAATCGATGAATTTTTTGATCAGCTGCGTGGATCACAATACTTCTCCAAGGTGGACTTGCGATCGGGATATTATCAAGTAAGGGTGAAGAAGGAAGATATCCCCAAGACTGCTTTTCGTACAATGTACTGGCACTATGAATTCATATTAATGCCTTTCGGACTCACCAATGCTCCAGCAATATTCATGGACTTGATGAATAGAGTCTTTAGAGATTACCTAGACAAATTTGTGGTAGTCTTTACAGATGATATTCTAATATACTCCAAAACCAAGGAGGACCATGAGGAGCATTTAAAAACTGTACTAGAGACTTTGCGCAAGGAGAATCTCTATGAAAAGTACAACAAGTGTGAGTTTTGGTTGAATGAAGTATCATTCTTGGGTCATATCATCACAAGCAATGGGATATCTGTGGACCCCTCCAACACAGATGCAATTGAGGGATGGCCGAGGCCAATATCGGTAACTGATATCCGTAGCTTCTTGGGGTTAGCTGGATATTATCGACGATTTTTGAGAAATTTCTCACGATTGTCCAACCCTCTTACCAAGCTAACTCGAAAGGGAGTAAAGTTTTCTTGGAGTGATGAATGCAAAGAAAGCTTCAAGGAGTTGAAAAGGAGGCTTATCACTGCACCCGTGGCCACTTTACCCACAAGTGGGGAGATTTTTGTGGTATTTAATGATGCTTCGAAGAAGGGCTTAGGATGCGTGCTGATGCAGAATGATAAAGTGATATCCTATGCCTCAAGGAAGTTGAAAATCC
The DNA here is from genome assembly GCA_963277665.1 of Viscum album. Classification (NCBI taxonomy): domain Eukaryota; kingdom Viridiplantae; phylum Streptophyta; class Magnoliopsida; order Santalales; family Viscaceae; genus Viscum; species Viscum album. The sequence continues at coordinate 205,142,153 of OY728144.1, forward strand.
ATGAGCGAAACTATCCAACGCATGATCTGGAGTTGGCGGCGGTGATCTTTGCCTTGAAAATCTGGCGGCATTATCTCTATGGAGAGAAATGTGAGATATATACTGACCACAAGAGTCTTAAATATATATTCACACAGAAAGAGCTTAATATGCGCCAGAGAAGATGGATAGATCTCATCAAGGATTATGACTGTTCAATACATTACCACCCTAGCAAGGCGAACAAGGTGGCGGATGCCCTAAGTAGAAAGGATCCAGCAATTCTATCAATGATGAGAATTGAGAAGGATCCAATCTTCTTAGACTTGATGAAGATGGACGTGGGAATCATAAATAAGGGAACATCATCAATCCTTTCACAAATGATTGCTCAACCATCTCTTTTGGAAAGGTTAAAGGATGCTCAAAAGGATGATGCGAGAATCCAAGAAAAAGTGGAAGCTATCAAAAAGGGAAAATCTTCAGAGTTTAATGTTAATGAAGAAGGAATTGTGCGGTTTGGGAAAATACTATGTGTTCCATCAAGTTTGGAGCTGAAGAAGGAACTTTTGGATGATGCACATAGTTCAAATTTCTCTATTCACCCAGGGAGCACAAAGATGTGTCGAGATCTCCGAGAAAACTTTTGGTGGGATAATATGAAGAAGGAGATCGCTGAATATACATCAAAGTGCCTGGTGTGTCAGCAAGTGAAGGCAGAGAGGTAGAAGTATAAGGGTATGATGCAACCATTTCCCATACCAAAATAGAAATGGGAGAACATCACCATGGACTTTGTCACCGGACTTCCAAGGACATCCAAAGGCAACAATGCAATCTGGGTTGTTGTGGATCGTCTTACAAAGACTGCACACTTCATTGCTATTCGAGAGGATTTATCTTTGGATCAACTGGCACAAATATATATCAGGGAAGTGGTACGGTTGCATGGAGTACCACTATCTATTATGTCTGACCGAGATCCAAGATTTACCTCTATGTTTTGGAAGAGTCTTCAACATGCTCTGAATACTGAACTAAACTTCAGTACAGACTATCATCCTCAAACTGATGGCCAATCCAAGCGGACTATCCAAACACTTGAGGATATGTTGAGAGCGTGCTCAATGGACTTTAAAGGAGGATGGGATCAACATCTTCCTCTGGTTGAGTTCTCTTATAATAATAGTTTCCACTCGAGCATCCAAATGGCACCATATGAAGCCCTGTATGGCAAAAGGTGTTGAACACCGGCATGTTGGGGTGATGTCAGTGAACGTAAGCTGCTTGGACCAGAAATGGTCGAAGAAATGGTGGAGAAGGTGAAAACCATTCACCAGCATATCAAGGCAGCCCAAAGTCGACAGAAGAGTTATGCAGATAATCGTCGATGAGACCTTGACTTTAAAGTCGGAGACATGGTGTTTTTATGCATATCTCTGTGGAAGAAGGTCATGAGGTTTGGAAAGAAAGGGAAGTTAAGTCCAAGGTACATCGGCCCCTTTGAGATTCTTGATCGTGTTGGGGCTGTGGCCTATCGACTAGCACTTCCACCTACTATGGCCAAGGTGCATGATGTCTTCCATGTATCGCTCTTAAGGAAGTACATACCAGACCCTTCACATGTACTCTCTTCCGAGGTGGTACAATTAGAAGACGATCTTTCCTATGAGGAGTAACAAGTGAAGATCTTAGATCGTAGAGAAAAAGTTCTATGAAATAAGACAATGCCCCTCGCCAAGGTGTTGTGGAGAAACCACAAGTTTGAAGAAGCAACTTGGGAGTCAGAGGATATGATGAAGCTAAGTTACCCACATTTGTTTTAGTGTGGGAAAAGGAAAATTTCGAGGGTGAAATTTCTTAAGGGGGGAATGTTGTAACGACCCAAAGTTTCATTAATGGAAAATCCCTCTTGATCCAGTTAAATGTTTCTTTATGAAATTTTTTTTTTTAGAATATGTCAAATTCTTTAGTTTTATGTTAAGATTTGTGACCGTTACTTTTATAGCCATTGAACAGTGATCATCTGAGTAGTATAAATATAAGGCTTTAACGAAACCATTTCTACTCAGACAAAGGAAGCGATGGCCTCATCCAGTAGAATTGCCCCTTACGAAGCCCATTTGTCGGAGCTCGGAAAAGAGGTGGCGTCTTTGGGCTTTTCCCTTGACCAAGCCCAAGCTGAGCTTCCTCAAGTCAAGCTCGAACGTGATCGTCTACGGAAAAAATGGAAGTTGATAGAGATTACCACTCGAGCGATGTTATCCGAGCAACCCCAAGAGTCTGTCACCATCGCACACCTTACCCTTAGGTCTTATGTGGCTATTTTAAGGGGTTATGTAACAAATAAGTAGCACCATGTTCATGTACATTATTTTTTGTATATAATAATGAATATAATTTTTTTGATACATTGTAATTAGTTTTTAAAGTACAAATGGTGTTTTTAGTTATTATTTAATTAAGAATTATATTTTATTAAATTAAAGGATTTTTGAATTAAATAATATTTTAATAAAATATTATTATTAATATTAAATTAATTTTTATTAAATATAAATGATCTTATAATTTTAGGAATGAAATTAAATTTTTTATTAAGGTTTGAAATCCATTTCTGTCAAAACCCGTGAATTTTTTATAAATGTCGGTTTTTATTTTAAAAGTGAAAATTCACATATTTAGAAAATTATTTAGATAAAACAAATATTATTTTTGGAATCAGGATGTCGAAATTATCCAATAGTGAATTTTTCATAATTTTCTGAGACATTCAAATTTTTGGGTAAAAATTAAATACCATTTAAATATATAATGTGTTTTATGACATCATAATGACCCAATGGTGATGTAATAAAATAACATAATCCTTATGTTCGGCCAATATGTGTTTTATCATTAAAATGACAAGGTTTTGGGTTTGTTTGACTTACTTTTCAAAGCATTAATGGAACCCTCAAGACTTATTCAACACTTTTCCTTTTTAAATTAATTTCCATGGGAGTGTGACTCACCTCCACATAAGCAACCCTATTTTTTTAATATGTTCGGACCATGGACTTGTAAAATATTTTTTTCCTCTTTCCTTTTCCAGAAACCATGGGCAAATACCATGGGATGGTTTGTGGTTTGGATTATTTTAATATAAGGGGTCCCAAACCTAAATAATAAAGAATTCTCTCACCTTTCCTATATAAACCCACCCAAGCTCCCACTTCCTCCTCACTCAAAGCCCTTGAAGTTCATCCAACCTCTGCCCTACTCTCTCTAGAATCCTCCCAGGGTGCCCCAATGTAACACCCCAAGTTTCCTCGGTATGTTTCCTTTCGAATAATGCAATGGCGTGCATTGTACGCAACTTCGAGATTTTAACACACCATAACCAATCAAACTAGCCGTTATGAATAGTAATACCTAATTTTTGAAATTTTATAAATTCTATCTCTCAAAATGGACTTCATTTTTGGATTAGAAATATCGAAATTATCCTAGGGTGAAATTTTGGTACTTTTCGGATAACTTTCATATTTTGATGAATAGTGAAAATTACTAAATTTCAATTAAAAACAACTTTTTCAATCAAAATAATAAATGGTGATAAATTATGAATTTGAGTGGTTTTAAAGTATATTTAGAATATATTTTTACCATATAATACAATGTGTGTCATTGAACAAAATTTCACATTTAAACCAGACATAAACAAGTGACAATCTTTTAATAGTTATTATCTCTAAAAAACACGCGTTTTATTTAACAACGGGAATTAATTTTAAATTAATTTCTTCCACTTCTGTGTTTTGAATTTGGAAAAATGGATTGAATATTTGGAATCAGGATGTTCAAATTGTGTAAATAGGTAACTTTTATTTTTAAACATTTTGGATAATTACTCCGGTAAATATTTTATTTACCATGGTTAAAGGGTAAATCCGGTAAACAAGGGTTAAAAAAGATAATATTATAATTATAATAAATTACCCTAAAACGTGTCTTAACCCTATTGGTTGATACATGGTCGACCATGGGCATCTTTGGGTCTATTTTGGGACCCCATGGAACCACTTGTAAGTGATAATGACACTTTATTTTAATTAAGTTAAAATAAATACAAAAATGACACAAGCATATATCTTTTAACAAAACAATTGTTACAGAGGGTTATATATGTTGGATTTTAGATTATAAATATTCCTTAGAAAGATAAAAAGATTTACTATATAAAGATATTTTATTTATAATTTTTAGACATTAAATAATTTAATTTATTTATGACACAATGATGATGCAGTAATTACTATAATAGTGAAAAATCAAAATAATTGATATTATAAATACCCAAATAAATATAATATGAAACTTTTAATGAATTAAAATATTTTTCTAGGATAATATGATATATTAGTATTGATTTAATTGAATTTTTGGGAAGTAATAAATATGTTATGAGTTTCACAAAAATTAACTATTGAATAGTGTCAAAATTGACATAAAAGAGTTTTTAAAACAAATATTATATTATTAATTGATATTAAATTCCTAAAAATCTAAGGTTCGGCCAAGAGACTTATATCATGATATTTGTATCATTAATGGACCACTTGGGGGTCGCTTGTATGTATATGGTAAGTTTATTAACCATATAATATAAAAATACAAAGAGACATTGTAAAAGTGAAACTAATTAACTTAGAGTTAATACTTAAAGATAAGGTTAATATAAGTACCCAAACCTGTCTAAATTCTATTGGTTGAGTTGTTTTCGACCCATACCCACCTTAAACTTTGAATAGTCAACTTTTTAGCCATTGGAAACCGAATATGAATTTATTATAAATTAATATTTCTAGCTTTTCCAAAGGTGCCCCTCACCCCTCTTATAAACGGGCACTCCTCCTTCTCATTTCTTCACACCTTCCAAGCCTTTTGGTTCGGCCACACTCTGCCCAAATACTCTCCCAACTTCCCTCAATACAACCTAGAGTCCTTAGTTTGATCAGAAAGCCAACCTAATGAGCCCTTTTGATCACATCAAAAGGAAGAACCCGAAGAAGAGGTAATGTTTTCACCACCCCTTTTCAAGTTCCTTTCTTCTTCCACTTCTTCTTCCTTTGTTGTTACCATTCTAAAATAATAACTCCAGTATCATATATATAATGTGATGTTATTATAAATATGGTACAACCATATTTATTATTCTATCCACCCTTTGAATAACATGTCACCATACGTGCGTACGTACGGCTTACCGTCTCCACGTCGTGGTGTAATTGTTATTCAATATAATATTATTTGGATGGGTATAATAATGATGTGTAACTCATGTAAATAATAAATATAACATGTTGATGATTCATTATATATGATATATCATCCATTTATATATTATTTTAATATCAAAATAATGATATTGTCGCTCGTGCGTATGTACGGACCACCGTCTCCACGAACGCGATGAGATTCATTCTCCATCGTATCCATTCAAGTATAATTATCATTTGATGATTTAAAAATAGTATCTAAGGAATTGATATTATTCTGGATATGAATAATATACATCCCATTAATAACGAATATGGATCACATAACAAAGAATATAAAGTAAAATGAACCCGTTAACACCCGAAATGACGATAATTCTAAGATATTATTAACAAATCAATGTTAAAAGATCATACATGATATCATATTAAATTAAATTATTCTTGTATTATTCAATAACAATTATTTCACCATTATACAAGAGGTAAACCTACCGTCGACCAAGGAAAAATTACAAAGTAAGTGATTTTCTTATCTCACTTTCAATTCCGTGAGATTTCCATTGTTCGCCACTAAATTATTGAAAGTGGTGTATTGTGTACTACCATTTGATATATATTATCATGATTCTCTTTATATTCATGATTTTATGTAAATAATTTGGTGGTTATTAAATTTTGGCCATACGACTCAGCTGCTTAATGTGGTAAGGGGGTTTCTTATCTCACTTTTAATTTCGTTAGAATTCCATTGTTCACCACTTAATTATTGCATGAGGTGTATGTGTACTGCCCATGATTGTATTCATTGTGTAATATACTTTATTCTATGGGTATTTACATCATCATGGTATGATCTTTCTTTCATGGGTTTTTGTTTCGTAAGTTACCTAATCGATAAGGGAATTTGAGATTTCAATTTCCACTCATTTGGCTTTACGCATATTTCATTGATTATACTACCCCAAGATTATGTGTGGAATCACTATTCATTTGATTATGTCATAATTTCAACTCCCCTTCCTGTGGATATAATTTTGATACACATAATCACTCCATTGAAAATTCTCAAGTCATTGATATGAATTTGATACGAGTAATTTTAACTCTTTCACCATTTGTTGAGTTAAACATCCAATTCGTTGGTGTTGTTTTTACAAGAATATATGTGAATATCCTTTGATTGTTTTACACTGAATATCAAATCATATTTAGTGTATTTATATATTTCACACAAAGTTATGTTGTTGATTTATCCTTAACCTAAGGATATGGCCTTTATGAGAGATTTCATCTCAACTTACATTCCATTGAGACTTCTTTGTTGATATACACCAAATCACTTTTATGTGGTGTATATAATGTACTTTGACATAGTATATCATGAATTCCCTTTATTCTCATGATATTACAAAGTTTTGATTACCTCAATTATTTTTATTCAAGTGTATCTCTTTTGGTTAGAATCTCTAACTAAAATACCATTTTTAAATGTTTTAAAGACTTATTCATCTAAATATTTCTCATTAATGTCCATGTTTTAAAAATGGTTTTAAGGATTTATTTATATGGACATTAAAGTTTAGAAATTAAAACTCCTTTTAAATAGTTTCAAAGTGGTATGGGACACTTTGATTCAAAAATCTATTTTTAAATGGCTTCTTGACAAATAGTGTGACTTTAAAATGTTTTCAAGAAAAGGGGGATATTTCTCTCAAATAGTTTTGATGATTATTTTCATCTATGTCAACATCCTTCATTATTCATGATTGAGGTTAATGTGATACAATAAAATCTTCCATATTGTATCAAATGAGTTATATTTGACTGTGGTTGTTCTATTTTTATACCATTCATGGTTTGTGTTTAAAGTATTGACATTTCGTATGCTAGTTTTAATACGAATGTTTATTTTATTCTTAAACCTATTCATATGAGGAATGCATTGGAATTAATAAGTGACCGGTGGAGCCCGCTATAGCTCCTCGATGCATCGGTAGGTCTCATGAGACAAACTAGTGTCTTGGCACAAGGCCTTGGCAAAATCTTATTTGTAGTCTTGGCACGAGGCCTTGGATATGTGGTTATGATAGTCTGGCATTATGCATTCCATCATTATGAAAGTGGTTATTGATAATGCATGGGATTGTTCGACTAGTAGAATATCCATGTGAGTAATTAAATGGCATTATTTTATTTTATCTTTGCCATTTTATGCTGAAGTTCAAGTTTTAAAAGGCTTTTGTTTTAGTTATAAACTTTCTTAAGTGTGTATGCTTATTTATGAAAGCGTCTGCTATAATGTTATCCTTTCTGAGCATCTGAGCTCACCCCTTTCAATGTTTTATTTTTCCCAGGATTATGAAGAAGTAATTTATGAGTGACCTGCAGGGATAGTATGAGGGGATATGAAGACAAGATGTTTTTTTATGATGTAATGTAAAAATTTATTGATGTATCTAGTTATTCCAAGGCTACTAAACTAATAGGTCTTTCGAGACTTGATCTTTCCCGTGATCATGCCAATGTTATGTAATAATGCACCGACTCTGGGTAACTAGGGTCGGGGCGTTACAGTTGGTATCAGAGGAAGTTTAGTACAATCCTTGGAAGCTAGATTTCGATAAACACTGATTAGAGCACGTAGACCTAAGAGGAACTTTGAAGATTATTATAAAAGAACTTCCTAGAATTTTGGTATTGTAGAGATTTTGTGAGTTTTCCGAGCAATACATCCCTGTCTGGATACGAGCAGGTAGAGTTGGCTCTGACACAGATGTACCTAGGGGTAAAACCTGAAAACACCGCTTTGAGCTAGACTCGAACGGGAACTGGTGCACGAAAATGGGCCTTGCTGCACTCTTGTTTACGACACTCCCGGGGGATATGCATGGGATAATTTACATTTTCTTTACAAACCGATTTAAGTAATATATACATAAGATGAGAGTAAATGACCCTGGTTAATCCTAATATGTTTTAAATTGAGAATATGGTGACATTTTAATCACTAAATGATTTTACGACTACTATTACTCACACAATGCTTTCTGGTTTTAGTTAATGGTTGGATTCCAAGGTAGTCATAGTGACTTTGAGAATGATGTACAAGGTGGGAACGGTGGTGGCAATGAGCAACAAAATGGAATGTTGATAGGCGTAAAAGATATCGTCTTTATGCCAAATCAGTTTTCCAAAAATATGATCAAAAACATATATATTAACCAACTCCCAGACTCAACAAGGAAGAGAAAGGTGATAAATGATAAGATCTCCAGCAATGGAGACCATGGAGAAAAGAAACCTCAATTTTCATCATGCAGTAAATGTGGAAAGAGACACCCAGGAAAGTGTCTCAATGGGACAACGAAATGTTTTACGTGTGGGAAGGAAGGAGATAAAGTGAAGAATTGCCGAAGAAAAATGAAGAGTACTATGGAAGAAGGTAAAAATGGTCCCAAGAGTACATTTACAGTCATTTTCCGTAAATGTAGGGGACCTGGCCATTACCCGAGTGAATGTCCTATTCTATAGGATATTTTCTTGGTCAAAGAAAAAGATATGTGGAAATAAATGGTCGGAGAAAAACATAAAAAGTATTAGCACTCCTTGTTGATGGGTTTACTTTGGAATAATTTTCTCTTGTATTTGTAACCCCGCAGTTTTCCATGTGAGAATGATATTTGAGGAAGAATTGTCTCTTCTCTTGTGGATATAGTTATAAATAACCATTTGGTTTTATATGATCATTGGGGTTTGAGAAAATTATAAGTTATTATAATTTGGGATGAAAATGAAAAGTATGATATAACATTTGTGGTTAAATTATGTTATTTTGAGGAATTTATCTCATTTTGGTAATATTATAAAATATAGTTTTTGAAAAAGGACAACACGTAGATCGTGTGACAACCCGTCGCGTCGGACAAAGCTGTGGGAATCGAACCCACAACGAAAGTGCGATTGGGATTTATCGCCTACCACTGGACTACGTGAAGTCCCGGGTTAATGTGACTATTTTTTTTGTTAAATGATTTTATTGATCAATAATAAGATGATTTGGGTTCTTATGTCTTATCAAATGAATGCCCTTGGTATAGGAAAATGATTTGGTGATTAAGTGATAAATGTTATTTTGGAAGATATTCGCTTTGTTGGGAACACTATATGCCCAAGGAAAATAGAATACAATGGGGTTTCATTTGTAGAGTAATGGTGGATTTTTATCTACATTTTTATTGTTGATTTATAGTGATTTGGGTTATTTATGGAAATGATTAACCTATAACAGAGAATATGTGATGATGTTAATTACTTTTAAGTATGTGACTTTAAGAGTATTTTATGTCATTTGGAGATACAATGTAACATGGGAGACTACATAATCAAATTATTCTATGATTTGGGTTTCAATATTAGTTTGGATTATATTAAAGGATTTTAAGGACAATTGGTTATTGAATGGTATCTATTTAACTTTGGGGGTATTGTTGGTTTAATTTTAGAAATTAAGATTAGTGCATATTTATCTCAATGAATATCCTTTTGGGGGATCATTAGATCATTCACTAACCATTTTGGTTTTGATTAATCTTCAAAGACAATGTAAATATATGGTTTATCCTGCATGGATCATGTGATTCTATAGAAGTTTATTCTAGCTCTTCCAGTGTGACCAAGTCTTCTTGAATACTCATCGTTTAAAAAAAATTGAGTTAGTGGTGGAAATTTATTAAAGAATGAAAATTTACTTAAAATGTAAGTATATCTCATAATGTTCTTAGTCAATATCATAAATGAATTCCTCTTCCTTATGTAATGTAACTTTAAAAAAAAATGTTGTCCGTTTACTTTCCTACTAGGAGACTAATGGTCATTTGTCCCAACACAAGTTTGTGGTTTTCTCATTGTTAACTTTCTCCTGATCATGATTTCTATCCCTCTCCATCAGAACTTGACATTTAGTTTATCATCCATATCCATGTTTTCTTACATGGAATCCTAGTATGGGTTATCTTGGATGACCCTTATACCTCTCTTTCTTTCTTTTAAAGTGATAGTTTTATTGACTCTTTTTCCGATGTGGGAATTTCCATTATATTCTCAAGAAAAATTTTAAAAATTGCGAGGACGTAATTTATTGAAGGAGTGGAGAATGTAACACCCCAAGTTTCCTCAGTATGTTTCCTTTCAAATAATGCAATGGCGTGCATTGTACGCAACTTCGAGATTTTAACACACCATAACCAATCAAACTAGCCGTTATGAATAGTAATACCTAATTTTTGAAATTTTATAAATTCTATCTCTCAAAATGGACTTCATTTTTGGATTAGGAATATCGAAATTAGCCTAGGGTGAAATTTTGGTACTTTTCGGATAACTTTCATATTTTGATGAATAGTGAAAATTACTAAATTTCAATTAAAAACAACTTTTTTAATCAAAATAATTAATAGTGATAAATTATGAATTTGAGTGGTTTTAAAGTATATTTAGAATATATTTTTACCATATAATACAATGTGGGTCATTGAACAAAATTTCACATTTAAACCAGACATAAACAAGTGACAATCTTTTGATATTATTATCTCTAAAAAACACGCTTTTTATTTAACAACGGGAATTAATTTTAAATTAATTTCTGCCACTTCTGTGTTTTGAATTTGGAAAAATGGATTCCATATTTGGAATCAGGATGTTCAAATTGTGTAAATAGGTAACTTTTATTTTTAAACATTTTGGATAATTACTCCGGTAAATATTTTATTTACCATGGTTAAAGGGTAAATCCGGTAAACAAGGGTTAAAAAAAATAATATTATAATAATACTAAATTACCCTAAAACGTGTCTTAACCCTATTGGTTGATACATGGTCGACCATGGGCATCTTTGAGTCTATTTTGGGACCCCATGGATCCACTTGTAAGTGATAATGACACTTTATTTTAATTAAGTTAAAATAAATACAAAAATGACACAAGCATATATCTTTTAACAAAACAATTGTTACAGAGGGTTATATATGTTGGATTTTAGATTATAAATATTCCTTATAAAGATAAAAAGATTTCATACATAAATATATTTTATTTATAATTTTTAGACATTAAATAATTTAATTTATTTATGACACAATGATGATGCAGTAATTACTATAATAGTGAAAAATCAAAATAATTGATATTATAAATACCCAAATAAATATAATATGAAACTTTTAATGAATTAAAATAATTTTCTAGGATAATATGATATATTAGTATTGATTTAATGGACTTTGTTCGAAGTAATAAATCTGTTATGAGTTTCAAAAAAATCAACTATTGAATAGTTTCAAAATTGACATAAAAGAGTTTTTAAAACAAATATTATATTATTAATTGATATTAAATTCCTAAAAATCTATGGTTCGGCCAAGAGACTTATATAATGATAGGTGTATCATTAATGGACCACTTGGGAGTCGCGTGTATGTATATGGTAAGTTTATTAACCATATAATAGAAAAATACAAAGAGACATTGTAAAAGTGAAACTAATTAACTTAGAGTTAATACTTAAAGATAAGGTTAATATAAGTACCCAAACCTGTCTAAATTCTATTGGTTGAGTTGTTTTCGACCCATCCCCACCTTAACCTTTGAATAGTCAACTTTGGAGCCATTGGAAACCGAATATGAATTTATTATAAATTAATATTTCTAGCTTTTCCAAAGTTGCCCCTCACCACTCTTATAAAAGGGCACTCCTCCTTCTCATTTCTGCACACCTTCCAAGCCTTTTGGTTCGGCCAAAATCTGCCCAAATACTCTCCCAACTTCTCTCAATACAACCTAAAGTCCTTAGTTTGATCAGAAATCAAACCTATGGAGCCCTTTTGATCACATCAAAAGGAAGAACCCGAAGAAGAGGTAATGTTTTCACCACCCCTTTTCAAGTTCCTTTCTTCTTCCACTTCTTCTTCATCTGTTGTTACCATTCTAAAATAATATCTCCAGTATAATATATATACTGTGATTTTATTATAAATATGGTACAACCATATTCAGTATTCTACCCACCCTTTGAATAACATGTCACCATACGTGCATACGTACGGCTTACCGTCTCCACGTCGTGGTGTAATTGTTATTCAATATAATATTATTTGGATGGGTATAATAATGATGTGTAACTCATGTAAATAATAAATATAACATGTTAATGATTCAGTATATATGATATACCATCCATTTATATATTATTTTAATATCAAAATAATGATATTGTCGCTCGTGCGTACGTACGGACCACCGTCTCCACGAACGCGATGAGATTCATTCTCCATCGTATCCATTCAAGTATAATTATCATTTGATGATTTGAAAATAGTATCTAAGGACTTGATATTATTCTGGATATGAATAATATACATCCCATTAATAACGAATATGGATCACATAACAAATAATATAAAGTAAAATGAACCCGTTAACACTTGAAATGATGATAATTCTAAGATATTATTAACTAATCAATGTTAAAAGATCATATATGATATCATATTAAAGTAAATGAATATTTTATTATTCAATAAAAATTATTTCACCATTATACAGGAGGTAAACCTACCGTCGACCAAGGAAAAATTACAAAGTAAGTGATTTTCTTATCTCACTTTCAATTCTGTGAGATTTCCATTGTTCACCACTAAATTATTGAAAGTTGTGTATTGTGTACTACCATTTGATATATATTATCATGATTCTCTTTATATTCATGATTTTCTGTAAATAATTTGGTGGTTATTAACTTTTGGCCATACGACTCAGCTGATTAATGTGGTAAGGGGGTTTCTTATCTCACTTTCAATTTCGTGAGAATTCCATTGTTCACCACTTAATTATTGCATGTGGTGTATGTGTACTTCCAATGATTGTATTCATTGTGTAATATACTTTATTTTATGGGTATTTACATCATCATGGTATGATCTTTCTTTCATGGGTTTTTGTTTCGTAAGTTACCTAATCGATAAGGGAATTTGAGATTTCAATTTCCACTCATTTGGCTTTACGCATATTTCATTGATTATACTACCCCAAGATTATGTGTGGAATCACTATTCATTTGATTATGTCATAATTTCCACTCCCCTTCCTGTGGATATACTTTTGATACACATAATCACTCCATTTAAAATTCTCAAGTCATTGATATGAATTTGATAAGAGTAATTTTAACTCTTTCACCATTTGTTGAGTTAAACATCCAATTCGTTGGTGTTGTTTTTACAAGAATATGTGTGAATATCCTTTGATTGTTTTACACTGAATATCCAATCATATTTAGTGTATTTATATTTTTCACACATAATTATGTTGTTGATTTATCCTTAACCTAAGGATATGGCCTTTATGAGAGATTTCATATCAACTTACATTCCATTGAGAATTCTTTGTTGATATACACCAAATCACTTTTATATGGTGTATATAATGTACTTTGACATAGTATATCATGAATTCCCTTTATTCTCATGATATTACAAAGTTTTGATTACCTCAATTATTTGTATTCAAGTGTCTCTCTTTTTGTTAGAATCTCTAACTAAAATACCATTTTTAAATGTTTTAAAGACTTATTCATCTAAATCTTTCTCATTAATGTCCATGTTTTAAAAATGGTTTTAAGGATTTATTTATATGGACATTAAAGTTTAGAAATTAAAACTCCTTTTAAGAAGTTTCAAAGTGGTATGGGACACTTTGATTCAAAAATCTATTTTTAAATGGCTTCTTGACAAATAGTGTGACTTTAAAATGTTTTCAAGAAAAGGGGGATATTTCTCTCAAATAGTTTTGATGATTATTTTCATCTATGTCAACATCCTTCATTATTCATGATTGAGGTTAATGTGATACAATACAATCTTCCATATTGTATCAAATGAGTTATATTTGACTGTGGATGTTCTATTTTTATACCATTCATGGTTTGTGGTTAAAGTATTGACATTTCGTAAGCTAGTTTTAATACGAATGTTTATTTTATGCTTAAAACTATTCATATGAGAAATGCATTGGACTTAATAAGTGACAGGTGGAGCCCGCTATAGCTCCTCGATGAATCGGTAGGTCTCATGAGACAAACTAGTGTCTTGGCACAAGGCCTTGGCAAAATCTTATTTGTAGTCTTGGCACGAGGCCTTGGCTATGTGGTTATGATAGTCTGGCATTATGCATTCCATCATTATGAAAGTGGTTATTGATAATGCATGGGATTGTTCGACTAGTAGAATATCCATGTGAGTAAGTAAATGACATTATTTTATTTTATCTTTTCCATTTTATGTTGAAGTTCAAGTTTTAAAAGGCTTTTGTTTTAGTTACAAACTGCCTTAAGTGTGTATGCTTATTTATGAAAGCTTCTGCTATAATGTTATCCTTACTGAGAATCTGAGCTCACCCCTTTCAATGTTTTATTTTTCCTAGGATTATGAAGAAGTAATTTATGAGTGACCTGCAGGGATAGTATGAGGGGATATGAAGACAAGATGTTTTTTTTATGATGTAATGTAAAAATTTATGGATGTATCTAGTTATTCCAAGGATACTAAACTAATCGGTCTTTCGAGACTTGATCTTTCTCGTGATCATGACAATGTTATGTAATAAGGCACCGACTCTGGGAAACTAGGGTCGGGGCGTTACACCCAAGCTCCCAAGAAGCCTCTCACAAGCCTCTCTCTAGCCTTTGGAAGCACACTTCCAAGTAAGGGGTTTTCTTCCTCTCTAATTTTTTTGTCAATTTTCTTTAAGTTGTATTTACCTTTTTATTTCAATTATGAATGTTGGGGTATGGTTTCTCACCTACCCCATACTTCCCTCTTATTGTTTGAATGATGGGAGAACCCTTTCTCTCTCATTAAATTCCTCCCATGTACACCCGTTACTATGCCGAAATTCCGAAAGGAACTTCTCTCTCTTCTTTTACATTCAAGCAATACTTTTGTATCATGAATCTAAATTACATTTCTATTGTTGGGACATGTATATATATGATCTCCTTACTGTCCATTACATGTAAATATGATGAGGAACCCCTTTCTCTCTCATTAACCTTTTTTATGAATTCTTATGTCACGCTGTTACGCTGCCGAAATCGCATCGATTTTCTAAGCCAATGTCTTTGTGTAGTGAATACCATGCCCATTTCTCCATCAAGGGTATTCACCTTTATGCACATTTACTTATTGATTATAAAGTTTCATGTATGAATTACACATTCCTTTATCGTGGAATAAATGATTATGTTTTATGAATCCACGTTTTATGATCCATGTGGCACACTTATGCATGAAATGAAATGTTCAAGAAGGGTGCGCCCTTTATAGTGCTCCAATGCATTGGGTAAAGTATAGTATCATGATACGTCATGTGCAATGAGTGTTGACTCATGCTAATTCAAGTGCAACGAGGGTTTACTCGTGCTTCAAGTGCAATGAGGGTTTACTCATGCTCCATGTGCAATGAGCCTTGGCTCATGCTAATTCAATGTTAAGTGTTGTTGCCACATTTCCATGTTATGATTATCATGCTTTATCATGCCTTTATGTTCATGTTTCTCTTATTCTCTATTGATATGCCTATTTCCTAACATGTATTGTACTCTTCATGTTATTCATTGTTTACTCCCTTACTGGGCTTTATAGCTCACCCTTTTCTTATGCATGTCCTCAGGTTATCCCATGCAATGCTAAGTACGAAGGAATGTAGTGGTCATGTAAAAGAAGTTTTCAATAAAGATGTTGTATTTCAAGTATAAAGTTTTTATGTAATGATCCTAAGCCCCAAAGACACTAAACCTCTCGATCTTCTTTGTTGTATCAAGTGAAGTTTTATGTAATAAAGCATGCTTAAGTTGTAATAAAAAGCAGGGTTGCCATAAAGTATCTACTAGATTCTTTTTAAAAAACGTTTTTAGGACATATTCTTAATAATTTGTTTCCTCCTCTCAATGACTATTTTTTATTTATATTTACTCACCACTAAAACATGGAATCATATTAGTTATTCTAGTGATAATATTACCCTATTTATTTATGAAATATGCACCATTATGAATATATAACTTTTGTATTTTTTCTTATCACCTTTACCACCAATATCTGATAATATTCATCAAACCATAACACTTTAAACTAATAATGGATGTATACTTACCATAGTACAATACAATAATAATTGATATAAATAATATAATATCTCTTTCCATCAATGTATTTGGGTGATATTGTCCAACACCTAATGATATGAACCAAAAAAAAGAAAACTCATTGAATTTTTTCCTTTAACATGAATGTCAGCCAATATATCTTCCATTTTTTGAAACATTTATATATGTGAGTGATATCTCATTATATATTGCAGAAATAACGTGATAGTTAAAACTTTACTAAATCATTGAAGAATTTTGGATCAATAAGAAAAGTTTTTTGTTCATAAATCATTCTAATAGAAATTTGTTTACTTTTTTTCTCCAATAAGGTATAAATTCACCATAATTTAATTCCCTTACACTAAAATAGTTCTATATATCACATAATAATTCAAAAAAAAAATTATTTAAATTAATTATATTCCCCAAGTCTCATAACATTCTTAAATATAATATTTTTTATCCAATGAATTAAAATAATAATACTTCCGTACACCTCAAAAAATTTCCTATATTTTTGAACTTTCAGAGCCAACAATCCTAATCCCTTCATTATTTCCAATGATATGGAACACTTATATATCATACTTTATATATTTGGTAATATGTTTTTTCCTCTCATGATGGAATCCCAATAACAATTCAAAATCCACAAATTAGTTCAATCACTTGTTTTTCAAAATGATTTAAGTGATGTTGGCCTTTTCATATTTTTCTTCCTTAATCAATTCTCATTGTTTTCCTTCCTTCTTTGGTGAATGTGATTATTACACCTATGAATAAAATGAATCATATTCCCCTTAAAAAATTATGATTATATTACAATCTTTAAGCCCACACTATAATGCTTCTATCTATTCCAACATACTTATGTCGGTTTCCTTTTGAATATTTCTTTATATTAATTTTTTGAAATACATAGATTTAGGTCCAAAACCATTAAAGAAACGAATATATCTTAAAAACTATTGATTATAGGAAATTATGCTTATCTGTTTTTTTCTTTTGAGCCTCAAAATTACTTTTTTATATCAAACCCATGTATTGTGTGTTCCCATAATTCCACAACTACAATACTTGATACATATATTATTTTTTGTGTATTCACCACACAAACATTGAATTGTTTTATCAAGTTGTGAGGAACTCTAACCCTCATTATTTTCTAGATTAGGTGTTTATGTATTCATACTAACCACCATATAATTTCTTAGTATTATTAATCCCCTCTATGAATATAACATTATATTTGAGAAACTACAATTAGGGGAATGAAATTATTTTTATTATTAGTCTTCCAAAAATCTATTTAATTTATTTAAAAATCTATTCAATCAATCTTAATGATGCCATATCTAGAGTTAGAAGAATATCGTGAGTAAAAATATTAAATCAAATCTCCATGAATTATTTTCCAAGTTGTAAAATTATTTTTAATCTATCTTTCACTATGTCATCCAATTGATAAATACTTCGGGAATTTTCATTGGTTTGGAGATTAATATTTAATTACTTTTATGATTTACTATTATTCCCAAATTTAAGTATATAAATATTAGAATTAAATAGAAATGTTTCATCTTCTTGTTACTATATATAAATTTATGATTCATATAAACTTAATTTTTAATTTTCAATTATCCCTCTAAGGATAAATTTCATCAAGGGTTGCTATAAGTTCATCATTGAGATAGATTCATCCCTCAACTCCAGAAACATCATTGTCACTGTCCTCTACGAGTGGTCTTTTAATAACAACCATAATGGCTTCCTCACCGAGGACTTCATATTACTGAAATTATTCCACTTCTATTTATTATGAACTGAAATCATTTTTTGCAATGTATTGTCTTTTTCATGATAAATTTATATTGTTGACTTATCTTCCTTATCTCACAAAAAAATTGATTACTTCATGAGTTCTTATTCTTCTTCATTGTATCTTAATTTTATTGAACATTTTATAGTGAGATATAATATTTTCAAACAATGAAATTAATTAAGTTGAAGCTTTCCTATGAATTTTCCAATTATTATTTTTATATTTATGAAGATAAAAGACATCACCTCATTAAAATACCCATCTTTGGGATCATAATACATTGTGAGATTTTTCATCTTACTGAATGATGCCTCCTATGAATTTTCCTTTATCATAAATTAGTTTTCATTCCTTACAATCTTATGGGATTTGAGAATTTCACGAATACTATTTATATTAACTTCGAGTTATTATTTTTCTTCAAATATAATTTCATTAATATCAAAACAACTTATATATCTCCTTAGGATCATCATTATTATTGTGATACTATCATGGTTTTTTATAAGACTATGCTTATTCTGCAAAATGTTATTCTACATATCACAAAATCCATTAATAAACTCATTTATCTACACTGTTATATACTCATATTTATTACATATAACCTAAAACTTAGAATCACATATCCTAGATTTTCCATCATAAATACTGAGAAGTTACTACCAGATGATGTGTGAGAATTTACAAAATATCCTCTTTATATATATAACATTGGATACTAGTCTTCATAATGCATTGAATAATTTTGAATCATAATCAGCTTCCCTTATGTATTTTCTTAATAAGTCTACAACTTCATTTCTAGTGGGAAAACCATCCATGAATGTCATTTGAATGTCCATTCCTAATGATCATAAATTATGGTGTATTTAATTTTTTAAATTGTAATTATTTCTCAGGAAAATTGGATTTCCTATGAGATTGAAAACTAATTCCATATATTATTAGGTAAATTCATTCACCAAGATCCTTTATATAAGATATCACATTTCAGACCCATGAAATTTGAACACATAGAGGAGGGGGTGAATTAGTTGATATTTATTTTAATAAATCCTCACCAATTATCACATTCCATAATAATGAGTAACTCTATCTATCAATCTATATATTTATCTATATATATAACTAATTATCTATCTATCCTTATCCATCAAAATTTTTATTTATTGATATAGTTATAAAAATATAGAAAAATTACTTGGTTCACCCAAATGGGGGTAATATTAGGGTAATGAAAAGGACGTTTTTTGATTTAAATGAAAAACAAAGCTAAATCATATTATTATAATATGGAATCATCTTAATGAACCTATGGTTAAATAAATTCACTATAAAAGTGAAGATCTTAGTGATCTCAATATAATATAGAACTCAGTTTTCCTCCTATAATATACTTTCATTTCTATGAAAAATCAAGTAGAAATTAAACTATCGATTTTTATTCAATTAGCACTATTACAATGAACGTCCAGTAATATGCCTCTATGTACACCTTCTTATTTTTCTCTAAATTTATTTTACATGTCAAGAAATATCTTCTTACTATTCACAGAGATTAATTAAAATATATATAGATTATTGTTCTAGTTCTTATTCTTCTTGAATTGTTTTAAACAAAAAGATATCACCCTTATTCAATATCTATTTAGAATGAGTCAATATTCCCATTTTAAATTTATTAATTTTTGTTTTTATTCACATAATATTAATAAGAGATATACTTTCCATATTTGAATATGAAAAATCCATGGTCATGTTTATTCAATAAGGTTTTCTTATGACTTTTCCACTCCTTTATGTTTTGAAAATCACAAACACTCTATCATAAGGAAAATTTTATTTCCCCTAATATTTATCTTAATAAAGAGATTTTTTCTTCCCCAAGGAAATTTTCTCCTTACCTTTTCTCTTTACCAATGTTCTAATTGTTCATGTTATAGTTTCTCTAAATCTAAATCATTTTATTTTTATGTTTAGAATTCAGTTTCACATATACAACCTGAGAATCCTATAAATTCATAGATATAGAGTACTATGATGTCAAGATCTGAATTTAGACTCCGAATTCTCTAAAATTATGACTCTGAATTCAGACTTTAAATTCACTAAAATTCAACATCCAGATTCTCTGAAATTCAGATTTTGAATTCTCTGAAATTCAGACTCCGAATTCCCTAAAATTCAGACTCTGGATTCTCTAAAATTCAGACTCCGAATTCTCTGAAATTCAGACTCTGAGTTCTCTGAAATTAAGACTCCAAATTCTATGAAATTCAGACTCCAAATTCTCTAAAATTCAGACTCTGGATTCTTTGAAATTTAGAATCGGAATTCTTTGAAAATGATACTTTGAATTCCTCACAATTAAGCCTCCAAATTCCTCAAAATTTAGTCTCCGAACTCCTCCAAATTCAGACTCCAAATTATTTAGAATCTAGATTCCGAATTCATTATAATTCATACTCTAAAGTCTATAAAATTCTGATTCTGAATTCCTTGATTAACAGAATCCTAATATCCATGTAATACAGACTCTAAACATTATTTTTCCATAGACTCTAAAAATGGATTTGATTAAGAAATCATATTTTTCTTACCATTGTACTGGTTATAAAATGATGACGTACAATCTATTTATAACAAACCATTGTTTGAGTGACACCAGTACAGGTCCCTCCGAGATTGAAGGAAAAATATGACCATTAGAGGAAGGAGTCCACTGTTGGAGAAATGCTTACCAATAAGATCTCATTTGAACGAGCTCACAAATTTGATGAATCGGTTGATCACTCTAGAGATTGCATGTTAATGAAGTAATTTATAGAGAGAGAGACTCTCATGCCTTGTGCATACTAAACCTCATTTTTAGCTTGCTTCGTGTGATTCTGATTGTTTCTTTTTAAAATATATGGCTATTCTTGGTTAGGAAGATAGAGGTTCCGACTACATTAATGTTCGAGGACTTAATTGGTTTAGAAGATAGAGGTGATGACTACCTTGAAGTGCGAGGGATTTTAGGGATAGCAAGACAAATTCTGATATTCTTATCGAGGGTGTACCCTAGTGTGGGTAAGAAATACTTTCATGAAAGTATAAATCAAGGGACTTTTATCCAAGGTTGTTGGATACCCTACTCTTTGGGTTAAAAGATTTCATACTTGTTACTTGTTTTTTTTCATGTTTATTTCTACTAAATTTTGATTAATAAGGAATGTATTACTATCTTATTCTTTCTTGTACTTTTTTATACTATGATTAGTAAGATTATATAAACTTTAAGGTAGAATCTTTTCCTTGTAAAATTTTCATAAGCTTCACTTCCAGAACCAGATTTTCGAAACCGAGCAATGTTTTCAGAATTCAGAGGCCTTGTGAATTTAACATGTTTAACTTTGTTGAATATAGTTTTTCTTTAAGGTTAAAAATGAAAGTTTTATACCACCTTTAATGGTTCCAAATGAATTTTTAATGAATGAAATTCAACCCTCTTATATTTGAGCATCAACATCATATTTTGATCCTAAAATTGGTATCAGATGAGGTCTATGAAATACTTATATTCACATATATGTTTTCTTGCTCAAGTTTTCATTGTTCTATATTTCCCTTACTTAGTATTTTCATCCTTGTTTACAATCATTCAATATTAACAAGTTCGTGTGGAAATATATTTTCTTTTATATGGAAAGAATGAATGTTGGTTCGATTGACAATATAAATCCTACTAGACAACCTATTTTTGATTGGAATTATTATGAATAATAGAGAGATCATATGAATACTTTTGTTATTAATACTGGAGTGGACAACTTTTTTATACATACTAGAGATTACAAGATTCCTAATAAAGAAGTCTGAACTATTACTAACCATGAAAAGTAAGAATATCAACTAAAATACTAGGTATGGAATACTTTGTTGTGTTCTATGAACAAGAATATATATAGTCATATTACTTCTTGTGAAGATGCAAATTTTATTTGGAAAAAATTAGATGTTACTCATTTTGGTATATCAAAAGTTATAGAAACTAGAAGATCCATGCATAGAACAGAATATCATGGATTTCTATTTCCTTATGGAGAACCACTATGCTAGGTGCTACAATGGTTTATGACTATTTTTAACAGTCTAAAATCCATGGGTGAAAAAGGTCATGATGATGATGCTCTTGTGGACATGATTATAGATATCATGCCTAATGAATGGGAATCTAAGAGAACAACTATTTATAAGAATAAGAAAGTATCATAAATTACTCTTGATGAGCTTTTTTGTAACTGTTCTTTGACATGAGAGAAGAATGAAAATAGATATTGATATGAATAAAAAGAAAAATGGAAATGGAAATGTAGCCTTTACTACTACTAAAGAAAAGACTCCTAAAATGGTTACAAAATCTAAGTCTAAGAAAGTCACTGTTTTATCTTAATATAGTGAATGTTAACATTCTCAGTATGAGCTAGCTAATATTACTCGAAGGATGAAAAAGATAGTAGGAATGAAAGAATATCAATATTGATTTATGAATAAAGAAATAAAATACAAGAAAGACTCAGAAGTCACTTGTTATGAATGTAAAAGAGCAGGTCATATAAGTCAAGATTTTCTTATGCTTAAGAAAAAGGATAGAAAGAAAAAGCATTCTGAGATTAACTCAAAAATAGTATTACAAAGCTAAAGCGATGAAATTTTTTAAAGTTAATAACACCTGGAGTGACAGTAGTGGTGACTCTTTTGATGAATCCTCATAGTATAAATCTTCTAGTCAGAAGAATCCTGGTCTACTAGCCTTGTTACCTATTGAAAATCATTGTCTAATGGCTTGGGTACACAATGTTGAATCTATGACCAATGTATCTTTGAATGAAAATTATAGTGGTAACAAATACTATGAATCTTTAGATGAAAAATATTGTTATGAGGAAGATAATACTTTACCTACTTATGAATAAGTTTCTTGTTTTTCTAAACTTCTTGCGAATTAAAATTCAAAAGTCAAGAAAAAACTAGATAATGAAAAATCCATAATTTATATTCTTACTAAAGAAGTATCATATCGTTCTAAAGATATTGATAAGAAAACTTTTTCTTTTGAATGTATTTCCAAGACCCATCAAGAAATGAATTCTGAGAAGAATAAACTTTCTAAGGATCTTGAAAATGCAATTTCTAAGAGAAATATTTTAGAGACTAACTCTAGTTCTAAAAAAAATGTTTGTGAGGATAAAAACATGGTTATTAATATAAATTAAGAAATTTTTTTCTTAAGGAAGTGTTTTTCTAACATTACCTTCAGTATGGAAAACGTTGATAAGATATATTCTGAAATTTAACCTCTAAGGAATCAATCTAGTTTTTGTTATACTCATTCTAAGCTAGTTTTCAGTGATAACTATTTTGTACCTCAAAGTGATCCATTCTACAATAAATGTCAGTGTGGTGGATACTGGGAAATTTTTTTTCTTTATACAGAACTCAATTTTTAGGTTTTTATAAGGCTTATTTTTCTAACTAGATGTGGATGCCTAAAAATTTTCTTTCTAAAATTATTAGATCCAAGAAATTTTGGGTTCCCAAAGTCTAACACCCTTATTTTTAAGAAAATACAGAAAGTACCAATAGAAATACCTGGTACATGGATAGTGGATGTTCTCGACATATGACTAGTAACAAATATTATTTGAAAATATTATCAATATGAATGGAGGAAACGTAACATTCAAAGATAATGCTAAGGGAGAAATTAATGGTATAGGTAACATTTTTCTTCTTGAAAAAACATTGATCTCAAATGTTTTATTTGTTAAGGGTCTTAAGCACAACCTCATTAGCATAAGTCAATTATGTGATGAAGTTACCTTGTGAATTTTACGAATGATAAATGTTTAGTAGACAATTCCAAGGAAGAGTTTATTCTTTCTTCCCATAGGCAATATAATGTATACAGACTTATCTTAGAAGTCTTTTGGAGCCAAGATCTACCTTGTCTTAGTGTAATGAATGATCATTCTTAGTTATTGCATAGAAGGTCAGGACATTTTAACCTTAGAAACATATGTAAAGTCTCCATGAAAAGACTTGTTAAAGATCTATCAAAGCTTATATTTGATTCTTAAAATGTTTGTGGTCCTTGCTAATATGGAAAGCAATACAAATCTAGTTTTTAATCAATCAGTGAAGTCTCAAATATATATGCAATATAGTTGGTGCATATGGATATTTTTGGTCCAACACAAGTAGAAATCATTGGTTGAAAATATTATGTATTTGTCTTAGTTGATGACTACACTAGATTAACGTGGGTCTATTTTCTATCAAATAAATCTGAATCTTTTTCTTATTTCAAAATTTTTATAGACCATGTTAAAAAAGAGAAAAACCTTCCATTGATAAGTATTCATAGTGATCATAGTGGAGAATTTCACAACTCTGATTTTGAATCTTTTTGTAGGAGAAAAGGCATTACTCATAACTTCTCAGCACTATTAACTACTTAACATAATAGTGTTTCTAAAATAAGAAATCAAATTCTTCAAGAGATAACTAGAACCATGTTAAGTGAATATTCAATAGCTAAACTCTTTTGGGCTGAAGCAGTAATTTCTTCTTACTATATAATAAATCGAGTTTTGATTATAGCTTTTCTTAACAAACCCCCTTATGAGTTATGAAATGGTATAAAACCTAGACTTTCATACTTCAATGTATTTGGTTGCAATGTATTCATTCTGAATAATAAATATAATTTACATAAATTCTCACCCAAATATGATGATGGAATTTTCTTAGGCTACTCAACAACTTCTAAGGCCTAAAGTGTCTTAAAAATAAATACTTGTACAGTTGAAGAAACAGTACATATTTAGTTCGATGAAACTGATCATTTTTTTTGTAAACAACCTCAACCTACATCTTTAGATGTGTTTTCCAAAACTGATTATCAACCCTTGATAGAAGATATTTCTGATAAAAAAATGTTCTAGAAAAATTTTTCTAATGAATTTACTCCAGAATATTTCCAACCATATGTTGATGAACAGGTTTTACAAAACCCAAATTAGTCGTTTCTTAAGAATCATCCTAGTTATAGTATCATTGTTGATGCAAATCAACCTGTAAGAACTAGAAGTTACTTATGGAACGAATTTGAACATCTATCATTCCTTTCCCAATTAGATCCAAAAATTGTTGATGGAACTTTAGGTTTTGATGATTGGATAAAAACATTACAGGATGAACTATGTGAATTTGAAAGAAATCAAGTCTGGAACTTGGTTCAAGGCCTAAGGAAACCCATATTATTGGATTAAAATGTGTCGTCAAAAATAAATGTGTTGAAAATGGAATAATTGTAATAAAAAAATCTATATTATCTCATAAAGTCTATAATCAACAAGAAGTAATAGACTATGAAGAAACCTATGCTCCAGTAGCTACACTTGAATCTATTTGTATTTTACTTTCCTTTGCAGCGTTCTTTAATTTCCAAATTTTTTAAATGGATGTTAAATGTTCTTTATTAAATGGTTATGTTCAAGAGGATGTTTTTTTGAACAACCTCCTGGTTTTGAAGACACAAAATATCCTGAACATTTTTTCAAACTTACCAAATCATTATAGACTTAAGAAAGCCCCTAGAGCCTAGTATGACAGACTCACAAGAGTTTGTTACAAAATAATTATGTTAAGGGAAATGATAATTCAACCCCTTTTATAAAGAAAGATAGGAAAAATGTTGTAATTGTTTAAATTTATATTGATGAAATTATATTTGGTTCAACTCAGCAATCTTTAATTGAGCTTTTTTGCGAATCTAGTGAAATATGAGTTTGAAATGAGTACGATGGTGAGTTAACATTTTCCCTCAGTTTTAAAATTTCTCAAAAATCAGAAGGAACATATATATCTCAAGGTAAGTATATTTAATATATTCTTAAAAAGTATGGATATGATAGCACTAAGTGTATAAGTATTCCCATTAGTACCTCAAGTTCACTTGATCTAGATGAAGCTGGAAAACCAGTGGATCAAGAATAATTTAGATGTATTAAAAGAAGTATACTATAACTGATAGCTAGTCCTCTAGAATTATTGTTTTTAGTATGATTATGTTCCAAATATCAATCTAATCTTGAGTAATCACATTTAAAGGTAGTGAAAATAATTTTTTTCTACTTAAAGGGAACCATTGATTTAGGACTCTTTTATACTTTTGGAAATAATTTTATTTTAAAATGTTTTTCGGATGCCGATTTGGGTGGATGTAGTATGGGAAGGAAAATTACATATATAACTTGTCATTTATTTAGAGATTCTTTAGTTTCATGGTCATGAAAAAGCACCACTCATTATCACTTTCCACTGCTGAAGCTGAATATGTAGCAGCTGGAAGTTGTTGTGTTAAAGTATTGTGGATGAAACACAAAGTCACAGACTGGGGTATGAGTTGTACCAAAAAAAATGTTTCATAATACTAGTTCCATTTACTTCAGCAAAAACCTTACACATCACTCTCATGAAATACACATAAAAATTAGGAATCACTTTCTTAGGTATCACACACAAAAGAAGATATCATTCTTCAATTTATCAGAATGTAAGATCAGTTAGCTGATGTTTTAACAAAATCATTACCCTCTGATAGATTTAAATATATGAAACAGAAGTTAGTCATGATTACCGAAAGGAAATATTCTTTACTAACTTATTTTTGAAAACCATATCATAATAGTAATAAACTCTTTTTCCTCGGGGGAGTACATTTTCCTGTTAGTCAAAATATTTCATAGTGAAATTCTTTCATAATGAAGATATTTTTAATGAAAATTTTTATTTGTCAAACTTTTTTCATAAAGGAAACTTTACGTAGTCAAAAATTTTCGTAGTGAAAATTTCTTATAATAAATTTTTTTCGTAGTCACAATTTTTAGTAATGAAAATTTTTGTAATCAAAATTTTTCTTAATCATAATTTTTGTAGTCTAAATTTTCTTAGTCAAAATTTTTATACTCAAACATTTTTGTAATAATTTTCCAAAATCTAATGTTCTTCAAGTAGAATTTAACCTCATTACAAATAATTATCCTAGTAATCTAGAAGGTATGATTTCTCTCTTAAATTTTTATAATCATCCTTTTACATGTTGTTATTTTTATCTTATTTAAACAAACTTTTTAAGATTCTCATTTCCTTAAATCTGAATGTTTTTCTAAAAAAACCTCAAAAAATCAGAATCTATCAAAATCCTTCTTTGGTTATCATATCAACTATTAGATTTAATCCATGGTATGTGAACCATTGGATTAAGTAAAGAATTTTAAATGTCGCCTTAGTTTCCTAGATAACGCCCCCCAATGGTTTCCCCACATGAGGTTTTCACACCTTGGCATGCTGAAGTTCTGTAGCTCTACTTAATATCGTTATTAATCTTCATGATTTTTCAACTCCGAATGTCTGTGCAAGACTCTCCTCAGATAGAAATGTCTTTAGTAAAGTAAATATCAGAATATAAAATATATCGAGAAAGGTTAGTTGATCATTAATGTTTCTCCAAATATTATTCTATCATCTCTAAGAATATTAACTTTAATGGCTGGGAGAGCCTTTGTATTTCAAAACCAAAGGCAGGAGTTCTAGTGTATCCGGAGTTGTTGGTAGAGTTCTTTGAAATAGTTAATTTTTTCAATGAAGTAGGTAGAGATAAATTTTCTTTCAAAAGCTATGGAAATACCTACTCCCTTTCTTACAACATGGCAGGAAATCTGATAGAGATTTTATATGAAGGTGAAGTAGAGTTCTGCTCTCACAAGTTAACTAATGTAGCATGATATTTTGTCAAGGAGAAAGCTATAGAGTGTCTTGGATTAAAGGAAGTTATGTATATAAAAACTATTTATCTCTCTAAATTTTTTTGGATACATCAGCTATGGGTTCAGGGATTTATCACTTTGAGAAAAGGGGACAAAGATACCCAGAAGAAAATTGATATCTATGTTTTGGATTTCAAGATGAATCTTTGGAAGATAAACATGGTCAAATATATCTTGATTATGATTGAGAACATCAAGAATGGAAATTTTAAGTATCAAATTTCCATGTATCCTTCTATTATTTCGAAGATTATAGTTATTTGAATTCAGTCTTTGGAAATTCCTTGCAGTTCAAAGATAAAGAATTTCAATGCAATGTAGTTGAGTGATGATACTCTAGAGAGAATGAAGATCAGTTTTCATAGTGAATCAATGGAATTTTATGATTTTTCGGAAGCAGAAGTTGAAGTTCTATCAAAAAAACTGGAAGTGGTTAAAACATCCATGAAATGTGGAAAGAAGAGGAAGGAAAAAAATCCACAAAAGATCAGAAAAATTTATGCAGCTAAGAAAACTCCATCAGCGCCACCAAACCTAAAGAAGAAAAGGACCTATCCTGATGAAGTAGTGGCTAAGTAGAGAGAAGATAAAAATAACAAGAAGGAAGGGGAGCCTAAGTTTTCCTTGGACCCTACTGAGGAAAAAGCATTGAAAATAAAGGATATTGATGATATTTAAAATGAAGTGAAATAAAAAAAGTAGAGGAAAAAGTCATCAGAAGGTGAAATCATTCAATCCCTTCTCAAGGCTGCTGAGAAATCTTCTGAGAAAATTAAATTAATGAAATACTTTCTTCAAGAATCACTACCAAACAATCCTTGAAATAAAGTTGTGATTTAGGATCTAGAACAAGAAGAAGAAGTTGTTCAGGAAGAGAAAGAATAAATAGAAGAAGAAGAAGAAGAAGAAGAAGTAGATGACAATGATGATGTCATAAAGAAAGTTGAAAATTACCATGAGAAGGATAGTCCTTCTGAGAAATTATCAATCCAAACTTCTGAAGCCCAATCTTTAGAACATGTTACTCCAAGAAAGGATGAGAAGGCTGAGGAATAAGTGAATAAATTGTCTGAAGAGGAAAGTAGCAAATCATGATTTTATTCAACCAGAGAATGTTGTGGAAGGAGTAGAGAAATAAAATCTTGAGGAAGATAATATTGTTCTACTATCAGATAGTGAACACGAATCTCCCAAGGTAGAAGAGATCATTCTGAAAGTTGATAAGAAAAATAAGTTTTTGATTGCTACACATAAGAAATATGTGGTGAAAAATAAAATTTTGGGATGTTCATCGAAGATGAATGCTATTGAGTTAGAAAAATAATCCTCACCAACCAAAATCTCGGATTCAGAATCATCTTCTCTTGGATATGATTTTGTGGTACAATATTTAAAAAATATGGTTGATATCATTACTCTATTTCTGAGTATAGTCTCAAGGTTCCAAATACTTAAATATTCCTAATATTAGATATTAGATTCTATTTCCATGCTTATAGATAAGTTTGTAAAGCATGAAATAGATTTCAAAACATTCTTCATTGAATATGAAGCTCATAAAAGATCTTGAAAGAAGATTACACGATGGTCAAAGAAGAAAGTTGAAGACTTGAGAACTTTAAATGAATTTTAAGATAATGTCAAAGATGCCATTGACACCGATGATGTCAAGCTTAATGATCTTACTAAGATCTTTGATGAAAAGATACCTCTCGAACAGAAAACTCAGAAACAAGAATTCATGTATTTAAATGGAAATATTAATTCTATGTCCATGAATTAAAAGAGGGAAAGGGGTCTCAGAATCAAATTTGAATAGAAGATTGTTAAGGAAGAAGATGTGTTGAAAGCCCGAGCATAATTTATTAAGGATTAGGAAGAAAAGATAAAATCCTTATAGAAGAAAAGAGAAGATCAGGATCAGCTGATTAAATTTATAGAATAAGATCACATGGATCTCATGATGTTGAAAACCATTGTAAAGAATATGATGTTGAAGGAGAAATAAGGATAATTTCATTCCATTCCTTTCTTTTGTTGTATTTTCTTCACCTAACAAAATTTTAAAATCTTAATGAAATTTTGGTTATTCTCCATATATTTGGTTGTTTAGTACTAATACTTCAGGTAAATTTTTTTCCATTCCCTATATTCCCTTTTAAAAATCACAAAGGGGGTGAAGGGAATGATAAAAATAATACTATGCAAAGATGATATTTCCATAAGTAAGTGGGAGTTCATCTAATGGAAGGTTCTTATCAATGAAAATTTTCGTATAAATGAAAAATGTAAAATCTCATTCAAGAAATCAAGAATATGATCCTCAGGTATTTAAATGCATTAGGGGGAGTTAGTCGTATTCACAATGATCCATAAGTAAATGGAGGTATGTTTTTATTTTTGAAATCCATAAAATTCTAAGTCCTTATATTCTTTTTAAGGATGTTTGTGCTTTCCAAAAAGGGGGATATTTTTTGAGTAAATAAGGTTTTCTTATGAATTTTTCATTCCTGTGTGTTTTGAAAATCACAAACACTCTATCTTAAGGAAAATTTTACTTCCCCTAAGATTTATCTTAATAAGGAAAATTTTCCTTTCCAAAGGAAACTTTCTCCTAACATTTTCTCCATACCATTGCTCTCATTATTCATGTTATAGTTTCTCAAAATCTGACTCATTTTATTTCAAAGTGTAAAATTCGATTTCACATCTAAAACCTCATAATCCTATAAATACTTAGATATAGTGTATTCTGTTTTTAGGATTTGAATTCATAATCTGAATTCCCTAAAATTCAGACTCCAAATTCAGACTCTGAATTCTATGAAATTCAAACTCTAAATTCTCTAAAATTCAGAATCTAAATTCTATGAAATTCAGACATTGAGTTCTATGAAATTCATACTCTAAATTCTCTAAAATCCAGACTCCGAATTCATTGAAATTCAGACTCTGAATTTTCTAAAATTCAGACTATAAATTCATTGAAATTCTAAATCCGAATTCTCTGAAATTCAGAATCCTAATTCTCTGAAATTCAGACTCCAAATATTATGAAATTGAAACTCCGAATTCTCAAAAAATCAGACTTCTAATTCCTCATAATTCCGAATATTAACTTCTCAGAATTCATACTCTGAATTCTTTAGAATTATGATTCCTAATTCATTGGAATTCAGACTCTAAAGTCCATACAATTATGATTCCGAATTCATTGAAAAAAAGAATCCAAATATCCATGTAATATAGACTCCAAACATTATTTTTTCCTTATACTCTAAAAAATGGATTTCATTAAGAAACCATATTTTTGTTACCCTTGTTTTGGTTATGAAACGATATTATACAATCTGTTTCAACTAACTGTTGTTTAAGTGACACATGTATAGGTCCCTCTGAGATTCAAGGAAAAGTATGACCATTGGAGGAGGGAGTCGACCGTTGGAGTAATTCCTATAAATAGGATCTCATTTAAATGAGCTCACAACATTGATGAATTAGTTGATCAATCTAGAGATTTAATGATACTGAAGTGATTTATATAGTGAGAGACTCTCAAGCCTTGTGTGTATTGAACATCTTGTTTAGTTTGCTTCATGAGATTCTGATTGTTGTTGTGTACAATTGATGGCTTCTATGGTTATGAATATAGAGTTGCTGACTACCTTAAAATTCAAGGACTTCCATGGTTAGGAAGATAGAGGTTCTGACTTCCTTCACGTTCGAGGGCTTGCGGGGATAACAAGACAGATTCCGATATTCCTATCGAGGGCTTACCCTAATGTGGGTAAGACATGCTTTCTTGACAGTATAAATCAAGGGACCTTTATCCAAGGTTGTTGGATACCCTACTCAGTGGGTTAAAATATTTCATACTTGTTACTTGTTTTGTTTCAAATTATTTCCACTGAATTTTGATTAATATTGAAAATTTAACTAACTTATAATTTTTTATAATTTTGTATACTCTGATTAGTAATATTCTATACAATTTAAGGTAGAATATTTTTCTTGTAAAATTTTCTTAAGTTTCCCTTATAGAACCATATTTTTGGAACTTTGAAATGTTTGTAGAATTAAAAGGCCTTGAAAATTTTCCCACTACAACATTGTTAAATATAGTTCTCTTTAAAGTTAAAAACAAAATTTTTATACAAACTTTAAATGTTTCAAAGGAATTTTTAATGTATACAATTCACCCCCTCTTGTATTTGAGAATCAACATCATATTTATATCCTACAGGTCAGTTGCTTGATTTTCAATAGAGATAATTTTCAAATATATTGTAATTAAACAAATCCCTAATCATATATGAAATTTCATTTCTTAATTTCAATCTGAATCTATAGTTTCCAAATACATGGTATTATTTCACTCTTCACCATGTGATTCTTAGTTAAACACCAAAACTAGGAAATCAATAATTTTTTTTGAATTTAAATGAATGAAATATTAGGGACTGATCCTCTGTTTAAAAATGGAATGAAATTACCCATCATAGATTACCTAAAATGATAATAAAATATTAAAATAAATATTTATGCCATAATATTCTATTTAAAAGTAGAGATATACCTAATAATTCAATAAAATTTTTATTCTATAAAATCATTTATGTAAAAAATAAAAATATTACACATAATACAAAGAAACAATACATATGATTCAAGAAACAATTACTTGATGTGTAAGGTTTTACCATCACTATATTTTACCTCTCCTAAAAATTGTATAACTATAAAAAAACATATGTGTGTGCTTCAAAATATTATGAACCGTAATCTTGGATTCCCATTACAATATTTCAACCTTTAAAGGATATTTAATATGAACATAAAATACTATATATCCTTAGAATTGTTTTCTATTTTGTCAATTTCATTGGATTGAAAGATATTATATTCAAAATAAAAAATATTATCTATATAGATAATGATTAAACACATAGCTAATATTATGTGAATTTTATAGATTATGTTACATTATATATATATATATATTCTATGGATTGTCTGGATAATTTTCAATAGATGTTTTTATATGAAAAATCTCATATGTATGACATGAAATTAAAAGATTTATATGGATGTATACGGAAAAATTATCACTCAACAGTTAGTAAATATTATTTATCTAGGCACCATAACAATCATTAGTACACTTCTACAAAGAAAATATTATGCACCTAAGGACCTATCCAAAATCAAAAAAAAATCTATAACCTGAATATTCCATAATTAATCCATTACAATCCCAAAAATTCTCAACTACTCAGGATACTCATTATACATGACTTAATAATATACCTATACTATTCCATTAACTTCCTTACCAATACACAAAACCCAAAATATACAGAAATCGATGCTTTTGACACAGAACCCGAGGATGAAAGAATTATTTGTAACCATAATTTTCAATGTTTTGATTGGATATGGTTTTCATCTCATGATATGGTATAATATTTTTTGGGTTCATCCATGGATCAAATTTTTTTTACCTTACATATGAAAAGTGAAATATAAAACAATAACTCATAAAGTGACTAGATATTTGAATTCTCATTTAATTACTAAATAATCATAACTATAAGGATATTATATAAAACCCATAATGATCATATATACATGAAATGTACTTATTGGTTCCCCATTATATGATTAACAATTTATGTATAAAAATTAACCATTTTTTATTATTCATCTTCGGTCAGTGACTAAAACAAACACGGTTCATGATGATCAAATTAAATATTCATTTTCTATATTTGAGTAAAACTATTATAAACATTATAGATTGGATGAGATGAATTCATATTCTCGAAAAATTAATCATCTAATATTAATGTGGCTTAAATTTTTTTCAAATAGTTATTTTGATCTTCTTAAAATTTCACATAGGTCCTTAAAGAATGTAAACATTTGAAAATTATACAAAATGGATGATATGAATTAGTAAATGTGTCATACATGTCGTAACTATTTTATTATCAAATTATAATAATCTTTTATGAAACATTCTGAACTATTAGACATAAAAATTTCTCATTCATCGGGAATAGGTTTAAAAAATATAGAACAATTAATATTCACCCAAAATACTATTTTTCATTCCATAATCATTTTTCTATAAAAAATTTAAATTGATTATGAAATAAATTTAATTATTAACATAAGTAACATAAATTAAATATAATTTAATTTTTATTATGATTATTTATTCCCTTTAACAAGAAAAATCATGGATACACATTTTATATAGCCTTATTATTCATTATCACGATAGAAGGTAGTTACAATCATATAAAATGAGATGTATGGAGAAGAACATCTAAGACACTAAATATAAAATGATATGTAATACATATAATGACTTAATATGAAAATATATTGTGTAATATAATCTATTTATCTTTTGATATCATATAAATAAGGATTCATTCTTTTTTAACACATCATTCGTGATTTATTTATATTTATTTTACAATATTTGATGGAATTTCATTCTTCTTCCATAGAAAAATATTTATTCAGTTTATTACCATTACTGTAAAATAGAACAATATATACTCTTCTTATATATAGAAAAGGGAAATATTGTCAGGAACATTTAATCAATATTAAACAACCAAAAACATACAAGAAACAAGATACCATACAACAAACATAAGATATCATAATTTTTATTACGTTCTAAAGTAACCAATAGTGTGATACACATTGATAATGATCTCAAGGAAAGAGACTAATATACATACTCATGGATTGTAAAATAAAATGAAACCTAAAACACCTGGTGTTCTTGTTAGAGGTTTAATCTTTATGATCTCTATTATTGAGATTACTAAGTTATAACATCTTGTGAATATCTCTCAGTTGTTTTGATTCCCCAACACATGACATCTTGGTATAAAACATTTCTCTTCAATATGATATATTTAGACCATCATACCCATCATAAATTTTATTTTCGAAGTATCTCGGTGTTATAATTAGTTTTGGGAACTACTCAAACCATTTGATATAACTAATAAACCAATCTGATAATCATGTAAAAATTTTTCACAGAAGTAACACTACTATTATGGTAAAAAAACCATCCATAAAATTAACGCCAAAATTTTTATGATACAATTGATTCCTTAAATTATAATCCTATCATTAAATAGTATTTTTTCTATTAGTATTAATGAAGTTAAAATTAGATAAAAATAATTTATATAATATATAAATGAATCATATAATATGTTATTAAATCCAATGGAACATTAAAAGAGAATTATATGACATAATGTAATACATTGCATTGAATATTACATTCCATGGATGATTAAATTCCATAAATGGGTATAAAAGAAAATAATACAACAAATAATAGAGTATAATATTTTTAAAATAAATAAATCCAATAAATTATCCATAACCTTGAAAAGGATTAATAGTAGATGTAAATCTATAATAAAAATAAAATATAAAAGTAGAATTTATTTGGAAAAATCTAAAATGAAAATTAAAGGAATGCGTAGTGTGACATTTCATGTAAAATTATAAGAAATTTATAGGATTTAATGTGTTTATTATAATAATTATATGATTTATATGAAAGGGATTATGATCATTTTTTATAATACAAGTAAACATCATACCATGTTTGAACTACCTGTATGTAATTAATATCAAAAAGGCTTTTTAGATGATAGTAATATAAATTTTCCTATTAAAGAATTTACAAATAAATAAATTATGTGATTTTAGATTTGAAGAAAAGATTAATAATTATTTTTTGAAAATAAATATTACTCTAATGATTTTTTATCAATTTTTTTAATTATAATTTTTACATAAAAATAATAATTTCAATAAAATTTACTGAGAAAATAAAAAACCAAAATTTAAAATAACTAAATAAAATATAAGAAATAATAAAGTAATTTTGTGGGAAAAAAATAATGATTAATAATCAATAAAATATATTTTATTTAAAAATATTATTTTTATTATATATTGTTTATTTTTATTCAATGTTTCTTTTTATCATATTTGTATTATGATCTCTTTAAATAATTATTATTCTTTAAAAAAACTTTTAATTAAAATTCACATATTGATTTTTATATCACTAGAAATTGGAATGAAATACATTAATATTTTAAGAGACACTTTTCTAAAAAAATTACATTTCACATTTTTTTAACGAACTTAACATATCAGGTATAATGATGATTTTATGGGAATTTAATTTTAATATGAATATTTTTTTCTTGAACTTATGTAATTAGTATAAATTTATATTTTTTAATATTAAGAACAAATATCAATTATAAAGTCGTTTTTTATATAAAAATAGTTTTATATAAATTTTATGTTATAATTTAAAAGTTAAATTTATCAAATTAATAATTTGAATTAGATTATGTAGAATTTAAATTTTTAATGATCACATAAAAATTAGATAATAGGACTCATACTATATTTTTTATAAAAAATATTTACAAATGTATAATATTAAATGAAGTAAAAAAGTAGTAAAAAGGTATTAAATTAACATGGAATGAATTTTATGTAGTTAGATTAATATTTATATAATATAGATTTTCTTTGTTTGGTGTGAATGTTAATCCTAAAATTAAAAACAATATTTTCCACGATAAATCACCAAAATCACATTTCACTTCATCATTAAGCATCACTTAACTTATGATTTAAATGAAATGACCTTTATTTTTTCTTTTAAGATATTTCCCTTCCTCTCACTCCAAATCACTCGTATCCTTTTATTTTCTCTTCATTCCCAACCTAAATTCCTTCCCTTAAATTATAATAATAATTTTTTCATAATTTTGTTCTCTAAATTTAGCCTAAATCCATTATTGTAAATGATTCTATTTCTAGAAGGTGGAGATTCATCAAAGGAAGTGTCTAGTCCATCACCATTTTTTAGTCACCTTCCCAACTATGGTATTCCTAGATATCATTAGCGAAAATCCTTAATTAATATTTAAATATGTATGTGTAATGACATGTGTATTTATATATCTTTTATTTCTAGTGAAATTTTATTTTCAAGGCCCAGTATAGGGGATGCTATAAGAATATGGTTTAAAATAAACATTTTTAGATTTAAAACGTATGTAGGAGATATTTTTTGATGAGTTTGGCAGCATGATGGGTGTATAATGTTCTTAGTTTTGCATGAGAGTGTGTTTAGGGCGTCATTATTTTAATTTTTTTAGTATATATTTCAATACATGACCAATGAGTGTTTTATAGAAACCCAAAACATGAAAAATTTCTCCTTTTATAATAAATTTAAATTTTTGGATTGCATTGGAATACACAAATCACCTGATTTAAAAAAAATATTTATCTTCATTTACATATTAAAAAAAATTATAACAATTATATTGAGTTTATATAGTAAATTAATATATTAAAAATTCAATCAAATCTTTTTTACATTTATACAATGAATTCAATAGTCATAAAAAAAGAATAAATTCGGTATTTCGCATAAAAATCTATATTTGTCCAAATGTTCTTTTACCACCCTTTAATGAATAACCAATTTTATATCCAAATTTTGGAACTTTTATATTTCTTATACTACTTAATGAATAGAGTTTTTGAAATTGACATAAGAAAATTTGGTTAGGGTGAATTATTGGTATTTTTTGTGATGTTTTGTTTTTAATGAATAGTTAAAAAAACTAAATTTTAATTCAAAATATCTCTTTTATATAATTTTTTATAAGGATAATTATATTTTAATTTCTTTATACATTAAAAATATATAAATTATATATAAATTAATTCAATTTGTTTCATTGTAATTAATTTTTAATTGAAATTGGATATAAAAACATAGCAAATGTTTGTATGTGGTTACTTTAAAAAAAGCATTGGCATCCCATCTATAAGATTAATTTTAGAATAATTTTTACCAATTATATGAATTAAATTTTTAATAATAGATCCCATCTTTTTAATTACACTAATTTATGATATATAATTACTTAAAATTATTTTTTGACAAAAATATTGGAGAATGTGATTAAAAATAATAACAACGCTTAAAAAAAATCAGCATAATAACGGACTAAATCGTAAAATTGAGAGACAAAATAACCTAGAAACATGTACAAAAGCCATATTATGGCCATATATCGAACATATACTCCAATATATTTACATTTTAACGTTATTGGATCCACTTTTCATAGGAAAAACGTGGGTGGAATTCCCATTCCAATAAATTTACAAGAATGCAACTACTCACCCACTATAATAGGGCACTCACCCCACCCACTTCATCAAAGCTCTCAAAAAACTTTGGATTGACCAATATTTGAAATAATAGCTCAAAACCCCCCCTAATCCTATAATCCTCATCATTGTAATAAATTCGTCCAATATTCCATTTGGTGGAAACCAAAAATAGTTACCCAAAAAAGAGCTAACATTTTTTCTCAAGATCTATAGTTTTATTTTCATTCTCCACCAACAAAAATATTTTTATTAAAATATTATATAATGAAATAAGTATCCTAACTATACAAGTATGTTTTTATGTTAAGGATTAAAAATCCAAATACCCACACATTCATCCAATGTGTAATAAACCAACTGTTTATGTGTATTGTCAACTACGACATCCCAAAATGATGATTGTTTGTTTTTACTCTACCACCTATCATAGTAAGAATTATGATGTAAAAAATATTTATATTATATATATATGATATTTATGATGTCTTTATTCTTATTTAATTTATATAAAACACATACCATTTTCGTTCCAATTTGTGTAACTATGATAACATCGTTTCTGGAAGTGTGGACTACCACCCACTCAAAGCAATGTGAGTTTTTCACACTATACATGGAATGAATAAAAGATCATTTTATTAAAAATATGAGACATATATGACATAAATATAAGATTATAATTATAATATACATATATATCATTTAATTTTTAATTTTTTTATATGGGTAAGAAATCAAAGTACCATGCATGTGTATGTAAATCCTACCATCTCCATAAATGGTGCATTTCATCTCTTATATCAAATATTATGGATTATTATGAATAAATATATACAGAATATATATGATATTTACATCATGTTTTAAATTATTTAGATGATGAAACTATGATCTAATTAATATGAATAACATGTAACAAGTCAAAATATACTCGAGAAACTAGGCAATTAACATGTGAAATAGTTAAAAAAAATAAATGATTACTAACAAAAAAGTATTTAGATATTGAAAAAAGATATTATATGATATCATAAATATGAGTATGGTTATATTATGAATTAGTAACCTATTTTTTGACCACTATACTGGTGGTTAAATACGACACAAAAAAAGGATACAATGTGTGATTTTTATCTCAATTTTCATATCTATGAGATAAATTTAATATTCACCACTTACTTATTTTGTGTGGTGTATCTACTACACCTTGTGATATGATACCAAAAACCTTTTTACCTTCGTGGTGTCAAAAACAATCATGTAATTTGATTCCATCGTGTGGATTATGAGTTAAATGTTTTGATGTGGTATGCGACACTTTAGAATGTTTAATGATTATTATAATAAAGAATTTGTTTATTGATTACCTCTAAAATATCACATTCTGTTGTGATTTTTAGACTTATCTGGAAACAATAGGTTTCTTGAGATATTTTTTATTCTAAATTATGTTTAACATAAATAAACATATTATCATAAAATGAATTTTATTATTTCAAAAACCGTATACCATTTTACATAAGGTGTTCACATTGAATGTTATTTTATTAACTGGGGAATTATCGATAAATATGTATCTTTTTTAAATACAGATATTTGATAAGGCACATTGTTCTTGAGTTAAATAATTTTTTTTGATATAAAAGGAATTATTTGGAAAGGTATGACATGGGTGGGTCTTGGTTATAGATAGTTTCTTGATGCCTCAATAATCTCATAAGACGAATTAGTTGGACAAATTAGATGGGTTTTTACGTGATATGCTAAAACATAGTGTGAAAGTTAATGATGTTAATGGTACTATTTACCTAGGGAACACGACGTCCAATAATTAAGCATTTCCACATTTAGAGTCAGTTATTATTTTATCCATGGGTTTTTTCGTTGAAATATATATAGATTCATTCCATTCTCAGTTTATGGATTAAATGACATCTACGTCAGTTTTATACCTTGATATATTCATAATGACTTATCTAGTTATTTGAAATCGAATGTGTTATCAGTTATTAACCTTCCCCATATTTATTATTCCCATCAATTTATTATTTCATCCATTTTACATACCCTTATGAATAATTCGGGATCACCATTACTAATTTTCTTTTCCCTAGTTTATGAAGAAGAAAACATTGATTAAGCTTTCAAGGAAGTAGTGTATTTTATTTTATTGTGTATTGCCTTTTTTCCGTTCCCAATATATTATGGGTATCATGTATGTAATGTAGATTTAAAATATAGATAAAATAATTGATTATTAAGTGTTTGATTCCCTGTAATCCTACCAATTTAATAAAATAATTCAACATATCCATGATTCTAGGGTTGTGGAATTATAGTTGGGATCATAAAAAGTTTAGCAAAAACCTTGGAAAATAGATCAATAAAACCTAGATTATTTAACATAACCCTATGTTATAATTTGAAGATAAATATAGAATAACATAAAAAAAATTTGACTAAGGTAGAGATTATGTGGGAATTCTTAGAAATACATCCCTATTTAGATACTACAAGTGGATGTGTGTCATGAACCGCCTTCACTAAGTTGAGGGAAGGGAAAACGGATTGCCAAACCCTTCATTCCTCAACTTGAAGGAGATTTAATGACCCCTGAAACAAACCATCAATAGGTCTCGGAGTCACGACTATCACCAAGGGTATAGAATCACACAAAAAATGCAGGGCATTACCCTTTTCATTTATTAGGATTGGGAGATAAGATAGTAAATCCCAAACAACACCAAAACTGGGGTAGAGGTAAAGCCAAAACGAACTATTCCCATATGCATTTTCCCAATGTAAGTGCTACACAGTACAAGAAAACTCCAAAGGAATGTACCAAGGAAATGAAAAATAGCAACAATAACTGCCCCAAAGTCTGAACTAGTTGGGTCTGGCCTGGTCCTTAAAGTCCTCCTGGAAACATGAAAGTAGTTTTATATACGTAGGTTGAGTATACATGTATACTCAGTAGGGAAAACCAAAAGCTCTTGTGCACAAGTGGGGATGTATTCTAATGCCCTGTGAGAAAAGGAGACAAATGAAGCACCTAACAAGGAATCTATCCACCCAACCTCACCAAGGCACACTCCCCAAATAATGCAAATCAACTAAAGTAATAGTAATGACACGTCGATATTTGGGTACCCCTCACCACTTTCCCACGGGTTATTGAGACATCCTATGTGTCAAACGTCTCTAGATATTCTCACCATAGTCCCATAGCCATCCCCGCCAGTACAGACATGGGCTACCAAAACCACACATCCCTCCCACAAACACCTAGTCAAGAACAACCACACATAACCACGCTCGCAAACACCTTGTACAGAACAACTACCACCACACCCGAAGACATGTAGGCATCATCTCTAAGACACCTAGGAAACCACCTTCTCGCACACACCTGGGCCAACCACCATCGCATACCCTGCCCCAAAGAATATAGGGCTATAATGGACCTCAGGATGTCACATCCTACCCAAATAATCTTGGGCTACTCGGGAAACAGAGCAGAAAAGGAGTCAATAACCAGCCACTCATAGGAATATTGGGAAAAACACCCTCCCCTGTGAAATGAGGGTGTTCGGCACAAAATGCTCAAATGGGATGGGGAGCGAAGAAGAAACATAAAAACTAAATTATACATATAGGTAAAAATAACTCATCCCAATCTAGGGGTTCCAAAACCAACTCATATACAAACACCTCCTTACTATTCATTCATAAGAATCAACACAACCAAATACATGTCACTACTCGTTCCTGGAAAACAATTCCTCTTTGAACCCATTCTTGTTTTCCTAATCAAGTAACACCATTTAGATAAGTTCTTCACAACCGTCCAACTAACAGGAATAACCACAAAGAAAGGAATGAAAAATAGTCAAACCGTAATTAAAGCATTCACACCAGGTTCTATGATAAAGTCACAACAACAAAAAGGATCTGTGAGATCCCTCAAAGTACTAGATCCAAACCATGCCCTAACAATTGCACAACGATAGAGGATCCCATCCCCATCTATGTCACCTCACAAGAATCAACCATAAACATCCCTAGAAGAGAGCAAAGGAGTTTTCAAATTTTAATATGCCCTTTAATAATTTTTATTTTTTGTTTGGTAACCGGGGTGATCACATAAGGATTATTATTCATTGGTAATTCATTTAATCAACTGAGTTTATGTGATTTACCTCCTTTGATGTTACAACCATTCAATCACATAAATATCCAGAAAAACAGAAGTTCATTAGTGTGCAAGAAAGAACCACCGACAGACATGATTTTTAGTGGACATATGCCCATTCAATTCACAATATATAAAAATAAATAAAGGAGTACAACATCATTATCAAACATTCCCCTTCATTCATTAAATCCATTTATTATCTTTGTTAAGGTTCGATTTAATCCATCCCCGTAGGAAACATTTACATACCCATCCCCCATGATACACAGTAAAGAGGGACACCGGAGGAAACCTACTTGGATGATCAACGATCAAAGTTTCTACACATGCGGTAAGAACTGTGATGCACAACTTGAAGGGGAGGAACTCTGAGTACTCCAAGAATGAGCAGGAAAAGCTACAACACAGGCACACCACTCCCCTCATGAAGGGCGCTCAAAACTCACCAATGGGAAGAACGAACCTAGTTAAGAAGAGGAATAAAAGAATTCATGTGTGATATAAAGAGGTGAGATCCTGGAGTTACGGGATAAGAATCTTGAAGGTCTTGAAAAGTGGATCATGGTCTTACCACACAGTTGGGTGGTTACAAATGGTAGGATTAATTATTATTTAATTTCTCATTGGGGAGGTGGCTATAAAAGCTATGGGTTAAAATAATTTATTTAATCTAAGGAAATGGGGAACACTGACACACATTATGGGTCTATGAGGGTCTCCCCACTCTTAGGGGACTTTATATATCATTTATGGGATCTAAAATTGCCTTGAACCACTTTAAAAGGTTAAAAATACTTAAAAATGGTGTTAATGAGAAAACTGGGGAAGAAAAACCTGACAATCCTCTCCCCTAGGGAACTGATTAGTGACACACCGATCGGTGTCACCGAGGGTTGACAGCATGATGACATCCTAGCACCGAGACTCTGCCCTTTAGATATGGACTTGATGGGTCCATGGGAAGATAAACACTAGAAAGCTGTCAAACGGATGGACTAAGAGGGTCTCATCCATTACATTAGATACCCCTCAAACTATTCTCATCCTCGGAAATTGAGGATAGACCTGAAGAGAAGATAGGGGTCCGAACAACCACCTCGAATGATAAATCTCAGGGAAAAACTACTCCAAACATCCATACCGATCCCAAGGATCACATTGTCCCGACACATGGATCGGGGAGTTCTTTCCTCCATGTCAAGATACTATTTTCTTTGGGTGGCACTGACTCGCCCACACGGGTTTAATCGCATCGGCCTTAATGCATATTTATTAAGGATCAGGTCCTCCCTTCCCCACATATGAGGTCTTTTCATAAAACATTTACCAGTTAAGGAAAAAAACATCCCATTAACCATAAAGGTCAGCATTACATCACCAACAGGTACAAAACAAAATAGAACAAAACTCAAAAAAGCTCTGGATACTGGGTGTGAATCTATGCCTCCCATTCCTAGGTACTCTCTTCGAGGCCACCATGCCTCCACAACACACAAACCAAAGGTACTGTTCATCCATAAAGCACTCTCTCCTTCTGATCCTCAATCCTCACTGGTCACTCAAAAAACATAGCATCATCCCCAATATCCAACTCTCCCCAGTCAATGACATGGGAGTCATCATGTAGATATCGACGAAGATGGGAGATATGGAAAATGTGATGGATTATTTCCAACTTTGGTGGCAATTCCAGCTGATATGCCACTTCTCCGAATCGCCCCAACACTTCTAAGGGCCCAATGAACCTAGGAGAGAGCTTTCTCCCCTTGTCGAACATTCGCTGCCCACGTCTAGGGGAAACCTTCAAGAACACATGGTCTCCAACCTGAAACTCCAAGGGCCTCCTCCTACGATCGGTATATGACATCTACTGGTACTGGGCTGACTTCATCCTCTTGCGCACAAGATGACCCTTCTCTATTATGCTCTGAACTACCTCTGGGCCAAGAACACCTACCTCTCCGACCTCGATCCAAAACATGGGAAAACAACACGGACTCTCGTACAAGGCTTAAAATAGTGCCTTGATAATAGTAGAGTGATAAATATTATTGTAGGAAAACTCTACTAATAGAAAATGTCATCCCCATGATCCCCTGAAGTCCAAAACACATGACTGTAGAATATCCTCCATGGTCTGGATGGTTTTCTAT
Source organism: Viscum album (assembly GCA_963277665.1). NCBI lineage: Eukaryota > Viridiplantae > Streptophyta > Magnoliopsida > Santalales > Viscaceae > Viscum > Viscum album. The sequence continues at coordinate 205,186,914 of OY728144.1, forward strand.
GTCTTCCCATCTTTCTGGGGGTAGAAAGATATGCTAACGAGTAGTTGGGTGCCAAAATCATGCTGCAATCCCCTGTAGACTCATGAGGTAATCCATGCATCCCTATCAAAGACAATGGACCTAGGAACTCCATGAAACCGCACCACCACATCGACATATCTCCATGATAGGGAATCCACCGCAATCGACTCCTTGATCACCAGGAAGTGAGTAGATTTTGTCAGACTGTCAACTACTACCTAGATAGAATCACATCCTCTGTGAAACCTGGGTAGTCCTGTGATGAAATCCAAAGATATACCATCCCACTTCCACTCAGGGACATCTAAAGGCTTTAATAAACTTTCTAGGATGTGTTGTTCAGCCTTCACCTACTAAAAAACTAGGCACCTTTCCATGAACTCTGCCATTGCTCGTTTCACCCCGGGCCACCAAAAACGTTCTTTAGTCCTCCGTATATCTTGGAAATTCTAGGGTGTACCACTACGAGTGACTTATGGAACTCACAGAGAACTCCCTCTCACGTTATCTATGGTATAAAAAACTTCCCCCAGAAAAGCATTCGATTCTGACCATCCTTCGACCACCCTTCCAGAGCAATTCCTGGGTTAACCCGATCACACATCACTTCACTCTCTAAGTCTACCCACTGAGACTCATCCAATTGTCATAACATAGAGGATTGCACTGTCATCTGAAACAAAAAATCTCTAACACCATCCACCCTTTCATCTAGGTGTAGGGAAGCCAAATCCTCTATTTCCTTCCATGAATCCACATATTCATGAAAAGCTTCCCTCTGTGACTTCCTGCTCAAAGAATCAGGCACAACAATCCCCTTACCTATAGTGTAAGATATCTCAATGTTTTAGTCCTAAAGAAACTCCACCCACCGTCACTGTTGCAATATTAGGTCCTACTGTGTAATGATATGCCTCAAACTCTTATGATCCGTGAATACCACATAGTGCTCCCCGGTGAGGTAATGTCACCACAACTTTAACACGAACACTACCGTTGTAAGCTCTAGGTCATGGGTGGTGTAGTTACGCTCATGAGGACGTAACATCCTAGACCCATAAGATATCACTACCCGTTTCTGCATTATAACACACCTTAGGAGAAGTCCAGAAGCATCATAAAATACCTCAAACAATATCCATTCTTCGGGTAACCTCATCACTGGGGCACTAACCAACTTCCCTTTTACATAACCGAAGGCTTCCTGGCACTACTCACTCCACACAAAGGCCTGGTATTTTCTGGTCTAATCTGTCAAGGGAGATGCAACTTGAGAGAAGTCGGGTACAATCCTCCGATAATAGCCTTCTAGACCTAGAAAGATATGAACCTCTGTCACATTCTTGTGTGCTTCCCATGAAACAACTGCTTCAATATTTGACGAATCAATCACTACCACATGTTGAGACACCACGTGTCCAAGGAAATGCACGTATTGTGTCATGAACATACACTTGGACAACGTCCCATATAATTGGTGGTGTTGAAGGATTTCCAAGAGCATCTTGAGGTTATTAATATGACCCTACTCTGATCATAAGTTGATCAAAATTTCATCGATGAACAAAATGACGAATTAGTGCAGAAACTCATGAAAAATAGAGTTCATGAGCCCTATCAACACAGAAGGTGCGTTCGTAACACCGAACGACATGACTACGAACTAAAATTTCCCCTACCTTCACCTGAAAGTAGTCTTCAGAATATTACTATCCTTCACCCATAATTGGTGATACCTAGACTGCGGATCGATCTTAGAGAACCAACCTGCTCCCCTTAACTGGTCAAAGAGATCGTCTATCTTTAAGAGAGGGTAACGATTCTTGACCATTAACTGATTCAGTCTCTAGTAGTCTATGCCTAGCCTGAGACCACCATCTGCCTACTTTTCGAACAAGATGAGATCAGTCCATGGTGACACGCTAGGTTGGACAAAAACCTTCTTCATCAGATTGTCAATCTCAATCCGCAACTCCTGCAACTCAGAAGGCTCTATCCTATAAGGAGCCATCAAAATCAGATGGGCAATGGGTTGTAAGTCTATCCAAAACTCAAAGTCACGTTGAGGGGGTAGAGTTTCCACTTCTTCAAGGAAGACATCCATGAACATACTGAAGATCCCCAGGACTTACACCATCTCTGTATCTTCCAACTCCACAGAAAGCTTAGCGAATAAGGAAATGAGGGGCTCTACTCACCGAATGCCTTCCTGGAAACCCCGCTCATCGAAAAAAGTCATAGGCTGGCCATACTCATCAGAGAACACGACTCTTCTTCAAAAATATTTGATAACAGTGAGTAGAAAAAACAGCCAGTCGATGCCTAAGATGACATCATATGTCTGTATTTGCAACAATAGAAGATCATTGCTAGACTTATGTGGCCCTATCATTAGTCTACACCATTGGAAGACATAAAACAAGTCGATCTGACCTCCGATTAGAGTACTCAACACCAGGGGCACTGAAAGTCTCTCAGTGTCTAAACCCAGAGCACGGTCCAGACCGGGTGCAACAAAAGAGTGCGAAGCTCCTATATCAAACAAGGCATATGAAAGAGTACTAAACAAGCTGATCGTACCTCGAATGTCTTGTGGACCTGCTCAAAATACTGCCTCAACAGCGTGTAACTACCCATGCCCACCTCCATTGCCCCTCCGATGCTGACTGCCTCCCCGACCATGCCCCGATCGAGGTCCCTGAGGAGCACCCAGAGGCCGGACTCCTCCTGTAACATCTGCTCTCAGAGGACCGGGAGCTCGTTGTCCCTGTTATTGCTGCTGCTGAAAGGGCCTGGTTGGAAGATGTTGCTGCTGAGGTGGGCACTAAACCTTCCCAGACCCACTATACTACGCTCAGCCAGGGCACTAATTCTGATGGTGCCCACGACTGCCACAGATGAAGCACCTGGGACCTGCGCTCGCAAAGAAAGGGCGATGACCATGAGATCGAAACTGGAACTGCTGGGGCTTGCTACCCATTGGTCTAAACCTAGAAGCCACTGACACTGGAGGCCCCCTGCTAACTGCCTTCCCCTTTGACGATATCAACTGGATTCCATCTCGCGAAATACCTCCCAGCGTGTGCTTCCTCTCTAAAACTCCAACCTTCTTTTGGACATCCAAGTATGTAGGTAGGGTGAAGGGAGTAACATCACATTGAATAGAAGGTCAGAGTGCCTCTTCTAAATGTCTCGCCTGAGGACCCTCATCCGGAAAAAGGTCCAGAGAAAAACAAAGGAGATCTTAGAACTTGATCCCAAACTCACTCACTGACATGGTCCCCTACTGGAGGGAGAGCATCTCCTGCCTCTTCTCAGCCTTCATCATGGAATAGAAGAATTCCACCCGGAACTCCTTCTCGAAGTCAGTCCACACAACCTCAGCCTCCCTCATCTCTCCAAGATAGAGACTCCACCATTGACGTTCCCCTCCCTACATCCGGCTAATAGCCCGAGGAACCCAATACTCTGTTAGAGCCTGGATCAAGATGAAAGCTATCAACACCTCCTCGAGCCAGCTCTCAATCTCCATGTCTGAGATGCTGCCCTTGTACTTCATGAGGGTCTATCACTGAAAGGTATGAAGCATCCTCTTCCACTGGTAATCCTCCTCCTCTCGATCACCCCTATTCTAATTAGCTGAAACAACCTCTTGGTCCTCGATCGCCCGCACTACTCATGGTCATCGTCGTGGTGTCATAGTGGTAAGGTAAACAAGGAATGCCTAAGCCCGAGTAGTGTAGAAGATTACCTTTAAATTTTCCTAGAATTCTTATTCATTTTAAATCCCCAAAATACCCACGAAACAGAAGAACATAAGTCCTTATAGTTCATGTACCTTTCCTAGGGTCTCTACCATGCAATCAATTTAGCCTCACTTGGTCATTCAATAGGCCTAGAGTCCATGCATCGGATCATGAGGGACCCTAAAATCCCCTGTCCTAGCTGGTCTCCTCTGACCTATTTCACACACCATGATTTCTGAACACTGTTTCCCTACCATCCCATACAATTCTCACTATGCATGACTCCAGACTCCATCCTATCTCTCGGCCATCCTCCAATACCATTTTTCCACGACCCGCCTTCACCAAGATGAGGGAAGGGACAACAGTTTTCCAAACCCTTCCTTCCTCAAGTTGAAGGAGAGATAATGACCCCCTAAACCCACCTTCAATAGGTACCGGAGTGGAAACTAGAACCTAAGGTATAGAATCACATAGAAAATGTAAGGAATTACCCTTTTTATTTAGTATGATCGGGAGATAAGATAGGAAATCCTAAACAACACCAAATCTAGGGTAGAGGTAAAACCAAAACAATCCAATCCCATATACATGTTCCAAAATTAAGTGCTACAAAGTAAAAGGAAAATCCAATGGAATGTACCAAAAAAAGAAAAGAAGAAAAAGCAACTTCCCCCAAAGTCTGAACTAGTAGGGTCCGTCATGGTCCTCAATGTCCTCGAGGAAATCTGAAAAAAGATTTACATACGTAGGGTGAGTATATAGGTATATTCAATAGGGAAAAACAAAAGCTCTCATGCACAAGTGGGGAGGCATTCTAATTCCTCGTATGACAAGGAGACAACTGAAGCACCTAGTAAGGAATCTATCCACCCAACCTCACCAAGGAACACTCCCTAAATAACATAAGTCAAGTAAATTAATACTAATAACACATCAATATTTGGGTACCCCACACCACATTCCCACTGGTTATTAGAGACATCCTATGTGTCAAACCTCTCCCACCATTCTCACCATAGTCCCACTACTATCCCCACCCGCACACACTAGGGCTACTGTAACCTCACATCCCGCCCGCAAACACCTGGGCCACAAAAACCACACGTAACCATGACCGCAGACACCTGGGCCAGATAAACTACCACTATGCCTGAAGACAACTGGGCATCAACCCAAAGACACCTGGGAAACCACCTGCCCACACACACCTGGTCCAACCACCCCCACATACCCTGCCGAAAGAATCTAGGGCTATAATGGACCTTAGGCCTTCACAGCCTACCTAATGAATCTTGGGATACTCGCGAAAGGGAGAAGAAAATGAGTCAATAACCATCCACTCATAGGAATGTTGGGAAAAACACCCTCCGCTAGGAAATGGGGGTGTTCAGCACAAAGTGCTCAACTTGGATGGGGCAAAAATAAGAAACATAAAAACTAAATAATACATATAGGAAACTATCACTCATCCCATTCTAGGGGTTCCAAAACAAACTCATATACAAACACCCTCGTTACTATTCATTCATAAGAATTACCACAACCACAAACATGTCACTACTCATTCTAGGAAAATAATTCCCCTCTGAACCCATTATTGTTTTTCTTATTCATGTGACACCATTTAGATAAGTTCATCACAACTAGGAAACTAACAAGCATATCCAGAAGGGAAGGAATGAAAAATAGCCAAACATTAATTTAAGCATTTACACTCGGTTCTATTGTAAAGTCACATCCACAAAAGGGATCCCTGAGATCCCTCAAAGTACTGAAACCAAACCAATCCCCAAAGACTGCACAACAATAGAGGATCTCATCCTCATCCAGTCCACCTCAGAAGAATCAACTGTAAACATCAACAGAACAGAGCAATGGAGTTTTCAAATTTGAATATTCCATATATTTTGTTCTTTTTTTCTATTTGGTTAACTAGGGTGATCACACAAGGATTCTTATTCATTGGTAATCCATTTAATCAACTGAGATTATATGATTTACCAGCTTTAATGTTACAGACATTCAATCACATAAATATCAAGAAAAAATAGAGGTTCAATAGTGTGCAAGAAAGGACCACCAACAGCCACGATTTTCAGTGGACAGAAACCCATTAAATTCACAACATATAAAAAGATATAAACAAGTACAAAAACATTATCAAAAACAGACATTCATTCATGAAATCCAATTTTTATCCTCATTATGGTTTGGTTTCATTCATCCCCATTGCAAAAAAATTTCATACTCACCCCGTTTGATTCACAGTAAATAGAGAAGAAGGAAGAACCTTACTTGGATGATCAACGGTTGATGTTTCTCTCCATGTGACATGAAATGCGATGTGGGACTTGAAGGGGAGAAACTCTGAGGACTCTAAGAATGATCATGAAAGGCTACATCACAGGCGCACCACTCACCTCAAGAAGGGTGCTCCAAACGCAGCAAGGGGAAGAACGAACCCAACTAAGAAGAAGAATAAATGAATTCCAGTGTGATATAAAGAGGAGAGATCCTGGAGTTATGGGATAAGAATATTGAATGTATTTAAAGGCGGATCATGTTTTCACCACGTAGTTGGGTGGTTACACTTGATGGGATTAATTATTATTTAATATCTCATTGGGGAGGTGGTTGTAACAGCTGTGGGTAAAAATATTTTATTTAAATAGAGGAAACAGGAAACGCAGACACACAATATGGGTCCATGAGGGTATTCCCACTCCTAGAGGACTTTAGATATCATTTATGGGCTTTAACAATGGACTTTAATGGCTTTAAAGGATAAAAATACTTAAGAGAGGCGTTACCGGGAAAACTGGGGAAGAAAAACATGACAAGCACCCCCCCCCCCATGGCACCGATTGGTGTCACCGATGGTTGACACTGCGATGACATACTACCACCGAGATTCTGCCCTTAGGATTGGGACCTGATGGGTTCAGGGCATTCAAAACACCCAAAATTTGGCAAAGGGATGGACAAGGAGTGTCTCAGCCATTACAATGTGGTTCTAGAAGAGATATACATAGGGGTAACAACTCTGACATGGTGTGTCATGACTGACTTGATGTAACCTCATAGAAAAAATTGGCCTTATTATGCACCTAGTTTGATAGTCTTATGGGATACTCATAGGATAATTCAAATTTTATTAAACATCCATTATGAAGGATCTAAAAGTAAATATGTTCTCTATGTAACAAAAGATTATTATTCTGTGATTTATGAGGCATAAATTATATGGCCAATAACATATTTGGAATTATATATTATGACTTTGTTAGCTAATCTAATGTATTCTATTATTTATTAATGGAGTCTAGAAGGCCTAATGTTATCAATACTCATTGAAAATGTCAAGATTTCTCTATTGAATAAACTAATACATCTTGTATTAGAATGGAAGAAATTATGGATATTTTAGGGAAGATTCATTAGGTTATGAAAAATATCCTGTATCAAATGGAGAAATATATTCCTTGGAGAGAACATCGTATGGAATATCACTTTCTCCAATAGAAGGCCACATCATTTAGTTGGACTAGTAATCTAATTATTTCTTAGTAGTAGATTATATATCTATAAATGATATTTAAAGGCATACAATGTAGTGAAATGGAAAATGTTACATATGAGGTTTATTTTCACTAAGGTTATGATGATCAATGGTGGTCATTGTTATAGAATATTAAGGAAGAATAATAAATTGAACTTATGGAAAAGAGGAATTTGAGGGGAAATTATTTGATAAATACTTCCCTCATGATAAAAAAATTGAGTTGAAGAGGACTTTCCTTAGAATTAATAAAAATGATGAAGAATGTGTTTTTGATTATAAATCTACCTTTACAGTATCATAAAAGTATGCTATGTAATATATACACCACATGAAGTTCAATATTGACAACATATTTGATGTTATTAAGCCAAATATCAGAGGTGAACTAGTTTCTCATAATTTTTCATCATATTAAAAAAAATTATGATCCATCAAGATGGATAATGAATGATCAATATCCTATGTATTCAAATGAAAACAACAGTGAGATTCCTTTTGAGCACTAAGATAAATATAATTAATCAAAGAAGTTGAATAAATTTTAGCAATTTTTATGTAGTGAAAATTATGGAATGAGTCACCCTAGGAAATTCATGAATGGAATGAGAGTTTTCTTTATGTGTGGAGAAATGGATCCCCATGCTATAAAATATAATGGGAATAGGTAAAACACTTCCATTCATTGTTAAAAACCCAAATAAATGGGAAACTATGGAAAATCATTCCCTAAGTGTCAATGGAATATTCAAAAAAATGGATGAAGGGAGATGGACAAGCATATGTGATCACTATCAGAGAGGTAGAAGTACCAAATGAAAAGTTAGAAGTTACATTAATCCTATCATTAAATTTATCCAATGCATTTTTTTTTATTCTGGATCACCAAACTCTTTTACATCTACATTGTCTTCAAATCTAATTATACATTTGTCTTTTTATTTAATAAGATAATTATCAGTAAAAAATCATAAGGGAAGTATCATTGTAACAAATATGTGTTGAGAATTCCAAATTATTACACACAAACATGCCCTAATTGAAGACCTTGATATCATACCTATGGTTTAATTTGATATAATCCTTGTTTGGACTAGAGATCAAAATATGATGCAGAAATTTATTACATGGTGAAGGAAGTTAGTATTTGTGAGGAATATGTATAATCCCACATCTTTAGAGATGATAATTCCTCACCAAATTATCATCTATATCCACCTCTAGTACATCTTCTGAATGAAATTATTCGGTAAGAAGAAAAAACAACAACTTGTGACGATGTCAGTAATCTCCAAATTGAGTTTGTACCTATTATGAATGAATGAAATAATATGTTTTCTAATAAATTACATTTACATATCCCAGAGTCCAAAGTTAATTTTTCCAATAATTTTATCCTCAATGTGATTAAAATATCAAAGAAACCATATTGGATGGCCACTATGAAATTAGTGGAGTTAACGAAATGACTATAGGATTTGTGTAATAAGGGATTAATTCATCCTACTATTTCACCATGGGTTCCCATTTCATCTTTATTAGGAAGAAATACACATCCATGAGGTAGAGCATATATTATAGGTAAAATAATGCAATTTCAATAATGAACATGTATCTGTTACCTCACACTGAGGACTCGTTTGATCAAATTCATAAAGCCCAATAATTCTCAAAGAATGATATTCATTCTTGATATCATCATTGTGATTAATGAAGTAAGAAATTGTAAAGATAGATTTCAATATGAGGTATATACAATTTGAATTTAGAGTAATTCCATTTGGATTAACAAAATCACCCAATGTTTTTATGGATACAGTGAAATGAGTATTCAAGGAATATATTGATAATTTTGTGGTGATATTCATTGATGATATTATGCTTTATTACAAAATATATGAGAACCATGAGAATCCATTTATGATCATTCTTAATACTCTTATAATGGGAGAGTTATATTGGACATTTTGTAAGTTTGATTTATAGTTTCAATAAGATTATTTTCATGTCTCTATTATCACCAAGGATGGAATATTAGTTGATCCTACAAATACAAATGCAGTTAGAGAATGAACTACCCCAGAAAACATAACTGAGGTGTGTAGATTCATTGGTTTTATATGTTAAAATCGGTGATTCATTCAAAATTTCTCTTGATTGGATAATCTATTAGGTAATATTACACGTAAATGGGTTTTTTGGGAAAATAAATGTGATGAATTCCTTGATGAACTAAAGAGAATATTATTCAATGTTCCTATTTTGGTTCTACAATATGGGAGTGATAATTTTTTTCATATATAGTTATGCATCAAAGAAGGAAAATGGTAGTATCCTAATGAAAAAAGTTGAAGTTAGTTCATATGAATCAGAATAAAAAATAGAACTATCCAACCCATGATTGTTAGATAGAAAATCTGATCTATGCAATGGAAATATAGAGTAATATGTGAGATAAACATAGATAATAAAATATTGAAATAAATCCTCTCATAGATAGATATCAACCAGATATAAAAGTTATGGATTGATCTAGTCGTGGATTATGATTTCTCAATATACTACCTTCATGAGAAATATAAAAATGTAACAGATTCCTTGAGCATAAAGGATCAGGGAGTTCTAACCCAAATGTGAATTGAGAGTAAAACTATGTTTGTGGACCTGATAAATATGGATATGGAAATTTCTATTTAATTGGATACATCATTAATTTTTCAAATGATTGAATTTTATTATTAGATATGGTAAATAATTCTAAATATAATAATGTTGACTTTTAGAAGAAAATAAAAGCAGTGAATGATAGAAAATTAGTATACTTTTTTTGTGAAGATGGTGTTCTAAAATTTGGAATGAGGCTGTGTGTTCCTTTATAACTGATATGAAAAGGGAAATGTTGGATGATTCTCATAGCTCAAATTTCTCTATTAACCCTTGAATCAAAAACTTGGATAGGCACCTGAAGGAACATTTTTTGTCGAATAACATTAATTGATAAATTACTGATTATGTGCCCATATGTCAAGTTTGCGAACAAGTTAAATCCACGAAGAAGAATCCTAATAAATTCCGACAAAAAATTCATATTCCTATGTATAAAATATATGAAATCACTATTGAATTCTTCATGGTACAACCAAAGAATCATATAAATTATGATTCAATATGAGTTATTGATGATCTCCTAACAAAATATTCCCATTTCCTTGCAATAAGAGAAGACCAACCACTTGAGTGCCTTATAAATCTCTATATTAATTATGTTTTAAGACTCAATGATTCACCATTAGAAATATTTTTAATTAAGAACCATATTTTACATCAATATTTTGGAAAAGTCATCATAAGGCTCTTGACACTAAACCTCATTTGAGCATTGCCTACCATACATAAACTGATGGACAATCAGAAAGAATAACTCAAATAAGGGAAAATATATTGAGTCCAAGATCACTTTACTTTAAAGGTATGTGGGATCCATACATACTGTTCATATAATTTTATTATAATAATAGTTTCCATTCTAGTATTCAAATGGATCTGTATGACACATTATATGGAAATAGATGTGACACTCAAAATCATTGGGATGAAGTTGTTGAAAGGAAACATATAATTCTAGAACTTGTCTAGGAAATAACAATAAAGGTAAAGGAAATTTAAGATCATATCAAGGTAGATCAATGTATACAAAAGATTTATACAGATACTTAGAGGAATCATTTAGAGTTCCAAGTGTAATATCATGTTTTCTTGAAATTACCTCAATGGTAGGGTGATATAAGTTTCGATGAGAAAGGGAAGATATGTCCCATGTACATCGGACCCTTCGAGATACTTTAAAGAGTTTGTGATGTAAATTATCATTTTCAAATTCCAAAAAAATCTCTCAAATGTACATGATATGTTCCATATATCAATGATAAGAAAGTAAATGTCTGACCCAATGCATGTGCTCGTCTCTGATGAGATAGAGTTGGAACCTGAACATTCATACTGTGAAGATCCCATACAAATTATTGATACCAGAGAGAATTTATTGAGGTATCAAATGACTCTTCTGTTAAAGTTACTATAGAGAAATCATAAAATGGAAGAAGAAACATGGGAGCCAACAGATTCTATGAAGGAGAACTACCCATATATTTTTATGATGAAATACCCCAAAAATTTTAAGGGAAAAATTCTTTTAGGAGAGAATAATGTAGCACCCTAATAAATTAACTTATTTTCCTTTTAGAATAAATTTAATTATCTTGGTACCTTTCCAATATATAGAAAACATAATTTTAATATTATAGTAATTAGTAAAATTTATCAAAATCTATCATATTTTAACACTTTTATAGAGTTTATATATTAAATTTACAAATTATATATTAAATAAAATATTTTTTAAATTCCTCAAATAGATTATATAGTTTGAAGATATGAACAAATCCAATATTACTCATGAAAATCAATATTTTTCTAAAGCAAATTCTAACACAAATTAATGGGGAACCTATATTAAATCCAATTTTGGAAAATTATATAAATTTCATATGTAAAAATGAAATTTATTTTTTCTATTGAAAAATAAATATTAGGTTTGGATTATTTTTTTGTATTTTTCGGTGAAGTTTCATTTTTAATGAATAATAAACAAATACTAAATTTTAATTCAAAACCCTCTTTTTCATATAATTTATTTTCAAGGATAAATTATATTTTAAAATTGTTTTGTAGTTAATTATATCTGTTAAGAATAAATTAATACAATTTAAAAAATTTGAACTAATTCCACAATTAAATTGAATATAAAAACATTGAATTTTTTTTGAATGTTTTACTTTTAAAAACCCGCATTGTTTTCCCGACTATATGATTAATTTTGAATTATTTGTTGAAAAATATTTGAATGGAATTTGAAAATATGGATTCCATATTTGGAATCAACATAATATATATTTTTTTGATAGGTTCAAATTAAATTTTTACCAAAACTATTAGTGATTTTGACTAAAACTAATTAAAATTATTAAAAGAAAAATTATCTTAAAAAAGAACTAAATATTAATATTAGGAGAAAAAATAACCTATAAACTTGTACCGAATCCATTTCCTCACCGTATTTCCACTCTTTCCTCTCATTGTTTTTAATTCGGAACATTATGGGAGCCACATGGCATAAAAAAATGAGGGTGAATTCCCTTTCATAAAATTTACAATAATGCCACTCCTCATCCACTATAAAAAAGTCACAAACCCCAAGCACTTATTCCCACTTCTGAAGCCAGTTTCGTTAAAAAAATATTTACACTCTATCTCCTAAAAATACATATCTTAATCCTAGAATTCTCATCTTGAGAATAAATCCATCGAAGGAATCCCTATGGTGGAAACTAAATAGAGTTACCAAAACTAAAGGTAACAACCTTCCTAAAGACTTTTTCCTCTGGAAATGGGGATGACCTCGTTGATTTAAGGTTCAAACATTCCAAGTGGTTTCTAACAGGTTTGTTCGTAGAACCAGAAACATCCAATGATTCTATATCCATTGGGACCTGCTTTCCCAAGGTAGGTGGTCATTAGTTGTGAACTGATAAGGATTAAGAATTTGCATTGGTCAAGAGGATGGGAGGTTAGACTCATCACACCTTTTTAGGGGAATTATTTTCTACTTAGGGAATCTCTTTATAGATTTAAGTTATGTTCATGAATCCTTATTATATTACCAAGTATAAAAATTAGCTTTCCTTTAGATCAGAAAATCAATGATTAGTATGTATTAGATTTATGGAATATTTTATATGTATTCGAGGTTCTTCATTGATAGAGAATCATCTTTATTTTTTAGAGATTCTTAGTCAATGGTATCCTTCGAAACATTATATAGAAATATCGTAGTCATTATGATAACCATACTGGTTTTAAAGCAACTCAGTGGGGCACTTGAAGTTTATTGTCATTCAGAAGGACATAGATTATTTCAGAGTTGGGATCGTACCCGCAGATGGGCTACCTATGTATCTTTTATTTTGTAAAAGGAATCATAACGCATGTAGTTCAAGTAAAGAATTATGTGGTTTTTGAATTATTGATGGCTCAAAGAAAGATGTCATATTTACTTTTACACTCTAAGATCATGTGAGTCTTTCTCGGTGTGAGAAACAAGAGCTATTGGTAAAACCAGACAGTTGTGCCATGAAAGATGCAAGTATAAGAAATGATGTGGGGATTATGTATGTATGACTTCCCAGATAGATGAAGATTAGGATTTAAATCAGGAAAGAAACCCGAGAACAAGGTCCATAAAGGTATATGTACTTTATTGAGATTTAGATACTTAAATTTGGACTTAATCCTGAGAAGGATTCCCAAATTAGAGGGGTCTTATGATTTGGGTTTTATTCCTGAGAAGTAATTCCAAATCAAGAGTAAATTAAGACTGGTTAAGAGAAATTATGATTGGGGATTATTCCTAATAAGGAGGCCCAGGTTAAAGGGAATTATGACTGGGGGTTACTCCTAAGGAGGAGGCCCAGGTTAAAGGGAATTATGACTGGGGATTATTCATGAGAAGGAGGCCCAGGCTAGGGGACTTGGGGCTTACTCCTAAATAGGAGGCCCATGTTAAAGGGAATTTGGGGCTTACTTATAAAGAGGATTCCAATATTTAGAGAACCTAGACTAGGGCTTACTCCTAAAAAGGAGGCCCAAGTTTAGGATCCTCTCATCTTAAAGGATGAGGTTGAAATGAAAGAAATATCTAACCGTAGTGAAATAAAGATGTGTAAATCACTAGGTTTTAAGAGATATTCCACAGAATTCCTTTCAGATAAGGAGGACAATAAGGGAACCATGCCAAAAATGGCATCGAACAGGGTTTCGAAGGCTGAATCTTGAATAGAAGAGGTGGATAGGTAGGAGAGGCACCCAAAAAAAATTTGGTGCGTAGGTCCTGCATGGACACGCCGGTCCTGGTCATGCAAGTATACCTGCGCGACACATAGGTACATGTGCGACGGTAAACCCATAGGATAATACTTGGTCGAGACTTGTCTCAATCCCTTAGTATTACCCTTAGGGGCTTCCAAAAGAGAGGCACACATGTTGTGGTGAAGGTATAAGGTTGCGCACAACTGTGTCTACTTCCCATAAGGGTTTAAACACCTAGGCGCACAGGTGTTGATGAATTTCAACACTTAGGCCTTGTTTCCCCTGTTTAGATCATCCATTCTAGGTAAGAAATTAACTTAGAAGTGTTCGGAAGACTTCCATAAGAGACTAGGGCGTCAGGACCTTGAATATGTGTTTTGGAATTTTTCCGTCCTGTAATGGGGGGCCACAAGGGGTATTTATAGGCTGTTGAAGACCCTGAGTGAGAATCAAATAGGGCGTGCAAGTCACCTGTGCGACCACTAGGCGGAGCGCAAGTATACTTGCACGACCATGATGAAACATGCACGACCCAAGTGGGAAGAACTCCTTTTTCATGCCTTTGTCAATTTTTGATGTTTCTTCAAAGGATGAATCACCTTGGACTAAGGAATTCCCTTTTTTCAGTCGTTTCGATTTTTTGACGAAAAGGAGGGTCAGAAAAAGTCCCCCCATAGAGTTGGATCCGAAAGAAATGAGGATTTGACTTTGAGATAAAGAAGAAAACCAAGGAACATGCGGCGTACAAGTGTTGAGAATGTAAATGGCAGCGCACAAGGGTGATCCGCATAGGCTTCGGCGCATTGAGGTGTGTCCTTGCCTATATATATGCGGTCATTCCTCATGCAAAGCACCAAATATGAACGCTTCAAAGCTCTCATTGCGCAAGTTTCCTTCGCTGTGCAAGTTACTCTGTTTTTTGCGTCTTCCTTTTGTGCCGCACTCCTGTAGAGGTATTTGGACTTGTGTAGTGATACTTGTGTGCCAAAACTTGTGTGACACAGTTATACTTGCACACCAATTTGGGATTTGTGCGCCTTAATGTGTTACCCATTTTTTCACTTATTCACAAATTTAATTAAACATCAACTCACTTAAGAGTTAATTATTTGACATTTGTGCAGATTCGATGGTTCATAGAAGAATTGGAATGGCTGATGAACTGGCTAGAAAGCAGATTAATGACATGATGAACATTGTTTTCCATGATTACTATGAGATCTGCCACAGTTTTCTCCCAGATTTGGATAAGTACATGAATAAATATCATCTTAATTTCCCACAGAGCATCTACCTACCTCTACATGGCCATGGTCATCTATAAGAAGTCAACGTTCCAGATTCAATGAATTATCTACACGAGATGCAGCTGCACTGCTACTCCTCTATTTCGGTTATGTTGTGCATTAAGAACAACAACAATGTTGTGAAATTTCAAATTTTTCTTCCATGCCATTTCCTTGCAGATATGAAAATGGAAAACCAATGGGCTGAAATGTTTTCCACTACCAGTTGGTGGAAAGATAGAACCATATCCTAAAATAATACTCTCTCCAAATGGATCTTTACTTCCAATGCTCTATTCTCAAATCCATGTATCCATCTTCCAAGTCTCTTGGACAGAAACAAGATCACCGTTTGATCAGCAGAAAATTTTCTCAAACCGCACTCAAGAACATCATTTTACAATTGTTCCAAGAAGATCTGGTATCACTGCATCTCTTATTGTAACCAGTTGAATGAATGAATTCCACGTGGCTACTGATAAATCCCAGGATTCTGCAAATCAAATGAAGAGTTATGTTGAAAGTCTTTTGTAATTCCTGAAAAAAAAGAGAAGAGACTTCAGTCTGTGGATGTCCTTCTAACTCTTGTGCATCAATGAAAAACACTTTCACCTTCAATCATTTGTGACTGCATTCTTTTTCTATATGCTTTAAATTTTAACCTAAGTCAATGGGCCTAGTAAGCATAGATTGATTTTTTATAGGATTATTATAAATAACCCTACAGAATTTGAATCTTTTAATTGCTCAATATTACCTAAATCATACGAAATATATGTTTAGTGAGCTGGGACATGACATTTGTTCAGAGTTCCCTTGTCTTTTGTGGGAAGTTGAAAGTCATGCACGTCAGACATAAAAAGGCTAATATTTAAGGTCGAAATAGATTTGACCGAATGGATTAAAATTGACTCAATTCATTGACAATTTATCTGAAAACATATTACCACACTCAAGTATGAGGGAAAATATGTAAACTATGACTTAAGAAATTTTGAATCTGAGGAAAGAGGGGCTAGCATGCAATAGAAGAAGTATTTCGTAAGAGTGAAGTTACCATTATTTAACAAACCCGTTAGGGGGTTGAGTTATTCATGGCCACTTAAGGGCACTGGATTCATAGTTAAATAATAGAATCTTTTGGCTAAAAGGTCCGTTATGTAGACTATTTATGAAAGGCTGCCTAAGGGAACATGCTGCATAGTCAGGAAAAAGAACTCCCAGAAATTTAACTTTTCTACTGCTAAAAAGCCAGTGGAAGTTTACGGAGATTCAAATTTTCCAAAGCATAGAGTTTTCTGTATGGAGATAGGTACTTGAATATGGAGAAGGTATTTCCATACAAGATTTTCTAAGAACTAGATGAATGTCACTCATACGAAGGTCTGAACCAAACATAGGGAAGGGAAATATAAACCATAGACTTTAATACATGCAGATCATGAAAAAGTGTGTGGGAAAAATATGTTAAGGATGGCCATTTTTTACAGATCCTTACATATTATCATTAAGAAAAATAAAAACAAAAGAGGTTTTCCTCCCAAGAATCAAGTTAACATTATTTGAAAAAACCCGTTAGGTGGTTGAATTATGAAGGGCCACTTAAGGGCATTGGCTACATAGTCAAATAATAGTATCTTTGGGCGGACAAGTCTGTTATATAGACTGTTAATGCAAGGCCACCTAAGGGAACATGTTGCATAGTCAGGAAAAAGAACTCTCAAAAATTGGACATTTTGTGGGTAGATGTCAAGAAAAGGGTTGTGGAGATCTAAAAATATTTAAGGTTAGGAGTATAACACATGAAAATGGGTATTTTTCAATGCATGAAAGAGACACATAGACCAATGCTAACCATAATCATGTTGTGGCTAGGTCCTGAATTGAGATGATGGACTTCACTACATACCCCACAAGGATGGGAATAATTCTATATGTAGTTATTGAAATATAGTTTAATTTAATGTGGGACGAGAGAATAGAAAGTATTAGTTTAGGGTCATAGAGATCAGACCATTATAAGGAGTATATAGTTTGTGTTTTCATAAGGGGAAGTTTCAGCCAGGGGACTGAAAGTGGAATTTGGGGTGACACCCAAAGACTTGGGGATGGATTCAAGGGATGCTTGAACATTCTTACGTATCCCATAAGGATGGGAATCAAGCCGCACATAGTTCTTGAAATATAATTTTTACAAATTTGGTTCATACAAGTGAAGGGTAAAAAGGGGACTTTAGTGTAATGATGGTTTGACCCAAGATAAAAGGTTCAGGAATTGCCATGTATGTACGTAGTCTTTGGAATATAAAATGACTAGAGATCAATGTAAATAATGATTCCTTCTCATGTGAGGGTGTCAAATAATGTTGTAGTTTATTGTGATACAAGAAAAAAGTTCTGTACAATTTAATGTCATATAGAAAGGACAAAGGTGAACCAATGCGAAGAGATTGGTTTTGTCCTTGAACGTTAAGATTTTGCCTACGTACCCAGCCTAGAAGGCAAGGATCAAAGTCTGTGTAGTTCTATTAAAGAATGAATTGGTGATCTTGTTGTTTTTGAGGACAACAACCTAAAAATGATGTTGGGACTTACACATGGTTAATGGCCCATAGAAGGTGTTATGGTTGAAGTTTAATCTAAGATCATGTGAGTCATACTCGGTGTGAGAAACAAGAGATAGCAACAACCATAACGATGCATAGTTTAATGTCATGTAGGACATATGAAGGGACTATACAGTTTAATGTCTTGCAGTGAGGACTATTGGTGCTTTACTGTTTAATGTCATGTAGCAGGGACAAAATACAGTTTAATGTCATGTAAGACATATTAAGGGACTTTGTTCTCTTTTATGTCCTGTAGGAAAAGTGAGTAGTACAATTTAACATCATGTAGGAAAAATATCGGGACACAGTTTAACGTCATGATGGACATGAACATAGTTTCGCTTCATGTTGGACAATAAGGGTGTTGTAAAGTTTAGCATCCTATAGATAAGATGATAGGGACAATACCATTTAACATCTTGTTTGAAGAAAAGGGGGACTGTGCAGTTTAATGTCATGTAGTAAGGAAAAAATACAGTTTAACGTCATATAGGATGTATCAGGAACTTTTTCACAGTTTAACGTCATGTTGGACAAAAAGGGACGATACAGTTTAACGTCATGTTGGACAAAATAAATGAAAATAGTTTAAGGTCATATGCATGGACCATGGATGGTGCAGTTTAACGTCTTGCTGGACGTAAGGGACTATGAAGTTTAAAGTCTTGCAGCAAGGACAACACAGTTTAACGTCGTGTAGGATGAAAGGGACTTTTTCACAGTTTAACGTCATGTTGGAAGATGACATAGTTTAACATCATGTTGGACGAAGATTCATTTGTGTTACACAAAATACTTCTTCAGAAATATGGAATTGGTTGGAGTCATGATGATTTATCCATCCATTGAGATTAAATAATAAGCTCCATTATAATAGACCATATGTATTGAGTAAGGCCCTTCCCATTTTGGCTCAAGCTTGGGAGGTTTCTTTCCTGGTATCATTGGATTTATGAGAACCAATACCAATTCTCCCTGAATGAATGAACGAAGACGAACTTTTTTGTTCAAATCTCGTGTTATTCGATTCTGATAGACTTCCAAGTGGTGCAAGGTGCAAAATATTTTCTCGTCTAATTATTACAATTCATCCATTCGCTTTAGAGATTGTTCATCTGTAGATGACTAATCAAAAATGGATACCCTGAGTGAGGGTAATTAAACCGCAATGGGTAAGACTACTTCGGTTCCATATACCAATGAATATGGAGTTGACCGCGTTGCAGTGCGGGTGGTGGTCCGATAAGCCCATAAAGCATGAAAGAGTTTATCAGGCCATGATTTCTTATCTTTATCCACCATCTTTTGTTGTATATTTGACAGAGTCTTGTTGAAGGATACTATCTGTCCATTGGCAGCTGCATGATACCGAGATGAATGGTTGGATTTGATGTTGTATTCTTGATACAACTTCCTCACCTCAGATGAACAGAAGTTGGTTCCATTGTCCGTCAATATGGTATGAGAGACACCAAATCTGGTAATGATGTTAGACTTGATGAAGCTAACAATGATTTTAGAACTGGCTTCTTTGTGAGGTATTGCCTCTTCCCATTTGGAAAATAATTCAGTAGTTGTAATAATGTACATAAACTGCTTGGTTGTAGCTGAATGGTAAGGTCCCACTACATCCATTCCCCATGTGGCAAATGGCCAAGAGTATTTAACTTTATGAAGCAACTCTGGAGGTTGATGAATGAAGTTATCATGTACTTGGCATGAATGATACTTCTTTGTGAAATCAACACATTATTGTATCATTGAAGGCCAAAAGTATCCATGCCTTCGAATTTGATCAGATAGTCTATGTCCAAACTGGTGGTCAGCACAGACTCCTGCATGCACTTCTTTCATGACAACCATTATCTCTTCACCATCGATGCATATGATGAGAATTACATCGAAACCTCTTTTGTAGAGAATTTCCTCTAGGTGATCTAGGCTATCATAAAGAGTAATATTGACCACACATCTCTAGACTTGTTCTTTTCCGGCTCTATCAGGTGGAAGTGTTCCATTTTAAGGGTATTCCCTGATAGGTGTCATTCGTCCTGTAGTATGACCATATGGTTCCGGAATGGGACTAATTTCATTGATTTCCTCTTTTTTGATTTGAACATAAGGTGAAATTGTACGAAGGTGGGCAATACTAACAATTGTCTCATCCCGATTTGGATCTTCCATACATGTGTCTATATTAGCCAGTGCATCAGCTTGGGCATTTTTTGATCGCGGTACATAAAAATATATTGGTTCCGAAGGAAATTCCTCCATTAACTCTCTGACGAAATCATAAAAAGGGATTAGTTCTTCTTTTCTAATTGCATAATCACCATTGACTTGTTGGATTACCAGGTCTGAATCACCTTTTACTCTTAAGGTATTCACCTTTTCTTGAAGTTCCAACTCCAATCCAGCGATAAGATCTTGGTATTCTACTTCATTGTTTGTCTCGCCTCCCAATATTTAGAAGGAATTGGGTAGCACTGCCTTTTCTGGAGAAATGAGCACAATTCCTAACCCAACTTTGTTGAATTTAGAATCTTCCATTTTCTTCCCTGTTGGAATTCTGGAATCTCCATCAAAGTACATTTCCATTGTTTGGAGACTATATTTAATAGAGAAGACTTTCTCACCAAGAAGTTCAATATCTGAAGATATATCTTCTACTAAAGGATGTTCAGCAAGGAAATCAGCTAGAGCTTGGCCCTTTATTGCCTTTTGAGACACATATTGAATATCAAATTGTTGCAAATAACTGCCCACCTTTCCAGACTTCCTATAAGCATTGGATGACTAAGGATGAATTTGAAAGGGTTATTGCGAGATACCAATTGGAACTCATGATGTTGTAGGTAGTGTCTTAACTCTTGAACTAAAATGATCAATGCTCTGCAGCACTTCTCAATATTTGAATATCGGGTTTCTGCTTCATGAATAGTCCAACTAAGATAGTAGAGGCTGTTTTCATTCCCAACATCATTCTACTGGGCAAGGAAGGCACCCAATGATCGCTCTGAAGATTTCACATAAAGAATCAATGGTATTCCTTAAACAGGTGTCATTAATACCAGTGGACTCAAGAGATATTTCTTGAGAATATCGAATGCTTCTTGACATTCTTTAGTCCACTGGTAACTGACTCCCTTCTTCATCAATTGGGTGAAGGGTAAACATTGGCCGGCCAAATTGGTGATGAAACATCGAATATAGGCTAAGTGTCCTTGAATTCCTCTCAATTAATTCAAATTTTGAGGAGGTGACATACCAAGGATTGAAATTTTCTTTCTCAGGATCAACTTTCATACCACAATGGCATACCACAAAGATGAGAAATTTTCCTAAGGTTACCCAAAAGCACATTTCAAGGGGTTCATCTTCAATTTGTGTTGCTGATGTTTGTGGAATATGAATTCTAAATCATCCATGTGATTAGAACATTTCTGGGATTTAATCACCAAATAGTCCACATAACATTCAAAAATCTTTCCTAAAAGGGTTTTAAGATACAATGCATAGCACACTGATATGTTGCGCCTGCATTCTTGAGGCCAAAGGGAATTACCTGATAGCAAAACAAAACCTGAAGGGCTCTGAAGGCTGTAAATTATTCATCTTTTGGAGCCATTCAGATTTGATTATACTTGGAATATCAATTCAGGATGGAAAGTTCTTCATAGCCAGCTGTTGCATCAATTAAGAGTTCGGTGATCGGAACTAAAAAATCATCCTTAGGACAATGCCAATTAAGATCTCTAAAATCAATGCAATCTCTAATTTTTCCGTTCTTCTTTTTCATAGGGACTATATTAGCCAACCACTTGGGATATTTAACTTCTCTCACAAAGTTAGATTTGATAAGATTATCCACTTCAGCTTCAATTTTGGAAGCATATGTTGAGTGTGTTCTTCTCGCGGCTTGCTTGAATCCTCGATGTTCTTCTGGTAAACGCAAATGATGAGTAGCCACATAAGGTTCGCGCCCTGGTATCTCTGTATAGTTCCAATCAAATATATCTTGACTTTTCTTCAAAAATGAAATATAAATTTCCCCCCCTTCAAGAGTCATGGCTGTACTAATTAAAGTGGGGTCGTGGATCTTTTTTTGTACACAGATTTATTTCTCTGAGTTCATCCACAGTAGTAGAGATACCCTTTTGAAATTATGAAGGAGCATCCCTAAGATATTCCACTTCTTCTTCAACATGTTTTATTTCTTCGGTTTCTACTTTCATAGTAGATGAAGAAGCATAATTTCCATGATCATAAGAGATGTTAAAATTTGATCATCTTGAAGTAGAGGATTCCATTTATGACCCTGCTGATGATGAAGGGTCTTCCTTGGGTAATAAATAAGAGATGATGGATTGAGAATCGACATCATCACTCACTTATGACATTCTTATAACTTCTTTTGGCCTAGTTGGTGAAGTATAGACTTGCTGGATTTCAGCGGATGAAATTCAGACATCTCCATTTGAGCTTTCATCATTGATTAGTGAGTCACCACTTTCTCTCATGTTGTCTGGCTTGATTGCCGTAATTGACATTATGGAAGTTTCCATAAGAGTATTTGGATTCGGGTCTATCCTGTCAATTTGACTGATATGAAACACATAATCTGTACTCATATGTGGAAATGGATTTTCTTGAATTATTTCAAAACGAAATGGAGCATTGACCTTGGTAAACTCTTTTGTTGTGGATTTCTCCTTACCCTCCATGTGATAAAATTCCACCTCAATGTATTGAGATTCACATGTTTTGAAGGGGGAATTATCAACATACAATGTCCCAATTTGACCATCGAAACAATACAAGAGGCATTGATGATATGATGAAGGGATAGTCATATGTTGATGTAGCCAAGGTATTCCAAGAAAAACATTGAAGGCTGTATCATGATCAATAACCATGAAATATGAATTGGATACATGGTCTCCAAACTGAGTTATGAGTGTAATCTCATCCAGTGGTTCTTGTTCATTTTTATCATACCCTTGTAACATCAAATTAGAAGGAGATAAATCAGATTCCATGAGGTCCAATCGATGAAGTGTACGAATAGGGATGATGATGGATATTGAACCATTATCAATGAATTCTCTTTGAACGTCTGCACTATTGTCTATTCCAGATAAGTACAAAGGTCTGATATGTCCATGCACAACATCATCTTCATCTTCTCTGTGAAATATATCACTGCATGGCATTCTGCAGGACCATTCACAACATGGTAGACTTCAACCGCAACAATTTCATTTTTGAATTCCTGAGGACTTGACGAAGCCTCAATGAGTGCCTCCCGAAGATCCTTTGATAGATTCAAGGAATCTAGAATTGATAACTTGGCCGGTACTTGAGGCAAATTTTTCAAAACATCATATTTTTTGTCCAAAGGTTTGTGTTTCCCAACAAAAACATGTGGTTTCAAAGGTGCCTTAGAAGTTAATGATTTGGAATTGGATGCTTTCTGTATCATGGTAGGAGTTGAAAATACTCCAAGCATTGGAAGATTAGACCGATTTGGTCTATTTAATTGTTGAGAGGAAGAAGATGAAACCTCCAACCGATCATCCAGAATAACTGTGCTTGGACTGAATCTGCTATTCTTGGAAGAACTTGCTTTTTCTTGTTGAGCTCTCTGAAGGGCTCTACCATGAGTTTCTGCTGCATATACAGTTCTGGAAGGGGTAGAATTGGAATAGTGGCTTCTGGGAAATCCACGTCTTCCTCTGTGTCCTAGACCTCTAGAACTCCCTCTAATTCCTCTGTTTGATATAGGGAACTTAGGCTCATTAGGATCGAAACTATGACTGGAATAAGGATCTGTTAAATGAATAATATTAACAGAACCAATGATCAACTCTTCGTCTGATGAAGACTCTTCCTGATTATCCAGTTTAGGCTGTGCTATTTGGTGGGATGATGCTCGTGGCTTTGAAGTAGATGTCATAAAACCTGCTAGAGTGAAAGGCAACTTGGGCTTTGACATGATTTCATTTTCTTCTGATTGTTCCTATTTCCTTGAATTATGCCATTTATTTTAGTATTTTCCCTCTAATGAAGAGGATTTTTCTATGGCATTCATAGTAGAAGTCAAAATTCTTTTCTTCAATTGCGTTCACAAAATGGCATGAGTTCGGTTTATCATTTTTATAACCATCCAATCATCATATTTCTCTGTATTTTTGTTTTTGACTTCCTACAACCATCCTTCTTCCTTTGGATTTGTAGCAGTAACACATGTTACTAAAGTTAAAGAACATTTCAATTTGATTTGTCTCGAATAAACCATTTTTTGTAAGAGGTTTTTGAAGACAAAACACTCCTGAATGGGATGCCCCAATATCTGATGAAATGGGCAATAGTTGGGACAGTCTTCATCTCCTTCCTTTTTTGGCCTTTTGGGCCTTGGAAATTGAACCAAATTATTCCCCAGAGCCGAAATGAAGTAACCATGAACTTGTTCATTTCAGAAAGAATAAATTTTTCTCTTAAGATCCCAAAATTGTTTCATTCTTGGATCTATTTGATCGTATCGATGAAACTACCTCTGTTGTTTAAGCTCAGGAGGTGGATCCCTTCGATAATATGAATTTTTTGAAGTAGAAGCAGGTACATGTGCTTGTTTATGCGTGATTGTAGCAGTCTCTACTTTACCCATTCTTTTTCCCAGAGCTTGTGGAATTACACGAGTTTTATCCTTAGTCTACATAAGAGAATCTTCAATTAGTTGAGCGATTTAAGTAAGGTCTCCAAACCCTCCTATTTATTTCACAGGGATCAACAGCATCCGCTATTCATCACGCAGATGTTCCACACATATTGGCAACGATTCCTCTTGAGGGAGTGCTAAACATATGTAATATGTTAATCCCTTCCAGCGAGCAATGAAATCTGAAACCCTTTTGTTATCCCTTTGATTAAAATTTTAATGATAAAAAACTATTGTATTAGGAAAAGTTGAGCTGAATTGAAGAAGGAATCGTTGACGGAGATCCTCCCACCCAGCAATTGACTGAGATTGCAAGCTTGTATACCAAACAAAGGAAGGTCCTCGTAATGACTGTACAAAACACCTGAGATTAACTACTTCCTATTGCTGAGGGGTTCCCATCATAAAATCACAACAAGGAAAAAAATGTGCTAAGTGTTGCTCTGGGTCTTCCGAACCATTAATGATTGGGAATGTGGTACTTGTAAAATTTGATGGGGGAGGAATCACATCAACCCATTAAGAGTAAGATCTCTTTTCTGGTTGAATTTGAGCTCGTTTTCCCCCCATAGCTTCCAACCGAGCTGTTAATGACACAATAGTAGTTATTAACATTTGAGAAACATCCGGATAAGATTGGACTTGAGAAGGTGCACTGACTGGAGCTTGGACAGATGTGGTGGCTGGTACTACAACTGATGGTAGCACCACCGGTTATTGTTGCACCTGACCCATAGGATTAGACCAACGAGGGTGTACTGATAAATGAGGATATTCTTTATCCATATTAGTAACTACAACAAAATCCCTTGGCTGACTGACTCCATCATGCTTAGGAGGAATACTACACTGAAGTAGTTCTGCATTCAACCTCCTCAATTCCTTTATTTCTTCCTCTTGTTGTGAAAACCTTTTCTCTAATGAGAGTGATTGGACTTCTCTCGAGGAAGGGTATGTAACCTGATTCTTTCCTTTCATCTTGTTGGATACCTTTCAGAGAGGGGGAAGTGGGTTATTTGAAGGAACGCCTAGATTCTGGGTAATCCTTTGATTTCATGTATGCACACCTTCTTTATTTGTGTCTCTGCATACAACTTGTTGAGAATGAACCGCTTCATCTGATCCCTCTAACTGAACCTCATCAGGTGAATAAGCAAGAACAGAATGGATGACATTAATTGATTCATAATGAATTGCATCCCTTCTATATACCTTTCTTCGATATTTCCTTCTTCCATGTCCCTGATGAGACGTTGCCTTTTATCGATTTTATCCCTCAGGAACTTCTTAACGAACCATTATTTGGATGGAATCTCCTGATAATTCTCCTATTCGTTCCTCTTGTGGATTCTTCCCTAATCGTGAGAAGACTGACTTTCTACGAGGAAGAGATTGAGGATTTGAAAAAGTTCCCAGTGCTGTGGACTGGGGTTGTTCCTTCTGTTCCTGCTCAACTCCTCGAATCCTATTTTTTGATTACGAGGGCCGGGTTAAAAGATTCCCCAGTCTAGAGAGTTGGGGTGGTTCTTGACATGTTATATCTGAGACTTTCTTAAAAGCTCTGTTGATAAATTATTGATTATGTTCCCATATTTCTAGTTTATTAACAAGTTAAATCCATGAGGAAGTATCCTATTGGATTCTGAAAACAATTCCTATTCCTATGTATAAAATAGTTGAAATCACTATTGAATTTTTCATGGTACAACCAATGAATCATATAAATTATGATTCAATATGAGTTATTGATTATATCCTAACAACATCTTCACATTTCCATGAAATAAGGGAAGACCTACCTTTTGGGTGACTTATAATGCTATATATTAATTATTTTTTAAGAATTAATGATTAACCATTATCAATTTTTTTAATTAAGAACCCTATTTTACATCAATATTTTGGAAAAGTCATCATAAGGCTCTGGACACTAAGACCCATTTGAGCATTTCCTACCATACACAAATTGATGGACCATTAGAAAGAATAACTCAAATAAGGGAAAATATATTGAGTTCAAGATCACTTGACTTTAAAGGTATGTGGGATACATACATACCTTTTATATAATTTTATTATAATAATAGTTTCCATTCTAGTATTCAAATGGATCAGTGAGACACATTATATGGAAATAGATGTGACACTCAAAATCATTAGGATGAAGTTTGTGAAAGGAAACTTATAAGACTAGAACTTGTCCCAAAAATAACAATAAAGGTAAAGGCAATTTAGGCTCATATCAAGGTATGTCAATGTATACAAAAGAGTTATACCGATACTTAGAGGAAACATTTAGAGTTCCAAGTGTAATATCATGTTTTCTTGAAATTACCTCAATGGTAGGGTGATATAAGTTTCGATGAGAAATGGAAGATACGTCCAATGTACATCGGACCCTTTGAGATACTTTAAAGAGTTTTTGTTGTCAATTAACATTTTAAAATTCCAAAAAAATCTCTCAAATGTACATGATATGTTCCATATATCAATGCTAAGAAAGTAAATGTCTGACCCAATGCATGTGCTCATCTCTGATGAGATAAAGTTGGAACCTGAACATTTATACTGTGAAGAACCCATCCAAATTATTGATACCAGAGAAAATGTATTGAGGTATAAAATGACTCTTCTGTTAAAGGTACTATATAGAAATCACAAAATGGAAGAAGAAACATGGGAGCCAATGGATTCTATGAAGGAGAACTACCAAAATATTTTTATAATGCAATACCCCAAATATTTTAAGGGAAAAATGCTTGTAGGAGAGGAGAATGTATCACCCCAATAATTTAACATATTTTCCTTTTAGAATAAATTTAATTATCTTGGTAGCTTTCCAATACAAAAAACACCAATTTTTATATTATAGTATTTAGTAACATTTATCACAATTAATCATATTTTAACACTTTTAGAGAGTTTATTTTGTAAATTTATAAATTATAAATTCAATAAAATATTTTTTTACATTCACCAAATATATTATATAGTTTGAAGATATGAACAAATCCAATATTACTCATGAAAATCAATATTTTCGTAAAGGAAATTATAACACAATTTAATAGGGATCCTATATTAAATCCAATTTTGGAAAATTAGAACAATTTCATATGTCAAAATGAAATTTATTTTTTTATATAGAAAAATAAATATTAGGTTTGGATGAATTCTTTTTATTTTTCTGTGAAGTATCATTTTTTAATGAATACCAAACAAATACTGAATTTTAATTCAAAAACCAATTTTTCATATAATTTATTTTTAAGGATAAATTATATTTTAAAAATTTATTATATTTAATTATATCTATTAAAAATAAATTAATACAATTTAGGATATTTGAACTAATTCCACAATGAAATTGGATATAAAAACATTAAAATTTTATTAAAGTTTTAATTTTAAAACCCGCATTGTTTTCTCGACTGTGGGATTAATTTTAAATTATTTTTAAAAAAATATTTGAATGGAATTTGAAAATATGGATTCCATATTTGGAATCAACTTAATATATATATTTTTGATAAGTTCAAATTAAATTTTTACCAAAACTATTAGTGAATGTGACTAATACTAATAAATATTATTAAAAGAAAAATTATCGAAACAAAGAAGTAAATATTAATATTAGGAGAAACAATAACCTATACACCTCTACCAAATACATTTCCTCATCTTATTTACACCCTTTCCACCCATTTTTTTTAATTTGGAACATTATGGGAGCCACATGGAATAGGAAAAATGAGGGTGAATTCTATTTCAAAAAATTTAATAGAATGCCACTCTTCATCCACTGTAAAAAAGTCACAAACCCCACACACTTATTCCCACCTCTCAAGCCATTTTGGTTCAACCATGATTTACCCTATATCTCCTAAAAATACATCTCTTAATCCTAGAATTATCATCTTGAGAATAAATCCATCCAAGGAATCCCTTTGGTGGAAACTAAAATGAGTTACCAAAATTAGAGCTAACATCCTTCCTCAGGATCGTTTCCTCTGGAAATACAGATGAACAAATTGATTTAAGGTTCAAACATTCCAAGAAGTTTCTAATTGGTTTGTTCGTGGAACTGGAAACATACAACGATTCTATATCCATTTGGACCTACTTTCCGAAGGTAGGTGCTCATTAGTTGTGAACTGATAAGGCTTAAGAATTTTCATTGGTCGAAAGGATGGGAGGTCGGACTCATCAAACCTTTTTGAGGGGAATTATTGTCTACTTTGGGACTCTATTTATAGATTTAAGTTATGTTCATGAATCCTTATTAAATTACCAAGTATAAAAATGAGCTTTCTTTTAGATATGACAATCAATGATTAGAATGTATGAGATTTAGAGAACCTTTTATATGTATTCGAGGTTCTTCATCGATAGAGAATCATCTATATTTGTTAGAGATAGTTATTAAATTATATCCTTTGACACATTATATAGAAATCTCTTGGTCATTATGAAAACCATACTGGTTTTAAAGCCACTGAGTGGCACACATGAAGTTTATTGTCATTCAGAAGGACATAGATTATTTCAGAGTTGGGATAATACCCGCAGATGGTCTACCTATGTATCCTTTGTTATGGAAAAGGAATCAGAACCCACATAGTTCGAGTAAAGAAGTATGAGGTTTATGCATGATTCATGGCTCAAAGAAAGATATCATTATTTATTTTACACTCTAAGCTCACGTGAGTCATGCTCGGTGTGAGAAATAAGAGGTATTGGTAACACAAGACAATTGTTCCATGAAATATGAAATTATAAGAAATGATGTGGGGCTTATGTATGTATGACTTCCTAGATATATGAAGATTAGGATTTACATCAGGGAAGAAACCCGGGAATAATGTCCATAAAAGTATATGTACTTTATGGAGATTTGGATACTTAACTTAGGACTTAATCCTGATAAGGATGCCCAAATTAGAGGGGTATTATGATTTGGGTTTTATTCCTGATAAGGAAGTCCAAATCAAAAGTAAATTAAGTCTGATTAAGTGAAATTATGACAGGGGCTTATTCATGAGAAGGAGGCCCAGGTTAAAGTGAATTATGACTGGGGCTTACTCCTAAGGAGGAGGCACATGTTAAATGGAATTATGACTGGGGCTTATTCCAGAGAAGGAGGCCCGGGTTTTGGGACTTGGGGCTTACTCTTTAAAAGGAGGCCCATGTTAAAGGAAATTTTGGGCTTACTCCTATGGAGGATGCCCATATTTAGAGAACTTGGACTGGGGATTACTCCTGAAAAGGAGGCCCAGGTTTAGGATCCTCTCACCTTAAAGGATGAGTTTGAAATGAATGAAATATATAACCTTAGTGACATAAAGATATGTAAATTACTAGGGTTTAAGAGATATTTCACAGAATTATTTTCAGATAAGGAGGAAAAAAACGGAACCATGCCCAAAATGGATTTGAAGAGGGTTTTGAAGGCTGAATCTTGAATAGGAGAGGTGGATAGGCAGGAGGGGAACCCAAAAAGAAGTAGGCGCGCAGGTCCTGGTCGCGCAGGTATACCTGTGCGACACATAGGTACCTGCACGACAGTCAACCCATATGATAATACTTGGGTGAGGCTTGGCTCAAGCCCATAGTATTATCCCTAGGGGCTTCCAAAAGAGAGGCGTGTAGGTTCTGGTGAAGGGATAAGGTGGTGCGCAGGTGTTTCTACTTCCCCTAAGGGTTTAAACACCTAGTCCCACATGTGTTGATTATTTTCAACACTTAGTCCTTGTTTCCCCTATCTAGATCTTCCATTCTAGGTAAGAAACTACCTGTAAAGTTTTCAGAAGACTTACAGAAGAGACTAGGGTGCCGGGAGCTCGAATATGAGTTTTGGAATTTTTCTATCCTGAAATGGGGGGCCCGCAAGGGATATTTATAGGCTGCTGAAGACCCCGAGTGAGAATCAAATAGGGCGCGCAAGTCACATGCACGAGCACTAAGCAGTGCGCAAGTATACTTGCATGACCATGATAAAACTTGCGTGACCCAAGTCGGAAGAAATAATTTTTCATGCCTTTATCGATTTTTGATGTTTCTTTAATGGATGAATCACCTTGGACTAAGGTATTCCCTTTTTTCTGTCATTTAGATTTTGTGAAGAAAAGGAGCATCAACAAGGATCTTTAGTTTTATTTTCATTATCCACCCCCTAAAAAAGTATAATTCAATTATTATGTAATAAAAAGTATCATAAATACATTTTTATGTTTTAACATTATGGGTTTGACCAAAATTTACGTACACATCCATCAAATGTGTATCAAACCTACCATTTATATGTATAGTGAACTACTGCCTCACGAAATTATGATTTTTTGTTGTTTTCCTTTACCTACTATCATAGTGGATATTATTATGGACACACCATTTATATATGATATATAAGATATTCAAAATGCCTTTAGTCTTTCATATTTTTTATATAGAACATACCTAAATGCTTCCAATTTTTTGTATATATGATAGCGTCATTTGTGGATGTGTGGACTACCGCCCCCTTAAAGTAATGTTATTCATTCACACAATAGATGGAATGTATAAAAGATGTATTTATTAATCATATTAATGTAATATTATTTAAATATTATAGTGGAATTATAGTGTACACATGTATCATTTAATTTTCATTCTTTTAATGTGAAAAGAAAGAAAAGTAGCATTCATTTGTATGTACGACCTACCATCTCCAGGAAATGTGAATTGCATTTCTTATAGCCATGTTTTATAGATTATTATAATTACATATATAATAAATATATATGATATTAAAATTAAGTTTTAAATTTAAGAGATGATGAAATTTTTATCTATTTAATATTAATAAAAAATAAAAGTCAAAACATACTCGAGAATCTAGGTAGTTAACTCCCAAAATTGTGAAAATAATAAAATATTACTAACATAAAAGGTAATAAGATTTTATAATAAGATCAAATATTATATCATAAGTTTTATTATTATTCTGTTATAATTTGGTAACATATTTTAAATACAATTTAGGTTTTCAAATACCCCAAAAAAAGGATGTATAAGTTATGGGATTTTCATCTCACATTTTACATATGTGTGATAAATGTCACATTCACCACTTACTTCTTTTGTATGGGGTATCTACTACCCCTTTTGGTATATTATAACTTGAATCATTTTATAATTATGGTATCCAAAACATTCATTTATTTTTATTCCTTCAGGGGGATTATGATTTCAATGTTTCAAAGTGGTATGGATCACAAAGGAATGCTTATAGACTATTTTCTTCATGATTATGTTTAATAATTACCTTTCCTATCTCACATTATTTATTGATTGTCAACTTTATCTTGAAAAAAAAACTTTATTTTGATCATGTTTATCGTAAATTACATTTTTCTTAAATATACATATTCTCATGGAATTTATATTATTATTTAATAAACTATATACCATTTTCATATGGTGTTCACATTGATTGTTATTTGATTAACTGGGGAATTATTGATAAATATGTATATTTTATTCAATATGGATATTTTGATAAGGAACATTGTTCATGAGTGAAATCAATTATATTATTTATGAGTAATTTTTTAAATAGGTATGACATGGGAGGGTTCCTTATATAGATAGTATATCGATGCATTGATACTCTCATTCGATGAATTAGTTGTCCAAATTAGATGAAATTTTACCCAATATAAAAAACGAATTTTGAAAGGTATTGATGATAAAGGTACTGTGTTACTAGGAAACACTACTAGAAATATGACCTATACCAATAGAATTATATCAATAGTTTGTATAAAACTATTGGAATATGTACATTAGTGAGACCTATAGGTCTCTTGTAGCAACCCTATACCAACAGGTTTTTCAAAACTGTTGCTATAGGTCCATTATACACCTATACAAATATTTTTTGAAAAACGTTGGTATAGGACCACCATATGATAATGGTTTCATCAAAACCATTAGTATAGCTCAAAAAATCAATGTACCCAAACCAATGGTTTTGAGAACTGTTGCTATTGGTACCCATAATATTTTTCAAATATTTTTTAAAATAACATTAAATATAAAAAATGTTAAAATACTTATGAATGTACATATATATATTTATTTAAGAATAAATGTTCCCCAAAGTCATGTTAGGTTAATGTCTATGTCATTAGATTATAACAGAGAGGTGATGATATTAAAACTCTTCCAAGTTTTATTTTTGGAATTACCCAAACCAATGGTTTGATGAAACTGTTGGTATAGGTTTTTCATATAACCTATACCAACAGTTTGTGAAAACCATTGGTTTGGGTCTATACCAAAAGTTCTCCCAAAACCGTTGTTATAGACCTATCTCAATTCCAAATTATCCAACGGTCCTTTAAACCATTAGTATAGGCTATATCAATGATTTGGAGGCCTATCCCAATGGTTACAAACCATTGGTATAAGGTTATTTTATATTATTGACACATGGAATACAATAGTTATGCATTTAACCCATTTAGAATTAGTATTTATTTTTCCATGAGATTTATGTGTTAAAAAATCTATGGATTTTATATTATCTGTTTATTGATTTAATGTCATGTGTTCCAGTTTGATACCTTCCCACATTTCTTATGAATTATATATTTACTTGTAATGGAATGTGATATGAGATATTTACCTTTACATGATTATTATTATTATCATTAATTCATTATTATTTATATTTTACCTACCCATACTGCTCATTTGATCTCACCCATATTATGTTTCCTTTCTCTATTTATGAAGGAAAAACATTAAATAAGAATTAAAGGATGTAGTTTATTTAATTTTATTATGTATCATGATTTCTTTTCTTTTCCCAGGGTAATACGGGTATCATGTATGTAATATGTCTTTCCAAAACATCAATAATGATCGGACCTTTGGGATTTGACTCCTTATAATCATGCCAATTTAATAAAATAATGCACCATCTCTGAGATTCTTGGGTCAAGGACATGTTGCATCATAGATTATGTTTTGTAAAAATTTCAATGTGTTGGAGTCTGTGTTTTTATATACAATTTGTTTGTAATACGTCAAAGATTCATGTTGAATAATGAACACATAGGGGTAAACAGTACATGTTTGAGGGTCATAAATTTATAAAGTCCCCATGTGTAATATTTATCATGACTAATGGTTCTCATAAGTAAGGGTTAACAATGTGATTTCCAATGCTAAATTATGGGTCTCCCAATGACATGTAAGCATCATAAATTTGGTTATTTCTTTTGAAATAAAAGATACCTTATGATTTAAAAGGGTTAACTCCATGATATGTATTACCATTATGACGGGCTATGTGTGTACTTAGATAGTGATGATATTATAAAAATTACTTGATTAAACCTTTGATGTGTATGGAATAGTTCCAAAGTATATAAGGGTCACTTTGTATATAATGTAAAATATGGAAGGGATAGTAATGTTGATAAGAGAAAGGGTTTAGTGTGGGAATCCATTGTGATATGTAAAATTTCATACCCAATGATACAAAAGGGTTAATCTATTTGATACATAATGGATAATCTAATTCATAGGGTCCTGGTGAAATCATTGAATCCCCTGATATGTAAGGGTTATACTACTAGTAGGTAAGGGTTACTCTAATTCATAACTAATAGAATATTGTAAGGTATTAGACACATAAATGTTTCCTCTTTGTGATATATATGGGTTTATTTCTTGGGTTGGATGACAGGTAAGTGTATGTTGGTTTTTATTGGTTAATACATATGGGTTTATGTGTAGTAGTTTATGTGTAAAGGTCGATACAAAAGTGTCTCATTATTTTTTTAAATAATATTGATTGTCTTGAGAAGAAAATCTCACAGTTTTCTAAGTGGTCATTTCATGATGTTCTTGTAGGGGGAGGGGGTCACCCATAGATTATAGGGACATTCCATGAGGTTCCATATCCTATTCAATTTAAATAATTAATTTATTTCACAAATTAAATATAAACGGGTCCTATTCATTTTCACCACAAAAATACTGAACACATCATTATTCTCAATTGCATCTACGTTTTCCCTTCCCTTTGATATATCTTCACTGATTAAATTCCATTAGAATGTCATGAATTTCAATGAGCAATAATTTGTGAGGTTACCTACCCTTGTTTATTATTCATATATTACTTTTATATTTCCTTTTATCCAATCACTTTTCTTAAAGTCAAAGATATTTAGATTATGTTATTTCTTCTTACCAGATTTTGATCAGTCATACTATCTTGGAGAGTGTATTCCTACACACTCTAAATGAATGAAGTATCATTTACATTACTCGGTCTCTTACCCAATAGGTTGTTTTATATTATATTTCTGTTATTATGTTCTTTACAAGTATGTTACATGAATTTTATAATATTTTTTTTATAAATTATGATTGGTTCACATTCTCATAATCACCACGAAGGAATTTATATCATTCTAGATGGATAATTGGTGAAATTTTGGTCAAATAATTACTATTTTCCATTAATTTGGATTATTTGGTGTTGTGAGTTTGATTCATAAGGAAAATGGTTTTTTATTTTTAAATTTCAAATTAAAAAAGGTATTTATGGGGAAATTTTATTTCAGAAAGAATTCAATTAATGTGATTAATTAGATAATTTTAGGTGATGGTTTTGAAAAATGATTTCAAAACAAGTGTGGGGGTTCTCCAAATAACTTTTTCATTGGGATCATGGATAAGGGCCCAGTGTTATTAGACAATAAATGGGATTCTGTTCTTAAATTTTTTTATCAATGGGGTCCTGGATAGGGGAAGTTATATTCAAAGGACTTTGTTTAATATATTATTTGGTTGTGTGACCTCTTGGTAGGCCACCACTCAAGATATTCATAAATTGTTTACTTACAAAAAGACATTTCAGATGAGGTTTAGGGCAAAGAGGTTCCACTATTTCATGGATTTTCCAAATCAGAAGATTGAGAGGGTATGGATTTGGCCATCGGTACCATGCCTATGCTTT
The DNA here is from genome assembly GCA_963277665.1 of Viscum album. NCBI lineage: Eukaryota > Viridiplantae > Streptophyta > Magnoliopsida > Santalales > Viscaceae > Viscum > Viscum album. The sequence continues at coordinate 205,222,800 of OY728144.1, forward strand.
GGCACGGGTCAGCAAGCTGTGCTGTGATGAGACATTGGAAGCTGGAATTTAGGGTATTTTGTTGTTGGGAGGAGATTTGCTTTTATAATGGGAATTGTTTTGGAACTTGAGTTTTTGTTTGTTGGAGACAGTTTTATTGTGGTTAAGTCTTGATGTCATGGGTTCTCACTTCCCCAAAAAACTGTTTAGGAAAGAAAAAAGTAATTTTCAGTCAGTAGTGTGACATGTTGTGGTAAACTCATAGTTTTTAAAAGATTAATTGATGTTTTATAGTTCCTAATTATGAATAACCTATATATTATTCTTTCTTTATGATGTCTCATGACTATGTAAGAGTATCTAAATAGATTATGACATTAATATGAGAATGCACCAGGTTATGTGTATTCTGGAGTGTTAGTAATCCTGATTATTCACCTATTTTAGTGTCAAATGATAAATTTGGACTGAATGAATGTAATTGAACACATAAAGAGTATAGGTAGGTTAAATGCGATTGGTTCCATGGAACAAAATTTTGTTCTATAAGGTGAGTTGGGGATGTCATATTGAGTACAACATACTTATAGTGAGTTGTTTAGGAGTGGATATAGCCTATGTGTCTTTGTGATATGGTATAGGGTTTGGGTGATGAATTCATATTTTATAGAGGTTTTTGGTGCATGAACATCGTTGATCTGAGTAAATTAGTGGTTCTAGTATGTTTGAATCCAAATGGTTATATTTGTGTAACTTATGTTCTTGGGATTTGTTGTTGGGCTATTGGTTTATTTTTTTTACTTCATATTTAATTTTTTTGGTTTACAATGATATATGTTAAGACTAATGGTTTTGATCACACCTTAATTAAAATGTAAATATGATGTGATGTCATCGAATGAGAGTTTTCATATTGTTGATTCCCGATGCGATAGATTAAGACCTAAGATATTGTTATGTGACCTCTCATGGGTAGTGGGTGGTGGTTCAAGGTATGTGATGTTATATAATACTACACCCTGAGTGATTGGTTGGAGGTATATTTTTATGTTTTTAGGATGTATATGATGTAGTATGAGATCTCAGCGTGGGTGAGAGGGTAGAGATATGATACCTAGATTTTTGTATTTTCCCTATATAGATAGCTCAACCCATGGTAGAGGATAATTATCAAGATTCCATTCTCATATAAAGTGTTTATAGCAAAACAATATGTGATTTTTCATGAGACATACATCCTATTAGCATGTTTGTTCTTTTTAGGGAGGATATAAATATTTATTTTCTTCTCTGGTCACTTATAATCATACCTAATATGTATGAGAACATTAATGGGACCTCCAGTCAAAGGAGGGTGTTGATTGAATATGTATGATATGATGAATATAAATATTCCCTTTCCAAATCATATGTTAATTATTTAATGTATATATAATTTTCCATGTAACTTGCCATTTTTTGGTTTTGATCATGAAAGAGGCCATCAATTGATATTCCCACATTGGAACATTTCCAAAATTAACTAGTGGACATGATATGTGGCCATAAGACCATAACCTAGTTGGATTTTCAAATTTTGTTTAGAATTAATCTATCAAGATACCATTATTGGATTGTCTTTTTATGTGATGAGGTTTGATATATGATAGGGAATTGATGTTATGCATTCATTCCTTTATGGATTATTTATTTCCAAATAATTGGATATTGTGATTTTCCCCATTGGATTCTTATATTCTCAGGACTATATATTATAATTTCCTTTCTTGATGGATTTATAATAAAATTTGGACAGTATCATGATCATCATTTTATTAATAAAATGGGTCTACAGGAAAAAGGAAAAGGGAAAAGAAAGGGAAACTGTGGGTGGATTATGTAATGAATCCCAAGAGAATCCCCTTAAAATTAGAAAAAACCATCAGGTTGAAAAGATCAAAAAATAGATAAAAAGGTAACTGACTCACATTGAGAGACCCATGCAGCTAAAAAATTCTCCACATTATTACCTAGGCAACAAGTATGAATAACATACATTACTTTATTAATGAGTATTATATACATACGAATGTAATAGGATATTGTCCAATGGGCACCAAATATTCCAAGTAAGGAGTTTTATAAGAATATAGAGTCCAAAAAAACTGCAACCAATATTATATTATGCTAAATTCAATGTTAAGGACATGTATGCAGTGCCTTAGATATCTCTAAAAGGAAGTCATCGATACAAAAGAAATTAGTGAAATCCATAACAATATATCCCCTTGGATAGAGAATAATTACCCCACCCCACATTATTCCCATTTTTCATGAACCATATGTTTTTAGTTTTGTCTTAGACCTATGTGGAAGACATCAAACCTAGTTCCCTATAGAATAGTAGGGGAGGGGAGGTTAAGAGTACTACTACTCGATAGGAAACTGAGTATCATGAAATTAGTCCAATGTTTAATAAGATGGCGCATATCAACCAGTAAGCTCCTAGTCCAAACAATAAGATCCAATCTCAATCAAGTAAGGGTATCAAACCCAGGTTTATTCCTTTCTTTCTAGATACACCATCACCCCTACATAAGAATTATCATTATAACCTTTCAATCTAAGTTGTCTCTCTCTAAAAATTAAAACTAGAGATTAAATAATGATTAAATCAATGCAAACTGAGTAGACACGAAATTCAAATAAAAAAATATGTTATAAATCACACACATGTATTTACTTTTGAAAAATAGGTGAAGTGTTGACCCCTATTAGGGATTACCACAATGAATACACAAATATTCCATATTATTTCCAATAATCTTGAGATGATTAATAATGGATAAGGATTTGTTACAGATATGAAAAACTAAAATGTTGAGTTGTGTAGGGATCTCTTTACTTTAAATCACATAAACCAATCAATTTAGTTCCAGAGTATACATAATTATCAAATGATTATAACTACCAAAAAAACACCTGATGAAAAACCTTTGAAAAAACATTGGTTAGGGTTGGAAGCCAGCTTTATGAGATCAAATATATGGTGTTGATCCTACTCCAAAATGGAATGAATGAAACTTAGAATACATTTCTCATGGATGAAAATAATGTATAGAACATGAAACCCTTGAAAAACCAGTTATAGTTTCATAAATTTTTTCTTCCTCTTACAGTGATCCACTGGGAGTAATGATAAAGAACCATAATGTTCAGGTGAACATAGATCCAAATGGGTGAAGAGTTCCTTCATAGAGAATCCATGATAGTCCCATATTTTTTATCCATGCGCCTTCCCAAAATCATCCACCATTCATTTATTTCCCATGTTGTATTTTCTTGTAAGGCCTGAATCTTGCTTGAAACAATCATAACATTGATATCAATCTCCTTCACTAGTCATGCCATCCTTTACTATGATTCCCCATAGTTATTTTTATCCATATATTCATTCCATTTGAATGAGGAAATAATATTTTTAATGTCTCTAATGAATGGATTGGGAACATAATGGTCATAAATAATGTGTATGGGGATATTAGTAAACACCATGTTAACCATTATTAAATAAAAACCAATGAATAAGAACTTATTTTTTCAGTTACAGTAGTGAAATATTTTATTTTCAACCACATTAGTGAAATAAAAAATATGAAGACATCTAGAATATATTTTATCACCATTGTAATCCATAAAGAAACTCTCACTACAAACACCCAGAATTCAATACAAAGAACTAGCCCTACAGTCCATGCATAATGACAGAAGGTAGATGTTTCTCTTTAATCTGTTAACAAGGATTCCAATCCAGTTATAATATTCTTAAGATAATTTATTTATACTAATGGGAAATATTATAAATTAATTATGAAATATGATTGTACCATCTTCATACACGATATGATAAATCTTTACTAAAATTCTTAATGCACCAATAATGAAGAATAATACAATCAAAGGAGCATTTATTAATGATAAAACGAAAAGATTTTAATAGTAGAATTAATAGTATTGGAGACAATGTGTCTATATTATAAATACCTTACACTGATGTTAAGAAGATACATTTCATCCACATGTAATATATAGTAGGACAAGTATAACTAAATCACTTATACAGAATGTGGAAGGAACAAGGGGAGAATACAATGCATGTATGAAAAATTAAAATATAGATCAATTAAAGTCTATCATAAAAATTATCCATATCAATATTGAAAACTACATTGGGAAGAAAAACCTTTTTTTTGATATCTCTTATCATTTCTTATACCGAAACTGATATCACCCCATATTGATTTTCCTTTATGGTATCTTTGTTTATCATCTAAGAACAAATAAGGTAAAAGCATAAATAATTTTCTATTCATAAAAATAACCAAGACCCTATATGTAAAATTTAACATACTTATAGGGTAGTAATAGTCATTTGAATTGGGTTCGATAACTTTTTAATTAATCACTATAGTAGTGGCCGAATACATGTAAGGAAGATAACCACAGAAAAAAATTATTTAACAACAACAACAATGTCTCCCCTGACTAGGTTCCATGAAGCCACATTGATTGATCCTAGAAAACTATTAGGAATATCCAAACTATATGAGTTAAGGTCAGACACTGCCACAAAAATCTACTTTTCATCAGGCACAAACTCAATGGATATATTATCTTAATAAGAAAACATTCATGTAATATCTTATAAAATCACTGCATTTCTAGATGTGTGTGTATCAAAAGTATTAATTAATTTTTTTATATATAATAAATCATCATATAATTATAATCTAATTTGTTTTGGAAAGTATAAAAGTCATAACAGGTCATTGGACTCACTCCCAATCCAAAAACATGGCATGGTATTTAATTTATGTGAGTATGCCTTCTTATTTTCTTTTAGGAAAATATATCACTAGGAGGTACAAATATTGTTTGGTTGTACAATTTTAAGCATGATTAGTTAAATAAACTCTTTTATCCTTCGTATTTAAATAAATAATACACCCATATAAAATTTTCATTTAACTTGAATTTTTTCTTCATTTTTTAATTTTTAGTTTAAATATATAAGGATGTTTATTTGGATGAACATAGACTTGAAATCTCTTTTATCAAAAAATATATTTTTTTCTATAATATAGAGCTAGAGATTTTTCGAAGATTGGTTTTTTTTATCGGATCATCTAAAACATCTTCTGATATAGTTACAGTTGTTAAAATGAGTTCTCAAAATGTAAACATTGGAGTTAGTTATAATATTGTCAATAAATTGAACCCAATGTGTTAGGTCGAAGAAAATAACAATGTGATTGAACAAAACAAATTTATACTATGAATATATTGGGCATTATTTAATTTTTTTATAAGATATTTCATCTATATTATTGTTTTAGTGTTCAATAAGAGAGAAAATTTTATTATTTTCCTTATAGATATCTCTTTTTTCTTTTTAGTCTTTTACTCTATTCTATCTTATGAGATCTAGGAGCATTCGATTTTTAGAGGTCATGATTTTTCAAATCATGTATATCAATGTTCTTCCATGTATAAAATAATTGTTTTTCTTTTAAAAATATTGGCCATATAAGTATAGGTGTGGAATTTCCAGTTATCATTTGATTTACTTGAACATTAGGTTAGAGTTGTCTGGTACATTCAAACTGGTTTAAGATGATAATGTTCTGGGTCCTAGAATGGGGCTATTTAGAAATAATTTTAACAATCCTCCTTACATTTTGGATTAAAAGTGTGGTTTCTTTCTTATAGTAATAATTTTTGTATGAGTTTACTATATTTTTATCTAAGACTCTGTGTTTTGCTTCAATACTATTCATTATTATATTATTTTCTATTCTGGTTACTTTCATTAGAGTGTTCATATTTTCTATTTACATTATTTATATTTCTTTTTATTGTATCTTTAATTATTCAATAATGTTTTTTTATAACATAGAAAGATTTAATTTTCAACTATATCTCATTAATTTAAACTAAATCTACTTATTGTTATGATTATACTTTTATATTTTATTTATATTAGAACTTATAAATTTTTAAAAATCTAAATATTTGTGTGGGAGAAATATTTTCAGTTTTTATTGGACTACAATTCAACTGTTCTTCATAATTTAGTGTCACATTATAATATTTTAGAAAAAAATTGTTTCCAAATATAGTCTTAAGTAATTATGACTTAGATATATTATCTTTTTAGGATTTACAAGAGAATATCACATTTTTCATAATCCAATATTATTGTATTGAAAATATGTATTTTATTTTTTATATAGAAGGACATATTATTTAAACTATTAAGAATTTAAACACTAGATTGATTATTGTTTTTAATATAGTGGAATCTGTTTATTCTCATGATAGATTAAAGACTTGTTCTTATCAATTCTGGACAAAAATAATAATATTTTGATGTTCAATTGTAATAATTTTTGAGATAAAGTGATTGTTCATTTTACTTATAAAAAACACATGATTATCTAGTTCATTATAATGTCCTAATTAAATTTTTATGTTCGATGAACAAAAACATATATAGTAATATTTCTTCTTGGGAGATTAAAAAAATAGTATGATAAATGTCATAAGTTACTAATGTTTTCACTACTATGGATATTGAAATGTGAAATATGATTTTAGGAGAAAATTATCATAATCTTAATTTTATACCTGGTGATATTATAATGAAAATTCAATAATGGTTAATGTAAATATTTAATATATTATATTCTTTGTGTAATAATGAGATAACTAATGAGCACATTATTGAGGAAAATATCAAACTGCTTAAGATGGAATGAAAATTGAAGTAGAAAGATATATATGACAGTAAACATCTAATAAATCTTATATTTGGAAATCTTATTAGAAGCTAAATTTAGTAAGAGAACCAATTAGAGAGTGAAAGAGAAGAGAAAATAATAAATGTAATTACATTCTCGTTAACTTCTATTACTGTATCTTTTGGTGATCACAATTATAAGTCTACTAAATTAAAGATTGATTCTAATAATTAGAGGAATGGAATTCATTCCATAAATATTGAATTATTTTCTAAAAACATATAATATTGATAAATATAATCAATGGAAAATATATTTTACATAATATTAATTAAAATATAAAATATGTTCGAGGATATATATTATTTAGAAATAATTATTATCAATTTAAGAATTTGGGTAATATTTATCAAAACATTACATGATTAAAAAAGAAGAAAAGAGATTGAAATTCTAAGATGAAGGAAAATAAAAAATTCATGGCTACTAATGAAATATGGAGTGTATTTAGGATAAATCATCTAATATATTTAATGATTTTAGTAGTGATATATAAGAAGATATTTGGGTTTTGTTTTAATACTCTTTAGAATAATATTTTCTTAATGGGAGGGGTAAATCTTTGTACACTTTGAGAGATGTCTCTGGGTAATAATTGTTTTGTGAATTAGATGATTAAAATATTACACATTTATCTAAATATGGTGATGATATTCAATCTGTTGATGAAAATTTTAAATATATGAAAATTTTCAAAAGAATGAATAAAAATATTGAATGTGAACAAAATTTTTATATAGTGTCTGTAGAAAAAGTTGATGAATGGATTTTTGAACATATATTAGAAATTAAAATGTCTAATATTAACTATATTCTAAATTGAACACAATTTAAACTAATAATGATCAGAAATTAGAATTTAAAATAAATAATCAATTTTGAAGAATCTAAAAAAAATTATCATTTTTTACTTGTGGTATAGATAATTTCAATTATATCAGTAAATATTTAATATAAAAATACATCCTCATGAGTTGTATTCACTTTATAAAATTTCTATTTTCAATCTAAATACTTTCTACCAAATTTAATTTTTTCTAATAATTTTAAATGAATGTCAATTTGGATTAAAAAGTCTTTTAAATAAAATTCAATTTTTGGGTTTTAGAGATCTTGTATTTTTTCAAAATTAGTATATATACAATTTATAATGTTTAGATAGATGTGGGTTAGAAAAGTAGTCTTTTCTAACATTTATAGTCCTAAGAAAGTATAAGTCAAAAACACTTAGTTTCATTGATTCTTAAGAAAATATCCCTAGAACCAAATAATGGAACATATGGTATATTGATTGTGTATGTTCTAAACTTATGAATGAAGGTAAGTCCAACTTTTGAAACATTCAAAATTAAAGGGTGGATGACTCACATTTGGAGACAACACTAAATTTTAGATTATAGAAATTTTGATGTGGTATTACTTATTAAAGATCAAATTTATAAGTCTTATATATTTTAGTGAAAAAGAACATCCTTCTAAGAATAATTTAATTATGTGATAAAGGGAAATTTATATACTTTCAAAATGATAAATATATACATAAAATCTCAAAATAATTACATATTTTATATTTTAATAAGAAATATAATGTTTACACTTAGAGCATTGATGACCATAGTAATAATAATTTACCATGTCTAAGTGTTGTAGAAGATACATATTGTCTTTGGGTTAGGAGGTTTTGTCATTGTATCTTTCATCAAATATGAAATATTTACGTGGAAGGATTCATTAGATATTTACCACATCTTAAGATGAATTCTGCCAGAATATGTGATCATTATAAATATTGTAAGCAACAAAAATCATTTAATAAAATGGATGGTCATGTAATGGACCAAACATTAATTGAAGAAAATTACTCTTGATCAAATTAAATCTCTTATTATGTAAAATATAAATATTAATCATATTCTATTCCTGGGTTTTGTAATTTTGGATTTTCAAAATATCGTTAATAATTTTACCTTTTCTAATATATTCTTTGAATAGTGATCACATGATTAGTGTAAATATAGGGCATTAACAAATCCAATTTACTCAGAAAAAGGAAGAGATGGCCTCATCTAGTAGAATTTCTCTATACGAAGCCCATTTTTATAAGATTGTAATGAAGGTAGTGCCACTGGGCTTTACTCTTGATGAATCCCTAGATGAGCTTCAACACGTTAAGACTGAACCGAACAGACTACCAGAGAAGTAAAATTTAATAGAGAATACCACCCAAGAAATGTTATCTGAGCCACCCCAAGAGGTTATCAATATCCCACACCTTACCCTTATGTATTATGTGGGTGTTATAAGAGGTTATGTAACATTAACCTATCACTATGATTATTTTCATTATGTTTGTATAGAAAATATACATTCATTTTATTATTGTTACTTTGTAAATGTGTTTTTAATGTACATATACTATTTTTAGTCAATATTTAAATTCAAATAAGAAATATTTTTTGATGAATTAATGGATCTTTCAATAAAATAACATTTTAATAAAATATTATTTCTAAATTAATTTTTATTTAATATAAATGATATTGTAATTTTTATAAATACAATTGTAATTTTATTATGGTTTGAAAACTGTTTACCTTTCAAAACCCATGAATTTTATAAAAATATCGGTTTTTATTTTAAAAGTAAAAATTCACATATTTAAAAATTTATTTAGATAAAATGAATAATTTTTTTGTAATGAGAATATCGAAATTATCAAATTGTGAATTTTTCATAACTTTCTCACACAACCAAATTTTAGGGTTAAAATTAAATACAGATTAAATATATAATGGGTTTAATGACATCATAATGACCCAATAGGGATGTAATAAAATAATATAAAAGGGATAATCTACCAATATATGTTATACCTTTATAATAATGTGATTTTATATTTGTTTAATTATTTTTACAATTCCTTAGTGGACCCTCCAAGACTTATAAAACATTTTAACATTTTTAAAAAATTTCCTTCAGAAAATGACTCACCTACACATAAGAAAACCTATTATTTTAATATTTTCAGCCATTGGACTTATAAAATAATGTTTTCCACTCCCCTTTTTAAAACAAAATTGGCATAAACCATGATATTGTTTGTGTTTTTGATTATTTTAATGTGTATTTTCCAAAACCTTAATAATAAAGAATTTCCTCTCCTTTCCCACATAACACTACTCAATCTACCATTACTATTTACTCAAAAAATTTGGATCTCAACCAATATATGCCCTCCTATATCTATAATCCTCCCAAGGAAACCCATTCTAAAAATAAGCCTCTCTCAAGTCTCTTCCATGCCTTTGGGATCACATTTCCATGTAAGGGATCCTCACTCTCCTTCTATCCTCATTTATATCCAAGTTTCCTTATACTATTATGCCCATTTATATTCAATTAAAAATGTTGGGGTATGCTTTAGACCCTCCCATATACTACCATCCTAATGTTTGAATGATGTTAGACCTTTTTCTATCTCATTAATTCCACCCATGTACACATGTTACCATGTCGAAATTCCATAAGAGGTTTCCCTCTCCTCATTTACATTCAAGAATTTTTTTATATTATGCATATAAATTCCCTTAAATATTTTCAGATGTTATGTTACATAAACACCTTACTATAAATTTCATGTAAAATTCATTTTATACCCATTTATATCCCATAAACACATTTTATGTTTTTTATTCAACATCGTTTTGCTCCCAAAATTACACCAAAATTTCCGAAGCCAAAACCATCATGTAAGTGAATACCATACCCATTTCTCTATCAAGGGTATTCAAATTTACGAACATGTACTTTTTTAATGTGGAAATAAATTTATTTATTCCCCATCTCTTGTTTGTTTAAAAAATTATGATGTTTAATAAATCCCTTATGTATGATCCATGTGGCACACTTATGCATGAAATAAAATTTCTATAAAGGGTGCGCCATGATAGTGCTCCAATGCATTGGGTAAAGAATAGTATCATGATATGCCATGTGAGACATGGGTTTAATAATAATACTTCAAGATCAATAAGAATTTACTCATGCTAATTCATGTCTAATAAGGGTTTACCTATGCTCCACGTGCAATGATCCCTGGCTCATGATAATATCGTGTTACAGGTTTTTGCCACATTTACATGTTTTGATAATCATGATATATCATGAATTTATGTTCACATTTTTATTATGATCCATTTATATACCTATTGCCTAACATGTATTGTATTCTTCAGGTTATGCCTTGTTTACTCACTCACTGGTCTTTATTTCTCACCCTATTCTTATGCCTGTCCTTGGGTTATCCAATGCAATGCTAAGTACGAAGGAATATTGTGGTATTGTAAAATATGTTATAAATTAAGATGTTGTGTTTTATGTTCATAGTTGTAATGTAATGTTTCCAATTTCTGAAGACACTAGACCTCTCGATCCTCAGAGTTGTACTAAGATAAAGTTTATGTAATAAATCACGTTTAAGTGTGTAATATTGAGCAGGGTTGTTATTGTCGGTATCAGAGGATATGATTAGTTATTTTTGGGTTTAGGATTAGAAAACACTAGTGAATTCCTTAGGGATAAGACTAAGTATAATAAAAAATCCATAAATTTTGGTGAGTATAGAGTAAGTGGTTTATCAAGAAAATGCATCCATGTCTAGATACGAATAAGTAGTGGTGGCTTAGGTACAGATGTATCTAGGGGTAAATCCCGAAAACACTGCTTTGAGCTAGAATCAATTGGGAAATGGTGCACGACAATGGGACATGACACACTCTTCGTTACAACACTCTTATGGGATATGATTTTGTAAATTCATAATCTTAGTATAAACCATTATTAAGGAAATAAAAAAATACCCCTAAGAATATATGTTGGGATGTAGATCATGGAAACCACAGATTGAAGTCTAAAAATTCATATGTTAAGGAATTAATTGTAATTTATATGTTATACCCTTTTTTCATTGGATTCCCCTTTATGTGTTACCCCTATAATTCCATTTATTCAATACAATGTTCAATAATACGAGGACTTGGGTTAACAAGTGATTCGATGATCAATGTAATGACTGTTCTAATGAGATTCTCAATCTGATGGGAGTGGGAATCACAAACATTATCAAGATACTCTCTCAGTTAAATCATGTTTTGAATAGAAACTTGGGTCAAAAGGAACATTCAACCCCCCCCCCATTAAAGAACAAGCAACAATCAATAACATCATGAGACAAAGACCTCCTACTTTCAACGGATCATCTAATCCCTTAATCTTCAAACAACCGATTAACTCCATTGAGAAGATCTTGTCCATCCTACAATATTATAAACAAGAGAATTTTCTCATGTCTGCTAATTGTATGGAGGGTGAAGATGATCAATGGTTTACATTGATCAAAAAATAAAAATCCTATGGAATAGATTGAGGTGTTGGAATTGACGGATTTCCAAAAAAATGTTTTTTGATAAATATTTTCATCACACCCTCTGACGTAAGATGTAAAGGGACTTCCTTTCCCTCATGAAAAAAGATGATGAATCCATCGAATCATATGAGGAAAACTTCACAAGACATTCATGATACACATCCAGCTTTGTCTTTACCCCTAAATTCATTTTTTACTGCTTCTTTATGGGGCTAAAACCAAGCCTACAGAAAGACCTAGTGTTCCAGATTATGATAACTATGAGGAAATTGTCAGATATTCCCTCAAACACGAAATGGAGATTGGAAAATCTCAGCAGTATCATGGGGATAAGAAGTATAATGTAGACTTTAATTATTGTGGTTTTATTGATAAATCCAATGGTTCTACGAAATTCTATAACCCCATATTCCAAAGGAATTGATAGAAGTACCCCAGAAATTGCCTGAAGGGGATGAGGAAATTCTTACTTGTTGAAGATAATGGAACCATTCCCATAACTGATAAAAAGAAATACCTACTACTATGACAAAGGAGATGAACGCTCCATTCGACCCTCAATGCATATTTCATTTATTCAACTACAAATATCCAGGTCATATTGCAAACTAGTGCCCAAATTCAAGGGTTTTCAGAGGAAACCAACAACCTCCAAGGCAGCAAGGGTGATATTTTTCCATCACTACCACTGAAGTGAAACTCAACAATGAATTGGTGATAGGTATTATAGTTACTTATTCAATAAAAGATATGGTACTTTTGATTCTGTATCTATGCATTCTTTTATATCCCAAATGATTAGTAGAACAATCCCAACAACAGTAATAATCACAGAAGTAAATATTTCTATAAGAATGGAAAATGGGTCAATCATTGCATCTGATGAATATAACTTCACCCCTATCACAATTTGTGGATTGTACTTCCCTTCAAAACCTCATCATACTCCCTCTGGTGGAATTTGATGCAATTATTGGCATGCATTAGCTTTTCCTATTCAGAACCATCATAAATTGCCATGAGAGAGAAATCACTCTCCATATGGAGAATTGACACCCGATTCTATACAAGTGTAAGGAAGTGTATGAATCTTCATTATCACCATCAAATCAAGAATGTATATTACTTACCTCTGAGAACACATATCTTGCTCAGATGATTGAGTCCAAGTAAGAAACCATCGTTGAATACATGCATATTGTGAGGGAATTCCCTGAAGTGTTTCCCGATGAATTCCCAAGTCTTCCTCCTAGAAGAGATGTTAAAATAACAATTGATCTTATACCTGGGGAATTGATAATATCCAAGAATCGATATAGAATGGTTTTTTGGAGCTTTAGGATCTAAATAAACAACAATAGAAGAATATTTATAAACATTTTATACAGATAAGTGCTTCACCATGGGGTACACTAATCCTCTTCGTCAAGAAGAACGATGTGTCAATGTGAATTTGAAATGATTATTTTGAGATGAACCAAATCACAATAAATAACAAGTATCACCTACCATGAATTGATGAAATTTTCAATCTGCTACATGGAGAAGAATACTTCTCCAAGGTGGATCTGTGGTTGGGATATTACCAAGGGTGAAGAAGGAGGATATCCGCAAGACTGCTTTACATACGAGGTATATGAACTATGAATTCATTGTAATGTATTTTGGACTCACAAATGTTCTAGAAATATTCATCGAATTTATTAATATTGACATTAGATATTACCTCGTCAAATATGTAGTGATTTTTATAGATGATGTTCTAATATTCTCCAAAACTATGGAGGATCATGAGGAGAATCTAATCACTATACTAGAGTCCTTGAGAATGGAGAATCTCTATAAAATTTACAACAAGGGTGAGATTTTGTTGAAGGAGGTCTCATTCTTGGGTCCTATCATCATAAGTAATGGGATATCTTTGGATCCCTCCAAGATAGTTGTAATCGAGGGATGGCCAATGTCAACATATATGATATATATCCATAGATTCCTTGGCATAGCTGGATATGATCACCGATTTGTGAGAAATTTCTAACGATTGTCAAACCCTTTTACCAAGTTAACTAGGAGGGGAGTCATGATTTCTTAGAGTGATGAATGAGAATAGAGATTCAAGGATTTAAAAAGGAGGCTTATCACTATGTCCATTATCACAGTACCCAAAAGTGGAAAACATTTTTTGGTATTTAGTGATGCTTCGAATAAGGGCATGGGATGTGTTTTGATGAAAAATGACCATAATTTCAAATGATTCAAGGAAATTGAATGTGCATGAGAAGAAACTATCCAATAGATGATATGGATTTGGCAGTATGAATATTCACATTAAAAATTTGGCAACATTACCTCTTCGGGGAGAAGTGCGAAATATATACGAATTAAAATATCCTCAAGTATATATTCACATAGAATGAGTTGAATATGCACCAACGAAGATGGTTAGAGCTGATAAAAGACTCTGAATTCTCAATCAATTATGACCCTGGGAAAGCAAACAAGGTGGAAGATTCTCTAATTTGAATGGACCCAATGTTTCAGTCATTGATGTAAATTGAAAAGGATCCAATCTTCTTAGATTTGATAAATATGGATGTGGGAATTATAAATAATGAAACATCATCAATCCTTTCACAAATGATTGATCAATGGTCTCTTTTGGAAAGATTAATGGATGACCAAAATTATGATGTGGGAATTCCGAAAAAATGTGAAACAATTAGAAAAGGTATATCCTTGGAGATCAATATTAATGAAGAATTAATTGTGAGATTTAGGTCAAGACTATGTGTTCCATCATGTATATAGTTAATGAAAGAACATTTGGATGACACAAATTGTTTGAATTTATCCATTAACCCAGGAAACAAAAATAGGTATCGAGATATCCAAGAGAATTATTGGTGGGATAACATGAAGAAGGAGATCAATAAGTATAAATAAATGTACCTGGTATGTCAGCAAGTGAAGGTTGAGTGGCATAAGTCTTAGGGGATGATGCAACCATTACCCATACCAACATGGAAATGTGAAAACATCACCATGTACTTTTCCCTATACTTATGAATACATTCAAAGGAATAAATTCTATCAAGGTTGTTACAGATTGTCTTACAAAGACTGAACACTTAATTGAAATTTGGGAGGATTTCTCATTGGATGAACTAGAACGTATATAAATGAGATAATTGTTAATGGTGAATGGAGTAAAACAATCTATTGTATCCGACCAAGATCCAATATTCAGCTCTGTGTTCTGGAAGAGTCTCCAACACGCTCCAAATACTAACCAGAACTCCAGTACAACTTATTATCCTCAAATTGATGGAAAATATGAGTGGAAAATCAAAACACATGAGTAAATGTTGAGATCATGCTCAATGGAATTCAAAGTAGGATGTGATCAACATCTTCCTCTGGTTGAGTTCTCTTATAATAATAGATTCCACTTAATCATCCAAAAAGCTCCTTATGAAGCCCTTTTTGGGAAGAGGTGTAGAACACAAGCATGTTGGGATAAAGTTGGGGAGAAAAAACTCCTAGGTCTAGAAATGGTATAAGAAAATATGGAGAAGGTTAAGACCATCCAATATCACATTAAAGCTACTAAGAGTTGACAAAATAACTATGCTAATAATCTTCAATGATACCTATAATTTGATTTTGAGACATGGTATTCCGCCACACATCACCGTGGAATAGAGTTATGAAATTTGGGAAGAAGGGAAAGCTTAATCTACGGTGTATCATCCCTTTTGTGATCCTTTTCACATTGGAGCAGTGGATTATCGACTAGAACCCTCACCGAACCTATCTCTAGTATGTGATGTATTCCGTGTATCACTCTTGAAGAAGTACATACAAAACCCATCCCATGTACTCAATCAAGATGTTTTACCATTGGGGAATGACCTATCCTATGAAGAGAATCTGGTGAAGATCTTAGATCATAGGGATAAAGTTCTACGAAATAAGATAATGCCCCTCATCAAGGTATTGTGGAGAAACCAAAATTTTGAAGAAGAAACATGGGAGACGGAGGAAATAATGATGCAGAGCTACCGACAACTGATTTAGTTTAGGAAAAGGAAATTTCAAGGGAAACATTTCTTAATGGGGGAGGAATGTAATGACACAAACTTTTATTTGTGAAAATTTCTGTTGATATAATTAAATGTATTATTATGAAAAATGGATATCTAAACCACATAAACTTCCTTGGATTTGTGTTTTTTGATTTTCAAAATACCATTAAATATTGTTATAAGTGCTAATATAGTTGTATAACAGTGATCACATGATTAGTATAAATATAGGGCTTTGAAAAATCCAATTTACTCAGAAAAATGATGTGATGGCCCCATCCAATAGAATTTCTCCTAACGAAGCCCATTTATTGGAGCTCAGAAGGGAGGTAGCATCCTTGGGATTCTCTCTTAATCAATCCAAATTTGAGCTTCAACACTTTGAGATTGAACAGAACGGACAATTGGATAATTAGAAGTTAATAGAGATTACCAATCAAGCGATGTTATCTGTGTCATCCTAAGATTCTATCACCATCGCACTCTATACCCTTAGGTCCTATGCGTGTGTTATAAGAGGTTATGTAACATGACCCTAGAACTATGATTATGTTTATTATTTTTTTATAATGAATATACATTCATTTTATGGTTGTTTCTTTTTAAATGGTTTTTTAAAGAAAAAATAGAAATTTTTAGTTAATATTTAAAGTCAATTAAGAATTTTTTTTGATAAATTAATGGATTTTTGAATTAAAAAATTATTTAATAAAACATTATTACTAAATTTATTTTAATTTAATATCGATGATCTTATAATTTTTATCAATAAAATTGTAATTTTTATTATGGATATAAAACTATTTTTTTTTCAAAACCCATGAACTTTCAATAACTGTAGGTTTTTTATTTAAAAATTAAAAATTCAAATATTTGAAAAATTGTTTTGAAAAAATGTTTAATATTTTTGGAATAAGGACAACGAAATTATCCATTGGTGATTTTTTCATAATTTTCTGAGACAGAGGAATTCTTGGGTAAAACTTTAATACCGATTAAATATATAATGGGTTTTATGAAAATATAATGACCCAATAATGATGTAATAAAATAATATAAAAGTGATATTATTAAAATTTAATTTTTAACTTTAAAGGATTTTATTTTAGAGTTTTTTGTTTAATTTTACAATGCCTTAGTGGACCCTCCAAGACTTAAGAAAACATTTTAACATTTAAAAATAATTCCCTTGAGAGTGTGACTCACCTCCACAGATGAAAGCCTGGTATTTTAATAAGTTTTTACATTAGAATTATAAAATAATGTTTTACACTTCCATTTGGAAAAAAACATGGGCAAAAACCATTGGATGTTTTGTAGTTTGTAATAGTTTAATGTGTGGGGTCCAAACCCTAAATATTAAAGGTTTCCATCTCCATTCCAATATAAACCCACCCAATCTAACATTTCTATTCACTAAAACAATTGGGAGATCGACCAAAATCTTCCATCCTCTCTTTATAATTCTCCCAAGGCACCCCAAGCTCCCTCTATGCCTCTCTCAAGCATCTCCCAAGCCGTTGGGATCACAATTCCAAGTAATGGATCCTCACTTTCCTTCCTCATTTATGTCTAATTTTCTTAATATTATTATTCCCTTTTATTTTCAATAAAACAATGTTGGGGTATGATTTCACAGATACTCTATTCCTTCCTTTTTATTGTTTAATTATTATATACCCTTTATTCTCTTAGTAATTCTTCCTATGTACACCTAATACCATGCCGAAATTCTGAAAGGGGTTTCTCTCTCCTCATTTACATTCAAGTAAATATTTTATATTATGAATCTAAATTCCATTACATATTCTTAAATATTATGTTCCATAACCCCCTTACTATCCAATTCATGTATAAATTATGAGAGACCACTTTGTCTTTCATAAACCAATTTTATGATTTCTATTTGACATCGTTATGCTGCTAAAATTACACTAAATGTTCTCATACCAAAATCATCATGTATATGAATACCATACCCATTTATCTATCGAGGTTTTTCACCTGTATTCACATGTACTTGTTGATTGAGGACATACATTTATGGATTCCACATCTCTTGTCAAAGGAATGGATTTTGATGTTTAATGAATCCATGTTGTATGATCCATGTGGAAAAAATATGCATGAAATGAAATGCTAATAAAGGGTGCACAATGATAGCACTCAAATGGATTGGGTAAATAATAGTATCAAGATAATCCATGTTAAATGAGGGTTTAATCATGATAATTCAAATGAAATTAGGGTTTAGTCATTATAAAGCAAGTGCAGTGAGGGTTTACTCATTCTCCATGTTCAATGAGACTTGGATCATGCTAATATCATGTTAAATTTTGTGGCCACATTTCCATGTTATGGTAATCATGCTATATCATTCCTTTTTGTTCATTTTTATCTTATGATAAATTGATATTGCTATTGCCTAACATTTATTTTATTCTTATTGTTATTCTTTGTTTACTCCCTTACCGGGGTTTATAGATCACCCTGTTCGTTTTCATGTCCTTAGGTTATCCCATGCAATGCTAAGTATGAAGGAATGTTTTGGTCATCTAAAATAAGATTCCAATAAATCTATTGTGTTTTTTTAATTTTTTTTAATATTATTAATTTCCGAATAAACTAGACCTCTTTATACTTAGAGTTTTTATAAGTGAAATATTATGTAATAAATCTTGTTTAAGTGTGTAATAAAGAACGGGGTTGTTATAGGTCTTGTCTGAGCTTTTGATGCTTTAGAGTTACTACACATGGTTCTTTCTTGTGCTAAAAATCTATGAGTATCAGAGGGTAGAAATATATGTATATATTCGTTGATGAATAAAAAATATTTATTTTGAATATTTTTGGGAATTTATGTATGAAACACTCTAGGATTTTAATAATTTGTTATTTTTCATTGGATATTTTAAAAAATATATTGTCACTATCCAAAGTGATGATAGAGGAGGTTTTTTAAATTCCATTTTCTAATTTACATTGTAATGAGAGTTTTATTACTCAAAATAAATATGCACAGAAAACATATCAATATATTGGTGTAGTTGAACTAATAAATATTACTCTTTTGGAAATTTAAAATTTAATACTGGATTAATATTATGTGGGTAAATATATTTGGGAATAAGTTATGAATAACACAATTTACATTATGTTTTTAGTTATACATTAACTTATTCTAGAAAAAAAATAATGAGTTATTTATGAGAAGAAAAACTAAATTATATTATTTCAATTTGTTTACATGTAAATCATTCATCCTAAATACTAATGATCGGTTCATTATAGGTTTAACATGTTTTCTTATAAAAAAATTATGAGAGTGGAATTATTGTCTATAATAAGATAGTGCTTATGGAAAATGGATTTAATCTAGTGGGGAAAATTTATCATCAAAATTCAATACTTGTACCTAAAATTAAATCCATCAAGATATTATTATCCTTAAAATATATTTTATCTTTACTATATTTCAAATGAATTCTAAAATTACTTTTTAATAGGTATCTATAGAATAGTGTTTATGTAGAACTACCACCTAGTTTTGGATATTTAAATTTCCCGGATCTGTTTCTAAACATAACAAATAATTATATGGTCTAAAACAATCCACAATTACATCTTATTATCATTTATCATGATTTAGCCTTTAATTTTTTTTAAAGGAATGGTATACTGAACCATGTTTATATATATTTTTTAGGAAATCATCATCGTTTAAATTTATATCGATTCCATTATAATTAGATCAAATAAAAACTCTTTTTGATATTTTTATGACCAATGTTGAGTGAGTTTTAGATTTGTGTGAATATTGAACTTAACTATTTTCTTGGCTTCCAAATTTCTCAAAAAATTAGAAGGAAATATTTTAACACAATATAATAGAGGATGGTTATTCCTTGAAAAAAGAGACCAAGGATCATATATTAGAAAAATATAAGGTTACATGAGTCTGAAAGATGGAATTTTTTATTGTCCTTATAAAATTCATAAATTAGGTTAAAATAAATATCATCTAAACATGTAGTATCATTGTTGACTCTATTATTAGAAGTCCAATAACCCACAAACTTTTCATCCTGTTAGAAACATGTGATGATATCCCTATATCCATAAAAGGAAATGAAAACATTATATCCCTATAAACCAATAGTTTTCATGTAATATGTATTGTGCCATTATGAAAATATTTCATTATAGCGGATTAGTTTCATTTTAACCAAAGGTTGTACCATCCCTTCTTCTATACAAAAGACACTACAATGACGACACTAATATTTTTAGCTTCTAGGGATGATGAGATTACATATACACCAATGTGGAAAAATAGTACCCTTCCACTATGATCATGATAAATAGAACCACAACACTAAGTAACTAGATTTGCATTTGAAGCACCATCAACATAAATTTAGATCCATCCAAGGAGATTGGACTGATCATAAACATTAGTGGTTCCAATCGATGGATTGAAATAACTAGTATTGTATAGTTTTATTAGTATAATTAATTCATTTATAAAATTCAAATATAGATCTATTTAATGTGAGTTGGATTCCATATTCAACAAAAATATCCATATGGGGGTGCTCGAAGGATGGATGTGCATTGGTTTTGCGGTAGGAAATTTCAACCATACCAAATAATATGGAGAATCCCATAACAAATCTTCATTGAAGATAATTATGAGTTTGAGAGATAGTTTCAAGCCTCTATGGTTTTGAAATTGGGATGTGAGAGAGGATGCAGCTGGTAGTGGAACTTCAATGAGATTTTTGACTGATTTCCATATCATAGAAGTATTAGTGTTGTAGGAGAATATGTGGGTGGAATTTTTATTTTGTTGATTAAAAATAATGTGCATAGAAAAAATAAGATTACCAAAGGATTGTATTAAAGGATCAATTGGAACAAGATTATATAAAATACTAAAAATGAGTGTCATATGTGATGTCTTAATCCACATATTTTATTTTTAATATAGGTTAATTATTGGATAGAACAACATTGCCCTGATAATCTAGTTTAGAGTAAAAATTATGTTCTAGGAAGGTTCCCAGTCCAGATTGTCATCACTGGTTGTGAAAAAATAACTATTGATCATATTAATGACATCCTATAGATGGTAGAAATGGGGAATGGATATGAATTACATGAATTAAATTTAAAGATCATGATGAATTTTCTGAGGGTGAAATAAATAAATTTATGGTTTATTAGTCTAGTTTTCAAGCCTAAATATAATAAAAGACTCCCTTATTGAGATCTATCTAGAATGTGACATAATTATATGGAAATATGACATGATGGATGACCAAATATATGATTCATGGTTCTACATGTTTCACCTTCTCAATTTACTAAGAAATATAGTTCTAATAATGAAAGGAGAACAAAGTCATTTTTTGAGAAGGCTGCTGTAGAGACCTGATTCTTAACGTACATAGACATTACATTACTTTTGCGGAATACTTAGTACATAAAAAAAACACACACACAAGGACCGTAATAGTTTAGTGTCTTTGGAAACTCGGAATATAATCTTCTAATCGTGGTGAAAGATCATCAACATCTCCCATAAAGATCTTCTTTTTTTTAAACCTAAATCCTTTCTTTATATCCTGGGGAAAAGAAAACATAAAAGGGTGAGCTCAAATGCTCAGTAAGGGTAAACAAAATAAATATCAATCACATCATATTCATAAGAACATGTCTTTTGGAAATCATAACTTACAAAAGAGATCATAATTTCATATCATGGGATAAATCATAGTAGTGAAATGTAATCCCAATAATCATAACGTAAAACATGAAACTTTGTGACATACACACATAATCATAGAGCATCATTTCTTATTAGTCAAGACTCATTTCCAAGACTATCTTAGTGGACAAAGTCCGTTTTTGAACCGAGTTCACTCCTCGTTTCAGTCTTGTTTCACTGAACCGGTATAACCTACCGTTCCAGCCATATCTATCTAATTAGATATAAAATCTTTACCCAATTCATTGGAGGGAGATATAGGTCCCATCCATCTCATAATGAAATCATTCTTACTTGTGCCACAACATAAACATAAATCATTCATCACGACCCAATGAATAAAATGGGTTTCATAAACATCATCCCATCATCACATAATCCAAAAAAAAGAAATGGATATCATTTAATAATAAGAAAATTGAAACCATGTAAATATTATAGACATTATACTTGAAACATACACATATGAAATAATGTCATCTTATATGTAAAATGGTTTTGATAAAACACTTGAAATGAAATCTTGAGGAAAATATCCTTTCTTCTTCAAAATCATTTTCTTTTCACAAAATGTCATGAAATTTTAAAAGAAAAGGATTTTGTTGAAAATTTTCATGAAATCTTTTGGAGGAAGCTTCATGAAAATAAGGATTTATAAAACCGTAAAAATACGTTCTTGCCGTATAAGTTAAAAAAACATTATTCTCGTACATTGGAAGGAAAAGTCAAAAAGTACCTCGTAAAAGAAATATTCCATACATACCATGTAGTAAAAGTCAAAATGGGTGAAAAGGACATTAAACATACATGAATAAACTTTTATAAAACATGGACATGGATGATAGCAATAACCCCAGTAATTACTTACGAATAAGCAATCTCGGATAAAAATGATATTTGCAAAATTATCCCTTACCTTAGGTCCAATTTGCTTTGTAAGTGTCCGAACCTCCTATATAATTATTTAAATAATGTTATTGACTTATTCCATAATCATACTTATTTTTATGATATCATACATGGTCATATTCTTAACTTATTATTAGTAATATTTCATTGCTACTTATTATTCGGGTGTTTATTACTTTTTGTTATTATGCGTGTTTTGTCGAATAAATTCTTATTATTATTTTTAGGTTATAGATACCTCATTTCCATAATGGTATTATATATCATATTCATTCATTAAATTCATTTATATAATCATTATGCAATGAAGATCATGTATAACGAGTCTCATCACATCGTGGGGACGGTATTCCGTACGTACGCACGAGCGATGATATCGTTCCCATGATCATATAATTGTATTGGAGTGTATGTATACTATTTTAGAATAAATATCACATTACAAGAATCATATATAGTCATTATTTACACCATTATACTCATCCAAGTAAGGTGGTGGTGGAAAAAAGATTACACCACGGCGTGGAGACGGTATTTCGTACGTACGCACGCACAGTGATTTCATTTTCCATAGGATTGATAGATGTTGAAATAGGGTTGTTTCATACGTATAATAAAATATCATTATATGAGTTATAATGATGTTATTACTTCATAATGAAACAACTAAAGAAGAAGAAGTGGAAGAAGAAATAAATATGAAAGAATCGGTAACGAACATTACTTCTTCTTTGAAGCGCTTCATTGAGACCTCCTTTTAGGGTACTAAAATAGGTCTTTGAAGAAGACCATGACCTCTAGAATGTTTCTATGGATGTGTCGAGGAGAAACCTTCAGGGTTTGGCCGAGCTTTAAAGCTCGAAGTGGTGTGAGGAAGAGGGAGGAGGAGGTGCCCTTTTATAAGGGAGGAGAGGGGTACCTTTGGAATAACAAAAACTATTATTTTAATATAAAGTAAATTTCGGTTTTAAATAGCTCCAAATTGATTTATTTAGAATCTAAGGTGGGTATGGGTCGAAATACTCTCATACAATAAAATTTATATAAGTTTAGGTTTCTATTTTAACCTTATCATTTAGATTTAACATTATGTTGAATAATTTTACTTTTACCGTGTCTTCTTGTGTTCTTAATCTATAAGGTTAATAAGCTTACTATAAGATACAAAACGAACCCCAAGTTTTTTATTATTAATATATATAACCTTATCTAGGTCATTTGGCCGAACCTTAGATTTTTAGGAATAAAATAACAATTAATAATATAATATTTGTTTTAAAAAATATTTTATGTCAATTTTGACAATATTTAGTAATTGATTTTTGTGAAACTTATAACAGAATGATTAGTTCGAAAAAAGTTAATTAAATACATAATAACATGTCATATTAACCTATAAAATTAGTTGAATTCATAAAATGTGTTAAATTACATTTATTTGGGTATTAATAATATCAATTATGTCAACATTTCATTAATAAGACAATTACTGCATCATCTTTGTGTCATAATAAATGATAAATACTTAATCCCTAAAATTCTAAATAAATTTCTACGATGTAGATAATTTTATTATCTTTCTGGAGACTATTTATGTTCGAAGTTTTATGAAGTTTATCACTAAATTAAAATTATTATACTTATAAGATTTAAGAAAGTGACATGTTGTCACATTCTTTGGTTTTAATAATAATTAAATTATTTTCATGGACCAAAGTCCATTAAATGAATCTAATCCAACCCTTAGGTGATATGGGTCTACTTTTAGTCAACCAATAAGATTTTTACATGTGTTATGATAATTTTATAATATTATATTTACCCTTAATTACACGATTTACCTTTAACTATGGTAAATAAAATTTACCGTAGTTACTATTCATAATTCCCAAATATAAAAAGTAACTTATTAACAAAATTTGGATCCACTGATTCCAAATATGGAATCAATATTTCCAAATTCAATACAAAAAAGTTGCAGAAATTAAATTAAAATTCATCCCGTTGTCGAAAGAAAACAGGTTTTTCTTTAAAACACTGCAAAAGATTGAATTGATTTATCATATGAATTGAAGGTAGAATCAATTCTAATGACATAAATTATATTAAATGGTAAAAATATATTCTATTTATACTTTAAAACCATTCAATATTATAATTTAACCATATTAATTATTGCGATGAAAAAAGTTGTTTTTAATTAAAATATAGCGTGTTTTTACTATTCATCAAAATATGAAAGTTGCCAGAATAATATGAAAAATTTATCCAAAGTAAATTTTTATTTCATGATTCCAAAGAAGAATTTTATTTTGTCAAATTTAACTTATAATGATGTCAAAAACTAGATTTAATGTGGGTGCTCCATCAAAAGGTGGCAAAACTGCATTTTTTGAAAAATACTTATTTTACCTGAAAATTTTATTTTGTTCTTATACCATGTTTTAGAAAATGTGTAAGATGAATAATAATGTTATAAGATTAAAAAGATAGTTAATACTATTCATAACGGCTAGTTCATAATAACATTATAATAATATATCGTTGTTTAGTAAAACACGGTATTGCGTACAACACACGCTATCAAGGAAGGTCGCGATTGCGTGTAATGCAAGCCAAGTCAGGGTTGCATGTAGTGAAAGATCCTTTTGGTGTAGCATACAAAACAATACATCAATAAAATTAAAAAGAATATTTTTCATAAAATCTCGGGGTGTTACATTCTACCCCCCTTAAAATGAATTTCGCCCTCGAAATTTGTCGGGGTTATAAATGGTTTACTACTCGAAAGTCTGTTTAATAGAAACTCACATTGTAAAAAGGAATACCAAAACATGGCTTTAAAAACTAATGTATGAAATGTAATAGTTACCCAAATTAACTCATCACTGGGTTTCCACGTAGGAGAACATAGGTGAAAATATGGATATCGAAGAAAAATCTAACCATCAAGTTCTGGTGGAGAGTGGTAGAGAACATGTCTATGAAAAAGGAAATAATCACAATGCCATAAATTTGTGATGATCTAGGGTACCATCTGATTCATCGGATATAAGGGAACTAGGACAACATTTTTGGTTTTCAGGATCATTTCCCTAAAGTTGAAGAATTTGAATTAGAATAAATACTTACTTTATTTTGGTACAATATCACTATTGTTCATGACTTGAAAAATTTACACTTAATATCTTAAAGAAATGAAGTTGAATTTGTTATTCATGAAGTGTTAGAAGATCATGTGATAGAATGACGGGTCATTCCATCTGTCTCAAACAAAAGGTTAGAAAAAGTTATCAAATATACATAAGTCCATCTATGGTGAGGTTAATCGTATACGATTCCAAGAATGAACTTATACTTCATATATCATACCACGTAATAAAATAAAACTAGTTTCTACTAAACAGGGACTTCCTGTAGGCCAGTGGTAGGCGATAAAGGCCAGTCACACTTCGGTTGTGGGTTCGATTCCCACAGCCTTGTCTGACGCGATGGGCTGTCGCCCGTCCAGCAAGTTGTCCTTTTTCTAATGCTATATTACTATAACATCCCATCAATAATATAGATAAAATTTCTATCCTTAAACAATACTAACTTATATCCAACATAATCCATTCCAATCTTTAGGCTTATCTAAAATACTTCGGTCCAAGATCATAGTATAAAGAAAATGATTACTTGAAATGTCACATAACAATCATGGGAATGCCATCATTTATCCCCCATATATCCTAAGATATATCTTGTTGGTCAAATTACAAACATGTGAATACCTTAATCATTTATTATCTTAAAGAATGAATATCCATTGAACCTTTGTGAAAACATGAATGCAGTAAGAAGTTAACACTTTCCACATACCAAAATACTCAAAATTCTATATACTCAAACCATGATATCACTTAGTCCTTATATCAATCATGAGCTCATGAATACTATCAAACATATTATATTCTATTTATCCCTTCATTATGTGCATATCATCTGCTTTCCAAAAATATTTCAATCACTTTTCATGGTTACCGAAGCCATAATATTATTGAAAACCACAATAGACCAAAACATAAATATTCCAATATTCCATGATACTATATACAACATTATTCTGGAATCCCATTACATAAAAACATAATCATTCCACCACATTGTTGTCATATTCAACATCTCCAATGGTGATCGCAAGTGACTTCCCTTTGTCCTTTGCCTTAAGTGGTTGCTCATGTCGATCATCACTAACCCTTCGATTAGGGAATTTATTAGCATAATGCCCCATTTCCTTGCACTTGAAGCATTGAAGTGTAGTAGCTTCATTCTGTGTATCCCTTACTTTGTTTTCATCATTAGGAATCTTCTTCCCATCATTGCAGCATTCAAATGCCCGATGACCTTCCATTCCACATTTGAAACATTTACTTGTCCCTTTAAGACAATCTCCACCATGCTTCTTTCCACACTTTGAGCATAAGGAAACATTCATCTTCTTTTCACCATTATTTTGAGATTTCTCCTTGAACTCCATCTTTCGTTTCTTGTCAAAACTATGAGATGGATAAGTAACACCAACTTCCATTTCTACCTTGATAGCACAATGCACAATTTCTTCATAGCTACTGAAGTCTCTTATAGCTAATGCCCTTCGAAGATTTGGTTTTAATCCATTGAAGAATCGATCATCTTTACTTTCAGGATGGATGATAAATCCAGATTCATACCTTGAAAGCCTTGTAAAATTCGCTTCGTATATACCAACAGATTCATCATCCTTTTGCTTTAGTTCAAGAAACTCCTTCTCCATATTTGTTCGAAGAATACGAGGGAAGTACTTATTGAAAAATAAGTTCTTGAACTCGTCCCATTCCATGGACTCAATTTCATCTCTTTCCCTCGTATTCTTGATAAGATTCCACCATTGATCAGCTTCACCTTCCAAACGATATACTGCTAAGATGACTTTATCATGTTCAGAACATTGAAGAACAGAAAATATCTTTTCAGTGGTACTGATCTATTGTTCAGCAACAAGTGGACCAGAAGACCCACTGAAAGAAGGTGGACGTTGCCTAATGAAGGACTCAATAGAATGTTCTTCCCTTCTCTGCTCATTTGGAAGTCCAGAATGATTCATATCTTGTGTAAGTATAGCAATAAGATTTTTCACTCCATCTCCCATGACATTTGTTTGTTCAGGAGGAAAATCATTGCATTTTCCATTACATTGATCAACATGGTTCCTTCGGGTTCCAGCCATCGTCTAAAACCCATTAAGAATAGTGTGAGAGGTAAAAATCATACTAGGGAAAACAACATAATAAAGGGGGAGTACCTTCAATATCTAACATCTTATGTTTAATTATATGATCGTTAGTGTAATTCTAGTACTATAACCTATACGTATACTTAACCTTAGGGACATCCCTAGACATACCGTAGAAATATCTTTAGGGATCTCACTAAAGTTCTCACATCCTAGTTTCCAAAGGTTAACTAAACCTTTCCTCTGATACCAATTGTAGAGACCCGAAGCTTAAGGTACATAGACATTACATTAATTTTGCGGAATACTTAGTACATAACAAAAAACACACACACATGGACCATAATAATTTAGTGTCTTTGGAAACTCGGAATATAATCTTCTAATCGTGGTGAAATATCTTCAACATCTCCCATAAAGATCTTCTTTTTTTTAAACCTAAATCCTTTCTTTATATCATGGGGAAAAGAAAACATAAAATGGTGAGCTCAAATGCTCAGTAAGGGTAAACAAAAGAAATATCAATCACATCATATTCATAAGAACATATCTTTTGGAAATCTTAACCTACAAAAGAGATCATAATTTCATAACATGGGATAAATCATAGTAGTGAAATGTAATCCCATTAATCATAACTAAAAACATGAAACTTTGTTGTATACACACATAATCATAGAGAATCATTTCTTATTAGTCAAGACTCATTTCCAAGACTATCTTAGTGGACAAAGTCCCTTTCTGAACCGAGTTCACTCCTCGTTTCAGTCCTGTTTCACTGAACCGGTATAACCTACCGTTCCAGCCATGTCTATCTCATGAGATATAAAATCTTTACCCAATGCATTGGAGGGAGATATAGGTCCCACCCATCTCATAATGAAATCATTATTACATGTGCCACAACATAAACATAAATCATTCATCACGACCCAATGAATAAATTGGGTTTCATAAACATCATCCCACCATCACATAATCCATATAAAAGAAATGGATATCATTTCATAATAAGAAAATTTAAACCATGTAAATCATATAGACATGATACTTGAAACATACACATATGAAATAATGTCATCTTAGATGAAAAATGGTTTTGATAAAACACTTGAAATGAACTCATGAGGAAAATATCATTTCTTCTTCAAAATCATTTTCTTTTCACAAAATGTCATGAAATTTTAAAATAAAAGGATTTTGTTGAAAATAGTAATGAAATCTTTTGGAGGAAGCTTCATGAAAATAAGGCTTTATAAAACCGTAAAAATCCGTTCGTTCCGTATAAGTTAAAAAAACATTCTTCTCGGACATTGGAAGGAAAAGTCAAAAAGTACCTCGTAAAAGAAATATTCCATACATACTATGTAGTAAAAGTAAAAATGGGTAAAACGTACTTTAAACATACATGAATACACTTTAATAAAACATGGACATAGATGATAGCAATAACCCCAGTAATTACTTATGAATAAGCAATCTCGGATAAAAATGAGATTTGCAAAATTATCCCTTACCTTAGGTCCAATTTGCTTCGTAAGTGTCCGAACCTCCTATATAATGATTTAAATAATGTTATTGACTTATTCCAGAATCATACTTATTTTTATGATATCATATATGGTCATATTCTTAGCTTATTATTAGTAATATTCCATTGCTACTTATTATTCGGGTGTTTATTACTTTTTGTTCTTATGCGTGTTTTGTCGAATACATTCTTATTCTTATTTTTAGGTTATAGATACCTCATTTCCAGAATGGTATTATATATCATATTAATTCATTCAATTCATTTATATAATCATTATTCAATGAAGATCATGTATAACGAGTCACATCACATCGTGGAGACGGTATTCCATACGTACGCACGAGCGATGATATCGTTCCCATGATCATGGAATTGTATTGGAGTGTATGTATACTATTTTAGAAATATATCACTTTAAAAAAATCATATATAGTCATTATTTACACCATTATACCCATACAAGTAAGGTGGTGGTGGAAAATAGATTACACCACGACGTGGAGACGGTATTCCGTACGTACGCACGTGCGGTGATTTCGTTTTTCGTAGGATGGATAGATAGTGAAATAGGGTTGTTTCATACTTATAATAACATATCATTATATGAGTGATACTGATGTTATTACTTCATAATTAAACAACTAATGAAGAAGAAGTGGAAGAAGAAATAAATATGAAAGAATCGGTAACAGACATTACCTCTTCTTTGAAGCGCTTCTTTGAGACCTCCTTTTAGGGTACTAAAATAGGTCTTTGAAGAAGAAAAGAACCTCTAGGATGTTTCTAGGGAAGTGTAGAGGAGATATGTTCAGGGTTTGGCCGATCTTGAAGGCACAAAGCGGTGTGAGGAAGAGGGAGGAGGAGGTGCCCTTTTATAAGGGAGGAGAGGGGTACCTTTGGAATAACAAAAACAATTATTTTATTATAAAGTAAAATTTGGTTTTAAATAGCTCCAAATTGATTTATTTCAAAGATAATGTGGGGATGGGTCGAAATCATCTCATCCAATAGAATTTAGATAAGTTAAGGTTCCTATTTTAACCTTATCATTTAGATTTAACATTATGTTAAATAATTTTACTTTTACCATGTCTTCTTGTGTTCTTATACTATAAGGTTAATAAACATACTATAAGAAGTCAAACGAACCCCAAGTTGTTTATTATTAATATATATAACCTTATCTAAGTCATTGGGCCGAACCATAGATTTTTAGGAATAAAATAACAATTAATAATATAATATTTGTTTTAAAAACTCTTTTATGTCAATTTTGACAATATTTAGTAATTGATTTTTTTGAAAATTATAACAGAATGATTAGTTCGAAAAAAGTTAATTAAATAAATACTAACATTTCCTAGTAACCTCTAAATTTAGTTGAGTTCATAAAATGTCTTAAATTACATTTATTTGGGTATTTATAACATCAATTATGTCAATATTTCATTAATAAGACAATTACTGCACCATCTTTGTGTCATAATAAATTATAATTATTTAATCCCTAAAATTATGAATAAATTCCTATGATGTAGATAATTGTATTATATTTCTGGAGACTATTCATGTTCTAAGTTTAATGAAGTTTATCACTAAATTAAAATTATTATACTTATAAGTTTTAAGAAAGTGACATGTTTTCACATTCTTTGGTTTTAATAATAATTAAATTATTGTCATGGAAAAAAGTCCATTAAATGAATATAATCCGACCCTTAGGTGATATGGGTCGACTTTTAGTCAACCAATAGAATTTTATCATGTGTTAGGGTAATTTTATAATATTATATTTTCCCTTATTTACCCGATTTACCTTTAACTATGATAAATAAAATTTACCATAGTTACTATTCATAATTCCAAAAAATAAAAAGTAGCTTATTAACATAATTTGGATCCACTGATTCGAAATATGGAATCCATTTTTCCAAATTCAATACACAAAAGTTGCATAAATTAAATTATAATTAATCTCGTTGTCGAAAGAAAACGAGTTTTTCTTTAAAACATTGCAAAAGATTGAATTGATTTATCCTACGAATTCAAGATAGAATCAATGCTAATTACATAAATTATATTAAATGTTAAAAATATATTATACTTATACTTTAAAACCATTAAATATTATAATTTATACATATAAATTATTGCGATGAAAAAAGATATTTTTAATTAAAATATAGCGTGTTTTTACTATTCATCAAAATATGAAAGTTACCAGAATAATATGAAAAATTTATCCAAAGTAAATTTTTACTTCATGATTCCAAAGAAGAATTTTATTTTGTCAAATTGAACATATAAACATTTCATAAACTAGATTTAAAGTTGGTGTGCCATCAGAAGGCGGCAAAACTGCATTTTTTGAAAAATACTTATTTTACCTGAAAAATTTATTTTGTTCTTATACCATGTTTTAGAAATGTTTAAGACGAATAATAATGTTATAAGATTAAAAAGTTAGTAAATACTATTCATAACATCTAGTTCATAATAATATTATAATAATATATCGTTGTTTAGTAAAACCCGGTATTGCGTACAACACACGCTATCGAGGAAGGTCGTGATTGTGTGTAATGCAAGCGAAGTCAGGGTTGCATGTAGTGAAAGCTCCTTTTGGTGTAGAGTACAACACAATACATCAATAAAATTAAAAGAATATTTTTCATAAAATCTCGGGGTGTTACAGCTGCAACTGGAATTGGCCTAGTGAGCATCATTGAAAAGATCAAGTTTTTTTTATTCCCAAGCCTCCAATAATTAGAGGCTTATCAAATTGCTCCATATAATAGTGACCAAATCTCCTTTATGGATTCTACCACTCAAAATTTTTTCTTAATAATGATATTTTGTTTTATATATGTTTACATGCATGGATTCAAGCTGATCAGATTAAATAACATCTTAAGGAGCTCATGCATATTTTCTATTACCTTAAGGTTAATTTAGAAAATATATAATTTTATTCTTGTATTTTTTAATGATCTATCCTTATAATGAAATTTATGGATGAATAATGGATTAAAGAACTATTTCAAAACATTTAATTTCATAGTTGAATTTTTAGTTTAATGGTTCAACAATAAATAGATCTCAATCTCACATTCCACTATTGAAGATGAATACATGGTATTTGGAAAAGTTTTTTCTCTTGTTTGGTGGATACAACACACACTCACTTATTTGGGATTTAATTGAAACCAAAGTTCATTTTTATAGAAAATTTTCCATATCTTTATTTAAGAAAAATGCATATACCTCATGTGTAATGCACATAAATATATGACCCTGCATCATTTCAGATAACACAATAGAAAGAGATATCATTTTCATGTTTATTAGAATTGAAAATCAATTTACTGATATATTTAGAATTTTCTTAACTTTTGATTAACACGAATAAATTAAATGGAATATATGTATAATCAATATCAAGTTGTCATAACATGTACTTCTTGTTCTATATATCTCTTTATATTGAAATATTCCTTCTACAAGAGGGAGTTCCTAAAATGGTTATTGAAGTTGTACTAAAATATTAATGTGTGAAAATCCATAAAATCAGATAAAATAATTAGAATCTACACCATCAAAGTTATCTTACCTATTTTGGATTAATAGAAAATTAACATATAAAGGTATAATTTTATTGTATTAATCAATATTTACATGTCATATTTATAAACGATCCCATATAGATTGATTCATTATTCTAATTCTCTAATTCGTATATTCCAAAACACTATACCAATCTATATTTAAAATATATATATTACGATACTCTGATACATTTATTCCTAATAATAAAAAATTTAGTTTACATATTTTTAGAATAGAAATATATTTGTTTGGAATATAATAGAAAAAGAATAGAATATTCTCTAGAAAAATTTTCAATAGAATAAGATTACCCATAGTGATTGGGAGATAACATTAGGTAGGATCAATATTTTTTCTCTTATATACTGAAAAATATTTTTCTAATCACTCAGGCCTTATTAGAAAGGTGGAGAGTATTATATAATATTAAAAATTAAATCCATGAAAAATATAGAAACTATTTATTTAGCTCATTATTTAGTGTAATGATTATATAATGTCTTAAATTATTCTATAAATAGATGATAAAGGAACATTAAACAATCATAAAATACTCTTATCCCATGTTACATTAATATCAGTAATGGGGGAGATTTTATTCATATCATTTTGAGATTGATTACTCTTAAATTCTTGAAACCCCCTCTTACTCAGATAATTTTTTAATATATTTATTTTTTTAACAAATGAGGATAAATATTTTAAGAATATTGTAGATTCTAATATTTATTAATGATTATTATGGACATATCCCAAAATATGAGAAGTGTTTTAAGGGGTATAATTCTTCTATTGCGGAGATATTATAGAAGTTTGAGATATTTTTAAAACGTACTTAAAGCATTCTTTTAAAATTTTGAACTGACATAATCTGTCTTTAAGGTTTTTATTTCTCAAAAAGGAGGCGATTATTGATTCGAATGATATATATACTAATTGGTTTTTAAACCAGAGTATACTTATTTATAATTTTTATTTAAATTGAATTTTTGGTTTTCTGTTTTTTTCTATAGTTTTAATTTCATGTGACCAATTTTCTACTGAACATAGTCATGAAATCATGTTAACCTGAGAATATCATACATTCTATAATGGTGAGATATAGTTTATCATAACATATAGTTTTTTATCAGATCAAGTAAATATTTTTCTTATTTAGGTAAAACTATAATAGAAAATATTTAATTCTAAACATTGGAGTTATTTAAAATTATTTTCTATAAATAGATATCATGGATTCATGGTGAATAAGATTACATGAATTATAAACATTAATTTCTTTAAACTGAATCTATTTTTTATTCTTATGTTTTGTTTCAAGAGAAATTAGTTGATGTATATTTTCAGTGTTCATGAAGTGTAATTATTCAGTCATCTTTCATTTCATGGATATGGGTTTTTCATACTGTTGTCTTCGTTCTTTACAGTCATGTGAGATCACTAACCTCTAGTAGTTTGAAAGAAATTCTTATTCAAAACAAATAGATTGATGATCATCTTTTTCTAGGAAATTATTTTTCGTTTGAATGAGTTTTTAAATAAGTATCAGTGTAGAGTTATTTTTTATCTTTTAATCTAAGAGGATCTAAGGTTAGAGATACATGGTACCTCTTGACGGGTTTAATTCTATGTAGCTCTAGGACATTGAACGGGGAACCTTTTTTCTTGCCTACGAATCCTCCTTACAATTTGGGGTAAATGTGTGGGTTATCTATTTATAACAATATCATTAACATTCATAGCTCCAACAACCTAGATATGATAGTTATATTACATTATTGGAATGAAATAAAAGTGTTCCTATAGGATTTGACAACATCATATTAATGCATGACTAGATACAAACATACTTTTAATTTTAATATATAATATACAACATGAAGATATTGTGAAAAAATAATCATCCCTTACATTTTATCCTTTATAATTACACATATTCATCCTCTAGGTTCCATATGGAATGGAAAAAATAAGGGTTATCTATTACTCTCAATAAGTAGTATCATATAACAAAAAATATCATAAAACAAACACTTGTTAAGTGATATAGATGGAATACATGAAAAAACAAAAGGCCATAATCAATTGAAACTAGGAGAATTCTATATCCATGATAATAAATATAAGTTTTTATAATAATTAGTGTCGATCTAATAGTGATGGAATCCATAATATCTGAAATCAAAGATTTTTTTTGAGGCCTTGTTCTTGGACATTATCCTTTTATGGGAAGACATATACACAAAAATGCAGACTATTGTTTTAACATGAGTTATGTCTATGAATCGAGTGGCTATACAATTCTGGGGCCCATATTCCATCTGAATAAGTCAATTACTTGGAACATAAGATTCAATGATACATTTAATATAATTATATAAGTATTCTCTTTCTATATAAAACAATATCAATCTATATAATACGAAATTACAAAATCAAATACTTCCCTATTTAATAGAATGATTTATATATCTAGGAGAACATGAAATAATCAAATTAGATGTCATGGGCATTATAAATATAACATGAAGTTACCTCATCAATGAATGATAGTGAAACAATCATTTCAATGCTATGTGTTATCCATGGAAGATAATAATCCAGTTTAATAGTATGAAATATTGAGAGGAAAATGGAATATTTTGAATAATCATTCAGCAATGTTTGTGAAGAGATTATAAATGTTATAAATCATATCCACCAGGTGTGTCAAGCTAGGTGTGAAATGTAAGGCCCACTCATCAAACATTAAAGTGATTCTTGAGCCAATGCACAACGAAGCATATTTGAGATGATTAACCAAATGTGAATTTGTGCCAGAACTATATCTAGTTAATAATGTTAATAAATTGATGTATTTTCTATGAATATTCACACACTTTTACTTTACCAGAGCATATGGTGTGTTTCACCTTGTAAAAGATTGAGTTTTACATTTTTTTTTGTAATCTTGAATAAAAAAAACAGGACAGAGGGATAAAAATATAGAAATTTTAATCCCTTAATTTTAATGGGTAATATGGTAAATTTATTCAAGGAAAATATGAACACCACAAAAAAACAAACTAGACTCTGAGTATAAAATGAGTCCTAAAGAATGAAAATTGAGAAGGAAAACCCCCAGAAATTAATTAGGTGGAAATAAAAAAACCTCTTTAAAGAGTGGGGTCAAAATTATTTTATAATTACATTGAAAAATGAATTTAATGATAAAACAACTCAAATATGTAGTATATACACCCTGAATAGAAATTAGGTGCATAATACCAAACATGTCGCAAATAGAGGAATTTAATATGGAAAACACTTACCCCTTATACTCACATCCACCAACATAAATAAAACTCATGTATTGAAAATATACCTATAATAGTTTCTTAATTAATATTATTACTCATATACTTTTTTATATAATCTATTCATAATTATTTATTCTTTTTGTTAATTCTAATAATCATCCACATTGTGTGTTATAGTTTCCTTAATTTGTACGGGTTTCATAATAGTGGTGTCTATATTCATTCATCATCCAATGGTATTTATTAATAGGTCATTAAATTAACATATATGTATATTTTATAATTTTTTATGATGTTTCAAATAAATTTTATTAGTGTTTTAGTAATTATTCAAAAATATGAAATCAATAACAAGCATGTTTTCATTATTCATGTCTATCAAACAATGTTTCTTTAATTGATGAATTAAATATTTATGTAATATATCCATATGAATATTATAATAATTTAAACATTTATATAATATTAAACCTATAATTATTTTCCCTTATTCTCCACAATATAAATTTATAGCATTATTCAACGAGGTGGTTAAATTGACTCAAACATTAAAATATCATAATTTAATGAATGATTAGGTGCTGGTTTGTTGTAATATCTTTAGAAAAAAACATAATGATATAATTTAGTGTTTAATAATGCAATATATATTATGTTTAAAGGAATAATAAGAATATGAGATGTAAATAAAAATATTATACAATTTGAATAGAACATTTTCTTCTTAGCACGACTGATATAAAGAACTGAAATTATGATCATTGTTTATTTTTCATATAACTAATAGGTTCTCCAATTTATAATAACCAAATATTAATGATATAAAAACATCATATTCAATAATTAAATCAATTCTAAGAACCATCGTTGATGGGTGGCTATGACAAATAAATGTTCTTTCTTTTGGTGGTGGTAATGTGAATGTACACACGATTGGATGTTTTTTTTATAATAATGAATAAGATAGATGACCAAAAAATGAAAATATCATAAATATAATAACATTATAGTATATAAATTATGTTTATATAATTATATTTTTTTCTATAATAAATTTTAATGAAGATAAGTAAGAAGATATGTATTCTAATTGATAATATGAACATTTGGGACTTTAGTTTTCCTTATAATACAACTTGTAAAAGTTGTAAATATGATATCTAATGGTGACTAACAGAGTTTTAAGGCAGGATAGGGTTATATTAGGATAAATATTGATTTTTTGTGTGGATAAATTAAAATGATAACACATCCTTCATGTTGTGGGAGTGTTACATTTTTATCTGTGAAGGGAAGGGTAGTTATGGGAGTAACCACTACCTTTTTAATTATTTAAAAATACTATAAATGGGTTAATGGTAATAAAATGAAAAAAAGTGGAAGGTATAGTAATTTTGGGTCTACAATCTACTTAACCACCGATTTTTTTAAAACTATTAGTGTCTTTGGTATTTTTATTTTATCAGTTTATTGTTTTCTATAATTTTATTTTTCCATGGTAATTAATTTTTGTCATTAATAAAAAAAAGTAATGAAAAAGTTAATATTCACCCTTTTAATTAATTTTCCTTTTTTAAAAAAATAATTTGAAGAAAAATTTATCATATAAAATTTATAAATGTGTGAAATTTTAATTTTAAAAGATACACATATAATAGTGTAAAAAAATATTTAAAAAAACAATGTTTTAAGCATACATTTATTTGTGTGATAAAATCATCATGGATAATGATTTTAATATCATTAATTTATCAACTAAAAAATCGATGTTATATTTATTTCAGGGAAATGAAAAATGCAATCTCCCTTAATGATCCTTGATTCCAGGGAAATATCAAAATCATTTTATTAATTAATTAATATTTTTAAATTGATCTAAATATAGTTTACATATGATTTATAAGTTAGAAGAATATATTAAAATACATATAATTATTCCATAAATTCGTATTTTATAGCACAAATGGTTTTTTAGAATTCTATATTAATTTATATAATGATAAAGTCATATGAATGAAAAGTTTCATGAAAACATTATTTTTCCACTAAAACAATACTTTTTTAGAAAATGATATGAAATTCTTATTATTCTAATTTTGTTATGATAAATTTAAAAAGAAATTAAATTTATTAAATTTAAAATTATAATGTTTAATGTTTCAATAAAATCTTTAGTAAATTCTCTTAGAGTGCACACTATGTAGTTGTTCATGATATGGTTCTTAAATACTATAAAGTTTATAGGCTATTACATTTCCCCACAAAAAATAATTTCATTCTAGAAATTGTGGTACATATTAGTAATTTAAAAAATGTATATATTTCTTTTTCATTGATTCATCAGCCTCTTAGGTTATCTCCTCTAGTTTATTATTTTTCAAAGTACTTTAACAAATCATGTTATCTAATTTTGTAACACTTTTTCTCTAGTGTTATTAATTTGGATATGTTATTCATTATATGAAAATTCTTTATCCAACTCTATTCTATAATTTGTGTGTACATGAATTGGATCTTGAATAAACATTCTCTTTTATAAAATAGGGAATAAATCACGTACATTATAAATTTTATAATTAACTACCAAAAAGTACACTAAAGATCAAATTATTCCCATGATTTTTAAATTCTCATTGTATATAGGTTTTAACTACCACATTTAACC
The DNA here is from genome assembly GCA_963277665.1 of Viscum album. Taxonomy (NCBI): domain Eukaryota; kingdom Viridiplantae; phylum Streptophyta; class Magnoliopsida; order Santalales; family Viscaceae; genus Viscum; species Viscum album. The sequence goes on from OY728144.1 coordinate 205,262,165, forward strand.
ACAAAATAAAACTCCATTCCATAGTGAAACCTACAATAATACATAATCTCCAACTGAAGTTGCATTTCTCTCTTTATATTATCAACACAGATCTTTTTTCAACTTTGAGATACATTAATAGGATACTGAATAGCCCATACATTGATAGTCACATCCTTTAAAAGATTTCCTCCAACTATATTTCTTTCTCAAAATTATTCCCAATAGATTGGGGTATGAAAACTCTTCCCATAAAATTACTTATATTATGCTATCTAGATTCTAAAATGCAATCTATTATTATTTGAAAATTAAACTAAATTTTGATATTAATCTAAAATTCCTTGAAAGTATAGTGACCGTGGTCTAAAAATGTCTTCCAAAGTATATATAGTCTTTTAAAACTACCTATGACTCATAGGAGGATTGATAGTGCTACGATATGTCTCATTTTTTTTGTGCACATTGAATACTATTATATAATTTTGATTTAATCTATGGGTTATTATCAGATAAAATTTATAGTCTTTTACCATGTGGCCTTAGGATTTAATTAATATAATATTTGGAAAGGCACTAAATTGGACGATATTCTCTTTTCTCTATAAAATAACCATATATAGTATGATGATCAATCATGACACATATAAAATTATTATTCCATTGAGTCCTTGGGATTCTAGTGAAAATTCCCAGGGTAATATTGTCTCAATTTTAAAATAGTAAATCCACAGTTTACATAAATCCCTTAGGTTGTTGAATTTTTACATTTACATAATAGAATACTAAGAATCGATACATATTTTCCACAATTTCACAATTCAACCCATCCCACAATAAATATTCTCTTAAATCCCTATACATATTTTTTCTAATAGGGTGTACGAGGAAATATTAACTATGTCATTCATCTATCAGATCCCTTTTCAACTCTATTATGATTGAAACTCATAACCTCTTCCAAAACATCAATACTCCATATCTACTGACGAGATCTATTAATTTTTTATAATACAATGCATTAACTTTTCTTTATATATTATTAAAATCATACAGGGAGTTCTTTACATATTCTAGTAATTATGGTTTTGATATTTCTTGAAAAAGAAAAAAATGTCCCCCTTTCATATGTATAACAATATTCATATATAATATGTCTATTTGTATTGGATCCTTGTTAATCCCCATCATGGTTAGAGGTTCGTGGTACCTCCTAATCAATACATCATCCACCATGTTCATCTCTTTAAGGTATTAGTACATCAAGGAATCATATTCCTTGTACATATCCAACCATATTATTTTTATCTTTTTGATCTACTTCTGAGATAAGATATATTTCAAGCACATATGTTATATATATATATCTCATCTTTCACAAAAGAGGTAGTATCTCTATATTTTCAGTGAAAATATTAAAGTTTCCCGATCATGTAAATGATTTGTATAGTATTGTTCATGGATTTTCAATTCCCATGATTCCTTGAAAATTGCTCAACCATTCGGAATTTTGGCACACACCATGTCCTCCGTTCAAGGAAATTATATTTATTTCAAATCCCTATTTATGTAATGGTAATGTTCATATTAGTGAATTAATTAGGATTATATTAATTTTATTAAAAAATTACTCACATTTCCTCAACCATTGAAATTAAACCCCTTTATGTGATACTATGGTTAAAGGGTTTTCCAATTGGGAAAAATCATGAACAAATTGCTGATAGTAACCAATTAATCCCATGAAACTGTAGATATCGATTATGATTATCGGAGTAGTTCATTCATTGAATACCATTTCCTTTTAAGGGTCTAAAAATATTCCATAATTTTATACAATATATACATGAAAATAAATATCATTGAGTTAAAATTCACACTTACTATATTTACAATTCAATAATTTTTTTCTCCAGGAATCAAAAAATACTTTAATATGGCTATCATGCTCTACATTCCTCTTATATTATATAAAGATATTATCAATGAATAACAAAAATATGTTATCAATATACTCATTGAATAATAAATTATATAGATCCATAAATACCAAATGTGAATTAATAAATTAAAAAGGGATTATTGTATACTCATAATTACCATTCATTGTGTGAAATGTCATATTTGGTACATCGTCCTTCTTCACCCATAGATGATAATAACAAGAGTGAAGATTAATATTTGGAAAATATTGGTCTCTTTAAATTTGATTATATAAGACATAAATTCTTTGTAATGATATTTATTGTTTATAGTAATGGAATTAATCTACCTATAATCAATGTAGAGTGAGATAGATCCATCATTCATTTTATTGAATAAAATAGGGGCACCATATGATGAAACGGTCCATATAAATCCCCTATCACATAAATACTTTAGATATTTCATTAACTTCCATGACATAATTTTTTCTATTATATAGGTATATGTTGTTATAGATCGTTCATTAGGAATAGATTCAATAGAGAACACAACTTCACACTCCGATGGACAACTAGGAAATTCATATAGAAAAAACAAATTTAATTTTTATACCATGGGTATATCCTCTATTATATGGATATCATCGTTAACCATAGATAATGGATAATATTCCACTCAATTATTTTAAATTTCTAGCCACCATTAATGTTAATCTCCATTCATATTATAGGCTACCACATTGACTTTTTCATTTTCACTACTCTCCAAAGTAAGAAAGATCTTCTCTAGGGACATGATTCATTATTCACCTACCAATGGATTAGTAGTTCCACTAAATGATATAGGTTTTAATCACATGAATAAGTCCAACATAGTTACACTACAAATTGAATCAGTAGAAAGTTGTATTCAAGAGAAATTATTTTTCATAACATGGGTCCACTTCCCTAATATGGTTATGATTTGATTATCCCAACTCCAGACACATTGACTTTTTTATGGGGAATAACCTTACATTGTATATGGTTTTTGATACGATTATAATTCCTCATGTTAATCACTATATTTATATTATGTAATACACATAGTTAACTCATAATATTGAATCGTAAGAGAAAATAATTATTAATTATTCTTGACTGTTCCTGGAAATTCATAAAAGGTTATCATCATGCCTACTATTTCTAACTAGGATCCACTAAATCCATTCCCCCAATGGAACTTAAAAACATTATATGATACAAATTATGACATATTAATCTATTAAAACCGATATCCATTAGATATATTATATTATTGGTACAGACTAACTGAGTTCTTGCAATATTCAATAGTTTAGTAGTATTAGAGGACTAGATACATACATACATTACAATTGAAAAATTATGATACAACATGAACACATTGACAAAAAATAATTATCCATTACATCATATCCTTTAACATTACACACATTCATCCTCTAGGTTTCCTTTGTAAATGAAAGAAAATATTGATGTGCTCATATAATTCATATAGAGTGCCACACAATAGAAAATGTCATAACATAGACATGTCTTATGAGATATGGAGTGAATAAATGAGAAAAATAAAGATAAAATCAACTAAGATGGTGGCCATTCCGTATCTATGAACATAAATGAAAAAATGGATAGAAATAATAATTCATCACATAAAAGTGGAATACATACATTAAAACATCAAAAGATATTGTCATGACCTTATGCGAGGACATTATACTGTTATGGAGAGTTATATACTGCAAAACGAAAATAGTTTTTTCTCATGAAACAAGCCAATGAATCATGGGGCTTTATAATATTTGGCCCTAGAGATCACCTGAATATTTCCAATACATTTTTCATAATATTCAAAAATAGTATTCATAACATTCCAAAATGAACAACTTTTTGAATTATTAGACGTATATCTATATAATGAGAAATATTGAAACAAAATAGTTCTCCATGTAATATAATTATTTCAGTCTCTATTATAACATATCACAATCAACGTAGATGATCATGTGTATCATTAATATAAAATAAATTAACCATTTCAAATAAATATATTTGTAAGGGTACATTAAATGTTTCGGGATATAAATGGAAGATAATAGTTGGTATCAATAATATATATTTGTTTGAGACCATGGAAATGGTAGTAATAATTCTTTATCATGGTTTCTATAGAGTGGTCAGATGTTCAACTACAAATCCCTTGTAAGTGTCTAGCTAGGTGTGTAGTTTAAAGCCCACGTGTCATTTATCCGAGTGATGATTGAGTCGATGCCTAACCAACAAATTTTCAATGATGACCCTTTGGATTATATGTGTCAAATATAAATCCATTTTATAGTATATATACACATATTTATTTTCTATGAATGTACTCATACTTTTACTTTACAAAAATATATGATGGATTTCCACTATGGAAAAGATTGAGCTTTACCACTATTTTTGTAAATATTATAGAAAAGGAATATGAGGGGGTGGGGGGGGGGGGGGTAAAAATATAAACATATAAATCCCCAAAAATTCATGATTAATATGGAAAAATTCTACAAAGACAATTTATATACTAAGAAAAATGAAATAGGTGTTAAATATAACAATAGTCTCAAAGAAAGGAAATTGGGACAAAGCAACCCCACTTAACGATTGTGTAAATATTCAACAAAATACTCTGAAACTATAGTGTGAAATTTTATCTTAAAATACATAAAAAATCATTTAATTATATGATATGTCAAATTGTATGTATATTCACTACTTAAAGGAAACTGGGTGCATAATACCAAAATTACCCTAATGAGAGGACTTTTAGATGAAAATCCCTTACCTATTATCTCGAATACCTTAAATGTACATTAAAATCCTAAATAAAACATATTTCTATCATAGTAACTTAATACATAACCTTAATAATATCCATTTTATTTTATTCTATAAATTAATAGTCATTTTTTATATATATTCTCTATATTTTCTACATCAGCTGTTTTTTGGTTTTGATCATTTATATTAGTTTCATAATTATGGGGTCCATATTCTTTATTCTTCCAATGTTCATCATTAATAGTTCATTAAATATTACTATTAGGGACGTTTTATATTTATTTGTAAGGTTTCAAATTCCTTTTAGGTTTTTTAGTCATTATCCTTGATATTGAAATCGATAACCATCGTGTTTTAGTGATTCTTATAGATTAAAGGTTTTTTATTAATTGTTGAATTAAATATTATTAAAACATATCCATCTTAAAAAAATTAAAAATTAAAAATTAAAAATTATATTATATTATACCAATATTTATTTTATCTTAGGTATTAATGACATAAATTTATTATATTAGTCATGTATTTGGTTAAACCAACTTGAACATGAATATACCACGATTTTATGAATTATTATGAAGATTTTTTTAGGTAATATAATTAAAAAAAGAATAATGATCTTATTTTCTTTTTTTAGTGTGAAAAATAAGAATTATAAGTGAATGAGTAGAATAATGAAGGGATATAAAAAATATTATGTAATTTGAATAACATATTTCCCTCATACCATAAGTGTTTTAGTGAATTGAATTGATGATGATTGTTTATTGATAACATCATTAATCAAATGTCCAATTTTTATTAATAGAATATTAATGTTATTGTAAATATCAATTTTCCACATAAAATCATTTATAGGAACCATTAATTATGGTTGGTGATGATAAATGAATTTATTTACTCATGGTGGAAATAATATACATGTATGCATGGACAATGAAATTATTTTTTCTAATTTCATGGGATGGATAAATAAACAATGATAATTACATTAATATAGTAACATTATAGCATATAAATTATACTAATATCATTATATCAGTGTTTTAAGAATAATTTTTTACAAGAATAACTAAGAAGAAAAGTGATGTTCTTGATAATACTCACATCAGGGATGTAAATTTTCCATTGAAGTATCCTTGGAAATGAATCCTTATAATAACTAATAGTGAGTAAATAAATTTTAACATGGGATAGGTTTCCTGGAGTATAAAATTGAATATTTTTAAATATAAATTCACTAAAATATATGAGTCTTAAAGTGGAGGAAGTGTTTCAATTTTATAAGTGATGGGAAGTATAGTTTCTATATTAACCAATACTTTCTCAATAATGTAAACAAACTATGAAATTTAAAATATCCAAAAATAAATACAAATAGGAGTGGATATTGATTTTGGGTTGAAACTCACCTCAACCATTTCTTTTTGATACAATGTATAGTTTTTTAGGGATTTTTCTTTTAACTTTTTAACCTTTTCCCTAATGGACATTTACCTTAGTTATTGACTTCTTACCACTATAACCTATTTTATTGCAAAAATAACAATTTACCATTTTATGTAATTTTATCCATATGATTTAAAATTCATATATCATTTTATCAAATAAAATTTCTAATTTATTTAAAATATACACATGTATTCATGTAAAAACATCTTTTAAATAAATAAACGTTTAATATTTAAATTTTTATATAATATAAAATCATATTTGATACTAATTTAAATGTAATATATTTCCTTATTAAAAAATTATTAATGGTTATGAGTCTATCAATGAAAGGGGTAAACTAAATCTCTTTTTAAAATTCATGATTTAAATAAATGAATGAAAACAATAATTTTATTAATGTAACATTTTAATTAGTTCGAAGAAAGTTCTGCATATGATTTATAATATTGAAAAATAATTTAAAATTAATATTCTTCTTCCATAAGATCATTTTTTATTACTAAAAAGTTTTCATAAAATCTCATTTAATTTTTATATAATGATAAATTCATTTAAATTACAAGTTTTTTAAAAACCGTAATTTTGGACTAAAATTCACCTTTTTTTGAAAAAAATTTAATAATTTGTATTAATATATTTTTGATATTTTGAATTCAAAATAAAGATAAATTTATCAATTTAAAATCAAAATATTTTATTTTTAAATAATGACTTGAAAAGATGGATATTTACTATAATTATTGTGTGATAGTTTATGATATAGTTTTTACTGGCTAATGTTGGGTCTCATGTATTATAATAACCTTTTTGCAGATTCTTGGATTGTTATCCAAAACATTATTCATCATTTATATAATTTATTCTACTCTATTATTTTTTTAATGATTACATTCATTAAAAAGTGTATATTTTATTATTACAGTGTTTATTTTTCTTTTACTATGTACTCTTATTAAACATCTATGTTTATATATAAATTGGAAATATTTTTTATCCCATTTAATGAATTTATCTTCTATTTCATGTAATCTCTTGTATGATTAGACTTTGTCATTCCTTATATATTTAAATGTATCAATATTTGATCAACAATCTATTTAAGTTGGACAAAAATTTTAATTTTTTCATTAGACTTTAACATACCTCCCCTCTTGTAGTTCCATATATCTGCTTCCTAGCTGTGAATGTAGGATTGGGAATTAGTGTTGTTGATAATGTGACATTGGTAAGAGGGCATATTATTACATTCCATTTTTTGTTGAAATCATGTATTAGAATTTGTGGTACAATTAAATTTATATTATAGTGTATATTATACATTTTATCTATTGGAGTAACTAATTTTTTTGACACAACATATAGACTAATTTATTAATTATTATTAGAGATATAATGGACCCTCATGTCTTCTTATTTATTAACATCATGTCTTTAACCACATGAATGTATAATGATAAAATTTATGAAGATTAAAGCATGACCATTGAGCTTCAAATTTTGATGGAAAAGTTTCCCCATTACTATTTTAGGACCTCAAAATTAGTAGGAAGCCATATATATATTTGAGATGGAACATCAAAGGAAATAGAGGGTCTTAAATAAGTGTTTTTATGGAGAATCTGCCCAAGGAGTAACAAAATAAACTCTAATATATGATTGGTTTAGAATTTATAATTTATACATGGAGTAAGGTTATTAGGAGTTAGGGGTAGAGTTTTATAATTTCCTTATATAATAACAACATTAAAAACCTATTTTTCTAGGGTAATATAGTGTTGGTACTAGGAACTCTTATAGAAGTGATGTATTGGACAGAGAACCTCAACCCAGGATGATTATATCTTGAGTTGAGTTATAGGACATAGCTAGGAACCCATGACCTTGTTTTTTTAAAATGATAGTGTCTTTATATGAATATGATAAATATTCGTATGGGTGTTTTTTTATATGTGGCCTCATTAAAAAACACTATTTTTTGGTGTTACTTATAATATATTCAATTCTTTATCAAAAATATTATATGAGGTAATCATATTAATATAGTTATGAAGAAAAGTTTTTTATTTATAATTTACTTCAATTTTTCACCAACTATGTAGAAATCATTATCATGATCATTGACTTATTATAAAAACCCAACTTTAAAATAAAATTCTTGTAGTGGAATGAGGCCTGGGTAAAATGGTTCTATATGTTAATTTGTATATAAATATTTCTTGGAGATTGTGATTTTAAAATGTTTGAGTATTTTCAGTTTTTTAAAAATATAAGGAAATTGTTTTTGAATGTGGGTTTCAATAATAATTTCGCAAATGGGATTACTTTTTATGGGGAAACCAAGTGTGTTAGGTAAATTTGGTTTTCTATTTATGTGAACACCACTTGGTTGCGATGTGGTGTTTTGAAACATAGGTGTTTTCTAGATTATATAAAATTATTTGAGTTGGTATTAAAATAATTAGTTCATACCCATGGAAACAGTGATATCTTGGGTCTTGGTACAGACAAGAGTTATATTTTTTAAAATATCATTCTCATTTAGTGGGGAATGTTTATTTTAAATGTTGAATGTTTGGTTGGATATAGTGCACTAGTTTGATATGGTGCTTGGAATAAGCAATTTAAACATCTATAAAATGGGTTTATATGATTTTCAGTAGTTAATCGAGAGTGAGTAAAGTTATTGAATTATGTTTTTGAAGGGTTTTAAATATTTATTTAAATATAAATATATGTATAAGTTTTATGGATATATGATAATGTTGGTCTCAAGTGGTTGGATTTTGGGTTTTATGATTTAATTGGTTTAGACATGTTGATTTGGGTTTTTAAAGGATATTCTTATTGTGGAGAGTATTATTAGCTACAATCACATATTGGTTGTTTTTTCTTATATTGGGTAAAACTATAATAAATATGATGAATTAATATTGTCACGTTGGTGTGTTGGTATTGACAGGTTTATTTGAGAACTATCTCTATGATTTGTTATGAGTTCATACATGTTACTTTTGAAATTAGTTTTGGTATCTAAGGGAAATTATGATTAGGTTAGGGTTAATTGATTCTTATGATATAATGGAGATCATATTTTAATTGGTGTCAGTAATAGTGGTTAATTAGTGGGGAGTCTATTGAATAGTTCATGTTTTTGGTTGGAGGTGCACAATTAAATATCGAACATAAATTAGAGGTTGGACACAAAAATTTAGTAGTGAATTGATGAATGTGGTGTCTTATGAGTAATCATTGAAGAACCACTGACCCTTATTGTGTATGATATTTTTTAGAGTAGGTAGTTTCTACTGACCTAGGAATGTATGGGCCATTGTAGTCATGGTAAATTCAAAATTTTTTCCGATGGTATTGAAATTTCTGAAAACATTATTTTAGATAAAAATAATGATATGTAAAACATAACTAGGAGATGTTTTAGGATGTGTTATGAGGCTTAGAATATTCCTTAAAGACTCACGTCTGGGTTGGATTAGGCTTAGGGTATCATTCATTTGATATTATGGATATAGGATATACGTCTTTCAACAATTAATGGATTTTTCAATGTGAAGAATTAGTGTGAAACTTTTAATTGGTTAGTGTCTATAGTGTAAAATAAGTATGGTTTGAAATACATGATATCTAAATGAATAAGTGAGGTTGATAAATCATGTTTTTATATTTAGAAATTTCCAATATCCCCAGTTGTAAGGTCTCCATGTGTAAGGGTCCTCGTTGATAATATTTAACCATGGGAAACAAACTGTTTAACTATTGTTCACCCGATGATATATAGGGGTCAAAAAATTTGTTATATCATTATATATAGAAGTTACCCCACGAATCATAAGGGTTAACTCTATGATATATAATGGTATATTTATGAGATAAATAATAGTACAAAGATGGGGATGATATTTAGTAAATTATATTTTTTATCCTATGGTAGAAAAGGGTTAGCTCTATAGTATGTAAGGGCCATCTTATACATCATTATTAATACATATGGGATACCCATTGTTTTTAAAAAATTATTATGTGTGGGAACCTAATGTGATACATAATGGTTGATACACTATAACATATATAGTTTGATATAAATTAAACTTTATATTCATTTTGATAGATAAGGTCCTATGAAAATTTGTAGAGTCCATGATATGAAAGGGATACATTGATGGTACAGAAAGGTTACTATGATGTGTAAGGATTATAAAATAGTAATGTTTTGGATACTTAATCATTTCTTATAGGTGATATGTATGGGTTTATCTAATGGATTATATTATACATAAATAATATTCTAGTTAACAGTAAATGTGTTATATAAATAGTTTTATTCATAAGAAACAATACATAAGGGATCCAAATATTCTGAAAGATTAAGTGTTGAAGAATGGAGATGGAAATAATTCCATGATCTAGTTGTTAAAATCACGATATATTTAGAGGGGGGAGCTACACCATTAAGGTAGGTTTATGTAGTGTGGTACCTTGTCTAGGTTTATTTAAATACCTTATTATTTGTTTAAAATAAATATAAAGTGTAAAGTATTTTATTTTTGCTATAAATACTACAAACACACATATTCATTATTTGTACCCTCAATGAGAACTCCATCAATCAAAGTTTAAATATATTTTAATTTTTTGTGGGATATATCAATGACTTTGGAGGGAATATCTTATGTGTTTATTCCTAATTACTATTTCCATATTATTTTTTACTAATATTTTTTCCCTATATCCTGAATTTCACTATATTATTTGATTTCTTCCAATAAAATTAGGTCTGGTAGAGTTTCCTGAAGAGTGGAGTCCTTCTAAATCCAAATGAAGTAGTTTACCATTACATTACTAATTATCTTTCTCATTAAATTATATTATTTTCATGGGTTATCATCATGGTTATTTATATTATTTTTGATGGATTATTAAATATCTTCCCAGGATTTGAGTAATGATCTCATTAGCTTTATACTAAACAAGTAAAATATAAAATAATAAACAATTTGTTTTTCTATCCTTCTATAAAAGAGTTTCAATTCCACTATTTAGGTATTTTTTGGTGGAGTGAGTTATATTATCAAGTAAAATGAGTATTACTTTTTTAATTTGGATTTATGAAGGGGTTTTTTGGGAAAATATATTTTTGAAGGAAATGCATTAAATTTCAATTTTGTAGTAGATGGGATGATTTGAGGTGATAGTACTGAAATGTTATTTTAAAACATCCTTGGGGTTTTTCAACAATTATTTTATTCGTTATTTTTTTTCCAACATAACAAAATGAATAAATATAGAATGAGGTGCATTTACTTAATAGTTTATAGAGAGGAATTTTACATGGTTTTTTTAGGAAGACAATAAGGGAAAGATTTGATATTTTAGTTATCTATTTGAAATCATGTATGAAACATCCAATTTTACTAAGCAAGGATTATTTTTCTAATTACTAATTATGAATTCCTACTATATTATTCCTATTGCAAGGATTTTTTCTATTATGTTGAAATAACATACCATTTGACATTTTTTATATGTCATTTTACTGGTTTTCACGCATGTGTGTTATTGAGTTGGGTTAATAATGTTTTATTTTTTATATCTAGTACAAAAATTTATCTAAACTGATATAATTGACCCCATTGAGAAAAGATATAAGAAAAATAATACAGTTTCAATTGAACCTCTATTATTTCCATAATGTGGGGTGAGGTTATCATCTTTGTAAAAATGGTCCTAGAGTGATATGATCAGGAATAGTTAAGGCTTACATTAACTTGAATTTTGTATATGTGTATTTGTTATGGTTTCATCATTTATGGAGATTTTTGGTTCATTAGGATGGTGGATTTTAGTTATGTAATGGGTTAGTTATGGAGAAAACTAATAGAAAATCTTTTGGTTTTTTTAGACATGGGATGTGTTATTGAGATGATGTTTCCTTTTCTGAACTATTTATCTAATTGATATTTATGATTACTATATCATATATTTATAGTCATATTTGTGACCACATCCTATGTTAATAGATTATTTTTGATGATTTTATGGAATGATACTGTTGTTATTAATGATTCAATGAGAGAGGGGTTTGTCTTGAAATATTTTTGTGCAGCCTCTCCCGAGTAAAATGAAATGGTCTGAGTTACATGACATGGTATGAGACAACACCTTGATAAATACATTATATGAATCTGAACTGGTATGTGATAATTTTTCTTATGTGGTATGAGACCTAACTCCACGTTAGAGTGTGTATATCTACAGTATTACCATAGGGCATTACCTTGATTGGATGATTTTTCCTAGATAATAGTTTTAATGAAGAGATTCCCTCATCAAATAACATGTGTTATGAGCTCATAATATGTGACTTTCCATGGTAACAACCCTATATTGGTGTTAATTGACCCATATGGTAGATATGATATGGTTATGCCTTCCCTAGGACACTTTTTGGAGATTCCATATATGAATTCAAGTATCTATGATGCCTCACCTATGAGGAGGGTGTTGGTATGACATTTAAAAGAGAATTTCTATTTAAAATCCATCAACAGATTTCACGTTTCTCTTGTTTTAGCTGTTTTATTTGAAAAAGAACTAACTACATTGTGGTGTGGTTCAGCTAATGATGGATTTTTATTTTTTGGATTCCCTCCTAAGATAACATCATATATTAACTAGTGGGCATGAAATATAACAATGACACGTTTCCTTGTGTAGATAGTTCAGACATTGTGAGAGGTTGGCTATCTTGATTCACTTTTCATATCAAAAGTTTCATGTTATGAGTTATTTATATGCCTTTAAATGGAGTATGGAATTCATTTCCTTTATGAGTTTCCAAATATAGACAAGATTTGGTATTTTTATATATTTGCCTAATGGGTTTTCTACATTATCATTATAGGCTATTGTGATCCCATTCCTTTATGGATTCTCTATGCACATTAGATTGACTATTGATATTTATTTCCCTAAATGTTATCATATGGAAGTGACTAAAACAAATGTTTTATTAACATTAGATGAAGCCTATGGGGTCAAGTGTTATGGAAGATTATTTAAGACATGATTGTCTGGTGTATTTTCTTATGTGTGAAGTTTGTATTATTTTACTCAATGGACATGTTTAATGAGAATAATTTCCCTATTTTATATTTTTTATGCACATCCACTTGATAAAAATATCTCACAGTGTATTTTGGTGAGTGGGGGAATCCTATTGGATCATTAGACTCATCCATATCCATGTAAAAAATAAGTACATTTATGTACATGGGAATACCTTTAGGTTTTTAGTAATAGTTATCAATTGGAAATGCAAACATGGTTTGAGTCTAGTACATTGTGGATACTTTAGATTCAGTAGTGTGAATTATGTGAGTTTGGTCAAAGCCCATGTTATTACCTTCTAGTTTTTTTCAACACATGTATCTACCTTTGTGATTCTAATACAGTTATAATATTATGCCTATTACATATTATATCATTTATTTCTACTCTATTTTATTTAGGTTGAATAATTTACAATTTTTCATTATAGACTGTGGTATCCCTCTTATTACCATTATTATATATATATATATAAGTTTCCAGTGTGTTCACCAGATTGATGGGTTATACTGATTTTTTATTCAGTTATAACATTTGGTATTTACCTAATTAAGGAATAGTCTCTACATGATTAAATTATGACCTTAATTCTAGTCAAAAACCTCTGGAATTTGGGTAGGCATGTTGTAGTATTTTAAGTTCTCTATCCAAGGGTTTTTTGGGTGATATAGACCAAAGATTTATATTATAAGTATATAAAAATTTGTTTTAAATAAAATAAATTCACACTTTTAGTAATATTTTCATTATAGAACATTCTTATTTGGGTCAATTTTACCACATATATGAATGATGTTATAAAATTTTCATCATGAATGACTAATATAAATAATATTATTGAAATATAAGGAAATAATTTTAAATTGATAGCATGCTTTAAATTATATAGTTAATATATATATTATTTTTTCAATAAGAAAATCAATCCATCTAATTGATTCATTATTCATAAAAAGGGATAATTTATGACCATTCCTTTTGAATCATAACTATAAAATCCCAAAAATGACCACAGAACCCCAAAAATATATCAAATAGATATACTTCTTTTCAAAAAAACATTTGATAATTGTTCAACACAATATCAAGAATCAAGGACCAAACCATCCATACAATTGTGGAAAAGATATAATAATTTACAAAAAAATATAAATTTTTACAATAATTGATTAAATAATTGGAAATTATAACATATTTTTAATATTTATGAATAATATAAAATGAATGTAAATAATTAATAATAATATAAACACATTTTTAATATTTATAAATAATAAATCTAAAGAAGTTATATAATGTGTTAGGTCACTTTCGGCCAGGAGAAAATTCATGGAATGGGATTTTATTAACTCAATATTGATTTATTTTTTCATGCACATTTTTCTATGGTAATTTTTCCCTTATGTCCATAATAAGTGATATATTACATTTTATTCTATTTAGAATAAATTTTATTTAAAAAATATACATTTTTGTTTTTATTTTTACTTTATAAAGATGTATCCCTATAAAGAAATAACATATCTGTTAAATTTTTTTAATTTTTCTTCTATATCCATATTAATTCTCACCATCAATTTTATATTTTATTATTATCAAAATAATTTTTTTCCTCAATAAAAATTCAAAATTATCTTTATCACTTTTAATAAGAAAATTTTATAATTTTAAAATTGATATGGGTTTTAATAAATTGGAAGTGGGATTTAAAAAGATTATTTCTTTCTACTTTCATAAATTACTTATCTTATTCTCCATATTTATTCAAACTTAACATTTATATTTTTTTAATTGAATTATGGATATATTAAATCTTAATATAATCATTAAATTATGTTTTATCACCCTTCGATACTGATTTTGAAAGTGAAATTAATATTTTTTATACTGATTTCTGTAATATTATGCTATTAATTTCATGTTTTCTCTTTAATGTTATTATCTTTCATAACATGGTCTATTTTCCATAAAATTATTATATGTTATAAAATGCTATAAATAATTAATTATATATATATTATTTCCTTTATGTATATAATATTTATATTCATTTCTTTCAATATTTATTAATATTTTAGAGTTTTGCAAAAGCTATGGATTTGCTTTAAAAAATATTATTCAATTAATTTTCATCAAAATTAAATTTATCTACTTTTTCTATAACATTTTGAATGTAAATTAAGGTATATTACCTTTTATTATAACTTTTTCTAAAGGATTTCAAGTTACTTTGATTCATTGTAAAAAAATACCATAAATCATTAGTTGTGAGGAAATGAAATATCCAAGAGAGGAATGATTCATCACTAACATTACATTTCTTTTCTGAAATATTAGTGTAAAAAAACATTTTTTTAATGCCATTTATTCTTGATTACCACACACGTATTTTTTCTAATTGAAGTATATTTACCTACCTAATATTACATTCATTTTATTTGAGAAAACTATTATGATAAATTTAAAACTTTGTACTCTATATGGCGTAAATACTATATAATTCATTATTCCAACTAAAGTGTGTTTACCTGGGTGTCTGTTATTATTAGTTATATAAATTTCCCCATGAATGTTTATATGCATATAATTTTATTATTTGGGATTATCCAGGATATGATTTTTTATTATTTTATATAGAAAACATCTGAATGTTTTATCAACGTGTGATGTGTGGGAAAATAATTATGCATCCCTCTGATGCACTGGGTTATTATTTATAACTAATGAGATGAAATTTGACTTAGGAGGGAACCCAATCCATAATTTTTAAGGGAATATAGATTTACCACTATAAATTATGTTATGGTATATTTTCACTATGTGATGTTCTTATTTGAAGAAAACCTTGATATAAAAATATATTTTCGATGCATTTGTTTTCCCCAAATTCACCGATTAGAGTACATTTATATTTTATGTTTCCATGTATCATTATTACTATCTTATTATTAAACATTCCATGACCAAGGTATTTTTCATGTTTTCATGATAATATTTTTATGGTTCCATATTCCTCTTATATGAAATATGTTTCACTATGATTCCTCGTGATTAACTCTAATGATATCAGAATCTTTTCAATTAGTTTTTCCCATTTCCATATCTAATAACATGTTTTTTAGTTAACCCTATTTTAATAATTGACATGTTTTCCATTTAATATCCGTTTGATCTCACTCCATTCTTATGTTTTCCCATTTATCTATGGATATATGTACAAGGAATTTTCTCAGAATTATTAACGTCCAAATTTTTTTCTACATATGTTGAAGCTACATTATATAATATGTCATGCCATGACCTATCCCCCAAGAGCCATGTCGTGACTACCCCAGGCCCACCTTCCATAGGCTAGGGGTTGGTGACTAGCTGCGAAAAGTCATATCCCTAAAACAAGAATTCATTGCCTTTAAACATCTACAAACCCTCAACCCAAGTACAGAACAAAAAGCAACCATGAAGTAAACTATTGTAGTAAAAGTGTGCTGAATGTACTCTGGTCAGAATACAAGCCCAACTGAAAAAGTACAATTACAAATGAGAAGAGAAAACTAGCTCTTGTATCATCCATCGAGGATCCTACATGAAGGGTAGGAACAAATCGTATCCACAACACACTACGTCAGCCTGTATCCTCCATGTACCACCTGGTCCTAGCTCCCTCAAGTCTCAGCTTAGCTTCTTTTCGTCTGCACAAGACATAATAATGTGTGGATGAAGCTCATGCAGGGGTGAGTATAACAATATTCAGTAGGGGACCCTGAGACCCCCGAAGGTCTCTCATTAATCAAAAAAGGAATATATCACTAGATATAACTCAAATGTAATATATCAAGCATGATCTAAACCATGAATCAAAAATCAAAAGAGACAGTTCACACTAATGGTAAATTCAAGGATACTAGGATAGGGATGAATAGACGTATAACCAGATCATCCTATCCATAGTAACTCTAGTGCTGACCCGTATTTATCATTGTGGCAGTCCTGTATTGGTCGCTGGTGAAGACCCGTATTGGTCGCTGGTGAAGACCTGTATTGGTCGCTGGTGCAGACCAATATTGGTCACTGGTGAAAACCGGTATTGGTCACACTTCTTCATTTCTGAGAAAGATGCTAGATTCCTGCTCACAGCCTGCTTGATTTTGGGAGAACAACTCCTCAAGTCATCAGTTGTATTTCAACTAGTACGAAGTCTCGGAAAAATCATAACCAAGGGACCTCCACATCAACGGGGTCCCAACGTGACAGACAACACGTCGATCAGATGCTGGTCTGTGAGATATATGCACTTTTGTAGAAAGGGCCCGGTGGGATTCAAGTCTGATCCAACCCAGGTCGCACATAAAACTTTGTCAAAACTCACTTGGACTATCTTCAATGGAATGCCTTGTCAAAAGGGTCCTTATGGCACAGATGGTGCGTCGATTGGATGCATGTTCTGTCAGTTTCACCCCTTTATGTGAAACAGGAGTGATCCCACCTTGGTCCTGCCCAGCTCGGTCAGGCTCGCCAGAGTATGCCAAAGGGAATACTTCCCAAAAGGAGTTTCAACACCACTGATGGAGTGTCAAATGGACACTCGGTTCGTCAGTTATGGGAATTTCATTATTCGTGTACCGGTTGGGTCAGGGACTAGTCCGACTCGGTCAGACCGGCCCGACACAATGGGTCTCAGGTTCTACCCATCCTCGCTCAAGTCCGGACCACTGGGAGTCAGCCCAGTTCACTTTTTGTGGCCCATTGGGCTCAGCCCGGCTTGTTTGTGGGCCCAGGAAGTGGTTGGCATGGCCTGTCGGGTGGGGATGGCCCACACGCGTAGGCCTGTTGGGTTGTGAGTCCAGTCTGCTGGGCTGGTACGACCCACTTGGCCAACCCGTGTCTCTCTCTAGCCACCCGACGGAGAACCGTTGAGTCCCGCTAGCCCCGCAGTTTTAGGTCTATTTCGACCACTGGGTGGGGCGCTGCCCCACCACAATTCAACGGTCGGCCATACGTCCGACTGGCTTCTGCCAAAGCGGCGCGGCATGGCACCGCGCCGCCCCTTCCTCTTGTGGCACACATGCATAGGCTGTTCCATGCATCCCCCTTTCAATTGTGACATTTTGGACGCGACTACTTCACACAGGCCTTATCCCACGCGGTCGGCTCGGGCCAGCGGCCTTCAGCCACCGCGACATGCCATCGCGCCCTGCCTTCCACTACCCATGGCTGGTTGTTGCGGGCCTCCTCCCGCCACCTCTGGCCACCACTGACATGGCATGCCAACGGTTTCTTCCATGGGCCATCAGATGTGCTCAGGTGGTCCGTTCTTCGTGTCGTCTGCACCTACGGCTCTCCCGTTGTGATGTCATCAAAACATGACCCGGTAATTTGTGTTGTCGTCAACTTGAGAGAATTGTCTCGGAAGAACATAACATGAGAGATGTGGTGGAGGGTTTGGGCCTTGTTTGTTTTTTCCATGCCCTCTGTGTTTATATGATAGCAGTTCAGAGCAATTAAATCATTATAGATGAACCTAAAAACAAACCCCCTACCTAGATAAGACGTCTTCTGACGGCGATTGATGGAACCTCATTCGTCTTGGTCATCTGTTCACGATTCGGTGGCGCTCGACACCTCGCGCTGAATCCAGCCTCGTCGTCCAGGTGGTTAGTGTCGCAGTACCTTTCCAGGGCTTTGTCGCTTAGTGAAGTCATGCCAACACCCCTCCCCGAAGTCTATAGAAATGGGAGAGGAGAAAGAATGTGTCCTGAACGAAGGATTAATGAGGTTCATTTAATTAATGATCCTCCCAAATTCCCAATTGTGTGGTTACATGTAAATAAGAGTCAAGACATTTAATTGATTGACATGTTGTCGGTCCCGCCATCGCCTCTCCTCTATTAGAGAAAGTGAAAAGAAAAGAAAATAACAATTTCTATGTTATTTTATTATTTCTTTAGAAGCCCCTAAAACTATCTTTTTCACTCGACCTACTGCGGTCGAAGTGAAACCTCCCATAAGCGAATCCCTGCACTGAAAACTCAACGGTGTGCTCAGATTTTTAATCTGACCACCGGTTCAAAAATTATAAAACACCACCCACACATTTACTGAAAATACCTTTAAAATACATTCAATAAATCATTAACATTCACTTTTAACCCGTGCTGGTCAAGGTTAGGCTCTAACTATGGGAAACACGTCCCAAAAGAGTCAATGGTACTCTTTTATATTCAATATGAGTTACCATTTATATGTTATGGATTTTAAGAATAAAATAATTGTTACTTAATTATATTATTTACAGCAAAATACTAAATTCCATAACTGGCCCTCACCTGCCAATGTTAGTATCTACCATAAGAAAGACTACCCTCATGAGTTAAGTGGTGGTCTCAAATTTTTAATCTGAGTCACCATTCATGAGTTATAACCATTTGAAAAATAAAATAACTTTATTTAATTATTGTATTCATAGTTATTCTATATTCAAGTTTTCTCACTGATGACCTATGACGACTATAATTAAGTCACACCTAGGGTAAACACACTATCATGAACGCAATCGTGCCCTCAGATTTTTGATCTAGGCACCCGTTTATGAGTTATTCAACATTTTCATGAAAACCACTCACAAGCGCTATTTTAAACATAACATTTTTCGACAGATCATTCCAAGCAGTCCGGGCCTCAGAATCATGTGCTATCAAGTTTTGTGGTCTCGAAATAATTCCCAACAATTTAAAAATTATATTTAAATTATGGGACATTACATTATCCCCACCTTAGGTATTTAAGTCCCTGAAATACAAAACAAAGAAATATCAAACAAATGAGGGTACTAAGCATGAATTTGATCCTCCCACTCCCATGTGCTCTCTTGGAGGTTCCCGTGCTTCCACCAAACTCACACCAAAGGGATTGACTGTCCATGAAGGACTCAGTCTTATTGATCCTCTATCTCAACTGGGATGTCCGTAAAATTCTCCCCATTTTCAAAGTCCAACCCCCTCTAGTGTAAAACGTGTGATGGATCATGAATACATCTCCTCAGCTATGACACATGGAAAACATTTTGCTTCCAGTGCATCTATGGGGGAAGAGAGAGATGGTACGCCACCTCTCCCACTTTGCTGAGAATCGAGGAAGATCCAATGAACCTTGGTGATAGCTTATCCCCCAAGTCAAAACTCGACAATCCTCTTCGAGGTGAGACCCATATGAAGACATAGTTTCCCTCCTCAGACCCCAAGGTTCTTCATATCCTTTCTGCATAAGACTTTTGTTGGCTCAGTGTAGTCTTCACTTGCTGACAAGTGAGGAATTTTCATACAAACTCTACCACTGCTTCCTTCATCCATGGCCACAAGTACTGATGCCAGAGGTCATGATACATATTCTCCACTCCAGGATGTACCATTAAAGGGTACATATGGAACTACCTCAAAACCTCCTCCCGAATCATCACTTGTACCATGGTGCATCCTCTGAAGAGAACGACATGATCGCCACCTTCAGAAAATCCTTCAGGATACCGTCCTGAGGATATGTGAGCACATCAGGCCTCACAGTCAACATCCCCAAGTTGTGCCTCTCGAACTCAATGAAGAATTTGGGGAGTGACAGTCACATAATAGAGGTTGGTTGCTTCATTTTTATCCACAAAGGATATCAGCAGAGTGAGTAGCTACTCTGACGCCTCACTTAGCAGCTGTAGACCAGACCTCCTGCTGAGTTCTTCTAATACCACATTCCTCTTCCTAGGAGTATTGAATTACTCAAAATCATATTCTTGGAGAAACTATAGCCAACTTCGTTTTATTAGGTTCAGTTCCTTCTATGAGAAATTATACCTGGAACTATTGTGATCAGAGTAATCAGTAAACCATTCACTTTTCTAGTGGTGACACCACATCTTCAGTGTAAAGAAAACTACTGATAACTCTTGGACATGGGTAGCGTGGTTCTCCTCATGTCGTATCAACTTCCTTGAGACACAAGTGATCATTTCCCCCTCCTCTATCAAGAAACATCCTAGTCTGGTCCATGATGCATCACAGTAAACTACTTAACCAACACCCTCTCCTGGTAGCCTCAAGATGGGGGAACTTGTTAGTCTCTATCTCATCTCATGAAAGCTCTACTCAAACTTCTCTGTCTATAGGAAAGAATCCCCATTCTTATTTAATGCTGAAAGGGGTGCCTCTAACCTAGAGAATTCAGGTACAAATCTCAGATAGTACCCAGCCAAAGCCAAAGTCCCTCTTCCTTCAGGGAGGCAATCATGGAAACATCTTTTGAAAATATGCCCCCACACTCTACAATTATTTTTGGGAATTTAATACTCAAAACACTTATTTCCAGGAGGTTAAGGCTGTCCAACTCAAAAGTGATCGGTTTCACCCTCCCATACATGAGTTTATCCTGTGCTTCCTGGGATTCCTTTTCTCCGACCAAGGGAAACCCATTTCCAATTTTGTAGATATTCTACATCATTTTTTTCCTAAAATAGTCAATATGAGTTTGAAAAGTGGATGCCCAGTCTATCCCCAAACAAACGTCGTAAGGCCACGACGTTTCCACCAAGAGGATCCAACTGAAACTCTCTCCTCAAGGGTCAGATCACACCATCGACATAAGTGTGATTATCGAGTCTCCTCCCAATGGTATCTCCAGACGTAAGGGTCATGTCATCAGTTTAACTAGAAACTCAAGGTCTTGAACAAGATTTGTGGAAAGAAGGAATCATTGGTACCTATGTCTATTATTACGGTAGCTAGTAGTACACAAAAACCATACCTCAAATCATTCATGGAGCCCTTAGGACACACTCCTTGATCGTATGCAGCTACTCCCTTCCCATGTTCTGCATATCCTTGATCCTGGTGGGGACCATATTGGGGTGGTGGTTGTAACACTTGTATACCACCTCAAGCTACTCTCCTAGATCCACTTATATTTTGGATTCCATATAGATTCATATGTCCCTATCACTTCATCATCCCGAAACATTTTACACGCCCAAGTCTCTGAGACTGACATCAGTTTCTTGCTTTCCCACTACAAACACTCACGTACTGTAATTGCTCAGCCAAAGGTCATTCATCCACAATGGTTCTATATAGCACCATATCATAAGTAGGAATACATATAATAAAAGTGATAGGTGTGATGTCCCTAAACACACCTCGATTGGAGGTCTAAGCCCTAAATCACTGACCATACTGTATTCATCAAGTACCTTGGATGGTTGGTACGCCTTGATGAATACTCATCTACCGACATATGGTCCTTTCGATGTTGTAGAATCTCTAGGGAACAATCACCATTTAGCTTTTTTATGGCAAAGACCCCCTTCACTGAGGAAGGTTCTCATGCTTGTCCACAGAAAAGTCACCTCTTCACAAGATCGAGGGTAATTTAAACACTGTCATTGTCCTACTGAGCCACGTAGAAGGCTCTATACTAGGATCACCATCTGATCGAATGGGGCCCTGGCTAGATGGAAACTCGGCCACCTCCTCAAGCCAGTCTTTACCTGCCTATGAGTCAGGCTCACCTTGGAACCTGAGAGGTATCTGATGATGAAACATGTGTAAGGAACTAATACTATATGTGTACTCTATCAATACTGCCTGTGGTAAATATTTTATAACAGGTAATGATATAGCTGTCACACTACCTAAACGTACCATCTCAGGAAACCGTCCATGTACAAATGCCTGATCACCATGTAGACCATCATCATAGTCATACACTGATAAAGAATAGTAGCTAGGATCACTATCTGATATGCTGGTGTCCCAACTAGGAGGAAAACTCTAGCCACAACCTCCAGCCATTCCTCAAATGCTTGGGGGTGTGTCTCGCCTTGAACACTAGGAGGCCTCTGCGGTTGAAACACTCTCAGTAAACGTGCACGGTCCACTAGTATCATTTATTGCTGATACACATAGGATCACTCAATGCTGATCCACACATGATTTCTCGATGCCGATCCAAAAAGGATCGGAAGGTACTAACCCCTAAAAAACCCACACATGATCTAACCCACCCAGGGTCGATAGGTACTAACCCCCTGCAAGACCCACATAGGATCTGACAGACATGGGATCAGTATCTCATTGATCAATGAAAGGCCTCTCTAAGGATGGTTCTCGTTCGGTCACACACTTCTGATCCACACAGGGTTTCTAGAATGATGATCCACACAGGGTCGCTAGAATGAAAATACACAAAGGGTCGCTAGAATCCTTATTTACATAGGGTCACTAAAATGCTGATCCACACATGGTCTCTATAACGAG
The DNA here is from genome assembly GCA_963277665.1 of Viscum album. Classification (NCBI taxonomy): domain Eukaryota; kingdom Viridiplantae; phylum Streptophyta; class Magnoliopsida; order Santalales; family Viscaceae; genus Viscum; species Viscum album. Next base: position 205,285,779 of record OY728144.1, read on the forward strand.
GATCTACACTGGATTGGTTTGTTGGTCATCATCGTGTACACTATTTCTTGATGAGATTACGTTGGAATATTTTTCTTTTATTTGTGTAACCCTACAATTTGTTATGTGAAAATTAAATTTAAGGAATAATTATCTTTTCTCTTGTGGATATAGTTATAAAGATCTATTTGGGTTTATACAATCCTTGAATTTGATGCAATTAAAGTTTATTGGGATGAGGATGTAAGGTATGATATAACACTTCAGGTTAAATAATGTTATGGTTATTTTGAGTAATTTATCTCATTTTGGGAATTTTATAAAATATAGTTTTTGAGAAAAGACAACACGCAGAACGTTTGACAACCCAATATGTCATTCAAAGCTACAGGAATCGAACCCACAACCAATGTGAGACTAGGATTTATCACCTACCACTGGACTATGTGAAGTCCCTAGTTAGTGCGACTAATTATTTTTAGTTAAATGATTTTATTCATAAATAATAATATGATTTGGAATCTTATGTTTTATCAAATAGATATCCTTATTATAGAAAAATGATTTGGTAATTAAGTGATATTTATTTTTTTGGATGACGTTCACTCTGTTGGGAACACTATATGCCTAAGGAAAATAGAATACTACGGGATTTCATTTAAAGGGTAATGGTAGATTTTTATTTTGGGAGAATCTAATTTTTTATATAGATTCAAGATATTAATGTAAATGATTAACCAATCATAGAGAATATGTGATTTGGATTATTACACTTTAGTAAAAGACTTTTAGAGTAGTTGAAGTTATTTGGAGGTAAATGTTAAGATTTAATATGAAAGACCATGTGATTAAATTCATCTTAGTTTTGGGTTTCAATCTTATTTTGGATTATATTTAAGGATTTTAAGGACAATTATTTATTTAATGGTTTTTATTATTTGTTAATTTTTTGAAATTAAGATTAATATTTCTTTCTATAAATGATTATCCATTTTGGGGATCATCTGATCTTTCACTGACCATTTTGGTTTTGGTTAATTTCTAAAGACAAGGGAAATATATATTTCATCTTTTTTTGATTATATGATTCTCTAGAAGTTGATTCTAGCACTTCAGGTGTGACCAAGTCATCTTAAATACCCATCATTTGGAGAAAAGATGAGTTAGTGGTAGAAATTTATTAATGGATGACAATATATATGAAAAGTGAGTATATCTATTTATGTTCTTATTCAATCTCATAAATAAATTCCACAACATTATGAAATAGAACATAAAACAGAAAATGTTGTTCATTTACTTTTCTTACTGTGAAAATAATGACCGTTTAAAAAATCACAACTTTGTTGTTTTCTGGTTGTTGAAATTCTCCTTATCATGTTTTCTATCACTCTCCATCATAACATGAAACATAGTTTGTCTTCCATATCAATGTTTTCCTACATGAATTCCTATTATGTGTTATCTCAGGTGACCTTTGTACTTCTCATTCTTTATTCTAATGTGATACTTTTATTGACTCTTTTTCCAATTTGGGACATTCAATGAAGTTCTCATGCCCAATTTTAAAATTGCGAGGAAGAAATTTCCAAAATGGGGTAATAATGTGACACCAAAATATTTCATAGTATGTTATTTTCTTTAATGTAATTCTACTTCTTTCGCTACACGCAACACCGAGTTCAACCGCACCATGACTTACCAAACATGCCTATTAAAAAGTGGTTATGAATTGTATTAACCGAATTTTGATTTTTTTTATACTTCATATAATTTTTACAACAATATTATGTTTTTCATAGACATAATATAACAAAAAATTCAATTTTTCAGATAATAGAATTATTTTTCAAAAAAAGAAATTTTTCCACCTTTTAATGGAGAACCCTTTTTAATTCCAATATATAACACTTTTAAATTTTCAATTTCACAAAATAATATTCTTCTATATAATAGGGACATCAAAATATAGTTTGGATAAATTTTCGGTGCTTTTTCGATAACTTTCATATTTTGCTGAATAGTGAAAATTAATAAATTTTAAATCAAAAAAACCCTTTTAATCAATATAATTTATAATGTTAAAATATATATTTGAATGGTTTTTATCTATATTAAGATTATATTTTTATCATTTAATCCAATTTTGTTCATTGGATTTAATTTTACATTTAATTTGAACATAAATACATATCAATCTTTTGATATTTTTTACTCCTCAGAAAACCCGCTTTCTTGTTTTGAAAACGTAATTTTTTTAAAATTAATTAATAAAAATTATATGTTTTCAATTTTTTAAAATATACTTCATTTTTGAATTTGTACTATCAAAATTATCTTTCAGTGAGTTTTTGGTATTTTTCTAAAAACTTTAATTTTTTTGATGAATAGTGAAAAATACTCCATTATTGTTCAAAGCCGACTTTTTATTTAAATAATTATTTTTAATTTAAATTAATTTTGAATCCAAATTACATACATAATACCTATATTAGTCTAATGTAATTAATTTAAGTCATTTTATAATTAGATTAGAAATATAATATTTTATTTAACTTTTTATCGTTTTTTACCCACCTTCTAGGTACTTTTGAAAATTTTCATAAAAAATAATTTTAGTGCTTCTGTGAATTAAATTTCGAAAATTCAAAAGCCACAGTTGACATCAGTATGTAAAATGTATTTCAATAGGATGAAAATAATTTTTGGTGAATAGTAACTTTTAAATTATATTTAGCACTGTTAAAAGTAAATGGGGTAATTAAAGATAAAAATGATATTATAATTACCCTAAAACATGTCCTAATTCTATTGGATAAGTGTATTTAGAACTAAATCAACCTTAGTAATAATATATGATCCCTTTTTACCAACGTTTATTATATTAGGACATTTGTTATTACTTTATTTAAAGACGTGTTAAAAGTGTGAAATTTAAATTTTAATAAAAAACCATTTTTAATATAGGGTTATACATAAGATCAATTAGACTATAAATATTCATTAGAAATATAAAACAATTTTCTACATCATGGTAATTTATTTATTATTTTTAAACATTATATAATAATATTTATTTATGACATAATGATGATGCGGTAATTATCATATTAATGAACGGTTAAAATAATTGATATTATAAATATTAAAATAAATGTAAATTGAGACTTTTGATTCAATAAACAAATTTTATTGGTCAATATGACATGTTAGGGTTGATTTAATGTATTGTTTCTAATTAATCATGTTTTTTTGACTTTCACAAAAACCAAATACTAAATAGTGTCAAAATTGACATAAATGAGTATTTAAAATAAATACATTATTATTAAAACATATAACAATTTATAAATATCAATGATTCCATAAAAAGAATAATATAATAATATATATTTAATTAAAGAACCACTTTAGGTTCTCTTGTAATTTTATAGTCTGTTTTTAACCATGTAATATAAAAATACAAGAAGACATGGTAAAAGTTAAACTATTTAACGATGAGTTAAATCTAAAAGATAATGTTAATATGGTGAACTAAACTTGTCTAAAACCTATTATATGAGAATATTTAGACACATACATACCTTAGCCTCTAAATTAATTAGTTTTTATCCATTAGAAACAGAAAATAATTTTATAATAAAATAATATTTCATGCTTTTCCTAAAAGTAACCCTCACTTATCTTATAAAAGGGTACTTCCCCTACTCTTAATTTCATACTGCCAAATCCATTTCGCTCTCCCAAACCTGGATAAAATATCCTCAAACTACCCTCAATTCAACCTAGAGTCTATACTTTTATCATAGCTCCATCATAAAAAGTAATTTTTTTCAAATCAAAAGGAAGAACCTGAAGAAGAGGTAATCACTTCATCACCTCTTTCAAAGTTATTTTCTTCTTCCACTTCCTCTTTATTTTTTGTTTCCATACTAAAATAATAACTCCGGTACCTTCTAAATATTGATATTTTATTATAAATATGGTACAACCATATTCATTATTCAATCCAACCTATGATTGAAAAAGTCCCCATACTTGTGTACGTACGGCTTACCGTATGCACGTTGTGGTGTAGTTTGTTAATCAACACTTAATTATTTGGATGGGTATAATATTGAGTATAACTGATGTAAATAATAAATATAACATTTCAATTATTCTTTATATATAATATACCATACAATTACATACTATTTCACAACTAATAGAATGATACTGTCTCATGTGCGTACGTACGACTTACCGTCTCCATGACACGATGAGATTTCATTTACCATCGTAACCATTCAAAAATAATTTTCATTGTATGAATAAAAATAATGTTTAAGAACATCATATCATTCTTCATATGAATAGAATACATCTGATCCATAGAAAACATGACATATGTAACAAAAAATATAAAGGAGAATGAATCAGTTAACACCCAAAACAATGATATTACTGAATTATCATTAAGAAATCAATATTATAAGATAAAATATGATATCTATGTGGTTATTTTATAATTTAATAAAAATGATTTCACCATTATAAAGGAGGTTAACCAACCCTTGACTAAGGAAAAGTACAAGGTATTGGTTAATTCTATAATCTTTTCATTATTAGAGAATGTTTATATGTATCTATTGGGACTTCTTTATCATCCACATCCGTGTTTCTTAAAAATGTATTCCAAAACATTTTTACTATATCCTAGAATATTGTTTAAATTCATGTATACCCGTGTATGACTATTTATAATTTTTTTTGAATGGAATATTTTTATTATTTTCTAAACAAGGTACTTTATCACCTTTTTGAAAAATTAAGGAAATAATGTTTTTTAACTTATATGGTGGCTGCGATTATCTTCCACCTATAAATTTTTTTTGAAGCATCCTATACAATCTTATAAGAATATTTTCAAAATAAATGCCTATTTTTATAATTACTTGACTTTTTAATGATTACAAAATATAAAGAGATATTTCTCTCAAATAGTTTGGATTTCATCTATGTCAACATCCTTTGATGGATATTACACTTGTTTGACGTTGATTCATTGTATTGAAGTTTTTGAGAAATGTTTGACTCTAGATGTGCTATTTTAATACCATTCATGGTTTATGGTTAAAGTATTCACATTTCATATGCTAGTTTTAATACGAGTTTTTATATTACGTTTAAACCTGTTGGAATGAGGAATCGATAAAACATAGTAAGTGATGGGTGGAGCCCACTATAGCACCTTGATGCAGCAGTAGGTCTCATGAGATAAAATAGTGTCTTGGCACAAGACCTTGACAAAATCTTACTTTTTGTCTTGGCATGAGGCCTTGACTATGTGGTTATAATGCTCAATAGTATTCATTCCATCAACATAAATTTGTTTATTGATATTAAATGTGATTATTCGACTAGTAGAATATCCTTGTCAATAATTAAATAGAATTATTTGATTAATTCTTGCCATATTTTACTAAAATTTATGTTTAAATGGATTTTGTTTTAGGCTTATACATTTCCTTAAATGTTTATTCTTATTTTTGAAAGTTTTTGCTATATTGTTATCTTTACTGAGCATCTAAGCTCACCCCTTTCTTATGGTTTATTTTTCCCAGGATGTAAAGAAATATATTATGACTGACCTGTAGGATATGACAAGGGATATGAGTGTGTTCTTCGGAGACACCATGTTATTTTTTTTCATTTCAAAATATAATGTAAAATTTATGTATGTATCTAGTAGATCCATGGATTCTAAACTAATAGGTATTTTCAGAATTGACCTCCTGTGATCATGTCAATGTTATGTAATAATCCACCGATTCTGGGTAACTAGGGTCGGGGTGTTACACTCAGATTCAATCTTTACTTTATTATATTGGTGGTTGATACAATAAATCACATCATTAAAGAATGAATAGTCTATTAGTCTTGGTATAATCGATACAAACTTGATTCCAACATTAAATTTTAAAATATTAAACAAAACAAAGTGAATGAATGAAATTATAAATTCTTGAACTCATTAAAATATTCCTTCTTCATATCACAGTGAAAGGAATAAAATACGAGTGATCATAGATTCTATGTATGTGTTATGTAAAGATAAATCTATCATAAATAAATAAGTAATAATCAATATAGAATGAAAAGTATATGAACCCACATGCTATTTAATCAATAATTATACTCTCTTGATTATAAAATAAATAATCAATATAGAATTGTAAATTTAAGAACACCCATTCCATTTAATAAATAATTTTTGCACAGAATGCTTCTATTGAATAATATAAATGGAAAAATATCATGGATAATAATAACTAAATTTATAATGAAGAATATTCTTAATATTTTATTTCATGATCTCAGTTGGCAAGATATTTATAACATCAATAACATTGACATGACAATTTAAAACTATTTATAAATACCCATTTAATGATAACATACTAATTAACCTTATGATATAATAGATGAATCATAAGGATATATAATTGAATTCCCTATACCTCACACCATTTCCAACACATTACTCATATATCAAATGATCAATTTAAATCATGACCAGTATTCTTTATCAATAAATATCCATATTTATAAATGAATATGGATTTATCAATATTTTATCTAGTTAATAATATAACTTCTATAATGGAAAATCATATGTCAAAAATGGTATATCCTTTATGAAATATTTATATATATGATATAAATAATATGGATATTTAAGAGAATTTTGTTTTCTATCGATCACAAGAAATTTAATTTATCAAGAGAAAGTTATTGAATTCAAAATTAATCAAGAAGGTTTATAGTAATACATTATCTAGTAAATATGATCACAAACTATCTCGATAAAGGGTAATGATGGTATCATTGAAAAATATTTCCAATGGAGTATAAATATAATAAAATGTGTCCTGCATTTATTAATTCAAATACCATGAAAAGATCGTTCATATTTTTTTTGTGAAAAATGTATTTTCAATTTAGAAATCACTTTTAGAAACTTGAAATTTACAAAACATTAATATTTTTTTTTTGAAAAAACCTTATCAACTTGTATTTTATGTTTCAAACAAATTAGTGGTCATTATTGAAGGAATTTCCCATTCATACCGATTCTGTTAAAATAAATACTCATTTTACATTTTGAACAAGAAGTCAAAAGTAACTCGTTTGGAAGTGATAAGAAGATTTATTTTAATTTTTGGGTATAAAGAACATTTTGGGAGAAATTTACTTCTAAAAATCATAGTTAGATATTATTTGAAAACATTTTTTTTGATAATCTAAATTTGGAATAATGAGGATTTTCGACTGATGAGAAAAATGAATTTGGATTTTATAAAAAAAGTATTTTCAACAATTTTTTATAAAATAGTGCATAAAATTTCACTAATACATGATAAATACATAAAAACTAAAGGATAAAAAATTAAATGTCTTTATAATAAATTTTTAAAATAATTTCCATCAATAAAAATTCATCTGTAGACAATCTTTATTAAAACTAAATTGAAACATAAATCTCTTACAGCATTGGTAGCTTTTGAATCGTAATCCCTGTGAAAATAATAATAAAAAATTAATCATTAAATACCATAAATGTAAATATATTAATGATATAAAATAGAAAAGGGGAAATATATAAACCTCATAAAGGAATATTGGTTTATAACAAAACTAATATCCCAATGTAGACAAATTGAGATGAGAAACACTTACAAAGATCTTAATCTTAAAGTGGCAATTAATCAATGAATTAATTGAAAGTATCAATTTTAATTTAACCAAAAAATGTTAAAATTAGAAATAATATAACAAAAATTCATTAAAAACCTAAAATTAGAATATAAATGAAAATAACGAATTAATATAACTGAATGAAATTAAACTTATTTATGAAATTTTTTATCAGTTGTTAGTTTTCATTTCAAATCCCATTAGATGAAATAATTCAAAGAAAAATTTAAAATTCCATGAATTATGAAGGATTACATATATTTCATGTAAAATGGTCTGTATATACATTTTATAAAATATATTAGCATCGTAAAATTAAAATATTCCTCAATAAAAGGTAATTGAGATAAATTTCCTTACATGAAGTCCAGAACTTTTCATGCATGTATTTAATTTCCTTTATTCCAAACATATATCAATTATTTTTTATTAATAATATTATTACAGGTTTAATCCCTTATAATTATACCATTTACTTCATTTAATATAATGATATATTCAATCAATTATTTAATTATATCAATGATGGGTATTTTGACGATGCTTGGTTTATAATTTCAAAACGAAAACAGTGTTTTGACTTTGGTCAAAGGGTTCATTGTTAAATAATATATAGAAAAATAATTGTGACATAATTTTTCATTTTTATAAATAAATCATACTTTTAAAATACACCATGAAATATAGTTATGAAAAATTAAATGTGTTGAAATCCTGGAGACAGTATGTCTTACGTACATATCATTAGCATTTTCGTTTTTCAAAGATTATAATGGAAAGAAGGTAAATTTAATTTTAAATTTCCAAAATGATAATTATATCATAGATTTAACATTATTTCATTGAAAACAATTACATGTAAAATCCATGTTATGCATAATAATAAAATTGAATCACCCATCTTCTCGATCTGGTTGTCCACTATACACAAAACAATGTTATTATTTTTCAATGGATGGTATAGTTAGAAAGTATTTTACATTTTACATTTATAGAATTTTTATTATTCCATTAATTACATTTATAAACATTAAATCCATCATAATAAATATCCATGATAGGTGATGATGGAAAATGAATAACATCAACTTTTGGGGATATAGTTTACTGTACACATGAATGATTGTATAGTTTCCCATTTTATAGATGTGTATTTTGATTAAGTTGTTAAATTAGTATAATAAAATATTAATATATGTCATATATGTAGGTTATTATATGATAATTATTCATTTATATTTGAAATAAGTGCAAGATTAAATGAAAAATGATGCTCAGTTAAAACTGTGGACTCTTCTTCAAACCACCATTATAGGATTATACCTGAAGCCTTCTTAGATTGCATTTATCATAAAAAAAGGACATTAGGACATTGGAATGGAAGTAATAAATGGATTTGGGTATCTATTGTATAAACCAATGATGTTTGTACATTTCTAAAGAGGTGATAGGGGTTCTATTTTATAAGGGAGAAGGAGTTACATTCTAGTAAATGCCCAAAACTATTCAATAATGGAAACTCAGTCTTAGTCCAAGTGCCACCAACCTTGAAAAATAAAGAACTGGAGGAGAGATAAGTTAGATACATACCTAATAAAATAAAAATAAACTTTCTTTAAACATTTTATTCAATTTACCTCTTCAGTTAACCCCCTCCCCCGCCCCATTGTAAATAAGTTTTATTATTAATCATGGTATCAATTTTTTACTCTTTTAACTATAAATTATAAGAAAACGTAATGTTGAAAATATTATAAAATATTAATTATTCTAATTCAAAATATTGAATTAATTTATAAAAATATTTTCATACAAGTAAAACATTTTAATTTAAAATTAAACCCATAGACGTGTTGAAAAAATGATTCTACAATATATAAATTTTTCTAGAATAATACGATCTTAAAATAACTATTTGAAAATTAATCATAATTAAATGAAAATAAACTCATTTTTATAGATATCTAATATATAAATTTCATTAAACTCATTCCTCATTAGTGGTTATTTTAGTTACATATTCACTTTAAAATAGTTTTCATATAAATAGTGTCTTAAAGAATAAAAAATAACTTATATTATAATCAAGTACAAAGATGATTCAAATGTAATTAACTATTTTAAATAATATTTAATAATAATTTTTAAATTTTAAATAATATTGAATAAATAATGGGAAATAAATTTACATAATTTAATGAAAATGCATAATAATATTTTACAAAAAGATATTTTCTTTATTTACTGAAAAATAATTGTTTTCATAAAATAATTTGTGCCAAGTGAACAGCATGGGTTTAAACTAAATGGAGTTTCCTTGACCACTCACTCAGGAGAAATAATGGTGAACAAGTTTTTATCATTTGAATAATATTCATATCAAGATGGTTTTTATGCTAAAAGTTAAAAATCCAGGCAAAATGAAAAATTATTATATTAATTGTTAAGGGAATAGATTTTTATATAGATTTTATTATACTAACTGATGGTAAAAATTATTAATTGTATGACTCATGAAGAAACTTTTATTAGGGGAGGGCATAAAAATTAATCTTGAAAAAGTGTCCATCTTTGCGTATAGGAAATTGTTTCCCTAAAAAGTTTAAAAACATTTATGCATTAAATATTGATATAAATTAAGGGATGAGAGTGAATGAAATATTATTCATTTCTTAGTGATCATAGTGAGAAAATATGAAAAATTAACATTAATTAAAATTATTCATCTCTTTAAGGAGAGGTAAAATTAATGAAATGATATTCTTGATGAAGAAATAATTTTTTAAATTGTTTATCAATATTTATTAATTAGAAAAGGAGAATAACATATTGAAAAAAAACATAAAATATAGTTTGATAATGTTCTAGTTGAATGGTGGATATAATTAGTAATATATTTCGAGTGTTTTAATGTCCCACATACCAAAGAGGGAAATATGAATGATGTGTTGAAGGATAACATCAAAACACATTGTTTATCAGTAAATGGTGATAAAGGATGGATTCAATATAAGGGAAATAACAAGATGAATTTTTCTTAAAAAATATAATTTAATAATTCATATAAAAATATTATTTTTAAATTGATCTATTAAAATAGGAAAAATTTAAATGGTGTCGAAGATTATATTTTTTATGATTTAAAATATGTAATGATTGAAGAAGCATCTAAGTAGTCAAAATAATATTTTGAATGATAAGTAAAAGAAATGTAAAATAATAAATATTAATTTATTTTAAATCCCCATATAATTTAGTTTTTTGGGAATATTAAAATAATTTTCAAAGTATTATGTTTAAAATTTGAAGAAATAGATAGATGAAAGAAAATTTTCCAACTCTAACAGATTATGTTGCTCATTCAGTATATGGTGGCCTAGTATCATGTCCTGATTTTATAAAAAATGGAGGGGTAGGACTAAGTGGTTTAATTTATACATGGTGTTCTTTGGGTGAGTATGTGTTGTGTAAATTGGTGTAATATATGTATGAAAAGGTACATGATCATCCTACATTCTCCATAAATTTCTTTTCTTTTTTAATTGATATCCCCCTTACTTTATTTTTAATCAACACTTCATCTAACCTAGAATATTTCCCTACATAATAATAATCCTCTCTTCTATTCCTTTATATGTATAATGTATTTAATATTTATTATTTTCCTAAAATCACTACTTTGGTAGATTTTTTTATATTTAAATATTTTTGGTGATTGATACCAAAGGAACTATTAATCATTAACAAGTGATACTCTTATATTATATTGTGTGTGGTTCCTTTGTGTTCCCATTGGTTTATTATATTTTCATGTGTTATTTTATATATTGGTTTTGAGGGGTGTGAGTGAATTCATTTGTATGTAACTGGGATGAGCTAACTTTTATATGGGGTTTTTAATAATAACAGGATATTGTATTAGACATCCTCATAGTGTTAGGTATTAGACCCATGGACACTAATGACCATGTATGAAATAAAACGTGTTATGGAATATTGAAATTAGAACCCATATGAGTTACTATTTGATATATTATGGATTTTTTTATGTTTTCACATGCCATTATAGTCTTTTTTTAATAATGGATAACTAATTTATGTTTTATTTAGTGATGTTCTTAGCTTTGGGTTATTATTTTGGTTTCTATTGATAGTTTTCCCGCTAGTGTTTCTTTTGGGATGGGTTTTTTTGTTCCTCAACTAAAATGAAATGGTTACAGGTAGTATGAAATTTATATATATGAATAAGAGACATGTGTGGTGGGGGATTAAACAAAAATAACAAATTAAATATTAATGGTGAATATACAATTTACCCATGTTGTGGGAATGAGATTAAGTTGTTATGAATATGTACTAAAATAATAACGTAGGGCGACACAATATTCTAATACATTTGTTTTCTATGTTATGGTATTAGAAACATTGCGTATAATTATTGACATTGAAGTGGTATGGAATAAAATTTCTATCAATTCGCTGTCTTGGTTATGGGATGGTATTTTTTCCCATTCACTTGTTGAATTTAGTGATAGTTTAGAATCTATTACAATAATGTAAACAAGATAATACGGTTATTCCAGATTGGACATATTAAAAAAATGTTGTTATTATTATAGAATAATTAAAAATTTATGACAACCTTAATACTTGTATTACTTTATTATTAATATATCAATATAAACTAAGATGAAACTCCATGTGATGGGTGACCTATTAAATCTAAAACTAAAACTAGCAGAAATTTTTACGGTGGATCCTAGAGTGGCTTTTTTAGAACTTGATGGTGAGATGGGTACTATTTATGGTATATATTTTATACACATATAATTTGTACATGCACATATATATTTAGTACTTATTTAGGGGAATTGTTTTGTAGTATACATGGTTTTAATCAAATGTTTAATGTTCTCCTTTATATTTATGTTGAAATTATGATCAGGAATACAGTAAAGGGAATGTGCTTGAAAAAGGGTAGTTGAGTAGGTAATATGTATAGATTGCGATACATTACTAGGTTGAGATTCATACAAATATTTTGTTTTATGTATGTATTCCTTTATAGTATTTTATTATACTTTATATATTATTATCTAGAAAGGAAATTCAATTCCTATATGTATACTTTTTCAAAATTATTGTTACTTAAAATATTGTTGTATAATGTCGATTGTATTACATATGGATGGATTATAAAAAAAATTCCACATTATTCTTTTTATTGTGGATGATGTTTTATTGCTAATTCAAATATTATTTAATCTTATCTAATAGATAGTATACTCTCCACATATATTCAATAGAAACTTATCACTGGATTGCTACATCTAGTATACATGGAGGATTTCTTGTGGTTATGTGATATATCTAGTTTGAAAACTATTCACGTATGTTAGGCCAGGGTATTATAATGGGAATCAAATAATTTTATTTACATATTTTACCTTTTTAGGCCATAATAAATAGATATAAGAGTGGTTTGAAAATGTAATGGACCCTATATTATTCCCAGATTACACCTTTATATATAACATTCAAGTTTCTGTGCCATGGAATTATTGTTCATGGTTTTTGTTTATAATGTTTTTTAGAATGGAAAAAATATTGTCCCTAATTTATAGTCAATTATTTAATTTCATACTATAGTGATAAGAGAGTGGTATTTCATTAATCATGTTAAACAAAAAAATTTACATGAAATTGATAATATTATATGTGGTGGAAAACCTACATACAAATAGGATTTGATTATTTAATTTGTTAACGATGTGTTATATAATGTTTTATTATATATGATTATAGGGAAACATCAGCTAGGTAAACTAGAGGATACTAGTAAATTTTTATGGTTACATAATGACTTATCAAAAGGGTCTTATAAGTATTTTGACCTTACCCTAAGAGAGTGTATGTTGGGATAATGTGTTCCCAAGATGTATAAGACTATTATGTGGATAGGGAGGGTTTAAAGTAGTCAGATACAATACTTGTTACATTTATCCATAAATTTTCATGCAATTATTCATAAAATATGTTTTTTATATTTTAATTGTGTTTTACAGTTATATTTAACCACATAAGATTATAATGGTGCAATAATAGGTTGGGGTTGAGAATTCCTCGCCAACTTTGTTACTAGAACCACATTTTTCCCTAACCTAATATTGATGATAATCACTAAGGGAGTTTTATTCATGGTATGACATATATATATATATATCATAATATTTAAAAATTGAATCCATTTTTTTTAATTTAATAGATAAATTCTAGTCATTGTATCCACTTATCTATAGAGGAGAGAGTGGTTTGCTGATTATTGAGTTTTTATCATGTTGTTGCATATGATTCTTGGTTATATTGACATATCCCTTTATAAAAGGGTTAATCATTCAATATATATTATATGAGTTCCATATTAAGGTTGGTGAGATATAAATGTTCAATCATAACAATATGCTGACCAGTCAAAGAAGGATTTATATGAATTATTTATTATTATTTTTTAAGAAGGTTTAGAAATATAGGGCCTGAGATTTTATACATCCTATCTAGTGGGAAATTTATATGATTCATTATGTGTCATTTTTAATATATGTACATTTATTTTCACCCATATTTTAATTTTAGTGAGATTTACTAGGATAAACTATTTAAGATTGCATTTATCCATATGATATAAGTTGAATTGAATATGTTTCTCCTAACATCCTTTCTTATGGTTTGAAACATAGTTCTCATTACTGAGGGGAATGTGGTAGAGAGTTTCATGTAAGAGGGTTCTTATTTGTTTGTTGGACTTAGATATGGATATTCAAGATCTAGGAAGCTATAGTTTGAATATTCTATTTATGGTGAAAATAATTAGTATATCCTATCATGACCCCTACCAATGGGGACCTTTCTGGGACTCCCTAAGACCACCCCCAATAGGACTTGGGCTGGAGACTAGTGACAAGTAGGAATTTCACTAACAAGGGAGGCCTTATCTTAATGTACATGTATACACATGCATGTATTCAAGGTCATGCAATGATGAAATACAAAATAACTAATAAACCATCCCTGAATTCATCTAAATCTCACAACTAGAGTATGAAAAAATTTCCCAAATTAAAAAAAAGGACTAAATACAAGCCCACCATTATAGTAAAAAAATATATCATAAAAATAAATATGGGGACTGTGGTCAAGTTATCTACAGCAAACCACCTCAGTATTTCCATCCCTCTAATCACCACATAGTCCTATCCCCTCTAGGAATCCATTAAAAGTTTGATCTTATACAAAATGAAAGACATTTTTTTGATAAACCAATTTATGGGTGAGTATAACAATACAGAGTATGACACAATAAAAACAAAAATCACATAACAATAAGAATAAACATTTCTCTACATTGGTATATGTCTATAAGAAACACAACAAAAATATCCAGATATACTAAAAAACAAGACAAAAAGTCTCAATGTAAAGTCACAACCATAATTCTATACTAGGATTCTTACTCAAAGGTTCCACAATGCACTCATCCAAGAGAACACACTCCATGAGTCAGATAGCACTGACGACGTCCATCTGAGATGCACAACTCATAGAGTATTTGCATAATAATTATACTCTTGATGTCTAAATATAATTATACATAGATAAGAATCAAACCCAAGCCACTGAGGTATACCCAAATCTCAATCTCGAATAACCCACTACATAGTGGGTTGGTGCCTTCATTGTGTTGGATACAAAGATTACAATAAATCCACCTAGGGAAGGATAGTGATAGAAGATCTCACACCAAGGATCACTAAAGGGTTCTAACTACTCTATCTAAGAAGTCCTATAGAAGTCATTGATATTCAATATATAGGATGTGATTTCATAATGACCCCTATGATATAGATATAGTTAACGAACCCAAATGAAACTTTCCCAATCCAAAAAAAGAAAATGGATCCAATCATTTTTTGAAGGATCCCACAACATGTAATAGTAGTACATAGTGTTTCCCCTCAACGCTGGGTCCTTACCATGTATCATGTCCCATGACCATCTCTATTTCAATTAAATAGTGTTTCCTAACCCATGAAATTATTATTGTTTCCATGTACCTGGATCTTCCCATGTACGCCTCACATGGCTACGTCCATGTCAGAGTACATAGCGTGTCCATGACCATGTACTATTGTCCATGTATGGGTACCATCATTGGTTCACTCCAATATTTTAAGTCATGGAATTCTTCAAGCGACAGAGTCACAATCCATGTGATTTTTAACATCATTATGGATACCCTAGCATCCAAACCATGGGTACAATATGATGTGTTTTTCTGAACGATCGTCGTTGGATCCCACCACCATCGTATGCCACTAATGATTTGAGCACTTAAATCCATCAACGATACCCAATTTACAACATCATAGCTTGATCCCATCATCAATCCAAGGCTGTATCAGTTATATATAACCATTTCACCATGAAATGGGTGTGCAGTGGTAGATCAATCAGTATTTTTCAAACCATAGGCCATGATATTTTCCTAGGATAGATAAATAAAAATAAGAGAGAAATCAAAAACTAATAAATAAGAGGAACAAAATTTGACCAATTTTCATGATTAATGTGATTATTTTCCATTAGAATTAAAAATAATAGATAATGATTAACCAAAAAATTCAACCAAATCCTAGATGTTTTAAACCTATTTCCATAACACGCACAATCCATGAATTAACCCATCAGTTGATTTACTCATGTTCACTGTAAGAATAATACGATAAGAAATAAATCACATAAATAAACATCCTTAATTAGTTTGTATTTTTTGCTGCTGAATAAAGATTTCACAACAATGTCCTTGGTGATACCCACATGTCTCATTATCCCACTGATCCTTGATCACAATCTGATACAACGACTATTTCCAAGAACTCTCTCCATTAGTGGATCCTATAAATATCCATGGTTATGCTGTTAAACCTAATATTTTATTTTTATGGTGTATTTATAGAAATAATTTTAGAATGGATATTAATTAAATAAACTAATTTATTTAATTTATTTATTTAAACATATGTCCATGAGCTAGCCTCAACCCATGCAGTCGACATGTTTGAATGTTATATCAAGCCTTTGGTAAAACCCATGTAATGAAATCAATGGCTCATTTATAGTTCTAATATGATCTCTCTTTAAATGAAAATTCAAATTTCTTCCATAAAACAATGCACACATGATTTTTATTAAATTAAATATTATTCAAACAATTATTTTAGTAAAATAGATTCTCGTAATCACACATCATCTTAGTGCATGGTCTCCAAAATTTCCCTTAGAATATATATATAAACAATTCCTCAAAAAAATGAGTCTCTACATTCTCCACACCTAGAGTATTTACATAATGAGAATCCAAATGAAGGGATGCACAATGAGATGTGGGTACTTATCACACATCTGGGTCTCCCACTCCCATTTTTTATCTTGATGATTCTTTTGCTACCATAAGACTTTCACTAAGGGAAATGATTGTCGAAGGAGGATTGTCTCCTTCTGATCATCAATCTCTATGGGGTACTCATCAAAGGTACCTTCATATTCTATTTCTATCTCACCCTAGTCAATAATGTGTGATAGATCATTCATAAGCCTTCTCATATATGACATGTGGAAGACATCATATACCCGATATAACTATAGTGGTATAGCTAAGTGGTATTACACCTCAGAAACTATATTTAGTATCTACAATCTGATGATGAATCTTGGTTATAGCTTTCCCACCCTTCCAAATATTGTAATCCATGTTGAGTTGAAAAACATAGGAACACATTCTCTCCCTCATTAAACTCCATTGGCCTCCGAAAATTGTCGTCCTAGAAATTTTGATGGATATTTCTAGTCCTCATCAACTCTTGGATTATTTTCACCTTCTCTGTAGTGGGTAAGATGAACTATGGGACCATAAGTGCTGAATCTCTTTGGTTAGTCCATCAAGGTGGTGACCTACATGGTTTCCCATACAAAGCCTCAAATGGTGTCATACAAATGGTGGAATAATAACTGTTTTTATATATAAAGTCCACCGATGGTAGTTGATATAACCAAATTCAACAAAAGTCTAACATGCATTCTCTTATACCTTCCTTCAGATCATGAATAGTCTACCCAGTCTAGCCATTAGTCTAGACTAAAAATTTCATACTCAAGAACATCTGATTCCCACATTCACCTTGTTGTTCCTTCCATAACCGATATTTGATGTGATCAACCCTGTAAAAAATGATCGTAGAGGGAACTCAAGGGAGTTATATTATCTCCTACATGTAGAAGCATCCCAATCTCACTATTGAAATCTGATCACAAAGAACCTGTAAGTAGGATGACTTGGAAATTATGTCTATGATCACCCAGATGGAACAATTTCCCCTAAACATATAGGTTAATATTATTTTTAATTTCATTGATATCTCATCCCTCTTACACTCTGTCACCTCATGGGGTTGATCCAAACCCATTGGAACTTGGTGCCCAACCTTTATTTTCTAACAAGCAAGGCATTGGGAGGAAAGAACTGCAACTCCCATATTTATCCCTAGCCATAAAAACTGACATCAAAGGTCTTGATACATCATTAACACTACTTGAGTAAACACCAAAGGATATTTATGAAACTCTCTCATAACCTCCTCCCATAATTTCACTAGTACCATCATGTTACCTTTGAAAAGAAATACCACCCCCCCCATAATAATATCCATCAGGGTCATGTCTACTAGATATCTAAGTTTATATGGTCTCATAGTTAGTATCACCAAGTTGTGCCTCCCTAATACTCTAAAAGATTATAGGGTTAGAAACCATCAAATTTATGTAAGAATCTACCTCTTCACTCACAAAGGATATCTATAATGAGGCTAACTACTCTAACGCATCACTCAGTACCTATGAACATGATCTTCTATTCAGAGAATCTATAACCATGTTCCCCATAAAATGAGTAAAAAAAATTCAAATGTCATAATTGTGGAGTAACTCTAGTCATTGCCTCTGTCTTAACTTATGATTGACCTAAGATAAGACTGTAGACAACATAAAATGTGTTCCATGCACTTTTCCATAGAGTGAAGATAAGATACTCACATAGAAAAGAAATGTAAAGAATGAGTAAAGATGTTTTAACCAAAAAATAAGAAGATGCAGACTGGATTTCTATGTGCCAAAATACTACTCCATACCAATGTATAAGTGGATTGATTTCCCCATCCAGGAGTAGGTAGTTTTTTTCCAAGATCGGTGATGGAAAGGTTTCAAAAAATTGAATTCAATTTCTGAGTTTTTCCATAGAATACGTGATGTATTTACAATTTAAACAAGTGTGGATCTCTTCAAGACCATCAATTTGACTGGTCTCAGAGCCCAAACTGACTTACGAATCAAAGTTCATGGCACTTGGAATATGGATAAATTTCACAAAAGGACCTACGCGGAGGACCTACACAGAAGACCTATGCGGAGGACTTACGCGAAAAATGAATTTTTAAACCCCCCCATATGAAAGATCTATGCGAAGGACCCATGCGGAGGACCTACGTGGACAAATTCTCTTCGACCAGTTCCCCTATATGCCTATAAATAGGACCCTTGGGCTCCTCATTTAAAATAGAAAAATGTTGGAAGATGTCCCAAAGCTCCCATTGCCTAGGTCTTTCTCCAAGATCCCCCAATTGTTCACAAGTAGCACTCTAAAACCTGAGAGAATATAGAATTAAATGGGGAAAAAATTTTCAATGTCCCATCATGGTCTAGAACACATGGCCCTGTGCGGAGAACCTGTGTGAAGCACCTGTGTGACGCACCTACATGACGCACCTTGGCGGAGAAGTTGCGCAACACACCTTGGAGGAGCACCTGCGCGATGCACCGTGGCAAAGATCATGTGTGTTCCTACTGTTCTATACCGAGGGGGCTGTCCCCCACAACCCTGCTCGAGTTAAGTGCTGGGATAAGGTCCCGGCCCTCTGCGCTGGTCCCTTCACTTCCATCACTGATCCACATAAAAAATGGAGAGTTGCACTGCAAACATTTTTGTTCCAGTTGACGACATTTTCCATTGGGCCATTTTTGTGGCCAAACATCCGACCTTGGAATCCCATGATCTGAGACACTCCATCACACTCAAGGAAGTTCCTTGAGCCAACTTTTTCTTCTTGGTTCCTTTCACATGTTGCTAGTTTTGGACTCTCCTTATGGATTCCTCAAGTACCTTGGGTTGATACGCTCCTCAAGAAACTCCTCAAACCTCATCACCAGACTCCTATGTCAAGTTAAATCTCAAATTGGCATCCTCCTTGGGAGTAAGCCCCAAATAATTTCCAAAATGGAAACCATCTTGGTATAATCCCCTCACTTTCATCCCTTCCTCCTTACATTGGACCCTTGTCCAATGTAAATAGATCATAGGGAAGGCTTGTCGCCTCACCCTCTTCCATGGTCGACGCACCCTCTTCCATCAGCGGAGGGGGAAAAGTGTGAAGTTTCATTGTTGAATCTTTCACATCATATTGTTTCTAACACCTATAATTACTCACATGGGCTTAGAGATATCGGATGGTTACCACATGTGTACAAAAACTCATCCAAAGGAACTACGAGAACTCTGAATCATGTTGAAACCAGGATACGTAGGAAGCCATCTCAAGGCCCAAGTTCATTGGGCATCCTCCTTAGGAAATAATCCTGAAATTAAATATTCAAATCATCAAGGCAACCATTTCAGGAAGTAATCCCAAAATCATCTTTCTTAGAGGACCATACTCACCTATGAGATTTATCAAACTATGTGGGCTTTGATTCCCATTAATATGGGATACGTAGGAAGCCCCCTTGAGGTTCAATCCCAACACCTCAAATCAACCATGTTCTCCTTGGGCTGTATTCCCAATAAGGTCTGATCCTACTTGGAAATCCATTTCCTTTTCAAGTTCCTTTTGATGCTTCAACTTAATACCCACACTATGTTTCAACTAAGCACCTTCCACTTAGAGGACATTATCACATGACCTTAAAAGTTATGATGTGTCCCATTCAGTGAAACTGAACTATGAGGGTTATGATTCTTTTCAAAAGGATATGTAGGTAGCCCATTTTATTTTCACGATCCCATGATCAAAAAAACCTTCATCTCCCTAGATGACAATAAATTTTAGAGTTCCCCAATGAGTGGATTAAAAACCAGTATCAACACAATGATGATGAAAAAAATCTCTAAGAATACCGATGATTCTAAAATTTTACATATGTCAATAAGTGATTGTAAAATTCTAAGGGATACTTATGATATACTTGGTCAATTAATAAGTATTAATGAAAATATCTTAAATTTTTAATGTGAGTTCTAGAGTTGATAATAATCCCCCCAAAAGGGTGTGATGAGTCCAACCTCCCATCCTCTCAACCAATGCCCTTTCTTAAGTATCCTAAATTTCAAACTTAACAAATGCCTCCCATTGGAAAGCAGGTCCCCTTTGGTTTAAGAACTGTTGGGTGTTTCCGGTTCCATAAATAAATCCAATGGAAACTACCTAGAAATAGTGATTCTTAAAACTAGAACACATGTTTCAAGGAACTACGAAACAAAGACACAATTGAGACTCTTGTGGGAAGAATATATGATAAAAATATGACCCAATAAGTAATGTCCTCACATCTATAGTGAAAATACTATACATACATCTAAGGATTGTGGGTCATGTAGTTCTGCTCATGTAGTGTTAACTAATTTGAATCATAGTCAATCACTACCTTCCTCAACATAAATAAACCTATCTCAATTCATGATGCATCACATATCAGTACGTACTCGACACCCTCCTCTCCAAATCCCAAAATTAGAGCACTCTTCAATATTTTTCCTAACTCCTCAAAATCCTATTGGAACTTATTCATCCACATAAATGGCTTCCCATGTTGGGTTAAATATATCATGGGAGATGATATCCGGGAGAATTCATGTATAAATCTATAGTAATTACCTTCCAACCCAAGGAATAATTGAACCTCCATATCACTCTTGGGAGGCTCATAATCTAATCCTACATGGACATTCGATGGGTCTACTACTATACCATTAGTAAAGCTAAAATGTCCCAGAATGTGGACCTCCTAAATAAAAAACTAGAACATTGAGAAATTTCTATAATGTTAGTGATATCATTTAACATTTAGAACATTCCTGAAGTGTCTCATTTTCTCCTCATTAGTTTCCAAGTACATAAGGATATCATCGATGAATACTACCACCAACTAGTTTATCAAATTCTAAACAAATCCTGTTTATGAGTCCCATGAATACTACTAGATCATATTTCATGCCAAATGAAATGAACGTGTACTCATATTGATCATAGAGTCATCTGAATGTGGTATTCGGTATATCCTTGTCCTGTACTCGCAACTAGTGATAGCCAAATCTAAGGTAAATCTTTGTGAACCATCTTGTCCATCTAAAATGGTCAAAGAGGTCATCAATCCTTAGTAGAGGATACTTGTTCGATAGATTCACCTAGTTTAGGAGATGGTAATACACACATAACCTCAAACTCACATCCTTCTTCGTGGATAAAAACAATGCAGCTTCCCATTGCTAAACACTTTGGCCCAACAAATACATTCTTCTACAATTACTCCATTTTCACCCATAGCATGTGAATCTCAAGTGGATCGACCAAATACTCTATAACATATAATGGGTGTTTTCCAGGGTCTAGATCATTAAAAAATGTCTATCTCTCTGTGGTGAGGTAATCCTGGAACATCCTTTGGAAACACATCCACATACTCAACCACCGTTATATAAAATAGAAAACTCATAACATCTCTTACACCAAGGGTTTTTCTATCTAACTGATGAAAAATCTATTACAAACTCTTATGCATGAGTCCATCATATTATTCATAGGTTTCCTTTTAACCCTCAATGGAAAATATAGTCCCATCACTAAGAAAAAACCACGTCCTCTTCCTCAAATAGTCTATTTAAGCATGAATAATAGATAACTAGTTGATACTTAAGATTATTTCATAAGGAATCATCACTGCTACAATGAGAACAGAACAAAAAAATTTTCCTCTAAGTGGTTGGTCACAATATTGACATAAGTGTCTGATCACTAATTTATCTCTTATACGAGTCTCCAAGCACATGGTTTGAACCAATGGATCAACT
The DNA here is from genome assembly GCA_963277665.1 of Viscum album. Taxonomy (NCBI): domain Eukaryota; kingdom Viridiplantae; phylum Streptophyta; class Magnoliopsida; order Santalales; family Viscaceae; genus Viscum; species Viscum album. The sequence continues at coordinate 205,308,727 of OY728144.1, forward strand.
AGTACCCTAATTCTCAAACAATATAAGTGTGAATAAAGGAATTACTTATAACATTGTATATCATTACAAAAACTAATATATAAAACACAAATATCATACCTCAAATCATACCTAGTGCCAATGGGTCATAAGGCTAGACCACTTGATGATATCCCCAACCACGTCCCCTAGCTCCTTGATCCTAGTTGGAACACATGGGGTGGTGGTGGTAACCAGAAGAAGGGTCTACCACCTCTATATTCTCTCCCATATCCTTTTCCATGTCCACTACCATATAGACCCTCAGTCTCCTATAACTACTATTACCTCAATGTCTTGTCCACTATCTCCCTATCAGTAGTATAGAAGGTTGAAAACTCCATTTTGAGATGCCCCATACTATCACATGAGTTGCAATACCTCTCCATAGGATTACTAAAACCATCCAATGAGCCTTGAACCATAGAACATAAACCCTAGTACAATCTTTTGAAATGCCTTGCATGTCTAGGTACTAGGGGCCGATGTTAGTTCTCTGTTTCCAAAGTCTATTTCTATGTGTACCCACTATGGGAAACCATTTTCTATGTATTCTTATCATAGAAACTCTCAAACACCAAAGAATATTCTTGAAACCAAGTATATATAAGAAATAAAGGATGTTGAAAGATGTCTCAGATGTCTCAAATAACCCCTCTATCAACGGTTTCATCCCAGGAGAACTGACCATAAAGAATATCCATTGATTACTAAGAGAGTATGGTGAACCTCAAAAAATAATCATCTACATTCATACTACCCTATTGGAGCTGGATAATCTCATAGACGTGTATAACCCACAATATAGCTGGAGAGAACTCCTATTTAAAAAATCACTTTAACTCATACCATGATAGAGTCATAACATCTTAATACTAGGTCACTAAAACACACCATCATCACCACAATCCATGAAGTAGGATTTCCACAATGACAACCATCTGATATATCGGTGTCTTGACAAGGGAGAAAACTCAAATTACCACCTCTAGACAATAGTCAACCACCTGTGGGTATGGCTCACCTTGGAACCTAAGGGTCAATTATATTTGAAACTCTTCAAGTCTTCTTAGCCTACACACCTCATCTACTGGTACTTGAGGTACTATCTTCTGCTCAATAGGAGGTGGTAAAACTATTGCACCACATGGAGGTAAAATATTTGGAACAACCCCATATATCGATACCTTATCACTAAGGGGATCATCCCCCTGATCCTAATGATGAATTGTAGCTAGAATACAATGTAGAGGTATATTAAAATAAACAAGTTATACCACAGTCAATGAGTATATATATAGAGATGACTCAATAAGGACATGGAAACCACAACACAATCTAATATGATGCATGTACCATTTTTTTCCGAAAAAATGATCCTAATGTCTTGATTCAAATGGAAGGTGATTAGAGTCCAGGTATATCGATATGTCTGCCACTACACAAACACTATAGTCCCTGTCCTGAAAGATATACTCGAAACACTTAACATTGTTTCCCCAATCAAATGTTACATACTCTATAACTAAGGTAGTACAAACTCCCTCAATACCACTTTTCCATGACCCATCCCAATGGGTCCCATGTCAAGGATCCCCTATCAAACATCCAATAGTCCAGAAGATATTGATTAAAATTGATGAGGAATATCACTATCATGGCAGGATTTATCCAAAATAACATGTATTCACACACCCATAGAATGCTGAAATATAAAACAAGTGTTAATCCATGCTTGCAAAAATCTAAATCCCACAACCATAGTATGGAAAATGTACTAGAAATAAAAAAGGTCCAAATAAAATTCCACAATAAAGAGAATGAAAATAAGTCCAACATGAATGTATATATGGGTACCACTATCAGGATATCCACAGAAACAAACATCAATCTTTTTGAATCACTAAGAAACACATTTTCATGGTCTGTCAAAGACTCTTTCAAGAGTTTGATCATATTAACAAAACATGACATGTGTAGGAAAATTCTTTGCATGGGTCCGTATAATAATACCAAGTAGGACACCTTGAAAATGCATAACATTTTACAATATGAATAAAAGTCAGTTCTACATATTTATATGTCTACAACACACATAATAAGAATATCTAGATATACTCAATAAATACACATAACCTTAATGTAGATTCACAAAAAAAATATATACTAGGATTCGTGCATGAAGGTTCCATGTATAACTATTATTGGAGAGCACACTTCATGAGTTAGATAGCACTAATGGAATTTATCTGAGATTTACAAATAATCGGTTCTTTCTATAGGAAGAATATTAGGTTTATCTGAAGAGAATGATACAGAAGTGAGGTCCACACCCATATCTATGAGGTATACCAAAGAATCAATCTTTAATAATGAGCTAAGTATAGTATCCGCGTCATTATAGTTTTGGAAAAGACGATACGAGGAAGTCATCCTAGCGCATGATAGTTATAGAGGATCTCACTCTCTAGCTCATGAAAGGATTCCAACAAATCTATCTAATAATTCATGCAGAAGGGATAACTATCCTATGTGTAGGATGTGATTCCATACTAACCCCAAGGGAATGAATATAGGTCATACACCCTAATCAAAATTTTCTATGATGAATAGGAGAAGGGATATAGACATTCTTCAAAGTTTTAAAGAGTTTTCCCCATTAGAATTTGGTCCTTCCCCAGTATCATGACATGTTCCTATGCCTGTGTCAAATTACATGGTGTGTCATAACCCATGTAATTATGACCGTGTCCAAGTACATGTCTCTACATCTGTATTCCTATTCGAGCTATCTCTATGTTGTAGTACATGACATGTCCACGACCATGTACTATATCCCATGTATGTGTACCCTCTAAGGTACATGCTAATATTCTAGGTCAATTAACACACCGTGTGATGTTTAACATCAGCATGGAAATGTAATATTTTTCACTAGGGGTCCTACAAGATATATTTATCCAAAATACACATCGTGAAGATCAATATTTTCTAGAATCCTTCACACTTTATCATGTGGCATTATTCGATCCTATGGTTCCAAATCTAGCAATGAATCACTCTGAAAATGATGGATCTAGACTTTTCAACCCTTTCCATCACTGTTTTCTATAATCCAACCTTTGAAACTGTGTGTAAATTTTCATTGTTGGTTCCCATTGATATTTTATGGCCCACTCAAACTAGGGGAATCAAATCCATCAATGATCCCTTATTTCCATTATTGTAGATCAATCTAATCTTCGACCAAAATCCCAGATACATCTTACCTGCTCCCATAATACACATGATCTCCAAATAAATCTATTGGTCGATTGATTCGTGTTTAATGTAGGAATAATAATACCATAAATGAAAAACATAAATCGACATCCCACCTTGGGTTGGATCTTTCACTGGTAAATAATGATGAAATGTCTTTTTCATTTATGAGATCTGCACAACCCATTAGCATACTGATCCTTAATCCCAATCAGATCTGGATTCGATTTACTATAATTCCCCCCACTAACAGATCCTATAAATCTCTAGGGTTATTCAAATGACCCTTGGATTTTATCATAATGATGTATTTATAGAAATTTGTTTAGTTCAGATAATAATTTAGTAAAAAAATTTATTAAAACATCCTCCCACAACTGCATGTCAACCTAAATGCCCTATGGGTTTCAATATTATATCCCACCTTGTGTAAAACCAGCACTCCTAACTCAATGGTGCCCTCAAATTTTTGATATTGGCCCCCTATTTAGGTGTTATTCATGTTTTTTAGGAGAACCATGAACATGTGATATTTAATATATTTAATTATTTCAAATATTTATATTGGGAACATCGGGCATTAGAATCACATCATTTCTCGGTGTATGGTCTTGAAAATGAATCATAAAATGTCCAAGAATAATAAATGGAAAATCTGAGTCACTACACATCAAGAGTTTTGGTTCATATCTTCACCTATAAGGAATGAATCAGATTCGGTATTACTGGTACGATATGGTGATTGAATATTGTACATTATTTAAATTAGCAACTAAAATAGTGTTAATATTATGTTTAGAAAAGACATATATAGTGTGTTTTCATAGTTATTCACAATACGGTATATGGTGAGGTACTAAAAATATAAATTATTTAAATTTTAGTAATAATCATCCTTTCTATGTGCAAGATGAGGGTTATTCTAGAATATCAGGATGTGGATGAATGTTTAGTTCATAAGGGAAGGGGTATTAGTGTCCTTGGTCTTGTACCCCACATGTAAGATTTATATTTTTGGTCTTTGTTAAATTATATACCTATAAAAATTGTTAAAAAATTAAGAAAACCTATTTTGATCATAGAGAGGGTCCATGGAAAGACATAAGGAAAATTATTTTTTCTTCAACATTGGATTTATTATTGTCTAACATTTGTTATTTAAAGACATTCATTTTATTCTAGTTGGTTGGTTACACATGTTTTTTTGAAGTATTTGATAATGGTGGTAACAATTGATATACCTTTAGAGGTTCAATCTGAGTACGTTTGAAGATATAAATAATGGTTAATTAAGATTATTATTTACATACATATCAATTAAATTTTACATCCCGAGGAGAAAATTTTAATTATTTTCATTCTGATAGATTAGGTAATTTGATATCACTCACACATTAACTAATATAATTTATAAGTATCCCTTATATCTCATGTGGTTGAATATTATACAACTATCATATAGTGGTATTTTTAGGAGTCCCATGTTATATAATGGATCCTTTAAAATTGAGAAAGTTAAAGATAAATATAGAGGACATAGTTGAAGAATAAATTATTCTCTCACATACTTCACCTTCTTATAAACATATTTTTAATAGGAAGTGTCATTATAGCTTATATTTATACAAGTATTACCAAGGGTTAAACCATGTGATAATTGAAAAGTAGTATTCTCTTCCACTTATAGAAGATTAATTTGATTGGTTAAATGGATTCACGTGTTTCGCTTAAATTGATATGAGGTTGGCGTCTCATTAGTTTTAGTGAGGTAAATATATATCTGTCATATGTTTTTGAGAATATATATCATGAATAAGTCTCTTATTATGACCATAAGTCTAATTAATGCTCCGGTAATGCTTACTTCCCAAATGAGTAGGGTATTCCTTTCATATTTGAAATTTTCATGTCTATATTCTTTAATGAAATTATTTTTTACTCATAATCATGATAGGATCATGATCAATGTTTTATTATTTTTTGGAATACTAAGAGATAGTTGACTTTATTATAAGATATCGAAGTTTAATTTATGGATGATTGTGTTAAACTTTCTATAGTATGTAATAACTAATATAGGAATATATCTTGAGAATTAGAAGGTCAAGGATATAGTTTCATCGAGGAGACTAAATTTTTTATATATATGTTACATACAAGGATTACAATAAAATGATATAGTATTGATTCTTGACATTTATAAATTAGTAGAATCAATGAAAACTTTGACCAAGAAGAGAGATATATTAATGCGGTCTCTTCATATGGATAGTTCCATCTATGATTTGAAGAGTACATTGATGACCCTACAGATCTTGATCATACATAATCTTGGTAATAACTACAAACAAATTATATGATAGAACCTCATTTTGGATCCATTATAATATAGTATGAGAACATAGTTTTTTATGGGTCTATATAACTTAGGTCACATGAGTTAAACTATAGGACACATGACATAGAGTAGGTATTTTCTTTGAAACAACTTAAGGATGTTTTCATTAAATATAAGGTATGATTTTCAAAATATAAACATACAAATTATGCTGGAAATATGTATTCACACAATACTACTTGAGGATTCAACATAGTAGTTGGTTCGAGTACCACTTATCTTTTGAAATTATAATTATGTGCACACATAGGATGGGTTATCATTTTATTCATATATTGTGTTTTAAGTCTCTTTCATAGGTGGTGTGAGAGGTGAGTAGTGAGTACCAACTGATGAGCCTCTTTATTAAGATGAATCATGACGTAAAGGTGTATTAGTGTAGGGTTGTGGTTATGAATCTGATCATTACCTCGTAAATCATCAATAGGGTGAAATAGATATAACTATTAGACTATAATATCTTGGTTTTAGGTGACTATATATAGTATAGAAGGACCCTAAAAAATTATACTAGGGAAAATGACAGGATCCTATTTGTTTGAGTTTGGTATAATGTCACAACATTCCTGAGAAAGTAGTTTATATAAAGCTCACATGTATCACAATAGGTAGTTTCTATAGGTCTAAAAAATGTTGTATCCTAAAATTCAAATGTTGTATTAATTTCTTTAGATGATGAGGGAAAACAAAATATTCATGTGCAAGTGACTCACTTTTTTGTTGGTAAAAATAGAGTCCAAGAGACTCATAAATTCTATTTTTACTCATTATTAGGTGGAAATGGGTTGTGGTAACTATGGATTTCATGTTGCGATTATTACAGTCACATTGAGGTACGAATGTCGTGTGGTTTGTCATTGATATGTTAACCAAATTGGATACTTCATACCCATTTGGGAGGACCAATCTATGGATGAAATGAGAAAGATAAATGGGTTGGGATATGATTTGATTACATAGAGGGTTTAATAGAATTATTTAGGAGTTGGATTCTTAATTGACTTTTAATTTATAGAGGATCTTATTGGAGGAATTGGGAACACAAGTAAAGATAAGTGTTACATACCATCTTCAGACATATATATAATTTTTTCATACTATTTGGTTTATAAAAGACATGATTCAAGAATTTTTTGTGGGTTTTAAAGGATTATTGGATATTCATATTATGATAGTGAATCATACCCACAAAAATAATTACAAGTAATATAATAAAATGAAAAAAATTTGGGATCTTTATGGCAATATGTGTTGATTGACTATATACTAGATAAAGGTAGGGGAATATTTTAATATGTGTACATGTATCATGTAATATAACTTCAATAATGTTATGTTTATTTAGAGGTTGTTAAAGAAAACTCATAGATTTTAGTGATAATGAATGGGCTTGTCCTATTGACCTCTTTAGTTTTAGTTAAGTGACAAGTTATTGTTGATTTTTTCATTGTTAATGGAACTATTTATGCCTATAGACTCACCAAAATCAATGGAGTGAAGAAAAAAGAAAAATATTTTTACCTGCACATCCCATTTAGTGTGCATCTACATTTTATCCACATTACACAATGATGGAGATACCTTATGGATACCCTCCCAATAAGAATCATGTCATCAAATGTGATTCTAAATACCTGCTATATGAATCCAATATGGTATCTCCTTTGGAATACCACTCTTTTTTTTAAAACTCACCACCAGTAGAAGCTTAGAAATGGAACACTTTGGTTGTGTACTTCCAACTATGTGGCCCCATATCTTGGAAAATAGGTTACCCAATCTAGTTTATAAATTCCCTAGTTTTTACTTAGAAAAAACATTGAGATAGAAAGGTAAACCTATAGGAGATGTGGAGAGAAATAGAAAGGTATTATTTTAAAGGTAATTATTAATCTAACAATCTTTTTAAAATTCATGTAAATTTCTTTTCCTATGAATTATATTCTATGAGGTCAATGTAATTTCCAACATACAGGCACTTATGCACTATAAATGGACTCTCCCACTTAGTCACCAATATGGATCCCCTCATCGGTGCTCCCACTAGGTGGGGAAGACATCTAGTATAATCTGACCTAATGAACTTTAATGCCTTATGAGGTTCCTTTCTAATTAGACAAATCACATGCTCAAATACCATGAAAATATATCCCAGTCTCCAAAAGTCTACATGGTTGTTCCCTACACACATCCACCAGGTAGATGAGCTCTCAGTGTTCTCTTGTACCAATGTGAAATATACATAATTTTGAGAAAACCACGTAGGCTATGCCTCTATCTATAGTTGACTAAAAAAATTGTCTCTACCAGGAGTTAACCACCATGAATAGAAAATTTTTAGGAGTCTGAACCCTTCATCCTACTAATTACATTGTGTTGGGTATTCAATAATCCCATCATACAAATTTTAAAAATCAACCACAAAACATTAATGTGGATACATCATATAAAGTCACTAAATATACATGATTAAGCTTTTGGGAACTCTAGTGTACTCCTACTTCGATCAAACATTACCTTGATTAAAGGTGTGTCCTTCATATCCTCCATAAATGATAAAGATCTTATGGAATTTTAAAATTTGAAGTCCATTAATAAGTAGGCTCATCATCTTGTGGATTTTACTGAGACCATATATAGATAATGTAAACTAATTAAATAAACCCCATAATGAATCTGATTTGCAAGGGTTCTTTGTGGATTACAGAGTTTATATAGCATGAGAGGAAACCAAAATTGGTATAAGGAATACAGTAATCTTACTAGTTCATCAAACTAGTAGTGAACCTCCTTTATCAATACATTTCAACCAACATGTAAGAAGATAAGAGGATGGGATTCCTCTTAGGTGTAATTCCAAAATTATGACTCAATTATGGATTTTTTTCTCCACTAAATGACACATTTTTTACAAGAATGGAAATCCCCAATGTTGATAAACTAGAAATTCTTCCACATGGGGATATACCTCCCATGGGTATATTCATCATTCACTGACCAATAATTAAAAGACATGAAATAGATAATCCTAAGGGAATCATCAATTTGAAAAAAAACCCCACTTAGTACTATGCTTTTATACATTTCATGATGTAAACATCCCAACAAAATGAATTTAAATTCCATGGACAACCTCCATATAGAATGATTTAAAACTTCACAATAACATCCTTATAGTACGACATTAAAATTATTCATATTGTCCCACATGAATTCCATAAATAGTGAAACATGAACTTCATGAGGTTTGAATCATACCATTTATGGTACGTACGAAGCATCCCATAGATTCAAACCATACATCGTAAACCCTTAATTTTTATCCACAATGAAAAAAATTCTATATAATGAGAATTATTTCCTTCCATGCTGGATTTCTTACACACGATGTCTAATGTATCATTTACTAGAGTTGTACTCCCCAAAAAACACCTCATTGGGTACCTAGAGGAATATTTTCTTCCTATATGTCACAATATTTTATTAATTAATATATATTTCTAATAAAATATTATTCATATTAGTGGGACATACTCCTTCTAGCTAAACCAAAAAAATATCTCACAATGACATAAAAAATGTAAAAAAAACTTATACTCATTGGGATATATTCCCATCAAGTTCTAATATAAAGGTTCCTAGATACAAAAGCATGAAACCTATCATTTATTAGAATAATAAACCAATAATTAATTTTTGAATGATATAAATATAGTTTGATTTTTTCCTATTTATATGAATGTATAAGGTGTGTTGTGTCCCACTGTGTATCACCCTTAGTTTCAGCTAGTAAATCATTATTTATGTATTTTATGTATATATAGTATATAAGGTTGGAATTGGGAGGTTCTTAGACGTTTTTTATTGGTTTTAGGTATTTTATGGAGGTGTAATGTTTGAGAACTATTAGGAGAAACCATTTACACCCTCTAAGAAATAGTGCAACATAAATAGTGGGTACTTGGTAGGAGCACATTTAGGCATATGGTTTGGCCAAACCATAAGGCAACCCAGAAGAAACCATGAAAAGTTGGGGAAAGATGTTTAGAGTAGTTGGTTCATAGTTTTTCTATTTATGGGAGCCAAACATGCGAGGGGTGTTTGGAGGTATTGGTTAGTAAATGCTTAGTACTCAGTTTGCCTAACTAAGTTCCCTAAACAATTATTGTTAAAAATATGATTTGTATTTTTTGGATCTAATATATATTACCTAACAAATAGATCAATGTTTCCCTGATCCAATACTAACATGATTTCATCTTCTCCCAAAGGTTTTAGAGACCATTCCCCCTAATATGAGAGTGATTCATTGGATTGTTTATGTGTGTTGGAGGCCCGAATTCCAGGGTAAGTGATCATTATTAGTTTCTTTCCTTATTTTTATGTATCTTCCCAATCTTTTATTCATGAATATAATCCTTTCGAGGATATATCCATGTTTAATTATTCCAATAATGATGTTATATGGTTGTTTTGATGTTAGGGAACATGATCTAGGATGTTTTTTGTTATGTTATTTGGGTTTTCCATCGTTTCAAAGGTAGGTTGATTCACTATCGACTCCTCTTATTAAAAAGTGATGTATTGATTTCAATTTTTTTGAATTTATTAGTTAGAATTTTTATATTAATGTGTAATGTTTTATCAAACCCACATTAGTGATTTTTTGTGAAATTATGGAAATTGATTTTTTTAGGTAAGGTACAATGGTTTAATATTTTAAAAATTAATGTATCACCCCATGTTTCATGTATTAACCTAATTTTATTTATTATAAGTATAAAATGTAATTGGGTTTTTTTGGTATATTTGGAATAGTTTTTCATTTTTTTTGGCTTCAATGGTGGTGCATAGTTTGAGAATGGTTAGTAGAAACCATGAAACACCCCACAGTAAACCGTGTATCTAAAACAGTAGGTACTGGGTAGGTTCATAGATACACACATTGTATGTCCAACATTTTCATCCACTTAGAAGAACCTATGAAAAGAGGAGTAGAGGGGGTTTTCATGGTTTGTTCATTATTTTTCAAACAGTGTGATCTAACCTTACAAGGACGTGTTTGGAGGTAGTTTCTATTTCATTGTTGGCATACGATTTTACTAATCACGTGACATTAAAAACAAGATATGTATTTTAAATATATAATTCAAATTATATCCAAATTGGATATTTTTTCTTTAATCTGACCCTAACATGATTTTCTCTCATTCCAAGGGTGGTAGAGACTTCCTCTTTATTTGGGAGTGATCCGATGGGAATTTTGTGTGTGGTTGATGCCCTGATTCCTTGGTAATTTCTTGTAATTAGTTTTCCCCTTAGTTTTCTACTTATATACTCTACTGGATTCAAGAATCTAATCATTTCTGTATAGATCCATGATGTTTGACTTCCATTATGATGATATATTTTTTTTGTTGATTGTAGGGAACATGATCTATGGTTTTTTTGTAGTTTCAAGCTGAGTTTTGGTTTTTTGTTCTATTCATTGGTTTAACCATGATTTGAGAGGTAGGTGGCTTCACTCTCAAATCCTCATTTTATAACCTGAAGGATCGATTTTAAATTATTCGAATTTACTGATATAATTGAGAAATTGATGTGAAAAGTTTAATGGAAACCCACATTTGTGTTAATTTTTGAAATTGTATCAATTAGTTGTTTTGTGGAGGTGAAATAGTTTCTTAATTTTAAAATGATGATTTTAAATATTATGTTGGTTTGGATGTATGGAAAAAATTTGTAAAAAAAATTAAACAAATGATATCTTTTTTTAAATGGATTCTCATGGGTTATGTGATATATTTTTTGAGTGAGTTTATGAGTTTTCTGTGATCTTAAATAAGGGGAATGTACTATTGGGGTACATGGTTTATAATCTTGTATAAGGGTAATGTGACATTGGGGCACCGGGATATTGGCCACTTTTTAATGAATTGGTAGATAGACAAGAGACCACTCATGGGTCTAGAACTATCACTGTAGCATGCATGTGTCAGTGTGGGTGACTCACGGAATGGGTATGCGAAATGAAAATGTGATACGATATAAAAAGTTTTTTGGATTATTTCATTGGAAATGGTTTTAATGTGGTGAAAATTTTTATGCCTTGATATAACTACTTTAGATTTGGTTTTCAACATCTTTATATAAATTTGATATAATGTTCTATCATAGTGGATTGAATTGGTATGTCATTAGGGAAATACTACTATATTTTATACTCACCCCATTCTTGGGAAATTTGTTACATTTAAATATATTTTTTATTGATACATAGTTAAAGTAATGGTATCATATTTGTTTAGTTATGCATTGTGATTATGTTGGAAAGGACTATTGAGTTGGAGTGTGGAGCATGTTTAGAGCTGTGGAGTTTATGTCATTAGTGTCTTTGATTATTTATGGTTTTGGATTTCTATTTGTACTCTGTTTTTTTGGTTTTTCTTGGTTATTAATTTAGTTTTATTAAATTTTACTCATGTATAGTACAATAGTTATTTTTTAATTGTTATATTGGTTTAATTCAATCTATTAAATGGAAAATTGTCCCTCAATTTACCATGATTCCCTTTGAATTTTCTCCAGCTTCTGTTGTCTTAGGAATGTAACTTAAGTTTAGTGATACATAAGAAGCCCCTTCCATGAATCTGATATGAGCATTATAAAAACCATCATCTTCTTGGATAATATTATGCATTAGAGTTATCAATTTTACGGCTTTAAACCATAACATCCCAAATTTGAATCATTGACATAAAAAACATTATATGAATAAAATAAAATACATACTTATGTTCACATCAAAGTATAATTTTTTTCCATTCTCAAAATAGGGGTATCCACCAATATATATGGATTTATGGTGGATTCTTTAATACATTTTAAATCCATAATAGATTATTATAGTAAGAAATACTTATCCTTCAATGGGTGATAAGAGCCCAAACCCCTATCTTGTTTTTAATCATGTATTCCAAGGCATCAATGATAAGAAACCCTAACAACCACATTCCTTTGGAAATAGAGTTTAGAATGCTGATTTTTATCAACCAATCACATACACATAAACACATCAAATGATTCATTTATAAAAAATAGTGAATATAATATACTTAGAAAAAAACTCTTCCCACACATTGGTTAATTTTGAGTCAAGTGTTTCCAATAAAAAAATATGGAGAATCTGATGTGAATCCTATTAAATTGAATGTGATTGATTTAACATTACCATTATTGTGAAACTACATGTATATGTGATATTTTTTATGATTTTTAATATTTAAATATATTATTATACAAGATCCACGTTTATCTAAATCAATGGAATATTCAAGAAATAAAAGAAACATGAATGTCAGATAATCTATGGACAAATGACTAAAAGGATGAAATCATCCACACAACATCTCAACTAATAATTTACATGTGTTCGGATTAGGGAGTAAGACATTAAAAATTCTATCAACTATTTGGAGGTTACATGGGAGAGAATCTAAGATGAAAAACTTCACAAGTAACCACCCTTATGAAAAAATATTTTTATAAAGATGATGTATCATGCGACAACTATGAATTATTTTGAGAGGATTTATCCAGAGAAAGATACCACCTACCTCCTGTATATCAGGGAGGTAGAAATGAAATTGATATATATATTCATCACTATCCAGGTAACTCATATGATTGTTCCCACTAAATATCACCACCTTCAATGTAGAATGGTGTGGAATTCATATTAATCTATAAAGATCTATTCTATGGAGGCCTAAAATTGGGTCACTTAGTATGAGTTTCCCAAGACATATAGTTGGGGATAGTGAGCTACCAAAGATAACAAATGAGATCATATAATCATTCCCATAGAAGAGGTATACCTAAAAACTCTGGGGAAAACCATTGAGTCTGATTAGATTGATAATAATTCATATTAATGCTGAAAATATACCCTGTAAATGTATAAAGAAACATGACCAAAAATACCAACATCTATCCAATAGAATTATTACGTCCCATCCTCACAGCTAAATCCCACAGGCATATCACACTGGTGAATGAATAATTAGATGAGGGTTCATATCCCCATTATCACCATGGAATCTGCTCATATCCCCATTTTTTCAACAGATTACCATCGCCATATATTTCCTCCAATATAAGGGTGATCACACATCCCTACTTACACCTTAAAGAGTGTCCAGAATAACCTTGCATCACCTATAGAAGAATTGTCTCACCACAATATTCATATATAAAAATGGTAAAGGACCACATTACCATCCCCTATATTGTTAAACATCTTAGTGAAATATTAGGGTATGTCCACAGGATATGGATCTTATTCCCACTCCCGTTCAAGAAAATCATTGACATATTATGGTGAGAAATAAAGATCTAGATCAGAATTATAGTATAATTCCCACTAGATTTGGGTGGCACATTATATGAACCAATTTATGTTGACAAATTTATGTTAGGTTTTTATTCTTACCAACTCTATTGTAACTCACTAACTTTATACACCATTTTCATATGATTTGGAACGTATTCATTCTCCCCAAAAATCCAATTAAGACTGACAACATGCATTAGTGGAATCTAATAGCCTAGATCATTTTCCCTCCCAATATAAGTATACCCATAAACATATTTTGATGTCTATAAATTAGAATTCATATATCGCTACCCATCCTTAGTAAGACTATTGGAATATTATGACATTAACACAGAAATCACTTAAGAAGGCTCCCATTTATGAAGGCCAATGTGCCCAATGAACGACATTAAATACTCGACAGAGAACATCCTAAAGTAGATCTCTTTGAGGAAAATTCACAACTCTTTATTAAACCTGTTGAAAAATATTTCATTGAAATTGAAGTCATGAAATTTTCATAATATTGATTGTATTTATGATATTTGTATTTTCACTATTCCCCCCAAAATTCGACATTTTGAGAGATATATAAACAAGTTTATACTAATATTATATAGAAATTTTGAATTTAAAATTTGTGTTAATTTAATTAAATATAACTTCTAAAATTTATTAATTTATTCGTTAAATAAAATTGTATATATATTGAAAAAACATTTTTTTAAAATGATCGTTTATGTGATATGAATATACATTAAAATTAGTCAATAATTACAAAAATGATAATCTATTAGTTATAATATAATAATATTTTAAATCTGGTCAATTTAATTTATGAGGGAAAAATATATAACATTTTTTGTAAAACAGTTATTTAAGAAATAATATTTCTTTTTTTTATTAAATCATATTAATCATTTATCATCGACACATTAACAATTTTAGTTGAGTAATGTCTCATTTTTCTCTAGAGGATTTATTATTCTTATTATTTTATAAATAATATTCAAAAATTATATGATAGATAATTTTATTTTAAGTTTTCATGTTGATTAATCTATCGAATCCATTAGATTTATTTAATGGAAAGATATAAAAATCCTAGGATGTAACATTATCACCCCTTAAATAACTATTTCCCCATAATTTTGATTACTAATAACTAATGAAAGATGTTATATGATCTATAATAAACCCAATATTTTTTTAATTACATTTAAAATTCTAAATCATAGATAATAGGACACTCATAATTTCCCATATAATCAGAATGATTTAGATTTTCAATTATCTTAGTTATTTTTACCAAAAATGATCCACTCTATAGTTATAGGAGTTTTATTGATATACCTTTCCCAAAATCATACCTGATCAAATTCCAACCCAAATAATAAATATAAAATTGTTATGAAACTATCCAATAAATTTAGACTAAATGATCTTATGAATTTAAAAACACTATCTTATGATGTATTATTTAATGAGAAACTCATTAAAAATGTTGATACAATAGTTTCTATTATTACCTAGTTTGATCAACATATAAATAAATTATTTTAACTTAGTTCATTCATTTTTATATTACAATTATTTTCTCTAACAAAAACATATTAAGATACTTCATAAAATTTTGGTAAGTGAATGTGATTAACCAAATCCTATCCCCAGTGAGTGTCAAACCAGGTGTGCTGTTAGCCCTCTTTATCATAACCTGAGTGATGATTGTGTTAAATACAATATATTTCTTCTATGTTTAATACCCATATGTACAAGTATTAGATATTATACATGTAACCCCCTGAAAATTTATTTATTTATTTTAAATAGATTTAATTTCTTCGATATATTTCATTTCACGCAACACTGAGACTAAATGAACTATGACATCCAATTAAAATATTATTATTTCATGTGAAACTTTTCACCAGTATTTTGACTTCCATGTACAAATAATTATAAATAAATTTTTAAGAAAACATTGTTTACACGTTTTAATATAAATTCAATAGAGATCAAGTGATTTGAAATGAAAATGAAAAATCATTTCAAAGAAAAACAAATATTTTTTTGAAAACTTGTTTTTATTCACGCACCATATTTTTATCTAAAAAAATTAATATAGTAACTAGTTATAAATTATTTTAAATAAGTTTTCATATTATATATTAAATAAAAAAAATTATCCCATATTTAAATTTTTTTATGCGTCAGATAAGAGTAAAAGAGGTTTTATTCTTACAAATGTATTTTTTCCAAGTAATAGTTTTCATGAAATTTTATAGTGCTAATTTTTAAAATTAATTTCTCCCACTAATAAGTATTGATTTTGATTAAATTTATTCCATAATTGAAATCATGAGGTTCATATTTGGTAAAAACACCTCTTTTATTTTTATTTATTTTGAATAGTAACGTTGGTAAAATTTATCACCTCGGTAAAGGATAAATCAATATAGTATTGGTTAAAACTAATTTATAATGCCATAATTTTTCAAGTTAATTATTATTGGATAAGTGTAATTTTATCTTCATGACCTTAGGGTATAGGATGTCTATAAAAGTGGGAGATTTCTTTCTTTTGAACTGACGATGACCATGCTTTATTCTGTTAAGTTCCATGTTGATCCAAAGCATCGTTTTCTTCGGATTGGGAATGATTGTTCAGATATGTGGTGAATAGATCTGATCTAATATCATCCCAGAAGAAAGGAATATTCACTGAGAATGGATCCTCTTTCCACAAAGGTATTTTATTCACGGAAGCCCTAGTTGGATTGAAATTTTTTTCAATGGATCTCTACAAACCCCCCATCATAAAATAAATAGAGGATGAAGCTGTCTCAGTGGTTGTCGATCTGGAAAATCTTCAAAAAAGTATGGAACTTTTCATGATTTTGATCCTCAACCATATTTATAATGAGAAAGGTGAGAATACTTGGTATAATCCAGATCATAAGGATATAATTACACACTTATGGAATTTTTCAAAATCATGGCTAATTCGAATAGGAAAAGGATAGTACCACATCTTTCTAGAGCACTAAAAAGATATCATTACTGAATAAAGATTTGGAATTGTTTACTTGCAGCTTGTAAATATTTTATACTCTTATTGGAAGGATAATTTAAATACCTTCAACCAATAGCTTTTAAATTCATAGGTGTGGTGCAAAATAAATGGGCTTCCTTGGGTATTTTGGAAGCCCAAAATCAACAATGATTTGGAGACATGTTTTGGAACCCCACTGACAATTGATCATCAAAAGATCAATGTATAACTTGTTTTGTATCAAAAGGTTC
This sequence comes from Viscum album, assembly GCA_963277665.1. NCBI lineage: Eukaryota > Viridiplantae > Streptophyta > Magnoliopsida > Santalales > Viscaceae > Viscum > Viscum album. The sequence goes on from OY728144.1 coordinate 205,326,081, forward strand.
TCATCAAAATTATTATAGAGACATATCTAATAGATCATATATCTCTTATTTTTAATTATCACAAAATGGAAGTCAATACTGAATTAGAACACCTTCCCCAGTACTGTGAATATTTCAAAATGGTGAGGCATTATACTAAAAATTTCATAGTGGTGCATAAAATGGTTAATATGAACTATTTCACCATAGTACAGAAGGAATTAAGAAAGGCTAAGAAGAATAAATTAGTTGAGAATGTGTGAAATTAATATCCTAGTCAATGCATTACTGTGAAATGGGTTAACCATGTCATCATAGGTAACTCATGACAAGCATTGGATGAAGCATAAAAGAATTAGTGGATTCTGAATCATTCATCTAAAAATCATGAAGCTACAAATATTAAAAATGGATCTGAAAAAAACTTCACTCTCACAGATGATGTTTCATACAATTTATTTTCTCTCTCATCAGAAATTTTTAATTTTTATGCCTCATTGTGATATAAATAACATATAATTTAATTGGTTTCATCTAATTTGAATGAGATCATTCAATTGGACCCATACCTATTCAAGACATCAGATGGAACATAACATGATTTAGTAATAAGGAAATCACCAATTCTATAGGGCATTCAAGATCCACCAAATATATTAATTAAGTTCATAATTGTCAAGGGTTTTATGAAATATGAGGGCATGGACACCTTAAACATAAACATTGAGGCTAACACCAAAGTGGATCCATCAGCCTCAAGCTCTTAGAAGATTAAACCGATCATAAATTTAGAAATAAATATGCACATGGATACAAAAGAGAAGGGGGGATGGACCCCCAAAACAAGATCAAAATGAAGAAACTCTTTTATAATTTCTAGGGGCTAGTAATCATTGATTCCCTGAGTTCCATTTGGCTCCTTATAGGTATGTACAATCCTACTTTAATTGTCCTCTTAGAGAAAAAGAAATACTATTAAAAAAAATGAAACTCTTATTAATATGAGTGGATACTATTTACTAGGAAGAAATCAGTCCCCCACTAATACTAATAGGCTTTGGATTTTAGCTCATAGAGAAGAGGAATACATTATTACGTTCATCCTCTTCAAATATGGAATAAAATTATTTTTCATAGTTTTTTATGTATCCAACAACTATATTGACCCAAGAGTCATATGGATTAAAATTAGGTACCTTTCTAGTACAATCACTAAACCTTGGATCATCATCCACAATTTCAATTCAATCCTCTAAGTGCATGAGAAAAATGGACGTGTTTCACACCCTACTTCTCTCAGAGACTTAAAACATTTTATTGAGGAATAAGATATAAGTGAGATTAAACTTTTTTGAGAAAATTTTACTTGTATAGAAATCATTTAACTGGTGTAAAATCTAGTAGAATTGAAAAAGATTTTCCGATGATGCTTCTCATTGAAATTAGAGGTCTATATTTTCAGTTACCTTGGAACAACACAATTCTAATCACCACCCCATTATCACGAGTTCTCTTGATAATTAAGTGAGGAAACCTCTTCCTTTCAGGTTCAAGAATGTGTGGACTGCTCACCCTGATTGTAGAAAAACAATTCAGGACATTTGTTCCATGATTGATTTCAATGAAAACCCTACAGTATTCATTTCATAACAAACAATTATACAGATTAAAATGAAATAATTGAGAAGGAAATGTTTCAACTTCCAATATGTGGAAGTTGATCCCATTTAATTCTCCCTCCACCTTCTCTATGAATCCATTGACCAGAATAATTTCTATGGTAATATTGATCAAATATATGAAATGTATTTTAAGATTTCAAATTTGATCAATATTATTAGTAGAATTTATAATGACATTTTTAAAACTAGGTGGATTCTTGATAGAGATAGAAACACTAAGTTCCTCAATTCTCTACAGCGAGCCAGAAAGTATAATAGGACCCACACTCTTCACATGGATTATGATCAAATCATGGGAGAAAGATAGTCCCTTACTAATTATGTTGTTTCCTATTTTTCAATACTTATAAATTAATCATATATAAATACATATTTAATGTATGAAATCATTCCAAAATTTATTACTGATGATGTAAACATGATTATTACTTAAAATAATATGGATATTGAAATCAAGAAAGATGTCTTTGGTACCAATAAAAGGATATCACCTGCACTAATTGACTTCACCAACCGTTTATTACAATTATACTTGGATTTCATCCAACATGATGTCTGTAAGATGGTTAAGCACATTTTAAGGGTGGATATTTCACACAAGGCTTCAATGGACAATTCATTATCTTAATTCCTAATGTGTAAAATGCTAGCGACATTAGTTAGTATAGACCATTTTCCCTTATAAACACCATACACAAAGTCACAAAAAAGTATTTTCTAATACACTTATGATAATCTTTGATAAAATTATATTGTACAACCAAACTGGATTCATCAAGGGAAGAATCATCCAATATATCCTTTTCACTATTTTGGAATGTGTGAACCTTCTCAGAAATTCCACTAGAGGAGGTAACATATATCTTTAGTGTTTCAAATGAAAATAATCTTTACATTATTATAAATATATCTCAAACACAATGTTTAATAATGCTTATTGACATCCACAACCTCTTAATACAAGAGACAATGTGAAATCTCATGTGGTCACTGTTATAGATTTCTAATATGAAAATTGATTTTTTATACAATAGAACTCCTAATTCATATTTAATTTTAGGTGTATCAACTCTTTTACACCTAAATAACTTTCTAATGGTATCATATTACCACCCTAATTATTATATATTGAATTAGGAGTGAAAATAACTAATTTGGTAATGATGGCATCTCATATCTATTATGAAATGAACCAGATAACAATAAATAACATGTATCATCAACCCTATATGAATGAATTTTTTTATCAACGCCATTGAGATCAATAAATTTATAAGATTGAAATTCATTTTTTATATCATCTATATAGGGTCATAAAAAGTGATATTATAATACCACATTCTATACATGTTATTGATGCTATGAATTTATTGTGATTCATTTGGTCTCATTAAAGCCTCTTCTATATCTATGGATTTAGTAAATATAGACTTTAAAGGTTATCATGATTTGTTTTTTGTATTATTTATAGATAATATTCATATATATCAAATGATAAAGGAAGAGTTCTAAGAACCTTTGAGAATTATGCTAAATACCCTGAGGTTGGAGAAGATTTGTAAAAAAATTACTATGTTTGAATTTCAGATTTTGGAAGTTTCATTCCTAGGACATATAATATCAAGTGAGGGTATATTAGTCGATCCTTTAAATAATAATGTTATTGAATGATTTGATAGAGTTACCACTAGGACTCAGATCATTAATTTTCTTAGTTTGTAAATATATTAATATTTATTAGTGGAGAAATATTTCAAATATCTACTCCACTAACCAAGTTAACTAGTAAGGGGTCCATGCTCTTTCAAAATGATGAATGTGAAGAAAATTTCATGGAAATAAAGAGACGTTTAGTGATTTCACCTATTCTTACTTTACCTTGTTATGGATAAGGGTTTGTAATCTATAGCGATACATCAAAGAAGGGATTGGGATGTGTTATCATGATGAAAAATATGGTGATACCTTATACATCATATTAATTTGTGCTTTTTGAATAAAATAATACAATGCATTATTTAGAGTTAGACGTGGTAATTTTTTTCATTATAGATATAAGGGAATTATATTTTTGGATAACAGTGTTATATAAACAATTATCTTATGACATTAATGTAAATTTTCACAAAGATAGAGTTGAATATGCTCAAGAAAATTTGGTTCGGGATGTTTAAATATTAAGACTACTCAAATAATTACCACCCTAGGAATGAAAATATAGTGGAGGATGCTCTGATTCAGAAGGATCGTGCTAGATTATCAATGATGAGGATCTCAAATGATCCAATATATATAGATTTTTAAAGGATGGGTCTTTAAATCCTGATGAAAGAGAATAAATCATATCTTTCTCAAAACAGTGTTCAACCATTTATCCATATGGTGATTAAATAAGAACAAAAAGAATATGTAGAAAAATAGAAGATGGTGGGAAATGTTCTTGGGTTTAACATTTATTATGATAGAGTGATAATGTTCGTGAACCCTATATATTTTATATCCTCAACAGATTTAAAAAATGAGCTATTGGATGAGGCTTTCAGTTCGGTATTCCCAATTCGTCATTGAAATAGAAGATGTATATTGATCTAAAAGACTATTTCTAGTGGTAAATCAGGAAGAGAGATATTGAATGGTATGCATCATGAAGATTTTTATGCAAACAAGTTAATTATTAGAGATAAAAGTATAAGGGAATATTACAACCACTAACCATACCAAAAAAAGGAAAACATGACCATATACCTTTTCATTGGAATTCCATAAATATAAGACAGCTATAAATCCATTTTTTTAGTTTTTGACCACCTTATGAATTCTGAAAATTTCATCTCCATTATAGAACACTACACTCTATGACATATTTATTGAATGTTTATTGATGATGTTGTAAGGTTTCATGGAAAACCACAGTATGCTATATCTTATTGGGGTTTGATGTTTTCCTTGATGTTCTAGAGAACACTTCAATAAAAACTGGATATGATGTTGAGTTTTTTTCACAACATACCATCCTTAAATAGGTCGTATATATGATAGAACCATTCAAACCCTAAAAGATGTGTTTTTATATTTTTTGTTTTGATTTCAAAGGCAGTTGGAATCAAAAACTTATTCTTTATGAGTTTTCTTACAACAATATCTTTTAATCAAGATTTATATGTCTCTTTATAAATCACTCTATATAAAAAAATTATAAAACTCTGACATGCTACGATAATGTTAGAGAATAAATGGTTTTATGTCTTTAGATAGCTGAGAAAATTTTAATTAAATTTAGATCCATCCAATAACACATAAATGCAACTAATATTTAATAGAGAATTTATGAAAAAAAAAATCGATTGGATCTAGAATTTGATGTTACTGAGATGGGTTTTCATTGAATTTATCAAGGAATAAGGTTATTATAATTGGAGATAAGGTAAATTTCAAGCCTAGGTATATTAGATCTTTTGATAATCTTGATAGAGTATGAATAGTAGATTATAACTTGGAATTCCCACCACACATTCTCCAATTCACGTTGTGTCGAGTGTATCTTTCATGGGGGATTACATACATAATACGTCACATATACAGAACTCAGACATTTTATCAATGGAAGATGATCTTTCTTGTGAATAAATCTAGTATAAATATACTATCATGGAGATATAGTTCAAAAAGATAAGATTACTCGACTGGTGAATGTTCATTGTAGGAATCATATATTTGAAGAAGCTGCATGGGAAGATGAAGATAAGATAAAAAATATATCATCATTTTTTTGTATCAGAATAATAATTTTTGGGAGAGAAATTATTTTTAAAGGTGGGAAAATGTAACAATAAGATAAGTTATGAATTTTTCCAAATAACTTCTATTTCTTCAGTTACATGCATTGCATGAAACACCATGTTTATAAGAACCATGATATACTATAAAAATATTATTATTCAATGCAATAGTTATTTCATATGAATTTTATTAGTGGGTATGAATTGGAATACCAAACTTATAAAAAACATACAACTTTAACATGTATATCAAACATTAATCAGTTATTAATTGATTTGAAATGAAAATAAAAAACAATTGAGAGGAAAAGAAATATTTTTCAAAAAGACAATTTTTATGTGAACAATTTATAATTATAAAAATAAATTAAATTGATCACAATTAGTGAAATTTTTTAATGTAATGTATATATAAATTTTTCAGTTATATTTTTTAACATTAATTTTAATATTTTTCTAAGCATGGGACCTGAATCACATGAGTTTTATGGGTAAAAATAGATTTTTTTCTCAAAATGTGTTTTCATCGAGTTATTTGAATGAAATTTTTAAATTTAATTTCATCCATTTATATGTATTGATTTTGATAAAATTTATTTTATATTTGGAATTTTTAGGGTAAAATATGGTAAATATGACCCTTTTATTTTCAGTCAATATGAATAGTAACTATGGTAAAATGTATCACCTAAAGTATGGGTAAATCGGGTTTATATGTGTTAAAACTAAGTGATAAGGCCCTAATTTTTCGTCTTAATTATAATTGGATGAGGTTAATTCTACCATTATCACCTCAGTATAAGAATTTATTTTTCACATATAGTTTTCTGTGTATATGATGTATATAATATTTAAAGTAAAGAAAGTAACAAATTACCACTCTCTGAGTTTTAAATATCTATTATGTTACCATAATGGGAACAAATAAAGCTATAAATGAGTATAACTATGTATTTTTGGTTAAATTAAATTATTTTTTAGAAGTAAATTTATATCTAATTTTTAGAAATTATAGAATTACGTTAAATTCATATGAAACATTGATGAATTATTTATCCAATTATTTAAAAAATCAATAAATTATATTAACAGTATTAAATAAATTACAATTTGAGTTATTTATAGTGTAAAAAAATATTATAGGTGAATAATTCATATTAATTTTGTGTTAAAGGATTATATTTGAATTATAACTTTTTCTTTTCTGTCTTCTAAGTAAAATTTAATAAAAAGTGCCCCAATTGTTTTTAAATATATTTTATCTAAATTCCAATTTATTAAATTATAAAAAAATTAAAAAATACATGAAATAATAAAATTATGATAATATATGGTTGATAATTTCAACATTTTCCAATTTACGATTCAATAGTTACCTTATAATTAAAATTATAACCCATTAAGAATGAAAGCATTTGTTATGATGGTTAATAGTAAGATAAGTTAATTACGGTATCAAACCAAAAGATAAGGTCAATAAACTAAATATTCATTTACAAATAGTATTTTTATATGTTTCTTAAAACCAATATTATCTTATATTTTAATCAATAGCCTTTTTTGAAAATTTTGGATAGCTAATGACGTAATTATATTTTAATTGTTTAAAAAATCCCAATAGTTTCCCAAACCTCAATTATAAAAGATAACCTCTCCTTTATCATAGTCCAAAAATTGAAAATTATAGCTCAACCATACCCTAAAAAATAACCTCTGAAATTCCTTATACAATTTATATATTTTATGGTTTTCCCAAAAACTAATCCTATGATCCTTAAGAGGGGATCAATATGACTTTTTTAAAAGAAGAAGTAATCACCTTAACTGATCAATATGTTTTTAGTTATTATTTGAGTCATATAAATATATAGTATTTATTAAAAATTAATAAATTAATTACACCAAATATACTGAAATGTTACAATTATTATGAAAAATTAGTGAAATAATTTCCCATGTTTGTGTACGACTTGCTGTCTACAAATAGCGATGAAATTAATTTTCCTTCACTATATTTCCTTGATTGTTATTAAAATTGGATTAAATTTTATATATTATAATTATTAAATAAATATAGGTATTTATTTTTAATATAATAGCTACCAACTTATATTCCATTCTATTAGAAAATGATAACGTTTCTCATGTGTATGCGTGGACTACCACCTCCACAATGCAATATTATTCATTATTCATTTTCATTTTAAATAGATGGTAACAAATAAATTTTTAGAGAAGATATATATGATATAATAATTATTTTAGAAATGTGAATTATTATTTACTTTTCTTTAACTCCATCCAACAAAAAGATAAAACTACATTCACGTGTACGCACATCCTACCCTCCCTAGGAATGATTTTATTCATTTTTTTGTCTCTAGTTTTATGTATGACTCTAACTATTAACATAATTAATATATTATATATATATCATCATTAAAATTATAGATATTATATAACCATGATCAATTTTCATGGAAAAAAACTAAAGACCCAAAATATACATGAAAATGAAGCAGATATAAACAAGAATACTGATTTTAGTAATGAAATGATACTAAATGAGTGATACAAAGTTATAATTAAATCATATATGATATTATATATTTTCCTATTATTATATAATTGATTTATAATAATCCGATATTTAATATGTTTTAGGTTTTAAGACGTATGAATTAATTCTGACCCAAGGTAAGGGATTTTTGTCTTACTTTTATTTCTACAAGACACATGTCATATTGACCAATTTTTTATGTTATGTGGTATATATAATTCCCATGAATTCATTTCTTGATACTTATGATTATTTTAAAGAGGTTTTAAATATCTTTATATGATTATTTTATTCTTGGGATTTATGATTCAAATTTTACCAAAAGACTTAAGATTTTATGCCACAATCTCATTTGTTTATTGGAATTGATTATGATTATGTTTATGATGATAAAAATATTATGATAAAACTCCCTATAAACTTAGTAATTTTATTCTCATATATTTAAAACTTGAAAATAAAATTTTTTACTTTCATTTTCTACACATATGTTGTCAATATATATATAATATGGTTTAGAGAAAATCAACCATATTTTTCTCTTTAGCTGAATTTTTATTACCATATCTACTTATTATAAATAAAAATTAAACTATTTTTTAGATATTCTAATATAATTATTTAATTAAATTTATCACATTGTTTAATTTTTATAAAACTAGTTAAAAAGAATAATCTATTCATATTCCAAACTACAAACTTGTTGAATTTTTATAAAATTGTGAATGGAATATTTTTTAATTTTTATGAAAATACTATTATTTACCCCCATCATGATCACAAAATTCATTTGGTATGCCTTTAAAAATGTATTGGGTGGTATTTAAATAAAAACAATTCCCTAATATTATGTAAATTTTTAATTTTAAAAAAGGTATTTTCAAAGTGGAAATGATATTTTCCTCAATAATGTTTTAATGATCTTGTAATTATATTTATTTTATTAAAATATGACAACCATTTATTTAAAATATGCCTTATTGGGGATATAATCCAATGATAACATCCATATTCTTGCTTTGGGTTGGTAATGATTACGATGATAAGATATATATAAAACCCATTTCTCTTCTACGACTTAGGAAATGATTAAATTTTTATTGAACACATATATTTTCATGGGATTGATATGATGAATATATTATGTTTTTATATAAAACATATATTTGATTATTATAATGATAATGTTGGAATCATAATTATATTGACCTCTAATTAAATGTCCAAAAATTGGTATTTCGAGTGTTAAACATGACAATAATGGGAAGTAGACCCAATTGAGTAAGGGGATCTATCCACTATCAATGTCTTGGGAGTGAAACTTTACTACTAATATGGATTTAGGAGTGATCCCATTCCACTATGATTATTTTGGGAGTAAAAAATGACTACTAAAATTATTTTGGAAGTGAACCCAATCTATTATGATAGTCATGGAAGTGATCCTCAACTACTATGGGAATGATTTTATATACTTATATATACGACCCAAAATCATTTCTTATTCCAATTTTGATCTCTAATATCTCATGTTAATTGATTTCTTTATGATTCATGTCTGGTGAACTTCCATGCTTTATTGTATGACTCAATATTTTGATCTATGATATGTAGTGTATGGTTTTTTCAATTTTTGTTCTCATGTTATCATACCATTATGGTCATGTTAGTTGATATATCTCTTGTATCACCTTAATAAGAATATGATATCACCCTTTAAAATGTTTTATTTACTCAATTTATGATTAAATGTATTATCTATGATATATCTAATAAGTGTTCAAGTTATGAAGAACTATATTGGACATTAGGTAAATCTACTAGGAATGAGTTGATTTTGAATCCATGTTTCCAAATTCAGTTGAACTATATGATTTCTACATGGATAATTAGGTTATTTAATGAGTAGTCATCTAAAATATGAAATATATATGTATCAATAGTATGTGGTACTATACTACATCCAATTTTAATATCCATACATGGATTTCATAATGAGCAACACCACATATACAAGAAATCTTCAAAATTCTATAATTTTATCCTATACTAAGAACTATATGAAGGGATATTATAAATATTATCTCCTCATAATTTCCAAAAAATACTAAAATAATCTTCAAAAAAACTAAATCATACTCCAATACCAACTGAGGCACTACAGACCAAGACTCATAAATCGTATGAGAAAGATATATTCTTTACATTCCATCATGGAACACCAAGTGAGATGTCCATAGATAAACATAAAATATTTAAATAATGGTAACAATATATCTTTAAATAAAAACTCAATCACTTGAACATAAGTTTTAATTTGTTTGAGGACTAGCTACACAAGTAACTCATCTTACAACACTTGTGAATATTTCTTAATAATTGACCCACACTAAACTCCCTTATAAACATCCGATATGTTATAACCATATTCATAAAATGGGGGATAGAAAAATAAAAAATGGGTGGGATAAAATTCTTGGTAAGGGAATAATAATAAACATTTCACTAAGGGTACGATAATATGTATGTGAGAAATCCTGAGTTGGGTACAAATATCTTATAAAAAAATAAAATAATAAGAGTTTTTATAATCCATAGCAGGAAACATAATCTTAAAATAGGAAAAATATAAAATTTTATAATAATGTAGAAATATTATAAAATAAACGTAGTCCATTGAGGATAATTATAGGATTAAAGATATAGAATTTCATTAAAATGAAGCATAATAGTACAATATGGAATTAATATGTAAGTATAAATAATAAAATAATGGAGAAGGAATCACCAATTATTTCACATAACATGGTGGATAAAGAATCACTAATTTTATCCCATTATAGATTTCTAATCACCACTTTACCCACAGAAACAAATTAGAGTTTTAATCACTACCTGATTCGCATAACATAGTGGAGTATGCATCACTTTCTGATTCACATAGTGGGGTGAGCATCAATAAATTATTCCTATAATTATATAATTATATAATAATCCTTAACTAATCCATTTTATGGAGATATAATACCCTACCTGACATCATCCATACATATATGGGACCCTTGAAACTAGTCATTGATCATATAATGATTAAACCATGGAAGGAAAATGGGTTTCATACATTTTAAATGGTATCACATAAAAATAACATCAAGAACATGATCAATTCATATAAAATAATTTTAATCACCCAAAATAGGATTTCATAAGCTATTTAAAGTGTCAATACTTAAAAATAACATAACAAGTAAATAATTTTTTTGTGATGAAGAGGAAGGTGAAATCTAAATCATAAATAAGAATTTAGAGAACATTTCTGAACGTTTTCTTAAAATATAAAAATTTGAGGCACATTCTAAATGACCACATTGGTGGAATTAAAAAATATGGAATTTAAAAAAACATTATTTGTAAATATTTATCAATAAAAAAGAATATAATATGAAATAAATCAATTGTAAAGGTGAATTGTATTAATTTTTAAAACTTTTAATTTTGAAAATAATATTTAGTAATCAAATCTTAAAGAGAAATTGTGGTTTTAAAAAGGTCAAGTGAACATTTCATGAGAATATTTTCTTTTTAAAAATTATAATTCATAATGGAGCCTTGAAAAATAAATAATGTTTTCAGATATGTGAAGGGAAATTATTTTTAGAATATTTAGTTTTAAAAATAATTATTAATAATGTAAAATAGAAAATAATCGAAAGGTTATATTGAGTAAATGTTCAGTGGAATATAAAATATTAGATCAAAAAAGGAATAACATTTTAATATTTTTAAATAATTTCTTTGAATGAAAAATCATAAAAATGGATAATATAACTTCCTTTTGAAAATAATAGCAGATAAATATGAAGGTCACATGATAAAAATATAACTGGGTTTTAAAATATTAATGAAAACATTGGCAAAGAGTATATTTTGAGAGGATGTGAATTGTTATTAACATCAAAAACATTTATGAAGAAATAAAAAAATCAATGTAATTCCAAAATATAGAAGGAGGAAGGGAATTATATTATATTCATATAATTGTGGATACATTATCATAAATTTAAAGCCAAATAATCTAAATTATGACTATAGAAATGATGTTTAGTTTAAAAAAATTCCTTACAACCTTTATAACATTCAACTAAATATCCATTTAATTTATAAAATTTATATAAAACCATTAATACCCTTAATAAATGGATAATAATGACTTAATGTTTCAAATTTTCAATGTATACACTATATGAAAGATGGTAGGTGCGTAATATAAAACATGTCTCAAAGATGGAATTTTTTAGATGAATCCCTTTCATTATTTATTTAATTACATGAAATTTATTTAACCTATTTTATTAAAAACATAAATATCATAATAAAATATTTTAGAACAATATTCATATCTGTATCACTTTTTATTATATTTTTGTAAAAATATATTATAATTCAACCCATTAGTTATCACTTATTTTCAGTATTGATTATGATAATTTCATTTGTTTCTCTTGTATATTTTAATGTGTAGGTTGATAATTATTAAATATATATAATTTTATCGATTACTATACTAATTTAGCTACTAATAAATATATTTTATTTTGATTTATTTATTTTTTATCTTCATACAATGACAATTTTATTTATTACATGTAAAGGTAACATATATAAAAAAATTGGGGAAAATATTTACAAATAAATGTTCATAATATTAATAATTATTTAAATACAAATATTACATCTCTAGTAAAAAATAAGAATAAAAATTTCACATTAAGGTATAATAACACAAGTTATTAATTTATCATAGTCTTTCATTATATAAATGTATAGTGTTGGTCATGTTGGTGGTTAACCCAACTCAAATAGATACATTTTATAATAGATGTGTGATTATGGCCACAAGAGTTATTTTTTTAAGAAAGTTAGAGGAAATCCACTGTAATAAAAAGGGAAAAACACAAAAAACCACTTTTTGGGAACAGTAAATAAGTTATTATTATGGAATAATTGAAATATTATTGAAGAATAAATGCACTATTTATATGTTTTAATCTATTTAACAATATTTCAAAAAATATTACGTAAAAATTTCAAGATGTAAATCAAAATATGTTGCTTTAGGGGGGAGGTAGTATGCACATACTCATGAACAATGTATCAATATTCCATATAAATATTGGTTTTTTTGAAGTGGTGTATCCTTTTAGGATATAAATAATTTTATTAATATCATATTATTTATTTAAATAGATTTTTTCAACTAATATTGTATGCAAGTGATGAAAAATAAAACTTTTCATTCTTAGTGGGTAGTCTGCAGGGTGCTTGGCTTTCTAAGAAAGGGAAAAAATGTATATAATATTTACCCTATAAACATAATTAATATTATAAATATTTTTTTAAAAAATTTCATAATGTTATAAGGGGTAATATAGGTTTTTTGGAGTAATATATAAAAGGGAAAACGATTAAAGAGACAATGGTTTTTATGTGGATAATTTGAACTCCATATTGACAAACTTCATAAAAATTGGGGACATATGGATATTCCATGGATCAAGGAGAATGAAAAATTTGGATAGACCTATATTGGATGTATACTATAGTATTTTATTTTTAAAATTTTTTAATTGGGATTTCCATTAAGGGGTGGTGGAAGTCTCCATTTATAAGTGAGGAGAATGATATTTTTTGTAATAATATAAAAGGATATATTAGTATTCAAGGGTCATATAGATTTAATAATTAAATATAATTGAGTTTTGTAAGGATTAAGGTAGATAAAACCTCAATAAAATATTATATAACATATTCATAACATTTTTTTTATCTATTTTACGTATATAATTTCCAATTTTATCATTTTTGGTTTTCACTATTGTAGTCTGTTTTTCCCTAAGTAATTTATATTTTATACCTTAAAAATAAGATGTTAATTATTAAATAATTTTTTAATAATTATTCCCAATATGAAAACAAATTTTATTGAAATTTTTGTTTTTTTAAATGTTTTCTTTTATTTTTAACACACAAAACATGTAAAAACCATTTTTTATAAAAGTGCATTTTTATGGTTAAAATTATGATTATGATAAAACTATCAATGTTGTTTATTTTATGATATTAAAAGGTTAGTATTTATCAAATATGTTTTATATGGATTTAAAAACATGCCAAATATAAATTCCATATTGTAGATACCTAGTTAAAAGAGATCGACCAAAATTGTTTTTATTACAATAAAATATTCCAAATGTTTCCAAATTTTTATACATGTGTTTGATTTATTCCAAATTTTATTTATTATTAACTTATTTTAAATTAAAAATATTTATTTATTATTGGATTTATTTTACAACTTTCAAATCATTCTTGTATTATGAAAATGTATTAAAACCGATGAAAAATGAAAAATCAGTAATTTTCACTATTCACCCAAAAATACAAACTTTTCTGAAAAATATTACAAAATCAATCTATGAACATTTTTAATTAATAAATTCAAAAATAAATTCAATCTTATAAAATATTAATTCTAAAATTTTAGTTTTTTAAATTATAATTAAAAAGATGAAAAAATATATTGAAAAATTAAATTTTTTAATTTTATTAATATCATTTCATGTCAATTTCCAATTTATATAATGAAAATATATTACGTCATATATAATAATATTTTAATAGTGTTATATATAGATCATTAATATAAAATATATGACAATTCTCAAAAATTATTTTAAAAATATTACTTTTTAATAGTAAATTTTATTAATTATTTTTCTACTACACATATAAAATTTTATTGGACTAATATCATTATATATAATAGTGGTTTTTTAATCTTATAATTATCATAGTAATATTAATCATATATTTTTTCAATCATTTTAGTTTAGTTTTATGTATGGAGAAATCTATTTAACAAATTATATTTCTTTAGAGGAAATATATTTAAATTTTTCGGACAATTAATCCCCCCTTAAATAACTTATTTTCTCTCAGTTTCCATTACTAATCACTAATAAAATATTTTTAGGTATCCATAACTAACATAATTTATTTTTTTCACCAATATAACAACCTCATAATCATAGGTAGTTAGAAATTTATTATTTTCCAAACAATAAGAAATTGAATATATTTTATTTATCTCAATAATATATATAAAAATGATTATATAGTTTGTTATTAGAGTTTCTAGTGGCATACCTTTCATAGATTCAATTTCGTGATCCTATTCCCAAATAAATAATATATCCATAATTATTTTTATATAATTCTATAAATTAGTGTAAATAATCTTATCAATATGACAACTTAATACTATGATGTATTATCCAATAAAACATTCATTTAAACCTTTGATATGTTGGTATCTACTATGAAATAATTGGATCAATCTCTATATCCTTTAGATAAACCATATTTTCCGTAGTTATATTTTTATCATGTACTCTATCATAAACGTATTAAAATCTACCATAATGGTTCTTGTAGAGAACATGGTTGACCAAATTATATCACACTATTCTATCCAACCTAGAGTGAAGTTTGGACTTTTTCATGCATTGATTTTTTTTTGAGTTAAAAAACAAAATTTCACTTTACGTGTTACTACCCCTTCATATCAATGTTCCATAGTTTACATCAACTTGTACAATCCATATTGTGGTATCATTTCATGGAAAAATACATACATAAGATTTTACGAAAAAGGTTTTTATCATATACATAGTCCAATCACTAGGGGTGTCATTTGGTTTGTGTGTATTTTTTTAACAGAAAATAGGCATTCAAAAATTCAAAGGAGAAAATGTAGAAAAAGATTATAATTCTCCAATTACATGATGTAAAACCTCATTACACGACATATTATAGGCTTCACATCATGCTACACATTGTGACACACATCATGACGGATTTTTGGGGAATATACATTCGATGAAGACATTACACAACGTGAGTGGAAAATAAATTCTGTGAAGCCATAAAAAAATTCTATTCCCAAAGATAATGCTTGAAGGAAGTTACATGTCCTGAGTCACTGATACATGATGTCAAAGGAGTCAAATAATCAAATCTCAGATGACATATGTACGATATATGCATAGATTAAAAATATATGGAGGAATACATGGATTGCCATTGCACAATGTGAATCATCGTTACTCATCATGAAGTTTTCTCCTATAAATAAAGTATTAGGGTAGTGGATTTGGAGGGTTCCAGAGTAGACAATTTCTATGTTTTTCAATCCTCTCTCGTTCCTTTCTATTCCCTACACACTAAACTCAAATTTATTTTTTTCTCATTCTATTATTTTGATTCATTAAAAGATTCATTCTATTTTTCATCATCACCTTTGTCATGTTTTGTATCATTGCCTTCATACATTTTTGTTCCGAACACTGATCATTGAAGAACATGTGTTGGATCCATTTCCATTTTAATTAATCAATTTATTTTGATTAACATTTCTTAATCCTGATTGCATACTCGTACCCATTAGTAACAAAAATCATTTAATGATTTTAAATTTTTTAAACATGATTGTTTTTGTATGTTGAGAACCACGTATACTACACATTCACCCACATTAAATCCTACCATGAGTGGCTAAACTGCCCAGTGTAGAGATTTAGAGTAGGGGTATCTTAACTGAATAAATATTTAATTCTCAACTTTGTACCCTATAGGATTAGTAATCAAGATAATATTTAATTATCTTT
Organism: Viscum album; assembly: GCA_963277665.1. Taxonomy (NCBI): domain Eukaryota; kingdom Viridiplantae; phylum Streptophyta; class Magnoliopsida; order Santalales; family Viscaceae; genus Viscum; species Viscum album. The sequence continues at coordinate 205,342,807 of OY728144.1, forward strand.
CCAATTCATCCAAACATTCCTGACCATGATATCATAGAGTGAAGGACCCTATCCTGTTGGAGTAGATTAGGTTATGAACAGTAGCTGAAAATAATTTCTACCTGAGAAGCTAACCCCAATGCATCTAAGTTTCACTATTTCATAATTATGGATGAGTTTCCTCTTAGGTAGAAGACGTTTATTTGATTATAGTCAACTAGCGACCACCAATTTCTTCATATCCTAAACCATATTATCCAACCATGTTAGAAATAAGATTACATTTTCTATAGATCCCTAAAATTGATCCTGATCCCTCCCTTATTCTTGAAGAAAACCATTAAAAATCTAGAAATAGTATTCCCAAATAGAACCAATTAAAAATGACTCCTACACCAAAAGTTCCCAAGAAATATGGTTCTACTTCCAACTTCTTTCCCCTTTGGATGAACCATGAAAATTTGCTATTATAAACCTAGTAACAAGTGATGTTTGGGAAAAAACACAATTCTAATCTGACCACAGCCCATGCGAACTTAACAATGCATGTGGGCACTTCAATTTTTTACTCGATTACCAGGGATTAGTAAAGTTGTTCTTTGCATAGTCAAACCTCTGTAAAAGACCCGGTATTACTTTCCCTCACCCCATTTCATTGTTTCACTCTTTCAAGATGCCACGAGGTCCCTACATTGTGGAATAGTTCATGAACAAGGACCTTTGTCTTTATCAATGAGTCTTGAAGCACATGAACAATTTTCCTTCGATATCGAGATCGAACAATATCTTTTTAAAATCCTCTAGTCAAAAATGGTCGAACCAAAATATCATGTGGGACCCAACCTACCTAACCTTCGAATCATGCAATAATATTTCTCTGGGGAGCACCCAATATAGTATGGAAGAAACATCATGGATTATGTATTTCCATCAATCCATGGTGTCAAAAAAATAATATTCAACCACCCCATCCAATCACATACATTTGAAGTAAAACCTGGACGGATTCAAATGATCAAGAACATGGTCCAATTTAGTGGACTTCAGAGTGAAGTTCTCCATGAGAACATCACTAACTTCATGGAATTTTGAGATACCTTTCACAAGTATAGAGTATCATTAAATGAAACTATACATCCCATATTTCCCATTTCATTGTGAGATATATCCAAGGATTGGTATAAACGTCACTCTTTTTTTTCAATTAAGACATGGGACGATCTAGAGAAGAATGTTCTAGAAAGAAACGTCTCAACGATCCGGACATAGAATCTCCAGAATGACATTCATAACATTGCTTAGATTGATGGACAGTTTGCATGGGAATCTTGGGATAAATTTAAGGAACAAGTGATTAGCATCCCACACAACAGTCTAAACATATAGATCCAGATCCATATGTTATACCAAGGTATCCTATCAGCTGCATGAATAGTTGTCGATGTTTCTGTTGATGGAGGACTAATTTTCAAGACAGGTGAAGCCAGATGATCCATTGTGGATGAAGTCACTCACAATTCTAGATTCTAGAAAAGTTATCATGGAACAACTTGGTGTTGTGCCCACCCATTTGATAAGAACACCAGACTAGTAACACAAGTTGACTCACTCAAAAATAATCTAGAATAATTCCAAATGCCTGATACACAACCCCCTCCTACTCCAATAATGTAAATAAAGTCATGTGAGATTTTTGGTGGCATGAAATTATACCAAGACTACAAGGAATGAGTTGAAGATAAGACACATCATGACTCTAATAACATTAATTAAAATCAACAGACCCCATTATTCCAACAACTATAGCATAACTATCTACAGAGGTCGCCTCAATAGCCACCGTAAAACAACCAAGGCTATTATAAATAATGGAGTGGTCAAGAACCTTTTCTTAATAAAGATCCTCCAAGGTACCCACATATGAATACTATTCCAAGACCATAACAAAAAATTCAACAACAAACCATTCCTTAACGAGAAAAACTATAGTTTCAACCAACTCAATCATGAAATCAATAGAAAACTACTCATCCCCAGAGTAACATAGAGAACCTCTTGTCTACTTTTTTTTTCAAAAATAAGACCAATTATTGAAAACTCAAGATATTGAGTTGTTGAAACAATGAGCTTCTTTTCATAATCTCAATGTTCATATAGTTTATATTTCAAAGTGCTTTTATGAAAAATTATCATGTTATCTGCCTGGTAATACAAATACATTCCCACGGTAAGAAGCTATGGTTTTATTACTGATATGTGTAAAAAATTGGAATTCTAAAAACCATGTGTAAAAGATGAAAGACAAACCAAAGAACCTAAGAAGAATTCACCAGTGGAAGAAGTTGAAGTTGATAGAACCACCCATGTAAAATCCCAGGAGGCAGCACTAGCTACAAGCAACCATACTCATGTGAAACCAAAATAAAAATATTTTCTTTCCCCACCACCAAAATGTCCACCTCGAACATTTCTAGAAATACCATGACATTAAAAACAAGAGACACATTGAAAAAATGTTTTTAGAAATGGTTAAGAAATTATGTATCAACATACCATTGGAAGAGGATGTTTCTCAAATGCCAGTTTATACAATATTCCTTAAAGATATCATGTCCAACAAAAGAAAAATTGAATATCTGGGAGTCATCACATTGAATGAATAGGGACTGTTTATTTTTATCATAAACCCCTAGTAAAGATGAGAGACCCCAGGGGATTTTCAATTTCATGTGATATTAGAGAATTTAAATTTTTTAGAGCACTGTGTGATCTTGGAGAAAGCATCAACCTAATGCTAATAAGTATATTTCAAATGTTGGGACTCCAAGATCTCAAACCAACTTTTGTAGAAGTTTAACTTGAAAAATGACCAGTCAAGTACCACATAGGTATTATTTAGTATTTTCTTGTCAAATTTGATAAATTCCTCATTCCCACGGACTTTTTAGTTTTTGACATGGTAGAAGAAGGTGAAATTCTGATTATTCTAGGAAGACCTTTCTTATCTACTGATAATACTCTAATAGATGTTACTCTAGGACGTAAATTATTTTGAGTAAGAGAATAAAAAGTAGTCTTCAAATTTGTCAAAGCTCTTAAAAAATAGATCATTCCATTGATTGTAATGCCATGTCTCTTACCCAATAAGGAAATGAATACATGGCCATAGAATAAGACAATGAATATTTACTATTAGAAAATGAAGAAGAGTATGCTTTTGAGGAAGTAAGATTAAATGATCCTCTCATAATGAATAATTTTCCATCCATTACCCCCTAAATTATGAAACCACTAACACTGGAGTTGAATCTTATACCCAACAGCTGTAAATATTCAAACATATGATATTCAACCTCTAAGAAAGTAATCGTCATCTCTAAAATATCTTAGTTGCAAGATGAAAAACTGGTTAATTTCTTAAAGAAACACAAGAAGTCAATTTCCTAGGGAGTGAATGACACTAAAGAGATAATATCGACTCAATGCACCCAAATGATTTTACGTGAGGAAGATGAAAAATGAAAATATCAATGCCAAAGATGGATCACGCCACCGATGAAATAAAATGACAAAAAAGAAGTTTTAAAACATATAGAAGATGGATTAATAAATTCTATTTCTGATTCTGAGTTGGTGATCCCGATATATGTAGTTCCTAAGAACGGTGGACTCAGAGTGGATAAAACTGATGAAAATGAATTGATCCCAATATGAACCATCACTGGATGGAGAGTTTGAGACGATTAATGATGCTTGAATGGAGAAAAAAGAAAATATCATTTTCCTTTACCTGTTATGGATCAAATGTTGGAAATTGTTTCCATACATGAATTCTATTATTTTCAGGATGAATATTCATGATCTAATCAGATTGCAAATGACTCAACTGATTACGCAAAAAAAATTGTATCCATTTGGAACCATTTTCATCATGATCATATTATTTGGAATGTGTAAGTCTCCTAAAATGTTTCAAATATTCATGATTAATATTTTCTATGATATGGAAGAGGAATTATTAGAAATATTCATGGTTTATTTCTCAGTATATGGAATATATTATGAAGTTTTGATATGAAATCTTGTGTTAGACATGTAACATTATGATGAAAAATTCATAGTCATTAATTCGGGTAAGTTTCATTTTATGGTTCAAGGAGGAATATTACTCGGGAATAAAATCACCACGGAAGGCATAGAATTTGATCTTTCCAAGATAATTGTCATGAAGGATTTAACTGAACATTCAACAATTAAGGGTATATGAAGATTTATTGGCAATGGTGGATTATACATGTGATTTTTTAAGGACTCTGAAAAAGATTCCCACCAATTGAAACACCTTTTGACAAAGGATGTTCCTTTTGAATTAACTAATGAATGTCCGAAAGAAATCAAAAATTAAAGAAGTTCCTGATAGAAGCCCCTGAAATCATTTCACCTCATAGGGAAAATGAGTTTTAATTGATGTGTGATGCTAGGAACTGTTCTGTTGGCACTATTTTAGGATAATGAATTCGTCACATATTTTTTCTTATATACTCATCCAACCGCACACAGAATGAAGCTCAAGTAAACTGCACAACTACAAAGAAAAATCTCTTATTCATCGTGTATTCCATTAAGAAACTATGTTCTTATTTGGTCTTATCTAGGGTGATTGTGCAAACTGATCATGCTGACCTAAGGTATTTAAGAAAAAATAAGGATTACAAGCCATGGATGATAATTTTAATCCTAATAATCCAATAATTTACTATATTTATAAATGATACTAAAGGAATGGAAAATTTGGTTACTAAACATTTATCCCGACTTCCTCTATCACTCATCAAGGATGACGACTGTACTAAAATCGAAGTCAATTTCCCCAATGAAACCATTTTTATCATAAAGGTTCAACCATGGATATCTAATATTTCAAATATATATCCACTATATTATTGTAACAAAACCTCTCATATAAACAAAGGGAAATATTTATGGCTCATGAAAAACATAACAACTAGGATGAACAACTCTTGTTCAAAAATTGATGTGATAACATATTGTGAAATTTCATCACTAAAAATTAAATCTAAAATTTCATAGAAATTTTTCATTTGTCACCAAATAGAGGACATAATTTACCAGAGAGAACCGTGGAAATGATTCTACAATGTGGAATTTTTAGGCCCATATTAGACAAAGAGGCAAGGAAATTCAGTCACAATTGTGATAGGTGACATCACATAGGGAACATTGGGAAAAGAAATGAAATCCCTTAAAACCCCATCATAGATGTTGAAATCATTAATGGTTGTAGAATATATTTCATCGGACCATTTCAAACTTCACATAGAAACATCCAATATTCTAATTGGCATTGACTACATCTCAAAGTGGGTATAAGGTGAAGAAAAATCACATGAAAAAAGTAGTCATGAATTTCTTAAACAAAAATGTGTTATCATAGATTATATATCCTAGATTACTCATTAGGGATCGAGAAACACATTTTACAAAACCTAATATTGATTTATTTCTCTAAGAATATGGAATCTGGGGAAATATAAGAACTCCCTACCACCCATAAAAAAGTGGTCAAGTTGAATGATCAAAGAGGGAGATCAATAAAATATTGGAAAAGACTATAAATACAAGTCAAAGTTACCAGAGTGTGAAAATTTATGATGCTCTATGGGTGTACTGCACTACATACAAAATACCCATAGGTACAACACATTTCATACTAGTTTATGGATAATTGTGTCACCTCTTAGTTGAATAAGAGCATCGCTCGTATTGGAAAATTATGAAGCTAAATTTGGATTTCGAGAAAGCAGGAGAATCCTAGATTCTACAGTTGGATGAATTGGAATAAATCAGGAATGATGAATATGAAAATTCCAAGATATACAGAGAAATAAATATGAAATGGAATGATCAATGCATAGCACGTTGTATGTTTGACCGAGGGAATAAGTCCTCTTAATCAATTAAAAATTAAATTTTTTTCTTGGTAATATGCAATTTAAATGGTGTAGTCCCTTTTAATTCATTCATGTTTTCCCTTATCGGTGCATTGAAATTCAAAGGCAGGATGGACCACCATTCAAGTATAACGGTCAAAGGCTGAAATTCATTCAAGAACCCTTATGTGAATTTTGTTTCATTTACCATAAGTTCATGTAAGCCATTATTTAGACAAGATATCGGCTTTCAAGGAAGCACTCACTAAGAGGAAACCCATGTAAGGTCATCTTAGCTAAGATTAGATTAAGATAGACTTAAGAAATCAGAGGAAATTCCAAGATTTGGAAGAGAAGGTTTGAAAAAAATTTAAGTTAAAAATGTCAATTGAACATCATGTAATACTATTGTACAACATTCAAATTTAATGTCAAAAATCCAATAAAAATTGTCATTACAGGATATAAAATGTTGTTGTACGTCAAGTATCACCAAGGAAGAGTTTTTTAAAGAAACATGTCATGAACCATAGGTTCACTACCCGATAACCCGGCCCCCTAGACCTTACACCTCCCTACTACGCATACCAAAAGTTCCCTACTCCATTCCCATATCAAACCTGATCCCTAATTCATTCCCTTCTCAAACCCACACACTATCCTTCTCTCTACCAACTGGTCACACATGAACCCTCCCACCTTCCCTATTCTATAGGCCACACCCCCTCTGCGACCACAAAACAATAATCCTCTCCTCATCTTTCATACTTCACCAAACACCACCCTCCATATTTAACACCCCGACATCCTCCTATCATGATTAAGAGGAACAACAAAGTTTTTTTGTAACCATCAGAATCGTCGTCAGACCATGATGAGCAGCCCCTAGCCACGCGTCTGTGCGACACCGCACCTTTAGAAACTCCCACCGCATCCCATTATGAATTCCTATCTAGCTCCACAGACTCATCTAGAGATGAGAATGTCCAACTGAATATCATTTTATGATTCTTCAATTTGGATAATCATGTTATCCTTGACCAGTTATAGAAAGAGAACATGCAGACCAACAAGACCCTAGATATGTCCATCCTTGCATTCCTTAACATCTCTGATGAGATATTAGAGCTTCTTAACACCCTGCATTTCTACTACATTGTTGAGGTACAAGAAGTTATGTATATGTAACTACTTCTACTGTACTTTTCTATACTTTAGTTGGAAATTAATAGTCTATGGTTCTTTCTGGGTAGGCGACCACATGGGCATTAATTTGTAGAGATCTGTATTGGCATGTTTATTTATACGGAGGAGTTTTCTACATCCCAGGTCCTACCAACACTTCAACTCAGGCCTCCCCAAACTGATCCTAGATTCCTCTGTAAAATGATTGCATGGGATCCTCAGATATCACATAACCCCCATTCCAACATGTCTACCTATACGTGTAGCCCAAATTTTCCTATACTTTATAGAGCATAGATAGACGCATGGTTTGCATGGGAAAAGTCACATGGTTGTGTGAGTTAGGTGGATGTACTGATTTTGGTAGCATATATAGGAGGCTTATCGATTAACATGGCTTCATAGATAAACTACTACTACCAGGCTCACACACAGTGGACCTGAAGTAGTTTGATGGGATACTCTTCCATTACCCACCTCTCTCACCATCTTGGAGACTTTGAGGCTTCAATACCCCTCACATCACCTAGACCCATAAATTCTATCGATTTTGTGATGTTGTACAAGATGAATCTTCCGGTGAAGGAAGATGATTTTTACCACTAGGCCCCAATAATTCATGAGGCAGCACATATATCGAACCTAGAACCAGCAACGGACCCTACAGTTGATCCCCCAACCAATTCCATACCTACATCGTCCAACCATATCCCTACCCCAACCACTATATCGTCCACAAATGTTCCATCCCCAATCCCACCCCACCAGATATCAAGGTTATAAAGTTGTGTATCCTAGAGAACCTGCCTAGGATCTCATCCTATCTTCACATCCCTTTCACCATGCTTGCTGATTTCACCACCAATCCACAACCTTATTCTACCACAGACATAACACCACCACCTTCCCCTATTGGACTCCCCTCTTCCAATGATCCCACACAACCCATATCCCACCCTAACCTACCCTTCAAGATTTCGAACCCTAATACCCAGTATAAAAACCTCACTAAGCAGGGCCAATATAGAAAGGGGTCAGCCACTACCACTACCACCAATCTGCCTCTCATCAATCCAGCTGCCAGAATCACGACCCCATATTAGATCAACAACTCTCTACCACCCACCTCAACCCATATTTCTAGCTCTAAAGCTCCATCCTCCTTCAATGCTCATCCTTCCCCAGATGCTTCCACTATCGTTAATCCATCTAGATAGTAACCACCACCACCACATAGTGACTGGATGTTGGAGGAGTTTTTTGGTTCTAATGACTTATCTTATTTTTACATCTTTTTCAAATTTTTGTTATGGAATTTTTTGTTAGGGATACCTATTTTTATTTTTAGTATGTATCTTTCCAATATTTTATATTACTACATTCATCTACATATTTAGGAATTGATTTTACATCACATTTACATGACTTGATTTTCATTTTTCTTTACAATTTTTAATATCCTTGTCAAGATCCTATTTGTCATCTATTAATGTCGATGGACCGGTACCGCCATCGTTTTTTATTTTAAAGGTTACTCAGTGCATGGACAAAATAAAATTTCATCTTTAGAAACTTTTACAAGAAATTAATTCACAGTAGTATCCACCACAAGAAATATACCATTCCTTCCTCATCTAATTCATGATCATGCTACTCTTGAAGTCATAAATCCTTTCAAGAGACCTCATGTGTTGGAGGACACTACAAAAAAGTGGATATAGATACTAGGGGCGGCATTGAGATGAGGGACCCCATTACTCGATATTTTTGTCCATTCTTGTTGATGATGAGGTTATATATGAACTTTTTAAGAGTCAACCCACAGTTCATAATTTTTTATAGATTGAGTCTTTATGCTAGATCCTTTTTCGATCATTTTGAGTCCCTTTTTATCACCATTATAAAAAACTGATGCATTTAAATAAAATTATTTAACATTTCCCATCATATTTTTCAGCTACATGTTATTATACTTTCTAATGTTTTAAACCTATGGACTAATGCTTCATCTAGTATAGGATTTGGTTTCTAACTCAATTTTTTGGTGGCCCAGATTCAGCATCATAATAGTGAATGTTCCCTCATGGCATACCACTACTTACAGGGAGCTCTTGATTCCCTCCGTATTTAATATTTCAATTTACATTTCATTTTTGGGATCATTATTTTCGATAACACTCCCAAAAAAATTCAATGGATAGTGAAAACACTCCCTAATTCTTAGTGTGGGGGAGTTTTTCATAAAATTCACTTCTGAAACACTTGATTTTCTTGCATATTCTCAGCCCTCTATAAGTTATTTTTCTTGATTTGAAGCATGATTTAAACATGAAAACATTATGACCATTTCAATAAAAAGAAATGTTATGTATGAAATTGTTATAAATCATTTTTACCTATGTTTTTATTTTTAGAATGATTTCTGATCATTAGTGATTTAATTTAAATTCAAAATTTTCAAAATTATGGTTAATTAACTTACTAATTGGTTGTATACCCATATTGATTGATACTTTATTTTTCTCATTCTTATGAACATTCTAAGCCTACAATTGGATATTATGTGTAAGAATATTTCATGATCGATACTGTAACACCACAAGCTTCCATGGTACACTTCTCTTTGAATATTACAGTATTGTTTGTTGTACGCAACTTCGACTTCTAACACACCACAACCAATCAAAATAGGTGTTATGAATAGTAATTCCAACCTTTTGAAATTTTTTTCATTATATCTTTCAAAATGGACTTCATTTTTGGATTTGGAATATCAAAATTAGATTAGGGTGAATTTTTGGTACTTTTTAGATAACTTTCCTATTTTGACGAATAGTGAAAATTACTAAATTTTAATTTAAAACAACTTTTTTAATCAAAACAATTAATAGTGATAAATTATGAATTTGAGTTATTATAGAGTATAATTAGATTATGTTTTTAACATTTAATCAAATTTTGGTCATTGGACAAAATTACACATTTAAACTGCACAGTAAGTGCCAATCTTTTGAAAGTTATTATCTCTTAAAACACGCTTTTTTGTTTTTACAATTGGAATTAATTTTAAATTAATTTCTGCACTTATATGTTTTTAATTTTGAAAAATGGATTCCATATTTAGAATCAGGAGGTCCAAATTGTGTAAATAGGTAACTTTTATTTTTAGACATTTTGAATAATTACTTCGGTAAATATTTTATTTACTATGGTTAAAGGGTAAATCCGGTAAATAATGGTAAACAAATAATATAATAATAATACGTAATTACCCTAAAACGTGTCCTAACCCTATTGGTTGATACATTTCCGACCATGAGAATATTTGGGTCGATTTTGGGACCCCATGGATCCACTTGTAAGTGATAATGACCCTTTATATTAATTAAGTTAAAGTAAATACAAAAATGACATATGCATATATCTTTTAGCAAAACAATTTTTACATAGGGTTATATAAGTTATATTTTAGACTATAAATATTCATTATAAATATAAAAATATATCCTACATAATTGTATTTTATCTATAATTTTTAAACATTTAATATTTAAATTTATTTATGACACAATAATGATGCAGTATTTTCTTTATTAATGAAAGAATCAAATAATTTTTATTATAAATGATAAAATAAATATAATTTGAAAGATTTGATGCCATCCAAAAAATTTATTGGTCAATATTCCATGTTATTATTCATTAAATGAATTTTTTTTCGAATTAATAATGTTTTTAAGACTTTAACAAAAACCAATTATTAAATAGTGTCAAAATTGACATAAAAGAGTTATTAAAACAAATATTATATTATTAATTGATATTATTTTCCTAAAAATCTATGGTTCGGAAAAAATACCTATATAATGATATTTATTTTATTAATGGACCACTTGGGGGTCGTTTGGAAGTTTATAGTATGTTTATTTACTATATAATATAAAAATACAAAGAGACATGGTAAATGTCCAACTATTTAATTAAGTGTTAAATCAAAAAGATAAAGATAATATAGTGATGTAAACCTATCTATAACCTATTGGTTGAGTGTTTTTCGACCTATCCCCACCATAACCTTTAAATATTATACTTTAGAGCCATTATATACCTAATATGAATTTATTATAAAATAATATTTCTATCTTTTCCTAAGGTGCCCTCACCCCTATTATAAAAGGGCACTTCCCCTTACCTCTAATTCACACCTTCAAAGCCTTTTGGATAGGACAAACCCTACCCAAATATTCTCCCAAATTCCCTCAATTAAACCTAGAGGCCTTATTTTGATCAGAAAGCCAACCTATGGATCCCTTTTAATCAAATCAAAAGTAAGAACCTTAAGAAGAGGTAATGTTTTCACCACCCTCCTTCAAGTTCCATTATTCTTACACTTCTTCAATATTTGTTATTTCTATTCTAAAATAATAAATCAGCTATATTCTATATACTATGATATTATTATAAATATTTCACAACTATATTCATCATTCTATCCATCTTATGAATGATAATGTCACAATGCATACGTATGTACGGCTTACAGTCTACACGCCGTGGTGTAATTTGTTATTCAACATTATGTTATTTGGATGGATATAATGATGAGTAATATGTATATAAATAATGAAAATAGCATTATAATGTCTGTAAAATTAATATACCTTCCAATTCCACACCTTTAAGGAAATGATGTTGCCTCTCGTGCATACGTACGTATAGATTATCGTCTCTACGACGCGATGAGATTCATTTCTACATTCACCATTCATCAACGATTATAAAAATATATATTACTAATATTTTTGTAATATGTGAAATAATAATTCTACTGGAGATATATATATATATATATATATATATACTTACATATATTTTTTCACTTAGTTCCGTTCAATAATTTATGAAAATGGAAATAGTGTATATGTGTATGTACGGACTACCGTCTCCATAAACGGTGTTTTCCATTTCATATATATATATATATTTTACATAATTATATTCTTAATATATATGATATATAAATCATGTTTTATATTCTGGAAGTATTTAAATCCTAATCTATGTGATACAATCAAGAGTAACAAGTTAAACACGTACGATAAAGAAAGCGATTATTAACCGAAATGTTATTTTAACATGGAAATTATTATTAAATAGGTAGTATAAAGTCATAAATGAATAATTTATGATATCATAAACATTAATATGTTTCTGGTATAATTGAATTACATACTACGGTTTTCATACAGGAGGTTAAACATTTCCTCGACTAATGGAAAGTGCAAGGTAAGGGGTTTTCATCTCACTACTTATTCCCGTGACATTCGCACCATATTGCCACTATTACCTTTTGTGTGGTGTATATACTACCCATAATTGTATTCTTTGTGTAATACACTTTAATTTATTTTATTTACATATTCATTTTATGATACCTCTTTCATGGGGTGTATGTTTCGTAAGTTACCAAATTGGTAAGGTTTAATTTCACAATCTCTTTATTATCCATGGTTGATTTTACGTAAGTATCAACTGGAACATATTTATTATCCATTTCCATGTTTCATAAAAACGTATTAAAATGGATTATTTTAATGGAATTTTTACTAAAACATCATTTCAAATGTTTTAATGATTTATTCTTTTAAACCATTCTCATTAATATCCATGTTTTCAAAATGGCTTTAAGGATTTATTTAAATGGACATGAATGTTTTTAAAAGTTAATTACTTTAAAAAGGTTAAAAGTGTTATGGTAATCATTGATTCAAAAATGTATTTTAATGTCTTAGTTTAAAATTTTTGTGACTTCTTAATGTTTTCATGAAAAAGGTATATCTCTCTCAAAGAGTTTTACAAATCACTTTCATCTATGTCAAAATCCTTTAATGGATTTTAAACATGTTTGAAGTTGATTTATTATGATACAAATATTCCATTTTGTGTGAATGTTTTGTGATATTCATGACTGTGGATGTGTTATTTTTATACCATTCATGGTTTATGGGTAAAGTATCGACATTTCGTATGCCAGTTTTAATACAAATGTTTATGTTATGTTTAAACCTTTTCATATGAGGAATGAATTGGACTTAGTAAGTGACGGGTGGAGCCCGCTATAGCTTCTCAATGCATCGGTAGGTCTCATGATACAAACTAGTGTCTTGGCACAAGGTCTTGAAAAAATCTTATTTTTATTCTTGGCACAAGGTCTTGACTATGTGGTTATGATAGACTGGCATTATGCATTCCATCATTATGAAAGTGGTTAGTGATATTGCATGTGATTATTCGACTGGTAGAATATCCATGTGAATAAGTAAATGGAATTAATTCATTTTATTTTTTCTATATTATGCTGAAGTTAAATTTCAAAAGGCTTTTTCTTTTAGGTATACGTTGCCTTAAATGTTTATGCCTATTTATGAAAGTTTCTACTGTATTGTTATCCATACTGAGCATCTGAGCTCACCCCTTTCTATGTTTTACTTTTCCCAGGATTCCAAGAAGTGTATTGTGATTGATATGGAAGGTTAATCCAAGGGAATAATGGTGTTCATAAAGGATTATTTATGTTGTTTTTTATGTTATGAAGTGTAATGAAACATTCATGTATGTAATATATTTTCCAAGACTACTAAACCAATCAGTCTGCCGGGACATGATTCCTTGTAATCATGCCAATGTATTAAAATAATGCACCGACTCTGGGTAACTGGGGTTGGGGATTTACAGTTGGTATCAGATAATGTTTAGCAGTAACCTTGGAAAGTAGATTTAGATAAACTCTGATTAGAGCACATAACCATAAGAGAGATGTTGAGGATAATTATAGAAGAACTTCATAGAATTTTGGTATTGTAGAGATTTTGTGAGTTTTCTGAGAAATACATCCCTGTCTGGATACGAGCAGGTAGAGACGGCTCTGGCACATATGTACCTTGGGGTAAAACCCAAAAACACCACTTTGAGATAGACTCGAACGGGAATGGGTGCACGACAACGGGCCTTGCTGCACTCTTGGTTACGACACTCCCAGGGATATGCTTAAAATAATTATCATTTTATTTACAAATAATAATGAAAGGTTTATGATTATATACTTCCTCAACGAAAACATCATTATGATTATGGATTATATCCATAAACTGTTCAATTTACGTTAGGTATTTTACAAGTTTGGAATTATTCATTGCAATTCAAAAACTGACCTAGTTATGCCATTGTATAGAAATGGTGCCCAAGAGAAGGAATGTGAACTCCAACAATACGTATTATCCAAAGAGTAAGAAGGATCATATCTTTCAACGTATTAAGCCAACATTTAGAAGGGGAATTGTCTCCCATGTATTTTCAACATATGAAGAAATAGTATCATGTGTTAATAAGATAAGTAAAGAATTCTCTGAGTCCTATGGCTTAGAAGGGAAGAAAGAGAAGAAAAGGATGGAAGAGAGAAAGATGGATAAAGGGAAGAGGTAAAAGCATAATTTTCCGATATGTGATAACTATGGGAAGAAACACTGTATAACCTACCTGATGGTAATGGTAGTTTGTTATACTGGTAGAGAAAAAGGACACCATGTACGTGACTAAAAGGGTAAAAAAAGGTTTTAATTGAACAATTCTTCATCTTCAATGAGTTGGGACAATACATGAACCAATGTCCAAATCATCAGAGTATGCCCTAAATAATGCTATTGGATAATAATCAAGTTATAATACTACCACAAATGAGGATGAATGATTAGAGTTAATATGTTGTTATTAGAGAATTATGTCATTTGAGTGTTGTATCAACAATGTACGAGTCATAATAATTATGAAGTATATAAGGATTGTTCTATAGTACTATTTCATTAAGGACTTGAGATTGTGTGGAACCATGGAAACTGACTCAATAACAGGTTAAATTTTTGGAAAATATATAGTTGAGAGAAAGTTAACCCATAATATGGTTCTGATACCGAGGTAGTGATTTTGGAATAATAAATCATTGATTTTGATAAATTATATTAAATATTCCTGACTACCTTGAAACTGATTAATGATTTGTATATTCCATCATTGTTGGTGTTTACATCATTTTTGGATAGATGGATTATATCTAGTCATCTATATGTAATAAGGGATCGTGAATGTAATCAATATGGTTTTATGGTAATTCAAGATGTTGTAGTGTTTTAAAAAAATACATGATGAAGGTTTTCCCATGTTATTAAGCGGAAACAAGGATCATCATTGTGTTTACCTTCTTTATAATTTTTGTACTGTGAGTTTATATAGAGGTATTTTGGATAATTCTACTTTGATATTATTATTTTTATTTCCATAAAAGGATAATCTGGAGGTCAAGCGACAACCCGTCACGTCCGGCAAGGTCGCAAGACTTGAACCCGCAACCAAAGGGCGACACGGGTGTATCACCTACCACTGGCCCATGTGATGTCCTGGATTGAATAATGTAGTCTTTTCTTAAAAAATTATGGTAGATGAATTATAAATTCATTTTTTTGAACCCTATATGAATAGTATAAATATTATGTTATTTTTTGTTCTATTATCTTTTAGAGTGAAAGATGAGTTTGTGGTAGATATTAGTTAAAGGATGGGACTCTACTTGTCAAGTATATATTTTTCTTCTTCTCTTATTCTATGAAGAAATTATTTCTTATACATTAGTGAAGTAATATTAAAACCAAAAATGTGTTATCCTGATACCATATGTTTTGTTGAACCAATGGTATTTTAAATTATCATAGATTGATGAATTTAAGGCCCTCAATTTTACACTTGTTTGTGATTGATGACCTCAATCACTACCAATAAATATTTATGTTTTCCTCCAATTATATGTCTCTAATATCCACCAATGATCTCCTAATTGAGATCATAATTTGGTGGCGAACCTTTCATTTCCCTTATCCTCTTATTAAGACTAAATTTTATTAACCTAATTTTCGGTGTGGGTTTTCCCAAAGGTATTTTCTATTTTCAAGCTTTTATTTTTGAAAAATAATTTCAAAATTTCGAGGATGAAAATTTTGGAGGAGGGGAGAATGTAACACCCTAAGCTTCCATGGTACGCTTCTCTTTGAATAATATAGTAGCGTGTGTTGTACGCAACTTCGACTTCTAACACACTACAACCAATCAAACCGGTTGTTATGAATGGTAATACACACTTTTTTGAAATTTTATACATTTTATCTTTCAAAATTGACTTCATTTTTAGATTTTGAATATCTAAATTTTCTTACAGCAATTTTTTGCAAATTTTCGAATAACATTCATATTTTGATAAATAGTGATAATTACTAAATTTTAATTTAAAAAAAATTAATCGAAATAAATAATAGTGATAATTTATGAATTTGAGGGATTTTAGAGTATAATTAGATTATATTTTTACCATTTAATCCAATGTTGGTCATTGGACATAATTTCACATTTAAACTGGGCATAAGCAAGTGCCAATCTTTCGATAGTTATTATCTCTTAAAAACACGCTTTTTGGTTTAACAACATGAATTAATTTTAAATTAATTTCTACAACTTATATGTTTTGAATTTAGAAAAATGGATTCCATATTTAGAATCAGGAGGTCTAAATTGTGTAAATATGTAACTTATATTTTTAGACATTTTGAATAATTACTTCGGTAAATATTTTATTTATCATGGTTAAAGGGTAAATATGGTAAATAATGGTAAAAAAATAATATTATAATAATACTAAATTACCCTAAAACGTGTCCTAACCCTATGTTTTGATACATGTTTGACCATGGTCATCTTTGGGTTGATTGTGGGACCCCATGGATCCACTTGTAAGTGATAATTACACTTTATATTAATTAAGTTAATGTAAATACAAAAATGACAAAAGAATATATCTTTTAGAACCATAATTTTTAGATAGGGTTATATATGTTATATTTTCAACTATAAATTTTCATTATAAATCTAAAACTATATACTACATAATGGTATTTTATTTATAATTTTTAAACCTTGAATAATTAAATTTATTTATGACACAATAATGATGTAGTATTTTCCTTAATAATGAAAGATCAAAATAATTAGTATTATAAATGTTAAAATAAATATAATTTGAAATTTTTGATGACATAAAAAAATTTATTGGTTAATATGAAATTTTAGGATTGCTTAAATGAATTTGGATTGAATTAATAAAGTTTATATGCCTTAAAAAAATCAATTATTAAATAGTGTCAAAATTGACATAAATGAGTTTTTAAAACAAATATTATATTATTAATTGATATTCTATTCCTAAAAATATAAGGATCGGCCAAAAGACATATATAATGATAGTTGTATTATTAATGGGCCACCTGGGGGTCTCTTGGATGTTTATAGTATGTTTATTCAATATATAATACAAAAATACAAAGAGACATGGTAAATGTCAAACTATTTAACTAAGAGTTAAATCAAAATGATAAAGTTAATATAGAGACAGAAAGATGTCTAAAACCTATTTATTGAGTGGTTTTAGACATATCACCACATTAACCTTTAAATAATCCACTTTGGAGCCATTATAAATCGAATATGAATTTATTATAAAATAATATTTCTAACATTTCCTAAGGTGTCCCTCACCCCTCTTATAAAAGGGGACATCCCCTTCCTTCTAATTCACACCGTCAAATCATTTTGTCTCAGCCAAAACCTACCCTAATATTCTCCCAACTTCCCTCACTTCAACCTAGAGGCCTTAGTTTGATCATAAAGCCATCCTATGGAGCCCTTTTTATCAAATCAAAAGGAAGAACCCGATGAAGTGGTAATGTTTTCACCACCCTCTTTCAAGTTCCATTCTTCTTCCACATCTTCATTATTTTTTATTTCCATTATAAAATAATTACTCCAGTATCTTCTATATATTCTGATTTTATTATAAATATTTCACAACTATATTAATTATTCTATCCGTCTTATGAATGATAACGTCACTATGCGTGCGTACGTACGACTTACCGTCTCCACGTCGTGGTGCAATTTGTTATTCAACACAATGTTATTTGGATGGATATAATGATGAGTAATATGTATATAAATAAGGAAAATAACATGATAATATCTATTTAAAATTAATATACCATCCAATTCCACTCCTTTAAAAAAATGATAGTGTTTCTCGTGCGTACGTACGGATTACCCTCTCCACGACGCGATGTGATTCATTTCCACATTCACCATTCATATTTGATTATAAAAATATATATTACTAATATGTTTGTAATATATGAAATAATAATTCTACTGGAGAGATATATATATATTTATATATATATATATATGTACATAAATATATTTTATTCACTTAGTTCCGTTCAATACGTTATGAAAACGGAAACAGCGTGTATGCGTACGTACGGACTACCGTCTCCATAAATTGTGTTTTCCATTTCATATATATATATATATCTCTATTATACATAATTATATTCTAAATATATATGATATATAAATAATTTTTTATATTCTTTATGCATTTAAATCACGATCTATGTGATACAATCAAGAGTAACAAGTTAAAACACATACGATAAAGAAAGAGATTATTCCCCGAAATGTTAATTTAACATAGAAATTATTATTAAATGGGTAGTATAAAGACATGAATTAATAATGTATGATATAATAAATATTAATATGGTTCTGGTATAATTTAATAACATACTATGGTTTTCGTACAGGAGGTTAAACGTGCCCTCGACTAAAGGAAAGTGTAAGGTAAGGGGTTTGCATATCACTCCTTATTCCTGTGAGATTCGTACCATATTTCCACTATTACCTTTTCTGTGGTGTATTTACTTCCCATAATTGTATTATATGTGTAATACAATTTAATTTATGTGTATTTACATATTCATTTTATGATATCTCTTTCATGGGGTGTATGTTTTGTAAGTTACCAAATTGGTAAGGGTTAATTTCACAATCTCTTTATTATCCGAGGTTGTTTTTACGTAAGTATCTACTGGGAAATATTTATTATCCATTTCCATGTTTCATAAAATAGTTTTCAAAGGGATTATTTTAAGGTACTTTTTACTAAAACATCATTTTTAATGTTATAAAGATTTTTTTTTCTAAACCATTCTCATTAATGTCCATGTTTTCAAAATGGCTATAAGGATTTATATAAATGGACATGAATTTTTTAAAATGTAAATTACTTTAAAAAGTTTCAAAGTGGTATGGGACTCTTTTATTCAAAAATGTATTTAAATGTCTTCCTTTATAAATTGTGTGACTTTTAAATGTTTTCATGAAAAGGGATATCTCTCCCAAAGAGTTTTACAAGTCATTTTCATTTACATCAAAATCCTCTAATGGATTTTAAACTTGTTTGAAGTTGATTTATTATGATACAAATCTTTCGTATTGTGTTGATGGATTTGTGATATGTTTGACTGTGGATGTGTTATTTTTATATCATTCATGGTTTATGGGTAAATTATCAACATTTCATAGGCCAGTTTTAATACGAATGTTTATGTTATGTTTAATCCTTTTCATATGAAGAATGCATTGGACTTAATAAGTGATGGGTGGAGCCCGCTATATCTCATTGAGGAATCGGTGGGTATCATGAGACAAACTAGTTTCTTGGAATAAGGCCTTGAAAAAATTTTATTTGTAGTCTTGGCACTAGGGCTTGACTATGTGGTTATGATAGTCTGACATTATTCATTCCATCATTATGAAAGTGGTTAGTGATATTGCATGTGATTATTCTACTAGTAGAATATCCATGTGAATAAGTAAATGGCATTACTTTATTTTGTTTTTCCTATATTATGATGAAGTTCAAGTTTAAAAGGATTTTGATAGTTATACATTTCCTTAAATGTTTAGGCCCATTTATTAAATTTTCCGTTGTATTGTTATCCTTACTAAGAATCTGAGCTCACCCCTTTCTATGTTTTAGTTTTCCCAGGATTCCAAGAAGTGTGTTGTGATTGATATGCAGGGTTAAGACAAGGGAATAATGGTGTTCATGAAGGATTTTTTATGTTGTTTTGTATGTTATTAAGTGTAATGTAACATTCATTTATGTAATCTATGTTCCAAGACTGCTAAACTGATCGGTCCTTGGGGACTTGATTTCTTGTAATCACGCCAATGTATTAAAATAATGCACTGACTATACGTAACTTGGGTCAGGGCATTACAGATACCTAACACATGTAAATCTATTAGAAATTTCATTGAGATATAATTGAGGCTATAAAAAAACAAGTATAATTTTAAAATGATTTAGGAAATATTTATTGATCAAATTTTTTTCATGAGAACAACCTTGCTTCTTCCCATGATTAAGATCGTATGTTCCATGAATGATATTTTTAGGATAAATATATTTGATGCATATTTTCACTTTATACTCTACTCCTTGTAAAATGCATGATTTTACTATTGAACGGGTGCGGGGGAGTCTTTCAGAGAACACATGATGATTATTTTGAAGATATTTTTTGTGTTTGTCATTATATTATTTGACATTAATCCATTTATCCTTTATAGCATTTCAATTTTGTTATGTTTATTTGAAAAAAGTAAATGAAAAGAAAAAACTGACATGGGTTGTGTATTATTAAGGTCAAAAATCACCATTTCTAGACTGATGATTCCCATTAAAGATCATATGTGTTTAGGGGATAAGTTTATGATCTGGCCAGGTCATGAGTTTTGAAAAATAAGAATACAAAAGAAATGGAAAAAAATAGTATAACTTTTTTTACTCATACTTGACATATAAATGGATCCAACATGAGAAACTTGGATAATAGACTTTATTATCCTTGGAGGAGTCATTTTATTAAACGTTTCATGACATTCATGCATTATACATCGGGGATTACCCTCCTTTTTAACATGTTTTTTACTATTTACCGATCTTCTCATATCCACAGAGTCATTAGAATCTAATTTCTAAAGACCTCATGATTGATTTTGTACTTTTATTTACATAGTAGATATGATAGAACTAATTCAATCATATGGTTAGGAGCATGTACTCATGGTATGCTCATAACTCCAATTTTATTTTAACCAGACCGCTGAGGGGAAATTAATGGTATGAAAAATTTAAAATGGATATACAAAATCAAGTAATAGTCAATAGATGATAATTAAAAAAATATAATGTGTTTAAATAACTAATAAATTAGGCCTAGACAATTTTATATGCACAGATTATTATAAATACTAACCTTATCTTCTTACACTTAGTTTTATTTTCTTGGACAAAATGAATGTTTCTTATTTAAAAAATTACATATCTTTTTAAAATAAATATTTAGATCTTTTTTCATAAGCACAAATAATAGTTCAAGTGTGGGGGAATTTTCATTAGATGAAATCATATATACTTTTTTAGGTTAATAAGTTAATTATTTTAACTGATTTGAATGATAATGCAAGTTGTTTTTTTATTTTTGTATAAAATAGGCTTCTGATGTTTCAAATAATAAAATTCATAAAAAGAGTAGAATTCATCGATTACACATCGTGAAACCTCATTACCTGACATGTAGTAGGGTTTCATAGCATGCTATAAGTCATGAAGCATGTCGTGATGTAAATCATGGGAAAAAACACATTAAAAATCTATGACACGGCATGAGTGGCCAATACACATCGTGAAAGACTTAAAATAAATTACTGACCTGAAGATAAATAATGAAGGAAGTTACTTTTCATGAGTCATTGATATACGATATAAAAGGAGTAAAATCATAAAATCTTAGTTGAGATACATGAAATATACACTTGATATATTCTTATATTAAAACTATGAGTAGGAATACCTGGATCGGCGTTACATGATGTGAATCCTCATTACACGCCATGTCAGTTTTTTCCTATAAATAAAGTAGCAGTGCAGAGAGATTTTGAGAGATATAAAGAAAATCATTTCTATGTTTTTCATTCCTCTTACATTAATTTATCTTCACTCAACCCTAAAATCAAAATTCATTGTTCTCTTTTCATTAATTTGATTAAATAAAATCCTCATTTCTTTTTTCATCATCGTCTTCATTCCATTTTTAATCATTTATTTCATCCATCATTCTAATGAACAATGATCCTCAATGAACTCATGTTTCATCCATTTCCATTTAATGTAATCAATTAGTTTTTATTTACATTTCTTAATCCTGATTGAATGCTCAAACACATTAGTAAATTTAGTCATTTCATGTTTTTAATCATTTAAACTCGATTTTTTTTCATGTGGTGCTCTATATAAATTTTTTTATTCAATAAAATTCAATCCTACCCTGAGGGGCTAAACCACCTAGGGTAGCGATCAAGAGTAGGAGTATCTGAACTGAATAAATATTTACTTGTCAACTTGGTAAACATAAGGGTCAACAAACTGTATCAGAATTAATTTCCTTTTCAATTCAATCGTACATCCCCGACCACGAGATATTAGAGTGAAGTACCCACTCCAGTTTGGAGTATATTGTTTTATGTCCATTAGAATAAAATATGTTTTGCCTTAGAAGCTATGCCTAATGAATCTAGGTTGTCACTACATCCCTATAAAAGAATAAATACCTCTTTGGTAGAAATATTTTATTTGACCAATATAAACCAGTGACCACAGCTTACTTCAAATTTTAAACATTAGGATCCTACCAAGTTAGAATTAAGAGTATCTTTTCTATAGATCCCCAAAATTGATCCCGAGCCCCCTCTTATTCTTTAATAAAACTATCAACCCTCTAAAAATATATTTCCCAAACTAAACAAATTATAAATAAATCCTACATAAAAAGGTCCCAAGAAATAGGTTTCTAGTGCCATCTTCTTTCTTCAAGGGATCAGCCTCATAATTTCACTATATTATACCCTAGTAGAAAATGATGTTTGCGAAACAACATAATTGTAATCTAACCACAGCCCGTATGGACTCAATGATCATGCAATCACATCAATACCATCAATTAATTCCAAGTGATATGACCCAATATAAACATTCATATATTTTGATAAATTAAACATTGTCCCTCCAAATAATATGACAGTCCCAACAATAGAAGGTTTAGTGTGTTGAGGAATAGCTACACATACAACTCATTTTACAACACCTATAAATATTTTTACATAATTAAGCCACCCTAAACTCCCAGAAACACTTATCATATATTATAATCATCTTAATAAACTAGGGAATGGAATCCTAAGAATGGGTTAATCTCAATCACTCAATAAGGTAACACTCATCAATAAGTAATCATGGGTTAGATCAGAAGTCAGTTATGGTATTTACTGAATAATAATATTTTAACATATTATTAATGAGATAAACACTAATATGACCTCTATAAAACAAAATAATAATAAAAAATTATCATTAATGTTTAATACCAGTAGTGACGTTCTCATACTCTTCCATGATATAAAATTATAACATTATTAATGTATATGGTTCAACAGACTATAAAAAGAATATGTTATAATCGATTGGTGAATATAGTTATGAAAGTGATTATATTGAAATTATATAATTTATATAGAATATTAATTAATTTTTTTATTTCATTATAGTGGTGAATCATATTTCAATCAAAAATATAAATATAAAATGACTAGAAGGAAACTAAAATGTGTTGCTACATGGAGGAAGTTGTCCACATGTATGTAGGTATAAAGTACTCATTATCCATAGAACATGAAAAATGTATGAAGTTGATTACCCTTTTTCGATCTAAATAATGTTTTATATTTCATATTATTTCATTGAATACACTTTTTTATCCATCCATGTTTGATTGTGAATAAATTTAAAAGACATCATTCACAAAGGAGGTAGTCCTAACATACAAAAGATGACATTTTCAATTTTTAATGAATGAGGAAATTATAGACTATCGTTATCCAATTAACATTTAAAGAGTTAAATTTATAATTAGTAATTATTAAATAATTTAATAGTAGATAATGTAGGATGATTGTATAATTAAAGATTCAAACAAATATTATTGATAGATTTTTACTTATATTCACAATTAGAACCCTCTCTTGATGATATTTTCTTAGAAATTATAGGAATATAGATTTTTCATTGATTATGGATCTTTGAAAATTGTGAAATAAATATAAAGAAATTAAATAGTTTATATATTCAATAGTAATTAGAAATTATTGTGTCCTTTAGGGGTTGGTGGAATGCACCTTTTATAAGTGAGGAGAGTGACGTTGTTTTAATATTATAAAAGAAAAAGTCACTATTACATGAACAAATTGATCTAATAATAGAGAATAATGGGGAAGGTGAAGGTTTATGGTCGATCAAGACTCAAATATACATTTTAATACAATTTTATAACATATTTATAAGCAATTTACTATTTGATTTTTCAATTTTAATTTTTTTTTGTTTTTACCATGGTATTAAATTTTTACCAAAGTAATTTATTTTAAACAATTAAAAATTAAATGTGTATGAAAATATAATTTGTAAAAAATTATTTAAAACATGAAATCAAATTTTTTTTCAAATATAATTTATAGGATATTATGTTTTTTCATACATAACATGTAAAAACTATTTTTAGGAAAAGTGTATTTTTATGCTTAAAAATATTTTAAAGATAAAATTATAAATTTTTCTAATTTATTTGAAATTATTTAGATTATTATTCTAAAAATAATATTATTTTTGGATTAAAAATCAATCTAAATCTAAATTCCACCATTTGGTTACAATGTTAAAAGAAACTATCCAAATATTGCTTTTATTAATGTAAAATATTACTTGCAATTAAAAAATGTTAATTATGGGTGTTATAAATTATTAATTTTATTTCTAAATTATTTATTCTAATTTATAAATATATATATATTATAAAAGTGTTTCATTAACTTTTAAATTATTATTGTATTATGAAAATTTTATAAAAGAAAAAGTATTGGGAAAATCAGTATTTTCACTATTCATTTAAAAATTTACCGTTTTAAAAATACTGAAAAATTCAACGTAAGATAATTTAAAAATTAAAAACTAAAATTATAATCTTTTTAAAAAATAAAAATTCTAAAATTTATAATTTTATTTTTTAAATTATAGTGAAATACATAAAGTAAATCATTAAAAAAGTCATTTTTAAGTGTAATAAATATGATTTACTTTCAATTGATAATTGAAATAATTTAAATATATCATTTTCTATATAATAATATTTTATAAGTATTCAATTTAATTTATAAAATATAAATATACAACACATAAAAAAGATTTTTTATGAGAAAACAATCCATTTTAATATTAAATCATATTAATTATTTACCCATTATAGGTAAGTAATTTTAGCGGAGTAATATATATTATTTTACTGTAGGATTTATTTTTCTAATAATTTTATTTATAACCCTCATATAATTTTTCATGTATAATTTTATCTTAGTGTTGTGTGCAGAGAATGCTATCAAACATGATTTTTTTTAAAATATAGTCATAAAAAGTCATGGGGTGTTCCACTTCTCATATTAGGATAGAAAACCCACTTAATTTTGATTACCCAATGGTATAATGTTTTTTGTACCTATAATGATTGTTTAATATAGATCATTCTTTGGATAAAAACTCGAGTGATCAAAAGGGTAGTTGTAATAGTTATTATTTTTTTAATAAGGGAAACACCAACCTACAAGGATGGTGGTAATTTCATCATTCTTAGCACCACAACCACCATTAAGGACATCAATACCCCCCTTGAATCTAAGATATACATGTGTAAGATTTAGGAAAAAATCCATTACACAGGGATGGAGGATTCAACATTATCACCCTCCCCTCCACCAGTTAATTTGATATTATTTATACAAGAACAATTGTTAAATGTTCATCCCTCTATGTTCCTTCCAATATGAGACACTCCCTCTTCATTTTCATTGTAATCAGTGAAAATAAGAAATGATTCCCTTAGTATCACCCTATATACACCATTTATATGGGAACCATCAATAGGTAATGTGAAAACCTATATATTTTACTAGTCTAAAAGGCTCATCAATATGAATATTTTGAAAAATAAATAGAGTTTGTCTCCAGAAAAATATCTGATAGATGAAAATATCATTATCCCTTGGATGAAGACATAACTTCTATGAAATATTACATACTGGTAAATGTCATTAGTTTCTTCCCTATTTAAAAAATATAATGTTATGTCATTATTAATATTATAATAAGGAAGGTACATCTTATAATATGATCTACACTAAAACATTAAATATTGGTGTATGTACTCCGAACCAGTGTCACCCAAATGTTTTGGGCACTTTCATATATTTAATTACTTCCATGTCAATGATATTTAACAAAAAAAGGGAACATGGTTTTTTCAAATACCACCACGAACCCTAGGATATCAAAAATTTCATGGTCGAGTAATGGTTCTCCCAACATGAGGCCAAACTAGAAATAAAAAATCAGATCAATGTTGAGTTACTTTTTGGGAAATATTCATGTCGGGTATAACTAGAACATGGTATTAAATATTTTCTGTATGCTATATATTTTTCATGATAAAATTGATCGAATGATACCTAACCTCTTATAAGGATCTGGATGAAGTCAGCAGGAGTAATAATTCTTATAAGATGATAATTATCATGAATTACCTCTTATAGTACACCAACCAAATTCCTAAAATGGGAAATACACATTAGCATCTAATATTCAGAATCAGTAGAAGACACATGTGGTTCAACCATATCAAACCCCACATATTATCCTTACTATTTTTGTTTATGTATCGATATCCCGCAAAAAATATGAACTCCTTATATTCTCTTAATTCCTAATTGGAAGACATGGAAGGGTGTTGAGCGCCTGTGCATCCAGAAATGATGTCATACACTGTATGGGTGGACTAAATATTTCCTCCACACACCTTTATAAATTAAATAATTTCATTCATTAACTGCACTAGAATCCCAAAGTATCACATCTCAAATTTTTATTTCAATGTTGTCTTTTGATTGGAATTATTAATAAGAAAAATTTATATAAACACATATGCATTATGCCGACTTTGTAGGGGATAATATTCATCTTGTGTAGTGTTTTACTAACTAGTTCCATCATTGATTGAGAAGACCTATATTATAAATTTCAATATTATTTAAATTCAACACTACGAGAGACACAATCATTGACATTTGAATCTAAAAGAAACATGATAATGAAAGGGTATGTAACATTATCTATAATTGAAAGGTTCTGATATAGTCGATCAATATATAGCTCCTATATGCATGGAAACTGGATATTTGAGTAGTGAATAAAAATTTCAAATAATAAATAATTTTGATTCCACTAAAATATCCTCATGTTTTTAGATTTCTATATCTTTTTGCAACTAATGGATGATATTATTCTATGCATGATGTCTGAGTCTATTCTGACGCAAATTTCTTAAATAAAGAGAACTTTTATGGTAGAAATGGTATCTATAAATCTTAATCAAATTCCAATACCAACCTTATCTACTAATACTAAAAAAAATTATATAAAACCTCATCATTAAAATCAATAATAAATTAAATTATCTAACCATGCAATAGAAAGCACCAAAAATATTCTCCTTTGGAGTTTCAAAATAAAAAAGAACTATTATTTTTGAAAAAGGGTAATTAATTGTTGTACTATAGAATATTCAACCCCTGTTCTGAAAGATCAAAATACCCAATTATGTCACACATTCTATCCATATATATTATTTCAGATCCCATTAAATACCGAGGAATAACATCGATGAATGTTTTTTCATTCAATAAATCTTTCATTGGAAAGTTTATTTATAGATATTTATGTTGGGAAACCCCCAAAATAGGTAGCTCATGTTTTTTAAATTTTACTAGATAAGAGAGGAGAATGGAAGAATTTTATAAGTAAGAACGTGTTGAAGTTCAACAATTGGATAACTAGAAAATCAATCGGGTGAGAATATATACTCTTAGGTCCCAACATAACCAATTATTTAGGGTCTCAGTTCCCAATGAAATATATAAAGAAACCTCATTAGTTTCATAGTTTTCCCAGATTTTGAATAGTTTTTATTATAAGGATTATTCAATGAGAATAAAATCAGATATGTGCCCATGATATTCGTGTCTCCTCATGAATATCTTCCAAAAGAATTTCAGTCATGGGTACCACCACATAAAATGGAACCCTCATCAAATTAAATGTTGAAATAGGATTTATTCAATATGATCCACCTGATAGACCCATTATATTTTGAAGAATTCATATGTTTACCCGTAGTACCTTACTAAAATTTGGGATAACAACCAATAATTCATCATGGATGAAATATACTGTCACGACCCGTCCTCGGGGCCCGTGCCATGACTACCCCAAGCCCGCCTTCCATAGGCCAGGGGCTGGCGACTAGCACCAAAGGCGTAAAATCCCGATAACTGGGAAGGCATTGCCTTTATAAAAGAAAACAAGCACCACAGAGTACAAGCGGAAGTAAAACACTAAGTACGAAAAGAAGTGCTGAAAAGTAAATGGGCCAAAATACAAACCCAAAAGAAAGTACAACAGAAAAAGACAACAGCTGGAGGGACGGAAGCGGCTCCTGGGTCGTCCTCCTCGGATCCTACCTGAAGGGTAGGTACAGATGGCGCAGCTCCTCGATCGTCCACCACGAATCCTACCTGAAGGGTAGGTACAGATAGTCTCCACAGTGCTCTCGTCCGTCAACCTCCTCCGAGTGTCGTCTCACCGTGAAGTCCACCTCCGGAAACTGACTTGTCGTGTAGTCCACCTCCGGGTACCGTCCATTCCTCGAACACTCGGCCTCCGTCAGCACTGCCTGTCGTCTGCAACCAACACAACGAGGTGCGGGCATAGCCCGTGCAGGGGTGAGTATAACGATACTCAGTAGGGACCCCGAGACCCTCAAGGTCTCACTAAAACCAACAAGGATAACCACAAGAATATCTCAACAGATAAACTCTACTTAGGAATATGCCCATACATATACCTAAGTTATCAAGTAACCCATCTCAATCATGAGGAAACACAAAGGTCAAAAGTCTCAGCTCAAACCAGGATTTTCATTATCGAAACCGTAACTACTGAAGAGCTCCGTCTCTAGAGTGTACAGTGGTCCTGTCACGACTCCGAGGTACTGCTCACTAACCTAAGACTGCTGAGGTACTCCTCCTGTCGAGTACTGCGGGTTTGCGGCCAACTACCGGGCGCTCCGTCCGCTGAGGGTCTGTCGACAAATACCGGGTGCTCACCCAAATAGCCTACTGAGGTACTCCTCCTGTCGAGTACCGCGGGTTTGCTGCCAACTACCAGGCGCTCCGTCCGCCGTGGGTCTGCCGCCAAATACCGGGCGCTCCGTCCACTGGGCTAGTCGACTCACTCCAAGTCGAGTCGGTCAAGCAGTCGTCAGGTCTCAGTCGGCTACACGGTCTCCGTACTCTGCACGCTCGTCTCCGGGAGGGTCCGCTCCACGAGCTACTGGTCGATACTCTAAGTATCACAAAGTCCCACAAAGAAGTGTCTCAAAGGACCGCCTCATCATATGGGTCTCAACGCAACAGACGGCGCGTCAATCGGACGCCCGGTCTGTGAGTTATTAGCCTTTTCGTCCCAGGGGCCCGGTTGGTTTCGGGTGCGAACCAATCCCGGCCGTATCACAACTGTACCCTGAACTCCCATAGGGTATACTCCAAGGGACCGTTACTCAACGTAATCACCAACGCCGCTGACGGTTCGTCAAACGGACGTCCTGTCTGAAAGATATCAGCTTTCCCGTTCCAGGGGCCTGGTTGGATTTCGGGTGCGATCCAACCCGGCCACTACTAACTGTATCCAAAACTCGGGCGAAGGATGCCAAGAGTTCCATATCGTCAACAGGAAATCAACGCAACAGACGGTGCGTCGATCGGACGCCCGGTCTGAGAGTTATTGACATTTTCGTCCCCGGGGCCCGGTTGGTTTTTAAGGCAAAACCAACCCGACCATACTCCACCTGCGTCCAAACCTCGGGCGGAGTATGCCAAAAGATCCTTCTCACTAAGAGGAACACAACACAGCGGACGGCACGTCAATCGGATGTCCGTAGATCAAGATATGACCGTTTCCGCTCCGAAGGCCCGGTTGGTTTCGTGAACGAACCGACCCGGCCAAACTCAAAGTAATCCGAAACCTTGAGTGCGATATACCGAAACGACCGTCTCGATCCAAGGATCGCGTTGCTGCAGACGGTTCGTCAATCGGAGGTCCGAGGCTCATGTTATGGCCAAAAAGACCGAATCTTGTTCGAAACGGGGGGGGGTCCGGGTCCGGGCCGACCCGGCCCGACCCCCCTGGTCGGCCCGAATCGGGTCGACCAGAACCGGGTCGACTCGACCCGGGTCTGACCCGGCCCGGCCGGCCGGCGGCGTGGCGGCGCGGCTGTGGCGCGGCGGCACGGTGGTGGCGCGGCGGTCCGGTGGTGGCGCGGCGGCCTGATGCCGCACGGAGGCGGCGCGGGGGGCAAAGCCCCCGCTTTCTTGGAGGCGGCGGCGCGGCTAAGCCGCGCCCTTTGCAGAAAAACCGCCCCCCACGTGGGGGCCGGTTTGGAAATAAACCGGGGGGCTGCTGCCCCCCCCCCCTTTCTTGGAACTGCCCCCTCTTTATGAGGGGGGTTTTAATTGTTGGTCGGGGGATTAATTCCCCCGATTTAATGCCATCCGGCCGGCTAGCTGGCCGGCCGGTTTTTCTCCAACGGGACCGAAAATTCCGGTCTCACCTTCGGCTTCCGACGCCGGCGGCCCGGCCGCCGGTCTTCTCTTCCGCCGCGGCCCAGAACAGGCCGCGGTTTTCGTCATCCGGCGCGGTGCGACGGCACCGCGCCCCTCCGCCGCACCTTGATTTCTTCAACGCGGCGCGACGGCGTCGCGTTCTTGTTGTTTCTTCCATGGTGCCCGCGCGACGGCGTCGCGTAATAAGGATTGGGAGAATATCCGCGTTGTGTGACGGCACCACGCCACCTTGATTCATCCACCCGCAAGCAACACAACAAGAACGATGGAGGGGGGTTCGGCCGTGTTCATGCGGTCCGGCCCCCTCACATTAAGCAATAATGCAACTTAAAATATTTCAAAAGCCACACGTTAGACTTGCTAAATTCATGATCAAGAATAGAATAATTAAACAATAATCAACAACCCCTACCTCCGGTATAGATTCGAAGATTTGACAACGTCCGTGGAAGTCAACGTCGCGGAGATCGGGCGTCGCGGTCGTCGTTCGTCAATTCCGTTGACGAAGAGATGTGTCCGATGTGATACGTCGTTGGCGAAACCTCTTATGTCGACAAAGGGAATCCGAGGAGGAAGCGGCGCTCCCTCTCGTTGACACGGAAGACGAAAAGAGCGGAGCGGCGCTCTTCGTCGGAACTTGAGCGTTCTTCGTCAAGTTGAGCGTTCTTCGTGTTCTTCGTCAGAGTTGAAGAAGAAGAAGAAAATCTCCCAAAAGCTCTCCAGGTGGCCAAAGCTATTAACCAAAATAAAATAAGCTTAAACCTTATTTTATTTACACAACTAAACATTTGAATTTCAAAAGATAAGAAACGAACCATTAATTCGTAGAATTAATTCAACGAAAGAAACAGCTCAATTAATTTACCAAAGAAACAGCCCAATTAAATGGTCTGTTAAGATTTTAAGAAACGCGTCAGTTGACTTTCATTAAGACGGGTTTTTACGGGTGCGTTTCTTAGCGGAAAGAAACGGCAGGGCTCGTGCGGGCCCCACCTCACAAATATCCTACCAAGGGGGTATGATATTTCTGGATAGCATCCTATCCAGTTCAACTCAGTTCAAGCCGCCTTTAAGTGGCTTTAAGTGGCTTCCAAGTGGCTTAAGCGAAATAAAATAAAGTTGTCGCAAAATTATTTATTTCTTAACTTTAAGCCCGAAAATTAAAAACCACACCCGAGAAAACGCAACTCCGGAAGAGGCGTTTCTAAGAGAATACCGGCGCTGCGATTTCATCGGTGCCCTCAGAATTCGATTCCGGGCACCGGTTCAAAAGTTAGAAAAACCCGCTCGTCCGTTCACTGAACATACCCGAGCCAAAACTTCGGAAAATGATTCCGGGCACACCGGGCCTCGGAATCAGGTGCCGTCAGAAACTGCGTTCTTGTAAAATCCAAAGAAAATTAAGAAAAAAATTTCCTTGAAATTTACAGGTCTTTACATATACAGGGAAAAATAGGTCAGCAAAAATATTTAAAAGATTTCAAAATCCATCACTTTCTTCTATTAAAGAAGTACACACTCAAGAAAACAGAAAAAATAGCATATAACTGCTCAACAAGATCATTAATCCACCTTAAAATCATAATAATACAAATCAAATCATGCCATATTAGAGGAATTATGTGAAGATAAATCCAAATATAGTTATATTTAAATTATTTAAAGGATAACTCAATCTAATCCATATCCAAATAACATACCTAAAAATACTAGATAGAGAAAGGGGTTTTCAGTATAGCCTACATCATCCATTGATTCTTGATCCAATAAATAACCACTATATATAAAATTAATTCCCTGACTATAACTATATAATATCTCAAAGAATACCACTATCATCCTAGATAAAAATTCGTTATTTAATTCCATACAATGTTAAATGGATCTCCATGGAGAACTCAATAAGGTCCTTTTAAAATAAGTGTTTGAGTCTGAGATAAAAATAGTTAAGTTATATTATTGAAAGATTTCACCCATGGATTCTTACATGTTTATATCCTTTATCAGTAAATATAAATAGTATTTTCTATAAGGAAACATCAAAGATTTATACATTCCCAAAAATCATCACCTCATCAAAATCTATTAACCCATTACTGATAAATGCACCTAGATCAACCTCATACTAGTATGAAATCTATGATATTTTTGATTGGGTGAGTTCAACATGTTTTCCTATAATACTATAATCCAACGATATGATAAGAGAAAGAATAATCCTCTTAGAAAAATAACGATCAAGGACATGTTTAGGAACCTTAACCGTAACTCTTAATTCATTCTCATTCATGAGCCCATGGATTTTAATTTATTTCTAGGATAACCATGACTTCACCAAAATATAGAAGTACAGTCCTTATTCCATTAGTGGATAACATATCATTGCATTAGAATTGTTAAAGTGTTTTATGGTGATGATTCCCCTTCTTAGTCTCATGAATCCTAGTATTTAGATTACAGACTCTAAAAAGGTAATGTGGAGTATCCAATGATAGGAAATGATACTTATGTTACTTCCCCAAATGGATTAATAATGGATCCTACCAAACCATTGAATTATATTAGAATGTTTTAGTCAATAAGAGTTTATTATGGCTATAATAGGGGGAGATTTTTTGTTTAAAAAAGTAATCTTACAGAAAACTAAAACCAATTTAGTTAAAAATATCGGACACAGTAATCTTCTAATTATCATAGTTTACCTATTGAATTTCAAATTGGTTTAGTAAATCAATGATATTAATTGGATCATAGATAGTTTGATAAAACAGTTAATAGAAATATTTTAAAAACTCTATTCTATTGTAACTTTCATAGTTTTATATAAAAACATAAAAAACCATTAATATTAATGAATATAATAATGTAATAATTAATTAAACGATTTATAAAAGCTATTTTAATTTTTATCATGATTGTTTAAGGATGTCAAAAATCATGAATTAACATATCCATAATTTTCAACCTAACATTAAAGATATCTCTTTCTTTACTAAAACATTCCTCGATAAGATGATCAGAATAACTCTATCTTCCAAAACACTGGAAGCCATCGATATGATGATTATTTTCAACTCTGTATTCCAATCCCTTTGAATACGTCGATCATCCAAAATGGAATAATCTATCTACCTATCACTAAAATCCAATTATATAAACCTATATTGGACAAATAGAATAAAAATTATAATTTTCCTAATGAATTTATGGCCCTCACATGGATTCCTCAAAACTATAATTATTTGAAACATTATACAACATAAGAATGATATATTCAGGTAGAGAGAAATATCAGATGTGTTGAATTGAAAATCCATCAACTCCTAGATACAGTATGGTATTGTTTTTTAATGGAATACTTGATAAAGATATATATTTCTAAAAATAAAATTTGGTTGTAGTGGCCTTAGATATTAATCACTTTAAAGATAATAAAAATTCCTCTATCTTATGTCAAATTAATATCAAAATTCCAGTACATTAATAATTTATGTCTACTATAAATTACTCAATCACTTTAATTATAAGTCATTTTTAGTATGATTGACTATAATTTTGTTTTTTCATATGATTAATATAACTATAGTCAGTACGATGGATTTAAACTACTGTCAGTGTGATGTATATTACATCGTCTGGTATATTAGAAAAAACACTAGTGTATCTGATGAAAAAAACATTGGTCGAATCAATGAACAAGGCTCTTAGTCATTTGGATGTAAATGATTAATGAATTAATAGTTTATATTCATTTACATAGAAAATATTTCTACATTCGGTAGAATTTTTTTTTCTAAAAAAATAATTCAAAACATATGGGATATTTAATTTTCTAAAATATTTTTTTATGTAAGTGTTTGTGATTTTAAAAATAAAGGAATGGAATTGTAGAAATTATAAACATTCAAATCAATGGAAATGAGTGTCGATACCATCAATCGGGTTAATTAAATATATCTAGATATACAAGGATACATAGATACTTGAAATATACTTTTCATTACGATATTTTTTGTTCATGTTTAACATTTCAAGATATAATATTTATTTAACAATGATAAGAACCACAATTCCACTGATGAATATGATAATATATTTTATTTATATTCTGTAGATGTCTTAAAATAATTATTTATATGACATAATGATTTATCTCCATCATTTCCAGGAGATTATAATTTCATACCGACATTCCATGAATCATTGGATTTATTTGTAGCCTTTGGACCAAATTATAGTGAAGTAGAGCCTAAAATAATTGAATATTACTAGGTTAGGATGGCTATGCACTAACCTCTCTATAACCCATATGAATATCTTCTCAAGTCTCACGAACTGAAATTTTCCCCTCACATATTGCTTTAGATGGGATTGTGGAAGTGGAAGTGGGATAATAGTATCTTATAGAATCCCCTTCATCATTTTTGGATGGTGTCTCCAGCATGATCAATGTCAACATAAAATTAAATATTAAGTGAGAGGAAGACCCATGACCTATAAGATTATTCATTCCACCAGTATGTATAGTGATCCAATCACAGATCCCACCAATAAAAGATTCCTAAAAAAGGTACCATATATAATATTATTGTTAGCTAACTATGTCTCATCTATATTAAATGAAACTAAAAATAATTAAATCTTCATAACACGATGTTAAACTATATGGTCTATTCATTTTTTAGGTGATATTATATCACATGCTCAATATAATAGTTGTGTGATCAAAAGGTGAAATCAGAGTCCATGGTATAGGAAAATACGCTGTATAGTATTACACACATCTTCCTCATCTAATGATGTTAAAATTTCATGAAAACATCATAGAAAAATGACATAAAACTACATGAAATTGTCCTACACCTATTACATAAATCTATTGGATGTCACCCATTCTCAATTATGTTAAATCACACATCCATCATCCACATTTGAGAAAACAATTTCATCCCATTGTGTTTGCATAATTCCCCAACACTTTCAAGAACTATGTATTGCTTGATTCCTAATCCCACATAATAGTTAGTAATTCATAGGCTCATTACATTAGGCCCCACTACAATTTCATAATTATGAAATCAAATTTTTGATACTGGGTCCACACCTTATACTCTGGGACTATTTGGTCATGTGTTCCCAGAATAGTGGACATGCATCTCCAGGGAACCTAATCAAGATTTACACAAGTGAAATTATTATAGTATTATTTAGTCATCAGTATATTCCAAGAAAAACACTCTTTAAAAAAAATAATAGACTCTATCTATGTATGAAAATTTAAAAACTAGGTGTGTATTGATTCATATTCTGTCAGGATATGTAATGATGTTCGGGATCACATACCCTAGACCCAATCATGAGTTTCCCTCAATTCAAATAAAATTATATTTGGATACATTTTTAGATGGACCCACCTCAGGTAACATATAGTGGTAATGAATTAGATTATGTATTGATCACACCATTTGGGAGTACCCCTAGCCTTGGTCACAAGACATTAGGAAATGAGGTATTTCATACTTGTTTCATGAATTTAAGAAACATGAAATCATCGTACCTTCATGATGTTATACAAGAAAAGATATTTTATTCCATGAAATTCCATAAAATACTCAAAGATTCCTACAATACATGAATTATTTTTTTTTACATTATATCCAAAGTCATGTAACAATTGGTGTATGTATTTCAATATTCATTTTCCTACTCCATGTTGAAAATTATTCCTTTTGATATTGACTTTTTTTGGATTGATTACTTCTCCCACAAGATATGTAGTTTTTCATATATAATATATCTGAGACCCAAAAAGGATTTTATATCCCTCATAACCCACTTAACAATGCATGAGATCCAGATTTGTGTAGGGTTTCCCACTTACCAAATCTAGAATGAATATTTTCCCTATTTAAATTTCTATCTTTTCATATACACTCATTGTACATGGGAGATCTCTCAGTAATTATTTTTTCTCACATAGAGTATGAATTATGTGGTATTAGAGGTCTTGGTGATTCAATTTGATTGGAATCATTAATGTTCACCCTATTTGAAAGGAATGGAATTACATCTTGATCCCATGGAATTAAACTAAGAAACAAAAAATCTAGAATAAATTTTCTCTATAATGATTCTGAATGGGTTCTTATTAAGATCCATTCCATACATGATATCCAAAATTTTTTTATTGAATTTAATTCAATGATTAAAATTTATATAAACCATAAATTATCCTCAAGAACTATAAGAGGCATGATTCTTGTCACTACATGTCATGTATTGGTACCTATATCTCTAATCCTTGTCCCATAAAAAAATTTCATCAAATAAAACACCCCCTATCCTTTGAATAAGATATATCTACATATGATATTTCAACATATATTCATCCATAAAACATCATTGGAGAAACAAATATGAAAAGAATAAAAAAGCACAAATAATTGTATTTGAGTACTCTTAATTAGAAAATCCCTTCCCAATTACCTATTAAACTAGGACATTTTAAAGAAAAACTTCTGACATGATTATAATTTTTTAAGACACATCGTGACAATGTAATCTTATATCATAATCCTTCCTACAAATTACACTTTCAAATGGGGGGATCCTTGATAGTGGAACCATTATTCAATCACACCAGGTTGACATAATTTATTTTCATGATAGGGTATCCACCTCTTTCATCCTGTAACCATTTTTTCATATAAATCAAAAAGTGGTTAGCATAAATAAATATATATGTGTTGATTTATGTATTTTGACGATTCAATGTGATGATTGGATCATATATCCTTGGCCCAAATATAATTTCCAAATTCCATTACCTATGATGTTACATTCAATTCCTTATCACATGATGTTAAATGATATAACATATGGTTCAATATCGCATGTGTTTAAACTTAATGAAATCTAATACCTTTTCACATGATATTAAAATGCATGAAACTTGAGTCATTACTACATAATTCTAAAAAACACAAAATCTGATTCCTTGTAGAATCACGTTAAACTATCTAACATTCGAGACCATATCACAAGTTTCTAGATAATGTTAAATATAACTATTTTTTACTTGATGTTAAACTTCATGACAACTTAATACTTTTAACATGATGTTAAACTACATGACATATGAGTACTTTTCTAATGACATTAAAATGAATGAAATATTAGTCCTTATAATATGATATTAAAATGTATGACACTGGATTCCTTATCAAGTGATGGTAAACTACATGACATATGAGTCTTTTAAAATGAAATTAACCTAAATGAGACAAGGTGTGTCCTCTATCATAATTAACTAATCATGCGTCCTTTCAAAAATACTCTAACATACCTTCATGAGATCTAGATCCATGTGGGAGAAAACGATATATGTGATACTTCACAAGGTGAAAATAACATTAATATTCTTGAAAACCCCAATGTTTGGGCATCCCAAAACCATCATCCATTCTAAATCATTTCCAAAGGAATGTAAATTTCCATATACAGATTAATATTGACTAGAATGTCACCACCATATTTTCTGAATACTCCACATTCTAAAATCATACTTCTCTTATCAAGTGTCTCATATTTCCAAAAATCATCCATGGATTTCAATAATGAGTGTATTTTACTCCAAGTAACACCTTTGTTTAGATATGAATATATACCCATCATAGGTTCTGGTATATGTTCCCCCAATATTTCCTTCCAACTATAGTCATCTTTTATCCTAAGGAAGAGGTAATATATTCAACAAACACCAATATAAAATTGTCGCAGAATCCACCATTCAAATAAGGTTAATGTATATCAATTGCATACCTATCACATAACTATAATTCAAATAAAAATACATAGAATTGTGATTTATATTTTCACCCATCCTTGTTCAATATATGTTTTTAGGTTTTTTGCATTTTATCCCCATTTAGAAATTTTTTTCCAATTCACCTTCATATATTGGTCCATAAATCACGACCTTAAACTTTAGACACATTCCTAGTGATACTTCATGTTATCGATGGGATTTTCATTAATGGAAGGTGTTACCTTGACTATGATGAATGAATCGTGTCATGTTTGGTATATTATGTAATATCATAAATTATGTACACCTCTGTAAAAGCTAAATGACATTAATCTATATCCCCAACTAGTCTAAAATGAAACCCCTTAAATCATTAATGAAAATGATGTAAAAATGTTTTTCATATAAACTCATAAAGGGGAACTAGAAAATATTAAGGCCTCAATACGCAATTCTCACCAATACCATAGATTAGGATAATTTTAGAGAACAAATAGAGAAAAGGAAAAAATCCTATAGGAAGAAATATATGGCTCCGGTAATTGGTGAGATAAACACACCATACTGACTGGTCTGGAAAAGTGAGGGAAATGATATATCAAGTCTTTTCACTATGATCATGTGTTCAATATAGTGTGATGTATATTTTTAAGTACTAAACCCATCATTGAATACCATCTCCACATGTCATTCAAATGTGGGTAGTGGTCATCCTCGATATACATTCCCCAAATCATCATCCAAGTTTCAATCACTCATAGTTATTATTTACTGAATTGATAATCAAAATTTTCATGTGTATTCAATATCCACAATTATATAGCTTCCTTCATCATACGCATTTTTAGGGAAGTGATCCAATATCTTATCCTTGAAACTTTTAGAATTACTCATCATGTGACCCTAGTCCAAACATCACAATATTCTTATCTTCATAACTATAAACCATATCCCCCTTATATAGTATAATATATATTATCAATAGACCCTTACTTGCATCGAGTTTTTTGATTCCCTTTCAAGATGGAATATCGCACATAGTTTTTCAATGATATACAAACCTAAACTAAAACAATATATTTTCAATGTTATTCATCCTTAATTATAATCTACCGTTAGACCATGTACAATGATCATAAACAATGCGTACTTATATTGATCTCCATGGTACCGGGAATCCATTCCCATCATATTATCTTGACTCATGTAGCTACACTAACCACCCCATATTTTGGTTAGGGTTGTTCTTACCTAAAATGGTATCCATGTTCGCCCAATGTACTTATCATAAAACTTCCCAAGGAAAGATAAATTTAACTATCTAGATTAAAAACCAAAAAAGGTAGAACAAGGAAGACCTCATTTCTGAACTCATTATACACACACTTATATTGATTTAGGAAATATTAGGTATTTGAAATTAAAAATGCATATATTTTGTTAGATTGGAACCACATAAAGCGAAATC
The DNA here is from genome assembly GCA_963277665.1 of Viscum album. Lineage (NCBI taxonomy): Eukaryota > Viridiplantae > Streptophyta > Magnoliopsida > Santalales > Viscaceae > Viscum > Viscum album. Next base: position 205,383,029 of record OY728144.1, read on the forward strand.
TAAGACAAATATTATACCCACACCACTAGGAATATCTAATATGACTCGTATGAAAATCCTTGGGTGATGAAATGAAAGACAAGAAGCATGTGGGGTCTATAAGATGACAGAAATAGAATTCATGTTTTTCCCTATAGGTCCCATTCTCTAGGAATTTTTTTGATATTTCATTTATTCCCTCATACCAAAAACAATAGTACTGGGCATTCACAGGAAATTCATAAATGAAATAATTTAAGTATTCTAAAACCATTTTGAACATTGGAATCCTATTTCAAAATTTATTCTTCATGATCCTCATAACATTGAACAAAATAATTTCTCCAAATAGTCAAGATCTAGTGAAAGATGATGAAAATTATCCCAATATAGGTATGCGATATATTAATCAGAGGAAATAACTCATACGAATATAAATATTTTAGTTTAATATGATGGTTTTTATGCCTACACCTACTTATGTGCCACGCTCAAGAAGGAATTTCACCGAATATGGTGGCCTAGAACCATGATTGACCATGTTCGTTATAATTTTAAATATAACGGGATTGATTTTATCTTTATTACCCATTTTTGATTCCAAAAATACAATATGAAATAAAAAACAACGTTAAGAGAAATGTTTTCAATCCATGGTGCATATAGTGACCCAGCCTTTTCTTACATTACTATTACTTCATTTTAAAGATAAACAACATAATAGCATTACACATAAAGGATTAAAAGGTTTAGTGTCTTGGGAAAACTAGGAACATACATAACAAATACAACATCCAGCATAAACATTCAATTAATTTCTTCTTTTATAGCTTCTTATTGGAACTTGTCCTCTCCTTAGTACATGTAGACACCTGGGGATATACATCAAAAGGGGTGAGATAAAATCTCAGTAATAGGATAGATAAGAACAATATATCATAGGGTGATCATAATCATAACATAGGCAAAAGATCACGTACATGAGAGGATTATAAATAATAGACTTGAAATGTGGCAATGCAAAAAAATGAAACATCGTGTCTTAGTGGTTAACTACCACACATACTTGTGAACCAAGCTAGCATCTTGTTCAAAAATCATTTCAGATTTACTCATGAGATTCATCACTTTACCTAATGCATTGGAGCTCTGTATAATTCTAGGCACACCCATCACATTTAAACATTCATATTGCGCAATATAATTTCTGGCGCACCCGTCACATCATAACATTATCATTTATCATGCTTTCCAAAATGAACATATAACATAAATTAACATAATGAACCCATAAAATTTAATGGTTTTAATCTCATAATAACATATTCATAAGCTTTGGGTTCCCAAAATAAAGAGGGAATAACATACATGTTACAAGAACCGTTCTTTGAGTGAGAAGTAAAAGGGGTGTTCTTAAAGAAGAGTTCTTTTGGAAAACATTTTGTTGGACATAAAAACCAGTGTCAAACATGTATATCCATGAAAATTAAAGTAAATGATGAAAAAATGATCTTTTAGGAGTAACCATATCAAAAATGGAGTGAAAGAGTGAGAACCCAAAGGAAGAAAATTGGGTTCGAGATTTCCCCTTACCTAGTACCTGAATGCTTCCTTCTCTTTAATGTCCTGTATAATGACATTATATTCATTAATTAGAAATCCAGAACCATGTGTACATTAATAGGGTTTCATTCTGGTTTCATTATGTCATATTATGTTCCTTTGTATGACTTACATAGTTTAAAGACATTGTTCGGGGATGTTCGTTTTTATGGTTTTTTTCTTGGGTGGTTCACTTGTATTCTTAAATTGATGTTTGGGTAGAACGTGGGTAAAAATACAGAACTGATATTACATGTTATTAATGATATTAAAAGAGTTTTAATGATATTATAATGAATTATATTATATCCATTTGGGTGAATCATTAGATAATAATTAAATGGTGATTATTTGTGTTAATTTGAGCGGTTTTTTGATCACAACGAACTTGTTTTAAACTTATAACATAGTAATATGGTAATATGTTATTTCTAGAACCTTAAATAGAAAATAATACATATAAAATATCCTGTTTCAACCAAAAAAATGGTTTTATGACCATATTTGAATGTAGAAATGGAAGATGAGAGCATGTCGTTTTTGAAGGTGATAAATTAACACCTCAAGAACAACGTTCTCTTTAATAAAATAAAAGGAAGAGGGAAAGGGTGTGGGGTAATATAATATCCAATTGGAATAATAAAATTAAAGTATATGTATAATAATGGAGTGAAAAAACAATTTTTATGAATATAGTTGGGGAGAGATCAAAAAAGGAACTTGAACTTGAAAGGAAATTAAAGGAGAAGAGGGAGAGAAATTACCTCTTAAATCTTCCTCTTGAGATCCTCTTTATGGAAGCTAGTCCTGGTCTTTTGATGAGACCAGAAACACCTAGAAGTGGGGGAGGTGTGAGGAAAGATTTTTTGGGTAGAGTTTAGAGAAGGCTTGGAGCTTGAGAGGTGTGATTAAATGAGGGAGTGAAGGGTGGCTTTTATAATGGAGGGGAGAGGGGTTTCCATAATATAAAATTCATGAGTTTATTAATTTCCCCTAATACAAGGAATTGTGAGTCTTGAACGACCTATAATAGTAATTTTATAATGTAATCGTAAACCAAGTGGGCTTACATCATCGGAACATCATTGATGACTCAATTAATACATTATTTAGCATTTATTGTGAATTATCAGATTCTACTATTCATCAAAAATTGAAGTATCTCAGAAAAATCCCAAAAATTTACCCCAACCATTTTTTGATGTGTAGAATACAAAAATAAAGTCCATTTTTCAAAAATAATTTTTTAAATATTATTAATTTAATATTTAATTAGAGTCATAATTTACATAAAAAAACAGCTTTTTGAAATTAAAACTGATTTATAGTGCTTTCAAAAATTATGTAGGGTCTTATAAAATTATCTAAAAACTATAATACATTGATTAAATAATTTATGAATACATTTTAGTGAAATATATATTCTTTTAAATTAATTAATTAATTAAAATTAATTATTTATGAATTATAAAATACCAAAACGTTTACTAAGGTCAAATTGTCACTTTCAAAGATATATAAATTTTATTTAAATATTCATAGGTAATGTTACTCTTATGTTGGATGATTTTCTATTCATAAAGGTCATATTACTATTCATAATGGTATGTTACTATTCCTAAGGGTACGTTACTATTCACAAAAAAATTATTTTTGTTTCATCAGACTTTAAAAAAACATCTAGAACACAACCGTGTATCTCGGATTTTCAAAATTCCAAACATAAGAGTGAAAATATTATGTTTAAAGGTCACTTATCACATAGTATTTCATTATTTTGTGTTTTCATGTTATTTTATGACATAAATATAAGAAGGGAATTTTTCATTGAAAAACTTTGGGTCGTTACATTATTCCCCCCTTATGAAAATTCTCCTTCATTGCCTCTTATGGTTCCGAAGTTGCTTCCTCAAACTTATGGTTCCTCCATGCCACTTTGACAAGATGGGTTTTCATATTGCGTAGAACCTTATCACTTCTGTCCAGAATCATTACCGGCTGATCCTCATAGGAGAGATCATCTTCCAGCTACACCACCTCTGAGTTTAGTACTTGTGAGGGGTCTGGTATGTACTTCTTCAGTAGTGTTACATGAAAAACATCATGAACTTGAACCATATTCGGTGGATGTTTAAGACGATAGGCCATGGCTCCTATGCAGTCAAGGATTTCAAAGGGGCCAATATACCTTGGGATTAGCTTCCCTTTCTGCCTGAATCGAATGACTCTCTTCCATGGAGATATTCAAAGGAAGACTTTATCTCCAACGTCGAACTCTGATTCCCCTCTATGGTTGTCATCATAGCTCTTTTTCCGACTTTGAGCAGCTTTAATGTGTTTCTGGATGACTTGAACCTTCTCGGTTATCTCTTGAACAAGATTGGGCCCAAGTAGCTTTCTTTCTCCAACCTCATTCCAACAGGTTGGAGTTATACATCACTTCCCATAAAGTGCTTCATATCAATCCATCTGAATACTCGAGTGTAAGCTATTGTTTTATGAGAACTCAACCAATGGGAGATGTTGATCCCATCCACCTTTTAATTCTAGGGAGAAATCTCTTAGCATATCTTCATGTGTTTGAATAGTCCTATTAGACTGGCCATCAGTTTGGGGGTGATAGGCCATGCTGAATTTTAATTCAGTACTCAAAGCATGTTGAAGGCTCCTCCAGAACATAGATGTGAACCTTGGGTCACGGTCAGAGACAATTGAGAGTGGAACACCTTGTAGTTTCACCAATTCCTTCAAATATATCTTTTCAAGTTGATCAAGAAAGATATATTCCCAAATAGCGATAAAATGGGCAGTCTTGGTGATTCAATCAACCACAACCCAAATCGAATTATTTCCCTTTGATGTCTTCAGGAGACCCGTGACATAGTCCATAGTAACATATTCCCATTTCCACATGGGTATAGGCAATGTCTCCATCATACCCTTGGACTTTTGTCACTCAGCTTTAACTTGATGACATACCAAGCAACTTGATATATATTCTGCAATCTCCTTTTTCTTGTTATCCCACTAGAAGTGTTCTTGGAGATCACGGTACATCTTGGTACTCCCATGATGGATAGAGAAGTTTGAGCTATGTGCATTATCCAAAATCTCCTTCTTAATCTCGGGTGATGAAGGCACAAAAAGCCACATTCCAAACCAAATCACACCATCATCATCGATATGGAACTCCTGCAGATTCCCTTCCTTTATTTCATTCAACCTCTTTTGTATATCCACATCATCCCTTTGTGCTTCCTTAATCTTCTCTTGGATGGATGGTTGAGAAAACATTTGGGCAAGGTAGGATGTATCCCCTACCCTTATGATTTCCAAATCCATTCTTTGAATATCCAAGAAGATATGGTCTTTCTCAATCCGCAACATGGATAGAGTGGCAGGTTCTTTCCTCCTTAGAGCATCTGCTACCTTGTTCGCCTTTCCAGGATGATAGTGAATGGAGCAATCGTAATCCTTTATTAGCTCTAACCACCTCCTTTGATGCGTGTTGAGCTCCTTTTGTGTGAATATATACTTCAGGATTTTGTGGTCAGTGTACATGTCACACTTCTCTCCATAAAGGTTGTGCCGCCAAATTTTCAAGGAAAAAATCACGGCTTCCAACTCTGGATCATGCGTCGGGTAGTTATGCTAATGGATCTTCAACTATCGTGAGGCTTATGCTATCACATTATTAGTTTGCAGGAGTACACAACCCAAGCCTTTCTTTGAAGCATCACTGTATATCACAAAATGTTTTCCACTTTTTGGTAGTGTGAGTACAGGTGCAGTGATCAGCCTTCTCTTTTGCTCCTTGAAGCTTCCCTCACATTCTTCCATCCAGATATACTTTACCCCTTTCCTTTTTAACTTAGTTAGCGGGCATGACAATCGTGAGAAGTTTCCCACAAAACATCGGTAGTATCCAGCTAATCCATAAAAATTATGGAATTCTATGACACTAGAGGGCTAGGGCCATTCCTCAATCGCCTTTGTATTTGAAGGATCAACAGAAATTACCTCACTTGTGATCACATGTCTCAAGGACGTGACATGATTCATCCAAAAGTCACACTTGCTGAACATGGCGTACAACCTCTCCTTTCTTAATATTTCCAACACAAGTCTTATATGTTCTTCATGTTCTTCCTTTCTCTTGGAGTAGATGAGAATATCATCGATAAACAGTACCACAAATTTTTCAAGGTAATGTCTAAAGACTATATTCTTCAAATCCATGAAGATTGCAGGGGAATTAGTAAGTCCGAAGGGCATAACAAAAAACTCATTATGCCCATACCTTGTACGGAAGGCAGTATTCTGAATATCATCCTTCTTCACCTTTACTTGATGATATCCAGAACGAAGATACACCTTTGAGAAGTATTGAGCTCCTCTTAACTGGTCAAACAAGTCATCAATCCTTGTGAATGGATACTTGTTCTTTATGGTGATCTTGTTGAGTTCCTGATAATTGATACACAGCCGCATGGTTCCATCCTTCTTCTTCACAAAGAGCACTAGCACACCCCAAGGAGATGCACTAGGGCGTATAAACCCTTTGTCCAGATGCTCTTGCAGCTACTTCTTTAACTCCTCCAGTTCGATAAAATCCATCATATAGGGACACTTTGAGATAGGAGTAGCTCATGGAATGGGTTCAATTGTGAACTATACCTCACAATCCGGGGGAATTCCTGGTAACCCTTTGGGAATTACATCGTTGTATTCCCTCACGATGGGTATTTCCTCAAGGTTGGAACTTTCCTTCGAATCATCCATTTGGGAGAGTTATGCTTCTTCATAGGGAATCAACACCCGCACCATTGAAGGATTTTTCAAAGGAGATTCTGCATTTGTAGAGGAGAATGGGATGGTTTGGAATATGAAAAGATATTTCATTTTCCAGATAGTTGATATGTGCTCTATATAATGAGAGCCAATCCATTCCCATTATAGCGTCTAATTCTACCAAGGGAAGTATTACAAGATTTTCCATAAGAATCTTTACACACACGCCAACAGGAGAACCGTCAAACACTTGGGTTGCAATGATTTCACCACTTTGTGTTTATACAGATATCTCTACTTCAAGGTTTCGGGGCTTCGATTCTATAGTTCTAGCAAACATGCAAGATATAAAGGAATGCGTAGAACCAGAATCAAATAAGACTTTTTCCATTCTTGAGTGAATAGGAAGTGTACCTTGTACGACTTCATTATCATGCTCCAGCTCCACAGTAGTGATAGAATAATCCTTCCCTTGTTCCTTTGGCTTTGGTGGTTTCTGATGCTGATTACCCTCGAGAGCTCTAGGTTTAGTGCACTGGTTTGCATAGTTCCCTAGCTCCTTACAATTATAGCATTGAACCATGAGTGGTTCCCTCCATTCATTGACTACATTCTCCTTCCTTTTCATGTCTTTTAAACACTCTTGAGCATGGTGTCCTTCTTTCCCACACTTGAAGCATTTCCCCATCCCTTTGAGGCAGTTCCTATGGTGAAACTTCCCACATTTTTGGTATGTGGGTCATTGATTTTTCCACCCACCACTTTCATTAGATGCACCAGCTTGAAACTCCATCTTTCTTTTCTTATCACCATATCCATGGGACCATTCTCCAAACTCCATCTCCACTTTGAGAGTACACTGAACAACTTCTTCATAACTCCTAAAGTCTCGAATTGAAAGAGCCTTTCGAAGGTATGGTTTTAATCCACTAAATAATCTATCAATTTTTATATAATTGTTGATAACAAAACCCGAAGCATACCTTGCGAGCCTTGTGAAATTCGCTTCATAGGTTGTGATATATTATCCTTATTTTTGAATGAGCTCTATGAATTCTCTCTCCATCTTCATGTGAAGAGTTCTTGGGAAATACTTGTTAAGAAACATTATCTTAATGTCTTCCCATTCCATCTCTTCAATTTCATCCCTTGGTTTGGTGTTCTTAATCAAAGACCATCATTGATCAGCTTCTCCATCCAGATGATAGATGGCTAGAGTCACCTTCTCCGTCTCAGAATAGTGAATCACAGAAAATTTATGATCCATGGAGTTGACCCACTGTTCCGCAACTAGTGGATCAGAAGATCCACAAAATGTCAGTGGTCGTTGCTGCAAAAAACATTGAATAGCCAGTTGCTCCCTCTTTGGTGAAGGAGGATGTTCCCCATTATTACGGTTATTATTCTTAACCTGAGATAATTGGGTAAGAAATTCCAGGATGTTTTTAACTCCACCTCTCAAATTATTGGGGATGTCGTTCGGGCAATCGTTGCATTGGCCCTCGCATAAGTTATTGGCCTGATTTCTCTTGATTCCCAGCATTTTCTAAAATAGAAAAGGTTAGAACAAATCATAAGTAAACAAGTCATGAATAACATATTCATTTAAACAATTATACCAAAAAACATAACATATGGGATCCCTATGTATATGTTCTTGTGTGAATATTTTTACTTAATCTCATACTATAAGTTTTCTCTAGGGTTCAATAATCCTAATTCCCAAATTAACTAAAACTTTCCTCTGATACCAACTATAGCGAGCCATCATTTTCCAACTTTACTATTACATAATTTTCAATATAGAAAACATAATAGCATGACACATAGAGTATCTAAAGGTTTAGTGTCTTGGGAAAACTAGGACCATACATAACAAATACAACATCCATCATAAACATTCATTTAATTTCTTCTTTTATAGCTTCTTATTGGCACTTGTCTTCTCCATAGTACATGTAGCCACCTGAGGATATACATCAAAAGGGGTGAGCTAAAAGCCCAGTAAGATGATAGATAAGAACAATATATCATGGGGTGAGCATAATCATAACATAGGCAAAAGATCATGAACATGAGAGGAGCATAAATAATAGACTTGAAATGTGGCAATGCATAAAAATGAAACATCATGTCTCAATGGTTAAAAGACACCCATAATTGTGAACCAAGATAGAATCTTGTTCACACATAATTTCACATTTACTCATGAGATTCATCACTTTACCCAATGAATTGGATCTCTGTATAATTCTGGGTGCAGCCGTCACATTTAAACATTCATATTGCGCTATATAATTCCGGGCGCACCCGTCACATCATAACATTATCATTTATCATGCTTTCCACAATGAAAAAATAACATAAAATAAAATAATTAACCCATTAAAATTAATGGTTTTCATCTCATAACAACATATTCATAATCTTTGGGTTCCCAAAAGAAAGAGGGAATAACATACATGTTACAAGAACCGTTCACTTTGAGTGAGAAGTAAAAGGGGTGTTCTTAAAAGAAGAGTTCTTCTGGAAAACATTTTTTTGGACATAAAAACCAGTGAAAAACATGTATATCCATGAAAAGTAAAGGAAATTATGAAAAAATTATATTTTAGGAGTAACCACATCAAAAATGGAGTGAAATAGGGAGAACCCGAAGAAAGAAAATTGGGCTCGAGATTTCCCCTTACCTTGTACCTGAATGATTCATTCTCTTTAATGACCTATATAATGAAATTATATTCATTAATTAGAAATAAAGAACCATGTGTAAATTAATAGGTTTCATTCTGGTTTCATTATGCCATATTATATTCCTTTCAATGACTTATTGAGTTTAAAGACATTGTTCGGGGATGTTCATTTATATGGTTTTTCTTGGGTGGTTCACTTGTATTCTTAAATTGATGTTTGGGTAGACCATGGGTACAAATCCAAAACTGATATTACATGTTATTAATGATATTATAGGAGTTTGAATGATATTATAATGAATTATATTAGATCCATGTGGGTGAATCATTAAATAAGAATTAAATGATGATTATTTGGGTTAATTTGAGCGGTTTTTGGATCACAACAAACTTGTTTTAACTTATCACTTAGTAATATGGTCATAGGTTATTCCCAGAACATTAAATAGAACATAATACATATAAAATATCCCGTTTCAATCACAAAAATGGTTTCATGACCAGATATGAAGGTAGAAATGGAAGAAGAGAGGATGTCATTTTTGAAGGTGATAAATTAACACCTCATGAACAACGTTCTCTTTAATAAAATAAAAGGTAGATGGAAAGGGTGTGGGGTGATATAATATCCCATTGGAATAATAAAATTACATTATATGTATAATAAGGTAGTTAAAAAACAATTTGGATGAATATAGGTGGGGGGAGATCAAAAAAGTAACTTGAACTTGGAAGGAAATTAAAGGAGAAGAGGGAGAGAAATTACCTCTTAAATCTTCCTCTTGAGATCCTTTTTAAGGAAGCTAGTCTTGATCTTTTAATGAGACCACAAGCTCTTGGACGTGGGGGAGGTGATAGGGAAGATTTTTGGGAAGATTTTAGAGAAGTCTTTGTGCTTGAGAGGTGTGAAGAAATGAGGGAGTGAAGGGTGGCTTTTATAATGGAGGGGAGAGGGGTTTCCTTATTATAAAATTCATAGGTTTATTAATTTCCACTAAGAGAAGGAATAGTGAGTCTTGAAAGACCAAGAATAGTAATGTTATAATGTAATCCCTAACCAAGTGGGCTTACATCAGCAAAACATCATCGATGACTCAATTAATACATTATTTAGCATTTATTGTGAATTATCAGATTCTACTATTCATCAAACACTCAAGTATCTCAGAAAAATCCCAAAAATTTACCCAAACCAATTTTCAACATGTTCAATCCTAAAATGAAGTCAATTTTTCAAAAATAATTTTCTAAATATTATTAATTTTATATTTAATTAATATCATAATTTACTTACAAAACAGTTTCTTAAAATTAAAACTGATTTATAGTGCTTTCAAAAATTACGTAGGGTCTTATAAAATTATCTAAAAACTATAAGACATTGATTCAATAATTTATGAATACATTTTAGTGAAATAAATATTCTTTTATATTAATTAATTAGTTATAATTAATTATTTATGACTTATAAAATACCAAAACGTTTACTAAGGTCAAATTGTCACTTTCAAAGATGTCTAAATTTTATTTAATTATTTATAGGTAATGTTACTCTTATGTTGGATGATTTAATATTCATAAGGGTCATATTACTATTCATAAGAATATTTTACTATTCTTAAGGGTATGTTACTATTCACCAAAAATTATTTTTGTTTCATTAGACTTCAAAAAAACATCTAGAACAAAAGCGTGTATGTCGGATTTTCAAAATTCCAAACATAAGAGTGACAAACTTATGTTTAAAGGTCACTTATCACTTAGTATTTTATTATTTTGTGTTTTCACGTTACCTAATGACATAAATATTAGAAGGTAATTTTCCATTGAAAAACATTGGGTTGTTACAGTGCAGTAATTTTTCCATCACTAATATGTCTCACTCCATTCAAGGGTAACATATTTGATAAAATATTATCTTAGATTTTGTTCCCCATTATACTAAAAAGGAAATTATCCCTTAAATGAATCTACTTATAATGTAAGACCTATATTATTTTAATCATCTTAATCCATCTTATGGCCAAAAATTTTGAATTCATTAAACATTCCAGATACAATATATATAAAAGTGAATCCACATAATGAGATTCCCAAGATAGAATCAAAATGATCAAAAAGAAAAATATTTCATTCAGTAACCATGGGGATAACATATAAGAAAAAATTTGTAATCTTGATGAATTCATTATAACTAGGTGAGTCATTCATTAGAAAAACATTTATGAAAATTCCAAACAGTGTTTTCATGGCCATTAAAACATCATCCATTAATCATTCAAACACAAAAATAGTAATTTTCAAGTGTGGATCTACTAACTGATCCCATATGGTCTCTCTATCCACAAGAAAGGATGATTGAGTTAAGAATTATAATGATCATTTACTATTTAGGAATCCAAATCACTGAGGAAATAATGTGAAAATGATGGGGGGATCTCACCCTTTTTTTTACACAAATGATGATTTATCTATTACCCATTGCCCAAACTCTGTGTGAGAGACACACTTAATTCCCTGTACCACAAGCTTCTTGGGTGATCACAAAATAATTATCTTGGTATTCTATTTACATCCTTGAAATATAACCATCCCCATGTCAATCAAAATTCATGTTGAGAGGGGTGTAATTAATAACAGTAATGGATTATAAAAATGTGAAAGATATAATTTACACTATTCAGGTTCCCACCTAGAATACCTATATGGTTTTAATCTGTATACCAACCATGAAACTATAAGATGAAGATACCTTATGTTCTCCCACTATCCAGTTGACTAACCATTGACCACACATCAATGTACCACCAGCACCAACATTGATATGGTCACTCCTGTGACATCACTTTCAGTTAGAGATTCTTTATGAACATTGAATTCTAGTGACATTCCCCAACAACCAAAAACTCCCAACAACAGAGCCACATGTACCAAAAAATACATTACCTGATCTTGAATATATATACAATAGTTTTCACTTTGAAACAAACAGAAAGATACAGAGGAGAACCCATATAGAAAAAGGAGAGGAGGAGAAATGAATTTCATAAAAGGTAATTTAAGAGCCCATGATCTTAGAAAAAGCCACATGAATTCCTTTATCCATGAAGTCACTTCATTGAGTTCCCCACATAGTCCAAAATTCAAGAACTCATGCGGTTTGTGTGAACCCTCCTACACAGTTACCATGTAGATTCCCCTTATACATGAACCCATTTTTATGGTCATCCCTCTACACCAATCTATTAAATCAAAATTTCATACCACATGGTGTGACCATGTGATTCTACTTACAACAAACCCAAATATCGTTAGTATAAATCCCTATCACTAGAAAAAAAATGTAGCTGATCATGCTGAACAACCCATTTCACAGTGTCTATCACCTTCCTAATACTAATACATTTATGTGCGTTATTAAATTAAAAAATGGATATATTATTTCAATAAAACGCTAGTAAGGGAATGTTTATTCCACTAAACATATAGAATCAAGTTATCCAATAGGCATGAGTTCCCATATTCTAATAAAATTTCCCTTGATAAAAAGGTTTCCCCCTCTTTTCCTCCCTACCTAATAGAACCATCTTGGAAATGGAAATCATGTCTTCCATTGATAATGAGGGTCTCCAACATGGGGATATTTTTTTGACCATCCCCATGCCATGGAATGTATTCCATCTAACCCCAACCTAAATCTGATTCAACATGTTTCCTGGTAAATGAAAATGTTTATTTAGTAATATAGGCATCTAAAATTTTATTAAGGTATACATTTACCCTTAATGTCACCAAAATATTATTTATCCTCCTTTACCTATCTGTACCTAGTAATTGGTAGGAATATGAGAGGATATGATTCGCTTATGTGTATGTCCCAAATTCAAGCCCAATTATCGATTTAATATCCACTAAATGAGCTATGATTCACCATAATAGGTATACCCAATGTGAAATATTGATTACATCTTCCTCATTCAGCCATATCCCCCATGGGCATAGCCATCCATCACTTCTGAAACATAAAAAAACATGAAATGAACACTACCAGGGGAATCCTTGTTATGAATAAGTGCCAATCGATCCTATGTTGTTTCACCTTTCATGAAATAAATTTCTTTATATCATGATGTTAAACTATGAGGCCAATTCCCATTTTCATGAAATAAAACTGAATGATATTTTCCTTATCGTATAATATTAAACAGCATGGTACCATTATGAAACATGCCCTTAAATAGTGAAATTCAAACTACCTGTGACTTGATTTTTGAAAATTAGGATATGTAGGGAACATACTATAAGTTGAAACCCAAAATCAAAAACCATTCATTTTAATCCTCATAAGTTTTATATTCAATATGAATACACTTATGTCCTTTCTGATTAGGTTACATTACCTCAGAGATTATATTTCATATTCACACAAGACATATTCCCTAGTAACCCTATTTATTGGGATGTATTATCAATGACACCATTACTTACCTTGAGATCCCTATTCCATCCATGTATCACCATATTTAATTCACTTTTCCATATTTTTAAATAAATAAAATTTTTAGTGGACCATACTCTCTAAGCTAAACCAAACCCATATATAACAAGGCCATATTATTTTTGAACCTAAATATCTGTGTTGATCAATTTACCCTATGTAGTTATACATATATAGTAATTAATATGTAATCCTCAAACTAATATTTTTTTTGGAATTTTCCTCTTAGAATTTATTTTCCATATAGTTAAAGTGCTAGCACGAAGTCCTTATCATCTAACATTAAAATTTACATCATGTCCAATTAAGTGGTACCAAAATGTTTTTGTTAGGATTCCATTCATTGGTACATGTTGGAATACCCATTGGTGGACTAGATCCTAAATCTCAAAAAACTATTTCCTTCCTTGATGGAAATAAAATTTAGAGTGCCTATTTGTGCAATGTTATACCATAACAACCCAAATAATACATCACTAAAGATAACATTAAAAATAGATAGCCTCTAATAAATATTGATGTTCATATCAAGTCGTGATTTTTATCTATTTTGACACAGGGGAATCAGTTCCAGAGAGTGATTTGGGAAGGATTCGTGTGTAAATTTTAAATTAATAAAAGTTTCCAAGAATATGTAATAGCTCCTTCTAAAAGGGTGGGATGAGCCAGAACTTTCATTCTATTCACTAAAGTGTGTTGTGAAGGACCATAGGTAAGTAACCCCATTGAACCCTTGCATTTGAAAAGTATAACTACATTTAAAAATATTCATAAACCATCATGTTTCAGGATGTGTGTTAAATGATTCCATAATAAAACAATTATATATAAATATTTTAGAGGTAAGGGAAGCTATAACCCCTATTTGTTGGTTTATTTAATTTTTTTAAGGGTTAAATTTATTGGAATAAGATTTATATCATAATGATAGGTTTTAATTGTATAAAGTCTTCGTTTATAGATATTTTCTTCACATATATCATCATGGACATTAATATGTGAGCTTATATTGAGCAGGAGTCACAGGCAACATTAAAGGAATGGAATTTTTGTATTGTGGATAAGAATAATATGATTATACATGATAAAATCATACATATGATATATTTTATAACAATAATGGATGTATACGAGGTGATACATGAGAGTGTAAGTCAGGTAAACAAGTGAAATTTTGAGGGCATTATACCACATATGATCGATATCACATTTCGATGATGGGAAAATACATCGTGGGGTGATTTTAAAAAATAACTCTTTTGAGGTATGATTCCAAGGAAAAATATGTCATTCATCCTATATTTTTGTTTTTTATGTTTTGAGAGTAGTTGTCAAATACCCTAGGTTAGAATTTGAGTGGATCTATTGATAGTGTAGAATCTATCTTTTGCAACAAATATCTCTAGGAACCTAGTATCCAAGTACAAAGTGTATGGTATCTTTGATAGTTCATAGGGATGACCTAGGTGTGACAATGATCAATAATTAGACTTATGTTTTGAACCATTTGAGGTAATTATTACCCATTGGGGGTGGATTATGTACCAAATAGCCATCAATTTACATTTTTTTTAATTTTATCTAAATTTAATAATTTATTAAAGTTTTAAATAATTCATACCACCATATTATTCTAATACATTTGATAATCATCAGATCTCCCTTATAATCTCCTCTCTTAAAATTTTAATCTACCTTGATATATATTTTATAAAGGAATAATTTTTCCTAGTGTATTTTCATGGGTAAAACTAAGACCCACTCCCTTCCCTTATGATTTTTATGCACTGATTATTTTTTCACAATATCAAATCCTTAATTTGAGGAATTTTTACATAATATAAGGATTATTTTTTATTATTTAGTGGTCAAATATTAATATTCAATATGATAGACATTACTAATATGAGTTTTTAAGTCTAGTTTTTTCCAACTATTTAACTAACTTCCTATATTAGTTTATTTATCGATTTTAGAAAATTCATGAGCATGGAATTATATGTAACCAAAACATTTTTTAATTTATTTAGGGAGTATAGGAGTAACAGTATGGACTCTGAGATATTATATAAGTGTTATAATTTGGTTCCATAGACACATATGACCAAATGTGTGTATAGTAATCTTTGATGAATCATAGAAATTTGAACTCGTAAGGGATGTCCATTGATAAATTAATGATTAGAAGGCCTGGTTAAATACCCTTAATATATAATTCAATGATAGAGAATATTTTTATATTATAGTTTATTATAGTCTCAAACTTTTGGAGTAATTTTTAAGTTTATTGATAAATATTTTTCTTCCTATCCATATGTATTGGGTTTGGGCATGTTCACCTAAAAAAATTTATTCCATTTATGATATAACTATGATATTATTATGGGAAAAGGGTTTTATGTTTGAGAACATACCTAAAATAAGAGTTAGAATGTAATTGGATGCAGTGATATTTCATGATTGATATGTTAAAGGTATTTGGATCTTGTAATTGTCTTCTAAACTAAAACTTTTCATGGGAATATCTATAGATACATTCAATTTCTAGGTCATGGGAGTTAAAATTATGAAAATAGATATGGATATATAAATAGGATAAGAAGATATTCTTGTCAATTACATACTACATCTATTAAATGGGACATTATTCCAAATTACTCATTGACTTTTTTTTATGGTTTAGATGCCATCCATTTAAGTACTATAGAACCTAAGGTTGTATATGGTTAGGAAAAATTCATATTCAATAATGGAGTTTTGTGGTTATTTAATTATTTTAATGTTATTCTGACTAAAATACTTTCATTTCATGAATATCGATATATGAGAGTTTCATATATTGTCGCTTATTTTAATGGGTGTAATGTTCATACTAACACTAGAACAAGTTGATGTATTCAGGGATTCTCATTGACTAGAAAGTTTCATACATGGTGGTGAGATATATATTCACTACTAAAAATATAGTCTATACCAATGGTTTTAAGAACCACTTCTATAGACACCCTATACCAATGGATTGGGAAAACCATTTGTATAGGTATGTATATGGATATCTATACAAATGGTTTGACGAAACCATTGCTATAAGTAATTTTTTTGGAAAAATATACCAACGGTTTGGGAACCCTGTTAGTTAATGTATTTATATTTCCATATATACTAATGGGTTTTTCAAACTATTAGTGTATGTAATTTTTCTTGACACCAATAAAAATTGTTTGAAAAAAACTTTGGTATAGGTATTTTTCACGGACACCTATACTAACAATTTAAGAAAACCATTGGTTTATGAATGTCAATGGCCATATATACCAATGGTTTGACTAACCCATTATTTTTGGTAATTTTTATGTACACTTACACTAATTTCTTGGTCAACCTATTGGTATATAGGGTTCCATTATTTATAATAATAATAATAATAATAATCACAAATACATTAATTAAAAAAATTAGTGAATAATACACACACACAGATATATTTTTTAATATAGGAATAGATAAGATGTCATAAGATATGGGTAAATTCATTGGAATATAAATAAGATGTTATGGGATCAACACCCAAAGCTGTATTGTTTTCCAATAGAGGACTTATACCAACAGTTTGACCAAACCTTTGGTATAGGTCATCCCTTTGAAGTAACATATACCATTACTTTGTGAATAATTGGTTTAGGTATTCTATACCAATGATTTGGTGAAACTATTTTTACTAGTTAATACCCATGGGGAAACACCCATCATTCACCCAAACAATTTTTTTAGGCTACACCATTGGTTTATCCATCAATCCCAACAGTTCCAAAATGTTGGTATAAACGTTTTTCTAATAATAATATATTATCATCATTTTTATTATCTTATAAATTTTATATAAACTTACATATTTAGGAATTACTATGTTATACTATCAGTGGTAGTATAATCTTTTTGAAGTCATGACATTATCATGTAACTTGATGAGCATGTGACTTTATGATTGGGGATATAAGAAAAGTAATGTTATCAATTATGAATATTTGAGATGGATGGATTACTACATTTTGATATGGGATTGGGTAGAGACTATAATGTAGTTTTTTTACATATACATGTTTATGTTGGAATGTATTAGTAATTAACAACCCACTATGAAACCCACTTTTTTATATTTTATTATATGACATTAGAGTTTCATTAAATTTTTGATAAAATATTATATATTTCTATTATTGTTAGATTCATATTGTAATTCTTATATTAATATGGCTATTATGAATGATTTCTAAATATTACCTCAAATTTTATTTAAAATTATGTTATAGATGGTACCATTACCTCATATTAGTAGTATACACTCTTCGTTAGTCTGTAGATATTATAATACAAGGAGGAACACATGAGGTTACATGGAATAACTAATTTTTTGACTATATGTGTGATAAGAGAAAGGTATTTATATAGAATAAGAAGATAAAGGGAATAATGAATAATTAATATCCCTTATTTCAGGATATTCTAGAAAATGAACGATAAAATTATAGAGGATGATAAAAAAAGAATATATAATAAATTTATCTCATGAAATTACAATTATGGAATCAAATAATTTTAAAAAACAAGGAAATCAACAATACTATAGTGTCAGAATTCATTAATCCATAAAATAATGAATTGTTTATTCAGTGGGGTTGGTAATTTAAGTGATAGTAAAAAAGGATACAATATTTTAATGTTTCATATATTAGATGAACATAATTATAATTACTAATTATATAAGGTCATGTTATTAATATGACTTAGAAAAATATTGTTATCATGTTATGAAGAAGAAATCAATCCTGAAGAGCCACATTAATCTACAACTGAGTTCATGTTGAATATAGAATTAAATAATTTCTATTGTAATATTTTAATGTTATAGAATAAAAATAAGGGTTAGAAAATTATTTCTACGATATTGGATGTTCTTGAGGATAAATTTGTAATGATTGAAGACTAGATGCTCTTAAAAGTTGAAAACGTGGGTTACTTGATCGCTATGGCGAGAAGAACATTGAAATAATTGAAGAAAAGTTTCTTATAAAAGAGATTGTGTTTGAATATCTCAAAGGGGTGTCTCTAAATAAATAAGATAAAATAATGAAAGAATTGTATGGTCTATAAAATATAATGTGTGATAATTATCAATTTCAGTAAAGTATTTATGGTTGATGTGAGACATAACCACTTTGTAAATCAACCATGTTCTCTACCAGTGGGTAATGATGGTCAGGGGATTTTTATATAAAATATTGAATGGAAGTATAAAATAAAATAGATATCATATTCATACATATTAATAAAGTCCATATGTATATTTATTCTAGAAAGTATAAACATTTTAAAAAACTATTTTTTATGTGAAGGAATAAATTCATTAAATTTTTACAAATAAGTAGAACATGTTTATGTCTCAAAGAGTTTCGTTGTCAAATTTATGTCCAAAATACTTTAAAATGGAAAAAATAAAAAGAGAGTTGATTCTAGAATGATTGATAATTATAAGAAAATATTGGATATTTTTTCTATTATCAGTTTTTAAGGACTAAGAAAACACAATAAGATGTTTTTTTAATATATAAAAAATTCAAATCATTAAAAGATAATTTAAGGAATTTGTTTTGCAGGGAATAATGTTTCATTTATTGTCAGTAATGTGTCAATATTTGTATGTAAAGGTAATTATTGAAGTGGTGATGATTATTGAAGTTATGATGTGTAAAGAATTATTATTGACTCAGTTATGATCCACCAATTTGAATACGGCTTTTATTTGTTGAATAAATATCATTTTTTGGACATGGTGATCAACAATAGAGGAATATCTCATTGCTATAAATATGATAAAGTTACAAACCTTATGTTAATTAGAGAATCTCTATTCATTAAATGATGATGGATTTCATTTTGGATGTCATACTTGATCATTCTACATATTAAAACCAAATGATTGATGCATTGATCCTTATTTCAATGAACTTATGTAAAAATTGACACATGGTTCACAACAATGAAGTATCATACATTGAAGGTGATTCAAGTGTTCTTTGTAATTGACGTTCCAAAAAGAAATGGTGGAGGAGGCTTGAATATTCTAAGAGTGATCATTAAAAAAACAAAGGATTCAAATAATTTTCATGAATTGGAGAATATTAAAGAATGATGAAGGAAAAATTTTAAAATAAGGGAAGTTGCATGGGATTTACATTTTGAAGAGATTTGTCCATGATAATTTACACTAAGGACTATTTTTTATGGGATTTCCATAACAAATTGGGCCTACCCAAAATCTACTTAGAAACCTCAAAAAAAGGCTCATGTGGGACAAAGTTGATCGTGCTCAAAGGGAAGCTAGTCAGGCCAGCCCGTATGCGGCAGAACTAGGCCATTTATAGGCATGTGAAAAGATTGGGCCAAAGCCCGAAAAGAGGGTTGACTTAGAGTGCTCTCGTAGATACTATAGTATGGGGTGGTACAATTAAGGAAGAAGGAGTTATCAGAGCTGAGGTTGGGGATGATTGATTGATAAACCATGACAAATTCACATCTCTATTTTGATATGTGACAGATACAGAGATACTGTTCACATTTTAAAAACAAGGAAACAATACCCACCATCTGATCTGATCGTGCATAACCAGATCCATCGATCTATTTTAAATATCTCAACATCTCATATTCATCGGATCTAAGCCTATCTGACGATCTTCATTCATCTACGTCATCTTCTTCTACCTCTGATATCATGAAGGGTTCCCAATGCCGTAGTACGGTGGAGTTATGACCAAACCTTCAAGTTCTCTTTTCCAACCACTATTTAAGAGAAAATACACTGCATTATGGTCATATTGAAGTCAATATACCATGCATGCAATTAAATTTTCATGCATGCAACTTAATAACGAGGATTGAACATCGCCAATGAAATCAAATGTGTGTGTCCATGTCATGGAGCTTGAGTGTTTGTGAAAAAAAAATTATGTGACCTTTACCATATGCACATGATTGTATCACCACAAAATGGGAGCTCATATGAAAGAAAACCCTAACAGAGATATGTTTCATGTTTCTATATCCTCATTTGATGATTTCAAAGCTGATGAAGTCAGCAATTCCATGGTGTGATTTAAAAGATTAATCTTGTGGTAATTTGATGTGGTGCAATGTTGTGATCCTAAAATATAAATTGAGATCTCCCAATATACGGGTTAGTGTTGATAAATTTGAGAAATCTCTCATTCCAAAAAGAACAAAGCACCATAGAGAGAAGTTCCCCACAGCTTCTACCTGTGCAAGGAAAAAAGGCCACCTCGTGATAACCCTAAGCGAAGGAGAAGGCTCTCCTGAGAACTCAATAAGTGATTTTCACTCTTGAGTTTCTTGGTGAATATTAGGTTAATGAATCCTTATGGGAATTGTGTGTTGCACCTTCCATTTTTTTATTACACATCCAGAACCATGAAACCATCCTGGTTCATGTGTTTGGTTGAGATATTCATGAGATTGTCATGATGAAGGAATCTTAAATTCATAAAAGGCAGTGTATGTTATTTCAATCAGAAAAGAAACATTTTTTTTCACAAACATAACTTATACCCATTTGGGTTTTGAGTGCAAGAGGTTTCTACTTTGATAATCCTTTAGGTATTCCACATATAAACTTCTACCTTGAGAAAAAGAAGAATCCAGTTGAAACATCTACCCATACTCATATGGGTTTGCGCACAAGAGGCATTAGGCCACAAATCTACGTGAGACTATCATTATATGTGCTTAAGATATTTTAACTAAATAATGGTGGTGAAATAAGCAATGAATTAACAGCGTGTGCATAAAACCTAACTAAAAGTGAATCCATTCATGCATGTCTGTACAGACATAATGAATGAATTTTGTGTATTGAGGAACAAGATATGGAGTGGATAGTACATGTGTAAACATATATGAAACACACACATTGATCCTAAACCATTGATTCATGTTATTAGTGTGTGTTTGTGTTTATAGGAAACAAATTAAACATTTATGAAATCGTAAATAATCTCATGAATGTGTGAGATGTCAGTTTGATACTAAAGATAAGATGTTTTGAATGCCATGAAACACATGTATGTGGTATATTTGATTTGAGACTGAAGCAAGGACGAATTAAAGAAAATCCTATTTCTGAGTTGATAGTTATTGAGAATCCATGAAGACAAATACTATTGATATTTTGAAAGATAATTCTTGAATATTAATATTATTGAAGAATTTTTGTGCACCATTTTCACACATCTACCTGAGGATGGCTCTTCATTAGAAGAAGAAATAATTTCTCATGCATTGTTTCACTGAGGACTGATAAGAATAAGTGATCATAATTTTGGTCAAGGCCAACATACCTTACCAAAGGATGTTAAAGATTCCTGAGGATGTACACAGGCATGTGTGATTCATCATGCTTAGGGGGGGAAGAGAATAATATAAATCTATAGTGAATCAATGTATTCAAGGATGTAGAATCTCATGTGACCTGGGATCAAGGGGTATCCTATGTGAATCAGGATTAGAAGACTTCAGTGAGACTCTGGAGTAGGCCAATGAGAGTCTTGTAATAGTGTGAGATGCAGTTTAAAGAACCTCTTTTGGTACTCATGAGAGATACAGTGTGACTATGCATCAACCATTTTAATTTCTCATTAGATTATAGTGGAGAATATATGTTGGGTAGAATACCCAACACATCAAGGAGTATGTATTTGTACTAAACCTTGTAAATCCTTATTGTCATTGTGTTTATATTTATAGCATCATTCTAGGTAAGGCTAAGATATACAATAATAGTGGATCAAGACTTTAAACATTCATTGATTTCTAATTGAAATGAATCAATTTGTAAAAAGTTAAATAGGTAAAAAATTCACCCCTCCCCATTTAATTATTCCAAACAGATCTTGGCACTTCAATTGGTTTTAGAGTGAAGGTTATCTCTAAATGATCCAAGGAAGTCTTTATAAAGTAATTATTTTAGGAAATGGGTGATAAAACTCAAATGGATATTTCTACCAAGACCCAAAAGAATATGAAGAAGAAATAGGAATGGGATATGATGAAGAATATTACTAATAACGGGTAGACACCTACAAGTGAAGGTAATCTGGAAGTTGCAACATGTAATAATTATTTTTTATTATTAGTTTTCTAATGCATCATGTTCATGTTGTGATGATGATAATGATATTTATTCTGCACTCATATAACGTATGAAGAATATCCGTATAGAAGTGTAAAGACAATTTTTACAATAATCAATGTTCTTAATGATGATAAATTACAGGTGAACGAATAATCTAATTCCATGGAACATGCATTGGTTAAAAGGGTTGGCATGTCCAACACTCTCACAAAACATGTGAAATCTATAGAAGAAACAATATCTCTTTACAATGAAATATTTTTTGAAGTTACTAACTAATTAAAAGAAAGTATTTATAAGAAATAATTCATTGAGCTTATATTTTTAGATGAATTTTTGGAATTTAAAGAATTGCACAAATATTCTACTATTTTCAAAGCTCCTCAACATGAATACAGAGCTAACAAGTTAAACGAGATTGATATTTCATTACCAGAATTAAGAAATGTGCATGAAGAACAAATGATAATGCTCATGGATAATTGAGAAAGTATGTTGAGATCAGTTGAAGATAATAATAACTCTCTCAACATTATGTGTTTAGAAATGGTGTTCAAATTGATGAATCACAAATCACCCAAATCTATAACTTCCCCAACAACAAGACGAAGAGATGCTACCACTCAAGATTCCATTAGTCACTATGATTCTAAAAGGATTATTAGATAATATTCTAATCCAATGGAAATATCCTCCAAGAAGAAGGAATCCCATAACCGAGTTATTTCTATTTATACTAATGCAGTTTCATCTATAAGTACAAGTTCAAATATAAAATCTTGGAAGATTTGGATTGAAAATAAATATTATTACATACATCAAAACATAATTGATGGATACTAGAATGATTAAGAATAATATTTCCCAAATATATTCTCCAATGAATGAAATACAATTCCAGAAATAACATTACCCTAAATTTAGATAGACTAATACAATCAGAAAAAGAATGAGATTTATTGGACACTGTTGGTGTTGTTAGAAGTTTAAGAATCAGGCGAATAGTTTCTAGCATAATGAATTAGCATATAAATCTTTTGGAAGGACTACATTCAATGAATGTACAAGTGATGAAATGAATCATCCTACAAAGCTTATGAAAAATAAAAAATGAAGAAGGATTTTTCTATCAAGAACAAATTTGAATATCTTGAAGACTTCTGTGATAATTGAAACAAAAGTGGTCACATTTATGATAAATGCTAGTTTATTCCAACCTTGCATCATGCATATGTTGATAAGCTGAATAGTCCAAAAAATGCTTAAGAAAGGAACAATAGTTTAAAAGAATTCATTGTGAATTTTCAAAACAATGAAGTGAAGAAAATTTTGAAAGAAACTATTCACAATAAGATGTTTAAGATGGATTCCAAGAATGTCATCTCAACCAATAAAATATTCTTATATTGTGGAAATAAATGTAATACCAGGGATCAATACAAAAAAGCCTCATAAATGAATGGAAGCAAGCTAAAATTAAAAGGATAATCAATCCAGGAGAAGATTGGATTGATTGAAGACATTCCCAAAGATGATTTTGATATGTTACATAAGAAAGGTAACTTTAATGCTTTGAAGAATCAATGTGGAAACTCCAGACCATAATATTTTAAGGAGTGTTCAGTTATATATCCTAATCAATTACATGTTTCTAGATAACTGCAAAAAAATAAAATGATGTACTAGATAAATCCAAGGAAAACGGGAAAAGAAATAATTTCACATGAAGAAGAATTTGAATTTCATGTGAGGTTGTCAACAAATGACA
Organism: Viscum album; assembly: GCA_963277665.1. Classification (NCBI taxonomy): domain Eukaryota; kingdom Viridiplantae; phylum Streptophyta; class Magnoliopsida; order Santalales; family Viscaceae; genus Viscum; species Viscum album. The sequence continues at coordinate 205,407,565 of OY728144.1, forward strand.
ACTCTAGTGTTTCACAAGTACCGTGTGGAAGGAGAAAGCTGGATGGACAGAATGTAAACCAGTGTATAACTGTCTTACCAACTCAAATGGAGATGTTGAAAACTAAATATCATACACTAGGAGAAGCTACTTCACTACTGGAAGATGTAAGGACAAAAAAATCCACACATGTTGAAGGTGAATGTAAGTAAAGAATATATTCAAAAAATTAAAGATAAAAATATTAAAGGGAATAGAGACACCAACATGAATAGTACCAGACACATTAGAGCTACCAAGAAAGGAATTTTTGGGTTGGGAGGAAATTATCAGCCTGGCTTCTCCTATTAAGAAGCTCACATGTGGTCTATCTTATTCTATTATACATTTGTTGTATATGTGTGGTTACATTACAGGTAATTTAAGGTTAAGGTCATCCTCAAGATGATAATTAAATGAACTAGATGGAGAAAAACATGTTGGACTGATCATTCATGATTTTATAATCACATGGAATGTTCCATAGTCAAAGATTATCAAAATGAATATCTTGATTTTGATCTGATGAAATTTTACACTATATTAAATCCAAGGGATTTTACCCATTGATGGGGATCAAATATGAAAGAGATGATACTAATGATTATTTAATTACAAATCATGAATTTCTTATCATATCTAGAAGATGAAACTTGTGGAATCTCATGTTCTTAATTGTATTTATCATGTTAATTATGGTGATGGTCTTGATTTATGAAAATATGGGATGATAGGGGGTTTATCTGTTCTTTTGGTCTATTTTTTTTTGATTTATATACACGATTTATCGTTTCATTGGAATATCTGATTATTTACAACTCCTTCGATTAGTATTGAAACATTCTGATCATGATTTAATGTGCATGGTTTTTATGGACTTCATAGAATACCTTGGTCACATCTCTGTTGTTTTTCTACACTGGGTAAGCCCATGTAGACTTACAGTTTATTAACAAAGGTATCTTGTCTAAGTGACCAATGGGACATCATCTTTCTCTCAGAAAAATTCAAGAATATATTCTTTAATGGGAGAAGAGCATGTCTCTGAATATTCCACACTTAACAGTTTTATTTGGTTTCCGATAAGGTGGAAAAATATTGTAACACATATTTACCCTTATAAAGTGTTCAAAGGAGATGTTGACAATAGAATAAAAGGGGTGATTTTTGGGCATAATGTTGCATTTCTTTTCAATAATGTGTCTATATCTGTATAGAAAGGTAATGATTGAAGTGGTGATGATGATTTTAGTGATGATGAGTAAAACATTGTTATTGAATCAATTAAGATCCCCCACTTTGATTATGGAATGTATTTGTTAAATAAATATCATTGGTTTCAAATAGTGATCAATGATACATGAATATCTCATTGCTATCAATATGACAAAGTTACAATGATAATGTTACATGGAAAATCACTATTCAGCCTATGAAATTGGATGTCATGTTGGATGTCATGCTTGATCATTCTCTATAGTAAAATCAGATGATTGATGCATTGATCCTTAGTTTAATGAACATGTGTCAAAAGTGACACATGGTTTACAACAATGTAGTATCATCCATTGAAGATGATTGAAGTGTTCTTTGGAATTCATATTCCAAAAAGAAATGGTGGAGGAGGATTTAAGAATCTAAGTGTGATCATGCAAAAATAAATAATACATATAATTTCCCTGAAATAAAGAATATTAGAGCATGATGGTTGATGAAGATAAAAAGAAGATAATTTGAATGGGATTGAGATTTTGAAGAGAGGTGGACAAATAAATTTTACACATGGAAGTATTATTTATTCTAGGATTTACTTTATAAATTTGGCATGCCGATAAGTTAGCAGGTAGCTGTAACTGAAGGCTCATGCAGGAAAAAGTTGATCGTGCCCAAAGGGAAGTAAGCTGGGCTAGCCTTCAAGTAGTTGGGTCTGGCTATGCATATGCATGTGATGAGATTGTGCCAATGATTGTGAAGGGGGGGGGGAAGCGTTCTTATAGAGAACATAGTGTGGGGTGGTACCATTAAGAGTGAAGGAGTAATATGAGCTAAGGTTGGAGCAGATTGACTGAAAATCCATGTTGAAGTCACATCTCCGCATCAATGTGGGACAGATACACATTTGTTTTTCACAATTTAAAAACAGGGAAGCAATCCCCGTCGTCTAATCTGATCATGTATTATCAGAGTCGTTGATGTATTTTAAATATACAAACATGTCATATTCATCAGATATGAGCCAATCCAATGATCATCAATTTCCCATGCCATCATCATCTACCTCTGATCTCATCCAGGGTTCCCAATGCCGCAATACGCTTGAGTTACAACCCAACCACCAAGATCTCGTTTCAATCCACTCTTGAAGAGAGAATCCACTGAATTTTGTCCATATGTAAGTTATGATATCATGTATGTAATTACATTTTAATGCATGAAATGTATGAAGGATGAACAAATTTGTAGAAATAATCAAATGTGTGGGGCCACATCACGGAGTGTGAGCGTTTGTAAAAACAAGTCACATGTGACCATTATCACATCCATGTGATTTGATCACTACAAAATGGGAGATCACATGAAACAAAAAACATAGTGAGATATACAACACGTATCTATATCTGCATTTGAATATTTCAAATATGATAAATTTTGCTATTAAAATGTATGATTTAAATGATGAATATAGTGGGAACTTGATGTAGTGAAAAGATCTGATCATCGCATGTAAAAAAAGATCTCTCGATTGAGAATTTGGTGTTGAGAAATTTGAGAAAACTCTCGCTCCTTAAAAAAATAGCACAATTTAGGGAGGATTGGAATAACTTATACATGTGCGAGTAAAGAATTACTCCCCATGAAAACCCTACATGAATAAGAAGTATCCCATGAGAACTCAACATGTGATTTGAAGTCTTCAGTTTTTTTGTGAAGATCTAGTTCGTAAAGCCTTATACGAATGGTGTCTTACACCTTCCCTATTCATGTGGCACATCCAGAACTAGAAAATCATCCTGGTTCTTCTGTTTGGTTGAGATAATCATGAGAAAGTCATGAAGAAGGATACTTATATGAAAAAATGCAGTTCAGGTTTTTGTGAGAAAGAAGGAAACATTATTTATGTGTGAAACACATACACTAATTTGGATTTTTAGAGCAAGAGGTTCAGACTTTTAGAATCCCTGAGACAGTGCACAGATACTCTACCGCCTTGAGATGAAGAAGAATCCATGAGAAACATCAATACAAACTCATATGAGGATTCTCACAAGATAGAGTGGGCCACCCATATATATTTGCCTATCTTGATTTCTTCTTAGGAAATTTTAACTAAATAGTTGGTGTGCAAGAAGTAAGGAATAAACAATGTGTGATTAAAGCCCATCGAAACGTTATTGCATTCATTCATGTCCATACAAAGATAAAGAAATAATTTTTTGTATTGATGAAGAAGAAATTAAGTGGAAATTATATGTATAGACATATATAAAACACCCTCATTGAACCTAAACCATTCATTCTAGGGAATAGTTTGTGTTCTGGTTTATATGAAACACATTATACAAGTACAAAATTTTGCATTATCACATGCACATGTGAGAATTTTGTGAGACGATTTAGATATATTTTTTAATTCCATGCAACTTATGCATGAGGGGAATTTGATTTAAGACAGATTCTAAGTAGAATTAAAGAAGATCATATATCTATGTTGATACTTATTGAGATTCGATGAAGAAAAACAGTGTTGATTTTTTGAAAGATCATTCTTGCATATTAATATTCTATAATAACATTCATGGACCATTTGTACACATCTAAGTGAGGTCGAGAGTTTATTAGAAGTATAAAGAAATTCATGAGCATTGTTGAACAAAGGACTGATCAGAATTATTGAGCATTCCCAATAGACCGTACCAAAGGGTGTTGAATATTATATAAGATGTACACGGGTGAGTGTGATTATGCAAGCTCATGGGGGAATAGAATAAGATCAATCTATAGTGTATCGAAATCTTCAAGGAGGTAGAATCTCGCGTTACTTGAGATCAAGGATTACCCTATGAGACTCATGAGTAGAAGATTTTAGTGAGACTATGGTGTAGGCCAGTGAGACTTTGGTAACACTATGAGTTGCTGTATAAAGAACCTCCTGTTAGACTTCTGAGAGATATTTTGTGAATGTGTTTCGACCACTATAATTGTTTATCATATTATAGTTGTAATCCCCTGGCCCTAGTTACCAAGAATCGATGCATTATTATATAACACTGGCATGATAAAGGATTCATATCCTAAAATAACGATCAATTTAGTATACTTGGAAGTACTAGTTACATACATAGGTTTTACATTACATCATGAAATAAAAACACAACACTATGTCCCCTTTGAACTCTCATATATCCCTTATCCTATTCCTAAAGGTTAATCGTAATATACCTCATTGCAACCTGGGAAAAATATAACATAAGAAAGGAGTGAGCTTAGATGCTCAGTATGGTTAACAAAATAGTGGAAACTATCTTAAATAAGAATAAACATTTTAGGAAATGTATAAGACTAGAACAAAAGACTTTTAAAAATAAACTTAATCATAATATTTCAAAGATAAATAAAATAAGGTCATATACATATTCAAATTTATATTCATCTAGTCGAATAATCACATGTAATATCCATATCCAATTTCATAATGATGGAATTCATAATGCCAATCTTATAAACTGCATATTCAAGGCCTTCTGCCAAGACTACAAATAAGATTTTGTCAAGGCCTTGTGCCAAGACAATAGTTTGTCTAATGAGACCTACCAATGCATCGATGAGCTATAGAGGGCTCTTCTCATCACATACTAAGTCCAATGAATTCCTCATATTAAAGGGTGATACATAATCTAAACATATGTATTAAAATTAGCATATGAAATGCCAATATTCTATGCACAAACCACGAATGACATAAAAATAACACATCCAAAGTCAAACATAACTCATTCAATACAATATGGATGATTTTATTATGATAAATCAACCTCAATAAAGAGTAAAATACACTAAAGAATATTTACATAGATGAAAATAGTCCTTAAAACTATTTTTAGAGAAATATCTCATTTTTCTCAAAAACATTTAAATGTCACACTATTTATCAAAGAAATTATTTAAAATATATTTTTGAATCAAAGTGTCCCATACCACATTGAATCTTTTAAAAGTAATTTTAATTTTAAAACATTAATGTCTATATGAATAAATCCTTAAAACCATTTTCAAAACATGGACTTTAATGAGAAATATTTTGAAGAACAAATCTTTAAAACATTTAAAATGATATTTTCGTACGAGTTCCTAACCAAATGATAGAAACTTGAATAAAAATAATTGAGGTAATAAAAACATTATAATAACATGAGATGAAAGGGATTCATGATATACTTTGTCATAGTACAGTATATACACCATATAAAAATTAATTGGTGCATAACAACAAAGAACTCTCAATGGAATGTAAATTTAGATAAAGTACATTATAAAGACTATACCCATAGGTTAAGGATAAATAAATAACATAATTATGTGTGAAAAATATAAATACGCTCAACATGATTGGAAATTCAGTGTAAATAAATCATAGGAAATTGACACATATTCTTGTAAAAAAACACGAATGACTTGGATTCTTAACTCAATGAATGGATATTGAGTTAAGATTAATCTTATCAAGTTTATATCAATGACTTGAGAAATTATAAATGGAGTGATTATGTGTATCAAAAGTATTTCCACACAAAGGTGAGTGGAAATTACTACATAAATAATAAATAGTGATTCCACACATTGTAACGCCCCGACCCCAGCTACCCAGAGTCGGTGCATTAATTACATAACATTGGCATGATCATGAGAAAGATCAAGTCTCGAAAGACCGATTAGTTTAGTAGCCTTGGAATAACTAGATACATCCATAAATTTTTACATTATATCATAAAAAAAACATCTTGTCTTCATATCCCCTCATACTATCCCTGCAGGTCATTCATAAATTACTTCTTCATAATCCTGAAAAAAAATAAAACATTGAAAGGGGTGAGCTCGGATGCTCAGTAAGGATAACATTATAGCAGAAGCTTTCATAAATAAGCATAAACACTTAAGGCAATTTATAACTAAAACAAAAGCCTTTTAAACTTGAACTTCAGCATAAAATGGAAAAGGTAAAATGAAATAATTCCATTTACTTACTCACATGGATATTCTACTAGTCGAATGATCACATGCAATATCAATAACCACTTTCATAATGATGGAATGCATAATGCCAGACTATCATAACCACATAGCCAAGGCCTCGTGCCAAGACTACAAATAAGATTTTGCCAAGGCCTTGTTCCAAGACACTAGTTTGTCTCATGAGACCTACCGATGCATCGAGGAGCTATAGCGGGCTCCACCCGTCACTTATTAAGTCCAATGCATTCCCATATGAAAAGGTTTAAACATAACGTAAACATTCGTATTAAACTAGCATATGAAATGTCAATACTTTCACCACAAACCATGAATGGTATAAAAATAGCACATCCACAGTCAAACATAATTCATTCGATACAATATGGAAGATTTTATTGTATCACATTAACCTCAATCAATAATAATGAAGGATGTTGACATAGATGAAAATAATCATCAAAACTATTTGAGAGAAATATCCCCCTTTTCTTGAAAACATTTAAAAGTCACACTATTTGTCAAGAAGCCGTTTAAAAGTATATTTTTGAATCAAAGTGTCCCATACCACTTTGAAACTTTTAAAAGGAGTTTTAATTTTAAAACTTTAATGTCCATATAAATAAATCCTTAAAACCGTTTTTAAAATATGGACATTAATGAGCATGATTTAGAAGAATAATTCTTTAAAACATTTTAAAATGGTATTTTGGTTAGAGTTTCTAACCAAAAGAGAGACACTTGAATACAAATAATTGAGGTAATAAAAACATTGTAATATCATGAGAATAAAGGAATTCATGATATACTATGTCAAAGTACATTATATACACCACATAAAAGTGATTTGGTGTATATCATCAAAGAAGTCTCAATGGAATGTAAATTGAGATGAAATTTCTCAAAAAGGTTGTATCCTTAGGTTAAGGATAAATCAATGACATAATTATGTGTGATAAATATAAATACACTAAATATTATTGGATATTCAGTGTAAAACAATCAAAGTACATTCACACATATTCTTGTAAAAACAATACCAACGAATTGGATGTTTAACTCAACAAATGGAGAATGAGTTAAAATTACTCTTATCAAATTCATATCAATGACTTGAGAATTACCAATGGAGTGATTATGTGTACCAAACTTCTATACACAGTAAGGGGAGTGGAAATTATGACATAATCAAATGAATAGTGATTCCCCACATAATCTTGGGGTAATATAATCAATGAAATATGTGTAAAGCCAAATGAGTGGAAATTGAAATCTCAAATTCCCTTATCGATTAGGTAACTTACGAAACATACACCCATGAAAGAAGTATCATACCATGATGATGTAAATACCCATAAATTAAAGTATATTACACAATGAATACGATCATGGGCAGTACACATACACCACATGCAATAATTAAGTGGTGATCAATGGAATTCTCACGGAATTAAAAGTGAGATAAGAAAACCCTTACATTGTACTTTTTCCTTGGTCGATGGTAGGTTTACCTCCTGTATAATGGTGAAATAATTGTTATTGAATAATAAAAGAATCATTTACTTTAATATGATATCATATATGATCTTTTATCATTGATTTGTTAATAATATTTTAGAATTATCGTCATTTCGGGTGTTAACGGGTTCATTTTACTTTATATTCTTTGTTATGTGAGACATATTCGTTATTAATGGGATGTATATTATTCATATCCAGAATGGTATCAAGTTCTTAAACATCATTTTTAAATCATCAAATGATAATTATACTTGAATGGATACGATGGAGAATGAATCTCATCGCGTTCGTGGAGACGGTAGTCCGTACGTACGCACGAACGCTACTTCCATTTAATTTTTATTTTAAAAGAATCGAATCCAAATTATACTTAGGTATATTACTATTCCAGTATAATATAATATTTTATATATGTTACTTAAGTTCATTTACACCATCCTTTATACGTTCCATGTGTGGTATGAACGAGTCATATCATTTTAAGGGGGCGGTAGTCCGCACTTCCTCAAATGAAATTATCGTATATATATACAACATGAAACGAATAATGGTATGAAATAAAATGGAATTACAGAAGCTTATATATAAAATATATATCATTAATATCATATTTAATTACAGTTCCATCCTAATGGCCACCATGAGAGGCGGTAAGATGTATTTGAACAATCATCGTTTCGTGAGGCGTTAGTTTGCCATCCACAGAAACATTATGTTCATCATCCATTAGATGGAGTTGTGTGAATGTTTATTTTGAATCCTTCTTATAACAACATACTAGTATATTGAGGATACTGTTGTTGTTACAAAAGAAGGGAAATAAAAAGATTTTGGGGGTTGGAGAAGCAAAATAAATGAAAATACTTTAAGAGAAATTGTTACCTTTAATTTAGGTAACTCACTTTGGTTGGAACCAAAGGATTTCTTAAAATGCTTTCTGCCTAAGGGGAAGCTTCAAGGAGGAGGAGAGGGATGTGGGGAGCTTAGTTGGGCAGAGTTTGGACGAGCCAAGTGGCTTGAGCGGTGTGAGGAATGAGTAGAAGTGGTCTCCTTTTATAAGGGAGAGGAGGGGCTCTTTAGGAAAGAGTGAAAGTATTACTTTATAATATAATTATATTCGGTTTATAATGGTCCAAAAATCATTGAGGTCGAATATAAGATGACTCATATTCTAAATAACATCAACCAATAAGAATTGGACAGGTTTTAGATAATATTTTAATCATTATAAGCTTATTTATTTAAATGATTTATTAATGAGGTAAACATTGCATCATTATTGTGTCATTAATAATTTAAACTATTTGATGTCTAAAAATTATAAATAAAATATCATTATGTAAGAAATCTTTTTATCTTTCTAATGAATATTTATAATCGAAAATCCAACATGTATAACCCTATGTAAAAATTGTTCTTCTAAAAGATGTAAGCTTATGCCATTTTTATTTTTATTTTAACTTTATTAATATAAAGTGTCATTATCACTTACAAGTGGATCAATGGGGTCCCAAAATTGACCCAAAGATGCCCATGGTCGACCATGTATCAACCAATAGGGTTAAGACACGTTTTAGGGTAATTTAGTATTATTATAATATTATTTTTTAACCCTTATTTACCGGATTTACCCTTAACCATGGTAAATAAAATATTTACCGCAGTAATTATTCAAAATGTCTAAAAATAAAAGATACCTATTTACACAATTTGAACATCCTGATTCCAAATATGGAATCCATTTTTCTAAATTCAAAACACAGAAGTGGCAGAAATTAATTTAAAATTAATTCCCGCTGTCAAAACAAAAAGCGTGTTTTTAAGAGATAATAACTATCAAAAGATTGACACTTGTTTATGTTCGGTTTAATTGTAAAATTATGTCCAATGACCGAAATTATATTAAATGGTAAAAATATATTCTAAATATACTTTAAAACCACTCAAATTCATAATTTATCACTATTAATTATTTTGATTAAAAAAGTTGTTTTTAATTAAAATTTAGTAATTTTTACTATTCATCAAAATATGAAAGTTATCCGAAAAGTACCAAAATTTCACCTTAGGCTAAATTTGATATTCTGAATCCAAAAATGAAGTCCATTTTGAAATATAAAATATATATAATTTCAAAAAATTAAGTATTACTATTCATAACAGCTAGTTTGATCGGTTGTGGTGTGTGTTAAAACTCGAAGTTGCGTACAACACACGCTACTGTTTTATTCAAAGGAAAGCGTACCGTGGAAGCTTGGGATGTTTTATTTTAAATTTTTTTTGATGTCCCCATGTAGTCAAAAAGTTTAAAATATTTTATTTAAAAAGGGTTTACTATTAAAAGTTGGTAAAACTACAATACTGAAGATGAATTTGTTCTTACATTATGTCTAAGAAACTCATAATATGGATTCTAAAATTATAAGGATTATATAAAGTTTAAAATTTAGTTAATACTATTCATAACCTTTTTTGAACGGCTTGTTTGGTAAGTCATGGTGCGCTTGAACTCGGTGTTGCGTGTAGTTCAAGTTATTGAATTATTTTTAAGAAATAACACACTATGAAATCTTGGGGTGTTACATTCTCCCCTCCTTCAATAAATTGCGTCCTCGCAATTTGAAATTGTTCTTCGAAAATAAAAGGTTGAAAATAGAAAATATATTTGTGGGAAAACCCACATCAAAAATTGGTTTACTAAAATTTAGTCTTAATATGAGGAAAAGAGAAATGAAAGGGTCACCACCAAATTATGATCTCGATTAGGAGAACATTGGTGGCAATTAGAGACATATAATTGGAGGAAAAACGTAAATATTTATAGGTAGTGGTTGAGGTCATCAATCACAAACAAGTATAAAATTGAGGTCCTTAAACTCATCAATCTATGATGATTTGAAGTACCATCGGTTCAATAAAATATAGGGTATTGGGATCATACATTTTTGACATTTCAAAATATCTTAGTTGAAATCCCACATCAAAAAATGAATTAATGAGGCCTCTATTTAAAATAAAGAGTGGAAAGTATGAAGATTACCGAAATTAACACATACTAGGGTTCAATGTAGGAAAATATGGATATGGAGGAGAAATCTAACCATCAATTATCTGATGGAGAGTGGTAGAGAACATGGCTATGAATAGGCCAACAATCCCAAAGCCATAAATTAGTGATGATTTAAGGTACCATCTAGGACAACATTTTTTTTAAAGTTACATTACATAAGGAAGAGGAATTCATTTATGATATTGACTAAGAACATTATGAGATATACTTAAATTTTAAGTAGATTTTCATTCTTTAATAAATTTCCACCACTAACTCAATTTTTTTTAAACGATGAGTATTCAAGAAGACTTGGTCACACTGGGAGAGCTAGAATAAACTTCTATAGAATCACATGATCCATGCAGGATAAACCATATATTTACATTGTCTTTGAAGATTAATCAAAACCAAAATGGTTAGTGAATGATCTAATGATCCCCCAAAAGGATATTCATTGAGATAAATATGCACTAATCTTAATTTCTAAAATTAAACCAACAATACCCCAAAGTTAAATAGATACCATTCAATAACCAATTGTCCTTAAAATCCTTTAATATAATCCAAACTAATATTGAAACCCAAAACATAGAAGAATTTGATTATGTAGTCTCCCATGTTACATTGTATCTCCAAATTACATCAAATACTCTTAAAGTCACATACTTAAATGTAATCAACATCATCACATATTCTCTGTTATAGGTTAATCATTTCCATAAATAACCCAAATCACTATAAATCAACAATAAAAATGTAGATAAAAATCCACCATTACTCTACAAATGAAACCTCATTGTATTCTATTTTCCTTGGGCATATAGTGTTCCTAACAAAATGAACATCTTCCTATATAACATTTATCACTTAATCACCAAATCATTTTCCTATACCAAGGGTATTCATTTGATAAGACATAAGAACCCAAATCATCTTATTATTGATCAATAAAATCATTTAACAAAAAAATAGTCATACTAACCAGGGACTTCACGTAGTCCAGTGGTAGGCGATAAATCCCAATCGCACTTTGGTTGTGGGTTCGATTCCCACAGCTTTGTCCGACGCGACGGGTTGTCACACGGTCTACGTGTTGTCGTTTTTCAAAACTATATTTTATAATATTACCAAGATGAGATAAATTCCTAAAAATAACATAATTTAACCACAAATGTTATATCATACTTTGCATTTTCATCCCAAATTATAATAACTTATCATTTTCTCAAACCCCAATGATCATATAAAACCAAATGGTTATTTATACCTATATCCACAAGAGAAGAGACAATTCTTCCTCAAATATCATTCTCACATGGAAAACTGCGGGGTTACAAATACAAGAGAAAATTATTCCAATGTAAACCCATCAACAAGTAGTGATAATTTTTCTCCAACCATTTATTTCCACATAGCTTCTTCTTTGACCAAGAAAATATCCTATAGAATAGGACATTCACTCGGGTAATGGACAGGTCCCCTACATTTACGGCAAATGACTGTAAATGGACTCTTGGGACCATTTTTATCTTCTTCCATAGTACTCTTCATTTTTCTTCGGCAATTCTTCACTTTATGTCCTTCCTTCCCGCACGTAAAACATTTAGTTGTCCCATTGAGACACTTTCCTGGGTGTCTCTTTCCACAATTCCCGCATGATGAAAATTGAGGTTTCTTTTCTCCATGGTCTCCATTGCTGGAGATCTTATCATTTATCACCTTTCTCTTCCTTGTTGAGTCTGGGAGTTGGTTAATATATATGTTGTTGATCATATTTTTGGAAAACTGATTTGGCATAAAGACGATATCTTTTACGCCTATCAACATTCCATTTTGTTGCTCATTGCCACCACTGTTCCCAACTTGTACATCATTCTCAAAGTCACTATGACTTCCTTGGAATCCAGCCATTGACTAAAACCAGAAAGCATTGTGTGAGTAATAGTAGTCGTAAAATCATTTAGAGATTAAAATGTCACCATATTCTCAATTTGAAACATATTAGGATTAACCAAGGTCATTTACTCTCATCTTATGTATATATTACTTAAATCGGTTTGTAAAGAAAATGTAAATTATCCAAAGCATATCCCCCGGGAGTGTCGTAACCAAGAGTGCAGCAAGGCCCGTTGTCGTGCACCAGTTCCCGTTCGAGTCTAGCTCAAAGCGGTGTTTTCGGGTTTTACCCCTAGGTACATCTGTGCCAGAGCCGCCTCTACCTGCTCGTATCCAGACAGGGATGTATTGCTCGGAAAACTCACAAAATCTCTACAATACCAAAATTCTAGGAAGTTCTTTTATACTAATCCTCAAAGTTCATCTTAGGTCTACGTGCTCTAATCAGATTTTATCTAAATCTAGCTACCAAGGTTTGTACTAAACTTCCTCTGATACCAACTGTAACGCCCCGACCCCAGCTACCCAGAGTCGGTGCATTAATTACATAACATTGGCATGATCATGAGAAAGATCAAGTCTCGAAAGACCGATTAGTTTAGTAGCCTTGGAATAACTAGATACATCCATAAATTTTTACATTATATCATAAAAAAAACATCTTGTCTTCATATCCCCTCATACTATCCCTGCAGGTCATTCATAAATTACTTCTTCATAATCCTGAAAAAAAATAAAACATTGAAAGGGGTGAGCTCGGATGCTCAGTAAGGATAACATTATAGCAGAAGCTTTCATAAATAAGCATAAACACTTAAGGTAATTTATAACTAAAACAAAAGCCTTTTAAACTTGAACTTCAGCATAAAATGGCAAAGGTAAAATGAAATAATTACATTTACTTACTCACATGGATATTCTACTAGTCGAATGATCACATGCAATATCAATAACCACTTTCATAATGATGGAATGCATAATGCCAGACTATCATAACCACATAGCCAAGGCCTCGTGCCAAGACTACAAATAAGATTTTGCCAAGGCCTTGTGCCAAGACACTTGTTTGTCTCATGAGACCTACCGATGCATCGAGGAGCTATAGCGGGCTCCACCCGTCACTTATTAAGTCCAATGCATTCCCATATGAAAAGGTTTAAACATAACGTAAACATTCGTATTAAACTAGCATACGAAATGTCAATACTTTCACCACAAACCATGAATGGTATAAAAATAGCACATCCACAGTCAAACATAATTCATTCGATACAATATGGAAGATTGTATTGTATCACATTAACCTCAATCAATAATAATGAAGGATGTTGACATAGATGAAAATAATCATCAAAACTATTTGAGAGAAATATCCCCCTTTTCTTGAAAACATTTAAAAGTCACACTATTTGTCAAGAAGCCGTTTAAAAGTATATTTTTGAATCAAAGTGTCCCATACCACTTTGAAACTTTTAAAAGGAGTTTTAATTTTAAAACCTTAATGTCCATATAAATAAATCCTTAAAACCATTTTTAAAATATGGACATTAATGAGCATGATTTAGAAGAATAATTCTTTAAAACATTTTAAAATGGTATTTTGGTTAGAGTTTCTAACCAAAAGAGAGACACTTGAATACAAATAATTGAGGTAATAAAAACATTGTAATATCATGAGAATAAAGGAATTCATGATATACTATGTCAAAGTACATTATATACACCACATAAAAGTGATTTGGTGTATATCATCAAAGAAGTCTCAATGGAATGTAAATTGAGATGAAATTTCTCAAAAAGGTTGTATCCTTAGGTTAAGGATAAATCAATGACATAATTATGTGTGACAAATATAAATACACTAAATATGATTGGATATTCAGTGTAAAACAATCAAAGGACATTCACACATATTCTTGTAAAAACAATACCAACGAATTGGATGTTTAACTCAACAAATGGAGAATGAGTTAAAATTACTCTTATCAAATTCATATCAATGACTTGAGAATTACCAATGGAGTGATTATGTGTACCAAACTTCTATACACAGGAAGGGGAGTGGAAATTATGACATAATCAAATGAATAGTGATTCCACACATAATCTTGGGGTAATATAATCAATGAAATATGTGTAAAGCCAAATGAGTGGAAATTGAAATCTCAAATTCCCTTATCGATTAGGTAACTTACGAAACATACACCCATGAAAGAAGTATCATACCATGATGATGTAAATACCCATAAATTAAAGTATATTACACAATTAATACGATCATGGGCAGTACACATACACCACATGCAATAATTAAGTGGTGATCAATGGAATTCTCACGGAATTAAAAGTGAGATAAGAAAACCCTTACATTGTACTTTTTCCTTGGTCGATGGTAGGTTTACCTCCTGTATAATGGTGAAATAATTGTTATTGAATAATAAAAGAATCATTTACTTTAATATGATATCATATATGATCTTTTATCATTGATTTGTTAATAATATTTTAGAATTATCGTCATTTCGGGTGTTAACGGGTTCATTTTACTTTATATTCTTTGTTATGTGAGACATATTCGTTATTAATGGGATGTATATTATTCATATCCAGAATGGTATCAAGTTCTTAAACATCATTTTTAAATCATCAAATGATAATTATACTTGAATGGATACGATGGAGAATGAATCTCATCGCGTTCGTGGAGACGGTAGTCCGTACGTACGCACGAACGCTACTTCCATTTAATTTTTATTTTAAAAGAATCGAATCCAAATTATACTTAGGTATATTACTATTCCAGTATAATATAATATTTTATATATGTTACTTAAGTTCATTTACACCATCCTTTATACGTTCCATGTGTGGTATGAACGAGTCATATCATTTTAAGGGGGCGGTAGTCCGCACTTCCTCAAATGAAATTATCGTATGTATATACAACATGAAACGAATAATGGTATGAAATAAAATGGAATTACAGAAGCTTATATATAAAATATATATCATTAATATCATATTTAATTACAGTTCCATCCTAATGGCCACCATGAGAGGCGGTAAGATGTATTTGAACAATCATCGTTTCGTGAGGCGTTAGTTTGCCATCCACAGAAACATTATGTTCATCATCCATTAGATGGAGTTGTGTGAATGTGTATTTTGAATCCTTCTTATAACAACATCCTAGTATATTGAGGATACTGTTGTTGTTACAAAAGAAGGGAAATAAAAAGATTTTGGGGGTTGGAGAAGCAAAATAAATGAAAATACTTTAAGAGAAAGTGTTACCTTTAATTTAGGTAACTCACTTTGGTTGGAACCAAAGGACTTCTTAAAATGCTTTCTGCCTAAGGGGAAGCTTCAAGGAGGAGGAGAGGGATGTGTGGAGCTTATTTGGGCAGAGTTTGGACGAGCCAAGTGGCTTGAGAGGTGTGAGGAATGAGTAGAAGTGGTCTCCTTTTATAAGGGAGAGGAGGGGCTCTTTAGGAAAGAGTGAAAGTATTACTTTATAATATAATTATATTCGGTTTATAATGGTAAAATAATCATTGAGGTCGAAGATAAGATGACTCATATTCTAAATAACATCAACCAATAAGAATTGGACAGGTTTTAGATAATATTTTAATCATTATAATCTTATTTATTTAAATGATTTATTAATGAGGTAAACATTGCATCATTATTGTGTCATTAATAATTTACATTATATGATGTCTAAAAATTATAAATAAAATATCATTATGTAGGAAATCTTTTTAGCTTTCTAATGAATATTTATAATCGAAAATCCAACATGTATAACCCTATGTAAAAATTGTTCTTCTAAAAGATGTAAGCTTATACCATTTTTATTTTTATTTTAACTTTATTAATATAAAGTGTCATTATCACTTACAAGTGGATCAATGGGGTCCCAAAATTGACCCAAAGATGCCCATGGTCGACCATGTATCAACCAATAGGGTTAAGACACGTTTTAGGGTAATTTAGTATTATTATAATATTATTTTTTAACCCTTATTTACCGGATTTACCCTTAACCATGGTAAATAAAATATTTACCGCAGTAATTATTCAAAATGTCTAAAAATAAAAGATACCTATTTACACAATTTGAACATCCTGATTCCAAATATGGAATCCATTTTTCTAAATTCAAAACACAGAAGTGGCAGAAATTAATTTAAAATTAATTCCCGCTGTCAAAACAAAAAGCGGGTTTTTAAGAGATAATAACTATCAAAAGATTGACACTTGTTTATGTCCGGTTTAATTGTAAAATTATGTCCAATGACCAAAATTATATTAAATGGTAAAAATATATTCTAAATATACTTTAAAACCACTCAAATTCATAATTTATCACTATTAATTATTTTGATTAAAAAAGTTGTTTTTAATTAAAATTTTGTAATTTTTACTATTCATCAAAATATGAAAGTTATCCGAAAAGAACCAAAATTTAACCTTAGGCTAAATTTGATATTCCGAATCCAAAAATGAAGTCCATTTTGAAATATAAAATATATATAATTTCAAAAAATTAAGTATTACTATTCATAACGGCTTGTTTGATCGGTTGTGGTGTGTGTTAAAACTCGAAGTTGCGTACAACACACGCTACTGTTTTATTCAAAGGAAAGCGTACCGTGGAAGCTTGGGATGTTTTATTTTAAATTTTTTTTGATGTCCCCATGTAGTCAAAAAGTTTAAAATATTTTATTTAAAAAGGGTTTACTATTAAAAGTTGGTAAAACTACAATACTGAAGATGAATTTGTTCTTACATTATGTCTAAGAAACTCATAATATGGATTCTAAAATTATAAGGATTATATAAAGTTTAAAATTTAGTTAATACTATTCATAACCTTTTTTGAACGGCTTGTTTGGTAAGTCATGGTGCGCTTGAACTCGGTGTTGCGTGTAGTGCAAGTTATTGAATTATTTTGAAGAAATAACACACTATGAAATCTTGGGGTGTTACACACATAATCTCGGTGTAAAATAATCAATGAAGTATGTGTAGAGTCTAATGAGTGAAACTGAAATTTTAAATTCCCTTATTGATTTGGTAACTTACGAAAAATACAACTCATGAAAGAAGTATCAGACAATGAAGATGTGAATTCCCATAAATTAAATTATATTACACAAAGAATACAATCATGGGTAGTACATACACCACACAAAAGGAAATAATGGAAATATAGCATAAATCTCTTGGGAATATGAATTCAGATGAAAACACCTTGCTTTGTACTTTTCCTTAGTCGAGGGTACATTAAACTCCTGTGTAATAGTTAAATAATTGTTATTAAATTATAAAATTACCCCATACATAAATATGACATCATATATGATATTATAATATTCCTTTGTTAACAATATTTTAGTAGTATCAATGTTTCGGGTGTTAACTGATTGATTTTCCTTTATATGTTTTGTTACATAAATAATGTTTGTTATGGATATTATGTAATTGATTCATTTCCAGAATGATATAGAGTATTTAAAAATTATTTTTAATCATCAAATCAAAATTAGTCTTGAGTGGTTACGATGGGGAATGACATATAATCTTGTCGTGGAGACGGTAAGCCGTACGTATGCACGAGGGACAATATCATTCTTCTAATGGTGAAATAGTATATAATTGGATGGTATATCTTATATACATAATCATTAACATGTTATATTTTTTATTTAAATCAGTTATACTCATTATTATACCCATCCAAATAATTAAGTTTTTGAATAAAAAACTACACCAAGATATGGAGACGGTAATCTGTACCTACTCATGTATGGTGACTTTGTCATTTATAGGATGGATATAATAACGAATATGGGTGTGTCATATTTAAAATAACATCAAAGTATGTTGTAGGTACTGGATTTATTATTTTGGCATGGAATCATCAAAGAAAAAGGAAGTGGAAGAAGAAAAGAACTTGAAAGATGGTGGAGAATTTATTACCTCTTCTTCAGGTGCTTCATTTTGATTAGATAAAAAGGGCTCCTAAGATTGGATTTATAATCAAAGGACGGACTCCATGATGTAGTTACTATAGTTTGGAGGATATTTGGGCAGGATTTTTCCAAGCCAAATGGCATCGAAGATGTGAAATTAAGAGAAGTGGAAGTACCCTTTTATAAGAGAGGTGAGGGTCACTTTAGGAAAACCTTGAAATATTATTTTATTATAAATAATTTTAGGTTTATAATGGATCCAAATTGATTTATTTAGAATATAAGGTTGATATTGGTCTAAATACTCTCAAACAATAGGTTTTAGACATGTTTAGGTCCCCATATTAATCTTATCTTTTTTATTTAACTATTAGTTAAATAGTTTATCTTTTACCGTGTCTTCATGTATTCTTACACTATACGGTTAATAAACATACTCTAAACTTTGAAAAGAACCTCAAGTGGTTCATTAATGAAATATATAATATTATTTAATCCCTTTAGCCGAACCATATATTTTTAGAAATATTATATCAACCAATAATATAGTATTTGTTATAAAAATTAATTTTTGTCCATTTTGACGCTATTTGGTATTCTATTTTTTTGAGATTCATAAAAACCTTATCATTTGAAAAAAAAATTAATATAATCAACCCTAACATTTCATAGTAACCTATGTAATTATTTTAATTCATAAAAAGTCTCAAATTACATTTATTTGGATATCTATAACATCTATTATTTTAACCTTTCATTAAAAAAGTAATTACTGCATCATCATTGTGTCATAAATAAATTTAATTATTTAATATCTAAAAATTATAAATAAAATACCATTATGTAGGAAATATGAAATATTTCTAATTAATATTTATAGTAGAATTTATCTTGTGTGTAACCCTATATTAAAAATGGTTTAGTTATTAAACATTGAATTTAACACTTTAACCTCTTCTGTAAATAAAATAATAATAAATGTCATCATCTAATACAAGTGGACATAAAGGATCATATTTAATTCATAATGTTTATTTCAGTATAATTACACTTATTTAATAGAATTAAAACATGTGTTAGGGTAATTATAATATTATTTTTAACCTTAATTACCCTACTTACTTTTAACCATGGTAAAAAAAGTCAAAAGTTACTATTCACAAAAAATTATTTTACTCTTATTGAACCAAATTTTAATTACTAATTTTAACCGTGTTTCTAGTATTTTTGAAATTCAACTCACAAAAGCGGTAAAATTATGTTTTCTGGAAATTTTCAAATGCTCTTTGAAGGTGGGTAAAAGACGATAAAAAGTTCAATAAAATTTTTATATATCTAAACATATTATAAAATTACTACAATGAATTAAATTTAACTTATATAGGTATTATGTATCTATTATGACATAAAATTAATTTAAATAAGATAAATAATTATTTAAATAAAAATTCTGTTTTAAATAATAACGTAGTGTTTTCGCTATTCATCAAAAATTGAATTTTTTTAGAAAAATACAAAAAAAAATCACCCTAAGATAATATTGATATTGAAAATTAAAAAATTAAGCCTATTTTACCAAATTAAAAACATAGAATTTTCATTTATTAATTTTAATTTAATTCCCATTTTCAAAACCAAAAAAAGTACGTTTTGAAAAAGGAAAAACGTTCAAAAGATTGACATGCGTTTATGTAAAATTTAAATGTGAAATTACTTATAATGACTAACAATGTATTAAATTATAAAAATATAATTTAATTATACTTCCTAATCATTAAAATTTATAATTGAACACTATAAGTTATTTTTATTAAAAAATGTTGTTTTCAGTGAAAATTTAGTATTTTTCACTATTAACCCAAATATAAATGTTATCAGAAAAACAACAAAAATTTATCGAAACTAAATTATTATGTCCTAATTATAAAGAAAAAGTT
The DNA here is from genome assembly GCA_963277665.1 of Viscum album. Taxonomy (NCBI): domain Eukaryota; kingdom Viridiplantae; phylum Streptophyta; class Magnoliopsida; order Santalales; family Viscaceae; genus Viscum; species Viscum album. The sequence continues at coordinate 205,428,198 of OY728144.1, forward strand.
TATTTTGTCAAATTAAATATATAAAAGTGTCAAATATTGGATTTAAAAATGGATCACCATTAAAAGGTGGTAAATTTTCATTTTCTGAAAAACACTCCCTTTATATGAAAAAAATAAATTTGTTCTTATATTATATCTAAGAAACACATTATATGGATTCTAAAATTATATGGAGTATATAAAATTCAAAATCTAGTTAATATTATTCATAACCACTTTTTGAAACATCTAGTTTGGTAAGTCGTGGTGCGCTCGAACTCAGTGTTGTGTGTAGTGAAAGATAATTAATTACATTAAAGAAAATAACTTACTATGAAATATTGGAGTGTTACATTCTTCCAACCTTTTGAAAATTATGTCCTCAGAAATTTAATATTGGGATTGGTATCTTCATTGAAAGTCCCACATCCGAAAAATAGCCAATAAAACTATCACTTAAAAAGAAAGAAAGAGAAGTACAAAGGTCACCCGAGATAACCCATACATGGATTCCATGTAGATAAACATGGATATTGAAGATAAAATAAGTGTCAAGTTATGATGGAGAGTGATAGAAAACAAGATCATGAGAAAATTATCAAAAAGAAAACAACACACTTTTGATAGGATAAACGATCATTAGTTTCCAAGTAAGAAAATTAAACTGTTAACATTTTTTGTTTTAAGATCCATTTCATAAAGTTGATTAATTTATTTATGAGATTGAATAATAACCTAAAGAGATATACTTACATTTTAAGTATAGTTTCATCCATTAATAAATTTCTACCACTAAATCATATTTTCTTTAAACGATGTGTATTCAAAATGACTTGGTCACACCTGAAGAGCTAGAATGAAGTTCTAGAAAATCAAAAAATCCACAAAGGATAAAATATATATTTCCCTCTTCTATAGAGATTAACCAAAACTGAAATGGTTAGTTCAAGATCAGACAATCCCCATAAAGGATAATCCATTAAATAAAGAAATACTAAAATTAATTTCTAAAATTAAACCAATAATAACCAATGTCCCATAAATAACATTCAATAGGCAATTTTCCATAAAATACTTTAATATAATCCAAACTAATATTGAAACCCAAAACATAGGATAATTTTATTACATATTCATCCTTGATAAATTGTATCTCCAAATAACATTGACTACTATTAAAGTCACATTCTTAAAAGAAGTTAAACTAATCACATATTATCAATGATATGATAATAATGTCCATAAAAAACCTAAATATCTATAAAAAATCCATCATTATTCCTCAAATGAAATACCATAGTATTCTATTTTCCTTAGGCATATAGTGTTCCCAACAGAGCAAACCACTTCTAAAATAACAGTTATAACTTAATCACCAAATCATTTTCTTATACTAACGATATCCATTTGATATATGATCCAAAATCAAATTATTATTGATCAATAAAATAATTTAACTAAAAATAATTAGGCACACTAACCGGGGACTTCTCATAGTCCAGTGGTAGGTGATAAATCCCAGTCTCACTTGGGTTGTGGGTTCGATTCCCGCATCATTATTTGATGTGATGGGTTATCACACGATCAGCGAGTTGTTCTTTTTCAAAAAACTATATTTTATAACATTCCCAAAATGATAAATTTCTCAAAATAACCATAACATAATTTAACCACAAATGTTATCTTATACCTCTCATTTCATCCCAAAATCCAATAACTTGCAATTGCATCAAATTCAAGGATCATATAAACCCAAATGGTTATTTGTAACTATATCCACTAGAGAAAAGTTAATTCTTCCTCAAATAACAATTTTTCATAACAAACTACATGGTTACACATACAAGAGAAAAGTCTCCCAAAGTAATCTCATCAACAAAGAGCACTAATACTTTTAAACAATTATCCATCCATTTATTTACACATAGGTTCGTCATTGACCAAGAGGTTATCCTATAGAATATGGCATTAGCTCGGGTAATGGTAGGTCCCCTACATTCATTAAAAATGACTGTAAATGGATTTTTGGGATCATTTTTATTTTCATCCATATTTCTCTTCATTTTTTCAAGGAAATTCTTCACATTATTTTCTTCTTTCCCACTCATAAAGCATTTCTTTGTTCTATTGAGGCACTTTATGGGGTGTCTCCTTTCACATTTCCTGCCTGATGGAAATTGAGATTTCTTTTCTCCATGGTCTCCACTGCTGGAGCTCTTATCATTCATCGCCTTTCTCTTCTTTGTTGAGTCTGGGAGTTGGTTAATATATATATTGTTGATCAAATTTTTGGAAACTGATTTTCCATGAACATGAAATATTTTATGCCTATCAACATTCCATTTTGTTTCTCATTTCCCCCATCTTTCCCACCATGTACATCATCCTCAATGTTACAATTAATTCCTTGGAATCCAGCCATTGACTAAAACTAGAAACCATTGTGTGAGTAACAATAGTTATAAAATCATTTAGAGAATATCATTACACATTATTTTCAATCTAAAACACCTTAGGATTAACCAAGGTTATTAATTCTCATCTTATATTAAAATCCTTCAAATCGGTTTGTAATGAAAATGTGAATTATCCTAAGCTTATCCCCCCAGAGTTTTGTAACCAAGAGTGAAGAAAGGCCCACTGTCATGTAACAGGATACCCCGGGTCAAGCCCAAAACTCCTTGTCAGCGTTTTCACTCCTAGGTACATCTGTGCTAGAGCCACCTCTACCAGATCGTATCTAGACAGGGATTTATTTCTTGGAAAACCCACATAATATTTACATAACCAATATTTCTGGATGTTCTTCTATAATAATCCTAAAAGTATATCTTAGGGCAGTTTTTTCTAATCATAGTTTTTCAAAATCTAGCTTCCAAGATTTGTACTAAACTTCATCTGATACCAACTGTAACACCCCGACCAAAATTACCCAGAATCGGTGCATTTTTACCTAACATTGGCATGATACAAGGAATCATGTCCCGAAATACCAATTAGTTTAGTAGCCTTGTAATTACTAGATACCTACATAGGTTTTTCATTACATCTGGAAATAAAAAAACATTATGTAACATTTAAACACTCTTATATCCCTTAGCATATTCCTGTAGGTTAATTGTAATACACTTCATTTCATCCGGGAAAAAATATAACATTATACTGGGGTAAGCTCAGATTATCAGTACGCTTAAAAATATAGAGGAAAATGTCTTAAATAAGAATACACAATTAAGGGAATTTATAAGACTAGAACAAAAGCCTTTTAAACATAAACTTCATCATAATATGGAAAAGATAAATCAAAAAATTCCATTTACTTATTCACATGGATATTCTACTAGTCGAATAATCACATTTAATATGAATATCCAATTTCATAATGATGGTATAAAAAATTCCAGACTTCATAACCACATAATCAAGGCCATATGCCAAGACTACAAATAAAATTTTGTCAAGACCTTGTTCCAAGTCACTAGTTTGCCTCATGAGACCTACCAATGCATCAAGGATCTATAGTGGGATCTACCCATCACTTACTAAGTCCAATTCATTTCTCATATTAAAAGGGTGATATGTAATATAAACATTCATATTAAAACTAGCATTCAAAATGTTAGTATTTTAACCACAAACCATGAATGGCACAAAAATAGCACATCCACAGTCCAACATAACTCATTCAATACAATATAGATGATTGTATTATGATAAATAGACCTCAATCAAGAATAAAATGAACTGAAGGATATTGAAATAGATGAAAATAGTCATTAAAACTATTTTTTTTTGAGAAACCTCCCCTTTTTCTTGAAAACCTTTAAATGTCGCACTATTTATCAAAGAAGTTATTTAAATGAAATTATTGAATAAAAGTGTCACATACCACATTGAAACCATTAAATGGAATTTTAATTTTAAAAAAATAATTTCAAAATGAATAAATCCTTAAAACCATTTATAAAACATAGAAATTAATGAGAATGATTTAGAAGAATAAATCTTCCAAACAATTAAAATGATATTTTAGTTAGAGTTCCTAACCAAATGAGTGATGTCTGGATACAAATAATTGAGGTAATAAAAACTTTATAATATCATGAGAATAAATGGACTAATGATATACTATGTCAAATTACATTATATACAACATATAAAAATGAATTGGTGCATAACAACAAATAAGTATCAATGGAATTTAAATTGAGATAAAATCCCTTATAAAGACTGTATCCTTAGGATAAGGATAAATCAATAACATAATTATTTGTGATATATATAAATAAACTCAATATGATTGGATATTCAGTGTAAATCAATCAGAGGACATTCACACATATTCTTGTAAAAAAACACACAATGTATTGGATGCTTAACTCAATGAAGGGAAATTGGGTTAAGTGTACTCTTATCCAGTTCTTATCAATGACTTGAGAAATTTTCAATGGATTGATTATGGGTATAAAAAGTATATCCGAACAATGGTGAGTGTAAATTAATTCTTAATAAAAAAGAGTGATTCCATACATAATCTTGGAGTAAAATAATCAAGGAAGTATGGGTGAAGTCCAATTAGTGGAAATTAAAATTTGAAATTCCCTTACCGATTTGGTAACATATGAAACATACACCCCATTAAATAAGTATCATACAATTAAGATGTAAATACCCATAAATTGAATTATATTACACAAATAATACAATCATGTGCACTACATAGACCAAACAAAAGGATATAGTGGCAATATAGCATGAATCTCACAGGAACCAGAAGTGAGATGAAAACCCCTTATCTTGTACTTTTCCTTAGTCGAGGTTACGTTAACCTCCTATATAATAGTAAAATAATTTTTATTAAATTATAAAATAACTACATACATAAATATTATATCATATATGATCTTCTTAATATTTATTTGTTAATAAAATTTTAGTAGTATCATTGTTTCGGGTGTTAACTGATTCGTTTTTCTTTATATGATTGGTTATGTAAATCATGTATGTTATGGATAGTATGTATTTTAATCATATCCAGAATGATATAAAGTTTTTAAAAAATATTTTTAATCATAAAATGAAAATTATTCTTGAAGGGTTACAATGGGTAATGACATCTCATCGTGTCGTGGAGACGGTAAGCCGTAAGTACGCACGAGCGACATTATCATTCTTTTAATGGTGAAATCATATAAAAATGGATGGTATATCATATATATAAAGAATCATTAACATGTTATATTTATTATTTATATTAGTTATACTCATTATTATACCCATCCAAATAATGATGATTTTGAATAACAAACTACACCACGTCGTGGAGATGGTAAGCTGTACATATGCATGGATGGTGACTTTGTCATTTATAGGATGAATAGAATAAAAAATATGGTTGTACAATATTTATAATAACAACACAGTATATAGGAGGTACTGGAGTTATTATTTTGGTTTGGAATCATCAAAGAAAGGGGAAGTTGAAGAAGAAAATAACTTCAAAGAGGGTGGTGAAATTATTACCTCTTCTTCGGCTGCTTCCTTTAGATTTGATGAAAAGGTCTCCTTAAGCTGGATTTATGATCAAAAGACTTTATTATGTAGTGAAAGTACTTGGGATGATATTTTTTCAGGTTTTGGTAGATCCAAATGGCTTGGAGGTGTGAAATTAAGAGAAGGGTATGTACCCTTTTATAAGAGAGGTGAGGGTAACTTTAGGAAAATATTGAAATATTATTTTATTATAAATCATTTTCGGTTTATAATAGATCAAAATTGATTTATTTAGAAGATATGGTGGTTCTGTGTCCAAATCCTCTCAACCAATAGGTTTTAAACAAGTTTAGGTCACCATATTAACCTTATCATTTAGATTTTACTATTAGTTAAATAGTTTAACTTATACCGTGTCATCTTGTATTCTTACACTATATGGTTAATTAAACATCCATGAGAACCTCAAGTGGTTCATTAATGAAATATATAATATTATTTAAGCCCTTCTTCATAACCATTGATTTTTAGAAAAATTATATCAACCAATAATATAGTATTTGTTTTAAAAATTAATTTATGTCAATTTTGACACTATTTGGTATTTGGTTTTTCTAAAAGTCATAACAACCTTATCACTTTGAATTTTTTTCCAATCAACCCAAACATGTAATATTAACTTTTAAATTTAGTTTAATTCATTAAAATCTCAAATTACATTTATTTGGATATTTATAACATCAACTATTTTAACCTTTGATTAAAAAGGAAATTACTGCAGCATTATTGTTTCATAAATAAATTTAATTATTTAATGTCTAAAAATTATAAATAAAATACAATTATTTATTAAATCTATTTATATTCATAATAAATATTTATAGTCTAATTTATCTTATGTGTAACCATTTATTAAAATTGGTTTAGTTATTAAACATTGAATTTAACACTGTTAACTCTTTTTTTAAAGAAAATAATAATAAAAGTCCTAATATAATCTAAGTGGACCTAAAAGATCATATTTTATTCCTAAGGTTTGTTTTGGTTGAATTACACTCATACAATATAATTAGGGCATGTGTTAGGTTAATTATAATATCATTTATAACCTTAATTACACTATTTACTTTTAACTGTGGAATATAAAAGTCAAAAGTTACTATTCACCAAAAATTATTTTGTTATCATTGAACCAAATTTTACTTACTGATGTTAACTGTGAATCTCAGATTATTTAAATTCAACATAGATAATTGGTAAAATTATGTTTTATACAAATTTGTAAATGCTCCGAGAAGGTGGGTAAAAGACAGTAAAATGTTCAATAAAAGTTTTATATATCTAAACAATTTATAAAATGACGCCAATTAATTACATTGAACATAAATAGGTATTATGTATCTATTTTGACCTAAAATAATTTTAAATAAAATAAATAATTATTTAAATAAAAAGTCAGTTTTAAATATTAACATAGTGTTTTCCCTATTCATAAAATTTTTAATGTTTTTAGAAAAAAACCAAAAAATCACCCTTAGCTAATTTTTATATTCTGAATTCGAAAATGAAGTATATTTTACCAAATTAAGAATATAAAAGTGTCATTTATTAATTAAAAATTAATTGAAGTTCTCAAAAAAAAAAGAGGTTATTAAAAAGTAAAAACTATCAAAATATTGATTTGTGATTAAATCAAATTTAAATTTGAAATTACTTATAATGACCAAAAATTTTTTAAATGATTAAAATATAATCTAATTATACTTCCAAATGATTCAAACTTATAAATGAACACTATAAATTATTCTGATTAAAAAAAGTTGTTCCCAGTTAAAATTTACTATTTTTCACTATTCACCCAAATATAAAATTTATCAGAAAAACACTAAAAATTTATCGAAACTAAATTATTATGTCTCGATTCTAAAGAGAAAGTTTTTTTTAAATTTGAATATATAAAAGTGTAAAATATTGGATTTAAAAATATTTCTCCCATAAAAGGCGGTAAAATTGCATTTTTTGAAAAATGCTTCCTTTATCTAATAAAAAATGAATTTGTTATTATATTATGTTTAAGATACACATAATATGGATTATAATATTATATAGAGTATATAAAATTGTAAATTCAGTTCATACTATGCATAACCACTTTTTGAACGGTTAATTTGGAAAGTCATGAAGCGCTCGAACTTGGTGTTGCGTGTAGCGCAAGATATTGAACAACTTTAATGAAAATAACTTACTATGAAATCATTGGGTGTTAAAATATATGGTAATATTAGTTTAGGAGAATAACCACATATCACTGAGTAGGTATTTTTACCGAACCTTAAAAATCCTCGTGTTCAATGCCTTCATATTTACTGCATAATTCTAGGAAAGGCTGAGAGAGACAATAAGAGTGTATCGAGGCTTTAACCATCCATAGAGGTTTAATTGAAGATAATCAAGTGTAAAATTTTTAAAGGGATCACTGATTCCCCCTCCCCACATCAGGTTTTCCGCACTGATGTGGGCACTTCACGTTTTATGGCACAAATAGTTATTAATGAAATACATCAAGTTGAATGGAATTCAATAATGAAGTATCAAAGTGAATAGTTAATTTGATGTATTGAATGAATTTAATAGAATGTGTGGGAAACTAGGTCATGTATTTATAGTTAATTACATATTGTTAATGAATAAAAATGTTAAAAAATATCATCTATAGAGATATCATAAATGAAAATGGAGAAAAAAATATGTTTATAAATATTTTACTCATAATAAGATAAAATGATATAAATATACATTCAATTTAACTTCATTTTAATAATAAATATGGGCAAATGATTATACTCAATATAAATGTGGATGAATTTCTACAAGATGGATAAATTAAAAAATTATAGATAAATAATGATATTATGTAGGCATTTAAATTTAAATAAATCATTTCTAATGCTAAAAAATGGTAAATGAGGTTAAGTGCAGTGAGTGGGAAATGTTTTTAACATGTTGTGTTGCTGAGTTTTGAATATAATTTTTTTAAAATTTTAAATGGGATATGATATTAAATTTAATCAAATAACTGGATTATAGAACAATGGAAGTGTTTTATAAAATCTCATTAATGTTTAATATTAAAACAAATGTTTTATAATTTAATAGATAAGGTATGATTTAATCATATCAGTAAATTGTTCTTTGTATTTTCCATATAAAATGTTGGGATATAAAATAAATACAATTTTATATTTTTTAGTATGCTATAAATATAATTTTAATGGGGATAATGTATATTGTGATGTTTTTTGATGGTCTGAAACTATTATTTTAGTGCACACATGGGAAGTGCATATAAATTTGTGTATTCTATATGTGTGTGTGTTGTTTTTTTCATTGCTTATTTTTTTATTTTGAGTATGTGGGTTAGATAGTTTCTTGGAACATGTACAATTTATTCTATGTTAGGAATAATGTTTTTTATAATAATTGAAATGAATGTTTCTTTCTCTATATAAGAGTTATTGTTTTAATTTATTGATAAAAAATACAAAGGGGGGAATTTTATGACCAAGAACATATTAATATTTGTTGGAATTAAAGGTTGATATAGTTAAGGTATATTATTTTTCAGGTGTTACATGATGTGATATACATCAAAAATTTTCCTTTTGATTTTAACACTTTAATATTCATCATTCTCTAGTAAAATATAGTAATTTAGAGAAATTTATCCATTTGAAGGTCATGTGAATGTTTTGAAAAAATTTGGATGTATTAGAGAATAGTTTAGTTATGTTTATATTCTATATAAAAAACAAATTATGAGATTAATTATTATGGAATAATTTTTATGAGGTTTGATAATAGAAAATTATTACTCAAATGTAGAAAAATTAATATATATTATTTGTTTTGTGATTAGTGGGTTGAATTGGAAGACTATTGAGTTATTAATCATGACTTTTGTGCCACACTATAATGAAGGAGGTCATGATTTGTATATACTCATGATAATTATTTTAGGGTCTTTTTTTAAAATATTATGGAAGCCTATTATAATATAAATAGTTCCAATTTCATTATGTTGGAAGGTCGTAAATTAATAAAGTCAGTCGATCATGGAATTAGGGCATAATATTTTTCTACAATGGTATGTTATAATTAATGTAGATTTTTTCTAGTAAATTTGGTGAAGTAGTTTAACTATGATTTAAAAGTCAAAATTATAAACCAAATTTTATTTCATGATGATTATCAAGGAAATAGAGTTTTTAATTAGAATTATAAGTCTGTTTCAATGGAATTGGAACAAAATTTTTTTCTCACCACTACATCAATCCATAATAATATTATTTAACCATTATTTTTGAAATTCTATTTAAAATTTTATAATATTTAATTACAAAAATGTAATTAAAAGGAGATTATTTTGTGATAAGAAATGTGAGTGTAAGTATAAGATAATGTTTTGAGAACACTTGGAGAAGACTCTAGGATAAATATATAATGGTATATTTATCTATTGAGAGAGATATTATGCATTCATATATTGGAATTTTTCATTTGATAGAAACACATGAGGGAATATATTATTAATATAGAGAGAATAGTACACATTAATATTGTGTTTTAAAACAGATAATCATCAAACCAATGAGGTGTGTTAAAAAAGGTAAAGAATCCATAATAATCCTATTATTTTAAAATTTGTGAAAACATGACATTATCTGAAGAAAAATATCCAAGTTTTTGGATATATACGAACTTCATTGATTCAATAATGAGACATTTCGAAAAAGTATATTTTAGGTGTAAATTTTTATTATATTTAGTTTTCATGGATAATCTTTCTTGTTTTATTCAATACAACGATTCTAGTGGATTACATAACATTGGGTTACATTATGCCACAATAAGGACATAAATATTAATTTTAAATGGTGAAACAGAATCATTTTGTGTTATATTAGTGATTAATTTGATTTTTTATATTAATAGGAAGATGATTGATTAATCTAAGAAATAATAATGGTTGATTTAAATGAGATGATAAAACAAAAATAAAAAAAAGTTACTCATTAATTGATCCCCTGACTCATAAACTATTACGAAGTCGGCCACTGAACAAATTTCACAATTTAAAACCATTAACATCCATATAAATTATCTATGATCCATAATAATATTCTCAACCCTTATGTTCAATTTATGAAAACATTTATTAGATTAATAGTTTTTTAATTAACATTTAATCTTATCATCTATGTATGTCAAACTATGCCACATGTAAATATGTGAACATTGAAATTAGAATACAACCAACATTATAAATTAAAAATTAATAAAAAATCCTCCTCGACCAAACTGATACATTGCCAATGTCATCCATTATGCAATATCATTGTTATATTAAATATAAAATCAATGTTATATTTCAAATTTATAACATTGGGAATCCACTAATATGTAGGTTTTCAACCAAAGATACACTAGATTACAATTATTTATGTTTATAAAGAGTGTACTAATATCTTTCCTTGATAGATAAATATCTCTCCAAAAATTAATACACATTTTGATACCATTTCATAATTTTTCATCATGGATTTCATGAATGTTGCACTTTCAAGGGAACAACAAGACCCGCGACATGAAACTTTATATGCCAAGCACTACCAGGTACTAGAGAGAGACTAATAAATTTATATTAATACCATTCTCTAAAAAATGCATAATATTCATTTATAAATATACCAAAAACTTATTATACCATTTTTATAATATATCACATAGCAAAATTCTATATATATAAAGATAATATTCAAAATTGGAGTCCAAATATCCAATTTATATGAATAAATAAATAGTAAATTTGATGAAACAATAATAAAATAAATAAAAATCAAATATATATATATTATGAATCAAATAAGATAATAGGAAATTCATTCCCTTAGTTAATACTCATGAAATATAATAAATTATTTAAAAAATCACCTTTAACATAGCTCCCAATATGATATCCTATTGAACCATCGAATTATATAACACTTCTCAAACAAATACATATATCCATCTCCAATATTATAAGAATAAAATTTGAAATATATGAATATAAACTGAGGTATATTGAACTAATTCTTTTATATATATAGGGAAGAGTCTAATGGCCTAGTTCAATCACCTAATATTCCTTGAATCACTATTACAGAAACTATAAAATGGATCTGTCATTATTTAATGGGTATTTTTTTCTCAAGAAATTAAAAACATAATAATTGAATTGTCATGAGAAGATACACATGCATGTCATATGTAGAAAACTATATAGGCAGCCTTTAGACACAAAATGATACTTGTTATGACTCAAGAATTTATAAAATTTCAATTTCCGTTAAATTAAATACCTTATTAAGAAATTAAGGTAAAGAAAAAACAATCACGTATTTTGTTTTTTGAGAATAATGTTTCCTATAACATTTAAAATACCATTAAGCATCACAAACGGTGATAATATTGTCATTGAACAATGATCTTATGATTCAAATATATTATGGGTTTTGAAACATCCAATCGACACAAACAAAATATGTGATGGCCTCAAGTATAAGGATCATAATATATGAAACTCATTTATAAAATCATATTAAGGGAGATATAGTCTCAAATATTTTACCTCAACGAATCCAAAAATTATATTCCATCCATCCAATGGCCCTAAGTCCTTCATTTTTATTGATTTTTGATAATTTAAATTTCAATGGGTGACGTGGAACAATTACAATGCCCATAGGCGCAAGTATTACATGGCCTATAGGGCTCAGAGGAATTCATTCCCATAGGCTTCAATCATTACATACAACCCAGACTAACTACTTGGAACTTCTCCTCCCCGGCATCTTCGTCATGAAATTAGCTCTCCACCTTTGCATAGCTGTTCGGCTAGGCTATCCTATGCATGCACAGACTTGTCCTGATGGCAGGAGCCATACCCTCTAATTCTTTCAATCCATGGAGCCTCTTCTATGATGAAATATCCTTGCTCATCCTTCACTAAAGCTTGTTCATTGTTGGTTTTCTGGTTTGTATCTCCACTTAAGGTGGCTCGAAGGCCTTTAGGTGTCCTGAAGGCATTACTGGCTTGAAGGCTTGGGTGGCCCGAGGGCCTTATGAGTATGTATTTTGACCATAATAGAATAAAAATGTATATTTTATTTTATATTAAATAATTCTTATATTTATTAATTTGTTTTTTTACATTATAAATACTTAAATAATGGGTCTGCTGAAAAAATAGATTTCAATACAACAATACTCGAATTGAATTTCCATGTAATAGGAAATTTAAAATGTGATATTTCATTGGAATAAATCATGAAATTTAAAAATAAAATATATTTTAATAAAATATTATTAATAAATAATATTTTGTAATTGTAATTGATAACATAATTTTACGAAGTAATTTTTTTTTTTGTATTATAAAACTGTAATTCTCAAAAGGTCATATTTTTTTAATAAAAGTGGATTTTGACATAAAAAATATAAATTAAAAAATTTGGAGATTAATTTTGAAAAAATATATATTATTTTTTGATTCATAATATCCAATTTTTCTTAGTGTGATTTTTTTCATAATTTTTTGAGCCAATCAAATATTTGGGTAAAACTTAAATACGATATAAATATATGCTTTATATTATGTATTATATTACTCAAAATCTATCCATGATAAAATATTTATTTAACCATTAAATTTTTATTGAGGTTATATTATTAATTTCATAAATCCATTATGAATCCACCAAAACCTATACTATATATTAAGTCTTTAAAATCAATTCTTTAAAAATATGACTCACGTACAAGTAGTTAGGGTTGATATTTCAATGAGTTATGTTATTTATTTATAAAATAATTAAAAAAACTCTGCTCTGAAATAAATAGTTGGAAAAGATATGGTAATATTTGTTTTTTTTCATGACATTATTGTATAGATTCCAAATATCTATGTTTAGGATATAATAACGAACCACCATCTCTTTTCCAATATAGTCCCACCCAAGATCCCATTTATCCTCACTGAAAAAACTTAGATCACATATTTTTTCATCCTTTACCTCTCTACATTCTTCCCAATGTGCCCCCAATATCTCAATAAGCTCTTCTCTATCATTTGATAACACCCTCTCAAGATAAGATATCATCTCTTTCTCCTCTTTATTCAAGAACATTATTTCTTTTATGCCTTTTTATTTCAAATTTCAAATGATGGGATATGTCTTTTTGATACTTCATACTTTAGATTTTTTTTCAACTAATTAGAGTCTCATTTTTCTATCATTAAACAATTTTATGAATCTTTATGTCCTTTCATTATACTGCCAAACATTAACTATGATTTTCAGGCAGAAAAATTGTAAACTTAATTTTTCTGCCCATTTCCACTCAAGAGTACTCACCTATTTTTATCATAAATTATTTCATTGGGAAATCCCATGTATCTAACTCGAACTCATTAATCATGGGGTTAATAGTTATGAAATACATTTTTATTCCATATGATATATCAGGAACACTTATTCATGTACATGATATAATTACGACTGGTGTACCGAGATAGCGCTACAATGCATTGGGTAATGTTTTAATCTCACGATATAACATGTACCTTGTACATGAGGTTATTATAAGAACACTATGTTATGATGTCTCAGTGTTTAACCATGACTTATGCTAATTATTTTATGTTTTATGATTTTTCAACATTTCTATGTTGCCTTTATGCTATCATATTATATCATGTATCATTGTTCTTAATTATGATTTTAAACTCTAATGTTACATTGTAATTCCTCTTGTATCTCATGAATTAATTTACCCTATTCAATTATTTTTTTTATTCCCTTACTGGAATTTATATCTCACCTATTTCTTATATACAACCCCTAGTTATCTCAATCCATTTTAGAAGATGATGGATTGTATGATCATTTTAAGGAGGTTTTAAATAATTTTGTTGTATCGATGTATCACATTGATATTCTAAGTACCTAATATCACAAATAAACATGGATTATTGATCTTCTAGGTTGAACTAAATGATTGTTTTTGTAATAAATCATGAATAATTGTGTATTAAATATATGGGATTTCATAGTACCACCAAATATATGAATATCCCTTACCTCCTTTAACTATAGACCAATATAATCTCATATCCTAATGAGGTATAATGCATAATCACTATCATTTATTAATATGTAATAACTAATAGATCTTAATATCTACCAAAAATGACTCACGCTATAGAAACCCACGTACCTATAAGTTATCATACCTCCCATTTCATTAAAAAATATATAATTTGATTAAAAATAAAATGGGTAAAAGGAAATATAAATATTGGTAATCAAAAAAGAAAATTAAATCAATAATACAAACGAATGAAAATCAAAACTCAAAATATCATTCAAAGATAAACAAAATAATAAATTAAAAATATAATAAAAATATGCATGAAAAAATATAAAATAATTAATGTGTCCCAACCATTTGAAATCATAAACCAGTCTCTAATAAAATGATACATTTTACACCACTAGTCCCCAATGAAGCTATTTTATAGAATATACCTGAGTAGCTCCAGCTATATCCCATGTATCATAAAGGTTTATAGGGTATAACTCCAACTATATAATTTTATAAAAGTTTTTATATACAGTAGAATATTTTTTATCATCAAATGTAACCATTAATATTTCAGGTAACATGCTCCAATCCTTTCGTGGTGATGCAATATGGATGCTAAAACACCTCTATGGAAGTTTTTATCACATTAATAAACTGAATCACCTTTTATCCTATATCACAATCTCACGACATCCAATCATAATCGGAGAAGTGACCTACAAGGAGAGGCATTACCATCATATGATCATATTAATATCATTTTATATGAACACCAACAAATAATCACTTACCCTTTGAGATCCATAATGATCTGTCAGGTCTTTATAAAAATCACATCTCTTTTGGGGTCATATTGTGAGAAATGTGTTTGACATTAATAATCCATATGACATCCAAAGTTGGTGATGAATTAGAGTGTGGAGTTTTTTCTAAAATTCTAAATAGATCCTTTACTCATGTGGGAATGAACAAATTTAAATTTTTCAAAACCATGGTTGCATCCAAATTATACCAGATATGAAAGGTAAATACAACAACACAACTATTTAACTTGGCTCACCACTAAGGGATACATTTCAAGACAATATACACAGTGACTTTATAGTATAAAAAATATTAATTCTCACAATAACTGATTTTAAATGTTTAGATGGGTCTCACAGCTGACTACCTCAATCATCCTACCCACACACTATGTTAAAGGATATAATCAATGATACAAGTACCTCTTCAAAAATTATAAGAATAAAATTTATTCATCATCAAAATTTTGTATTTCCACCTATTCTTTATCTATAAATTTTTTATAAATCTAATATTATGGAAACAAATATTATATTTAATTATCTACCAAAACTATATTTGTTTGGTTCTGATATCTGATTTTATATAACCTTAAAACAATCATTTTTTATAATATCTATTTTCTAGTTAATTTTAATTTACTGTTTGAAGGTTTTATGTATAGAATCCCACAATAAAGCTTATCATTATCCCTCAAAAAAAATTTATAAATATTAATTTCTTTGTGAAATGTTATATCTAAATTTTTTTAACAAAACTAAATCAATAATATATTCAAATATATCACACACTATACAGTGCCATAGTTCCCCATGATGTGGTTTCAGTACAAGGATCTTCTCATTATATTGACCTTGATTTTTCTTCAAGAATGAAATACAATATTGTAAACTTTACTGGATCCTTGTATGGGAATTCCAATATTGTGGTCATGCTCATAATTGGGATCTATCCAAAGGGGATTTGTTCTCTTTGAGGGTTTCACGCCTTTGACCCACTTTTTGTGCACTATTCAAGGTCCCTATAAATTTCTCCCATTACCCATAAACATATGGTTTATCTTCATGGTTTGAATAGACCCTAGGATTGGAAGGAATTAGAGACCAAATTCATTGAGTTGAAAAAATATTAATATCAGGGGAGAAAAATATTGAATTTATATCATAGTCTAGTGGACAGTAATGTTTTTGAAGATAACTTTGGGGTATTTTTTTATTATATATTATTTATTTTATGATACTTTGTATTCTAAATTTTGGATTATCTATAGATGATTTATATAGTTTTTCATAATTTTGTTGTGATTTATAATGGAATGGGTGGATCATGTTGGTTTGAAGGAGTCTGTTGGTTCTAAATTTTTTAATTAATTAATATTTTATCTTTGAAACATATGTATGGTAAAATATCTTAGTGAAGAAGGGTTTACATAGTTGTGATAAAAATCACATAGTTTATTTTCTATTGAAACATTTCATATTACATCATTGGTTACATGAACAAAGGATTGAAAAATTACAAAACCATCCACAAAATTTTATACTCACGTGATGTAGTTTGAGGTACAAATCATACTCATTTACATGATGTGACATATGATGTAGTGAGTTCCCATGTATTCTGTTAGGTTACACACACCATGTATACATAATAACTTGATTATAAGATTAGAACCACATTACACGAGTTATAGGTACTACACACCAACTTACCTTCTTTATATTTATACAGAGTATAGTTGAATTACTTGAAATGTTTGTCCAAAACCCACATCAAAGACTATATAAGATTAAACACTTAGATGATCCCCTAGATTTACATGTCAGGTCTGGAAATTTTATTTCTATTTCAAAATTATGTTCAATGACTTAGGATATAATATTTCATGTTGATTACTCATTAAGATCCACAATAAATAAATTTTCAGAGGACATATCATTTATTACATCTGTAATGACATGATCTACTAGTGTATTCACTTGACTTTCTCAAAGTTCACAAATTTTGTGTCACATGAATGAAACACTATCATTAAAAACATACATGGTAATACAATGAAATTATAAACATGAATACTACCCAACCATTTTTTTGTTTTTGTTAGAGTAAATATCATGTATCATAAGTCCTTTGGTGTTCCCCATTGCCTCACACTCATGTGTTAGAATCATGAAAATGAATCATCTATTCTAAATTTATATCTACATATAACAAAATATTGTATACCTATTAAATGATTATAAAATTTTCTATGTAACCATACCTACATAGAGATCCTCTTTTGGTAATTATAATGACATAGTATTGGCGAGATGTGCTCATAATACATGGGGAATAACTACCTTATATATATTTTAATGATATAGAGTGGTTCCCCATATAAATTTTGGATTTGGGTACTCCCCCGTTAAATTGGAAATAATTACTCTAATAAAATATTAAGTACACACTCGACCAAAATTTCTCCCCTAAATTTTTAGTGGGTCCATCTTGAGCAGTTATTACTCCCATCAGTAGTGTTCTTATTTTTAATAATGTGTGGGTACACAACTATGATTCCAGAGAGTTTATATAATTATTATGGATACTATGCAGTTTGAGTGTTTTAGGACTCATGATACAATATGTGTTCTATGTTTCATTCAATGTGTGATCCAAATAAGGTGGGTCCCTAATATGAGTTCATATCTCTCTTATTAATTTTTCCTTGACAAGTAGTGTGAACAATATATAACCTATAAAGTAATTTACCCCCTCACATGAATACTGAAATTAAGAACTTTGTGTTATAATATACATGTTCTATGAATTGGGTATATTGAATTCAAGTATACTTTTATTTGATAAAATATAGTTCTGTATAATTGTTTGGACATTATTAAATGCACTTATCTATCAATGAGTTATGTTTTACCCTATAATTGTTGTAGGGTGGTTAAGGAGTTACAGTGGCTTTATGGTCTAGGATATATTTGACCCATGACATATCAAGAATACTTGGTTTATAGAGAGATATGATATACCATTGGGATTAGAACATTTTACATTATAGATCTTTATCTATTTTGAGGAACATCAGTTCTCTATGAGAAATAATCCTTTATATAGTTGAGGTCTAATGACTAAGACACCCTTGTGTCCTAGGTTTTTATATATATAAAAATATACATGGATTTTATTTTATGTTCCCACTATTACTTCCCTTCTTCTGAGTAACATGATTACCCATTGCTTCTATACATCTTTTTTCCCATGTTACTTGGTTTTTTATACTTACCCCTACATGTGATTAATTCACACATTTTTCTGATTGTGAGAATGATGAAAGGTTCTAAGATATATATTTTTCAAATATAGGCCATAGAGATACTGATTAGTGGTACATGATGGTAGATTTTGGCGGTTGTTATTTTGGGATATCATACGAGAAGTTATTATGGATAGATATTTTTTTCAATTGTTAGAGGTTTAACATACCATGGGTTATTGGGATTTTCTATTTCCAATTATTATTAGAATATTTCATTGATGTATTATTCTATATATATGGTGTCTCATGTAGGAACATTATTATAATACAAGTTATTTCAGATATAATTTTTTTTGCCTATATGGAATTGTAAATATGTGATTTATTACATATTGTTATTAGGATAAGGTATTTAATGTGTGATATACATTCATTGTTGTATTCAAATTCCCCCTATAGGAGATAACATTGGGGTTGCAAAAATGACCCTTCTAATTATCGAGGAGTGTCTCTAGTGGGTCTTGTTATGTCATAATAGAATCATTGTGGGTCATTCTTGAGGATATACTTTATAATTTAGATATTAGAGTCGGGTGAGGTTTGGTTTGGGAATATAGGAAGCCGATATCAATAGTCTCTTATGATTGGTTTCTAGAATGGGGAACCTAGTGTTGATGTAGTGGTCCAAATATCAATTATTATGCACTCTAATCTTCTATTAGTTAGCAGATAATGTAAATGGATACTTTTCAAGGAACAAACAAATTTTATATATATCCTATATCATGTATGATTTTCATTATTATATTATATTATTCTGTTATCTCACATAAATATGATTTGGTAGGCATTAGTTCATTTTTTCAGATACATAATTCTACCACACGAACAACCAAATATGATTTAAAAGGTAGTTCATGATGAGGTAGTGTTTCTGATAGTTCTTGTAGTTTGTGATCTATTTAGTGATGAAGCTCAAATTCCAAGACTTTGTTAACTGGTATCATCACCTGGTGATTATAGTATTATTTATCACCCTTTTATAGAGAGAAGACCTTATATATTTTGAGTAGTTGTTAGTTATCACCTAGAAGGATAATATTTCATATAGTCTATTGATGTTGTATGATAATCAATAAATGGTCCATCCAAGATTTTTATGATATCACTTAGGTGTTAAAGGGATTTCTATAGTAATTAATGATTTTACTCTACCAAGTATGTACATACACAAACTAGATGTAATTTCATGATTTGTGTTTTATAATTCAATAGTGAGTCATTGGTAGACATATGGCCTACATATACTCATAATTAGTCTACTATATTGAACTTTTTGAGTGATTATTTATTGGGGAGACCTATCTAATAATGATTGGGATAAAATGAGAACACGTGATAATAGACCCTTTATAGTAAAGTATATTAGAAACTAAGTATTAATTCTTGTTCACATACCACATATGGCACTTTATTACTCTGGTACATAATTTTTTTCTTGAATTTATTGATGTTTGATATATACTATAAAGTAATATTCTTTTTGGTATTGTTCATATACACATCCACACATGTGATTTAGTTATGAAAGATTTTGTGGTGAAATTGGTTGTGTTTTATGTTAATCTTATACCAACAAACCCCCTCTACAACCACCTATATAGTTTCTAGGGTCTCATGGAGATGACATGATAAACCACCAATTGATCCATTCTATGGAGAGACTCATTTAAGAGATTCCTAATATAGTACAATATATAATATTTTAATTTTATTTACATGCACCTATACATTAAAGAATCACAATGATCCATTTTTTCATTTTATCAGTAGTATATGAGTTATAGGATCTAAGATATTTGTTAGACTAAAAATTGTCTCATTGGATAATTCCAATGGATATAACCATATAATAACCTATATATTCTACTTACAAGAGCCTAGTCATTGATGTGAGGTTATCTAAACGTCTCTCTCTTAAGTAGATCACACACTATAATATTTCAATCATAGTAGATTAATTACATATTTCATGATATTGAGTGTATTACAATCAAAATTGGGTTCTAGTTTTTCGATTGTATGGGTTGACGTTCACCATCATTGGTGAGTGGGACCATATAATGGAGATTTAGGACAGCCCTTATGATGTTTTAGTAAATTATTCCAATGGTTAGTGAGCATATATTTGTATGTTTTGGTTATTTAATGGATTTAATTCCAATATTTTTAGAGAATAAATCCAAATCTAATGAACAAGGGTTTCTCCTCAACGATAGTTTGACCCTATATCAACTAGTAATATAAGGCTAAACTAATATCATTTTTAACTTATTATATATCCATAATTAATCTAAAGGATTTGAATAAAATTGAATGTGATGGATTATTATTAGTGAAAGGATTTCACAAGCCCAGTTTATATCCCTGAGTAGCTCTAGTATTTTTAATCTGGTGTTGTATGGGTGGAAAAATATTTTTTACTAATGAATGGAATAAGGACTAAAAGTTATCAACTATTTCTTTGTGAGGAGTAAAATCAGTTGATGGTGTCTAGATTTTTTTAGAAATTATGAGTATGTGTTTTTTTTTATATAAAAATCACCATTTTTTATTGGAATCATGAACTAAATCATCCCACTATTTCTGGATTGATTTTAGGTAACATTTATTGATTATATTTTATACATTAAGGGGAATTTATTTTGAGAGTATGGGTATTTTATGAGACCTTAGTTTGGTTATATATTGATATGGGGTTAGAAATCATTTATAGAGTTTTAAGTGTATTTCACTATGACTTTAGCTCCCATTGACTCACATATACAAGAATTGGTATATTTTCAACTCGATCGACTGATGTGATAGAGACGGGCACACATCCCATTTTTTATTTTTATAGATAAAAGATCTTATTTTCAAGTAATTTTTTATTTATTTAGAACTATAATAAACTATTGTATTGAGAATATTAAGGTGATTATTTCTAATGGGTACAAATATTTTTGATATCATCAAAAAACAACACAATCAACATGATTGGTCCAATATATATGGTGTTTATAATTAAAACCATGGAACACTACACTTTTTGTCAGTGGTTGTAAATATATTGGGATACCTAGTTATATGCGTATTCTACTCTAGAAATATATAAACTCAAATGAGGTGATGGAAATAGTTATCAGAGTATTACGATTCTCATATAACTTAAACTCTTGTACATTTTACTGTTTTGGTTGATTTATATTGTTTGGAAATTCCATGATTAGCAGACAAGTATGAGATCATATATTGAATTTATTTGAATAATTAGGTAGTTATTACTTTCCATTATGTGGTAATCCATGCTATATAGAATTTGTTTATGGGTATACAATCAATTGTATATTGGTTTGGATAGTGAGATATGTTTTTTTGATAGTTATAATTATGGTTCAATGGGTAACCATTGTGTTAAAAAATGTTCTTATATGATTTTAAGAGGATAAATAGTTTTTTTTATTTTCAATAGATATATAAAAGAGTGTTAAAACAATATCAAATCATCTTTGTGGGATTGAAACTTTTATGAGGATATTAATAAAGGTGTGTAATCCATACAAATATTAAAATCAGTGGGTATGTTGATGTTATCCTCATACATTGAGAATAAATATTGATGTATGTTCTATATTTATTGAAAATGAGGTGTAGTTCCAAGCATTCGGGGTCACATTTTCTTGATTATACTATGATGAAATATATTTTTATTATTTATTTATTTTTTGGAAAATTATTATATTATAATTATTCCATCATAAAATAGTCTTCATAGTCCATGAGGAAAAAGGTGGGTAGTGTGATTCCCCCACTAGGCAGTACAGTTTTCTATAAACCATTCAATGTTAAGGTTTAGGATTAATGGTTTAACATTATTCCATGGATATTTACAAACTATAGATATGATATTCAATGAGATAAAATATATTTCCATGAAATGAATCATAAAATATGGTGTGTGCACTTCAGATATAGTTAGGATGAACATGAGTGGAACATAGATAGTAATATAATGAGAATCATAGTAAATTTTTAAGGAGGATGATGATATAGTTTTGTTAATTATGTGTGGTTTCTTTTTGGATTCAGGTCTTATAGTTGTTTATGAATTTGTAAAACGGTATGTCACCCATTCAAACATAGTTGGATAGCGATTTTCTTGATTTAGTGTCCCCTGTTGTTTTCTTTTCACGGAATATAATTTTAATAGTGTATAGAATGTAGTGACATGCATTTTTCAGGAAGAATGGCTTAATCCACTCTTGAGTTTCACAATATTGAATAAATAAAATGTGTGAATATATAAAATTACTCATGGATGTAATGAATAAATTTAATTCAATGGTTTTTTGATCTCAAGGGGTGGGTTTTACCCTTTAATGAAGTATTAATATGTTCCAAAATGGTATATTTTTATCTGAAATAAGTATTTGAATTTATTATATTAATTATATTCTCATTGATGTGAATATGTAGATCTAATATCTAGATCCATATATGAATGTTTTATGCCCTGATTATTCTTGGATGGGGGAGGGGTTAAGGGGTATTTTATATGGGTTTCATCCCCTAGATAAAATAATATCTAGGATTATATTTTAGTGTTATTTTGGGGATATAAATTTCATTAATCACTCCCCTCAACCTGGGGTGTGTCCGTTATGGGTGGAATATAACTTAGGATTAGAAGGGATATGGGAGATCTCACTCATGTATGGAATTATAGCCAGGGATTAGGGGAAACAATTATGACCAATGAATTATTATAGAGTTAACGTTGATGCATCAATAAAACATTTCAAGGTATGAGTTTTCTATTTATATTAATCAATTATTTGTAATATTAGAATTTGGATTCTCTAAAATGAATTTTTAATGGTTATTACATGCTTATAAAATTATTTTTTGGTTTAATATAGAACATAATGGGTGGATTGATTCTATTCAAAAGAGGCTTCTAGTTTGTTAATTCATGATTAGACAACATGTGGACCTTGATACTCACATTATTTTCCTCATCATTTTAGTTAGAATTTATTTGATAGTATTAAATGTCATATGTATAGTATTTAACAGTGTCACCATGCTTTTTTATTGGTTGTGTGATCTAGTGTTTCCTAGATTACACACACAACAACCCAATTTTCTATACATGTCATGTAGTATTATGATCACTCCATTCTAATTTACAAAACTCACCATTAATTGAATTTCATTCCCACGTAATCATTTTAGTTCAATATATAGTGTGGATAGAATAATATTTAATTTTTTTGAACCATATGACCCATGGTCTCTTCCATACACATCGGGAAACCATATACCATCACACGTTTTATATGGATCGTTGAAACATAGTGTTTCAATTGGACCAAATAAAATGAGGTTAATTGGCGAAAAAAAATTTTATTCCCCTGGAAGAATACATCAATTAAACTTTTATGAATTAAATATCTAATGTAGGTAACATGACATGGGTTTTCACCATACATGATGAATAACCCTTGAGACCCACATCTCATGTCAATGGAGAGGACACATAATGTCTCATATATTCTACAACTCAGGATACTGGTGTACATGATCAGAATGATTCTGGACCCCACAAACCATTTCACAATAAAGAAAACTAGGGTAGGTTATCTTTAGATGGTAGAATAATGATAGTACATTCATGAATATTTTACAATTATCACAACTAGGTCTAGAATATTATATTTAATGTGTTGTGTTTCCTTTACTATACATCACATCCTTTTTCCAATGTTCTGGAATCAATAAAATGAAAACTACACTTTGAGAAATGATTTATATTCAACGTGATAGTGTTTATATCATTATAATTATGTGTTTTATCCAAGGTACCCTCAATAGTTGAATATCCTCAATTTTATAGAGATTATAAAAAATTATATTAAAGATATTTTGTGTGGACACTATATTAGAAACTATAATAGAGACATTTTGATAAAATTGAATTATTTATATTCTTATATTAGTTATTTCTGAACTCCAACATGAGATGGTGTGAATTTAATCCATTCATGGAGTTAGTTCTCAATATATCAATATTTTTTTTGTGAATGAGGTGTGGGACCTCCATTGTAATTGTATAACCATGAATAGAATGCTTCTTTTCAGTGAGGCATGAGTTTACAACCATGATCCATGATAGGTGATGTGGATTCTAGGAAATCTATGTAGTTTGAGTATTTCAGGTCATATTAAATTCATTTTTTTCTATGTTTCATTTAATGTGTGATCTATATAAGGTGTTTTCACCAATTCTGTTTAAAACACCCTTATTCATTTTCTATGAATAGGAATTGGTTCCCAGATATGATTGAATGAGTGGGAAACTACCATATCAAATAGGCACACCCATGTGATGTGATTATACGGTAGTATGAATTTGGAGAAATGAAATTGAATTTTTGAGAAATGTGATGATAACATTGAGGTACTCCACTACGTGACTGTGTGCCTTCCTCCAACAAGATTAGTTCTTCATTAGATTCACTCATCCCGCAATGAGGTTGGATCCATAAATAATGTTATGATTTTATGGTATTTATAGAGGATATATTGATTTTTACATCATGACCTATGACATATCACAAAATCTGGTTTTACTACGATACATGATATACATTTCGGCTATCAACCATAAAATTTAATATATTTTTTTAATTTCATGGTTACTCTACATACTTATATGAAAAAAAACATTGTATAGTTCAAAATTAATGACTAAAAATCACCTATGTTCATGGTTTTTGTAATTGTAAATCATGGGTAAGATCACATATTTTCTAGATGTGTACCTCCTGAGTATAGTTGAACCTCTTTTAGTTGGGTTTTATTTTCTTTTTTAAACCATTGTGGTTGATCCATTTTTAAGGGAATGATCACATAGTGATTCACTTTTAATTTTCACCCTTGTAACAACATGTTAAACTAATATTTAATTTTAAATAAAACATTTTATATTAATGTTTACATTATATATGGTTCAAATAGATTATTTTTAATGGTATTAAAATGTGAAATTATTATTTTTTAGACTACTTTGTTATAAGAGTAGGTGATTTTTAGGATCGAGAATGATGTTGATGAAAAATGATCTAAACCGTATAGAATCCCACAAACCCTTATTTATTATTTTATACATTCCATGAAATTTATTTAATCTACTCCGGTTAGAATTTTTTGAATTGATCCAAAAATCATTGGTATAGAACCCATCTCAATACATCACATACTAATTCTTCCAACTTATGTCCCAATAGTGCTAATCTGTTCAGAGAACTGAATCTTCTAGAAGCCAAATGTTTGGTATGATATTTTAACTATATCTACCATTAAAGATTTACAATACCACCAAATATTAAATTATTATAGTAATTATATCTTCCAACAACTCTTTTTATTTTTTCCAAGTTAATCTATGTCACTTTACCAACCCAAAATAGAGACACGAATTGTATCTTGAAATTTGGGTTTGAAAACCACTTCTTATTTTGGATATAAAAGGGAACCACGGTCACCACATTTTTAAGTTAGACTAGGGGAATGTATCTACTATTTTGGAGTCCCAAAGGAGTAATGTAATCAATATAAGGGGTTTTGGGCTCTATATTATCATAGGGAGAGCTGGGATGTTGATGAGGTCCCAAACAAGGCTCATACTCCTCTCAATGGAAGGCTAAACGGTGGGTGATCATCGCTAGGGATATAAACACTAGAATACATAGTTTTGAAACATAATTATCTACTTTTATTGTGTATAATTTTGTTTTGATTATTTCATTTTAAATTAATCTTAACTTGTTTTGATTTATTTAATTTAAACACTTTTAATTTCATAAATTATCAGTGTGTGATTTTAAGTGTGCGACTATTGTTGTTCCGATTAGAAAACATAAGAATCATATTATTTTCAAACAATTTATGATTTTAGTGTCCCTTGAATAAAATTAAATCATTAAAATATTATATAACATGCCTACATGATTTTTATGTCATGGTTTAGTCCTAGGTGCATCATTTTTGGGGCTTGTTGGAATGGAAGATCTAGGTTAACCCTCAACTGAAGGATTACACCAAAACCTAAAAATCATATAAAAATAAGAAAAATTTAAAATGGTGTAGTTTCATAGAAATTATCATATAAATAACATATTTGTTTTACAATAAACTTTTTTATCTATTAAAGTCTTTAAATAAATACATTTTATTTTTAAATATAATTTTAAAACCACACCACCTCATTTATTACTTTCTATAAAAAAACACCATAAAAAATAAATGATCCTTGATAGATAACCTAGGGTGTTCCATATACTAAAAATAAATATTAAAAATGCACTAAATTTGATGTGTCATGTCAATATGGTCAGGGATAAAAAGAATTTTCCATGAAAATGAAATAATATTTAGGGATGTATGTTTATTTAGTGGGATTTTTCAATGTTAATTTCACCTCATGTGATGATTTTTTCAGCATATCTTAGAAATTGATAAATTTATTCCATGAAAGGTGTTTTCATTATGAATATCATGAAACCAGTAGTTTTAAACCCCACTAATCCTATGAATCTATTTACACACATAGTGAAGCCTCCCCTCTCAAACCCTAGGGAAAGTCTAGGTGATTTTTTTGCGACTCCTTCCCTTAAAAACTTAGTTTTTTGGAATTCAATGTTTTTTGGGTTCCTTATTTTTTATTTTCCTCTTTATTACAATGTACGCTATTATAGTTTTGTAATCCCTTGAGCTATTTTAAATTATTATTTTATCCTTGATGCTTGTGGGATCCCAGTTTTCCTTGCGATCCCATTTTCCATTGTTCTTCATTAGTGTTCATTTTTTGAGAGTGTTTCTTTGATCATCAAATAAAGGTAGGTGGTCATATAGAAAAACCTATGGTCTGTCTCTATTTGTTTTAGTGTGTGAAATATTATTCAATTGTGTAAACCCAATATGTGAATTAACTAATAGAATATTTTGTGATGATAATCATGTGTTTGTACTACTGCATTCCTCCCTTTGGTTCCAATTGTGCCGATACCACACTCATGGACACCCATAGGGTGATCATAGCCTTGAATGATCATGATCAAGATATTGGTTTCAAACATTAATTAGAAATAAATGAGACATTACCAAATTTCATATGATATGACCAATTTCAAAAATGTATTACTGTTTTACTGAAATGATAGGTGATACATAGATATAATACATTTTTTACACTATAATGTTAATTATTTTAGAAATAATTTGATAAATGAATGACAGTTGAAATATAAAATATAGTTTCCTGAATTGAACTTTGTGGATTATGATGTAATGTTGAATTATTATTTCTATTAGGACATGTGATGTATATTTTGATGAAATTATTATATAGAGGTCTTGGCCTAGGTATTCTATAATGCTTATAGGGATTAACCATGTTATGATGAAATTATTATATGGAGGGCTTCACCCAGTTATGTTGAAATGATAAAATAGAGGGTTTATCCTGGTATGCTATAATTTTTATAGGGCTTGGCCCGGTTATATTGTAATTCACATAATTTTATTTTATTATTATATTGTAATTCTTATAGTTCCTCGACTGATTATCTGAAATTCTTATATAGAGGGTTTCCCCAATCATGTTATTATTACATCGACTTATGGTTATGGTTGACATGGTAATGCAATGTGTTTATAGATATTCTGACATGGTTCCAATGAAGATTGATTTGTATACTATATTAATTTATTAAATAACACTCTTATTTATTATTTTATTGATTTCACATACTATTAGAATATTATTTTTTATACATGGTAGTGCCGACCTAATGAGTCATACATACACCCTATTCTGGCCATCATTAGTTACGTGAGAAAATTTTATGGATGCATGTTTGGACAAGGGAAAAGGACTTTGTGGTTCAATGTTGCTTGCTCAATGGGTTAGAGTGTAGAAGTAGGACCATCATGGGGATCGAGACTAGGGTGTTTTTCGTCTTCCTTTTTTCTATCATGTATTTATTTTTCATTCAATTTGAAATTTAGATACATTCCATTTTGTGATTAAATTAAATTTTATTTTTTTGGATTAATTAGTTCCCTTAACTATTTTGTATTGACTATTATTGTATTACTTCCTCTATTTATGTTACACTTATATTTATTCTATTAATATTGAAACTTTATAAGATGGATTATATTCCACCCACTATATTCCTTACACCCCCACTACTAGTCAGAAGCCTCAGTAATATAGGGAGGTGTGCTTGAGATCAAGTAAAAAAACTGTTCTTTCCACATGAGAGACTATGGTATGGGGGAAATTAAAAGGTTGTAGCAGAGTTGTTAGTGTTTATTTTCTATTGATTTGATATTTGGGAAAGGTGGAAAGGATACTAGGAATGTTTCAAGACTTGGAAATGAGCCTGAAAATGAGTTTTACTAACCCATGTATGGGTAAAAGGATATTATATAGGGATGTAAGTGTTCATCATTCCATTAACTTGTTATATTTGATGTTATTTCACCTTTGGTGATTCACATGTTATGGGTTTTTATTATTTCTAGTTATTCATACTCTTGGACCGGTATGGTAATGTATGTGTATGAATGAATCTTGATTGGCATGTCTGGATATGTATAGACATTAATATTTAATTGTAGGGACATATATTTTTCATGTCATATATTTTCATGAATGAAATTTGAAATAATATCCATGTTATATATGAAAAAAGAAATAAAAGAGCCGTTATTTCAAACAAATTTATATGTTAGGAAACATTTATAAAGACCATGAACTAGTGGTCCTCTAATGCTTTCACCTATTGAGGTTGACCTTGATGTTATCCATTTTTCTAGTGAATTTTGTTTTCTTTTTGAAAAAATTTATCCACATCATATTAATATTGATTATTTAGAGAGATGAAATCATCTCACACATAATGTAGTAGAAATGGAACTACATGTATCTCATGAGGAATAGATGGATGTTCAATAACAAAATAAATTCTTACGGGCATGTGATGGATATTTTTTTCACTATACCTTCATGGTTTGAGATGAAAAGCGAGTTTCAATTATGGAATCTGCCTATGTTCACTAGGGAGGGAGGCCCCCAGGTAGCTATGTTATGGATCATGTCATTCCGGGTGATCATTAATAACCTCTATAAAGATGTAGATATAAGGGTGAATATTTTTATGTAAATGATTCTTCATTCTATGAATATTTGGTGAGAAATTATATAATTATATGGAAAGAAAGATGAGTCATGTTGGGAGGACTTCAAGGAAAATTTTATCAACCACTTCAATCTTATAAATTGAAGTATTAGAAGAATCATGAGTTCATGAAATTGTAGTAGGAGTGGATGTTAGTTATGGAAAATGTTGGAAGCTCCGCCAACATGAAATTCTATATGCCGTCATTATCAATTGGTGAAATAAATAATTTGAGCTATTTTGAGGATGGTATTTACTATGAGATCCTGTCATAGGTGAACACTTTGTGAATGAGTAGAATTTCATATATAAGGAGTCAATCCCTCATCACAAAAAATAATCTGAAAGAGGCACCAAGAAATAGATAGGTTATTTAAGTAGGGTGAATTTGGAGTTAATCTAGTAGTGGATAAAAAGACTACTATAAAATTTATCTCCAATAGAAAATAATGCAGATTAGTTAGGGTATTAGATAGCCATCTCAGGACCATGTTCTATTACTGTTCTATCTGTCTGTAATGGTCGGTTACAAGAGACCTCAATTTCCACACCCTACATTGGGGTGTCGTTCATTCATAAGTATTGGATACCAATAGAGGTTTTGTAGGGGTTATATAAGAAGAGTAGGGGTTGGGGATCAGGATAGGTATCAGATTATTGGAAGGAATCGGTTACCCCTCAGTAGATTGGTAGTTAGAGTTCCGAAATATGTCTGGATAGAGGTAGTGGATATGGTGCTCCATTACAAGATAAGAAATACCATCCAAAGAGTATATGATTAGGGAGTCCTTCAAGAGCTCGGTAGAGAAGATAAATTCAGCTGTATGCTAGGTAGTATACTCCATCTTCTTTAAATGCATGTCCTTATACCATTATAGGTACCATTCTTATATAATGTATCATTTCTTGTTTTTTTGACACATAAGAATCAAATTCCATTATATATTATCTTTTTTTGAAATGGATTCGGATTAGATTTTTAAATACGGGTTTTCTGTTTAACCATCAATACACTATTCAGAGTGTGATCATGGATGAATAAACGTCGCAAGGAATGTTCTCTACAAATTGTTAACTAACATTTATATAAAGAACTTCATGGGATTAAAATGACATGTTTTTAATTTATTATAGGATTGAGGTTTTTATATATATAATAGTATCAAATTAATTATTATTTGAGGATCGTTAACATTACTTCTCTTGAAGAAATAAGTAATTTTGATCATGGTAAGTGGGATCATTATGATAGTCCTATTGTAAAAATTATCTACAAATTGGATTTTATCATGGCTTAGAAATAAAGACTTTATCTAGATAATTATGGAATGTTGTAGAATGATTTTTTCTAGTGGTATATCATTTTTAAGATGTCTTTTCTAGTATTTTATATAGATGACCACCCGATCAATAGATCTAGTTCACAATCAAGTATGTGTCGGAAGGAAATCCTCATTCTTTTACACCATACAAGATGGAACCAGTAAATCATTGGGAATTGATGGTTTAGTTAGATGGTATTGATGATAATAATTTCAAATGAAATAGTATGTTAACTTGGTGTTATCCCATGATTTTTTCCAATATGGATGACTGGAATTTTCCCTTCAATGTGGACAATTAGTGATTAAACCAGATGACAATTAGGAACCTGTATCCTCTTACACGCATCGTTTATCTCTTAGATCTGCTAATATGTTCCCATATATTTATTTAAGATTGAATTTTGGTTTGGTTTTCATCATTTGAGATTGATAACATTAGAAATACCTTAGACTTATTTTAGAAAAACATATGGCGGGTATGAGTTTATGGTGATTCCATTCATTCTGTCAAAAGTGACGTTGATTTTCATTGAATTTATAAACCATCATTTCCATACTTTTTGGATCTATTTTTGATTTTTTTCATAAAATACGTAATTATGTACTCTCAATCAGTATATGACAGTTCCCAAATTCTTGAGATTTTCTTTAGTATATTTACATTGATGTGGATTTATAAAAATCAATCTAAATTCAGTCTATAGATTGATAAAGCATACTTATTCTATCATGTCACCATAGTGGAGTGAGTGTTAATGGACCTTGGGATGCTTGAAACCCTGGTATCATAGTAGTTTCCCAATAATGCCATTGATATTTTGATATTTCTAGGATTAGATGGTTATTATTGTCATTTTATCTTGAACGTGTCCCTTTTGGAAACACCGGTGAACATGATAACCAAGAAAGCATTTAAGTTTGTTTGGGTGGATTCTTGAGAGATATATTTTTTAAGAGATAAAGGGTAGGATGACATAAATACTGATTCTCAGCTTAACTATGCTAGATAAGGAATATATCATCTGTTTTCGTGCATCAGAACTTGGACTGAGAGATATATTGATGTGGGAGGATTAAGTGGTTTCTTATGGTTCAAGGAAGGTGAGACTGCATGACAAGAATTATCCTACTCCCAGTATGGATTTATTTGTGGTGGTAAATGACCTAAGATGTTGGAGAAACGAACATTTTGGTGAGAGGTTTGTGGTGTAAATAAACCACAAGATCATATGGTACATATTTTCTTAGTGGGTCCTCAACCTTCAGCAGAGGATGTGGGTTTATTATATATTGTGTTTTGAATTTTAGCATAATTATACAATGGGAAGGGGAAACATATTTGGAAATACCATGACTTGGATGACATAGTTATATGTAGTATAAGAGCATTTAAATGAGTGGTAGATGATGAAACACGTTGTATACATGAATCTAGTTGTTAAAGTTTATCAAAGAGTAGTAGATCTATCTTCGACGTCAGTTATACCCATACATTTCAACCAAATCATAACCAAGGATATATCTAATCTGGGTGACTTATCTCTGAGGAAAATCTTATATGATGGTGATTCACCATATGTATATCCTATTCGAGTAGAAATTATCTTCTTTTCAATGGATGAGAATGGTTTCCCACGGTATTATTTGAGGATCGAATGATGGAGTTATAAGATTCCATATGGGCAGTACGACTAGGTCTGATAAAGAAGTATCATGATCTCTATAGAAAGTCATGGTGGATAAAAAGGAAGAAGTATTTTTCTTGATTCAGTGCCAGATTCTTCACCTCTCATAATATTAAGGATAGTCATTAGATTCTTGTTGGGGAATTGTTGCGCATTTTCATTATGCAATAGAAATAGTATGATTTTATTATGGAATTTCTTATTGTATTACCCGACACACCTCAAAAGAATGATGAATTATTGGTGGTCATTGGTAAAATAATGAAGGTATACCACCTATCTATTATCATGGAGACCATCAATGTTGATGATTTGGGTAGTATCTATGTGTGATAGATTATTCAACATCATAGTAGTTTGAAGAGTATTGTTTGTGATATAGATTATTGTTTCACGCATCAATTTTTATGGGTATTCATAACTATCTAGGATCATATATTCTTATTATTATAACATATCATCTTCATACTAATGTAAAATATCAATGAACGATTCTAATT
Organism: Viscum album; assembly: GCA_963277665.1. Lineage (NCBI taxonomy): Eukaryota > Viridiplantae > Streptophyta > Magnoliopsida > Santalales > Viscaceae > Viscum > Viscum album. The sequence continues at coordinate 205,461,711 of OY728144.1, forward strand.
ATAGGGGATATTCTACCATCATGTGTGATGGAATTCTATGATTCATGGAGGAAAAATTGGGAACTCATAGGATTTTCATATAATAACAACTTATAGGTATCAATATAGAGGAAAATGTTTGAGGATTTATATAGAAGATCATGTGGATCACTACCTTCCTGGATAGTTATAGGCCAGTTAGAACTTATTAGACCTAGTCTCTTGCAGGTGACGTCTGATAAGGTTTAGTTGATCAGGAAGAGATTGGTGACTTTGTAGAGTGGTTATAAATCTTATGCAAAACAGTGGATATGGACTATCGATTTTCAGGTGGATCATCTTGTTTTCCATAAATTTTCTAATGGGTTAGGGAAATGTTGTATTTGGAAAAAGGGAAAGCTAGTGACCATATTTGTGGGACTATCTGAGTTAGTGGAAAGGGTTGGCCAAATGGTACTAAAATTGTCCCTTAAATAGAGATATAATTCCTTAAAGGAAATATTTCACATATCACAGCTTCAGAGATATCATCCTGACCCTCCACATGTTCTAGATATGTATGACTTTAAAAATGGGGTGGATTCATTCTTTTAGTAGAATCTGATATGTATTGTGGACCGTAGTGAGAAGTATCTCTCGGGAAAGACTATACCACTTGTTCGAGTGTGGTGTCATCATTTCCATGTCCAATAGTATACCATTGAGATGGAATCTAATAATTGAAAATAGTTTCCATACATATTCTAGAAGACTTCATAGTGATTTTTGGATCAGTTCATGGATGATTATTTATACGGTTGGGTGGCTGTAAGATCCCATTTTTTCCATGTATGTCAATCTTTGGTTTGGTTGAACCTATTTTATTTTGTTATTGTATTTTTTAAACCATGTAAGTTGAGCCATTTCTTTGTATATAGAGAAATTATTTTAGAGGAAAATGAACTAAAGTTTGGTGATGTTTGTTTTTTTATTGGAGTCTGGGTATAGATGTGAAAAATGATTAAGATGACATATTTTGATGAACTTGATTGACCAAGGTAATTTTTTAATTGTTTTTATATAATTTTCATAACATAAACATTCACATCATGAAACTTTTACATGATTTGAATCCTTCACCAGGTAGATTCCATGAAGTGGTTCCGGGAGAGAAAATTTTACACTTTAAGGAAATACTTCTAATTATGAAAAGATCGATTAGTATTAATTTAACCCAAGGATGTTCCTTATTTGGTGTATCTTATAAATAAATAAATTAATGTTTTGAAAGGGGATCAGGTCGTGAATATCATGAGACTAACTATTTTAAATCATGATGAATGTATTATTTTTTAACTAATGGTGAATCCTCCTCTCTCAAACCATAGGCTCAATCAAAGTCATTTTATAGAGATTCCTTCCTATATAAACATCTTAGCCTAGAGTTCAATCTATAGTATGTTATTTCACATTAGTTTTCCCTATCTTTGGATATTTTTCATTAGAGAGGTGGGATCCATTTATCACCATTAAATCTGGTTTCTGATTGGTACTTGTGAGATCTATGTTTTCCTTATGATCTACCATGCATTTTTTTATCATTGGCGTTTCCTATTGAGATTATTTCTCAGATTTCTGGATAAAGGTTGGTGTTCAAGAACAATGTCATTTGGTATATTTCTATTTGTTTTAGTGATAGTATTATTATGTTATTTTAATGAAAAAATGTTTGTGTTAAGTAATAGAATAATGGGTGATTGTAATCATGTGTTTGGAAAACTCCACGGATCACTTTGGATCTAATTGTATTGTTTCCTACCTTGAGATTCCCCATAGCACAATCCTACCCTTTAATGATAATGAGAGGGCTATTGGTTTCAAAAAATGAATTAGCATGAGATGGGAAATTATGTGATTTATTTTCATTGAATTACATTTCAAAATGGATTACTTGTTTATTGAAATGACTGTAAATAAATTGATATGATATGGTTGTGTATAATGGAATGTTTGTATCTTAATGAAAAACATGATGAATGAATTGAAATTAAAATATAAAAGGAACAAGTTGAATTGAAATTTTTAGTTTATGATGTAATGTTAGGTTCTTATATCTATTATGACATCTGTCATATCTTACGATGAAATTATTATATAGAGGTCCTAAAATGGGTATACTCTAATTCTTATAAGTATTTTCCTTATTATGCAGAAATGATTATATGGACGGTCTGGCCCGATTATGCTGAAATACTTATATAGAGGTATTTTATTGGTATACTGTAATGTTTATAGGGCTTGGCCAAGTGATATTGTAATTATTATTGGGATTCTCCCATTTATGGTAGAATGTTTATAGGTCTTGTCCAAATTATGTAGTTATGATTATATAGAGGTATTTTCATATTCATGTGAGTATTTGAAAAAAAAATATTATGTTTAATATTTTATTGATAATAAATGACATAATTTTCTCACATTTTCCTAAATATGTTCATTCATGAAGTATTTGGGATTAGAACATTCATTTGAAAATTTGATGAAAATTCCAGTTTCACCCTTTTAAAATGCACAGTAGTATTTCACACATAAATATTTTAATATGGAATATTTGAAATTTATCATTTTTAATAGTGTTACTCACTTAAATTTCTACAACTTGTTTTCAATAAATTGGAGCTAAATCTTTCATTTGGTTAGGCTAAATGGACCATGAAAGAAAAGGTGGGATGGACCCATCAGATTGGACAATGCTATTGTATTTGGTCTATAACGCCTTCATCCGAGCATGGATTGAGCCCAAATATTTAGAGGAGCTCGAAAAACCCAATTCTGTACAAATCACTATGCTGGAAAAATAGCTGGTCACACGTTTTGGAGGACAAATTGGCGGTTCAATTTGGCTTGAAATATTTGTAAGAGATTCCCAATTCACACTTGAATCCTATTTAAACGTATCCTCCCATCCACTATATAAACTCATATGTTTCTCATTTTTTTGGTTTGGGACGTGAATTAGGAAGTTTAGGGCAGAGGAGAAGTGGTTCCACTAAAATTCTCCAAGCAATTCAATAAGGGTAGCTCTTGAAGCAAGGATTCCTTCGTCGAAGCCCTCTTCTTCTTCCTCATGTAGTAATGTTTATGTTTTCATAAAAAATTATTTGTTAATATTTTATTTCATTTAATTTATTATGTTTTGTTCAAATTTATTCCTCTTTTCTCTTCCTCTTTGGGCTGTAATTCTTGAGTTGAAATGAGATTGGGTTCTACCCTTTCTAAACCGTTGCACATGAAAACCGTTTCTACGATGACTACACCGCCCATTAAAAAGTAGTTTTCTTAGAAATCGATCTACCTATTACCTTATTCATTAATTTATTTTGAATAAATGAGCTACTGTAATTAAAATAATATGATCTATTAATTTATTTTTCAATTTAAATGAAGCTATGCATGAAATTGAACAATAAATACAGATCACTTGTGGTCGTAGTTTTGTGTAAATTGTGAGAGCGCGAACCTAATCGGTAATAAAAGACCACATGGGATAAGTTTTTAGAGTTCAAATATAATCCTTAAACTCAATTTATCCTCATTTATATAGTATATATATTCTCTAATTAACCACTGACAATAATCCAACCTTATAATATCAATCAAAGCAGGGTGTTACGATTGCGTGTTCTGAATATAGCCTAGGGTTAATGTAATTTTATCTTCACGGTTAAGTTAACTCTCTTAAGGTTAGAGGGTTAAAAATTAGGGGATCATAATTAAGTGGATATTAATTTAAATTATAATGATTAATAAGTAAATTTAGAGGTAGAGTTTGATCTATTACACTTTCTAAAAATAGTTTTCTAAAAAAACAGCTTCTCATTGTGCTTTGTTAATCAACTTATATTTCAAAATTAAAAAATTGAAATCTTATTTACAGAAAAATTCTTCTATATTTATAAAAAATAAACAAACTCCATCCTTTTAATTATTATTATTATTTCCTTTTATTTTATTTTCAATATAATTTTAATAAGTTATTAAATTTACATCCTCCTTTGAGAGACAACCTTGGCCAGCCATTCTGTAGCACCCAAGTAACCTGAAACCGAACATCATTTAGAAGTGCCCACGACAACTCCTTTCAAATTGGAGACATTTCCATGGAGTCAAGTAATTATTTCAACCATTTAGAGGTATTTATTTTATATTATATTTTATTCTCTTCTCCTCTTATTTCTTCATTCGTTAACCATTCTAAATTATTCTTCTTTTGTTTTATTCTTCTTCTTCTTTTTAGACCATCAAATCAAACTTCTAATCTTTTATTTTATAATGGTACACATTTATTATTTTCATTTTTATTTGATTTATGAAACGAACTAATCTCAATGATCTCTTAGATCTTGATCCTGAGATTGAATGTATCCTTCGGGCTCAAATCAGACATTCTCAGTCTACGAAAACTTTCAACATTCAAGAAGTATGAGAATTTCACCAATCTCAGAACAATGAATCGGGAATAAATTCAAATTCAACCATAAACCAAGAAGTAATGTCTGAAAATAATGTAAATAAACTTAATATAACCATTATATAATTGGTTACACCTGATATTAATTATCAACTAAATTGTATTGCACAACCAAATCTTGAATCAGACTTTAAACTGAAATCTGGATTAATTAAGCATCTTCTAAAGTTTCATGGACTCTATGGCGAGTATCCCAATAAGAACTTTAATGAATTTAATGTGGTTTTCCCATCTTTAAAACCAAGAAATGTTTATGAGGATCAAATCAAACTAAGAGCATTCCCATTCTCACTTGATGGAGCTTCAAAGGACTAGATGTATTATTTACAACCCGATGATGTAACTTGTTTGAATGATGTGGAATGTATTTTATTTCCAAGCTTTTTTCCTACATCAAGGACTACTTCCAATATTAAGGAGATGTAGGGTATCAAGCAAGCCCAAGGGGAGTTAATGTATGAGTACTGGGATCATTTCTAGATGTTGTGTACGAGATGCCCACATCACCAAATCAGTGAGCAATTACTCATCCAGTACTTCTTTAAAGGAATGACACCTATAGAGAGAAGCATGGTGGATATCACTTCTAGAGGGGAATTGGTAGATTATACACTCGTAGCTGTATGTGAGTTGATCTACAAGATGGCACAAAACTCCCAACAATTTGGAAATTGTGGCACACCACATCTCATGGGAGTACATTAGGTCATTCCTTCCTCTCTTGAAAATAATTTTATAGATACTAAGTTGGATGAATTCACAACAATGGAGAGAAATATTTATTTGGAACAAATGAAATCCCAAACCCCTCTTTCAAGGCCTTATGGAATTTTCAGTGAGACAAGCCACCCAACTGACTGTTTTCCCCAACTACAAGAATCATAATATTGTGTAGTAGTGCTTCCTGGGAGACCATATTAGCAAAAAAAACATCCATATCCCCAAATGATGTTTGATTCAATATAAACCAAGGTTGGAAGGATCAATCAGACTTGAGTTATATCTCTGGACAACAAAGGCCCCATTTTCAACAAAACTTCTAGTAGCATCCACTAAATGAAAATGGTTTCCAATTACCCCAATGAAGATTTGAATCCCAAGTATCAACATGTAAAAAACAAGGGAATTCTAAACCAAAGGTAGATTCTAATACTGATTAGCTTTTGAAACAAATTGTTCTTAATCAATAGAATGATTTGAAGAGTCAAGGTTCAGAGCTAAGAGAGTTTAAGAAACAAATGAGCTAGATTACCACCACCCTCCATGAATTGATAAGTAAAAATTCTGGAAATATACCAAACCAAACTTCTCCAAATCCAAAGGGTAATGTCAATGCCATCACATTGAGAAGTGGGAAGAAAACAACTGATATATTTTCTCCTATAATTCTGTCGTGATTCACCTCAACTTCATAAAATCCTCATTCAAAAACAGTTGATGAGAAACTCAATGAGAAAGATAAAGGTAAGAAAAATATTGATGATGTTCCACCTAAACCCCTTACGTTTCCAAACAGGTTTGTTCAAACCAAGAAAATGGCTGAAGAAGAAATGAAAAAAGAGGTTTTGGACACATTCAAGCGCGTGGATATCAACATCCCCCTACTTGAATCCATCAAGCAATTCCCAAGGTATGAAAAATTATTAAAGGAACATTGCACCAATCGAAGAGGGATCAAATAAATGAATGTATAAATCTTGGAAGGAATGTGTCAGCACTAATTACCCCAACTCTAGAAATTCCAACAAATTTCAAGGATCCAGGGACATTCACCATCCCTTGCACTATAGAGTAGTTATGCTTTTCTAATGCTCCTTTTGATTTGGTAGCTTCCATAAATGTGATGCCTTACTATGAATTCTCTTATTTATAGGTGGGTGAGTTGAAGCTGACTAGAGTAGTGGTGTAGTTGGAAAATAGAGCTTCAACACATCTGGCGGGAGTCCTTGAATATGTACTTGTCCAGGTAAGAGACATGATCTTTCTAGCAGATTTATACGTGATTAACATAGAGGACGATCAGGTATGTTCTCATGCTCCCATTATCATAGGTAGACCCTTCCTAAAAACCGAAAAACTATCATATATGTCAATGATGGTACAATTTCCATGGAGTGTGGAGATGAATGTGTAATATTTAATGGTATGGACTCCATGAATTACCCCTCATAGGACCATTATTCTTTTTTTATCTCCCATTTTGAACCACCAAATAAAAACCCCATGGAATTTGATTGTACTATGCTTAGGGAGATTATGAGTACTAGATCTAGATTTATGTCTAAGATTACATCCACACCTATTTCTAATTCACAAAACTCTCTTAGATTTGATTTTTAAATTGAATCATATTCTGATTTTGATCATGTGAACTCTGAATATGACATGGATGTTGAGTATGCGGTTGAATTTGAATCTTTAATCTATGATTTTGATGATGTATATTCTGATACTGAGGCCCATTGTGCACATATTTCAGTTCCATAAATGTATTCATCCATACACCACCCCCTACATTGGAACTAAAGGCATTCCCACGAAATCTCAAATACTCTTACTTGTTGAGTGGTGAGAAATTACCTCTTATCACTACTATAGATATATCTTTTGATCTTGAATAAAAACATTGGAATATTTTCAAGGTGAACATCACAGAAATTAGGTGGACCTTGGCTAACATATCAGGTATTATACACTCCATTTGAATTCATAAGATTCTTTTAGAGGATGGGGCTATACTGGTTAGGTAGCCACAATGGATACTGAATCCAAATCTCTTGGATGTTGTTAAAAAATAATTTGAAAAATTGCTTGAGGTAGGTATAATCTTTCCCATTTATGATTCTATGTGGGTAAGTCCTATTAAGGTAGTTCCTAAGAAATGTTGTGTTTCTGTTGTTAAAAATGAGAATGATGAGTTAGTTCCAATGAGGGTACAAAATAATTGGAATGTGTGTATTGATTATAGGAAACAAAATCAGTCCACTCACAAGGACCATTTCCCATCCCATTTATTGATCAAATGCTTGGGATACTAGCTTAGAAGACACATTATTGTTTGTTGGATGGATTTTATGGATATTTTCAGGTTCCTATTGCTATGTAGGATTAGGAGAAGACAATATTCACTAGTCCAATTAGTACGTTTTCCTACCGAAGGATGCCATTTGGACTTTGCCAAGCCCCATGTACCGTCAAGAGATGCATGGTGAGTATTTTTTTTGATTTTATTGAGACCTACCTGGAGGTATTAATGGATGAATTTACAGTGTATGGGTCTTCATTTGATGATTTTATCTCTAGTTTGGGAAAGGTTTTGAATCATTTTATTGAGAATAATCTGGTCTTGAACTTTAAAAAGTTTCATTTCATGGTAGAGCATGAGATTGTCTTAGAGCATTTAGTGTCAAAACATGTGATAGAGGTTGAAATACCTAAGGTAGATATTATGTAATCCTTAACATATCCTTCATGTGTGCATGATTTTAGATCTTTCCTTGGGCATGCATGATTTTATCGGTGCTTCATCAAATATTTTAGTAATATTTCTCTTCCTATGTCACGATTACTCCAAAAGGATTATGATTTTTGTTTGATGGTTCTTCTAGGACTTCCTTTGATGAGTTAAAGAAGTGTTTGACTACACACCCAATAATACAGCCCCCACGGTGGGAGATTCCTTTTGAACTTATCTATTATGCCTCCAAATTTGCAGTTGGAGATGTCTTCTCTCAAATGGTGGAGGGACGTTCACATGTTATTTCCAATGCATCGAGAACATTGGATTTGGCCCAAGAAGAAATAAAAAATAAGCATCATATTCAAGATCTTGAGGAGATTCTATTGTCTTAATATGAGTACTCAAGACTCTATAAGTAATGATCCAAAGCAGCTCATGATAAAATGATACAACAAAGGGAGTTTCATGTGGCAGAGAAAGTCCTTCTCTATAGTTAGTGACTAATGCTTATGCCTAGTAAGTAGCATTCCATATGGTTAGGTCCTTATGTTGTGACTAATTTGTTTTCCTTATGGTGTAGTGGAGATCACACAAGAGGACACTGGAAGGAGATTTAAGGTCAATGTTGAACGTTTGAATAGATACATTGAGGGACTTCCCACTAATATAGTGGATTTCATCACACTACATAACCCCATCTTCACTTGAGCATATCAGGCTGTTTCTAACCCTTTCACGTTTTTATTCATTTTCATATTTAAAATTATACATGTTATGTGCATGTATAATCTCATAGTTTTGCATTGAGGACAACAAAAAATTTAAACTGTGGGGGAGGGAACCTTTAGAATAGTAATTTTAATTGTTTTCCTGTTTGTCATTGATTTTCAGAAACAATTGTGTGTTTTTCAAATTTTGTGTGTTTATTTTTCAATTTTTCGGTGTGTTTTTTAGTCTTTTGAGCTGAAATGAATCTCATAACCATTTTGAAATTCATATCAATAACTGAATAAATTTATCCCATGAAACTGAGCATAAATGAATACTGAAAATAACATTGTTTTGTGTTCAAATATTTATTAATTTAATGAAAAGTACTCTAAATTTTGAATCCCAAACAACATCTCACTGTATTTATATTTTAAATCACTTTCATGTGAGGATTTTGAACCATTATTTTCACATTCTTTATATTTAACTCATTTCTTGAGAGAACCAAACCATTCTTGATTTAATGAGAGTTTGATTTATTCTTGTCAAAACTTGAGGGTTTTAGGTACTTATGTTTAAATGATTGAGGCATTTTTTTGGTATTAAAGCCCCTATTTCAATGAATCCTTTTTAGTAATGGCCCAACATGAACATTTAATCCATGTAGCCCTTATAATCCATGAATAGCCTATTATTTTTTCCATATTACAAGCCTATTTTCTCTATCCAAACAAATCTTGAAGTGAAATTTCCTATCCTAGTTGAGCATAAATGTGGGGGAACCTATCTTTTATTGTGCTACCACATTCTGTGATACTTTTTCTGGAATATTAAATACTTAAGAGATGTGTTTACTGCTGAAGAAAATAATTATATTTAATGTTGTTCCTTTTATAGATCCCACATGATAAGTGAAGTTGTGACTTTCTGTAGCTTCTAATAGAGATAGAATGTTGTCCCTAACTAGAGCTTTCAAGAAAATCATGTTTGAGAAGAATGTCATTTTTACTACTGAAATTTTTAAAGGTGTGCACATTCTGTTATTTTTCATGATGATGAACATGAATCGATGCTATGGGGATTGAGGAGGATATAATATTTAAAAGACAATTGGATTAATGCAATTTTGCTTAAAAAAGAGTCAATCCCCCCCCATTCAGCCTTAGAATTTTTGACATCTTAATTCTACCAACCGAAATCCACGGAACAACCCTGAAATGTCCCCATGATAAACATATGTCTTTGACTCACATCGAGTGGTGATGTAGGAATTTATAAAGCCTATAGTGACCCTTGTATGAGTTTGGATGCGAAAGACATTGCTAAAAATTGACATTTGTGTGATAAGAGAAAATTCAAGTGAGGTAAGTGTTTTATACATGAGAGGATAAATGATGTGGAAATATATTGAATGATATAAATGGATAACTTGAAATAATGGTTTTTAAGAGGAATGATATCTTTTGTTTCTTGGTGTGGAATTTTTGGATCTTAAGGATATGTGTTTTAATTTTTTTTTTGATTTGATATTGATGTTTACATGATATGAGGTTTTGCCCAAGAGTGAAAAAGGGTAAGTGTGGGGGAGTTGATAAAACACTATTTTTTTGAATATATTATTGATAATAAATTACATAATTTCTTCAAATTGTACTAAATATGTTCATTTATGAAATATTTGCGATTAGATCCTTCATTGGAAAATTTGATGAAAATTCTAGTTTTACCCTTATAAAATACACTCTAGTATCTCACACATAAATATTTTAATATGAATTATTTGAACTTTAAATATTGTTACAGGGTTACGGATGTGATTTTATAGAATTTTGTTTCCAGGAAATTGAAGGTAAATCGTTTATTTGGTTGGACTAAATAGACCATGAAGTCAAAGGTGGGATAGAGCTGCCAGATTGAACATTGGTTATATAATTGAGCCATAAGTCCTTATTATGAGCTTGGATTGGGCTCACATTTTGAGAGGAGCTCACCAACCCAATTGCGAACAAACCTGATTCTGGAATAACAACTGGTGCATGCGTTTTGGATGTCCAATGGGTGGTGCATGTTGGCTTGAAATATTTGTCCGAGATTCCCCATTCACACTTGAATCCTCTTTAAACCTAGCCTCCCCTCCACTCTATAAATTAGATTTTTACTCATTTAGAGGTGTTGGGACGTGAATTAAGAATTTGAAAGAATAGGATAGGAGGTTCCACTTAAATTCACTGAGTAATTCAATAAGGGAAGCTCTTGAAACAAGGATCCCTTCGTCAAAGCCCTCTTCGTCTTCCTCATTATGTAATGTTTGTGTTTTCATAATAAATCTTTTTGTTGTTATAATATTTCTTCTCCTTTAATAGGTTTTATTCAAATTTAATCTTATTAATCTTCCTCTTTAGGCTGGAAAATTCTTGAGTAGAAATGCGATTGGGTTCTACCCTTTTAGTCCTTTTCACATGAAAACGTTTCTATGATTACTACATCGCCCATGGAAGAGTAGTTTTTTTAGTAATCGATCTACCTCTTACCTTATTCATTCATTTATTTTGAATAAATGAGCTACTGTAACTCGCATAATATGATGTATTAATTTATTTTTCAATTTAAATGAAACTAATAAATAAAGTGAACAATAAATACGAATCACGCAAGGTCGAGATTTTGTGTAAATTGTGAGAGTGCGAACTTAATCAGTTATACCAGACTGCATGAGATAAGTTTGTAGAGATAAAATATAATCCCTAAACTAAATTAATCCCCATTTACATAGTGTATATGGGCTCTAATTAACCACTGGACATAATCTTACATTTGGACATCCATTAAAGTAGGGTGTTCCGATTGCGTGTTCTGAAGCTAGCCTAGGGTTTAAATAATTTCATCTTTGTGGTTAAGCTAGATCCCATATGGTTCGAGGGTTAAGAAATTAGGGCATCATGATTAAGTGGATATAAAGTCAATGGTAATTATTAATAACTAAAGTAATAGGTATAGTTAAATCGATTACACTTTTGAAAAATATTTTTCTAAAAAAATACCTTCTCATTGTGCTTTGTTAATCAACTTTTATTTCAAAATTAAAAAATGAAATCTTATTCGATAAAACATATTCTAGATTTATAAACAATAAACATCCTCATAATTTTAATTATTATTCATATTTTCTTTTATTCTATTTTCAAAAAACCATTAATATGTTGTTAAATTTACTTCCTCCTTTGAGATACGACCTTGTTCAGCCACTCTGCTGCACCTAAGTAACACGAAACTGAACATCATTTGAATGTTCCCACAACGGTGCCTTTCACTGTTCCATGGATTTGTGTTTTTAAGTATCATGTAAATGATACATTCTCATAGATATTTTGGCATGGTATTGAGGCAGGTTTATTGTTATTATATATGAACTGATTAATTAATACTCATGTTTTTCTCTTTATTTCATGAACTATCTATAATATTGGTTTTATATACACACAGTGGTGTCTACCTACTAATTTATACTCACATATTACTTGGTAAGCTTCTAGTTATAGGTTTTTACAAGAGAAAATGACTTTGTCATTGATTATTACTTATTGGATGGGTTTGATCTTGAAGATGAGACCAATGTGGGGATCAGGGCCAGTGTATTTGGGGTATTACATCAGTTGTTTTATAACTTTTTCTTTTTTAATTTTTGATTGAATGTTTGTAACATTTTATCCCGTCATTTCATTATTTTCCATGTTATCTGATTGGTCAGTTTCTTTCACAATATCATTTACCTACTATTGTTTTATTATTTCATATATTTTGTTATTTAAATTTATTATTATATTATTGAAACTATATACCAGGGGGTATAGTATCTCTACTATGTTTCTTATACACCCTTTTCTAGTTGGCAGCCTCTTGTATATAGGGAGGCACACTTGAGGTCTAGTAACCAATAATGTTTGGACATGTGAGAGAGTTTTAGGATGGGGGATATTACATCATATATGGGTTTTATTTAGGTAATATTTTCTTCTCTCATGGTATTAGGTTATGCACTAAATTGTTATTTATATTATTCACTTATGCCTTTAAGATATTGTACATTATATTTTTAAACACTCCCCTTCTCGGGATTCATGCACATATGTGTTTTGTTTATGTAGGTGGAACATAATTTTTATATTTTTATGGTGGGAATTGATATATTATAGATTGTTATTAGGGGTACTTAGTGGTATTAATCAGTGGTTTTTTGGGTGATCTTCAGTGTAATGTCTACAAAGTGGTAGTGTCTTCCCTTTTCAAGGGTCTAAAAATATTTAGTAAAATGTGTTTTTTATTTTTAATAATTTTTAGTTAATTCTATAGTGTTATAATTCATAATAATTGTCCTCTCATTCATATAAATTATTCTATATTTAGTTATTTATGTTTTTTCACAATTATTATATTAATGGAATCTATTATACGTGGTTTGTTTAGAGTGTTCATCAAGTAAATTACTCTAAAGTGTTATCTTCTTTATTTGTATTATCCACCAGCCCTAAACCTATAACAGATGATAAAGGGGAGGAACACTCGATCATGAAACTAGTATGGGGTAGACTTAGGGCTTTGGGTCATGTAATTAATCCAAAAATCATTGACCATTGAATTTAAAAACATGATATTATTGATCCATTTTTACTTTTTAAGTCATTGTATCTTTACCCACCATAACATGGCTCTCAACTAAAAAAACATCTCCAATTACTATATTTTCTCTTATAAAACTGATTCCAACAAAAATATGTTTAAATGTTGTCCACATATTTTATAATGCCATGATGTGGCCCACTTCATCATAGTGTGATTTGAAAGGTCATTAGAAATTATTAAATATACTATAATTTATTCCTTATTCTCATATATGAAACAAAACATATAATATTTTACCAAGTAGAATAAATTTCCAATCATAGATTGACAATAAACATATTACTATGTAATTATACTTTATAAATAAACTATTTAAATCAAATATTACCTAATTCAATGAAATAGGTTTGAAACTTCACCCACATTGGTTTTTTGTAAATCCAATGTGAAATTCCAAATTTCTAAAGATGTAACAGAATAAAATAATACTAAAATAAATCAATAATAACCCTATGATTATTTATACAATATGATTTGTATAAAACAAGAGACTGAGGTAGAATTATATGCCTCAATTTCTACCTATAAATTTTTTCTCTAATCAGTGAGTTCTAAAATATTTATTTTTTATAGTCACCTACTATGGACCATACCAACCCTATATATTTGATCAAATAATCCACAACCATATGTAGATTACTCCCTAATGATTTAACATCTATTCTCTGATTCATTTTGTTACTATAATATTTCATTTATTCTAGTCATTCATTTCATTCAAATACTTAATATCCAATATATTGAATGATATATTTCAAATGAAAAATTCAAGAATTCTTAAATTTTACATATGTATATAATTTGGAAAATATTATTTCTTTATGATAACAAACCAAAATTATATGAAATTCAATGCATTGAATAAAAAAATTAATCATTAATATCAAATGGGGAGATGGTATTTTCTAATATTCATCTTGATAAGGTTGGTTGTTGAATACTGAGAGTCAACCAAAAATACTTTGGTGTCAGTTTCAAAGATAGTTCAGTAAAAAAAATTAATACATAATTATTTGTACGAATTATCCACCTTGGTAATTATTTAGACAATATTGTCGTTAATAAAATAATATTTATTTTCAATATAATTCATTTAAGAGTTATTTTATTGGTTATATAACAACTAAATATAAATTTTGGAGTCAAAACAACTAATCATATGAATATGGGCCTCATCTCCATTATAAATATTTTGTTACACTATACTAATTGTGTACATGAATTTAGAAATTAAAACTCTTTGATCTGTAAAGAACCACTAAGTTGGGGGAGGTAAATCGGTGATCTAATTTATTTTTTAGATTTTATTTAGGAAAAACCCCCATCCTCAGTATGAGAGAATTTTGATCACTAGAAAAAACACAAACAAGAATAGAAAATAAGATTTGGATGGTTCACATCTCATAAAGAGAAGGATATCCCATGCCATGATGTGGATTTAAATGAGGCCATACACCCCACTGTTTTCAATATATACGTAAAATGAAAAGGGTTTATACTTTTTCCCATGTTACAAAATGTCTGCAAAATATGATAGTTCTTAAAGCACTATTATACTAAAAAATAAATGTAGCTCAACTAGAATAAATAATTCTAAATTTCACCTTCATTTTTAAATTGTGTGCTTCTCCTTATATTCTTCTTCAACCTATAGAGACTTAGATATATCTGTTTATTCATTGCCACTTTTTAAAAACCCTTATTCTCCCACTTCTCAACTTATTCTTTTCTATTCCAATCTAATTGATTTTATAATTATCTATCATTATTATACATATTTAAAAATTTCATAGAAACAATTGAAAACCATTAAATCCAATTCATATTTCTTTAAATGTTTAATTCAACTCATTAACTTCACCACACAACACAATTAATTCCATATAATTTTGATACATAGGTTCTTCTAGGATCAAATACAAATCATTTATGATTCCAAAATTATATTATTAATCAATGGAGAGAGACACAAGATCATTCAATGGTATATATCAAAAAATATTTCCAGTAACGAAATCAAACAATCAACATGGTCTGCATCATGACATAGTGGAAAATTATATGTCATTTCACCTTCAAAATGCCTTACACCTGGGGAATATTCATCATAAAATTGGCCATTTTTGAATACTCGTTTTCTATTCTACAATGTATTATTAGACCATGTGTGAGGTCATCATTTTTAGAATGTTTTACACATGAAGGGTCAAAAAACATCGTGGTAACAACATGGAAAATTTTACCATTCATATTTATCATAGGACCACCACCAAATTCCAATGAAATCTCCCAAATATTATCAAGGAATATTACAACCCATTTTAGAATTATTATTCTATGGATATTCTATTCACTATCTTACTATGACCATTCCCTTCACCATGATTATTTTGGTCATTGTGTTTTTCAAGAGACACACCACCAATGCACCATGTCCATAAAGGCGCCCTCAACTATGTGTGTTTCCTTAATATCCATTATCTATATCATCCCCATGGTTCACAATATGGAATGTAATTTCATGTGTTTGGAAAATCCTTCACAAAACAACGTCCATCTTGGGTGTTCCCAGGACTAGTTTTTCCCTTCCTTCACTAACCTTCTTCAATCATCATATTGATATAAAATCATGATAAAACACTAATGATATATGTATTAATGGATAAAATATTACCATAAGTCTTTTAATTTACCATATAATATTATTTATGTATTGAAAAAAATCTAACAAACTCAATCATATCATAATCATTAATTCTTCATCATTACTGATCACAACAACCAACTTATCTCTTATTGGTCTCAACTATATACCCTGTTGGATATTTTTGTCAACTAATGAATATAAATCACTCTATGATTCTAAAAAAAGTCAATAAATTACCATATAATAGATGTAAACCTATGTGACTAAATAAAGTGTAGGAAATTGGATAATTGAATAAATAAAACCATTTTTCCATTAAATTGTTATCAATATGCAGACTTCAACTAAAACTTCACAAACCATTGTCATATATTCGTCATCATATCAAAAATTCATTAACAAAAAAATCGATTCCTAAAACATATCATAATAATTTTTCAAAATAGTTCATAAATTTAAAATAACACATTTCCCCTTTCAATAACTACTACAAAATATATTCTCTTATTCAATACATAATTCCACCCAAGGTAACACATATCAATGGATACTCAACCTAAATATATAACCCCCTTGAAAAAATAGGAAGATATACCTAATAGAAAGATTTACATTTTAAATTTTTATTCCCCTTCGACAACAATATATAATGAAAATTTGAGAGATAGGATGAAAAAACCATACCTTAACACTATAAAAAATGAAATTAAACACATACAATTAGAATCAGATTCTGAAATTCTTCCTTCGAAAAGGCTTGGTGAACACATCTACCATTTTCTCCTTGAATGAATAAATTGAAACATTAACCAATTCTTCTCCATCAGGTCTTTTGTGAAGTGATTTTTGATAAAACAATTCATGGATCATTAATTATGAACTAGACTCTTTGAAAGATAAAAAACACTTTGATTATCACATCCCAACAGTAGTGGAAATTTCCCTTCAACTATTAAATCTTCTAATTGAGTCATTATCATTATAAGTTTTGTGGAGGAAAGTGTTGAAACCAGAAATATTACCTGCACATTTCTAAAGGTGAAAAACTTATTCTTCTTTTATTTTAAACAAAAACAAATTTATCCATAAATAATACTCCACAAGATTTAGACATCATATCATCAACCCTTTATTCCAAATCCATATAAAAAATGGATCACACTTCCCATTGATGTCATATTTGAATCCATAGTTCAATATTTCTTTGATATATCCATGTATTCCATTTCCAACAATTAAATGAGACAATTTTAGGTAATTTTGATACAGATTGTAATGTATAAGAACTTATATAATGTTCAATGTTGAAACTCTAAGGTACAATAAACATCTAATTTTCGTCTGGAATTCCCTCGAATCCATATCATTGACACTATTATCTTTCTAAAAATTATTTCCTCAAAATGTTTCACTAGAAACCATATTTTTAATCATCTATTAGAAAAGTCTTGAACATTTAACTAACATAGTTAAAGTGATATAGAATAATATAATCATTTTCTTGATAAATTTGTATTCCTATAATGTTTCTCATCTCACAAAGAATACTGAATTCAAAAATAATCTTCATTTATTAGGTAATAATTTCACAAAACAATTAATTATTTCAATTAAAAAATATTATCATCAATCAAATAAATAACTATAATAAATACCATATTATAATATTTAATGAAGAGATTTCTTTCAATACATACATTCCTGAAATTCATTTTCTTTAAGAAAGTTGCATGCTTATAATAAGATGCTCTTGGGGATTAATATAGCCCCTATAAATCCTTCTTCAAACATCAATAAAAATATCCAAGTATCCCCAAGAAATAAAACATATGGTTTTTAATGGTACACATTATCTCGCAATTCACCATTAATGAAGGATGACATGATATCCATTGAATATTTTTTCATTTCCTTTATTCAACAATGACAATAAAAATTATAATGGTTTCAATTATTATAACCATTGAAATGGCCTCATAAAATCCAACTCCTTCATTTGATATATAATCTTTACCACTAATCCTTCTTTATTTCTCAACAATTCACATTGTTATCCCATATTTTTAAAAAATTTCATCTTTGTCATAATAATGTTCATCTATTTTGACTTGGGTACTAGTGCCCAAGTAAAATTATTTTTGTCATAATATATATATCTATTTGTTTCATCAATATACTTTTTTATGATTCATTTTTTATGAACATCGATTTTCTTAACAATAGATATCATTGAGAGATGAGAGGATATTATCAATTTACTTCTAGATTGAGTTAGTTTTTAATGCTTTCCAATAATATTTTGGATTGGGACATTCCTTATCAACCTTTGATGATGTGGATATGATTTTCCTTATTCACTTAAATTCAATGAATAAACTTATTCAATTTGAACTTCCTCATAAATCTTAATATTTTATGAAACTATCCTATGAAATTTCAAAAAAATAATTATTCATCATAAATTTTTTCACATACATTTTTATTTTTGTTCTTTTTATTTATGTCTTTTACCAATTTCACCTCAACAAAATCAACAATATTACCCATAAATTTGTTTATAAAATAATAATACACTCATTTTTATTGGACAATATAAGAATATACCATCATCTATCCTTAATTAATATTTTCCTATATTTTCACTTTTACCTTTGATAATGTATCGTTGAAAAAACACTCTCAGATACATAAAAAAGCATTATTTCATGAAATACATCTCATATAACAGAATATAAGAACATTTCCTATAAGGAAACTAATTTTTAATATGAACCACTGCTCTGATTTCATGTCTTTGTAAATAATGAGTTATTTAATTCTCTATCATTATACTATAAGATATATCCAAAAAACATAAATTATTTCATTTAGGCCTACCATTTTTTTTGGTGAGCATAGTGAATTGAGTTCAAGATGGATGCAATGTTTTTTAATAATGTCTTAAAATATTCCAAAGGAATACTAAACACCATTATCGATCTAAAGCTTCTTCATTGAGTAACCACACTATTTATCTCAACTTATTCTAAAACTCATAAACATTTTTAGATCCTATAATTTATGATTCATAAACATAATAAATTTATTTTTAGAAAACATTTTTATAAAGGGCATAAAATATTTATATATATTTGTTGATTTTTCATCATGGTCCAGAAAATTTAAGAGTAAATTAACCCCAAAGGATTAATATTTGGTATTTTAACGTTTTTGTGTATTAAATTCATGATATTTCCCATTAAAAATGTAAACACACTCAATTAATTTATATTTTAAACATGGAATCACCATTAACATTGTATCCATTAATAATATTACATATATCCTCTTGGGTATGATGAGTAAGACTTCAATTCCCTTATTGATTTTTCATTCATGATAAAATAGAATGAATTTACATCATCAACAATATGAAAAAAATTACCTCTTGTTCTTTATAAAATTTTCAAGATACATCCATCACTCAATTTCATCACTAAAAGAACATATTTCAGAAAACTTTTCTCCATTTACTTCATCACATAACTGAGGATCCTTAAGAATACTGTGTTTCATTCCTTCAATATACAACTTTCTCTCATATTTCAATTGATCTTTGACATTTTATATTGATCCAAAATCATTAATTTTGAGTGACATGTAATTTATAAAGGTAAAATACCCTTCATTAAATTATTTTACATCCTTGAGTAGATTTAGATCTCCTATCATATTTTAGTGTAAATCACTGTTCAAAATCCATGGACATTGTCCTATAGATGCTTTGTTTGAAACTTGATACACCATTGCTTTATCTTTTCATTTCTCATTCATTTAATGAGATTTATCACCACTAAATGTTGATAACATTTTTTATAATAAAATTACAATACACCATTTTAATATATGACTATACTTCTCACATAATTTATAAATATCTTCCAATGGTTCAAATATATTATCAAATCTCAATCCAAATTTCTCAGGTTGTCTCAAATTTTTTCATATTTTAATTAGGTGAATCCAAATCAATTAATATATTCCAAATATTATACACTAGTAATTTAATGAAATATTAAACCAACATATTCTTTCCACATCTCCATAAACTTCAATAGTGACAAAAATAACCATTAAACACATGTTTTCCATTAAAACCATCCTGGTTTCCATAATAGAGAACCAGTTTTCAACCTTATTCTCACCATTAATCATGGATCCTTCATTCAAAATAAAATATTGGTCAAATACTAAAAAATATATTTTTCAAATTCAACTTATATTGATCCTTTTTTCGTTCCCAATTTGTAGCAATTTTTACAATAATATATATGCACGTAGAATTTCCATAAATTCTTAAATTACTTGATTTTACTGAAAATTTGGTCATCTTGATTTGATTATTCTCCTCTATGTTATTTCTAAAATATTTTGAATTAATCTTGTCCTTAAGATTTTATTTATTTTTATCTTTTAAAACTTTTTTCTTCTTCAATCATTATCAAACATCTAAAATATTAACTGGATATTGGATGTGAATTTCATCACCTTCTATTCTATTATGATCTATTTTTTTTGTAAAAAATCAGCTAATTTGTTTCCTCGAAATTATCTTCAATATTGATTTTTTGATTATTATCATCATTTATAAACATCATAAAAACATTGAATAACCAATGAAACATTGAATTCTATTTTTTGATGATCGATTCACCATCTATCTTTTGTTTTTTAATCCCCTTCTCTAGTTTTTAAAAATTTGAGAGACTTAATTGTAATTCTCTATTGATAATTTATTATATATCTATTTTATCATTTTCTTTATCTTAATTACATATTTAATTATTCAATTATTCATTATTCTACGTAGTAGTGAGATTATTTTCATTAAAAAAATATCAACACCTTAATTTCCTCTTATTCATCCCTACTATCATAATTCTCAAACATATATAATAAGTTTAACTTATTGAATTTTGAGAAATTATAATTCTTAATTTTAAATTATTCCCTTATTTTTAAACATTAAATATTTTTTAAAAAAAATTTCATAGGTTCTTCTTATTCTTCATCATCGACACTCTCTTATTTTATCTTAGGAAAATTTACTAAAAATGTCCTACAACTCCACACAAAAAAACTTTTAGTGGAATATTACCTTTAAATCTTACCTTTCCTCTTACTACATTTATATATATTTCGGATATTATCTTATAAATATTTTATTCAAAATTTGAATTAGAAATATAGAATTAATATTATTATTCAATGAAAACCTTCTTCATCAACTATTCTAGATATTTTGATTTAAATAAGGTCAACTTTGCATCCTTCACTTTCTTCATGATATTATTTTCATTATTAATATTATTTAATATAAAAAAAATATAAAATCCTTAAGATAACTATAATTTGGATATTGTTCTTTGAAATATGAGGCTTTATAATCAATCATATCTAGAAAGATACAAAAAATATTTTTAAAAATATAGTTATCTTACAATTTATATCTATTTTCTTTGAATATTCTATCAAATTAATTCAAAATTATGAATAAAATATTAACTGTTTCATCATCATGAATCATGAAAAATTCATACATAAATATCCAAAACTATAAATTATCTTGATTTACATTGGCATTTCCTTCATATATATTCGGATGTTTATCATTGATGTTTTTTGTGGTATTGAGTCCTTTTACATTAAAAAACTCACTTTCCATGATGAATGGTAGAATATAATTTATTGAATGACTATGATTCTCCAAAAATCTTCTTATATGTTGTTTTCCTTGAAATACCTTCAGCGCAGGGAAAAAACCCATCATTTATAACTTTCCATAAATTGTAACCAATAGATAATATGTATGAAATCATCATGTATTTCAAGATGTGATAAATTTTTTCCATCATATATTATAACCCATGTTAAATCGATTAATTAGGATTATGTACTATATAAATTAGAAATTCTACGAAAAGAACATCAAAGAGGGGAAAATAACATAAAAATACCAACGAAAAATCATAAATGAAGGAAATCGGACACTCAAATAACAGTTGAAAATAATCCTCTAGGATTAGTATAGAATCACTGAGAGGGGAGTGAATCATTGATCCAATATATTTTTATGTTTTAATAGTGATTAACCCATATTCACTGTTTAGAGTTAATCTAGATTGATTTCCAACAGACACACATAAAATAAAATAATTATTTACAAGGTTCACCAAAAAATGAGAAGAATTATACTTATAATGAACCAAATTTTACTAATACTATACAATAAACTTATTTCAACATGTATTTAAAACAACAAGGGTTTATTATTTCACTCATGTTACTACAAGTCTCACAATAATGATAATGTTTCTCACGCTATTATAAAGATAAATAGCTTGAAATTAATAAGAATAAGGCCTTAAAAATGTAACCTTAATTTTTTTAATTTATTAGTTCTCTTTCTATCCTTCTTCAACTTTTATAAATTGATGTATTTTTCTTCATTCTATTCATATTTGAAAAATCACATCTTCTATCTCTTATAAGAATATCCTTCTCTCTTGTTATCTTTTATCTTCCACTATATTCTCTTATTCATTGTAAAATTATATACTATTCCCATCAGCAATTGAAAATCAATAAAGTGAATTATAAATTTTCAAAATAAAATTTAATCAATAACTTTCTTCAAAAAATAAACTTCTACCATAGAAAAATTTAGGCATAGGATCTTGAAGTATTTATTATATTTTGTTAATGATTTCAAAAGTAAAATAATAATTTTGTTAGTTATACATCATCCAAGGAGACACATTAGATATAAACTATCATAAATGAACCAAACCCCTAATATAGATTACAACCTGGAATGGTTATACATTATTAGTTTTTTGTCCTTAAAAATGTCTTACATTGTGAGAATTTTTCTTATTTAATCTGCAGTTTTGGTATACTTTCTTGTATGTCCACTATGAATTGTTAGACTGCGTATTGTGTCTTCTTCCCCATCTTTTTTATGAACGCACAATTATCCCCATTAGAACACCACAAATATATTGAACTTAGATTTTTCTCATAATATATCCATAAAATAATGATTAAATCTTCTATTACTTATCAATCAATTTTATCACCCATTTTTGAATTCTTGTATATATATATATTATTAGCAGTATCCCACTCTGACAATAACCTTCACCATGACCATTTTCTTCATGGCCATTTACTGAAGGCACAACACTGATGAAAAATGACCAAAAAAACACATGTAACCACTGGTGTGTCCTTATTAGCCTTTATATCTTTCAGAACAGTGGACACCACTTGGGTGTGTCCTTATCTAGGTTAAGAAATTCCTTTAACAAACACCCTCCATCATGGAGTTTTCCTTAGCTGGAATGTCCCTTCCTTCACCATCCATATTCAAAATTTATAAATAGAATAAGTCATAAAAACCCAATAATTATATATATATAACCTTACATAGAATCATCTGATCTAATATAGAATATGATTTACGTATCGACAAAAAACTAAACACAATCGATCATATCCTATTCACCAATTCATCATATTCACTCATCACAAAAACTAACTCAAAACCTATTGGTGTCAATAACTTTAAACCATACCTATATTTTACGTCAAATATAATGAGTTCCATGATCTATTTTTTCTTATTCTTCAATAAAATTTCTTTTTATCTAATTGAGAAATCTAATTCACTTATACAGTTTTTATCTATAACACATTGAGATTTTGTGAAATATATTTTTTCAAATAAATTTAATCTTTTCGATATTTTTTATTTAATAAAACATTGAGTTTATCTTGGGTTACACAAAACATTATGGTTAGCTTTCTATACACATAACACTTTGTTTAAACGAAATGTAACTTATTATTCGAAATTTATTATTAAATATGATAGTTATCGCCGATAATTGGGAATGGTATGTATTAATATGATATAATAAAATATGAAAATATATGTTCTATACACACACAGATATATATATACTTAATTCCTTAGTGGCCAATTATTTATAATTAATGATAAAACTAGTTAAAAATAAAGGGAATCATTTTGCGAATAAACTTTTTTTATGCACAGAATTTTTTTTATCTAAATAAATTAAATTAGTCAATTATTTTTGAATTATTTTAATTAAATTATCATATAATATATTATATATATTATTTAAAAAAATATTATGTATTTTATATCTATTAAATAATAAAAAATAGAATTTTACACATAAAAATTTGTTTTTATAAAATGTAGTTTTATCCAAATTTTTCTCACATGTTAAACTAATATTTGTAGTGTTTTAAATATTTTTGATAATTCAAAGTTCATTTTTGGAAAAATAATTTAAAAATTATCTTTGGGATGTTTTTTTAGAATTTTCTAAAAAAATTATTTTTTTTGATGAATAGTAAAAAATAATAAATTTTAATTGAAAACAACCTTTTCGTTTAAATTATTTAAAACATTATATTATTTTAAAGTTTTGTTTTAATGTATAAATTAATTTTTTTATATATCTATTATTCCAATATATTTTATTGGAATCATTTATATATTTAATATTTTTATAAAATCTTTATAAGCTTTTGAACACTTTCTCTTCAAAAACACGTTTTATTCTCACGTCTGTGGGATTAAATTTAAATTAATTTATTTCACATCTAAGAATTGAATGTTTAAAAATGGATTGAATATTTATATTGAGTGTAAAATATTTTATCTAATAATTTTAGAATAATTTTTGATGAAAATTAAAACTGAGAAATGAAAAAATTGATTGGATCGATTAAGGTAAAAGGGGTTTACCAGGTGTTAAACTAAAAGGATCAGGGTTTAAAAGGAAAAAAAATATAAAAAATATAATTTATGGACATATTTATACCTTATAATGTCTATTGATTGATAATAAGACATTTTTATTCTTCTCCACGGTAAAAATGTGTGTAAGAATTTTTCCATTCAAAACATACAAGTGTGCCACTAACCTCAATCATAAAAGTCCACCCCTCTACTCTTTACATCATAGAATGAAACCATTTTCTTAGCTAATACAAGACCAATTACCTTACAGAATCTCCACCTGCTATCCTAGAAAAATACTTTGTTCCTAAATATAACCATTTAAGGTTTTTAATGCAAACCTAAGGAGGATTCCTATAGAAGTGGTGACGTTCTTCAACAAGAATTTTTATTTTATTTCTTTATCCACTTTATTCAGTTATTATTAAACAAATATTATATTATAAAATTGGTATATTTCATATAATAATTTTATTACGTTAATGGAATGACATATAACCATGACTATATCCCTTAAATGGGATATAAAATCATTATTTGTGTGTATGACAGACTACCACCCCACAATCTCATGACATTTGTTTTTCCATTACCACCCCGCACAGTTGAGTATAATGAATTATAAAAATTATATATATGCTATTTATAATATAATTATTCCTATTTTTTCCTAATATCAAACATATATTTCATTACCTTCAATTTCATAGGGTTTATAATTATGTTGTTCATGTGTACGATGGACTTCCTCCTCGCGAAGCGATCTGACCTATTTTCACTAACTCTTTACATGGAAGATAATAAGGATACAATTAATGTATATATGAGATATAAATTACATAAACAAGATATTAATGAAATATTTATCATTTTTATATGATAATATATAATTTAGTTTCTTATATATTTACTCATAGAAAGATGATAATGTCGTTTGTGTATATCTGGACTACAACCTTCATGAAGTAGAATGACTCTCTATTTCATCACCGTGTCACATAGATGATATGTATATGTATATTTTATTTAATAATATTTTATTTGTTATATTATAATAATTATATAAATATAAAACATCACTTACCTCTATTTCATAATTATCGTTGAAAATTGGAAACATTACTCATGTGAATGAACGACCTACCCTATCCATGATCGCAATGTACTTCATTTCTCAAAACCATTTTAATTATTTATATTAAAACTATATTTTATGTATACTTATTATAAATATTAAATTATTTTTATTATTGATATTTTGTGACCATGATCAAATATAATAAGATTGAATATAAAAAATCAAAACATGTTGAAAAATAAATAGGTTATTACCAGTAACATTATTTTAATGAGGAACTATTAATAAATGGTTAATAAATTATAACTTTTAAATAATAAATGGAATAAAATATATAATTATGATTATAAAACATATATATAAGCAACATATATTGGTTATACAGTATATTTGAATGTGTACGACGAAAGTCGAGTATTAATTTATGGTATTTTTAGCCTCTCTTTTTTCTGGGAAACATATGAAAATTCCAAAATAATTAATTTTTGTTGTTGTATATAATGAACCATTGAAATTTTTTATCTTTAATTTATTTATTTTAATGATATTTAATTTCTATTTTTTTTTATTGGGTCTTACTATTTATAATATCACATAAACTGTAAACTATTTTTTCTTAACATTATTTCCTTGAGACATATGTTATGTTATGCACCTATCTTCTTTCATGAGGTGTTTATAAATACCCTTTGATATAAAATATCATTATTTTATTTATTTTAATGATATTTTAAATTTAGTTTAATTGAATTACATCATTGTGCTTAAAATTAAATGTTACCAAATTCATAAATATTTTTAGTATAAATATCATAGTTTATCGGGATTAATTATGATTACATTTCCGATGATAAAATACTGTGATCTATTCCTCATGACACTGTTTAATTTTATTATCGTCTATTAATTTAATGATAATATAATTGTTCCCTTAATTTTACTCTCTTTGTGTACTCAAAAGTTGAAAAAACAATTTTTAATAACAATCATCTTTATTTATTTCCTCGACCAAAAATCCCTTTTCTTCAAAAATACTATTTTATAAAATAGTTCTAAAAAAAGTTTTTAATATTATTAAAATGTTTTAATGAAGAAAGTTATACCCATGTTCTAATTTTGTAATAAATTTTTTGAAAGTTATCTTTATTTCTTTTTTATACAATTCCCATTTTCCATTTATTGGATATGTGAATGAAATATTAGTTTAAAAATGTACAACATGAATATAATTTTTCACTAATATGAACATTATTTTATTTGAAAAATACTTTAAAGGTTTTCAATTTTATTTTCAATGAAATGAATTTTTTAAAAAATATTTTTTAAAATTTTATTTTCAAATAGAAAAGTATATTTTCATGAATAAACGTTTTAAATGGGTTTTTAAAGAAGACTTGTAAATTTTCAATTATATACTCAATTAAATAGATTATTAAAATGAGTTATAAATTTCTAAAATGTGTTTTATAAAGAAGAATTATTTTAATATTTAAATATACCATGTGGTTTTTAAAAATCATTCCCTATCGATAATGATATCCTTTGATATAATGTATGATTTGCTAAGGACATGAACCAATGATACCATTATAATTCATTTTATGAATTTTTTATCAAGAAATTAAGTTTATAAAACCCATTTCTCATCCATATATTATAAAAAGATAACTTTAGTATGGAACCTTATTGTTTTTCCATTTATTATGCAATGATTAAATGACTAAATTATTGAAAAATCAATCTCTTTTCAAATGGTTATGATATGATAAATTTTTTATTAAACCCATTTTATTTCATTGGATATAAAACAATGAATATATAATGACCTTGTGGAACCCATTTATATGATTTTAATTATGTGATGGTTGAGACCAATATCTACCACTAATGCATTGGGTAATCATTGATAGCTCGTGAGTAAAAGTTTTATTTGTGAACCTGACTACATGTTCAAAATGTTATGTGTAATCTTGATTACATGTTCCAAATTTTTCACATCAAACTTATTACATGATAAAAATGTTATGTGATAACATGATTACATTTTTATAATGTTATACATGAACCTGATTACATGTTCCCAATGTTATGTGTGAACCTGACTACGTGTTAACTATTTTAGGCAGAAAACTAACATTCATGTCCATAATGTTATACGTGGACCTTGTTTCATGTCAATATGTGTATGTGAATGCCAAATTTCATTTCCTTAGCATAATAAGGGAATCTGCCTCAATTTATACATATTCACATTATTATAAGATGATATGTATGCCACAAATATATTTCTTATGACAATATTAGGTTCTCATGGATTCTGCTATTTGATCCTCTTGTGATTCATGTCATGTAAACTGAAAGTTATTATGCGAAAACACAATATTATCATCTTTTATATACAAGGTATGCTTTTAAATTGTTTTTTTTTTCATTTTATCATAACCTTATGTTTATGTTAGGCCCACGTATCTCCCTTTTTACCCTTATTGGTAATCTAAGATCACCTTTTCATATATTTCATTTCCCCATATTATTTATATTGGATATAATATGTGAATATTTTTAATGATTACTAAAGGAGAAGAATATGTTTTGGAAATTTTGATTGTCTGTCATGAAATAACAAGATTTTGTACCTTGTCTCCAATGACACTCAACTATTATAGTGATCATATATGTGTTTGTATAATTTGATGAATATTCATCTTAATATATGTAATATACATTAATGAAAATCATGGGTTGTTATACTATCTAGTAAATATGTTGCACATTAATCATCTAAACATTCTATTATGTATTTTTTTATTTTTATAACAAAAAAAAGATCAAAATCAAGGTCACCATAAACAAACATCAAGAACCTCTTCACAATGAAGAGATGTAATTTTTTCTCATGAAATTAAAAAAAATTCAAAAAAAACATAAATTATGTTTTTCCTTATTTCTATCAATTAAAATGAACTTGAAATCATTCAGTGATATAATGTTTAATCTTTTTCCATTACATTACATTTTTTCTAGAATTTAGATCTAATTGTGATCAGAGTTAAAACCATCCTAAACACTTGAATAGAAAACATATTTATTAATTATATTATACGATTTCATTAATAAATAAAATAATTATTCTCTTTAGTATTACTATATAACTTAATTAAATTATTATTTTCAACCATTGTAGTATTTTGAAACTCTATATTCAATAATTTTTTGAATTCATCCACTGATTGCATGTTGTAATGATAAAAAATTATAAAATCAATAAATATAATGACCATAAACTTATTTTATTTTGATAATTACTTATTGAGGTTTTTATTGACACCTCTTCTCTAGATTCCAAGGCTATTAACATATGTTTCCAAATTACAAAATTAGGCCCATGCTTCTTGTTCCTATACTAATAAATGATTTTATAATTGACATAAATTTTCTTCGATAGTATAATTTAATATCCAACATGATTTTTAATATTTACTTCCACATTCATAACTCTATTAAATAATATTTTCATTAAATTTATACAATACAACATGAAAAATGTTTGAATATGAATTGCCGTAATGAGTCAAATTAACTCAACCCTCTCCATCAGTTCGATAATTTCATTAACATCTATGGGTCTTAATTGTGTATATTATTCAAATAATAATATTTAATTATTTCACATCACATTCCCACCATGATAATATTTATTATTTTAGGCCCATTTATTTATAACAATGTTTTGGTCATTCATTTATCTTATTAGGAACATCATCTATAAATTTATCCAATGATTTCTGTTTTCTAATTTTTCAAAATATTCAATCTCCAATTGTAATGATAGATAATTATGTTGTACACTTATAATACTACTAGTTTATGTTCTATTAACAAAATTTCATATAATAGTTTTTAATAAATTTCAAAAAATTTAATTCTCCTTTAAATCAATGATTTACATTCATCAATATCAACTTCTTCCAATAACTCAATCATGGTATCATCATCATGTGATATATTATGTAATCCATCATAATTTATGTGGAAGTAATCATATTATACATATACATACTTCAAATATAAATTTATCAATTTATAGAATAATTTAATTGAATCACAATGACATTATCACTTTTTACTTTCTTATTCCTCATCATGTAATTTCATTTTTAGGCTATACTCTTTAATGAGTTTCATCAGAAGACACCTTCATCAGATATATCATTATATTTTTCTTGATTTCCTTATTTTTTATATATGTTTCATTAAATACCAGACACCATAATGTGATCAAATATTTATATACTTGTATTCAACATTTTATTTTGTGTTTTCCCTATTTATGACATAAAAACACTCATTTTGACTGTAATCTTCTACTTATAATGCCACTATCTAATATTCTTGTGAAATGACGATTTTATTGAGTAATATTTTTCCCATGTTATTCAATATTATATTTTCCCTATCAATAAATACATATTATTAAATGGAAATAATAAATGAAATCCATTTTTTAATACCACATTCCCCAATGATTTTTTTAAATTTTATTGAAATATATTTTAGGTCAATATATGATAATAAAAAACATCAATCTTTCAATTTATTTTATATTATTCCTCAAAATATTTTTTATTCATTTCTACAGATCTTCTTTGGTTCTAATAAAAAAAATGTAACCTATCATGTCTTATTAAAAAAAAATGAAAATTCTTCATTCTCTATATGTTTTTGGATATCTAATTAGGCCACACAAATTGGTATGAATAAAATCAATTAAATTTTGCACCCACTTTTTATTTAGACAGTAAAAATGTTTCTCAATATTTTACCCTATAGACGTGTAATTGGTATATACTCATGTTACTATGTTTATTTCTTTCAACATAAAGAACAAAACCATTTTTCCAATTATCTACAGAAATATTCTCCATTTCAATTAAATTAAATTTGCAAAGAAACATTGATAGACCACACAATCTATGAGGCCCATAAATTTTTTTAGGAAATTATTATTCTTGATCATTTGGGATGAAATACCACTGGGAAGAATATATTTACTTATATAATTTTTTGTAATTTTTATAAATTTTATCTGTAATAAACTTCTAAATCATAATTATTTACTAAGAATATATTATGAGTTGTGTTAGGACTTTTATAGGTATCTATTAATTATTTTAATCAAAAATTGGTTTTTATTATTTTTCAATTTTAGTGGAATTTAATTCATATTTCTGTATTGAATTATCATTAGATTAATATATTATTTATTTCAAAAATTTATTTTTCTATAATAAAATTCTTTATGATAAATTTTAATTTAACTAAAA
Source organism: Viscum album (assembly GCA_963277665.1). Taxonomy (NCBI): domain Eukaryota; kingdom Viridiplantae; phylum Streptophyta; class Magnoliopsida; order Santalales; family Viscaceae; genus Viscum; species Viscum album. The sequence goes on from OY728144.1 coordinate 205,492,915, forward strand.
CATCCTACATAGAATGATTTTTTATTTGAGGTGTATGATATATTCTAATTTTCCATTATTATTTTCTGGGAACCTTCTTGCTAAGGTATCTTTTCAACTCTCCATAATTGGTTTTGGTGTGAACTAGGTATCAAAAAAATTAGTTCATAATTAGTGGAAATATTTTTTCTCCACTACCCAATATTTCTAAATCCTATAAAAAATTATTTTTCATAGATAGAACCTCTGTTTTATTACTTCATCCTCAAAATTATTCTTCTAATAAATAAATTATTCCTTGAATCATTGAATATTCCTTAAAAAATCATCAATAAATGGGTTAATGTCATTAATTAACATTATCGTCTCCTATATTTTAATCTTAGAATAAAAAACTTAAATATACTTTTCATATAAAACATTTAATTCATCCAAAATATTCTCTATCTAAGTTATTTTATTTTTTATTTTTTAAATTTATTTAGAATACTCCTTTTATAGTCCACTATTTTTTATATTCTACTTTTCTTAATATCCCACCCCCTCGTATTCTCCTTCTTCTTCAACCTAGACTTTGAAAACACATTCTAATTTATTTTATTCCATGTTTTTAGATATATATTAATTTACCTTTTCCATTGTACATTCTTTCAAATTAAATTTTAATATACTTTCACATTCTCTATGAAAAACATGTGAATATAAACTTTTAAAATACCAATTTCCCTTAAAAAGTTCATTTTGATGTGATTAGGTATTTAATATTTCCTTTAATAATTTTTTTTAAATAAATTTTTAGAGAATATGATTCAAAGTCACCATCTATCCTCCTTAGGAACCATGAACAACTAAATCTAAATTTTTCAAAATTTCAAAATGATAACAGAATATTACCAACAAATATCAATTTTCATAATTATAATTTACATACCAAAAGTGATATATTCCCATTACTCATACCATATTATCGATCTCTACATTATTAAATTTAATGTTTCTTTCTATATTTAAATGTAATACCATATTATGAGTGGTTCAAAAATTTATTCTAGATTCAAATGTATATTATAATCATTAAAACTAATATTAATAATAATCCAATGAATGATGCACCAAAGTTATATATTCTTGTTCCTACACCACTGGATTAGAAAAAGGTGAAAATATAATTATAATTGGTTTAAATATCATTTAATCAATTATTTCATAAGAAATTTAATGAATTGATCTAAAAACATAAATGGTTCATTGAATGAAATAATCAATGCTATTTTTAAGTTATATAATCATATCATTGAACATCTTGTAAAATACTTAAAAAATGGGTATTTTAAGATATTGTCACCCTTTTTTATGTTCTTCATCTTTTCTTAAGTATATTTAAATTATCTAAAAATCAATACATTAATTTAAATATGATTTAATAATTATTTAGACAAGTTATTTTATTCATTGGCATTTATATTGATCAAATTATAATATACTTTAGATGAAAACATAATTTTAGGATCTCCCACTTGTATTATATGTTCAGTGGAATATAAATTATGATATTTATGATGATATATATGTGAAATCATTTGGTCTATATAGCGTTTAATATTAATTTCAGCAAAATAAGGGAGTATATTATTATTCACATAGTTATCCATGTTAGGCCTCTTCAAAAGAAAAATTCACCAATATAAAACCTCTTTAGTTGAATACTATTTTTTTGTGATTGTAATCACAAAGAAACAATAAGTGTGGGATGGGTGAGGGTTGAATTACAACTTGAAATTTCTTTTTTAGATTCAAATTTTATCCCACTATATCATTGTAAAATAATATGTTGAACCTTCAAAAAAAGCGCACATAAAAATATTTCAAAACACTAAATATTAATGTATTCACATTATTATTTTTCGGATTTAACCAATAATTGAGGAATTAATAGGGTAAAATATATTATTGATCTGTTAAATTTTTGTTTATTATGTTATGGATGCTAGAAGTGAGAATAAATTTAGTTTGGGAGTGAAGAGAGTTGTTTTGGGAGCTTTAAGAAAACAAAAAGTTGGTTTTGTTATTATTATAGAGTTATAATCTTGTGTTAATTATTTTATAAATATAGTCCTAGATAAGTGGATATTCTTGTATAGGAGAAGGGATTGAATACATTTTTTCCATTTTGGGCCTGATTAACCCATGTACTAAATCTATGATATTGTTTCCCTCAATTCATGTGTCGTGAATTTTATTGTTCTTTTAGTGATTTCCCTTTAAAAAATAAAGAGTTTATAAAGTCTTATTTTGGTTATTTTGGAGTTATATAGTTTTCTATATTCATATTATAACATAATATTTCATAAAAAATTATGGATATTTGGGAAAATATATAGTTTTTTATTTATTTTACCTTATTTATATGTGGTTTCAAGGTAAAAACTGAATTATCATGTCATGGAAAATATGGTTACCTTATGGTTTTGGTTAGCATAGTTTTTAAGGAATGAAGTGGAGAATTGATTTATGGGAGGATAAATATTTTAACAGTAGCGGTTTTAATATCTCATTTGAAAATGATAAATTTAGATATATTAAGACAAAACACATCAATGTTTATCCCCCCATGTTTCTAATTTCAATATGAAGTACTCATTATTATTTTTATTTCCGTCAACCTTCATGAAGCTAAAGCAGTACTTTAGGGTTGGATTGAGAATGCATGGATTCCCTCAAGATATAATTACTCTAATTGATTTGGGTAATCATGTTCTTTCCATATATGATTTTTTTCACCTTTATCTTTATTTTATCTTTCTTATCCTTCTCATAAAAGATTTTTATGGTTGATTCTCTATTTCATGGGGTTTAAGAAAAATAATGAAATAAGATTAATTTGAATATATTATAATTCTATATTCAATTTATTTTATTTATTAGTGTTGAATTTCAAGAGATTTAGTGAGATAATTTATTCATATTCTCTATAATTAAATTTCTGTCAATATAGATTAATTATAATATAGTTTTATTTATTTTAATATTTAAGAATTATTTTAAATGGGATAAAAAAACTATAAGTACGTGGAAATTTCTTGATAAGATTTTAAGTATCATTTTTATATTTTTATAAAATTTTTTATTCTAGAATGATCTATTATTTAAATAGTTTTCTTTTTATTATAAGGAATTATTTATTAAAATAGTTAAATAGTTTATTAATAGGAACATGAAAATGAAATTTAAATCAATAATTGGTTGTTTGAAGTTTATTCCCTTTATATTAAATGATGAATTATTCTTCATGTGTAAATAAATGGTATTTCTTGTACTCTTATGTTATTGGTGGTCTATGTTACTAAAATATATTTTTTTTATAGTGGAAAAAACCTTTTTATGTGTGTTTTAGTATGGGATATTGGAATGAAAATGGAGGTGGTGATGGTATTGGATGTTAGTGGCCTATTGATTTAGTGTGATATGTAGTTGATATGGTTAGTTTTCCATAATTTCCATGAATATGGAAAAAATAAAATAATGACATAGAAGCATGATAGGAAAATTCGAAGAATTATATACCATAGAATATGGAATATTTTTTTGAAGTAAATGAATCACTGGATGTGAGAAATTAAAAAAATGTGAAAATATTATGTGGCGCTAGAATATAATTGTGTAAGATGGAGTTGTTTATTATAAAATAGTAGTTTCTATGAATTAAATGAATAATATATTTGTAAAATTTTAAGTGGAGAAGATATAGGAAATGAAAAAAAGATATGTGGTTATTTTTATGTTGAGTTTTTATTGTTTCCCTAGAGCTGGAAGTGGTTTTTTGTAGTCACATGAAGATAATGGTTTGTATTTAGAACATAATTATAGTGGTTTTGTAATAAGAAACATGTTTTTTTTGGAATGACTATGTTAAAATCAAAAGAGGGGGTGAATCGTATCCTTTAAAAATCATTAAAATTTTAAAACATTCCTCCTGAAATGAAGTGATTCATCCACTCTCGATTAAAGATGAGTCATTAGTGGAAAATCAAAAAAGCAAATAACAATACATAAATAATGTATAGTGTTTTATGGTATATAAATAACATATTATACTCCACCAATTATCTCTCCATGAGAATATTTATTTCCTTTAGTATATAATTTTTGGGAGACCTCTTCAATTGAGTTAATATAGTTGACACCTTACAACTAGTATTTTACAGGGCCTTCAGGTTTTTTAAATGGAATCAAAATATAAATATCTTCATAAAAAAAGTTAAAAATCCACGATCACTGATTATGATATGTGGAACGTTAAACATAGATTACCTTGATGTACATTTCTTAGAATGAGGTTCAACATATAGTTGCAACTGATTCAAATAAAATAAATGTTCATAAATAAAACATAGTAGTAGGAAAATAATATTTAACAACAATAAATATTCCTTTTTCTTTATACATTTGTATATAAAACAATTAGTATATGATAAAAATAAATGTATCCAAATTATATCTTTGATAGATAATTTTTCAAGCTACAACAAAATATTAATAAAGAGATACAAAACCAGAAGTAATAAAACATCAATCAGATAGATAAGGATACAAAATATAGGTCTCCAAAGTTAATATATTTATATAACTAGATATTGTGTTTTTCCAAACACGTGAATATCTTCATACATGTAATATACAACACTTGGTGTTTAACATGATACTTAAATTGCTTCAAGTCTTAAATGGTTCATAAATATCATCAGATAAAATGTGAAAAAATACCACTTATCTTGATTTAAATTTGAATTTTGAAACTCATAGATTATTATAAATTCCTTTATAAATTTGAGATATTTCATAAACTAAAAATTTCCCTTTGAATCAGTATTTAAACAAATTTGAAGACATAGTAAATCAATGTAAACTATTGGAGAAATCACCAAAATAATCCATAATTTAAAACACATAGTTTATCCAAGTTTAGATTTTTGTTTTTCTACATAGGATTAAACATAAAAATTATTATTTAAATTTTAAATCTTATTCAATAATTATGATTAATAAACCATATACTATATCATCAAATTAAGGGTGGATTCAAAAATTATGGTTCATGAACCACACTTTCCCCCCCCCCCAAATGTAGAGTATAAAAGAACACTTCATATATGCAAGAAGAGTTAAAACCATATTTTATATTAAAAAATGGGTATAAACAATGTCTCTAAACCCCTATGATATTTTTATAATACTTAAGAAACCTAATAATCTTCCACTAGGTTAAAATCTAAATTTCTTCTTTAATAAAAAATAACTGTTACAATAATTGTTATTCTAAAATCCACAAGAACTAAATATATCATAAATATAATTGTGGGTGTGTGAGAGCATTAAAATCAATAATAAATTATTTAATTCATTGGATCAACACATTCCAAAAAATCTTCACATTTTTATGATTACAAAAACCTATATAAACATAAAAAAATAATGTATATAATAAATAATTAATCTTAAAGATATTTAAGTGATTTTAAAAAAAAATAACATATTTCCACCAAAATAAATAAATAAATTTTAAAATTTACTATATAAAATTTTTAAAAAATATAAAAAAAATCTCACAAATATACAAAGACATTAAAATAGTATAGAATAATGAAAGTTGGGTTTACAAAAGTTTTCACATGAAAAAATTATTTTCACCTAATGAGAAATACAAAGGTTGTGTTTATCAACCATATTTATCTCACATTTTATGATATAGAAAATAAAATATTCGATGGATAAATAAATATATTTCCTAGAGTAAAAAATATTTAAAGAAATATATCAATCTTAGAATAAAAATAAAAAAATAAAAACAACAGAATATTTAGTTATTTTAAAAAAGCATGATTAACAATTATATTTTTGATTAGTGGGTTTGAAGGACTAATGTAGAGTTTTTGTAAATGGATTGGGTAATATAGGATGTTTATGGGGTGAATCTGCAAACTTAATACTCCATACTATTAACTATTTTACTCAGAGTATCTACAACAGATTATTGTAGTTATATTCCCCTTATAATATTTTTAGATCTTTGATATATTAAAGAATAAAAAACAAGATTATAAAAAACGTTTTTGGTTCATTATTCTTTTCAAATCAAAGATTTTTTAGCTCTTAAATTGATTTCTTATATCTTTTCAGATATTCATAATTCCTTAATACTTATCCTTTTAAACAATTAAACATAAAAAATTATAGATAATTGAATAGAGAACGTTTTCAATAGAATGTTTCATCATCAATTGATGGAGACCTTGGAGAGGGAATCCTAACTTTATCAATTTTAAATGTTAAAACTTCTTATTCTTCATAATAAAGTATTTTAATAACTTGTATATAATATTTGTCCAAATATTATTCGATAAAATAATTTTTTTTCCATATATATTAATAAAGGAAAATAAAAAGTATAATCATTCCTACATATCTCATTAAAATCATCCTTATCGATACGTTCAAATAAAATATTTATAAACATGCTATCAAAAAAATTAATGCTTATAGTTGTAGGGAATCATCTTTATGGGAATTAGATATTTAGTCTCTTTGTTCTTATTATATTTGTTTCTTCATAGGTCTTATAGTTTTCCATTCCAATGAAAGAAGACAAAAGGATTGTGAGGGTTTGAAAAGGTGTAAGGCTTCACGTTTAAAAAACGAGAAGGGTGGATCTTATTCTAATGGTTTTCAAGGGACCTTTCAGTTTCTTATGTAGAAATTATTGTGAAATCATTTCAGATATTAAAATTGAAAATAAAGTTTTATATTATAAATGATTACATAATAATAATATTAAATTATCGAATAACACTTTTAAAAAATAAATTTTCAAATTGAATGGGTATAAAGAATAAAATGATCAATTAATAAAATAATATAGTTTTAAATTGAAATTGAATATGTATAACATCACTTATATAACTAATAAATTAAATATTAATAATATCTCTTTAAATATAGATTTTTCAAAAAAAATATAATTTATATATATATAAATAAATAAAATGTTTTAAAAAAATTTCACATAATAAAATATTTTATCAATATTAACACGTATCGTAATATAAAATTTTAAAACATGTTGTTTTAATTCACTTATTCTTAGAAAAATAGATTATAAAATCTTAATAATTATTTATCATGTTTTCATAATAATTTAATGAAATAATTCAACGCAAAAAATATTAGTGTATGAAAATATTTAACAGTTTAAGGATAGAGATAATTAAATGTAGAGGAAAAAGAGAAATGAAAATGATAAATCATTAAAAATACATTTTCTACCAATGTAAAACATCAATAGTAATTGAAAAAAAGAATTACTCCTTTGAGTTTTACAGTTCCATCAACTAAGTATCATTCTCTCCTGAAAAAAAACTATGTTATAGTTGATCAAGAAATATAGAAATTAATCATTCAATTTTTAAAGTGAAACTTTATGATATAGAATTATAGTCCAGTTGAGCATACCTGAAAAATATCAAATACAAGTAAATTTTGGTACCAATATGCTTTTGGGTCTCATAATGTTAGAAAATAATGATTTAGGTAACGAAATATATTTTTTTAGAAATTTTTTCGTAAATATATTTAGAAATTTAATTTGAATAATTAATTTTATTAACACCATAGAATTTATTAATTCTAAAATAATAGTTGTTAACATAGTTTCCATTTTCAACATAATAAAAACATTTAAAATTGAATAGGATCTATCGTTTTAATCCATGAAAGAAAATAATTCCTATAAAATTTACGTGTTTCTCCATTACTACCAATTTCAAAATTTTGTTTTTTATTAGATTTATATTTACCAAGATTTTGAATGAATTAATATTCCCCATTAATCTGCATGATAGTGGATTTATTTAAATTATTAACATCTTCTTCAAAGTAGAAGAATTTTATAAATTAAGAGATTATAAATCTGTAATATGGTGGGCCAAAATTTCTTTTTCACTAGAAGTATCCAAATAATATTTTTTGACTATTATAGGAGGTTTTTTATGGATTATAATTTATCTTGAATGATATAATAATATTTATTTAGTTCATAATATGAATTCTTTTTAGACATATAACTTGTAGAGTGAGAATATTTTTCCTCACCAGAATGAGCCATAATACATATATTTACCATTTGATTTCAATGATTAGTTTTAATTTTTTTAGTGGATTCATTGTGAGGATCATCACAGGCTCTCTAGTTATCGTTCATTAAAATCTTCAATTTTTTTATATGTATATTTAGTTTGATATTTAATCACAGGACATGATGTCATATATCTTTTCATATTACTTTTAAAACATCATAATTATTTTTCCATATTATTCTTTAACTTCTCAGTTCTCTTGTTTTGATGCCATCCAAAATTTTTATTAGTTTATTATAGATCAAACCATCAAACCGAATTACTAGAATATAAATTTTAAGCTTTATACATTGAAACATTGAGTGCATATATTTTATTTATTATATAAATATTGTTTTTTTCTTTTCATTACAACTCAATGTCATTCATAATTATGGTTATAGTAAATTTCTTTATTATTAATGCATTAAAAGGTTTGGATTATTGAATATTAGAAGATATTCCATTAAAATTAGAAGGATGTACTCATAGTAATTTTAATTCATGATCTGGTTCTAGAGTAGGTCTACCCAAGAATGTGATATAATTAAAAACTTTTGTCAATCTCCCTTTCATAGTAGTGCTTTCACCAGCATGCATAAAAAATGTATCACATTTAAGTTTCTTAAAATTCAACCTTTGATAGATGATATTATCAGTTCCTTAATTAGAAATAGATATAGTCTTCCATATCTCACATAAAATATCACACTGAGAAGCTGAATAGAATTCACCACATCCTAATCCACAAATGATATCATTAATATCAATTGAATTAGGAGCATAATATTTATATTATGTATCATTTCTCTTATCAAAATATTATTTAAGAATTTAATTGGGCATATATATATTTAACTAAAATCTTATTCTGATATTTTTTAAATAAATAATCATATGTGATTTCCAAAATCCATAACTATCACCATTTAAATAAGGATCATGAATCATCAAAACACCTTATCAAAGATTAAATATTCAGATTTATCTTCATCGTGATTGTTAAATTTAACTTTATTATCCAACACAAATATATATACAAGTGTCTGAAATTATATATTTATTCATATTGTTAGGATGAAACAATATGACTTACAATAGAGTCCATCTTATTTTACCAATTGATGGTGTGCGATTAAAATATCAAAATCATCAGGTATTTCAAAAAGATAAATACATCCAACAATGACATTCCTTTGATACAAATTAATGTGTCACAACAACTATGATGAATACCCAATATGGGTAATATTTTTCCTTCTAAAAATATTTAAAAATTAAAAATGAACCTCTGAAAATGAAATTATCCTTTCCTTCTCTCTTAAAAAAAGTATGAAGTAGAAAATAAATAAATTAATAGAAAGAACATATATATGTATAGTGTCTCATGTCTCATAAATTACGTAGTACACTCTACTAACACTCACTCCATGATCATGGTGATGTTTACTATAATATCCTTTTTTGGGGACCTCTACAATATAGTATAGGAAGTTGAAGCCTTTCACCAAGGAGCTTACAAGGAAATTTGGTTCTTTTACAGGGAATCGAAATATCCATAGATCTGTACCAGAATATGAAAATCCATATTTACTAAGTATGTGTAGTTTAATCTTTGATAAATAATAGGTATATTTTTGAGTAATATGTTTAACTTATAGTTTGAATTGGAACTGAAAATAAAAATGATTCTTAAAAACACATCAGTAGTAAATAATACTCAACATAAAGAAGAATTTTTTTCATTATATAGAAGTTGTTAAAATAGATAATAGATGATAAATATGTATTTATCCCATTATTAGATATTATATATGCTTTACCGAGCTCCAAAAGATGATTAATAATGAGATATATTGAAAACATGTTGATGATACTGAAATTTATCAAAAATTGTATGCCGCTAATGTTTAAATCTTAAAAGAACTACAGAAGGTGTTGTTGTACAATCATTAAGATCTTTATATAAAAAATACAAAAAGATTGGTATTTAATAATATACATGAATTGATTATTGTCTGAATTAATCCACAAATATCACAAAATAAAATGTGATAATAAAACCACTCATCATGAATAGAATTTGTAATTCAACACAAAGAGAAAATCACAACTTCCCAAAGAAATAAGATTTATTTAATCCATTTAAAATGGTCCTCTTAATCAATATTAAAATAGATTTAAATTTATAATAAAACTGATTAAAAAAACAGAAATAATCCATAATTTAGAACTCATAGTTTGACCAAGTTAAATATAGGGATTCTCTGCAAAGCAATAAACATAAAACTTATGATTGAAAAAAATGGTTGATTCCAAAAGTAGGGTTGATGAACCATTTTTTAGATCTTCAAACATGGGGTTGATGAACCATTTTTTAGATCTTCAAACATAGGGTTGATTCTAAAACTATTGTTTATGATCCATGCTCTTACTCCAAACATAGGGTGCAAAAGTATGGTTCCCTACTATAATAATGGTTCAAAACCCATATGTTCTGCTTAAAATGAAGGGTATAAAAAGTTTTCCAGACTATTTTTATATAAAAAAATATTTAATAAATAAAATAAATTTCTACTATAATAAAATAAAAAATTATTCAATAATAAAACATAAATAGTCTATTAATAATTACCAATAATCTCAATTAAAATAACATTATATATAACACAAATTTGGGTTTTTGTGTGAATCAAAATCAATAATAAATTAATTCAAATAATTATATCAACACAATTCCAACGAAATATAACATATATTGGGATTCTAGGATTATTATATTTCAATTATGTTTTTCATATTTCATACTAACCACTATAAGATTCGATTAACCAGAATAATTCCTATATGAGGTATTGAGTTCCATGTATACCCCTGACATAAAAGAGTGGGTTATGCAAATGATGGAATACTCCACAACTCTTAGAGAATATTGACTATATATTATAGCACTAATGTGGTAATTAGGCTATGTATTTATAATATGATTAGGATTTCGTTATATATTGAAAGTGTTTTCTATGGCTATTGTGATGCTTCATATGCTATTGTTATTTATTATTAGAAATAATATGGTAGTGGTATGAGGATATGTATGGCATGGGAGTGTCAAGACCAATGCCATTGGGAAGTGAGAGACACTAGAATGATCGAGAGGTGGGTGTGAGGTACCATCTCAAAATATTTTATTGATTATTGTATTGTTATACTTGTGTAAAGATTTTCTAAGAAATCCATAGTGTGGAATCACTATATATAACATTTTGATATGTAATAATTTTGTTTCACTACTTGTTCATTATGGATTTTAAATTATTCTTATATATTTTTATGATATTTCATATAGAGGAACCAACTAGGTATACTTTTATTATTACTCATATTAACTATAAAAAAATATAGAATTATACGACTGGATTATTGATTTGGATATCCATTTATAGCTCTTAATGTGGTGGTTTATTGGAGTTAAAGTTATTTTTTATGTTCTATAGTTGGTATTTTCAATCATGTTTTATATCCAGTAGTAAATTAAATTAGTTATGTTAGGATGGTGGGTTATTTATTATATTGAGTAGATTCTTATCAATAAATAATTATTTTCCATCAAATTATGATGGAAATTAACCCAATGACATATTACTTACATCCTTGGTTCATTTTACTATCTTTTGGCATACATTATGTGACCATAAGGAGTCACTATAATATTTATTGTGGGGATGAGGGTTTTCATGAAAATTCTTAATGATAGTGTGGTATCTAATATTTGGTTGATTTTGAGGATAGTGTTTGGAGATTAGATTTAGTGAGAAATTTGACAAGTTACAAAGTTCAAAAATATTATTTGAATTTAGCATGTATTATATGTAGTAGAGGTTGAATATGATAAAAATAGAGCCCATGTGATCTCACATAGGGACCTTAAGCTTACTAAACATTTAAAATGAAATTATTATGATTTTTAGGTATATATAATTCTATGGTATAGTGATAAAGTTTTTCTCTACTAAATATTTATTTGTGGAAGATGTATAATTATTTAAAATAAATAAATTAAAATTCCTTTAAAGAGTTCAATATCTCTCCAATATATGAGGTGATTGTCTATGATCAAGAGATAGCGAGGTGGTTAGAGGATCATTACATTTTTCTTCCTTTGACTCACCTGGGGAAGGACGACTGGATTTTATCAATATTTATGTTTTTTAGATGTGACGTATGATAGTGGAGGATAGTCTATAATTTGGACCATTATTAGTCTAATAGAACGCAGGATAACATTTGTAGTTTTTATTAAGTTGATTTTTTTGTCATCGGTGGTGAAAGTGATGTGGTGGAAGAATTATTTCTCCATATAAAAGGGGATACATGGTGTGGATGATTATATAGTATGATTAATAAATGTAAAATTTTGTTTTCCAAATATTTATTAATACGATGAGGTGAGGAAATTTCTTGTTTTAGAGGATTTGGTCCTAGATATTTAGTTTTAGTGAAGAACTTTCATGTTTTACTCTATTCTGGATGTTCTGATTAATGATAATTTGATTGAGAATATGTTGGAATATATGGGTTTATCATTATATATAATCCAATAGAACATTCCAAGGAGTGGGTTTATGGATTATATGTTTCAATTCTATAGTTATTGAAGGATCCGACCATAGAGAAGTCAGTTTATGCCTTCCTTTTCTCATGTCTATAGATTTGGAAGTTCGGTGGATTCCTTTTAGGATCTCAAGTCTGGTTTTATTTTTTACTATGGGTGAGAACATCAGGAGTTTCAATTCCTAGCCTCCCATAGTGGTTTAAGAATTTTTATAAGATAGTTTTATATTTAATCATAACAAAAGTTTCCTAACATGTATTATATAGAGTTTTAATGTCTTTGTATTTTAGAACAAAAATCAGGGACAAAGATGATATAACATAACCATATGATATTCCATATCCTCATATAACTTTCTCTATGCATGGATATGGTGGTGGAAATCATTAGTGACTTTTATTCTGAGTGTAATTGTGTGGTTAATTTAAAATATAATTGGGTTTCTTTCACTAGGAAGACTGAATATTTTCTCAGATAACATTTTTCATTATTCCACCTTAGGTTATTCCATGTTAGATAATTACAGCCAAATTTTGATATAATTTCAATTCACATGATATTATTTATTACAATTAGAGGTCTAACAAGTTTTCCTAAGTTGTGTCATGGATGTGAACTGATTGGAAAATATTTGTTGACACTCTTTAATGATCCATTGAAGAAATTTTGAGTTTTGGGTGATTTCAGTTTAGTTAATAAACTCCAAAACTGTTTTCATGAGAATGATGACCACAATATTTTTTGTGCTCATGCATGAGATTTTACTTATTTAAATTGATGAAATCCTAGTGTATTGAATTTCATATGAAAATAATTTTGACCATATTGTTATTATTTTATATTTATTTTGGGGATACTACTTATGTGGGGGATAATACTTTTGTGCATGAATTGGGTGACCAATTCATGTCACCAGCTTTATATAAAAAAATAAATGTGTATTTTCTAGACATTAAAAGAGAATTTGTATAGGTATATTATGTCTTATTAGGGTGTGTCATTTGATCCTTAAAATATTAAGTCTATTTTTTCTAGGGTAGGACCCATGAACATTATATATGATCATAGTTTATTTTTACTTAAATGATATTAAATTTGGTTCATGCCCAATTTCAGTCATATCACATATCATATGATAACATTGAAAATGAAAATTATGACTTATATTTATTTATTTGTGTCATCCGCTATATTATTACTTAAAATATAATATGATCTATTATCATATTTCTCATTTTCTATTGGAATAGATAAAGTTCAAGGATTGTTATAATGGTTCAAATCTTGGTATTGTTTGTGTCATGATGTATGAGAGTGTTCTTATCTTTTTTGGTTCTTGTATGTTACATAAAATGAGTATAATTATATTTTGAATAAACTCAAACATACATAGGTAGTATTTTCTCCAAATTCATGGTGTAATTATCATAATAATGAGTTCTTTTTAATATTAATAGACTATAAAAATCAACGGTATATAAATTTTCATGGGATTTGAATTGGTTTTAGTATCGATTGATGTAGTTATTTTAGAATTATTACCTTATTATACAGTAAAATCCTATTAAAGAGAGTGTAGTGTATAATTAATTTTTTTATAATATCTGAATAAATTTCTTGAGTTATCATATATGATTATTTGATGATTGTGGATCTTATAGCCCAGCGAAAGGTTTAGAACAATTTTTTGGTGGACTCTTTCTATAAAATATGACAGTGCCTTTATTCTAGACTGGAAATGTGGATGATTCTAATATATGAGATCATGAGGTGAAGGTATGGTGATATTTCATTATTTATAGAGTTTCTACTGAGGGAGGATTAAATATTGGTCAATATAGACAGTTTTTTTTGAAGAATTTATTTGTTTTATTCTTTCTGTCAGCATATTTTCATTGTTATTTTCATATCTCACATCAAGTACTCTATCCTATAATATAAATGATATATTATTAATTTTGTGTTCTATTTTAGTAGTAGGGGATAAAGAGGTATCTGGATTATTTTTTTAGTTTTTTATTTTAACTATGGATGAAATCTAGGAATATAGATTATGATGGTCGTCCATAAGAATTTTATTTACCTCATTGTAAAATGTATGAAATATCAACCGATTTCGTTATTAGATCTCCTTGACCATTTTTTATGTAACGTCATATGGGTGATTATAGTTCATGTGATAAAGATAGATTATTGATTAACAGTTACAGAGGTGGGTGTGGTAGATGATATGGTGAGAACTTTTTTTATGTGGTGGAGTGGACATATTTTAATTTTATGATGATTCTTTACAATTGAGATCCTTACATTTCATATGGAGTTTGGAAGAGTATATAGTGAAATTTTCTATCATCAATGTTATTTTATGGATTTTTATCCTCAGACAAATGGAAATACATAAAAAAAATCTAGAATCTATAAGCCATATTGATTGCATCTATTCATGATTTTGGAGATTCATGGGTGAAGAATGTAACAATTTAGACCATTCTATATGATGTTTTCATCTTTAAGATGCATGTGAATCATACTTAGGTAAAAGATACAATATAAAGTACTTTTACCCATACTCAAAATGAAAAATATCGTATTCCATTAATAGTGAACATTTCATATAAAGAATAAATACACTCTATACAAATAAAAATAGTAAAATGGGACAATAATCAAAATTAAATAACAAAACTATAATATGAAATTTTGGTTCATTATAGTTTCATAAAACTATCATAGACACCAAAAAACTATAAAAATGCAATAAATTTTTAGAAACAGATTTGGAAAAGATTACAGTAGTGTCATTGTAGAGGTACTGTAGAAGAAAATTAGCAGTGGTGAAACTATAGCACCATTGGCACTATAGTGGTGGTGGGAACGGTAGAAGAAATTATAGCAGAAGTATAACTATAGAGAGTGTTATAGAAGTCGAGTATTGTAGCAGAAATATTCACTATTGGGCTGTTGGGTAAAAAATTTGGGCATACATGCCATGTAATGGGATTTTATGCATATTGGACCTACGAGATATGTAATGGGCATCATGACCACAATTCCTATAGTTCATGTATAGAACAAATAATCCTCAATGGGTTGGATAACCTCTTGGGGGGATATTTCCTACCATTCCAACCTCTATGTGAGGTGTGTGTGTATTTAAATGTAATTGTACCCCCAAAACCTAATATATATATATATACGGATAACTTTAGAAAATTTATAATAAATGAAATAAGAGGTAGTTATAGGATGAGTAAAATAAAATGAATGATGAAAATATGATCATTAGAATGGAAACCAACCCATTAGGATAGATACGTGGTCACTAGAATGGTAAAATGAAAAAAATGGTTAACTAATGAATTAACCCAATAAATATTGTTCACTATCAAATAAATAATTAAAAATATGTTTCAAAATATCATGAAATAATTACTAAATTAAAGTTACATATTGAATGTAAAAGTAGACATTTTTAGAAAAAAAAATTTTACATTATTAATTATGAAAATAGTATTTATACTATAATTAAATATTAAAATTACCTAATAAAGGAATTTAATTTGGTGGAATGGATATCATTTTGGGAATTATCATGTTAGAATTTTGAAAGGGTCTGGTTTATGTACATTTCATGAACAATAAAATACTTTGGTGAAATGTAAAATATTATATATATTTGTTTTATATGTACGATATATTATAATATCATATTAATATTTATTTTAAATATTCATGAAATTTATAGGAATATTTTATTTCCCATTTTATGTATAAATAATAAATCGATTACGATTTAATTTAATGTTAGATCAAAATTTAGATAAACAACATAACATTCTAATATTTTATTCTAAAACAACATCTTCTCCTAGAGATACCACCCCACACCACCCCATTTATGACCATATTTAACTTTTTGAATTTTAAAAAACCATTACAATATCCATTATATGACTACCATTTCTATATTTTTTAGGATTTCCCCTTCATATGAGGCTATTCCTTGAAGCCTCGGTAGCATATCAAAGGATGACTTCCAAATGTAGAGATAAATTATCTCAGTCAAACAATTTTCAATCTTCTTCTTCTTATGCCCCTCCAGTGTGTATTTTACATATCAATATGGAATGTTATCAGTATTATAGGTATACTTAAAATGTTATTATAATAATCAAATATCAATTTTCTAAATCCCCTTATTTATTTCGAATTGAAAATATTTCCCAAAATTTTTAGTTCCCTACTAACACAGATTATGTATTTTATTTTTCATCACTTCTTCCAATAATGGTTTTAATATTTTATTCAGTTATAACTATTGAATAAATGAATGATTTGAATCATGAATAGTATTTTGAAATGTAATTTTTTGAACCATTAATTTTATATGATTTAAAAAAACAAACCTCCATTCATCATCAATATAACATCCTGTAAGGATATAATTTTTTAAAAAATATCAATTCCATCATATATAGTTAAAATAATCCAATTTTGTCTTAATTATAATCATATTAATTATATTATAATATGAATCATATTCCAGAATGGGTGAATAATCATCAAATTAAATAAGCCAACTTATGTTCTTTATAGCTCCTAAAACCACCTGAATAAACAAATAATTATATAGTATTAGTTATAAAAATTGAACTATACATACTATTTGAATTGACATTTTGTTTGGACGGGATCCAAGAAAAAAGATGAAGAATAAAAAAGTTATATAGAAAAGTAAAAATGTCTATGCAATAACGAGTATCATGAGTTTATAACTAAAGACACAGTAGGAGGCTGGACAGATTTGACTGTTCATGAAATTCAATATTTATATAGGTTTGTGAGCTATAATCCTATAAATAAACATCATATCTCTATTTTAGGGTATGGATGTTTTTTACCTTGCATTTGGGAGTACCGATATCTCTTATCTTGTTAAAAATTGACATTCAATGTAACCCAAAGTTCTCCATAGACTCTTGAAGGTGATAAAATTCAAGAATTAAGTTACACAAGTCATTAAACATAGCGTGTCTTGAGAAGTTTTCATGCAGGTACCTCTAATGAATAATTCATTTTATGAAAACCCAAATCATTCACATAGTTCATCATTTTTTTGCATCACTCGACTAGTACCAAACCCGTACTACAGGCACCCATTTGATACCCTCCTTTCATAGACATGTATTAATGAAAGTTGGGGATTATGGTACCCATGCCAATTGGATATAAATTTTTAATGAAAAGAAAACAAAAATTATGATTATTATCATGGTATCTTGTCTCTAGACCCATTTCACTTTTCATATGCAAGGTATCCTCACTACCATTTTTCAATTAAGCATAGGCCCAAACCAGTTATAACACATGTATGCCCCCTCAAATACCTTCATACTCTTAAATAATGAGTGGGACCACGTAACATTTAATCCACATCCCATTATTTATTATCAACCCTTTTAATATGTAATCATTCTAAATACATAATATTAAACTACATGGACTAGTACCATCATATTTACATAAATCTTTCACCACAAACTATGTGGATTTGGATCCCTTCTCTAACGGGTCAGGTAAGAGAAAACCATGAGGTTCAATCCTGACAGTTTAAAAGCCTTTTCATCCCATATTCTTTTAAGGAAATGAAAATTCAAAAAAATTTGGAAAATAACCAAGGAATAAATTGTATTACTAATAGACTTTAAATAGTTACTTATGTTACATGAAAAGTGTAAGTGAATCCATCCACATTATAAGTTTACATATTCCCACCCTTAGATGATGATCCTATGTGGAATCTTTCCTCATGTGAAGAGCATGAGATTATCTACATTATAATAACAGGACAACCTAGTTTTCATGATGCTTAAGAAACCTATCCTTATATATTGATCCTAATGCACCATAAGTGATGAGTATAAGTCATATCTTATGAAGAGAGTGGGATTCATCTAACATTGATCCATATATACCTTTCATAATGAGTATAAGAAGATAGTATGTACAATATTGGATCCCCACAATATTCCCATTTGATACAATACTATGATTTATCCTTCCCTATTTGATGATAATAGGGTGCACTATGTGATGAGAATAGGATGAAATATGGGAAGATCCTTGGATTCATTATGTGATGAGCATGAATTTCCTAACACAAAGATAATCAGATACATTATGTAATGAGAACAAGATAATATAGGAAAATATCCTATGGTACATTATGTAAGAAAAAAATGATTCCCACATGGACCAGCCTAAGGATGATAATATATCTTCAAAAATTTCCTAACGATATCATCTTTTCCAATAAATGGTGTTAAAACAACATAGGTATCTCGTAATGTAATTAATTAATGTCCACAGAAACATGTCCATAAGAATTGGATTCACCAACTTGTATTAAATATTTTTGGTAGACCTAAAAGTAAACCCACATATTTTTTTATTTTCCAAACGAATAAAATTTTGTTTATGTGAGAACTGAACAAGAATAAAATCTGACAAGGTGTTCCCATGGGGATCCGTCATTGTAGACACTAGCCAGGAAAACTTAAACAAAGACAAACAAAACTAACAGAAAACATAAATCTAGAAGAAACTTTACACAAGAGACTTTGAAAAAGGACAACTGATGGTGAGGACCTCATTGATAGAGCTTTGTAAAGAGGAACCATGAGACCACCGAGACTCCATAGAAGATGAAACAAACAAAAAATCAGCTGAAAAGTTCAACATTCAAAGACACTAAATCCATAAAAAATATCATGGAATACATTGAACATGATAAAATTGGGGTCCTGCGCAAGAATCATGAAGAAATCGAAGAGGAACCAAGAACACACAGAATATTGTAGGCATAGAAACCTCAACATCCACTGGTACCTCTCAAATGGTCCAGGTCATACCACTATCATCCGTGTGAGCTTCTATGAGCATTCCATAAGGTATACCTAGACAATGTTATGAACTCCAGGGAATGATGTTATGAAATCCCATCATCTTTTTCCTATCAAAGTTCTGACACCATCACCATAGTGGTGATATGTTTCCAACCATTATAAATTTGGAATGCAAGACCAAGATTTGTAATATCAAATGCACAATATGATGCAACATACCTAATGGACTATTTTAGAAAATATGATGTTAAACCCTATGTGAATATCTTCTACATAAACTGTGAAAGGATGAGTGACATTGAAATTCATGATCATTAATTGTACCTAATGTTATTCATGTTGTCTGTCATTATGATCAACCATGTACTTTTTTTGGATTCAAATATACCTAATTAATGACAGATGCAAGACATACCAAGTTGGGTATCCCCAAAAATACTAGTATTCATTGGGGAAAAAGTATAACCCATATGAAAATCCAAAGCTTCAATTATCGGGCAATGAAAGCTACATCTCCGACTACTCACTGGTGCCCTAGGACTATTTTCCTTTCTTTACTTATGTAATGGAGGGTAATAAATTAGCTTATCTACCAATATATATGATAATGATTCATTCTCTCTTATTAAATTGATCTGAAATACGTTATAGCTAATGTTTACTAATGATGCTACCAATAATAGATATCTCATCAGGGGAAAACCTCTCCCACCTCATTATCCCTTCCAACCACTTTAAGTGACTATACCTAGAGTTAAACGAAGACATATTCCCCATTGATGAGGTTGTAGGGGATTTGTATGATTTTATATGAACAAAATACATTAGGGAGTATTAAATAATGGATCCAACCACCCAACGCCATCTGCATTTTAGTTCATCCAAAATTCTAGCAACATAGTTCAACGATTCACATTATCCATCTATCTAGGATTAAGTTATGTGTCACCAACACTAGGGGTGGACCACTATTATTCCTCAGTGAGTGGGAACTACTTACACTTCCATTTCCACCATCACCATGTTGACCCCTATGTAGGGATAAAACATCTACAGACTATGATAAATACCACCCCACCCACCAAGATTGTCAAGATGACTCTCCCAACCATTGGAGCCCCCAAAATCTCTCATGGAGGTCCTCCCTATAATGTGTAACTGTACCATGAAGTTTCTCTCGATGATAACTGTAACACCCAGAGATCATATGAAAAATATTCATTTAATTTCATTAATTTCTTGTGTTGTATGCTACACCAATATTACCTTGCGCTATACGCAACACCGTATTAGCTTGCAGTATACGCAACACTATTCTTGGATCGTGTTACACACAATTTTGATAATAGTTATTCTACGGAACATTGAGTATATATATATATATATATTCAATGTATAAATGAAATATGGTTTGATTATGTTATACAAAACAATGAAAGATTCTTGCACATCACGCAACCCTGACTTGGCTTGCATTACACGCAATCACGACCTTCCTCGATAGCGTGTGTTGTACGCAATACCGGGTTTTACTAAACAACGATATATTATTATAATATTATTATGAACTAGCCGTTATGAATAGTATTAACTAAATTTTGAATCATATAACATTATTATTCATCTTACACATTTTCTAAAACATTGTATAAGAACAAAATAATTTTTTCGGGTAAAATAAGTATTTTTTAAAAAATGCAGTTTTGCCGCCTGTTGATGGCGCACCCACTTTAAATCTAGTTTTTGACATGTTTATAAGTTCGATTTGACAAAATAAAATTCTTCTTTGGAATCATGAAATAAAAATTTACTTTGGATAAATTTTTCATATTATTTTGGTAACTTTCATATTTTGATTAATAGTAAAAACACGCTATATTTTAATTAAAAACAACTTTTTTCATCGCATTAATTTATATGGTTAAATTATAATTTTGAATGGTTTTTAAGTATAAATAGAATAAATTTTTACCATTTAATATAATTTATGTCATTATCATTGATTCTACCTTGAATTCGTAGGATAAATCAATTCAATCTTTTGCAATGTTTTAAAGAAAAACCCGTTTTCTTTCGACAACGGGATTAATTTTAATTTAATTTCTGAAACTTTTGTGTATTGAATTTGGAAAAATGGATTCCATATTTGGAATCATTTGATCCAAATTATGTTAATAAACTACTTTTTATTTTTGGGAATTATGAATAGTAACTACAGTAAATTTTATTTACCATAATTAAAGGTAAATCGGGTAATTAAGGGTAAATATAATATTATAAAAATACCCCAGAACATGTCAAAATAATATTGGATTACTAAAAGTCGACCCATATCACCGAAGGGTCGGATTAGATTCATTTAATGGACATTTTTCTAGGAAAATAATTTAATTATTATTAAAACCAAAGAATGTGACAACATGTCACTTTCTTAAATCTTATTAGTATAATAATTTTTATTTAGTGATAAACCTCATGATACTTCGAACATGAATAGTATCCAGAATGCTAATACCATTATCTACATAATAGGAATTTATTTAGAATTTTTAGGGATTAAATAATTATCATTTATTATGACACAAAGATGATGCAATAATTGTCTTATTAATGAAATATTGACATAATTGATGTTATAAATACCCAGCTAAATGTAATTTAATACATTTAATGAATTAAACTAATTTTATATGTTAATATGACATGTTATTATCTATTTAATTAACTTTTTTCTAACTAATCATTCTGTTATTAGTTTCACAAAAATCAATTACTAAATAGTGTCAAAACTGACATAAAATAGTTTTTAAAACAAATATTATATTATTAATTTTTATTTTATTCCTAAAAATGTAAGGTTCTGCCAAATGACTTAGATAAGGTTATATATATTAATTATAAACAACTTTGGGTTCGTTTGGCTTGATATAGTATGTTTATTAACCTTATAGTGTAAGAAAACAAGAAGACACGATAAAAGTAAAATTATCTAACTTAAAGTTAAATATAAATGATAAAGTTAAAATAGAAACCTAAACTTGTCTAAATTCTATTGGATGAGAAGATTTCAACCCATCCCCACCTTATCTTCGAAATAAATCAATTTGGATCTATTTAAAACCGAATTTGGCTTTATAATAAAATAACATTTTTAGTTATTCCAAAGGTGCCCCTCTCCTCCCTTATGAAAGGGCACCCCCTCCCTCTCTTCCTCACAACACTTTGAGCCTTCAAGCTCGGCCAAAATCTTCCTCATTCTCTTCTACACTTCCCTAGAAACATCCTAGAGGTTCTGGTCTTCCTCAAAGACCAATTTTAGTGCCCTAAGAGGAGGTCTCAAAGAGGCGCTTCAAAGAAGAGGTAATTTCCGTTACCGATTCTTTCATTTTTATTTCTTCTTCCACTTCTTCTTTAGTTGTTTCATTATGTAGTAATAAAATCAGTATCACTCGTATACTGATATGTTATTATAAGTATGAAACAACCCTATTTCACCAACTATCCATCCTACGGAAAAATAAATCACCGCGCGTGCGTACGTACTGAATACCATTTCCACGCCGTGGTGTAATCTATTTTCCACCACCACCTTACTTGGATGGGTATAATGGTGTAAATAATGAATATATATGACTATTATAAAGTGATATTGATTCTTAAATAGTATACATACACTCCAATACAATTCCAGGATCATAGGAATGATATCATCACTCGTGCGTACGTACGAAATACCGTCTCCACGATGTGATGCGACTCGTTCTACGTGATCTTCATTGCATAATGATTATATAAATGAATTGAATGAATGATAATTATATATATTACACTAATACCATTCTGTAAATGAGGTATCTATATCCTAAAGAGAAGAATAATAATTCATTCGACAAAACACGAATAAGAACAAAAATTAATAAACACCCAAATAACAAGTAGTAACGAAATATTACTAATAAGAAGCTAAGAATATGACCATATATGATATCATAACAATAAGTATGATTTTGGAATAAGTCAATAACATTATTTAAATCATTATACAGGAGGTTTGGACACTTACGAAGCAAATCAGACCTAAGGTAAGGGAAATATCACAATCTCATTTTTATCCGAGATTGTTTATACTTTGGTATTTACTGGGGTATATTTTATCATCCACATCCATGTTTCCTCAATATGTAATATTTATATCCTTATACAATTGTTTATATCCAATTTTACCCTTCGTTGAGTTTTTAGTAAAAGATATGAAAGGAATCTTTTGTCGTTTTTCATAGGAGGTACTTTTTGACTTTTCTGACAAAAGTACGAGAAGAATGTTTTTTTAACTTATACAGCATGAATGGATTTTTAAAACATTATTTCCAAGAAGATTCCTCTACAAGTTTTCATGTTTATTTTTAATCAACTTCTTTTAGTTTAAAATTGTATGACATGTTAAGAAAGGAAAATGTTTTTGAAGTAGAAAGGATATTTTCCTCAAGAATGGAGTTCAAGTGTTTTATAAAAATTATTTTATATCTAAGATAATATAGGGTTCTGTTTCTATCCCTATTAATACATTTACTTGATTATGTTGTGATGGAAATATTTTTATGAATTCCTTTATCTTATATGAATTTTTTTATGATTTCATGATGTTTAAGATTCCCATTTTTATTACATGGGTTATGCAATGATGTATGATTTATGATTTTGTGGCACAAATAAGAATGGTAACATTATGAGATGGGTGGGACCTATATCTCCCTCCAATTAATTGGGTAAAGATTTTATATCTCATGAGATCGACATGGCTGGAATGGTAGGTTATACCGGTTCAGTGAAACAGGACTGAAACGAGAGTGAACTCGGTTCAGAAAGGGAATTTGTCCATAAGATAGTCTTGGCAACGAGTCTTGACTAATAAGAAATGATTCTCTATGATTATGTGTGTATGCCACAAAGTTTCATGTTGTAAGTTATGATTATTGGGATTTCATTTCACTACTATTATTTATCCCATGTTATGAAATTATGCTCCCTTTTTGAGGTTAAGATTTCAAAAATGTTATGTTCTTATGAATATGATGTGATTGATATTTCTTTTGTTTACCCCTACTGAGAATTTGAGCTCACCCTTTTATGTTTTCTTTTCCCCAGGATATAAAGAAAGGTTTTAGGTAAAAAAAGGGATGATCTTTATGGGATATTGTGAAGATCATTCACCACGATTAGAAGATTATATTCCGAGTTTCCAAAGACACTAAACTATTACGATCCTTGTGTGTGTGTTTTTGTTATGTACTAATTATTCCACAAAAGTAATGTAATGTCTATGTATGTCAGGCTTCGGGACTCTACAGTTGGTATTAGAGGAAAGGATTAGTCAACCTTTGGAAAATAGGATGTGAGAACTTTAGGGAGATCCCTATAGATATTTCTAAGGTATGTCTAGGGATGTACATAAGGTTAAGTATAAGCATTGGTTATAGTACTAGAATTATGGTAACCCAAGATAATTAGATATTGAAGGTACTCCCCCTTTATTATATTGTTTTCCCTAGCGTGATTTTTGCCTCTCACACTATTCTTTTTGGGTTTTAGACGATGGCTGGAACCCGAAGGAACCATGTTGATCAATGTAATGGACAATGCAAAGATCTTCCTCTTGTACAAACAAATGTTATGGGAGATGGAGTGCAAAATATTATTGCTATACTTACACAAGCTATGAATCATTCTGGACTTCCAAATGAGCAGATAAGGGAACACTATTCTATTGAGTCCTTCATGAGGCAACGTCCACCTTCTTTCAGTGGGTCTTCTGATCCACTTGTTGCTGAACAATGGATCATTACCACTGAAAAGATATTTTCAGTTCTTCAATGTTCTGAACATGATAAAGTCATCTTAGTAGTCTATCGTTTGGAAGGTGAAGCTGATCAATGGTGGAATCTTATCAAGAATACGAGGCCAAGAGATGAAATTGAGTCCATGGAATGGGATGAGTTCAAGAACTTATTTTTCAATAAGTACATCCCTCATATTCTTTGAACAATGATGGAGAAGGAGTTTCTTGAACTAAAGAAAAAGGATGATGAATCTGTTGGTATATACAAAGCGAATTTTACAAGGGTTGCAAGGTATGCATCTGGCTTTATCATCCAACCTGAAAGTAATGTTGATCGATTCTTCAGTGGCTTAAATACAAGTCTTCGAAGGGAATTAGCTATAAGAGACTTCAGTAGCTATGAAGAAATTGTGTGTTGTGATATCAAGGTAGAAATGGAAGTTGGTGTTACTTATCCATCTCATAGTTTTGACAAGAAATGAAATATGGAGTTCAAGGAGAAATTTCAGAATAATGGTGAAATGAAGATGAATGTTTCCTTATGCTCAAAGTGTGGAAAGAAGCATGGTGGAGATTGTCTTAAAGGGACAAGTAAATGTTTCAAATGTGGAAAGGAAGGTCATCGGGCATTTTAATGCCGCAATGATGGGAAGAAGATGCCTAATGATGCAAACAATCGAAGGGATACAAAGAATGAACCTACTGCACTTCAATGCTTCAAGTGCAAGGAAATGTGGCATTATGCTAATAAATGCCCCAATCCAAGGGTTAGTGATGATCGATATGAGCAACCACTTAAGGAAAAGGACAAAGGGAAGTCACATGCGATCACCATTGTTGATGTTGAATATGAAAACGATGTGGTGGAATGATTAATTGTTTATGTAATGGGATTCCAGAATAATGTTGTATATAGTATCGTGGAATATTTGAATATTTATGTTTTGGTCTATTGTGGTTTTCAATAATTTTATGGCATCGGTAACCATGAAAAGTGATTGAAATATTTTTGGAAAGCAGATGATATGCACATAATGAACAGACAAAGATAATCTAATATGTTTGATAGTATTCATGATCACATGATTGATATAAGGACTAAGTGATATCATGGTTTGAGTATATAGAATTTTGAGGATTTTGGTATGTGGAAAGTGTTAACTTTTAAGTGCATTCATGTTTTCACTAAGGTTCAATGTGTATTCAAGAGAATAGATGATTAAGGCCTTTGAATGTTTGGAATGTGACCAACAAGACATATCTTATGATATATGGGGATCAATGATGGTATTAAATCTCTGGTAATCGTTTTCACTATATTATGAGAGTGGACTGCAGTATTATGGATAAGCCTAAAGATTTTAATGGATTATGTTGGAAATAAGTTAGTATTGTTTAAGGATAGAAGTTTTTTTGATATTATTGATGGGATGTTATAGTAATATTGTTTTAGAAAAAGGACAACCTGCAGGACGGGCGATAGCCCATCGCGTCAGACAAGGCTGTGGGAATCGAACCCACGACCGAAGTGCGACTGGCATTTATCGCCTACCACTGGCCTATAGGAAGTCCATGTTTAAGTAGAAACTAGTTTTATTATATTAAGCAGTATAATATAAGAATTATCAGTCCATTTTAGGAACCATATATGATTAATCTCACTATAGATGGACTTACATTTTTTATAACTTTTCTATCCTTTTGTTTGAGACAGAAAGAATGACCCCTCATTCTATCACATGATCTGCTAACACATCATGAATAACAAATTCAACTTCATTTCTTTAAGAGATGAAGTGGAAATTGTCCAAAGAATGACTAACGGTGAGACTATACCAAAATCACGAAAGTATTTATTCTAATTCAAATTTCATCATCTTTAGGGAAATGATCTTGAAAACCAAAAATGTTGTCCTAGTTCCCTTATATCCGATGAATCAGATGGTACCTTAGATCATCACAAATCAATAGCTTTGTGATTATTGGCTTTTTCATAGCCATGTTCTCTACCACTCTCTATCAGAACTTGATGGTTAGAGTTTTCTTCCATATCCATATTTTCACCGATGTTCTCCTACGTGGAAACCCAATGATGAGTTAATTTGGGTAACCGTTACATTTCATACTTTAGTTTTTTAAAGCCATGTTTTGGTATTCCATTTTACGATGTGTGATTCTATTAAACAAACTTTCGAGTAGTAAACCATTTATAACCCCGACGAATTTTGAGGGCGAAATTCATTTTAAGGGGGGTAGAATGTAACACCCCGAGATTTTATGAAAAATATTCTTTTAATTTCATTAATGTCTTGTGTTTTATGCAACACCAAGATTACCTTGCGCTATACGCAACACCGTATTAGCTTGGAGTATACGCATCACTATTCTTGGATCGTGTTACACACAATTTTGATAATAGTTATTCTACGCAACATTGAGTATATATATATATATATATATATATATTCAATGTATAAATGAAATATGGTTGGATTATGTTATACGAAACAACGAAGGATTCTTGCACTGCACTCAACCCTGACTTGGCTTGCATTACACGCAATCATGACCTTCCTCGATAGCGTGTGTTGTATGCAATACCGGGTTTTGCTAAACAATGATATATTATTATAATATTATTATGAACTAGCCGTTATGAATAGTATTGACTAAATTTTGAATCTTATAACATTATTATTCATCTTACACATTTTCTAAAACATTGTATAAGAACAAAATAAATGTTTCGGGTAAAATAAGTATTTTTTAAAAAATGCAGTTTTGCCGCTTTTTGATGGCGCACCCACTTTAAATCTATTTTTTGACATGTTTATAAGTTCAATTTGACAAAATAGAATTCTTCTTTGTAATCATGAAATAAAAATCTACTTTGGATACATTTTTCATATTATTCTGGTAACTTTCATATTTTGATTAATAGTAAAAACACGCTATATTTTAATTAAAAACAACTTTTTTCATCGCAATAATTTATATGGTTAAATTATAATATTTAATGGTTATTAAGTATAAATAGAATATATTTTTACCATTTAATATAATTTATGTCATTAGAATTGATTCTACCTTGAATTCGTAGGATAAATCAGTTCAATCTTTTGCAATGTTTTAAAGAAAAACCCGTTCTCTTTCGACAACGGGATTAATTTTAATTTAATTTCTGCAACTTTTGTGTATTATATTTGGAAAAATGGATTAAATATTTGTAATCAGTGGATCCAAATTATGTTAATAAGATACTTTTTATTTTTGGAAATTATGAATTGTAACTACGGTAAATTTTATTTTCCATAATTAAAGGTAAATCAGGTAATTAAGGGTAAATATAATATTATAAAATTACCCTAGCACATGTAAAAATCCTATTGTATGACTAAAAGTAGACCCATATCACCTAAGGGTCAGATTAGATTCATTTAATGGACTTTTTGCAATGAAAATAATTTAATTATTATTAAAACCAAAGAATGTGACAACATGTCACTTTCTTAAATCTTATAAGTATAATAATTTTAATTGAGTGATAAACTTCATGAAACTTAGAAACTTAATATCCTACACAAATATAATAAAATTATCTACATCATAGGAATTTATTTATAATTTTTAGGGATTAACTAAGTATCATTTATTATGACAGAAAGATGATGCAGTAATTGTCTTATTAATGAAATATTGATATAATTGATGATATAAATACCAAAATAAATGTAATTTAAGACATTTTATGAATTAAAATATTTTTATATGTTAATATGACATGTTATTATTGATTTAATTAACTTCTTTTTAACTAATCAATCTGTTATGAGTTTCAAAAAAATCAATTACTAAATAGTGTCAAAATTGACATAAAATAGTTTTTAAAACAAATATTATATTATTAATTGTTATTTTTTTCATAAAAATGTATGGTTATGCCAAATGAATTAGATAAGGTTATATATATTAATAATAAACAACTTGGGGTTCGTTTGTCTTGATATAGTATGTTTATTAACCTTATAGTGTAAGAAAACAAGAAGACACGGTAAAAGTAAAATTATCTAACTTAATGTTAAATATAAATGATAAGGTTAAAATAGGAACCTAAACTTGTCTAAATTATATTTTATGAGCTAATTTCGACCCATAACCACCTTAGCTTAGAAATAAATCAATTTTGAGCTATTTAAAACCGAATTTGGATTTATAATAAAATAATATTTTTTGTTATTCCAAAGGTGCCCCTCTCCTCCCTTATAAAAGGACACCCCCTCCCTCTATTCCTCACAACACTTTTAGCCTTCAAGATCGGAAAAACTCTGAGAAATTCTCTTCTCAACTTCCCTATAAACATCCTAGAGGTTCTGGTCTTTCTCAAAGACCAATTTTAGTTCCCTAAGAGGAGGTCTCAAAGAGGCGCTTCAAAGAAGAGGTAATTTCTGTTACCTATTCTTTCATCTTTATTTCTTCTTCCACTTCTTCTTCTTTTGTTTTTTCATTTTGAAGTAATAACATCAGTATGAGTCATATATATATATGTTATTAAAAGTATGAAACAACCCTATTTCACCATCTATCCATCCTACAGAAAAAGAAATCACCGCGGTGCGTACGTACGGAATACCGTCTCCACGCCGTGGTGTAATCTATTTTCCACCACCACCTTACTTGGATGGGTATAATGGTGTAAATAATGACTATATATGACTATTATAAATTGATATTGATTCTGAAATAGTATACATACACTCCAATACAATTCCACGATCATAGGAACGATATCATCACTCGTGCGTACGTACGAAATACCGTCTCCACGATGTGATGCGACTCATTCTACATGATCTTCATTGCATAATGATTATATAAATGAATTTATAGAATTAAAATGATATATATTATACTAATACCATTCTAGAAATGAGTTATCTATATCCTAAAGAGAATAATAAGAATTTATTTGACAAAACACGCATAAGAACAAAAAGTAATAAACACCCAAATAACAAGTAGTAATGAAATATTACTAATAGGAAGATAAGAATATGACCATATATGATATCATAACAATAATTATGATTCTTTAATAAGTCAATAACATTATTTAAATCATTATATAGGAGGTTCGGACACTTACAAAGCAAATCATACCTAAGCTAAGGGAAATATCACAATCTCATTTTTATCCGAGAGTGTTTATACTTTGGTATTTACTGGGTTGTATTTTATCATCCACATCCATGTTTCCTCAATATGTAATATTTATATCCTTATACAATAGTTTATATCCAATTTTACCCTTCGTTTAGTTTTTAGTAAAAGATATGAAAGGAATCTTTTGACATTTTTCATATGAGGTACTTTTTTACTTTTCTGACAAAAGTACGAGAAGAATGTTTTTTTAACTTATACGGCATGAATGGATTTTTAAAACATTATTTCCAAGAAGCTTCCTTTACAAGTTTTCAAGTTTATTTTTAATCAACTTCTTTTATTTTAAAATTGTATGAAATGTTAAGAAAGGAAAATGTTTTTGAAGTTGAAAGGATATTTTCCTCAATAATGGAGTTCAAGTGTTTTATCAAAATTATTTTCCATCTAAGATAATATAGGGTTCTGTTTCGATCCCTATTATTACATTTAATTGATTATGTTGTGATGGAAATATTTTTATGAATTCCTTTATCTTATATGAATTGCTTTATGATGTCATGCTGTTTAAGATTCCCATTTTTATTACATGGGTTATGCAATTATGTATGATTTATGATTTTGTGGTACAAATAAGAATGGTATAATTATGAGATGGGTGGGAACTATATCTCCCTCCAATTCATTGGGTAAATATTTTATATCTCATGAGATAGACATGGTTGAACGGTAGGTTCTACCGGTTTAGTGAAACAGGACTGAAACGAGGAGTGAACTCGGTCCAGAAGGGGACTTTGTCCACTAAGATAGTCTTGGCAATGAGTCTTGACTAATAAGAAATGCTTCTCTATGATTATGTGTGTATGCCACAAAGTTTCATGTTGTAAGTTATGATTATTGGGATTTCATTTCACTACTATGATTTATCCCATGTTATGAAATTATGCTCTCTTTTGCAGGTTAAGATTTCCAAAATGTTATCTTCTTATGAATATGATGTGATTGATATTTCTTTTGTTTACCCCTACTGAGAATTTGAGCTCACCCTTTTCTGTTTTCTTTTCCCCAGGATATAAAGAAAGGTTTTAGGTAAAAAAAAGGGAAGTCCTTTATGGGAGATTTTTAAGATCTTTCACCACGATTAGAAGATTATATTCCGAGTTTCCAAAGACACTAAACTTTTACGATCCTTGTGTGTGTGTTTTTGTTATGTACTAAGTATTCCGCAAAAATAATGTAATGTCCATGTATGTCAGACTTCGATTCTCTACAGTTGGTATTAGAGGAAAGGATTAGTCAACCTTTGGTAACTAGGATGCAAGAACTTTAATGAGATCCCTATAGATATTTCTAAGGTATGTCTAAGGATGTCCCTAAGGTTAAGTATAAGCATAGGTTATAGTACTAGAATTACGGTAACCCAAGATGATTAGATATTGAAGGTACTCCCCCTTTATTATATTGTTTTCCCTAGAGTGATTATTGCCTCTCATGCTATTCTTTTTTGGTTTTGCACGATGGCTGGAACCCGAAGGAACCGTGTTGATCAATGTAATGGACAATGCAATGATTGTCCTCCTGAACAAACAAATGTTATGGGATATGGAGTGCAAAATCTTATTGCTATACTTACACAAGATATGAATCATTCTGGACTTCCAAATGAGCAGAGAAGGGAACAATATTCTATTGATTCCTTCATGAGGAAATATCCACCATCTTTCAGTGGGTCTTCTGATCCACTTGTTGCTGAACAATGGATCATTACCACTGAAAAGATATTTTCAGTTCTTCAATGATCTGAACATGATAAAGTCTTCTTAGCAGTATATCGTTTGGAAGGTGAAGCTGGTCAATGGTGGAATCTTATCAAGAATACGAGTCCAACAGATGAAATTGAGTCCATGGAATGGGATGAGTTCAAGAACATATTTTTCAATAAGTACTTCCCTCGTATTCTTCGAACAAAGATGGAGAAGGAGTTTCTTGAAGAAAAGAAAAAGGATGATGAATCTATTGGTATATACAAAACGAATTTTACAAGGCCTACAAGGTATGCATCTGGCTATATCATCCAACCTGAAATTAAAGTTGATTGATTCTCTAGTGGCTTAAAACCAAGTCTTCGAAGGGCATTACCTATAAGAGACTTTAGTAGCTATGAAGAAACTGTGTGTTGTGCTATCAGGGTAGAAATGGAAGTTGGTGTTACTTATCCATCTCATAGTCTTGACAAGAAAAGAAATATGGTGTTCAAGGCAAAATCTCAGAATAATGGTGAAAAGAAGATGAATGCTTCCTTATGCTTTTAGTGTGGAAAGAATCATAGTGGAGATTGTCTTAAAGGGACAAGTAAATGTTTCAATTGTGGAAAGGAAGGTCATCGGGCATTTGAATTCTGCAATGATGGGAAGAAGATGCCTAATGATGCAAACAAAGGAAGGGATACACAGAATGAACCTACTGCACTTCAATGCTTCAATTGCAAGGAAATGGGGCATTATGCTAATAAATGCCCTAATCCAAGGGTTAGTGATGATCGGCATGAGCAACCACTTAAGGCAAAGGACAAAGGGAATTCACATGCGATCACCATTGGCGATGTTGAATATGACAACGATGTGGTGGAATGATTAAGTGTTTATGTAATGGGATTCCAGAATAATGTTCTATATAGTATCGTGGAATATTGGAATATTTATGTTTTGGTCTATTGTGGTTTTCAATAAATTTATGGCATCGGTAACCATGAAAAGTGATTGAAATATTTTTGGAAAGCAGATGATATGCACATAATGAAGGGATAAAGAGAATCTAATATGTTTGATAGTATTCATGAGCTCATGATTGATATAAGGACTAAGTGATATCATGGTTTGAGTATATAGAATTTTAAAGATTTTGGTATGTGGAAAGTGTTAACTTTTAGGTGCATTCATGTTTTCACTAAGGTTCAATGGGTATTCAAGAGAATACATGATTAAGGCCTTTGAATGTTTGGAATGTGACCAAAAAGACATATCTTATGATATATGGGGATCAACGATGGTATTAAATCTCTGGTAGTCATTTTCACTATATTATGAGAGTGGACTGCAGTATTATGGAGAAGCCTAAAGATTGGAATGGGTTATGTTGGACATAAGTTAGTATTGTTTAAGGATAGAAGTTTTTTCTATATTATTGACAGGATGTAATAGTAATATAGTTTTAGAAAAAGGACAACCTACAGGATGGGCGATAGCCCATCGCGTCAGACAAGCCTGTGGGAATCGAACCCACGACCGAAGTGCGACTGGCCTTTATCGCCTACCACTGGCCTACAGAAAGTCCCTGTTTAAGTAGAAACTAGTTTTATTATATTAAGCAGTATAATATAAGAAGTATAAGTCCATTTTAGGAACCATATATGATTAATCTCACTATAGATGGAAATATGTTTTTTATAACTTTTCTAACCTTTTGTTTGAGATAGATGGAATGACCCCTCATTCTATCACATGATCTTCTAACACATCACGAATGACAAATTCAACTTCATTTCTTTAAGAGATGAAGTGTAAATTTTCCAATGAATGACTAACGGTGAGACTATAAAAAAATCACGAAAGTATTTCTTCTAATTCCAATTTCATCATATTTTGGGAAATGATCTTGAAAACCAAAAATGTTGTCCTAGATCCCTTATATCTTATGAATCAAATGGTACCTTAGATCATCACAAATCAATAGCTTTGTTATTGTTGTCTTTTTCATAGCCATGTTCTCTACCACTCTCCATCAGAACTTGATGGTTAGATTTTTCTTCCATATCCATATTTTCACCTATGTTCTCCTACGTGGAAAACCAATGATGAGTTAATATGGGTAACCGTTACATTTAATACTTTAGTTTTTTAAAGCCATGTTTTGGTATTCCTTTTTACGATATGGGTTTCTATTAAACAAACTTTCGAGTAGTAAACCATTTATAACCCCGACGAATTTCGAGGGTGAAATTCATTTTAAGGGGGGTAGAATGTAACACCCCAAGATTTTATGAAAGATATTATATTAATTTAATTAATGTCTTGTGTTCTATGCTACACCAAGATTACCTTTCGCTATACACAACACCGTATTAGCTTGCAGTATACGCAATACTATTCTTGGATTGTGTTACACACAATTTTGATAATAGTTATTCTACGCAACATTTAGTATATATATATATATTAAATGTATAAATGAAATATGGTTGTATTATGTTATACGAAAAAACAAAGGATTCTTGCACAGCACACAACCCTTACTTGGCTTTCACTACACGCAATCGCGACCTTCCTCGATAGCGTGTGTTGTACGCAATACCGGGTTTTACTAAACAACGATATATTATTATAATATTATTATGAACTAGCCGCTATGAATAGTATTATCTAAATTTTGAATATTATAACATTATTATTCGTCTTAAACATTTTCTAAAACATTTTATAAGAAAAAAATAAATTTTTCGTGTAAAATAATTATTTTTCAAAAAATGCAGTTTTGCCGCCTTTTGATGGCGCACCCACATTAAATCTAGTTTTTGACATGTTTATAAGTTATATTTGACAAAATAAAATTCTTATTTGGAATCATGAAATAAAAATTTACTTTGGATAAATTTTTCATATTATTCTGGTAACTTTCATATTTTGATAATAGTAAAAACACGCTATGTTTTAATTAAAAACAACTTTTTTCATCACAATACTTTATATGGTTAAATTATAATATTGAATGGTTTTTAAGTATAAATAGAATATATTTTTACCATTTAATATAATTCATGTCATTAGCATTTATTCTACCTTGAATTCGTAGGATAAATCAATTCAATCTTTTGCAATGTTTTAAAGAAAAACCCGTTCTCTTTCGACAACGGGATTAATTTTAATTTAATTTCTGAAAATTTTGTGTATTGAATTTGAAAAAATGGATTCCATATTTTGAATCATTGGATCCAAATTATGTTAATAAGATACTTTTTTTTGGGAATTATTAATAGTAACTATGGTAAATTTTATTTACCATAATTAAAGGTAAATCGGGTAATTAAGGGTAAATATAATATTATAAAATTACCCTAGCACATGTCAAAATCCTATTGGATGACTAAAAGTCGACCCATATCACCTAAGGGTAATATTAGATTCATTTAATGGACTTTTTTCCAATAAAATAATTTAATTATTATTAAAACCAAAGAATGTGACAACATGCCACTTTCTTAAATCTTATAAGTATAATAATTTTAATTTAGTGATAAACTACATGAAACATTGAAAATGAATAGTATCCAGAGATATAAGACAATTATCTACTTCATAAAAATTTATTTATAAATTTTAGTGATTAAATAATTATCATTTATTATGACACAAAGATGATGCAGTAATTGTTTTATTAATGAAATATTGAAATAATGGATGTTATAAATACCCAAATAAATTTAATTTAAGACTTTTTATGAATTACACTAATTTTATATGTTAATATGAAATGTTATTATTGATTTAATTAACTTTTTTATAACTAATAAATCCGTTATGAGTTTCACAAAAATCAATTACTAAATAGTGTCAAAATTGACATAAAATAGTTTTTAAAACAAATATTATATTATTAATTGTTATTTTATTCCTAAAAATGTAAGGATCTTCCCAATGACTTGGATAAGGTTATATATATTAATAATAAACAACTTGGGGTTCTTTTGTCTTGATATAGTAAGTTTATTAACCTTATAGTGTAAGAAAACAAGAAGACACGGTAAAAGTAAAATTATCTAACTTAAAGTTAAATATAAATGATAAGGTTAAAATAGCACCCTAAACTTGTCTAAATTCTATTGGATGAGAGGTTTTAGACCCATACCCACCATAGCTTCGAAATAAATTAATTTGGAGCTATTTAAAACCGAATTTGGCTTTATAATAAAATAATATTTTAATTTATTCCAAAGGTGCCCCTCTCCTCCCTTATAAAAGGGTACCCCTTCCCTCTCTTCCTCACAACACTTTGAGCATTCAAGCTCGGCCAACCTCTGACAAATTCTCTTCTCCAATTCCCTAGAAACATCCTAGAGGTTCTGGTATTCCTCAAAGACCAATTTTAGTGACTTAAGAGGAGGTCTCAAATAGGCACTTCAAAGATGGGGTAATTTCCATTACCGATTCTTTCATCTTTATTTCTTCTTCCACTTATTCTTCATTAGTTGTTTCATTATGAAGTAATAACATCAGTATCACTCATATAATTATATGTTATTATAAGTATTAAACAACCCTATTTCACCATCTATCCATCCTACGAAAAAACAAATCACCGCGCGTGCGTACGTACGGAATACTGTCTCCACGCCGTGGTGTAATCTATTTTCCACCACCACCTTACTTGGATGGGTAAATGGTGTAAATAATGACTATATATGACTATTATAAAGTGATATTGATTATGAAATAGTATACATACACTCCAATAAATTTCCACGATCATAGGAACGATATCATCACTCGTGCGTACGTACGGAATACCGTCTCCACGATGTGATGCGACTCGTTCTACATGATCTTCATTGAATAATGATTATATAAATGAATTTAATGAATTCAAATGATATATATTACACTAATTAAATTCTTGAAATGAGGTATCTTTGACCTAATGAGAATAATAAAAATTTATTCGACAAAACACGCATAAGAACAAAAATTAATAAACAACCAAATAACAAGTAGTAATAATATATTACTAATAAGAAGATAAGAATATGACCATATATTATATCATAAAAATAAGTATGATTCTGGAATAAGTCAATAACATTATTTAAATCATTATACAGGAGGTTCGTACACCTACAAAGAAAATCTGACCAAATGTAAGGGAAATATCACAATCTCATTTTTATCTGAGATTGTTTATACTTTGGTATTTACTAGGGTGTATTTTATCATCCACATCCATGTTTCCTCAATATGTAATATTTATATCCTTATAAAATAGTTTATATCCAATTTTACCCTTTGTTGAGTTTTTATTAAAAGATAGGAAAGGAATGTTTTTTTTGTTTTTCATACGAGGTACTTTTTGACTTTTCCGACAAAAGTACGAGAAGAATGTTTTTTTTAACATATACGACATGAATGGATTTTTAAA
Source organism: Viscum album (assembly GCA_963277665.1). NCBI lineage: Eukaryota > Viridiplantae > Streptophyta > Magnoliopsida > Santalales > Viscaceae > Viscum > Viscum album. The sequence continues at coordinate 205,530,757 of OY728144.1, forward strand.
ACATTATTTCCAAGAAGATTCCTTTACAAATTTTCAAGTTTATTTTTAATCAACTTCTTTTAGTTTAAAATTGTATGACATATTAAGAAAGGAAATGTTTTTGAAGTAGAAAGGATATTTTCCTCAAGAATGGAGTTCAAGTGTTTTATCAAAATTATTTTACATCTATGATAATATAGGGTTATGTTTCTATCCCTATTATTACATTTACTTGATTATGTTATGATGGAAATATTTTTATGAATTCATTTATCTTATATGAATTGTTTTATGATGTCATGATGTTTATGATTCCCATTTTTTTACATGGGTTATGAAATGATGTATGATTTATGATTTTGTGGCACACATTAGAATAGTATCATTATGAGATTGGTGGGAACTATATCTCCATCCAATTAATTGGGTAAAGATTTTATATCTCATGAGATAGACATGGATGGAACGGTAGGTTATACCGGTTCAGTGAAACAGGACTGAAACGAGGAGTGAAATCTGTTCAGAAAGGGACTTTGTCCACTAAGATAGTCTTGGAAATGAGTCTTGACTAATAAGAAATGATTCTCTATGATTATGTGTGTATGCCACAAAGTTTCATGTTGTAAGTTATGATTATTGGGATTTCATTTCACTACTATGATTTATCCCATGTTATGAAATTATGCTCTCTTTTGCAGGTTAGGATTTCCAAAATGTTATGTTCTTATGAATATGATGTGATTGATATTTCTTCTGTTTACCCCTACTGAGCATTTGAGCTCACCCTTTTATGTTTTATTTTCCCCAGGATATAAAGAAAGGTTGTAGGTAAAAAAAGGGGAAGATATTTATGGGAGATGTTGAAGATCTTTCACCAGGATTAGAAGATTATATTCCGAGTTTCCAAAGACACTAAACTATTATGATCATTGTGTGTGTGGTTTTGTTATGTACTAAGTATTCCGAAAGAGTATTGTAATGTCCATGTACGTTAGGCTTCGGGTCTCTACAGATGGTATTAGAGGAAAGGTTTAGTCAACCATTGGAAACTAGGATGCGAGAACTTTAGTGAGATCCCTAGAGATATTTCTAAGGTATGTCTAGGGATGTCCCTAAGGTTAAGTATAAGCATAGGTTATAGTACTAGAATTATGGTAACCCAAGATGATTAGATATTGAAGGTACTCCCCCTTTATTATATTTTTTTCCCTAGCGTGATTTTTTCCTCTCACACTATTCTTTTTGGGTTTTAGACGATGGTTGGAACCTAAAGGAACCGTGTTGATCAATGTAATGGACAATGCAATGATTCTCCTCCTGAACAAACAAATGTTATGGGATATGGAGTGCAAAATCTTATTGCTATACTTACACAATCTATGAATCATTATGGACTTCCAAATGAGCAGAGAAGGGAACAATATTCTATTGAGTCATTCATGAGGCAACGTCCACCTTCTTTCAGTGGCTCTTCTGATCCACTTGTTGCTGAATAATGGATCCTTACCACTGAAAAGATATTTTCAGTTCTTCAATGTTCTGAACATGATAAAGTCATCTTAGCAGTATATCATTTGGAAGGTGAAGCTGATCAATGGTGGAATCTTATCAAGAATACGAGGCCAAGAGATGAAATTGAGTCCATGGAATGGGATGAGTTCAAGAACGTATTTTTCAATAATTACTTCCCTCGTATTCTTCGAACAAAGATGGAGAAGGAGTTTCTTGAACTAAAGCAAAAGGATGATGAATGTGTTGGTATATACGAAGTGAATTTTACAAGGCTTGCAAGGTATGCATCTGGCTTTATCATCCAACCAGAAATTAAAGTTGATCGATTCTGCAGTGGTTTAAAACCAAGTCTTCGAAGGGAATTAGCTATAAGAGACTTCAGTAGCTATGAAGAAATTGTGCGTTGTGCTATAAAGGTAGAAATGGAAGTTGGTGTTACTTATCCATCTCATAGTTTTGACAAGAAACGAAAGATGGAGTTCAAGGAGAAATCTCAGAATAATGGTGAAAAGAAGATGAATGTTTCATTATGCTCAAAGTGTGGAAAGAAGCATGGTGGAGATTTTCTTAAAGGGACAAGTAAATGTTTCAAATGTGGGAAGTAAGGTCATCGGGCATTTGAATGCCGCAATGATGGGAAGAAGATGCCTAATGATGCAAACAAAGGAAGGGATACACAGAATGAAGCTATTGCACATCAATGCTTCAAGTGCAAGGAAATGGGGCATTATGCTAATAAATGCCCTAATCCAAGGGTTAGTGATGATCGGCATGAGCAGGCACTTAAGGCAAAGGACAAAGGGAAGTCACATGCGATCACCATTGGCGATGTTGAATATGACAACGATGTGGTGGAATAATTAAGGGTTTATGTAATGGGATTCCAGAATAATGTTGTATATAGTATCGTGGAATATTGGAATATTTATGTTTTGGTCTATTGTGGTTTTCAATAATTTTATGGCATCAGTAACCATGAAAAGTGATTAAAATATTTTTGGAAAGAAGATGATATGCACATAATGAAGGGATAAAGAGAATCTAATATGTTTGATAGTATTCATGAGCTCATGATTGATATAAAGACTAAGTGATATCATGGTTTGAGTATATAGAATTTTGAGGATTTTGGTATGTGGAATGTGTTAACTTTTAAGTGCATTCATGTTTTCACTAAGGTTCAATGGGTATTCAAGAGAATACATGATTAAGGCATTTGAATGTTTGGAATGTGACCAACAAGACATATTTTATGATATATGGGGATCAATGATGGTATTAAATCTCTGGTAATCATTTTCATTATATTATGAGAGTGGACTGCAGTATTACGGATAAGCCGAAAGATTGGAATGGATCATGTTGGAAATAAGTTATTATTGTTTAAGTATAGAAGTTTTTTCGATATTATTGATGGGATGTTATAGTAATATAGTTTTAGAAGAAGGGAAACCGGCAGGACGGGTGACATCTCATCGCGTTGGACATGGCTGTGGGAATCGAATCCACGACCGAAGTGCGACTGGCCTTTATCGCCTACCACTGGCCTACAGGAAGTCCCTGTTTAAGTAGAAACTAGTTTTATTATATTAAGCAGTATAATATAAGAAGTATAAGTCCATTTTAGGAACCATATATGATTAATCTCAATATAGATGGACTTATGTTTTTTATAACTTTTCTAACCTTTTTTTTGAGACAGATGGAATGACCCCTCTTTCTATCACATGATTTGCTAACACATCACGAATGACAAATTAAACTTCATTTCTTTAAGAGATGAAGTGGAAATTGTCCAAAGAACGACTAACGGTGATACTATAACAAAATCACGAAAGAATTTATTCTAATTCCAATTTTATCATCTTTAGGGAAATGATCTTGAAAACCAAAAATGTTGTCCTAGTTCCCTTATATCCGATGAATCAGATGGTACCTTAGATCATCACAAATCAATAGCTTTGTGATTTTTGGCTTTTTAATAGCCATGTTCTCTACCACTCTTTATCAGAACTTGATGGTTAGATTTTTCTTCCATATCCATATTTTCACCTATGTTCTCCTACGTGGAAACCCAATGATGAGTTAATTTGGGTAACCGTTACATTCCATACTTTAGTTTTTTAAAGCCATGTTTTGGTATTCCTTTTTACGATTTGGGATTCTATTAAACAAACTTTCGAGTAGTAAACCATTTATAATCCCGATGAATTTCGAGGGTGAAATTCAATTTAAGGGGGGTAGAATGTAACACCCCGAGATTTTATGAAAAATATTCTTTTAATTTCATTAATGTCTTGTGTTGTATGCTACACCAAGATTACCTTGCGCTATACGCAACACCGTATTAGCTTGCAGTATACGCAACACTATTCTTGGATCGTGTAAACACAATTTTGATAATAGTTATTCTACGCAACATTGAGTATATATATATATATATATTCAATGTATAAATGAAATATGGTTGGATTATGTTATACGAAACAACGAAGGATTCTTGCACAGTACGCAACCCTGACTTGGCTTGCATTACATGCAATCGCGACCTTCCTCGATAGCGTGTGTTGTACGCAATACCGGGTTTTACTAAACAACGATATATTATAATAATATTATTATGAACTAGCCGTTATGAATCGTATTAACTATATTTTGAATCTTATAACATTATTATTCGTCTTACACATTTTCTAAAACATTGTATAAGAAAAAAATAATTTTTTTGGGTAAAATAAGGATTTTAAAAAAATGCAGTTTTGCCGCCTTTTGATGGCGCACCCACTTTAAATCTAGTTTTGACATGTCTATAAGTTCCATTTGACAAAATAAAATTCTTTTTTGGATTCATGAAATAAAAATTTACTTTGGATAAATTTTTCATATTATTCTGGTAACTTTCATATTTTTATAAATAGTAAAAACACGCTATATTTTAATTAAAAACAACTTTTTTCATCGCAATAATTTATATTGTTAAATTATAGTATTGAATTGTTTTTAAGTATAAATAGAATATATTTTTTCATTTAATATAATGTATGTCATTATCATTGATTCTACATTGAATTCATAGTATAAATCAATTCAATCTTTTGCAATGTTTTAATGAAAAACCCGTTTTCTTTCGACAACGGGATTAATTTTAATTTAATTTCGGAAACTTTTGGGTATTGTATTTGGAAAAATGGATTCCATATTTGGAATCAGTGGATCGAAATTATGTTAATAAGCTACTTTTTATTTTTGTAAATTATGAATTGTAACTACGGTAAATTTTATTTTCTATAATTAAAGGTAAATCGGGTAATTAAGGGTAAATATAATATTATAAAATTATCCTAACATATGTAAAAATCCTATTGGAATACTAAAAGTAAATATATATCACCTAAGGGTTGTATTAGATTCATCTAATGGACTTTTGGCCATGAATATAATTTAATTATTATTAAAACCAAAGAATGTGACAACATGTCACTTTTTAAATCTTATAAGTATAATAATTTTAATTTAGTGAAAAACTTCATGAAACTTCGAAAATGAATAGTTTCAAGAAATCTAATACAATTATCTACATCATAGGAATTTATTTATCATTTTTAGGGATTAAATAATTAACATTTATTTTGACACAAAGATGATGCAGTAATAGTCTTATTAATGAAATATTGACATAATTGATGTTATAAATACCCAAATAAATGTAATTTAAGACTTTTTATGAACTACACTAATTTTATATGTTTATATGACATGTTATTATGGATTTAATTGTCTTTTTTTTAACTAATAAATCTGTTATGAGTTTCACAAAAATCAATTACTAAATAGTGTCAAAATTGACATAAAATAGTTTTTAAAACAAATATTATATTATTAATTGTTATTTTATTCATAAAAATGTAAGGTTCTTCCAAATGACTTAGATAAGGTTATATATATTAATAATAAACAACTTGGGGTTCTTTTGTCTTGATATAGTAAGTTAATTAACCTTATAGTGTAAGAAAATAAGAAGACACAGTAAAAGTAAAATTATCTAACATAAAGTTAAATATAAATGATAAGGTTAAAATAGGAACCTAAACTTTTCTAAATTCTATTTGATGAGAGGCTGTCGACCCATCCCCACCTTAGCTTCGAAATAAATCAATTTGGATCTATTTAAAAGCGAATTTGTCTTTATAATAAAATAATATTTTTAGTTATTCCAAAGGTGCCTCTCTCCTCCCTTATAAAAGGGCACCCCCTCCATCTCTTCCTCACAACACTTTGAGCCTTAAAGCTCGTCCCCAATCTGAAAAATTCTCTTCTAAACTTCCCTAGAAACACCCTAGAGGTTCTGGTCTTCCTCAAAGACCAATTTTAGTGCCCTAAGTGGTGGTCTCAAAGAGGCGCTTCAAAGAAGAGGTAATTTCTGTTACCGATTCTTTCATCTTTATTTCTTCTTCCACTTCTTCTTATTTAGTTGTTTAATTATGAAGTAATAACATCAGTATCACTAATATACTAATATGTTATTATAAGTATGAAACAACCCTATTTCACCATCTATCCATCCTACGGAAAAATAAATCACCGCGCGTGCGTACGTACGGAATACCGTCTCCACGCCCTCGTGTAATCTATTTTCCACCACCACCTTACTTGGATGGGTATAATGGTGTAAATAATGACTATATATGAATATTATAAAGTTATATTGATTCTGAAATAGTATTCATACACTTTAATACAATTCCACGATCATAGGAAGGATATCGTCACTCGTGCGTATGTACGGAATACCGTCTCCACGATGTGATGCGACTTGTTCTACATGATCTTCATTGCATAATGATTATATAAATGAATTGAATGAACGAAAATGATATATATTACACTAATACCATTATGGAAATGAGGTATCTATAACTTAAATAGAAGAATAAGAATTTATTCGACAAAACACGCATAAGAACAAAAAGTAATAAACACCCAAATAACAAGTAGTAATGAAATATTACTAATAAGAAGCTAATAATATGACCATATATGATATCATAACAATATGTATGATTCTTGAATAAGTCAATAACATTATTTAAATCATTATACTGGATTTTCGGACACTTACGAAGCAAATCGGACCTAAGGTAAGGGAAATATCACAATCTCATTTTTATCTGAGATTGTTTATACTTTTGTATTTACTGGGGTGTATTTTATCCACATCCTTGTTTCCTCAATATGTAATATTTATATCCTTATAAAATAGTTTATATCCAATTTTACCCTTCGTTGAGTTTTTAGTAAAAGATATCAAAGGAATATTTTGTCGTTTTTCATACGAGGTACTTTTTGACTTTTCCGACAAAAGTACGAGAAGAATGTTTTTTAACTTATACGGCATGAATGGATTTTTAAAACATTATTTCCAAGAATCTTCCTTTACAAGTTTTCAAGTTTATTTTTAATCATCTTCTTTTAGTTTAAAATTGTATGACATGTTAAGAAAGGGAAATGTTTTTGAAGTAAAAATGATATTTTCCTCAAGAATGGAGTTCAAGTGTTTTATCAAAATTATTTTCCATCTAAGATAATATAGGGTTATGTTTCTATCCCTATTATTACATTTACTTGATTATGTTGTGATGGAAATATTTTTATGAATTCCTTTATCTTATATGAATTGTTTTATGATGTCATGATGTTTAAGATTCCCATTTTTATTACATGGGTTATGCAATGATGTATGATTTATGATTTTGTGGCACACATAAGAATGGTATCATTATGAGATGGGTGGGACCTATATCTCCCTCCAATTCATTGGGTAAGGATTTTATATCTCATGAGATAGACATGGCTGGAACGGTAGGTTATACCGGTTCAGTGAAACAGGACTGAAACGAGGAGTGAACTCGGTTCAGAAAGGGACTTTGTCCACTAAGATATTCTTAGCAATGAGTCTTGACTAATAAGAAATGATTCTATATGATTTTTTATGTATGCCACAATGTTTCATGTTGTATGTTATGATTGTTGGGATTTCATTTCACTACTATGTTTTATCCCATGTTGTGAAATTTTGCTCTCTTTTGGAGGTTAAGATTTCCAAAATGTTATGTTCTTATGAATATGATGTGATTGATATTTCTTTTGTTTACCCCTACTGAGCATTTGAGCTCACCCTTTTATGTTTTCTTTTCCCCATGATATAAAGAAAGGTTTTAGGTAAAAAAAGGGAAGATCTTTATGGGAGATGTTGAAGATCTTTCACCATGATTAGAAGATTATATTCCGAGTTTCCAAAGACACTAAACTATTACGATCCTTGTGTGTGTGTTTTTGTTATGTACTAAGTATTGCGCAAAATCAATGTAATGTCCATGTATGTCAGGCTTCGGGTCTCTACAATAACTGCATCCTTGTAGGTCTTCCTTGTAATACTATAAACTATCATATGGGTTCTCCTTGGTCTAAACAAGCTCATCACCTAAAAGTTCATCGCTATAGAAGTAGATTCACCATTCATTATGAAGGTTATCCCCACGAAACATAAATTAATTCCTATTGAAATTCTACTCATGACAATCAAAATCTTTTAGTCAGGTCACTTCCATGATAATATTGAAAGACAATGAAGGGGAACCAACAGTAGTACACCACTAATCATTCAAAAAATTTACCAATATGTATTGTATAGATATTTTTTGGCCTCTTCTATCAAAAAATTTATGGGAAGGAACATTCCAATTGAGTATTTATATTCTTTTGGATAAAGTGAAAAAATTCCTAAACCCCCTATTAAAATACATTTTTTCTAGTAGAAGTCTTATAATTCTTTCATGGGTTAGCATTAGAGATTTACATAGTATTGAAACCATTTATTCTCTTTACCTATATATAATAGTTGGTATATATGTCTATATTTTTCCTATCACTATCATATGAGGATAAGTATTCCATTAAACCATGGGAACCTGATGAGATCCGTCAATAAGGGGATATAAACTCCCCTTGTTTCATGAAAATTATATAATAACATGATCCACCATTTCAAACACAGCTCCATAGAAAAAGGAACAATGTCTTAGTTGATAAAACACCCACCATTGGATTTATAAAAATGGTTATATATAACATTCCCTCTTATAGTTTCCCTTAAATACCTCATTTCAAGGTATGATTTATGCTTCAATCATGTATAAAAGAAAAAATTGATCCTATGGGAGGCCTTGTCCACTAACAAGCTTCTGATCTAGTTTCAAGTACATGAGAACCTATATTTATACATTCCATATTTGATCATTAAAAATTATGTGATGTGTCTATAGAATAACATCCAGGTTATTTTCATCCTCCATAAGGGCCATTAAATATCCTACCCAAGATGATCCAAGGACCTTTATTCCCACAAAAAAAATTGAAAGGATATTCTCATAATACACCTAGTTTCTCAATAATTTGACTCTAGTGGTTATCACTAAATTTTCTGGTTATAGAGTGATAAAAGTCTAAGAGTACTATAATAGATTATTGGAAAATAATATCCTTGTGGGTAAATCAGAGTCTGTGGTATGTATGATGCTATACTGTCCATTCCTCTCTTTTGTTAATTAAATATTCTTCAAGATTTTCTACTTGATAATGCCAGAAACTCTCCACAATTACCACATCTATAATGAATTTATTCACTATGAATTAATGTAAAAGACATGCAAATTGATCTTAGTGAAGAAAAAAACAACAATAATGTTCCTAAAAAAGATATAAATAAATTGGAGAATAATTATATAGTTTTTAATGTACATTAATACTGATATTATATGGGACTATGTAGTTCTTATGAGATACTTCTCTCAAATTACTTCTATAAACATGAAAATAGTAATGTTATGGTCAAGCATTCTAATGTTTATAAGGCTTATCGGGTAAGTGATATTGATTCTAGATTGACTTCTTTTTTCTAGGATCACAAGATGAACTCATATACCACTATCATGATCCTAAATGTACAATTTCATTATTGGTAGGATGTAAATAATGACACAAAAATGCCACATTTAGGACCCTAACAACTGGTAGTCCTTGGTAGATAACCATGACTGAATCTAATGGCTATTGCCACATGTCATAGTGAACGACATTCCCTATGTATCCATTTTTGATAAATAAATTTATCTTTAGACTACTAGTTCATGACATCTCCACATCAAATGTTTTTCGACCATATTAGGGTTAAATAAATGTTTATCCGCACAACAATGAAATCATATATTCTATAACATCTCACATATAAACTCTAGATATGGTATGAGTTTCAATATATACCAAGAGTATATTTTCCCAGAATAGGTAGACCATTTCACATAATTTATAGATTTTTAAAATATGAGAATTTATTCTTTAAATAGTAGAGACAACCCAAAATAGAACCCTTACTATTTTTTGCCTTGATGTGCCTGATAGTGGGAACCCCATAGTAGTATGTGCCTTCCAAAAAACCCTACATAATAAATAATCTTAAAGGGAATTTCTAGATTTGTTATAGCTATATGAAACCAATATCCATAACCATTTGGGAATATATTTCATGAATGTTACTCTCGTAATTTTGGTCCACCATGTATAGAATGAGTGTCATAGATTTCTCCCATTGAAGATTGTGGGTGAATGATTGTGTCACTGACTTCATCGCATGATAGAAGGACCACTTCCACAACATTAAACCACCTTAGGAGTATTTATTGGGGGTTTTTTCCATGAAAATATTGGATGAAGTTATCCTAAATATCATCTACCTAATATATCCATGATTATTCTTGGAATTCACCAAGAGAGCTTATCTTCATGGAGATACTATTTAGTAAGTGAAAAATATGTTTCAACCCCTTCTTATTTCACCCATGTGAATTCTTCATAGAGTGGAAGTGGTTTCTTTAATAAATAATCCACCCCATTAACCAATAGATCATTAATAATCCCTATATAACAAGCATCAATTGGGTAAAACTATTTCTTAGAATATTACACCATGTTCTAATTAGGGTTGAGGGGCCAATTTCTTTATAAAATTCAGAAATAAGGTCTACTCCTTCGAGAATGACCCTATTACTATATTTTACAAGTGTTCTATGAAAAAAACATTCTCATGCTTGAAGATAACAATAATACATAAAAGGATGATCTTAAAAACAATTTCAACTATTTTCCATACTATAGGTTCCTCTAAAATAACCCATCCTAGATTGATTTTCATTCATGTACTGACTCTAACACATAGTAAATCATGACATTGTAGAATTGGGTGATACTCTAGTGCATGCATCATGTATTACCCCCCCCCCCCCATGTGATGATAAGAAATATGGTATGGAATGGAAACAAAACTCAAACGGAGTGCAATAGAAATTTTAAAAATGTAAATCCTAATGGTCAATCTATAATCCAACATGATAATTTATTCCCGGGTGAACCAGTTAGTACATACCATAGAAAAGTATTCATATCTAGTTTCAAAATTACGTTTAGATCCCTATAAGGATCTTAGGAACAATAATTTAAAATAAAAGGATTATTTGTATCTTCTACTAATGATAAAGCTAATGTGTAACTTCAAAGACTTCATACACCACATTGGGTGGATGTTCTATATCCCTTATATCTCTGGAGTAATCCTATAATTCATTACAATAGTTTGTCACTATTAAGGAAAATTGGTAGGTGGATCACTATTTAGGTCACATCTATAAAGCATACCAATTATCCCTTCAAAGTACCTCCCACCAATGCTATCAGGGTTAGATAGAACACTCATCTAGGAATCATAAAACTAGGGGTTCCATTCCTAAAAATGATTTATATTTTGTTGAGACAATAAGAATGGAATTTACCCATGATTTGAAAATAAATACCTTCATATTATAATTTTTTAGTCTAGTTATATGTTATATTTCACTAGTTAACCATTTTTCTATTCCATAGTCATCTAATGACAGGCCACAACTAACCATATAATAGTATAATTCAAAATGTAAAAATCCGGAAGCCCCACCCAAGCCTTTTGGTACCTCCACCCTTTTTATCAGGGATAAACCAATACTGAGTAATAACATACCCCTATATTAAAATTGATACATGCATAATATCCTCATTTTTATCTTTTCCCCCGTATAAATTCATAACACATACTTTCTATCAATGTCACTTTATGAGGAACTCCTTAAATATCTAAGTGTCCTTTTGATGTTTTGGGTCATAATTTCTACTATTGAAGCATACAATGTAGAGTAATCATAGTAAGAGGAATAAAAATCTGTCATCTCTTTCTATAGGGAAGGTGTGATTGAAGTCATATAATTCCAAATACACACTCTTTATCTCTTATGAGTTATCAATAGTGGCAATGTCTGATAATGACTATTAGACGTATTCTCTAGGATTAATATCATCCAGAACTAAATACACAATAATTTATGGTATAAAAAATCAAACTATACATTTCTTAACTCATAATCCTGAGAAATTCCAAAAGAGAATATAAATTTCTTAGCAAGATCCAACAAAATTCCCAGTTTAGTGATTCGGTAACCAATATGAACTTCATGGGTTAGTCATAGAACACTGGTTTTAATGCCTTCTTGGGAGGGCCTTATATTGACCTTAATGTAATAATCCCTTCATTGTATCACTATTTCCTCCATTACTCCCATAATGGTAGAGTAGGGGGTCTACACATTGATATATATCGTCTTAATTCATGTGGTAAAGAGTCTCCCAATGTCAAATTTTCTGATAGTTTCAATTTTCTAAATTATTTCATATTCACCTTAGAAGCCACTTGGGATGGATTGAAGAGAATAATTATAATCACAATCCATCGTTTGGAAAAAATATATATTCCACGGGAACTAAATAATTATGATGATAAAAAATTATTGAAATTAGATATCCAACTACTCGTATGAAGAATAGATGCCTCTAAGTCTAAGGAATCCCTACAATATCACAAGGAAAAAATCCCTACCTATACCCAATAATTAGTTTTCACTCCACGTGTCTTGTAGAGAATGATTTACAATCTAATGGTTCCTCAATACAATTTTTATATGAAATGGTAGGTGGATGACATTGAAAAATGTTACATGGTATATAAGCTAAAAACCTCTATAAATGTGGTCTAAATGTAAACGAAAGAAAAAGATTTATATTATAAAGATTACAATCTAATAATGGAAGGTGTAATCACCTCAAAAGTTAATGTAATCAAGGATCAGTGTCAATACACTAGTACTAACATCAACATGTAAGAGGTATTATAAAAATACCATGTGTGCGTTAAAAGATAATTTACCACCACAAATCAATGAGTTGATATCGGTGAACCTCAGTATCATGGATGATATCTAGCTAACATTTATAAATGTGATCATTCCTCCAAGGGAACAAAAGTAGTATATTTAATATATAAAATAGATCCATAATGTATTATTATATAAAAATATATAGAGTTTTTGGCTTGGTCCCTAGGTTATCATTCACTACACTGGACTTCACATTATCTTCCATGGATTCATGTGAAAACCATGAAGGATATATCCCTCCCATGGTTACATGGTCATGGACAAATTTGATAAGCTGGCCAAATAAAAAATCATCAAGAAACATTGTATACTACATGTTTTTTGTCCAACACTGACCTTATTAGGAAAAAATGAATATATCAGTGTATATATTGGCTTCTAGGACCTCAACTATCATTTCCCAATGAGTGGAATCCCCATTAAAATTATAGAGACATTATTTGAAAAACCATTGGATTCTAATCCCCGTCATTCATGAAATGTTAATCAATATATAATCAAAAAGTTATGTCCTCTAAAGATGAAATGGATTCTAAAGTCAAGGCATCATAAAAAACCTACTACTATTGGGTGATACCCTCAGTTTTTAGAACACTAGATCATCCTTTCAATGTGAAATGTGTCATATCATCAAACTTCTCTTTGAAAAAATAGTGTATTGTTATTTGGATGATTGTATTGTCAAATCTTATAAATTCCACTATAATCAAAAAGATCGTAAGAAAATGATTATCATACTCCATTTCCACTGCCTGAATATTAATCGCATATAGTGTATATTAAAGGACACCTCCATGAAATTCCTATTTTTTATTTTCCTATATTTTGGCATAGTAATCAACATTGATAAGATCTTGTATATTATTTAAAACTCCCTCTCCATGCAATAATTGAGAGTCGAAAGTATTTAAAGGTAATTTTTCATATAACTATAATTATTTCACAAAAATTGTAGGAAAATGTCAGTATTTATATATGCCTATGTAGAAATGATATTCCATCCAGTGGGATAAAGAATGTTAAACTACATTCAAAGACATCCAGATACTTGGGTTGAATCCCCTTGTTCTAAGGAATATTGATTAGAGGAAATTTTTTTTCTCTATGTGACATCCCTATAGAGGTCTCTCAAATACCTCATAGTATGGGAGAACAATAGAGGTTAATAGAAATTTTTTTACTACCTAACTTTCATGATTAATGAAACAAAATATATATATTCTCTAATCTTGAAAGACTACATTAAATTATTCTTCACTAATAATAAGTTATGGCAATATTTGAATAATTTTTTGGTCTTATTTTCCATTTTATATCGACCCAAATAATACATTATTAATAGTCTGATGATTATTGGATGAATGAAAATGTGTGTAGTGATTAATCAATAGTTCAGTAGCCAGTTCATCCCTAAAATATATTTCAAGAGAAAATAATTTAAGGTTATACTTTTCACATAACCAAATATTCTGGATTTTATCATTTATTTTGAGTTCCCTAAATAAGGAAACATTTCCCTTAATATATCCATGAAATGTTCAAAAATTCACTTCAATAGTACCTCCAATATTTGGACCATGCGGGGGATGAACAAACCTAATATCAGTATAACTAATTTTAGAGTTTTCATAGTCACTATCAAAAACTCCCTCATATCATACCCAATCATACTTTTAGAGGGGTTCACCAACAATAAAGATAAATACTAAGCCCACTTTTTTTAGTTTTGAGTTATCCATTAATATTAAGGATTCATAGTTTCATGAGAATGGTGAATCTGAGAAGGTTATCCAAAAATAAAGGGTGGCTTCATTATAAAAAATCAGAGCTCGTGCCATTTTCAAGATCACCCATGATTTAATGGCTCAAATTCCCACTCACCCAAAATATTAACATTTCCATTTATCTCATAATAAATAGGTTGATTCCTTGTAAATAATATATGATTCTATAACTGATATGTACTAGGGAAAAATAGATATTTTATGGAGAAATAGAAAGTGTTTTCGCCCATTTCCATTAATCAAGGATAATGAATGGTTAATCAACATGATACCAAATATTCTAATTATATTCCACCAAATTCTTATATGATAGAAGAAACCAATAGTTTGATGACTAAACTCATTCATTTTCTCTTTTATTAAACTTTTCTATCAATTTTATCTAAGCATGATGAAATATAATGTCATGTAGTGAGCTTGAACCTTCATAAAGGCCCCAACCAAGAGTATATCCTCCATAAGAAAATATTTATTAGAACCATTATATAATGTATTCATGTAAAAAAAGTTCATTAATTATTATAGGAGTTTCACCCTATCACATGAGTATCTCAATAGTCTTGATTTATTCTCTCCAACTAGATCTGAATGTTGGGTTACATTGCCCCCCCATGGCATCTGACTACATAAAATTCACTAATATGTTCAATTCATTTCATGTTTATATAGACTTAATGCATCATAAACCTAATAATAAACATACAAAAAAGTAATTTTGTTCCTCAAATATGTATATAATTCAAAATTTTGGTCTTTAAATGCTACTAAATGATCGATTGTTTAATTTCACTCTTACTACGATCAATTTGTTTTTTTATAGTGGGCTGAATCCATCCAATCGTGGAGTTTATGACTAGTATCATGAGATAGTTCATGAAATCCCACAATAATTCAATTGTTTAGGATCCCTCAAACCATTATCATCAATTATTGATCGAAATTTAGTTTCACTAAGTTAAATATGGTCTATATTAAGTAAATTATTTTATTTCACTATTATTTTAGCTACCATGAATGAGAAAACTGACAGATTGAGGCAGTCAACAAATTCATCTATAATATTTTTTAGAATATGGTTTCTGTATAAAAGAAAATCTATCCATGAAATCTGTACAATACTTAATGGGAATATCATTAAAAACATGGATGTCCACCCAAGTGACTCCTTACTCTATATTATATTGTACAAAAAATGTTTTACTCATTAGGGTATTGCTGGAAACAATATAAATAGTTTTAAATTACCATTTGACATTAGGTAAAAGGTTATAAAAATATATAGCTAATTTGGAATCCTAGAATGAAAATATTTTCTACTGACTTGACAATCATGAGGTTTTATAATATAGATTAACCAAATCATTAATCAACAGGTTTCTCTTCCACTCAATCCTTCACGAAGATTTGTAGATGTAAATGAGAGTTATAATGATACCATGGAGGACACTCTGAATGATAGATAAAAAATGGGATGCAAAATTTTAATTAATAACTTTTACTCCAATGATGTGTACTCATAGATCATCATGGATGGGAAGAGAATCAGAACATAAACTAATGTGTGGTTTTTTAGGAAGTATTTTACATAATTGTACATTGGTCCTTAGTCGTTATTTCCATAACCTAATACCAAATGACCTTAAATTATGGT
Organism: Viscum album; assembly: GCA_963277665.1. Lineage (NCBI taxonomy): Eukaryota > Viridiplantae > Streptophyta > Magnoliopsida > Santalales > Viscaceae > Viscum > Viscum album. Next base: position 205,547,034 of record OY728144.1, read on the forward strand.
TATAAGACCCAAAATTCATTATAACACCATCCTTACAATACATTGTTAAACATATAAGTTTAATATCCACTCTACGTGACATTAAGTTACAAGGTATAGTCCCCATCACATGTCTTCAAACTCTATGATGATTTGGATAATTTCACAATGGATTTTATAGCATTAGACTCCTACCATAGAACCCTATTTTACTACATCTGGCATTATTGTCTTCTCATGAGATATGTAGATAATTCCAAGAACACGTATCTTGGGCCTATTCTCTATTCTCCAATTTTTTCTACCTAGTTTTGGTTCTTAGATTTTTCAATAAGTTTCATTTTACATTAGAGAATTGAGAAAATTATACCCTAAAAAATAAAGGGTCCAAACAAAATGGCCATAAATTCAATACCCTTTAGTCAATAAATCATGAACCTAAATAGTACATATTGAAACCTAATATTATTATTAACATTCCATGGGTTTTTAGAGAAGTTTGGGTTTTCCATGGACTATGTTTCTATATAGGTCTTCTCACCCCTTGGTCCAACATGCATTATCTTAAAAATAAACCTTAAATGGTTTAATTTTTATGATCTTAAGTTATGAATCATATTATACATATCATAACATTAAACTGCCTATATTTTTATTATATTTCCTTGATATTGGTATTGGGAACTTTGAATTGCATTGGGGTTTTCCCTTACTCGATGTTATTTAGGATACCTCAACCACCATGGTTTTTGTTTCATGACTATATACTAGTATAAACCCCTTATAAAAATTTTATGAAATTAATCTATGAACTATTATTCTCATGGTTTTATAAAATATAATTGATTATTGTAAGCCCATTTTCATTTTACCTATCCTACACTATTTATTGACTGTTATACCCTATTATTTAAAATAGATAACCCTGAACTCTATAGAATTGGATAGAAACTTGTTGTTCCCCAAGGAATGGTTACACTTTTCTAATATATACCATGTTTATGACACTCTATCTATCTTGGTTTAATCATTTTATTATCCCCACATAAAATAATGTAGCATTATGGAGGTTGGAAATATCTTTGATTATTTTTATTTATTTCATCTCCATACTTTTTGTCATGAGATATTAATTTTTTCCATCAACATATCATTTTGAAACACACTCCCATACAATGATTAAATATATCAACATGTCCCACCTCCCCTCTAAGGTACTTTTATTATAGGAATAAATCTCATAAATAAGAAGATATATCTTATGTTTTGAACATGGTCATTGGTTGAGCCAAACATTCTTTCCCCAAACCATGATGATGTGGTAAAGAAATCTGATTATTGAATTTCTTCAATGTTCATCCTCAAGGTTTTTATCCCCTTAGGTGTTATTAATATTCTTGATGTTATTATTTACCCTATTCTATACTCTTTTCACAATATGGTGTCTTATTACCCTTTATTTTACCCTGTCATACCTTTTGGTATGTTGGTAGGGTCTATTAACCCTATGGAATCTAGCCTAACCATTTTTCCAATTTTTAATGGTTACATTAGTGTTTGATGTATCATTGATCCCCGAACCCATCCATCCATTTTAGTTACTACCACATGGAATGATAAACCTTTCATTACCCCATTTTACCCACATTGATCACAAATCATGCGATCTTTGTAGTTTTTTGGTTGGATAATTCACATGACTGAGATTACCTATATAATCATAGAAAAATTACATTAAAAATCATATGCCCTTCCATCCTATCCATAAAACATTAAAATAAATGGTATATGTTTTCAATGCATAACATTAAACTTCATGTTAATATCAATATCACATGACATAAAATTGAAATATTTTTTGGTCCTCACTTGAGAGAACACTGCCTATATAACATTGCTCTCTAACAACACCTCACCTTAAGTGTTGGTCATCTACCACACCCTAAATATAACTAGATGTATCTTTATTTATACTCTAAATTATAGCTAGTTATATTCATAAACCTTATATTTGACCTTGCTTCAAATTCAACTCCATTTCATTATAGAACATGGGCTATTTTATATACTCATGTTGGAAATATCTTTGTTAAATATTCCATGTCTATAGAGAACCTTAGTGGACTTAAGATTAAAACCCTAAGAAGTGATCATGGTCGTGAGTTTGAAAATCATGAGTTTGAATCTTATTGCTCACACAATGGCTATAGTCACAATTTTTCTGCCCCTAGGACACCCCAACAAAATGGTGTAGTAGAAAGGAGAAACCGAACCCTTCAAGAAATAGCTAGAACCATGCTCAATGAATATGAACTGCCTATTTACTTTTGGGCTGAAGCTGTTAATACAGCTTGTTATGTTATCAATAGAGTCTTGATCAGACCTGTTCTTAAGAAAACCCCATAAGAGTTATGGAACAATAGAAATCCTAAGGTTAATTACTTCAGAGTTTTTGGTTGCAAAGTCTTTATACATATTACTAAAGATAATCTGGATAAGTTTGCTCCCAAAAGCGATGAAGGAATTTTTCTGGGTTACTCTATTTCAAGTAAAGCTTATAGAGTTTTCAATAAGAGAACCAAATGTATGTAATAATCTGTTCACATCAAATTCGATGAAACTGATCCACATGAGCCTAAAACCTCTCTTGAGAATCTTGAAGAAGATTTGACTATTCTGGACCTTAATGATAAATCTAAAGAACCTGTTATAAAAACATCCAGTTCTGGACTTTCTCCAGAATCTGCTTCTGTTGAACCCGAACCTATAGATGAACCTGAAGTTTCTAGTCCAACCTTTAACAAATCGACTTAGATTCTAAATAATCATCCTTTAGATGCTGTTGTTGGTAATCTTGATAGAGGAACACAAACTAGAGCTTCTCTAAGGAACCCGGTTGAACACCAAGCTTTTCTGTCACAGCTAGAACACAAAAATATCAATGATGATATCAATGATGAATTCTTGGTAATAGCCATGCAAGAAGAGTTGAATCAATTTGAAAGAAACAAAGTCTGGGAATTAGTTGACAGACTCAAGGACACCTCGACAATAGGCACAAAATGGGTTTTTAGAAATAAAGTTGATGAATCAGGAAACATAGTTAGAAACAAAGCTAGACTAGTTGCACAAGGATATAGTCAAGAAGAGGGTATAGACTATGGGGAAACTTTTGCACCTGTAGCTCGACTGGAAGCTATTAGGATCTTACTTGCATATGCATCACATCAGAATTTCAAGTTATATGAAATGGATGTCAAAAGTGCATTTCTAAATGGTTTTATAATTGAAGATGTTTTTGTGGAACAACCACCTGGATTTACAAAACCTCATTTTCCAAATAAAGTTTTTAAACTTTCTAAAGCTTTATATGGTTTAAAACAAGCTCCAAGAGCTTGGTATGATAGACTCGTCAATTTTCTTATTTCAAAAGGTTTTACTAAAGGGATCGCTGATCCAACTCTGTTTATCAAAAGAATTTCTAAAGATGTTTTAGTTGTACAAATCTATGTTGATGATATTATATTTGGATCTTCTAAACACTCTTTATGTACTAATTTTTCAAAAAGTATGCAAAATGAATTTTAAATGAGCTTAATGGGAGAGCTTAAGTATTTTCTTGGTTTTCAAATTTTTCAAATATGAGATGAAATTATTTTAAATCAATGTAAATATACAAAAGATCTTTTAAAACATTTTGGATTGGATACCATTAAGGAAAATGATACACCTATGAGTACTACCTGTAAGTTGGATACAGATGAAGCTGGGAAACCAGTGGATCAAACCAATTATAGAGGTATGATTGGGAGCTTACATTATCTTACTGCTAGTTGACCAGACATTATATTCAGTGTATGTATGTGCGCTAGATTTCAAGATAATCCTAGGGAATCACACTTACTGGCTGTTAAAAGGATTTTTAAATATCTTAGGCATACTGTACATTTAGGTTTGTTTTATCCAAAAGGACAATCATTTGACCTAACTAGCTACTCAGATGCTGACATTGCTGGATGTAAGTTAGAAAGGAAGAGCACATCTGGAACATGTCATTTACTTGGTAAATCCCTAGTGTCATGGTGTAGTAAGAAACAGAACTCAGTTGCATTGTCTACTGCCGAAGCAGAGTATATAGCTGCTGGTAGTTGCTGTGCACAAATTCTGTGGATGAAACACACTTTATTGGACTATGGATTTGAGTTTAAACATGTTTCAATCAACTGTGAAAACACTAGTGCAATAAACATATCTAAGAACCCTGTATCTCACTATAGAACCAAACACATAGATGTAAGACTTCATTTTCTGAGAGATCATTATCAAAAAGGTGATATTACTCTTGAATTTATTGGCACTGAACATCAATTGGCCGATATTTTCACTAAACCTTTAAGTTCTGATAGGTTAAGTTACATTAGGCATGAGTTGGGGATGATCAATTCTCACCGATGTTGAAATTCTCACCGATGATCAATTCTCACTGATGTTGAAATTCTCACCGCTGATCAATTCTCACCGATGTTGAAATTCTCACCGATGATCAATTCTCACCGATGTTGAAATTCTCACCGATGATCAATTCTCACCGATGTTGAAATTCTCACCGATGTTATATTTTAAAACTTCTATCTGCCGCCAAGAATATGAATCGTTTTATTTTTATGTTATTTTACTTTATTCGTTTATTTATGATTCCTACATGATAAAACTAAGCCTAAGCCGCTTCTCACTCCACCGAACCCAAAACCTTTCACCTTTGAATCTTAGCTCCCTATTCGACTGAGAACCCTAAATCCGCGATGGCAAAAACCAAGATTCCTGCCAGCAGAGATGACAGTGTAGAGCCTAAAACAAAGAAGCAGAAAGTGCATCAAGAAGCTCGTGGAAGTAATGTCAGAACTAGGTCGGGAAAGCGACCGGTAAACCCTCGTTTGCAGAATAGAGATATTGTGATTGAAAAGGAGCAATGCGTAGATTGGTTGCTACCAAGAAATTCATTGGTTCTTGCAATTCTGGAAGATCAGAGATGGGAAGATTGTTTTTCAAATAACAATGGTCCCTACTACCCGAAGTTAGTAAAACAGTTCTACGAATTCGTATGCTTCGAGAAGTCTGAAAATGAGAATCGGGTAAGTTCTTTTTTAAATGGAAAAGAAATGTCATTTTCTTCAGTAGAGTGGGTAGAATGTTTAAAAGTCCCACATGAAGGTGTATCCGGGTATGTCTCAAGAGCAATTCCACCTACCAGTAACATCTTTGACTATGAGACCGCCTTAAAATAACTAACGGGAAATGGAAGTCAAAGGCAAGTGGTTGCTAATGAATTGGATGGAGAGAACAGACTTCTCTTAAAATTTGTTCAACATGTTTTGATACCGAGGAGAGGAGAATTTTCTAATCTGAGATATCAAGATATTTATCTTCTACATCTGTTAAGACATGGTGTGAATGTTAATCTGTGAAGACTGCTGTTGAATCAAATGGAAGACATGATTAGGCCAAAATCAAAGACTAATGCTTTATTCTTTGCCAAAATGATCTCTATGATGATAAAAGTGAAAGGGATAGCTGAGTCTCAGGATGAGACAGTTGTTGTTAAGAATAACTTCTGTATCACTACTACAGTTTGTAGGTACATAAAAATCAATTGGAACCCATGGAAAGGAGAATGGGTCAGTGATGACCAGAGGGTGTATGATAAGTTTAATCCTGTGGATTATCCTTCAAGGCCAAAGGATAAAAGAGATCCAGGTTTAGGATCTGATGAAGAGGAACCCGAGTACAGTGATGAGTCAGAAGAAGAAGAAGAAGAAGAAGAAGAAGAGGAAGAAACTCTTATGGATATTGGAGGAGATCCAGACTTTCCCCCAAGTCCTGTTACTGAGTTTGTATACTCAAGAAAAGGAAAAGTAGAGGAAGTGTTATCTATTCATGAGGAATACCAGCCTGTTCCTCAGCAAGAAGGAGAAAAAGGGAATGTATCTGAATCATCTGATTCTGCTAGGTTGAGTCTGAGTCCATTGATTGAAAACTCAGTTGTGCCTACAGATGAAGTAGAAAAAGAAAGAGAAGAAGTTGTACCTTTTTTAGAAAATCTCCTTACTGCTGAAAAGATGGACGCTGTTGTGGAAGATTCTGGTGAAGAGAGACCCGCAGAGAATGTAGTTGTTGTACATAAGAATGCACCCATTGAGGGGGAGCATCATTCCAATCATGGAATTGTTACAGTGGCTGTTGAGATTGAAGACTGGGTAGAAGACCCAGGTTTTATAGTCTGTGGTTTGGATTATCCTGATTCGGATAATGAAGTATCCTTGAATAGACCAAAGATCAGCTATGACATCAATTCTGAGTTATTACCTGATGATGTGGTCCGAGTACAAGATTTAAATGTGCTTAAAGAAAATCTCAAAGTCAATTTTGTAGAAGAAGTAAAGACAATGGAATCTTTTTTAGTTTCCTCGATTCAATCAGTCATGAATGATTCAGTAGTAAGCTTAGCTTCTGCAAGAGTATCTACTACAGTTGCTCCTACTGATTTTGTTACAAATTCTGATCTTGAATCCCTGAAGCATGAGCTGAAAGAATCCTTCAGTGACTCAGTTATTGAGATGAAGCACTATTTTCGTGAAGAAATGAAGTTATTAGACAAATCTTTTGAGCTTTCTCTTGGTTTCAATCTGTCAACTTTTATGGGTGAGCTAATGGAAGCAATTAAAGAGTGCCATACCCAATCATCTAGAATAGAAGCAGATCTTAAAGCCTTAAAGAAGTCTGTTACTGCTTTAGATTCTTACATGAGCTCAAAGCCTCAATCTGATAAGGATTTAGCCTATGTGAAAAGTGTTGTAAGACAAATGGTCTCAGTATTTGAAGATTTAAAATCTTATATAAAGGATGATGTTAAAAATCAGGACTCTCAACTGCAAACTCTGATTAGTGGTTTGACCAAAAGTTTCAAATAAACTATATGTTTCTCAGTTGGTCCTCTAGCTTCAAAAACTGCTTTTGATTTGAATCAATTAAGAGCTATGATGAAGGAGGAGCTTCGTTCTATTTCAACCAGTGGCTCTGTGGACTCATCAGATCTCAGCTGGGTAGTGTTCTCTACAAGAGATTCAGTAAGGGAAATAATGAAAATCGTCCACGACAATATGAAAGAGGCCTATGCCTCTCAGGAGGAAATCAAGAACAAGGTGGATTATTATTTCCAAAGGATTTTGCCAAGCAACAACTCACCCATCATTTCAAGCTGATGTTGGAAAACATGAAATTACCCCCTGTAACTCAAGCCTTCCGAGAACAAGTGAGCAAGCTAAGAGAGCTGACTCCTACCTTAGAAAAATTTATGGAGAACAAAGATGATTTTATTTCTGCTATGGAAAGAGGGGGAGGAATCATTATGGATTTCAGGAATCTGTTGCTGCCCTTTTTGCATGTTGATGCCAGACCAGTTATCGTCCCTCCTGCCTTGCCTGCCTCTGCCTCTACTGAGTCTCCAGTCCAGATGACTCCTGCTCAGGCCATCCGAAGCCTCACACCTATGATCCATCAACAAACTTCCCAATACAGGCCATATAACGACCCGTACTTTACATACATTGTTACTACTTCAAAATTGAAGCACACTTATTACAACATATGACAAAACCACAAAGGACCGTATAGGTATAGTGTCTTTAGAAACTGGGAAACATAAACAACTGGTTCATAAATCTTCTACAGTGTCTCCCATTTATTTCATCATATCTAGGGTCCCTTTTAGCATATTCTACTTAATATCCATCTTCCTGACCTGGGGAAAAGAAAACATAAAAGGGTGAGCTCAAATGCTCAGCAAGGGCAAATAAAGGAAATAAAAATCATATCATATCCTTTTGAAAATCAAAACCTGCAAAAGAGATCATAATATCTTAACATGGAATAAATCATAGAAGTGAAAATGAGATCCCCATAATCATAACATAAAACTTGAATCTTTGTGGCATGCACACATAATCATGGAAATCATTTCTTGTTAGTCATGACTCATTGCCAAGACTATCTTAGTGGACAAAGTCCCTTTCTGAACCGAGTTCACTCCTCGTTTCAGTCCTGTATCACTGAACCGAAATAACCTTCCGTTCCATCCATGTCTATCTCATGAGATATAAAATCATTACCCAATGCATTGGAGGGAGATATAGGTCCCACCCATCTTATAATGAATCCTTTCTTATGTGTGCCACATAATCATAAAACATCCATCATCGCATAACACATATAACAAAAATGGGATTCTTGAAACATCATGACATCATAAATCAATTCATATAAGATAAAGAAATTCATAAACATAATTCCATCACAACATAGTCAAACCAATGTAAAAATATGGATAGAAATAGAACCCTTTATTATCTTAGATGGAAAATAATTTTGATAAAACACTTGAATTGAATTCTTGAGGAAAATATCCTTTCTTCTTCAAAAACATTTTTCCTTTCATAACATGTCATACAACTTTAAAATAAAAGACGTTGATTAAAAATAAACTTGAATACTTGTAAAGGAAGATTCTTGTAAATAATGTTTTAAAAATCCATTCATGCCGTATAAGTTAAAAAAAACATTCTTCGTACTTTTGTCGGAAAAGTCAAAAAGTACCTCGTACGAAAAACGACAAAAGATTCCTTTCGTATCTTTTACTAAAAACTCACCGAAGGGTAAAATTGGATATAAAATATTGTAGAAGGATGGAAATATTACATATTGAGGGAACATGGATGTGGATGATAAAATACACCCCAGTAAATACTTACGAATAAACAATCTCGGATAAAAATGAGATTGTGATATTTCCCTTACCTTAGGTCCAATTTGCTTTGTTCGTGTCCGAAGCTCCTGTATAATGGTTTAAATAATGTTATTGACTTATTCCAGAATCATACATATTGATATGAGATCATATATGGTCATATTATTAACTTCTTGTTAGTAATATTTCATTGTTACTTGTTACTCGGGTCTTTATAACTTTTTGTTCTTATGCGTGTTTTGTTGAATAAATTCTTATTCTTATCTTTAGGTTATAGATAATTCATTTCCAGAATGGTATTAGTGTAGTATATACCATATTCATTCATTCAATTCATTTATATAATCATTATGAAATGAAGATCATGTAGAACGAATCGCATCACATCGTGGAGACGGTATTCCGTACGTACGCACGAGTGATGATATCATTCCTATGATCATGGAATTGTATTGGAGTATATATATATATTATTTCAGTGTCAATATTACTTAATAATAATCATATATAGTTACTAATTACACCATTATACCCATCCTTTTAAGGTGATGGTGGAAAATAGATTACACCACGGCGTGGAGACGGTATTCCGTTCGTACGTACGCGCGATGATTTCATTTTTCCGTAGGATGGATAGAAGGTGAATTAGGGTTGTTTCATATTTATAATAACATATCAGTATGTAATTAATACTGATGTTATTACTTTATCATGAAACAACTAAATAAGAAGAAGTTGAAGAAGAAAGAAATTGAAAAGATCGGTAATGGATATCACCTCTTCTTTGGAACGCCTCTTTGAATCCCCCACTTAAGGAACTAAGAGTGGTCTTTGGAGAAGACCAGGACCTCTAGGACTATTCTAGGGAAGTGGAGAGGAGAAAATGGCAGGGTTTGGCCGAGCTTGAGTGCTCAATTTGGTGTGAGGAGGAGGGGGAGGAGGTGCCCTTTTATAAGGGAGGAGAGGGGCACCTTAGGAATATCTCAAAATATTATTTTATATTAAAGTCAAAATCGGTTTATAATGGTTCCAAAGGGTCTTATTTCGAAGCTAAAGTGGGGATGGGTCGAAATCCTATCAACCAATAGGATTTAGACAAGTTTAGGGTATTATTTTAACCTTATCAATTAGATTTAACTCTAAGTTAATTAATTTAACTTTTACCGTGTCTTTTTGTTTTCTTTCACTATATGGTTAATACACTTACTATAACATGCCAAACGAACCCCAAATTGTTTATTATTAATATATATATCCTTATCTAAGTCATTTGGCCGAACCATAGATTTTTAGGAATAAAATAACAATTAATAATATAATATTTGATTTAAAAACTATTTTGTGTCAATTTTGACACTATTTGATATATGATTTTTGTGAAAGTCATAACAGAATTATATGTTCGAACCAAGTTGATTAAATCAACAATAATATATCATAGTAACCTATAAAATTAGTGGAATTCATAAAAAGTCTCAAATTACATTTATTTTGGTATTTATATTATCAATTTTGTCAATTTTTCATTAATAAGATAATTACTGCATCATCTTTGTGTCATAAATAAATTAAATTATTTGATGTCTAAAAATTACAAATAAAATACCATCATGTAGGAAAGCTTTTTAGCTTTCTAATGAATATTTACAATCGAATTTATCTTATGTATAACCCCATATTAAAAATGATTTACTTATTAAACTTTGATTTTAACTATTTTAACCCTTCTTTAAATAAATTAATAATAAATGTCCTAATTTAATCCAAGTGGGCCTAAATGGTCATATTTTATTCCTAAGTTTGTTTTTGGTCGAATTAAACTTGTCCAATAGAATTAGGACATGTGTTAGGGTAATATTAATATCATATTTACCCTTAGTTACCCTATTTACTATTAACCGCGGTAAAAATAGTAAAAAGTTACTATTCACCAAAAAATTATTTTCATCTCATTGAACCACATTTTAATCCTTGATATTAACCGTGTCTCTCGGATTTATGAAATTCCATTCACAGAAGCTGTAAAATTAAGTTTTATGCAAAATTCAGTTTTTAACCTACCACTTAGTGGTTTCACTATTCATCAAAAATTGAAAGTTTTCAGAAAAAAACCAAAATTTCACCCTAGGCTAATTTTGATATTCTGAGTCCAAAAATGAAGTCCATTTTGAAAAATAAAATTTATAAAATTTTAAAAAGTGGTTATTACTATTCATAACGGCTAGTTTTAATAGCATATTATTGTTTAGTGAAACTCGGTATTACGTACGACGCAAGCTATCGAGGAAGGTCGTGATTGCGTGCAAAGCAAGCCAAGCAAGTGTTGTGTAGAAAAAGATTCCTTTGATGATTTATATAACATAAAAGTCTCGGGTGTTACATTCTACCCCCCTTAAAAAGAATTTCGCCCTCGAAATTCGTCACTTTGTAACAAACAAATGAGGATACTTCTCCCTCATCATATCCTCAAGCTCCCATGTAGCTTCTTCAAATTGGTGGTTTCTCCATAAAACTTTCACCAAGCGAGTGGTCTTGTTTCGTAGGACTTTTTCACTACGATCCAGAATCTCTATCGGCTGTTCTTCATAAGAAAGATCTTGCTCCAGCGGTACAACTTCTGAGCTAAGTACATGTGAAGGATCTGGTATGTACTTTCTCAGGAGAGATACATGGAACACATCGTGAACTTGAGAGAGATTCGGTGGAAGCGCCAATCGGTAAGCTACCTTCCCAACACGATCCAGTATTTCAAAAGGACCGATATATCTAGGGCTCAACTTCCCCTTCTTTCCAAATCTCATAACCCTCTTCCAGGGAGATATTCGTAAGAACGCTTTATCGCCCACTTCAAACTCTAGGTCTTTTCTTCGGTTGTCGGCATAACTTTTCTGTCGACTCTGAGCTGCTCTTATGTGTTGTTGAATAGATCTAACCTTTTCTGCCATTTCATCAACGAGATCAGGTCCTAATAGCTTTCTTTCCCCAACTTCATCCCAGCAAGTTGGAGTCCTGCATTTCTTTCCATAGAGAGCTTCATAAGGAGCCATCTGAATACTGGAGTGAAAGCTATTATTATAAGAAAATTCCACCAAAGGTAGGTGTTGATCCCAACCTCCTTTGAAATCCATAGAGCAAGCTCTCAACATATCTTCTAGGGTTTGAATTGTTCTCTCAGACTGACCGTCTGTCTGGGGATGATAAGCAGTGCTGAAACTCAACTCTGTATCCAGAGTATGCTGAAGACTTCTCCAGAACTTCGAGGTAAATCTTGGATCCCGATCAGATATAATAGAAAGTGGTACTCCATGTAATCTTACCACTTCCTTTAAATATATCCTGGAAAGCTGATCTAGAGAGAAATCCTCTCTAATAGGAATGAAGTGTGCAGACTTTGTAAGACGATCAACTATGACCCAGATAGCATTATTGCCTTTGGATGTTTTAGGAAGTCCTGTGACAAAGTCCATAGTGATGTTTTCCCATTTCCATTCGGGTATGGGTAATGGTTGTAACATCCCCTTAGACTTCTGTCTCTCAGCTTTAACTTGTTGACAAACCAAGCATCGAGAGACATATTCAGCAACATCTCTTTTCATTCCATCCCACCAGAAGTACTCTTTCAGGTCCCTATACATCTTCGTGCTTCCAGGATGAATAGAGAATGATGAACTATGAGCCTCATCCAGCAGCTCATTCTTTAATTTGGGGATGGGAGGAACGCAAACCCGATTCCTGAACTTTATTATCCCATCACAATCAAGGTTGAATTCAGGAACATTTCTCACCTTCTTTTGTAACTCGACATCTTCTTTCTGTGCCTCTTTAATCTTCACATGTATAGATGGTTGAACATTCATTTGAGAAAGATAAGATTTCTCCCCTTCCATTATAATTCCAAGATCCATCCTTTGTAAATCCATAAATATTGGATCTTTTGTGATCCTCATCATTGATAAACTAGCATGGTCTTGTCGACTTAATGCATCTGCCACCTTGTTTGCTTTCCCAGGGTGGTAATGGATTGAGCAGTCATAATCCTTAATCAGCTCCAACCATCTTCTTTGACGCATATTCAGCTCCTTTTGTGTGAAAATATACTTTAAAATTTTATGATCAGTATAAATATCACACCTTTCACCATAAAGGTAATGCCTCCAAATCTTTAATGCAAAGATTACCGCAGCCAACTCCAAATCATGTGTTGGGTAATTTTGCTCATGGATTTTCAACTGTCGTGAGACATAAGCTATCACCATATCATTTTGCATAAGAACACACCCCAATCCCTTCTTGGATGCATCACTGTAGATCACAAACCTTTCTCCACTACAAGGCAGTGTGAGCACAGGTGCACTGGATAACCTTCTTTTCAACTCCTTGAAATTCTCTTCACATTCCTCTGTCCAGACAAACTTAACTCCCTTCCGAGTCAACTTGGTGATTGGATTAGATAATCGTGAAAAATCTTTTACAAAACGTCGATAATATCCAGCCAAACCAAGAAAACTTCGGATCTCAGTTACTGTTGTTGGTCTTGACCATCTTTCGATAACCTCTGTTTTTGCTGGATCCACAGATATCCCCTCTTTTGAGATTATATGACCCAAAAATGAAACTTTTTGAAGCCAAAATTCACACTTGATAAATTTGGCATAAAGCTTCTCCTTTCTCAGGGTCTTCAATATAATTCTCAAGTGATCTTCATGCTCTTCCTTGCTCTTTGAATAGACAAGAATATCGTCTATAAAGACTACCACAAATTGATCAAGATAGTCTCTAAAGACTCTATTCATTAGATCCATGAAGATAGCAGGGGCATTAGTAAGACCAAATGGCATCACTATAAATTCATAGTGTCCATACCTTGTACGGAAAGCCGTCTTTGGTATATCCTCCCTTTTTACCCTTAATTGATGATACCCTGAACGAAGATCAATCTTGGAAAAGTATTGAGCTCCGCGTAGTTGGTCAAATAAGTCATCAATGCATGGGAGATGATATTTGTTCTTGATAGTGATCTTGTTAAGTTCTCGATAATCAATGCAAAGTCTCATTGATCCATCTTTCTTCTTAACAAATAGAACAGGTGCTCCCCAAGGTGACGCACTAGGGCGTATGAATCCCTTATCAAGATTCTCTTGGAGTTGCTTCTTCAATTCTTGCAACTCAATTGGGGCCATTCTATAAGGTGTCTTTGAAATAGGCAAAGCACCCGGTACGAGTTCTATTGAAAACTCAATTTCACGATTTGGTGGAAGACCCGGTAATTCCTCCGGAAAGACATCATCAAACTCCCGTACAATGGGCATATTCTTAATCGTGAGTTTCTCACCAACCATTTGAGATAAATAACCTTCATTTAGTGGAATCAATACCCATAAGATGGAAGAAATTTCCACTGGAAGGTTATGTTCATCCTTGCATTGATAGACGATCGTAGATTGATCTGGAATATGAAATGTGACTTCCCTTCTTTGGCAATCGATATGAGCTCCATGTAGAGAAAGCCAATCCATGCCAAGAATCACATCAAATTCCACTAAAGGAAGGATCACAAGATTTGCAGGAAGCACTTTCCCACAAACTTCGATCGGAGAAGAATTATAAACTTTTGATGCGATTGATGTGCCATTAGGTGTTGTCACAGCTAACTCAACATCTAATTGTTGAGGTAATACGGTGATACCCTTAGAAAAGTCTTCAGAAATAAAAGAGTGGGTGGATCCAGAATCAAATAAAACATTTGCTACTTTAGAGTGGATGGTAAGTGTACCTTTCACCACATCGTTATCGTACTCCACATCGCTGATAGAAATTGCATGTGACTTTCCTTTGTCTTTAGCCTTAAGAGTTTGTTGACGTCGACCATCATCATCCACCCTTGGATTTGGGCATTGATTGGTATAATGCCCCATCTCCTTGCACTTGAAACATTGAAGTGTAGTAGGTTCATTCTGTGTATCCCTTCCTTTGTTTGCGTCATTAGACATCTTCTTCCCATTATCACGGCATTCAAATGCCCGATGACCTTCCTTTCCACATTTAAAACATTTACTTGTCCCTTTAAGACAACTCCCTCCATGTTTCTTTCCACACTTTGAGCATAAGGGAAATTTCATCTTCTTTTCCGTGTGCTCTTTAGATTTTTCTTTGAATTCCATCTTCCTCTTTTTATCAAACCCATGTGACTGATGGGTTACTCCAATCTCCATCTCGACTTTGAGAGCACATCGAACGATTTCCTCGTAGCTATTGAAGTACCTTATGGCTAACGCCCTTCGAAGACTTGGTTTTAAGCCACTAAAGAATCGATCGATCTTACTCTCAGGTTGGATAATAATACCAGAAGCGTACCTTGCAAGTCTTGTAAAATTTGCTTCATAGGTACTAACAGATTCATCATCCCTTTGCTTCAGTTCAAGGAACTCTTTCTCCATCTTTGTTCGGAGAATACGAGGGAAGTACTTATTGAAAAATAAGTTCTTGAACTCGTCCCATTCCATAGACTCAATTTCATCCCTTTGCCTCGTATTCTTAACAAGATTCCACCATTGATCCGCATCTCCTTCCAAACGATACACTGCTAGGATGACTTTATCATGCTCAGAACATTGAAGAACTGAAAATATCTTTTCAGTAGTACTAATCCATTGTTCAGCAACTAATGGATCAGTAGACTCGCTGAAAGAAGGTGGACGCTGCCTCATGAAGGATTCAACAGAATGTTGCTCCCTCCTTTGCTCGTTTGGAAATCCTGCATGATTTATAGCTTGAGAATGTTGTGTGAGCATGGCTACAAGATTTTGCATTCCAGCTCCCATATCGTTTGGTTGCTCAGGGGGACAATCATTGCATTGCCCATCGCATTCCGCATTAACACGGTTCCTTCGGGTTCCAGCCATTGACTAAAACCAAGAAGAATAGTGTGAGCAACACTAATTATAATAGGAAACCACATAATTCAAGAATAAAATTTTCATGCTTATGGTCTTATCCTAGGTTATTCAAGGCCATTTCTAAAAAACTAAGATTGTGTACTATGCTTAGACTTATCCTTAGGGTTCTTACTAAGGCTTTCACATCCTAGTTTCCAAAGGTTGACTATACCTTTCCTCTGATACCAACTATAACGACCCGTACTTTACATACATTGTTACTACTTCAAAATTGAAGCACACTTATTACAACATATGACAAAACCACAAAGGACCGTATAGGTATAGTGTCTTTAGAAACTGGGAAACATAAACAACTGGTTCATAAATCTTCTACAGTGTCTCCCATTTATTTCATCATATCTAGGGTCCCTTTTAGCATATTCTACTTAATATCCATCTTCCTGACCTGGGGAAAAGAAAACATAAAAGGGTGAGCTCAAATGCTCAGCAAGGGCAAATAAAGGAAATAAAAATCATATCATATCCTTTTGAAAATCAAAACCTGCAAAAGAGATCATAATATCTTAACATGGAATAAATCATAGAAGTGAAAATGAGATCCCCATAATCATAACATAAAACTTGAAACTTTGTGGCATGCACACATAATCATGGAAATCATTTCTTGTTAGTCATGACTCATTGCCAAGACTATCTTAGTGGACAAAGTCCCTTTCTGAACCGAGTTCACTCCTCGTTTCAGTCCTGTATCACTGAACCGAAATAACCTTCCGTTCCAGCCATGTCTATCTCATGAGATATAAAATCATTACCCAATGCATTGGAGGGAGATATAGGTCCCACCCATATTATAATGAATCCTTTCTTATGTGTGCCACATAATCATAAAACATCCATCATCGCATAACACATATAACAAAAATGGGATTCTTGAAACATCATGACATCATAAATCAATTCATATAAGATAAAGAAATTCATAAACATAATTCCATCACAACATAGTCAAACCAATGTAAAAATATGGATAGAAACAGAACCCTTTATTATCTTAGATGGAAAATAATTTTGATAAAACACTTGAATTGAATTCTTGAGGAAAATATCCTTTCTTCTTCAAAAACATTTTCCCTTTCATAACATGTCATACAACTTTAAAATAAAAGGCGTTGATTAAAAATAAACTTGAATACTTGTAAAGGAATCTTCTTGTAAATAATGTTTTAAAAATCCATTCATGCCGTATAAGTTAAAAAAAACATTCTTCGTACTTTTGTCGGAAAAGTCAAAAAGTACCTTGTACGAAAAACAACAAAAGATTCCTTTCGTATCTTTTACTAAAAACTCACCGAAGGGTAAAATTGGATATAAACTATTGTAGAAGGATGGAAATATTACATATTGAGGGAACATGGATGTGGATGATAAAATACACCCCAGTAAATACTTACGAATAAACAATCTCGGATAAAAATGAGATTGTGATATTTCCCTTACCTTAGGTCCAATTTGCTTTGTTCGTGTCCGAATCTCCTGTATAATGGTTTAAATAATGTTATTGACTTATTCCAGAATCATACATATTGATATGAGATCATATATGGTCATATTATTAACTTCTTGTTAGTAATATTTCATTGTTACTTGTTACTCGGGTCTTTATAACTTTTTGTTCTTATGCGTGTTTTGTTGAATAAATTCTTATTCTTATATTTAGGTTATAGATAATTCATTTCCAGAATGGTATTATTGTAGTATATACCATATTCATTCATTCAATTCATTTATATAATCATTATGAAATGAAGATCATGTAGAACGAATCGCATCACATCGTGGAGACGGTATTCCGTACGTACGCACGAGTGATGATATCATTCCTATGATCGTGGAATTGTATTGGAGTATATATATATATATTATTTCAGTATCAATATTACTTAATAATAATCATATATAGTTACTCATTACACCATTATACCCATCCTTTTAAGGTGATGGTGGAAAATAGATTACACCACGGCGTGGAGACGGTATTCCGTTCGTACGTACGCGCGATGATTTCATTTTTCCGTAGGATGGATAGAAGGTGAATTAGGGTTGTTTCATATTTATAATAACATATCAGTATGTAAGTAATACTGATGTTATTACTTTATCATGAAACAACTAAATAATAAGAAGTTGAAGAAGAAAGAAATTGAAAAGATCGGTAATGGATATTACCTCTTCTTTGGAACGCCTCTTTGAATCCTCCACTTAAGGAACTAAGAGTGGTCTTTGGAGAAGCCCAGGACCTCTAGGACTATTCTAGGGAAGTGGAGAGGAGAAAATGGCAGGGGTTGGCCGAGCTTGAGTGCTCAATTTGGTGTGAGGAGGAGGGGGAGGAGGTGCCCTTTTATAAGGGAGGAGAGGGGCACCTTAGGAATATCTCAATATATTATTTTATATTAAAGTCAAAATCGGTTTATAATGGTTCCAAAGGGTCTTATTTCGAAGCTAAAGTGGGGATGGGTCGCAATCCTATCAACCAATAGGATTTAGACAAGTTTAGGGTATTATTTTAACCTTATCAATTAGATTTAACTCTAAGTTAATTAATTTAACTTTTACCGTGTCTTTTTGTTTTCTTTCACTATATGGTTAATAAACTTACTATAACATGCCAAACGAACCCCAAATTGTTTATTATTAATATATATATCCTTATCTAAGTCATTTGGCCGAACTTTAGATTTTTAGGAATAAAATAACAATTAATAATATAATATTTGATTTAAAAACTATTTTGTGTCAATTTTGACACTATTTGATATATGATTTTTGTGAAAGTCATAACAGAATCATATGTTCGAACCAAGTTGATTAAATCAACAATAATATATCATAGTAACCTAGAAAATTAGTGGAATTCATAAAAAGTCTCAAATTACATTTATTTTGGTATTTATATTATCAATTTTGTCAATATTTCATTAATAAGATAATTACTGCATCATCTTTGTGTCATAAATAAATTAAATTATTTGATGTCTAAAAATTACAAATAAAATACCATCATGTAGGAAATCTTTTTATCTTTCTAATGAATATTTACAATCGAATTTATCTTATGTATAACCCCATATTAAAAATGATTTACTTATTAAACTTTGATTTTAACTATTTTAACCCTTCTTTAAATAAATTAATAATAAATGTCCTAATTTAATCCAAGTGGGCCTAAATGGTCATATTTTATTCCTAAGTTTGTTTTTGGTCGAATTAAACTTGTCCAATAGAATTAGGACATGTGTTAGGGTAATATTAATATCATATTTACCCTTAGTTACCCTATTTACTATTAACCGCGGTAAAAATAGTAAAAAGTTACTATTCACCAAAAAATTATTTTCATCTCATTGAACCACATTTTAGTCCTTGATATTAACCGTGTCTCTCGTATTTTTGAAATTCCATTCACAGAAGCTGTAAAATTAAGTTTTATGCAAAATTCAGTTTTTAACCTACCACTTAGTGGTTTCACTATTCATCAAAAATTGAAAGTTTTCAGAAAAAAAAACAAAATTTCACCCTAGGCTAATTTTGATATTCTGAGTCCAAAAATGAAGTCCATTTTGAAAAATAAAATTTATAAAATTTTAAAAAGTGGTTATTACTATTCATAACAGCTAGTTTTAATAGCATATTGTTGTTTAGTGAAACTCGGTATTACGTACGACGCAAGCTATCGAGGAAGGTCGCGATTGCGTGCAAAGCAAGCCAAGCAAGTGTTGTGTAGAAAAAGATTCCTTTGATGATTTATATAACATAAAAGTCTCGGGTGTTACAGGCCAGGCACTATATCAGTGGCTAAGCCTCCTGTGATCATTTCTGGGATTCCAAAGCCCACACTCACATCCTCACCACCTGCCTCCTCTTCTGATCCAAAAGGCAAATCTCATGTTGAAGATCCGGATTGCTGAAGTGGCCAGGCCGTTTGATAGGAATTTGTTTCCTTCTTTTCTATTCTGTTTATGTAAGTTTTGTCTGGTCTAATACAAATGATTTTCTTTACACTATCTCTCTTTCTTAGTTTTCTCTGTCTGCTTTCCAACTTTTTGATTATCACAATGGGGGAGAAAATTATAAAGGGGGAGGAAATATAAAGAGAGGGGGGGAAATATCAAAGGGGAGAAATTTTGAGCCTGCGCTACTATTTTTACATTTCCTTATTTGGTACCAACTCTTTCAAAGCTTATCTCTGATACTATTGTATTTAATACATCCTATGATAATTTTTGGTCTATTTCATTCTATTACTATTTCCTCTATTTCCTCTGATTGCTTTCTTTGAGAAATTAAAATATAAATGTTATATTCTCTTATACTATATTCTCATTATTTTTGGTCATATCATAAGATGTGATTATCAAAAAGGGGGAGATTGTTCACCTCACCTGTTTTGATTATCCCAATTATGTGTTCATATATTATGCTACTCTCAATTACTGATGATCTACATTTTAATTCTTTCAAATCAGTGATCATGTTAATAATAATGTTTAAATAATCTCTGATTTATGTTAATCTCGATTATCCATGTTTAGCTTTGAAACAATTCTAAGTCAATTAGATGTGGTTTGCATTTGAGCCAGAGCTACCGATAGCCAGAGCTACTGATATCCAGAGCTACCGATAGCCAGAGCTACCGATAGCCAGAGCTACCGATAGCCAGAGCTACCGATAGCCAGAGCTACCGATAGCCAGAGCTACCGATAGACAGAGCTGCCGATGCGCACAGAGCTACCGATAGCCAGAGCTACCGATAGCCAGAGCTACCGATAGCCAGAGCTACCGATAGCCAGAGCTACCGATGCACACAGAGCTACCGATGCACACAGAGCTACCGATGCACACAGAGCTATCGATGCACACAGAACTACCGATGCACACAGAGCTACCGATGCACACAGAGCTACCAATGCACACAGAGCTACTGATGCACACAGAGCTACCGATGCACACAGAGCTACTGATGCACACAGGGAGCTACCGGTAAGAGTTTGAAGAGCTACCGATGGAAGATCCCTACACCGAGTCAACCGTACACGTCTACAAACAAACGGCTACCTATAATGAACTGTGGAGTAAAATCCTATATCCTCGACACTATTTGTTTATTATACTAACGGTTACATTTTTTAATTTTGATGCATTTAATGTTATTAAAAGATTTATGTTGCCATTTCAAGAAACCGTACCAAGTATGATCAAAAAGTATAATCATTCCTTCTTGTCAGAAAAACAAAAAGGGTATAAAGAGGACATCGTGTATTTATCAAATAGAGTGTGAAAGAAAACTCGAAGAGATCAAGCACACAGAACACACTTGCGATCAAGCTCAAAACGTGCCAAGATCAACTGGAGAACTTGCACTCACGAGACTACTACTATCAGCCTCCAGAACATAGAGCATACATCGAGCAATCTATGCTAAAGAAGAACCACACAAAACTCATCATTATTTGAGCCGATAAGCAAGCTGAACCTTGAAGTCAATGAAGCAGATGGTACTCTGTTTTCCAGACAAAAACCAGAAGAAGACTCAGAAGGAATTCTAATCAACAAAAGGAGTCAAGAGCTGCACGAAGATCACTAGAGCCATTTCTAATCTCTAAATCTTTATCTCAATGATTTACTTTTTACATTACGAGTAGTGTGTGTTATCTGTTGTATTTTACACATACACTGTCTCCTGAACCTTAACTGGAGGATTTGTAAATCCTCACTCACTATCTTTTCATTCCTTTTTTCCCCACTGTGGATAGTGGTAGAGGTCGTGTGTGACCTGGATAGCTGGTTGCTGTTGTTTTGTTTCCCATGGATAACAGTGGTAGAGGTCTTGGACATGGACAGTTGTAAACTGTTGAACCCCGATTCAGGGTGTGGATCATCATTATATAAGCTTTTGAGATGACTAAGTCTCGGCTTGAGACTGAAACTCTTGGTTAACTCCTCTGTGTTATTAGTTAAAGTTTATTTCCATACAATACATATCTATTTCATATTCCGCTGCTATTACTTTGAAATATAATTTGTCTTCAAAGCTACTTTGATAGTTAAACTCGCAAGTGTTTATATTTATTATAAGTCAGTAAGTTAGTTTCAAAAGTTAATTTAATCATCAGATTAAGTTAACTGAGAACTAATCAATATTTGAGAAACTAATTTAACCTTTATAATCTGTATAAATTCACTACAGTTTAATCTGTTTTTGAAATTTGGCGGATTTTAATAGAAATTGTTTTTAGCAGAAATTTTAATTGGAACTCAATTCACCCCCCTCTTGAGTATCCACTCCGACCAACAGTAGTTACTATATCTCTCATTACAGGCCCGACAACAAATTCAATGTATATTTTTTCATATGATTTGGGTGAAAGTTCATTCTTCACTCATGTTTGGTATTTATATTTAATTATCACTACGGTATCCAAAAATTCCACCCTTTATATGAAGTGCATGAGATAGATTTAAATAAATAAGTTCCACCATTGAGAACTATCTATGTCTTGATTCATGATTTGAGGGATATGTTGTGATGCACATATATCTTATCATAAGCCCACCTATATATTCATTATCACCCCCATATCATCTTTATGTTTGGAAACCTCACCATGTCTCCTACTATTGATCTTAATAGAGTTGATTGTATTTATTTTTAATAGTGGTAAAAAAGTGTTGGAGAATTATTTGAGCCTTCTATCTTAAAGAATTCATGTGAAGAGAGAAGGAAATATATTATAGAATCTCAATTCTAAAGATTGTTTTGTTGTTCTTAAGTTCTTAAGAAAATGTATCAAAAGTTTGACATGAATGAAACATTTTCACCAATAATATTATTTGAAGAATGATAATGGATGAATCATAAAAAACATATTTTTCATGGGGAAATGAAGTCAAATATGAGGAAATTAAATCATTAATATTTTTTGAGGATATTTTAGTGTCTTGGAAAATAGAATTTATACTTAGAATAATTTACGAGTGGGACTTTACCAAAGAAATGATATGTCGAGCCACATAAATCCAAGAGACAAGATCAGTTGTATAGGTGGGAGAATGTCTCTCCAAAAAAGATCTAGCACCCATGTCAAACCTATGGAGGCATGTGAGTTGGAATATATAGTGCCCATATAGAGTGATTGAGGTCCACAAATTTGTGCTTAGGGGAAGATGAAATGGTGTGCCATAGCCTATGAAAGGTTTGTGTGGTAGTGTACCTATGTGTCGACCCTAATACCACCATGAGTTGTTGCTAAAGTAGAGTGTAATATTTAACTGCATTCGACCAAGTGCAATAAAAATTTGGCATAGGTGAATAGTATTAATGTTTCTCCATCATAAAATTTGTTGTATATTACATTGGTTATTAGATCAAATCACTTCATGTCATTGGATGTTCAATTTGGTTTAATATTCAATAAATATTATCATCTTTATCATTTTTTCATCAATGGATCAACATTAAACCACATGACAGTTTATTTTCGTACATCTCTATATTTCATTATAAGAAAATTAGGCTCATGTGATCATATCAACATCATACATGAAATATATGTTTTTCAAACATGTGATAATTCTAAGATTATAAAAACTATCAAGGATAGTAAGAAGTTACAATAGTACATTCATGAATCAATAATACATGGATGAATTCAATATTTTAAAATTGATGGAGCACATGATTATATTTATATTCATATGATGATTTTTATGATATAAGATACATCATTATATTCAGCATCATGAAATTATAAGATGGAAAATATCATTTTAATAATAAAAATTTACTAAAATAATCAGGCATTACAATATATTTATTTACAAAAAATAATTTTTGGGCATTAAATTTGGAGAACAATGAAATGATGGGAGGTGGAATAGAATAATAAAATTATATCATCTAGGGCTAAAATATTTGTTTTCAATCTTTACTGATAGATCTCATTTTCTGGAGAGAAATAGTGAATCTTCGTGCTTCCATTTTCATGAAGGGTAAAAGATACTAGGATTATTTCTAGTTTCATGAAGAAGAATAAATATCATGTATTACATTTAATAGGGAAATTAAATTGGATGGAATCTTTGTTTCTATTCTTAAACTCAAGAGTTTTGGGAAGAAACTAAGACACCATAGGCCTTTTATTGTCTTCCACGCATTCAAAGATATTCATGAAGAAATAATTTTTGAACCACCATAGATAAGATATGTTAATTCTTAGATCTTGCATACACATCATATCTATGAGGTCCAGAGTAACTAGTGTTGACATCACACGAAGGAGAATAATCT
This sequence comes from Viscum album, assembly GCA_963277665.1. Taxonomy (NCBI): domain Eukaryota; kingdom Viridiplantae; phylum Streptophyta; class Magnoliopsida; order Santalales; family Viscaceae; genus Viscum; species Viscum album. Next base: position 205,571,056 of record OY728144.1, read on the forward strand.
ATGTACTCACTAGTGTATAGAAAATATTGATATCTTATGTTATCTGATTCATAGGAAGAGTACCAATTTCATAATTTATAATGTTCATGGTCACATGTACATAAAGAAAAAACATGAAGAATATCATTAATTTTAAAAAATTTGATGAACTTTGAAGAATAAAGAAGAGATCATTTATTGGAATATAAACATTTCCATGAGTATCTTGTGTGATATTTAGGGAAGTATAGAGAAACATTAAATAGGCTTGAATAATAAAAAATGAAAAATAATGAAATGAAATATAGGTATATATATATGTGTGTGTGTGTCTGTTTGTGTGTGTGTGTGTGTTCAAGGTTTTTCAAAATAGATATCACAATAAATTATGCATAGTGTGTTTTTAATAAGAAATGTAAAGGGATCAAGGAAGAAGAACGTGATTACGCAAGTTAAATATTTCATAAAATAATATTGAGTTGTGTGTATCACTTGTACAAATCCTAGTGAGGCTAGGAATTCATTATATTAAAGGAAAATATATCATTCACTGTGGGAACTTTTCATACATTGGTGATCATAAATATATGATCAGTGCCAGAAAGCTTCAAAGGTACTTGAACAGGAAAACATAAGAAATTATGATATGAAAAAATCATGGAGAAGGTTTATCATAAAATAGTACAAAAGATGAAAGGATTTGAAAAATATTTTTTTATACTGGATTAAAGCATTTGAAGAAGAAGGTTGTGGTTGGGGGTCTAAAAGCTTGCTGGAAGATTGTTATTTGTATTTATAACCAATCACTGTAGAAAAAGGTGTAGTTGGTGGTTGTCTAACCAAATATTGAACATGGATTTGAGATACAAGTATGACCTACTTGTAATTTGGTGTTCTAACTAGTTAATGTTGTTATAACCTTCTTCTATATTGGAGAATCCATGTTGGTGGGAAAACTGACATGCAATGGAGTTTTCACTCACACTAAGGATGAACCTGGTAAATCATTATGTGTTGTGAAATTGATTTACAATATTATTTTAGGTGATGATGAGAGAAACGTGTAAAGTGGATGAAGACTTTAGAAAACCATATATTTTGAATTAAAAAGGAATAATTTTGTAAATGAAAAGGGACCACTGGTTCACCACCTCTCCCACTTTTTGATATAACATTGATCATTGATCTATAAGTGGTATGAGAGTTAAGGCCACATTGGAAATATCCAATAGACTACTGAGGATGGAGAAAATCAATTTAGTAAAAAGAAAGGGTGTTCCCAAATTCAATAGTGAGAACTATTATGGCAGGATAAACAGGATGATATCATATCTCTTATCACTTTTGGTAGTGGTGATTGATGTAGCAACAATGGGATTTCCACCCTTTAATGAAAACATTTATATGAATTTTGTAAATAATAAGACTCTATAAATTGATTTGAAAATAATACACTTCCAAAATTATGTCACTCTTTGTGAAGGTATATAATAATGTTCAAGTAATTCCAACTACTATGAGGATTTGGGTTAAATTAAGGAGTTGTTGTGATGAGAATATAAAAGTGAGGGAGGCAATGTTTCAAGTGCGGAGAATAATGTTTGAGGATATCTAAATGGATAATGATGAAAACGTTTATGGATAAATTACATGAGTAAATGAGATTGTCATTACTATAAAATGTTTTAGTGTGAACCTAAATAACTCTAATATTTTGAAGATGTTTAAGAGAAATTTTTAGTATAGATTTGATCTACAGGATTTTACACTAGCAGTTTGAGAATATTTCTCTTATGATAAGAATAATATAATTCTTAAATCATATGAAATGACAAAATAACGAACCGTAATGAGAAAATTGTTATTACACATCGAAATATTATTTTTTTTTGTCAAAATTGATGTTATAAAGGATGCAAAAAATTATTAATTTTAGATTATTTATAAATGACGTTAAATTTATTAATTATTTAACCATTGGCATCAATTTTTTTTAAAGTGGATACCCTATGTGTATTTAATGGTCTTTCAACATCTGTTTTTTTTAATGGATGAAATATTTTTAAAAAATTATGATATAGGTTTTTATAAAAACAAAAATCAAATGTTTGTTTTAAAAAAAATTAACATAATTTTTTTTAACATTCACCATCAATATTTTTAAAAAACTTCCAATGGATCAGTTTTTATTTTTAAATTTTATCATGTAGTTGAATTAAAATTGATGTCAATATCATTTTAGAAACAATCCCCACAATGGTTTATCATCATTCAAAAATTTTCTTTTTCTAAAAACCCAAATTCCTAAGGCACCCGACATTCAGCCCCATTTCATCTTCCTTGATCTTCTTTATTTGATTTGATTTTATCTTTTGGTTCATTTCATTTCTTTATTTTCTATTTTGTCATCCCAACTCATCATTAGATTCATCTGGCCCACCAATATCCATTCTATGAAACCTTAATAGTGTGTGCATGCGACCCTGGACCCTCATTCATTGTTTGCAATCTGATGTTCATCAATCACTATTCTGGATATATCAATCATACATTTACGGCTTGAATCTCTAATTTTTTTTAATTGAAATATATATATATTATTATTATAATATTGTTTTAGTTTTTTTTAAAATTTTATTCGTTTATTTTTTTTATATATAAATCTATTTTAATTATAAATTATTGTGGTTTTAATTAATTTCAAAATATAAATTCATTTGTGATTATAAAATATTCATTATTGGGAACTAATTTATTTGTAATAGGACTTTTCTTATAATTGATAATATTTATAAATTTTATATTGATATTATTTTATACTGAACCTAGTTGATAATTAAATGAGGAATGATAGATATCATGATATTGTGTTGAATTTTTAAATATTAGAGCATCTCAATTGTTATACACAATATTAAATATACTCATGAATACATTTTTATTTTTATTTAACATATTAAATAAAAATTAATTGATTTAAAATATGATCAAAAGATACAATATAAGTTGTGATTTAATAATATTAATAAAATTATTAAATTGTATTTAATTATATAAACACACATATATTTATAAGGAATTTTCTTTGGTATTTTGGCCAAGGATTCATCGAAAATATATATATTTAGAATGAATAAATTAAAATAAATATTATTTAAATATTTGATTAATGACGTAAAAAATAAGTGAAAATATTTAAATAATATTTACATTTCATATATTAATGTAATGTTTCTCTGTTCTGTTAGGCATATAATATTATGGTTACTCTATATCATCAGGTTATGTCATTTTACATAGTAATTTTTTCATTGTTAATCTCCATTTAATAACATGTATTTAAATTTTTCAATTATATGTTTTCATCATTTCATATGATTATTCATTTTTATAAAATAGTTTTAAATAAATGGATAATTTTTTGTTTTTATTTTTTGTTTTTTTGATTTATATTAATCTATTTATACATATTTTTAAATGTTAATTTTTTTATACATTCACCATTTAAATTGTGATCCATTGTAATTAATGGATCATAATTGTATAAATTTATGAATAACCACTAATTAATATAAAAAAGGAGTTTATTATTTTGTGTAATTTTTCAAGGGAAATAATCAACACAATGATTTTGTTTTTTTGTCCATGAATTAAGTGTTTTAATATGAGAATGTTAAATATTGTAGAAATCTAGTATTATTTTAATTAGTATGGTTGTAGCTATAATTATACACTTTGGATATTTCGTGGAGAAATAATGGAAAATTTATCATCTAATATTGATAAAAATATTTATCATGAGATATATGTTCATATAGATGAATTAATTCATTATGTTGGAATTGAAACCATCAAAAATTAGAAACTATAGAATTATTTTCTAGGGATTATGAGAAACTATTATTCTTGGGTAGAGAAACTCTATAGTGTTACCAATAGTTTTGTGACTAGTTTGCATGAATGGAATAAAGGGGTGAAGTGATAAAACTTTCTCTAAATTTCTTGAATTTTTAAAAGAGATTTTATTAGATTGTAATAGTCTTCTAGATTCTAGTTATTAAAAAAAGGAAACATTATTCCCCATGAGAATGTAGTAAAAAAGATACATAAATTCCCTATGTATTTTTTTGTTTTATATAAATAAATATAATTTTAATGAAAATATCATAATTTTGGGATGTCATGATATTAAAAAGATATACAATTTCGATTTTATTCATTCTCAAGTACCGACTCCAAACCTCATACTAATGAAATTTCATATCTTCTAATAATTCCTCATCTGAAGCCTCTATTTTCAAATTTGATTGATTAAGAAGATTAATAAATCATAAAAACTATAATATATTTGATGGAAAAATACACCATCCTTCTACTAAACCATAGTGGAATAGAATTGATTAAAAAATTCATTATTTTTAAAGTGAATCTTGAAATATGAGAATGAGACTATGTAGATATGGAATGAATCCACATCCGATCATTAGTAGCCAACATAGTTCATGGATTGTTTTTCTTGATAATTTACAACTTCCCCAAATTGATATGTATGATGAAAAAATATTTTATAATGATCTTGGGAATTTCTGGACCAAAATAGCTAAGAATGGTTTTTGATGTGTAATCATTCAGCATGGATTTATGATGTAAAATTTCTCTAGAAGACATATTTTGAAATTTTTGATACAAACAATAAAAAATAATATCATTTTTGTGCTATTAAATGATTAAATATAAATTAATTTCATACATATAGAAACTAATTTGGATATAGTGTTAAAATACATAAAGCATATCCAATTTGTAAAAGGATAAAATTCATAGTATCAATTTCAGAATGGAAGAAATATAATGTACATGATACATCCAAATAATTTTTTTTGAATAAATCAACATTGTAATATATTGAAATGGGAATTTAAGGGTTTACAAGAATATAATCTCCCCCCAAAATCTTATTCATAAGAATAAAATTAAAATATGGTAAATTGGTTTCATATTTGAAAATAAAATAATTTCTAGTCATTAAAATTTATCTGGAAGAAATAGTCTATCTTATTTGAACAACCTTATTAGAGATTTCTGTGATAAAAAATAACAATGAATTTATGGTTATATGTAAAAATATATTTCATAGATTTATTGGATCATTATTATACATAAATTAAAAAAATAAATGAAATATTTAATTCTGGATTGGAATTAATATCCATGTGAATGTGTTTATAGTTATCTCACACTAAAAAAGAAATCAGAAAATATTAATCTCTATCTTTTTACACATGTACAATGAGTGAGAACATATTTTTTTCAATATCTATATGTAATTAAATTACACTATGGAAGTTCTTCAAATGTGAAGAATTTGGTGTCCTTAAGGGATGTTATATTAATATGTATAATTTATCATGAATTTAATGTCCTAATGCAATAAATGTGGTTGGCCGCACTTTGTGGTATATTTCTAATAAATTTTAGAAACACTATTATAAAGATATGTAATTTTTTCAAATCCATTTTTTTTAAATTCAATTAACGAAATTTATTATATGTTTTGGATAATGAAGCTATTTTCATACGTTGTCAACTATAAATCCTTAACCCAGCAATGTTTTTTTACACAATGGTTAATCTGGGGATTTTTTTAGTGTGATAGATAAGACTATGTGGGACTATTTATTTATTTTGGATTTATCATTTTGATCTAAATAGGAAAATTTTAAGGGGATATGTTAAAAAAATCATCAACTAGAGGCCACTTTTGTTCTAAAATAAATATTATATGATGTGATTAAGTTCTCAACTGATTATTTTCATGAATTAGAGCACATCGGTCTCCCTGTATCTTGAAATTTTACATTTGATATTGATGGTATTGGGATTTATGGATTAAATGTAAATTTTATTTCATCATGATGAGTGATGTAGGGACATTTATACATTTTTTACAATAATGATGAGTTTGAACTATATATATATGATCAAATATTTATAAATTGAAGGCAAGATATCTAAAATGAAATGAAAAGTTATTGATGGTTGATCATAAAAATAAATTTTTTTCATGGATTAAATAGAAAGTCAATACATATTTTTCCACATCAAAAACATTGAAATTGTTAAAAGTGGTATTGCCTCTTAATTTGATAACATGGTGTAATTTTAATATTAATGGTTGCACATTTTACACAAAATAAATCAGGATGATAATGGTACTATTAAAAATAGTGTGGTAATTCATGTCGTTGAAGCATTGAATTTTTTAGTGTAAAATATAAAAATCAAATTTCTTCTTCATCTATGTTTTTTGGAGTGATTTCTAATATATGAAAGATTGATTATTCAAAATTTTGAGTGAAATTGTTTATGTGTAACTAGGTTGATTGTATTAGCAGTGAAAACATGATGATTATGGATTTAAATGAATTCATTTCAAATGATTTAGTTTCAATGAGGAAGCATTTATCATGGATACATATTAAAAACATATATTTTATATCACTGACCCATTGAAAGATTAGTGTTTTGTTGTTCAGTAGTAGAAGATAATTCATTTTCAAGATGGGGATGATAATGATGCTATGGATTTTTGTGAGGTTTCTTCATCAATTACATATTTTTTAGATAATAATAACGACTATTAATGTTGACATTGTATGTGGAGTGTGAAATTATCTTGTTTAAATGGTGTAGGAAAGCACTACGTCCCTATCCTAATTATTCAAAAAATTATTCATATTTTATATTTTTTAAATTTATACATGTAAAAATTATATTTTTTAAATTTGGATGTTTATATATATATATATTTATTACTTATATTATTTTCTTCAGAATTTTTTATTCCACATTTCGAGTTAAACATTTTTTTAAAAAAAACAACTTATATGATTTTGTTTTTGTTAAATCTACATATATAAAAATATTTTTTTATAGTGATATTTAAATTTATAAATTATGATCACTTATATCATATTCAAATTAATGTTTAAATTATTTAGTTTAGGATATATATTTTTTTGGTAAATAATGATTACATCGTTATTTTTTATTAAAAGTTACACATGTGTAACATATTTTATTCACATACATATTCTCATACTACTATTTTTAGATATTCATTTTTCTAATAATATATAGGTTTAGAGAATATCACTACATTCGTATATTTAAATGATATAATCATAGTTATGGGTATATTACTCGAGGTATATGTATGTTACATTCATATTATTAAATATTCAATAATTAAATTATTTATTGAAATTAAGCTTTTACTTTTTCAAAAACCATATATAAGAATAATAGTTAGCATCCTATGATGTATTATTCTTATTATTATCTATAAAAAGTTATCCACAAAGTTGGTAGATGTTAGATTACATTTCTACCAAACCTTCACTTGTTCATGTAGTATAAAAACCCATGCTGGACATACATGAATATTATATAATTTTATATGAATATCTAGCTCATTAAAAAATTAAATTACCAAAGACCATACACGTTTAATGTCCATGGAAACAATGAATAAATTATTCTAATTTTGTGAGTGATCTTAAATGTCACATGTAATGATCATCCCATTTAGTACTCAAACTTAAAACCATTATTCGTAAGATGGGAAAAGGAAATATAAGAAAAGGTGACCTTATCTTCTCATTATGGGTTGAAATAAAGGGGATCTATAGGAATGACATGAACCTAAGAATATGAGAACATAATCCTAACATTTTATAATTACTACCTCCATATCAATGATTTTATAGCTGAGTTATAGCATAAATATTGGCAATTCATAAGACATGAATCCTAAAGAAATCATAAAACATATTTCGTAATAGCATGACATTGGGATAGGACATAGACTTGTGGAATACACATCATTTGATAACATTGTGAACATGTGTAAATAGAAATAAGTTAACTCACTATTTTAATTAAATGGAATTATTCCCTTACATAAATCTATGTACATGCAACCAGTTCAACACATATCATTATGTACAAGAAAGATAGGTCCACACCTAACATTATCGACATGTAATATGGTTTATGCATACAATTTTGAACATTTAATGGGGTCCATAGATTAAATTTTGAACACATAATCAGGTTCATGAATAAAATTTTGAAAATGAAATAAGGTTGACTCACAACATTGATAACAGTAAAAAGGATGATGCATAACATTGTGAACATGTAATCGGGTTCATGCATAACATTGTAAATATGTATTCAAGTTCATGTATAACATTGTGAAAAATTAAATAAGTTAATTCATTACATTGTGAAAACATAATAAGGTTCACTCAAAACATTGTGAACAAGTAATTAATTTCAAATATAACATTGTGAACATGTGGGCTAGTTCACACAAAATATATAAACTCACGGGTTATCAGTAATTACCTAATTCATTGGAGAGAGATATAGGTCACATCCATAATATAATAAAATAATAAATATATACCCCAAAATATAAAAAAAATAATAATATCATATCCCAGGAAATGAAATGGGATTTATACACACATCATATTATTATAACATATGGAAATGGGATAGGTTCCACAATCATTTCCTCATAGAATAACCTATGAATGAATGTAGGTTTGGTAAATATCATGTCATAAAAACATAAACCATTCAAAGAAATAATAATAATCTTATCCATGGATCATATACCTAATAAATAATAAAATATACCATATTATTCTATCTTATATGGATAATGATTTTTAAATATCACATTTATATGTTCTTAAGGAATGTAACCTTTCATTGAAAATAAAATCTTTTATGAAATAAAACACTTTTTAATAATTTTATTTGAAAAAAACTTATAAAATATAACATGTTTTCTTTAATAATCATTTAGAACAATTCATGAATAAAATATCCTTTCTACATTGAAGGATAACTATTTGTAAAAACTAAAACAATTTAAAATCCTTTTTCTTTGAAAATAACATTGAAAATATATAATAGAATCTTTGAAAACGATTTCAAAAACATTTTAAAACATAAATAAAATTAAAATAATTTTTCTTGAATGTTTTCCAAAAGTAACATTTAAAAAAAATTATTAATTTTTTTAGAAAATAGGATTTTTGAATAAAATAGTTTTCTGATCAAAGAGACAAATAAAGTTGTATTTTCATAAAAATAGTTTCTTAAAATTAATTAGTACCAAATAGTGGTAAAATGTTACCATTACATAAATTTTCCTTTAATATCCATAGGATAAGAAAATTCATGATAGTTAGTGGGGGATGGACTATAATATTGAATCCATGAAATCATAATCATAATCAATCTCAATAAACAATAACCTTGTTTCAATAATCATTTACCACTTTGGTAACATTTAATCAAAATAATCATGAAATAATATAACTATATAAAGATAAAATATCATAAAATTAAATATATTGATGATATAAAATTTCAAAGATCATTATTTACACCTCTTATAAAAATTTAGGTGAAAAACATGACATATTTCTCAAAGAACTCAAATGGAGACAAAATTATCTTACCAATTTTGCGACCTTCGAACCGCAAAACCCATTAAAGAGATATTGAAAAATGGATATGTATATATATCAACAAATATAAATTTAATAATCTTATAATACATTGATGTTATGTATATATTCCATATAAAATAAATTAGTCGTGGATATAGCATTAGACGCACAGAAATTCAAGTGAGATTAGAAATTCCATAAATACATGGGTAACTTTTGGAATAATGATATATATGAAAGAATAAAATCAATTTAAACGTAGAATATAATTATTTAAAGTAAATTATTTAAATAACTTGTTATTGGGAAGTATATACACCACACAATACGAATAGGTGGTGAATACCTCATATATCTCACAAAAATGAAGGTAAAATTAGAAGTCCCTTGCCTTACATATTAAATTTATTAATACACATTAAAACCTCATAAAATATAAGTATATGTTTATTATAAATATACCATATATAACTATTATTTTATATCATACAATACATAATTTAATTATGAATTTATATTTCCCGTTTATTAACAATTTCATGTTATAGTTACATTTGTTTTTCGTATATCTTTGGACTTGTTATTCCTAATCCTCTTAATTAGATCATGATTTAACTACATAAAATTTTTAAAACATGATATAAATATCATATTTGTATATTATAAAATTATTTATAATAATATATAAATTTTTTCAAATGAAATGAAATACAACGTTCATGGAGACCATAGGTCATACGTATGCAGGAACATTGTTTACATTTCTTGTTGTTTTATTAAAAAATGAATATTAAATGATATATATATATATAATCCATCAAGTGTAATTATTATTTAATATATATCACATGTGTTTATTATAACCATCTTTAATATATATCTTTTAATTCATTAAGGAATCGTATCCCTTTGAGGAGGCAGTAGTTCACACGTCCACAAAAAAAGTTATCATATTCCCACAAAATGGAAATCATAAAGCTATACAATAATTAAATAAGAATATAGATATAATAAATATAATAAATATAATATAAAAATAGTAATTTAATCATTATTACCAACCTTAATAGGTTGTAATGGAAGAATGATTTTCATCAGTTTGCGAGGTCGCAGTCCGTCAAACACACGAATGACGATTGTGCATCCCATATAATTGAAGTGTGTGAAGGGGTATATAATAACAATAACATAAAATAATATCATAAGATTTTAGATATGGATTTTTTATAATAATAAATATATAATATTAATTGAATGATTTTGGAAATAAATAAAATAACAATTCTCCTTTAAGAATGTTACAAATTTTCAGGTAACTCATTTTGGTTTATAAAAAAAGAATAATATGGTTTTATTTTTTTCGAAAGTGGTGATTCAAGGATAACATGATGTATGATGGGAGATTACTTGGTAGTTTTTTTAGATCCAACAATATTTTAGTGTTGTGATGAATTTGTAGAGTTGAAGGCCTTTTATATGTGAGGGAAAGGGCACACTTAGAATTTACAAAACAAATTGTCTAATTCCCATGTGTTTTCCAACAAAGATTATTACATAAGAAAAAAAATCTTTCCATGAATTTTTATGGTCTATGTATTTCCAGAAAAAAAATTCATGTTTTTCTCATTTTTACAACTTATATTTTATTTTTATTCTTTATGTAAAATTGTTTTGACCTTAATCACAATAATTACTTTTAATTGATTTCACCTATCAATTTGGTATAAAATTATGTTAAAATTATTATAAATTAGAAATTATGATCATTCCAAATACTAAATTAATTTTTTAAAATTCAAATCACATATGTGGAAGAAATTAATTTAAACTTAATCCCACATATGGGACGAAACAATGGGTTTTAAAGAAAAAGATTTCAAATGTTCGAAATGTTTTTATATCTATTTTAAATTTTAAACTGAGTCCAATGTACTAAAATGGATGAATTTATTTATAATTGAACTAATTATAATTATAACCAATTTAATATGTACTTTAAAAATATCCATAAATTATAAAAATATGTAGTTTTGAAATAAAATTCAGTATTTTCACTAATGATTCAAAAACAAAACTTTTCAGAAAAGATCAAAAATTCCACATAATATAACAATGAAATATTTTTTTTAAAAAATGAAGTTTATTTTTAAAAATAGTATTTATTAATGTGTAAAATATATATTTAAAATAGGTGTGGTGTTAAAAGATGGTAAAATTTCTTTTTAGAATAATATTTCTTTTTATGCCTAAAACTGGATTTGTTCTTATATTATGTCTACCAAAATTATTGGATGAATGTATAAAAATTGGTTAAATTTATAATATATAAGTTCCATTAATGACTCCCACTAGTATTTATTAAATTAATTTACTAATATAATTTTTTTGAGGGGATAAAAATAGTTTCTTCATAAAAACACATCCCTTATATTTAATTAGTTTTTAATTTCATTTATAACCAAAGAATTAATTTTATACAAAAATTTAAATCATATTTTCTTAATTTAGTTATTCTTATTAATATCTTCCATACTAATGTCTAGGTGATAAATATGACAGACTTTTATTAATAATATTGTAGTTCACTAGTACTCGATTTTACGTCTAGACCAAGCTGTCAAAGGAACACAACATTTTGTGTAACACAAGACATGAATAGTGTTATATATACTGAGATATAATATATGTCTTGTTTGTATAACAATAAAATCATGATATTTCTTATAAATCAGTATTAACATGGTGTAATGTGAAATGGAATCCATTAAATAATTTTAATTTATTCAAAAATAATAATTCATAAGAAACATAATGTGTTATATTCTACACCCATTAAAATGAGTTCTTCCCACTAATTTCTTCAATGTTATAATAAGTTTAAACTTTAAAGTTCATTTTATAGAAACCCACATTACTAAAATGAATACTAAAGCTTCCTTTTAAAATGGAATGTTTGAAACATAATGGTTACCAAATGTAACTAAGAACGAGGTTTCTACAAAAGAGAGCATACATTGGAAGTGAAGATTTATACATGGAAAAAAGTGTAAACAATTATAGTGAGTGATAAAGATCAATGATCATAAGAAATAATGTGATTTATATAAATTTAACACTCTGAAATTTTTTGATTATCCAAGGGACTATTTGATTCACCAAAAATGTTGTTTCTAGAAGAACATTTTTATTTCAAGTAAATTTTCCAAAAGATGAATAATATTCACAAGGATATTTAATTACTTTATTTAATTATAATTCATAATAATAATTTCACCATTTGGTTTGGCCTTGAAAAATTTACTTTTCATCTCTTACTCAAAATAAATGAAGGTTAATCTGTCATGTAACATCTTTGTTCTGGAAGCTACCAAGAGGTGCCCCATACCCGGTTGGTCACACAGCCTTAAGCGCATTTCCGAAATTCCAGGGGCTGCTGACTGGAAATGAGGGCCATGGATGTGATAGTGGGGAAACTATCCCCTCATTGGCAGTGTAACATAGTGACAGTAAAACAGATTGCAATATCGGAAGTAGTAAAAGAATGCAATAAGTGAACAACGGAAGTAATAGAAAAATAGACCACACATATATAAATGATTCATGATAAATATGTCTAGATAATTATTCATACAAATCAAAATATTAGAATACCGTACTAAACCAAAGTACAAATGAAAATAAAGTAAACAGATCCTCAACATCACCAGCCTCATCTTGGTCCCATTCTTTCCACCACCAAACCAGTCAAGTTATTAAAGTAAAAAAGAAACTTTCCTTTATCTATACATGCAAAAATATAATTTGTTTGGGTGAAAATGCATGACCCAAAGAGGATGTGAAGAAAATCCCAAAAAGAAACCACCCAAAGATCTGTGCCAAACAGTCAGTGAATATATATGGCAGACAATAAGCAAAAAGAATTAGTAAACAAGGAAGTACTCAGTAGTAACCAATCCTATAGCTTTAATTGCCTTCAATTATCATATATAATGTATGAAATTGATCACAAACAGTTAATATTCTAAGATGTACTAACATCATAACCCCTCTAGTCCCGCCAAAACAAACACAAGAAACCCTCTCGAAAGTACACAAATTCTAACCCATCTAGTTCATCTTTTGCACAGACTCTCTAAGGAAGCACTCACCGTAAATTACCCATATATTTTCACATCGATAACTAATAGGGACTCTGAGGAAAAACTCAACATCCAATTCCACCTTTTTCCCACATCTAGGAACAACATACACTCTGAGGGTGCACTTACATTCATCCCCCGCTATGGTCTCGCAACGTAATAGTAAAACAGACACTCTGGAGAATCCCTCAATGTCTATTATACCTATGGTCTACTAGACCAGGTTATCACGACCCTTTGTAAGTCAGTCATGCAAAAATGAATACATGGTAGCCAAGTTAATCCTCAATAACTACTTGGCTTAGAAATCTACAGCATGTCAATGTATGCCAGATAATAATCACACCATCTTAACAATACTAGGCATAGAAGGTAAACAACCAAACATGCAAAGCTAGACCCAATAGTCAAAATCACGCAACATTGGAAAAAACATCCATTACATGGTAAATGACCCTATTTATAATCACTAATCCTCTACTCAAGAACACAAGGCAAAGAAGAAAAATAATAGGGCTAAATCAGTAAACACGCAATACCCCATTGAAGGGTATTGGGAACATTTTCACATATAACTCAAATAATTTCTACGGAAGGGAAAAAGCCCCATACCTTGGTGTGGTGAGATTCATATACTCCAGCATCGGCCCTTGGATCGACTTAGAACATGGTATATCTAAGAGAACTTCTAAAATGTTCAATTGAGAATAACATGAGAAGGAGGAGAAATTAGGAGATGAGGTTCATGAAGAAGAGATAACTCACTGATGTGATTCCAACATAATCGACAGTGGTAGAATTGGAGAACCAATGATCGATCTGAGGATCAGGGAAGGATCGATGCCATACGAATTCTCTCGGTCGAAGAAGGCGAAGGATAAGATAATTTTCCAATTAGATGCCTCCCAGATCCCTTTAATGAAAAAAAGGAAGTACATGACCTGTATTTTAAAAGTACATGGAATTTACTTTCCCATACCGGGCCCAACATAAGATGACCTCTGTGTCACCACACCCGGTTGTGTGCATGGCTGTTACACGGCCAGAACATGGCTACATGCGGAAACTAAGTATATGGCGTGTACTCCATAAATTTCCCGAAACTCCTCTTTTTCCTCAAAACAACCAGAAATGAAAAACATACCTAAAAAGAAGATATGGGTTTTAACAAACATTCCCCTTAATGTAATTCATCCCCAAATTTCCTTAGCAAGGAAGCATAGAAGAACAAACCTCTAATAGCTCCGTCCACTACAATCATACATTAACCTCTCTCTCCTAAATCTCATTCTGTACTCACCTGTGATTCCAGAGAACTCATAGCCGAAGAACCGACCGGCCACGGAGAACCTTTGTACATAGATCAAAAATATGGATAGGATGCTCCTCTAATGATGCTTCCACCTCAATATCAGCCTCCTCGGGTTGGAAAACATGAGATGGGTCTGAGAAGTAACAACAGAGATCAGAAACATGGAAGATGTCATGCATAGACTGATACCTCTGAGGTAACTACAACCAATAGACAACCGGCCCAAATCTCTCCAACACCTCAAACGGTCGGACATACCTTATCAAAAGATTACCATATCACATAATCCTTCTCTATCCCAACCTAACGTGACACTTAGTAAAACCTACCCTCTGACCTCGTACTCCAGAGGTCGTCTCCGACGATCATTATAGGACTAATTTCATGACTGTGCAGTGGACATTCTCTTCCGAATCAGCTTTGTCTGCTCTGTGGCCCCCTATAAAAGATGTGGTCCCAGCATAGCTACCACTCCTACATGTAGTCAGCATAAGGTGATCTTCATGGCCTATCATACAAATCTTCATAAGGTGCCATCTGAATAATTTCTTGAAAACTATTATTACGAGGAAACTCTACAAGAGGTATGTGTTTCTCCAAAAAAACACCAAAATCCAGGATTCATGCTCAAATCATTTCCGGAATCACCTAAATCATACACTTGGAATGGTCATCTATTTGTGGATGGTACACTGTACTCAGATGTACCTATGTACCGAAAGCCTTCTGTAATCCCTACCAGACCTGAGAGGTAAAACATGCTTCCCTGTCTGAAACAATTTATTGTGAAACCCCATGTAAACGTATAATCTCACAGATGTATAACCTCCCCATATCAACAACACTAAAGGTCTATTTGATCATCAATAAGTGAGCATCATTCGTGATTCTGTCAATGAAAACTCATACTGCATCATCTCCTCGTGGTGACCTCAACAAACCTATCACGAAATCCATCACGACATCATTCCAATTCTACATGGGAATGGGTAACTACTATAAAAACCCAACTGGTCGCTGGTGCTCTGCATTCACCTACTGAAAGGTGGAACACCTCATGAAAAATCTATAAATATCTCTCTTCAATCCTAGGAACCAATACTGATGGTGTAAATCATGATTCATCTTGGTGACACCAGGATGAACTGGCCAAACTGAGGAATGAAATCCCCGCATCAGCTCCTTGTGTATGTCTGCTGACACCTATAAGTGCCCATGAAATTAGAAGATCTCATACTTACCTACTGCCCATCCAGGAATAGTGTCCTTTCTTGAAACACTCTCCCGTAGGACTTGGCCTGCAGAATCATATAGGTTCCTCATTCGCACTTGATCGAGAAGAGTTGAGGTAACAGTTACAGAAGATAGAAACATCAACTCCAGTCTGTCGTGCACCTCTAAATGCATCTCAGATAATAGAGACAGACACTTCCACTCACTGTTGGCCTCCTGAAATTCCTGTATCTGATCACTCTTACTCAGTGAATCAGCCACAAAATCGCCTTTCCCAAGCATATAGGCATTCTCAATGTCGAAGAACTAAAGGTACTCAACCAACCTTAGATGTCTCAAATTTAGAGTGCGATGAGTGAAGATATAATTGAGACATTATTTTTCAGTGATAACCATGAAATGATCTCCCAATAGATAATGTCTCTAATAGTGTAAATCATGAACAACTGCATCCAACTCTAGATCGTGTGTCGGGTAGTCCCACTCTTGTGTCCTTAACTGCAGAGAACCGTAGGTAACGAATCCTTCTCCCTATATAAGCATTGCTCCCAACCCGATACCTAAAGCATCACAGAACATAGTATAGCTCTTTCTAGGCATTGGAAATACTAGTATCAGTGCTGAAGTCAACCTTCCTTTCAGTTCCTGAAAGGATGACTCATAGAATCTGACCACAAGTACTTTGTACCTTTCACAGTCAAACCCATCAATGGTTATGTTATGTGTGAAAAGTCCTATATGAGTTGTCTGTAGTACCCAACCAGCCCTAGGAAAATCCGTACCTCAAATGCGTTCTTCGGATGCTCCCGAGAAACGACATATCTCACTTTCTATGGGTCTACTAATACTCTTATCTATGAAATAACATGACCCAAAAAGTGAATCTGTTCTATCCAAAAGTGACATTTTGAGAGCTTAGAATATAACTGATGATCTCTTAGTGTACTCAGAATGATATCATGATGGGTGGAATGGTAGTGTCGACTATTTGAGTACACCAAGATATCTTTCACAAAGGCTACCATGAAAGAATCCATGTATGGATGGAACAATCGCTTCATCAGTTCTATGAAAACTGCACACGCGTTCGTGAGACCGAACGGTATGACCACATACTCATATAGACCATACCTGCTCTGGAAGGCTGTAAGAGGTATATTGGATGGTCTAATGCACAATTTATGATAACCGGATCTCAATTCAATCTTTAAAAACACCCAGAATACTCGAAGGTGATAAAAAAATATCATCAATCATTGTCAAGTGATATCAAGTACTTCATCGTCAACTGGTTCAAATTCTGATAATCCACACAAATGTTGAGGGTACCGTCTGCCTTCTTCACAAATAAGATAGGAGAACCCCAAGGAGAAGTACCAGGTTAGATGAAACCCTTTGCATGCAACTCCTCAAACTTCTTTTTGAGCTCTTGAAACTGTGGTGTTGCCATACTATAAAGAGGAATGGACACTAGTGCCTCTCCTGGCACAAGATCCATAGAAAAGTCTACCTATCGCTCCAGAGGAAAAACAAAAAAGTCCTCTGGGAAGAAATATCTGAAATGATCCACCATTGGAGGAAAGTCCATCTTTGAAGTCCCCTGGTCATCCAGATATAGATAGGAAATCTAGCCTGTAACGCCTCCCAACCCATGATGCTCGGGTCCCACTCTGCTCGCTTGGACTTCCCATTCGCCCTTGTGAAGAATCCATCTTCCCTCCAGTAATGTGAAACTCACCCTACTACAATAGAAATCGACAAAAGTCTGGAAGGGAACTAACCAATACATTCCAAGATTGACATCATAACCTGTCTTCTCTAGGACATAGAGGGCCCATAAAAAGTGACACCCACCAACCTCTAGAGGGCACTACTTTCACTGCCATACATTAGTCATTCTTGTCCCCAATGGAGTTTATAGGTTCATGATATCATCAGAAGAAAGGACATAGAGACCAAGGATCTCCAAAAACACAACCAATATAAATCTATGGGAAGCACCTATATAAAAATGTGAAAAAGCTAAAACTGAGGCAACTAGGATAGTACCTTGAACTGTAGAGGGTATGTGATCCTTCTCTTGTTGGGTCTGCTCCACTGCAAAAGTCTGACATGTACCGCAACCTCGTGACCCTGGCTAACGACTCTGAGTTAATCCACCCTATTGTCGTTGAAATCATGGTGACTGACTATGACGACCATGACCTCCACCTCGACCTGAATGGCTGAAAGAACTTGAGTTCCCAGACATGTGAGAAACTGTTGGTGCTACTCCCAAACAAGGGTTCATATAAAAACCCATGTCACCAGCTACTGTTGAAAAGATCTAATAGAAGCACTGAAGATGACTCAACTTTCCACAAGATCTCCACTCCACTGGGTCTCTTAGTAAATGTGGCCTCGTAAGCCCACTCATCCCACACTAGTAGAAAACCACCAGGATACCAGAAGATGTCTCTCGCCTCATTGGATCTCCATGCATAGAATCCCTGTGGTGCTTCCTACTATCAGTAAGAGGGATACCAACCCCAGATGTCGATCCAACCTTGACCAAAACTCTATAATCCCTTAGATTGTGCTTTGGGATCAGTGCTTGGTTGATTGTAGAAGTGATGGAAGTCAACGAGAATATGTTCACCTGATATTAGATGTCATGCCTGCGACCATCCTAAAGCTTCCTTGCCGAGAATAACTCTCCACCTCCTAGGATGGGTGTGAAGCGCAGTAGATCCGTAAAGATAGATGAATACTCCATAATAGAAAGATTACCCTGCTCCAAGCTCATGGACTCTCGGGCTCGATCATCCCTCAAAGTCTCCAGATATAAGTTTTCATAGAAGGCCAGCTGAACTCATCCCACTCCATAACCTGCTGGTGTCCCACCTGTGAGATCACATTCCACCATATCTTGGAAGAATCATGAAGCATGTACATAGAGAGCTTCAACCTCCTCAATGGGGGAGACTACCGATGCATGAATACAGAAATCATGGATTCTAACCATGACTCTGTAGCCTGAGTTCCTCCATCACCTATGAAGGCGTGAGGATTCTGCTGCTGGAAAACCCACATCAGCTCTGCCATAGAAGGGGAAAGAAGAGGTACTCCGTAGAAGTTCTGCATGAAGATCATAAAACCGTATCAGAACTGTGTGTCGGCACCTGTGTGCGGAATGATGGCTGGTGCCAAGACTGGTACAACTGGAGGATCTGCTGGAAGTCCTAGATCAGACATATCCAATGTCTGATCACTGCCCTATAACTGGCGTACAACTGGAGGACTTTTCTATGGAATGAATCTGCAAGGTCAAGTGCACACCTTATATCAAGGTTAATAGTGACTGAAACATAAAAGTTTAAGAAGGGAACAAGATAAAGGAATAATTCATGTTTTTTAAACATGGATCCACAGTGTGTATAATAACTACACAACCTATTCCCTTAAGCCTTCTTATGGGCTTTTACTTCTGCCAACCCTGGTTGTGTAACACCCCATACAAACAGCATGTTGTCCAAACACATGGCGTGTACTTGAATCCTCTTATCCTACCCGAGTTCTTCTACACATCTATGCCACACAGTTCTCCTAGAACAAGACTACATGACTTGTTATTTCCAGTCACGGCATGTACTAGACAAACTTCATCGACCCATGTTATTAGTCGCACGACCGGTTACACGAATCACTATACAAAGAGTGTTCAAGATAGACACGATGTATACTGCTTGTGGTTTCATTTTCCTGTGTCATTAGTCAGATGTGTGAACACACAGCTGACTATACACAGCGTGCTTATTCTAGACACAACTTGTACAAGAAGGCTTTTTTCGTCCTGTGTTTGTTCATTACACGGTCGGATACATGGGCTACACTACATGGCATGTTCAATTGTGACACGGCGTGTACTTACTGATTTGTCATCCTCACATGTCATTAGTCATAAGGCCATATACAAGGTCTCTACAACACAACATGTAAAACTGGTACACGGCATGTCCGCCCAAGGATTTTTTTCAACTCGGTGTCTTTGCCCCCACATTCAGTGACATGGTTAGAGACAACACGACTTGTACATAAAATACATGACATGTACTTATGAAAAATAATTTCTTTCCTGAATAGAAGGACACATGGCGTGTATTCAACATTACACGCCGTGTATTCTGGGTTTCTCCAAACAGTAATCATCAAAAACTACTCCAGAACCCAAATACACTGAAATGAACATTAAAATTCCAAATTCCAATATGTGAGGGCCCATACTCCCCTATAATAAAATCTTGACATCTTATACATGTTATATACAAGGAAACAATGTAATTATCCAGCAAATTATAATTCATGAGGGCCCATAATACCTAAAGAACCTAAGGTTGGAATTAATTTAAACAAATATTACACAATATAGTACCTTATCAAATGGCAGGCATTCGATCAAGGCATCTATCACAATAGAAACAATATCTATCACGACATCTATAACAACAACACGAAATCACTAATTCACCCTAAATGGCATGGCAGGAATGCATGACATGTGATTTCTAACATGTGCCTATATGATGCCTGAGATGGAATACCCACATCCCATAGGGTTTCAATAGAAATAGAACCTCAATAATATCAATAATAATAGCACAAAACCTGTGAATCACCCGATGGTGAAATCAAATTAACTGAAAATGTGCCGATACAGAAAAATTGCAATAATGAGGTAAATTGGCTTTTCCCTATACATGGGTTTTCCATGCTCGAGAAAAATTTATTACCAAGTACCTATTACTTCATATCCCTGGCTATAGGCTCCAAAAAAGTAAGCCATGATGAAAAGAATCCCTCTGATACCACTTTGTAACGTCCTGGTTCTACAAGCCACCCAGAGGCGCCCCGTACCCGGTTGGTCACATGGCCTCAAGCGCATTTCCCCGAACAGCAGAGGCTACTGACTAGTAGTGAGGGACTTGGGTGTGATAGTGGAGAAACTATTCCCTCATTGGAAGATTAACACAGCAGAAGTAAAACAGATAGCAATAGCGAAAGCAGAAAAATCATGCAATCAGTTAACAACGAAAGTAATAAACAACTAGAGAAAACATATATAAATGATGCATGATACATATTTCGAGGAAATTATCCAATAAAATAACAATGCTAGAATATAGTACTAAACCAATGTACAAAATAAAATCATGTAAACAACTCCTCGGCATCACAAGCCTCAACTTGGTCCCATTCGCTCCCGCTCCGAAGCAGTCAAGCACCTGAAGTAGAAAGACACATTCCCTTATCTATACCTACAAAAAAATAATCTTTTTGGGCCCAAATGCACGACCAAAACAGGGTGTGAGACTAATACCAGTAGGAAACCACCTAGAGATCTATGCCCAATAGTCAGTGAATGTATATGGTAGGCAATAAGCAAAAAGAAGTTGTATACAAGGAAGTACTCATGAGTAACCAATCATAAAATTTCAATTTAATTCAATTATCATATATCATGTAAGAAGCTAATAAAAAACATGTAACCCTCTTAGAAGTACTCACATCCTAACACCTCTATTCCAACCCAAAAAACACAGGCAACCCTCTAGGACGTACACACAGTCTAACCCCTCTGGTTCACCTTTTCACAGAGTCTCTAAGGAATCACTCACCATAAATTCCCCCTTATAGTCTCGTATCGATAACTAATAGGCACTCTAGGGAAGAACTCAACGTCCAATTCCATCTATGTCCTATATCGAGAAACTACAGATACTCTGAGGGAGAACTTACATCCATCCCCCCTATGGTCACACAATGTAACAGTAAGACAGACATTTTGGAGAAGCCCTCAATGTCCATTCTACCTATAGTTTACTATAGTATGTTCTCAAGGCCCTGTGTAAGTCAGTCATGCACAAATGAATACATGGAATCCAAAGTAAACCACATGAACTACTTGAAAAAACAATCTACATAATCTCATAGTATGTCAAATAATAATCACACCATCCTAATAATACTAGGCATGGAAGGTAAACAACCAAACATGCAAAGCTATACCCAATGGTCCAAATCCTGCAACATGGGAAAACACATCCATTTAACGGTAAATAACCCTATTTATAATCACCAAACCTCTACTCAAGTACACAAGGAAAAGCAGGTAAATAACAGGGCCCAAACCGTAGACACACAATACCTCATTCAGGGGTATTGGGCTCTTTTGCACAAATAACTCAACGTCTTTCTACGAAAAATCCCCAACCACCTACCTGGGTGTCGTGAGATGGATATACTCTGGCATCGACCCTTGGATTAACCTAGAACATGGTAGATATACGAAAATGTCTAAAACATTCAACTGAGGATAACTTGAGAAAGAGAGAGAAATTTGGAGATAAGGTTCAAGAAGAAGAAAGAACTCACCGATGTGATTTCAATTCAATCGACGACGGTCGAATCAGAGAATTGATGCTCGATTATGGGCTCGGGGAAGAATCGACAATGTATGGATGATCTCTATTGAAGAAGGAGATAATGAAGATATTGTTTCCAACTATACGTGACCCTAGTCAGTTTAATGAATAAAAAGTACACAGTGTGTATTTTAAAAGTACACAGCGTCTACTTTCGCTTACTGTGCCCCACTTTATACAGCCTCTAGGTCACCACACATGGTTGTGTGCTCGACTGTTACATGGCCACCACACAACTATATGCAGTAACTGAGTACACGACGTGTACTTATAAGTGCAAGGCGTACACTCCAGAAATATCCAGAAACTCTTCTTTTTCTTCAAAACAACTAGAAAATAAAAAGATACATGAAAAGAAGATCCAGGTTCTAACATGTCATTCATAATATCCACAAATAGAATAATAGTTCTTTCCATATATCTTTAGATAACATCACAATAAAATGGTTAGCACATTTTATCCAATATTCATAAATACTCAGGTGGTGAGATAATAAATTAATCACTAAAACCTCAACTGAATTTTAATGTATACCATTCCATAAATGGCTAACCATGTAACCCATACAAAATTTGAACATCCAAACCATTATAAATATGGTCACTAAATTTCTCAAAATAAGCCTAACATTTATCCCTATATAGCATAAAGTATCTCTTGGTTGTTATATACAAAATAGGTGAATACATTCATCATGTATTATATTGAAACACGATAATAATCAAAATAACTATAAAACCATATTGAAAAGATACAAACTTTTTCATTCCTTATATATAATATAGATTATTAGATATATTCATTAAATACAGAAATAATGTAAACTTCATCAAATATAGCATTACCCGTTTTGTTAACAAATCCTTTATCAGTAATGAGGTCATAGATACTATCTAATTTAATTTATCAAAATATATCACAACTTTATCCATACTAAACAAACAAATTAAGTTGAAGAACACATTTATTATTACCTTCCCATAGAAAAATATCACCTTTAAATTAAATCATTTTTATTTTTCATCATCACCATTCAACATAAAATTCTAAATCCTTAATGAAAAATATAAAGAGGAAATACTTATAAATTTCAATATTTGTATAAAATAATCTTTAAATTCCAAAACATAAATACTCCATTCATCCCACTTCCTTCTTAAACAATTATCTAATCCTGATCATCTTATTATTTAATACCCCTGCACAAAAATATGAAATATGAATCATGTCATAAAAATCATCAAAATCAATTTAATCATGCCTATAAACTATACAATTATAACAACACATTCATTTCATAAGTCATTTTATGTCTAATTTTTTAATCAATAAAACCATTACTCATAAAACCTTGCTTATTATCTTTAAAATATTTCTATATAGAACATCGATATGGATAATTTTCATAAATTACATGTATAATACATTAAAATTTTCACAGTACCACAAGGTGGGTAATATTCCCATTAACCAAACTCTTGAATTTTCCTTTTAAATTACATACTTTTACCCTTATTCAACACACATAGGACACATTCTTGTTCCGTTACCATAATTATATTACATTTTTAATATTGTAACCCATCCTTAGACTTATCCATAGAGACACCCATTGAAAAATCCATAGAAATTACCCAATGGATATCATTAATTTTTTCTCATCCTAGTTTCCCATGGATAACTAAACCTTTCCATTGATAAGAACTATAGATACCCATTCTTAACTTACATGGATATTACATCATTTTTGAAGAATGTTCATCACATTACAAAATTACATGTCTGGGGACCATAATATTTTAGTGTATTTTGAAATGTTGTCCACAATATTCTAATTTTTTGAATTATATTCAACATATCCATAAATATATTCCCCTTTAGTACTCATACTTAAACACATTTTTCATAACCAAGAAAAGGAAAGACCAGAAAAGGTGATATTAGATTCTCAATAAGGGTAAAAATAAATGAGATATGTAAGAATAACATTTAAATATCATACCCTTCATATAATAGATCATATACATGAGTGATGGATTAAATATTGGTAGTTCATAATAGATGAATCATAAGGAAATAAAATAACATGTTTTATAAGAACAAAACGTTGGAATAAGTCATAAATGTTTGGTATTCACGTAATTTTATTAAATTTTTACATGTATAAATAGAAACATGATCACTCATTAAGTTAATAAAATGAAATAAATCCATTTTATAATCTTTTTTAAAAGACATCCCGGTCTACCCATATAATTATAAACATTAAAGACAGTTCCAAACATAATATCGTGAACATGTAATCAGTTTCATGAATAACATTGTGAACATATAATAATGTTCTCTCATAACATTGTGAACATGTTATTAGGCTCACATATAACATTTTGAAGACACAGTAAGGATCACTCATAACATTGTGAACATGTAATTAGGTTCAAACATAACATTATGATCATATAATCAGTATCACACAAAACGTTGTAAACATGTAATTAGGTTCCTGAATAACATTTTGAACATGTAATTTGGTTCACTAATAACATTGTGAACATATACTAATGATCACTTATGAATTTATGGACATGTAATCAGGTTTATGCATAACAGTTTTTACATGTAATCAGGTTCACTAATAACATAAATACCAATGAGTTATCCATCATTACCTAATTCATTTTAGGGAGATATAGGTCCCACTCGTCACCTAATAAAATTTTATATAATTGTTACAAAAGATAATAAAATTTAATAATATAATAACCCATTAAATTATTTGGGTATTTTAAACAATACATATTATCATAATATGTAGAATAGAGACAGGTTTCACAATCATTTCATCATAGATTATCCCGTGAAAGGAATCAGGTTTCATAAACATCATTACATCAAAACATAAACCATTTGGAGAAATAATATGATTGGTATAATTGTATAATATCCCAATTAAATCAAATATTATATCAATTTATTCCATATTAGGATTGAAAAGGATTATGAAAGATTACATAGAGCTGTTCTTAATGAAAAAGACTTTTCTTTAAAACATGTTATTTTTATCACATAAAACAATTTCAAAATACTTTTCTCCGAAAAAAAACAATTAAAACATATGATGTGTGGTATAAAAATAATTTAAATCCTTTTCCTGATTAAAATAACGTTTAACAATTGGATATAAATTTAAAAATAATACATTTTAAAAAACAAATGTTTTAAAATAACATTGAAAACAATTGAAAGAATCTTCGAAAACAATTTTATACACTTTTTAAAACATAAAATTTTAAAATTCTATTAGTTTTTTATTTTTCTTAAAATATCACTTAAAAAACACTATTATATTTTTTTTATAAAACATGGTTTTTAAATAAAATATATTTATAGCTGAAGAGTGAAAAAAATCAGATTATCTTAAAAACATTTTTCAAATATTCTGAAGTACCAAGGAGTGGAAAAATGGTACCATTACTTGAATATATCATGAATAACAATATGATAATAAAATTAATGAAACGTATTGAGTAATAAACCATACTATTTCATCTATAGAAGCATAATCACATACTATTCTGATAAATGATGAGCTTTTATCAATAAACACTTTTCTCTTTGGTAACATTGAATCAAAATCACCATGAAATAATAACACTACATGAAGAATAAAATATCATTAAAATAATTATATCGATGATATAACATTTCATAGTGTAATGTACACACCTTGTATAGAAATTTAGGTTCATAACATAACATGTGTCTCAATGAATGAAAAATGAGACAAAAATACCTTACTGATTTGGTAACTTTTTAATAGTAAACCTCATGAAAGGGAGATTATAAAATGGATATTTAAAAAGTATAAATATAATGATAATAAAAATATAATACATAAATGGACAGCATATACTCCAAAAAATGAGTTTTGAATATGGCATAAGTCTTGCCGAAATAAAATTGAGCCAATAAATCCCCTTACTACTTGAGTAACTTTTGAATCATGAGATATGTCAAATAATAAAATCAATATAATATTTTAATATCATCAAATAAATTAAATTCATGATATAAAATGTCATAATTCACAATATAAACCACAAAATAAAAATATGTGGTAAATATAGCTTATATCTCAATGAAATAAAATTGAGACAAGAAATATCACACATTGATTCTTGACATTCTATGAAAAAATTCAAACCTCCTGTATAATAAATATAAATTTTATTATAAATATACCATATAAATAAATCTTATATATCATAAAATATATGATTTTATTATGAATTTATATTACATGTTTATTATCAATTTCATACTAAAGTTGTATTTCGGGTAATAACTACTTTTCTATTCGTATAGGTTTTGACTTGTAACTCTTTATCCTATTTATTATATCATTATGTATATTATTAAATAATGTAAAAAAATGATATAAATATCATATATATTCATTATATAATTATTTACAATAATCTAAAAAATATTGGAATATGTAATGAAATACACTGTTCCTAGAGATAGTAGTTCGTACATACGCTTGAGAATTGATTCCATTTTTTGATCTTATTTTTAAAGGAATAAAAGTAAATGATATATATATATATATATTATTTCTATTAGAATTATTTTTTCATTCATATCGCATATTTTTATTAAACCCATCCTTAATAGATTCCATGTAAAGTGTGAATGAATTACATCGCTTTGATGAGGATGTAGTCCACACATCCGCAATCAATGTTATTATATTCCCACAAAATAGAAAGAATTAATTTATGTGGTATATAATAATAAATGATTCATAAATATATCATAAATAGCATAAATATCATATAAAAAAGTATTTACTTCAATATTACAAACCTATAGATGTGGTAATGGATAAACAAATGAAATTGGATTGCAAGCCAACAACATACCATAAACACAAACGATGATCACATATTCCATTTGATGGACATTTTTTAAGGTGTAGGTGATAACCTTAAAATAACATAATATAAGAATATTTTGGATACATTTGTCATTATATAATCAACATATATGAAGAATTTAATAAGTGTTAAAAAACAAAAGTACTCATTGAAGAACCCTACCTCTTTTTCGGGTAACTCCTTTTGGTTTACATCAAAAGCCATACTTTGTTTGAAATATTCCCAACCTAAGGATTTTATTATTAGATTAGGGATTTTATAAGATTATTTGGGTAGTTTTTGGATGAACCAAAGTGTTTTTAGAGGATTGAATGGGGAGAGGTGGTGACCATTTATAAGTGGAGGGAAAGGACACACATCACATTTTTTAATACAATTTTCTCCTTCCAATATTTTCATCGACCAAGAGGCTTCCTTAACACAAAATATTAGACACAAGATAGGGTAATGTAGAAATAAGTCCAGAAAATTTGTTTTTAATAGTTGTAGGTTCATTTGTACACCTTATATTTTATGTTTAGTCATTAAGAAAATTCGTTTTAACTTAATTACTGTAATTAATTTAACTGATTTCACTAATTAATTTTTTAAAAAAACTAACAATTACTTATTATAAATTATAAATCATGCTGAATAAAAATATGAAATTATATTTTTCAAATTTAAATCATATAATTTCAATAATTTAATATAAATTTAATCTAGTAGATAGTATGAAATAATGAGTTTTAAAGTACAAAGTTCAAAACATTGAAATGCTTTTATATCCAATTTAATTGTAGAATAGATTTAAATTAAATAAATTTTAATTATTGATGTACAATTTTACTAATTATACATTAAAACATATTTAAAATTTAATTTAACTATATAAATAGATTATAAAAAATGTAGGTTTCAATTAAAATTATGTAATTCTCACTATTCATCAAAAAAAGAAAATTCTCAGAAAAATAAAATAAATTAACCACAAAATAATTATGATGATTTGTTTTTAAACATGAATTTTATTTTTCCATATATTATTTATTAAATGATTAAAATTTGAATTTAAAATTTGTTATCTATTAAAAGGGGTAAAACATCCTTTTAGAATAATACACCTTTTGTGCCTAAACTGGATTTATTCTTATTTTATGCCTAAAAACGTATTCGATGAATTTTAAAATTTTATTTTGAAATTATGATTTAAAAATATCATTATGATATGTAAATAATAGTGATTAATTTAATTTATTAATGTAAAATTCCTTTGTAGGCATAAAAATAGTTTTGTTGATAAAAGACATCCTTCATATTCATTTTTTTATTTTCTTTGATAACCAAAGAATTAATTTTATAAACATGTTTAAAAAATTGTTTCATAAATTACTTTTTTTATCATATATACTATTCCAATGGTTATATTGATACTATAAACATATTTCAAAAATAATATTTTAGTTTGAGTAAATGTAGTCTTACATGTACCACTAGCTATCAAAACAACATAAAATTGTGTCTAACTCCAAAAAAACAAAGTGTTTCTTACAAAAAAATCTATTCTAAGTGTTTACTGTATAGAAATATAATATTTTTGTGTGTATAAATAAATATTATAGTGGGGTATCATGTAATTCAAGCCATAAAATAAATTTAATTTATTTGAAAAAAACTATTCTTTAAAACTATGGATATTACAATGGGAGTAAAGGATAAATATTTATTTTTATGATAATAATAACCTTAATGGAAAAAATAAAATTTATTTTAATAGTTATGTCTCTAGGTATAGTAATTTTATGAATAAAATTTTATATCTTAATTGGATGTGTGATGATAAGATGATGAATGATTTGTTGTGTGAGTCCATAATTGTCAAATTATCTCAATTAATTAATTTTTATATCGTTTTTGGAATATAATATATTGTATATGAATAATGTTTATTATATTAAATTATAAATGGAATTGAAATTTAATGAAAAATTAAAATTATTAAAATTATTTTATATTTATTAGTGGTTCCATTGTGTGATTTTAAAAAATAATTGTAAAAACAATATGGTCTTGTGATGCTTTATAATGATTATTCACTCCCCAAGTATGGTTTTTCTTCAAATACTTTGACTAAATTTGTCTCAAACATACACAATAAATAATTTATTATATTATTACTATTTTAAATAATAACATTTATTATATATTTTTTAATTACTTGTTTTGTTAATTTAATTTAACGTGGCTCTAAGAGATCTCCCCAAGAGATGTAGTTACTGAATGTATACCATCAAAATTTATCATGTAGAGGGTATCACATACTAGAGGGGGAAATGATTGAATAATGTTTTGATACATTGTGAGATAAATGAAGTATTGGTACATAGGAGGTCTAGTGTTTTCCTCAATATCCCCCACCTTCTAGAGAAAATTGAAATGATTTTGAAGGAAACAATTAAATAATTTCTTATAGATCAATCTAAAGATGTAATGGAAGTCATTTTCAGAGATTATTGTTTATTTTTCTTGAATGGTTATAATTTTTTATATTAACAGAACTAGTATAACATTCTAAGAAATTATTTTAGGATTACCGTTAATATAATTATATTCTATGGACTTTTAATCCTAATGGTAGTATAATAATTCTGGGTAATACTATAGAAAATTCAAAATAGCACAACCTCATAATTTGATATGTGGTAGGTGTCAATATTAGTAATTTTTTGGTCATCAATGTATGAAAATGAGGTATAAATATTTATATTCCTTAAAAGCTAATGTGTAAGGTGAAATATAGTTATTGATCAAATTAAATCACTTGTGCATGATATCATTGATGAAATAGAGAGACAATCAAAGCATGTGCAGCCTGCTTACTCATATCCTCAACCTCCTCACTTAGACCCTAGCAAATATAAAATGATTCATTATAAATATCCCTATGTAGTTATTTTAGAGTAAAATGTCATACATATTTTGGGGGATTATGTACACTACTATCCTATAAAGTTGGGTCAGGTATGAGTATCAGTACATGATATTATTCATCAAAATTCTCTCATGTCATTTTCTACAGAGGAGATTGTTGGGCTTGGATATTCTGTGGGAAATTTTTTTCTCAATTTGGATAGCCTTATTCATCTCAATATATATGAGGCATGGGGTTTTTTAAATATTATTTACCATTGATTAAAAATTATGTATAATGTTTTATTATATTTAATTAATATAAAAGTATCTAAAATAATAAATATTAGAAAAAATGAATCAAAAGAGTCGGGAAGAAGAAAATTAAA
This sequence comes from Viscum album, assembly GCA_963277665.1. Classification (NCBI taxonomy): domain Eukaryota; kingdom Viridiplantae; phylum Streptophyta; class Magnoliopsida; order Santalales; family Viscaceae; genus Viscum; species Viscum album. The sequence continues at coordinate 205,601,932 of OY728144.1, forward strand.
ATACATAAAATATTTATTATAGGCCAAAACAATTATCTCATACTTCAAATTTCAGGGAAAATATTTATGAGTTTTTTATGAATCCTCATATATGTGGAAGATAATATTTACAGATAACAATTAAATATTCCTCGTGGATCGTGTGATTTTTATGAGCTCACTATAACTATGATATAGTTTTTTTATAAGTATATAAATTTATATTCTAGTTTCACATTACTTAAATAAATATAACATAATGGGACTAAATTTACTACTTAATTAATTAAGTTTCTACATATAGTTTTCATTTAAAATGAGAAAATTTTCATTTTTAATTTATGGATCTAAAATACATTTAAACAAGTTATAAGTATCTGGAAGATTATGTTAGAGTTACATATATATGTGATAGGTTCGTGAATTTTGTAATTGGGTGTTTGTTTTTTACATTCCTTGATTTTCTAGAAGACTATGATATTTTTTGAACTAATACTAATTATAATTTCATTAATTGTGAATATTTTATAATATTGTAATCATTTGATTATAGGAATATTTTTCAAACATCAATACAAACTATATTGGGATTTCTCTTTATTAGGTGGAGTATGTATTTTTTTAAATTGTAAAAAAACTATGTTTCATTAGTTTTTATACGGTTTTTAATCATAAATCTTCTTATTAAACAAATTTATTATTTAATATATGAAAATACATGTCATGGTGAATGTCTAATGATTATTCCTTATTGATATAATATCCAAATAATATTAAATATTAGAATGTAAACATAAATACATTTTATATTTGATTATATTGTTTTTCTATTATACATATATATAAGTTTTTATTTTCATGTTAATGTCTCATCCCAAAAATTTCATCATCAAAAATTAAATGATGAAGTTGGATATTATGTTTTATGATTCATGTTTGAGATCATAAAAACTAATGAAATGACTGAATGTAATATGATTCATTAGATTATTTATTTTTTTGGTGTATATCATCATATTCATTTTTTAATCTTATAACATTCATTTTTATTGTAATTTTTCAATGATGTCACATCATAAACAGAAGAAGATGATACCCACCATTGATGTTTTATTATAAAATATTTACTTGGTATGGTAAATTTAAAAATTGAGTGTCATATATGTCTCTTTAAATTAATGATTAAAAAATGTGGGTCAAGATAATTTTTATTTATCCTAATCATCTATCCATGTCTAAGTTGTTAAATAAGGATCATAGGATTGTTAAGGAAAAAGTTTATAATGTGGTGAAAGTTGGTGATAACAATATTGATGAGAAGTAAACTATAAATGTTTACCTGGAAATTTTTATGTTTGAATACTATGAACATACTGGGAATGGATCAAATCTTTGTATAATAATATTAGTATCCCAACATTCCACGCAAAAAATTGATGAAGACATTATTAATGAGAAGAAGAAAATTATAAAAACATTGATGTTTGACCACACGGAAGAATCCACATCACATTATAAATATAAAAATAAGAATAATAATTCTATATTTAGAGGAAACTCTCAGACTAAATGTATATTATATTGAAATTTGAGTTCCCTCATTATTACTTTATTCTTTTTTCACTAAAGATACTTGTATAGAATTTATGAGAGAAATTTTCATCATATGGAACATAAATTTCCATAAGGAAATATATAGTTCAATACCTAAGGGAGGGAAAAAAATACAATGAGGTATGATCCTCACAATTGAACATATTATTTTTATATTTCATAATACATCTCATGGTGGAGTTATGGATCATAAGAAATATGAGATTTATGGAGATTAATATGTTATGCACTAGATTGTTTTTATTTGTCTGACAAGATGTGTTCAAGAAAGATCTTATAATTATTTCTTTTATATCCCTTGAATTGGGTTTTTGGAATTAGTTTTATATTAGTATTGCATTATAGAATATAGATATCTTTGATTCTTAGGTGACAAAACTTATGATTTCACAACTGGGTTTACCCCCAATGACATAAAATTGATTAACTAAAATCTCATTTCTTTTTTTAGATTTGTTCCATTAATTTAGAATAAAATTAATTATAGGGGAATCTTGTTGAATTGATAACTCTTAAAGACGCCTTTGTATTTATCATCAAAAAGGTAGAAAAAAAACAATGATCATTCCCATATTGAAATTTTTAATAGTTTATGGGTGTTGCCAATATATCCAAAGGGGGTAATAATGAGAAAATAATTTTTATTGTATGTATTTTCAATAATATAAAATATGTGTTGTATTATTATTTAAGGCTTCTATCTTTAATAATTAATGTGAAGATAGAATTCAAGACATAGTGTCCTATTAATTTTAATGATTTTTATATTTCTCTTAAGTGATCAAGAACATGTGTCAAAATTGTGAAATAAAAAAAGAATTTACAACAAAATTATTGTTCTATGAATAATAATTGATGATTTATGATAAAAAAATATTTTTCACGAGGAATTGAATTTACATAAGAAGATAATAAAGCCTGGAGTGTTTATGGAGAGATATTAGTGGCTTGAAAATTACATTTATAATATGAATATTTTTCGAGTTCTCCTTTATAAAAGAAATATAGCCAGCCACATGTCTGCCATAAGGCTAGCACAATAGAACGTGGGGGGCATGGATCACTACCCAGGAACAGGTGGTAAGGCCATCCTAATGTCATTTACAATTGGTAATAAATAACACCCACAAGGAGATAATTAGGAATTCAAATGGGCGCTTTGGGGGCATGTAATTTTCTGGCATAGCCCATGCATGGCGTATGTTAGAGAATTTTCAACTATTTAACCTGATACCAGCTCAAATATTCACTAATGTGGAGTCTAATATCAGTTGTAATTTTACCATGAGTAAGATTTATGTGGGATGGGTGAAGAAAAATATTTTTACTCTATTATAAAAATATTGATAAATTACATGAATTTTCAAATAAAATTACGCTATGTCATTAGATTTTTCCCATACTTTGTATATTCAATCAAGACAACTATCTTTAACCTATGGATTTTATAGGATCTTCCTGAAATAGTGTTACATCTAATATTAGACAATATTCAGTAATCATTACATGGGAGTGAGACTATTAAGATTATCTTTACATAATTCTTAAAATCTACATCATGTGTCCATGAGATATTTTGATGGTTATGAAAAGTGTCAAGTAATTTCTGTCATAAGAGTCCATTCAAACATCTATAATACATGGATGACATTGATATTCTAAAAATGTTATATCATGTGATTATATTCATATAAATATGAGGATTTTTCTTGTGTGAAGAGACTCCATGATTTTCCAAGTCACAAAATTATAATATGGAAACTTGTGTTTGAAGAATCCGAAAATGTAGAGTTATTCTAGAATTCCAACATATTAATTTACATGAAATAATTTTTGAGAATTCATGTCAGTGAATACTAGGAGGGGAGTTGGTGTAACATGCCTATAAAATTAGTTCATTCGAGTCTTAGAAACAAAATTTCGTACATCAGTGAGAGATCGTGTTTTCTATATATAGATAGAATATCATTGTGATTCCATTTATATGAGGGTAAGAATATCCCTTGAATCTTTCTACTTAACCAGAAAATAATAACTCACATGAATTACATGTTTTATGGAAAGAAGTTCTCACACCATCTTTCTTGCAAATCTCAAACTCAATAGTTTCATGAAGAAACAGAGACACCACATACCTTCACTTGTGTTATACTCATTTGACAAGATAAATGAAGAATTGACATGTTCACCTCCTTGGATATATAAAGTTCACTATGTTATCTCACATACACTTATTTTATATGTTAAGGAGAATATATTACGCACAGTATAACATTTTAAATTAAAAGATTTATACTCACTAGTTTGAGGTGGATGTTGAGATCTTATTTGATCTAATTCACATGAAGAGAACTAGATTCACAATTACATTTGTTCATGGTCACATATTCATGAATAATTATTCTTTCATGATCTCATGTACAAGAATTTTTTTGAACCACTATCATGAATACAAAATAGATTGTGTATTAAAATATATACATGAGGTTTATCAAGTAGTTAGATATTAAAGGTAGTATAAGGAAACATTAATTATTATTCAATAATAATGAATAAAAAATAATTCGAAATTTATATATTTTCATGGGTTTTAAATGTATTTATCACCATGAAGTATTCTTCCACTTTTTTGAATACCCTAAGTATAGTGGTCAAAGAAGAATACTGGGATTTTGAAAGTTATATCCTACATAAAATGATATTAATGTGTGTGTATCTATTACACATATGAGGGAGGTCAAGAAATCAAAAAATTAAAGGAATAATATATTCATAAACATTTTTTAACTAGAGAAATAGTTCAAACATAGGTGATTAGAAATATCTGAGGAAAACCAGCAATAATCAGAGGTACTTTGAAAGGTGCACATAGGAATGTTTGATCCAATAAACTCCTGGATAAGGATTAATGTAAAATTGTATAGAATCTATATAAATTTACAAAACATTATATTATGGATCAATCCATATGATGTTAAAGGCTTAGGATGGTGTTTCTAATCAACTTAATGAATATTGTGAGTGGGAGTGTCAAATAAAAAACTAAAGAAGAAGGTATAGTTTTGAGTATAAAAACTATTAAAGTTTGATTGGAGTTTGAGGATATAAAAATGTTTTAAATAGGGTCTTAAATAATTTGTATTGTGACCACCTTATGGTATATATTAATATCTATGATGGGGATATAACTAACATGGAAAGAAGTCTGAAAATACATTGAGACCAAACAATGTAAATCCTTATGTTCTGTGCCTTTTATTTATATCCTTATTTGAGGTGATTTTGAGAGAAACAAGAAGAGTGGTTTATTGTTCTATCCAGACATATAGTATGAATTTAAATGGAAAAAATTTTAAAATAAAAGGGATTAATGATTCACTACCTCCCCCTCTCAGTGATCTCACTCTGATATGGGATATAAAATTTCAAATTCCCCATATCGAGATGATTCTACTATTCAAGATGAATTTCAAAATTCCATTACCTTAAACAATAAACTTTATACCCGTAATATAAAAATTTAAATTCTGATGATCATATTTTATGGTATTTTATACTTGTATTATTGCTTCTTATCCATTTCAGGTTTTCTCAAATCCCATGTGACTCTGAAGACTACCTCAATACATCATATAGTCTTAGTTGTATGACTTTAAATTACACAATCCCATTTCATCTATACTGCATGATATTGAACTAAAATGTATTATTCTTGGTTAAATTACCCTAAAAGGAAGAACACTTGGTCTAACATCAATGACATAAACGGGGAAGAAACCCAATGGTCTTTGTTCCCAAATAATAAACCTAGAACATCCCCATGGTTTGAGATATATGAAAATATATTATATAGATTTAGAGATTATATAATTTCCCCTAAGGTAAAATTTAATCATATTTTCATGAAGTTAATTTGTTTTATCACATGAGCATAGCCAAACTTTACATTGGATTGTATTTCATCCATATAATAGTGGCACATACCATCGATATGTAAAACATGCTATAGTGTCTCACCCAAGATTTTCTAAAATCATTTTGATCCTCAATCATCCATTAGACATATCACTTTTGGATTACAATGTTTAAATCCCTATTGACTTCCCATGTCTAATTTAACTCCCCTTTACACACTACATAGTGTCCCATGGTGTGACTCATGTCTAGTCTATAAGTCTAAGGGGATCATTGAAATAACACATAACCAATACCATGTTTTGGATAACGATAGTGGTCTTCCTCATCATTCATACCTTATTTCCACTAGTATGTTAATGGATGTTCTATTTTGGAGGGGTGCACATATATTATCCATATATTATATACCTCTCTCCTCTTGATTCTATCCATGGAGGTAAAAATTTACCTCAAATACCTACTTTGTTTATGTAATGTTCTAAAACCATAGGGGTTACCTATTCATGTATCTGTACATATCATTACGGGATATTGGTCTTTATGAATCAGACTCCACTTTATTTATCCCCATATTTATAGTTTTAATTTGTTTCTTATGTAATAATATTAACCCCCCCCCCCCCACTCCATGTTGAGGACTATAGTGTAATATAGATGATCCTATTTCACCCCATGTTTCCCACACAACAAATGAATCACTTGGGTTTATGGATTACTGTCATTTATTTTCTAGAACATTTAAGGAGAATCATAGTGGGGGAATCCCCTATATCCTCTCTATATGATATTTAACTACATAGTCTGGGTCTAGGATGTAAAAAATTAAAACGTATTCCCCTTTGTTTGAATAACATGTCCTTAAACTATTAATGCCCCATGTTCAAATCTCTATAACCATAGACCCCATCGCCTAATGGTCCATTCTTTATGAAATTAAATTATTTCCCCTATTTAGGTTAAGGCAATATTTCCTTAAAATTTGATGCTTCAAATATCATACAATTCTCCCCCATAATTAATGATCGATTCTTATTTTAATTTCTTTCATCGGGTATTCATTTTTATCCTAATCCCTAAACCACAATCTATCAATTATCTTTATATGATTTTTCAATTTTCTCAATGAATGAAGAGATAAACAAAATATTTCCCCATTCCTTTATGAGAATTACTATATTCTATAGGAAAAAATTTTGTTTCCTAATTTGGATCTACATCCTAAATTATTTTTGAATGGACTCCTCCACATTGATGTCATGACATCAAAGTCTCTACCTACCTCCCATATAAGTAACTTATCCAAGGGGAACTATTGTGTTCCATTATGAGCAGACTCCCCTTTAGTGATGAAATAACTTTCTATGGACCTCCTTGCATCTAGGGTACACATCCTAGAGTATGAATTCATTACATTATAGTAGTGAAAATCATGTGTTTATTTAAAATCCATCCTAAAGTTATTTACCCATTTTTATCCATCACATAAAACTATTAGAGTCACGACATACCTTTTATCCACTTTACCATCAATGTTGTGGATTTATAACAACCAAGGATTTTCATCAAAATGTGTTTTCATATTGATAGGATTCCAGAATCTTCGAATTCCACAAATATTATTACTTCATTGTCATAGGTTTCCAGCATTGTTGTCTATGTAAGGATACAACCTTGACCAATTTACTCCAATTGTGAACTCTTTTGTAGTATGTATACTATTCTTTTATCTATTTTTCCCACATCAATCATGGAACATGTAAGAATATGTACTTTAAATTTATTGTTTCTTAATTTTTATCCATAGTTAGAATCAATTTAAGGAATTCAGACATGTTATAATTTTATTACAAGGACCTATAGTTAGTCTTGGGACAACACATTATTTAACTCAACGAACCTCTACAAGGAATAATCAATAAAATCTTGAAATTTAGATAGCTACACATGATATGAATCTACTTATAGAAACACCTCCATCAACTATATCTTGACCACCTCATTTCAAGAACCATTCTGTACCATTTGATATATAGTATAATCCTTTCCCACTTTTACTGTTACAAGATTAACCCTTAGATACACCGCCTCTTCCCAATGAACTGTAGAAAAGTCTTACTGCTGGTATTCATATGCCACCACCTAATAAGTATTTTTTTGAGACTCTTGAAGATATTATATGACATGTTTCATATGTGCATCTATGGGAAAAAAATTTTACCCAATAAAGATTTTCCCACTCCTCTAAGAAGTTATGATCCATTAAATTGATGGAATAGTAGTCGACCGTTTTGGTCTCCAATTTTTTCAACTACTGGGGAAGACCTCTTATTCATTCCATCATCAGACCTAATGGTGATAGGGTGATGATGGTCTAGATGTTCTTCTAGTCCCTACACAAGATCAAATAGGTGAATTATATTGTTTATGGTGATAGGTCTTCTTTATCTTCATCTTCAGGATCATATTCTTGGATTAATTCCTATAAGGGATAGGAAATCTCAACTTCTTTCTCCAGCTATGTTGGACATGGCTATAGTGTAGTCAATGAATCCACTAACTCACCGATTTCTTGTTTCAATAATATAATCTTCTCCTCTATAGTCATAGAAGGACCCCTTGGTAACCAAAACAACAACATTAACTACCAATATGGATGTGTTGGAAAGTTCACCATCACAATTTTTTGATACACAATTTTTTTCCTATGTACACTTGATCATCATAGGGGAGGAAATATTCTTCTAGCTCACTAGAAAACCAAGTTCATGATCTTTTGGGAGTATACCTCTAAGGGAAACACTATCCTAATAAATTCAAGTATTTTATTAGGTTATGACAGTACTAAATCATGGTACAGGATACTGGTTGGGGAAATAAAAGTTATTTATAGTACTACAATATCACTCCCCACTATAATGGTATTATTCTTAGATGATTCCTCTTAAATGATTTATATGCCTCTAGGTATGGTAGGGTTCCATTTAATGGAGGAATTTTCAACCATTGTAGACCCTACTATGTTGACATGAACTCCATCAGTCACTAGAAAATTAACCTATTCTAAATATCCTCTATCTATAAATATAAGCCAAATGATTTAGTTCATAGTATAAAATACTATAAAAACCTACCAGTGAGTTTCAATTTAACTCACATTCCACATGGATGGTATATTTTTATCTTTTCTGGACACCACATTTCACCAGTGGATAGATCACCCCTCCTCCTACATCATTAGGTAGAGATTCTACAAAAAACAACTAACTTTGTTGGGGTTTTAAAATATCAGTACTATGGGAATGCTCAAAAGGTACATCTAAAGAATCCTTAATAACTGATTCATGTATATATTAGAAGAATCATGTTACCATTTCTAGAGGTCTATAAATCTACCAATATACAAATAAAAAGGGTTATATATTTTAGTTAGATTTTCCACAATTAATCTATTTGTAGAGTTTCCTTAACTGTATATTATGAGTTAGAAACCCTTATATGAACTTTCATCCCATTAATTTCCCTATCCATAGTTATACAATTTTGGGACCCATCGAGCCACTAATTAAAAATTTCATATACTCAGTTTGTGAATGGATCTACATCACCACACTAGTGTTCTAGAACCTATAGTTCATGAATATAGTCTATCATTTCCTTCCAACGAGCTGTAATTGAAACTATGGAATGACTGAATAGTGATAGAATTATCACGATCATCAAAAATAATCTAATATATGATTTGTCACACCCCGAGATTTTATGAAACATTTTATTTTCAATTTCATTAATGTCTTCTGTTGTACGCTACTCCAAAAGGAGCTTACACAACACACATCCTTGACGTTCCTTGCATTACACGCAATCACGACCTTCCTCGATAGCGTGTGTAGTATGTAATACCAAGTTTCACTAAACACCGATATAATATTAAAATATTATTAAAACTAGCCATTATGAATAGTGATAACCACTTTTTGAAATTTTATAAATTATATTTTTCAAAATGGACTTCATTTTTGGATTCGGAATATCGAAATTTACTTAGGGTGAAATTTTTGTACTTTTTAGATAACTTTCATAATCTGATGAATTGTGAAAATTACTAAATTTTAATTAAATATTTTTTTTAATCGAAATAATTAATAGTGATAAATTATTAATTTGTGTGGTTTTAAAGTATATTTGTAATATATTTTTACAATTTAATATAATGTTGTTCATTGGATGTAATTTCACATTTAAACTAGACATAAACAAGTGTCAATCTTTTGATAGTTATTATCTCTTAAGAACACGCAATTTGTTTTGATGACGGGAATTAATTTTTAAATTAATTAATGCAACTGATATGTTTTGAATTTATTAAAATAGACATCATTTTTGAGTTCATAATATCAAATATAAATTAGGCCTAATTTTAGGTATTTTTCTGGAAACATTCATTTTTTGATGAATAGTGAAACCACTAAGTGGTAGTTAAAAAAAACTGAATTTTTCATAAAACCAAATTTTACCGTTTCAGTGAGTAGAATTTAGAATATCTGAGAGACACGGTTAATATCAAGGAATAAAATTTGGTTCAATGAGATGAAAATAATTTTTGGTGAATAGTAACTTTTTACTTTTTTTTACCACGGTTAAAAGTAAATAGGGTAGTTAAGGGTAAAAATGATATTATTATTACCCTAACACATGTCCTAATTCTATTGAATAAGTGTAATTCGACCAAAGACAACCTTAGGAATAAAATATTACCATTAAAGACCACTTGGATTAGATTAGGACATTTATTATTAATTTATTTAAAGAAGGGTTAAAATATTTAAAATCAAAGTTTAATAAGTAGATAATTTTTAATATAGGGTTATACATAAGATAAATTCGACTATAAATATTAATTAGAAAGATAAAAAGATTTCCTACATAATGGTATTTTATTTTTAATATTTAGACATTAAATTATTTAATTTATATATTACACAACGATGATGCAGTAATTATCTTATTAATGAAATATTGACATAATTGATGTTATAAATACCCAAATAAATGTAATTTAAGACTTTTTATGAATTCCACTAATTTTATATATTAATATTACACGTTAGTATTTATTTAAGTAACTTATTTAGAACTAATAATTCTGTTTGTATTTTCACAAAAATCAATTACTAAATAGTGTCAAAATTGACCTAAAATAGTTTTTAAAAAAAATATTATATTATTAATTGTTATTTTATTCCTAAAAATCTATGGTTCGGACAAATAACTTAGATAAGGTTATATATATTAATAATAAACAACTTGGGGGTCGTTTGGCTTGTTATAGTAAGTTTATTAACCTTATAGTGTAAGAACACAAAAAGACACGGTAAAAGTAAAATTATCTAACTTAAAGTTAAAACTAAATGATAATGTTAAAATAGTAAACTAAACTTGTCCAAATTCTATTGGATGGGAGGATTTATACCCATCCCTACCTTAGCTTCGAAATAACTCAATTTGGAGCTATTAAAAACCGAATATGACTTTATAATAAAATAATATTTTTAGTTATTCCAAAGGAGCCCCTCTCCTCCCTTATAAAAGGGCATCTCCTCCCCATCTTCCTCACACCACTTTGAGCCTTCAAGCTCGCCCAACCCCTGCCAATTTCTTCTCTCCACTTCCCTAGAGACATCCTACAGGTTCTGGTCTTCTTCAAAGACCAATTTTAGTGTCCTAAAAGAAGGTCTCAAAGAAGTGCTTCAAAGAAGAGGTAATGTTTGTTACCGATTCATTCATCTTTATTTCTTCTTCCACTTCTTCTTATTTAGTTATTTCATTATGAAGTAATAACATCAGTATCAATAATATATGGATATGTTATTATAAGTATGAAACAACCCTATTTCACCATCTATCCATCCTACGGAAAATGAAATCACCACGCTTGCGTACGTACGGAATACCGTCTCCACGCCGTGGTGTAATCTATTTTCCACCACCACCTTACTTGGATGGGTATAATGGCGTAAATAATAACTATATATTATTATTGTAAATTTATATTGATTCTAAAATTGTATATATACACTCCATTACAATTTCATGATCATGGGAACGATATCATCGCTCGTGCGTACATACGGAATACCGTCTCCACGATGTGATGCGACTCGTTATACATGATCTTCATTGCATAATGATTATATAAATGAATTTAATTAATGAATATTTTACACTAATACCAATATGGAAATTAGGTATCTATAACCTAAAAATAAGAATAATAATTTATTCGACAAAACACGCATAAGAACAAAAAGTAATAAACACCCGAATAACAAGTAGTAATGAAATATTACTAATAAGAAGCTAAGAATATGACCATATATGATATCATAAAAATAATTATGATTCTGGAATAAGTCAATGACATTATTTAAATCATTATATAGGAGGTTCGGACACTTACAAAGAAAATCGGACCTAAGGTAAGGGAAATATCACAATCTCATTTTTATCCGAGATTGTTTATACTTTCGTATTTACTGGGGTGTATTTTATCATCCACATACATGTTTCCTCAATATGTAATATTTATTTCCTTATATAATAGTTTATATCCAATTTTACCGTTCAGTGAGTTTTTAGTAAAAGATATTAAAGGAATCTTTTGTCATTTTTCATACGAGGTACTTTTTGACTTTTCTGACAAAAGTACGAGAAGAATGTTTTTTTAACTTATACGGCATGAATGGATTTTTAAAACATTATTTAAAAGAATCTTCCTTTACAAGTTTTCAAGTTTATTTTTAATCAACTTCTTTTAGTTTAAAATTGTATGACATGTTAAGAAAGGAAACTGTTTTTGAAGTAGAAAGGATATTTTCCTCAAGAATGGAGTTCAAGTGTTTTATCAAAATTATTTTCCATCTAAGATAATATAGGGTTTTGTTTCTATCCCTATTATTACATTGATTTGATTATGTTGTGATAGAAATATTATTATGAATTCCTTTATCTTATATGAATTGTTTTGTGAAGACATGATATTTAAGATTCCCATTTTTATTACATGGGTTATGCTAAGATGTATGGTTTATGATTTTGTGGCACACATAAGAATGGTATCATTATGAGATGGGTGGGACCTATATCTCCCACCAATGAATTGGGTAAAGATTTTATATCTCATGAGATAGACATGGCTAGAATGGCAGGTTAAACTAGTTCAGTGAAACAGGACTGAAACGAGGGATGAACTCGGTTCAGAAATGGACTTTGTCCACTAAGATAGTCTTGGAAATGAGTCTTGAATAATAAGAAATGATTCTCTATGATTATGTGTGTATTACAGAATGTTTCATGTTTTTAGTTATGATTATTGGGGTTAAATTTCACTACTATGATTTATCCCATGTTATAATATTATGATCTCTTTTGCAAGTTAAGATTTTCAAAATGTTATGTTCTTATGAATAAGATGTGATTGATATTTCTTTTGTTTACCCTTACTGAGCATTTGAGCTCACCCTTTTATGTTTTATTTTCCACAGGATATAATGAAATGTTTTAGGTTAAAAAAAGAAGATCTTTATGAGAGATGTTGAAGATCTTTCACCACAATTAGAAGATTATATTCCGAGTTTCCAAAGACACTAAACTATTACGGTCCTTGTGTGTGTGTTTTTGTTATGTACTAAGTATTCCGCAAAAGTAATGTAATGTCCATGTACGTCAAGCTTCGGGTCTCTACATGATTCCATGTTATTTAATAACACAACTTGTCCAAATCACAAAATATTTATAGAAAAACTAAAACATTAGAAACATATATTATTTCCAGAAGGAATCTCCATAGTGTATTGATTGATCAAGTGAAAATTATACCATACCCTTCCCCCCACTCCCAAATTCAATTGTTAGGGAGACCTTTTTCAACATGTCAACTTTACCTTAAAAATATATAGTTTTAAGGGATAGGGGCATCAATGCTTCCTCAGTAATAGCTTCTTTTTCCAGAGGATCATCGCTCCTTAGTTAGTAATATCCCTTAAATACAGTGCATCTTATACCCTAGTCCCATAAGTAATTCTCTATGAAATACAACTTTATTACCTACTATAATATCATAACTCCATATTATATAGATATATCTCGTTTTGTAATCCTGGATCAGATATATTGGAGCCCCAATACTTTGTATAAAAATTAATTCTCTAGATCCCTTATAGGAAAGCATGTTCGAAATTTTCCTAAGAGTTTTGGAATGTCACTAATAGAGGACTATAGTGTACACCTATGGTAGTAGAACTAGAATGTCTGCCTATATTGGGTTAATACCTATCATATAGTCATTACATTAATGTGTGTGACCAAAACCTCATATCTGAAGGGTATCATATATGATGTTTGACCAATTCTTCCCTACTCATCATTGAATACCTCATGGACAAAACATTGAGAATGGTGGAAGATGAAGTAATCATAGTAGATGGTCCTTGTGAGAATACATGATTCATCATTCCATACTGGTTTAATCCTAGTGATTTTTAGTAGATATAACATAATGATAGTCTCTCAGGGGTATTAGGTTAGGATATTCATGAACCCAAAATTTATATCACCTCATCAAAATAAAAATGGAAGGGGTCATAGAGGTTAATTGGTATAGACCTCTAGTTGAAATTCCCGAATATATATATAGCATTTATAAAAACAATACATCCAACTTTATTTATTGGTAATTATATAGTAATTCATCTGTGAAAAAATATATCTCTTCATTCTATACATCTCCCATCAGCATCACCCATCTTATTAAGAATCCACCTACGAATATTGCCAATATTTTCATTGGGGACCTATTCATAATTTTAAATACCCACTCCATTTATTGTTCCTCCCTTAAAGTGATCCAATATAACCTATATTTTTCTATTTCTTGTTACCTCATTCTCTACTTTAGATTTTATATCATTTGGTCATGATAAGTATTAGGGAAGAAATTAAAACACATCTAAGAATATGTGTCTATATGTAGGTGAGTATTTTGTCATAACAATATCAAAAATTCCCTCAATAAGCCCTTTAAATAATCAGTTTCCCATCTATGTCTTGTTAGGAATTTATTGAAAGAACTAAATCCTCATGAATCTTACCCAGGATAAAGATTTATCAAATTTTATAGTGGTTTTGTAAGCTGATTCCAACCTCTTGGTGATGGAGTATATTGTATTTTGATTATAAGACCACTGAATCAGTAGTTTTGGTATCATATATGGGTGGAGATAAACATGCAACTGAAAATTAATTTTAGATTTAGAAAATTGAAGATGTAAAACTCATCTACAAAATCTTCACACATCTAAAAAATTAATATGGCCAGAGTACACTCTTCAAAAAAAGAAACCCACCATTCATAGGATATAGTAGTTCTCTTATCCATTATATATATCAATAATACATGGATGGAAATTTTCATATTATTAGAGTATAAAAAATTTGAATTTTGTTAGAATGACATTAATTGTCGTGATTATATTGAAAAAATAATGCACAGTATCCGTTTTGTGTCCCTTAAATCATTCTTGGAAGTGGTAACATTCTACTGGTGGACTTTGATCATTCTTCGAAACTGGTTTTCTAGAGTTTCAACATTGGTTTCTTGGTTATCGACATCATCTCTTAGGTAAAACCCTTATAATGGTATGATATATATCGGCGGGAACTCCCTCAGCTCCTGAGTTAAAATATTATTCAACATCTAATTCCAAACATAGAACATCTTGTTCCGAAATTGTCTATGATTTTTAGTTGTATCCTTCTTCAGGGAACTGAGCGATTTAGTTTCTTCAATATCTATTTGGTGGTCTATTCAAATAATCTACTATGTGTTATTTGAAAAACCTCGATTTGTGGAATTTTCATTAAACAACTAATTCCATATTGTTTTATTATGGTTTCTTTATAGGAATATTAATGTGGATACTTGATCACATAAAATTACAAGAATGAAAACAAAATCTTTTAAATCTTTTAAAATTAAAACAAAATCTGAATTCTATGAAAAGTGAGCATTGTGAGTTCATTGTAAAGTGATCTTAGTCCCTGATAGGACACCTCCTCTTATTTATTGGAAATGGATTTACTAAATTTATGTGAACATGGATGATAATTTCTCCAAATTTCAGTGCATTAATTATAATTTTATCCACCAATTCCCCATAAAATAAAATTCCAATATGGAATATATTATCCAATTATGAATGAATTTGGGATGGATTTGGAAGAAATAAGAATGATTGGAGAATTTTTATATAAAAGAAAAGAATTATATTAAACTAATATTTGGTGAGTCTATAACATAAGGTATTGTAAAATACTGCACATTCACAAGAACAAAATACATTCTTGAAACATTCCTATTCTTGAGTTTGAGGCCTATAAAAACCCATCAGTTCCTTATTATAGGGGTTTGATGACAAGATCATGGATTTTTGGGAATCCAAGCTCTATGCTTGTGCAACCCTAACTTTTTCACAACTCACATAACTCAACAACAACCATTGGAATCTGTTTGTGGGAAATAAATGTGAGATACCTCAAACAAATGCTTGAATGTATTGTCTTATGATGTTCCTATGTTTGGTGGATCATATTAGTTCTGAATATTTTATCAATTTTGAAAAATAAATTCATTTCAATTCAAAAACATTGACTAATTAAATTCATGGTCCTCTAATATTTTTATCTACCATCCTTTCCCATATAATATAATAAATAATTTAATAATACAATTGATTCTCAATTTTCAACCTTGAAATCATACTCCTTTTCATGATTGGTTAGACACCCAAACCATGCATTCTTCCATTGTTAACATATTCATTTACATAGCATAGTATCTTTCCATGCTTACATGAAATCCAATCATGTTCTCTAGAATCCCAATGGTGGGTATTTGTAATTCACCATACAATTCCCAAACTTCCATTGGTTCATAAAATCATACTAATTTTGATCTAGACAAATGGATTTACTACTCAAGTTTCTTAGTCAATGGATCCTTTCATAAATCAATGAGTATAACTTTAGTTTCTTCTTTTTCTCACTGTGGAACATGTTTCCCTTGATCATCTCCCCTGTTTTTTCTGAATACCTCACTTGATCATCATTATATGGTCAAAATTAAGGTCATTTCCCCCTCATTATCATTATTCCTTGACACCATAAAGTCTTCTAAATTAATGTTCAGTATTGGATTCTAAATAATCATCATTTATATTTATGATTTTCTCTATATTAAAGCCATATTAAAGCACACTCGTCTATTTCTCTTTATTCTCATTTTATATTAACATAATTTTGAAAAAAGTTCAATATTTAATTTAAAAACTCAACAATAATTGGAAATAAAATATATTCCTAAAAATAATAACCTTTAGAACATAGCCATTCCTTCAAATTTAAGTCTTCCAAATTCTTATTAAATTTAATTATTTAAATGTATTAAAATTTTAGATCATTAAATTAAATTTGGATTTAGTATAGGTGTTCATGGAAACATGTATTGTGATGTGTCACTTTCCCTTTTGTGACATAGAACTCTTAAACACTATCTTCCTTTCATAGTTGGTTCATTATCAGTCCTATATTAAATAATAAGATTATATTTTGATGTTTGATTAATTTAATAATAGTGAAATAGAATCATCCATATCATTTTCTGCCTCTTTTGGTTAATTAATTATATATATATATCAATATTTTCTATCCATCAAGAACATTCAAAATATCAAAATGTGTTTGTTAGTAAGATTATATTACTCTTCGTTAATCATAAATGATACACATATAAATTCACCTTATTATGTTTTGGAACTCTTAATTTACTTTTTTTATATTCCCATCCACGCCTACAATGTCTGGAAGGAATATTCATAAGTCTCCAAGGACACTTCTAATATCCTTTATTAGTTTTTGGATGATTTATTTTACATTTTTTAATATCTCATGTTACAACTCCAATATAAATAGTTACTCTTCCAAATATGGATGTTACTCTTCCAAATTTGGATGTTACTCTTCCAAATTGAATAATTAATAATTTTAATTATATATAAACACTTATTAATTCAAGACCATTTTTTTATTTAATGAAAATATTTATAATTCTCTCAAACCACCTCAGAACCAATATTAATTTTCATAAGACTCCATAAAAACCACATTAATGTATTTTAAGCAGTGTAACTTCATCAATAAACACATTTTTTATTTATTCGGATATAATTACATAAATCATCACATGTAGGTGCTTCTATTTAAATCAATCCATATATGGCCTTCTAATAGAGGCTTTATCTTCCACCTTCCTCTTCCACATAAATTCATGAATTTTCAATGTTCTTCTGTGGTAGATGCTCTGTAGTCTCTTTAAACGTAGTTAAATACATATTATATCCTTCCCTATTGATACAAAAAATAATCCAAAAATTTGTTCTTTAATATCTCCCTTTGTATTTGTTAGAAATTACATCAAAATATTTTCTAATTATATGTTTTTGATTTATTTTCTCCTCTAATTTATTGAAAATAAATGAAAATTTATATATGTAATTGCATTTTATTCAAAATAAACTTTTCTCTATATTTTTATCCAAAATTAATTCATTCTTTAAAATATTTAGAGATGCATTACATGACATGTTTCTTAGTAATGAGATATAATTCCTTCAATAACATGTTTACGTGTTCTAACTAAGTATATAAAACAATATTGAATAAAAATTGAAATCAGTGTTGTTTTATAATATTTTCAACATGTGATGAAACTTTAACATTCTATTGTTAATGATTGAACACATATATTTTTCAAGAATTTGTCTCCCTTCACTCATCATAAAAAAATACATCAGAAATTTAAAGTGCGAGAGAGGTAGAAATCATTTTATCTTATAGTTTTTCTTTCATCTAACAATACCCCATGATATCAAGTTTTTATAAGTATAATATTATGGAAAATAATGTAATTTTAATACATAAATTCCCAATATTATATAAATGTATATATATGATTGATTCACAATGATTATAATGTTTTCACATCTCTTCATTAATTTTACTCTTCGAAAATGGGTGGACTCATTTTTTCATTATTATGGAATCTAGACAACAACATAATGGATATACCCACTTTTCATATAGCCAATATGACACTAATCTAGCCCGTTATTTGTTTAATAACATTTAATTACCCATGTGTTAGTAAAAATCAACAAAAATTATGGAATAAAGAGGAAACATGTTGTTCTACATAAGACACAGCAAGGCCATGTGTTTTATCTCAAATATGATCACCCTTTTTTCTCAATCATATAATTGGAAGAAATATTTATAATTATTTTCATTTCAACAACCTTTATATGTATCATGATCATTTTCTGCCCATGAATGGTTTAATTTCGTAGAGTATACTTCTTTAAATTATCCATCAATGAAAATGATTTACATAATGGTTTTGTCATGTTCATCATTAAATATACTTGGGTTTATAGAATGGAAATATAGCTTTTATTTGATTTCTATATTTTTGACATCTTCCATGTGGGTATTATAATATCGATAAGTTTCGAATTTTATACACCCTCTCAAATTTCTGATTATTTTTATTTTAAAATGCTTTCATTCCTTTATCACCTCTATTATCTCTTCAATAAAATATCTATTTCTAGTTGAGATGAAAAAGCTGTTGGGGAATCCTTCATAGAAAACTCATCTTCGTTAATTTATTTCACATGGCTTCACAGAAACTTTTCTATCATCTATTTTATGAAATACCATCATATTTTAATTTTAATTAATTTATTCATTTGCAAAATCTTGATTCTCTCATGGATGGATTCCCTTTTTATATTAAACCTAATTCCTTTAATTTGTATTTAGAATTCCTATTTTCATTTATCAACAGGTATCTATTTTCACATAATAGAAGAACCTCCATTTGTGATGTAAATTCTTTTCTCTATTGTTTTAAACATATTTAGAGTTCCTTTATAAGAATCTATCTACTTTTTAGACCATTCTTCACTTGATTTTATCCCAAAAAATATTTATTATTCTTTATAACATGATTTTTCCTTTATTGTGGATTTGTTTTTCCAAAATCATATGTCATTATTTATAACACCCTAACTTTCATATGCCATAGTAAGGGTTGTTTTATTATAATAGTTCAAATTACATAGATAAAAATACAAATGATCTAGTTATTTAGAACTCTTAGGAATAAAACACATATAGATAATTAATAAATTGCATTTGAAAATATTTGATACATCAACTGAATAATTAAAAAATATTTCTCATTATAAATCGATATTTCACACATACTAATATGAACGGTTTCCTAGGGAAATTAGAAACAATATGAAGTGGTGAGCTATGATTCTTAGTAATTGGAACTGTAATATAGAAGATATCAAACATATAATCATGGAATACATAATATAATATGAATATATAAATTCCATAACAAATAATATATTCATGGATTCCTTAACCATAAATGAATTTGTGTATATGAATAAGTTATTTAATTGTTGCTGAATTCATAATGAAAGATATAATAATAATATGATCAAATAATCATGATTAGAAATCATATATAAAAATTTAAAGATTATAAATAATTCCTAAATAGTTTAACTCATGAGACCTACATATACAATGAGGGTCCATATAATTCTAGTTCCTACCATGAAAATAACAAGTTTAATTTATCTATCCAGCAAAGAGAATAACCAAACAATATATATAATATTGTTCCCTTAGGAACTTCATACAAAATCATGCCCATGTTATTGAAAATTTCCCATATAGTAATATAGATATATGGAATATACATAAATCCCCATTTAGTAGATCAATATTGTTATCTCTGTTAATATCCCATAATAAACATAGAAACAATATGATATTAACTGTATAATGGAAGGTTCCTTTGTTAAAATAATTATAACAAGGTCATAGTCAAGAGTACTTTTATGTTGTTGGGATATAAATATGAAATGAAATATCATTATGGTTCATAATGATCCCATGAATCATCTAAAACATTTCTCTTGTTACTTTTAAACTAGATGTCTAGCAATGCCCATCAGTTTTTCACCAAGTGGAGATCGAGTTAATACCCAGAAAAACATGTTTTTGTTTATTACACTGAGGTTCATGATAAACCATTATTATTTTTATATAATGTAGATAATAATTTTTTTAATTTTCCAAATAAAATTATAAAAAATGATTTAATTGGAATTTGTAAATACACCATTAATTATGAAATTGCATGGAAATTAAAATTTGACCCTTTCAATTACATTGTATTATTTTTTATTTAAAATGTTATGTATATTTTAATTTAAAGTTGATTTTTTTAAATAATTTGATAAATATTGTGCTACATATTTTTTTACGTCCTTGTTTTGGATCAAAATTTCTTAAGGAGATAATGGGACATGAACTCTATGAATGAATGGATTCGAAAATCTAAACCTCACTTCAACATTTAGAACATATTTTTTTACAAATAATTATATTTTACAAAACATATACATAAGTTAAATGACTTATTTTAGAAAATTAAATTAAACTACATAATTTTACTATGATGTAACTTGGGTGTTCAATTGGCGTCATCAAATTCAAGATTCATTTCAATCATTTTGTCTTTACGATCTAATTTTTTAAATTTTGTAACCACATATTCCACTACAATATATAAATATTTAATATTAACCTATGCAGTTCATTTCATGTCAATTATAATATTTTGGGAAGATGGGATGTGGTTTCACTCTATTAATCTAATCATTCGAAGATAGATAGCTCTTCAAGTAAGGATCTCTTCCACAAAGACTTCTTCTCCATCTTCAAATTGTATATTTCTTTTGGGGAATAAAATTAATTATTCTAAAATATATATTTTTAATAATATTATAATTCTAAAAATTTATTATTTTATTTTGACACTAGGAGTATAGATGATATTGGGTCTTTCCTATTGATTCATTTACTTATGAAAAATGTCTCTTTGATGTCCCTTCCACTTAGGGATTTTTAATGTTTTCATAATAGATCTAATTTCTACAATATATAATTTATGATTTTGATTCCATTAAACTAATTGAATACATAATAATATGATTAATTTAATTATTCTTTAAAAATTAACAAACTCAATCTGTAGACATTTTATATGTGATGAGGAGTTTTTTTGAATCGTGAGAGAAATAAATTAATTGACTAATCTAATCAACCATTGATATAATTATAGGTTTAAAATATAGTCCCAAGTCTCTATTAATTTAGAGTTATAATGTGTAAATTTTCTATTAATTATAAAGTAAACACAAATTATCTATGTAATGATAAAAAACATAAGGTTTTATGATTTGATGTTCTAAAGCTATAATAAAGATCAAAATTTTATTTTTTTGGTTGTGATAACTTCCATTATGTTCAGAGGTAAAAAATTTAGAAGACTATAATTATGAGTTTTTAGAACATTTAGATAATGATAAATAGTTAATTTAAGATGATTTTTAGACCGGTTACATTTTTAAAAATCAAATATTCTAAAACAAAAAGGACAATACATCGTAAATTTTTTTTTACAGTGGAATCAAATTTTATATTTCGTTCACTTATTTTCTTATTGAAAAATAATTAATAAATATACCCCAAATTTAATTATTTCATTATTTCATCAAATATATTTTCTTTTTATTTAGTAAAATTGAAATGCTTTTTATTTAATAAACATAATCTTCAAGAAAAAAACCAAGACTAGCCACCGTGATGCACTAAAACAAACAAATAATTTGAGATAACCCACAAAAACATTCATAAAACACAAATTGTTTCAAATTAAGAATGTTTTTTATTCATTATTATATAAAAATTCCATTTATTTTAATTTATTTTTTTATTTCTTTTCCATTTTACTATATTTGATTTTTACATCTGTAGTCATAAAAAATCAATTTAGTTTCCATTTTTTTAGTACAATTTTAACTGTATGAAAAAATGGTTTTAGAAAAGATTATTTTGATCACACCAACTAAAATTACACTTGATAAGAAGAGATTAAATGTATATTTTGGTAGAGTACACAATAATACTATGAACCACTATAAAAAATAGAATATAATAGAAGATAATAATACTATATGAGTGATGTCTGTGAAATCAACCAACTAAAATTCTCAGTATTTATTTACCATAAATACAACTTACACACTCCATTCTTGGAAGTATATGTAGATCCAAAACCATCCATTTATAATTAATAATGGGATATTTAGAATGAAAAAAGTTATATTTCATGAAACAACATGTAATATGAAATAACAAAATATATAAATTGATTAGATAACCTAATCAATCTAAGAGTATAAAATATGAATAAATAATCGTCAAAAAAAATACATTATTATGATGAAAAATATTTTCTAAATATTTTGATAAATAAATTCTAATGTTTGAGGAATTATTGGATACAACTAAATTATTAAATACCCTTTCTAAAAATTATATTATATAAGAGTTATAAAAATAAAAATACATATAGGTTGATGGATTTTGGTGGGGATTTTATACATTTTAATGCACACTATTTTTATCATTATTCTTTTGAAATTACAACTAATCTTCCTTTTTGGAAATTTATAAGAAAATAGATCTATTAATTTTTATGGATAACATGTATTTGACCATGAAAGTTGTAGTGTGTTTTGAATAGTATATAGAGTAACCCTTTGTACTCTTTAGTGGGGAACATGAGGATGATGGAATAAAAAATTAATCTTATAAAAAATGACCTTTGAATGAATCATTGATAAAATATCCCCATATTAGAGATAAAATTTAACACTCCTTGAACTATAACATTATCTATGATGAATTAAAGATGGAGGAACCCAAAATTATCATCATACCTCACCTAAACTCAATGTACATAATTTAATAGGATATCTAATTATGTTTTTGATTAAGGGAAATGTTGTGGAAGATGGTGACATTGAAGAGAATTGGAGTAGAAAAATGATATAGCTCAAAATATATATGCCACCCCACCCCCTTTATATTTTTGATTATAATCATTAAAATTCATGTTATAGAACATATAAACTAATCTCTTATAGATAGGAAACCCCAGTTAACATTCATGTTTTTCTTTTATTTATTTTTCTTAAAATAATGTTAATTGTTTTCTATATAGGAATGTAGTGATCATGATATATAGTGGTATACTTCTTACTGATGTCAACTAGAATAAATAAACCAGGTTATCCCTTACCATATCTATTTTACTTCATCTTTCCCAATCAAAATTAGGTATTTCATGTGTTTATATCATTCTATAGGGACACAATGTGAGAAATGAAGCATTTTAAGTGGGAACGGGTGATAATATTTAGGTGGGATTTTTTGGATTTATTTAGATTGTGTTTTTCATTTTGATTTTATATTTTGGGAAAAAGGATCTTAAATGAACATTAATTATCTTTTTTAACACCTAATTTTATTTATTTAATATTCAATTAATATATTAAAAAAATTTAAATAAGTATTCATTTGAAACTTCTTCCTGGAATATTATTTTCATATATTATTATGAGTTAATATAATTTTTTATAGTAAATCCATTGATTCACTATCCCATCATTCATCCTTATACACTAAGGTATTCAAAAATCAATTTTTACTATTCTTTATATTACCCATTTAATGATAGATATCTAATCAAATTATCCTACTATAACTAAAATTTCATACTGACAAATCTATGACAATAAAAAAGTTACATTAATATGAATAATTATTTTTCTATTATAAATCCCATATCATTTATACTTACTATCACATTAGTATCTTTCTCTAATCATATAAAGGATATGAATGACAATGATAAGAAAATTTACTTTACAAGCTTATTTTATCCATCTTACCCAACGTCAAGTGTTTTTCATAATAATCAAAAGATTAATTGTGTAGGATTGGTTTTCCCTGGTAGAATGGGATTAATTATATTGATTAATATGTTAGGGGTGTTTCCGATGGGTATTTTGGAGAGGATCACGATGTATTTATGATTGTATTCCACCATTTACCGTAAAAATTACAATAAAAAAATAATGAAAGAAATAATGTGTTGTGTATTTCCCAAGCTAACAATGATTCTTCCACACACTTTTATCACATTATTACTATTAAAATTATTGTCATGAGGTGATCACAAAAGGGTTGGCTGATGAGTGTGGTAACTTTTCTATGTAAAAAAACTTAACGAAAATTGTAAACTTTTTTAAAAAAAATTCAATCACTCGTTGTTATTATCTCAATATTTATTATCATATTATTTGAGTTGGGGAAAAAAGGTTATTTTATATTTGTATGAGGATATTTAATAAAAATATTTTATTTATTATCCTGTTTTTTTTTATTTAACCTAATTTTTTTATCATTATTAAATTTTTAAAATTATCAACCCACTTCGGCATCATAGTATTTTTAGAGTTATTGTGAACTCCTAATGATTTATGATTTTTATTTATGGGGTGGAGATTTGAGATTCATTAGAAGAATATGGTTAATAAAATATATGTTATGTATACTCAAAAATATAAATTATATTTTTATTTAGTAATAAATTACATAAATTTTCTAGTGACATATGTTATGACTGGGACATGAATGGTTTTATAATGTTGAAACAATTTAGAATATGGAAGAAATGAAACCAATTATTTATGACATATATATGATGTATTATATTTTAAAAAATATCTGATAGATTTTATAACAATTTATATTTATTTGAATTATATATGAATATTATATTGTATTTTCCAAGAGTATAAAAAGTTAAGTGTGATGAAGTTCATAAAATGTGATTTATTGAATATTTTTTTATAAACACATATTTAAATAATACATATTATGATTCATTAGATGTTTTAAGTATATTTATCATTGGATAATTAATTTTAAATTTTCAGAGAAAATAGTTTTTCCCCTTTTAATTTTATAATAATTATTTTTTCAAAAATATAATTTTTCATTGAATTTTAATTATAAATTTTTTTAGATATTAAGAAATGTTGGAATCCATATTTAATTTTAATACATTGATATTGATAAAAAAAATTAAAAGAGATAATGGGCCCCAATATAGATGCTTTACTATATTTGTTATTTTTGGAAATCACAACAATATTTAGAACATAAAATTTTTATCATTATTAGTTTGGGAATTGTTTTTCAAAAATATTGGAGGAATACATTTAAAATAAGTCATAATATCCAATTAATGTCATATTCCTAAATTTTTAATGTCAAAGTGGTGTCAGGAAATTTTTTATTCAAATTTATAGATTTTTTAATTTGCATTTTAATGTTTTTGTACTCCTAGCATCCCCTCCACTATATAGATATTTAATATTCATCTATTAACGATATGGTTCATGAATTTTATGATTTAAGGAAGAGGGGAAGTGATTTACCTCAATTTCTCAAAAACATTGAAGAAGGACTGATCTCCATGAAAGGATGTCTTCTACGATGCCTTGTTGTTCTTCTTCACATTAGTTATTTTTATTCATGAAATAAAATAATTGATTCCAAATTATTTTATTTTTAATAATCTCCATTATCTATAATGTTATTATTTTTAGGGATAATACAAGTTGATATGTGATTGGGTCTCACCCATCAAATCATTTACATATTTAAAACTACTCTTAAAATAACCATCAACCCATAGAAGTATAATTATCCCTGAATTGATCTGATTTTAAACATCATTAATTAATTATTATTAATCTAAGAACCTAATTGAATTCATTAAAACAAAAAAAGTAATTTATTATTTAAAATGGATAAACTCAATCGATTATCATTTAAAAATTGATGTTAGGTTATTGTAAATCAATATATAAAAACCTAAATTTTATATTATAAAAAAATGAGAATAGAATTTTAGAGTATAAATATAATCCAATTTCTCAATTAATTCACATTTATATAGTTTCAATACATTCATAATTTTACACTAAACATAAATTGTCTTTGGGATGATTATCAACATAGGTGGTTGTGTTTTTATGTTGAAGAGTCATCCTAGGGGAAAACTATAATTTTTTGGACATATTAATTTCTTTAGGTTTCAAGGGGAAAAAATATTATGATATCATAATATAAATAATTTAAAAATTTATAATAATGATAAATAATAAATTTATGAAGTGTGTTTTATTGCTTAATTTCTTGAATGTTCTAAAATAAAATGAACTCTTCTTTGTATATTTTGATTACATTATAATGAATATTTATATTTTGTTCACTTATTTTTCTAATTCATGAAAATTTAGGAATTCACCTTAAATTTTATTATTCCTTTCATTCATCCATTATTATTATATATTTTATTCAATCGTAATTTTTTTATTTACTTTACATCCTCTTCAGGAGAACAACATAGGTTAGAAAATATGTGACACCAAAAAAACAAAACAACATTTCGAGAGGACCCATTAATATATCGATCAGTTATTCGAATCTAGATCCTAAATATAATAATATTTTTTCTAATATTCATTTCATTTATAGGAAAGCACAGACTCTTAACAAAACATTTTCCGATGTTTTATGGCTATAGTGGTGTCTGGTCATTATAGCTTCTTATAAAGGTATTATAATGGGAGTGAATTCTTTTATCTTATTGATAAGAAAATAAATAACTTATTAAAATTAACTCTATCAAAATATCTTATTGTAAATGAATGTAAATTGATTCATTAAAAAAATAATGATAGAGAAGAGTTTAAGAACCCTTTCCTTACAATGTGTATTATTAAAAAACTAGTAAAACACCATAGAACCATAGAAACTCCATATAGACATTATTTATTAGGAAAATGAGATATAATTATAACTTGTTTTTTAAATGTTGATGAAAAACAAGATGGGTTTTAATTTAATGAAATTTATGAGGATTTTTTTATTAATTCCAAAAAATGGGCCTTGGAGTTGAGTTTTAAAAAAAATTAAACCATTGACCATACAGTGGTTTCCATCATGTTATTTTTCATGTAGGGACTTATTTTAGAGTTTTAGTTTCTTAATAACTGAATCAAATTTAATATATTATATTTTGGATGTAAAAAAATACTTATTCATAAATAATTTCATTTAAAATCAAAAAAATGTACTATATGTTATCAAAGATTCTTTATATGTTTGTAAAATTAAACTTATTTCATTAGAATGGATTATTTTTAAGAATATACTCATTTTGGTAATAAAATCCTCTATATTAAGTGTTTAATCAATTTTAATTAAATTTTGTATCAAAATACAAACATTATGTTCATATCGTATTTTACATTTTACTAAAAAACATGAGTGTCTTCGAAAATAATATAAAACTCATAATTGCCAAATTTTGATGTGTAGATTATAAATCTAAGCCCTTTATATGAAAATAATTTTCTATATATAAGAATAATAATAATTAAAAAACAAATTTTTTATTATGAAATAAAAGATTCTATAGGTAAAAATTTTAAACAATTTTTTTATTAAAATTTAATTTATTTTATGAATTTTTTTTCAATTGTCTATTTATTAATTGGATAATATAAATTTGTTAATGTTAATTAAAGGATTAAATGAACAATATTTTAAACTAAAATAGTGGATAGTTATGTTATTATAGTTAATGATTGAGTCTTTTATCCACTCTTATATAGTTGTGTCTCTAAATTTGGGTTGTACATCATTCTATGAATAATTTATTGTAATTATTTCTCTTTACCTCCACTAGATTTGATCTTAAGTCTTCCAACATGTGATTATTAAAAATAAATTTCTCTAATCAGGTTGTCTAATTTTGTAACACTTACTCTATAATGTCATGAATATGAGTATTCTCTTTATTATATGGTAGTTTATGCTCCAACTCTATTTCTGCACTTTTTAATACATGTATAGAATCAAGAAAATACTATCTCGGGATTGGGAAATGAATTTATCCCAGGTCACTTTATGTGTTTAGTGGTAACTAAATACTATAATCAAGAACTCTAATTCAATACAAAATCTAAAAAGTACCAATCTACCTCACACTTTTCTTAACATTCTTACTTAACCTTATAACTATCTACCATGTTAATATATTCAATAAGTAAGGTTCCCCTAAATATAAATCCAATTAATTCCTCCTATTATAAGCATAACTTTTTTATATACCATGATCTATATTGATATGATTCCAAATAACTCACTCCATCTTAGTTTTTTCCTCAACATGTTCTTGAACAATAGTTCTATATTCCTCAACTTCATCCCAACATGTTAGATTTGGAAATCATTTTCCATAAAAGTTATTGTATGGTAACATTTAAATTTTGGAATGGAATATATTTATTTACTCATAAACCACTAGAGGTGTGTATTCATCCTTGATCCTTGGTAGTCTAGAGATTATGACCTTAAAATATCCACTATTTTTTGGATGGAACATTAATATTCCCCACATTTTTTAGGTTGATGGGTCATCATCAAATATATCTCGATATCCAAATCATTTTGAATACTTATCCAATATTTTAATATCGAATAATAGTATTGATTAGTTATATTTGAGAAAGGTGCACTATCAATCCACACAATTTATTGATATAGAGTCATGCAATACATTAAAGGTATAGATCATCATTACAATGAATTATATATAATTGGTATAAAAGACTATAGTGACCCATATAATATCTTTCTTCATTGATGTCTTAGGTAGTCTAGTAAAATATTCTACTGTGATTTTGTCCCACGTCAACATTTGTATAGTGAAAGGTTTCATGATACCCATTTTTGATGTTGCCTCTTATCCTTTACTGGTTTTAATACTATGATTTTTAACATGTTTTCAATGATTTCCCACTTCATGATATTCCAATAGAAGTGGTTTTTATATCCTTGTACATATTTGTGCTACTAAAGTCTATAGAGAAGTTTGGGAAATGATTTGCATCCAGTAATTCCCTCTTCTTCTTCGGTACAAATGATACACATAGTATTTTTCCCAAATTAAACACACTTCCCTAATAGATTATTTCTATCAATATACTATTTTACATGAAAGTGATTAACTTTTTTAAACCCATATAATCCTATTAGGACCTCTTTATTTAGTCTTGTAAATATATATTGGATTTTATAATGAAAATTAATTATTTTACACTCCTTTAATAACTTTTATATCTAAATTTAAGAAATATATGAATATTGGATCCCTTTCCATTTTCTTTTTTTATATGACTCCATATTCCTTATAAGACAATGAATATGAAAATTTATTTTCCTCCCCATTGTGGTAGGGTATTGCTTAGTCACATTCCTTGAGTATTCCCAACCATCTCCATTGTCTCATGTTGAGGTGTTTCTACAAAAGTATATACTTTTAAAAAGTTTGGTCCATATATATGTCATAAATTTTACCATAACTATTATGACTCAATATTTTCATTACAAATAATATAGTAACTAGATCATGGTCATGATTCATATAATTTTTCAATAGGTCTTCAATTTCTTTGATGCATAAGAAACAACACTAAGAATTTTAATAAGGACACAACCTATACATTTCTTTAATACATCACTATATATTATAAATCCATAATTTTTAAATGAAAATACTAATATGGGTGAATTTATTAATATTATATCAACATGGGATTTTAATATGTTAATATTATGTAAGATCCCAACCCAAACCATCGGGTCCGAGCCATATGCTACATGACCTCAGGAGTGCCTCCCCATTCACAAGAGGTTTCCGACATAGAGTGAGGGTCTCAACTGAATACCTGGGGACAATATACCTACTATATCATTTCATATAATAAATAATAAAAAATATAAATAAATAGTGTAAATATGGGGAAATGAAAAGATTCCATACAAGTCATATAATAAAATGGCTCCCAATGTTGTACGAAAACCCATAGTATAAGAAGTAGGTAAATACAGGGTATGTAAATAAAAAATGTCAATGGGTGTACTCCGGTGTCTCTCTTGGTTTGATCCAACCCCATGATCCACCACT
Organism: Viscum album; assembly: GCA_963277665.1. Taxonomy (NCBI): domain Eukaryota; kingdom Viridiplantae; phylum Streptophyta; class Magnoliopsida; order Santalales; family Viscaceae; genus Viscum; species Viscum album. The sequence continues at coordinate 205,632,599 of OY728144.1, forward strand.
CAACCAACCACCATAGGTCCTTTGTCCTTAAATAGATCTCTGATTATGATATCTACATGTACATTGAAATTGTCGAGTAGATTTTGAATGCAATACTCAGTAGGACACCACCAATGCATCCTTACCATAACTAAACAATATATATATAATAAAAAATATAATGACATAGGTTCATTATCAGAAAAACATATGCAGTGTCATCCTATCCTAACTATTTTTCCATGAACACCAAACCCACGTACTTCATCTTGTTTCCAGTAAGAATATCAAGAACACACATACCTTCATCAAGGTCACATAGCTCACCCACTCAACTAGGGATTGTTACATGATAGTAGAACATTACATTGAGTCTATCATCGGTCTTCTTATCCCATTAATCACCCATTAACCAAGTCTGCAAGAATCCATGAATGGTTTCTTTCAATAATCTACTATGTTTTCCACTCTATAGGGGTATCCATGTTTACCTTTAAGGATGATAGGACCATCAAGAGTGGTAACCTATCACTAGACCTCGTAACTCCCACCCTCTAGGATCCACCGGAGTAAATTAGTATCCATTACCTAGGAACTATGATTTACCCTCTATATGGATATAAACACCCATCATTAAGGATATTAGGAACGCGTCAGGTTGGGAAACCACATACACCCATCCTCAAGGATACACCTGAGTGTCTCAGTTCATATCAGTTAGTAATTATGTTTCCCCTCTACAAGGGTACTCATGCCCACCATTATGGATATTATAACTATGTTAGGATGGGTAACCTTGTACACCCAACCTCAAGGCTCCACCTGAGTATCTTGGTACCTGTAAAAAAATTATCCAGGTTGTGCAACACATAAAGAAAACATGTCATATAAAGGAATGATAAGTCACACCAATATCGAAATCTGGATAATCATACATAAACAAGTATACTCGTAGATAATCACACAACCATATGCATCCCAAAAATAAGAATGATTTGTTCTATCATAACATCACATCATGATGAAATCATAGATATACAAGGCCCATAAATGTAAGAAACTGCTTACCTCATTGCAATCCAAGTTGATGTCAATGTTTACAAATGTTGTCATCACTCAAACCACACTCACACATAACCAAAAAATGAATATACACAAAATAATAAAAGAAAACATCAAAAACAGTCTTAGTAATAATTTTCTACTCATTGATATGAATCCAACAGAACTAACAATCCATCAGTCCGATCAATATCGAAGGATGTATTGAGATGTTTAGAAGAATAAAAATAAAATAATAGAAGAGCGATGAGATAAGAGAGAGGGGATTGGTGTCCAAAATAATTATCATCCTACCCCTAATATGGGAACTGCCTAAAATTTTGTTTATAAAACTATTTCATCAATTAATAACATTTATTATTTAAATCACTAATTTATTACTCTTTCATATTAATTTCACACACCAAACACATCGCCATATTGGGCACTTGATGGACCTACATCTTGATATTGAATTAAATATCCAACATTGGTATTCAAATGACTGCCTCAAGTATAGGGTCACGCTACCGCCAACAGTGTGTCAATCTGACTTCGTACAAATGAGTGAAGGTGAAAATAGTGTTTTGAAAATAATTATTTTATCATAACATAATAATAAAAACAAAAATTATTATTATCATATATATCAAATTTATAAAAATAATTATAACAAATTTATATTATTAAATCACTTTCATCATTTAAAAAATTAATATTATTTTCCTTATTTAATAATAATTATAACAACAATATTTATTATTATCATTAAATATCCCACATTAGTTACACCATTATGATTTTAAATAAAAACATCCATTAAATACCGAGTGGTTAATAAATTTATATTGACCACATAGTGGGATTTATGTGATACAATTAATAATATCACTATTATTATATAACCCCAAAATAAATACCCACCCATGGTGAAATGTCATTCATTAATTAACTGAATTTAATAAGAGATGTTGTTTCTATTATATTTTCCTGAACACAAATAATAAAAATATTATTTTAATAAAATATTATTATTTCCATTATTATTTTAATTCCCCCATAAAAAATTCAGATTCCAAATAACATAAACATTTGACACTCACTAAATCAATATCATGCCTATGGTAAACAACATTCCAAACCTAACGATGGTCCCAAATTTATCATATGATGCACTGTTTTAGATATATTAATTATTTATTAATTGAAAATGGTAATGATTAATTAAATAAATCTAAATTATGTTTTTGTCATGCATGATGTTTCCAAATACCTGACTCGTATATAATTAATGTATCTCATATGGTAAATCCCACATTCTGGACCAAAAGATGGACTCAAATTTCTCACATGACACGCTATTTGGGAGATAAAAAATTATTTTGTATAATAATATAATATAAATTATTAAATAATTTATTCTCATGTGTGAGAAATCCAAATTTCTGACTCTTGTGAATTTTATACCCCACCTGGGATAAAATCGCATCCCAGATATAAAAGTGGCCCAATGTTACTCATATGACGCATCATTTTAGAGTTATTAAATTCTTTTGAATAAATAATGGATGCCTAATATAGTACTTTTAGTATTTTTATTGTTTCTTCATTGAGTCTTTTCAGGCCATGAAATCTCACACTAACTCAGTGTCAGACTTCAAAAATACTCTATAAAATATTCTAAGGTGTCAATAGGGATATTACCCTTATTAATTAACATTAAAATATTTATTAATTGATTTTTATGGATAAACAATATTTTAACATAAAAAACTTATAAATTATCCAATATATGGTTTTTTTAAATGAGTCATGATATTTCATATTACATCATTTAGATGTATATTCATTACATTACACAAACATACACATGAAGATCATAATGGTTTAGTTTCCTTGTACACTTTACAGAAAATAATTTTATTTCTTAATAGATCTTCAACGTATCCCCTAATAATATTCCCACATATTACTCTTCTTATACATAACCTATATAAAACCATTCTTCATAATCGGGGAAAAGGAATCATAAGAAATGGTGAGCTAAGATTCTTATTAAAGGTAAAAATGGAGATACGTAAGAATAACATTAGAATAAGGGTATGAGAACATGAGATTAAAATTTGAGAACCATAACCTATATGTCAAATATTATAATCTTGAGTCTGGGAATAAATATTGGTACTTTATAATTCATGAATCAAAAGGAAATCAAAAAACAAGTTCCATGAGAGCATAATAATAGAATAAGACAGAGAATTTGGACATAAATGTAAGCCTAGAAAATAATTTCAATATTAGTAATGTATCACTATAAGGGTTATAATAATGGAATTGGTTCACTCCCCAAACCATCATAGTAGTCATGGTTTACTCCCAACACCATCGTAGAAGATTAAGTCCCTTACTGAACCGGGTTCACTGATTATTCTTTTCATATCTATCTCAATAGATATAAATTTTGACCCAATTCATTGGGGGGAGACATATTTCTCACCCATCAAATAATGAAAATCATAAATATGTATACCAAAATATCATAAAACATTAATCATATCATAACACATGAATCTAATCAGTTTCATAAGTATCCCATTATATCATAAACTATAGAAAAGAGATAGGTTTCATAATCATTTAATTATTCTATCATAGAATAAACTATGAAAACAAGTTTGTGACATATGTATTTCCTTATGGTATAACACTTGGTAGTGAAATAGGTTACATAACCATCATTCAATCATATATATAAATAATTCAGTGAAATAATAATAATGGTTTCCTTAGATCATATCCCAAGTAAATCATAGTATACATATATGGTTATTATCTTAAATAGAAAGTCATTTTAAATGACTACAAGGAATATTTATAAAATAAAATAGACCTTCTACTTTAAAAATAACATTTAAAAAGATAATAGAAATTCAAAAATTTTTCTTGAAAAATAACCTAGTAATATTATAAATTAATCATTAATAATCTATTAAAAGTATTCTTGAATATATAAAATTTCCTCCTAAAAACCCTTTACAACTGGGGACATTTTCAAAATCCTTTTATTTGAAAATAACCTTGGAAACATATAATGGAATATTTAAAATCATTTAAAATTCCTCTTGAGGAAATATTATTTCTTCTATAAAAAATAGATTTTTAAACATAAAACATTATTAATGTATTTTTCCATTAAAATTAACTTGGAAACATATAAATTAATCTTTAAAAAACAAGTAGTCATGAGGATGTAAAATAATGTTAATTCCATACACTTTAAAATAGTGATTCCTTTCACATTTTTAGTAAAAGACAAATAGGAATTGTTTGGAAAATAAAATGAAGATTCTAATAGAGAAAATATTTATAGTCAATAATGGTTTTAATATTATTTAATAAATCATTTGAATAATGATAAAATCATTTTTGAAAACATTTTTATTAAACATGGTTTTATAAGAAAAATAATTTTTGACTTAGGGGACAACTAAAGATGAATTACATTAAAACTAAAATTTTGAACTCATGAGTTCATAAAGAGATTAAAATTGAGGTAAAACATATAATATCATCAAAAATATATAGGATAAAAAAAATCATGGTATTCATGATATATGGATCCTAGTATTTTATCATCAGGATTATAATCATAAACAATCGTGATAAACTATGATATTGTAACCTAAAATATTTAATTATTTGGTATCTCTGATTGACCAATGAAAGATTTAAATTATATAAAACTTAAAACATCATGAGAATATACAATTTAATGTTATTAAATTTAATATTTTTTTATATACATCTCATAAATGAATATAAAATAATGGCATAACATATGTCTCAATGAAGGAAAACTCCCACAAAAAATATCTTACATCTTTAGTAAATTTTGAATTATAAACGAAATGAAAGAGATATACTCCAATGAATATGTAAATACACATAAATGTTGGAATTATATTCATAATATACATTAATGGGATTTATATACCCCACATAAGAGAAACATGGGATGAATATGGCATGTATCTCACATAAAAATAAAATTGAGTTAGAAATAGCGTACCATGAGTCTCAAATTTTCTTGTACACATTCAAAAATCATGTATAGTAAAAATATGATTATTATACATTTATTATATAACTATATATATATATAATTATATAAATGATTTAATTATGATAATTTATTACCTATTTATTAACAATTCTATTTTAAAGTCTTGTTCCAGACAACAATTGATTTATTTTTATGTATGTTACTGTTTTTTATTTTAGTTAATAAAAATTTTATCATGGTTACATAATTAAGGTAATTTTAATATAGATATCAATAACATATATATTCTTTACACATGTTTTTTTAGATATCAATAAATTTAAGATATAGAAGATGAAATACATCATTCTTGGACAGGGTAGGTCATATGTACGCATGAGCATTGTTTGCATTTTCCTAATGGAAAGAAAAAAATAAAACTAAATAATATATTAACATTAAATAATAAATATTATTTCATAAATAGAACTTATTTTAATTAATCCCATTCTAATTATCTTACATTACTTGATAAATGAATCGCATTGCTTTGTTATGTTGTAGTTCGTTGTACACAGGAACGATGTTATCATATTCTCATGCAATGGAATATAAGCACTAACATGTGAAATTGAGATTTTTTAAGCATATGAAATTCATAAATATCTTATTTAAATAGTAAATCCATCATTATATCAATTATTGATATGTTTTGATATAAAATTCAGAACATTGGTTCATGAGGAGTGAGTCCACCTTAAACACAAATGATGATTTTGTAAACCATTTGATGTAAGAGGAGAAATATTTTTGAAATTGAATTAACAAGATCATATATAATTATATGTAATATATTTTGGTTATTATATAATAATTTTTTATTAATAATTTAAGAATTTATATTAATAAATAATATAAAATGCTTGATTTGGGACGTTACCTCTTATTTAGATAACTTCTTATGGTTCGAACCAAATGGATTATTAGGTTGTATCTATAACCAAAATAAGGATTATAGGATGATATAAGGGAATTAAGGAAGATTTTTGGTACTTCCTTTTCATATACAATTGGTTTTACATGTTTTAAGAGGAGAGTAGAGTGGTGAACTTTTATATGTGAGGTGTGTGGAACACTTGTAATTTTTGAAATAAAAAACATGTGCCCACGTTTTTACATGCTACAAGGCACAAAAAATTAAAAATATATATTATAGAAGATATATATCATAAATAAGTGATGAAAATGGTTTTTTACAAGTCTTGGGTCATTTTGTATCCTTATATTTTGAGTTTAACCGCTTGTAAACCCATTTCTACCATAACCATAGTCAATAATACCTATTGATTTAACAATTTATTATTGTTAAAAATTATGTTATCTTTATTATATAATATAGATTATTATTTTCCTGAATAATTAATTATATTTTCAAAATTTCATTCATTGACGTTTCAAATTGTATGTTAAAATTAATCATCCAGATGATATGAGAAAGAGGGGTTTTAAATAGAAATTTTTGAGAAGATTAAAATGATTTTTATATAAAAAAATTATGAAAATAATTCCAATGAATAGAATTTTATTAATAGATATTTAATTTAACTAATTTTTCTTCTAAAACCACATTAAAACATATGTTTTTTATCTTTAAAATAATTTATAATTCTTGTTAAAAACAGTATGATTCACTATTCATCACGAAAACTTATCTTCTTAGAATGTTCTCAACAATTCATTGTAATATAATATTTAAATTAATATTTCAATACAAAACATTATTGTTTAAAATATTTTTATACAAGTGATAATAAAATTCAAAATAAGTTTTCAAACGATGATATTTTGTTTTATAATAATACAGTTTTAAATGTAAAATTGGGCCCATTATTATCTCTTTTCTAGAATACACATATGGTAAATGATAAAAATTTATTTAATATATAATAAATATATTTTGATAATATTATTCAAAATATATTACTTATTTAATTTATAGATATAAAATAAGTTTGTGTTTATAAAAATAATTTCAAAAAAATCGCTTTATTTTTAAATAGTTTTCATTCTCATTTCTAATTAATTAGACACCGAGTAATTAATTATATATGAAATTTTAAATCATATATTTTCATAATTTAGTTATTCATATTCATACCTTTCTTTTAACATCATGGGGATAACTATCATATTATATAATTATATATTACTAGTAAATTTTGTTCTATTTAAACCCATTATTGCATTTAACGCGAGATAAACTCAGTGTTCTGTGAAATGAAAAACTAAACACATTTTTTGTGTAACACAATATGGAATCTATTTATCATGTAACAGAAAATAGCGAGAATGTTAATTTTATTAGAAAAAAATATTACACATAAAATATAGGGTGTAAAATTCTACCCCCTTAAAATGAATTCCTCCTTCAAAATTTGTCACTTTGGTTACAAAAACTAATGATGTTTCTGCCTCATTACATCCTAATATCCCCACATATATTACTTAATATAGTTTTCTTCAATAGAAAATTGATTGGGTGATGGGTCTTGTTTCATAGAACATTATTTGTATAATCGAAAATCTCAACCGATTATTCTTTATAATAAATATCATGATCCAGCGGTATGAACTCTATGTTCATTACATGTGAAAGATCATGTATGAAATTCCTCATAAGGGATACATGGAACACATTATAGACATAATATTCTCCATATGGAAGTTCCAATCAACTATATATGGTCCCTTTCTGATAAATAACATAAAAGGGACTCATATATCTTGATATTAGTTTTTCATTCTCTCATCCATGGAGAAATTAATAGAAACACCTTCTCACCAACATCAAATTCTTAATCATCTCTATTTTTATTATTATAACATTTGTAAAAAAATTAATTTTCCTTATTTGTTACTTAATGTAAGTAACCTTCTCTTCCATCCCATCATCTTTCTCATGCCATAATATCAACCATTCTATAACTTCATTCCAGTACATTGTAGTTCTACACTTCTTTCCATAAATGGATTCATAAGGATCCATCAGAATGATTGAGTTAATGAAACTTTTTGATGAAAACTCTACTAAATGAAGTTTTTGTTCCCAAACACATTTTAATCCATACAATAAGATCTTATTATATCCTCTAGAGTTTTATGTATAATCTCAGACAGATCATATGAATGAGTATGATACCCTATGATGAAACTCAACCTCATATCCAAATATTTATAAATACTTCTCTAAAACATCGATGTATAATTTGGGTCATGATTGTAACATCCCAGGTAATTAAATAATAAATAATTTTCATATTTATTAATATTTACGAATTAAATATTAATTTTAATTAAAAGGGGTTTCTACGTTCGATAGCATACTCGATACGCAACAATGAGTTTCTTTGAAAACTTACGTTGCACACAAGTAATAAAATAATATTATTTTAAATGTTATTTAACAAGTAGCCGTTGTACTGACGGGAATGGATAGAAATAACTAAAATATGATTATATATGTTTGTAAATGTTTTTACATTTACCCAATAAAAGATAAAGGCTTAAAATACGGAAAGAGTTCAATTTTAGGCATTTATACCCTAATTTTCACTAAGGGTTCACTTATCACCTTTTGACGGCGAACCGTCATTAAATATAGTTTTTATCATTCTTATAAATTCTATTCGACCAAAAATAACTCTTCTTTAGAATCGGGACATCAAAATTTACTTTGTGTAAATTTTTGGTACCTTTCCGATAAAGTTCATTTTTTAATGAATAGTGTAAAATGTTGTATTTTAATTCAAAACCTCTTTTTAATATAATTTATTTATATTATTAGATTATCTTTTGAATTGGTTTTAAAGTTAAATTAGAAAATATTTTTACCATTAAATCCAATAGTGGTCCTTGGAATTAATTTCACTTTGAAATCAGACTTAAACTAGTGTCAATCTTTTGATACTTATTGTTTCATAAAAACACGCTATTTTCTCTGACAGTGGGAATTAATTATTAAATTAATTAATGTGACTTATATGTTTTTAATTTTGTAAAATATACTTTATTTTTGAATTCGTAATATCAAATATAGCTTAGGTTGAATTTTTGGTAATTTTCTGAAAAACTTCAATTTTTGATGAATAGTGAAACCACTAAGTGGTACTTATAAAAACTGATTTTCCGTTTAAATGATATTTTGCCATCACTGTGTTTTGATTTTCAAAAATCCAACATACAAGGATGTCATTAAGAAGTAAAATTTGGTTCAATGAGATTAAAATATTTTTTTTGGTGAATAGTAACTTATTAAGTTTTTAATCGCGATTAATGGTAGTTAGTGTAGTTTAAGGTAAAAATAATGTTTTAATAATATGAGATGAGCTTGACACATGTCCTACCCTAATTGGATGTGTCATGTCCGACCAATACAAGCCATGGGTCAACTTGGGGACCCTATGGAGCAACTTTGGTTGGGAAATGACATAAATAACATTTTATTTAATGCAAAAGTAAAAATGACACAAACATAATATGTTTTACGAAAACAATTTTTACATGGGGTTATAAAGATCATATTTTGGATTATAAATAGTCATTTGAAATCCAAAATGATTTCCTACATCATAGTATTTTTTTTATAATTTTTAGACTTTAAATAAATTAAATTATTTATGACATCATGATGATGCAGCGATTACTTCATTATTTAACAATTTAAATAAAATGGAAAGATAATGTAATATCTAAAACCTACACATGTCCATAACCTATCGTATGGGTATATTTCGAACCCTTATCACCTTATCCACTAATTATATCAATGTGGGACCTTTTAAATCCTAAAATCATTTTCAAATATAGTAATATTTCTTTACTTTCCAAAAGTGACCCTCCTCTCCTCTTATAAAAGGCCCCCACCTCTACCTCATTTCACACACTCCTCAAGCCTTTAGCTCAGCCATCCCCTGCCCATTTACTCTCTCAACATCCCTCTCCTCATCCTAGAGGATTTCCTTTTGGAATAATCTTTTCAAAGGAAGCCTTTAGGCTCATATCAAAAGGAGTTACACTTTTAAAGGTAATTCATTCTCTCATGTTCATTTGTTTTATTTTGCTTCTCCAACCCCCTAAACTCTATTTATTTACTTATTTTGTAACAAAAACAGTATATTAAATATACTAGGATTATGTTATAAGATTTATTCGAGCTACACTCTCACACAAGTACATCAAATGGTTAAAGAACATACGGTTTCTGTGGATGGCGAAATTCTGCCTCCTGAAACGATGATTTTTCAATACTCATTTAACACCTTCAAAGGTGGCCATTATGATGTCACTGTTTTTATATATTATTTATAATATGTTTATTCTTCCTTAAGCTTCTTTATTTTTCATTTATGGCATACCATTATTTTTTCCATTATGGGTAAACACGATATCTTCATTTTAGGAAGTGCGGACTACCGCCCCCTGAAAGTGATTTGATTCGTTAATACCATATGTGGGATGTGTAAAGGATAAATTTAATGATATTATATATTTTACTATACTGTAATTATAATATACTCTTATATAATTATTATTCCATACTATAAAATATGAAATATAAATGAAAGTAGCGTTCATGCGTACGTACGACTTACCGTCTCCATGAACGGTGCATTTCATTTATTACCTCTAAATGATTATGTAATATTATAAATACATGTATATGCTAGATATATATGATATATATGATATAAAAATCAGGAATGTCATTCTGGATATAAAGAACCTTTTACCACACGAACAACATGTAATTGTAAGAAGTCCACTTTCGACTTAAGAACCAAATATTGACAAAACAAACATTATTAACTTAAATGGTTACATAATGTTTATAACATGGAAATAAGTGATATAAAAGGAATAATGAACTTTAAAAAGGTTCTTAATCAAGTATAAATTAACTCATGTTTATTATTGAGGACGTTAAAGAACGATCGAGTCAAGTCGGACCCGAGGTAAGGGACTTCGTCTCAATCTCCATTCATTGAGGCATATTTCGTTTTATACACAACTTTCTTTTATACGGTGTATAAACCCCTTTGACTTTTACTTTTATACAAAATGAATCTTTTTCTACGAAGCGATTTACTAAACGACAAAAAGGAATGTTTTTTTAACGTACGTGGTGACAAAGACCTTTTCCGTCGTCGCGAGTATTATTTGGTCTTCGGCTTCCTCAACAAGCCGTAATGTTTTTAAAATGAAATAAATACCATATACTCTTTTATGTATTTTGGTATTGAAAATGGTTTTGATAAAGGATTCTATTATGATATATTGTGATTGAAATGTGGAAATGTTATCATTCCTTTATATTGGTTTTATGTTTTATGATTTTATATTGGTACTGGGACATTTGACGGGTGGTTACGTGATAAACCATATGACGGGTGATGCTGTGAATACCAGGACGGGTGGTTACGTTATAACCTCCAATGCCTTGGGTATAGATGTCGGCCGTATGGATATTCTATTATGTATGTATGGAAATTGGCCATATGGCTATTCCATTAAGTGATATGTGTGGAAGTCGACCGTATGGTTATTCCAGTTAAGTATGTTTATGTCCCAAGTTACCTTTATATATGTTATGTGTTCTTTATATGGGTTTTATGGTAATCCTTTAGTTACAAAAAGGTAAGTAATGATACTTTATTCAGGGAAGAGTTTTTACTACTTCATGAAGGTGAAGGTATTACTTTGATAGAGTATACATGGTTTACTTGATGTATGAAAAACTAACAGTTTTCATTCTTTGTGTATCCCTTACTGAGCTTTTTATGCTCACCCCAAGTTTTTTTGAAATGTTTTTCACAGGACTTAATGTGGAATAAGGTCAAGGATGGGATCAAGGGAATGTCATGCTATATAAAACATGGAACTAGACATGTTTCTTTTAAGAGTTTTTATTATTATGGAAACTTAGTAGAAGTGACTACTTTGTAATCTTTTGAGATGTAATAGTTATGTTCTAATTCTCTAAAACTCTAAACCTGAAAAGATCCTCAACATGAATTATTCATTTAATTCAATATTAAGTAAGGTTTAAGGCCGAGGCCTTATAGTTGGTATCAGAGGTCAGTTTAGATAACATTAGGAGTTAGAATTCTATTAAATGAATATCCAAAAATATTTTTTTTGAAATGATATAGTATTTTAAGATTACCATGTTGCTTCATCTAAGACATGTTTTTTCAGAATGGTTTTTCATAGAGGAAACATGACATCTTTTCTGGGAAGGCATATAGAGGGAAATGACCTTTCAAATCAGTATCCTGAGATGGTCAGAATCAGAACTAAACAGTTTATTGTTGTGATGGCTCAGTTGACTCAGGTGAAAATGTTGGTTGTTTTTATTGATGATATTTTGGTGTTTTCTAAAAGTAAAGAGGAGCATTAAAGACATTTCAGGTTTATTTTTCAAACCTTGAAATAAAAGAAATTATATGGGAAATTCAGGAAGTGTGAGTTTTGGTTGCAACAAATTTCTTTCCATGGTTATATTGTTTCTAAAGATGGGATTACTGTTGATCCTGGAAAAACAAAAGTTGTGGAAGACTAGCCAAGACCCACAAATGTTACTAAGATTCGTAGCTTCCTTGGTTTGGTAGGCTATTACAGAAGGTTTGTTAGAAATTTTTCCTGGTTATCTAGTCCAATGAATAAGCTAACTTGTAAGGGTGTTAAGTTAATCTGGACAAAAGAATGTGATGATTGTTTTCAGGAGTTGAAAAGAAGATTGGTGAATGCTCCAGTTTTGGCACTTCCTTCTAGGAATGGTGAGTTTGTTATATACAGTGATGCTTCATTGAAAGGGCTTGGTTGTGTCCTTATGCAGAATGATCAGGTAATTGCTTATGCTTCACGACAGTTGAAAACTCATGAGGTAAATTACCCTACACATGATTTGGAATTAGCTGCTGTTGTCTTTGCTTTAAAAATTTGGAGGCATCATTTGTATAGAGTAAAGTGTGAAATATATACTGATGACAAAATTTTAAAGTATATATTCACTCAGAAAGAATTGAACATGAGACAGAGGAGATGACTGGAATTAATCAAGGATTATGATTGTAAAATTCATTACCATCCGGGAAAAGAAAATAAAGTGGCTGATGCTTTGAGTCGAAAAATTAATGCTTCATTAGCAATGTTATGTTTGGAACGTGATCCTTTGGTTAAAGATTTGATGAAATTTGGCATAGAAGTTGTTGGTACAGGATGTTTTTCTATTTTGTTTCAGGTATCAGTGAAATCTTCTCTATCAGACAGAATCAAGCAAGCACAGAAGGGAGACAGTGAGTTGAAGAAAAAGGTAGAGCTGGTTCAGAAAGTTAAGTTGCCTGAATTCAACATTGATAATGATTGTGTTTTGAGGTTTGGGAAGAGATTATGTGTGCCTTGTGATTCACAGTTGAAGAATGAGTTGTTATGTGAGGCTCATAGTTCCCCGTTTTCAGTTCATCCTGGCAGTACTAATATGTACAAAGATCTACGAGAGTATTACTGGTGGGATGGAATGAAAAGATATATTACTGATTTTACTGTGAAGTGTCTGACTTATCAGTAGGTTAAAGCAGAGTGGAAGTTACCGAAAGGGATGCTTCAGCCTTTACCAGTGCCAGAGTGGAAATGGGAAAACATATCCATGGACTTTGTTGTGGGATTACCGAGGACATCTCGAGGTAATAATGCAATCTGGGTTATTGTTGATCGCTTGACTAAATCTTCTCATTTCCATGCTATACGAGATACTTTTCCCCTAGATCAACTTTCCCGTTTGTATCTTAAAGAGATAGTCAGGTTACATGGAGTTACCCTCTCCATTGTATCTGATCGTGATCCCAGGTTCACATCTAACTTTTGGAAAGGCCTTCAGAAGTCGTTGGGTACTGAATTAAATTTTAGTACAGCTTTTCATCCTCAATCAGATGGGCAGTCAGAGAGAACAATTCAGACCTTGGAGGATATTCTACGAGCTTGTTCGATGGATTATCAGGGAATTTGGGACCAACATCTTTCTTTGGTTGAGTTTTTTTATAATAACAGATTTCATTCCAGTATACAGATGGCACCATTTGAGTCATTATATGGGAAGCGGTGTCGAACTGCACCATTTTGGGATGAAGTGGGTGAAAGGAAGATAATGGGACCAGAATTGGTAGAAGAGATGGCAGAAAAAGTTCAATTGATTCAGAAGCACATGAGAACAGCTCAGAGCAGGCAGAAGAGTTATGCGGATAACCGGAGGAAGGATCTATCTTTCGAGGTAGGTGATCATGTTTTTTCAAGGTTTCTACTTGGAAAGGTGTGATGAGATTTGGTAAGAAAGGAAAGTTGAGTCAAAGGTTTAATGGACCATATTAAATTCTGGAGAAAGTTGGATCAATTGCTTGCTGAGTGGCTTTACCTCCGAGTTTATCTCAGGTACACAATGTTTTTCATGTTTCAATGTTGAGGAAGTATATTCCAGATCCATATCATGTTTTGAGTCCAGAGGTAGTGCATCTAGAGGAGAACCTATCTTATGAAGAACAACCAGTCTAGATTCTTGACCACAGGGAGCAGGTGTTACGAAATAAGGTGATTCATTAGGTAAAGGTTTTGTGGAAAAACCATGTGATTGAAGAGGCAACGTGGGAATATGAAAATTCTATGAGGGATAAATACCCCCACTTATTTTGATAAGTGAATAAAATTGCGAGGACGCAATTCCCAACAGGGGGAAGGATGTAACATCCCAGGTAATTAAAGAATAAAGAATTTTCATATTTATTAATATTTACAAATTAAATATTAATTTTAATTAAAAGGTGTTTCTACGTTCGATAGCGTACTCGACACGCAACGATGAGTTTCTTTGAAAACTTACGTTGCACACAAGTACTAAAATAATATTATTTTAAATGTTAGTTAACAAGTAGCCATTGTACTGGCGGGAATGGATAGAAATAACTAAAATATGATTATATATGTTTTTAAATGTTTTTACATTTACCCAATAAAAGATAGAGGCTTAAAATATGGAAAGAGTTCAATTTTAGGCATTTATACCCTAATTTTCACAAAGGGTTCACTTATCACCTTTTGACGGTGAACCGTCGTTAAATTTAGTTTTGATCAATCTTATAAATTCTATTGGACCAAAAATAAATCTTCTTTAGAATCGGGACATCAAAATTTACTTTGTGTAAATTTTTGGTAACTTTCCGATAAAGTTCATTTTTTAATGAATAATGTAAAATGTTGTATTTTAATTCAAAACCTCTTTTTAATATAATTTATTTATATTTTTAGATTATCTTTTGAATTGGTTTTAAAGTGAAATTAGAAAATATTTTTACCATTAAATCCAATAGTGGTCGTTGGAATTAATTTCACTTTGAAATCGGACTTAAACTAGTGTCAATCTTTTGATACTTAGTGTTTCATAAAAAACATGCTATTTTCTCTGACAGTGGGAATTAATTATTAAATTAATTAATGTGACTTATATGTTTTGAATTTTTTAAAATAGACTTCATTTTTGAATTCGTAATATCAAATATAGCTTAGGGTGAATTTTTGGTAATTTTCTGAAAAACATCAATTTTTGATGAATAGTGAAACCACTAAGTGGTACTTATAAAAACCGATTTTCCTTGTAAATGAAATTTTGCCATCATTGTGTTTTGATTTTCAAAAATCTGACATACATGGTTGTCATTAAGAAGTAAAATGTGGTTCAATGAGATTAAAATAATTTTTTGGTGAATAGTAACTTATTAAGTTTTTAATCGCGATTAGTGGTAATTAGTGTAGTTTAAGGTAAAAATAATGTTTTAATAATATGATATGAGCTTGAAACATGTCATACCCTCATTTTATGTGTCATGGCAGATCAAGACAAGCCATGGGTCAACTTGGGGACCCCATGGAGCCACTTTGGTTGGGAAATGACATAAAAAACCTTTTATTTAATGTAAAAGTTAAAATGACACAAACATAATATGTTTTATGAAAACAATTTTTACATGGGGTTATAAAGATAAGATTTTTGATTATAAATAGTCATGGGAAATCTAAAAGGATTTCCTACATCATAGTATTTTTTTTATAATTCTTAGACTTTAAATAATGTAAATTATTTATGACATCATGATGATGCAGCGATTACTTCATTATTTAACGATTTAAATAAAATGGAAAGATAATGTAATATCTAAAACCTACACATGTCCAAAACCTATTGGATGGGTAGATTTAGAACCCTTATCACCTTATCCACGAATTATATCAATGTGGGACCTTTTAAATCCGAAACTCATTTTCAAATAAAGTAATATTTCTTTACATTCCAAAAGTGCCCCTCCTCTCCTCTTATAAAAGGCCCCCACCTCTACCTCATTTCACACACTCCTAAAGCCTTTCGCTCGGCCATACCCTGCCCATTTACTCTCTCCACATCCCTCTCCTCATCCTAGAGGATTCCCTTTGGGCATAATCCTTTCAAAGGAAGCCTTTAGGCTCATATCAAAAGGAGTTACACTTTTAAAGGTAATTCATTCTCTCATGTTCATTTGTTTTATTTTGCTTCTCCAAACCCATAAACTCTTTTTATTTACTTCTTTTGTAACAACACCAGTATCTTAAATATATTAGGATGTTGTTACAAGATTTATTCGAGCTACACTCTCACACAACTACATCAAATGGTTAAAGAACATACGGTTTCTGTGGATGGCGAAATTCTGCCTCCCGAAACGATGATTGTTCAATACTCATTTAACACCTTCAAAGGTGGACATTATGATGTAACTGTTTTTATATATGATTTATAATATGTTTATTCTTCCTTAATCTTTTTTATTTTTCATTTATTGCATACCATTATTGTTTCCATTATGGGTAAACACGATATCTTCATTTTAGGAAGTGCGGACTACCGCCCCCTGAAAGTGATTTGATTCGTTAATACCATATGTGGGATGTGTAAAGGATAAAGTTAATGATATTATATATGTTATTATACTGGAATTATAATATACTCTTATATCATTATGATTCCATACTATAAAATACGAAATAGAAATGAAAGTAGCGTTCATGCGTACGTACGGCTTACCGTCTCCATGAACGGTGCATTTCATTTCTTACCTCTAAATGATTATGTAATATTATAAATACATGTATATGCTGGATATATATGATATATATGATATCCAAATCAGTAATGTCATTATGGATATAACGAACCTTTGACCACACGAACAACATGTAATTTTAAGAAGTCCACTTTCGACTTAAGATCCAAATTTTGACAAAACAAACTTTATTAACTTAAATGGTTACATAATGTTTATAACATGGAAATAAGTGATATAAAAGGAATAATTAACTTTAAAAAGGTTCTTAATCAAGTATAAATTAACTCATATTTATTATTCAGGACGTTAAAGAACGATCGAGTCAAGTCGGACCCGAGGTAAGGGACTTCGTCTCAATCTCCTTTCATTGAGGCATATTTCATTTTATACATAACTTTCTTTTATACGGTGTATAAACCCCATTGAATTTTACTTTTATACAAAAAGAATCATTTTCTACGAAGCATTTTACTAAACGACAAAAAGGAATGTTTTTTTAACGTACGAGGTGACAACGACCTTTTCCGCCGCCGCGAGTATTATTTGGTCTTTGGCTTCCTCAACAAGCCGTAATGTATTTAAAATGAAATAAATACCATATACTCTTTTATGTATTTTGGTATTGAAAATGGCTTTGATAAATTATTATATTATGATATATTGTGATTGAAATGTGGAAATGATATCATTCCTTTATATTGGTTTTATGTATTATGATTTTATATTGGTACTTGGACATTTGATGGGTGGTTACGTGATAAACCATATAACGGGTGGTGCCATGAATACCAGGACGGGTGGTTACGTTATAACCTCCAATACATTGGGTATGGAAGTCGGCCGTAGGTTATTCCATTAAGTATGTATGGAAATGGGCCGTATGGCTATTCCATTAAGTGATATGTGTGGATGTCGACCGTATGGTTATTCCACTTAAGTATGTTTATGTCCCAAGTTACCTTTATATATGTTATGTGTTCTTTATTAGGGTTTTATGGTAATCATTTGGTTACAAAAAGGTAATTAATGATACTTTATTCAGTGAAGAGTTTTTACTACTTAATGAAGGTGAAGGTATTACTTTGATAGAATATACATGGTTTACTTGATGTTTGAAAAACTAACAGTTTTCATTCTTTGTGTATCCCTTACTGAGATTTTTATGCTCACCCCAAGTTTTTTTGAAATGTTTTTCACAGGACATAATGTGGAATAAGGTCAAGGATGGGATCAAGGGAATGTCATGCTATATAAAACATGGAAGTAGACATGTTTCTTTTAAGAGTTTTTTTTATTATGGAAACTTAGTAGAAGTTATTACTTTGTAATCTTTTGAGATGTAATAGTTATGTTCTAATTCTCTAAAACTCTAAACCTGAAAAGATATTCAACGTGAATTATTCATTTAATTCAATATTAAGTAAGGTTTATTGTCGGGGCCTTATAATGATAATATAAAATTAAATGTTATACTCCATGAAAAACTTCAACTTCTTTAATGAATATTTGTAAATAGGATGCAAAGATAAATATTATCTAAAACAATGAAATTTTCTGACGACATATGGTGATAATCTATAACCTATAATTACCGCAATATAAAATATAAGATAAAACATAATTGTTACTAGTGAATTTAATCATATTTCCACAATGTGTAAAGGCATTCCCCCTTAAATAATTTTTTCGCTGAAACATATATATATAACCAAAGGGTTCTATTTCAATTAATGTCTCTAAATAAATCCTAAATATTGATAATCTCATGTCATATAAAACCTAAAATTGTTGTCTAAAACATTGAACTTATGATCATCATTATACCCATAAACTCATGAATTTATACATTAATATTACATTAATATTACATAAAGACATAAATGCTTCAAAAATTTACTTAATCATTAGATTTTGTTAGATTCCTATAACTAGAATTACATTAATGATATACTTTCATAGAATAACTCTGGAATAAAATCATATACATACTTACATACTTTCACTTTATCAGTTGAAATAGAATATATCCTTCCCTAGTCTAGGTTATAACCATTAGTTTAGTGAATTCACTTATATAATTTCCATGTTACCCACCTACAAGAAATTGAACTCCTTGATCATTGTTTCACTCGATAGCCTTAATTTTAACACAGAAAACATATTCCCTTCCATTTGAGATATTCTAATAGGTTATTATCCCCAAATTCATGAAATTTAGTAAGATGAATATTCTTTTATCTATGTTCATTACAACAAAAAGTTTCATATCCATTCATATTACTTTTATTTGACCCTTTAAGAATATCACCAAATTTCACATTGTTTATCACATATAGTAATATATAATTAGGCATAATCCCAATATCTATGTCACCAGAAATTATACAATTTGGTTTTTTATAATCCCCAAATTATCCATCATATTCGATGTTAACAATATTACATATGGATCCATCCATTGAAACTAACCAATATATATAATATGAGTAACATTAATCATAGTGGGAAACATATTAATTATAGAAAATTCATGGTCAATATTAAAATACATCATACTATTCATAATGAGTTTGTGAATTTAAAAGGAATATACTATGGGAGTTTCAAAGCAGGTGTGATGTAATACCTATTTTCATACTCCCAGTGACGATTGAGTTCATCTCAATACTACGTTTTTTAGAGTATTACCTCTAGGTACCTCTATATAAGATCAAACCCAACTAGTATTATCCAGAAACGGATGTAATTTCCAAGATACCACTCAATCTATCCCTTACCAAAAATGTTATAGTGTTTTACTACACTTTTGACTCATTCTTATAATTATCCTCAGATATGACGTTAGATTTCACACTAATTTTTTCATATCCACATTTCTAATGGTTAAATAAACCTTTCCTATGATACCAAATATAGTGACATGGGAATTTCAAAAATAGATATCATAGATTTTAGATGAACATTCATTACATTTCAAAAACACATTCCTACGAATCATGATTGTTTTTTTCCATTGGATACTAGAAACAAAATATTTTTATTTATTGAATGATCTTCGATATCTCCCATAATTATATTCCTAACTAATACTCTTATTATAAATAAAGTATTTAAAACTATTATTTATGACCTGGGGAAAGTAAACATAATAAATAGTGATCTCATATTAATATTTAGTGAAAACAATTGATGTACAAATGGATAACATGAGTATAGGGGTTTGATAATATGATCCAAACTTTTAAAAACCATACCATGCATATCAAAGATCATAATATTGAGCCATGGAGAATTGATTGGTAGTTCATAAGATATGAATCATAATGAAATCAAATAACATTAAACATGAGAGTATAATATTGACATAATAAATAGAAAATTTTCATATAAATAAGAAAATAAAATCAGTTATAATGTAATCAAGTCTCACAACTATGGCTATTACAATGGAATTGTTTCATTCCCCACACCTTAGAAGTCATGTTTCACACCTAAAACCATTATAGATGAAAAATTACCTCACTAAATTAGGTTTAATATCCATTATATTACAATATATTTTATGATATATAAATCATTACCCAATACATTCAAGGTATATATAGGTTCCACACATCCCAAAATGATATCATTTTTCTTTCTACCAAAATATAATAAAGAATTAATCATACAATAACCCATAAAATGAAATTAGATTCCTAGACTTTTAATCATATCATACACTATAGAATAGAGACAAGTTTTATAATCATTTATTCAATAAATCATAGTATAACTCTTCACAAGAAGCTGGTTTCATAAGCTATTACGCATTGTTTTTGTCATGGAAGAGAAATGGGTTTAATAAACATCACGTAATTATAACCACAAACTATTTAGAGATATATTAAGATTCATATCCTTTGATGATATCCCTAGTATACCATATTTTACTTCAAAGGATTTCATATTTAATGGAATATAATTTTGAAATGTTACATAGAACATTTATTGAGGAAAATAGACTTTCCACATTAAAATCACTTTCAAAAAGAGAATACATTATAAAATTACTTTTCTTTGAAAATAGCCCTATAAAAATATAATGAAATTTATAAAAATTATTTAAAACTCTTATTGAATAATATATAATTTCATATTTGAATAAAATAAATAATAACTTAAATCCTTTTCAAAAAACTTTTCATTGAAAATAACATGGGAAACTTATAATGAATGCTTTAAAATAATTTCAACACATATTGTGGAAAATATAATTTTCAATTTGAAAATTTCAATTTAAAAAATTAATTTATTTTAATCTGAAAATAAAAATCAAAAAAAAATATAATAGAAGATTTAAGTAAATAAGTTTCAAGAAGAGTTTAAAATATTGTTTATTTCGTACACTTTAAAACAAACATTCCATTTAAATTTTTAGTAAAATACATACATGATTTTTTTGCAAAATCACATAAATATTTTGTTCGTCAAAAAAACTAAAAATTAAAACATGGGTAAAACTTTCGTAAATATATAATTTTAAAAAAAATTAAGAACATTTTAGAAACCTATTTTTAAAAACATTATTTTAGAAGAAAAAATTGGTTTGACCAAAATGAGAACTAAAGACAATTTTTCTTAATAACATTCTTTTAAAATATGGAGTATATAATGATTTTAAAATTAAGGGAAACATTTATTCTCATGGAATAGTAGTGGATAAGAAAATTCATGAGTTTTTTTGAGATTCATCATAATATTATTTCAATAGAAACAAAACATAAACAATCCCGATAAATGATTATATTCAAACAAAATATCATTATAACATTGGTGTCTTTTTAAGACTCATGAAGTAAAAATATTAAATGAAATTTAAAATTTAATTATAATAAATAATTTCATGGTATTAAATTTAAAATGGATTTTATATACACCTCATAAATGGCGATGGGTTCATAACTTGACATATGTCTCTAGGAAATAAAATTGGCACAAGAAACCCCTTAACACTTTAGTAACTTATGAACAGTAATCCAGATAAATTAGATATCCTAAAATGGTTAAGTAATTCCACATAAATTTCATTATTTTAATAATACAAAATAATCATGGGATTTATATACACCGCATAAAATAAACATTTGGCAAATATGGAATGTGCCTCATTAAAAATAAAAAGTTAGATGAAATTCTCTTACCATAAGATCTATGTTTCATCATAATTTCTCAAAAATAATATATAATAAATATAATTTTATTATGAATATATAACAAAACCATATATATATATATATATCATTCTATATATTATTTACTTATGACATTTTATTTTCTATTTATTAATAATTCCCTTTAATGTCATTTTTCGAGAAATAATTGTTTTGTTTTTCTTTTCCTTTTTTATTTTTTATATTTTTCCTCTTACATTTAGCATGGTTCAATAATATATATAATTTTAAGATTGATATAAATATCATATATATTAATTATACACGTATTTATAGTGATCTTTCAGGGATATATATAGAAAATGAAATACACCATGCCTGCAGACGGTAGGTCGTACATACGCATGAATGTGGCTTCCATTTTTCTGATAGAAATAATGAAATAAATATAAATATTATCTAACAATTTTATAATATTTTTTATGTTATATATATCACAAATTTTTATTACAACCATTCATATTACATTCACTGTAATGTGTGAACAAATCACATTACTTTGTGAAGCGGTAGTATAACATATATGTGAACAATGTTATCATATTCTCACATGATGTAATTTAAGAAAGAACATGTGAAATAATGATTAAATAAAAATAATAATATAATAAATATCATATATAAATTATAAATCCATTATTATATCCACATGTGAGAGTTTTTTATGGAAAACAAATAACATCGGTTCATGCGGTATCAGTTTTCGGTACACATTAGAGATTATTTTGTATCCCATTTGATGGAAGATAAGAGGGATTTAGGTTAATAAATTAACATAATAATATATCAGTATTTGTAATATAATGAGGATATTATATCATCACTTTTTAATATTAATTGAAGGAGGTATATTAATAAATAAAACAAAATGCTTGATTAGGGACGTTACCTCTTCTTGAGATAACTTATATTGGTTTGAACCAAAATGATTCTTAGGATGGATTCATTACTGATATAAAGATTATAGAATGATAATATTGATTTAATGAAGTAATTTTTATAGGTACAGGATGAACCAAAGGGTTTTAAATGTTTTAATATGAGATGATAGGTGGTGTCTTTTTATAAGTGAGGTGAGTGACACACTTGTAATTTTTTAAAAGAAAACAATTTGGCGACATTTTCCACATTCCCAAATGCTATAAAAAGGACCCTTATAAAATTTAGTGGATATAATTTATTTTTATTTCCATCAAATTTTGTTGTAAATGTTTCGGGTTATTTTTAACCATTATATTTTTAGTTTAACTCTCGATAATCTCATTTTTACTTTAATCACAGTAAATAAGTTTTATTATTTTTACTATTCAATATGTTAAAAAACTAAGTAAACCATATAATAAATAAAAATAATTACAGTTCCAAATATTTATTCCATTTTTACAAATTATATTTAATGAATTCTACAATTTTTATTTAAAATTAATCTCGCAGACATGATGAGAAAGAGGGGTTTCAAATAAAAAATTTTCAAATACATAATATGTTTTTATATAAAAATATAGTATAAAATTGATTAAAATGTAATAAATTAAATTAAAAGATATATATTTGAACTGTTATTTATTTTAAGACAATACTAATAAATTTTTTATATTTTTAGAATCAATAAAATAAATTAAAGTTGTTAGTAAAAATCGTTTTTACATTATTCATCAAAATATTTATGTTCTAGAAAAATTAAAAAAAAATAACCCCATGGTAATTTTGAAAATATGATTTCAAAAATTCACTTTAGTATTTCAAATAACTTTTCTAAAAGTTTACGAAATTGGTTTTAAAAGATGTATGTAAATTGTGAGAAAACTGTTTTTTAGAGAGAACTTGTGTTAAGTATAAAATATTATTTATTGTTATCTCATTATTAGAAAATACATAAGATAAATATTTAAAATTTGATTGAAAATATAATACATAAATTTCTATAAAATAATTAAAAAAGTTATTTATTTAATTTATTGAGATATAACATGTTTTCTTCTATAAAAAATAGTTTTTCATAAATTATTCACACTATTTTCAAATGGTTTTTATTTTTATTTATAATTAATTATTCATCATGTAATTTATTATATATACAGGTGTAAACCATATATTTTCATAATTTTTTTAATCTTATTCATTTTATTTATTCAAATGACTAGGTGATAACAATCATATTAAATGATAAAATTTTAATAGTATTTCACTTTTTCTTTAAACTTAGTGTTTCATGTAGAAAATGATAAACTCAATGTTGTGTGTATCAAAATATAAACATGGTGTGGAATATAATGTATGATAAACACAGAGTTGATTGTAATTAAAATTATCAAAAAGGTTAAATTTATTTGAATAAATATATTTCATAGAATCTTGTGAAGTTTCAAATATATTTTTTAACTCCTCGCATCTTTCTTCATAATCCTAAGACCAAGTGAATTTTTCCCCTTTACTAGTTAACATGGTTATATGATTACATGATCAGGAAATATTTTCCAAAAAATCAGAAAACAAAATCAGTAAATCCATGGAAACTACATATCTCAATTATATTCATTGGTGTGATTCATTCTTTAAAAACCTATTCCATTTTTGGTTCAATTGATATTCCATCCATAGAGACAATATAGCCAAGAAAATAAACTTATAGAGGCCAAAATTATCACTTTATGAATTTTATATAAAAATAATTCTCCAATATATTTTCCTATATATTCATTAAATGTTCTTCATTGTATTCATTTCACTTTGAGTATATAAATATATCATCACTAAATTTGATAAAAAAATTCAAGATAATCCTTTAATACTTTTTCTATTAAATATATATACAAATATTGTGTATTTTTTTAACCCATTGGGAATTATTTTGAATTCATAATTTTTATACATTATGAAAAAATATGGCTTTGGCATATCATACTTATTTCCTTTTAATTGATTACAACCTAAAAAAAGATCTGTCATTCGGAAGTATATATCCTCATACAGTTGATCAAATAGGTCACAAACATGATGTAGAGATGTACTATTCAATATTGTAATTTAAATAATTTTTATACAATCAATATATATCCTTATAGAACCATAATTGATTTTTTAAAATAATTAAGGTTGTTCAAAATTTTAAACATAGTGTTTTATGAATCCCTTATCACAAAAATCATGTAGTTTTTTTCATTAATTCCCATAATTAAACTAGAAACATTATAAATGATGTAATAGATTAAGGATTCACATAAAGGATAAGTTCAATTTGGAAATCAACTTCACTATCAGGTAGGAAGCTTGGTAATTCCATAACAAATACATCAAAATAATACCTTAAAATAGATAAATTTAATATTTTGAGGACTTTATTCTCATTCATTGAGTCATATTCTCCAAAAATTTCATTAGGATGGTAAACTAGTGGAGGATCCAAAAATTAATAATACCATAAAGTTACTTATTTAAAAACAATGGATTATATTCCATAAACATTTATTTTAAACACCTATTTTAACAATAAATTCATGTAAAATACTTTGAAACTCATTCTATCATAAAGATTATTTTATATCCAACTTTTGGTAAAACAACTAGGATTATAAATGAAGGACTTTAATTCATTCTAATAGATATATAACAATCTATTTTCCTCCAATTCATATTTAATCAATAATTCTTTACTAACAATTCATTCATTAATGCATTAGAGGGTGATTTATTGTACTTATAAAAAATTCAAGATGTTAACGATTGTGTTGATCCAGAATCAAATAATCAAATAGAAAAGTTTTATTTTATAATCAAATTACCCTCTATAACATAATTTGGTATCATGTATTCTTGGTTTGTAATTTTATATGCCTTAACATTCTCTCTTGGAAACATGGGGGGTAAATTCCCCTGATTCATGGGAAATTTATTTGTATATTTTCCCATATCCTTGAAATTGATGCATTAGAAATTTATCACATCATTATTTCCCTTTTAGTCATGGTATTGATTACCCTTATCTATATACTTGTGATGGACCTTCATTTTTTTAAATTAAGAACAGAGGTGTTTCATCCTATAGTTATTTAATTAATTGAATTCTACCATTCCTGTTTTTTATTTGATAAAATATTTTCACCATACTTCATAAAATTTCTATTATTATACCATGTCCCTTTTAATATAAAAGACTTATAGAACTCCATCACAATGTAGATGTCACTATTCACTACCTTCTAGTATGAGTAAAACGTTTAAGAGGCTAATTCCCTTTCAATTTTCTATATTTTTTCCATCAACATGGTGATTAATATTTATTTATGGATTAAAAACATAGTTCACACCATGTATTAATATCCCTATAAATTTAACATCATATTTAGCACCACATTACCCTTCCTTTTGTCTTAGATGCATTAATTTATTTTCTTGGTCAACTATTTTTTCAATCTAAAAGTACTTCTCAATAAATATCACCTTAAATGAAATTAATTACACATTTCCTATATAATATTCCTTCTTAGTGTTTTGAATCAAAAACTATAATTGATCACCATCTCCCTATAGACGATATAGGGCCATGATATCGTTCAACGTTTCACTATAAACAAGAGAAAGGAAAATATTCTCAAGGTATTTGATACATTTTTCAGCTTGTGAGGTATGTGTGGTCCCAATAAAGGATGGTGTTTTTCCCTTGTGATGTTTTCTAACATTATTACACCATAATCTAGTGTAGTAGGTTGTTCCATACGATCTATGTTATTGGTCATAACATCAGTCAACTACCCTGATATAACTATAATATTCCCAACTCTAACACCAACCACATTGACTTGATATATATGGAAATCCAAATATTGATTATACCTGATTAAAGGGTCTATGTTCTTTCAATTAGGAACCATTTATGAATAATTTCATATACTTAATTAGTTCATGAATAAAAATAAGAATTAAAAATATTTATATTCAATTTATATTTATTTATTATAAATTCATTTTAGGTAATATAGAAATATTTTTATAATATCATGTGTGTTTATCATAAGGTCTGTGTTGTCTAATTATATTTTTAAAAATCTAGTTCTCAAGGTTTCTAAAAAATGTACTCTGATACCAACTGTAAATATCCAACTCCATTACCCTAAAGCCTATGGTAAATTCATTACAATAGTGTATAATACATAGATCACAATACATAAGATCAAAAAATAAAACATTTATTGAAAATAGATAAATACATGAACAATATATTAAATTTGAGAAATTAATATATATCCACAAAATACATGATAATGTTTTATTATTATTTATGAATACTCATATCACGCTTAGTAATATTCAAGGTTTTCTAGATAAATTGGAAAAAACATAAGGCGTTAACTAAAATTATCATTAAGAGGTTTCATATAGAACAATATTCCATACATAAGTATAGAATCAATTATATGACTAGAATAAATAAATCAAATAAAAAATAATATATACCTAAATTATGTAAAAATAAATAATGGTACAGATATTAATAAATTACCTCATAGTATTGGAATACATAATGTTGGAAATAATAAATACCCATCAAGGACCCCTTTATAAAAATCAAACATAAATGGTTATTGATGATACCAAATAACCTATTAGTTTTTTTATGAGAAATATCGATGGATTAGGGGGCTATATAATCCTGCAACCCAACCATCAAATAAAAAGTCAAACAAAACCATTATAGAGAGATAATAGATAGTATATATATATATAATAATGTTTGATAAAGAACCAGATACATAATCATTACTAAGTAATAATTTTTTTCCATATAGGAAAATCAATATAGAAAATATTAGTATTTTTTTTCCACTAAATGAAACAATATGGTTATTAAGGTAAACTTTCCATAGAAAACGTAGGAAAAATATTATATTAACTGGTTAATAAAATGCACCATTTTCATTGTAAAGGTAAATAGTTTTTTGTAATGAGTACTTGAATAGTGTGGGGATATTAATAAGAAATAATCCATTATCATGGTTCATAATGACCTAATGAACCATTCAATGAATAACCCTTGAGATTGTATTAATAAGTATCTAATTAGGCACACTATTTATACATGAAGTGAATATCTATTAAATAATTAACCAAAATTTTGTAGGATTATTACCCCTATTTTAATCTATGTGAGACAAAAATATAAGTATGTTTGATAAATTTAATGGATTATGAAGGTAGTATAATGATATGGAATAGTGATCTCTCAATGATAACAAAATATCAAATTTATAACAATGATGAATAAATATATTTCTCATTGAAAATAAAATTTTATTGAGGGATTAAAAGAATAAAGTTTGGGATGTGGTTATGAACCCTTACATTTAATATTAGCATCTTAAAACCTTATAGGAACTCAATAAACATTTATAAACAATTTGAGATACTTTTGAGGGGGAAAATTAGAGTAGATTCATACTCAATGATATTCCCATGGATAGGAATTGGGGAAGGAGTGTGTATATAATGTAAATGGGAGGTATTTTTTATTAATTTCAAAGCATGGACCATGTAACCTAGATTATAAAAAAATAGAAAATAATTATCCTTCTCATAGATTAAGTTAATGGTATTTGATATGCAGTGAAGGGTTTTTAGATTTTAATTAGTGAATAATGGATCCCAATTTAATATATATTACATTGTATGTAAAAAAATACTTATTCATAAAGAATTTATTTTAATACCTTAAAATATATTTTATTTTTTGGATGGTTCTTTATAGGTTTTTAATATTAATTTTAATAAAATAATATAAATTTTTAAAATTTTCACACCCTTTTTGGTAGATAAATCCTTTCTATAACTTATTTAATCATTTTTAAGTAACTAGGATGTCCTAATACTAATCGTATTTTACATTCTAGAAAAGTGTTTGATTATTATAAAAAAGTATGAAGAATTCGCAGTAGGAAAAATTTAAGGAGCCAATTCCAAATTTAAGCTATTTTTTATGAAAATAGATTTCTATCAATTAAAAATTTAATTATTAGAAATGTACTTGTGTATTTCAATATCATGTATTTGGTTCCAAAAATTAAAAAACATTTCTTTTAGTTAAGTTTGATTTTATTCCAATACATATGTGTTGAATTATATTATTATTCATTAAATAATATTAATTTTAATTAACAAATATATGATTTAATGAACATTATTAGACACATTTATAAATCACAACTATGATGATATTATTTAATTTTGTTTCTTTCATGTGCTCGGTTTGTTCATATCTTCACTCGTCACAATTTTTGGCCTCCCATGTGATATTAATCATATAAATATTCCATGGAATCATATCTAGTCATGATGAATAGACTATTACTTCTCTATGATATTTGGTAATTTTAAAAAATAATTATTCTTCCGTTATCTTATATCTGCCTAAATTTTGGAATTCATTATCCCTAAATGATATAAAACGTGTTCCAACAGTTCATTGCCTTGAGCTCAAACATACAACAACCCCAGAAATAGTGAATGGAACTCTTCTTTTTATTTTTGATATAATATAAACTGGTTTTTTACTAGTATAACTGAACATTTAGGAACAAATTAATGTGATTATCTTCTTGTATATGACAACATCCACATTATATATATTACTGATCCTGTTGGGTACTTTTATCCATAAAAACATTTCATGATTTAAATTTAGGTCTAGCATAGGAAAGAGATACTTCAGTAATAAAAAAATATTTATCATGTGTTTGATTTGACATTAAATAATATATTTTTGTGGTTTTATCATTGTATGATTCCAAGTCATACCTTCTATATATATTTCTCTTATTAAATCTAGGACTATAATGGGAAATATGTGTGGTTTCATATTTTTATGAAAAACATGGGAAGTTCCAACATGTTCTTGTTTCAAACTTCACAGTCTCACCTCAGGCACAATAGATTTGATTTTGAGGTAGTTATTCTCTTCCATAACTGATCACATAACATCTTTCAAATATTTCATAAACTTCTGAATTTTTTATTCATTAATATTTTTTCTTTCTTGTAAAGTGTTATCAATATATTGAATTATTGTTCACATTAACATCCAATCATACAAATCTAAAATTGATTGAGGAATTATAAAATTTCTAACTACATATATAACTTCCATAGATATAGTTTCAGAAACCATTTACTAATAAAAAAAATCATTTTAATTATTCTTTGATAAAAAAATATAATATCATAGTGTAATGCAATTGTTCCATTACTTATAATGGTATATTAGAGAAATATACTTCTGAATCATCTTACTCATTGCATAATAAAAATTTTAACTTTCTTCTCAAGTAGTTAATTTTCATGAATCATTTCCTTTATAAAACAAATGTACAAGTGACAACTTATTTAGGAAGTGTATTTCAATTATCATTGATTTTTTAGAGCAGTTTTTAAATTTTAGTATTTATCCCATCATCCCTATACACCCCACAACATGGACATTAATATTCAAAAGGATAATTATTTATATATCTATCACTTGAATAGTTATCACATCATAAAAAAATAAAGTAGAGATAGATCCTTATTTTCAATTAATGTTTTTCTTAATTTTATTTTCTCTATTTCCTTCATGTTCCTTATAGTGTTTGTTGAAAGCTTCACTTTAACTGAAACATGTGTGGATATTGATTTCACTATATTTGGAACCTTAAAATCCTCTTAAATTGTGTACTTCATATAAAAATATAAATGTAAATTTAATTTTTTTGATTCAATCATTAGATACTTGGTTAGATTTGATACTATTACACTTGTGATTCTTCTATAGAAGGTAAACGAAACACCCCTTAAACTATAAAAAACACTCATTTATTACCTCATAATTATAGTAAAAGGAAATATATTTTACCTGTAACTATAAATCATATTTATAAAATTTTTATTAACATATTATATGTAGGAAAGAATTTTGGGATTCAGAATATTGAAATTAACATAAGGTGATTTTGTCTGAACTTTAAAGAACAATTAGTTTTTTGGGAAAATATTATTTCATTATATATATTATAGTAAAATTTTAAAACTTTTATAAATTGAATCTATCAAAATGGATTTCATATTTTGATTCTTCATGTCTGAATTATTCACTCAGATCAATATGATTTTTCAACCATAAAAATATATTTCCAAGGGTAAATGTAACATCCCTGACCCCAATATCATAGATCCGGTGTCAAATTTATTACATTCAAAAAAGATACAAGGAATTTATTCTTGAAGGACTGAGTTTTTTAGTATTCTTGGTAAATAAGGTGCATATTTGAGTCATGCATTACATTTGACAACACAAATTACAACATAAAATTTTTTTTAAGAATTTTGTTATTTCATTTAGAACATCCTTG
This sequence comes from Viscum album, assembly GCA_963277665.1. NCBI lineage: Eukaryota > Viridiplantae > Streptophyta > Magnoliopsida > Santalales > Viscaceae > Viscum > Viscum album. The sequence goes on from OY728144.1 coordinate 205,664,430, forward strand.
GAAATAATGCATTGTACATTACATAGATTCATGGGAATGAGAAAAAATAAAGGCGAGTTAAATCAATAATTTATTGTTAGGTAATGCATAATCTATTATTAATCAATAAATAATAATTACTATTTCAAGGTAAATAACTGAACACACATGTCATTTAAACAAAATGAATATTATGATACAATAAGCCCTAATAACTATGTATATGTAAGAAAATAAAAAAAAATTCCTTTTAATCAATAAAATATGAATGGAATCCATCCATAGATAATTTCATTGTTAAAATCTCTGGGTTAATAATTATTAAAATCTTCATGAAGGATATGCTTAGTTTCTAGAGGTCATGATCTAATGAATCACAATACCTCTACCATAATTTCCTTTCACAATATGTTTTAAAATTCATAAATAAACCCATTTAATGATTGAATAATTATTAATTCTTTGTCAAAATCATTCCTTATATATCAAATGTTTCATTTAATTCCTAAATCAATATTCCTTATTAAATAATATCTATACTGAGTGAAAAATATATAATTGTCAACCATTAAAAATTAATCATATGAATTTAAAATTCAAATCCGTATTTAATAATGTTATATGGATCATAAAATAATCATATCCATGATTCAATTAATATTTATATTTTAGATAAATGAATTTTATAATGATCACAACATATTGAATATTTTAAAAGAAAGTTATTTAATACAAAAAAATAAATCAAGAAAGTAAATGGAAATAATTTACTTACCCAAAATGATCATAAACTATCCATATAAATAATAAAGAATTTATAAATTCCACATATATTCATTAGAGTAGAAATAAAAAGTTTATTTCATTGATAAATTGAAATACCATCAATATATCTTTGAGATATTCTTGAGGAAAATAACCTTTTAATTTCTAAAATAACATTTTAAAACTCAAAGTTCACTAATAATTTAGTAAAATTTTTTGTAAAATTAATAATGTAATATTATAAAGGAATATTTAAAATAGCTAGTGGTTATAATGGCCGTAAATTCCATACATGTCTATTATGTTAAAATAAAGTTTTCATTCACATTTCTATTAAAATTGAAATGGACTTTAATTGGAAAACGAAATGAATATTCCTTCCAAAAAAATTTAAAAGTATAAATGCATAAAATTTAATTGAATAAATACTTTGGAAAATGATAAATAGATTATTTATTTTTTTTACAAATAATGTGTTTTTATGAAAATAGATTTTTGACTAAAGAGAGAAATGCATTCAAATTTTCTTCAAACCATTTTCTCAATTATTTTAACAAAGATTAAAAAATGGTGAAATTTAATAAAAATATCAAAATTAAACATAGGATAAAAAATTTAAATGTGTTTATTATGAAATGGGAAAATAATTTCTTTCTACTAAAATTCAAGAATAAACAATCTCGGTTAGAATGAGATTGTGAAATAATCCCTTAAAAAAATCATAATGTTGAAGTGGGAATTAATCAATGAATCAATTTTGTGTATAAACAATAAATACATGGAAAAATATTAAAATAAAAATTATATATTCAAAATCCATTTCAGATAGAATCATAGAATATGAAAGATGATGAAGAAGTAATATTACCTAATGAAATAAAATTGGTTATGAAATTTTTTACCAGTTAGTATCTCTTAAGTCAAATCCCCTTGGATTAAATAATTAATATAGAAACATTAAATACAATTAATTTTTAATTAATCATGATATTACATGTCAAATAGGAAGTATATATAGCACATAAAAGAAATTAAGTTTATAAAAATAAAATATGCCTCAATGGAAGGAAATTGAGAAGATGTCCCTTACCGTGTACTTCCTTTTAGTGGAATGGGCTATAACATCCTGTAAAGTAGTTTAAAAAATGTTATTGAAATTTTTCATAACCATATTAATAATTTTAATTTCATATATGATCCTTTTATAACATTTAATCACTCATTATTTAATAATACTTCATTATTTTTTATTGTTTTTGTATTAATTGCCTCATTTTATCATTCATGTTTTTTCATGAAAGTTATAATTTCTTCTGAATATTATATATTTAAATCATATAAATAATAATAAATATGACATAATTATCATATTTATTCAGTAATTATAATTATAAGATCAATCATCAATGATGATTTTGGGAAATGAAGTACATTATGGTCATGGATATGGTAGGTTGTACATATGCATAATTAATATTTCCATTTTACAATGATCATGATGGAAAGAAGGTAATTTGTATTTTAACATTCCAAAATTATCATAATATAATATATAATATATTATTTATTTAAATATACTTATACATATATCATCCAAGTGTTGTGCTGCTGAAAAGTGTGGCACATCACTTTATGAATGTGGTAGTCCACACGTAGATGAGCGATGTTATTGTTTTTTAATGTATTAAATAAAAAGATATATTATCTTTCAAGAATTATAAATATGACTTTTGTAACACAATTATATCATTTCTATAACATATATTCATTAAAATTATATTATTAATTTTTTTTAAAGCATAAGAAGAAACATGATTCACATCGTTTCGGGAGGTGATTGTCTGTCGTACGCATGGGGGATGTTATTGTGTCCCCTACATAATGGAATGTAAAAAATGTATTATATGATAAAAGTAATCCAGATGTATAATTATGTTATAAATATAATATTTGTTCTTTACATCCCACATAATACCCAACTATAAGAGGTGGTAATGGGAAAATGAATGACATATGTTCGTTGGGAAGTGGTCCATTGTACACATGAATGATGATTTTATATACCATTTGATGGATGTTGAGATAATTAAAAGTAATTACATTAACAATATATATTAGTTCACTGAACATAATGAGGTTATTATATCATAATTTTTTAAAAATAATTGAGGGATAAATGATGATGAAATAAAATAAAAACACACATTGACGAACATTACCACTATTAACATAACCACTTTAGTTTTTCATAAAAAATCATTTCTACATTTTTATTTATCCCAAAATAAGGATTATATTATGAGAAGATGGATTTTGGGAATTTATTTTGTCTGGGAATGGAAAAAATGGTATGAAGTTTGATGTAGAGAGGAGAAGAGGTTGCCTTTTATAAGTGAGGTCAGTTGCACAAATGTAATTTTTTAATAGAATATGGTATACCCACATTTTTCACATGAAAAACGTTTAAGAATATATTATTATAATTAATTATAAATTATATGGTCTAAATATTTCCATAATATTAATTTTGTATAGGTTTTAGTTCATTTTAACCCATTTTGGTTTTTCTTAACACTGTAATTCCTTTTTGCCATAATTAAAATAAACAATCATTACTATTTTTTATATTCATTATGGTAAAAATTTTATTTACCTTATTAGATTATAAAATATAATTTGATTCAATATATGGATTAATTTATCCAAATTCCATTCAAATAAGTGTAAAATGTTAATTTAAATCTATTTTTTATGTAACGAGAATGAATGTTTTTAAATAGAAAATGGTATAAAGTTTACAATGTTTTTATATAAAAATTCGTTATGAAAATGATTAGAATGACCTAAATTTGATTTATAGGAATTTAATTGATCTAATTTTACTTAAAAACCATTTTATAATATGATTTTACATTATATATAATTTAATTAAAAAAATATTTTTCTATTAATATTTAATATTTTTCAGTATTGATTAAAAAAATATATATTTCAGAAAATCACAATAAATTCACCAGAAGAAAATTTTAATAATATAATTTAAAAATCAAATATCAATTTAAAAAATAAATTTTCAAAAGTAGGTGAATATTAATTTAAATTATGTGTTCAAAAAGAAACAAAAATTATTTTTCAAAACAATTATTTTTCAAATAAAATATATCTTTTTATTTTAAATGATACTTATTTCATTTCTAATTAATATATAACCATAAATTTCATCATTATGTTATTAATATTATCACCTTTAATTAAATGGTTAGGTAATAATGGTATACCATATTATTATTCATTTCAACACAGAGTTGTTTGTTTGTAATCTATTAATGAGATTAAATTTAAAGAAATACATTTCATGGGGTATTTATACTAAAAGTGTTGTGTCAAATGTGTAATCAAAAAATAGATTTTATATTAAAAATCTTATGAGTTATATTATCCCAAAAATATTTAAATTACACCCTTGTAGATTAAACTTGATCTTGATAATCAATGGTTTGGAATTTTTAAATACCATTGTTGAAAACAAACATCGTAAAAGGGTTACTAAAATATCCTATTAATTAGGGAGAAAGGGAAGTAGAAGTTAATATGGAATATAACATTAATAAGATTTTATGTAGAAAACAATTTGTTTAAAGTAAAGATTTATACCTTGAGGAAAAACATATATAATTACATATAGTGGTATATTTCATTGATCACAAAGAAGTAAATGATCAATGTAAAGTTAAGGTCCTCAAAACCATAAATCTGTGATGATTTAAAAGAGAATTGGCTTAAAATAAATAAAGGTATTAGGATACAATTTTTTTCCACTATCCTTTTCCAATATTTAAAGAATTATCTTACTTTTTATACTGATAATATATGAAAATATACTTACTTGATATCTTTCTATTTCATTGGAACAATATTATATTTTTTGTGCTTTGATCAATTTAAAATTCAACACTTACTCTAAGAAATGAACATTGTGAAATTAATTTTTAATTAAAGAATCTCTAAAATTAACTTTTAATTTATCATTAGATCCATATTAAATTTATAGTTAATTCCGTAGATCTCTTGTTATTATTAAAGAAATTTGATATTATATGATATCCAATATGCATAAATATTTACGTGGTGAAGCAATACATTAATATCAAAATCCTCGTCAAAATTTCTGAATAAACCAATTCATAAATGGATAACCTTATAACTCTTACAAATGATGAAAATAAAAATCTTAAGAATGAAGGTCCCTATATTTCCAAAATGAACTTATAATTAATCCACAAAACTACATGATGTATCTCTTAATCATCACATAATAAACATGTGAATACCTTCATCATGTGTTCTATTGAAACATTGTAATAAATGGATTTACCATAAAAACTTATTAATAAAATTAATTGTTCCATATTCGTTAAATAAAACATATCTTATTGGATATATTAATTATATCCCAAATATATTTTTACTCTATTAGTGATAACCTATACTAATTTTAAAAAAATTAGTTCCAAGGTAGTTAGTACTATACAATTAAATTTACCCATATCAATCATCTATTAATACCAACATCATTATCTCAACATTTGGAACATATTATGAATTATATTTCTCTCAATCATGTGTTTTTAATGAAGTTTAGCTTCCCATAGAATCATTTTTCTTAGTTATCGGTATTGTTCAACAAACTCTTTCAAATCATAAATGAAACGGTACTACAGTACAATCCTTATACATTTCATAATTCAAATAACAAGGTTATAAATGATAAAAATACTCAAATGAAATTAATTTTCAATCTAAACAAATGAAAATTAAGAATTACCCCTCTTCTATATGGTGATATCATAAACATGATCTTAATCTCATACCTTATTTTCGAGTATATTTCTTTACCTTTTAGAAAATTCATTTGTTTAGTTCCCCATATTCATAAAATTGAACAATTGAACATTTAAAACCATTTTAATTCCCTTTGAATAAATGGAATAGTGAAACTTCTCTCCATAAATGTATAAAAATTACAATACCATTAATAAAGTACCATGGTGTTTCTTTCCACAATTATTGCATGTGGGAAATTCCTAATTTTCCATTTTTCTCATTATCCATAAATTTCTCTTTCATCATCTTATTTTATTTCTTCCCATTGAATCAAATAACACTTATATAATTATCTCTCTATCTTTTTATGACATGATATATTGTCCTCATATGGTGAGAATGATTGAGAGACTAGTTCCATTTGAAATATTGGCTTAAGCCCATCAAATAAATAATCATTCTTACTCTTTAGATTACATGAATTGATGCGGTTTTAATTAATTATTCTATATCCATTTATATATGATATAATACAATATATTTTATTATATAATTATTAATTTTAATGAATAATCTAAAAACTAATGAGATATTTAATATAAAATAAATAATTCTTTATATATTATACCATAATAATAAACATGGTTTCTTTCGGGATATCTCTATTTTCCAATCCTTCATAATGGTTTGTAAATAAAAATGTTAATAATACCAAGAATATTGCAATGGGAGTGTCAAACCTTGTTTATAATAATCCACATTATTGTGCACTAGGTGATGATCAGAACATGCCCAATATTCCATTTTCGGAGTTACTACCCCAAGGTACATCAATTCCAGAACCACATCTACTAGCAGTATTCAAATGGGGATTTATTTTCTATGAAAAAACCACATAATCTCACTGATACCAAAATATCATTTTGTTAATATATTTTTATTCTAAACTTATATAATATTTTTTATGTTCCCTAATCTATTTGTTTCATAATTCTAATTACAAGGATTCCTACAAAACATCTTTTAATTCCAACTATAATGACCCCGACCATAGTATCCCAGAGTGGGAGTGTGATTTATTAGATTAGAATAGGTTACAAGGAACTTCATCCCGATGGATTGGATAGTTTAATAGTATATGTAAAAAGGATATATACTTTTGTCTTTCATTACATTTGAAAATAAAAATTTCAGCATTATTTTTTTGAATATAATTATTCTTTCTATCATACCCTTTCATATCATTCATTTTAAACATCATGGATTCATGGGAAAGGAAAAACAATAATGGTGAGATTAAACACTGAGTGAGAATTATGTATAGTGCACTCTATCATAAATAAGTAAATAATACTCTATATGCAAAGGTAAATAAAAAAACACATTACATTTAAACAACTTCACTATAATTATAAGATAAGTAAAAAACTATATGGTTAGGTAAATAACTAAAACAACATCCATTTAATAAGTAAACTGAGAATGAAATGTATCAAAATATAATTTCACTATAAAAATATCAAGGATAGTAATAACATTATTCTGAATGAATTATATAAATAATTATTGAACTCCATGATCTAAGACATCATTATACCAATACCATCAAGACCTTTCAAAATATGTTTCAAAAATACAGATAAAAACAATTTTAATGTTAGCTTATTGATTCAACAAATGAGACAACATATTCATCAAGGGGATATATAATCTCACGCCCACCCATCACTGTAGGTCTAAATCATTCCTCATATATTGAATTCTTGATTTAATTCGAAAATTAGTATTCCTTATAAATAGATATCTGTATTGAGTAAATAATATGAATTTATTAATATTTCACAATTAATGATATATCTCTCAAAGTAAACACATTATGAAAAAATAGTATATAGTTTTTGAAATAATCATATCTGTGACAACCCTGCTTTTTATTACAACTTAAACATGCTTTATTACATAAAACTTCATCTGATACAACAAAGAAGATCGAGAGGTTTAGTGTCTTTGGGGCTTAGGATCATTACATAAAAACTTTAAACTTGAAATACAACATCCTTATTGAAAACTTCATTTACATGACCACTACATTACTTCGTACTTAGCATTGCATGGGATAACCTGAGGACATGCATAAGAAAAGGGTGAGCTATAAAGCCCAGTAAGGGAGTACACAATGAATAACATGAGGAGTACAATACATGTTAGGCAATAGTCATATCAATAGAGCATAAGAGAGACATGAACATAAAGGCATGATAAAGCATGATAATCATAACATGGAAATGTGGCAACAACACTTAACATTGAATTAGCATGAGCCAAGGCTCATTGCACATGGAGCATGAGTAAACCCTCATTGCACTTGAAGCACGAGTAAACCCTCGTTGCACTTGAATTAGAATGAGTAAACACTCATTGCACATGACGTATCATGATACTATACTTTACCCAATGCATTGGAGCGCTATCAGGGCGCACCCTTCTTAAACATTTCATTTCACGCATCAGTGTGCCACATGGATCATAAAACATGGATTCATAAAACATAATCATTTATTCCATGATAAAGGAATGTGGAATTCATACATGAAACTTTACAATCAATAAGTAAATGTGCATAAAGGTGAATACCCTTGATGGAGAAATGGGCATGGTATTCACTACACAATGATATTGGCTTAGAAAATCGGTGTGATTTCGGCAGCGTAACGGCGTGACATAAGAATTAATAAAAAGGATGATGAGAGAGAAAGGGGTTCCTCATCATATTCACATGTAATGGACAGTAAGAAGGTCATATAGATACATGTCCCAACAATTGAAAAGGAATTTAGATTCATGATACAAAAGTATTGCTTGAATATAAAAGAGGAAAAAAAAGGTTCCTTTCGGAATTTCGGCATAGTAACGGGTGTACATGGGAGGCATTTAATGAGAGAGAAAGAGGTCTCCCATAATTCAAACAATAAGAGGGCAGTATGGGAGAGGTGTGAAACCATACCCCAACATTCATAAATGAAATTAAAAGGGCAGTACAACTTAAAGAAAATTGACAAAAATGAGAAAGGAAGAAAAACCCTTACTTGGAAGTGTGCTTCCAAAGGCTAGAGAGAGGCTTGTGAGAGGCTTATTGGGAGCTTGGGGAACCTTGAGAGGATTCTAGAGAGAGTAGGGCAGAGGTTGGACGAACTTCAAGGGCTTTGGGTGAGGAGGAAGTGGGAGCTTGGGTGGGTTTATATAGGAAAGGTGAGAGAATTCTTTATTATTTAGGTTTGGGACCCCTTATATTAAAATAATCCAAACCACAAACCATCCCATGGTATTTGCCCATGGTTTCTGGAAAAGGAAAGAGGAAAACAATATTTTACAAGGACAAGGTCCGAACTTATTAAAAAATTAGGGTTTCTTATGTGGATGTGAGTCACACTCCCATGGAAATTAATTTAAAAAGGCAAAGTGTTGAATAAGTCTTGAGGGCTCCATTAATGCTTTGAAAAGGGAGTCAAAAAAACCCAAAACCTCATTATTTTAATGATAAAACACATTTTGGCCGAACATAAGTATTATGGTATTTTATTACATGACCATTGGGTCATTATGATGTCATAAAACACATTATATATTTAAATGGTATTTAATTTTTACCCAAAAATTTGACTGTCTCAGAAAATTATGAAAAATTCACCGTTGGATAATTTCGACGTCCTGATTCCAAAAATAATATTTATTTTATCTAAATAATTTTCTATATATGTGAATTTTTACTTTTAATATAAAAACCGACATTTATAAAAAATTCACGGGTTTTGACAAAAATGGCTTTCAAACCTTAATAAAAATTTAATTGCATTCATAAACTTATAAGATCATTTATATTTAATAAAAATTAATTTAATATTAATAATAATATTTTATTAAAATATTATTTAATTCAAAAATCCTTTAATTTAATAAAATATAATTCTTAATTAAATAATAACTAAAAACATCATTTGTACTTTAAAAACTAATTATAATGCATCAAAAATGACTAGAAATTATATTCATTATTATATACAAAAATAATGTACATGAACATGGTCCTACTTATTTGTTACATAACCCCTTAAAATAGCCGCATAAGACCTAAGGGTAAGGTGTGCGATGGTGACAGACTCTTGGGGTTGCTCGGATAACATTGCTCGAGTGGTAATCTCTATCAACTTCCATTTTTCCCGTAGACGATCACGTTCGAGCTTGACTTGATGAAGCTCAGCTTGGGTTTGGTCAAGGGCAAATCCCAAAGACGCCACCTCCTTTCCGAGCTCCGACAAATGGGCTTCGTAAGGGGCAATTCTACTGGATGAGGCCATCGCTTCCTTTGTCTGAGTAGAAAATTGGTTCGTTAAAGCCTTATATTTACACTACCCAGATGATCACTGTTCAACGGCTATAAAAGTAACGGTCACAAATCTTAACGTTAAACTAAAGAAGTTGACATCTTATAAAAATATTTTTTTTTTCATAAAGAAACATTTAACTGGATCAAGAGGGATTTTCCATTAATGAGATTTTGGGTCGTTACAACATTCCCCCCTTAAGAAATTTCGCCCTCGAAATTTTCCTTTTCCCACACTAAAACAAATGTGGGTAACTTAGCTTCATCATATCCTCCGACTCCCATGTTGCTTCTTCAAACTTGTGGTTTGTCCACAACACCTTGACGAGGGACATTGTCTTATTTCGTAGAACTTTTTCTCTACGATCTAAGATCTTCACTGGTTTCTCCTCATAAGAAAGATCGTCTTCTAATTGTACCACCTCAGAAGAGAGTACATGTGAAGGGTCTGGTATGTACTTCCTTAAGAGGGATACATGGAAGACATCATGCACCTTGGCCATAGTAGGTGGAAGTGCTAGTCGATAGGCCACAGCCCCAACACGATCAAGAATCTCGAAGGGGCCGATGTACCTTGGACTTAACTTCCCTTTCTTTCCAAACCTCATGACCTTCTTCCACGGAGATATGCGTAAAAACACCATGTCTCCGACTTTAAACTCAAGGTCTCGTCGACGATTATCTGCATAACTCTTCTATCGACTTTGGTCTGCCTTGATATGCTTCTGAATGGTTTTCACCTTCTCCACCATTTCTTCGACCATTTCTGGTCCAAGCAGCTTACGTTCACCGACCTCATCCCAACATGTCGGTGTTCTACACCTTTTCCCATACAGGGCTTCATATGGTGCCATTTGGATGCTCGAGTGGAAACTATTATTATAAGAGAACTCAACTAAAGGAAGATGATGATCCCATCCTCCTTTAAAGTCCATTGAGCACGCTCTCAACATATCCTCAAGTGTTTGGATAGTCCGCTTGGATTGGCCATCAGTTTGAGGATGATAGGCCGTACTGAAGTTCAGTTCAGTATTCAGAGTATGTTGAAGACTCTTCCAAAACTTAGAGGTAAATCTTGCATCTCGGTCAGACACAATAGATAGTGGTACTCCATGCAACCGTACCACTTCCCTGATATATATCTGTGCCAGTTGATCCAAAGAGAAATCCTCTCGAATAGCAATGAAGTGTGCAGTCTTTGTAAGACGATCTACAATAACCCAGATTGCATTGTTGCCTTTGGATGTCCTTGGAAGTCCAGTGACGAAGTCCATGGTGATGTTCTCCCATTTCCATTCAGGTATGGGCAATGGTTGCATCATCCCCCTTAGACATCTGCCTCTCTGCCTTCACTTGCTGACACACCAGGCACTTTGATGTATATTCAGCGATCTCCTTCTTCATATTATCCCACCAAAAGTTTTCTCGGAGATCTCGATACATCTTTGTGCTCCCTGGGTGAATAGAGAAATTTGAACTATGTGCATCATCCAAAAGTTCCTTCTTCAGCTCTGAACTTGATGGAACACATAGTCTTTTCCCAAACCGCACAATTCCTTCTTCATTAACACTAAACTCTGAGGATTTTCCCTTTTTGATAGCTTCCACTTTTTCTTGTATTCTAGCATCATCCTTTTGAGCATCCTTTAACCTTTCCAAAAGAGATGGTTGAGCAATCATTTGTGAAAGGATTGATGATGTTCCCTTCTTTATGATTCCCACATCCATCTTCATAAAGTCTAAGAAGATTGGATCCTTCTCAATTCTCATCATTGATAGAATTGCTGGATCCTTTCTACTTAGGGCATCCGCCACCTTGTTCGCCTTCCCAGGGTGGTAATGTATTGAACAGTCATAATCCTTTATGAGCTCTATCCATCTTCTTTGGCGCATATTAAGCTCTTTCTGTGTGAATATATACTTAAGACTCTTGTGGTCAGTATATATCTCACATTTCTCTCCATAGAGATAATGCCGCCAGATTCTCAAGGCAAAGATTACCGCCGCCAACTCCAGATCATGCGTTGGATAGTTTCGCTCATGGATTTTCAACTGTCTTGAGGCATAGGATATCACTTTATCATTCTGCATCAGCACACATCCTAAGCCCTTTTTCGAAGCATCACTAAATACCACAAAAAGCTCCCCACTTGTGGGTAAAGTGAGCACAGATGCAGTGATAAGCCTCCTTTTCAACTCCTTGAAGATTTCTTCGCATTCATCACTCCAAGCAAACTTTACTCCCTTTCGAGTTAGCTTGGTAAGAGGGTTGGACAATCGTGAGAAGTTTCTCACAAATCGTCTATAATATCCAGCTAACCCCAAGAAGCTACGGATATCAGTTACCGATGTTGGCCTCGGCCATCCCTCAATTGCATCTGTTTTGGAGGGGTCCACAGATATCCCATTGCTTGTGATGATATGGCCCAAGAATGAGACCTCCTTCAACCAGAACTCACACTTGATGTACTTGGTATAGAGCTTCTCCTTGCGCAAAGTCTCCAGTACAGTTGTTAAATGCTCCTCATGGTCCTCCTTGGTTTTGGAGTATATTAGAATATCATCTATAAAGACTACCACAAATTTATCTAGGTAATCTCTAAAGACTCTATTCATCAAGTCCATGAATATTGCTGGAGCATTGGTGAGTCCAAAGGGCATTACTATGAATTCATAGTGCCCGTACCTTGTACGAAAAGCAGTCTTGGGGATATCTTCCTTCTTCACCCTTACTTGATAATATCCCGACCGCAAGTCGACCTTGGAGAAGTATTGTGCTCCACGCAGCTGATCAAACAAGTCATCGATTCTTGGGAGAGGATACTTGTTCTTTATCGTGATTTTGTTAAGTTCACGATAATCGATGCAAAGCCGCATCGACCCATCCTTCTTCTTGACGAAGAGGACTGGTGCACCCCATGGTGATGCACTTGGGCGTATAAAACCTTTATCCAGATTCTCTTGTAGTTGTTTCTTCAGTTCTTCAAGCTCAACCACAGCCATTCTATATGGAGTCTTGGATATTGGTAGCGCCCCAGGTATAAGTTCAATTGAGAACTCAACATCTCTTCTCGGAGGAAGACCAGGAAGTTCCTCGGGAAATACTTCAGCGAATTCCCTCACAATAGGAATTTCTTCAAGGGTGGTTTCTTCCTTGGACTCAATCATCTGAGCCAGATATGCATGCTCATAAGGCAGTAATATCCATGCTTGAGATGATGGATCTAAAGGAGATTCACCTTCCTCCTGACACTTGTAAAGAATCGGGGGTCGATTCTCTATATGGAGTGTGATTTCCCTCTCCCGACAATTTATGTTGGCTCTATATAAGGAAAGCCAATCCATGCCAAGAATTGCATCAAATTCCCCCAAAGGGAGTATGACGAGGTTCGCCGGGAAATTCAATCCACAGATTATAACAGGGGAGGACTTATACTCATGGGATGCAATGATTGCCCCATTTGCCGTAGTCAACGACATCTTTACTTCCATGATTTGTGGTGGTGCAGGGATTATTCTACTAAACTTTTGAGATATAAAAGAATGCGTAGAACCTGAATCAAAAAGTACGTTCGCTATTCTTGAATGAATAACTAGCGTACCTGTCACCACTTCGTTGTCGGGGTTCACTTCGGCAGAAGTGATGGCAAAAGCTCTTCCTTGCTGTCTTGGAGGTTGTTGATTGCCTCCGATAACCCTTGGATTAGGGCATTGATTCACAAAATGACCTGGTTCTTTGCATTTGAAGCATTGAACAACGCGTTGAGGTTCGAACGGAGCGTTCCTCCCCTCCGTCGCAGCCGCGGGTCCTTCTTGCTGACAGTTAACAGCTAGGTGCCCTTCTCTTCCACACTTAAAGAATTTTCTTGTCCCCCTAAGGCAATTTCCAGGGTGCTTTTTTCCACACTTTTGGCAAGTGGGGTGCTGGAATTTCTTAGCGCCGTTGGATTTATCCATCGGACCACCAGCATTGAAGTCCACCTTCCGCTTCTTGTCCCCATGATACCCCTGTGATTCTCCGATCTCCATTTCAACCTTGAGGGCACATCGGACAATTTCCTCATAGCTGTCGAAGTCACGGATCGCTAATGCTTTCCACAAGCTAGGCTTCAGCCCACCAAAGAAGCGGTCAACCTTGCATTCGGGGGTAACGACAAAGCCGGAAGCGTATCGTGCAAGCCTTGTGAAGTTTGCCTCATACGCTCCCACAGATTCCTCATCTTTCTGCTTGAGGGAAAGGAAGTCCCTTTCCATCTTAAGACGGAGGGTGCGTGGAAAATATTTATCGAAAAACATCTTCCGGAATACCTTCCATTCCATAGCCTCGATCTCCTCCTCAGGCTTCGTATTTTTGATCAACGTCCACCATTGATCAGCTTCACCCTCCATACGATAAGCCGCCAGGAGAACCTTCTCTTTTTCAGAGCATTGGAGGATGGAGAATATCTTTTCAATGGAGTTGATCCATTGTTTAGCAATCGTGGGATCGGATGATCCACTAAAAGTAGGAGGCCTTTGTCTCATGATGCTTTCAATATCGACTTGTTCTTTCTTAGGGGGGGTTGAACGTTCCTCTTGACCAGTGTTTCTATTCAAAACTTGAGTTAGATGAGAGAGAAGCGTGACAAAGTTCGCGATTCCCGCTCCCATTAGATTGGGCATATCATTGGTACAATCATCACACTGATCTTCACAACGGTTGTTAGCCCGAGTTCTCCTATTACCGGCCATTGGCTGGAATAAAAGGAAAGTTAGGGGTAACACATAGAGGGTAATCCAAAGACAAAAGTTGATGACTTATAAATAAACTTTAATCTCTTTAACTAATGAGTCTATAGGATTCAATCCATGATTTTCATGATCTTCCTTCTAACATATATTCTTAGGGGCATTTTTCCCTTAATAAGGGTTCATACTAAGATTGTGAATTTATCAAAACATATCCCCCGGGAGTGTCGTAACCAAGAGTGCAGCAAGGAACGTTGTCGTGCACCAGTTCCCGTTCGAGTCTAGCTCAAAGCGGTGTTTTCGGGTTTTACCCCTAGGATACATCTGTGCCAGAGCCGCCTCTACCTACTCGTATCCAGACAGGGATGTATTTGTTTGATAAACCACTTACTTAGTATTTACCAAAACTTAGGGATGTTTTTATTATGCTTAGTCTTGTATCTAAGGCTTTACTAGGGTTTCCTAATCCCAAAAATAACTAAACCTATCCTTTGATACCAACTGTGACAACCCTGCTTTTTATTACAACTTAAACATGCTTTATTACATAAAACTTCACTTGATACAACAAAGAAGATCGAGAGGTTTAGTGTCTTTCGGGCTTAGGATCATTACATAAAAACTTTAAACTTGAAATACAACATCCTTATTGAAAACTTCCTTTACATGACCACTACATTCCTTCGTACTTAGCATTGCATGGGATAACCTGAGGACATGCATAAGAAAAGGGTGAGCTATAAAGCCCAGTAAGGGAGTACACAATGAATAACATGAGGAGTACAATACATGTTAGGCAATAGTCATATCAATAGAGCATAAGAGAGACATGAACATAAAGGCATGATAAAGCATGATAATCATAACATGGAAATGTGGCAACAACACTTAACATTGAATTAGCATGGTCCAAGGCTCATTGCACATGGAGCATTAGTAAACCCTCATTGCACTTGAAGCACGAGTAAACCCTCATTTCACTTGAATTAGCATGAGTAAACACTCATTGCACATGACGTATCATGATACTATACCTTACCCAATGCATTGGAGCGCTATCAGGGCGCACCCTTCTTAAACATTTCATTTCATGCATAAGTGTGCCACATGGATCATAAAACATGGATTCATAAAACATAATCATTTATTACACGATAAAGGAATGTGGAATTCATACATGAAACTTTACAATCAATATGTAAATGTGCATAAAGGTGAATACCCTTTATGGAGAAATGGGCATGGTATTCACTACACAATGATATTGGCTTAGAAAATCGGTGTGATTTCGGCAGCGTAACGGCGTGACATAAGAATTCATAAAAAGGCTGATGAGAGAGAAAGGGGTTACTCATCATATTTACATGTAATGGACAGTAATAAGGTCATATAGATACATGTCCCAACAATTGAAAAGGAATTTAGATTCATGATACAAAAGTATTGCTTGAATATAAAAGAGGAAAAAAAGGTTCCTTTCGGAATTTCGGCATAGTAACGGGTGTACATGGGAGGCATTTAATGAGAGAGAAAGAGGTCTCCCATAATTAAAACAATAAGAGGGCAGTATGGGAGAGGTGAGAAACCATACCCCAACATTCATAAATGAAATTAAAAGGGCAGTACAACTTAAAGAAAATTGACAAAAATGAGAAAGGAAGAAAAACCCTTACTTGGAAGTGTGTTTCCAAAGGCTAGAGAGAGGCTTGTGAGAGGCTTCTTGGGAGCTTGGGGCACCTTGAGAGGATTATAGAGAGAGTAGGGCAGAGGTTGGACGAACTTCAAGGGCTTTGGGTGAGGAGGAAGTGGGAGCTTGGGTGGGTTTATATAGGAAAGGTGAGAGAATTCTTTATTATTTAGGTTTGGGACCCCTTATATTAAAATAATCCAAACCAAAAACCATCCCATGGTATTTGCCCATGGTTTCTGGAAAAGGAAATAGGAAAAACATATTTTACAAGGACAAGGTCCGAACATATTAAAAAATTAGGGTTGCTTATGTGGATGTGAGTCACACTCCCATGGAAATTAATTTAAAAAGGCAAAGTGTTGAATAAGTCTTGAGGGCTCCATTAATGCTTTGAAAAGTGAGTAAAAAACCCAAAACATCATTATTTTAATGATAAAACACATATTGGCCGAACATAAGGATTATGGTATTTTATTACATCACCATTGGGTCATTATGATGTCATAAAACACATTATATATTTAAATGGTATTTAATTTTTACCCAAAAATTTGACTGTCTCAGAAAATTATGAAAAATTCACCGTTGGATAATTTCGACGTCCTGATTCCAAAAATAATATTTATTTTATCTAAATAATTTTCTATATATGTTAATTTTTACTTTTAATATAAAAACCGACATTTATAAAAAAATTCACTGGTTTTGACAGAAATGGCTTTCAAACCTTAATAAAAATTTAATTGCATTCATAAACTTATAAGATCATTTATATTTAATAAAAATTAATTTAATATTAATAATAATATTTAATTAAAATATTATTTAATTCAAAAATCCTTTAATTTAATAAAATATAATTCTTAATTAAATAATAACTAAAAACGTCATTTGTACTTTAAAAACTAATTACAATGCATCAAAAATGACTAGAAATTATATTCATTATTATATACAAAAATAATGTACATGAACATGGTGCTACTTATTTGTTACATAACCCCTTAAAATAGCCGCATAAGACCTAAGGGTAAGGTGTGCGATGGTGACAGACTCTTGGGGTTGCTCGGATAACATTGCTCGAGTGGTAATCTCTATCAACTTCCATTTTTCCCGTAGACGATCACGTTCGAGCTTGACTTGATGAAGCTCAGCTTGGGTTTGGTCAAGGGCAATGCCCAAAGACGCCACCTCCTTTCCGAGCTCCGACAAATGGGCTTCGTAAGGGGAAATTTTACTGGATGAGGCCATCGCTTCCTTTGTCTGAGTAGAAAATTGGTTCGTTAAAGCCTTATATTTAAACTACCCAGATGATCACTGTTCAACGGCTATAAAAGTAACGGTCACAAATCTTAACGTTAAACTAAAGAAGTTGACATCTTATAAAAATATTTTTTTTTCATAAAGAAACATTTAACTGGATCAAGAGGGATTTTCCATTAATGAAATTTTGGGTCGTTACAATATCCATGATACAAATAATATGTATCTATACAAAATGAATTCTATAAGAATCATAAGAGAGTGAATGTTGTAAAGAATGTTAATGACTACAAAAAATGAATCATGAAAGTTATTTTAAATAGTTTCCATGGGAAAAATGATTATAAACTATCCATATAAAAAAATTCTGTCATTAACAAAAAAATATACCCATTGTAGTGAAAATAGGGGGTTTCATTGATAAATAAAAATACCATACAAATATCATTAAAACATTCATGAGAAAAATATTTTTTTGATTTTGAAAAAAAAATTTAAAACTAAAATTTCAGAAAACATTTTGAAAATACATTTAATTGAACAAATATAATTTTTAACTTATAAATTATCCTTTAAAACATATGGTTTTCATGAAATAATAATATTTTATACATTTCGACCATGCTAAAGAAATTATTCCATTCACATTTATAGTAGAATTCAAACAAGACATGTATTGAAAATGATATGAATATACCATTAATTTTTTTTTCAAAAGGTGAAATTTGAAAAAATTTATTTCATAAATAACATTGAAATGGTTAGAAATATTTTTGACAACAGTTTTAAAAAAATAGGAAGAAAGCGTATTTCTTACAAAAGAGAAAAATGATGCCTGATTTTCTTAAAAATAATTTATCTATTCTTTTATTTACCAAAGAGTGGTAAAATTTTAATATTAGTCGAAAATATCATTAATAACTATATTAAATGAAAATTAAGAGGGTTTTTAAGAATTGTTCAACTAATTTCCTTCAGGTAAAATTTAATAATGAATAATCTTAGTTAAAATGAGATTACGTAAGAAACCATTTTAAAGATCATAACGTTGATGTAAAAATGAATATATTAAATTATTATGTATATCAAAATTGAATACATAGAGATAAAGTTGAAATAAAAAATATGATAATAAAATTTTATTTCACACATAATCTAATTATATCAAAGACGAAAATGAAGTAATATAACTCAATGTAATGAAATTAAATTATGAAATTCCTTACCACCTGGTTACTCTTAATATAAATACTATAGATTTAAATGATTCAAGTTTAACATTTAAATACCATAAATTATTAACTCATAATAAAATTAAATTTTAGATGGACAATATATACACCATATAAAATAAATAAAAAGTATAACAATAAAATATATCTCGGTGAATGGTGATTGAGATGAAGTCCCTTGCCTCAAACTTACTTTATTGACCATGATTTAACCTCATATATTGTAGTTTTAAACATTTTATTATATTTTTTCAAAATCAATATTAATATTTAAAACATCATATATTATCCTTTTATCAAATTATCACGTGTTAATTATTAAACATTCATTACTTTCATTATTTGGGGTGTTAATGTAGAGACCCGAAGCTTAACGTACATGGACATTACATTACATTTGCGGAATACTTAGAACATAACAAAAAACACACACACAAGGATCGTAATAGTTTAGTGTCTTTGGAATCTCGGAATATAATCTTCTAATCGTGGTGAAAGATCTTCAAAATCTCCCATAAAGATCTTCCTTTTTTTTACATAAAACATTTCTTTATATCCTGGGGAAAAGGAAACATAAAAGCGTGAGCTAAAATGCTCAGTAAGGGTAAACAAACGAAATATCAATCACATCAGATACATAAGCACATAACTTTTGGAAATCTTAACCTGCAAAAGAGATCATAATTTCATAACATGGGGTAAATCATGGCAGTGAAATGTAATCAAAATAATCATAACATAAAACATGAAACTGTGTGGCATACACACATAATCATAGAGAATCATTTCTTGTTAGTCAAGACTCATTGCCAAGACTATCTTAGTGGACAAAGTCCCTTTCTGAATCGAGTAACCCTCGTTTCAGTCCTGTTTCACTGAACAGGTATAACCTACCGTTCCAGCCATGTCTATCTCATGAGATATAAAATCTTTACCCAATGCATTGGAGGGAGATATAGGTCCCACCCATCTTATAATTAATCCTTTCTTATGTGTGCCACATAATCATAAATCATACATCATCGCATAACCCATGTAATAAAAATGGGATTCTTAAACAACATGACATCATAAAACAATTCATATAAGATAAATGAATTCATAAAAATGTTTCCATCACAACATAATCAAATCCATGTAATAATAGGGATAAAAACAGAACCCTTTTATTATCTTAGATGGAAAATAATTTTGATAAAATACTTGAACTTCATTCTTGAGGAAAATATCCTTTCTACTTCAAAAACACTTTTCCTTTCTTAACATGTCATACAATTTTAAAATAAAAGAAGTTGATTAAAAATAAACTTGAATACTTGTAAAGGAAGCTTCTTGGAAATAATTTTTTAGAAATCCATTCATGCCGTATAAGTTAAAAAAACATTCTTCGTGCTTTTGTCGGAAAAGTCAAAAATTACCTCGTACGAAAAACGACAAAAGATTCCTTTCACATCCTTTAATAAAAACTCACCGAAGGGTAAAATTGGATTTAAAAAATTTTAGGTGGATGGAAATAACATTACATATTGAGAAACATGGATGTGGATGATAAAATACACCCCAGTAAATTTCAAAGTATAAACAATCTCGGATAAAAAATGAGATTGTGATATTTTCCCTTACCTTAGGTCTGATTTGCTTTCTATGTGTCCGAAGCTCCTGTATAATGGTTTAAATAATGTTATTGACTTATTCCAGAATCATACATATTGATATGATATCATATATGGTCATATTCTTAGCTTCTTTTTAGTAATATTTCATTGTTACTTGTTACTTGGGTCTTTATTGCCTTTTGTTCTTATGCGTGTTTTTCCGAATAAATTATTATTCTTCTTTTAAGGATATAGATACCTTATATCCATAATTTTATTAGTGTAACATATATCATATTTATTCATTCAATTCATTTATATAATTACTATGTAATGATGATCATGTAGAACGAGTCGCATCACATCGTGGAGACGGTATTCCGTACGTACGCACGAGTGATGATATCGTTCCTATGATCGCGGAATTGTATTGGAGTACATATATATTATTTCAGTATCAATATTACTTTATAATAATCATAAATAGTTACTCATCACACCATTATACCCATCCTTGTAAGGTGGTGGTGGAAAATAGATTACACCACGGCGTGGAGACGGTATTCTGTACGTACACACGCGCGGTGATTTCTTTTTCCGTAGGATGGATAGATGGTGAAATAGGGTTGTTTCATATTTATAATAACATATCAGTATATTATTGATACTGATGTTATTACTTCATAATTAAACAACCTAAGAATAAGAAGTGGAAGAAGAAATAAAGATGAAAGAATTGGTAACGGTAATTACCTCTTCTTTGAAGAGCCTTTTGGAGACCTCCTCTTAGGTAACTAAAATTGGTCTTTGTGGAAGACCAGAAACTCTAGGATGTTTCTAGGGAAGTGGAGAATAAATTTTGGCAGGGGTTGGCCGAGCTTGAGTGCTCAAATTGGTCTGAGGAGGAGGGGGAGGAGGTGTCCTTTTATAAGGGAGGAGAGGGGCACCTTAGGAATACCTCAAAATATTATTTTATATTAATGTCAAAATCGGTTTATAATGGTTCCAAAGGGTCTTATTTCGAAGCTAAAGTGGGGATGGGTAGAAAGCCTATCAACCAATATGATTTAGACAAGTTTAGGGTATTATTTTAACCGTATCAATTAGATTTAACTCTAAGTTAAATAATTTAACTTTTACCGTGTCTTTTTGTTTTCTTTCACTATATGGTTAATACACTTACTATAACATGCCCAACGAACCCCAAATTGTTTATTATTAATATATATATCCTTATCTATGTCATTTAGCCGAACCTTAGATTTTTAGGAATAAAATAACAATTAATAATATAATATTTTATTTAAAAACTATTTTGTGTCAATTTTGACACTATTTGATATATGATTTTTGTGAAAGTCATAACAGAATTATATGTTCAAACCAAGTCGATTAAATCACCAATAAGATTTCATAGTAACCTAGAAAATTAGTGGAATTCATAAAAAGTCTCAAATTACATTCATTTGATCATTTATAACATCAATTATGTAAATCTTTCCTTAAAAGGGTATTTACTGCATCATTGTTGTGTCATAAATAAATTAATTTATTTAAAGTCTAAAAATTATAAATAAAATATCATTATGTAGGAAATCTTTTAAGATTTCTAATTAATATTTATAGTCGAATTTATATTATGTATAACCCCATATTAAAAATGATTTACTTATTAAACTTTGATTTTAACTATTTTAATCCTTCTTTAAATAAATTAATAATAAATGTCCTAATCTTACCCAAGTGGGCCTAAATGGTCATATTTTATTCCTAAGTTTGTTTTTGGTCGAATTAAACTTATCCAATAGAATTAGGACATGTGTTAGGGTAATATTAATATCATTTTTACCCTTAGTTACCATATTTACTATTAACCGCGGTAAAAAAAAGTAAAAAGTTACTATTCACCAAAAAATTATTTTTATCTCATTGAACCACATTTTACTTACTGATATCAACCGTGTCTGTCGGATTTTTGAAATTCCATTCATAGAAGTGGTAAAATTAAGTTTTACGCAAAATTCAGTTTTTAACCTACCACTTAGTGGTTTCACTATTCATCAAAAATTGAAAGTTTTCAGAAAAATACCAAAATTTCACCCTAGGCTAATTTTGGAATTCCGAATCCAAAAATGAAGTCCATTTTGAAAAATAAAATTTATAAAATTTCAAAAAGTGGTTATTATTATTCATAACAGCTAGTTTTAATAATATTTTAATAGCATATCGTTGTTTAGTGAAACTCGGTTTTGCGTACGACGCAAGCTATCGAGGAATGTCGCAATTGCGTGTAATGCAAGGCAAGTCAAGGATGTGTGTTGTGCAAGCTCATTTTGGTATAGCGTACAACACAAGACATTAGTGAAATAAAAAAGAATATTTTTCATAAAATCTCGGGCTGTTACATTCTACCCCCCTTAAAATGAATTTTGCCCTCGAAATTCGTCGGGGTTATAAATTGTTTACTATTCGAAAGTTTCTTTAATAGAAACCCACATCGTAAACATGAATACCAAAACTTGGCTTTAAAAACTAAAGTATGAAATGTAACGATTACCCAAATAAACTAATCACTGGGTTTCCACATAGGTGAAGATATGGATATGGAAGAGAAATCTAACCATCATGTTCTGATGGAGAGTGGTAGAGAACATGGCTATGGAAAATCCATTAATCACAAATCCATAAATTTGTGACGATCTAAGGTACCATCTGATTCATCAGGTATAATATCTCTAGGACAACATTTTTGGTTTTCAAGATCATTTCCCTAAAGTTGAAAATTTGAATTAGAATAAATACTTACTTTATTTTGATACAATCTCACTGTTGTTTGTGTCTTGAACAATTTCCACTTCATCTCTTAAATAAATGAAGTTGAATTTGTTATTCGTGAAGTGTTAGCAGATCATGTGATAGAATGACGAGCCATTCCATCTGTCTCAAAAGGTTAGCAAAATTTATATACATAAGTCGATCTATAGTGGGATTAATCATATATGGTTCCTAAAATGGGCTTATACTTAAATATCATACTGCTTAATATAATAAAACTAGTTTCTACTAAACAGGGACTTCATTTAGGCCAGTGGTAGGCGATAAAGGCCAGTCACACTTCGATTGTGGGTTCGATTCCCACAGCCTTGTCCGAAGCGATGGGTTGTCGCCCGTCCTGTAGGTTGTCCTTTTTCTAAAACTATATTACTATAACATCCCATCAATAATATCGAAAAAACTTCAATCCTTAAACAATACTAACTTATGTCCAACATAATCTATTCCAATCTTTAGGCTTATCCATAATACTGCTGTCCACTCCCATAACATAGTGAAAACGATTACCAGAGATTTAATACCATCGTTGATCCCCATATATCATAAGATATATCTTGTTGGTCGCATTCCAAACATTCAAAGGCCTTAATCTTGTACTCTCTTGAATACCCATTGAACCTTATTGAAAACATGAATTCTATTAAAAGTTAACTCTTTCCACATACCAAAATCCTCAAAATTCTATATACTCAAACCATGATATCACTTAGTCCTTATATCAATCATGAGCTCATGAATACTGTTAAACATTTAATTTTCTCCATATCCCTTCATTATGCGCGTATCATCTAAATTCCAAAAATATCTGAATAACCTTTCATGGATAGTGGTACCATTAATCATACACTTTCATAACTCAAGGAAAGACAACAGTGTAACAATCCTTAGATGTCTTTTTATTCTATAGTACAAAATTACACTTGATAAACATGTAATCATTCCACTACCTTCTTAAACCATTGACCGAGCTTCAACAATTCTTTCATCTCACATATCATTTGTAGTCTCTTCATCATCATCCACATAAATACTTCCCATACGACCATACTGATTATCTTCATGAGACTTTCCCTTAGGGAATTGGTTTGCATAATGCCCGCACATTCCACATTTAAAGCATTTAACCATTGTTGATGTCGTAGCAATACCATTATACTCATCCATGTTGTTAACTGAACCTTTTCCTTTGCATTTACTTGCTTTGTGTCCTTCTTTTCCACACCCAAAGCATCTTCCAGTTCCTTTGAAACATTTTCCTTGATGCCTCTTCCCACATGATTTACATAGGGGAAATTGAACTTTCTTTCCTCTATGATCATCATGAAACTCCATCTTTCTCTTATTAGCCGAGTCAGGAAACTTACCAAATTTTACTTTATTGATCATATTATGAGATTGCTGATTCGGCATAATAATGATGTTTGGACTTCCAAATCTCATTTCATTATGAAGAATGTCATTCCATTGTCCATCATATCCTCCATTATCGCGAATCCTCTTGTTTCAAGCCATTTTCTAAAACCCAAAAAAAAATAGTGTGAGAGGAAAAAATCATGCTAGGGAAAACAACATAATAAAGGGGGAGTACCTTCAATATCTAACATCTTAGGATTAATTCTATGATCATTAGCATAGTTCTAGTACTATAACCTATACGTATACTTAACCTTAGGGACATCCCTAGACATACCGTAGAAATATCTCTAGGGATATCACTAACGTTTTCGCATCCTAGTTTCCAAAGGTTGACTAAACCTTTCCTCTGATACCAACTGTAGAGACCCGAAGCTTAACGTACATGGACATTACATTAAATTTGCAGAATACTTAGTACATAACAAAAAACACACACACAAGGATCGTAATAGTTTAGTGTATTTGGAAACTCGGAATATAATCTTCTAATCGTGGTGAAAGATCTTCAAAATCTCCCATAAAGATCTTCCTTTTTTTTACCTAAAACCTTTCTTTATATCCTGGGGAAAAGAAAACATAAAAGGGTGAGCTCAAATTCTCAGTAAGGGTAAACAAAAGAAATATCAATCACATCATATACATAAGCACATAACTTTTGGAAATCTTAACCTGCAAAAGAGATCGTAATTTCATAACATGGGGTAAATCATGGCAGTGAAATGTAATCAAAATAATCATAACTTAAAACATGAAACATTGTGGCATACACACATAATCATAGAGAATCATTTTTTGTTAGTCAAGACTCATTGCCAAGACTATCTTAGTGGACAAAGTCCCTTTCTGAATCGAGTAACCCTCGTTTCAGTCCTGTTTCACTGAACCGGTATAACCTACCGTTCCAGCCATGTCTATCTCATGAGATATAAAATATTTACCCAATGCATTGGAGGGAGATATAGGTCCCACCCATCTTATAATGAATCCTTTCTTATATGTGCCACATAATCATAAATCATACATCATCGCATAACCCATGTAATAAAAATGGGATTCTTAAACAACATGACATCATAAAGCAATTCATATAAGATAAAGGAATTCATAAAAAATTTTCCATCACAACATAATAAAATCCATGTAATAATAGGGATAAAAACAGAAACCTTTTATTATCTTAGATGGAAAATAATTTTGATAAAATACTTGAACTTCATTCTTGAGGAAAATATCCTTTCTACTTAAAAAACACTTTTCCTTTCTTAACATGTCATACAATTTTAAAATAAAAGAAGTTTATTAAAAATAAACTTGAATACTTGTAAAGGAAGCTTCTTGGAAATAATTTTTTAGAAATCCATTCATGCCGTATAAGTTAAAAAAACATTCTTCGTACTTTTGTCGGAAAAGTCAAAAATTACCTCGTACGAAAAACGACAAAAGATTCCTTTCACATCCTTTAATAAAAACTCACCGAAGGGTAAAATTGGATTTAAACAATTTTAGGTGGATGGAAATAACATTACATATTGAGAAACATGGATGTGGATGATAAAATACACCCCAGTAAATTTCAAAGTATAAACAATCTAGGATAAAAAATGAGATTGTGATATTTTCCCTTACCTTAGGTCTGATTTGCTTTGTATGTGTCCGAAGCTCCTGTATAATGGTTTAAATAATGTTATTGACTTATTCCAGAATCATACATATTTATATGATATCATATATGGTAATATTCTTAGATTCTTGTTAGTAATATTTCATTGTTACTTGTTACTTGGGTCTTTATTGCCTTTTGTTCTTATGCGTGTTTTGCCGAGTAAATTATTATTCTTCTTTTAAGGATATAGATACCTTATATCCAGAATTGTATTAGTGTAACATATATCATATTTATTCATTCAATTCATTTATACAATTACTATGTAATGATGATCATGTAGAACTAGTCACATCACATCGTGGAGACGGTATTCCGTACGTACGCACGAGTGATGATATCGTTCCTATGATCACGGAATTGTATTGGAGTACATATATATTATTTCAGTATCAATATTACTTTATAATAATCATAAATAGTTACTCATCACACCATTATACCCATCCTTGTAAGGTGGTGGTGGAAAATAGATTACACCACGGCGTGGAGACGGTATTCCGTACGTACGCACGCGCGGTGATTTGTTTTTCCGTAGGATGGATAGATGATGAAATAGGGTTGTTTCATACTTATAATAACATATCAGTATATGAGTGATACTGATGTTATTACTTCATAATGAAACAACGTAAGAAGAAGAAGTGGAAGAAGAAATAAAGATGAAAGAATTGGTAACGGTAATTACCTCTTCTTTGAAGCGCCTTTTGGAGACCTCCTCTTAGGGAACTAAAATTGGTCTTTGAGGAAGACCAGAAACTCTAGGATGTTTCTAGGGAAGTGGAGAAGATATTTTGTCAGGGGTTGGCCGAGATTGAGTGCTCAAATTGGTGTGAGGAGGAGGGGGAGGAGGTGTCCTTTTATAAGGGAGGAGAGGGGCACCTTAGGAATACCTCAAAATATTATTTTATATTAATGTCAAAATCGGTTTATAATGGTTCCAAAGGGTCTTATTTCGAAGCTAAAGTGGGGATGGGTCGAAATCCTATCAACCAATATGATTTAGACAAGTTTAGGTTATTAGTTTAACCTTATCAATTAGATTTAACTCTAAGTTAAATAATTTAACTTTTACCGTGTCTTTTTGTTTTCTTTCACTATATGGTTAATACACTTACTATAACATGCCAAAAGAACCCCAAATTGTTTATTATTAATATATATATCTTTATATATGTCATTTGGCCGAACCGTAGATTTTTAGGAATAAAATAACAATTAATAATATAATATTTTATTTAAAAACTATTTTGTGTCAATTTTGACACTATTTGATATATGATTTTTGTGAAAGTCATAACAGAATTATATGTTAGAAACAAGTCGAATAAAGCAACAATAATATATCATAGTAACCTAGAAAATTAGTGGAATTTATAAAAAGTCTCAAATTACATTCATTTGAGCATTTATAACATCAATTATGTTAATATTTCCTTAAAAGGGTAATTACTGCATCATCGTTGGGTCATAAATAAATTAATTTATTTAAAGTCTAAAAATTATAAATAAAATATCATTATGTAGGAAATCTTTTTATATTTCTAATGAATATTTATAGTCGAATTTATCTTATGTATAACCCCATATTAAAAATGATTTACTTATTAAACTTTGATTTTAACTATTTTAATCCTTCTTTAAATAAATTAATAATAAATGTCCTAATCTAACCCAAGTGGGCCTAAATGGTCATATTTTATTCCTAAGTTTGTTTTTTGTCGAATTAAACTTATCCAATAGAATTAGTACATGTGTTAGGGTAATAGTAATATCATTTTTACCCTTAGTTACCCTATTTACTATTAACCGCGGTAAAAAAAGTAAAAAGTTACTATTCACCAAAAAAATTATTTTTATCTCATTGAACCACATTTTACTTACTGATATCAACCGTGTCTGTCGGATTTTTGAAATTCCAT
The DNA here is from genome assembly GCA_963277665.1 of Viscum album. Classification (NCBI taxonomy): domain Eukaryota; kingdom Viridiplantae; phylum Streptophyta; class Magnoliopsida; order Santalales; family Viscaceae; genus Viscum; species Viscum album. The sequence continues at coordinate 205,692,723 of OY728144.1, forward strand.
TCACAGAAGCGGTAAAATTAAGTTTTATGCAAAATTCAGTTTTTAACCTACCACTTAGTGGTTTCACTATTCATCAAAAATTGAATGTTTTCAGAAAAATACCAAAATTTCACGCTAGGCTAATTTTGGTATTCCGAATCCAAAAATGAAGTCCATTTTGAAAAATAAAATTTATAAAATTTAAAAAAGTGGTTATTATTATTCATAACAGCTAGTTTTAATAATATTTTAATAGCATATCGTTGTTTAGTGAAACTCGGTATTGCGTACGACGCAAGCTATCGAGGCAGGTCGCGATTGCGTGTAATGCAAGGCAAGCCAAGGATGTGTGTTGTGCAAGCTCATTTTGGTTTAGCGTACAACACCAGACATTAGTGAAATAAAAAATAATATTTTTCATAAAATCTCGGGCTGTTATAGTTAAATTCCTTGTGCTCTCATTCATGTTATGTACTTAATGTTTTGGTTTACTGTGAAAATTATATAGTTCAATCATATAAATAATAAATATCAGGAAATAACTATCATATTTATAAATCAATTATATTTTTAATAGAAATCATGAAATATTATTTTGTTAAATTATTTATGTTATGATCATTGATACGGTTGGTCGTACATACATATGACTAATGTTTCCATTTTCCAATGATCATTTTGAAAAGGAGGTAAGTAATATTTTATCTTTCTAGAATAATACTAAAATAATATATATATATATATATATATAACATATTATTTATTTAAATATACTTATATATATCATAAATGTAGTGTGGGGATGAAAAGAGAGTCGCATCACTTCATGAAGGTGGTTGTCCACAAGTACATAAGAGATGCTATCATTTTTTAGTCTAAGAAAGAAAATGATATATTATATTTTATGAATGATAAATATTAATTAATTTCATAATCATTTCATATATATAAAATATATTCATTTCAATTATACTTATTAGTTTCCATGTAAATAATTATTGAAGAATGAATCATATCACTTGGTGAGGTGGTTGTCTGCAGTGCATAGTAGCGATGTTATCGTTTCCCCTATGGAGTGGAAAGGTAAAATGTATAATTGATATAAATTATCTATTGGTATAATTATTTTATAAATATCATATGTATACTTTATAATCATTATTATACCCAACTATGAGATGTGGTAATGTAAAAATGAATGACATCAGTTTGTGAGGCAGTAGTACTCCTTACACACGTATGATGATTTCATATACCATTTGATAAAAGTGGAGATTTTTGTAGGCTATTACCTTAAAATAAAAATATATCTGTATATTTAAGTTATATATTTTATTATATAATCACGTGTTAGGAATAATTTAAATAGGTGGAGGAAGAAATAAAATAATAGTTCTTATTGAAGAAAATTACATTTTTTTCAAGTAACCCCGTTATTCTTGAACGAAAAGCCTTATAAAGATGTATTTGTCCACAAAAAGGATTTTAGGATTTGATGAGTGTATTTGGGAAGTTATTTGGTCATTATGTGGCTGAACCAAGTTTTTTTAATATGTATTTAAGAGAAGAGATAGGTTGACCTTTGATAACTGAGGTGAGAGGCACACTTGTAATATTTGAAAATAAAAAGTTGATCCCACATTTATCACATTTCAAAAGGGTACAAAATTGAGTATTATTGATACCAATTAATTATAAGGTCTAAATATGTAAATAAATTATATTTTAGACATGTTTTAGGACATTTTAACCCCTTTTTTATTTTAACCACCAGATAATTCATTTTTTGACCTTAACCGCGGTAAATAATTTTTACTACTAATTATGGTAAAAATTAATTTGAAATTGGTAGATAATATAAATTATAATTATTAAAAATATGGAATCAATTTTTCTAAATTCCATTCACAGAATTTGAAAATATTAATTGAAAATTAATCTCGTGGATGAAATGAGGAAGCATGATTTTAACTACAAAATGATCAATGATTTACAATGTTTTTATATAAAATTAAATAGGAAAATGATTCCAATGAAATGAAATATATTAATAGAAATAAATTAACCTAATTTTACTTCATACCCAATTAAATATATAATTTTAATTTATAAATAATTTAAAAAAAGGATAATTTTAATTAAAATTCATTATTTTATAATATTCATAAAAAATTAGAATATTTCAGATGGTTCACAATAAATCACCATATGCTAATTTTTTTTATTCCTATTTAAATAATTTATTTAAATTTATAATTTAAATTTTCTATGATTTGTAAAAATTAATTTTAAATTATGTGTTGAAAGGGTGACTAAACCGTCTTTAAGGAAAATATGGTTTTTCATAAAAATTATTTTTTTAAATGATTCATTTTTATTTATAATAAATAGATAACCATAATTTTAAGGATTTATATAGTAATATTCATACATGAAAAGATAATTGTTATTTTATAATGGTATACTATATTTAGGTTCATTTTGACTTGATGTTGTGTGTTCTACATCCTATCTGATATATTATATTTAATGAAAATAATCTTGTGGGTTGTTTAATAATGGTGTTCCATGTCACACACTCTATCCAAAATACTATTCCTATTTTAAACTATGAGGTTATTATATAAAACTTATTTCACCCTCGTTAGAGTTAAACTAGTTAAAGGGGGGATAAGTAATGGGTTAACCACAAAAAGATCATAAAAACATACCATTACCATGATTGGTTGAGTGGATTTCTTTATATCATATCCTATATTAAATTTTGGGTTTCTATATAGCTACTTTGCCATTAGAAAAAAAAAATTATTTTCTTTTTAATGTTATTTAATTAAGATCCATCCCTCTCACTTATAAAAGAGTCCCTTTACCACCTTACTTCTCCACACACCTTCAGCAACCTAGATCCACCAAACACATCCAAATAACCTACCGAGAGTTCTTAGAAACTTATAATATCTTTTGTTCTCACCAAAGGACGAATCCTTGGATTCATTAATTAATATTTTAAAGATCCTCCCAATAATTATGCTAAGATATTTTAATTATAATTTTTCATTAATTTTTATTCCTTTACTCAAAAAACATATATCCTTCCCATGTAAACAAAATATTATCAGTATCATTCATGAAATGAAATATTATAGTTTTAATGGGATATACATTTTCTATATTCTTATTAGATTTTCTAAAATAAAGAAAACATCTCTCATTTTATACATCAACAGTTGCCTCCATGAACAATGGATTTAATTAGTATTGAAAACCAACATGGATGGTTTTGTAAATTCATTTAATTGATAAATAAAATATTCCTGAAATAATTCATATTATGGGAATAAAAATTATGAAATCTACTAATGATAATAATAAAGTTTATCATAGAAATTTTAACTACAAAAAAATGTGAATATTAACTCATTTTTCATAATTTGAATCTATTTTGATAATAAATGTAACTCATTATTCAGGTCTAACTAAAATATCATAGATATAATTATTCAAAAAATATTGATATTAGAAAAAAAATAACACTTTTGATGACGATGAACATACCAATGTGATTTTAAATAAATTAACATAAAATACAACGTGGCCAATGAATGTAAAAACAAAATGAAAAGTTACTAAAACATGGTTAGAAATTAAAATTATAAAAGGAAATATATATATATGAATAAGGTTCGAAATAATGTTTTTAATAAGATTGTTTTGGTTTTTAAGGATGTTAAATTCATGTACCAAAAAACTTGGGATATGAGGTTTGGAAATTGTTAACTCAATTACCTTCTATTGGGTTGTGAGAAATGTTAATATTCCCCACTTGTATGCCTTCTTCTGCCTTTATGTTCCTGTTTTTATGTTCCTTGAAATGTCTGTTCTAGTTTTAAGAACCACTCCTTCCAGGAGGTTCCATTAGATTTATTCATGGAATTGGAAACTTATATCAGCTCTTTATCTAAAAGGGACCTTCTTTCCAATGGCATTCGTTCATTATGTTCGATCTTTACAATACTTTGGAATGTTCATTGGTCAATAGGATGGGACATCAGACTCATCACACCCTTTTGGGGGGAATTATTGTCTATTCCAGGACTCTCTTTATAAATTTAAGATATTTTCTTGAATCCTTATAAATTCACCAAGTATAATATATGTTTCCCTTCAAATTTTTGATCACTTTATAACATGTGTAAAATTTAGAATAATCAGTATATATTCAAGGTTCTTCATTAATGGAGATATTTGTATGTATTCGAGGTTCTCCATCAATGGTATCCCCTCAAATACTATTTAAAGATTCTTTTAATCATCATTCTGTTGATACTAGTTTTTAAGCCACTCAGTGGGGAAATCTATAATTTATTGTCATCCAGGGATACAAAAGTTTGTTTTTATGATTGGATCGTACCCATTAAATGGGCTACCTATGTATCCTTGTGAAAGGAATCATAACCCTCATAGTTCAGTGCCACATAATGGGACACATCATACATTTTAAGGCCATTTAATAAGGAATTCACCATATAGTTTTATGTCATTTGGTATGGACATCTAAGTGAAATGTTCTTAGTAAATGTTTTGTATTGGACTTATGCCTAAGTAGCCCACAGAACGTCGAATGAATATGGGTTTCCAAGTAATATTAGACCCCGTTAGGAATATGGACAAAGGAGAATAGGTTAGATTGGAAGTGTTGGGTTTGAACCTCAAGCAAGCATCCTATGTATCCCATGTGGATGGGAATCAAAGAAAACATAGTTTGATAAGTCTCATAGGAATGTATAGTATTTTGAGAGAATTATGTTTGTGAATATTTCATGAAAAGGAGGCATTGCTGATTTGTGGGTTTAATTTGGCGGCTTATTCCTACGGAAAATTCCCAGGGGTCCTATTTATAGGCATGGATGGGGCCTATCTGGAAGAATGTAGTCTAGGAAGGTTCTATGTGTAGGTATTCCATGTAGGTCTGTCATATAGGGGTACAAAAAATAATATATCATGTAGGTATTTTGTGTAGGTTTTCCATGTAGGTCTGCCACGTAGGTATGTCACGCAGCTCTTTGGAGGGTTTGGATTTCCTTTGAATTCATTGAACCTCACCTTGGGATTTTGAAATATCCAGGTCTATCATCATATCCTTTTTGTATTCTTATATAGTGTAAACAAAATCCCCCCATGGTATTAGATCTGATTTCAAATAAGGTCGATTCCAAAGTTAAAACTGCAGGGAAGATTCATTGGGTTAATTCCTAGATAACACAGGTTTTCCAAGGAGATACTTCATGTAGGTAGCTCGCATAGTGTTTTCAAACAGGTATGTCATGTAAATTTATGGCTGGCAATAAATAGGTTTGATCCTTTCCGATTTTCTTCATCTGTGCTTCCAAATTTCTTGGCTCTTGTGGCGTAGCTCTTTCATCTATCCTCAACGCGTTGTACACTCACGTAGTCTCTTTGAATTTTTTTCAAGGTAAAACTACCTTAGCGATAGAGCTACATGGAAGGATGTCGTCGATGGAGTAAGTATTTATATTGTCCTCGGGGCACTATAATCTACACAATACAATCTGGTAATCAGATTTATCCTCTTGCAGGATCTGTGTCTCTCTCCTCTCTCAAGGGACTAAGAGCTGATTCTTCAAGACCAGAGAAGGAAACCCCTGGAAAAACCCAGGTTTATGTTGATGGATCTACTATCTTAGAAGATAAATCATCAAAATATTCAGTTTTACCCTCTCTTGTCTCTGCATAGAGAGATAAAATCCATTGTAAGATCAAATACAATTCTCATGAATAGAAAAATATTTTCTAATATTCTTCTTTTCAACATATCTCAGATCAGTTTTCTTTGAGAATGGATCCTCCAATAAGAAATACTAATATTCCTATTTCTCTAGAAGAAAGGAATGAAGACCTAAGGAAATCTAAAATAAATACTGATGTTGGCCCAAACATAGAAATATCTGATGATGTTGTACCAATTGAAAAATCAATGAAACAGAATGTCATCGGTTCCAATTTGGGCATCAACAAACATTTGTTGGATACCATAAATGGTGAGGATGCTATATCATTCCAAATCACATACACTGAAATTATGGAATCCCTTAATCCAATATTGATATTTTTTGTTCTATCAAAGAGTTTCAGGATTTTTATGAATATTTTTAAAGACATAAGACTTTATTCTTGAATTTTATATTAAAAATTGTTCTTCTTTACTTGATAATTTACATCAATGTTCACCTTATGTGGATTTATCTGTAGAAAATGTTGCGAAGGCTCTTCAAGAATGGGGCATTCCAGCCTGTCCCTATTCTGTTGAAGCTTGAGAATTACCTACAGCAGCCCCTCTGTCGAGAGATATTCCAGATCCATCAATTATGAAAACTGGGAAAAATCATGAGAGTACCCCTTCTCAAGAAACTTATACTCAAACTGCTGAAGCTGAGAATACTGGGGATGAAACCAATCAAGTGAATGACTTATTATTGGGTAACTTCCATCAATTATCTTGATTAGTCTCTATTTTCTTCCATTTTTTTAAACTAACAATGATATTGATTTATCATTGGGGATTATAATTTTTCATAGTTAGATCAGAAAGTGAATCTTCTACTATTCCAAGGGAAGCATAACAAGGTTGTTCTTTAAGTGGTCTATTTCTAGAGTACATTTTAACTCATGGAAGTGACTCAGATTCAGACTTAGACATCCAATATGCTCTTGGAATGGCACATAAAAGGACATGGTGAAATATATGGATCATAATTACTGAGAAGCCTTTTTATGATCTTTTTTCCCATTTTTCTAAACTTCCATCATTATTCTACGTATTGGGATTTGGTGTATTTAATTATCAACCAGTCTACGATGAAATAAAAGAGACCATTCGCCAATGCGAGTAGGAGTATAATCTGTGGAATGATTTTGAAAAGGCTAAAAGGCTCATCAATATTGAGAGTTTCCAAGCTACAGTAGCTGAGGTAGAGGAGGATCATAATAAGAAGTTGATTGAAATCAGCTAATAAATGAAAGAGGTCACAAAAGAGTCGTTAAACCTTCAACATAAATTGGATGTCGTTAATAAAAAACATGATCAATTGAACCAGACTTTGGGAGAAACCCAATTAGATGGGATAACATCTATGTCAACTACAAAGGAAGCACATTTTCAGGACAAGGAGACTGGAGTTTCTCAGCTATCTAAACTTAAATCATCAGTTGATATGGCTCATGAAACTGATCAAAAAACAAGGAGTCATGTTGAGAGTCTATATTAAAACATAATAGAGAGGCTCTATCTTGTAGTTTTCACCCTAATTACATATGAATGAAAGATATTTTGTATTTAATTATATTTGTTCTCATTCTATCATTTTTTGTTTTATGACAATATTAATGGTAATGAGGATGATGATTTTTTTAACATCAAACCTTCAGGTCAAATATTCTTGAATACATTGACAAGAGTGGATGTTCTCTGAATTTTCTTATTAAGATGATGGGTATAATGATAATATTTTTATTTTCTATAGGGTTACATGGAAACCCCAAAAAACATAGTATTTTTGGACTTTTTTTGCCCAATATTACATAAATCATACAAAATGTACCTTTATTGAGTTCAGACTTGTCTTTTGTTCAAAGTTCCTTTTTAGGGTTCTCAATCTATTTTTTACCACATCTCTTATTGTTGGAAGTTTAATGTCATCCATGTTGTGTAACACCCCAATCTTTCGTGGTAAGATTCTCTTTGAATAATACAGTAGCGTGTGAGGTACGCAACTTCGAGATTCTGACACACTACGACCAATCAAAGTAGCTGTTATGAATAGTAATACATAATTTTTGAAATTTTATAAATTTTATCTTCTAAAATGGACTTCATTTTTGGATTCGGAATATAAAAATTATCTTAGGGTGAAATTTTGGTACTTTTCAGATAACTTTCATATTTTGATGAATAGTTAAAATTACTAAATTTTAATTAAAAGAAATTTTTTTAATCAAAATAATTAATAGTGATAAATTATGAATTTGAGTGATTTTAAAGTATATTTGAATATATTTTTACCATTTAATACAATTTTGGTCATTGGACATAATTTCACATTTAAACCAGATATAAACAATTATCAATCTTTTGATAATAATTATTTCTTAAAAAGACGTTTTTTGTTTTGACAGCGGGAATTAATTTTAAATTAATTTCTGCCACTTCTGTGTTTTTAATTTGGAAAAATCGATTCCATATTTGGAATCAGTATGTCCAAATTTTTTAAATAGGTAACTTTTATTTTTAGACATTATGAATAATTATTTTGGTAAATATTTTATTTACCATGGTTAAAGAGTAAATCCGGTAAATAAGGGTAAATAATAATATTATAATAATAATAAATTACCCTAAAACGTGTCCTAACCTTATTGGTGGATACATTCTATACCATGATCATCATTGGGTCGATTTCGGGACACCATGGGGCCACTTGTAGGTGATAGGGACACTTTATATTAATTAAGTTAAAGTAAATACAAAAATGACACAAGCTTATATCTTTTAGAAACACAATTTTTAAATTGGGTTATATATGTTATATTTTCAATTATAAATATTAATTATAAATATAAAAAGATTTCATACATAATGGTATTTTATTTATAATTTTTAGACATTTATAAATTAAAAATATATATGACAAAATAATGATGCAGTATGTTCCTTATTAAAGAAGGAATCAAATAATTTGTATTATAAATGTTAAAATAAATATAATTTGAAAGTTTTGATGACATACAATAATTTTATTGGGTAATATGACACGTTATTATTTCATAAATAATATTTTTTCGAATTAATAAATCTGTTAAGACTTTAACAAAAATCAATTATTGAGTAGTGTCAAAATTGACATAATTGAGTTTTTAAAACTAATATTATATTATTAATTTATAGTATATTCCTCAAAATATAAGGTTCTGTGAAAGAACTTATATCATTATTGGTGTAGAATTAATGTCACACTTTGTGGTCACTTGGATGTATATAGTGTGTTTATTAACTATATAATATAAAAATACAAAGTGACATGGTAAGTGTCAAACTAATTAACTAAGAGTTAAAAATGAAAGATAAGGATAATATAATGACCCAAACCTATCTAAAATATATTGTTTGAAAGGACATAGACCCAAGACCCACCTTTGACTTTGAATAATCTACTTTGTATCCATTAGAAATCGAATATGAATTTATTATAATCTAATACTTTATGTTTTTCCTAAAGAGCCCCTCCAACCCCTTATAAAAGGACCCAACTTATAACCAATTCTTAATACCTTAAAATCCTATTGGTTCGGACAAAAACTGCCCAAACACTCTTGAAAATTCCCTCACATCAACCTAGAGGCTTTAGTTTGATCATAAAGTCAACCAAATGAGCCCTTTTGATCAAATCAAAAGGAACGGCCTGAAGAAGAGTTAATGTTTTCACCACCCTCTTTCAAGTTCCTTTCTTTTTCAACTTCTTATATCTTAATTATTTCCATTCTAAAATAATAACTCTATTATCTCCTATATAATTTGATTTTATTTTAATTATGGAACAAACAAATTCATTATTCTATCCATCCCTTGAATTACATATCACCATACGTGCGTACGTATGACCTACCGTCTCCACGTTGTGGTGTAATTGTTATTCAATATATTATTATTTAGATGGGTATAATAATGATTTATAGTTCATGTCAATAAAAAATATTACATGATAATGATTATTTCTATATGATATAACATACAATTATATATTATTTTAATATATAAATAATGATATTTTCACTCGTGTGTACGTACGGATTACCGTCTCCACGACGCGATTAGATTCATTTCCAAGTTCACCATTCATCGACAATTATATATATATATATATATTACTAATAAGTATGTAATATATTACATAATAATGATACTGGAGATATATATATTTATATATATAAGTATTTATGTACTTACATATATCTTATTCACTTACTTCCATTCAATGCTATATGAAATCAGAAACAACGTTTATGAATACGTACGGAATACCGTCTCCATAAACAGTGTTTTCCATTTCATATATGTGTCAATTATACATATTTTTATTGTAAATATATATGATATATAAATAATGTTTTATATTATGGAATTATTTAAATCATGATCTATGTAATACAATTAGGAGTAACAAGTTAAAACACGCATGTTAAAGAAAGGGATTAATACCTAAAATATTAATATACCATGGAAATAATTATTAATTAGGTAGTATAAAGTCATAAATGAATAATTTATGATATCATATATATTAATATGGTATTGGTATAATTTAATAACATACTATAGTCTTCATACATGAGGTTAAACATACCCTCGACTAAAGGAAAGTGCAAGGTAAGGGGTTTTCATCTCACTCTTTATTCCCATGAGATTAATGACATATTGCCACTATTACCTTTTATGTGGTGTATATACTGCCCATAATTTTATTCTTTGTGTAATACACTTTAATTTATGTGTATTTACATATTCATTGTATGATACCTCTTTCATGGGTTGTATGTTTCATAAGTTACCAAATTGGTAAGGGTTAATTTCACAATATCTTTATTATCCGAGGTTGTTTTTACGTAAGTATATACTGGGACATATTTATTATCCATGTCCATGTTTTATGAAAGAGTTTTAAAAGGGACTATTTTAAGGTAATTTTTACTAAAACATCATTTAAAATGATTTAAATATTTATTATTCTAAATCTTTCTCATTAATGTCCATGTCTTCAAAATGGTTTTTAAGGATTTATTTATATGGAAATGAATGTTTTTTAAAATGTTAATTAATTTCAAAAGTTTCAAAGTGGTATGGGACACTTTGATTCAAAAATGTCTTTAAATGTCTTACTTTCTAAATTATGTGACTTTTAAATGTTTTCATGAAAAATGATATTTTTCTCAAAAAGTTTTACAAATCATTTTTCATATATGTAAAAATCTTTTAATTGTTTTTAAACTTGTTTTGAAGTTGATTTATTATGATAAAAATCTTCCATATGGTATTGAACATTTTGTAAAATGTTTGGCTATGGATGCGTTATTTTTATACTATTCATGGTTTATGGGTAAAGTATTGACATTTCGTATGCCAGTTTTAATACAAATGTTTATGTTATGCTTATACCTTTTAATATGAGGAATGCATTGGACTTAGTAAGTGACGGGTGGAGCCCACTATAGCTCCTCGATGCATCAGTAGGTCTCATGAGACAAACTAGTGTCTTGGCATGAGGCCTTGACAAAAATTTTATTTGTAGTCCTGGCACGAGGCCTTGGCTACGTGGTTATGCTAGTCTGGCATTATGCATTCCATCATTATGAAATTGGTTATTGATGTTGCATGTGATTATTCAATTAGTAGAATATCCATGTGAATAAGTAAATAGCATTATTTCATTTTATTTTTTCCATATTATACTAATGTTTGTTTTTAAAAGTCTTTTGTTTTAGTTATACATTGCCATAAATGATTATGCTTATTTATGAAAGTATACGTTGTATTGATATCCTTACTGAGCATCTGAGCTCACCCCTTTCTATGTTTTATTTTTCCGAGGATTCCAAGAAGTGTATTGTGATTGATATGTAGGGTTAAGACAAGGGAATAATGGCATTCATAAAGGATTATTTATGTTGTTTTGTATGTTGTGAAGTGTAATGTAACATTCATGTATGTAATCTATTTTGCAAGACTGCTAAACTGATCGGTCCGTCGGGACTTGATTCCTTGTAATCATGCCAATGTATTAAAATAATGCACCAACTCTGGGTAACGTGGGTCAGGGGGTTATAGTTGGTATCAGAGGAAGTTTACCAATAACCTTAGAAACTAGATTTAGATAAACTATGATAGAGAACATTACCCAAATATAGACTTTGAGGATTATTATAGAATAATTTCCTAGAATTTTGGTATTGTATAGATTTTGTGAGTTTTCCGAGCAATACATCCCTATATGTATATGAGCAGGTAGATGTGGCTCTGGCACAGATGTACCTAGGGGTAATACCCGAAAACACCTCATTGATCTAGACTCGAACGGGAACTTTTGTACGACAAAGGGCCTTGCTGCACTCTTGGTTACGAAACTCCCGGGAGATATGCTTAGGATAATTCTCATTTTTGTTACAAACTGATATGAAGGGTTTATGAGTATATACCTCCTCAAATAAAACATTTTTTTATTATAGATTATATCCATAAAGTATTCAATTTATGTTAGGTATTTTACATGTTTAGAATTATGAATTGTGATTAATAAACTGACTTAGTGTATGCCATTGTTTAGAAATGGCGCCCAGTAGAAGGAATGAGAACTCTAGCAATACGTATGATCCTAAGAGTAAGAAGGGTCATATCATTGATGGTATTAAGAAAAAATTTAGAAAGGAAATAGTCTCCCACATTTTATCATCATATGAATAAATAGTATCAAAAGATAAGTAAAGAACTCCTTGAATCCTATCGCTTTGAAGGGAAGCTAGAGAAGAAAAGGATGGTAGAATGAAATATAGATAAAGGGAATAAGTGACGAAGGATTTTAAAATATGTGATAAATGTGGAATGAATCACCTTGGAAAATGCTTGAAGGGAATGGGAGTTTGTTATAAGTGTGGAGAAAAAGGACACCAAGTACATGATTGCAAGGGTAAGAAAAAGTTTTCAAATGTACAATGCTACATCTGCAAGGAGTTGGGACACTATGCAAACCAATGTCCAAATCATTAGAGTACACACCAAATGATGCTATTGGATAATAATCAAGTTATTATACTACCTCAGAATAAGAGGAATGAATAGTTTTATTATGTTGTTATTATAGACTTATTTTATTTGAGTGTTGTATCAACAGTATACTGGTTACATTAAATATCTAGATAAATAAGGATTGTACTGCAGTAATATTTTATTGGGGATTTGAGATTATATGGTTCTATAAAAACTGACTTAATAGTAAGTTACACTTTTTTTGGAAAATAAATTGTTGAAGGAAAGGTATTCCTTAATATGGTCTTTATAATGAGGTAGTGATTTTGGAATAAGAGATGGTTGATTTTGGTAATTCAGGATGTTGTGGTGTTGTAAATGAATGTATGAGGAAGGTGTTCACATGTTATTACCTGAAAAAAAGGATCCTCATTATGTTTAACTTCTTTGTAAATTTTGGACTATGAGTTTGGATAGTGGTATTTTGGATAAGTCTACAGGTTGGAATGGATTATGTTTGAAAGGTTATTTTTGGATTTTGATAAAAGGACAACACACAGACCGTGTGACAACCCATCGCGTTGGAAAAAGGTACGGGAATCAAACCCACAACCATAGTGTGATTGGGATTTATCGCCTACCACTGGACTACATGAAGTCCATGGATTGTATAATGTAGTTTATTTTTTTAAAGGGTCTGATAAGTGAATTATAAATTCATTATATTTGTAACCCTATACGATTAGGATAAATAGAGTATTTTTGAGTTGTATTCAGTTTTGGAGTGAAAATGAGTTTGTGGTAGAAATTTATTAATGGATAAAACTCTAATGATAAATTAAGTATATCTCCTTATGATTTTAGCTAATATCATAAATATATTCCTCAACATTAAGAAAAGAAACTTAAAACAAAAACTTTGTCCTAGATAGTGCCTTAGATCATCACAAATGCATGGCTTTGTGATTTTTGGCCTTTTCATAGCCATGTCCTATACCACTCTCCATCAGAAATTGATGGTTAGATTTCTCTTCCATATCCATGTTTTCCTGAATGGAACTCTAGTATGTGTTATTTTCAGTAACCTTCATACTTACCACTCTTTAGTTTAAATAGAGGCCTCATTAATCCATTTTTCGATGTGGGATTTCAACTATGATATTTTGAAATGTAAACCCCAAGTTTCCAATACGGAGCATAAATTTTGAGGAATCAATTTATTGAAGTAGGGGAGAATGTAACACCCCAAGCTTCCATGGTACGATTCTCTTTGAATAATACAGTAGCGTGTGTGGTATGCAACTTCGAGTTTCTAAAACACCGCGACCAATCAAAGTAGCCGTTATGAATAGTAATACATACTTTTTGAAATTTTATAAATTTTATCGTAAAAAATGGACTTAATTTTTGGATTTGGAATATCAAAATTATCTTAGGGTGAAATTTTGGTACTTTTCGGATAACATTCATATTTTGAGGAATAGTGATAATTACTAAATTTTAATTAAATTTTTTTTTAATCAAAATAATAAATATTGATAAATTATTAATTTGAGTGGTTTTAAAGTATATTTAGAATATATTTATAAAATTTAATACAATGTTAGTCATTGGACGTAATTTCACATTTAAACCGGACACAAACAATTATCAATCTTTTGATAGTTATTATTTTTTAAAAAGACGCTTTGTGTTTTGACAGTGGGAATTAATTTGAAATTAATTTCTGCCACATATGTGTTTTGAATTTGGAAAAATGGATTCTATATTTTGAATCAGGATGTCCAAATTGTGTAAATAGGTAACTTTTATTTTTATACAATTTGAATAATTACTTCGGTAAATATTTTATTTAGCATGGTTAAAGGGTAAATCCGGTAAATAAGGGTAAATAATAATATTATAATAATACTAAATTACCATAAAACATGTCCTAACATTATTGGTGGATACATGTCTGACCCAGGTCTTATTTGGGCCGATTTTGGGACCCCATGGAGCCACATGTAGGTGATAGGGACACTTTATATTAATTAAGTTAAAGTAAATACAAAAATGACAAAAGCATATATCTTTTAGAAAAATAATTTTTACATAGCGTTATATATGTTATATTTTAGATTCTAATTATTAATTATAAATCTAAGAATATTTCCTATATAATGGTATTTTATTTATAATTTTTATATATTTAAAAATTAAAAATATATATGACACAATAATGATGCAATATGTTCTTTATTAAAGAAGGGATCAAATATTTGGTATTATAAATGTTAAAATAAATATAATTTGAAATTTTTGACGAAATACACAAATTTTATTGGTAAATATGACATGTTAGGATTTCATAAAATAATTTGGTTCGAATTAATAAAGTTTTGAATACTTTAACAAAAAATCAATTATTGAGTACTGTCAAAATTGACATAAATGAGTTTTTAAAACAAATATTATATTATTAATTTTGATTCTATTCCTAAAAATCTAAGGTTCTGACAAAGAAATTATATAATTATTGGTTTATAATTAATGGACCACTTTGTGGTCACTTGGATGTATATAGTAAGTTTATTAACTATATAATATAAAAATACAAAGTGACATGGTCAGTGTCAAACTAATTAACTAAGAGTAAAAACTAAAAGCTAAGGTTAATATAATGACCCAAATCTATCTAAAATATTTTGGATGAATGGATTTAGAACCAAAACCACCTTATACTTTTAATAATCTACTTTTTATCCATTAAAACCCAAATATTTATTTATTATAAATTAATACTTTAAGTTTTTCCTAAAGAGCCCCTCCTCCCCCTTATAAAAGGACCCAAATTCTAACCAATTCCCCACAACTTCAAAGCCTTTTGGATCGTCCATACCCTACCCAAATACTCTCTCAAATTCCCTCACTTCAACCTAGAGGATTTAGTTTGATCAGAAAGCGGACCTAAGGAGCCCTTTTGATCAAATCAAAAGGAAGAACTCGAAGAAGAGGCAATGTTTTCACCACCCTCTTTCAAGTTCCTTTCTTCTTCAAATTATTCGTTCTTTTTTATTTCCATTATAAAATAATAACTCTAGTATCGCATATATACTATGATTTTAATATAATTATGGAACAAACAAATTCATTATTCTATTCATCCCTTGAATGACATGTCACCATACGTGCGTATGTACGACCTACCGTCTCCACGTTGTGGTGTAATTGTTATTCAATATATTATTATTTAGATGGGTATAATAATGATTTATAATTCATGTAAATAATAAATATAACATGATACTTATTCTGTATATATGATATACCATCCAATTATATATTATTTTGTTATCAAAATAATGATATTTTCGCTCCTGTATACGTACGGATTACCGTCTCCACGACGCGATGAGATTCATTTCCAAGTTCACCATTCATCGACAATTATATATATATATATATATATTACTAATAAGTATGTAATATATGAAATAATAATGCTATTGGAGATATATATATTTATATATATAAGTATTTATGTACTTACATATATCTTATTCACTTACTTCCGTTCAATACTATATGAAAACAGAAACAACGTTTATGCATACGTACGGAATACCGTCTCCATAAATGGTGTTTTCCATATCATATATGTGTCTATTATAAATATTTATATTCTAAATATATATGATATATAAATTATTTTATATATTATGGATGTATTTAAATAATGATCTATTTAATACAATCAGGAGTAACAAGATAAAACACGCATGTTAAAGAAAGTGATTATTACCTGAAATATTAATATACCATGGAAATTATTATTAATTGGGTAGTATAGATTCATAAATGAATAATTTATGATATAAAAAATATTAATATGGTTTTGTTATAAATTAATAACATAATATAGTCTCCATATAAGAGGTTAAACGTACCCTCTCTTAAAGGAAAGAGCAAGGTAAGGGGTTTTCATCTCACTCTTTATTCCCATTAGATTCATGACATATTGCCACTATTGCCTTTTATGTGGTGTATGTACTGGCCATAATTTTATTCTTTGTGTAATACACTTTAATTTATGTGTATTTACATATTCATTGTATGATACCTCTTTCATGGGTTTTATGTTTCGTAAATTACCAAATTGGTAAGGGTTAATTTCACAATATATTTATTATCCGAGGTTGTTTTTACGTAAGTTTATACTGGGAAATATTTATTATCCCTGTCCATGTTTTATGAAAAAGTTTTAAAAGGGATTATTTTAAAGTACGTTTCACTAAAACATCATTTAAAATGATTTAAATATTTATTCTTGTAAATATTTCTCATTAATGTACATGTCTTCAAAATGGTTTTTAAGGATTTATTTATATGGACATGAATGTTTTTTAAAATGTTAATTACTTTCAAAAGTTTCAAAGTGGTATGGGATGCTTTGATTCAAAAATGTCTTTAAATTTCTTCCTTTATAAATTATTTTACTTTTAAATGTTTTCATGAAAAAGGATATTTTTCTCAAAGAGTTTTAGAAATCATTTTTCATCTATGTCAAAATCCTTTATTGGTTTTTAAACTTGTTTTGATGTTGATTTATTATGATAAAAATCTTCCATATAGTGTTGAAGGTTTTGTGAAATGTTTGACTATGGATGCGTTATTTTCATACCATTCATGGTTTATGGGTAAAGTATTGACATTTCGTATGCCATTTTTAATACGAATGATTATGTTATGTTTAAACATTTTCATATAAGGAATGCATTGGACTTAGTATGTGAAGGGTGGAGCCCACTATAGCTCCTCGATGCATCGGTAGGTCTCATGAGACAAACTAGTGTCTTGGTACGAGGCCTTGAAAAAACATTTATTTGCAGTCTTGGCACGAGGCCTTGGCTACGTGGTTATGATAGTCTAGAATTATGCATTCCATCATTATGAAAGTGGTTATTGATGTAGCATGTGATTATTCAATTAGTAGAATATTCGTGTGAATAAGTAAATAGCATTATTTCATTTTATTTTTTCCATATTATACTGAAGTTCATTTTTAAAAGGCTTTTGTTTTAGTTATACATTGCCTTAAATGTTTATGCTTATTTATGAAAGTTTCTGCTGTTTTAATATCCTTACTGAGCATCTGAGCTCACCCCTTTCTTTGTTTTATTTTTCCCAGGATTCCAGGAAGTGTTATGTGATTGACATGCAGGGTTAAGACAAGGGAATAATGGAATTCATAAATGATTATTTATGTTGTTTTTTATGTTATGAAGTGTAATGTAACATTCATGTATGTAATCTATTTTCCAAGACTGCTAAACTGATCGGTCCATCGGGACTTGATTCCTTGTAATCATGCCAGTGTATTAAAATAATGCACCAACTCTGGGTATCTTGGGTCAGGGCATTACAGTTGGTATCATAGGAAGTTTAAAAATAACCTTATAAACTAGATTTAGATAAACTATGATAGAGAAAATTACACAAATATAGACATAGAGGATTATTATAGAATAACATCCTAGAATTTTGGTATTGTATAGATTTTGTGAGTTTTCCGAAAAATACATCCCTATCTGTATATGAGAAGGTAGAGGTGGCTCTGGCACACATGTACCTAGGGGTATAACCCAAAAACACCGTTTTGAGCTAGACTCGAATGGGAACTATTGCACGACAAAGGGCCTTGCTGCACTCTTGGTTACGAAACTCCTGGGGGATATGCTTAGGATAATTCTCATTTTCTTTACAAACCGCTATGAAGGGTTTATGAGTATATACCCCCTCAAAGAATTTTTTTTATTATATATTATATCAATAAACTATTCAATTTATGTTAGGTATTTTACATGTTTGGAATTATGAATTGTGATTCATAAACTGACTTAGTGTATGCCATTGTTTTGAAATGGCACCCAGTAGAAAGAATGAGAACTCCAGCAATATATATGATCCTAAGAGTAAGAAGGGTCATATAATTCATGGTATTAAGACAACATTTAGAAATTAAATAGTCTCCCACGTATTATCATCATATGAATAAATAGTATCAAAAGATAAGTAAAGAACTCTCTGAATCCTATGGCTTTGAAGGGAAGCCAGAGAAGAAAAGAATGGTAGAAAAAAATTATGGATAAAGGGAATAAGGGAAAGAAGGATTTTACAATATGTGATAAATGTGGAATGAATCACCTTGGTAAATGCTTGAAGGGAATGATAGTTTGTTATAAGTGTGGATAAAAAGGACACCAAGTACGTGATTGCAAGGGTAAGAAAAAGTTTTCAAATGTACTATGCTTTATATGCAAGGAGATGGGACACTACGCAAACCAATGTCCAAATCATCAGAGTACGCACCAAATGATGCTATTGGATAATAACAAAGTTATGATACTACCTCAGAAGAAGAGGAATGACTAGTGTTCTTATGTTGTTATTATAGAATTATTTTATTTGAGTGTTGTATCAACAGTATACTGGTTACATGAAATATGTAGATAAATAAGGATTGTACTGTAGTACTATTTTATTGAGGATTTCAGATTATATGGTTCTATGAAAAGTGACTTAATAGTAAGATACAATTTTTTGGAAAATAAATTGTTGGAGGAAAGGTAATCCTTAATATGGTTCTGATAATGAGGTAGTGATTTTGGTAATTCAGGATGTTGCGGTGTTGTAAATGAATATATGAGGAAGGTGTTCACATGTTATTACCTGGAAAAAAGGATCCTCATTATGTTTAACTTCCTTGTAAATTTTGGACTGTGAGTTTTGATAGTATTATTTTGGATAAGTCTAAAGGTTGTAATGGATTATGTTTGAAAGGTTATTTTTGGAATTTTATTAAAGGAAAACACGCAGACCGTGTGACAACCCGTCGCGTCAGACAAAGCTGCGGGAATTGATCCCACAACCATAGTGCGATTGGGATTTATCGCCTACCATTGGACTACATGAATATCCATGGATTGTAATGTAGTTTCTTTTTTTAATGGTTCTGATATGTGAATTATAAATTCATTATATTTGTAACCCTATACGATTAGGATAAATAGAGTATTTTTGAGTTGTATTCAGTTTTGGAGTGAAAGATGAGTTTGTGGTAGAAATTTATTAATGGATAAAACTCTTATTATAAAGTAAGTATATCTAATTATGATTTTATCCAATATCATAAATAAATTCCTCAAAATTAAGAAAAGGAACTTAATAAAAACGTTGACCTAGATAGTGCCTTAGATCGTCACAAATTTATGGCTTTGTGATTGTTGGCCTTTTCATAGCCATGTTTTCTACCACTCTCCATCGGATATATATGGTTATATTTCTCTTAAATATCCATGTTTTTCTACATGTAACCCTAGTATTTGTTACTTTCAGTAACCTTCATACTTACCACTCTTTATATTAAATAGAGGCCTCATTAATCCATTTTTCAATGTGGGATTTCAACTATGATATTTTGAAATGTTAGCCCCAAGTTTCCAATACCGAGCATAAATTGCGAGGACTCAATTTATTGAAGGAGGGGAGAATGTAACACCCCATGCTTCCGTGATACAATTCTATTTGAATAACACCGTAGCATGTGTGGTACGCAATTTCGAGATTCTAACACACCACGACCAATCAAAGTAGCCGTTATGAATAGTAATTCCTACTTTTTGAAATTTTATAAATTTTATCTTCTAAAATGGACTTCATTTTTCAATTCGGAATATCAAAATTAGCTTAGAGTGAAATTTTGGTACTTTTCAGATAACTTTCATATTTTGATGAATAGTGAAAATTAAAATTTTTTAATTAATAACAAATTTTTTAATCAAAATAATTATTAGTGATAAATTATGAATCTGAGTGGTTTTAAAAAATATTTAGAATATATTTTTACCATTTAATACAATGTTGGTCATTGGACGTAATTTTACATTTAAACCGGACACAAACAATTATCAATCTTTTGATAGTTATTATTTCTTAAAAACACGCTTTTTATTTTGATAGCGGGAATTAATTTTAAATTAATTTCTTCCACTTCTGTGTTTTGAATTTGTAAAAATGTATTCTATATTTGGAATCATGATTTCCAAATTTTGTAAATAGGTAACTTTTATTTTTAGACATTTTGAATAATTATTTCGGTAAATATTTTATTTACCATGGTTAAACGGTAACTCCAGTAAATAAGGGTAAATAATAATATTATAATAATACTAAATTACCCTAAAATTTTTCTTAACCTTATTGGTGGATATTTGTCTGACCAAGGTCTTCTTTGGGCCGATTTGGGGACCCCATGGAGCCACTTGTAGGTGATAGGGACACTTTATATTAATTAAGTTAAAGTAAATACAATAATGACATAAGCTTATATCTTTTAAAAAAACAATTTTTACGTAGTGTTATATATGTTATATTTTCGATTATAAATATTAATTTGAAATATAAGAAGAATTAATACGTAATGTTATTTTATTTATAATTTTTATATATTTAAAAATTAAAAATATATATGACACAATAATGATGCAGTATGTTCCTTATTAAAGAAGGAATCAAATAATTGGTATTATAAATGTTAAAATAAATATAATTTGAAATTTTTGATGACATACACGAATTTTATTGGTATATATGACATGTTAGGATTTCATAAATTATTTTTTCTTAATTAATAAAGTTTTTAAGACTTTAACAAAAATCAATTATTGAGTAGTGTCAAAATTGACATAAATGAGTTTTTAAAACAAATATTATATTATTAATTTATATTCTATTTCCTAAAATCTAAGGTTCTGAAAAAGGACTTATATAATTATTGGTGTATCAATAATGGACCACTTTGTGGTCTCTTGGATGTATATAGTACGTTTATTAACTATATAATATAAAAATACAAAGTCACATGGTAAGTGTCAAACTAGTTAACTAAGAGTAAAAACTAAAAGAAAAGGTTAATATAATGACCCAAACCTATATAAAATCTTTTGGATGAAAGGATTTCGAAAAAAACCCACCTTATACTTTTAATAATCTAATTTTGAGCCATTATAAACCAAATATGAATTTATTATAAATTAATACTTTAAGTTTTTCCTAAAGAGACCCTCCTCCCCCTTATAACAGGACCCAACTTCTAACCAATTCCCCACACCTTAAAAGCATTTTGGTTTTGCCAACCCCTGCCCAAATACTCTCTCAACTTCACTCACTTCAGCCTATAGTCTTTAGTTTGATCATAAAGCCAACCTAAGGATCCCTTTTGATAAAATCAAAAGGATGAACCCGAAGAAGAGGTAATGTTTTCACCACCCTATTTCAAGTTCCTTTCTTCTTCAACTTCTTATTTACTTATTATTTCCTTTATAAAATAATAACTCTACTATCAACTATATACTGTGATGTTATTATAATTATGGAACCAACAAATTCATTATTCTATCCATCCCTTGAATGACATGTCACCATACGTGCATACGTACGGTCTACCGTCTTCACGTTGTGGTGTAGTTGTTATTCAATATGTTATTATTTAGATGGATATAATAATGATTATAATTCATGTAAATAATAAATATAACATGATAACGATTCTGTCTATATGATATACCATCCAATTATAAATTATTTTAATATCAAAATAATGATATTTTCGCTCGTGTGTACGTACGGATTACCGTCTCCACGACGCGATGAGATTAATTTCCAAGTTCACTATTCATTGATGATTATAAAAATATATATATTACTAATAAGTATGTAATATATGACATAATAATTCAACTAGATATATATATATATATATGTATATATATAAGTATTTATGTACTTACATATATCGTATTCACTTACTTCCGTTCAATACTATATGAAAACGGAAACAGCGTTTATGCGTACATACAGACTACCGTCTCCATAAACGGTCTTTTCCATTTCATATATGTGTCTATTATACATATTTATATTCTAAATATATATGATATATAAATCATGTTTTATATTCTGGAAGTATTTAAATGATGATCTATTTAATTCAATCTGGAGTAACAAGTTAAAACACGCATGTTAAAGAAAGCGATTATTACCTGAAATATTAATATACAATGGAAATTATTATTAATTGGGTAGTATAATGTCATAAATGAATAATGTATGATATCATAAATATTAATATGGTCCTGGTATAATTTAATAAAATACTATATTATTCATACAGGAGGTTAAACGTACCCTCGACTAAAGGAAAGTGCAAGGTAAGGGGTTTTCATCTCACTCTTTATTCTCATGAGATTCATGACATATTGCCACTATTACCATTTCTGTGGTGTATGTACTGCCCATAATTGTATTCTTTTTGTAATACACTTTAATTTATGCATATTTACATATTCATTGTATGATACCTCTTTCATGGGTTTTATGTTTTGTAAGTTACCAAATTGGTAATGGTTAATTTCACAATATCTTTATTATTCGAGGTTATTTTTATAGAAGTATATACTGGGACATATTTATTATTCATGTACATTTTTTATGAAAGAGTTTTCAAAGGGATTCATTTAAGTTACTTTTCACTAAAACTTCATTTAAAATGATTTAAAATATTTATTCTTCTAAATCATTCTAATTAAAGTCAATGTCTTCAAAATGGTTTTTAAGGATTTATTTTTTTAGACATGAATGTTTTTTAAAATGTTAATTACTTTCAAAATATACAACATGGTATGTGACACTTTGATTCAAAAATACCTTTAAATGTCTTCCTTTTTAAATTATGTTACTTTTAAATGTTTTCATGAAAGAGGATATTTTTCTCAAAGAGTTTTACAAATCATTTTTCATCTATGTCAAAATCATTTAATGGTTTTTACACTTCTTTTGAAGTTGATTTTTTATGATAAAAATATTCCATATGGTATTGAAGGTTTTTTAAAAATTTTGACTGTGGATGCGTTATTTTTATACCATTCATGGTTTATGGGTAAATTATTGACATTTTGTATGCCAGTTTTAATACGAATGTTTATGTTATGTTTAAACCATTTCATATGAGGAATGCATTGGGCATAGTAAGTGACGGGTGGAGCCCGCTATAGCTCCTCGATTCATTGGTAGGTATAATGGGACAAACTAGTGTATTGGCATGAGTCCTTGACAAAAAATTTATTTGCAGTCTTGTCATGAGGCCTTGGATACGTGGTTATGATAGTCTAGAATTATGCATTCCATCATTATGAAAGTGGTTATTGATATTGCATGTGATTATTCAATTAGTAGAATATCTGTGTGAATAAGTAAATATCCTTATTTCATTTTATTTTTTGTATATTATGCTGAAGTTCAAGTTTAAAAGGATTTTTTTAGTTATATATTGCCTTAAATGTTTATGCTTATTTATGAATGTTTCTGTTGTATTATTATCCTTACTAAGAATCTGAGCTCACCCCTTTCTATGTTTTATTTTTTCCAGTATTCCAAGAAGTGTATTGTGATTGATATACAGGGTTAAGACAATGGAATAATGGAATTCATAAAAGATTATTTATGTTGTTTTGTATGTTATGAAGTGTAATGTAACATTCATGTATGTAATCTATTTTCGAAGACTACTAAACAGATCGGTCCTTCGGGACTTGATTCCTTGTAATCATGCCATTGAATTAAAATAATGCACCGACTCTGGGTAACTTGGGTCGGGGCGTTACATGTTCGACTATAATGGGCTAGTGTTTAACGTTAAATAGATTTGACCATAAATTTTGAAATTAGATCCTAAACCAGACTCAATGGATAAGAATTGCTTTAATATTCAGTAGATATTTCCATGGGGAATCATGAGCCATGATTTTCATGGTCACCAAATTTATTATTTTATCAACCTATGGGAAGTCTCCTCCAATAATGAAGTTTTCATTATTTTAAAAACTCATTACGAGATTTGTGTTATGTAAGGACAACTAGGGCGTATGTTGCATAGCCAAATAGTGGAATATTTTGATTCATAGTCCTGTTTTATAGGAAACATATGCAAGGACACTTAAGGACCCGTACTGCATAGTCAGAAAAGATATCTCTCAAAAGTTTTTTATTTTACTATTGATAGACAATAAAAAATAAGATTTGGGTGACTCAAGACCATAGTGGGTGGTTTTTCCAAGAAAAGGGATTTCGGGACTAAAGGGTTTTTTGTGTAGTTTTAAATCATGTACTGAGGACATTCCACTATGAAGTTTTATGTCATGTAGTGAGGAAATTGTATGGACGTAATTTAAGGTCTTTATCATTGACCAAATTTATGAGACTCCTAATTTCTTGATAATTTTATTTTGAAACATATTACTATATTCCGGTATAGAAGTAAAAATTGTAATCTATCATTAGGGAATTTCTAGATCTGAAGAATGATATGGAAAAAGGGATAAAAGCATTAGACAAGGTCTTTTAAAGAACTTAGTTACCATTATTTGATAAAATAGTAATGGGAGTTGTGTTAAGTAGGGCCAACTAGGGAATATGTTGCATAGCCAAATAGTGGTATCCTTTGACTGATAGATATGTTATGTAAGAAAAACGTTTTCAAGCCCACATAGGGGAACATAAGGCATAGTCAGGCAAAAGTGTTTTTAGAAGATTGAAATTCTATTACTAAAAGATGAAAAATGTTTGTGTAGATTAAGATTTTTGAAAGCATCGAGATTGGTTTATGAAGAAAGGTACCTAAATATGGAAAGAGTTTTTCTAATCAATATTTTTAAATAATTTTAGGAATATGATTTCTACAATGGCCTGACCTAAACATAGGATGTATGGTGTCTATATGTTTAGGGCATACTTATATGATATGAACTGGAAACAATATATGATATGTGGTCAAGTGATCCAAGGTTATTTCGTATTTCTTGGAACACATGGAGAGAGAGATGTGTAAACCATGGTCTTCAAGACTATCAGATTGATAGATTGATAATGGGACAAATATACATGAATAACTATTTAAAATATAGATTCTTGTGTATTTTCATCAAATATTGAAGGGGGAAAAGACACTATAACCAAGAAAGAAATTATCATCATTTGACAAACCTGTTATGGGGGATGTATTATGAAGGGCTAACTAGGGTATATGTTTCATATTCCGATAGTGGAATCTTTTGAGCGATAGGCTTGTTATGTAGGCAATATATGTAAGGCAACCTAAGGACGCATTCTGTATAGTCAAGAAAACGAGTTCTCATATATTAGAGACTCTGTCAACAGAAATTGTAAGAATGTTTATGAAGATCTGAAAATATTCAAGATTAAGAGATTGAAATATGGAAGGGGTTATGATCAATTCACATGTGGAATATTTGAATCAATATTGGACATGATTGTGAAGTCCTTTACTAAGATCTGACTCATATGTAAAAATGGATACTTTCTTTTTTTCCCTGAATCAATATTGTAATGTTTTGATTAAAGTCATGCAACGACGACATTATACTATGCAGTTTTAAGTCATGCAGTGAGTACATTGTTATCACTAAAAGAAATTGAGACACCTTATTCATAAAAAAAATTCTATTACCTAATTCCTAAGCCCGTGTGAGATATGATCGGTGTGAGAAACAAGGAATAAAGGTTTCTTCTGTTACACAAAGGTGATACAATTGAATAATTGGGGTAATATGATTTATATGATGGCTGACATAAGGCATAAGACTCAGGCTCACTTTGTATCTCATTGGACCTAGAATAAAGCTAAATGTAGTTCTTTGATTTCTGTGAATTTTAATGTCCTGCGGTAAGGATGAAGATGAACCGAAGTGAAAAGAAGAAATATCGTAGGTGGAATAAGTGACAAAAACCAAGTGTCACTACGTGTCTTATTGGGGAAAATAATCAAGCCATACATAGTTCATTAAACATTCCATATGCAGGATTGATTATTATATAAGGAGTGGGGGGTTCTTATATATCATTTTTGGGACTCGGATTGGTGATATAGGCGTGTCTATGTATCTCATATAGATGAGAATAAAGTTGTATGTAGTTCTCTAAACATTCATTTCCCACACCAATAGAGTTTGACATGGGAGACGGGGGGTTTTTTGACATGTTCTTGAAGAATGGTTAAACTTAAGACACAAAATGGTATAAATATTGGACCATGTATCGTAATGGAAAACTCTATATAGATCTAATTCATA
This sequence comes from Viscum album, assembly GCA_963277665.1. Classification (NCBI taxonomy): domain Eukaryota; kingdom Viridiplantae; phylum Streptophyta; class Magnoliopsida; order Santalales; family Viscaceae; genus Viscum; species Viscum album. The sequence goes on from OY728144.1 coordinate 205,719,699, forward strand.
TACATGAGGAGAAAAGGAAATAAAAAAATTTGGGTGCATATGGGCCAAATATTGAAGATCCAGGCATCTTTATGTATCTTATATAGATGGGAATCAAGCCCCACGTAGTAATTATGCTGAGGTCCCTATGCAGATCTCACATAGACATATGGAAGAGAGGGACTCATGTGCCACTAAGGAATAACAATGATTTCAATGATTCTTACATTTGGAAGTTCCTAACATCAAGTTAAAAAGGCATTAACTGTACATTTTAATGTTGTGTAATGAGGAAAAATGGTGTCATGCAGTTTATTGTCGTGTGTAACGACCCAAAAATTCATTGATGAAAATAAATCTTGGCCTATTTAAATGTATTCTTATGGTTATGTAAAATGTATGTACTTCTTTGGTTTTATTTTTTTGTATTTTAAAATACCATTAATAATTGTGACTAATCCTAAAATAGTCGTTGAACACTGATCACATGATTAGTATAAATATAGGGCTTTAACAAATCCAATTTACTCACATAGAGGAAATGATGGCCTCATCCAGTATACTTTCCCTATAAAATCCCATTTGTTGGAGATAGGAAATGAGGTCACATCATTGGGCTTCGCTCTTTAACAAGCCCAATCCATGTTTTAATACGTTAAGCATGATCGGGACCACCTATGGGATAAGTGGATGTTGATAGATATTATCACCCGATGAATGTTATCCGAGACACCCCAAGAGTCTATCACCATTACACACCTTACCCTTTTGTATTATGCAGGTATAATAAGGTGTTATGTAACAAGACCTTAGCACTCTGATTATGTGCATTATTTTTTTATATAATAAAGAATATACATTCATTTTTTATTATTACGTCGTAAATAGTTTTTAAAGAATAGATAGTATTTTTAGTTAATATTCAATTATGAAATCTATTTTGATGAATTAATGGATTTTTGAATTAAATAATATTTTATTAAAAAATTATTACTAAATTACATTTTATTATATATAAATGAACGTACAATTTTTAGGAATACAATTGAAATATTTATTAAGGTTTGAAAGTTGTTTTTGTCAAAATGAATGAATTTCAATAAATTTGAGCCATTATTTTAAAAGTAAAAATTCACATATTTAAAAAATTATTTAGATAAAATGAATATTATTTTTGAAATGAGGGCTTCGAAATTACCCAATGGTGAATTTTTCATATTTTTCTAAGACAGTTGATCTTTTGGGTTAAAATTAAATACCGTTTAAATGTATAACCTGCTATATGACAACACAAAGACCTAATAGTGTTGTAATAAAATAATATAAACATTTTTTTCAACCAATATATTTTTTTAAATTAAAATAATGTGATTTTAAGTCTGTTTGATTTAATTTACATATCTTTAGTGGACCCTTCAACACTTATAAAACATTAGAGCCTTTTAAATTGATTTCCTTAAGAGTGTGACTCACCTCCACATAATAAAACCTATTATTTAAAGAAGTTATACCATTTTACTTATGAAATATTGTTTTCCACTCCCCTTTAGAAAAACCCATGGGCAAAAACCATGGTCTAGTTTGTGCTTTTTATTAGTTTAATGTATGGGGTCCCAACCCTAAATAATAAATAATTCCCCCTCTTTTCCTATATAAACCCACACAAGAACCCACTTCCTCTTCACTCAAAGCCTTTGGTATTCATCCAAATTCTCCCCTCCTCTCTCTATAATCCTCTTGAGGTGCCCAAATCTCCCAATAAGCCACTCTTAAGCCCCATCCAAGCCTTTGGGATCTAACATTCAAGTAATGGATCCCTTTATTTCTCATTTTAGCCAAGTTTTTTAATATTGTTATTTCCTTTTATTTTCCATTATACATGTTATGGAATGATTTACCACAAACCCCATACTTCCCTCTTTATTTTTGAATTATTGGAGACCACTTTCTTACTCATTAATTCCTTCCATGTACATCCGTTACTATACCGAAATTCAGTAAGGTATTTCCCACTTCTCATTTAAATCCAAGAAATTATTTTGTATTATGAATCTAAATTCTATTAAATATGTTGGTACATGTATCTATATGAACCCACACATATGGTACATTTTTTGTAAATATTGTGACACACCACTTTCTATCTCATCCACCATTTTTATGAATTCTTACATCACATTGTTATGCTGCCAAAATTGCACCGATTTTCCAATACAATGTCATTGTGTAGTGAATACCTTGACCATTTCTCTATCAAGGGTATTCACCTTTATGAACATTTACATATTGATTATAAATATTAATTTATATATTTCACATCCCTTTACCATGGAATAAATTAGGATGATTGATTTCATGTTGTATGATCTATGTGGCACGTATATGCATGAAATGGAATGTTTAATAATGGTGTGCCCCGATAGTGATAAAATGCATTAGGTAAAGTATAGTATCATGATATGTCATGTAAAATTGTAGTTTCCTCATGGTAATTCAAGTTAAATGAGAGTTTACTTGTGCTTCAGGTTCAATGAGATTTTACTCATTCTCCATGATCAATGATCCTTATCTCATTCTAATTCCATGTTATGTGTTGTTGCCATATTTCCATGTTATGATAATCACGCTATATGTATTCCTCATTTTATTAAATTTTTATTCCCTTACTAGGATTTATAGCTCACCCTTCTTTATGCATGTCCTCATGTTATCCCATGCAATTATAAGTATGAGAGTGTACGCATGGTTCAGGTGCAATGAGGGTTTACTCATGCTCCATGTGCAATGAGCCTTGGATCATGCTAATTCCATGTTAATTTATGTTTCCATATTTCATGGTTATGATAACCATGCTATATCATGCCTTTATGTTATTATTTCTCTTATGCTCCATTGATATGCCAGTTGTCTATCATGTATTGTATTCCTCATGTTATACCATGTTTATTCCCTTACTGGACTTTATAGCTCATCCCTTTTTTATGCATGACTTAATGTTATCCCATGTAATGCTAAGTACGAGGGAATGTAGTTTTCATGTAAAGAACGTTTTCAATAAAGATGTCATGTGTCATGTTTTAAGTCATTATTTAATGTTCTTAAGCCCCAAAGACACTAGACCTATCGATCTTTTATGTTGTATCATGTGATGATTTTATGTACTAAATCATGTCTAAGTGTTTATTAAAAAGGAGGGTTGTTATAGTTAGTATCAGAGGATAGATTTAAATATTTTTGGGAATAGGATTAGAAAACCCTAGTGAAGCCTTAGAGACTAGACTAAGTATAATAATAAAACATCCCTAAGTTTTGATGAGTATTGAGTAATTGGTTTATCTAGAAAATACATCCATGTCTGGATACGAGTAGGTAGAGGCGGCTCGGGTACATATGTACTAAGGAGTGAAAACTCCGACAAGGAGTTTTGGGCTTGACCCGGGTATCATGGTACACGACAACGGGCCTTGATGCACTATTGGTTATGAAACTCTAGAGGGATATGATTTGGTAAATTAATAATCTCAGTATGAACCATTATTAAAGTAATTTATAAAAAAAATTCCTCTAAAAATACATGTTATAATGTATATCATGGATAACATAGATTGAAGCCTATAGATTCCTATGTTAAGGAAATAAAAGTTATTTATATGTCATTTGTTTTTGTCCTTGGATTCCCATTTACGTGTTTAATAGTTTAATATACTCATCCCATGTCTATATAGGAAAAAGGTAGAACCAGAATCAAAAAGTGAAAGGTAGGTTTATTATTCATGATTCTACACATTATTTTATATCCCAAAAGTTTAGTAGAATAATCCCAACAGCACCAAAAATCAGGGAAGTAAAGATGTCGGTGAGTACAGAAAATGGGGAAATCATTGCATCCCATGAATATAACTCCTCACCTATCATAATTGGTAGATTGAACATCCTGATGAACCTCATCATACTTCCTCTTGTGTAATTTTATGCAATTATAGGCATGGATTTGTTTTCCTTATATAGAGGCACCATAAATTGCCGTTAGAGGGAAATCATTCTCCAATTAGAGAATCGACCCCCGATTATATACAAGTGCAAGGAGGAGGATGAATATTCTTTAGTTCCATTTTCTCAAGAATAAATATTACTTCCCTATGATCATGTGTATCTATCTTAGATGATTGAGTCTAAGGAGACAACAATCCTTGAAGACATTCCTATTGTGAGGGAATTCACAGAAGTGTTTCCTGAGGAATTACCTCGTATTACTCCTAGAAGAGACGTTGATTTATAAATTGAACTTATTTCTGGGGTGTTTGCAATATACAAGACTCTGTATAGAATGGATGTTTTGGAGCTTGAGGATTTTAAAAATAACTATAGGAGAATCTGGATAAAGGGTTTATACACACAAGTGCTTCACGATGGGGTGCACTAGTCCTCTTCTTCAAGGAGAAGGATGGGTCAGTGTGCCTTTTAATTGATTATCGAGAGCTCATCAAAATCATGGTAAATAACAAGTATCCTCTTCCATGAATTGATGACTTTTTTGATCAACTTAATGGAGATCAATACTTCTTCAATGTATATTTTCGGTCGGTATATTATCAAGTAAGGGTGATGAAGGAAGATATTCCCAAAATTGGTTTTCGTACAAGATATGGGCACTAAGAATTCCTAGTAATTCTTTTCGGACTCACTAATGCTCCAAATATCTTCATGGGCTCAATGAATATATTATTTAGATATTACCTCAAAAACATTGTGGTATTATTCATAGATGATATTCGAATATACTAAAAAACCAAGGAGGATCATGAGGAGAATCTAGGAACTGTACTGGAGACCTTGCGAAAAGTAGAAGCTCTATGAAAAGTACAACATGTGGTAGTTCTGGTTGAAGGAGGTCTCATTCTTGGGCCATATCATTACAAGAAATGGGATATCTGTGGATCCCTCGAAGATAGCTATAATATAGAATGGTCGATGCCAACATCTGTAACTAATATCAGTAACTTCTTGGGGTTAACTAGATATTAATGAGGATTTGTGAGAAATTACTCATGATTTTACAACCCTCTTACCAAGATAACTTGGTAGGAAGTAAATTTTTCTTGGAGTGATGAATGTGAAGAAAGATTCAAGGAGATCAAAATGTGGCTTATCACTACTCATGTGATCACATTACCAACAAGTGGAGAATTGTTTGTGGTATTTAGTGATGCATCAAAGAAGGGAATGGGTTGTGTGTTGATGCAGAATGATAAAGCGATAGCCTACGCCTCAAGGAAGCAGAAAATACATGAGAAAAACTATCCCACGCATGATATGGAGTTGGCAAGTGTGATATTTTCATTGAAAATATGGTGGAATTATCTATTTGGGGAGAAATGTGATATATACTCGGATCAAAAAAGCCTCAGGTATATATTCTCATAGAAAGAGTTGAATATAAACCTATAATGATGCTTAGAGATAATCAGATATTATGAATGCTCAATCCATTACCAGCCTAGGAAAGAAAACAAGGTTGCAGATGCACTAAGTAGAGAGGATCAACCGATTATTTCATCGATGAGAATGGAGAAGGATCCAATATTTTTATATTTGATGAAGATCGATATGGGAATCATAAAGAAGGGACCACCATCAATCCTTTCACAAATAATTTCTCAACTGTCCCTCATGGATAAAATAATGGATACTCAAAGAATGGATGTTGAACTTTTGAAAAGTGTAGAAGCTAACGGAAAAGGGAAATTCTCAGAGTTCATGGTTGACAGGGATGGTATTGTGAGATTTGGGTGATGATTATGTGTACCATATAATCCAGATATAAAGAAGGAGCTTCTGAATAACGTCCATAGATCAACCTTCTTTATTCACCCGAGGAGCAAGATGTTGTATTGAGATCTCTGAGAAAACTTTTGGTGGGACAATATGAATAGGGAGATTTCTGAATATACATCAAAGTGCCTAGTTTGTCAGAAAGTGAAGGCTAAGATGAAAAAGTCTAAGGGGATGATGATAACACTTTCCCTACCAACATGGATGTGGGAGAACATTACAATAGAATTTGTCACTATACTTCCATGGACATCCAGAGGAAACAATGCTCTATGGGTCTTTGTGGCTCATCGTACAAAGACACCTTACTTTATCACGATTCGATATTTCTTATAATTTAATAAACATGAATGAATTTTCATCAAAGAAGTAGTAAGGCTACATGGAGTACCACTATCTATGGTATTCGATCGTGATCCTAGATTCACCTCAATGTTCTAGAGAAGATCCCAAAATGATCTAAGTACTGAACTGAACATCATTACTACCTATCATCCTCAAACAAATTCCCAATCTAAGTGAACTATTCAGACACCGGAACATATGTTAAGATCATGTTCTATGGACTTCAAAGGAGGATGGGACTGACAACATTCACTGGTTAAATTATTCAAAAATAACAGTTTCTACTCGAGAAACTGAATGGACCATATGAATCACTTTATGGGAGTAGGTGCAGAACACCTGTTTGTTGGGATGAAGTCAGTGAGCCTAAGCTGATAGGACCAAAAATGGTCGAATAAATGGTGGAAAAGGTGAAAACCATTCAGCAGCATATCAAGGCATCCCAAAGTCGATAGAATAGATATGCAGAATACCGTTGATGAGACCTTGAGTTCAAAGTTAGAGACATGGTGTTTCTATGCATATCTTTGTGGAAGAAGGACATCAGGTTTGGGAAGAAGGGGAAGTTGAGTCCTAGGTACATCGGCTGCTTCGAGATTCATGATCGTGTTGGGGATATGGCCTATCGACTAGCACATCCACCTACCATGGCCAAAGTACATGATGTCTTTCATTTATCCCTCTTAAATAAGTACATACTAGACCCTTCACATGTATTATCATCAAAGGTAGTGCAGTTATATGATGATATTTGTTACGAGGAGAAGCCATTGAAGATGTTAGATTATAGGAAAAAAGTTCAATGAAATAAGACAATTCCTCTCGTGATGGTGTTGTGGTGAAATGACATGTTTGAATAACCAACATGGGAATCAAATGAAGTGATGAAGCAAAGTTTCCCACATCTATTTTAGTGTTGGGACAAGAAATTTCCAGGGCAAAATTTCTTAAAGGGGGAAGATTGTAACAACCGAAAAATTCATTAATAAAATTCCTCTTAGTCTATTTAAATGTCTTCTTATGGTTATTTAAAACATATGAACTTCCTTGGTTTTATGTTTTAATATTTTAAAATACCATTAAGAATTGTGATAGTTGCTAATATAGCCATTGAAAAGTGATCACAAGACTAATATAAATAGAGGGCTTTAACAAATCCAATTTACTCAGACAAAGGAAGCGATGGCCTCATCCAATAGACATGCCCCATACGAAGCACATTTTTTAGAGCTCGGAAAAGAGGTGGAATCCTTTGGTTTTTCTCTTGACCAAGCCCAATCCAAGATTGAATACGTTAATATTGAGTGGAACCGCCTATGGGAGAAGTGGAATTTGATAGATATTAACACCCGAGAAATGTTATCCGAGCCTCCCCAAGAGTTCGTCACCATCGCACACCTTACCATTCGGTATTATGTGGGTGTTATAAGGGGTTATGTAAAAAGATGTTATCACTCTGATTATGTGCATTATTTTTGTATATAATAAATAATATACATTAATTTTATTATTGTTACATTGTAAATATTTTTTAAAGAACATATAGTATTTATAGTTAATGTTCAATTATGAAATCTATTTTGATGATTTAATGGATTTTTGAATTAAATAATATTTTATTAAAATATTATTACTAAATAGATTTTTATTAAAAACAAATGATCGTATAATTTTTAGGAATACAATTGTAATTTTTATTAAGGTCTGAAATTTGTTTTTGTCAAACCACATGAATTTTCGATAAATGTTGGTTTTTATTTTAAAATTAAAATATCACATATTTAGAAAATTATTTGGATAAAATAAATACTATTTTTGGAATCAAGAAATTGGAATTATCCAATGGTGAATTTTCCTAATTTTCCGAGACAATTGAATTTTTGGGTAAAAATTAAATACAGTTTAAATATATAATGTGTTATATGACTTCATAAAGACCCCGTAGTGATGTAATAAAATAATATAAACATTATTTTCGGCCAATATATGTTTTACCATAAAAAATTTGATTTTAGTTTTGTTTGGTTTATTTTAAAAAGATTTAGTAGAACCTTCAAGACTTATAAATTTTTTTAGCTTTTTAAATTAATTTCCTTGAGAGTGTGACTCACATCCACATGAGAAACCCTATTATTTAAAAAAGTTACGCCATTGGAAATATAAAATATTTTTTTACACTCCCATTTGGAAAAAACCATGGGAAAGAACCATGGTCTGATTTTTGGTTTTGATTAGTTTAATGTGTGTTGTCCCAAACCTAAATAATAAATAATTCCCCCTCCTTTCCTAAATAAACCCACCAAAGATCCCAAATCCTCTTCACTCAAAGCCTTTGTAGTTCATCAAAATTCTTCCATCACCTCTCTAGAATCCTTCAAAGGTGCGCCATGATCCAAATAAGCCTCTCTTAATCCCATCCCAAGACATTGAGATCACGCTTTCAAGTAAGGGATTCCTTCATTTCTCATTTTATCCATGTTTCATAATATTGTTATGTCCTTTTATTTTCAATTATAAATGTTGGGGTATGATTTTTCACCTCCCACATACTGCCCTATTTATGTTTTAATGATGGTAGATCCCTTTATCTCTCATTAATGCCTTCCATCTACACTCGTTACTATGTCGATATTCAGTATGGAATTTCCATCTCCTCATTTACATTCAAGAAATTATTTTGTATTATGAATCTAAATTCCATTACATATGTTGGGACATGTATCTATATGACCCCACACATATGTTCCATTTCGTTTAAATATGTCGAGACACCCATTTCTCTCTCATCAACCTTTTTTTTGAATTCTTACGTCACGTCGTTATGCTGCCAAAATTGCATAGATTTTCCAAGCCAATGACATTGTGTAGTGAATACCTTGCCTGTTTCTCTATCAAGGGTATTCACCATTATGCACATTTACTTAATTATTATAAATATTAATTTATATATTCCACATCCCTTTACCATGGAATAAATGAGGATGATTGATTCCATGATGTATGATCCATGTGGCACGCATATGCCTGAAATGGAACGTTTAAGAATGGTGTGCCCTGATTGCGCTCCAATGTATTAGGTAAAGTATAGTATCATGATATGTCATGTAAAATGGGTGTTTACTCATGCTAATTCAAGTGAAATTAGGTTTTACTTGTGCTTCATGTTCAATGAGCGGTTACTCATTCTCCATGTTCAATGATCCTTAGCTCATGCTAATTCCATGTTAAGTGTTGTTGCCACATTTCCATGTTATGATAATCATGCTATATCATGCCATTATGTTCATGTTTATCTTGTTCTCCATTGATATTACTATTTTCTAACATGTATTGTATTCCTCATGTTATTACATGTTTATTACCTTACTAGGCTTTATAGCTCACCCTTTTTTATGCTTGTCCTCAGGTTATCCCATTCAATGCTAAGTACGAGAGAATGTAGTGTTAATGTAAATTATTTTTTCAATAAAGATTCCATGTTTCATGTTTTAAGTCATTATGTAATGTTCCTAAACCCCAAAGACACTAAACCACTCAATATTCTATGTTTTGATAACTGAATATTTTATATAATAAATCGTGTATAAGATTGTAATAAAAATAAGGGTGGTAATATCATGTGACAAGGATAGAGATGTTGCGCATTTTATCTTCATGAAGCATGGAAATTTATGATTGTTACACAGATTAATGTCTTGCATCTAGGGCATGTACAATGCAGTTTTAAGTCTTGTAGTGAGGAAATTGTGGGTTTTTTATTTTTCAGTCTTTCAACGAGGATGAAACATGATCATACAAATTATTTCTTCAATATTCTCGCATTGGTTGGAGTTTTTATAAGCTCTTAATCCTTTGAGATTAAGGCATGATTTTTTTTTGAGTAATAATTATGTATGGAAAAATATCCTTCCCACTTTGGCTCAAGATTTGGAGATTTCTTTCCTAGTATCATTGGTGTCTTGAGGACCAATACCAATCCTCCATAAAGAAATGAGTGGAGGAGAACTTTCTTGTTAAAAGATCGCACTATTCTATTCTGATAGACTTCTAAATGATGAAATGTATGATATATTTTTTCATCTAATCCTTCCATCTCATCAACCCATTTATTAGACCTCTCATCTGTAGACAACTTATTAGAGATTGAAACACTGAGTGAAGGAAATTTAATTTCAATTGGAAAAATTGATTCTTTTCCATACCCCAATGAATATGGTGTTTCCTGGGTGGCAGTATGGTTTGTAGTCTAGTAAGCCCATAAATCATGACAAATTTTATCAGACTGATATTTACTATCTTCATCCACAATCTTCTGGTGTATATTAGATAGAGTCTTATTGAAAGCCTATATTTGTCTATGGTTGTTGCATGATAGTGAGATGAATGGTTGGATTTGATATTGTTCTCCTAATATAACTCATTTTCATCAATAGGAAAAAATTGGTGCTATTGTTCGTTAGTATAGTATGAGAGACACAAAATCTGGTGATGATGTTAGTTTTGAAAAAACCAAAAATTCTTTTGGCTCCGACTACTTTGAGAGGTATTATCTCAGCCCATTTGGAGAAGAAGTCAGTAGTAATAAAATATACTTGAACTACTTAGCTATAGATGGAGGATAAGGCCTTACTAAATACATTACCCATGTGGAAAATGTCCAGGAGTATTTAACTATATGTAAAAACTCTGGGGTTGATGAATGAAGTTGGCATGCACTTGGAAGGGATGACATTTCATTGTGAAATCTATGTAATCCTGCCTCATTAAAGTCCATAAGTATCTAAGCCTTCATATTTGATTAGAAAACCTATTCCCATTCTGGTGAGAACCACAATCTCTTAAATGTACTGCTTTCTTGATATTTATAGTATCTTGTCCATCAATACATCTTAATAGGATTCCATAAAAGCCTCATTTTTATAGGTTCTTCTTGTGATCTGGACTATCATAAAGTGTAAAATTGGATCCTCATCTTTGGATCTGTTCTTTTTCATCCCTACATGGTTGAAGCACTCTGTTTTAAAGGTATTCCATGATGGGTCTTCACCATTCTGTGGTATGACCATATGGCTCCGAAATAGTTCTAATTTCATTAATTTCTTTCATTCTGGTTTCAATAAAAGGTGATACCACCTGAAGATGGGATATTCTAATGACTGTCTCCTCCCGATTAAGATCTGCGAAAGATGTAGCGGCATTACCCAGTGCACCAGATTGGTATTTGGTGATTGTATGACATAATAAAATGTCATCTATGAGGAAAATACAATTATTAACCCTCTGAAGTAATCACACAAGGGGATTAACTCTTCTTTTTTTATATAATACTCCCAATTGATTTTTTTGATTACTAACTCTGAATCTCCTTTTATATTCATGTTATTCACTTGCACCTGATGTACTAATTCCCAGCCGATGATGAGAGATTAATACTATGCCTCATTGTTGGTTCTACCATCTGATAACATGAAAGAATAAGGCAACACTACCTTTTATAGGGAGATAAGGACAATTCCTAACCCATCTTTTTTGAGGGTAGGGTTTTTCATTCTCTTCCCTATTGGAATTATGGACGCACCATCAAATTACAACTACCATGTTTGGGGATTATCATGAATATAGAATCCATCTCCATTAAGAAGTTCAGTATTCAATGATATTTCTTCCTTAGATGGATGTTCAGCTGGGAATTTGGCTAGAATTGGGCCTTTTATAGCCTTATGAGGAACAAATTGGATATCCAACTATTGCAAAATAACTAACCACCATGCCAAACACCCAGTAAGAATAGGATTTCTGAGGATAAATTTGAGTGTGCTATTAAGAGATACCAGTTGGACCTAATGATGTTGCATGTAGTGCCTCAATTTTTTTAACTGCAATGATTAATACCTGGGAGCACTTTTCAGTACTTGAATACCGAGTTTCAACATCAATCAGAGTTTGAATGAGATTGTAAAGGCCATTTTCATTCCTAGTATCCTTATTTTGGGAATGTAAGTCACTCTATGATCGCTCTAAAGCTATCACATAGATAATAAGTGGTCTTACTCCAATAGGTATAATTAATTCCAGGGGACTTAAGAGATATTTCTTGAAGGTATCAAATGATTCTTGGAAGTCTTCAGTCCATTGATAGGTGACTCTTTTCTTCATTAATCTAGTGATGGAAAACAACCTTCCAGACAAATTGGCAATAAAGCGCACAATATATGCCAAGTTTCATTGGATTCCTCTTCATTATTTCAAATTTTGAGGAGGTGACATGCCAATGATTGAATGTTGCTTCATAGGGTCAACATTGATACAACGATGGAGTAAAATGAAGCCAAGGAACTTCCATGTGGTTACCTCAAAATTACTTTTTAAGTGATTCGACTTCAAAATATATTGATGAAATTTATTTCATATGGTCTCCAGATCATCCAAGTGATCATAACGTTGTATGTATTTAACCCCCAAATCATCCACATAGCATTTGAAAAATTTCCCTAAGTAGTGTTTGAAGATATGGTGAATGGCACGTTGATACGTTACACTTCCATTCATTAAGCCAAAGGGCATTACCCAATAGAAAAATACACATTGAGGGGAAATTAAATCTATATATTTTTAATCATGTTGGGGCCTATAGATTTGATTATACCTGGAGTCGTCATCGAATAAGTAAATGGCTTCATATCATGTTTTTGCATCGATTAAAAGCTCTTTGATCGGGACTGCAAATTCATCTTTAGGAAAATTTAATTTAAGATCTCTTAGATCAATGAAAACTCCATTATTCTCTTTCACTGGGACAATGTTGGCATGCCATCTGGTATATTGAACCTCCCAGGCCAACTTAGCCTTTATAATCTTATCAACTTCAGCTTCGATTTTAGAGGCATGAATTATGTGTCTTCTTCTTGTTGCCCGCTTGAATCCCCAATGTTCTTTTGCAAAACCCAAATGATGAGTAGCTTCATCAAGATTAAGACATTAAATTTATCTATAATTCCATGAAAATATATCTCGATGTTTCTTTATAAGTGAAGTATAAACCTCTTTCTCTTAAAAAGTCATCGCCACACTAATTAGAGTGGGGTGTGAATCTTCTTTTGTACCCAGATTCATTTCTCTGAGCTCATCCACAACAGTAGATACACCTTCCTAAAATGATGGAGGAGAATACCTGATATATTCATCTTGTTCTTCATCTTCCTTAGGCATCACTTCTTCTATTTCCACTTCATTTTAGATGATGAAGCAAAAATTACAGAGCTGGGAGAAGACTCATTATTTGAACATCCTCAAGAAGAGGCCACCATTTCGAACCCCACTGACAATGAAGGGTCTTTTTTTGGGAAATAAAGAGGAGATGATGGATTGGGAATCAACATCTTTGTCTTCCTATATCATAGGTACAACTTCTTTTATTCTAGTTGACGAAGTAGAGTCTTATTGTAGTTATAAATATTAAATGAAGACATCTCCATTTAAGCTTTCAATACGGCTTCGTGAACCAATAATTTCTCCCATTCTGTCAGGACCAGTTGCCGTAATTGACATTTTGGAAGTTACAGGATGAATACATGGATTTGGGTTTATCCTTTCAATTTGATTGATAGGTGACACATAATTTGTACACAAATGTATGAATGGGTTTGTTGGGATCTTTTCCAACCCATTTGGAGCATTAGTTTTGGTTACTTCCATTGTCATGGACATCATTCTTTTGGTGTGATAAAACTCTGCCTCAATGTATTGAGATTTACACATTTTTTACGGAGCCTTATCACCATACAATGTCCCAATTTTACCATTGACACAGTACATAATACATTGGTAGTAAGAAGAAGTTTTTCCCACATGTTGATGTTGCCAAGGCCTTCCAAGAAGAATATTTATGGCTGTGTAGTGACATACAACCGTGAAATATGAATTGGACATAAGATCCCCAAACTGCATTCTCAGTTTATTCTCTCCCAGAGGTTCTTTATCATTATTGTAATATCATTGAAACACTAAAGTGGAAGGTGATAATTCGGATTCAGTCAGGCCCAATCATTGAAGTATACGAACGGGAATGAGGTTGACTCATGAGCCATTATCAATGAAGTATCTTTAGATGTCAATATCATTGAACTTTATAGATATATACAAGGTCCTAATAGGTCCATGTACAACATCATCATCATCTTAATCCATAAAATATATGACGACATGAAATTATGTAGAAACATTCTCTATATGGTAAACCTCAATAACAACAACTTTGGTTTCAAAATTTTGAGGACTTAACAAAGCCTCAATAAGTTCTTCTTGAAGATATTTTGATAGACTCAAGTCATCCATAATTTACAACATGGCCGTTACATGGGCCATTTATTTCAAAGAACTATACTTTTGTTCCATAGGTATATGTTTCCCACCATGAAAATGTGGTTTTGTAGGCACCTTGTAAGTTGACAGTCCTGGTGTAGATATACCCTATGTTGGAGAAAAAGCTAGAAATACTCCTGGTTTTTGTATATTAGACTGAATCTGTCTATCTACATGCTTAGAGGAAGATGGTGTGACTTCTAATCAGTCCTAAAAAATAATCATTTTAGGACGAAACCTGTCTTGTGTGGAAGAAGCTCATTGTTCTTGCTGAACCCGCTGAAGGGCTCTTCCATTAGTTTTGGCCGCATATACAGTTAGAGAAGGGTTAGAGTTAAAATTTTGGATTCTTTAATACCCATGTACTCTCATGTATCCTCAACTTTGACCTCTTCCTCTAGTTCCCTATTTGGGTATAGGGAACTCTGGATCATTATAACCAGAATCACCATTGGTATAAGGATCCAAGAAGTGGATAAAATTGATGGAACCAATGATCAATTCTTCATCTGATAAAGATTCTTTCATGACAGTTCAGTTCTTGTTGTGCGGTTTGGTGTGCTGGTACCTGGGCATTCAAATCAGATGGAATGAAATCATCCAGGGTCAAGGACAACGTTGGCCTTCACACAATATCTTCTTCTTCTTACTACTCTTTGTCGTTCTGATCACTTCTCTTCTATGAGGATTGACCTTTTGATGAAGTTGGTTTTGCTGTGGAAGGAGTGGCGGAAGACACAGTATGTTATTTCAACTATGTTCGTAGAATTTAGTTAGTTTGTTTTATCTTTTTATTGATCATCAAATAATCATATTTTAACATAATTTTACTTTTGACTTCCTTCCATTCACCTTCTTCCTCTGGATCAATAGCAGTAACACTTGCTACTTGAGCTAACTATGTTTTATGTTTTACTTTTCCAGAGTCTACCATTTTTGCTAGATGTCCTAGAAAACAAAACACTGCTGAATAGGACTCCCCAACATCTGGTGAAAAGGAAAATAATTCCAAATATCTTCATCTCCTTCTTTGTTTTGTTTCTTCGGCCATGGAAACTGAGCCAAATTATTTTCTAGAGTTGAGATGAAGTAACCAAGAATATGTTCATTCAAGAAAGAATAAAAATTGTTCATTAATTCCTCAAATTGTTTCAACCTTTGATATCTCTGGTCATCTTGGAAAGGCAGTAGTTTTTACGAACTCTCTAGATGAGGATCCCTTCAATATGATGAGGTTTTTGAAGTGGAAGCAGGTACAGGTTCTTTCATGAGTATAACTATATCATCGTTGCCTTTTCCTTTTCTCCTTCCTAGAGCTGATAGAATAAAATGGGTTTTATCTTTATCTTCCATAATATAATATTCTATCTATTGAGAAATTAAAGCTAAGTCTAGAAACTCTCCTCTGTTTTACAAGGATCAGTGGTGTGCGAAACTCATCACACATATTTTCCACACAAATAGGTATCAACTCTTCTTGAGGGAGTGCCAGATTTAAGGAATACTTTAATCCTTCCCATCAAGAAATGAAATATGAAACTCATTCATTATCCATTTGTTTTCAATTTTTGAGATAATAAACTATTGTATTCAGAAGAATTGATTTTAATTGAATAAGGAATTTATGATGGAGATATTCCCATCAATTAATTGATCGAGATTGCAAACATCTATACCATACAAAATCTGGTCAATGTAATAAATGCACATAAAACACAAGCTTTGATAATTCTTGTTTTTGAGGAGTTGTAATCATGGGATAAAAAAGGGAAATGAAATGTGTTAAGTGCTGTTTTGGATCTCCTTAACCATTAAATATTGGGAATGTGGTATTCAAAAAATTTGGTGGGGGAGGAATCAGTTCCACCCACTCATGGTAAGATTTCTCTTCCAGCTGAACTGGAACACACCGTTCTTCCATGGATTCTAATCGAGTTGTTAATCTATAAATTGTTTTCATAAGAACTTGGGGAATATCCGGATGAGCTAGGACATGTACAGGTACAACAGCTGGTGCTTCAAATGGTGCAACGACTTGAAAACCCGCCGGTGGTGGTGCTGGTATTTGTGTTAGATAACCAATGGGAATATGCCTATAATTATGTGTCTGATCTAGCCTTGGATGTGTACCCAATACAGGGAATTCATTATCCACATATTTATTTAGTTCAAATCCTCTTTTCTGAGGAGCTCCTAAAAGATGTGCGAGTTGAGGATCTTCCTAGAAAGTACATCCAGTAGAAATACTTCTTCGAAGTAACATTGTCTTGAATATTTTCAAATGTTTCATATCCGCTTCTTATTATGAAAATCCCTATTAAAGTGAAAGATATTGACCTGCTCCTATGGAAATGTGATATGCAATATTAGTTTTTCCTTTCCCCTTGTTAGATGCCTTTTTCATGGGTTGGAGTTAGTTATTTGATGGAATACCTATGTTCTACCTAAGACTATGATTTCGAGTATGTACTCCTTCTTCGTTTTCATCAATGTGTACCATATTATTGATAATAACTTCATCTTATAATTCCTCTAAATTGGAATCATTTTCTGGAAGAACTTCTGAAATAGTGTTAATAACATTTACTGATGCATAATGGATTGATGACATTTTGTCAGTATCTTTGTAAGATTGTATCCCTCTGTATCTTATATGAGACTCTGCTCTCCTATATGATGGATTATCAGGAGCTATTTTTCGGACATTAACTAGAAGGGAATCCTCGGACAGTTCAATTGAGCACTCTCTTTGTCGAATTAAATGAGCCCTTATCCATGCAAGCTGGGGTGGCTCTTGAACTACTATGGCTGAGCTTTGTGAAACTTCTCTTCTAATTTTATAAATTTTAGTTCGGACATTAGACGGGTGCATTATCCAACAACCATTCAAATGACCTCTTTTGGAATATTGTTCTGCTATTTCAAACATTTGCGTTATTTTATAGTTGACATCCTCTAAGTGGGAGGCATTCTCAAGAATCTCATATGCTTGGTGTAAAAGTAACTCAATGTTGTGTTTTCAGTGCGCCTGATTATGAAAAGAGCTAGTTGAGGCCTATTCTTGAGCGTACATTTGAATATATACAAAATAAATTTTTTAGTTGGTTGTGGGAAACAACATTACATGATTTTGTTGATATTTTTTGATACTAGAGTGCAATGAAATGCAATTATCCATGTGTACCCCATCCTCTAATACAAACAGCAGATGAGGAATCATAAATTAACCAGCGTAGCCTCTTTAAATCATTGAGGTATGCGCCATAAAGGATTATCTACTATTTTTTAACTGTTGGGTGTTGGTAAAATGAGAGGGGTGCCAAGTCAATTTGGAATTGCAGCCCTTCTATAACCTTTACATGATTTTGATATTCATCTTATGGTAATATTTTGGTTTTTATATGATGAAGAGTTTTCCATAAGTTGGGGCGTACATCATGAATGAAATCTTATTCCATTAATTCTGGAATGTTGTATTGAGAATTTTGAAAATTCCAGAACATGAAAAGTATTTCTCCTTTACCCAACTATTTTCTCATGTTTAAAATATCTTCATAATATTTAAATAGATCTTTCTCCACTTGGTCTGACCAAAGTGGACACTTTGTATTATAAGACAAATGAACCATTGGAGTTTCGAAGAATGATCATTCCCTTAAGATTTCTTCTAGTTGAGACATTATTTAACCCATCAATGAAATGAAATTAGACATGACTGGCCTTTTATTGTCATGTGCCTCAAGATAGGATGGATTTATCATCACTACATTGTCAATTATAGAACTATCATGACAATGGAAAATACTACCACATAGAGTAATTTCGTACTGAATGAAATTATGGGGAAGACCACCATGGTGGATTACACCACGGGATAAATCCTCTTGCTCCATGGTCGTCCGGCCACACTGAGGGTTTCCGTGGCTCTCATCTGAAGATAGGCTCTTTGGATTGACCGAATTTTCATGAAGAAATCCTTAATTATGAAGTATATGATGGAGAACATTAGAATTACTATTATTACTCCCATAATATGATAATTATAGTGTAGTGTATTGAGCTACAAGAGATAAATGTCTGAGGGATTCAAGAACTATAGCACTAAGAGGAGTCAAATTATAGCTTGACCCTTTATTTCCCAACTGTGTTGGAGACTCTTATTCTTTGATGTTATCTTACACTTATATGGGGACATTTTTAGGGAGAAGTGGTTATCATGGGAAGGTTAATGTGCCTACCTTGGAGTGGTCACCGGAACGGACTGATTACCTTAAATTGGAAAGGGTGTATGTTCCCGATCTTGTTTTCCGTATGATATGGGGGAGTATAAAACATGACCCTCCTAGACTAGAAAAGAGGTGTGTATCTGCTCCAGGATGGAATTTTGATGTTTCATCTCAGTTTTGGGGACATATTTATGTGTCTTTTCCACTGGTACGATAAAAATAGTTGTTATAATATCCTACCATTCTTCCATAATATGGAAAAGAATTTGGGTTTTCTCTTTCACTATTGATATGATGTGTTTGGTGACATCAGCAGCTGGAATGGGAATATATGTCCATTCCGTATTAGTTGTAGGTGTATGTGTCTAATCATGTCCTTCTTTTTCTGACAATGGGTATGTACAATACTCATGTATGGGGGAAGAAAGTTGGACATTCCCCATATTTATCGTAAGAGCTTTCCAACTGACTTATCTGGGCGCTTCCAAATGAAATTGTTGGTAGGATTGATAAATGATGGCATCTGTATGTACCTGCTGGTTGTTTTCCATCAAGAATGGTTGATGGAAATCTTTCAATACTGGAAAACGAGACTGCTAGAAAAATATGTGATTGTAGGCAGGTGTATGTTCAGGTTTACCAGTTTCCACAACATCAGATTGGTGGGCTTCTTTAAATGTAGTAAGCCGAACCTACTGACTCAATGAAAATTTTTAAATTGGTATAAGTGTTTGTTCACAGTACTCCACCAGATTTGTCTGGTGGGATTAGTGGGTTGCTGTCAGACGAGTCTACGAGATAAAAAAATTAGGACTCACAGGTGCATGTGCCTGCTCGTTGTTCACCATCATGTTTGGTTTATGGAATTCTCCATAGGGGAAAGTGGTAAGAACATTATCCATGTTGAAAGTCTATTGTACCCAGAGGTTCAACTTGGGTTCCCTAGTCTAAGAGACCTGGGACGAATGTCGAAATGCAACACCCCCATCATGTTCGGTGTTCACTACCACGCGATTTTGCTAGCGGTGGTTGTTGGTGGAAATCCTCAGGAAGGATCCCTTTATCTATGAATTGAGGCCCTGAGAGACCTCTTGATCCACCTCCCTGTAGTACTGGAGGGACTGTTTGTTGCAAACTTGGGATAAGAACCTGAAATGTATGAAGGCTATGGTTGGCACTGTATGCTCTTGATCGTTGTTCATCGTTGGTCGGACGATTGAGGATTTTTATTGACCTGGACGACTATTTAGGCAACCTCAAAAGATGGTATTGTACCATGCTGATGGTACTTATTTACTAGCATGTTTGAAACCCTGCGTTGAAGATATTGGGTGGGCAATGGTATCCTTCCTGTTGATGAGAATCCGACCGGAGCTACGGTATGGAAGTTCATAGATGCTGTCTTGAAGAAATCCATTTTGGACTGAAGGGTGTTCTGATAATAAACGTGAAAACAACAATAAACTCCATTAAAGAAAGATATTTTAGAATGATAAATGCATGATTGATTCCTTTTTCTGGCCTTACTTTATCAATTTATATGGGCTTGACAGGTGGGTAACATTATTAGCTTGGTTAAGGATTCATGTCTGGTTCACTATTTTCGTTTTGTAGTTCCATGAAACGTGTGTTCTAGTTGTAAGAATCACTGCTTTTAGGCATTTTCCATTGTATTTATTCATGTAATATGAAAATTCCAATAATTATTTATCCTAAAGAAACCTACATTCCATAGTCATGCATTTTTTATTTTTGAACTTTATGATACTTAGGGACGTGCATTGGTCGAGATGACGAGAGGCCGGACTCATCACACCCTTTTAGGGGGGATTATTATCTAATATGGGAATATTATTATAAATTTAATATATTTTCATGAATACTTATTAATTCACCAAGTATATCATATGTTTCCATTTGAATTTGTGATAAATTATTAACATGTGTGAAATTTATAATCATCAGTATGTATTCAAGGTTCTTCATTAATGGGAATATCCATATGTATTCTAGGTTCTTTATAAAAGGTATACTCTCATATAATATTTAAATATTATTTTAATCATCGTTATGATGATACTTGTTTTTAAGCCACTCAGTGGGGCACTCTGGAATTTATTGTCATCCAGTAAGACAAAAGATTGTTTTGATATTGGGATCATACCCATGAAATGGGCTAGATACATATCCTTGTGAAAGGATTCAGAACCCTTGTAGTTTGGTGCCACTTATTGGGACACATCATACCTTTTATGGTCATGAAATAAGGACCTAGCCGTACAGTTTAATGTCATCTGGTATGGACATCTAAGTGAAAGGTTCTTATTCAAAGTTTTTCATGAGAATTATGGCTGAGCATCCCAAGGGACATGGAAAGAATATGAGTTTCCATGAAAGTTTAGACCCTTTTGGGAATATATCCCAAGGATATCAGGGTTGATTTGAAGTGTTGCGTTTGAACCTCAAGGAAGATTTCTATGTATCCCATGGGGATGGGAATCAAAGGCCACATAGTTCGATAAGTCTCATAGGAAGGTATAGTTCTTCTAAGATAAATGATTTTGGGATTATTTCCTAAAAAGGATACCTTGATGATTAGGAGGTTTAATTTGGGGATTATTCCTAAAGAGGATTCCCAAGGGTCCTATTTTTAAGTATGGATGGGGCATGGATGAAGGGAAGATGTCCGTGCAGGTTTTATGCACTGGTCTACCGTGTAGGGGTACAAACAATAATTTGTCACGTAGGTATGCCACGCAGGTCTCCAGAGTAGGTCTTCCACGTGGGTATGCCGCACAGCTCTTTGGAGGTTTTGGATTTCCTTTGAATTATTTGAACCTCGCATTGGGATTTTGAAATATCCAGGGCAATCATCATAGTATTTTTGTATTCTTATGTAGTGTGAATAGTTAGTTATTCTTCATGAATTTTTTTATTCATAATAACATGTTTTTATAATCATTAACATCTTCCAATTTTTTTTATTTAATATTAAAATAAATAAAATAAATATAATGATTTCCAATCCTCAACTTTTCTTTTCACATAAGTTTATTTTAATATAATATCATTTTAATTTAATTTTCAAATATTTCCAAGATTTTAAATTTATTTTATTATAAATATTTTAAGATATTGTTAATGATATATCACTTATTTTCTATAATTATATTACCTTCATAAGCCATTGAGAAGCTCAAATATTATAGAAAAACTATAGAATAAATCTATATCTTATAGATCATCTAAATTTTTTATAATGTGAAGAATGGTGGTTTCTTATTAAATACATATATATCTGGATATAAACTAGTTGATAAAGGATTTGTCAAAGACGAACCTTGTGCTAATAATCCAGAAAATAGTTTTTTGGGTCTTAATTCAATATATACATAGTGTGCAACTATTGGGCCTAACTGCACACCTTGTATAACACACATAGGAAATTGATATTTCAAAATTCTCCTTTATTAAGCAAAATAAAATATTCTGATATATTTATTCTCATATCCATTCCAAGAAATCTAATGATTGTATGTTATATATTACCATAAACTTAAATCCATTAATCTATAAAGTATGAATACTTTAAAAATTAGACGGTCTATAACCAAAAATTTATTTCATTTATTAATTAGGTATTATTGTCAACCAATATGGTTGTTATTTGATTGTGGAAAATTTATATTGAGTAATGCATAAAAAATAGGTATTTCTATTAAATTACATTATTCTTTGAAATCATTGAACTAATTCAGTGTTGTTTGGAGCCTATAAATATACTAACCATCGATGCATCAGTCTATCTCATGAGAAAAACTAGTTTGGGTATTTATAATATGCTTTACCATTTCACTATTATGTATTAGAATGAGGTAACCACGGTAACATTAAGATGTCCACCATTATGAATTTAATCACTATGGAGATAGTTATCATTTACCATGTGATTATTTTTATTACATGTGTTATATTCCATTAAATTTTTTATAGTTTGATGGAATGTATGATTATTGATCATTCATGTCATATCTATCATACCTTGATATTATTTTATAGAATATATTATATGATTCCCCTTACTTAGAATCTAAAATTATCCCTTTATATTGTTCTCCTATCCCCAATAAACCCAAAAATGATCTTATAATAATTTTAGATATATTATATAATGAATAATATAGTTATTATAGAGAACATAAGTTGTATTTTAAGTTTTCAAATGTAATTTGAAATCCATGTGTGTATCTAGTCCTCCAAAACCACTAAACTATTAGATCTTATAACATATGATATCATTTATTATATGCAATTTTAATAAAAAACATATGGATCTAGCCTATTGAAATATGGAATTTTAAATTTGGTATCTGAAACATTTTATTTTTAATTTTGGGAACTAGATATAGTGGAATGTATTAAGATAGAACAAAAAGTTTTTATGTACTTATGTAAGAACCCGGTTTTTGCTTCGAAAGACTTTTTAATATTCTTGAAAATATTTCAGGGTAGCGCCTTCAGACGGCGTGTGATTCCGAGCCCCGGAGTGGCCAGAATTAAATTTTCAGTGCGTTCACACTGGAAACGCTAAATAAATGGGATAACACCTAAATGGAGTTCCGGATCAGAGATCCGAGTGTACGGATGGGTCCGGAATGGGGTTTTTACCCTAGGAACGACATTAAACTTGTCGGCGCGGGGCGTTTGGACCCCTCGCCCGCTTCTGGAACGTTAAACAGATTAATTAATTAATTAATTAATTCGATTAATGTTGAAACGCAGGTATCTCTTAAACGGTGGCTTGGATTGGAAAAATGAGGTCACCGTTGAGTTCAGAGCGTGTCGTTTACCCTAGGAGAGGTGTAAGTTTTGCAGGCGCGGGCCGTCTATGAAAAATGGCCCCAGGGGTGTTTTCATAATTTGGCGGCCTCGGGCGATATGTTTAATAACTTTTGAACGGGGTCTCAGATTGAAAGTCTGGGACCTCCATTGCACTCTGAGCGTGGTTTTTAGCCTAGGGGAGTCTTAATCCCAATCCCGCCGAAATTTTGGGTTCGGGGCTATCGGGCGGCGTTTAAGTATTTTCTACTTAAACGCATCCCCTCCCATCATCTTCTTCTTCTTCTTCCTCAAACCCTACCCTCTCATCCATCTCCAGAAAGGTAGCTCTGGTGAGGTGAACTCCGGCGAGGCGCATCGGTTCCGACGGTCCGCACACGAAGCGTCGGGCTACGCCCTTCGAGGTAGGCGGTGTTCGTTTTGCGTTTTAAATTTCGAACCCCGCTTTGAATCCTAAATTTAGTGTCTAATTTCTGGCTGATATTTGATCAAAGCCCATAGTTGTGCATTATATGTTCTAAGGTTTCCGACGCTCTTCTTGGATCGAAAATCCGAGTCCCGGGGTGCCCAGGGCAGTCATGGGAATTTCCGGCCAGAATTCTGGTTTTCCGACGGTTTCTGGCGGTGGACGGTGGTTCCGGGACGACGGTGCGGCAGCGGGTGCGGCGGAAGGCCGGCCGGCCATCCGGCCGGCTGGGCGGCACCTCCACGGTGTGGGGCGGCTCGGCTCGCCGGCTGAGGGCGCCGGCTGCGGGAGCCGGCGAGAGGAGACGGCGGGGTCGCAGGCGCGCGACCCCGCGGTTGGACAGAGACCCCCGCGACGCGGGTCTCCGTGTGGAAAGCCAACCCGCCATGTAGTCGGTCGGTGGAAGAGGCGCCCGCGTGGCGCGCGGGCAAGGCGGACTCGCGGGAGGCGGCTGGGCCGCGGTCCTAGCGGGCCGGCCGGTCCGGGCCGGTCCGATCCAAGGGGTTCCCCCCCCCCCCCCCTTCTAACATCCAACGTCCGTAGCTTTCGCTACGGACGTCCGTTTTGCGCGCCTTCTGCGGCGGCGCGGGCCTGGCATAGAGGCAGATCTTTTGAGATGGTTTTGGGAATTTTTAATTTCCAAAACGAGGGGCCGCGGAGGCGCGACGCGTCTTTATGTGGTTTGTCATTTTATGGGGGAACTTGTCTTGGACGGCGCGGACGCATCCGACGTCCGATTTAAACGCCGTCAGTGGCGTTGGGACCCTGGCACCGAGGTGGAGCTTTCTATGGCGGTTCCAGACGTTGAAGCCGAAGTTGAGGCATGGGCCCCACGGCCCATATTTTGAGCTTCGTGCAGCTTTTAGCTACTTTTTCCTCGGACGTCCGTACGGGGCGTGCGAGCAGTCGATGATGGGTATTTTCTCGAGGGCATCGCGTTGGCGTAGTCTGCCCGCTATAACTCCGCGTGATGGTGCGGGGCCCACGAGGGCCGTTTGGGTGTCAACGGTGATTTTCCATCTTAATCACCAGGCGACCGTTTTGGACAAGTGGATAGTTCACCTTGTGTGCTTTTGCGAGAGAATCGCAACGATGTGATCCGTTGGTAGCGCTTCGGGACCGGGGTGCGGGTCCCACGTGGCACCACTCGTGTGCGGTGCGCCGGAATGCATCTTTTTCTCCGGATACTCGTTCCATGCAAGTATGAAGTCAATTTGACGTGCTTTTTCGAGAGAATTGCGATGGTGCAGTTCGCCCGACCTTTTTCAGGGACGTGGTGTGGGTCCCACCCGACCCGGCTATGGTGAATAGTACCCTTTTCACGGGGTGTCCGTTTTGGGCGCTTGAGTACTCAATCTCGTGTGTTTTTTTGAGGGGATCGTAGTGGCATGATTCGTTGGTTCAGTTCCGGGATCTTGGGGTGGGCCCCACAAGGGTTTCGTTACGGTGAATAGTACCTTTTTCACCGGTTGACCATTTCAGGCGAGTAAGTAGTCTATCTCGCGTTTTTTCCGCGAGGATTACAACGGTGCGATCCGTTTGGTGGTGCGGATCCTTATATGTGATCTTATTAAATGTGGAAGCATGAAGGGTGATCTGGTGGTGGTTTATCCTACCATGTTGGTAGCGGACCCTTGTCGTGTGATCGTGCACTCTTGGGAGAGTGATATAAATGGTTCATAAGATGTGGTTGGTCGTGCCTAGGCCTTTGAGTTGGAGATGTTACGTCACGCATTCGTGTTGACGTTGGGTGCTGTGTGCACGATGGCCCTTGGGCTGAGACCGTGGTATACTCTGGGAGTATACGGAAATGCGTGGAGGTACATGTGGTTGTTCATACCTGAGAACGTTGGTGCGTTCAGTTGAGGTTGAGATGGGGCCACACGTTTTGTGGGCCCCACGTGCGTGCCGGGTTCTGCTTTGTGTACCTTGACCTCTCGCGATGTAGAGGGTCCCTCTGTACTTGTTGTTTGACCAGCAGGGGGGAGTTTTTCGCCTGGCTCTATGCTCGTTTGTTTGACCAGCAGGGTTGAGTGGTCTCCCCCTGGTTTCGTTCTCGATGGATCGGTCAGTAGTGGTGCTAGTGGCACCCAGTGATGGAACAGGCGCTGAACCTCTTCTGGGAGAGTTGTTCTAGAGTTGGGTGGTTGCGCGATACTCACTCTGTGTTCGGTTGGCTAGTGTTGTACCCTACTGTAGAGATGGCCAGAGCAATTCTGAGTTTTACCCTCCAGTGGGGCTGGGCAGTGGGTTACTCATCGACTTCTAGGGTTTACCCTCTAGCAGAGAATGGGAAGTGGGTCACCCGACACACTTAGGGTCTACCCTCTAGTGGATATTGGGCAGTGGGTCACCCGACGACCTCTTAGGGTCTACACTCCAGCGGAGACTGGGCAGCGGGTCACCCGACCTCTTAGGGTCTACCCTCTAGAGAAGACTCGGCAGTGGGTCACCCAACGACCTCTTAGGCTCTACCCTCCAATAGGGCTGGGCAGTGGGTCTCCCGTCTTTTAGTTCTAGTTCTACCCTCCAGCAAGGCTGCGCAGTGGTTCGCTTATCGACTTATTACAGGTCTACCATCCAGCGGGGCTAGGCAGTGGGTCTCCGAATGATGTATTAAGGTCTACCCTCCAGCGGGGCTGGGAAGTGGGTCACCGGATGATGTATTATGGTTTACCCTCCACCAGGGCTGGGAAGTGGGTCACCCAGTATCTTGTTATGGTCTAGCCTCCAGCAGAGACTGGGCAGTGGGTCACCCGACGCACTTAGGGTCTACCCTCCAGCAGAGACTGGGCAGTGGGTCACCCGACGCACATAGGGTCTACCCTCCACAGGAGACTGGGCAGTGGGTCACCCGATGCCTGGTTATGAATTACCATCCAACAGGGCTGGGTAGTGGGACACCTATTGGCATTCCACGCTCAGTCCTTTCTATTAGGCTAGCCTATGGCTTTCCTCCGTGATTACCAGAGCGGGACCCTTGGTTATACGGGTCAGTGTTGTGACAGCTTGACTTTGAGGAGACCTCTCGACTGCAGGGCAATGACGAGGTGTGGTTTGACTTTCTCTATAACTCTCAAGTTCGAGGAGCACTTTCCCCACCGAGATGCATTCTTGTGACGCGATCTAAAACCGTGCGGGCGAGTCAGTGCCGCCCAAAGCGGATAGTGTCAAGCTGCGGTGATTGAGCCCCTTGGCTTACGGTTCAGGGCAGACGTGCGGGCTACTGGGCATCGATGATGGTTTACTTCTTGGACTGTTGGATACTTTTTCTTGGGCTGAGCTACCAGACGGAGATCCCCTTACGAGCTTGTTCGGGCTTCTTGGCAGAGCATTTATATGTATATACCTCGTACGAGTACCCACTCCTTGGGTTTTGGCTACTCACCTTCAAGGAGAGGCGAAGACGTGCCGGGTATGCCACATTATTTCCATGTCTATATTCTCGTGGTTGGATGAGTCTACTCTTCTGCTATAGGTAGCGAAGACTTGACAAGAAGTTCATCTTCTCACCAGTTCCAGCTCCTTGTGTCTGGACGAGTATATATTCTTTCCTTTTGTTGGGTTGAGCTGGACTCTCTGCTGTGCTGTTACTCTTAACTGCACCCTCGGTTAGACTCCATTACTTTCCCTGTTCACTCTACTGCTCACCATTCGGTACCTCCTTTGTTTCTCCCTCGAGCCTTTGAGGTATCCTACTGAGTATTTTTATACTTACCCCTTCTTGGGCTTTGCCCGCACTTGGTGTGCCCTTGCAGACGACAGACAGGTGGAGCGTGACTTCAGTGGAGCGTAGGAGCTTGGGAGCTTGGATCGTGTGCAGTGGTCATGGCCGGGTTCCAGGTGGGAGACCTGTCAGCTGTTTTTTTTGTTTACCTGTTGCCGAGTTGTGGAACATTTTGGTTGGGTGTTTTTTCCCTTTCCTTTTCAGTTTGTACTTTGTACTGTTTAGAGGTCGATGCACATCTGTGGTTTATACATATAGAATATTTTTCTTTTTTTACTCTGATTGTTCATTCTTTTACTCTGCACTGTTGCATTGAGTGTGCCTCGTGTGTGTGTACAGGTACTTAGGCAAAGGCCTCCCCGAGTTGTTGTGCCTTCAGCGCCGGTCGCCAGCCCCTGGCCAATGGAGGTCGGCTTGGGGTAGTGGCGGCTCGAGCCCGGGTAGGGTCGGGTCGTGAAAAAGTGGTATCAGAGGTGGTTTCTTCCTTGGGACATTGTTCGGACGTCCCTAAAAGAGGAATTGGTTCGGATATAGGGCAACAGTGTTAATGTGTCTCGAGAGCGGCTCTCAGGTCAGGGAGTCCACTGATGGTGCGGCGGACGACGTATCCATTCACCAGGACCATGATTACCCGCTTATCGACTTGGCATGCTGAGACACTTGTTGAAGGGAAATTGGTTTGTGCATCACATAGGATTGAGTCTTTGATTTCCCTTCTTGAGTCAGCTCCCCATCGTTGTTGTTAATGGTATATACATATATGCTCATCTGACCGCAGCACTCCTTGATAATATTCCGGATGTCTCCGCGAAGACAGCCAGCCCAGATATTATCTTTGGTGCATGATGACGACCCTGTGAGCTACGAGGCCGCAGTCCTGAACCCATCATGCGACCCCCTTTCTCCGGGTGGGCTGGTAGAAGCACCCCCACCTTTTGAGCTGCAGGCAACTTCTGCAGAGCAGGCTAAGCTTGAGCGCAGGTTGAGCGCGCTCCGTGAGTTCCAGCGGCAGAGACCGCTGAGGTTCAGTGGTGAGCCAGACCCTCAGGCAGCAGAGGTTTGGCTCGAGGTAGTGGTTTGCCTTTTCAGGCTTGTGCAGATGCCGACAGATCAGAGACTGGCTTTGGCAGCCACCCTTTTTCGTTGAGTAGCTTGGCGTTGGTGGATTCTGGTGACTCAGTTTCTTGGTGAGTCGTCGCTTTCGTGGGGTGAATTTCAGTTGTTGTTCCGTGATAAGTTTTTCCCCTCCTGCTTGCGCTCCTTTCGGATTCAGGAGCTCCTGCAGTTTCAGCAGGGAGGGATGACGGTGGCCGAGTACGCGGCTAGTTTTGCAGACCGTGCACGCTTTTACCCGGACTTGGTCCATGACGGCAACTTCTGAGCGCGGAATTTTGAGCAGGGTCTCCGCTGAGAGATTCGTGCTGTCATAAAACCCTTGAGAATTTCCACATATGCCGGGGTGCTAGAGCAGGCGCTGGTGACAGAGGGCTTCCTATAATGTTTTGCAGTTGGTAGTGGCAGTGGGCGCGATGGAGCCGGGACGTCTGCCGTAGCTAGCAGGCGCCGGAGGACAGGACCTCGATGCAGGTGGCCTTCCCACTACCGGTTTCGGAGACGTGGTCGTATACCACTATGGCGAAAAGGCACAGGGCCTCAGCCGAGGATGCACTTCCGTGAGTGGATCTCGGGCCGTGGTCGTACACCACAGTGGTGCCGGAGGGCACCAGGGTAGCCCAGAGAGCGTCGACGCTATGCTTGTGATGGGCGAGGTCACTTGGGACGAGACTGCGCGACCTGAGTTGATGAGAGCTTCGGGCAGGCAGCAGGCGCACCACCACGGCAGATGCAGTGCCGTGATCGGAGTAGTGGCTAGAGAGGTGGTGCTAGCAGAGGAGTGGGAGGAGCTGGAGGTGGGGGACGATGTTACGAGATCTCCCCATCACCACTAGGGGGTCCACGTCAGGCTCTGGGAGCTGATGGTCGGGACCGCGGGTAGCCGCGAGCTTTGGATGTCTACGATCCTGCAGAGCATGGGATGGTGAGAGGTACCCCTTGTGACTCTTCTACTTCTCATAGTAGAATTGTTAGGCTCTGCGTGTGAAATACTTTTCTCCCTACCCCTTGTTTGAGGTGTTACCAGGGTGACACAGGGCGTCAGGTGTAACCCTGTGTTGGTAAGGAAAAAGGCGGGGGACCTTTTCCTTTCATCGGAGATGTTGACTCCTTCGCTTCCGAGCATGTAAGAGAGTATTGGTTGAGAGACATCGGCTGTGAAATCTTGTGTGACCAGATATCCTTGGGTGCTTCACCATATAGATATTCTGAAGGAGGGAATCACTGGGCCTTACCCCATGCCCAATCGGTGATTCCTGTCGCGGCGTGCGACGTAGAGGTTGGACCGGGGAGGTGAGTTACCCCCGAGGGCCTTCGGGCAGTTTGAGACCGTGCAAAGGGATGGAGAGGTACCATACCGCCTTGCCCTAACCCCAAAGTCTGGAGTGGGTGAATGATGTCGGCAATGGCTGACCTCACATGAAGATATCAATTCTTTGGTCCATGTGCGGTGATACAGAGCTGTGCGTGGGTTCTTCTGGGTATGGGAAAGCCAGGTGTGGGCTTAGTACCATGTGTTGCTCCCTAGTTTTTCTTTTCAGGGATGAAAATCTTGAATGATGGAATGATGTAAGAACCCGTTTTTTCCTACTTAAGATTTGGAATATTCTTGATAATATTCCAGGGCAGCGCCTTCAGACGACGTGCGATTCCGAGCCCCGGAGTGGAAAGAATTAAATATTCAGTGTGTTCACACTGAAAATGCTAAATAAATAGGATAACTCATAAACAGAGTTTCGGATCAGAGATCCGAGTGTACGGATGGGTCCGGAATGAGGTGTTTACCCTAGAAACGTCATAAAACTTGTCGGCGCGGGGCGTTTGGACCACTTGCCCGCTTCTGGAACTTTAAACGGATTAATTAATTAATTTATTAATTTGTTTAATGTTGAAACGCAGGTATCTTTTAAATGGTGGCTCGGATTGGAAAACCGAGGGCACCGTTGAGTTCAGAGCCTGCCGTTTACCCTAGGAGGGGTGTAATTTTTGCAGGTGCGGGCCGTCTGTGAAAAATGGCCCCATGGGCGTTTTCGTAATTTGGCGGCCTCGGGTGCTAAGTTTAATAACTTTTGAAAGGGGTCTCAGATTGAAATTCTAAGACCACTGTTGCACTCGGAACGTGGTTTTTTCCTAGGGGAGTCTTAATCCCAACCCCGCCGAAATTTCGGATTCGGGGCTATCGGGCGACGTTTAAGTATTTTCTACTTAAACGCATCCCCTCCCCTCTTATTCTGCTTCTTCTTCCTCAAACCCTACCCTCTCTTCCATCTCCGGAAAGGTAGCTCTGGTGAGGCGAACTCCGGCAAGGCGCATCGATTCCGACGGTCCGCACACGAAGCATCGGGCTACGCCCTTCGAGGTAGGTGCTGTTCGTTTGCATTTTAAATTCCTAACCCCTGTTTGAATCCTAAATTTAGTGTCTAATTGATTCCCGATCTTCGATCCAAGCACCTAGTTGTGTAGTATATGTTCTAAGGTTTCCGACGCTCTTCTCCGATCAAATATCCGAGTCTCGGGGTGCCCGGGGCAGTCCCGGGAAGTTCCGGCCGGAATTCTGGTTTTCTGGCGGTTTCTGGCGGCAGATGGTTGTTCCGGGACAGCGGCGCGACAGCGGGCGCGGCGGAAGGCGGGCCGGCCATTCGGCCGGCTGGGCGGCACCTCCACGGTGCGAGGCAGCTCAGCTTTCCGGCTGAGGGCGCCGGCTGCGGGAGCCGGTGAGAGGAGACGGCGGGGTCGCAGGCGCGCGACCCCGCGGCTCGACAAAGACCCGTGCGACGCGAGTCTCAGTGCGGAAAGTCGATCGGCCGTGTCGGATGGTCGGCGGAAGAGGCGCCCGCACGGCGCGCGGGAAAGGTGGCCTCGTGGGAGGCGGCTGGGCCACGGTCCCAGCGGGCCGGCTGTGGGCGGACTGGCCGGTCTGGGCCGGTCCGGTCCGAGGGGGGTTCCCCCCCCCCCCCCCCCCCCTTCTAACATCTGACATCTGTAGCTTTCGCTACAGACGTCCGTTTTGCGCGCCGTCTGTGGCGGCGCGGGCCTGGCACAGAGTCGGATCTTTTGAGATGGTTTTTGGAATTTTTAATTCCCGAAACGAGGGGCCGCGGAGGCGTGACTCGTCTTTAAGTGGTTTGTCATTTTCGGGGGAAACTTGTCTTGGACAGCGCGGACGCGTCCGACGTCCGATTTAAATGTCGTCAGTGGCGTTGGGACCCTGGCACCGAGGCGGAGCTTTCCAGGGTGGTTCCAGGCGTTGAGGCCGAAGTTGAGGCATGGGCCCCACAAACCGTCTTTTGAGCTGCATGTAGCTTTTAGCGGCTTTTTCCTCGGACGTCTGTATGGGGCGTGCGAGCAGTCGATCTTGGGTGTTTTTCAGAGGGCATCGCGTTGGCGCAGTCTGCTCGCTGTAATTCCGCACGATGGTGCGAGGCCCACGAGGGTCGTTTGGGCGTCGATGGTGATTTTCCATCTTAATCATCGGGCGACTGTTTTGGACAAGTGGATAGTTCACCTTGTGTGCTTTTTCGAGAGGATCGCAACGATGCGATCCGTTGGCAGCGCTTCGGGACCAGGGTGCAGGTCCCACGTGGCACCACTCATGTGCGGTGTGCCGGAATGCATCTTTTTCTCCGGATACCCATTCCACGCAAGTAAGCAGTCAATTTGACATGCTTTTTTTAGAGCATTGCAATGGTGTAGTTCGCCCGGCCTTTTTCGGGGACGTGGTGTGGGTCCCACTCGACCCGACTACGGTGAATAGTACCCTTTTTACCGGGTGTCCGTTTTCGGCGATTGAGTACTCAATCCCGTGTGTTTTTCTAAGGGGATAATAGTGGCGTGATTTGTTGGTTCAGTTCCGGGATCTTGGGGTGGGCCCCACACGGGTTTGGTTACTGTGAATAGTACATTTTTCACCGGTTGACCGTTTTAGGTGAGTAAGTAGTCTATCTCGCATGTTTTTCCACGAGGATTACAACAGTGCGATCCGTTTGGTGGTGCAGAGCCTTATACGCGATCTCATTAAATGTGGAAGCATGAAAGGTGCTCCGGTGGCAGTTCGTCCTACCATGTTGGTAGCGGACCCTTGGCGTGTGATTGCGCACTCTTGGGAGAGTGATATAAATGGTTCACAAGATGTGGTTGGCCGTGCCTGGGCCTTTGTGGTGGATATGTTACGTCACGCCTTCGCGTTGATGTTGGGTGTTGTGTGCACGATGGCCCTTGGGCTGAGACCGTGGTATACTCTGGGAGTATATAGAAATGCTTGGTGGTACAGGTGGTTGTTTATACCTGAGAACGTTGGTGCGTTCAGTTGGGGTTGAGATGGGGCCACACGTTGTGTGGGCCCCACGTGCGTGCCAGGTTCTGCTTTGCGTACCTTGACCTCTCGCGACATAGAGGGTCCCTCTGTGCGCGTTGTTTGACCAGTAGGGTGGAGTTTTTCCCCTGGCTCTATGCTCATTTGTTTGACCAGCAGGGTTGAGTGGTCTCCCCCTGGTTTCGTTCTCGATGGATCGGTCAATAGCGGTGCTAGTGGCACCCAGTGATGGAACAGGCCCTGAAACTCTTCTGGGAGAGTTGTTCTGAAGTTGGGTGGTTGCGCGATACACACTCCGTGTTCGATTGGCCAGTGTTGTACCCTCCTGTAGAGATAACCAGAGCAGTTCTGAGTTTTACCCTCCAGCGCGGCTGGGCAGTGGGTTACATAACGACTTCTAGGGTTTACCCTCCAGCAGAGACTGGGTAGTGGGTCACCCGACGCACTTAGGGTCTACCCTCCAGCAGAGACTGGGCAGTGGGTCACCCGACGCACTTAGGGTCTACCCTCCAGCGGAGACTGGGCAGTGGGTCACCCGACGACCTCATAGGGTCTACCCTCCAGCGGAGACTGGGCAGTGGGTCACCCGACCTCTTAGGGTCTACCCTCCAGTGGAGACTCGACAGTGGGTCACCCGACGACCTCATAGGGTCTGCCCTCCAGCAGGGCTGGGTAGTGGGTCACCCGTCGTTTAGTTCCAGGTCTACCCTCCAACAGGGCTGGGCAGTGGGTCGCCTGCCGACTTATTCCAGGTCTACCCTCCTGCAGGGCTGGGCAGTCGGTCGCCTGATGATGTATTAAGGTCTACCCTCCAGCGGGGCTGGGCAGTGGGTCGCCAGATGATGTATTATGGTTTACCCTCCAGTAGGGCTGGGCAGTAGGTCACCCAGTATCTTATTATGGTCTACCCTCCAGCAGAGACTGGGCAGTGGGTCACCCGACGCACTTAGGGTCTACCCTCCAGCGGATACTGGGCAGTGGGTCACCCGATGTCTGGTTATGAATTACCCTCCAGCAGGGCTTGGCAGTGGGACATCTGTTGGCATTCCAGGCTCAGTCCTTTCTACTAGGCTAGCCTGTTTCATTCCTCCGTGATTACCAGAGCGGGACCCTTGGTTATACGGGTCAGTGTTGTGACGACTTGACTTTGAGGAGACCTCTCGAATGCAGGGCAGTGACGAGGTGTGGTTTGACTTTCCCTAGAACTCTCAAGTTAGAGGGGCACTTTCCCCAATGAGACGCGTTCTTGTGACGCGATCTAAAATCATGTGGGCGAGTCAGTGTCGCCCAAAGCGGATAGTGTCAAGGTGAGGTGATTGAGCCCCTTGGCTTGCGGTTCGGGGCAGATGTGCGGGATGCTAGGAATCGATGATGGTTTATTTCTGGGACTGTTGGCTACTTTTTCTTGGGCTGAGCTACGGGACGGATATCCCCTTACGAGCTTGTTCAGGCTTCTTGGTAGAGCATATATATGTATATACCTCGTATGAGTACCCACTCCTTGGGTTGTGGCTACTCTACTTCCAGGAGAGGCGAAGAGGCGTGGGGTATGCCACGTGCTTTCCATGTCTAGCTTCTCGTGGTTGGATGAGTCTATTCTCCTACAATAGGTAGCGAATACTCGACGAGAAGTTCATCTTCTCACTCTTTCCAGCTCCTTGTGTCTGGATGAGTCTACCTTCTTTCCTTTTTTTGGGTTGAGATGGACTCTCTGCTGTGCTATTACACTTTACTGCACCCTCGGTTGGACTCCTTTACTTTCCCTGTTCGCTCTACTGCTCACCCTTCGGTATCTCCTTTGTTTCTCCCTCGAGCCTTCGGGGTATCCTACTGAGTATTTTTATACTCACCCCTGCTTGGGCTTTTCCCGTACTTGGTTTCCCCTTGCAGACGATGGAGAGGTGGAGTGTGACTTCAGTGGACCGTAGGAGCTTGGGAGCTTGGACCGTGTGCGGTGGTCGTGGCCGGGTTCCAGGTGGGAGACCCATCAGTTGCTTTTTTTGTTTACCTGTCATCGGGTTATGGCACTTTTGGGTTGGGTGCGTGTTTTTCCCCTTTTCTTTTCAGTTTGTACTTTGTAATATTTAGAGGTCGATGCACATCTGTGGTTTATACATATAGCAGTTGTTCTTTTTTTACTCTGCTTGTTCTTTCTTTTACTCTGCACTATTGCATTGAGTGTGCTGCGTGTGTGTGTACAGGTACTTAGGCAAAGGCCTCCCCGAGTTGTTGTGCCTTCGGCGCTGGTCGCTAGCCCCTGGCCTATGGACGCGGGCTTGGGGTAGTTGCGGCTCGAGCCCGGGTAGGGTCGGGTCGTGACAACTTATGATATTCTTAATGGTTATTTGTTAATAGAGTTTTTTCTTACGGATAATATATTATGATTTAATATTAATAATATTAAGAGATAATTATTTGTATGATAATTTTTATAAATTTTTCTTTTTATATGAAATATTATTCATATCAACACCCATATTCTTAATAGGGTTATTCCTCAAGATCAAGTAAATGATAATGAATTTGGAGAATAGAGAATTATATCAATGTTTGGGAAGTTGACTCTGGTTATGACTAATATCCTTACCCATATGGAGAAACATATTGAAACATAGTATTATGTATCATTTGTAGACTACTTCATGAGATAATATCCTATAATACTCAATTGAAACAATAATCAATTTGTATCAAAACAATGGATCAAATCAATCGAGAACTCATTCCATTCCAAGGGAAATAGTGAAAGTGAAAAGGGTATTATGGTGGTTTATCATCTAAAGGGGGGTATATTTAATTTTTTTGACATGGATTAAAATCAATAAGCACAACCAATAGATAAAATTCATCAAATTGAGTTCTTTTAAGGTGATAGTTTTTGAAAAATTATTTTTTATGAGATTCAAGAAGATATGCAGAGGAAATTAAATCATTTAAGGAAAAAAGAGGAGGAAAAATTGTATGTGTGATATTACCAATATGAAATTAAAAACATATGTTTAATAATATATTTTTAGTAAATAATATAAATTTTTTTCCATTTATGGGTTGAATTTGAGTCTTTTAATGTATTTGGGATCAAAAATATTTCTTTGTATGAGGCTATTATATGAGGTTCCATAAAGATTGTGAAAAAATTATCAATGTATTATGTGTTATAAGGATTTAAACGGAATAATATAATGAGATAGAACCAAGATAAGGGTAATTTTTAAGAAGAAAAAAAGGGGAATAATGGAATTGCTAAAATGTAATAATTATGGAAAAAACACCATTGGTAATGCTTAAAGGGAATGAGAGTTTTATTTCAGGGTTGTCATAAAGACAACCATGATCATGAATGAAAAAATGAATCTTCTAATGTTAAATTATTATATAAGGATATGTGTAATTATTTGAATCAATTATCCTAGTGAAAAGGTAATTTACCTTAGAATAATCTATGGGGTTAAGGCTAAGCTTATGCCATCACTATAACTAAAATTTATTTTCCAAATGACGTTATAGTCGGTACATTGAGTACAAATTAATATATTGGTAATGATATAATTTATTATGGATAAATGAATTATTTTATATCTGATTTTTTTAATAAAAGTAAGCCATCTCCTAACACATTGAGAATGTGGTTTTAAACTAAAACACTTAATGGTAATATTACTACGAAAATGATTTGTCTAGAAGAATATATTAAGATGTATAAATATTATCTGAATAAATACTTGATTATTATAACTATGATTTATTTTAAAATACAAATTGATATTTATTGGCTCACAAAGTATAATGAAATAATTTATTACCAGAGGAATGAGATTTCTAATTGGGGGGAGCAAATGCATACTTAATTTTTTGGTGAGAGACATCATTATATGAGCCTTGTTAAATCCTAATCCAATATCTTCTTTTAAGTAAATATAAAGATAATATGAATATAAAAAACTATGGATGGGTAATACATCACTAAAATCAAATATATAAATATTTTTCAAGAGTAAATTTATATATTTCATGATAAATTATTTGTACAACCAATTGAGTAATTACTAGAGTTTTCTACTGAACCGATCTATAATGATAAGTTAATATCTAATAAACCCTATGGAATGTCCCATTTAATATCCTAATAATTTATGGTGTGTCTTTTTTTTAAAATAAATAAAATATCATCCATAGATTAAATTTTACAGAACACCAATATTTAATGATATCCAAAATATTATTATTTAAACACAACCATTCCAACCTAGAAATTAAATTGGAGGGAATGAATACCTTTAACCAAATTATGAAGTATATAATTTTAAAAATAATTTTTTATATAATAATTATTTCTTCTTAAATATTCACATAACTTTTAGTATTCATCTTGTTCTTGAAAAATATTATTTCTTTAAAAGAATATTTTTTTCTTTTCATGATAAAATAAATATAACTAATATTTAAAACATTTATAAAATTTATTTGGTAAAATGAAAATCATTTCTAGATTCATCATTTCAAAATAATCTTATAATGAATTGTTGATAATTTTATAAAAATATTTTTTTTTCAGTGAATAGGAAACAAATAATGATTTAATGAAACCAAAATTTTCTTTATATTAAACAGTCATTGTAATATTTTAAATTGATATAAAAGTATCATATGTACTTTTAAGTTAGAAAAAATTTAAATAATTACATTTTATAAATTTGTATACCTTATTTTGGTATAACTATAATTTTAATCATAAGAACTCATTTTTTTAAAAACAAACTGCTTTTCATTGTGTTTTGATTGTTTAAATTGAAATTTAATTTTTAAATTTATATTTTTAAATTTTTTAGAATTGATTAAATTATTATAATATTGAGGTAAAAGAATTTTTTAGGTTCATTTTTATTTAAGGGAAAAAAATTTCAATGATAAAATTTATATTCACTCTAGTATAGGTAAAATAATGTAGAGGGTTACAGTTTAAATGTAAAAATATAAAATATCTAAAAAGGAAAACCTATATTGATATTTTGATGTTTTTCTAGAACATAACCAGAATTTAAAAAATTAATTATCATCAAAATTTATCGGAATTAATTTCACCCAAATGTGGTTATCTTTATATATAAAATAATCATTATATAATCACATAAAATTACCCCTCATTGAATATAAATACCACTCCTCATCACCCCTTTCTTCTCGAAAGGCATGAATCTATAAAAATATAAACCAACCCTATAGAGGCCCGAATCTTGACCTACATATACATTACATTACTTTTGTGGAATACTTAGTATAAAAAAAAAACAGACACACAAGGACCGTAATAGTTTAGTGTCTTTGGAAACATGGAACGTAATCTTCTAATCGCGGTGAAAGATCTTCAACATCTCCCATAAAGATCTTACCATTTATGTTTCCTTACCTAAAATCTTTCTTTTAATCCGGGGGGAAAAGAAAACAAAAAAATGGTGAGCTCAAATGCTCAGTAACGGTAAGTATGGATACAATAAAACATACCATATACATTTGATCATAAAAAAAATAAACACTAAAAATCTTGAGCAACGACATAAAACATGGAAGTACAGAAGGCATAGTTCATAATGGAATATAAATCATGATAAAATATCATGGTAATAAAACATGTAATTGTGGCATCCATTAAGCACATTTAATGATTTCCATAGTAGCCAAGGCATTGCTGCCAAGACCGTCTTAGTGGACAAAGTCCCTTTCTGAATCGAGTTCACTCCTCATTCTAGTCCTGTAATACTGAACCAGATTAACATACCGTTCCAGCCATGTCTATCTAATGAGATATAAAATCTTTAACCAATGCATTAGAGGGAGATATAGGTCCCACCCATCTCATAATGAAACTATTCTTACTTGTGCCACAAAATAAACTTAAAACATTCATCATAACCCAAAACATCATTCCATTATAACATAATCCGTATAAAACAAATGGATATCATTTAATAATAAGAAAATTTAAACCATGTAAATCATAGAGACATTATACTTGAAACATACACATATAAAATAATGTCATCTTAGATGGAAAATGGTTTTGATAAAACACATGAAATGAATTCTTGAGGAAAATATCCTTTCTTCTTCAAAATCATTCTCTTTTTACAAAATGTCATGCAATTTTAAAAGAAAAGGATTTTGTTGAAAATAGTCATGAAATATTTTGGAGGAGGCTTCATAAAAATAAGGCTTTATAAAACCGTAAAAATCCATTCGTGCCGTATAAGTTAAAAAAACATTCTTCTCGTACTTTTACCAGAAACGTCAAAAAGTACCTCGTAAGGTAAACAAAAGAAAGATTCCATACATACCATGTAGTAAAAGTAAAAATGGGTAAAAATTACATTAAACATACATAAAAATGATTTTATAAAACATGGACATGGATGATAACAATAACCCCAGTAAATACTTACGTATAAGCAATCTCGGATAAAAAAATGAGATTTGCAAAATTATCCCTTACCTTAGGTCCGATAAGCATCGTACGTATCCAAACCTCCTGTATAATGATTTAAATAATGTCATTTACTTATTATAGAATCATATTCATTGTTATTATATCATTTATGGTTCACTTATGACTTTATTTTACCCGTTCTTTTGTAAATTCATGTTAAAGTAGCGTTTTGGGTAAAATCGTTCATTTTTCGTTCGTGTTTTAACTTGTAATTATTCGTATGATTATTAAATCATGATTACATACATGCAGAATGTAAAACATGATTTATATATAATATAAATTCAGATTATATATATATAATGAATCGATAAATGGAAAGCAATACACCATTCATGGAGACGGTAGGTCGAATGTACGCATGAACGCTGTTTTCGTTTCCTTATTGAATTGAAAGAAATTAAGTAGATGACATAAATATATATACATAAATCAAGTAGCATTATTATGTCATATATTTCATGATTACTTATTATATATACTTTATAATCATTCTTGAATGGTTATCATGGAGAGTGAATCTCATCGCGTCGTGGAGACGGTATTCCGTACTTACGCATGAGGGATGATATCATTCCCATGATCGTGGAATTGTATTAAATTGTATGTATAATATTACAGAACCAATATCACTTTAAAATAATCATATATATTCATTACTTTCACAATTATACCCATCCATGTAAGGTGGTGGTGGAAAATAGATTACACCATGGCGTGGAGACGGTATTCCGTACGTACGCACGCGTGGTGATTTCCTTTTCCATAGGATGGATAGATGGTGAAATAGGGTTGTTTCATACTTATAATAACATATCGGTATATGAGTGATACTGATATTATTACTTCATAATGAAACAAACTAAGAAGAAGAAGTGGAAGAAGAAATAAAGTTGAAAGAATCGGTAACGGACATTACCTCTTCTTTGAAGCGCCTCTTTGAGTCCTCCTCTTAGGGCACTAAACTTGGTCTTTGAAGAAGACCAGGACCTCTAGGATGTTTCTAGGGAAGTGGAGAAGATAATTTGGCAGGGTTTG
This sequence comes from Viscum album, assembly GCA_963277665.1. Classification (NCBI taxonomy): domain Eukaryota; kingdom Viridiplantae; phylum Streptophyta; class Magnoliopsida; order Santalales; family Viscaceae; genus Viscum; species Viscum album. Next base: position 205,760,418 of record OY728144.1, read on the forward strand.
GCCGAGTTTGAATGCTCAATGTGGTGTGAGGAAGAAAGGGAGGAGGTGCCCTTTTATAAGGGAGTGGCGGGGCACCTTTGGAATAACGAAAAATATTATTTTATTATAAACTCATATTTGGTTTTTAATAGCTCCAAATTGAGTTATTTAGAATCTAAGGTGGGTATGGGCCGAACGCCTCTCAACCAATAGAATTTGGACAAGTTTAGTTTACTATTTTAACCTTATAATTTAGTTTTAACTTTAAGTTAGATAATTTTACTTTTACCGTGTCTTTTTGTGTTCTTACACTATAAGGTTAATAAACTTACTATAACAAGCCAAACGAACCCCAAGTTTTTTATTATTAATATATATAACCCTATCTTAGTCATTTGGCCGATCCTTAGATTTTTAGGAATAAAATAACAATTAATAATATATCATTTGTTTTCAAAACAATTTTATGTCAATTTTGAAACTATGTGGTAATTGATTTTTGTGAAAATCACAAAAAAATGATTAGGTCGAAAAAAATTATTTAAATCAATAATAACATGTCATATTAACCTATAAAATTATTTGAATTCATAAAAAGTCTCAAATTACATTTATTTGGGTATTTATAACATCAATTATGTCAATATTTCATTAATAAGATAATTACTGCATCATCATTGTGTCATAAATAAATTAAATTATTTAATGTCTAAAAATTATAAATAAAATATCATTATGTAGGAAATATTTTTAGCTTTCTAATTATTATTTATAGTCGAATTTATCTTATGTATAACCCTATATTAAAAATGCTTTAGTTATTAAAATTTGATTTTAACTATTTTAATCCTTCTTTAAATAAATTGATAATAAATGTCCTAATCTAATCCAAGTGGGCCTAAATGGTCATATTTTTTTCCTAAGGTTGTTTTCGGTTGAATTACACTTATCCAATAGAATTAGGACATGTGTTAGGGTAATAATAATAACACTTTTACCCTTAAATAACCTATTTACTTTTAACCGTGGTAAAAAAAGGTAAAAAGTTTCTATTCACCAAAAATTATTTTCATCTCATTGAACCACATTTTAGTACTTGATATTAACCATGTCTCTCAGATTTTCGAAATTCCTCTCACTGAAGCGGTAAAATTAAGTTTTATGAAAAATTCAGTTTTTTTAACTACCACATTGTGGTTTCACTATTCATCAAAAAATGAAAGTTTCCAGAAAAATACCAAAAATTAGGCCTAAGATATATTTGATATTATGAACTCAAAACATATGTCTATTTTACCAAATTTAAAACATATTAGTGGCATTAATTAATTTAAAAACTAATTCCCGTTGTCAAATAGCGTGTTCTTAAGAGATAATAACTATCAAAAGATTGACACTTGTTTATGTCTGGTTTAAATGTGAAATTACATCCAATGACCAACATTATATTAAATTGTAAAAATATATTCTAAATATACTTAAAAACAACTCAAATTAATAATTTATCACTATTAATTATTTCGATTAAAAAGGTAGTTTTTAAATAAAATTTAGTAATTTTCACTATTCATCAGAAAATGAAAGTTATCCGAAATGTACCAAAATTTCACCCTAGGATAATTTCGATATTCTGAATCCAAAAATGAAGTCTATTTTGAAAAATAAAATTTACAAAATTTCAAAAAGTGGTTATTACTATTCATAACATCTAGTTTTAATAATATTTTAATAACATATCGTTGTTTAGTGAAACTCGGTATTGCGTACTATACACGCTATCGATGAAGGTCGTGATTGCGTGTAATGCAAGGAAAGTCAAGGATCCGTGTTGTGAAAGCTCGTTTTGGTGTAGCTTACAACACAAGACATTAATGAAATTAAAAGAATATTTTTCATAAAATCTCGGGGTGTTACATTCTACCCCCCTTAAAAGGAATTTCGCCCTCGAAATTCATCGGGTTTATAAATGGTTTACTGCTAGAAAGTTTGTTTAATAGAAACCCACATCATAAAAAGGAATACTAAAACTTGGATTTAAAAACTAAATTATGAAATGTAATAGTTACCCAAATTAACTCATCATTGGGTTTCCACGTAGGAGAACATAGGTGAAAATATGGATATGGAAGAAAAATATTACCATCAAGTTCTGATGGAGAGTGGTAGAGAACATGGCTATTGAAAAATCCATCAATCACAAAGCCATAAATTTGTGATGATATAAAGTACCATCAGATTCATCGTATATAAGAGCACTAGGACAACATTTTTGGTTTTCAAGATCATTTCCCTAAAGTTGATGAAATTGGAATTAGAAGAAATACTTTCCTGATTTTGGTACAGTGTCACCGTTTTTCGTTCTTTGGATAATTTCCACTTCATCTCTTAAATAAATGAAGTTGAATTTGTCATTCGTGATGTGTTAGAAGATCATGTGATAGAATGATGGGTCATTCCATCTGTCTCAAACAAAAGGTTAGAAAAGATATCAAAAAATACATAAGTCCATCTATAGTGAGATTAATCGTATACGATTCCAAAAATGAACTTATACTTCATATATCATACCGCGTAATAAAATAAAACTAGTTTCTACTAACTAGGGACTTCCTGTAGGCCAGTGGTAGGCGATAAAGGCTAGTCGCACTTCGGTTGTGGGTTCGATTCCCACATCCTTGTCCGACGCGATGGGTTGTCACCCATCCTGCAGGTTGTCCATTTTCTACATTACTATAACATCCCATAAATAATATCAAAAATACTTCTATCCTTAAACAATACTAGCTTATGTCCAACATAATCCATTCCAATATTTAGGTTTATCCAAAATACTAATGTCCAATCTCATATTATAGTGAAAACGATTACCAAAGAGTTCATACAACTAGCATGTTAATACCATCGTTGATCCCAAAATATCATGAGATATGTCTTGTTGGTCACATTCCAAACATTCGAAGGCCTTAATCATGTATTCTCTTGAAAAAAATGAATACCCATTGAACCTTATTGAAAACATGAATGTTGTTAAAATTTAACTCTTTCCACATACCAAAATCCTCGAAATTCTATATACTCAAACCATGATATCACTTAGTTCTTATATCAATCATGAGCTCATGAATACTATCAAACATTTCATTTTCTCTTTTTCCCTTCATTATGCGCATATCATCTTTTTTTCCAAAAATATCTCAATCATTTTCCATGGTTACCGGTACCATTGAAAGCCACAATAGACCAATACATAAATATTCCAATATTCCACGATACTATATACAACATTACATAATCATTCCACCACATCGTTGTCATATTCAACATCACCAATAGTGAACGCATGTGACTTCCCTTTATCCTTTGCCTTAAGTGGTTGCTCATGTCGATCATCACTAACCCCTGGATTAGGGCATTTATTAGAATAATGCCCCATTTCCTTGCACTTGAAGCATTGAAGTGTTGGTGGTGCGTTCTCTGCAGTCTCTTCTTTATTCATATCATTAGAAACCCTTTTTCCATTACTTCGACACTCAGCTGCTCGATGACCTTCTTTGGCACACTTAAAACATTTTCTATTCTATTTAAGACAATCTCCACCATGCTTATTTCCACACTTTGAGTATAAGGAAACATTCATCTTCTTTTCACCATTATTCTGAGATTTCTCCTTGAACTCCATCTTTCGTTTCTTGTCAAAACTAAGAGTTGGATAAGTAACACCAACTTCCATTTCTACCTTGATAGCACAACGCACAATTTTTTCATAGCTACTAAAGTCTTTTATAGCAAATCCCTTCGAATATTTGGTTTTAAGCCACTGAAGAATCGATCAACTTTACTTTCAGGTTGGATGATAAATCCAGATGCATACCTTGCAAGCCTTGTAAAATTCGATTCGTATATACCAACAGATTCATCATCCTTTTTCTTTAGTTCAAGAAACTCCTTCTCCATCTTTGTTCAAAGAATTCGAGGGAAATACTTATTGAAAAAGAAGTTCTTGAACTCGTCCCATTCCATGGACTCAATTACATCTCTTGGCCTCGTATTATTGAGAAGATTCCACCATTGATCAGCATCACCTTCCAAATGAAACACTACTAAGATGACTTTATCATGTTCAGAACATTGAAGAACTGAAAATATCTTCTCAGTAGTACTGATCCATTTTTCAGCAACAAGTGGATCAGAAGACCCACTGAAAGAAGGTGGACGTTGCCTCATGAAGGAATCAATAGAATATTGTTCCCTTCTCTGCTCATTTGGAAGTCCAGAATGATTCATAGCTTGTGTAAGTATAGCAATATGATTTTTCACTCAATCTCCCATAACATTTGTTTGTTCATGAGGACAATCATTGCATTGTCCATTGCATTGATCAACATGGTTCTTTCGGGTTCCAGCCATCGTCTAAAACCCAAAAAGAATAGTGTGAGAGGCAAAAATCATGCTAGGGAAAACAACATAGTAAAGGGGGAGTATCTTCAATATCTAACATATTAGGTTTAATTCTAAGATCATTACCATAATTCTCGGACTATAACCTATACTTATACTTAACCTTAGGGACATCCATAGACATACCTTAGAAATATCTCTAGGGATCTCACTAAAGTTCTCGTATCCTAGTTTCCAAATGTTGACTAAACCTTTCCTCTGATACCAACTGTAGAGACCCAAAGCATGACGTACATAGACATTACGTTACTTTTTTGGAATACTTATTACATAACAAAAATAGACACACAATGACCGTAATAGTTTAGTGTCTTTGGAAACTTGGAACGTAATCTTCAAATCGCGGTGAAAGATCTTCAACATCTCCCATAAAGATCTTCCAATTTTTGTTTCCTTACCTAAAATCGTTCTTTTAATCCTGGGGGAAAAGAAAACATAAAAAGGTTGAGCTCAAATGCTCAGTAAGGGTAAGCATGGATAAAATAAAACATACCATATACATTTGAACTTAAAAAAATGAACATTAAAAATCTTGAGCAACGACATAAAACATGGAAGTACATAAGGCATAGATCCTAATGGAACATAAATCATGATAAAATCACATGGGAATAAATCATGTAATTGTGGCATCCATTAAGCACATGTTATTATTTCTATAGTAGCCAAGGCATTGCTGCCAAGACCATCTTAGTGGACAAAGTCCCTTTCTGAATTGATTTCACTCCTCGTTCCAGTCCTGTAATACTGAACCAGATTAACTTACCATTCCAGCCATCTCTATCTAATGAGATATAAAATCTTTACCCAATGCATTGGAGGGAGATATAGGTCCCACCCATCTCATAATGAAATCATTCTTACTTGTGTAACAAAATAAACTTAAAACATTCATTATAACCCAAAACATCATTCCATCCTAACATAATCCATATAAAACAAATGGATATCATTTCATAATAATAAAAGTGGAACAATTTAAATCATAGAGATATTATACTTGAAACATACACATATGATATAATTTCATCTTAGATGGAAAATGTTTTGATAAAACACTTGAAATGAATTCTTGAGGAAAATATCCTTTCTTCTTTAAAATCATTCTCTTTTTACAAAATGTCATGAAATTATAAAAGAAAGGGATTTTGTTGAAAATAGTCATGAAATATATTGGAGGAGGTTTCATAAAAATAGGGCTTTATAAAACTGTAAAAATCCATTCGCTCCGTATAAGTTAAAAAAACATTCTTCTCGTACATTTACCGGAAAAGTCAAAAAGTACCTCGTAACATAAACAAAAGAAAGATTCCTTACATACCATGTAGTAAAAGTAAAAATGGGTAAAAATTAAATTAAACATACATAAAAACACTTTTAGAAAACATTGACATGGATGATAACAATAACCCCAGTAAATACTTACGTATAAGCAATCTCGGATAAAAAAATGAGATTTGCAAAATTATCCCTTACCGTAGGTCCGATATGCTTCGTACGTATCCAAACCTCATGTATAATGATTTAAATAATGTCATTGAATTATTAAAGAATCATATACATTGTTATTATATCATATATGGTTCACTTATGACTTTATATTACCCGTTCTTTTGTAAATTCATGTTAAAGTAGCGTTTTGGGTAAAATCGTTTCATTTGTCGTTCGTGTTTTAACTTTTAATTATTCATATTATTACTTAGATCATGATTAATTACATCCAAAATTTAAAACTTGAATTATATATAATATATATTCAGAATATATATATAATGGATCGATAAATGGAAAGAAATACACCGTTCATGGAGACGGTAGGTCGTACGTACGCATGAACGATGTTTTCGTTTCCTTATTGAATTGAATGGAATTAAGTAGATGAAATTAATATATATACATAAATAAAGTAGAATTGTTATGTCATATATTTCATGATTACTTATTATATATACTTTATAATCATTCTTGAATGGTTATCATGGAGAGTGAATCACATCGCGCCGTGGAGACGGTATTCCGTACGTACGCACGAGCGATGATATCATTCCCATGATCGTGGAATTGTATTAAAGTGTATGTATAATATTACATAATCAATATCACTTTAAAATAATCATATATATTCATTACATTCACCATTATACCCATCCATGTAAGGTGGTGGTGGAAAATAGAATACACTATGGCGTGGAGAAGAAATAAAGTTGAAAGAATCGGTAACGGACATTACCTCTTCTTTGAAGCGCCTCTTTGATTCCTCCTCTTAGGGCACTAAAACTGGACTTTGAAGAATACCAGGACCTCTAGGATGTTTCTACGGAAGTGGAGAAGAGAATTTGGCAGGGTTTTGCTGAGATTGAAGACTCAAAGTGGTGTGAGGAATAGAGGGAGGAGGTGGCCTTTTATAAGGGAGGAGAGGGGCACCTTTGGAATAACTAAAACTATTATTTTATCATAAAGTCATATTAGGTTTTTAATAGCTCAATATTGAGTTATTTCGAAGCTAAGGTGGGGATGGGTCTAAATCCTCTCAACCAATAGAATTTGGACAAGTTTGGTTTACTATTTTAACCTTATCATTTAGTTTTAACTTTAAGTTAGATAATTTTACTTTTACCGTGTCTTTTCGTGTTCTTACACTATAAGGTTAATAAACATACTATAACAAGCCAAACGAACCCCAAGATGTTTATTATTAATATATATAACCTTATCTAAGTCATTTTTCCGAACCTTAGATTTTTTAGGATTAAATAACAATTAATAATATAATATTTGTTTTAAAAACAATTTTATGTCAATTTTGACACTATTTGGTAATTGATTTTTGTGAAAATCATAACAAAATGGCTAGTTCAAAGAAATTTAATTATATCAATACTAACATGTAATATTAACATATAAAATTATTGGAATTCATAAAAAGTCTCAAATTACATTTATTTGGGTATTTATAACATCAATTATGTCAATATTTTATTAATAAGATAATTACTGCATCATCATTGTGTCAGAAATAAATTAACTTATTTAATGTCTAAAAATTATAAATAAAATACCATTATGTAGGAAATATCATTATCTTTCTAATGAATATTTATAGTCAAATTTATTATACTTATAACCCTATAATAAAAATGATTTAGTTATTAAACTTTGATTTTAACTATTTTAACCCTTCTTTAAATAAATTGATAATAAATGTCCTAATCTAATCCATGTCGGCAAAAATGGTCATAGTTTATTCCTAAGGTTGTTTTTGGTTGAATTACACTTATCCAATTGAATTAGGATATGTGTTAGGGTAATAATAATAACACTTTTACCCTTAATTACCCTATTTACTTTTAACTGTGGTAAAAAAAGGTAAAAAGTTACTATTCACCAAAAATTATTTTCATCTCATTGAACCACATTTTAGTCCATGATATTAACCATGTCTCTCGGAATTTCTAAATTCTACTCACAGAAGCGGTAAAATTAAGTTTTATGAAAATTTCAGTTTTTTTAACTACCACTTAGTGGTTTCACTATTCATCCAAAAATGAAAGTTTCCAGAAAAATACCAAAAATTGGGCCTAAGCTATATTTGATATTATGAACTCAAAAATGATGTCTATTTTACCAAATTAAAAACATATTAGTTGCATTAATGAATTTAAAAATTAATTTCCATCGTCAAATAGCATGTTCTTAAGAGATAATAACTATCAAAAGATTGACACTTGTTTATGTCTGGTTTAAGTGTGAAATTACATCCAATGACCAACATTGTATTAAATTGTAAAAATATATTCTAAATATACTTTAAAACCACTAAAATTAATAATTTATCACTATTAATTATTTCGATTAAAATGTTGTTTTTAATTAAAATTTAGTAATTTTCACTATTCATCAGAAAATGAATGTTATCCGAAAAGTACCAAAATTTCACCCTAAGCTAATTTCGATATTCCGAATCCAAAAATGAATTCCATTTTGAAAAATAAAATTTACAAAATTTCAAAAAGTGGTTATTACTATTCATAACGGCTAGTTTTAATAATATAATAATATCATGCCGTTGTTTAGTGAAACTCGGTATTGCGTACTAAAAACGCTATCGAGGAAGGTCGCGATTGCGTGTAATGCAAGGAATGTCAAGGATGCATGTTGTGCAAGCTCCTTTTTGTGTAGCGTACAACATAAGACATTAATGAAATTAAAAGAATATTTTTCATAAAATCTCGGGGTGTTACAAACCCTATCCTCCCTACTATCCATAATTCCAATTTATTAATGTGTCACCCAAATGAAAAATTCCATTTTCATTAAGGGGTCATTGAAGGAGGTAATATTTGAGAGGTAACTTTCTCAAACAACCTCTCTTAAATTCATTTCTTTTCCTACCTTATCTTCAAATCCTTCATAAAAAATCCTAATAAATCCATTATCATGTATATTATATTATATTATATTTATAATGGAAAATGTTTTATAATTACCTTTTCTTATCACCTATTATACAATGAAATGAAACTGTTGTCCAAACAATGGAGTTTAACCGTCTCCATGGATAATTATTTGTCATTTTCCATTACCACATTCAAGGATAGTATTAATATTATTATTCTGGTAAAATCAGATTTCAATGGGTATATTATAACCAATTTTAAGTTCTAGAACTAATATATATATATATATATATATATATATATATTAAATTAAATGAAACTAGTTCGTTATGGTATGAAAAATCACTAAACTAAACTAAAAATTTATCATTGATATTTTATTAAATGAATCGTACTCAAACCAAAAAAAGTTATATAGTAACATTTAAACATTTTGAGGTTCAATAGTACCATTTAATTTATCTTCTAGGGTTTTATATCAATTTTAAATAAAATCCAAAATAATGAAACTGGTAATATGTGAAGTGAACACATCTAAAACAATGAAATATTTTTAATTAAAGGGTATGAATATGTTATAAAAGTATCATATAATATATTATAAATATAAATATGGTTATTTAATTAATTAATAAGATTACTTAAACCAGTATGTAAGATTTTAAATTATTCAATACTAATGGAATGTGTGAGGTATGGGTTTCTCATCTCACTTTACATCTGTGATATATATGTTTATTCGCCACTTATTTATTTTGTGGGATGTATATACTGAACCTTGATTTATAATATCATGAATTTACTTATATTAATGTTATTAAATGTTTACTTTCATAATTACTACTTTCATGGGGCATATGGATCGACTGGTAACAATGTGGTAAGGGATTTCTTAACTCAATTTCCATTTATTGGGTTAAAATTCTAATTCATTGATTATTTCATGCTATGATTATCTATGGAATGAATTTTTATTATATTAATTTTTTTTAAAAAAATTATTTGGATTTATAACAGATACACATAATTACATAATTTTAGTAATTCTCACTTCAGTGATATAATATTTATAAGATACTTTTTAAATAAATTATCTTTATAAAAATTCCATAAGAATTATATTTTTCTTGAATATAAATCTTTTTAAATTTTTTTGAATTTTTTTACTATTAAATTATCAATTTTAATGTAATATCTTTAAATTTTTTTCGTTTCATAAAATGGTTTGAAAGGATTCTTATTTTTTCATTTTTTTCAAAAAAAAATCTTTATGACTTTTCCAACCATAATACTGAAGAAATATTTTTTAAAATTATATAGTATGAGAAGATTTCCCCTATATCATGAATCATTAATGATTTGATATTTACTTTGTATGATAATAAAAATACTTTAAAATAAAATTATTTCCTTTATAATTTTGTTTCTCTATAAAAATTAATGACTTGAAAATGGAAATGTCATTTTTTTAAAATTATTTCAAGTGATATTTCAAAATTGGTTTCCATGTAAGATAACATTATTTGATGTTAGATATGATTTAATGGGGATATAATTCCAGGATAAAATCTTTATTATCTATTTTTTGGTATATTTTTTTGATGTCAAAATTTTTACTAAACCCATTTCTTTCCATGGGTTTTGATATGATGAATGATTTGGATTCTTTTGGCACTCGTATGTGTTCTTTTCATTATCTGATAGGTGGGAACTATAACTCCCTCCAATTCATTTGGGTAAATATTTTTATCCCATCATATAATAATTAGAAACAAGTTGATAGGATTAATCCATTATGACAAATAGGTGTGTCCTGATCCTATATGGGATACAGGTTTTCCTTGATCCACTATTATGGTGGTCTTGGTAGGTAGCCTTGACATATGATATGTTATTCTATATTTATGATGGTGAAACAATTATTTTACAAGATATTATAGATCATGATGTATTTATGATAATTTATCACTCTTATGATCCATTTTTTCAAAAATGATAATGTATATGCCATGAATCACTTTTATGATCAATGAAAGGTTTTGTATGAACTTTGAAAGTTATGATCACGATCACATATCATTATTCATATCTTATTATTTAATAGGATCTTGGATTGTTATATCCTATATTTATCCTTGTAGATTATCTAAGCTCACCCTTTCTTATATTTATTTTCCCCATGATATAAAGAAATATATTAAGTTTGATTTTTGAAAAAGTGTTCTTGTTATGATGGAATAAGGGGGGATAATGTAGATGTTTTATGAACTATTAGTTCAAGTTTATGAGTTTCAAAATACACTAAACCCATAATTTTCACGTTTTTTATGCTATGAAATTTATATTCATATATTTAGATGTTATATCTATCTATGTAATTAATGGGTCATTGTAACCCCTATAGAACTAGTGAACTTAAATAAATGACATCAAGAGTTGTATAAAAAATGATTCATATTCCCTAGTGCTTCACCTTAGGGAGTTCATGTTCAATTTACTATACTAAAGGAAGACCATGTGAGGTTTTTCATATATTAAATGTAATTCAATGACATTACTATAAGGAGCAAGTATCCCTTTGCATTCGTTCCTGATTTATTTGATCAACTTCAAGGAGATAAATACCTTTATAAGATTATAATTCATTTTGGTTTTCACCATTTATTATTGAATAATACTTATATACAAAAGAGAGTATTTCTTTTGAGGTATAGACTTTATGAGTTCATGGTAATGCCCATTCTATTAACTAATTCCCCTTTGCTAATCATGGATCTGATGAATTGTGTATTCAAATATTATCTATGATATTTCATTATGAGACTTATTGATGATATCTTGGCGTATTCTAAAAGTTATCATGTGTATAAGAATCATTTCAGAGTCATTATTTAGAATCTTATTGGAATTGGGTAACACATTTTTGATCCATAAGTTTTCTTTTTCTTCCCAATATTGTTTAAAATTATGGAATATATATTGATCCTTCAATGACTATAGTTGTAAAAGAATATTTTATGTCATTGAAAAAAAAGTGATAAATAGATTCATTGACTTAATAGGTTATTTTTATTGATTTTTTCAACACATACCCATATTTTCAATCCCATTAACCCAATTAACTCATAAAGGGGTCAGATTCACTTTTATTGGGAAATGTATTATGTGTTTTAAATATTTTATGAATAGATTAGTCAATTAAATGGAGTTGACTTTACCATTAAAAATAAGGATTTGTGGTTAATTTTGACACATTTATGAATTGGTATATATGGGTCCTTGTAAAGAATGATTGAGTGATTGCTTGTGTATTAATAAAGATAAATATTCATGAAAAAAACTATTTGATTTGTGATATTGATGAAGTAGCTATAATATTTTCCATGATGTTATTTAGGAACTATATCTGTGGTTAAATATGTGATAATTATATAGATAACATAATTTTGAAGTATATATTCCCTTCTAAATAGATCAATACGAGGTAGCAGTCATGGGTAGAATTACTCAAGGACTATGACTATTCCATAAACTATCACCTAAGAAAGGAAAACAATATAGCTTGTGCATTGGGTAGAAAAGACCACTTACTTATAACTATGATGTGGATATATAAGGATCCTATATTAATTTATATAGTAGAGTAAGATATGGAAATAATTAGGGAAGTGGAAACATCATACATTTTCCATGTGATTCCCAAACCATTATTACAAATGAAGATAAATGAGTTACTCGAAAATGAAAACAATTTGTCCTAGAAAACTCAGCCTAAAAAAGGTAGGTGATTAATAGAATTAAAACATGAGTATTGTGTATTGAATTTTAAAAGGATAATATATGTTTCATCTATACAAAAGTTTAAGAGGGAATTTATAGTAAAATATCATTTCTCTAATTTATTTATACACTGAAATAACAATAAGATGTATTGGGATATAAGGAAACATTTCTAATGGGATAACATGTGGTATAAAATTTATCTTTATTTCTCAATTTGTTTGGAATGTAAAAAATTATATTATGAGAGAAAAAAATCCTATGGGGTTCATGAAACCTCTCCCTATACCATTGTTGAAGTCGGAAAATATTAAAATGGACATTGTTACTAGAATTCCAAATACACTTTAGATTAATGACTCTATATGGTTCATTTTAGATTACCTCTCCAATTCCACATATTTATTATAAGTAATGGAAGATCTAGCCCTTGATTTCCATCCAGGGATTTATAGTAACTAATTTTTAATACTTCATGGTATGGATCTATCAATGTTATCTAATCATGACCTCTAGTTCAAATTAAAATTTTGGAGGAGTCTTCAGAATTCTCTTAACACTGAAATTAATGTCAAAACCACCCATTTCCCCAAAATAATGCACTGTATTGATGGAATTTTCAATCATTTAAATACAAGATGATATCATTATCCCTTGATTTTCAAGGAACATGGGAAAATTATTTACCATTTATGTAATTTTCATAAATTAAAAATTTTATTTCAATCATTCATATGGAATTGTATGAAGAATTGTATATAAAGTTATGGAATACTCTAAATGTTTGTAATTAATTTTTTGGAATGGAAACTAATAAGTATAAAACTAGTTATGGAGACAATTATAATGGTTTGATCTATTGAAGATCATATCAAGAGAACACAGAGAAGATGGAAGATTTATATTAATAATTGAAGGATATACAAGGAATTGCTTATGGGGGATCACGTATTATGAATAGAAAATCCATAGAATGGAGTTATATGGATTGGTAAAAATTTATTCTATGTTTTAGGTACATTAGATCTTTCAATGTTTTAGAGAGAATTGAAATTTTTTCTTATCATTTCGTTTTTCAAAAAAAAATATCCCAACAGTGTATAAAATAATACATTTTATTTGTTGAGGAAGTAAATTCCATACCAAACACACATACTCAATAATGTATAAATAGATTTGGAAGCTAGAATGTCCTATAATGAAGTTTTTATCTATATTATTAATAATTGAGGGAATATATTTCAGAATTTGATGGCTTGGTATGTGATAGTGATATGAAGGAATTAAATATTAGAGGAAGATATGTGGGAATGTAAAGAGGTTATGATAAATATTTACCCATATTTTTTATGATAAAGAGTAAATCACTAGTTTTTATTATGAAAATGTTTAAGGGAGGTAGAATGTAACATCTGAAAGTCTTCTGTATTAGGTAAAAAACATCCATGAAACAATTAAATAATGCACAATATATTACATCATCATTATAGTGAAGTAAAAAAGATATTTTATTAATAAATATAATTTATAATTATATTTATATATTTTAAATTTTAAATTTTATAAAATGGACATCATTTTTTAATTTAGAATTTCAAAATTATCTTAATGTCAATTTATGGTATTTTTATGAAACAATTTTATAAAAAAAAATTATGTTTTACTTATATTGAAGATACATTTTTACAATTATTTAAATTAAAATTTAAAAAATGAATTTAAATTTGGAGTCATGATTTATTAATTATTTGATGAGGTCAATTTTATTATTCTTCTTAAAAATAAGTCACATAAGGTAAAAGTTTGTCACTGCTATAACTATTAAAAAGTTTAGATATGTAGTTAAAATAAGGGGAAATATCTCAAAGCTTAAATAAAATTATCATTAATATACTTAATGAAGTGTATTTATTCCTACCCAATCCTATATTTTAATATTGTTTTCCTTGTACACACATGATCATGAAAATGATATTTGTTTTATATTAATGTTTAGAGTATTTACAAATGTGACTCTCATATCAAATATAAACAGATCCCTTAACCACCACACTTATCCACACACCATAAGAATCCTAGAGCCCAAAAACTATACCAAATAATCTCCCCACCACCCTTATCCACATCCTATTTGTTTGGGTCTCATCAATGGACCACTCATTGAATTCATAAACCACTTTGTAATTATTCCCTCAAAAAATGGGTGAAATTTATATTATTATTTTTCATGGATATTTTTTGTCTTAAATATATTACAAATTATCATACCCATGACAATATAATAATATAAGTATCATTAATATATTGAAATATTATTATTTTAAGTACATACCTATTTTATACCATCCTCTTACATTTTCAAAATTGAAGGAGATGTCACATGTTTTACGTTCAGGCTTTCGACTCCATGGAAGAAATATATTATTTATAGAATATAATTAAATATATGGTTTCAAACATGGATTTAATGAATAAATATGATATTAAAATAATATTATATGATGATAATTTAATTAGTATATTAATGAAAGTAATATTAATTGAACACTGTAATTTTAGCTAACTAAAATTGAGCATATTGAGACATTTTTCATAATTTGAAATTATTTTGATAATCTACATAACAATATAATTAATATATATATATATATATAAATATAATAAAATTATAATTCAAAAATTATATAGATTAAGAAACAATTTCATAACTCTTCTTACTATGGTAAAAATACCAAATGTGTTTTTAGGAAATTGACTGAACAATGCCTAGAAGTCAATGGGAGTAAAAACTATGTAATAGAATATATAATATTTGGAAATAAATGTGAATTGAAATGAAATATATTTAAAAAGGATCTGAATAAAATATTTAATTAATGTAGTTTGGTTATTCACAATTTTATATTCAGGTAGAAAATTACCGAATACTTGGGTTTGTGAAATTCTTAACTCCATTATCGTTCATTTAGTTATAATAATTATTGATTTTCTCATCATGTATTCATTTGACCACAATTAATTTCATTCATAATTATCAATCATATAATATATATTTATATTTTTTTGAATTTAAAATTTATTCCCATTTATTTTTTTAGTATTTCAATTAAAAAAAATTAAATAAATATAAGGATTTCCATTCCCCAAACTTATTTTTCAATTTTAATTATTTTATTTTAATATCATTTGTAATTGTGTTTCGTATATTTTTAGTCTTGTAAATTTATTATATTATAATACATTTAAAATATTTTTTTAGAGATTACTTATTCCATCTCATTATAATACCTTACTATTCTATATAATATATTAAATGTCAGATAAAAATGGAATAAATATTAATATAGGGGATGATCCTAAAATTTTGGTAATGTAAAGAGTTGTGGTAACCCACAAAATAAATAGCAATATGGATACAAAAAAGTAGATATAGTCTCTATACTAGATATGCCTAGGGTTATAAGTGATAAAAAATATTGGTTGGGTGTTTAGTAAATCTTCACTTGGTGTATAACCAGTGGGTGTAACTACACACTTGTTTTGATACTCCTCATAGATATACATTAGATATTTTACATGATTATTTATATATGAAAATAAATTATTTTTATATAATTATTTTTATATAAATGTCATTAGATATCATGGATTTATTATATATATTTTCTTAACCATATATTCACTACTATTTTTGGTTTTAACCCCTTAAAAATTGAATAGTCATGACCATGAATATTTTTTCATTTATTCACGAAGTAATTATTGACCATTATATTGCTAGTTATTTTATTATGGACTATTATTTATTAGAATGTATTTTTGATTATGTAATTTTTATTCATTCCTTCATATGATAAATATAATATACTTATTTAGGGAAGGGTGGGGTCTGATGTTATATATCCCCCTCGATGCATTGATAGGTCTCATGAGACAAAATAGTTTGGGTATTCACCATATGTCATTCCTTTTATGTATGATTCCTTGAATGAGGACTCAATGTTGTGATTAATATGTCAATAATTATGAATCCCATCACTATAAAATTTATCATTATAGTGCATTTTATTATTTGTATTAATTTTTTATATAGAATTATCATATTAATAGATTTATAACATATTTGATTATTTTTCATTCCTTCCATGTCATTCAGGCCTTGAAATTTTGTGGAATATTCAAATTTAAACTCATCCTTATATAGTTTCTAAGTTCATTAAATTATATTTTTTTCATTTCCATAAAAAACCCATAAGATAACTAAAAAATAATTTCAGGGATATTCTGGAAGAATAATAAGTTTTCACTGAGAACATATATTTTATTTTGTGTTTTAAAATAAAATGTGTAATCTTTGTATTTATATAATCTCAAAATACAAGTAAACTATTCAATCCTATGAAATATGATATTTATATTCTATACCAATTCATAAATATAACCTTTAGATCTTCACTAATGGAATACAAGTTATTATAGACCAATTTTGAAGTTCTTAGGTTTGGTGGATCATTAAGAGGGGGTGATTTTGTGAACTGTTTTTATGAATTCATTTATTTTAATTCAATATATTATGCTAATTAATGTCTTGATCCTATAATTTTTTTATCTCTAAGACTTATCCTCATAATGTTGTTGTCAATGTGATGAAACACAATGATTTAAAAGATTCATCAACTAAATACTAAAACTTATCATAATTGGTTAGACTCCCAAACCATGAACTATTCCATAAATAACACAAATAGTTAAACGACATAGTCTTCCATCCTGATTACATAAAATCTCATTATTTTTTCTACTCTCCATCTTTAGGGTCTTTATACTAAATTATATAGTTCCCAGTATCCCATTATTTTATATTATCTCACAGAACTAAGTCATAAAAACGAGTCTAACAACCTCTAAAATTCAGCGAATAGACCCTTTCATGAACCTTTGAGTTGGAATTTTAATTCTCCCACTTATTGGTGTGGAGCATTTCTCCCATTAACTTCACTTCAGTTTTATTTGACATACCTCAATTAATCTCTTTCTAGGACTATAGCATACATGTCATTCTTCTTCTTCTTCTTCCTTGTTACCATTATGTGTTCTTCATTCATATTCAGTATCATGTTCTCATGAATATTTTTTAATAGATTATAATTTTTAAAAAATAAATTAGTTTCAAAAAACTGTCTGTTACTTCCCATCATTCCCTTTTGATATTCACATAATCATGAATATTGTTTCCATATTAAATTCGAAATCTTATTTCTCTTATGTAACATTTAACCTTCTCATAACTCAAAATCATTCAAAATACTCATAATTCCTTCTCAATTATTTTTCCCAGAGACTAATTATATTTAATTATTTAAATAACCATGAAATATATATATATATATATTCAATTTTATACAATTTATTGTGTTCATGGAAGTATGAATTGTGAGATAATACATGCCCTTTTTTATTTTAGCACTCCCAATCTCTAGTTTATTTTCTCATCTTGTTCATATTTAATATTTTCTTAAATCACAAACATAAACATTGATGCTTTTCTAATTTAAGAAAAACCTAGAATCACCTTTTAAATTATTTAATTTTTCTTTAGAATATATTAATTATGAAATTTATACTTCTTTCATTTATTAAATAACTCTAAAGATATCTTAATGAGTGAGTGTGAAAGATTAAATGATTATTCTGGGGTATTTTAGATTACTCCTCCAAATTCCTCTAATCACTTTTCTAGAAACTAATCTTTGTTTTCTAATGTTATCAAATAATATTATAAATTATATAATTATTCTTATGAAGTCACATTGAGACACTTTTGAAGTCATTGGTTACTTTTCTAATGTCATATTTTACTTTTCCAAATTATCATATTAGCCTTATTAAGATAGAATTTACTCATCCAATGTTTATAGTTACTCATTTTAAGTGAATTATTACTCATCCAACTTCAAGTATTACTCTTATGAAGTATTGACATAATAATTTCTTTCCTCATCTCTAAATTCTAAAATTTTGTCAAAAAGTCTCATATACTATTATAATCTTTATTGGACATCCTTAAACTCACATTAAACAATTTTAAACAGTGTATCATTATCTACCCAAACAATTACTTCATTTCTATAAACAAAACAATATCAATCATACCATTTTGGTGTTATTACTTGAATCTATCTAGCCGAGGGATTCAAATAGTGGCTTTATCTTCAACATTCTCTTACAAAATGATGTCATGAAATATTAGGTTTTATCTATTATTTAAAATATATCATCTCTTCACACAAAATCAATGACAAATTAACAACCTTCCACAATGAAAAAAAAATTCATTCCATATATGGGTTCTTCAATATTTTCTTTTGTATTTGTTAGAAATTACTTCAAAATTTTATGTCAATGTGTGTGTTTTACTAATATTATTCTCCTTTTTATTGTAAATAAATAAAAAGTGTACATTTAATATTTATTTCCACTAAATAGAACATATTATTTCTATTTAGACCATAATTATATCATGCATCAAAATATTATGACAAGGCTGAAATCACAGGTGTTGTATCGATGACCCATTAGTCATGTTAAACTAAGTCTACTTGGGTTAACCTAGTATAAATAAATTTAAAAACCTAGAAATCATGGATATCCCTTGATTTATTATACCTATGATAGAACTTTCACATTCACATTTTAGGTTGTGCAAACACATCATTTTTATGAGCTTTTCATCCACCACTCATCTTCAAAAAATATGTCATAAATTTTAACTTCAAGAGAGATAACTCCCACATTTATCATTTATATTTATAAAATAGATTCCCACTTAAAATATAGTTTTTATATTTTCAAAATAATGGTAAAAAGTATGATTGTAATGAAATAGTTTTGAATTAAATATAAATTCGCTGAAATTACATATTCATACAATTGGTGATGTTTCGATCTATAATATTTAAAATAACTCCCCTCAAGAGGTGGAGTAATTTATTCTTTATCATGGTAGATATAATACTCCATGATGGACTTATTATCATTATAAATAATAAATAAAAACTTATAGAACTCTCTATTTATTTCATGTTCTTAAATTCTGAATATTTTACTACAAATAAAAAAATTTATGGAATAAAGAGTAACATGTTAGTTCCTAAGTTGAAATAGTAAATATAAGATTCTCCAGTCATCCAAGATCCATCATTTCATATAATATTAGTTTGGGTAATATTTTTTATACTTATTTTCCCATTATAATATTTTAGAGGTAGCATGATCATTTTTAAAATTGTATTATTTACTTGTGAGGATTATACATCTTCAGATCATCCTTCAAAGGAAGTGAATTACCTAATTCAGGAATTATCATCATCGCTAAATATACTTTGGTTTTCAGAATGGTCATATTGGTTTTCATATCATTTATAGAATACTTATATCATAAATATATATTTTCATCAAACATTATGTTTTTAATTTTATAAAACCTCTCATGTTTTTGGATCCTTTCATGTGACACCACAGGAATTCCATTGGAACCAACAAGTTTCTATTTTATATGTATTTTCATACACATTTCTGATTAATCTAAGAAAAATATTGGGAATTCCTTCTTAGAATGGATAGATTCATTGAAAAATTCTCAGGAAGTCTTGGTACCTTTTCTATTACCCACGTCATATATCACCTTCAACTATTCTTCTAGAATCTCTTCAATCAGTCAAATTTTTTAGTTTCATTCTACGACTTGTTCCCTTTTCAGATTCAAAATTATTGATTTAATTTTTATCTCCAAGGCCTATTTGTATTTATCCATGGTGTGAACCATTTTTTGACAATAGAAACACCTATATTGTGGATTTAAATTCTTCCCATATTTATTTTTATACTTATTGTGAGTTTCTTTATCAACATTCTATTTATGTTGAGCTCCTTTATTCACTTACTTTTCGGCTTCAAAAGATTCATTTTTTTCTATCCTATTTATATTTTTTTAGTGTATTTCCTTTTCCAACATTATATAACATTTTCATGTTAGGTACAGACTAATAGAAATCATAATTATAGTGACCCATGTTATTCTAATCGCATAAATCAATCGACACAAGGAATCAATTCTTCATGAATAATGTTTTCAATAACTGTGATGTTTAGTTATTCTCAATTGGTATTTGTATAAAATATAATAATTTATTAATAAATTCAGACCTTGTATATATTTTTGAGATTGAAAAGTTATTCCAAAACATCACTTCCTTATTCCCAAACATGCAGCAAATCTTGTAATGACCAATTCGACAACTATTTTTTGAGGCAATCTATTTATATTTAATTTATTTGAATTTTTTTAGTATATTCAGTAATAAGTTTTTATCTTTTTGAGTGGATACATTTCATGGATATACCAACATCTAACTATTAGATTTTTTAGATGTTTTGGAACATTTCCCCCCACAAATATCCTTAAACTTTCATTTACGGTCTATATTAGCCGACAAACTACATTACTAAAAATTGATTTATCATGATTTTGGTGTGCATTTATCCAAGATATTTTTAAGGATGATTGGGGGATGATTTTAGGATCTTCTTTCCACTAATATGATTCCTCTTAGAGACATGAATAACATTATATACTTTTTCTATTGTATATTTATTTTTAGAAATATGGGATGTTCAAAAATCTATTGGTCCTCGGTTTATTAGTGTCACATAAATCCCAATACATATTATGTTGACAGGGTTATTTTTGTCCCTAATTTATCTCATGTATTCTTCATAATCGCTTTTCAATATTTCAATTTTTTATTCATGAATTTTGCATTGTTATTGTAAAGTGTCATCAATATATTATATTATTTTTTAATTTAACATATAATTTAGAGTCACTACCAATGATGGATGTTTTGTATAATATTTGTTGTGTTTTTATATATTCCATATATATAATTTTGAACATCATATTCTCACAAAAATTCCTTCTAATGTATTATTAAACTAAGAACTAAAATATTACTATGTGTTTTAAATAATTCATTTTGATTATTATGTTCTATGAGAGTAATTCACATTTGAAACATCTTACATATTGAATTATCTATTTCATCAACATCCTATTCTAATAATTCATTTTCATCTAGAAGTTACTTAATAAAACAAAAAAAATAGGTGACCACATCTTCTACAACATTCATCAAATTATGATTGAATTCAAAGTATAGATCATTAATTTTCTTCCCGAACTCATCCTCTTTATACTCTTTATAGTTTGATCATTCTTCTTCAAATGGATTATTCTCAAAATATTTGCTATAGTAATAGTTTTTAGAATAATAAATATAATGTATTGACAGATTCTTCTTTTCAATTAATATATTTTGAAATTCATTTTTATATCTTTCCTTCTTGTTCTTTTGTTTTTTGGATAAAACCATTAAATAAACATCAATCGGGGTAGAGAATGATTTCTCCATATAAGGCATCTGAAAATTCTCCTAAAATTATAACTTTTTATAGAGTTATTAAAATAGCCTAAAAAATTGGATCCAGTCAAAGGATACTTGGTGGGATCTCGAAAACATTTAACTATTATGGTTTAGAGGATCATAACATGGGGTTAATTGAGGATTTATTTTGATGAATTCATTAATTTTATCTTTAATAAATAGATTTATTAATGATTTCATCATTCCATTTTTGTTTTTATTACCCTTACTCTAATAATGCATTGAAGAAGATCATATTTTGATAGCATACATCCTTTAATTGTTTGTTAGACAAATTATCCATGAATTATTCTGTTTTTAGCATATGTGGTTTTATGAAATAGTCTCCCACTTGTCTTACATGATATCCCATCATGTGCTCCAACATACCACATGAGTTTAATTATACTACACCACATAGTTTCCAATATCCCGCTAGTTTTCAATACATGAAATTGATTAGTCCATACAACTGGATCGACTACCTCACATCGTTGGTCGATTGTTAGGTCCACTAGGCTGGATACCCTGAGAGGGGGGGTGAATCAGGGTATGACTAATTCAAAATTAATGCCCGTTCTGATCATGTTTCGCTGTTAAGCAAAACACTCTTCTCTCTTTTTCCTGCTGCACGATATAAACAGAATGTAAAGCAAGCACAGCACACAACAATTTTACTTGGTTCACCGCTAAGGGCTACGTCCAAGGAGCATATGCCGACAGGTTGCCGGTCGTACCAAATTCCACTAATCTTCACTAGTTGTGGATTACAAGGTTCGGGCTAGATCACTTCTATGCCCAGGCTCACTGCCTTTACAATGTTTAGGGTCAGCTCACTGCTTTCCCAAGGGTCACTCCCTGTTTCTCTCTCTCTGGCTCACTGCCGGTGGAGAGGATCACCTTCTTCCTCTTCCTGAGCTCACTGCTCTTGGATGGAATCCACTCACATTTTATAGACCTGTAGGTCTCTTCATTTTCCTGAAAGAATGCATCTTCTCTTGTATGTAGATGCTCTGTTGAAGTTTAACTTTCACCCGTTGATGAATATCTCTTTGCACCGAAGGTATCGGGCAAACTTCCAGCTTCCACACAGTCTGAAAATCACTGCGGGAACAAAACCTTACCTGGCGCGCAAGTCAACCTCGGTGCGCAAGTATCGGCGCGCAAGTCACAACGGGCGCGCAAGTCCTCCTCTGACACTTGCGCGACACAAGCTTCCTCAACTCCAAACTTGCGCGACTCTCTTCCCTTTACGCCCAAACCACTTTTGGCACGCAACTGCAAACCGGCGCGCAACTTCTAACACCGGCGCACAACTTCAACCACTGGCGCGCAAGTCCCACCTGCGCGACCACACAAACCACCTGCGCGACCACCACACCTGCGCGACGGGAGCTCTCGTCTTGAACTCCGGTGATAAATGAAGGGGGGTGGTCCAGTATTTATAGGCAAATTGACCCCCCTGCGCGTCGGCGCGCAAGTCACCTGCGCGACGCAGTTTCAGCGTGCAAGTCTCTGCCCTTTTGGACACTTGCGCGACCAACTCCCAAACTTGCGCGATCCTATTTCCTTAGCCATATTTTGATCTTCTGATCTTGAAAAACATGTGGCGCGCAAGTTTCCTGTACACCATGTTCGCGGCGCGCAAGTCCCTTTGCCAAAAACACTTTTCTTCATTTGCCGATTTTCAGGCCCAAAAATTTGGCAAACACTGGAAAACGGCGCCACCTTGTATCTGTTCTTTTGTACCGCCTCCAGATAATCCATTCCTTTTATCGATGTTCTTGAATCAAACTTGGATCGTTGACCTCAGCTCTTGAACTCGACATTCCACCATGAAATCCTCTTTGTCAACAATCACAACTTAGATGTCCACTTTGTCAACAAACACAATCACCTCAAAAAGGCTTCAATGATACCTTGAGGGATTTTTGCCCAACAATCTCCCCCTTTGGGTTTGTTGACAACTCTTCCAAACAAAGATACGTCATTGATTCTTCAACCTCCATTCGCCTCATTTCGATTCTGATAGCGACCAAGGATTTACTCAACACATACTCTAAGCCCACATGAGCAATGCTCGGCGTGAGAAACAAGAGTAAATGAAAAGTTCATCAATGAATCACTTTGTCTCTAACATCCATTGTTGACACCAAACACTGTCCAACACCACTCTTCTGCTTTTATCACGATCCTCAGCTGTCGTGATATCTATTCTTTGATCGATCACTTCTAGCATCGTCAGATTAAATACGCTCCCCCTTTCTGCTCACAGCTTCAACACCTCTTTAGCCATATTTCCTGTGTTGTCCAAGCTAAGCTCTGGTTAAGCACGTTCAACTAGCTTCAACTCCCCCTATCTGGCTGCTCCACCTGTCAGCGTCTCCCCATATCATTCATGAGTTATCAAATCTCCGCACTGTCTCCCCCTTGAACATCTCTATTTTCTCCCCCTTTGTCAACGAACCCAAAGGTCACGCCTTTGTAGTCTGTAACATAGTAGAGAACACATTAGCACAGTAGGGAAAACACAGCATACCTCGGGGAGAGGGGGGGGGGTTATCCCGCGTCCACACTATTTCAAGTGCGGGGAATCGACTGAACTCCCAGAGCTAGTCGATGCCTCTCAAAAGCTTCCTTGGGTAAGGCCTTTGTCAGAATATCTGCAACCTGTAGCTCTGTAGGCACATACTCTAACTTCACGATGCCCTGCTCAACCTTCTCCTTGATGAAATGATACTTGATCTCAATGTGCTTTGTCCTGGAATGATAGACAGGATTTTTGCTAAGATTTATAGCACTTGAGTTGTCACACTGGATTCCGATCGGAGACTTCACTTCAACTCCCATATCTTCAAGCTGCTGCTTCATCCACAATAACTGTGTGCATGCTTGAGTGGCCGCTATATACTCAGCTTCTGCGGTGCTCAATGAAATGCAATCTTGTTTCTTGCTTAGCCAATAAATACACAATCCACCAAGATAGAATGCACCACCTGACGTTGATTTTCTATCATCTGCTGAACCTACCCAGTCTGCATCAGTATATCCCAATAGCTCTGTCTGAGATTTGTCGTTGTATGTCAAACCGAAGTCCACCGTGCCCTTGATATACCGAAGTATTCTTTTCACTGCAAGCATGTGACTTTCCTTGGGATTACTCTGATATCTCGCTTCTTGGCATGTGGCGAAAACAATATCAGGCCTTGTTGCGGTTAAGTACAACAGACTTCCAATGATTTGCCTGTATTCTGTGATATTAACTGCCTTGCCATCCTCATCTTTTGATAATTTCATCCGGGTAGCAACCGAAGTCTTCATTTCCTTGGAATTATCCATTCCAAACCTTCTTAGAACTTCCTTGGCATATTTGGATTGAGAAATGAAAGTTCCATTCCTTCCTTGTGTCACCTGTAGACCAAGGAAAAACGTTAGCTCTCCAATCATTGACATTTCAAACTCATTTTTCATGAATTCGGAAAACTGTCTGCACTGAGCTTCATCTGATCCGCCAAAAATTATGTCATCGACATACACTAGCACCATCATCCTTTGATTACTGTCATTGCTGAAATAGAGATTGTAATCAACTCCTCCACGCTGAAAACCAAGCTTCTTCAAGTACTGATCAAGCCTTGAGTACCATGCCCTTGGTGCTTGTTTCAGCCCATACAATGCCTTCTTCAGCCTGCAAACTTTGTTCTCATCCTCATGAATGAGAAAACCATCTGGCTGCTCAATATACACCTCCTCTTCCAGAACCCCATTCAAGAATGCAGATTTGACATCCATCTGGAACACTTTGAACTTTCTTTGCACTGTGATGGCTAGGAATAATCTTATTGTCTCCAGCCTTGCAACCGGTGCAAATGTCTCATCAACATCAATTCCCTCGATTTGGGAGTACCCCTTGCACACTAGACGTGCTTTGTTCCGAATCACTGTGCCATCTTCATTCATCTTGTTGCGATAGACCCATTTGGTCCCAATGACATTCTTGTCCGCTGGCCTCGAAACAATCTCCCATGTCTGGTTCTTCTCAATCTGATCAAGCTCTTCGTTCATGGCCTGAACCCAGTTTTCATCTTCAGCTGCATCAGAAAAACATTTCGGCTCCACTTGAGACAAAAACGATGCTTGCTGTGATGATTTCATTCTTCGAGTTTGAACTGGAGCTGTTTGATCACCAATGATATTCTTCCTATCAATCTCAGCTCGACTCTTTGGCTTCCTCGCAGACACCGACTTGACACTTTCCTCTTCATCATCAGTATCTTCTTCTGAGTCAGCTTCTGCCACTTCTGCTCCCCCTGGGTTGCTTATCTCATCATCACTTTCATCCAGGAACTGTTCACTGGGTCGTTGAGCAGTCTGTTCATTTTCGACTATAGTGACATCATTACTCTCAACAATTTTTCCCAGCCTCTTGTTGAAGCATTTATATGCTTTGCTTTTCCCTGAATAGCCGAGGAATATCCCTTCATCTCCTCGTGCCTCAAACTTCCTATGATGGTCTTTGTTGAGAATGAAACACTTACTTCCAAAGATTCGGAAGTATTTCAACGTTGGCTTCTTTCCGTACCACAGTTCATACGGAGTCTTCCCTTGCTTCGGACATAACAGGGACCTGTTTGAAACATAGACCGATGTCAAAACTGCTTCCTTCCAAAATTTCTCTGGTAGGTCCTTATCAATAAGCATTGTTCTGGCCATGTTGTTAATGATCCGATTCCTCCTTTCTACTACTCCATTCTGTTGGGGAGTTCTCACTGATGAAACTTGATGCCTTATCCCATGTTTCTCGAGATAGTTTTCAACCTGACTGTTTGTAAATTCCGTACCGTTATCAGTACGAAACTTCAGAATTTTCTGCCCAAGCATCTTCTCTGATTCCCTCCTGTACTGCTTTATGCAACTGAACACCTCTGTCTTGTGGGTTATGATGAATACCCACGCCATTCTGCTATAGTCATCAATGAAAAGAACATAGTACCTTTGCCCATTTATAGCTCGTGGTGAGATAGGTCCACATACATCAGCATGCACCAATTCGAGCACTCTAGTTGATTTCTGTTCCTTTGGCCTGTATGTCTTTCTGATGATTTTCCCTTGCTGACAAGCATCACATGTATGAGTGCGATCACGTGATAGTTTGGGAAGGTATCTAGCAGCATCACATTTAACGAGATCCTCCATAGATGGTTGGCATAGATGACCAAGTCGCTTATGCCACAGCTGGTTTTCTTCCTCTCTGGATAAAAGACAAGTATCTTCTTCGCCACCTACAAGATAGAGATTTCCCTTTGATCTTTTTCCCTGCAGAACAGCTGCTCCATCTTTTCCTTTCACAACACACATCTTCTTGGTAAATTGGATAGAGTGCCCAGAGTCACATAGTTGACTGACATTGAGTAGGTTATGACTGAGACCCTCTACTACCAAGACATCAGCACGTCTCATGTCTTTGCCCCCAAACTTGGCTTTCCCTGAGCCAACAATCTTCAGGCCTTCATCATTTCCAAATTTGACAACTCCTTCTTTGTCATATTTGATGCCTGTAACAAGATCCTTATTACCCGTCATGTGGGATGTGCAACCACTATCAAGGATCCAAACACCAGATCGATCTGATGCTTTAAGGGCAATCTGCGCCACCACAGCCTTCTCATTTTTCTTCTTCTTGGTCCATACTTTTTCTTTCACACTCGGCATGGATTGAGGCTTCTGTTCTTTCTCAGAGTATGACGGACCACCCTCATCTTGCAGAGCTGCAAATCTGTTCTGGACTTTTAACTCACTTGTTGGTTTATTGATCTGCTGCTTGCGAACATTTTGATTATTCTTTGACACATTTCTCTGAATGATTGATGTGCAATACCTAGCCATGTGTCCAAATCCTCCGCACCAAAAACAGTGTCCTTCAAAATGTGTTCTGGAAAACCATTCTCTGTTTGGCTGCCGTCTCTGCTCATGTTCCCTTCTGTATCTCTTGGCTATGGAACACACAAACTGTGAATGTCCCATTTTCCCACAGCAATAACACCTGATATAGGATGCATTCCCTCGTGATATTTCAGCACTGTGATTTCCCCTTTGGGATCTCTGAATATTCTGATTCTGTTTTGTTCCCAAATCAACCTTCACTTTCGGGATGAGTGCTTGTGGTCTGACTGCAATTGTCGCCAATTTTTGTTCTTGACTAAGCCCAGAAACGACCTTAACATCTGAGCTCAATTGCTGTTTCTGTCCTACAGAACTGCTAGGATCCGCTTTCATCTTCTCTGTCTTCTGAATAGCCTGCTTTTCGGATATCACATTGGGGGTCAAGAGTTTATCTTGATCCTTGAGTTTTTGTCGCAGACTGACCACTTCTTCTTCAAGATCATTGATACATCTAACCTGCTCCTTTCCTGTGTTTGTCAGACAATCAATTTCCTTCTTTTGTTCCTCAATTTTAAGCTTATACTCAACAATATTTTCTGAGCTCTCTGGTGTTGAGGATTTTAGTCTTTCAATTTCTTCTAACAGCTCAGACTTTTCTTCATCCTGTTGTTGCATGTAGAGTTTGGCATCACGAACCACTTTATTGGCTTTCTTCGTTTTGGCTCTCCAAACATCTATCTCCTCAAGAGCTGCTTCCAATTCGGCTTCCATATCAATTCTCCCTTCAATTTCTTCTTCTTCTTCAGCTTCTTCTCCCTTTTGAGAACTACCAACAATTGCCACCAAGGCATTTACCCCACAATCTCTGCAATTTTCTATTTCCTCAACTTCTTCATCCTCAGACTCATCTGAACTTTCAAATTCTTGTGAGAGAAGATTCTTTTTCTTGAAGAAATTTCTCTTGAATTGTTTCTTCCCTTTCACAAAAGCTGAAGACTTCTTTTTGGGAATTTCAACGTCATCATCATCATCATCGTCTTGAAACTTCTTGGGGCATCTTGCCGCAAGATGACCAACCTTTCCACATCTAAAGCATGCTAGTGGAAGTTTACCTTTAAACTTTCCTCTTCCTCTTTGTAGATTTGAAGAAAGGAATGACATCACCTCATCTGTCTCTTCTTCTTCATTAGAATCTTCAATGGTGAGCTTCTTCATGGCCTTAAATGCCACCTCTTTAGACTTCCCTTTTTCCACAGCCTCATTATCATCGTTCCTCATTTCATATGCAACCAAGGTACTGTGCAAATTGTCCAATGTCAGCTCTTTTGGATCTTTATCTTCTAGTACTGAAACTTTCGGATTGAATCAAGGTGGAAGTTTCCTCAAGATGCGCTTTACAATCTTTATGTCTTCAATGACTTCTCCAAGACCTCGCATATCTTCCACAACAATGTTTACCCTATCAAAGAATGCGTCAACAGACTCATTCGGGTTCATTTTCAGATCTTCATATTTGTTCCACAACACCTGCAGCTTTGCCTCTCTGACTTTTGTGTCCCCTTCATATATATTCAAAAGCTTTTCCCACATGGAATGTGACGTTTTGCATGACATCACTTTTGTGTAGATGGGATTGGAAAGGGCTCCCCCTAAGGCATTGATTGCTTTGGAATCAGCATCCAACTCTCTATGCTCAGCTTCTGATAAAGCACCACTGTTAATATCAGCTGTGATACCATGCATAGCTGCTGAAAACACATCCATTCCCAAGGATCGGAAATAGTGTTGCATCCGATTCTTCCATATCTGAAAATTATATCCGTCGAAGATCGGAATCCCTTTATGATTGGTTACCTCCATTGAGAGAAGAACAACTTTTCAACCTTTCGCTCTGATACCACTTGTTAGGTCCACTAGGCTGGATACCCTGAGAGGGGGGGTGAATCAGGGTATGACTAATTCAAAATTAATGCCCGTTCTGATCTTGTTTCGCTGTTAAGCAAAACACTCTTCTCTCTTTTTCCTGCTGCACGATATAAACAGAATGTAAAGCAAGCACAGCACACAACAATTTTACTTGGTTCACTGCTAAGGGCTACGTCCAAGGAGCATACGCCGACAGGTTGCCGGTCGTACCAAATTCCACTAATCTTCACTAGTTGTGGATTACAAGGTTCGGGCTAGATCACTTCTATGCCCAGGCTCACTGCCTTTACAATGTTTAGGGTCAGCTCACTGCTTTCCCAAGGGTCACTCCCTGTTTCTCTCTCTCTGGCTCACTGCCGGTGGAGAGGATCACCTTCTTCCTCTTCCTGAGCTCACTTCTCTTGGATGGAATCCACTCACAGTTTATAGACCTGTAGGTCTCTTCATTTTCCTGAAAGAATGCATCTTCTCTTGTATGTAGATGCTCTGTTGAAGTTTAACTTTCACCCGTTGATGAATATCTCTTTGCACCGAAGGAATCGGGCAAACTTCCAGCTTCCACACAGTCTGAAAATCACTGCGGGAACAAAACCTTACTTGGCGCGCAAGTCAACCTCGGTGCGCAAGTATCGGCGCGCAAGTCACAACGGGCGCGCAAGTCCTCCTCTGACACTTGCGCGACACAAGCTTCCTCAACTCCAAACTTGCGCGACTCTCTTCCCTTTACGCCCAAACCACTATTGGCACGCAACTGCAAACCGGCGCGCAACTTCTAACACCGGCGCACAACTTCAACCACTGGCGCGCAAGTCCCACCTGCGCGACCACACAAACCACCTGCGCGACCACCACACCTGCGCGACGGGAGCTCTCGTCTTGAACTCCGGTGAGAAATGAAGGGGGGTGGTCTAGTATTTATAGGCAAATTGACCCCCCTGCGCGTCGGCGCACAAGTCACCTGCGCGACGCAGTTTCAGCGCGCAAGTCTCTGCCCTTTTGGACACTTGCGCGACCAACTCCCAAACTTGTGCGATCCTATTTCCTTAGCCATATTTTGATCTTCTGATCTTGAAAAACATGTGGCGCGCAAGTTTCCTGTACACCATGTTCGCGGCGCGCAAGTCCCTTTGCCAAAAACACTTTTCTTCATTTGCCGATTTTCAGGCCCAAAAATTTGGCAAACACTGGAAAACGGCGCCACCTTGTATCTGTTCTTTTGTACCGCCTCCAGATAATCCATTCCTTTTATCTACGTTCTTGAATCAAACTTGGATCGTTGACCTCAGCTCTTGAACTCGACATTCCACCATGAAATCCTCTTTGTCAACAATCACAACTTAGATGTCCACTTTGTCAACAAACACAATCACCTCAAAAAGGCTTCAATGATACCTTGAGGGATTTTTGCCCAACATCGATGGATATTTTCATGAACAAAAATTTATTAATATAACTACTCCCCCTCCTTGGTATAGGACATTCCGAACATTCCATTTTTATAAATATGATTTGGTAGACTTTAGTTTATCTCTTTATATAATTAGATCATAGGCCTCCTCCTCCTCTTTCTTCCTCAATACAATAATGTTTTATTCTTTCATATTCAGTATCTAATTCTCAAAATGCTTTGTTGATATGTTTTATATTTTCTATAATTTAGTTGTTTCAATGTATAATATTATACTTCTACTAATTTTCTTACTATATTCATGTACTCTTGAATATTTGGTTTCTATATTGAGTTTTTTAATCTCATTATTCTTTGGTAACAAGTGATCTTATCATAATATAAACTCATTAAAATCTCACCCAATTATTCTCATTTCGGTCTCCCAATGACTAAATATATTTTCTTCATTAAATTTTCACAACATATATAGCATTAAATTAAATTTTAATTTAATGAACATGGGAATTGATGAATGTATTTGGATGTGGTGCTTTCCCTTCTGTAACAACAAACTCTCAAACACCATCTTACATTATAGACTCATTCTTATTAAATCATTTCATGAATCAAAAACTAATAATGTGAATATTATTTTATTTATGCACAGGGGAAAATTCATCTGAATAATTTTCTTTTAATTAAGAATATATTAATTCGGGAATTTTTAGTATTTTCTAATATTCAATACTCTAAAAATATATGACTGTGTTAATTAGAAATAGAAGATTAGTATATTAATATATTGAATGTAACTCTTATAAAATCCTATTAATCATTTCTTAATGTTTCCATATACTCTTATGATATCTATAAATAATATTATGATGAATGCATTATCTTATCTAAAGTCCAAGATTAATTTTTTGACGTTTCATTTTTCTTTTCTAATATCCCTAATTATTCTTATTGAAGTTAATAATTACTCTTTCAGATTTGGGTGTTACTCTTTGGAATATACGCATTAATCTTTTAAAAAAATAGAAATAAATTTATGAAGTCAGTATATATTCATTTTTCTAAATCCAATCAATGTTCCGTAATATTCTTACTGTATCCAAAAATCTCTTCCAATATTTAGAGGTCATACTCAAACTTATTTTAAAATGTTGTAAATGGTGTCTCTTTAACCATTAAAACATTTAATTTATTTATATAAATAAAATCATGCCAATTTTAAACTGTGGGTATTACTTTATTATTATTTCCATCCAATGTTTTAAATTTTCATATTTATCTTTTACATTTTATTTAAAAAAATCCATTCATTACCATGATGGTTATATTGTAATTAATCCATCATCTATTCACACAAAAATAAATAAATATTTGAATCATACTTCGAAAATATAATATACAGTCCACAGATTTGTTATTGAGTCACCCCTTATGTTTTTGTTGAAAATACCATCAAACACTTATGTCAATGCGTGTGTTTTCTTTTATTTCATCTCAAACATATTGGAAATAAATACAAATTTATATAAGGTATGGAATTATATTAAACAAAGAATATTATACCCCTTTCTATATAAAATTATAGCCTACATAGAATTATTTAGAGAAGGACTACATTTAATGTGTCTTAGAAATAAATCATCAACCATTTTACTATATTCCTACTTGGTCAAATCTGGTGTAGAAAAAATGAGTGAATAAATGTATACATCATTGTTTACAATTAATATATTCCATATGTGATTCCACTTTCACTATATCATTTTAGGGGATGAAAAAAATACTCTAACCGTATATTCATATATAAAAAATTCATAAAACTTTTCTAGTTCTTGATATATAACTCCACCATATATTATACTTTTCTTTAATAAATATTCCCCATTGGTAAATAGTTTTGATATGTTAAAAATAATTGTCAAATTTTTTATTGGAAAATATCCATTTATAATTTTTTACTAGTATATAGAAATTATATATTCACATATATTGTGATGTTTTGATATATCCAATTCAAATTTACTCTCCCAAAATTGGTGGACTCGTTACCTCTTTATCATCGCTGATAGATTACTCTAAGATGGATATCATAAATTTTTGAATACTAATACAACACTTCTACATATATCTTATTGTTTCATATAATTCAATTCCAAATATTTTAGTATAACTAAAAAATTATACTAAGTACAAACCTTCTAGTTCTTCAATTAAAATACAAACCCCATGTGTTAAATGTTAACTAACTTCCCTTATTTCTTTCAATCTGAGCATTGATTAATTATTTTTTCATTTTTTCGATCATCAGATTTATAGGTTTTATAATCATTTTACTCCCTTGAAATGTTTCCTTTGGTGGAATAGTTTTCCTAATATCAACCATCAATGAAATTAATTTTCTTTATTCTTTCAACATCTTCATCATTAAATAAAATTTAGTCATTAGAATAGTTATATAGGTTTAAATATCATGACCATCCTCTTGATATCATCAATAAAATATTTCTTAAAAAATAATGTTTTCACTTTTAGTTATCATCTTCTGTTTTTTGGACTTTTGATGTTAAAATAATTTGTTAAATTTTACACTAACACTTATTTATTCTTTATCTATTTTTATCAGCTTTTAGTTGAGTTTTTTATACTTTTTGTGAGTCATTATTATTATTTTTAGATTCTTTGGTATGAATTAATTTAATTTTTAACATATTTAAGATTGATATTCAACTCTTTATTTTAAATTCCATCAATCAATTAAGTCAACATTATTCCTTCCTAGATTGTTTCTATATTTAAATTCAAAATGATTACTTTAATTTTGATCTCCAACTCCGATTTGTAATGATTTATGTTGTGAAATTTTTTCACACCATCAAAGAACCTCCATTTAGTATTGATATTAGTTTTTTATTTCATGTTAATGTTATTGGGAATTACTAATATAACTTCATCATGTGTTCAAAACCACTCTTTATATTCTTTTCTCCCAAGGAAAATTCCTTTTCTTTTTAATCCTTCTTTTGTATTTGTTGTTTCATTGTTTTTCCCACATCATATGACTTGTCTTATAAAACACCATATCATATAACAAATATTAAGTGGTTATTATATTTCAATGATGAATAATACATATATTTCAATACATGGGAACTTTTTATTTAATATTTTAGGAAACTAGATACATAAATAATCAATAAATTACATTTGAAAACATAAGATACATGAACTGAATACATTAACATTCAATATTTCTCTACGAAAATCTATAAGTCACACATAGTAATCTTCTAGGATTATTGGGGAAATTGGAAATAATAAAAGGGGGTTAACATCGATTCTTAGTAGGGATAATATATAGTGGAATCTATTATTCAGAAGTATGAAATAAATAATATTTCTTGAATAAATAAATTATAAAAAAATAATATATCCATTATGTATATAACCATAAACCAATGCTCGGATAATAATCATTTATCTCATATAGATGGAATCGATAATGTCAGACATCAAAAACATATCATCAAGGCCTATTTCAAAGACATCATACACATGTAGGTATGTATTGTAATAAATACTCAACTATTTTGTATCATGATACCAACCAATGCATTGATATACTATCTAATATTCATCCATACCCATAACATAACAAGTCCAATGAATCCATCATATATAGAGAATATATAAAAATATATATATCATAAATTTCTATAAGGTCATTGTACATAATCATGGTTAAGTAATCAATATTTATCTATAAATGTATGTTGATATATGTAATATTAGTATTTCCATATTCAATGGAAAAATATCATTATCTTGGTGAATATATACGAATTAACCAAAAGAAAATAGTATATTCACAATGTATGGTACAGTTCCCTTGTTAAGGGAATGATAAAAGGTTATTAGTATTGTAATACCCCAAGACAATTAAGAGTTAAAAGGATAAATGTTAAGACACATTTCCAAATGGTGCACCTTTCTTTTTGGGATCCTACCAGATTGGAACTCCAATGATAAGAGATCATGGAAAGGATTAGTGATTAGGATGGGTGGCCTCCTAGGATGTTTTTTATGGGGTGTATGAGTGAGTAAAAAACACACTGAAAGATCGTGTTTTGGAATATGGGGAATATAGTTAGTCTGATAAGAGACCCTTGTGGGTAATATGATGTGTTATTCTAGGAATCCAACCAAGGAATTACAGGGAGACCCATGGGGTGAGGTTATTAGGATCACGACTCGGGGAAGGTTCAGTTATGAAAAAATTTATCAGAGCCAATACCCAACTGTAAGTGTATATGGCCTTCTTGGGCTTGATTCTTTGGGCCCATGATCAAGGTTTTGTGCTTTAATGGGGTGAGAGTGTAACACCCTTGGAAAAGAGAGACATAAAAGGTTAAATGTTTCCACCCATGTCAATTGGGTGAACCATTATTTTTAGAACCCTGCTAGATTTCAACTACAGAGTTAAGTGTGCCTAGAATGAAGAAATGATTAACATAGGTTATCTAAATGGCTGTTTCATAGTGTGTGTTAGAGTGGGGAAAAAATAAATAGTAGGAACATGTGTTGGTGTTTGGGGATAGTCAATATACAGATAAAAGACTCGAGAGGGTAATATCTTATGATGTACTGGTAAGAAAGTATAGGTATTACATTGATACCCATGGGGTTCGGTGACCATGTTCATGGACCGGGGAAGGTCAGGTTGTGAAAAAGTGTGTAAACTATGGGTTTTCCCAATTAGACTTTGTAATAATACTAGGAATAGTTCTAGATACAAGCATTGATTCATCGTGGGATTCCGGGGCATGGGGAGCATTTGTACGGGGATATTAAAAAATGTAAATAGATTTTATCATGTGCACACTGTTTCTTTGAAAATGTAAAATTACTCCTAAGTGGAGTCTGATATTGAAAATTTGAGAGGGTGGTTTATTTTAGAACATGGTGTTTACCCTAGGTGCACAATAATATATGTCAATGTCGGGTTCACGTTTTATGGCATATTGGTTGGAAGTTAAATAAAGTTTTCATAATTAATAAAATTAATAACCCCCCACCCCACCCCGTTCTCACAGACTATATATTGGAGAGGATCCCCCCCATAATGGATGAACTGAGGAAAAAAAAATAGAGGATGTTCGGATGATCTTAGATCATGACATTGATCTCTCTTGGATCATGGTGTAGCGACTTCAAAGCATGGACAAGCATAAGAAGATTCATTGTTTCTTCATGATGTATTAGTTTTTTTACTTTTATTTCAGGATCCCATATTTGATGCATTTTATAACATTTCAGATCCTTTCAAGAAGATCTAGGGACCTCGTGAGGGTCGATCTTTGGGCTTTAGTGGAATCCGGTGTGTTTCAGAATGCTCACAGGGAATTATCATTCAAAATTCATCGTCAAATGACAAGTAGTATAGAGGTACATACAGTGTATTCTTCCCATTTAGGGAATATTAAGTTTTGTTGACTATATGCCCTATACTAGGGGTACACGTCGTGTGGTCGGGGACATGGCCAGGTATGTCAGGTCAAGCGACATTTTTATATTATAATACATGGACATAGCACACAACCACAAGGTAAAAAACATGGCCATGTGTTGAGGACAAGTACATGAGGCTGATTAGTCATGACACATTGTGTACCAGGAATACACACCATGTTGAAGAAATGTTTTTCTGAGCTATGTGGGGAAGCACGCGATTAGGAACCAGAGTAAAGCAAGACACACCTTGTACACCATGCACACATCATACAAGCTCACATTGATATCCAATCCATGAATAATAATAAATTTATTTATTTTTAGATGGGTTCACATGATGTGTGAACCCCATCACACACCATTTACTATTCTTTTGAACTTCCTTCTACCCTATCTCTTTATTCGATACTCAGATATTGGCTTATGAGTAGCCTATCCGGAGTAGTTTTCCATATAGAATGTGGTGTTATACTTTTTAGTGGATTTTAAGATATTATTTGGAATGATTCAAGAAAAATTCTACATTAGAGATGATAAATCATTGGTACATATCGAGGTTTAGTTCCTCTATCCATGGAATCATTACACCCCCATCTCAATAGGGAATGAATCCAGCATATGAAATCTTCTAATGGAATATATACTCCCATGTTGTACCAGGGTGGGAGTTCTCTATTTCAGAGTCAGCACTCCACTCTCATATCAGTGTGTGGGTCCCCCATTGTGATCATACAAGAAGATATGTAACTCGCCAATACACATGGTACAGGCCCTCTATCTACAGAGTGGTACTCCCCTGTCTCTGAGTAGCAGTTGGGAGTGGGTCCTCCATTGGAGTTGGAACTCCCTTAGTTGTGGAGAAAAGTTGGGAGGTGTTGGAACCTCCACTTGTGATGTGAATTCTTGGTAGGATCTAGTTCTCTCTATATGTGGTGAGGTTCGAGCCTCTCAATATGTGTATAAAAAAGGTCTTGTGAGAGGGTTATGATTATGTACTCTCTCAATTGTGGGTAGTGAAGATGTGTGGTCCCTCCTTAATCTCTCTTTAGAGAGGATTAAAATAGTTCAATGACTCGAGCAATTCTCTCTTGTTTTTTTATAGTAGCGAGGGGTGGGCCTCTCCTACTAGGTTCTTATCTTCTTGCACGAGGTGAATGAAAATGGTGATAGGCCCTCTGTGTTAAGGAACTATAGTTGGACATAGAGAAGAGTTCCTAATGGAGCGTATTCTCTCAGATGTTCCATATGGGGTGGAAAGAAGTATTCTTCTTGTTCTCCTAAACAGGAATTTTCATTGGTCCTTTAATATTACCATGTGTCTAGATATGAGGTTAGGACATCATGAGGCTTGGTGTCTAGGATGAGAATATCTAAGTGATTCTTAATTTCATTATGGTTATGTCTAATATACTGATCAAAAAACCATGTGAAAATGAGTTGGCTAGTTAGGTATATCATAGAAGTGGTCAATATGGGGTTTCTTATGACTCAATTGGTTCCCTATATATTAGGTCGAGTATATTGTTTTCATTTAGGATCACTTTTTTATTAGGGGTTTTTGGGGGTGCCTATTGGGTATTGTTATAATCTCTCATGTACAAGCCTTTCCTACACATTTTGTGACTTATTGATAAGATAGACCCTTTGATAGAGTCCTAAGAGGACCCATAGTAGGCTGATCTTGACAAGTTGGATAGACTGAGGTATTTTCATGTGCTTGTATGGGGAGGTTTCGAGCAGTTGAATTTTACGGTAGTCCCCTCCTCCTAAGAAGGTTATACTCGTTTGTAGTTTTTATGGGATTGTGTTTTTTCCTTTTTACACATTTAGTACTTTTGTTTTAATCTATTTTTGGGATAGATGTATGCATCCATTTTTTGATTCCAAAATTTCTATCTCTAAATTGTTGAATGGACATGTATGTGGGTGTGTGAATATTGGTACCATAGGCTTAGACCTCCCATATGTGTGATGTGCATACTTGGTGCAGGTCCCTAACCCCTAGCCTATTGGAGGCAAGCTTGGGGTAGTCATGAATCCGGACCCAATGGTTCCAGTCATGATAGTGTGGTATCATAGGAGGTCCATCCTTAGGACCATAGTCTATGATATTGTTTTGGGATTTAGGAAAATAGTTTTAGGGTGTTTCAAGTTCATATTTTAAGAATGGGACTCCAATGTTGTTATGGAAACCGATGTATCCATTCACAAGGACTCAGATAACTAGATCCCTGAATCTATATATCTAGGAACTGGATTCACGAAAATTTCGGTACATACATCATATAAGACTAGGTGGTGGGGTTTATATTCTTCTTGAGTCAACTCCCTAGACATACATTTTTACAGTGGAACATCTTGATTCTTTTTCAAGATGCCATTGTAATAAGATCCAGACATGGTTCCATGGTGGAGTGATGATGATGATCTACCCAATGATGAGGATTCCATATAGGGTCCAATGTATGAGGGAGAAACCTCATGTGGTCAACTAGTTTGGACACCACCCATTGAGTAATCGGTTGCGATGGTAGTTCAGGATGACGATGCATAAAGGCTAAGTTCACTATAGAAGTTTGAGAGTTATAGATATCCCATGAATCGAGATGAGGCATAACCCTATGAATTTTATAATGTCTTGAGGTATTCAAATTTTATTTCCTACCTGTATGAAAATGTCTCGATCATTTGCTGGTCTAAGCAGTGACTCTTCTATAGGTCTCAAAAGAGTGATGGTATAGTCTAGTGACATAGAACAGTGATGAGACAATGATCACATGGTTGGAGTTTTAACAAGTCTTTAGGGGAGAGTTTTATCAAGCCACATTGATATAGGTGTGTATCAAAGAGATTCTATAGCTTCTTTAGGGTACCATGTATATGGAAGATTACTCGAGGATGTTCAGAAAACTTTTTCATCAATCCTTGGATATTGTTAGAGATATATTTTTTATAGATCGTACTTTTGGTCTGGACCACAACAGAGACATCCGTGTATGTGTGGCCTCTTTGGCCATTCCTTCTTCTGTGAGGTTTCTAGAGAGAGCTCTAGTGATAGAGAGGATCCTGGACGAGTGTTAGAAAGATGAGGCCATCAATGGTGATCATGGGCTGAGTCCTCTACTTCATCTAGCAGATAGTAGTTGATAGAACTATTGAGCAATTAGCTTACCCATTCTCATAATAAGACTCGTTGGTCTCTATCATAATAGTCACATAGGGGATTGGATCATCCACATTAGATTTTTAGTTACACTTTTGATAGATAGATTGATATCACTAATGATTTTCTGACCCACCATGTTATAGATTGGGAGATGACCGATGAACCACCCTAGTATAGGTAGTTTTTGATCATGGATTTCCACATGATGTAGGATGTGGAAAAGTAGAGGATAGAGTAGGAGGAGGTGGAAGATAGATAAAGATATTTCCATCACCACCCACAGGTGGTCTATTCTTAGCTCAGGGAGCTTGAGGTAGGGGTGAGGATAGTTTCTAGTCATAGAGACCTATGACCCAGAGGTTCTGAGTATGAATTGAGGTATTATCTATATCCTTTCTATTTTTTCAATAGTATTCTTGAACACTATTGTGAGGTACTCTAATAATTTCACTTATTTCTCAAGGATTATCCATGGTGACTTGATTCATCGATAAAACCATGTGATGGAGATTTTTGATAAAGATTCAAACTCAAAATGCAGAGGAACACCTTCCCCACTGAGACACATTCTTGGGATGTGATTAAAACCATGTTTTCAAGTCAGTGCTACTAAAAGTGGACAGTTTCGAGGTGTGATGGATGACTTCCTTTTAATTATGTGTCAAGTTAGGGGTTTCATGTTGTTGTGTTAGATTAGGAATTATAGATACTAGTATAGAGTTTATGCTTAACCCATATAATGGAGGATCCTATAAAGAGGATCAGTGGACACACAATTCTATTAACATTGTTACCTTTCAATACGATGATATTTTCTCACATATAACCTTTCCATAGTGCCAGAGGGAGTCCAAATGGTGATTCCTTTGTGTGAATTGGTTTCCTAAAATCCTTGATAATGATCGTTACCACCAGTGGGTTTGGTTGTGTACCAGCTTCTCGAATGTATATTTTCTCTTTTCCCCGACATAAGAGCTATACAGGAGATGACTGAGGATGGTGTGGTGTAGTTCATCTAGGTGAAGATGAGAACTGGCTAGTTGTGTTTGTATTAGTGACAGGTTAGTAAGGTGGTGTATTGATAGACCATGTGACAGTAAGTGGACCCAGTGATTTTTGTGTTCCACCTATCGTAGCTAAGGATATTTGTGAAAACATTTTTATTTGATTTGTACCTAGTTTAGGTTGGACATTGTGTAGTTTAGAATTTTTGATTCCCTTAGGTGTGTGATTGTAAGAAACACAGGAACCCCATGTTTATATCAATTGTGTGGGAGTTACAATAGAGAGATATTTTTTCAACCTATTACTACAAATTTTATTTTATGGGATGAATAATGTGGATAATTTTAGTTATTTTGGATTTACAATTTTATAATTGGGAAGATTTCTATGAATATTTTTGAAACTAGTTGTTGACTCGGAATAGGATTTCAGGGCCCAGAGATTCTTGTAGATGCGATATTAAAATTATTAAACATATATTATCATGAACATGTAGTTTCAATGAAAACATGGAGTAAAATCAGAGTAGAGTCTCATATTGGAAATATGAGACCATGTTTGTGTTCAGAACATGGTGTTTACCCTAGGCACGACATAAAATATTTTTTTTGTTGGGTGCTCGGTTGATGGAATGATGGAGGGGTGGTAAATGGTTTTTTATTAATTTATAAAATTAATAACCCCCTCCCCCGCCACTTTATCACCTGGGAATAATATGGGATATTATCCCCCCAAAGTGTAGTGGATGAATTTTCTGGAATCCAAGTAGAGGATGTTCCACCAATATTCGACCTTGAAAAAGATCTATCCTAGATCGTGGTGCAATGGTTTTGGACCATGGGACCAAAAACAAATCATTATAGTCTCTCTAAAAGGTATTAGGTTTTTATTTTTATGTTTACATACCAATTTTATGTGTTTTTTGGTTTTATATCCCCTAGGGAACATATAATGACATTGTGAGGGTCGATCTGCGGGATTCTATAGAAAGTTGAGTGTTTCAAGTGGTTCATGGGTAATTCTTGATCACATAGTGTGTCGTGTAAGTTGACACACATTTTTTATTCTTATTTGGGGAAGATGACCTTTTATGGACTACATGCCATTTACCAGGGGTATATTCTATGTTGTTATCCTAGGTTATGTGGATGAGGGAAATATAATGACCTGAATGTTTTGAATGATAACTGTTTCTTGAAAATTTGTGTTATATTATTATGAACACAACAAAAATATACCCCATTAATAATTAAGTGAGTATAATTAAAATGTGACCATCTATGTTTTACTGTTATATGACCATTGGACAATTATAATCATTGTTGAATTTAACAATTTGAAAAAACACTCATAATAAAAATTTTGACGTTATAATGAGTGTTATAAATAGAAATGATAATGGTTAATTAATGTAGAAAGGAGAAGCGATGACCTAGACCTATAGATTTTATGACATGCGAAGACCATTTATTGAAGAAGGGGAAGGAGGTAGCGTCACTAGTATTCTCTATTGACCAAGTCCAAGCCTATATTATACTTTTTAATCTGGAATGAAATCTCCTGTAAGGGAAGTTCAAGTTAGTTTAAATTACCACTCGGGTGATGTTACCCGAGCCATCCCATGAATCTATCACCATTTAAAACAATACCTTTTGGTCATATTCAGGTTTTATAAGGGGTTATTTGTTAATTAAATAGTTACTTAATGTATAATCCCTTTGTATAAATAAATTGTTTTTCCATCAATTCCATTTTGAGTTTACTTTTTCTTAAAAATATGATGAATTCGATAAATTGATTTTTGTGCTAGAAATTGTACATTTCAAAAATATCTACTTATTTTAATAAAAAATGGTATTTTTAATAATTTTTATTTTAATAAAATAGTATTATTTAAAAATGCAATATTAAATTTAAATTATAAAATAATTTTATTTTTTTAAGTGTGAGAAATTTTACATTACATTTTATAACCGCTATTATTTTTAATAAATAAGGATTTTTATATTTA
The DNA here is from genome assembly GCA_963277665.1 of Viscum album. Taxonomy (NCBI): domain Eukaryota; kingdom Viridiplantae; phylum Streptophyta; class Magnoliopsida; order Santalales; family Viscaceae; genus Viscum; species Viscum album. The sequence goes on from OY728144.1 coordinate 205,803,418, forward strand.
AATGATAAATTTATCATATGTAGAAACCTTTTATTATAAAATAAAGATCATTTTTTAAATGATAACATCTAAATTATTTTAGGATTAATTTATGATAATTTTCTAAAATATTTAATTTTTCGAAGAATAGTAAAAATATTGTTTTTGAGTTTTTAGTATGTTTAATGATGTATTATGTAATATAAAATTATAGTCAACTCTTTTTTATTATAATAACATAATATGTGTCCCAAGTGTCCAATGCCATTGGAAAGCACATGGTTTTGAATTTACCACTACGTAGGTGTGCATGGAAATTAATAAACAATCCTCCACTTTTTCTACAAATACCCACCCATTTCTCCATTATATTTCATTACCAATTCATCATAAATGAATATCTAATATTTATTCCTCCCAATGATTCTTTTGAGGGTGTCCTAAGTCCCCCAAGGACCAAATATTCAAGTATTATGAGTTACTCATTAAGGGAAGGGAAGTCTCAACTTCTCTTTTCCATTCAAGTTCCCTTTTTATGTGGTATGTCATTAAAATTTACATACAATGATCTTATGTACATTTTATTCAATCCATTTACTATATTAATAGTATTTTATTAATTGTAGTATCTTTTCACCTCTTATTTTAAATTTTTCTAAAACCATATTTCATACCCATTGTGCTGCCAAATTTTCTTCTCAAAATTTCTCTCTTTTTTCTCATGAAATTTTCTTATTTTCATTTTGACCAAAAAAACATATTTATTTTTTAGGTGTATTTACCTAGATTTATAAATGATTTATTTTATACTACTATCAACATACATGAATACAACCTTCCTTTTTCATGGGTTAATAATGACATAAAGATCTCATCTTTATGCTCTTTTTTCGAAACAACATGATTTTGATTAGAAACTCGTTTCTTTTATTCTAAATCGGTAATTTATGATATTTTTTATTATGATATATTCCTATAACTTTAATTAATACATATTAGTGGTTAACCTAGATATATCCATAATCCATTGGGTAAAGAATTTAATCTCTAGGTATGACATGTTATACGATACCTTGGTGAATAACCATGGTACTTTTTATGACACATTGCTGATAAACCGTGGTGATATGATTATGAATGGATCAATTAAATGATTTATCTAGATTTACATGTTATTATTGAAGTTCTTTTGACAATGATATGCTTATTTTTCTTTTCCCCTTGACTTTATGGTATTATTCATGTTCTTATCAATAATTCACATGACCACTTGTAAATTATTTCCCTTACTTTCTCTCAATGGGCCTTATGATCACCCTTCCCTTTGATTTATGTCCCCATGTTATGAGATGAATTATATATACCTAGGAGGAACCTTTGAGTAATTATTTTACTTGGATTAGAAGATTTTGTTTTGAATTATTATGTACCTTATTTCCAAGTAACTAAATTTAAAAGGTCATCTATTTGTAGAGTGTAATGAAAAGATTCTATAATAAAAGATGGGATTATATAGTTGGTATCAAATAATGGTTTACATGTTTGTAAAATTTAAGATTTTAAAACTTTAGGAATAACATTAAAAATAAATTATAACACCCTAGTATTTCAGTGGAGTATTATGTTAGTGGTTTAAAAGAAAATAAATCCAAGTCTAGATACAAAAACATGGATGTGGTTCAAGAAAAGATATACCTAGGGGTAAGAACTCCAATAGGGTATGTCAGTTCTCACTCAGTGTAACCTGGTACATGAAAAAGGGCCTTACATCACACCAGATTTGACACTCGTAGGGCTATGTTTGGTTAATCATAATTCTTTTATTAACCATTATGAATTATTTATAGAAAATATAATTATTGTTAAATAGTAACATTTTTAAGCATTATTTTTATGAAATTAAATTATAATTATAATCCTATTAAATCAAAAATGATTATAACAAAGGTTTTATTCTTTTAGAAAAATGCTGTAAATAGGAGAAACCACGAAAATGTTGTGGGAAATGAACCAATTGTGATAGAATTCCGATGGAATCTGGAATGTGAAACTTCATCAGAATGTCAAACCAATTGGATCGAGTTATGATAAATAACATGAATCAAGTTAAGAGAAAAGATTCACCTAGAGGCGAATGAATTTATGATGAGTCCTTTATAAATCAATAACCACCTTCATTTAGTGGATATACCGACCCATTTATTTTTGAAAATTGGATAATATAAATAGAATAGATCTTTTAGGTACTCTGTTATTTAAACAACATAATTTTTCCCGGAATGTGTACTAGTTAGAGGAAAAAGATGACCAGTATCGGACAAAGGTTAATAACATGAATCCAAGAGGGGATATTGAAACTATGGATTGGGAAGAGTTCAGAGGATCCTTTTTCAAAAAATATTCCCCCACTCAATGAAAATGATATTGGGGAAGGAATTCCTGGTGATGATGTAGAAGGAAAATCAATCATTTGGAATCTTTGAGATAAACTTATCAAGGCAATCCTCTTACATCACTATTTTTATCATGGATCTTAATAGGAAGGTTCATAGATTCTTTAGTGAACTAAGACCCCATCTACGAAAGAATCTATCCAACCTAGACTATGAAAACTATGATGAGATAATATGGATTCCCATAAAGGTTGTGATGGTGTTTGGAGTGATGTAGTCTTCCAATAAATATAATAAAAATAAGAGACATTTGGATTTAAACATGGGGAGGAACTTCGATCATAAAGGAGGAGTAATGCAAGTTCAATTTCCCGCATGCAATAAATATGTGGAGAAGAATTTGGGAAATTGCTTTCTCAGGAGTGAGAAATGTTACAATTGCGGGATAGATGGAGATATTTCTCAAAACTATTGTAGTTTTGTAAATACGCATCTTCTCAACACTGATGAAAAAGGGACTATGGTGCAGGCCTTGCCTATAGTCTAGTGCTTCATGATTGGATATATTAGTGACTTTGCCAATCACTATCCAAATCTAAAGTTAATGTAGGGGAATCACCATCAACCTTAGCATAGTCCAAGGGAGAAAGGTCGTTCTTTTTTTATTACAATAACTAAAGATAAAGCTCCAAATGATGTGGTGTTAGGTACTCTCGTTGTTCTCTCAAATATAGAAAGCAATTTAGTTTATTTCTGATCTACATATTCATTAATTTCCTACATGTTTACAGTGAATATAAAATAAATCCCATAACATCTAAAAGTGGTGTTATCAGGAAATCCTCTTGGAGGGTTTATCCAAACATCACTAGTGTATAAAATATCTAGTAGTTACTTTGGTGAGTATAATATCATCACAAATCTTTTAGTCATTTCCATGCTATAATTTGTCATTATACTAGGGATGGACTTTCTCTCAAGTTATAATTCTATGATCAACTACAGATGCACTGAAATATCAGTAGTCTTGAATGGACTACCTATATTTGTTTTTAAAGGAGATATATATCGACCTAATCATTGTCTATATACACCTCCTATAACCTTGTTTATGGATATGAGAGGTGAATATGAAGAAGGAAATGAATGTGTACAATTAAAAAGTTTCCTAATATTTCAGGAATACAATGGTTTACTTCCAAAGGAGTTATCTAGACCTCCCCAAGAAAGAGAGGTAGTGTTTTACATTGATCTCATGTCTGGTTCCAAGGAGATTTCAATTTCATCATATAGAATGGAAAATTTGGATCTTTATTAATTAAATAAGAAACTCCAAAATATTTTGGTTAATGGTTTTATCCGACCAAGTGTGTCTCCTTGGAGAGAGACAATTTTCTTTGTTAAGAAGAAGGATGGATCAATGTATTTATGTTATGATTATAGAAAACTTAATGGGATCAATGTAAAGATCAAGTACCATTTTTCTAGTATTGATGATTTATTTTAACATCTTCAAGGGGGTCAATACATATTCAAGATTTATTTACAATTTGATTATCATCAATTAAGGGTGAAGAAATAAGATATTCCAAAGACCACCTTCTGATAAAGATATCATCATTTTGAGTATGTTGTTATTCCCTTCATCATGACTAGTGCTCCTACAATTTTTATGTAGTTTAGGAATAGAGTCCTTAAAGAAAACCTTGGTAACAATGTAGTGGTTTCATTGAATATATTATGATATGTTCTAGTAGTTTGAAGTACTATGAAGATAATTTAAGGGTTATATTTCCAACTATCAGAAAGGATAGGTCAATATAAATGTTCGGAAAATGTGAGTTTTGGTTACAATAAGTTTCTTTCTTGGGAAACAGTTTCAAAAAATGAAGCAATATCAGTTGATCCTGCCCAAAAAATGGTTTTGGAGGAGTGGCCTCATCCTTAAAAAATAACTAAGACTCATAGTTTCATTGAATTTTCAAGAATATTATAGGAGGTTTTTGAAAAAAATAATGGATTTCTAATCTACTAACCAATTTAACTCAAAAAGGGTTCAGCTTCATCTGGATAAAGTATTGTGAAGAATGTTTCAAAGAGATGAAGAAGAGATTGGTTACTTCACCCATGTTAAATCTAATCCATACCAGATAAGGATTAGTTATTTTTAGTGATGAATATATTGAAGGGATTGGTTGTGTCCTCATGAAAAATGACAAGGTGATTGCATATGCATCTCTATAGTTAAAGCCTCATGAGAAAAAATATGTTACAGATGATCTGTAGATACCTATAGTTTTTTTATCTAAAGATATGGATGAATTATCTTTATCGGGAGAAATATGATATATACACAGACTATCAATGTTTCACGTATATTTTCACACAAAATTAATTGATCATTTCAAAGAGGAAATGGTTGGAACGTCTAAAATACCATTATTACTCAATTAATTACCATCCTAGAAGAGAAAAAAAAGTCACTGATTCATTAAGTAGGAAGTACTATCTTTCTCTGGATATGATGAGTATTCAAAGAGATCATTTGATCAGACACCTAGTAAAACTAGACATGGTAATCTCAAGGGAAGCGACATCATCAACCCTATCCCAAATGATTTATCAACATGCATTATTAGAGATGATCAATAATTCTCATAGATAAGATCTTTTTTTATAGAAAAGATAGAGTTTGTAAAGAATGGGAAATTTACAAAGTTCAATATTGACCAAGAATGTGTACTAATTTTTTTTATAATTTTATGTGTTCCATCTATTCTGGAAATGAAGAAGGAGCTTATGGATAGAGATCATATCTCTACTTTCTCTGTACATCTTGAATGCATGAAAACGTATAGGGACCTTTACGATCATTAATAGTGGGATAACATGAAAAGGTAAATTTTCAACTACACTACAAGGGTCCTAGTATGTCAAAAAATTAAGGTCAAGAGACATAATTCCTAAAGGGGTATTACAACCACTACCCATACCAGTATGGAATTTGAAAAATATTACTATGGACTTTTTCACTAATATCCCAAAAATATCCAAAGGAAATAATGTGATACGGGTTATAGTGTGTTGTCTCCCCAAGACTACCCATTTTATCTTCATTCAATAATATTTCTCTCTTGACTGACTCAACAAGATATATCTAAAGGAATTTGTAAGGCTACATGGAGAGCCACTTTATATCATTTATGATAATGATATAAGTATCAAATCAAAATTATAGAAAATCCTTCAACATCCTCTGAGTGCCAAATTGAATTTTTGTGCATCCAATCACCTTGAGACTGATGTCCATTATGAAAATACTATTTATACACTTGAGGATAAGCTGAAAACATGCTCAATGAAATTTAAAGGTGGACAGGATCAATATATCATATTAATTGAGGTATCAATAAATAATATATTCCATTCAAGTATTCAAATATAACCCTATTAAGCTCTATATGGGAAGTGGTGTAGATCTCATACTTTTGGGGATAAAGCTGGTGGAAGAAAGCTTCATGGGCCGGATCTTGTGAAAGAGATGACATAATAGGTTTATGCCATCCAATGACACATAATGTCTTCCTAGAATCGGTATAAGATCTATGTTTTAAACCATCAAAGGGACATGAAATATGATGCTGGTGAAAAATATTCCTTAAAATTTAACTTTCAAATTGATTCATGTTGTTTGAGAAAAAAATTGTAGCACATCCTTAGGTACATTGTCCCCTATGGAGTTCTTGATCTCAAAGGAGAAGTGGCCTATCAGCTTCCACTTTTACAAAACTAAGCTCATGTTTATGATTTTTTATGTATATCTCTTGAGGAAGCACATACCCAACCCTTCACATGTATAAAATATGTAAATGGTACAACTAGAACATGACCTCTACTATGATGACTAGTTAGTGGAGATCTAGGACTATATAGACAATATTGTATGAAAAAATTCTACCCAACTCATTAAAGTGTTGTGGAGGAACCAAAAATATTAAGAATACACATGGGAACCTGAGGAAATAATGAGAAAGAAGTAACTGTGACTCTTCTCAATTGAGAAAACAAGATGAAATTTTGAGGATGAATTTTCTACAGGGTGCAATAATGTAACGACCCGATCTTTTTAATGATAATTTTTTCCTAGAAATGTGTGTTATATTATTTTTTACTCAAAAAATCTATTTCCCTTTAATAATGAAGTGAGTATAATTGAAATGTGACCACAATGTTTTGATCGTTGGGAAATTAAGACCATTGTTCAATTATGACCATTGGTCAATATGAACATTCCAAACATTACTCTTAATAATAATTTTAACATTATAATTAGTTTTATAAATATATATGAAAATTGTTAATTAATAAAGAATAGATAAATGATGAAATCAACCAGTATATTCATGTCATGCATAGCCCACTTATCATTTCTTTGGAAGTAGGCAGTGTCACAAGTATTTTCTCTTTACTAAGACCACGACAAGCTTCAACATGTTAAGCCTAAAAAATCACCTATGGGAGAACTTCATGTTTATTTAAATTATCATTCGAGAGATTTTATGTGAGAAACCCCCATGAATTTATCAACTTCACACACCATACCCTTAGTTTTTATACATGTATTATAAGGAGCAATTTTTCAAACACTTAGTTAATTAATGTATAATCCTTTTGAATAAATAAAGTTATGGTTCAACCAATTCCATCTTGAGTTTAGTTTTTCTTAAAAATATTACAAATTTGATTAATTAAATTTTCACATAGAAATGATAATTTTTAGAAAAAATAATTCTTATAATAAACAATGTTATTACCAATAATGTTTATTTTAAATAAATTGTGTGATTAAAACTCTCTTATTTGGGTTTAAAAGATAAAATAAATTTATTTTTTTTAAGTGTTAGAAATTTTACTATGCATTGTACCATGTGATTTCGATCCGCTATTATTTGTATTAAATATGGAATTTTTGTTTAAATGTTAAATTTCTCATACTTAGATATTTATTATCATATATTAAAAAAATTTGAACTCATCATGTCAAAATTTGGTTAGGGTGAGTTTATGATAATTTTCTAAAATATTTTGTTTTTTGTTAAATAGTAAAAATACATGTTTGATTTTTTTTGGGTATGTTTAATGACACCATAATCATGTATTATGTAATATCAAATTCTAATCATCTTTTTTAGATTATAACAACATTATTGATGTCTTAATTTCCCGGTATGATTTGAAAATACCATGGCATAGCCCATGGTTTTGAATTTACCACTACCTAGGTGTCCAAGGAAATTATTAATCAAATTGTACCCTTTTCAATAAATACCCACCTATCCAATAGATTTCATTCCTAATTCATTATCCCCAAATTCATGATATTTTTATCTCTCATAAAGGCCTCCCAAATTTACTTCATGACATTAGGGTCCCAATCATTAATTTTTAGGAGTTACTCTTCAAGGTGTATATGACAACATTTATTTTCCTTTTAAGTTTCCTTTTTATGTGGTATGTCATTAAACATTTCATACTATGTTATTATATAAATTTTATTCCATATATTTAATTTAATAACATTAATTTTATGGATGGGATATAATTTTCACCTATCTTATTAATTTTTTAAACCATGTTTCATACCTAGTATGTTGCGAGATTTTCTTCTCAAAATTTATCTATTTTTTCTCAAGATATTTCTTATTTTATTTTTTGAATTCCCAAAATTATTTATTTTCTTGGGTTATTCATTAGGATTTTAAAATGATCTATTTTATTTATGTATTGACATTCCTAAAACCCAACATCCTTTTTCATGGGTTAATAATGACATAAAGATCTTTTCTTTAAGAACTTTTTCCAAAATGTCATGATTTTGATATGAAACACATTTACTTTATTATCCATGGGTTACTTATAAAATATTTTATTATAATTTATGTGGATTAAATTAATAAATAAATATTAATGGTTCACCCTAATAGTGATCCAATACATTGGGTAAAGAATTTAATCTCTAGATATGACATCTTTTATGATACCTTGGTGAATAAACATGGTAATTTTTGTTACACATTAGTGATACACATTACTGATATGATTATGAATGAATCCATTAAATTGTTTATCCATATGAAAATTTTATTATTCATCTTCATTTTATTATGATATGCATATTTTCATTCTCTCTTTCCTTTTTTATATTCTTCAAGTTCTTATCAATAATTCTCAAGATCACTGGTAAAATGTTCCCATTGATTTCCCTTACTGGGCCTTATGATAAAACATTCCTTTGATGTATGTCCCTAGGTTGTGAGATGTAGTAATTATACTTAGGGTATAACTTTTAAGAATCCATTTAAGTTGTTTAAAATAATTCTTTATTTGTTCATGTATTATGTACCTTTTTCCTGTAAACTAATCATTAAAAGATCCTCTATTTTTTACAATGTGATGAAAAGTTATAGTACTAAAAGGGGGATTCCATAAGAAAAGTCTAGGGATTATATGACAAGGTACATGGTCCTATGAAATAACACAAAAAGAGTTAATGGGAATGGGGTTCCAAACTAGGTATTGGGATGAGAAGTTGGACAGCAGGTTGAATAGTTGGAATGTGTTGTGTATTGGTATTACACTCCTCGTTAAAGACCTGTTTGGCCAAGGCATGTGGAGAATAAAATATCTAGGGGCTAGGGCAAGGTGAGACACATAAAGTAAGTTCACATGGATAGAAAATACATATAGAAAACCACAATAATTTTTATGTACTGTTCTTGAGATCTTCTGCATAACATATCTTTTTCTTCGGTACATGGATTAAGACATATGAGTAGCCTATCCTGAGTAGTTTACAACAAAGAATTTGATAGTATCTTTCATGGTGGACTATGATATAATATGTAGAGTGATTAAATAAAATACTAAATTACGAGTGATAAATCATGGGTAGTTATTATGGTGTGGGTCCTCTATTCATGGAGTCATTACTCGATTTTCGCTCCAGGGCAAGAGTACTCTATATGGGTCTTTCTGATCAAGTCAATACACCACTACAGTACTAGTCTGGGGGTACACTATTTTTGGGTAGGTACTCCCCTGTCATGTTATTGTGAGGGTCCCCATTACAACAATACTGGTAGAGACATAAATCCTACGTACATAGTGTGTGGGTCCTCTATCTACACAGTGGTAGTCCCTCGTATTCGAGTTGCGCAGAGGAGAAGGTTCTATACTAGAGGCAGAGATCCCTTGGCTCTAGAAAATAGTTGTGATCATCATACCCCTCTACATGATATTTATGTTCCTAGTAGCAGTTCTTTATCCCTCAATTCATTGAGGTGTGGGCCTCTCCATATGGGAATTGCAATGGTTTCGTAGAATGGTCAAGAGTTATCACTCCCTCAGATATAGGAAACAATGATGTGCATGTCCCTCTTTACTCTCTCTCATTAGAGAGGATTCTTGGGCTGTATAGTATGGAACAAAACTCCCAATTTTTTTATGGTGGTGAGGGGTGGGACTCTTTTTTTGGGTTTATATATGTTTCCGTAGAAGTCAAAATAGTAGTGATATGACCTCTAGTGTTGGGAACTAGAGTTGTACCAAGAGATTTATTCTAAATAGATTGTCTTTTCTCATATCTTCCAATTGGGATGGACGTTTCCATGGAGTTTATTTTCCTAAATGATCTTTATCGATGATCCTTGAGTTGTATCATGTGGTTGTATATAGTTTTGGGACCTCATCAGACTCTATGTATATGAAGAGTATATCTGGATGATTCTAGGTTTCCTTATGGTGGTGTAATATATCATGATCAACACATCATCATGAGTTGAGAAGACTAGTTATTTATAGTTATGGATTGGTTGAGATAGAGATCCTTCCCTCTCATCGGGTTCCCTCTTTCTTAGGTTGAGCGGACTACTTCCTTTCAGTTTCTATATTTTTAGTTGTGCTTTTTGGGAAATCTGCTGAGTATTTTTATACTCACCCCTACGTGAGTTATTCCTACACATGTCGTGTCCTATATAAATGATAGTCCCTTTGACGGAGTCCAATGATGATCTAAACCGGGAACATCTAAGTGAGGTAGAAATACTAAGGTGTTTTCCAGGCCTGATATAGGATATTTCTAGTAGTTCAATTTTATAGGAGTCCCCTTATTCTAAGTAAGTTTTACTCCTTTTTAGTTTTGGTAGGTTTATGTATATTTATGAGTTTAAGAATAATGTGGTACTTTGATTTTGGGATAGTTGTATACATTAATTTTTTTATTCCATATTTTTTATGTATTCAAAATATCATGGAGATGTTTGTGGGTGTATTCATACAAATACCATAGTCTAAGGCCTCCCATATGTGTTATATACATAACTAGAGATGGTTTCTGACCACCTTCCTATTAGAGCTTGGCAAGGGGCAGTCTTTTTATGGGCCATAGTGGGTTTGGTAATGATAAGTGGAAAGTGACAACATGGTCAAGATATATGAATAAAAAATAATCCTTCATCATTGTTCATAAATAACTAATGAAAAATTCAAATCCAATCCCCTGGGAGTATCTGTAATGATCTAAACATTTATAATTGAAATATCCTTTTTAATTAATAAATATATTATTAATTAATATAGTTATAGAAATTAAATATGCTAATTTTGTTTTTTTAGACATTTATAAAATAAATCTTGTTTAATTTAAAAGAACATTTTGATTTATAAATTTTTTATAATATAGTTGTTATACTATGAGTTCTATGATTATTATATAATATGTGTTATGATAATGTATAATTGGAACATGTGGATGAAGTGATGGACTCAACATGTAGGATTTTTCCCTATGAAGCCCATTTATCCGAGCTGATGAGGGATATAAAATGAAATGAAAATATCCTTGAAAATGCAAAATCTGAGAATCACTAACTGAACTCAATTGAAACAGTTTACCAAATTATTTGAATCATATCGAGATCATGGACTAAACCATGTTCTCCAAACCTCACTATGAAAGAACCACAATCACACACCTTACCATTAGGGCTTACTCTAGTGCAATAGGAGGCTATATATCAAGACCCTAGGAGTATGAATTTTCATATTTAAATTTTTAATGATAAAATTATTATATTTATCCCTTTTTATTATCAATATATTAATTATTAAATAATCAGTTGGATAATAATTATATTTTGATAGAAAGAAACTAAAATTGTAATTTTTAGGAATATATATTTTAAATTAATACCAATTTTTGAGAATTTAAATAAATTTAAATTATATGTTTATTAATGAAATATAATTATTAAATAATGTTTATTTAAATATTAATTATAATGTAATTTAAGGATCTCCAATGTAATCCTTATTAGGTTTAAAAAATTTTATTATCATATAAACAAGTATTTTCTTGTAAAAAAGAGTTTTTATTTTAAATAGAAACTTTTCCTATTAATATATTAATTTTGATAAAATATAATTTATTTTTGAAATTTTAGAATTTAAATTAACCAATGGGGATCTTTGGCATAATTTTATGAGATAGTATTATTTTGGGGTAAAAATATATATATGGTAAAAATATATGTTCTGTATTATGAAATCATAATTTCCTTATAGTGATTTAATATGTAATATAAAAGGAATACATTTCCAAATATAAATTTATCATTTAAAATTATGTATTTTTAACTTATTTTATTAATTTTATAAACCATTAATGAATACTTCAAATATTTATTATTTTTTAATGTTTTAAAAATAATTTTTCATGAACATGACAAAAATCCACATCACCAGTGGTATTATTTTATTTTTATTTGTTCGCAAAGTTATAAAATATTTAAAACTACTCCCCCTTGATAGAAACCATGGGGAAAAACATAGGATGGTTTTTTGTTTTGATTATTTCCTCATTTAGAGTTCAAAACCTTTGTTTAAAAACTAATAACGAATTCCCCTCTCTTTTTCCATAAATACACTCCCATACACCCACTAATATTCACAAAATCCCCATTGAGGATGAATTTACACTCCCTATCACTCTATAAATCCCTCCCAAGGTTTTCCTATCCTCTAAAGAAGCTCCTCCCAATATTTTAGAAGCACCCTCTCAAGGTAAGGGATTCTCCCTTCATCTTTTCCCATGCACTTTGGTTGAGTTCACATTTTGAATTATTATTTTTCATGTTAAAATATATTTTTAAACATACCGTTACAATATTTATGATTCTTGAGTAATGATAGTCCAAATTCCATTCTCATTAAACCCTTATATAATCATTAATGGACACATGTTATGTTGTCGATATTGTCTTGTAATTGTTTAAGAAAAAACTTGTGTTGTGCGTACCAATACCCAATCCCACTCAAGGTTATTCACCTAGATGTATCTATACATCATTGATTTGGGTCTTCCAGTTATGTAACACATACTCCTTAATCTCAAGATTAAATGTTATTAAAAGATTTATTATGTTGTATGATCTATGTGGTTGAAAAAATCATGTATATGTTATGAATGTGATAGGTGTACCAAGAATTATATATCCCCCTAATGAATTTGTTAATGTTTTTACACATTAGATAAAATTTATGGTTCAAGGGAGGTTATATTAATAAATCTAAATAATGATTTCATATCGTTTATTCATGATTTATTTTTTTGATTTCATGTTTTATGTTGTTTTCATATTCCATTTTTTCCATGATGTTATTATCATATATTATGTTTTGAGGTTTATGTTTATGATTTCCACCCATTTTTTGTCACCTTGATATGCCTCTTAACTTCAATGTGTTACTTTCATTATGTTATTAGTTATGATTCCCATTCTATTTTTATAACTCAACCCTTTCTTAACTACATCCCCAGGATATTCCATGTAATTTAAAAAAGGTCAATGGATTTTAAGGGAATGTTACATAATTTTAAATAATAAATTTTTTCTCTATTTCATGTTAATGTGTTATGTACCTTTCTTCCCAACAGATAATAGGAATCATGATCTAAATTGGATTTATTATTTTCTTCATTATTTAATAAATCATAAATTAATATATATTAGTGATTTCGGTTTTCAAAATCTGTATCAGAGAAGGTCTAGTTATTATTTTGGATTATGATTAGAAAACATTACTAAAATCATTAGGGATAAGACTAAAAATTTAAAAATATCTATAAATTATAATAATGTAAAGAGTAAGTCACTTCTATGAAAATAAATCCTTGTAGGTTTCATACTAATGAATGTGGCTCTGGAAAATTTGAACCTAGGGGTAACGACCCTGGAAATGATGTACTGGGAATTGAAATAATTGTCACCCAATGCATGAAAAATATAAATTTCTTCACACATATTTTGGAACTCTTTGAATATATTAATTTTTGAATTCATAATATACCTACTAACCTTCATAAAGGGATCAATAATGACCAAATATATTATATTAATAAATAGACCATGGGTTACTAAGATTTAAACCTAGAAATTCATATGTTAATGAATGTATTTTATTTATGATTCATCCCTTTAATCTTCATAGTTTATCTTTATATGTTTGAAAATATGAAAATTATAATCTCTATCTGTTATGGTTGATATAAATGATTAGAACCATACTCAATTAGTGAAAGGAGGTCTTATCATACATTCATGAACATAAAATATCTTATGTGACTATGATTCTATGTAGTATTTCATATTATGCATGTTTACTATAACTATTTAAACACTACCGCAAAACATGGAAGTGGAGATATCATATAAAATGGAAAATGAGGGAGTTATTGAATCCTAATTATATAACTTCTCACATATCAATAATTTCATGATAAACATCCCAAAAACCCTTTTTATACTCTCTTTAGTGGAATTCTATGAAATTCTATGTATAGATTGGCTTTCTCTATATAGAGAAAAAATAAATTGTATGGCGAAAATTACCCTTTGCATCATTAATTGCCCTCATATTAAAAAAAATTGTAATTAGTAGGATTAATATATTTTTGTATCATTATCTCATGTATGTATATTATTCCTTTATGAGAAATCATATCTATCTCAAATGAGTAAGACTAAGGAAACGATAATTCATGGTGACATTCCCACTATAATGGAATATGCAAATTGGTTTCCCAGATAATTTATTGGTCTTCCAACAAGTAGTGAGGTTGATTCCTTAATTGTTCTTATACATTATGTTTTTTAAATATCCAAGAATCCATATATAATTTCCACTATTAAACTTGAATAGAAGATGAATACCGCTGAATTATTTAGATAACGTTTTTATAAACCCAAGTTATTCAACAAGGTGTGTACTGGTCCTATTCATAGAAAAATATTATGTTTCAATAGGCCTCTGTATTGCTTATAGTGAGCTCAAAAATTTCACAATAAATAACATTTTTTATTTTCAACTGATTAATAACGAATTAGATCATCTATATAGATCCTAGTACTTATCTACAGAGAATCTTCAGTTGGAATATTATCAAGTAAATGTGAAGGTGGAAGATATCCCCAATAATTATATTCTAATGAGGTATGGAAACAAGGGTTTTATTGTTCTATTAATTCACACTAATTATCTATCTATATTCATGGAGTTAATGAATAAAGTCTCTAGGTATTACCTTGAAAACATTTATAGTTTTTTATAGATGATATTCTTATCTACTCCAAATGCAATGACAAACACGATGAGAATTTGGGATACATAATATAGACATTTAGAATGAAAATTTTATATCATAATAAAATTAAATGTGTGATTTAGAAAGATAAAGTAACATTAATGTGGAATTTCATCGTCATTTAAGGGATGTATATATATAATATTTAGAAATTGGGTCGATCGAATGATTTCTCAGACTAATGTATCTAATTAAGATCCATATATTTCATGGAAAAACTGGGTACTCTCCTCAATTTGTGATAAAATTATAGCATCATTCAATCCTAATTAATAACATAACTCAAACGTTTTTGAAAATTTTCTATACTGATTAATGAAATGTGAAATTTAATGAGTTAAAGAAGACACTAATCTCAACACTTGTTCTCACATTACCATCTACTATGGGGAGATATGTGTTCTAGGGTGATGCATCTTAAATGGGATTGGGTTGTGTGATCATGAAAGATAATAATTTGATATCATATGATTCTTTCCAATTAAATATCCATGATCATAACTACCCCACACAAGTTCCATAATTAGATAAAATAATATTCGTATTAATGATTTAGTGAAAATATCTCTATGGAGAGAAGTGTGCGATAAATACGGATATGAAAGTCCTCAAGTGTAGATTAAAACTTAAGGATCTAAATATAATAAAATTAATGTGGTAATATATGACCAGGGATTATGATTATTCAATCCATTACCATCCAGGGAAGGCCAAAAAAGTGGCTGATGCTTTGAGTAGAAACGATCCTATAAACCTATCTTTGCTGATGATTAAAAGGAAACCAATATTCTTAGATATCAAAATAGAAGAAATGTGAATAATAAAAGCATATTTATCTTACCTTGATCAAGTTACTTCTCAGCCATACATTCTTGATAAGATTAAAGAGTCCTAAAAAGAAGACGAGGATCTACAAATAAAGGTAATGAATATTCCAGAGTTCAATATTACTACAATGTAATTATAAGGATTTGAACATGGTTATGTGTCCCATAAAAACCATAATAGTAGAGAAATCTTATTGAATATATGCATATATTATCCTTCTCTACTCATCAAGGAAACCCTAAAATGTATATAAATATAAATAAAAACTTCTAGTGGGATAACATGAAGATGGATTTTTCATTTGTATCTCGATTGTTGGTATGACATAAAGTCATGAATAAATGATAGAAGTATAAGCGTATGATGAAACCATTTTACATTAAATTAAGAAAATGGGAACACATAACCATGGATTTCATCATAGGAATCCCCAAGAAATCAAAATTAAATTTATCCATCTGGGTGGTAGTCGGTTAGCTTACAGAGTCGTAACATTTCATTATAATCAAGGAATATTTCCTTCCTGAATAAATCGTTAAAATACATATAAGGGAAGTGGTAAGATTTCATGGAGTAACACACTCCATTTTTTAATAGAGTTCTTAGATCTACCAAAAGGTTCTGGAGAATCCATTAGCAAGTGTTGTATATAGAGATGATTTTTAGAACTTCTTATCACACTCAAAAAGATGTTCTGTATTTGAGGACTATTCAAACTCTAGAAGATATGTTGATGTCATGTTTAATTTATTTAAATTGTTTTATATATCAACACCATCCTTAAGTGGATTTTTCATATAATAATAGTTTTCATTATAGCATTAAAACTGCTCCTTATTAGGATTTGTGTGGGAAGATGTGTAGATCTCCAACATAGTGGGATGAAGTTAGAGAGAATAATCTTGACAGACCTAATCAATTTCTTGAGATGTAAAATAATTTTCAAACAATTCAACATTGTATGAAATCCAACCAAAACTATAATACTGGTATGTAGCGACTGCCAAAATTAGCTTCCTTACGACAACTTTTGGAGGTCGTTGTTTCTCCATCGGAAAAGACCAGCAGAGACCGCCTATAGAGGCCCCTAAAATTCCACAATGAATGAATCCATGATGAGGTTGTATTTGGTGTTTCCCACACAACGAGGCACCAAGGGGTTTTGGGGGAGGGAACCCAAATCTTTGTCGCCGACCATAGAGGATATACGGCTGCCAGAGGGATGATGCTACACCAACGGACATCGATGGGTGGTCGGGGAATGTCATGAGAATGAAAGAGGACCACTCGGAGTTTTTTGGGGGATTCCGATTATGATCAGTGGTTGTGAGGGGTGAGAATGTGTGTCATGTAAGGAGCGACATAGTGGTAGGGGCAGTGTAGCTAATGTTGCAGCAGATTTGTCGGTGAAGAAGAAGCTGGAGGTAGGAGAGATTCCACGCTAATTTATTTCAGCAATAGAGACCGGTTTTGGCAGTTGGTATTTATGGATTTAGTGAACTACAATAGCGGTCTACCATTCCACACAGCGCAAAAACACAAATTTGTGATAGTGACCGTATTTTGAAAAAAAATATATACAAACTATATTCGACGAGACTAAGAGTTTGGGTTTGAAGATAAGGTGTTCATTTTTATATCTCCGTGGAATAAAGGCCCGAGCTTTGGGAAGAAGGGAATTCATTGTCCTATTTACATAATCTCATTTTATATAAATGATCCCATAAAATCACTAGATTATCAACGCTTACTCTAACCAAACATGTCTGGAGTATATGATGTGTTCTATATATCTGTCTTGAATAAGTACATACAAAAACCCTTATATATACTGACCCTAGAGGTGTTACCCTTGTAGAATGTTCTTTTAAAAGCGGAGTAGTCGATGATTATCCAAGATAATAGAGACAATTCCTATGAAACGAGACAACTTAATGAGTTAGAGTAATTTAGAGGAACCATATGTTTGGGGAAGCAACTTGGTAATCAAAAGAGGCGATGAAATAAAAGTATCTTCCCCTATTTTCACGTATGAAATAAAATTATTTAGGAGAAATTTATGAAGGGGGGAATAATGTTTCAACTCAAACATGTATAAATTATTTCCCCTTTTGAATGAATAGTTATTTTATAATGTAATGTGGTTATACAAAAACCATTCCCTACTTTGGTTATTTTTTGATTGTTGTAAAATATAGCTTTTCATATTTAAAATATTATTATGAATAATAACCATTGATAATATATCAATTTTATAGTGACTATTTGGATTAATATATATTAAGGGTTATGATATTGTCTAATTAACAAAAATAAAATAAATAATGGCCTCATATAGTATGATTGTAACATATGAAGTCCATTTATTGGAGATTATAAGGGAGACCCGCATCACCAAGATTTTCCATTAACCTATAAGTAGAAGTGATTTAGTAAATAAATCTCATGATAAACCATATATAAGGTATTTTAACCTTATCAATATCCCAAACCAATCCTTTTTCATCTAACCACACCAAGAAAAAACCATCATCACACACCTTACCCTTACAGAGTACACTGGTGGAATAACGTGCTGTGCGTGTAGATCCCAGAAATATGAATTATTATATTTTCCTTCCTTAATTAAATAATGGTTATATTGGTCCATTTTTATTATTATATTATAATTAAATATATAATGGGTTTTATATAAATTATATTTTAACACAAAAAACTAATATTTCAGTTTTTGAATTATATTTTTTTGATTAAAATAATCTATTAATAATTTCATGAATTTTAAAATAAATTTTATTTTTCATCAAAAAATATTATTAGGTAATATTTATTCTAAAATATGTTTTAATATAATTTATGGAAGTCCAATGTAATATTAATAAGGGTCATAAAATAGTTATTGTTATAAAAAAATATCTTCTATTAAATACGGATTTCCTTTAAAAGTTTAAATTCTCATATTTAGAGATTTATAATGGTAAAATATATAATATTTTTGAAATAATATCATCAAAATTAGGAAATGGGTAATTTTTAAAAAATTTATAATACATTCAAATTTTTGGATAAAAATTAAATATTGTATAATTATATAGTATGTATTATGACATTATAATAGGCTTAATGTGTTGTGGTAATTTATATAAAAGAAATAGATGAACAAATATAGATTTTACATTTGATATAATTTATATTTATATTTATTTAATTAGTTTTATAATCCTTTTTTTTAATCCACCAAAATATATATTATATTTCAATTTTTTAAAATCAATTCATTATTAACATTTCTCACTTCCCCATCTACAGAGGAATTATTTTAATAAGTTCAGTTCTTATAATTATAAAATAATTACCACCATTATCCTTTTTTATAATCCATTTACAAAAAAATGAGAAGGGTATTGGTTTTTATTAATTTATTATATTCAGTCAAAAACTTGTTCATAGAAATTAACAAATAATTCCTCTCTCTTTTGTTATAAATACCCACCCAACCTCTCACCCCTCTTCACTGAAAACCCACTGAGCATAAATTTAATCTCTTTATCCCTCTCTAAATCCCTCCCAATATGTTACCAAGGTCATAAGAAGAATTTATAGGTTCTTAGAAGCACCCTCTCAAGTTAAGGGATTCTCTCCTCCCCCTCTTTATTTAGGAAATTTATTTTCATTCTGAATTTTGATTTTCAATTTCTCATATTCAAAAATGTTTTCATGAATCAATTTTCCCTCATTATTATGTCCATGTAATCATAGGAAACATTTCCCTCCCATTAAACCCTTCCATAATTCTGCATATACACCATTTATGGTTCCAAAATTATCTTATCATTTTCAATGAAACAATTCTCTATTATGTATACCCACCATCATGCCCACTCTGTGGTATTCACTAAGATATACTAAACCTTTAATTATTTGGTACTTCCAGGTATGGAAAATGCACTCTTTAATCATGGAATTAAAATTTATTAAAGTCATTCTTATGTTGTATGATCTATGATGAACAGAAATTTTTGTACATGATATGAATATGAATGGTGAGCCCAGAATTATATATCCCAATATTGAATTAGATAATTTTTATATCTCCTGAGATACCATGTACAATGCATCAAAAGTTATCTAAAGCAATATATGTTAATATTTCTCAGAAGCTAGCATTGACTTATGATTTTGATGCCATGTTTTATACTATTTCAAAATTCCTATGATTCCATGATGCTATCATCTTATGTCATGTGTCAATGTTCATGTTTTTTCTCAACCCTTTTATTCCACCATTATATTCATCTTGACTATCATGTGTTACTTTCATTATGTTATGCTTTTATTTTTCCCTTAGTTTGATTTATAGATCACCGCTTTCTTATATATGTCCCTTGGTTATCTTTTCTAGTATTAAAAGAATAACATATTTTATGGGAATGTTATAGAGTTTCAAATAATGTATTTAAATCTAAACTTCAAGTCAATATTTTGTGTACCTAATTTATGCAACACACAGGTCCACACTATATTTATGTATTATATCATGTTTTATCTTTATATTATAATTCATGAATTAATCTATATTAATGATTTGGGATGTAAAATTTTCTATCAGTAGAATGTATAGTTATTTTTGGGGATTATGATTATAAATATTTTGCAAAATACATATAGATAAGAGTAAACATAAGAAAAAATTGATAAATTGTGGGAAATTTTATAGTATGTAGTTTCCATGAAAAAACCCTTAACTTGGTTCTACAAAGGGATGTGGTTCTAACATAGTTGTACCCAGTGGTAATAACCTGGAATCTTCATATTGATAATTGAATCAATTTCTACCTAGTTCGGAATAGAGAGGCCTTACAACACACTTGGTTTCCCACTATTGTGGGATATGCTTTAAGAAATTATTAATATCTATACTAACCTTAATTAAGGGAATAGAAGTGATTTTAAAATTTTATTTTATTATATATATCGAAGAAAAAATTTTAGTGAAAACATGAAAATCATAGGTTAAGGAATGATTTTTATTTATGAATTATCCATTTAGTGTTTAAAGTTTCCATTTATATGATTAAAAGATTAAAAAATATCTTTCAAAAGTTTTTTCTAGTGGAAGTAAATTACTATAACAATAATAAAACAGTGAAATAGAATATTATTATTCATTCATGAACATAAAATTTCTTATTCGACTATGTATATACTCATTCTTTCATATCATTCATGTTTAATAGAACTATCCAGACACCTCCAAAAACATGTAAGTAGAGATATTGGTGAAAATTTAATATGGAGAAATTATTTCATCCAAAGTATATAAATTCACCCCTAAACATATTTTGTCGGATTAAATTCCTAGAAACTCTTGTGATAGTACCTATAGTTGAGTTTGAATCAATTATTGGTATGCATTGGCCTCCCATATATAGATCAAAAATAAATTTACCAAAGATGGAAATTACGCTATGTATCATGAATACAGCCCCAATTATACATAAGTGGAAGGATTAGGATGAATCTCCTTTGGTATCATCATCTCGATATTGGATAACATTTCATTATGAGAAAGTGTTCCTAGAAAAAACTATTGATACAATGGAAATGATCACCCTTGATGCAACTCCCCTTTTAAGGGAATATGTTTTTGTGCTTCCCGCAGAATTTACAGGTCATATTCTAAAATATGAGGTTGAGTTTTCAATCAATATTATTCACAAATATTTCCAATATCCAAGAATCTATATATAATATACATTGTTGGACAAGAATATCTGATAAGGCCACTACTGGATTCAAGTGCTTCACCATGGGGTGTGTCATTCCTATTCATCAAGAACAATGATGATTCAATGTGCCTCTACATTTATTATAATGTTATAAACAAGATCCTAATAAAGAATAAGTATCCTCTTCTAGGGACTGATGACTTGTTTTATCTGTTACTTAAATCCCAATACTTCTCTGTGGTGGATCTTTAGTTAGGATATTATCCAGTAAAGGTGAAGAATGAAGATATTCCAAATACTGATTTTTATACATGGTATGGGAAATATGATTTAATACTGATTACATTTGGTCACACATATACTCTATTTATCTTTTTGGAACTAATGAATAGTTTATTTAGGGATAACATTGATATTTTTCCGGTTGTATTTATAGATGATATTCTTATCTACTCTAGAAGATAGGAGGAATATCAAGGGAATTTTATAGATATATTGAAGAATTTTAGTAACGAAAATTAATATTTTAAATTGAGTAAATTATGGTTGTTGATGGATCAGGTAACATTCTATTGTAGGGTTATAAAAAAATGGGATATCTTTGGATCCACTAATAATAGAGGCCATTAAAGGATTTACAATACTAAAATATTTGATATAGGTCCATAGTTTCATAAGAATAGCTTGGTACTATCATAAATTTTTTAGAAACTTCTCACAATTTTCAATCCCACTAAAAAATATAAAAATGAATTGATTGATGTTTTTATGTAATGATGAATACAAGAATAAATTTAAATAGTTAATGAAGTGGCTAATCACTAAACCTATTACCACATAACCCACTGTCGGGGAAGGATTTGTTATTTATAGTTATGCATCTGAAAAGGGATTGAGATATGTGATAATTAATGTTAATATGGTGATAGTGTATTCTCCTCCCCAATTCAGGATTCATGTGATAAAATACCCAAAACATGATCTAAAATTGCCTATAGTGATCTTCAAATTAAATATTTGGAGAAATTATCTCAACTAGGAAAAGTGTTACATATATATAGATCATAAATTACTCAAGTATTTATTCACACAATATGATCATAATATGATCCAATTAAGGTGGTTAAATGTGATTAAGTATTGTGGATATTCCATCCATTTCCATCCTGGGATGGAAATAAATGTGGTTTATGCTCGGAGTTTAAAGGATCTTCCAGACTTATCTGAGATGACAATTGAATGGAATTGAATCTTCATGAAAAATAATGGGATAAAAATGGGAATAACAAAATTATATTTATCCTACATTTATCGAATATCTTATAAACCATCCATTATTGAGAGGATAAAGGAGGCCCAAAAAATGATGAGGATATACAGGGAAAGGTAGTTAATATTCTAGAGATTAAATTCTTTAAAGATTATGTTTTAATGTTTTGAACCCTGCTATATATCCCATAAAAACTATAACTAAATATGAAATTCAGGATTTTACACATATATCACCCTTCTCTATTCATCTTGGAATCAATACGATGTATATATATATAAATTAAACCTTCTGGTGGGATAGCATAAATAGGGACATAAAAAAATTTGTATCCCAAAGCATGGAATGCTATGAAGTCAAGGATGAATGAAATACTTCTTTGTGTATGATGAATCTATTTCCCATACAAGTACATAAATGAAGAAACATAACCTTGGATTTCATCATAGGACTCCCCATGACATCTAATGTAAAAATGTCTTGTTTGTAGTCCATCACTTCACAAAGTAAGTGAATTGAAATGCTATAAAGGAAGATTTATCTCTTGAACAAATCTATATGATATACATAAGGGATGTAACAATACTAAATAGATTACCACTCTTCAATGTATCTAATATAGAATTGAGTTTTTCCTTGTGGTTATATATAATCCTTCATCAAGCATCAGATACAAAGATGAGTTTTAGTACTTCTTATCTCCCTTAGAAAAATGGTCAGTTTGAGAGAATTAATTATACTATAGATTAAATGAAGAAATTATGTTCAATATATTTCCAATGATCTTGGGATTGTTTCCTTAACATATTAGAGTTCAAATATATCAATAGTTTCAATTATAACATTCAAATTGTAACTTACGAGGCTCTTCATTGGAAGAAATTTTAGACTACAACATGCTGGGCTAAAGTTGGAGTGAATAATATTATGGGACCTTCTCTTATCCAAGAGATGATAGAGATGGTTCAAACCACTGAATGTTATATAAAATATACATAAATTTGATAAGAAAATATATACATAAAATCTTCGATGATACCTATAGTTTGAGGTGAAAGATAAGGTTATACTTCATATATCTCAATGAATGAAATTCATAGGGTTTGGGAATAAGTAAAAGTTTAGTTATAGATACATCATCCCCTTATAGATCCTTGGTCGTATTATAGTATCCTTTCAACTATCACTCCCACCTATCCAATCATAAGTACATAATGTGTTTCATGTGTCACTCTTGAAGGAGTACACAATGAAACCCCCACTTGTGATAAATCAAGAGGTGGTACCATTAGAGAATGATATTTTATAAAATGAGTAGTTTTTGAAGATATTAGATTATATAGACAATGTTCCATGAAATAATACAATTCACCTGGTCCTATTACTTTAGCAGGACCAATATTTTAGAGAGGGAAGTTGGGAATTTGAAGAGGTGATGAAATAGAAGTAACCTCATCTATTTTATGGTATGCAACAAAATTTCAGTTGTGAAATGTTCTAAGGTGTAATATTCTAATGACTTAAACTTTTATAAATTAAATATAATTTTTAATGAATGAATAAATTAGTAATTGATGAAGTTATATAAAACAAATGAAATAATTTCCTTATTTTGGACCATTATATAATATAGCATGTTAGATTTAAAATATCATTAAGATTCATTACCATTGATAATATATCCATTAATGTGAATATGATGTTCAATATATTTTAATGGTTATGATAAAGTCTAATTGACACATATAAAAGAAGAAATATCATAGACCAGTAGGATTTTACAATTTGAAGCCTACTAATCAAAGCTTCTAAGGGAGATGGCAACACTAGGATTTTCCCTTAAATAGGACCAAGCTTATATTCAACAATTGTAACTCCAATAAAACCATTTATGGGAGAAGTTTAATCTTCTTTAGATCATTACCCATACCATTTTCATGGAACCACAACAAGTAAGAACCATAGTCTTACTCCTTAACCATATAGAATATGCTGGTATAATAAGGGTTCATGTACCTTAACACTAGTAAAATTATTTTTTATATTTTAAATTTTCATGAAATAATAATAATATTGATCCCTTTCATTAGTACAATATAAATTATAATATAATGAGTTTAATAAAGATTAGATTTTTTAAGAATAAACTAATGTAATAATTTTGGTATATATATATATATATTATTAAAACATTATTTTTATAAATTAAATCATTTAAAAATAAACTTTTTCCATGAAATATTATTATCAAATAATATTTAGTTAAATATAAATGATAATATAATTTATGTATGACCAATTAAATCACTACATGGGTCAAAATATAGTTATTATCGTAAAATAAAGTATTTTCCAATAAATAATTATGTTTATTCAAAATATTAAATTGAAACATTTAGATAATTATGTTTATAAAATAATTGATATTTATAAAAGGAGAACTTTGAAATTATCCAATTGTTGATTTTTCATAATTTTCTAATATAGTCAAATTTTTTGGTAAAAATTTAATAAAGTATAAATATAAGTTCTATATTATGACATAATAATACCCTTAATGTGATGTAATAAGTTATATTGAAGTAATACATGAGAAAATATAGAATTACCCTTTAAAATAATTTATTTTTTCAACTACTTGTTTTATTTTATATAAATTTAATGAATCCTCCAAAACATAAGTTATATTTTAAGGTTATAAAATCAATTCTTTATGAATATAACTCACATAAACATCACTAACGATATTATTTTAATATGTTACATTCTTGGAATTATAAAAAATTAAAAACAATTCCTTATTTATCGAAACCATTGGAAACCCTTATAAGAATGTTTGTTATTTTTATTATTTTATTATATAGAGTTAAAATATTAATTTTTTAAATTAATAAATAATTCCAGACTTCTTTCTATAAATTATCGTAAAATGTCCCACTCATATTCACTAAAAACCCATTAAGAGTTAATTTACTCTACTTATCCAACTCTAAATTCCTCCCAATTTGTTACCAAGATCATAATATTCTCTTCCAAATATTTTATAAGAATCCTCTATGGGTTAGGGATTTTCTCCTCCTCCACTTTATTGAACAAATTTCATTAATTTGTGCCTTTTAATTTCTACCTTTTCAAGTTGGAATATTTTTTACACATCACTTTGTGTTCCATATAAATCCCTAGTAATGAGACAACACCTTTCAATCTCATTAAACCATTCCATAATCATTTATGTACCCATGTTTTATGGTCGAAATTATAATGTAATTTTTCAGGACAAAACATTTTTGTTTTTTATAATGATTCCCAATTATAATAAATGGGTTTTAGCTAGATATATATATCCTTAAAACATTGGGTAAATAAATGTATGTAACCCTAAGAAATTATTCCATGGGTAAAAATTGATTAAATGTGTTATTATGTTGTATGCTCAATCTTACATATAAATACATTTTAATAATATAGATGTGACAGGTGGCCTTGGAATTTTAAATCCCTATAATTAATTAATTAGTATTTTTATCTCATGAGATACGATGTAGGGTGAACTATAGGTTATCCTAAGAACACTATGTTATGATGTAATAGTGGTTATCCTTGACTTATTATTATGAAGTCATGTTTTAGGTTTATAGAGACACTCCCTTTTCATACATTAACATTACTAAACATATTTTTAATACTTAAAAAATTATACAAATATATTCACAAATATCATATTATTCTATTGCCTTTGGAAACATGGAAACATAAGCACTGGTACATGGGTGAGCTAAATAATCTGACACTAGGTTCTCTAAGACTAGTACCCATCTTAGACATATAAAAAATAAAATATATCTTCATATCCTAGGTAAGGAAACAAAAAATGTGATGAGATAAGATGATCAGTAAGGGTAAAAAAAGGATATATGTAAGCATAAACATTAACATAAGGGTCTGAGAAAGTGATTTCATCATTAGAAGATCATACCCTACATTTCAAAGATCATAAACGTAGATCATTGTATAAATATTTGTAGTTCATAAGACATGAATCATATAAAAATCAAGAGAATTGTTCATTAAAGTATAACATAGGATTAAGAAATTTAATTATAAAATACATATATATATATATATATATATAATCATATGTCAAGGCTACCTACCTAGACCTTCAAAACATGTTAGGCGTGGGCTATGACCTGTGTAACTATTTCAATCATGGGTTAACTACTCGTATACCCTCTTATTTTCTGGATTGGTATAAAACAATTTCACAATATTATTTTTTGGATTAGTCTACAACCCATGCACCATATTACTTTTAGGATTGGTCTAAAACCCATGAACCTACTTATTTTCAGGATTGGGCTTCAACCCATGTATCTCTTTGTTATTGAGATTGGGCGCCAACACATGAACTCTCTGAGATCATATAACATTTATCATTAATAAAATCATTGGGGGGTAGATATAGGCCCCACCCATCTAATAATGATATCAAACATACATGTTCCACAAAATCATAAACAATCATATCATAATCAATAAAATGAAATGGGTATCAAAAACATGTAATCATATCATAACCTATGGAAAAATATATTGGTTTCATAATCATTTCACCTAAATCCAAACCTATAAAGTAGAAAAACATTTCATAAGTATATAACCCATGAAAGAGAACTTTATTTCATAAATATATAACCTGTGAAATAGAAATGGATTTCATAAACATATAACCCATGAATGAGAAATGTGTTTCTTAAAGAATATGACATTAATCATAACCCATTAAGTGGATTAATATGAATGTAACCTTTTTATCATTTCCTAAAAAGGCATAATTAACATCAAAAAATGTCATACTGTATGGAAAATAATTTTTTAATATATTTCTAAAAAACTTCTTGGTGAAAATATCTGTTCTTCTTTGAAAATAGATTCTTAATGCATAAAATCATTTGAAAATCAAATTCCAAGAAAATACCATAAAATATTATAAAGAAGACTTGAGATCATATTGACAACCTTTTTCCTTGGAAAATTTTAGAATAAGATTCAAAGCTTTTAAATAATAATACTTTTAAAACACTTTCAATATATTAAAATAAGTCTTGAAAATTTTTAGAAATTTGATTCCTTGAAAACTACTTTTAAAACTTATAAATATGGATTGAAATTGTTTTGAAACCCTTTTACTTGAAAATAAATAAAAGAAGCTTAGAAAAATTGTAAACAATTTTCCTTCAAAATCGATTTTCAAAAAAATTATTTTAAATTATCCTTTCAAACATGAAATTTAAGCTTCATATAAATTACCATAGGTAAATCCATAAATGTCATACTATGTAAAAATAATATTCCTTTTTTCATGGTAAAAGGTTAGAAAAATTCCCTATTCAGAAAGAGACAAAAATATTCCTTTCAAAATATTATAAAATAAAAAATAGTAAGTGTTTATTTTAAATATTATAGTAGAAAATAATAATATTCATGGAAACCCATTTTAGAAAACATGGGTTTCAAGGAACATGGATTTCTGAATAAAGAGAGAGGTAAATTTAGACTTTCTTAAAACACGTTTTTGACCATATTATTTAATGAAGTGTGTAAAAATGGTACCAAAATATCAAGATTGAATTAATAAATATAATAGAATAAAATTATTGAGTTTTATTGAGATATGGATCATAAGAATCATCAAAGAAATAATAATCATAAACAATCTTGAAATGTAATTATATTGTTTCAATAAACTCCTACAACCTGGAAACATTGAACCATACTTCCCATGTAATAAAATGGAATTACATTAATCTTATAATATCATATAATGAATTAGATTCATGACATGACATTTACAATGAAATATATACACCAAATTCAAACATATAGGTACATAATATGACTTTTGTCTTAAGGAATGCAAATTGAGACAAAACTATCTTACCGATTTGGTAACTTTTGAAACATTAAAACCATGAAAGAAATATAATAGAAGGTATATGTAAATTAATATAACATTAATAATAATAATCAAATATTACATCCTTATTAAGTGTACACACCACACAAACAAAACAAGTGGTGATTAAGGAATGTATCTCAGAGAAATAAAAAGGTGAGATGAAATCCTCTTACATTTCATCCTGACTCACTTTGTACACGCACACGATTCATTTTTAAAAAATTTAAGATTATTATAAATATTATATGGACTTATTTTATTATATCTATAAACATATATGGTGTTATTAGGACCTTATATTATCCACTTTTTATCAATCCTATGTTAAGGTTTTACTTTAGGTTGTATTCCCTTTGTTCTTCGCATGTGTCTTAATATTTTATATCTTTGGTCCTTATACTTATATCATGACTTCAAGAATGTAAAACATGATATAAGTATCATGAATATTCATTATATTTGTATTATAATAATCCATAGAATATATATTTTTGAAATTGAATACACCATTCACGGGGACCATAAGTTTTACGTACACATGAACGATGTTTCCATTTTTATTGTTTTGTGGAAATCAAGAACGATAGTGGAATATATTTATATATATATATATATATCTGTGTGTGTGTGTGAGTGTAATATCATTAAATTATAAATATCATGTTACATATATCATATAGGATCACTAAACTCATCTTAATACATTTTATGTAGTGTGTGAATGAATCATGTCACTTTGAAGGGGCGGTAGTCCATACGTCCTCAAATTAAATTATCATATTAACACTAAATGTAATGTATAAATATATGTGTTATAAAATAATTAAATATTATTAAGGACATTATAAATATAATATGAATAATATATCAACATATTTTCTATCATAATTTCCACTATGGGAGGCAGTAAATAAAAAACGAACAATCATCATTTTGTGAGGTCGTAGTTCAGCATACACATAAATAGTATGTTTGTTACCCAATAGAGAGATTTTTGTGTATGTATAGGTCTAAACCATAAAATAAAAATAAATATTATATTTATGATACTAATTTATTTATGAAATTATTTAATAATAGTATTTATGGTGGTGGAGAATTGAAATAAAATAATAGAACTTGAGGAAAATGTAACCTTTTATTCATGTAACTCCTTTTAGTTTTCACAAAATTGCATCCTGGATTAATTTATCCCTAATGAGAGGATTATTGGATGAAGTTCAAGATTTTTATGATATATTTTTAAAGATAATTATCAACCCAAAGTGGCTTGATAGGTGTGAAGAAGTTTGAGGAGGGGAGGCCTTTTTATTGTGAAGGAGGAGTGGCACTCTAGTTAATTTTGGGAAAGGGAATTCTGCAAATGTTTTTCCCAAGTAAAGTAGATAAATTAATGTTAAAAATTAACTAAATGTGATTATATGGTAGATATATGGATATAAAATATATTTTTGACAACTGTATAAGTCATTTAGTCCCTCAAGATTAACGTTTATCCCTTTGTTAAGTTTAATTTTACCTTAATTGATGTAATTAATTATAATTACATTCACTAACAATTTTTGTCAAAAAAATATGTTGACATTTTTAAACATTAGAAATTATTATTATTAAAAATATGGAATCCATTATTCAAAATTCCAATCGCATAAGTACAAGAATTTAATTTATATTTAATCCTGCAGTCGGGTCGAAAATGCAGGTTTTTAAAATAAAAATGTTCAAACATTTTCTACTTTTCATGTTCAATATGAAACTTAAATTGATTAAAATTACTTATATCAGGTTTATTTGTAAAATTACGATCTAATTAAACATTTAAATAAATTTAAAATATAATTTTACCTTATAAATAAATTAGTTGAAAATGTTGTTTTGGAATTAAAATAAAGTATTTTTCACTATTCATTACAAAAATAAAACCTCAAAGAAATATAAAAAAAATTCTCTCAACTAATTATTAGGTATAACTTTAAAATATGAAGTCTATTTATACATATTGAATCTAGAAAAGATCTAAAAATTTTATTTAAAATTGGTTCTCTGTTAAAAGGTGGTAAAAATATCTTTATAAGAAATTTAGTTTTTTAAGTATAAAATTGGGTTTGTTATAATATTATGTCTATAAAATATATTGCATGAATATTAAAAATATATAATTTAATATAAAAAATTTAAATTTCATTAATATCAATAACTAATTATAATTAATTTCATTTATTAGTGTAAACCAGATAATAATAATAATAATAGTTTACATTATATTCAATTGGTTTTCATATTGATTTATAATTAATTGGAAACCTATGAATTCAACTTTTATTTTTGTAAACAATATATATTCATAAATTAGTTAGTAATATTTTCAACTCCTAATCTAATGGCCATTTTATATCATATTTTATTAAATGAAAACATTTTAATAATATATTATTGTTCGGTAAAACTTGGTATTACGGGTTACACAAGTCATCATGGAAATTCCATCTTATGTGTAATATATTCTAAACTTGGTGTTCCTTCTATAGAATGTTAAAAATTATTTTTCATGTAGTGCATGATAACATGGTGTTTCATATAATGCAATCCAGACATACTTCTTTAATATAAACTATATTTAGTGTTGTGTGAAATGAAAAATCTAAAAAAGATTTAATTAATTAGATATAATATTCCACCAAATCATGGGGTGTTACATTCTACCCACCTAAAATAAATTTTGACCTCGATATTCATCTGTGTTATCAAAGATTAAATACTTTTAAGACCCTTTAATTAAAACCCACATTGTAAAAATGAACACTAAATCATCCTTTAAAGAAGAATGTTGGATCTATAATGGTTACCCAAAGTAACACATAGTTTGGTTTCTATATATGATATTATATGTGTAATATGAAAATATATACACAAAAGAGTAATCTATCCATCAAATATTGATGGAGGGTAATAAAAAATAATGCTAAGAGAAAGTTAACAATAAAAAAGTCATAAATCTTTGATGACCTAAAATACCATCTGATCCATCAGAAACAAAGGTACTAGGATAACATATTTGTTTTAATGATCTTTTTTCATATAGGTGAACAATTTTCATGAAAATATATACTTACATGATCTTAAAAAAAACCCTCCCTTTGTTGTTCCTTGATCCACTTCACTTATTTATCTAAAAATGAAGGTTGATTTTTAATTCCTGTAGTACAAAGAGGTCATGAGATCCATGATAGGACTTCTCATTTTTTATTAGTTATCATCCAAAAAAGTATTTAGAATGGTTTATCTGATATTCATAAATCCTCATGGGGTGAGATAATGCTTTAATATCAAAAAATTAAATACAATTTTAACATAATATCACCATACATAGTTGACCTTATAATACTTCTGAAATATGAAAATCCAAAACATTAGAAAGAAAGTCATGAAATCATCTTAACATTGATCCCCCAAATATGTTAAATTATTACATGGTTGTCACATTCTATCCATATGATTACCCTCATCATATATTCCCTAGAAACATGGTAATAACATAAATTATCATTAATCATTTTGGAAAAAAATCATGCAACCTTATTCTAATGATTACTGGATACATTCTTTAAATATAAAAAATTGAAAACATAACCCTTGATGAAATAGACTACTTTTTCAATGACCAGTTCCATGGTAATATATACTCTCTAATTTACTTATTTATATCTAACATATCTTTATCGAAAAATCAACATCTCAATGTCAAGCGTTAATTAAGCGTTACCTTACCATAATTAATATATCACAGTTCCATGAAATTATTTTTTTATGCCTTCATCACCATTCATATATCATATTCAATTATTAATGAAAACTTATACTGAAAGTACTAATATATTTCATTATTCATATAACATAGTCTTTGAATTCCAAAACATAAATAATTTATTCATACAACTTTATAATTAAATCAATACTTAGGATTCATTGAATTATTCCCTAATACATATTTCTTAGAATTTGAAATATGAATCATGTCTTAGGGTTCCTCAACCTCAATATTATCATTCTTCTTATTTTAACATAAACAATACTGAAAGAAGATAGCATACCTTTCATGTGTCTTTTTTTGGTCTCTTCAACACCAGCAGCAAAACCATTACTTGTACCACCTTGCTGATTCTCTTTATAATCCTTCAATATAGAACTTCGATTTTCATAACTCCAATAATTTCCATAGTTAAATAAGTCATAAATTGTTAATAAATTATGGAGTCCAACATTCTCTTTAATTTCATTAACTTAATTTTTTATTTACCATTTATAGTTAGTTGCCTTTAGACCTTATTTTCCATAGTAAAAAAATATTATTATTCCTTTAAGACATTCACCTAGGAGAGTTTTTCACTTTCTTGACAAAAATGAAACTGAATCATCTTTCTTCCATGGTCGATATTACTCAAACTCTCAGCAAACTCTTTCTTTCTCTTCCGTGGGCAGTCCGAGAGTTGGTTAAGGTGTATGTTGTTCATCAAGTTCCTTGAAAACTAATTAGTCATGATCGACACATCTGTCACTCTAGTTATCACCCCATTTGACTACTCATCCAAATATTTTATGTCACATACAACATTAACCTAGTTCTTTATGGTTTCTACCATTGACTAAAACCAAGAATAATTGAGTAAAAAAAATTATCATAGTGAGGAATAAAATAATCATGAAATCAACTTATATGATGTCTAAATTATTAAAACCTTCTTAAAATAAGACTAATGTGGTGTATCCTAGATAATTCATAACCAACTCCAATTTTAATCCTTCATGATAGTTCAAGAAGAGTTTGTGAATTCGCAAATCATATCCCCTAGGAATGTCAAACTATGTGTGCGTCAAGTCCATTGCCGTATACAATATTACTCTGAGTCAGGCAAAGGACATCATGTTGGACGTTTTACCCCTAGTTACATATGTTCAGAAGAATAATCCACCTATAGTATCTAGAAAAGGATGTATTTCAAGAAAACCACTCACTCTATCCTTTAACTAGATTCCATGAGATTTTATTATACTTTTCCTTAACCTTAAACTTATCCTTAGATATGTCCTTAGAGATTTCATTAATGTTCTCTAAAAGTAGTTTACAAATTTTAACTAAACCTTTTCTTTGATACCAATAATAGATATCCATGATATTCATACATTAACATTACATTAATTTTACAGAATACAAAAACATTATACAAACATATTCCCAAATTGCATATTAGTCTAGTACCTTTAGAAACATGGAAACATAAACACTGGAACATGGGTGAGCTAAATTATCTCAAACCTGGTTCTCCAAGACTAACACCCCTCTTAGATATATCATACGTAAAATATATCATCATAACCTAGGGAAGGAAACATAAAAGGGGGTGAGGACAAATACTAATTAAGGGTAAACATGGGGATAAGTAAGCATAAACATGAACATTAGGGTATGATAATGTGATCATAACATTTGAAGATAAAACCATGAATATCATAGAATATAAACATAAATGATGGAATAATGACTGGTAGTTCATAAGACATGAGTCATAAGGGAATAAAGAGCATAGGCTATGAAATTATAACATATGTGTAAAAAATTTGATTATGGTATACACAAAAACATTGAAAATCCTATGTCAATTATACCAACCTCTACCTTTATAACATCATTGGATTAGGCTTTGACCTTTGTACCTGCTTCAGGCTTGGGCTAACAACCCATGAACCCGATTATTTTCAACATTTAGCTAAAACCCATGAAACCTCTTATTTTTTGGGATTAGGGTAAAAATTGTTTACCCTCTTATATTCAGGATGAGGCTATAACCCGTAAACTTTTTATTTTCATGATTGGGCTTCCACCAATGTATATTTTTTGTTTTCGGTCTTGGGATAAAACTCGTGCCCCTTTGAGATCATACACCATTTATCACTCCCCAATGAATTTTGGTAGATATAAGTCCTAACCATATCATAATTAAATAATACATATCTATTCAACAAAATCATAAAAAATCATATCATAATCCATGAAATGAAATTGATATCATAAACAAGAAATCATATCATAACTAGTGGACAAAGATATATGTTTTGTAATGATTTCATTAAAATAATTACCCGCAAAAGAGAAATATATTTTAAAAACATATAACCCCTGAAATACAAACAAATTTAATTAATAGATAACATGTGAAAGAGAAATATATTTCTTAATCATATAACTCATGAATGTGAAA
Organism: Viscum album; assembly: GCA_963277665.1. NCBI lineage: Eukaryota > Viridiplantae > Streptophyta > Magnoliopsida > Santalales > Viscaceae > Viscum > Viscum album. The sequence continues at coordinate 205,838,533 of OY728144.1, forward strand.
TGGGTTTCATAAAGACTATGAAATTAATAATAACCCATTCAGAGGAAGAATATGAATGTAACCATTAGATTATTTCCTAGAAAGGCATGTGTAACATCAATTGATGATATATTATATGGAAAATAATTTTGAAATATATTTCAAAAAAATTATTAAAATAAAATTTCTTCTTTGAAAAGGGATTTTTAATTGCATAAACCCATTTGAAAAAAAAATTCATACAAAATACCTTGAAAACATATAAAGAAGACATGAAATAATTTTTAAAACATTTTTCCTTGAAAACATATATAATTAAATTCAAATTTTTTTTAAAAAACAATGATAACACTTTAAAAACATTAAATGAAATCTTGAAAATGTTTTGAAAACCTTTTTTACTTGAAAACATATGAAGGAATATTCAAAATATTTTGAAAACAAATTTCCTAGAAAATTAATTTTAATAACATTTTAATAAAAATTAACATTTTAATAATTGAATCTATTCCTCATAAAAATGACAACAATTAATCAATACATGTCATACAAGGTGAAAATAATATTTCTTTTTCATGGTACAAAAGTACGAAAAAATGAATTTGATCAGAAATAGATAAGAAGGTTCCATTAAAAACATTGTTAACTAAAAAAAGATTAAAAATTGATTTTACATATTATTGGATAATATTATAATATTATATGAAGCATTTTTTTAGAAAACATGGTTTTGAAGGAACACAACTTTTCGACTGAAGAGAGAGGTAAATTCATACTTTCTTAAAATCACATTTTTTATATTATGTAACAAAGAGTAAAACAAAATGGTAAAAATATATGAATATATCATGAATAAAAATATGATAAGAAATTTCAGAATTTTTCTTCTTATATGGATCAAAATATATAATCAAAATACGCATAATCACAAACAATCTCAAGAAATGAAAATATTGTTTCAATAAAAACATACAACTTACTATATTTGAAACACACACCCCATATAAGAAAATAAAATTACATTAAGTATAAAATATAATGGAAAGAATTAAATTCATGATATAAAATTTTAAAGGTATTATATACACCTCATGGAATCATAGAGGTGTATAACATGGAATGTGTCTCAAATAATGAAAATTGAGACAAAACTGTCTTACCGATTTGGTGACATTTAAAACATAAACACCACGAATAAAATATCACATGATTAATATGTAGATACCAATAAATTTAAAAATAATAATCATAGAATACATCCATGTGTAATATACATAGAACACAAATGAAACGAGTCATGATTAAGGCATGCATCTCACTGAAATAAAAAAGGTGAGATAAAATCCCCTTACCTTGTGTCTTGACTCACTTCATACTCTCAAACGATTGATATATAATTAATGAAAATTTATAATATATATTTAAAGTAATAATATTATTATATATAATACCAAATATGTTTATATTATGACCTTATATAACCCACATTTCAATAATTCTATATTAAGGTTTCACATCGGGAAATATTTTCTTTGTTCTTGGTATGTGTCATAAATTATTATATATTTGGTCATTATACTTATATAATGAATTCCATAATGTAACAAATGATATAGATATCATTTATATTCATTATATTTTTATTATAATAATCTATAGAATATAGAATTATGAAATGGGATAAATTGTTTATGGAGAAGATAAGTCATACGTAGGGATGGGTATTATTTAAATTTGTATTATTTTAATACAAAAAGAAAATGGAATATATGTACATATATATTTGTGTGTTTATAAAAAATTTATAGTATAAATATCATGTGATATATATCATATAATGTCACTAAACTCATTCTTAATAAATTCCATGAAGAGTTTGAACGAATCACATCACTTTAAGGGTGGTAGTTAACACTTCCTCAAACACAATTATCATATAAACACAAAATCGAATGTATAATGATATGTTGTGTAAAAAACATAAATATGATTAAATACATTATAAATATATTATATAATATATATAAACTGATTTTACATCATAATTCCTACCATGAGATGTTGTAAGGGAAAAAACGATCAGTCATTGTTTTGTGAGGCGGTAGTTCACCAAACACAAAAATTGAATGTCTATTACCCATTAGATGGAGTTGCGGGTAATTGTATGTATAAACATTTCAAAAAAACATTCTTGTATATTTATAATACTGGTTTTGTGATACAATCATGGAATAAGATGATTTTAGGGGGTGGATAATAGAAATAAAATTAAATAACTTCAGAAAAAATGTTACGTCTTATTCAGGTTACTCCATATGGTTTTCACCAAAGGGCATCCTTTGATTGATTTATTACTAAGTTAATGATTCTAATATGAGTTTATGGATGTTGAGGATATATTTTTTCAGATATTTTCCTAACCAATGTGGCTTGAGAGGGGCGAATAATTGAGGGGAGATGAGGCTTTTTTATAGTTTAGGAGTGGCACTCTTGTAAATTTTGGGAAAGGAAATTCCACCAACATTTTTCCCATAAATATTGGATCAAATAATTATCCAATGTGTATATAATTTATGTAAGTGTGTAAATATTTCCATAAAATAGATTTTTTACAACTTTCATGGTCATTTAGGCCCTTAAGTTTAATATTTATTCCTTAGTTAAGCTTAATTTAACTTTAATCAATGTAATTAATTTTAATTAATTTCACTACTCATTTTTGAAAAAAACTAAAATTACCATATTACAAATTATTAATTATTATTATTCAAAACATTTAATATTTTTTTCAAATTCCAATCACATAAGTGGTATATATTTATTTAAATTTAATCCCATAATCGAGTTGGCAATGCAGGGTTTTAAAGTAAAAACGTTTAAAAGTATACCATGTTTTTATATTAAATTGAAAACTAAAATTGATTAAAATGACATAATTTTGGTTTAATGATAAATATATTATCTATTTAAACTTTTAAAAATACATATAATTTAATTTATCCTTATAAATAAATTATATGAAAAAGTATTTTTGTACTAAAAATCAGTATTTTTCACAATCCGTTAAAAAAATGAAACTTTGCTGAAAAATACCAAAATTTTTCAATATAATAATTATATATTTTTCTTTTCAAATTATGATGTTTATATTTACATATTCAATCTATTAAATTTCCAAAAATTGGAATTAAAATAGGAACTCTATTAAATGGCAGGAAAATACGTTTATGAAAAATATTGGTTTTGAAGCATAAAAATTGGGTTTGTTATATACTTATTTATATAAAATATATTGGATGAATATAAAAAATATTTGATGGAATATATAAAATATAAATTACATTAATATCACTCACTAATTAAAATTTATTAAATTAATTGGGGGAAAACATATACTTATAAAAATATTTTTCTTTATATTCAATCTATTTTCATATTCATTTCTAATTAATTGGTAACCTATGAATTCATATTATATTTAGGTAAACCATTTATTTTCATAAAATAGATAATCATATTCATAACCTCTAATTTATGGTCTGGGGAATATATTATTATATTATATGAAAAGATTTTAATAATATATTAGTTTTCAGTAAAACCTAGTATTGTATGTTACACAATCCATCGAGGGAAGTCAATCTTACATGTAATGTATATTGAACTCAGTGTTCCAAATAGAGCATGTTAAACAATATGTTTTGTTTAGTTCAAAATATCTTGGTGTTGGATATAATTAAATCATGAAATAATTACTTAATATAAACTATTTTCATTGTTGCATGAAATGAAGCATATCAAAAACATCAAATATATTAGAGAAAAAAAATAAAAAAATCTCATTATATTACAAGGTTTTTGAAAAATATCTATGTTACAATTTTTTATCATATTTTATCTTGATTAAATGTTAATGTTTATGATTAAAACCCCCTTTATGTAACCTTAATATTCATATTGACTGAAATATGTAACTTTAATCATGTTATGATTTCATTATTCCTTTAATTGGATTTAGTTATCACCATATTTATATCTATGTCCACTGGTGATCCCGTATTGTATTAGAAGAACAATTGAGTTTAAGGTCCAATAACAGAGTTTGAAATTTTTAATTTGTATCGCAATTTAAAGTAAAAGTTTTATATTACTAATTTTCCAAATACACCACGACTAATGAAATTATGGGATCGTATTATATGTATCTTTATGTAATAAATCCTGCATTTATATGAATTAATGTTATGGGTTATCATTGTATCAAACCAGGTGTATAGTTCGGCTCATCTATTTTGTACTAAGTTACGATTTAGTTAATACCCAACCTATATATTTAGGGATATTACCGCTCGGTGATTTTGAGATACACTTACTGTCCACTTATTTGTATTAAGATTGGTATGTCGTTTCTAGTAAATTAAACAATATTTACTTTACCAAATTTTAAGATCTTTATAAGGTAAATGAGTGTTTTAGAATTATAAAAACTAAAAAGGTAGTATAATGATAAGAATTGGAAATCACTCATTGATAATTTAATAAGTAATTTTTTAAAATTAATAATAAAAACAATTCTCATTGATAAGAAAATTAAATGTTAGTGGTGAATAATTAAAGGTTGAGAAGAGGTTAAAAATCCTTACATTGAAAATATTCTTCATAAAGCATGATAGAAACACCTTATAAGCATAAGAAACTAATTTTAAACACTCTTTTGAGGGAAAATTGGATTTAATTTATTCTAAATCGGTATATCGTGGATAGTAATGGTGAAATAGGTGGAAATTTATAGAAAATGAGTGTGAGTTATTAATTAATTTCAATTCATGGAAAATAGACTTAGATTTATAAAAAATATAAAACCATTGACCTTATCATGGTTTTATCCCTTAGTATTTTACATGTAGGGGCCGGTTTTTAGATTTTAATTACTCAATAACCAAAATATATTTAGAATTTTTTTATGTGTACAAAATCCTTATTCATAATGAATTGCGTTTAAAATATTTAACTATACTTCAGGTTTTAGAATATTTTTTATAGGTTTTAAAAACTAATTTTATTATTTTAAAATACATAATTTTAAAAAATTAACTAATTTTAGTTGATTAATCCTTTATATTACTAATTACATCATTTTTAATTCATTATGATTTCATAACACTTACCATATATTCATACAATATTTTACCACATACCCAAAAAGTTTCAGATCATATAAAATTTGGAATAAATAACCATGGGAAAATTTCCATCTGATAATTACAAAATTTATTGTTATTTATAAGAATATATATTTCTATATATTTCAATTTTAAATATTAATAAATATGTATGTATTTTAACATCATCCATTTTTTTTACCAAAAATGAAAAATGATTATTGTCGAAAATTTAGATTTTATTCTAAGATATTTATAGGTAATTAAATACTAGTTCATTGATTAATATAAATTTTTAACAATAAAAAAAATTACAAGACATTTTATTGGAAACAAGAATAAATAACATCCATGATACTATAATTTAGTCTCATTTATTATATCCCCCCTAATAATATTTTTCTCCAAATTATAGATGTAGATCAATTTAAGAACCAATAAGGAAAAATATTTCTCATTTCTTCCCTTGGATTCCATTTTTCTTATTCTAACTAGATATTCTTCCAAATAACATTCTCAAGTTGGGTTTTCAGATTCTATAACACATAATCTATAGTTTTAATAGTCATGATGGGATCATTATTATTTGAAAAAGAATTCTCTATCTTTATTTCCACAACGGATAGTGATTTTTTAGTGCCTACATTGTATATCCTTAAAATTGATACATGAATGTCTGCATGAAAATTAAAAATATCACGTGTAAAATCCAAACAATGAGGTACAAATCAAATTATTTTTGAAATTTCAAAATTTCCAACATACCTCAGCATTAGCTTCCATTTTTTACTAAAAACTGTGGTTAATTTCCAGGGGGATACATTTAAGAATACATGATTTTGTTGTTGAAAATCCAAGTCCTTCGCCTTATTATCATCCTAGAATTTCTATCTTCTCCAAGCCATCTTTATATAATATTGGATATATTGTACAATCTTATTTGCATCCTTAATGAGTTTTAGACCAACTAGAGTCATTTCACTAACATCATCCTAAAGATATAATTTATGATAACATTTTTAATGCAAACCCCTGTATTATAAGATTTTAATTATATAATATAATCTATTACTTTAGTAAAATTAAAATTGAGGTGGCTATTGGTCCCAGGTTCCATGGATGTAAATTTAACATGACCTCAACACGTCCTCTATGTTTTGAATAGTATTTTAAGACATCCCATTTGTATGAGGATAATAGGTGGTACTCAAATATATATTAGTGTCTATATAATTTTAAATACATTTCGAAAACATTTATATGAAATGTAAGTCACAATAAGATAAAATTTATAATTGGAACCATGAATTCTCTCCAATTCATTTATATAGTGTTATTCAAGATATTCAATGAGTATATCTTCCCTTATTGCTAGGAAATGGGAAAAAATGTTATGCATTTCCAAAAGGACCCATATTATACCATTATTATATGATGTATTTGGTATTCTAGTAATGATATCCATTGGGATATTTTCCTAACTCTACATTAGCATAGGGATATGTTTAATGATACCCTTTGTGTGTTTTCCCATATACTTTACATGTTTTCATATAAAAAATCTTGACCTGTAATATATATTTTCCTCTTCATGTTTTTTTACCATAAATTCTCTTTTAGATCCCTATATATATTGGTACTTCCAGTGGTTATAGAGAATTTCAAGATATGATATTCACCTATAAATTATCTCTTCAATTTAAGTAATGATTGTAAACATAGTCTCATTAGAAAATGAAACATATCATCTTCAAAGATGATATCTATTAATATCATATATTTTGTTAAATTAGTATTTATTTATAAAAATATTTCATCATTTTAAGACATCAATATGTTCTCTAGAAAACATGTTATGGATATTACTTAGAAAAGAAATTATGACTCCTTCCATAATAACCTCTATATCTAAATTTACTAAATCCATTAATAATGGATCCCTTAACATCCTCATTATATATATGACTTAATGATATTCCCCAGATAATGAATCCTCTATATTTTTTTCCTTTTTTAGAATAATTGTGTATTGTATAATTATAGATAGCTGGATTTATGGGTAGTTACATGATAAATACATCAATTTAATACCCCTTAATAGATACACCCTCTATTTCAAGTATATACTTCTCATTATTAGATTTAGAATCTCACAAATTTATTTTATAATTTTCATTGCACCTGGCTCTAGATAACACTAAGGTAATGAAGTATCTCGTTTAAAAATAGGGGATAATATTCAAGTATCATAGATTTTATTCTCCTTATCTTGACATTATAATATTTTATATACATTAATACCCAATTTATAAAATGATTTATTTAGTAGATAACAATTAGTATGACAACTAGGTTTTCAATTAAATAGTGTTCGTTAATTTCAACATAGGTTGTAGCGCCCCAACCCCAGAAGCCCAGAGTTGGTGCATTATTACCTATCATTGACATGATCATAAAAGATCAAGTCTCGAAATACCGATTAGTTTAGTAGCCTTGGAAGTACTAGATACATTCATTACATAATATGAAAAACTAAAAAAACAGTGTTTCCATATACCACACTCATATCTCCTCAAACTATCCTTACAGGTCAGTCATAAAATAATTCTTCGCATCCTGGGAAAAGAATAAAACATAGAAAGGGGTGATCTCAGAAGTTCAGTAAGGATAATAATAAAGTGAAAACTATCATAAATAAGCAAAAACATTTAAGGCAATGTATAAGACTAAAACCAAATCCTTTTAAAATTTAACATCAGCATAATATCTCAAAGATAAAATCAAATAATTCCATTTACTTACTCACATGTATATTCTACTAGTCCAATAATCACATGCAATATCAATAGCCACTTTCATAATGATGGAATGCATAATTATAGACTCTCATAACCAAATAGTCAAGGCCTTGTGCCAAGACTACAAATAATATTTTTCAAAGGCCTTGGTCCAAGACACTAGTTTGTCTCATGAGACTTACCGATGCATCGAGGAGCTATAACAGGCTCCACCAGTCACTTACTAAGTCCAATGCATTCCTCATATGAAAAAGGTTTAAACATGACAAAAACATTCTTGTTAAAACTAGCATACGAGATGTCAATACTTTTTCCATAAACCATGAATGGTATTGAAATAGAAAATCCACAGTCAAACCTATCACAAAACCTTCAATGCAATATGGATGTTTTATATCATAATAAATCAACTTCAAATAGGCTTAAAATCCATTAAAGGATGTTGACATAGATGAAATCAAAACATTTTTTTTGAGAAATATCTCTTTCTATTTTGAAATCATTTAAAAGTCATATAATTATAAAAGAAAACATTTATTTTGAAAATATTCTTATAATCTTGTAAGGGAATCTTTAATGATGTTATAATGGGGGGAAATTTCTTCACCCACTATATAAGTTGAAAAAAGAAATTCTTACCTTAAATTTGACGTAAAGGTCAAAAATTACTTTGTTTGGAAAATGATGGAAAGATTATTTCAAAACATATAAGGTCAAATAATGGTATAAATTACTTTAACCAATAGTCAATAAAATAGTAATAATGTTTTTAAATACATTTTTAAGAAACATGGATGTGGAATATAAAGAGATCCCAGTAGAAACTTATATAAGAACAACCTCGGATAATAAAGAGATTGTGAAATTAACCCTTACTTTGTACTTTTCCTTGGTAGAGGTTAGGTTATCATTCTGTATAATGGTGAAATTATTGTTATTAAATTATATAGGAATCATATACATTAATATTATATCATATTTGATCCTTTAACATTTCTTTGTTTATAATATCTTATTATTGTCGTTGTTTCAGGTGTTAACGGATTCGTTTTCCTTTATATTCTTTGTTATGTGAGTCATATTTGTTATGGATGGGATGTATATTATTCATATCCAGAATAATATCAAGTCTTGAGAAATTATTTTTAATCATAAAATGAAAATTATTCTTTAATAGATACGATGGGGAATGAATCTTATCGCGTTCGTGGAGACGGTAATCTGTACGTACGCACGAGCGACAATATCATTCATTTGATATTAAAATAATATATAATTGGATGTTATATCACATATATATATAATCATTATCATGTTATATTTATTATTTATATCAATTACAAATTATTATTATACCCCATCCAAATAATAATATATTGAATGACAATTACACCACGACGTGGAGACGGTAAGCCGTACGTACGCACGTTTGGTGACATGTCATTACAAGGAAGGATAGAATAATGAATATGGTTGTACAATATTTATAATAAAACCATAGTATATAGAAGATACTGGGGTTACTTTTTTAGAATGGAAAAAAACGAAGAAAGAGGAAGTGGAAGAAGAAAGGAACTTGAAAGAGGTGATAAATATTTACCTCTTCTTCGAGTTCTTCCTTCTAATTTGATCAAACGTTATCCTTAGTTTGGTTTTCTAGATAAAATAAACCCTCTAGAATTAAGGTAGGACTGTTGAGAGGTTATTTGGGTAGGGTTTGGCGGAGCCAAATGACTTTTATGGAGTGAATTATAGAGAAGGGGGAGTGCCCTTTTATAAGAGGGGTGAGGGGCACTTTAGGAAAAGCTAGAAATATTATTTTATAATAAAATAATTTTCGGTTTCTAACGACTCCAAAATAAATTATTTAAATTATATGGTGGGTATGGGTATAAAACACTCAACCAATAGGTTTAAAATTGGTTTGGGTCACTATATTATTATTATCTTTTATATTTAACTCTTAGTTAAATTGTTTGACATTTACCATGTCTCTTTGTATTTTTATATTATGTGGTTAATAAACATAATATATAATTCTAAGATAACCCTAAGTGGTTCATTAATGATAAAACTATCATTATAAAAGTCTTTTTTCTGAACCTTATATTTTTAGTAATAAAATATCAATTAATAATATAATATTTGTTTTAAAAACTCTTTTATGTAAATTTTGACACTATTTGGTATTTCATTTTTTCTAAATTAATAAAAAAAATTATTACTTCAAAAATAGTTTATCAAACCAACCCTAATATGTCATATTAACCTAGAAAATTATTGTAACTCATAGAAAGTCTCAAATTACATTTATTTGGATATTTATAATATCAATTATTTTTATATTTCATTAATTGGGTAATTAATGCATCATTATTGTGTCATAAATAAATTTAATTATTTAATGTCTAAAAATTAAAATAAACTTCCATTATGTAGGAAATCTATTTATATTTATAATGAATATTTACAGTCTAATTTATCTTATGTATAACCCTATATTAAAAATGTTTTACTTATTAAACATTGATTTTAAATCTTTTAACTCTTCTCTAATTGAAATAATAATAACTGTCCTAATCTAATACAAGTGGACCAATGGAGTTCATATTTTATTCCTAATGTTTTTTGGTCAAATTATACTTATCCAATAGAATTAGGACATGTTTTAGGGTAACAATATTATCATTTTTACCCTTAATTACCCTATTTACTTTTAACCGTAGTAAATAAAAGTTAAAAGTTATTATTCACCAAAAATTATTTTTATCTCATAGAACCAAATTTTACAAACTAATATCAACTGTTTCTCTTGATTTTTTGATATTACACTCACAGATGTGGTAAAATTATGGTTTTTGTGAATTTGTAAATTCTCCAAGTAGGTGGGTAAAAGACGGTGAAAAGTTCACTAAAATTATTATATATCTAAAAGTATTATAAACTAACTCCAATTAATTACATTGAACTTATATATGTATTATGTATATATTTTGACATAAAAAAATTAAATAAAATAAATAATTATTTAAATAAAAATTTGGTTTTAAACTATATCTCAGTGTTTTTAACTGTTCGTCAAAATTGAAAGTTTTTAGAAAAATACCAAAAAAACACCCAAAGATAATTTTGATATTAAAAATTCAAAAATGAAGTATATTTTAACAAAATTAAAAAAATAGATGTTTCATTTATTAATTTAAAATTAATTGTCGTTGTCAAAACCAAAAGATGTGTTTTTTGGAAATAATAACTAACAAAAGATTGATACCTGTTCATGTTCAATTTCAAGGTGAAATTATTAATAATGAATAAAATTGGATTAAATGGTAAAAATATGTTCTATTTATGCTTCCAAACCCTTAAAATGTTCAATATAACACTATAAAATATTTTGATTAAAAAAGTTGTTTTCAGTTAAAATATTGTGTTTTTCACTATTCGCCTAAATATGAAAGTTATCAGAAAAAACACCAAATATTTATCAAAACTAAATTTTTATGTCCTGATTCTAAATAAAAATTTTATTTTGTCAAATTGAATATATTAATGTGTCAAATATTGGATTTAAAAAAGGGTTTTCCATTAAAAGGTGGTAAAACTGCATTTTTGAAAAAAAACATCTTTTATCTAAAAAAATGAATTAATTCTTACATTATGTCTAATAAACTCATAATAAGAATTATAAAATTATAAGGATTTTATAAAGATAAAAATTCAGTTAATACTATTCATAACTTCTTTTGAATGGAATGTTTGGTAAGTCGTGGTGCGCTTGGACTCAGTGTTGCATGTACTGAAAGTTATTGAATTAATTTGAAGAAATAACGTACTATAAAATCATAGGGTGTTACATTATTACCTCCTTCAATACATTGTATCCTCACAATTTGAAATTTTTCTTTGAAAATAAGAGGTTAAAAATAGAAAATACCTTTGTGGGAAAACCCACATCGGAAATTGGGTTAATAAAATTTAGTCTTAATAAGAGGAAAAGGGGAATGAAAAAGTCACCACCAAATTAGGATCATGATTAAGAGAAAATTGGTGGAAATTAGAGACACATAATTGGAGGAAATATGTAAATATTTATAGGGAGTGATTTAGGTCATCAGTCACAAACAATTGTAGAATTGATGGCCTCAAAGCCATCAATATATGATGATTTAAAATATCATCGGTTCAACAAAACACAAGGGATTAGGATAACACATTTTTAGTTTTAAGATCCCCTAACTAAAATTTAATAATTAACTTATGAATAGAATAAGTGAAGAAAAAAAATATACTTGACAAGTAGAGTTCCATCCTTTAACTAATTTCTACCACAAACTCATCTTTCACTCTAAAAGATAATAGAACAAAAAAATATTCTATTTATCCTATTAGTAAAGGGTTCAAAAAAAATGGATTTATAATTTATCTATCAAATCTTTTTTAAAAACTACATTTTTCAATCTAGGACATCACGTGGGCCAGTGGTAGGTGATACACCCTTGTCGCCCTTCGGTTTCAGGTTCAAGTCTCGCGGCCTTGCCGGATGCGACAGGTTGCCGCACGACTTCCGGGTGGTCCTTTTTATGGCAATCCAAAAATAATCTCAAACTAGAATTATCCAAAATACTTTTGTCGAAACTCACTGTCCAAATTTTATAATGAAGGTTGACACAATGAAGAACCTTTTTTCCACGTAATAACATGTGAACACCTTCATCATGTATTCTTTTAAAACATCGCAAAACCTTAAATTATCATATAACCGTATTGATGACATTAATTCTCCCTTATTCCTTATAGAATTCTGGATGTACTCCTCATATCCAAAAAATGTTGTAAACTCCAAAAATGAGGGAATATAAAAATCATTAATCAGTTTCAAGGTAGTCAAGAATATCCAATATAATTTATCTAAATCAACCATCTCTTATTCTAAAATCACTACCTCATTATCTGGACCATATTAATGATTACCTTTCCTTCAACCATGTATTTTCCAAACAATGTAGCTTACTATTAAGTCACTTTCCATAGAGCCATGTAATCTCAAATACTCAATAAAATAGTACTGCAGTAAAATCCTTATATACTATATAATTCCTATAACATGTACATCATTAATACAATACTCAAATGAAACAATACTTTAATGACAACATAATAAATCTAATCATTCTTATTCATCTCTTCAGTATGATCATAACATTATTATTATCCAATAGCATCATTTGGGGTATACTATGATGATTTGGACATTGATTTGGGTAGTGTCCCAACTCCTTGAAGATGAAGCATTGTACATTTTAAACTTTTTTCTTACCCTTGAAATCACGTACTCGGGGTCCTTTTTCTCCACACTTATAACAAACTCCCATTACCTTCATGCATTTTCCAAGGTCATTCTTTCCACAATTATCACATATCGGAAACTCCTTTTCCCTCTTCCCTTTATCTATCTTTCTCTCTTCCATACTTTTCTTCTCTTTCTTCCCTTCAAAGCCATAGGACTTAGAGAATTATTTACATATCTTATTAACACATAATAATATTTCTTCATATGTTGAGAATACATGGAAGACTATTTCCCTTTTAAATGTTGGATTAATACCGTGAAATATATGATCCTTCTTACTCTTTGGATCATACGTATTCCTGGATTTCACATTCCTTCTACTGGGTGCCATTTCTATACAATGGCATACACTAGGTCAGTTTATGAATTACAATGAATAATTCCAAACTTATAAAATACCAAACGTAAATTGAAAATATTTTGGATATAATCCATAATCCTAAGAAATGTTTTCCTTGAGAAATTATATACTCATAAACCCTTCATAAGGGTTTTTAAAGAAAATGAGAATTATCCAAAGCATATCCCCCGGGAGTGTCGTAACCAAGAGTGTATCAAGGATCGTTGTCGTTCACCAGTTCCCATTTGAATATAGCTCAAAGAAGTGTTTTCAGGTTTAACCCCTAGATACATATGTACTATATCCACCTATACTTACTCTTATCTAGACATGACTGTATTTCTTGGAAAACTCAAAAAAATCTCTACATTACCAAAATTTTATGAAGTTCTTCTATACTGATCCTCAATGTCTATCTTTGGGCTTTGTTCTCTAATCAGAGTTTACCTAAATCTAGTTTCCAAGGTGTGTACTAAACTTCACTTGATACCAACTGTAACAGCCTGACCCTAGAAGCCCTGAGTTGGTGCATTTTTACCTAACATTGGCATGATCACAAAAGATCATGTCTCGAACGACTGATTAGTTTAGTAGCATTGGAAGTACTAGATACATTCATTGTATAATATGAAAAAATACAACAACATAAATTCCACATACCACACTCATATCCCCTCATATTATCCTTGCAGTTCGGTCAAAAAATACTTCTTCGCATCTTGGAAGAACAATAAAACATAGAAAGGGGTGAGCTCAGATGCTCAGTAAGGATAACAATATAGCAGAAACTTTCATAAATATGAATTATTATTTAAGGAAATGTATAAGACTAAAACAAAAGCCTTTTAAACTTGAACTTCAGCATAATATGGAAAATATAAAATAAAATAATTCTTTTTACTTACTCACATAGATATTCTACTAGTCGAACAATCACATGAAATATCAATAGCCACTTTCATAATGATAAAATGCATAATTCCAGACTTTCATAACCACATGTTCAAGGCCTTGTGCCAAGACTACAAATAAGATTTTGTCAAGACCTTGTGCCAAGACACTAGTATTTATCATGAGACCAACCGATGCATCGAGGAGCTATAGTGGGCTCCACCCATCACATACTAAGTCCAATGCATTCATCATATGAAAAGGATTAAACATAACATAAACATTCTTATTAAAACTAGCATACGAAATGTCAATATGTTATCCATAAACCATGAATGGAATTAAAAAAGCACATCCACAGTCTAAAATATCACAAAACCTTCAATACAATATGGAAGTTTTGTATTATAATAAATCAACTTCAAAGAATCTTACAATCCATAAAAGGATGTTGACATAGATGATATCTAAACATTTTTTTGAGAAATATAACTTTCTATTTTGAAATCATTTAAAAGTCATATAATTATAAAATCAAACATTTATTTCGAAAATATTCTTATAATATTGTAAGGGAATCTTTCACAATGTTATAACGGTGGAAAATTTCCGCACCCTCTGTATAAGTTAAAAAAAGACATTCTTACCTTAAATTTGTCGAAAAGGTCAAAAAGTACCTTGTTTGGAAAATGATGGAATGATTCCATTAAAAAATATATAAGATAAAATAAGGGTATAAATGAAATTATCCTATAGTCTATAAAATAGAAAGAATGTTTTGAAATAAATTTTTAAGAAACGTGGATGTAGATTATAAAGAGGTCCCAGTAGATACTTACGTAAAAACAACCTCTGATAATGAAAAGATTGTGAAATTAACCCTTACCTTGTAATTTTCCTTGTTTGAGGGTAGTTTAACCTCCTGTATAATGGTTAGATAATTGTTATTAAATTATACATTAATTCTATACATTAATATGATATCATATATGATCTTTTAACAGTGCTTTGTTAATAATATCTTTGTATTATCGTTGTTCCAGGTGTTAACAGATTCATTTTCCTTTATATTCATTATTATTAGAGTCATATTTTTATGGTTTCGATGTATATTATTCATATCTAGAATGATATAATGTCTTTAAAAATTATTTTTAATCATAAAATGAAAATTATTCTTGAATGGATACGCTGGGGAATGAATCTAATCGCGTTCGTCGAGACTGTAATCTGTACGTATGCACAAGTGACAATATCATTCTTTTGATATTAAAATAATATATAATTGGATATTATATCATATATACATAATAATTTTCATGCTATATTTATTATTTACATCAATTACACATTGTTATTATACCCATCCAAATAATAATATATTGAATGACAATTACACCACGACGTAGAGACGGTAAGCCATACGTACGCACGTATGGTGACATGTCATTCAAAGGATGGATAGAATAATGAATATGGTTGTAACATATTTAAAATAACATCACAATATATAGAAGATACTGGGGTTATTATTTTTGAATGGAAACAACAAAGAAAGACGAAGTGGAAGAAGAAATGTACTTAAAAGAGGTAATGAAATATTTACCGCTACTTCAGGTTCTTCTATTTGATTTGATCAAAAGGGATCCTTAGGATGGATTTCTGACTAAATGAAGGACTCTAGGATGACATGAGAATAGTTGGGAGGGTATTTGGTCAGGTTTTGGCCGAGCCAAATGGCTTTGATGTTGTGAATTAGAGAGAAGGGGGAGTGCCCTTTTATAAGAGGGGTGAGGGGCAACTTTGGAAAAGCTTGAAATATTATTTTATAATAAAATAATTTTCGGTTTATATTGGATAAAAAATAAATTTTTAAATTATAAGGTGGGTATGGGTCTAAAAACACTCAACCAATTTGATTTAGACAGGTTTGGGTCACTATAATAACCTTATCTTTTATATTTAACTCTTAGTTAAATATTTTGACATTTACCATGTCTCTTGGTATTTTTATATTATATTGTTAATAAAAATACTACATACATCCAAGAGAGCCCCAAGAGGTTCATTAATGATTCATCTATCATTATATAAGTCTTTTGGTAGAAACATAGATTATTAGGAATATAATATCAATTAATAATATAATATTTGTTTTAAAAACTCTTTTATGTCAATTTTGGAACAATTTTGTATTTTATTTATCTAAATTAATAACAACATTATTACTTCAAAAAAATCATCTAACCAACCCTAATATGTCACATTAACCTACAAAAATATTATAATTCATAAAATGTCTCAAATTACATTTATTTGGATATTTATAATATCAATTATTTTAATATTTCATTAATTATGTAATTACTGCATCATCATTGTGTCATAAATAAATTTCATATTTAATGTCTAAAAATTATAAATAAAATAAAATTATGTAGGAAATGTTTTTATATTTATAATGGATATTTATAGTCGAATTTATCTTATGTATAACCATATATTAAAAATGTTTTAGTTATTAATCTGTGATTTTAACTCCTTTAACTCTTTTTTAAATAAAATAATAATAAGTGTCCTAATCTAATCCAAGTGGACCAAAGATTTTCATATTTTATTCCTAATGTTGTTTGTTTTCAAATTATAATTATCCAATAGAAATATAAACTGTGTTAAGGTAATAATAATATCATTTTTACCCTCAATTACCATATTTACTGTTAACCGTGGTAAATAAAAATAAAGAGTTACTATTCAACAAAAATTATTTTCATCTCATTGAAACATATTTTACTTATTGATATCAGTCGTTTCTTGTAGATTTTTGAAATTACACTCACAGAAGTGGTAAAATTATGTTTTATGTGAATTTGCAAATTCTCCATGGAGGTGGGTAAAAGACAGCGAAAAGTTCATTAAAATTTTTATATATCTAAAATTATTATAAACTAACTCCAATGTATTACATTGAACTTATATAGGTATTATTTATATATTTTTTCCTAAAATAAATTTAAATTGAATAAATAATTATTTAAATAAAAATTCGATTTTAAACTATAACTCGGTGTTTTTCACTATTCATCAAAAATTGAAAGTTTTCAGAAAAATACCAAAAATTCACCCTAATCTAATTTGATATTATGAATTATAAAATGAATTCTATTTTACCAAATTCAAAACATATAAGTTTCATTTATTAAATTAAAATTAATTCTCATTGTCAAAACCAAAAGGCGTGTTTTTAAGAAATAATAACTAACAAAAGATTGATACTTGTTTATGTTCAATTTCAAGGTGAAATTATTTCCAATGAATAACATTGGATTAAATGGTAAAAATATAATATATTTATACTAAAAAACCATTAAAATGTATAATTTAGCACTATAAATTATTTTGATTAAAAAATTTGTTTTCAGTAAAAATATAGTATTTTTCACTATTCACCCAAATATGAAAGTTATCAGAAAAAAACCAAATATTTATTGAAACTAATGTTTTATGTCCCTATTCTAAATAAAAGGTTTATTTTGTCAAATTGAATATATAAAAGTGCCAAAAATTGGATTTATAAAAATGGTTCACCATTAAATGGAAGAAAAACTGTATTTTTAAAAAAATACATCTTTTATCTAAAAATTGAATTAGTTATTACATTATTTATGAGAAACTCATAATATGAATTATAAAATTATAAGGATTATATAAAGTTCAAAATTCATTTAATACTATTCATAACTGCTTTTTAACTGCTAGTTTCGTAAGTCGTGGTGTGCTTGAACTCAGTTTTCCATGTAGTGAAAGTTATTGAATTACTTTGCAAAAAAATACTATAAAATCTTGGGGTGTTACATAAGTTGATCAATACACATTCATTTGCTATAATTTTCCAATATGGAGTTTTAACAGATAACTCATTCTTTAGTGCTTCAAGGGATGATTTCATGTTCTTTCAAAACATTCAAGATAAGAATGAATGTGTATATGTAGAATCAAATAATGTGTCCCCTAAAATTTTGATTAATATCAAAGTATTTACAATAAAATCATTTGGAACCTAACATTCTACTTCAAAAATGATATATGTCCAATGTTTTTCCATGCCCATTTCAAGTGTAGATACCCTTGACTCATAGGGAATTTACTTGAAATGTGTCACATCTCCTTAAAATTATATTATTAGATATCTATGGATTCTAATTTCCCTTTCACTCATTATCTCAATAAACCTTATCTATAACCTTGTAAAAAACATTGATTATAATTATATGAGACCCAATGTTTTACATACCATAGTCATTGATTATAGGGAACTTTTCCCTTCCAATATCCTATGGAAAATTATATTCAATATATTCCCCAAAATCCCTCTACTTATTTTTATTCTTTTTCAATGTAAAAGGCATGGAGAACTCATTCTCATTCTTGATGGCACTAACCATTATATCCTTGTATGAGGAATGTTTTTGAGAGACTGATTCCATTGAAATGAATTGATTTAACCCCTCAAAGAATAAATCAATCTTACCTTTTCATGATTATATACACAGTCAGTAGATTTTCATGAAAATATTTTAATGTTGGCCTCATATTTAGAAATACCTTATATTTAAAGTTTACATAAATTTACCAAATTTATTGCTACATCATCTCATTGATCATGGGGAAATCACTTCATAAATAATTTCAACATAAAAGATATCAATTCCATATTATTTATCTCTTATTCATTATTTTTGTTTTGAATATAAGTCTATAATATATGAGAATATCCATTTAAAAGATATACAACCATTAAAAAAATATCCCTTTGAATTCATCTTAATGATTATAATACCATCAATAGAGATTGGATAAATTATAATCTAGTAATGGATAGATGGTTCCAACAGTGGATGTTGGTTTCTACATTATGAAACAGTCTTACAATGTCACATAATTCATTAGATAAATAGGTTTTTTAGAAAGTAAAATTAATGGGTCATAAGCTTAATCAACTACCCTAATATAGTTATAATATAATATGATAAAAAACCAGTCTCATTCACTTTGTTTTATGGGAAATAAATACCTCTATTAAGGGTGTTTACATCGTTTTTGTTACTTCCATTAAGCTCAATTTATAAAAAAATAGAAAATTTTTAACTAGTTCATGAATAAAAAATTTAATTAAAAACCAGAGTATATAATTCATATGAAACAATTACAACATATTTTGGTTTAATATATAAATATTTGACAAATATCTTATGCTTTTATTATAATTTTATTTTATCTATCTATGTTCTCTAAATATAGTTCTCATGATTTCATCAAAACATTATTTAAAAAAAATTGTAACACTCTGACTCTAGTATCCAAAGTTTTCTACCAACTATCCTGCTCTATGATCTTGTGTACCCACTACCGGCATCCATTGGATTTGTCTTCCCATCCAAGAAAATCTCAACCAACAAAAATCCCTATAAAACCGTAGAATTGGTAGGAATGCAAAGATGGATAACAATGGATTACAATTATCTATGAAAACCTTTCTCAAAGATCTGATCTTGGTTGAACTGGTCACAAACCAAATCCATTGTTTACCTTGAGCAGTTAGTAAACATTTAGGAATAATCACCTACCTTCATTATTCCCAGCTGAGATATGGAATCACCTAGATGCATAAATCCCTCAGTATAGATACATAGATTGTATCTTTGAATAGATACACAAACTCTGACCATAATTGATTCACTGCATCATATGACTCAGTCACCAACCCCTACCATCATCCTACTGATCCATGAATGAGGATCACTTCTAAAACTAACATATGGTCTTTTATTGTCCTAACTATATAGAAATATTGGGTCACCACCTCAATAAAATCCTCACATTCCTAATGGTCTAGCTCACCTTAGAACCTAAGGGGTCTTTGTTTCTGAAACTTGTGAAGTGTGCTCAGTCTACACACATCTTCCTCTAGAACATCGGGCTCTATATTCTTCAATACATGTGGTGTCATAGGTAATGCACCACATTGAAATAGAACCACTATAACATGTCGGTATATTGATTCCTCATCATTGAGGAAATCATTCTCATGATACTGATGCTAAATCCTAGACAGAGTATGTCGTGGAGAAGTACTAAAATAAACAATATGTACCATAGTGTATGGGTATATGTGGAGAGAGGAATCAAAAAGGAAATGTAAACCAAAAATCATTCCTATATAATGCATGTACCATATTTTCCCTACAACCTGTTTTCTCAGGTACAAAGTCGAAAAGCATATGACTCGAGTCATAGTAAATTGATATGTCAATAGCTATATTAAAATTGTAGTACCTGGCCTGAAATCTGAACTCAAAAAACATAATAATATTTCCCCAAACTAATATTATAGACTCTATACCTAACGTAGATCCTACCTATCTGAAACCAATCTATCAAAAACCTTCCCAAAGAGACACATGCCATGACTCCCCATTCCCACATTCAATAGGCTAGCTGATGGCAATTAGCATTGAGTAGGAATATCACTAATATGGGATGACTTATCATAAGTACATGTACACAAACACACACACATTTCCAAGACCATAAAATAATAACATATAAAAACAAATGAAAACAATTAATGCATAAATCTGAATCCCACAACTAAAGTATGACAAGAAGTAAAAGAATTTAAAAAAAATCCAAACACAATGCCACCACAAAGAGTTTGAAAACAAGTCTAACCTAAAAAATAATATTGGGGACTATTTTCATGATACCACAGAAACACACCTCGGTCAATTTGGTCTCCCTAATAATTTTCTGGTCCTGGTACGTCTAATACTATATTAAAAGATCGGTCATATACCCATGAAATGAATCATATAAGAAAATTGTGAGTAGGGGTGAGTACAATAATGTCGTGTAGCAAACACAGAAACCAAAAAGTCTACAGTAGAAGAATACAGTCATCTCTACATAGGTACATTTATACAACATAAATTACAATAATATCAAGATATACTCAACAATTACACATGGTTTAAATATAATTCATAGCCTTAATTGAAACCTATGATTACTGATTGATGGTTCAAAAAATCACTCGTCTGAGAGAACAAACACTAGAGTCTGAAAGGATTGATGATGTATTTTAGAAAGGAAATTCATGTTAGGTGTCTCTATTAGAAGTACATACTGAAATTCTGAAGAAATATTATTCAAAAGATGAGGATCGCAACCAAGTCCATGAGATATACCAACAACTTAATCTGGATTAAACTTCAATGTAGGGGATCATCACCCATGTATTGTTGGTGTTTAATATACCTAGAACTCCTCCTAACGCATTAATATGAATATAGGATCTCACTCTGGACCTCATAGAGGTATTCCATAACTCTATCCAAAATGTCATGTTGATGGGATCATTGTCCTATGTGTTGGAGGAGATTCTATACTAACACTCAAGGAAAGGATATAGGGAAGACACCGTAATGAAACACTTCCAATATACATAGGAAAAGGTATCCAAGCAAGATTTAAGAGAGTACATGGCATGTTGTAGGGTTACACATCATGTCCCTTCGACCCCAGGTCCTTACAATGTAAATGTTATGTGTTTGTGTCTATATTTGTGTGACAGTACATGGAGTGCCGACTACCTGTGTACTCTGCTTGTGTACACTAGGCTAAGATGAGTCTGTGTGAGAGTACATGGTGTGCCCATGCCTATTTACTCCATCTTATGTATGTGTAACCTATGGGTTACACACCAAGCCATTGGTGAAAGGCCACACACTTTATTGAAATTTCACATGTCATGTGATCCTTAACATTATCCTGAAACCCAAGATTCTACTAAGAGGGGCCCACATGTCGTGTATTCTTAGATTACATGATGTGTTGGTTGGGGTTTTTTAAAAACCATAATTCATCCATCTGTGTGTTTCTATGCTTACATCTCCTCAGATTCCAACTTCAATCAATCCAGAAATCAAGGATCTAACTCATCAAAACCATTAAATGGTCATTCGAGAGAATCCTGCCTTCAAATCCACTTAAAAATAGATTATGTTCATCCTATCATCGCTAGCATGCATCGCTCAAATCAGGGGTTTGAAATCCAGTCTGATTCACTCACTACTACTATAATCACACCTTCATCATGTCATATCGAGCCCAGATCTATGATATCATATCATTGTTCAATGAAATATGTGTGCAATGATTGATTCCTTGGTAGATGTCAAACCATGGGTCAATGAAGAACCCCCGTAGTGAAAAACGAAATATGGGAGAAAAGCCCAACCACAAACTTGAGTAATGAACCTCATACAGTGTTTATGTTGGCCTCTATCCATTATCATTAGAACAACCAGAGAATAATCAATGATAAAAAATTGGAACTCCAAAAATAAATCACATCAATAGATCACATACTGCAATTGACTGATCCACATATTGATATATTGGTTTATTGATCTAGGATCAACAAAGAATTTTAGAACGGGGAAAGAAACCAAATCATAAAATTTCCTACCACAATTTGGATTGATCACTGACAATGATTGAGAATGTGTTAGGATTGTTGGAGAGATCCTCTTATCTCATCTATCACTAGTCTGGGATCCACAATATGGTCATTGTTTGGCTACAGAATATTGTTCCACAATCTCCAACGGATCTCCAATAGTTTTCAAGGTTATGTGGTTAAACCTTGAAATATTACATAAGAATATATTTAATGAAAAACATATTTCTCTTCATCAAGGTTAAATTAAATTATTTCATGAAATTATTTCATTTATTTTATGTTTATAATGAGTTTTCCACAAATTTCATGTGCTGACCAAGGTTATGTCATGCGTGGGAAAAAACCCACGTTCTAAAATCAATGGTGCCATGAAATTTTTTATGTGATCCCCTATTTAGATTTTATCCCACTTTTTCAAGAAATAAAGTGTGCCCATGATATTTAATATATTTAATATGTTTCAAACATTTATTCTAACCACACCGGGCCATGAAATCACAAATTTTATTAAAACCTGGTCTTGAAAAAATTCCAAAAAATGTCCAAAAATAATACACAGAAAATTTAAGTCACTATAACAGAGAAGTGCTAAATTTGGTGTGTATCTATAGAAAAGGATGGATATGTCTTTATTAATTTCCAAGCATGGGCCTTGGATCCTAGGTTATAAAAAAATATAAATCCATTCACCTTTCTGTGGATTTGTCCCATGGTATTTAATATATATTTACTAGTTTTGTCCATTTGATTTTTTTAATAACTAGACCTCCTATAAAATATATTATTTTGGATGTGGATATAATCCTTATTCATAATAATTTTTTTTCAAAATAATAAAATACACTTATGTATTTTTAGATTCAATATAGCTTGCTAAAATTAATTTTATTACTTTTAAATACATTATTTTAATGAATAAACCCGTTTTTGGTTAAAAATATGTTATATAAATAATTGTATTATTTTTAAGTCATCGTTAAGTCATAATAATTTTCATATATTAAAACTGCAATTTACTTTTTACACAAAAATAAATTTATATTATAAAATTTTGAAAAATTCACCATTGGAAAATTTCAACATGCTTATTCAATATTTACAATACTTATTATGAAATAAATTTATATCAATATAAAATGTAACTATTAAAAAAATACTTGTGTAATCTAATATAAGGCATTTGGTGGTTAAATTTGAAAACTATTCTTCTAGAAAATATTAATTTCATTCTAGGACATATGTGTGTAATTATATCACTATTCATTAATTAATATACATTTATATTAATAAAATGATTTAATTAATTAATTTTAATAGACACATGAATAAATAAATTTCATTATTATAGTTGAATATTAGGTCTTACATGAACTTTTTTGGTACATACATTAACTCATAAAAATTTTATCCACCGATGATGTAGTAATCACATAAGTCATCAAAAACATAAAGTCTATGCTTGTTGAATAAGTTTTTCCTTCTCTCTAATGTTTAGTACTTCCCATTTTTTCTTATTCTTCTATCATCTCTACTTTTTCTAAATTACATCCTTTGATATATGTAAAAGATGGAAAAATTATCCTAACACTCCATTGACTTGTTCTTAAACACACTTGGACACTATATATAACCAATTAACCTCATTCTATTTTAATGTTGGGGAAATTTTGTAAGATTTATATACATTCTATTTTTGATTTAAATCTCTAATCATTTGGTATCTTCATGGGGTCTAATTATCAAATATTTTCCAACATACTCCTTATATATTTTAGTGTACCATTTATCACTTTTATCCAACAAAAAATATCTATATTTCAATTTAGGAACCTCACTGGCAATTTCAACATCAATAGTAAAAATATATTTATCTAGAGTTTGATTCACCTTTCTCTAAGACCATTTTATGGTTTGACTAGGGGATGATTCAAAGATAATGATTAAAATTATATAAGTCTTCTTGGATCCAAGACCCACATTAGGAACATGTGTGGCCACATATTTCTTTTCAAAAATATTGGATGTTCCAACATGTATTAGTTCTCAATTTCTCAAACTGACACAATCATAAAAACATCACGTTGAGAGATTTATCATTATCCTCAATTGATCAGATCCTATCTTCATAAAAATTATTTAACATTTCAATTTTTATCTTCATGAATTTACTTTATACTTGTAAAGGATTTTAAAGAAGTTTTACTATTTTTAGCCTCCGATTTATTATATTTAATAATAATGAAGGTAGTTTTCAGTTTTTGAAGTTCATGGAAATCATCCAAGAACATAAATTGAATCACCACTTTCTCAAGAATAATCATTCTAAATTCTTCTTTAATGGGGAAAATATTTTTTTATTAAGTGGTAAAAAAATTTATATCCACAAGTTCTATGATTGAAATTCACTTTCGAAACATCTTACTTTGTTTATTCTGAATTTATTAAACTTTGAAGAACAAAAATTTATTGAATTTAATATTTGTGTTATATTTTTTATTGATATAACTATTTGGTAAAAATTTATTTTGAAAATAAAAATTCAATGTGACATTAGTTTATGTATGGAGATGATTTCATTTAATTGTTCTATATTGGCAAGGTTATTTTAATTAGAAGAAGTTCTTTTACATTAAAAAATATATTGTGATGATTTTAGAATGGGTTTGTAGTTCAAAAATACACATGTCATTGTTTGAATTGAGTTGAGACAATGTATACAACATTTAAAGCAATAGGAAGTCAGTTTTTATGAATGATTTTTAATGAGACTGAGAAGATGTATTGGGGTTTCATTATGTTTTGGCTGTGTGTTTTTTTGAATATGGCCAATTATTTTTTTTTTGTTGGATACAATGTTTTGAATTGCATGAATTTATTTTGGGTGTATTATTTTATGTAATAAAAAAATAGACCCTCAACCAGATGAGCCTAAACAGAGGGGATGCCAAGAAATGATCGTGCCACAACCATAGGATCTGTACATTTGAACATCCTGATCGTCAATATGATAATATGATGATCCAAGTCATAGAACCGATATTCAGCCATGTTGTCTTCTAGAGAAAGCCCCATTGAGGAATCCTGTTCACCAAGATCTCCATGAAGGTGGAGTGTTTCTGATAATTAGTTACTTGGTTTAGTATTAGTTTCATAAAGAACATGGTTCTGTGAAACCATTTGAGAAGCACGATATTTTTACGATTGATTACCTAGATTTCAAGACTGTTTTGAGCCACCGTGAACTAGTGAAAATGTCTAATGTGTATCACGAAGATAATTAATAACAAAGAATAGATGCTTTATACAAAATATTTGATAATATCATTATAATTCTTATGTGAAGAAATCTGAAGTGTCAAATACACTGAACATATAAAATGTGTGTTTGAAAGAATATTTTTACGTTTTTTGTGAAAATAATAGTATGCACTATGTGTATATTTGTATTTATGTTTCATGCATCAATAGCCCACATCAATTAGGTTTCTGTGCATAAGTGGAAATGTAACATCACAATACTCATGCATTACACACATATATTGCAGTGAGTACATAATGGTGAGTTGGTACATGTATGATGTTTGCATAAAATTGATTAGTTATTGAGTGTGTGAATTCATCATATAATAGTGCAAAGAAAGTATTATGGACAGTGATCATTAGGATAGTACATTAGAAAAAGATTTGTACAAAGGTTTTTTCATAGGGGGAGGTAAACTTGAGTAAACCATGCACTGTTTACACATTCTTTAAGAGTGATACATCCATGCCTTTTAAACTATATATAATACACATGATTAATATGCATGCATTTAACAGGTAAACTGTGAAGGAAATTGGTACAATGCATGTGCAAGGTGACTTTGTGAGATTTGATAAAATGATTGAACATACATACTTTTGATTTTGTGCAAGGAAAACCAAAAAGTTATATGAGTAATTTCACATAATATATTTTGTTTTCATGAATGTGTAATCATTTTGTGTTTTCATAAGGAATATTACAATTATAAACATTGTTACTCATTTTTTATAGAAACAAGAAGACATAATAAAAGTTGGGAAAATTACATATACTATGTATTTTTCATTTGGTAAGGAAAATTACAAGATTTAAGAAAACATAATAATTTTTGGGTAATATTTGAGTTGATCTAAATGGATATTTTTCAGTGAAGAAAAGAAGAATATAAATTTTTGTTCATTGAGGAATCTTCTGTTGTTCATTTTTTTATTGTATTGAATTAATGTAAAAGTGATAACTTCTACTAATTCAAAATATTATATTAATCTATCGTGAATATAGTATTGTTGATAATATTTAATTAATGTTGTAGATTTTCAGTTGAATTGTCCATGTTCAAAATAAGTGTATAGTCATTGTCTTGAAGATAAATATTAGTTTTTTGTTGTAGTGGATGCTTGATGTTATTATGATTCTTCTCATTGTTCTATGTGTTGTTTTTGTGAAAAACTCTTGGGAAGCCAGTATAAAGTACCCTGGTGTGATGCCAGTATAATTTGGGAAAAGGTTCATACATACCCACAATGGTTTCTGGGTGATACCTAACCAATACACTTGTAGTTGTTGATTGATTCATATTGGAGAATATGTTCCTTAGATCATCCCAATCATATCAATTATGTAGTCTTCCACATCGGGTTTGAACCATATAAACATATTGCGTGATCTGTTTTATTTACTTTCTATCTTGTATGTGGTATAATTGTTATTGTAAATATGGATGATCAATTCACTCCAACAACAGTAGAATTTTGAAATAAAAAGGGGTAAGAGAAAATAAAATAAATTTGGTAAAAACATATATACACTGATTCACGCCCCCCCCCCCTCTCATTGTAGCTTCACGATCAATTGGGAACTTCAATTTGCATCAGAGGACTCTTTACACATCATATTTGAACTATCTAATTGTCTCATTTGTTTTTATCAATATTCTATGTAGTGTTGGTTTAAATTTGAAGAATTAAAAGAGTTGTCTCGTATGAATAACCATGTACCTATCTCTGTTAGTGCCAACAAAAAGGATTCTAAAAAAATTATCAAGAAAAAACAGAAGAAATAGACTAGAGAGCTGAGAAATAATTTGAAGAAATATGGTTCATCAAAACCTAAAAATATTCAGAAAGAGATTCTATGAGAATTATCTATTAAATCAGTTGATAATGATTCTTGTAATGAGTATTGTTCATGTGGGGGTAAATAAATTATTTATTTATTCATTTATTTTTATATAGAAATAAAAAACTATCTGAATAATGTTCCTAATGAAGTTATTTCATATGTATTTTCTTTAATCAAGGGACTATATGATGATGTTTCTCATATTGAAAATGATTTTGAGGATATATAGAAGTCTTTGGAAAAGAAGTTTCAAATATGTAATATTCTCTCAAAAATTATTGATTCCAAAGAAGAAACTATATCACTTTATAATGAAAATTTCTCCTATACTGAAGAATAATTGATAAGAAATGTTCACGAAAAAGTGGTTACTAATAATTTCCTTATAGAGATGATTCTTACACTTGAATAATATCATAAATCTTCCATTAATAGTGTGTATTATCAGTTGGAAATAAAATACAAGAATTAGACATTCATCCTTGTTAAAAACCCTAAATAAAAGATGATATTTCTATTAAATAAAAGAATTAGTTTATCTGAAGATGAATTACAAATGACTATATTTTAGAAGGATGTGACTGATAAGGTGCATACATAAGTGATATTTTCATTTGAGAAACTAAAAAACACTTCAATGAATCATCATGAATCCCATATAGAGGTTAATACAAAGTGAATTAATGAGCTGAATAATTCTCTACTAGAATTAAGTCAAATGCATTATGATGAAGATCATTAAATGAATAGTCGATGTGAAGACAAATTGAAAGTTGTTAATGATGAGATAAATTTACCCATTAATATGTTTCTTGAAATGAATGAAAATTTGAAAAATCCAATAGAAACAAAATTAATTACTTTTGAGAAGTAATGTTAAGATATGGTAAAATCACATGAAGATCAGAAAAATTTTATAAATATAAATTATATTGAGTTGGAGGTCATGTTTAAAATATTAGGGATATTCAAGTTGAATATTCACAAAATGATAAAATCATAAATGACTCAATGAGTAATATTGAAAAGAGTCTTAATTTTAAAAATACCCATTCAAGTGAAAGAAGACATTGAGATTATCTACATATAAATATGATGTAAGATCATTGAATCAGGTAACCTTTATTCCCGACATTTCTATTTATTCTAAAATTACCTCATCTATAAGTATAGGTTCCAAAAGGAATTATGTTCAAAAATCGGTGAAGAAGACTGATGTTAAATCCACTATATAATAAAATGTGGATATTAAGAAGATTATGAATTCTTTTTCCCTGAAAATATATTAGATATTGAATTATATTATCAAAAAAACATGATATAAAATGTAGTTAAGTTTTAACATGAATAAGTTATAAGAATTTGCTGATAATTGTAACTATTTTTGGAAATTTTGAATCAATTAATTTTCTATTGACATAATATGTCTCTTTATGATAATTATAAAAGGATAGAATTAAGGGGGAGTTATTCTGATGTGAAGAGAAATCCTACAAACATAAATCATAATTCATATAAGAAGAAAAATATTAATATAAAAAATATATTTGATATCTTTAAGACTTCTCTGATTATTTCAATAGAAGTGGTCATAGTTATGATGAGTACATGCATGAAGAAACTATGCCCTATGAAAATGATAATATGAACATAACACCCCAAAAAATGCAGAGGCAATGAAAAAAAGTATACATGTCTTCCTTGGGTAATAAATTGGTGAAAAATGTTATGGAAACTATGAAACAAGATAAATCAAAGAATATTCATCAAATAAATGTCACACCAATGAAAGGATGCTTCTAATGTGGATGGAAAGGTCATATCATGGACTTTTGAAAATAGGTCATAAACCCCAATGCTTATAGAAGCATGTTGGAGAAGAAAAATAAATCTATATCAAAAACAAATAAGTTGATTTATTTTTTCCATGAAAATCAAGATGAAAATTTCTAATTTCATGAGAGGTTATCTAAAAAGGATAATCCTAGGATTATTGGATATTTTTGTGGATGGTGCAATATGTCAGGGATTAAATCTAATAAATGTATGACATGGTTTCCATAAAAAATAGAAAAAGTGCGGAAAAAATGAGAAGAAGCATTGGATTATTATGTTAAAAATGCTACTCTGAAGAGGGATTATTCACACAGGAAGAATTCTAAGCATATACTAAAGGAATTCTTAATCATATGTCTAGAGCAACTAGAATTGTCTAAACAACTAGAGCAGGAACAAAATAATTAATATACACTACCTGCCAATGTGAATATGTATATTCCATCTAAGATTAAAGCTGATGAAATCATGAAGATCATGCTTCCCTTATATAGTAATCATTGGAAAGTAAAAGAAGGAGAAATCATGATGAGTTTTCATAAATCTAGATCATAATTGAAAGGAGTTTCATTTTTGAGAACAAATTCACATCCATATTTCTATAACTGAAAATCATTGAAGAGCCAACATATTCCCATATATATTTTGTGTTTTCATTCATCGTATAATAGTGAAAATATTTTATTTTTGATAATGATAATTGAGGAATTAAATTTGAGAAACATTTGTACAAAGGTGTTTTCAAAGTGGGAGGTAAACTTGGGTAAACCATGAATTTATTATACGTGCTTGAAGAGTGAAACAACTATGCTTTTTAAACTATATATGATACGCATGATTGATAAGCATGCATTAACAAAGTAAAGTGTGATGTCAATTGAGACAGTGTGTATGGAATGTGACTTTGTGAGATTTAACCAAAGTATTTCACTTACATCCAATCAGTTTTGTGAAAGGAAAACCAAAGACTTAAATGAATAAGGTCACACAATATATTTGATTCGCATGAAGGTGAAAACATTGTGTATTTTCTTAAAGGATATTAAAAAAATTCAGAGTGTTTGAAATTTTTTATTGCACAAAGAAGACATAAAAATAGTTTGGATAATTACATCCATTGCATATTTTTCATGTGATAAGGACAATTAAATTCTTTAAGAACACATGTTGATATTTTCTGTAATATTTCAATCGAGATGAGGTGATATGTTTTGTGAAGAAATGATGAAGACAACATGCAATTTATTGAATAATATTCATATGTTCATTTTGGTATTGTAATGAGTTAAAGTAGAAGTGATAACATCTACTAATTTAGAAGAGTATACTAATGTTGTTTTCATATAGTTTTGTTGATAATATTTAGTGGAATTCATAGATTTTTAGTAGATGTGAGAAAGTACTGAGTCAATCTACACTCAGTGGCTCAAATAGGAAGATCATTTTTTTGCTGTAGTGGTAGCTTGAAGTTCTTGGGATCTTTATAATTGTTCCAAGTGATGTATTTTTAAAAAAAATGGTGGGAATCTAGTATAAATAACACTTGTGGGATGCTACTATAATTTGAGAAAAGGGTCAAAGCTACCCACAATGGTTTCAGGGTGATACCAGACCAATCCATTTATAATTGGTGATTGATTCATTATTACGAATCTGTGTCTTTGATCATCACAGACACACCAAGGACATAATCACACACATCAAGGGAATAAATTATAAAAATACCATGTGATGAGATTCAATTAAGTTTTGTCTTTCATGTGATATAATAGTTCTTGCAAATAGGGAAGATCTATTCATTCTTATAAGTGTGAAGGTTCAAATTAAAAGGGTAAAGAGAATAGAAAAGAAAGTTGGTAAAAAATTGTGTACAATGATTCGACCCCTCTTAGTTTAGCTACACGATCAATCCATAACGTCAAAAATTATACTCTAGTTGTTTAATTTCATCAAGAAATACATTGATAAAACCAAATACATAGTTTAACACATTTTTATTAACTTTCATTAAATGGTATTTGACATTAAAGCATGTAATTTTAATTTCCTTTCTGGACTCATCATCTTAATAATATTCACATCATTAAGTTCCTTCTTCAAAAGGATCATTCAAAATATATTTTGAATATAAAAAATTATCATTTTAAAAAACATCATGTCCTGATGTTTCCTTCTTTTAAATTGAGTTATTTCTTAATCCCCCCTATCCTAATATTTTGGGTTTTGGTTGAAACCTACATTTCAACATCAATAATGTTCTAGAATAATTTATCCATCTTATGAAACTCAAACAAACACCCACAATACAAACTTTTTATTAATCAATTAACAAAACAAAAAAAACATAATCCAGTCATAAGTTACATAGTTAGCTCAAATACCAATTAAAGTGCTCAGGTTTTGGGATTACAAGGGGGTGAGGAATTAGTGATCTACATTTACAAATTAAATCCATTTAATTCAACATATTAGATTAATTAGAGTCTCGATAATCTGACATTTATATCTCTCATCCTTACTTAGGTAATTAAGTGAATAATGGAAAAAGATATAATGATTTATAATGTTTATCCATGAAACCCTGCTCTTTGTTACGATTCATTAGACACCCCAACCAAAGATTTTGAAAATATTATCATCAATTGTTACATGATATAGTCTCCCACAATGATTACATGAAAACTCCTCATGTACTCCAGTATCCCACTAGACTGTCTTTATATTGCACTTCACAATTCCCAGTTTCCTACCAGTTCTTCCTACCCCACAATGATTGGTTCTCATAATCAGATCAACTATCTTCCATAGTTAATGAAAGGAAACTTTCAGAAACCATTAATTAGGACTTATATTAATACATACTCACTGTGTGTAACTTTTTGAACTTTCTATTCCTATCAATCATCTTCAATGGAACTCAATTGATCCCATTATATGAATGGATCATGGGAATATTTATTTTTCTTCATCCTCAATAGTAGCTATATTTTTTCTTTCATATTCTGTATTGGGTTTGAACGAACCTTAATTTGTAACGCCCCGACCCCAGTTACCCAGAGTCGGTGCGCTGTTGCATAACATTGGCATGATCAAAAAAGATCAAGTCTAGAAAGACCGATTAGTTTGTAGCCTTAGAAACACTAGATACATTCATAAGTCTTACATTGCATCATAAATTAAAACAAAACTTCAACAACATCTTGTCTTCATATCCCCTCATACTATCCCTGCAGGTCATTCATAATACACTTCTTCACATCCTGAAAAAATTAAAACCTTATAAGGGGTGAGCTCAGATGATCAGTAAGGATAAAAATATAGCGGAAGATTTCATAAATAAACATTAACATTTAAGTCAATGTATAACTAAAACAAAAGCCTTTTAAACTTTACATTCAGCATAATATGGAAAAAATAAAATGAAATAATTCCATTTACTTATTCACATGGATATTCTACTAGTCGAATAATCACATGAAATATCAATAACCACATTCATAATGATGGAGTGCATAATGCCAGACTCTCATAACCACATTGCCAAGGCCTCATGCCAAGACTACAAATAAGATTTTTTCAAGGCCTCATGCCAAGACACTAGTTTGTCTCGTGAGACCTACCGATGCATGAAGAGCTATAGCGGGCTCCACCCGTCACTTATTAAGTTCAATTCATTCCTCATATGAACAGGTTTAAACATATCATAAACCATAACATAATCGTATCACATAAAACATGCATAAAGGAAACATAACATTTCCACATTTCGATCACAAGATATCAATAAAACACATTGATATAAGGAAAACATTATCACAACCATTTTCAATACCAAAATAAAAGAAAATTAAAACATGGTATTTGTTTTTCATTTAAAAGAAGTTATGGCTTGTAGAGGAAGGAGAAACTCAAATAATGGTCATGGCGGCGGAGAATTCATTGTAACCGCATACTTATGACAAGAAAAACATTCCTTTTTTTTGTTTAGTAAAACGCATCATATAAAATTATTCCTTTTGAATAAACTTAAAAGTCAAAGGGGTTTATACACCGTGTAGAATAAATTTGTGTATAAAACAAAATATGCCTCAATGAATAGAGATTGAGACGAAGTCCCTTACAAAGATCATTTTTTAAAATAAAATAGATCTATTATATGTATTCACTATAATTACACATAAAGAAAGTAAAAACACAAGATAGGACATAATAACATCATGACATAATTTGAAAGTAGGAGATTAACCCAAAGAACAGAAATTGGGTTTATAAGTTCCCTTACCTCGTGTCCGACTTGACTCAATCGTTCTTTAACCTCCTGAATAATAAACTAGAGTTAATTTCTAATTGATTAAGAAACATTTTCAAGTTAATTATTCCTTTTATATCACTTAATACCATGTTATGAACATTATGTAATTATTTACGTTAATAACGGTCGTTTTGTCGATCTTTGGTACTTGAGTCAAAAATAAACTTCTTATAATTACAAGTTGTTTACGTGGTAGAATATCCATTATCTCCAGAATTATATTCAGGATGAATATATCATATATATCTTATATATCCAGTATATACATTAATTCATAATATTACATAACATTTAGAGGTAAAAAATGAAATGCACCGTTTAGGGAGACGGTAAGTTGTACATACGCATGCACGCTACTTTCATTTCTATTTCGTATTTAATGGAATGAAATCATAATTATATAAAGGTATATTATAATTCAAGTATAATATCATATATAATATCATTTAATCCATCCTTTATACATCCCACATATGGCATTAATGATTCAAATCACTTTGAGGGGGCGGTAGTCCGCACTTCCTAAAATGAAATTATCGCATTTACCCATAATGGAAATCATAAAGGTATGCCATAAATGAGAAATACAGAAGAATAAGGAAAACATAAACATGATATATATAATATATAAATATATTGAAAACTTAATGGCCACCAAGAGAGGTGTTAAAAGAAGATTGAACAATCATCGTTTCGTAAGGCAGAAATTCACCAACCACAAAAACAGTATGTTTTTTAACCATTAGACGAAGGTGTGTGTAAGTGTAAATCAAAATATTCACATAAAAACATCATAGTATATTTAAGATACTGTTTTTTTACAAAATAAAGGAATAAAAAGAGTTTAAGGGGTTGGAGAAGAAAAATAAAACAAAATAACATAAGAGAAAACATTACCTTAAAATCGGGAAACTCTTTTTGATTTGAGTCAAAGGCTTTCATGGGAAGACTTCTGCCGAATGTGAGGCTTCTAGGAGTAATAGAGGGAA
The DNA here is from genome assembly GCA_963277665.1 of Viscum album. Classification (NCBI taxonomy): domain Eukaryota; kingdom Viridiplantae; phylum Streptophyta; class Magnoliopsida; order Santalales; family Viscaceae; genus Viscum; species Viscum album. The sequence goes on from OY728144.1 coordinate 205,873,860, forward strand.
GATGAGAGAGTTTTTGGTGAGAGTTTGGCCGATCCAAATGGCTTTTATGGTGTGAATAAGGTGGTAGAGGTGGGTCCTTTTATAAGAAGAGAGGAGGGGAACTCTTGGAAGGTCATGAAATGTTACTTTATTATATAATAAGTTTCAGATTTTAAAGGTCCCAAAATTATATATTTAGAGTATAAGGTTATAAGGGTTTACATCCAACCATCCAATAGGTTTTGGACATGTTTAAGTCTTAGATTTTACATTATCGTTTCATTTTATTTAAATCGTTAATTAATGAGGTAATCGCTGCATCAACATGGTGTCATAAAAAATTTAATTTATTTAATGTCTAAAAATTATAAAAAAATTACCATTATGTATAAAATAGTTTTATCTTTCTAATGAATATTTATAGTAAAAACTTTAACTTATATAACCCCATGTAATAATTGTTTTAGTAAAACAACACATGTTTGTGACAATTTTATTTTTACTTTAAATAAAAAGTTATTAATGTCATTTTCTTAACCAAGTGGCTCCATGGGGTCCCCAAGTTGACCCATGGATTTTCCTGGTCGGCCATGACTCATACAATAAGGGTAGGAAAAGTGTAAAGGTAATTTCAAATTATTATAACATTATATTTACCTTAAGTTACACTAATTACCTTTAATTGCGATTAATGGGACTTAAAAGTTACTATTCACCAAAAATTATTTTAATCCCATTGAACCACAGTTTACTTACTAATGACAATTATTTATGTCGGATTTTTGGAAATTCAAATCACAGAGGTGGTAAAATTTCATTTAAACAAAAAATTAGTTTTTTTAACTACCACTTAGTGGTTTCACTATTCATCAAAAATTGAAGTTTCTCAGAAAAATACCAAAAATTCACCCTAAGATATATTTGATATTACGAATTCAAAAAATGATGACTATTTTAAAAAATAAAAAACATATATGTTTCATTAATTAATTTTATAATTAATTATCACTGTCACAACAAATAGCGTGTTTTTAAAAAATAATATATATCAAAAGATTGACAATTGTTTATGTCCAATTTCAAAGTGAAATTAATTTTAATGACAACCATTGGATAAAATGGTAAAAATATATTATAATTATACATTAAAACTACTCAATGGTATAATTTATCACTATAATTTATTTTTATTAAAAAGGTTGTTTTTAATTATTTGTTTAATATTCATAGAAAATTGGAAGTTCTCAGAAAATTACAAAAATTCAACATAGGATAATTTCGATATTCCAAATACAAAAATGAAGTACATTTTGAATTATAAAATTAATATAATTTCAAAATGTGGGTATTTATATTCATAACGGCTACTTTTATTGGTCGCGGGGTGTTAGAATCTCGAACTTGTGTACACCACACGCTACAGTATTATTGAAAGAGAAGCGTATCGTGAAAGTTTGGGGTGTTACATTCTCCACTACTTCAAATAATTTCATCCTCTAAATTTATTATAATATCACTGTATAAAAATACTCGGGTGATTCTTCATCATAAGTTCCTCGGGTTCCCACGTTGCCTCATCCATGTTATGGTTTCTCCATAGAACTTTTACCAGACGAGTCGTACGGTTTCTCAGCACTTGTTCTCTTGTATCAAGAATCATGACGGGCTCTTCCCAATAAGACAGATCGGGTTCTAGTTCTAATTCCTCATGGGTGAGTACATGCGTTGGGTCAGGCATGTATTTTCTCAACAGTGGTACGTGGAATACATCGTGAACTTTGGAGAGACTTGGCGGCATTTCCAAACGGTAAGCTACAGCCCCAACTCGTTCTAGAATTTCAAAGGGTCCAATGTACCTGGGACTCAATTTACCCTTCTTACTGAAATGTATAACTCCCTTCCATGGAGATACCTTCAAGAAAACATGATCTCCTACCTGAAATTACACCTCCTTCCTTTGGTTGTCAGCATAGCTCTTCGGCCTACTTTGAGCTGCTTTGATGTGGTTTTGGATTACCTTCACCTTTTCCATCGTTTCCTCCAACGGTTCTGGGCCTACAAGTTTTCTTTCACCAACTTCATCCCAACAGGTTGACGTGCGACATCTCTTTCCGTATAACGCTTAATATGGTTCCATCCGAATACTTGAATGGAAGCTATTGTTATAGGCAAATTCTACCAGAGGTAAATATTGATTCCACATACCCTGAAAGTCAAGTGAGCATGATCTCAACATGTCCTATAAGGTTTTAATAGTTCGTTCTGATGGTCCATCTGTTTGAGGGTGGTAACCAGTGCTCAAATGAAGTTCAGTATCCAAGTCCTTATGAAGACTTTTGAAGAATCTTGATATAAAATGGGGATCACGATCCGAGACAATCGACATGGGTACTCCATGAAGTCTCACAACTTCATTAATATAATGTCTTGATAGATGTTCAAGTAGTAGATCTTCTTTTATAGCAAGCAAATGTGCTCACTTTGTGAGATGATCAACAATGACCCATATTGCATCATTCCTTCTAGGAGTCTTTGGTAGTCCCATGACAAATTCAATCGTAATATTATCCCATTTCCACTCACGTATGGGAAGAGGTTTCAATACTTCACCAGGCAGTTGACTTCCAGCTTTCACTTATTTACAAACGATACATCTTGACACAAAATAAGAAATCTCCCTCTTCGTGTTGTCCCACCAAAATGTCCCTTTAAATCTCTATACATTTTGGTGCTCCCAGGGTGTATAGAGAAATTTGAACTTTGAGAATCATCCAAAAATTACCTCTTTAAATCAGGTATATCGGGAACACAAAGTCACCTAACAAATCTTCATACACAAAGTCACTCAATCACCCATCATTCACAGCTTTAATCATCTTTTTCAACTCTTCATCATCATCCTGAGAACACTTTATCCATTCTAGTAAAGATGGTTTGGAAACCATTTGAAAAGATTTTGATGTCTCACCCTCCATGGTGATTCCCATATCTATTATTTCTAGATCCATGAAAATAGGATCCCTTTCCACTCTCTTCATGTTCAAAACTCCATGATCTTTTCTACTCAAAGCATCTACAACCTTATTTGTCTTCCCCGGGTGGTAGTGTATCGTGCATTCATAATCCTTGAGTAGTTCAAGACATCGCCTTTTCCTCATGTTGAGTTATTTTTGTGAGAAAATATATTTCAAAATATTTTGATCGGTATATATTTCACATTTTTCACCATAGAGATAATACCTCCATATCTTCAAGGCAAAGATTACAGCAGCTAACTCGATATCCTGAGTAGGATAGTTATACTCATGAATTTTTAGCTGTCGTGATGCATAGGAAATAACCCTATCATTCTTCATAAGGACACAACCAAGTCCTTTCATTGATGCATCACTATAAATAACGAACCAATCATTCCCTGATGGTAGATTCAATATAGGAGCATTGACTAATCTTCTCTTCAGTTCTTCAAAACAATCTTCACAGTCTTTTGTCTAGAAAAATTTAACCACTTTTCGTGTGAGCTTCGTTAATGGGTTAGCCAATTGGGAAAAATTATGGATAAAATGTCGATAATAACCTGCCAATCCAATAAAGCTGCGTACCTTAGTTATACTCGTCGGTGCTGGCCATTCATGGATTGCCTTGGTCTTAGAAGGATCAATGGAAATTCCATCCTTAGAGACAATATGGCCAAGAAAATAAATCTCCTGAAGAGAGAATTCACACTTGCTAAACTTCCCATATAATTCATTCCTTCTAAGAGTCTTCAAGATAATGCGCAAGTGATTTTCATGATCTTCGTAGATTTTGGATTATACCAAGATATCATAAATAAATACCACCAAAAAATCATCAAGATATTCCTTGAAAACTATATTCATTAGATCCATGAATACAGAGGGTGCATTAGTCAATCCAAAAGGCATTAGTGTAAAATCATAATGCATGTACCTTGTTCGAAATGCTATCTTTGGAATGTATTCCTTCTTCACACAAAACTAATGGTATCCACATCTAAGTTCAATATTTGAAAAGTATTGAGCTCTATGCAGTTGGTCAAATAAATCATCAATGCGAGGTAGGGGATACTTGTTCTTTATTGTTATTTCATTGATTTCCATGTAGTCAACGCACAACCTCATAGATCCATCTTTCTTCTTAACAAAAAGGACAAGGGCTCCCCATGGAGAAACACTAGGGAGAATAAATCCCTTATTACTCAATTCTTATATTTGTTTCTTTAGTTCAACTAATTCCACAGTGACCATTCTATAAGTGGTCTTCGATATAGTCCTTGATCTAGGAATTAACTCAATGGAAAACTCAACTTCTCGTTCTGGAGGATGTCCAGGTAAATCTTTCGGAAACACATCTTCATATTCTTTCATAATAGGTACATCCTCTATTTGAAAATTCCTTTCCTCGCCCTTAGTCATTTCATTCTCTTCCTCCTCAATAAATGAATTTAGTTGAGCTACTGGGGGTGGATCTAAAAAAGAATTAGGTGGTGAAGATTCTGCTCTAAAAATAAGGTGTTCCTTATCATCATCATCAAAAGTCGTAACCTACTTCTTCTTACAATATATCTATGAATCATATTCTGAAATCCAATCCATACCGAGGATTATATCAAACTCAATCATATGTATGACAATGAGATCAGCGGATAAAGAACATTGATGTGCTCTAATGGGGACTGATTCACAAAATAATGTTGCAATGATACTTCCCTTAGGAGTTTTGACTGAGAATTCTCTTGATAAATTAAATTGGAAATATCTAATTTTCTTATAAAAATGGGAAGATATGAAACAATGCGACGATCCAAAATCAAATAATGCATTTTCTAAACATGAGGAAACCATTAAATTACCTACCACCACATCTTTCGGAGCTTCAACCTCAGCAGTACTGATAGCATAAGCTTGGCCTTGATCCCTTGGCATCTTCTGAGGTAAGCTCCCTTGACGCTTAGGACATTCATTTGCATAATTTCCCATATCTATACAATTATAGCATTCCACATTGATAACAACATTCTTTCTCTTGCAATCATGAGCTTGGTGGCCTTTTTCACCACACTTGTAACGGACTCCCATTCCCTTCAAGAAAGTACCGGGGTGTTTCTTACCACATTTACTGCAGGACTGATATTCAACTTTTCCCTTATTCCCCTTATTTCCATTTCTAGATTGATCAGAAGATCTCTTCTTTTCTTACTTTTCTTGAAAGTCATAATACTTAGATAATTCCTTTTCCAACTTGATAGCACACGGGACAATATCTTCGTACGACGAGAAGGTTTGTGAGACTAATGCTCGATGGAGAAATGGTTTTAACCCATCAAATAAACGATCAATATTACATCTTTGGTTATGTATATAATCTGGAGCATGATTCACTAACCTTGTAAAGTTAACCTCATACTTTGCGACATTCTCATCCTCCTTTTGTCTCAGACTCAGAAATTTCCTTTCCATATCAGCTCGATGGTCACGAGGAAAGTATTTTTCTATGATATTCTCTTTTAACTCCCTCTATTCCATATTAGATACTTCATAATCTTCCTTTGTGTTTTTAATCAATGACAACCAATGATCAGCATCTCCAGTGAGGCGGTAAACTGCCATGATAACCTTTTCCCTTTCACTACTCTCCGAGGCATGGAATATTTTCTCTAAGGAGTTTATCCATTGCTCAGCCTCTAATGGATTTGTACCACCATTAAATGTTGCTGGTTTCTTGTAACATCCCAAGTAATTAATGAATAATATATATTTTTATCTATGTATATTAATGAATTAGATAGTGTTTTAGAGGCTTAAAATGAAAATAAATCTAATCTTAGGCATGGAATACACTCATATTTTTAAAAGATTATTTTACTGCATTTTGATGGCAAACAATTTTTCAATCTATCTTTTGACAATTTCATTATCTATGTTTGTCAAAATAAACTTATTCTTTATGATTGGGACATCATAATTTACTTTGTTTGAATTTTTGGTATTTTTCTGACAATGTTCATTTTTTAATGAATAGTGAAAAATACTGCATTTTTCATCAAAACTACTTTTTAATCTAATTTATTTATATGATTAGATTATCTTTTGAATTGTTTTTAAAGTGGAATTAGAATATAGTTTTACCATTTAATCCAATAGTGGTCATTTTAATTAATTTCACTTTGAAATTGGACTTAAACTAGTGTCAATCTTTTGATACTTATTATTTCATAAAAACACGCTATTTGCTCTGACAGCGGGAATTAATTATTAAATTAATTAATGCAACTTATATGTTTTGAAATTTGTAAAATAGACAACATTTTTGAATTCAGAATATCAATTATAGCTTGGGGTGAAGTTTTGGTATTTTTCTGAAAAACTTCAATTTTTGATGAATAGTGAAACCACTAAGTGGTACTTAAAAAACCGATTTTTCGTTTAAATGAAATTTTACCACCTCTGTGTTTTGAATTTCAAAAATCTGACATACATGGTTTTCATTAAGAAGTAAAATGTGGTTCAATGAGATTAAAATAATTTTTTTGTGAATAGTAACTTTTATGTTTTTAATCGTGATTAGAGGTAATTAGTGTAGTTTAAGGTAAAAATAATGTTTTAATAATATGAGATTATCTTGACACATGTCCTAACCTCATTGGATGTGTCATGGAAAAAAAAGAAAATGCATGGGTCAACTTGGGGACCCCATGGAGCCACTTTGGTTTGGAAATGACATAAATAACTTTTTATTTAATGTAAAAGTAAAAATTACACAAACATGAGATGTTTTACTAAAAATATTTTTACATGGGGATATACAAGTCAGATTTTTGATTATAAAACGTAATTGTAAATATAAAAAGATTTCATATATCATAGTATTTTTCTAATAATTTTTATACTTTAAATAAATTAAATTATTTATGACATCATGATGATGCATCGATTACCTCATTAATAAAGGATTCAAATAAAATCAAATGATAGTGTAAAATCTATGACCTACACATGTCCAAAACCTATTGGAAGGGTGGATTTCGAACCCTTATCACCTTACCCTCGAATTATATCAATGTGGGGCCTTTTGAATCTGAAACGCATTTTAAAATAAAGTAACATTTCTTTACTTTCCAAGAGTGCCCCTCCTCTCCTCTTATAAAAGGCCCCCACCTCTATATTCTTACCAACACTTCCAAAGCCTTTGACTCGACCAAACCCTGCCCATTTTGTCTCTCCACTTTCCTATCTTACTCCTTCAAGCCTCACATTGGGCAGAAGTCTTCCCAAGGAAGCCTTTGAGCTCAAACCAATGGGAGTTACCCGATTTTAAGGTAATGTCTTCACTTGAGTCCTTTTGTTTTATTTTACTTCTCCAATCCCATAAACTCTTTTTATTCATTTCTTTTGTAACAAATACAGTATCTTAAATATACTAGGATTTTTTTATAAGAAGTATTTGAGCTACAATTACACACACCTACATCTAATGGTTAAAGAACATACTGTTTCTGTGGATGGCGAATTTCTGCCTCCCGAAACGATGATTGTTCAACATTCTTTTAACACCTTCAAAGGTGGCCATTAAGATGAAAATATATTTATATATGATATATAATATGTTTATGTTTTCCTTAAGCTTATGTATTTCTCATTTTGGGCATACCTTTATGGTTTCCATTATGGGTAAACGCAATATCTTCATTTAAGGAAGTGCGGACTACCGCCCCCTCAAAGTGATTTGATTCGTTAATACCATATGTGGGACGTATAAAGGATGGAGTTATGATATTATATATGATATTACACTGGAATTATAATATACATTTATATCATTATGATTCCATTTCATAAAATATGAAATAGAAATGGAAGCAGCGTTAATACGTACGTACGGCTTACGTCTCCATGAACGGTGCATTTCATTTCTTAACTCTAAATGATTATGTAATATTATAAATGCATGCATGTACTGGATATATATGAAATATATGATATATACATCATTAATACCATTCTGGATATAATTGATACATGAACGACTAGTAATTATAAAGGGTTTATTTTTGACTCAAGTACTAATGATCGTTAAAACGACCGTTATTAACTTAAATAATTACTTAGTGTTCATGACATGGCAATAATTGATATAAAAGGAATAATGAACTTGTAAAAAGGTTCTTAAACAAGTAGAAATTAACTCAAGTTTATTATTCAGGATATTAAAGAACGGTCGAGTCAAGTCGGACCCGAGGTATGGGACTTCGTCTCAATCTCCTTTCATTGAGGCATATTTTGTTTTATACACAACCTTATTTTATACGGTGTATAAACCCCTTTGACTTTTACATTTATTCAAAAGGAATCTTTTTTATACGAAGCATTTACTAAATGACAAAAGGGAATGTTTTTGTCGTACGTATGCGGCGACAACGACTTCTCCGCTGCCGTGACCATTATTTGAGTTTCGGCTTCCTCTACAAGCCATACCTTTTTTTATAAAGAAAAATAAATACCATGTTTTACTTTTCATTTGTTTTGGTATTGAAAATGGATTTCATAATGTTTTTATATCAATGAGTTTTATTTATATCTTGTGATTGAATGGTGGAAATGTTATGTTTCTTTATGCATGTTTTATGTGATACGATTATGTTGAGGTTCTTGGGCATTATTATGATGACGGGTGGTTCCGTGATAAACTAAGGGCAGGTGAGCCCGATATAGCTCTCCAATGAATTGGGTAACGTGAAGGAGTGAAACGTTAAGGTTTCTCCGAAGGGATTTAGGGAATATAATGTGATGGGTATTCCAAACGTAACCAAGAGGGTTACTCCCTATGTAAGAATGTTATGAATTCCTCAAGTAACCTTTATGTATTATGATTTCTATGATTTATTCATGATTTAATGAGGTATGTTATAGTGCTTATGTTTTATTGGTAAAGTATGATTTTATTCTTATGTATGTATGTACCCATGTTTCCTTTCCATATTTTTATATCCCTTACTGAGCTTTTTATGCTCATCCAATGTTTTTGAAATGTTTTCCACAAGTCAAGGGAAAGGTACATGATATGATGATAGTGTCAAGGAAGTGTCAATAAAGAATCCATGTTTTATTTTAAATATGTTTCCATTGGCGGAAAAAATGAATAATATCTTTTATGTAATCATTTTGTTCAAATGTGGAATGTAATGCATGTTTTATGATCTAATTCTCTAAAACTCTAAACCTGAAAAGATCCTCAAGGTGTAATCTTGTAATAACTCAATATTAAGTAATGTTTAAGGTTGGGGCCTTATAGTTGGTATCAAAGGTCGGTTTAGATAACATTAGGAGTTATAATTATATTAAATAATTATCCAAAAATATTTTTTTATGGTCAAATTGAAATGATATATCATTTGAAGATTACCATGTTGCTTCATCTAAGACATGTTTGTTCAGAATGGTTTTCCGTAGAGGAAACAGGGAAGCAGTGCTAGGAAGGCATCCAGAAAAAAATAAACTTCCGAATCAGCATCCTGAGATGGTCGGAATTGGAACTGAATAGTTTGTTGCAGTAATGGTGCAGTTGACTCAAGCGATAAATGGTGGTGGTATCCATGCACGAGATCAGCCAGATCAACCGCAGAGGAACATGTCAGTGGTGGAACATTTCATGAGGCAACATCCCCCATCATTCAGATGATCATCTGACCCTGTGCTAGCTGAAGGGTGGATTAAAGCACTAGAGAAGATTTTCAATGTCATGGGTTGTTCAGAAAATCAAAAGGTTAGTCTTGCTATTTACCGTTTGGAGGGTGAAGCATATTAGTAGTGGTCGATGGTTAAAAATATCAGGGACGCTGATGAGATTAATGCTCTTGACTGGGATGAATTGAAAGGTATGTTTCTTGAGAATTATTTTCCTAAGGCTGTTCGACTTAGGATGGAAAATCAATTCTTGGAATTGAGGCAAGAGGAAGACTTAGTGGCTCCCTATGAAGAAAGGTTCACTCAATTGGCAAGGTATGCTCCAAATTTTATCCGAGACCTTGATAGTAAAATCAATCGTTTTTACTCAGGATTAAAGCCAAAATATTGAGGGGCATTAGCTTCTCGTGAGTTTAAAAGTTATGAAAATCTTGTTCAATGTGCTGATAAGGTGGAAATGGAGTTTGCTGATGATCAAGTGTTCTATAACAACTAGCAGAAGAAGAGACCGAGGTGGCAGGAGAAAGGGAAGAATTCTTCAAAAAAGTTTGATGGTAAGAAAACTAAGATTCCAGTTTGTGATAAATGTGGTAAAAGGCATGCGGGGGAATGTCTTCTGAATTCTGGAAAGTTCTACCGATGTGGTAATATGGGACATAAGGCTCGTGATTGCACTGAAAAATATCAAGGTGATGGTAAGTCCAAATTTGATTTACAGTTAGTGAAATGTTTTAAGTGCAATGAGATGGGTCACTATGAAAACGAGTGACCGACAAAGAGCTTGAGTAATGGGAAGCAGTTATACTACAAGAAGAAAGGGGTGGTGAAATCCTTTGCAACTACTTCATCAGATGTCGGGCCATAAAATGAAGTTGTATCAGGTACATTGTTTGTTTTTTCAGATTATGCCAGTGTGTTGTTTGATTCAGGGTCCACACATTCTTTCATCTCTGAAACCTTTCTAGTAAAATTGGAATACCATCTCAAGAAATGACTCCTGAGCTTGTGGTAAAAACACCTGGGGGAAATGTTGAGGCAAAACGAATTTATAAGAATCTTTCTATCCTTATATGTGGAAAGAACCTACTTGCAAACCTTACAGTCCTACCTCTAGTAGAGTTTGATGTTATCCTGGTTATGGATTGGCTCTCTATTTACCTTACTAAGATTGACTGTAGATCTAAAGCCGTTTCTTTTCATAAAGACTTTCAGTTTGTGTACAAGAATGAACCCTTACTATTGATAACTTATCAAGAGGCCGAGAAACATGTAAAAGATGGAAATGAATGTTTCCTTGCACATATTGTTGAAAACAAGGGAACTGTTCATATTAATGATGTGCCAGTGGAAAATGAGTATCCTGATGTTTTTCTTGATGAGTTTCCTGGAATAATACCAGATCGGGAAGTCGAATTTACTGTTGACTTAGTTCCTGATGCTAAGACAATTTCAAAACCCCCTTATCGAATGGATCAAATTGAACTTTTAGAGTTGAAGGATCAATTGCATGATTTATTAGAGAAAGGTTTCATTCGACCTAGCACATCACCATGGGGTGCTCCTGTGTTATTTGATAAAAAGAAAGACAGTTCTATGATACTTTGCATTGATTATCGAGCCTTGAATAACATCACTGTTAAGAACAAATATCATTTTCCTCATATCGATGATTTATTTGATCAGCTCCAGGGAGCTCAGTTTTTTTCAAAGATTGACCTGAGATCGGGGTACCATCAGCTAAAAGTAAAGGAAGCAGATGTTCTGAAGATTGCATTTCGTACAAGATATGACCATTATGAATTTGTAGTAATGCCTTTTGGTCTAACCAATGCACCTGCTGTATTCATAGACTTAATGAATAGAATTTTCCATGAGTTCTTGGATAATTTTGTGGTGGTTTTCATTGATGATATTTTGGTGTTTTCTAAAAGTAAAGAGGATCATGAAAGACATTTAAGGGTTATTTTTCACACCTTCAAAGAAAAGAAATTGTATGGGAAATTCAGCAAGTGTGAGTTTTGGTTGCAACAAATTTCTTTCCTTGGTCACATTGTTTCTAAAGATGGGATAACCGTTGATCCTGTAAAAACAAAGGTTGTTGAAGAATGGCCAAGACCCGCAAATGTAACAGAGATTCGTAGTTTCTTTGTTTTGGAAGGCTATTACCGAAGGTTTGTTAGAAATTTTTCTCGGTTATCTAGTCCAATGACTAAGATAACTTGGAAGGGTGTTAAGTTTATCTGGACAAAAGAATGTGAGGATTGTTTTCAGGAATTGAAAAGAAGATTGGTGAATGCTCCAGTTTTGGAACTTCCTTCCAAGAATGGTGAGTTTTGTTATATACAATGATGCTTCGTTGAAAGGACTTGGTTGCGTCCTAATGAATAATTATCAGGTAATTGCTTATGCTTCACAACAGTTGAAAACTCATGAGGTAAATTACCCTACACATGATTTGAAATTAGCTGTTGTTGTTTTCACTTTAAAAATTTAGAGGCATCATTTGTATGGAGTAAAGTGTGAAATATATAGCGATCACAAAAGTTTAAAGTATATATTCACTCAGAAAGAGTTAAACATGATACAAAGGAGATGGCTAGAATTAATCAAGGATTATGATTGTACAATTCATTACCATCCAGGAAGAGAAAATAAAGTTGATGATGATTTGAGTCGAAAAAGTAATGCTTCATTAGCAATGTTACGTTTGGAACGTGATCCTTTGGTTAAGGACTTGATGAAATTTGGGATAGAAGTTGTTGGTGCAGGATGTTCTTCTGTTTTGTTTCAGGTATCAGTGAAATATTCTCTATCAGACAGAATCAAGAAAGAACAGAAGCAAGATAGTGAGTTGCAGAAAAAGGTAGAGCTGGTTCAGAAAGGTATGTTGCCTGATTTCAACATTGATAATGATTGCATTTTGAGATTTGGGAAGAGATTGTGTGTGCCTTGTGATTCACAGTTGAAGAGAGAGTTATTATGTGTAGCTCATAGTTCTCCGTTTTCAGTTCATCATGGCGGTACTAAGATGTACAGTGATCTGCGGGAGTATTACTGGTGGGATGGAATGAAAAGAGATATTGCTGATTTTACTGTGAAGTGTTTGACATGTCAATAGGTTAAAGTAGATTGGCATTTACCGAAAGGGATGCTTCATCCTTTACCAGTGCCAGAGTGGAAATGGGAGAATATATCCATGGACTTCGTTGTCGGATTGTGGAAGACCCCTCGAGGTAATAATGTAATCTTGGTTATTGTTGATCGCTTGACTAAATCTGCTCATTTCCTTGCTATATGAGATACTTTTCCCTAGATCAACTTTCCTGTTTGTATCTTAAGGAGATAGTTAGGTTACATGGAGTTCCCCTCTCCATTGTATCTGACCGTGATCTCAGGTTCACTTCTAAATTTTGGAAAGGCCTTCAGAAGTCGTGGGGTACTGAATTAAATTTTAGTACAGCTTTTCATACTCAATCAGATGGGCAGTCAGAACAAAAAATTCAGACCATGGAGTATATTCTACATGCTTGTTCGATGGATTATCATGGAAGTTGGGACCAACATCTTTCTTTGGTTGAGTTTTCATATAATAACAGTTTTAATTCCAGTATACAGATGGCACCATTTGAGGCGTTATATGGGAAGCAGTGTCGAACCCCAGCTTTTTGGGATGATGTGGGTGAAAGAAAGATGATGGGACCAGAATTGGTAGAAGAGTTGGTAGAAAAAGTTCGGCGGATACAGAAACAGATGAGAACAGCTCAGAGTAGGCAGAAGAGTTATGCAGACAATAGGAGGAAGGATCAATCTTTTGAGGTAGGTGATCTTGTTTTTCTCAAATTCTCACCATGGAAAAGTGTGATGCGATTTGGTAAGAAAGGAAAGCTGAGTCCAAGTTTCATTGGACCATATGAAATTCTGGAGAGAGTTGGATCAGTTGCATACAGGGTGGCTTTACCTCGGAGTTTATCTCAGGTACACAATGTTTTTCACGTTTTGATGTTGAGAAAGTATATGCCAGATCCGTCTCATGTTTTGAGTCCAGAGGTAGTTCAGCTGGAAGAGAACTTATCTTATGAGGAAAAACCGGTCCAAATTATTGACCACATGGAGCAAGTGTTACGGAATAAAGTGATTAATCAGGTAAAAGTTTTGTGGAAAAACCACATGATGGAAGAGGCAACATGAGAATCTGAAAATGCAATGAGGGATAAGTACCCCCATTTATTCTATAAGTAAATAAATTGCGGGGACACAATTTTCTAAATGGGGAAGGATGTAACATCCCAAGTAATTAATGAATAATAGATCCTTTTATCTATGTCTATTAATGAATTAGATATTGTTTTAGAGGCTTAAAATGAAAATAAATCCAATCTTAAGCATGGAATACACTAATATTTTTAAAAGATTGTTTTACTGCCTTTTGATGGAAAACCATTTTTAAATCTATCTATTGACAATTTTATAAGCTATGTTTGTAAAAATAAACTTATTCTTTATGATTGGGACATCAAAATTTACTTTTTGTTAATTTTTGGTATTTTTCTGACAATGTTCATTTTTTATTGAATAGTGAAAAATACTGCATTTTTCATCAAAACTACTTTTTAATCAAGTTTATTTATATTATTAGATTATATTTTTAATTGGTTTTAATGTGAAATTAGAATATATTTTTACCATTAAATCCAATAGTGGTCATTGGAATTAATTTCACTTTGAAATTGTACTTAAACTAGTGTCAATCTTTTGATAATTATTATTTCATAAAAACACGCTATTTGCTCTGACAGCGGGAATTAATTATTAAATTAATTAATGTAACATATATGTTTTGAATTTTGTAAAATAGACAACATTTTTTAATTCAGAATATCAAATATAGCTTGGGGTGAAGTTTTGGTATTTTTCTGAAAAACTTCAATTTTTGATGAATAGTGAAACCACTAAGTGGTACTTAAAAAACTGATTTTTCATTTAAATGAAATTTTACCACCTCTGTGTTTTGAATTTCCAAAATCCGACATACATGGTTGTCATTATAAAGTAAAATATGGTTCAATGAGATTAAAATAATTTTTTGGTGAATAGTAACTTTTAAGTTTTTAATAGCGATTAGATGTAATTAGTGTAGTGTAAGGTAAAATAATGTTTTAATAATAAGAGATTAGCTTGACACACATCCTACTTTCATTGGATGTGTGATGGCCGACCAAGAGAATCCATGGGTCAACTTGGGGTCCCCATGGAGTCACTTTGGTTAGGAAATGACATAAATAACTTTTTATTTAATGTAAAAGTAAAAATGACCCAAACATTATATGTTTTACTAAAAGAATTTTTACATGGGGTTATACAAGTCAGATTTCTGATTATAAGTAGTCATTGGAAAGTTTAGAAGATTTCCTACATCATAGTATTTTTTTTATAATTTTTAGACTTTAAATAAATTAAATTATTTATGACATAATGATGATGCAGCGATTACCTCATTAATAAAGGATTTAAATAAAATGAAATGTTAATGTAAAATCTATGACCTACACATGTCCAAAACCTATTGGATGGGTTGATTTAGAACCCTTATCACCATACCCTTGAATTATATCAATGTGGGACCTTTTGAATCCGAAACACATTTTAAAATAATGTAACATTTCTTTACTTTCCATGAGTGCCCCTCCTCTCCTCTTATAAAAGGCCCCCACCTCTACCTCCTTACCCACACTTCCAAAGCCTTTGGCTCGAGGAACCCCTGCCCATTTTGTCTCTCCACTTCCCTATCTTACTCCTTTAAGCCTCACTTTGGGCATAAGTCTTCCCAAGGAAGCCTTTGAGCTCAAACCAAAGGGAGTTACCCGATTTTAAGGTAATGTCTTCACTTGAGTCCTTTTGTTTTATTTTGCTTCTCCAACCCCCTAAACTATTTTTATTCATTTCTTTTGTAACAACTCCAGTATATTCAATATACTAGGATGTTGTTATAAGAATTATTCGAGCTACACATACACACACCTACATCTAATGGTTAAAGAACATACTGTTTCCGTGGATGGCGAATTTCTGCCTCCCGAAACGATGATTGTTCAACATTCTTTTAACACCCTCAAAATGATTTGATTCGTTAATACCATATGTGGGATGTACAAAGGATGGAGTTATGATATTATATATGATATTACACTAGAATTATAATATACCTTTATATCATTATGATTCCATTTCATAAAATACGAAATAGAAATGGAAGCAGCGTTCATGCGTACGTACGACTTACCGTCTCTATGAACGGTGAATTTCATTTCTTACCTCTAAATGATTATGTAATATTATAAATGCATGAATTTACTGGATATATATGAAATATATGATATCTACATCATGAATACCATTCTGGATATATTGGATACATGAAAAAATTGTAATTATAAAGGGTATATTTTTGACTCAAGTACCAATGATCGTTAAAACGACCGTTATTAACTTAAATAATCACATAGTGTTCATGACATGGAAATAAGTGATATAAAAGGAATAATGAACTTGGAAAAAGGTTCTTAAACAAGTATAAATTAACTCAAGTTTATTATTCAGGAGATTAAAGAACGACCGAGTCAAGTCAGACCCGAGGTATGGGACTTCGTCTCAATCTCCTTTCATTGAGGAATATTTTGTTTTATACACAACCTTATTTTATACTGCGTATAAACCCCTTTGACTTTTACGTTTATTCAAAAGGAATCTATTTTATACGAATCTTTTACTAAATGACAAAAGGGAATGTTTTTGTCGTACGTATGCGGCGACAACGACTTCTCCACCGCCGTGACCATTATTTGAGTTTCAGCTTCCTCTACATGCCATACCTTTTTTTTAAGAAAAATAAATACCATGTTTTACTTTTCTTCTTTTTTTGGTATTGAAAATGGTTTTCATAATGTCTTTATATCAATGAGTTGTATTTATATCTTGTGATTGAAAGGTGGAAATGTTATGTTTCCTTTATGAATGTTTTATGTGACACGATTATGTTGAGGTTCTTGGGCATTATTATGAAGACGGGTGGTTCCGTGGTAAACTAAGGGTGGGTGAGCCCGATATAGCTCTCCAATGCATTGGGTAACGCGAAGGAGTGAAATGTTAAGGTTTCTCTGAAGAAATTTAAGTAATATACTATGATGGGTATTCCAAACGTAACCAAGAGGGTTACTCCCTATGTAAGAATGTTATGAATGCCTTAAGTTACCTTTATGTCTTATGATTTCAATGATTTATTCATGATTTTATGAGGTATGTTAAAGTGCTTATGTTTTATGGGTAAAGTATGATTTCATTCTTATGTATATATGTACCCATGTTTCCTTTCCATATTTTTATATCCCTTGCTGAGCTTTTTATGCTCATCCCAAGTTTCTGAAATGTTTTTCACAGGTCAAGGAAAAGGTACATGACATGATGATAGTGTCAAGGAAGTTTCAATAAAGAATCCATGTTTTATTTTAAATAGGTTTCCATTGATGGAAAAAATGAATACTATCTTTTATATAATCACTTTGTTCAAATGTGGAATGTAATGCATGTTTTATGATCTAATTCTCTAAAACTCTAAACCTGAAAAGATCCTCAAGGTGTAATCTTGTAATAAATCAAGATTAAGTAATGTTTAAGGCTGGGGCCTTATATTTCCGCCTCATGAAGCGATCTAACATTGATCCTCCATGTTGTGGATCAGGGTGCTCCATACGAGTAAGGTTATTATTCATAACCTGAGTGAGTTGTCCCAGTATGGAGATAAGTTGATCAGCACTAGTTGTATCACCAGCTCCAATATAATAATCTTGATCAAAATGGAAATCCCTACATGGAGTGCGTGCATTGATATAGTTTCCATTCCTTCCACTAGGCTCCATTTCTAAACAATATCATAAACTAGATTTGTTTATGAATCAAAATACAAAATTCCATACTTGTAAAACACTTAACATAAATTGAAATATAATCATAAAAAAATTTCTTTTAGGAAGTATAAACTCATAAACCCTTATTAATGGTTAGTAAAGAAAATGATAATTATCCTAAGAATATCCCTTGGGAGTGTCGTAACCAAGAGTACAGCAAGGCCCGTTGTCGTGCACAAGTTCTCGTTTGAGTTTAGCTCAAAGCGGTGTTTTCGGGTTTTACCCCTAGGTACATCTGTGCCAGAGCCACCTCTACCTGTTCGTATCCAGAGAGGTATGTATTGCTTGGAAAACTCACAAAATCTCTATAATACCAAAATTCTAGGAAGTTATTCTATACTAATCCCCAAAGTCTATCTTTGGGCTATGTGCTCTAATCAGAGTTTATCTAAATCTAGCTTCCAAGGTTAGTACTAAACTGCCTCTGATACCAACTGTAATGCCCCGACCCTAGTTACCCATAGTCTGTGTGTTATTGCGTAACATTGGCATGATCACAAAAGATCAAGTCTCGAAAGACCGATTAGTTTAGTATCCTTAGAAACACTAGATACATTCATAAGTCTTACATTACATCATAAAGTAAAACAAAAATACAACAACATCTTGCCTTCATATCCCCTCGTACTATCCCTACAGGTCATTCATAATATACTTCTTCACATCCTGGAAAAATTAAAACATTGGAAGGAGTGAGCTTAGATGCTAAGTAAAGATAACAATATAGAAGAAGATTTCATAAATAAACATTAACATTTAAGGCAAAGTAAAACTAAAACAAAACCTTTTAAACTTGAACATCAGCTTAATATGGAAAAAATAAAATGAAACAATTCCATTTACTTATTCACATGGATATTATACTAGTCTAATAATCACATGCAATATCAATAAGCACTTTTATAACGATGGAATGCATAATGCCAGACTATCATAACCACGTAGCCAAGGCCTCGTGCCAAGACTACAAATAAGATTTTGTCAAGGCCTCGTGCTGTAACAGCCCGAGATTTTATGAAAAATATTCTTTTTTATTTCACTAATGTCTTGTGTTGTACGCTACACCAAAATGAGCTTGCACAACCCACATCCTTGACTTGCCTTGCATTACACGGAATCGCGACCTTCCTCGATAGCTTGCGTCGTACGCAATACCGAGTTTCACTAAACAACGATATGCTATTAAAATATTATTAAAACTAGCTGTTATGAATAATAATAACCACTTTTTGAAATTTTATAAATTTTATTTTTCAAAATGGACTTCATTTTTGGATTCGGAATACCAAAATTAGCCTAGGGTGAAATTTTGGTATTTTTCTGAAAACTTTCAATTTTTGATGAATAGTGAAACCACTAAGTGGTAGGTTAAAAACTGAATTTTGCATAAAACTTAATTTTACCGCTTCTGTGAATGGAATTTCAAAACTCCGACAGACACGGTTGATATCAGTAAGTAAAATGTGGTTCAATGAGATAAAAATAATTTTTTGGTGAATAGTAACTTTTTACTTTTTTTTACCGCGGTTAATAGTAAATAGGGTAACTAAGGGTAAAAATGATATTACTATTACCCTAACACATGTCCTAATTCTATTGGATAAGTTTAATTCGACCCAAAACAAACTTAGGAATAAAATATGACCATTTAGGCCCACTTGGGTTAGATTAGGACATTTATTATTAATTTATTTAAAGAAGGATTAAAATAGTTAAAATCAAAGTTTAATAAGTAAATCATTCTTAATATGGGGTTATACATAAGATAAATTTGACTATAAATATTCATTAGAATTCTAAAAATATTACCTACATAATGATATTTTATTTATAATTTTTAGACTTTAAATAAATTAATTTATTTATGACACAACGATGATGCAGTAATTACCCTTTTAAGGAAATATTAACATAATTGATGTTATAAATGCTCAAATGAATGTTATTTGAAACTTTTTATGAATTCCACTAATTTTATAGGTTACTATGATATATTATTGTTGATTTAATCGACTTGGTTCGAACATATAATTCTGTTATGACTTTCACAAAAATCATATATCAAATAGTGTCAAAATTGACACAAAATAGTTTGTAAATGAAATATTATATTATTAATTGTTATTTTATTCCTAAAAAACTATGGTTTGGCCAAATGACATAGATAAATATATATATATATTAATAATAAACAATTTGGGGTTCGTTTGGCATGTTATAGTAAGTGTATTAACCATATAGTGAAAGAAAACAAAAAGACACGGTAAAAGTTAAATTATTTAACTTAGAGTTAAATCTAATTGATAAGGTTAAAATAATACCCTAAACTTGTCTAAATCATATTTTTTGATAGTATTTCGACCCATCCCCACTTTATCTTCGAAATAAGACCCTTTGGAACCATTATAAACCGATTTTGACATTAATATAAAATAATATTTTGAGGTATTCCTAAGGTGCCCCTCTCCTCCCTTATAAAAGGACACCTCCTCCCCCTCCTCCTCACACCAATTTGGGCACTCAAGCTCGGACAACCCCTGCCAAAATCTCTTCTCCACTTCCCTAGCAACATCCTAGAGTTTCTGGTCTTCCTCAAAGACCAATTTTAGTTCCCTAAGAGGAGGTCTCCAAAAGGCGCTTCAAAGAAGAGGTAATTACCGTTACCAATTCTTTCATCTTTATTTCTTCTTCCACTTCTTCTTCTTAGGTTGTTTCATTATGAAGTAATAACATAAGTATCACTCATATACTGATATGTTATTATAAGTATGAAACAACCCTATTTCACCATCTATCCATCCTACGGAAAAAGAAATCACCGCGCGTGCGTACGTACGGAATACCGTCTCCACGCCGTGGTGTAATCTATTTTCCACCACCACCTTACAAGGATGGGTATAATGGTGTGATGAGTAACTATTTATGATTATTATAAAGTAATATTGATACTGAAATAATATATATGTACTCCAATACAATTCCACGATCATAGGAATGATATCATCACTCGTGCGTACGTACGGAATACCGTCTCCACGATGTGATGCGACTTGTTCTACATGATCATCATTACATAGTAATTATATAAATGAATTGAATGAATAAATATGATATATGTTACACTAATACAATTCTGGATATAAGGTATCTATATCCTTAAAAAAAGAATAAGAATTTATTCGGCAAAACACGCATAAGAACAAAAGGCAATAAAGACCCAAGGAACAAGTAACAATGAAATATTACTAACAAGAAGCTAAGAATATGACCATATATGATATCATATCAATATGTATGATTCTGGAATAAGTCAATAACATTATTTAAACCATTATACAAGAGCTTCGGACACATACAAAGCAAATCAGACCTAAGGTAAGGGAAAATATCACAATCTCATTTTTTATCCGAGATTGTTTATACTTTGAAATTTACTGGGGTGTATTTTATCATCCACATCCATGTTTCTCAATATGTAATGTTATTTCCATCCACCTAAAATTTTTTAAATCCAATTTTACCCTTTGGTGAGTTTTTATTAAAGGATGTGAAAGGAATCTTTTGTCGTTTTTCGTACGAGGTAATTTTTGACTTTTCTGACAAAAGTACGAAGAATGTTTTTTTAACTTATACGGCATGAATGGATTTTTAAAACATTATTTCCCAGAAGATTCATTTACAAGTTTTCAAGTTTATTTTTAATAAAATTCTTTTAGTTTTAAATTGTAATACATGTTAAGAAAGGAAAATGTTTTTGAAGTAGAAAGGATATTTTCCTCAAGAATGGATTTTAAGTGTTTTATCAAAATTATTTTCCATCTAAGATAATAAAGGGGTCTGTTTCTATCCCTATTATTACATGGATTTGATTATGTTGTGATGGAAATATTTTTATGAATTACTTTATCTTAAATGAATTGTTTTATGATGTCATGTTGTTTAAGAATCCCATTTTTATTACATTGGTTATGCAATGATGTGTGATTTATGATTTTTTGGCACACATAAGAATGGTATCATTATGAGATGGGTGGGACCTATATCTCCCTCCAATGCATTGGGTAAAGATTTTATATCTCATGAGATAGACATGGCTGGAATGGTAGGTTATACCGGTTCAGTGAAACAGGACTGAAACGAGGGTCACTCGATTCAGAAATGGACTTTGTCCACTAAGATAGTCTTGGCAATGAGTCTTGACTAACAAGAAATGATTCTCTATGATTATGTGTGTATGACACAAAGTTTAATGTTTTAAGTTATGATTATTGTGAATACATTTCACTGCCATGAGTTATCCCAGGTTATGAAATTATGATCTCTTTTGCAGGTTAAGATTTCCAAAAGTTATGTTCTTATGTATATGATGTGATTTATATTTCTTTTCTTTACCCTTACTGAGAATTTGAGCTCACCCTTTTATGTTTTCTTTTCCCCAGGATATAAAGAAAGGTTTTAGGTAAAAAAAGGGATGATCTTTATGGGAGATATTGAAGATCTTTCACCAGGATTAGAAGATTACGTTCCGAGTTTCCAAAGACACTAAACTATTACGATCCTTGTGTGTGTGTTTTTGTTATGTACTAAGCATTCCGCAAAAGTAATGTAATTTCCATGTACGATAAGCTTCGGGTCTCTACAGTTGGTATCAGAGGAAAGGTTTAGTCAACCTTTGGAAACTAGGATGCGAAAACGTTAGTGAGATCCCTAGAGATATTTCTACGGTATGTCTAGGGATGTCCCTAAGGTTAAGTATACGTATAGGTTATAGTACTAGAACTACGCTAACAATAGTAGAATTAAACCTAAGATGTTAGATATTGAAGGTACTCCCCCTTTATTATGTTGTTTTCCCTAGCATGATTTTTGCCTCTCACACTATTTTTTTTGGGTTTTTGAAAATGGCTGGAAACAAGATGATTCATGATAATGGAGGATATGATGGACAATGGAATGACATTCTTCATAATGAAATGAGATTTGGAAGTCCAAACATCATTATTATGCTGAATCAGCAATCTCATAATATGATCAATACAGTAAAATTTGGTAAGTTTCCTGACTCGGCTAATAAGAGAAAGATGGAGTTTCATGATGATCATAGAGGAAAGAAAGTTCAATTTCCCCTATGTAAATCATGTGGGAAGAGGCATCAAGGAGAATGTTTAAAAGGAACTGGAAGATGCTTTGGGTGTGGAAAAGAAGGACACAAAGCAAGTAAATGCAAAGGAAAAGGTTCAGTTAACAACATGGATGAGTATAATGGTATTGCTACGACATCAACAATGGTTAAATGTTTTAAATGTGGAATGTGCGGGCATTATGAAAACCAATTCCCTAAGGGAAAGTCTCATGAGGATAATCAGTATGGTCATATGGGAAGTATTTATGTGGATGATGATGAAGAGACTACAAATGATATGTGAGATGAAAGAATTGTTGAAGCTCGGTCAATGGTTTAAGAAGGTAGTGGAAGGATTACATGTTTATCAAGTGTAATGTTGTACTATAGAATAAGAAGACATCTAAGGATTGTTACACTGTTGTCTTTCCTTGAGTTATGAAAGTGTATGATTAATGGTACCACTATCCATGAAAGGTTATTCAGATATTTTTGGAATTTAGATGATACGCGCATAATGAAGGGATTAGGAGAAAATTAAATGTTTAACAGTATTCATGAGCTCATGATTGATATAAGGACTAAGTGATATCATGGTTTGAGTATATAGAATTTTGAGGATTTTGGTATGTGGAAAGAGTTAACTTTTAATAGAATTCATGTTTTCAATATGGTTCAATGGGTATTCAAGAGAGTACAAGATTAAGGCCTTTGAATGTTTGGAATGTGACCAACAAGATATATCTTATGATATATGGGGATCAACGATGGTATTAAATCTCTGGTAATCGTTTTCACTATGTTATGGGAGTGGACTGCAGTATTATGGATAAGCCTAAAGATTAGAATAGATTATGTTGGACATAAGTTAGTATTGTTTAAGGATAGAAGTTTTTTCGATATTATTGATGGGATGTTATAGTAATATAGTTTTAGAAAAAGGACAACCTACAGGACGGGAGACAACCCATCGCTTCGGACAAGGCTGTGGGAATCGAACCCACAACCGAAGTGTGACTGGCCTTTATCGCCTACCACTGGCCTACAGGAAGTCCCTGTTTAGTAGAAACTAGTTTTATTATATTAAGCAGTATGATATATGAAGTATAGGCCCATTTTAGGAACCATATATGATTAATCCCACTATAGATCGACTTATGTATATAAATTTTGCTAACCTTTTGAGACAGATGGAATGGCCCGTCATTCTATCACATGATCTGCTAACACTTCACGAATAACAAATTCAACTTCATTTATTTAAGATATGAAGTAGAAATTGTTCAAGACACAAACAACAGTGAGATTGTACCAAAATAAAGTAAGTATTTATTCTAATTCAAATTTTCAACTTTAGGGAAATGATCTTGAAAACCAAAAATGTTGTCCTAGAGATCTTATACCTGATGAATCAGATGGTACCTTAGATCGTCACAAATTTATGGATTTGTGATTACTGGATTTTCCATAGCCATGTTCTCTACCACTCTCCATCAGAACATGATGGTTAGATTTCTCTTCCATATCCATATTTTCACCTATATGGAAACCCAGTGATTAGTTTATTTGGGTAATCGTTACATTTCATACTTTAGTTTTTAAAGCCAAGTTTTGGTATTCCTTTTTACGATGTGGGTTTCTATTAAAGAATCTTTCGAATAGTGAACCATTTATAACCCCGACGAATTTCGAGGGCGAAATTCATTTTAAGGGGGGTAGAATGTAACAGCCCGAGATTTTATAAAAAATATTCTTTTTTATTTCACTAATGTCTTGTGTTGTACGCTACAAAAAAATGAGCTTTCACAACACACATCCTTGACTTGCCTTGCATTACACGCAATCACGACCTTCCTCGATAGCTTGCGTCGTACGCAAAACCGAGTTTCACTAAACAACGATATGCTATTAAAATATTATTAAAACTAGCTGTTATGAATAATAATAACCAATTTTTGAAATTTTATAAATTTTATTTTTCAAAATGGACTTCATTTTTGGATTCGGAATACCAAAATTAGCCTAGGGTGAAATTTTGGTATTTTTCTGAAAACTTTCAATTTTTGATGAATAGTGAAACCACTAAGTGGTAGGTTAAAAACTGAATTTTGCATAAAACTTAATTTTACCGCTTATGTGAATGGAATTTCAAAAATCCGACAGACACGGTTGATATCAGTAAGTAAAATGTGGTTCAATAAGATAAAAATAATTTTTTGGTGAATAGTAACTTTTTACTTTTTTTTATCGCGGTTAATAGTAAATAGGGTAACTAAGGGTAAAAATGATATTACTATTACCCTAACACATGTCCTAATTCTATTGGATAAGTTTAATTCGACCAAAAACAAACTTAGGAATAAAATATGACCATTTAGGCCCACTTGGGTTAGATTAGGACATTTATTATTAATTTATTTAAAGAAGGATTAAAATAGTTAAAATCAAAGTTTAATAAGTAAATCATTCTTAATATGGGGTTATACATAAGATAAATTCGACTATAAATATTCATTAGAAATATAAAAATATTTCCTACATAATGATATTTTATTTATAATTTTTAGATTTTAAATAAATTAATTTATTTATGACACAACGATGATGCAGTAATTACCCTTTTAAGGAAATATTAACATAATTGATGTTATAAATGCTCAAATGAATGTAATTTGAGACTTTTTATGAATTCCAATAATTTTCTAGGTTACTATGATATATTATTGTTGATTTAATCGACTTGGTTCGAACATATAATTCTGTTATGACTTTCACAAAAATCATATATCAAATAGTGTCAAAATTGACAGAAAATAGTTTTTAAATCAAATATTATATTATTAATTGTTATTTTATTCCTAAAAATCTAAGGTTCGGCCAAATGACATAGATACGGATATATATATTAATAATAAACAATTTTGGGTTCGTTTGGCATGTTATAGTAAGTGTATTAACCATATAGTGAAAGAAAACAAAAAGACACGGTAAAAGTTAAATTATTTAACTTAGAGTTAAATCTAATTGATAAGGTTAAAATAATACCCTAAACTTGTCTAAATAATATTGCTTGATAGGATTTCGACCCATCCCCACTTTAGCTTCGAAAAAAGACCCTTTAAAACCATTATAAACCGATTTTGACATTAATATAAAATAATATTTTGAGGTATTCCTAAGGTGCCCCTCTCCTCCCTTATAAAAGGACACCTCCTCCCCCTCCTCCTCACACCAATTTGAGCACTCAAGCTCGGCCAAACCCTGCCAAAATCTCTTCTCCACTTCCCTAGCAACATTCTAGAGTTTCTGGTCTTCCTCAAAGACCAATTTTAGTTCCCTGAGAGGAGGTCTCCAAAAGGCGCTTCAAAGAAGAGGTAATTACCGTTACCAATTCTTTCATCTTTATTTCTTCTTCCACTTCTTCTTCTTAGGTTGTTTCATTATGAAGTAATAACATCAGTATCACTCATATACTTATATGTTATTATAAGTATGAAACAACCCTATTTCACCATCTATCCATCCTACGGAAAAAGAAATCACCGCGCGTGCGTACGTCCGGAATACCGTCTCCACGCCGTGGTGTAATCTATTTTCCACCACCACCTTACAAGGATGGGTATAATGGTGTGATGAGTAACTATTTATGATTATTATAAAGTAATATTGATACTTAAATAATATATATGTACTCCAATACAATTCCACGATCATAGGAACGATATCATCACTCGTGCGTACGTACGGAATACCGTCTCCACGATGTGATGCGACTCGTTCTACATGATCATCATTACATAGTAATTATATAAATGAATTGAATGAATAAATATGATATATGTTAAACTAATAAAATTCTGGATATAAGGTATCTATATCCTTAAAAGAAGAATAAGAATTTATTCGGCAAAACACGCATAAGAACAAAAGGCAATAAAGACCCAAGTAACAAGTAACAATGAAATATTACTAACAAGAAGCTAATAATATGACCATATATGATATCATATCAATATGTATGATTCTGGAATAAGTCAATAACATTATTTAAACCATTATACAGGAGCTTCGGACACATACAAATCAAATCGGACCTAAGGTAAGGGAAAATATAACAATCTCATTTTTTATCCGAGATTGTTTATACTTTGAAATTTACTGGGGTGTATTTTATCATCCACATCCATGTTTCTCAATATGTAATGTTATTTCCATCCAACTAAAATTTTTTAAATCCAATTTTACCCTTCGGTGAGTTTTTATTAAAGGATGTGAAAGGAATCTTTTGTCGTTTTTCGTACGAGGTAATTTTTGACTTTTCCGACAAAAGTACGAAGAATGTTTTTTTAACTTATACGGCATGAATGGATTTTTAAAACATTATTTCCCAGAAGATTCCTTTACAAGTTTTCAAGTTTATTTTTAATCAAATTCTTTTAGTTTTAAATTGTAAGACATGTTAAGAAAGGAAAATGTTTTTGAAGTAGAAAGGATATTTTCCTCAAGAATGGATTTCAAGTGTTTTATCAAAATTATTTTCCATCTAAGATAATAAAGGGGTCTGTTTCTATCCCTATTATTACATGGATTTGATTATGTTGTGATGGAAATATTTTTATGAATTACTTTATCTTAAATGAATTGTTTTATGATGTCATGTTGTTTAAGAATCCCATTTTTATTACATTGGTTATGCAATGATGTATGATTTATGATTTTGTGGCACACATAAGAATGGTATCATTATGAGATGGGTGGGACCTATATCTCCCTCCAATGCATTGGGTAAAGATTTTATATCTCATGAGATAGACATGGCTGGAATGGTAGGTTATACCGGTTCAGTGAAACAGGACTGAAACGAGGGTCACTCGATTCAGAAATGGACTTTGTCCACTAATATAGTCTTGGCAATGAGTCTTGACTAACAAGAAATGATTCTCTATGATTATGTGTGTATGACACAAAGTTTAATGTTTTATGTTATGATTATTGTGAATACATTTCACTACCATGAGTTATCCCAGGTTATGAAATTATGATCTCTTTTGCAGGTTAAGATTTCCAAAAGTTATGTTCTTATGTATATGATGTGATTTATATTTCCTTTCTTTACCCTTACTGAGAATTTGAGCTCACCCTTTTATGTTTTCTTTTCCCCAGGATATAAAGAAAGGTTTTAGGTAAAAAAAGGGATGATCTTTATGGGAGATATTGAAGATCTTTCACCAGGATTAGAAGATTACGTTCCGAGTTTCCAAAGGAACTAAACTATTACGATCCTTGTGTGTGTGTTTTTGTTATGTACTAAGAATTCCGCAAAAGTAATGTAATGTCCATGTACGATAAGCTTCGGGTCTCTACACGTGCCAAGACACTAGTTTCTCTCATGAGACCTACCGATGCATCGAGGAGCTATAGCGGGCTCCACCCGTCACTTATTAAGTCCAATGCATTTCTCATATGAACAGGTTTAAACATATCATAAACCATAACATAATCATATCACATAAAACATGCATAAAGGAAACATAACTTTTCCACATTTCAATCACAAGATATCAATAAAACACATTGATATAATAAAAACATTATCACAACCATTTTCAATACCAAAATAAATGAAAATTAAAACATGGTATTAATTTTTCATTTAAAACAATTTGTGGCTTGTAGAGGAAGCCGAAACTCAAATAATGGTCACAGCGGAGGAGAAGTAGTTGTCTCCGCATACGTATGACAAGATTAACATTCCTGTTTGTTGTTTAGTAAAACACATCATATAAAAAGATTCCTTTTGAATAAACGTAAAAATTAAAGGGGTTTACACACAGTGTAGAAGAAATTTGTGTATATAACAAAATATGCCTCAATGAATGGATATTGAGACGAAGTCCCTTACAAAGATAATTTTTTTAAATAAAATAGATCTATTATATGTATTCACTATAATTACACATAAAGAATGTACAAATACAAGATAAGACATAATAACATCATGACATAATTTGAAAGTATGAGATTAACCCAAAGAACATAAATTTGGTTAAGAAGTTCCCTTACCTCGTGTCCGACTTGACTCGATCGTTCTTTAAAATTATGAATAATAAACTAGAGTTAATTTCTCCTTGATTGAGAAACTTTTTCAAGTTCATTTTTCCTTTTATATCACATATTACCATGTTAGGAACATTATGTAATTATTTAAGTTAATGACGGTCGTTTTGTCGATCTTTGGTACTTGAGTCAAAAATAAACTTCTTATAATTACAAGTTGTTTATGTGGTAGAATATCCATTATCTACAGAATTATATTAATGATATAGATATCATATATATCATATATTTCTAATATATACATTCATTCATAATATTACGTAACATTTAGAGGTAAGAAATGAAATGCACCATTCATGGAGATGTTAAGCTGTACTTACGCATGAACGCTACCTTCATTTCTATTTAGTATTTAATGGAATACAATCATAATGATATAAAGGTATATTATAATTCAAGTATAATATCATATATAATATCATTTAATCCATCTTTTATGCATCCCACATATGGAATTAACGATTCAAATCACTTTCAGGGGGTGGTAGTTCGCACTTCCTAAAATGAAATTATCGCGTTTACCCATAATGGAAATCATAAAGGTATAACATAAATGAAAAATACAGAAGCATAAAGAAAACATAAACATAATATATATCATATATAAATATAGTGACATCTTAATGGCTACCATGAGAGGTGTTAAAAGAAGATTGAACAATCATCGTTTCGTGAGGCAGAAATTCACCAACCACAGAATCAGTATGTTCTTTAACCATTAGACGACGGTGTGCGTAATTTTAAATAAATTCTGTATCATAAAAACATCCTAGTATATTTAAGATACTGGTTTTGTTACAAAAGAAAGGAAAAAAAGTGTTTAAGGGGTTGGAGAAGCAAAATAAAAGAAAATAACATAAGAAAAGACATTACCTTAAAACCGGGTAACTCTTTTTGATTTGAGTCAAAGGCTTCTTTGGGAAGACTTCTGAAAAAATTGAGGATTCTAGGAGTAATAGAGGGAAGTTGAGAGAGTATTTTGTCAGAGTTTGGCCGAGCCAAATGGCTTTGATGGTGTGAATAAGGTGGTAGAGGTGGGGGCCTTTTATAAGAGGAGAGGATGGGAACTCTTGGAAGGTCATGAAATGTTACTTTATTATATAATGAGTTTCAAATTTTAAAGGTCCCACAATAATATATTTAAAGTATAAGGTGATAATGGTTGAAATACACCCATCCAATAGGTTTTGGACAAGTGTAAGTCTTATATTTTACATTATCTTTTCATTTTATTTTAATCGTTAATTAATGAGGTAATCACTGCATCATCATGGTGTCATAAACAATTTAATTTATTTAATGTCGAAATATTATAAAAAAAATAACATGATGTAGAAAATACCTTTAGATTTCCAATGAATATTTATAGTCAAAAAGTTAACTTATATAACCCCGTGTAATAATTGTTTTAGTAAAACAACACATGTTTGTGACAATTTTATTTTTACGTTAAATAAAAAGTTATTAATGTCATTTTCTTACCCAAGTGGCTCCATGGGGTTCCCAAGTTGATCCATGGATTGTCTTGGTCGGCCATTACTCATACAATAAGGGTGGGACAAGTGTAAAGGTAATTTCATATTATTATAACATTATATTTACCTTAAGTTACACTAATTACCTTTAATCGCGATTAATGGAACTTAAAAGTTACTATTCAAAAAAATTATTTTAATCCCATTGAAACACATTTTAATTCCTAAAGACAATTATGTATGTCGGATTTTATAAATTCAAATCACAGAGGTGGTAAAATTTCATTTAAATGAAAAATCAGTTTTTTTAACTACCACTTAGTGGTTTCACTATTCATCAAAAATTGAAGTTTCTCAGAAAAATACCAAAAATTCACCTAAGCTATATTTGATATTCCGAATTCAAAAATTATGTCTATTTTAAAAAATTCACAACATATAAGTTTCATCAATTAATTTTATAATTAATTCCCATTGTCACAACAAATAGCGTGTTTTTAATAAATAATATATATCAATAGATTGGCAATTGTTTATGTCCAATTTCAAAGTGAAATTAATTTTAATGACCACCATTGGATAAAATGGTAAAAATGTATTCTAATTATACTTTAAAACCAATCAATGTTATAATTTATCACTATAAATTATTTTGACAAAAAAGTTGTTTTTAAGTATTTTTTTACTATTCATAGAAAATTCGAAGTTCTCAGAAAATTACAAAAATTCGACTTAGGATAATTTCTATATTACGATTACAAAAATGAAGTCCATTTTGAATTATAAAATTAATATAATTTCAAAAAGTGGGTATTAATATTCATAACGTCTACTTTGATTGGTCGCGGTGTGTTAGAATCTCGAACTTGTGTACAACACATGCTACTGTATTATTGAAAGAGTAGTGTATCGTGAAAGTTTGGGGTGTTACATAATTTACATGTCTGAGTTTATTATGGATAAAAAAAATGGAAAAACATATTCATGTACCTCCCCTCATTAACTTTTTTATACAAAAAATCAAAATTTTTGTTTCCATATATAATTCAAAAACTTCTTAATCTTCCATAATAGTTGATATTCTCATAATTCAATATCATTTAAAATATCAATCAATTATTATAATTTAATTATCCAAAATACTAACAATAATTCCATCTTTAAATATCTATGAAATCTACAAAATTAAATCCAATTGTAATTTTATAAACTATTACATGGAAGTAATATTTACAATGTGTAACTTTCCCTTCTATGGTTTGGTGATTTTAAACTCAATATTTATTTATCGATTGAATTGTACACAATCTCGACATAAATTAAAATCAAATATTTTCACTATTATTTCAATTAATAACAGCTCCAAAACATTTTTTGAATCCTTTCCCTTTTCAATTGAATATATTAACTCTTGATTTCTATGTATTTTCCAGTATTCAGAACACTCCAAATATCATATAGTGTAAGATAAGAAAAGTAAAGAAATATTCTGATGTCTTTTAGATGACTCTTTTTAAGTCCCTTTATTAATTTCCTAACCTCTCATTTTAGATTTCTATTGTAACACCCAGAAATTATAAAATAATAACATCTTATTCATGCGCTTATATGAAACGCAACACTGAGTGTAGAAATGAATATAAAAACCTAAGACATTATGAAATATTTGCTATTTTAAATAAATTAAATCTATTTTATATCTTTTAATACCTGTAATAGGGAGTTATCTTTCATTACACGCAACACTGAGTTTAGCTTGCATTACACACAAGAACAAGTTTAACCGAAAAACAATATATCATTATTATTATTAAATAAAATAATAATTATCTCATAGCTATTAAATTTTTTCTTATATATTGGATTAGAAAACACAGAAAAATATTTCATTCAATTAATTGGTTAATAATTATTTATAAATTAATATAAAAACGAATTGAATATAAAGGATTTTTTTTCTAGAAAAGAGCTTTCTTTATGCCAAAGGCACTTCATAATTACTAAATTAATTACTAATAGTATATTATCATAACTAAATTTATATATTATATATTATAAAAAATATATATTTATAAAATATATTTCTTATGTATTAGATAAGAATAAATGTGATTTTTTTTGCATAAAAAGCTGTATTTTTATAATGGTTGTGTTGCTGCCTGTTAATGGCGCAATTTTTTGAAAACAAATATTTTGACCCTTTTATATATTTTTATGAAAAAATTGACATCATTTTTTAAATCATAATTTCATAATTAAATTAGGGTTAGTTTTTTTATGAGATGTTTAAATTTTTGATGAATAGTGAAAAATATTAAATATTAATTGAAAACTGACTTTTCCTATAAATTATTTATAATGATAAATTATATTTTGAATTGGTTTTATAGTCAAAATTGTTAAATTAATAATTCATTAATCTAATACCAGTCATTATAATCATTTTTGTATTTAATTTATATATAAAAAGTTAATAATATATTATACATTTTCACATTGAAAATATACTTTCACATTCTGACTATGAGATTAATTTTATATACAATTTTTCAACTTCTATGAATTTAATTTTATAAAAATGGATTAAATTTTTTATATAACATTAATTTATAATTTTAATAATGAAAAAATAATTTTTTAGCAATGTTATTACTAAAAATAGTTATAGTTAATTACAATGATTATAGAGATAACGAGTTTACTTAGTGATTAATCTTAGATAATAACGTGTAAAAATGGCCCCAAACATATCCAAAACACATTTAATGAACATATTTTGACCTTATACCTTATAGGATATATAAGGGGTCATTATTTCATCCATGTTACTTGGAAGAAACATGGGTCACTCAATACCAAAAATATCAGTTGTATCATCTCCCCTACTAGTAAAAGGTCACCCTTAATCCTCATATGTTTACACCTTAAAAATAAATTGGTTCAGTTAAGAACTACCCAAATAAATCCCCAAATTCCCTACCCATATTCTAGAGTCCATATCATAGACATAAATACAACTTAATAAGGAATTATTGAAAACCTAAAGAGGACACCTGAAGAAGTGTTAATTTTTTCTAAAACCATTCTTATTTTATTTCATTCTCTCACTACTTAAATTATTTTTATATCATAATAATATAATAACCTTAGTATATTAAATATAGTGAGATTTTTTAAGGTTAAGACCCCAAAGAAAGATACTTAGAATGGATATATTTTACAAAACATGTCAATAAGGTGCACCTTTCCTTTCGGGAACTTATATGATATAACACTATAGTTAACAGTGATTGTCCTAGTGTACTGATCAGGATGGGGGATCTCTTTGAATATTTCCCCAGGTTTTTTTATTTGAGGAAAAAACACACTAAAAGAACATGTGTTAGCTTTTGTGGATATTCATTATTCTGATTAGCGACCTCAATGATGATTAGATTGTGGCGTGTTGGGATGGTAACTAAAGTATTATGAGATATATGTGGGTTTATATGACTAGTTTCATGGAACAAGGAAGTCTAGTTCATGAATAAATGGGATCATACCTAATAACCAGTCAAACGTGTAGAGTAAATACATGGGCTTGAGTATTGAGGTCCCCAATGAAGGCGTGTGAAGTGTAACACCCCTGAAAATTGAGACTTATAAAGGCTAAATGTTACTCCCCACGTCAATATAGAGCATTTATTTTTGTGGTTATTTATTTCATGATACAATTTTTCATGGATGTTTCCTCACATATATATTTATATTTTGTATGTTTTATAGCTTTGTTTTATGAATCGATTATCTATGGATTTGGAA
This sequence comes from Viscum album, assembly GCA_963277665.1. Lineage (NCBI taxonomy): Eukaryota > Viridiplantae > Streptophyta > Magnoliopsida > Santalales > Viscaceae > Viscum > Viscum album. The sequence continues at coordinate 205,908,019 of OY728144.1, forward strand.
ATAATGATTTTCAATTTCTGGAAAACCCAATGAAAATTTGAGAAATGTTTTGAAATTATGTTATTTACCAAAAAAATCTTGTAAAACATTTTTGGTTTAAATCTTCAACTTTTTCATTCTTTATATTATAAATTTTATTGATTCCTTGGGGGTTTCCAGCTGGGATGTCTCTCTCACTCCCTAATTCTACATTCAGATGGATGTAAACCTTGTTTTATAGGAAATGGATAAATTTAATGGAATTATGTACCATGAAAACATATTTTTTGTGTTTCTTTTTTGGTTTAGGGTTGATAGTTGGTCACATGGAGACATGTTTGTAACACCCCGAGATTTTGCAAAATATCTTTTTCAAATTAATTTAATCTTTTATATATATTTCCTTCCATTAAACACCAAAAATAGTTATTTTATATTAAATAAATATGTCTGAAATTCTATATAAACTACACTAAGGTAAACATGTGTTATACACAACACCATCATCTCTTGCATTACATGCAACACAACGTTTCTACGAAACAACACATTATTGTTATATTTATTTAAACAAGGTAATTATAACCTATCCATTAAATGTAATGAAATGAATAGTAATAAATATGTTTTAAGTGTTATTTATAATGGTATCATATAAATAGAAATATTAACCTTGAAATATATATTTTTTATAATGTCTTTATATGTTTAAAAATACTATTTCCTTAAAAGAAATGCTTTTTATGTCCTTCAATGAAAAATAAAAAAATTAATTTTAGACACATTTAGTAATTTAAATTGATAAAATATAATTCATTTTTAATTAATAATGTCAAAATTATATTGGGGTGATTTTTTGGTATTTTTATGAGAAACACCATTTTTGGATGAATAGTGAAAAATACATAAATTTAATTGAAAACTACATTTCATCTAATTTCATTATGTAGATAAATTATATTTTATTCTGGTTTTAAAGTCACAATTGATCAATTATACATATATAAATCCAATTCATTTCTTCGTAATAATTTGTATGTTGAATTTAGATATAAAATCATAATTAATATTTAAACATCCTAAATTTAAAAACCTACTTTCTCAGCATGTCTACAATAATTTTTCCTATTCGGTGAATTGAATATAAAAAAATGTAAAAAATATTTTTAATCATTACTATATTTATATTATAATAATATAAAAATAATTTTTTACAAAAAATATTTGTTTAAGTGATTAAAATTAATTAAAACAATTATTATAAAATTAAGAATAACAAGAGACTAAACCTTAATATTAAAGGAGAAAAAGAAATATACACTTCTAAAAAAAACTATTTTATAGACATATTTCTTCCAATAAACCTCTTAGGTTACAAAATTTTCCATTTAGAAACTGTTTTAACATATAATACTCGTGTAACACACAATTCTTTTCACATAATATTAAGTGTGTCTACCCCCCCCCCCCCAATAAAAGTATACCACCTCTCCCCACTCATTACACCTTTCAAGAAAAATAGTTTCAGTAAAAATATTCCCAATTAACTTCATAAAATCCCTCCATTCCTCCTTGAATCCTCCCTTTGGGAGAAAATCCATCCATGGAAGCCCTTTGGTGAAAACTAAAAGGAGTTACTCAAAGAATATGTAACATCCTTCCTCAAGCTCCTTTACATTATTTTATTTCTCCACCACCTCAATTATTATTTTTCCATGAACATATAATAACACTAGTTTCCAAAAAATACTGATATTTTGTTATTATAAGGTTTCTTCCTTCAGTTACACACACTTCCATCTAATGGGCATCAAACTTACCGTTCTTGTGTATGGAAAAACACTACCTCACGAAAGGATATTATTATTTTTTCCATTACCACCTCTCATGGTTAAGAATTATGATGGACACTATGTTATTATAGGATATATATAATATTGATGCTATGTTTATTCTTCTTTGTTTATTTTATAATTATTGGATTTATTTATTCCATTTTTTGTAAATATGATAATTTCATATAGCGAAGTGTGGACTACCACCCCCTTAAAGAAAATGATTCATTCACACATTAAATGTACTGTATTAAGGATGGGTTTTTGTGAAATTATATATTACATATACTAAAATAATTCTACTACAAATATATTCTATATGTCTAAACTATATGTCATTTATTTTCATTCTTTTAATGTTATAATGAAAAACAAAAACAACGTTCATGCATACGCACAACTACTGTTTCCATAAACAATATATTCTATTTCATATTTCTATATTATATAGATTATTAAAAATAAATACATACTGATTATAATTGATACTTGTAACATTTTTTATATTCTATAAATCATTATATAAGTTTGAGTACCAAAAAAATAACAAATTAATATGCATGTGTAAAACAAAGAGGATATTGGAAGAAGCAAAACCTTATCTTAGAATTGTTAATAAAAAATTACTATAAAGTCATAATAAAACAATATATTGTATTAGATATAATAAAATGGTTCGTTGAAAAATGTATAGTAAACATATATTTATAATACGAGTTGTTTGTACGAGTGTGAAGAGAGTCAAAACATAAGGTAAGGGAATGTCTTCTCAATTTTTTCTCTATGAGATACATGTATTCTTCACCAGTCAATTCATTTTTGGGGTGCGTTTACATCTTCTTTTCGTAAATCATCCACTTCATACACTTCTTTCCTCAATGGAGTAGGTCATGATCACGGCTCTGCCTTCCCTCCTTAGTTCGCTGCATCCGAGGAGGGGGGATGATCCTACCCCGCATTCACCTCATTCGCATACTACCCACCTCTCCACTTTCACAGACCAATCCTCTCTACCTCACTTGCCTTCAATCAAAGTTTCCCCTAAGGATCAATCTTCAATAAATATAGTGCTCTCATCCACTATTTCTTCTTTGGAATACATGGAAGCGTCATTTCTCTTGTATCTCACTTTGGTGGCATAGTTTGGGAAGAAACGTCCCTCCGTTGATGTCTTCGACAGGTTCATGAACTCTTCATGGATCATATAGGACTGAGCCATTATTGGTATTTTAGTTGTAAAGCATATTCAAATCTGTTTCTCAAGTGAATTTTACATGGTTTATGCTTGGTATTCTTCTCCACCATCTATGGAGGGTTTTCATTTTTCCCACTTCCGGTGGTCCTTTGGATTTCACCTAATGTGAGACTCTCTAGTCACAGTGCTCTAGATCCTTCTCCTAGGACTCCCTCTACCATTACAGAATCAAGAGATTCTCAGGTAGATCAGCAACATGGTAGCATGCTAAATTTTCTCTGATTCTCATAAAAATGTAGTTTTCCATCTCGTCTCACAAAGGATTTGTATTAAAGGTCCCACTAGAATCATTACCATTGATATTGAAGGTGAAATCCTCTGGCACCAGAAGGTATGATATGAAACATGGGCTGATTATTGTGTTTCCTTTGGTTATCTTAAGAACTTGGCACCTATATGCTGGCGTTGGTGTAGTTTCAAACAAGCATAGTCCCCAAATGCGGGGGTAAATATTGGTGATGGAGATGACTTGGTGTAGTGGATCCATCTTGTGGATAAGAACTTTGGAGTATTAGTGTAGAAGACCATCCCTACCCTTGGAATACATTTGGTTATAGATACACCCAAGGCCTCCCATTGCAAGGAAAGGATTATGGTTGTAAAGTCCCAGATTTTCCATGTAATTTTTTTAAAATATATGTGATTTTTACGAGTCCATAAAAATTTAGGGCACATGATTCTGAGGCCCGTAGTACCTGAATGAATTTCAGAACTTTATTTCAGGTACATTCAGTAAACGTGCAATTATGGTTTTTTAACATTTTAACTGGTGCTCGGAATTGAAATATGAGGGCACAGTTGAACTCGCAGCACAGGTATTAGCTTAAGGATAACTTCACCTCCACCATAGTAGGTCGAGAGTGTAAGTTAGATTTTCATATATTTTTGAAAGAATAAAATAAAAATAAAATTGTGTAGCTTTTATTTTTATATTTATTTTAAAATCATCATGGATGTTTCATAGGTGGGGACTACCTGAACTAAATCTCCCATTAGAGGTTATGGTGGTGGGGACCACATGAACTAACTTCCCATGAGAGGCTATTATGGTGGGGACCACCTGAGGCTAAAAACCCTTATAATCCCTCTTAAGTGTGGGGAAGCCTCTTAAACTTCCCCCACTTTAATGTTGCCACCCCCTTTAATTTATTATACCAACCACTATGTAATTAATTAATCCAAATTGAAATTGTGAAAAGAATTAAAATTGGGGAAACACAACAGTTGGCTATTTTGATTTTGGGGGAAAGTTTTGGCCAAGGGGAGATCTCTTGGAGGATTTCTTTCTCCAATGAAGAACTCCTTCCATGAACAAATTCTTCCATCAAGAATTCTCCTCCAACGTAGAACGCCGACACGTGACTTCAGCTTTTTCCTTGAGATATCCTCTAATGTGGGACGTCTTCAATCGATGATCGTCTTTCCCTAATCGTCCACCACAAAAAACGAACAAGTTAGGGTGGTTTTTTGAAATTATTCCCTTTTTCATTCTTGAAGACTCTTCATAATTCAAGAGAAATTATATTCGCTCGCTACATCTCTAATACGGAGAGTCCGGGCAAAAAAAAAGGCCCTTCCTCTCCATAATTTTTGTGATGATATTTGGTGTTCTTAGCGATGGAGGAGGTTGGCGACCAACGATGAAGGGGCACGAGAACGGTGGACGACACCATCATCGGCCGTGACATAGACGTGGGCCCCCAGCGCCGCTCCGTGACCTCCACCACCCCACGGACTCTGCCGACCTTGGCCGCCGCCACCCTGCGGCCTCCGAGCTCCCTGGCCGAGCTGCCCTACGACCACCGCGCTCCGCTACTGAGGTGCCCCACGACCGAGCCGCCACGTGGGCTCATGCCATCCGTGGCCGAGCCGTCCCGCGGAAGAGCCGCCCCGCGGCCTCCGTGCTACATGGGCTCCACACCCCATGGTCGAGACGCCCCTAGTCGAGCCAACCCGTGGCCGAGCCGCCCTACGGCCTCGTGCCGTACGCAGCCAAGCTGCCCCGCGAGCGAGCCACCCTGTGGACTCACATCATCCGTTGCTAATTCGCCCCATGGACTATCCATTCTGTGGCCCCTCATGGCCCTCACGGCCAGTCAGACCGTCGAGCAGGCTGAGCTAGACCCAACGGGTTGGGCCAGGTCGGTCCGACAGGGTCGGCCCGGACCCGGACCCACTTCGACAATTTATGCTATTTTGGCCATAAATCTGGCATCAGAAGAATTTTTTATGAACCTTCAGTGGTTTGAGAAACCTTAGAGATAGATGGTACCTTTTATTAAACCCCACTAGAGATTTGGATTAAGATGGGGTACAATCGGGTTGGATCGAGCATGAATCCAATTGGGCCCCTGGGAATAAAAGGCTAATAACTCACAGATCAAGAGTCTGATTAACGCATCGTCTATTGCGTTGAGACCCCTATGAAGTGTAGGTACTTTGGGATACTTCTTCTTGAGACATAGTGTAATTTTTAGTATCGACAAATGGATTTCGGAGCAGACCCTCCTGGAGATGAGCAAGCCTAGTGCGGGAACCTAGTAGCTGACTGTGACTTGAGGAAGAGATCCATCGTGGGTCTATGATTGAGGGTCCCACATGTAACCACTCTAGGATTTCATGCCGGACTACCCAAGAGATCATGTGTGGGTCAGCACCTAGAGATCATGTGTGGGTCAACACCTAGCGATCCTGTGTGGGTCAACACCGAGCGATCATCTGTGGATCAACACCTAGCAATCCTGTGTGGGTCAGCACCTAGCGATCCTGTGTTGGTCAGTACCTAGAGATCCTATGTGGGTATGATGATGATTGTCTATACTTTTTGGGACTTCTTCTTAACGGAGTAAGATGATCCAGTAGTTATCTAATCATCTTTATTACCGTAGAAAAGATGTACTTGGTGTGAGATGAGTCTGTACCTGTGTGGAACATTCCTTCATGGTAATACATTTGTGGTATTTTTCTGGGTGGAATCCCTGTGTGGTACCTACCTTCTTGGTATTAATTCCTTTGTGGAATATTTGAGCATGGGGCTTTTGATTTGGACTCTGGGTTTTCCTCATGATTGAGATGGGTTTACTTGATAAATTAGGTATATGTATAGGCATATACCTAAGTAGGGTTATCAGTTGTTTCCATTATTTTTGATTTATCCTTTGTGGATTTTATGAGACCTTGAGGGTCTCAGGGTCCCTACTGAGTATCTTTATTCAAACCCCTGCACAGTTTATACCCCCACCTCGTTGGGTTTTGTGCTGACGATGGACAATGCTGATCAAGGATGAGAGTACCAAGAATGGACGGTTCTCAGAGGTGGACCATACGGTGTGTCGGTACGCAGAGGATATGGATGGATTTGGAGTGTTGAGGAGGTGATCTGTACCTACCCTTAAGGTAGGAACCACGGAGGACAACCTAGTACATATCATTATCTTTCTTTAGTTGTATTGTATTCTATTTGTACTTTTACTTTCCAGTTGGGTTTGTATTCTGGCCCCTTTTACTTACTGCACTCACTTTGTTAAATATTTTTTTTAATTGAGTTCGTATCATTTTGTATGCTTGGTTGCTCGTGCTTACAGGTTATGAAGGAAATTCGTTCCTAGTTTTAGTGAATACGCCTTCTGTACTAGTCGCCAACCCCTGGCCTATGGAAGGAGGGATTGGGGTAGTCACGACATGGGTCCCAGGGGACGAATCGTGACAAATTGGTATCAGAGGAGTCAGTTCTACTATAGAACATCATAATATGATATTTTAAACTGCAATAGTGTTAAGTGTAGTGAGTGTGGTTATCAATTTAGGGAATCCAGTGTTGGTGTGGTGACCGACATATCCATACACTAGGACCCTGACTTCTGATTTCTAACTCATTTCAGGAAAACACAGATAGTGTGTGTATTTCCAAGAGTTTTCTTTGTGATCTCTTGATTCAACTCACTAGGTATAACTTATTGACCATGGCGCACCTGTTTCTATTTAGGATGCCTCCACGTAGACAACCATATAGGGTTCCAAGAGTAGTATGCACTGATATCCCACCAAGGTACGAGGCCTCGGTGTCGGGCCCTTTTCCAGTAGATGCACCTGCGGTACCATTACCGTAGGGCCATCGATGCCACCAGCCTCAGTAGCATAGGGTGCACACCGCTGGAGTGCATTGAATGAGTTCCAGTGCAAGAGGCCCACTAGGTTCAAGGGAGAGACGGACCCACAGGCGGCTGAGGATTGGTAGGATGCTATAGTGTGAGTCTTCCCACTGGTAGGGACACCCGATGATCTCATGTTGATCCTTGCCACCAGCCTTCTTCAGGCAGAAGTAGGCAGATGGTAGAGCTTCATGCTCCAAGTTCACGACAAGGTGACACTTATATGGGTAGTCTTTGAGAGCCGGTTTCATTAAGAGTTTGTCCCAGAGACTCCTAGCGTAGTATGCATTTAGGTGCTACGTCATCTGCAGCAGGGCAGCATGATTGTGGATCAGTACTCAACGAGGTTCCCTGACTTCTCACGCTACTCCACAAATATCATGCAGGACCCATTCTTCAAGGCCCAGCCCTTTGAGCACTGGCTCCGTTGAGATATCAGGGCTTCGATGGTCTCACTTAGTATCCTGACGCATGAGGGGTTGTTAGAGACATCCCACCTAGTGGATATATTCCTTGTTGAGCAGTCACCAGCAGTGAGACCCACTACCAGTCATCACGTAGGAGAGACTTCTGTAGCTGGCAGCAGACAGATGACACAGAGGTCCAAAAGAACCAGACCATCAGGTGGACAACTGTAGGATTCAGGTTCAGTTATGCGGGGCACACGAGGAAGAGCCAGTCATTCGTGGAGTGGGTAGTTTTACGCATGTGGCAGGCAGGGTCACATAGCTCGTGACTATCCAACACGTCATACAGATGATCAAGAGATGGTTGAAGGAATGCCCAGGCAGATATAGGTGGTCCACCCTGACCACAGGGAGTAGGAGGACATGGGCGGGCTCAGCTCCAGGAAGCTGAGGCCTAATACCATGGTGCTCCATAGATGATACGAGGTACGATCTGTGTCTACAACACCTTAGCTACATTACTTATAGACACCGGTTCCAATCATTCTTTTATTTCCACCGCCCTCGTTTGGAGCTCGGAGATTCCAATAGAGTTACCAGCTCGATCCTTATGGCAAGAGACTCTTACAGGAGAGGATTCGATGATTAAAAACTGGTTTTGGTAATGAGAGCTTACTCTAGTAGGTGAGAGATTCAGCTAGGATCTCCAAGTAGCGGTGTCGTGGACTTACGAAGTCATCTTGGGTATGAGTGGTTTTATAGAGTTCATGCTTAGATTGACTGTATTAGGCACAAAGTGCGTTGTGTACACATGCATGGGACCAGGTTTACCTTAACTGGCAAGAAGGGAGCCTTATCATCACAGAATGGACTTACCCAGAGGAGGGTGCAGCTGATTACTCATCAGTTGGCATGCCTTACCATTGAAGCTGTTGATGTGGAGAGTCTGAGTTATCCTATAGTGGTGGACCAGTACACGGATGTCTTCCCTGATGATGATTTGGGTCTACCTCCTTGCAGAGAGGTGGACTTTTACATTGACTTGTACCCTAGGACGACATCTATATCTGCACCAGTATATCGGATGGCTCCCATGGTGCTTTATGAGGTGGGGGTAAAGCTAGAGGACTTATAAGTGAAGGGATTCATTCGGCCCAGTGATTCACCTTGGGCAGCCCCCATTTTTTTCCAATAGGAGGATGGGAGTTTGAGACTTTGTGTCGACTATCAGCGCCTGAACCAGGTGACCTTGAAGAACAAGAACCCACTCCTGAGGATTGACGACCTATTTGATCATCATAAAAGAGAACAGTGTTTCTCGAAGATAGACCTCATATTAGGATATCACCAGCTCATAGTACGAGATGAGGATGTGAAGAAGATGGAATTTAGATATTGGTATGGCCATTACGAGTTCTTGGTTATGCCATTTGGCATAATCAACGCTCCAATATTGTTCATGGGAATCATGAACAGGATCCTTTAGCCATACCTTGATCACTTTCTAATAGTATTCATTGACAACATTCTGATCCACTCGGCTTCTGAGGAGGAGCATGCCTATCATTTGCAGGTAGTACTGGACACCCTCCTAGAGCACCATATTAATGGTCAGCTCTCTATGTGTCAGTTCTGGGTCCGAGAGGTTCACTTTCTGGGACATGTCATATCAGAGGCTGGATTTGCAGTGGATCCAGCAAAGATTGAGGTGGTACTTTGTTGGGAGCCACCAAAGAGTGTGATGGAGGTACAAAGTTTCCTAGGTTTGGCTGGATACTATTAGAGGTTTATTCCAGATTTCTCCAGAGTTGTAGCACCACTATCAGCATTGATGAATTAGGGGAACCCTTCGTGTGGTCGGAGGGATACTAGTAGTGTTTTCAAGAGCTAAGGTTGAGGCTGACTGGTGCCCCCATCTTAAGGCCTCCAGAGGAGGGAGTAGGGTACATAGTCTACTGCGACACATCGGAGACCAGACTTAGATGTGTCCTGATGTAGGAGTGAGAAGTTATCGCTTATGGTTCTGGGAAACTGAGATAGCATGAGTAGAACTACGCTAAACATGATCTGAAGTTAGTAGCAGTGGTCTTCACCTTGAATACGTGTCGAGATTACATGATGGTCGAGCGTTTTACAGTGTACTCTGATCACAGGAGTCTCAGTTATATCTTATCTTAGAAGGACCTGAACCTGAGATAACGACATTGGCTTGAGTTCCTCCAGGACTATGATGTCGAGATAGTCTATACTCCTGGGAAGGGGAATGTTGTTGTAGATGCACTCAATAGGAGATATGTTATACTTCTGTTAGGGAAGGCGACAGAGTAGCTGGCCACTTTGTAGATATCCTTTATGGATATAGATGGAGCATCTTTTCTTCAGTCTCTTATAGTCACTCCCCCGCTTCTTTAGAGAGTCAAAGAGGCACATCGTGGAGACCCGTACTACAAGATGTGACGTGCTCAGATATCTATAGGACATGCACCTAATGGATTTTATGAAGGTGGGGAGCATGTAATCCTTTTCAGAGGACATTCATGGAACCAGTGTCACTTCAGGAGGATGTTTTAAGAGAGTTCCATGCATCCCCTATGACAGTACATCCAGTAGTGGCAAAGATGTACTATGATCTCTGACGACAACACTCATGGACGGGAATGAAGAAAGAAGTTATAGAGTTTGTCTCTCAGTGCCTCACTTGTTAGCAAGTAAAGGCAGGGCATCAGGTACAAGAAGGCTTGTTTCAGCCTTTGGAGGACCCAGAGTGGAAGTGGGATGGGATATCCATGGACTTCGTGATAGGACCACCACTTACATCTAGGGGACCTGACTTGATTTGGGTGATCGTCACCCAACTCACCTAGTTGGCCCACTTCCTGCCGATCAGAGAGTAGGGTTTAGTAGATAGATTAGGATGCCTCTATGTGAAGGAGATTGTGAAGTTACAAGGAGTACCCTAAATGATTGTCTCTGATCATGATGCATGTTTTACTTCCCAGCTATGAAAGGGGCTGTATGAGGCTTTCGAGACGCAACATCATTTGAGAACTTCTTTTCATCCTCAGACAGATGGTCAGACTGAGCAGACCATTCAGACCCTCAAGAACATTCTGTGATCTTGCATCCGCGACTTTAGTCATAGCTTGAAGGATCACATGCCTTTGGTGGAGTTTTCATACAACAACAGCTATCACTCCACCAATGGGATGACACCTTTTGAGGCGTTGTATGGGCTACCTTGCAGATCACCTTTGTGTTGGACTGACCTAGGGGATTCTGCACTAGTGGGACCAGAGAAGGTATAGGCTACCATAGAGAAGGTAAAGATCATCCAGGAGCGGATGAAGAGTTCATAGAGTAGATATAAATATTTTTCTGATAGGATAAATAGACCTCTGGAGTTCGAGCATGGAGACCACATCTTTCTACGGGTCTCACCTAGATGAGGTTTGTGGAGATTTGGCCGAGGTGGAAAGTTATCTCTGAGGTTCATCAGACCATTTCATGTCCTCAACAGAGTTGGTGAGGTCGAATACCACTTATCCCTTACTCCTCAATTGCACTGGGTGCAATACGTATTCCACGTATCCTAGCTGAGGTGATATGTGCACAACCCTTCCCACATCATCGACCACGGTGAGCTGGACATCGACGACGGGGTGAATTTTATAGAGGTTATATTTGAGATTTAGTATTGAATGGAGTTGGTCCTTTGTGGGAATTCAATACCTTTGGTTCACATTCGCTGGTAGGACGGGAACCTCCAAGAGAGCACATAGGAGCAGGAGGATCAGATTCATTCTCAGTACACCCACTTGTTTTCCTAGATGTGAGTTGTATCTTACGGGGACGTAAACCCTAAGGTGGTTAGAATGTAAAGAACCATAATCTATATGTAATTTTAATAAAATATATGGAATTTTTACAAGTCCGTGAAAATTGACGGCATGTGATTTGGAGGCCCGGAGTGCCCATACTCAATTTCTGAACATTATTTTGGGTACGTTCAGTAAACGTGTGATATGGATTCTCTATCTTTTGAAACAGTTCTCGTAATTAAAATTTGAGGGCATTATTGAACTCACAGTGCTAATATTCAATTATGGAGACCATCACCTCGATCGCAATAGGTCGAGGGTGGAAGTTATCTTTCCACATATTCGTGAAAGAATAAAATAAAAATAAAATTGTGTAGCTTTTATTTTTATTTTTATTTTAAACTCCTTGTGGATGTTTCATAGGTGGGGACCACCTGAAGTAAACCACCCATGAGAGGTTATGGTGGTAGGGACCACCTAAACTAACCTTCCATGAGAGGTTATTATATTGCGGACCACCCAAGGCTAAAACACCTTGAACTCCCTATTAAGTATGGGGAAGCCTCTTAAACTTCCCCCCACTTTAATGGTGACACCCCCTTTAATTTATTATGCCAACCACTATGTAATTATTTAATCCAATTTGAAATTGTGCTAAAAATTAAAATTGGGGAAAAACAACAGTTGGCTATTTTGATTTTGGGGTAAATTATTGACAATTGGGAGAGCTCATGGAGCATTGATTTCTCCAACAAAGAACTCCTCACACGAAGAAATTCTTCCACTAAGAACGCTCCTACAACATAGAACGCTGAAGGAAGACTTAGAATTCTTCCTTGGGATATCATCTAATATGGGAAGTCTTTAATCGAAGATCTCCTTTCCCTCCTCATAGACGACATCAAACGAACGAGGTAGGGAGGTCATTTGAAATTCTTCATTTTTTTGTTATTGAAGACTCTTCGTAATTCAAGAGAGATTATAGTCACTTGCTACCTCTCTAATGCAGATAGTGGGGGCCAAACAGACACGAATCATCCTCTATACAATTCTTGTGATGATTTGTGGTGTTTTTCGTAATGGAGGAGGATGGGGACCAACCATGAAGGGGCACTAGAAAGGCGGCATGCACCACCGCTAGCCGTGACAAAGGTGAGGCGCAATGGCACCGCTCTGCGGCCTCCTCCACCCCGTGGTATCCACAGAACGTGGTCTCCACTGACCGTGGCCACCATAGCCCTATGGCCTTCTCCACTCGTGGCCTCATTGTGTTTTCCACTGGCCTCATCGAGCTGCGATGCGGCCTCTCTGCACTGCGGCCGAGCTACCCTACGACATCTGCGCTCCGCAGCTGAGGCGCCCCATGACCAAGCCACCATGTGGCATCCACGATCCATGGATGAGGCACCCAGTGGCCTCAAGTTGTCCCCGGCCATGCTGGCCCGTGGCTGAGTCGCCCTGCAACCGAGCTGCCTCGTGGCCTCGCGCTGTCTGCGGCTGAGCCGCCCCCCCGATTTCACCGTTCTGCGGCACCTCGCGGAACTCACGGCCATCCGGACTGCCCAGTGGGCTGGGCCACACCCAGCAGGTCGGCCCTGATCGAACCAGATTGGGTCGGCCTAGGACGGGTCGGGCCGAGTGGGTCCGACCGGGTAAGACCGGACCCAGACCCACTTCGACCCATTTACGCTCTTTTTTCCATAACTTTGGAACCAGAAAACTGTTTGATGAAACATCATAGGTGATAGAAACCTTAGAGATAGATGGTCACATTGATTATACCCCACTGGAGATTTGGATTAAGATGGGGTATGGTTAGGTTGGATCTATCAGGAATCCAACGAGTTCCCCATGACTAAAAGGATAATAACTCACAGATCGGGCGTCTGATTGACGCACCATTTGTTGTGTTGATGCCCCTATAACGTGGAGGTCCTTTGAGATACATCTGCATGAGACTTCGTGGTAGTTTGAGCATCGACCATTGAATTGAGGAGCGAACCCTCCCAGAGATGAGCAAGCCTATTGCAGGAACCCGGTAGTTGGCTGTGAAATGAGGAAGAGATCCTTTGTGGGTCAGTACCTATAGATCCTATGTGGGTCTGATGATGATTAGCAATCCTTTGTGTTTCTTCCTCTTAATAGAGTAATAAGATTTAGTAGTTATAAAATCAAATTTACTACCATACCTAAGATATAACTGGTGTGAGATAAGTCTATACCTATGTGGTACGTTCCTTCGTGGTAATACCTTGGTGGTATTCTTCTGTGTGGCGTACCTGTGTGGTAGTTACCTTCGTGGTAATACATCCTTTTTAGAATAGTTGAGATTGGGGATTTGGAGTTGGACTTTATCTTTTAATCATGATTGAGATGGGTTTACTTGAAAACTTAGGTTTATGTATGGGCATATACCTAAGTTGGGTTATCATTTGTATCCTTTTTTTTATTTATCCTTTGTGGATTTTGTGAAACCTTGAGGGTCTCAGGGTCTCTAATGAGTATCTTTATACTCTCACCTATATGGGCTATGCTCGTACCTCATTGTGTTTGATGCAGACGATGGACAGCGCTGATCGCGGCGGAGAGTACCGGGACTGGACCGTGCTCGGAGGTGGACCATATGGTTTGTCGGTACGCAGAGGATACAGTTGGATGTGGAGTGCTGAGGAGGATATATGTACCTTCCCTTCAGGTAGGAACCTCGGAGGATGACCTAGTAGGTATCTTTCTCTTTCTTCAGTTGTATTTTATTCTAGTTGTACTTGTACATTCCAGTTGGGCTTGTATTGTGGCCCCTTTTACTAACTTCACTCACTCTATTTATTGTTTAGTTTACATGAGTTCATATCTTTTTGAGTGCTTGGTTGCACGTTCTTACAAGTTATTAAGGCAATGCCATCCCAGTTATAGGGAATACGCCTTCGGTGCTAGTATCCAGCCCCTGGCCTATGGTAAGCGGGCTTGAGGTAGTCACGACATGGGCCCCGGGGTCGTGACAATGGTTGTCAACCCAATTGTGGTGGTGCAGGTAAGGTCTGAACCCTTTAGGGGGAGCTTAGATGAAAGTTTTATGTCTAAAGGTGCAGTGAAGGATCTTTCCATTCAGAAGTAGCCAATGGGGCTGCCTTCGAACCCAAAGGAGGTTGATTTCTTCAGAAGACTGCATTCTGATATGATGTTTTGGAATTCTTATGGGCTTGTAGGCTATCAACTGAATGCAGAAATTTGTAATGAGGAGTCTATGAATGTTCTTTTTCGTGATAAGGAAAAGGTGGTATCTCATGAAGTTAATGATTCGGATGCCTCTAAAGACGAATTTAGCATGGAGGACGAGCCATTTAGAATGACACTGTAGGGGAGGTCTTTTTTTTCTTGCTCCTACAGAATCACAAAGAGGACATCAGAGGATGGATGAGGTAAATTTCTTGGGGCCCATGGAACCAAACACTCTCATTCCTATTTCTTCATCCCTTTAGAAGGCTTTATGTTAGGGGATAAATAATCTCTTGGATATTGAAGTAGGTAAGTTAAAGTCTCTATGCAGGTAGATAACCCTCAAAGAAGGCATGTTGGTTGAAATGAAAACCCATTTTGAAGGTCTGAAATTTCAAGAACTAATATTGACTCATGATGAGGATCATTCAGGTGATGGAAGTTATAAATAACTCTTAGTGGACAGACTGGACAATATTATTGGGAAACGCCCTCACATCCATTGAAAGAAGAAAGGGAAAAAACGAAATAGAGACTTCGAGAAATGCGTTGTAGTTAAGGGAAAACCTAATCGAATGAAAATATTATTATCACTTTAAAATACTGAATGAAAATAGGTAGGCCAAGAAGGGTGAAAACAATGAAATAAAATCCCTAAAGAGTGGGGAATGTGGACTACCAAGTCTGAAAGTAATCTTAATGGATGAAGAGGAAGGGGAGTGTTTGAAGCTCATACACCACTCCATGGAAGAAATTAATGAAAAAATTATCCAGCCCAATGCCTCTAATAATGAGAAAAAATATATAAGAAATAATGTTTCAAGTTAATGCCACCGAGGAGCCGGAAGTGTGGATATATAAGAAAGACCGAATCATATCCCATGGCATCAACCATTGAAAAATCAACTCGGAGTAATTCATTTAGACTATAGATAGAATGGTTACTCACCTTGAAGAACCCATTAGTGGGGATCTAGATACCTAGGTTAGTAATCTTCACTAGTAATTATATATAGTGTATGAATCAAATAATATTAGTCTAGTGTTTAATCATTTTTTGATCTCTTTTAGCTCATAGTGATATTTTGTTTTGTGAACTGTAGTTTCCCACATGTCATTTAAGTGTCTTAATAATAAAATTTTATATTTGGATTTGTGGTGTGTATACTACCCAAGGATGTATTAAATTATTCTCATACATTAATTTATGTGTATTAAAAATCTATTTTATTATATTTCTATCATGGGGGTTATGTTTCAAAAGTAACCAAATTGGTAAAGTAATTTTGTCTCAACTTTCCTTCTCTGAGACACATGCCATGTTATGCACCTATATTTATCAACAAGGGGTATATACTACCCTTTTGAAATGTTATATAATAAATATTCTTGTTCCTATTAAATTTTAAGCTTCATCTAATGTTATTATTTCCATTTTATCTATGAGGTGTATATACATACCTTTTGACATGTTATATAATGAATATAACTTTTCATGCTATATACTGCCTTTAAATAATTTTTATTTAATTGAAAATATTTTCAATGATATAGAATAATCATTTATATCTTTTCAAATAATTTTAAAGTAATACAATTTAAATATTATTTTACGATTACTTTAAAACTTTTCAATGAATATTTTTATCAAAATCTCTTTAAGCTTCTTTTATAGTTTTTCAAGGAACAGAGTTTTCAAAATATTTTGAAGCTTCTTTTGTTTGTTTTGAAGGATTTTTTTTCAAATTGATTTCCTACCTTATTTTTATGTTTTCAAATTATTTCAAAAGTAAATAGTTTTCAAAAGGTTTTATGTTTTAAAATGAATTTTTCAATGAAGAAATAAAATTTTCATCAATAAATGTTTATAAAAAATATCTCAAAATTATTTTTTATCTAAGACAACATATATTGATGTCACTAATTCCTATTCAGTAATTGATCCAAAGGTTCCATTCATATTCTCTCTATAATTTGTTTTATGTTTTCATGGAATGATTATCATGAGATCTCTTTTATCATTCATTGGTTATATTTTTATGAAACCCATTTCCCTTCCGTCTATTATATTATTTTGAAAAATGTTTATCTTCAATGGGTTTTACCATGATGAATTATTATGAAACCAATTTATCTTTAATATGTTATAACATGATAAATTGTTATGGATCTGGATTCCTTTCACAAGTTATTCTAGAGTTAAAGGATTACTAAACCTATTTATATTCCATAGGTCATGATATTATTAATTTTATATGGAACCCATTTCATTTCATTAATTATGATATAATGTATATGAAAATTATCTCTTTTTATGTGACATGATATGGTGAAAGTTTTAATATCTTTTAAGACATGTATGTATTGTTTTTTATGACATGGGTGGGACCTATATCTTCCTCATATTCAATGGGTAATGAAAAATGTTTTATGATATCAAAGGGTACACGAAAGTGCATCCCAAAATTGAAATAAGAGGGTACAAAGAAGGGAATCCTAAGCCCAAAACAAGAGGGTACATAGGAGGGAATCCCAATCCCGAAACAATAGGGTACACAGAAGGCCATCCCAAGACCAAATCATGAGGGTACATGAGATGGAATCCCAATCCCTAAACAAGAGGGTACACATGGGGACTTCTATGCCTGAAATAAGCTGGTACATGAGAGGGAATCCCAAGACTGAAATAGGAGGGTACATAGGAGGGAATATCAAGCCCAATGTCGGTACACAAGTGATTATCCAAATCATAATTAGTTACAAAGTTATTGGTTGGAAAATTTGACAAAAGGTTTTTATATTCTTATGTGTATGCCATATATCCATGTCATATTCGTATGTTATAATTTCAAGTCTTATGATCTAGATTTACTTATGATTCAGGTCTTATGAAATAAAAATATTTATTCCGCTATTTATTCTCATAATATTTGATATGTTGGGTATGAACTTATAATTATCATGATTGTGTTTTCATACCCTTCTATTCATCATATGCTTAGGCATTTCCTCTATTTACTCTTACTGAGCATTTGAGATCAACTATTTCTTATGTTTCCCTTCCCCATGTTGGGAATAAATGAATTTATGTACAATTACTAATGTTTTGATATTATTTGTAATAATTGAAGATATTTTACTAAGTTAGAAGGTTTTTTTCAAGTATCCAGAGGCACTAGACTAATACGATATTTGCGATTACTCTTATGTAATGTATTATGTATTCTACAAAAATGATGTAATGTATATTTAGATTAAGAATGGTTTGTTATAGTTGGTATCATAAAAATGTTTTATTCAACATTTGGAAACTATAATGAGAAATCTTTAGTGGGATCCCTAGGAATATTTCTAAGGATATGTCTAGGGATTTCTCTGTGGATAATTTTAAGGATATGGAAATGTATAAGAAAATGTTCTGGAATTTTGGTAAAGGAAAGATTGAGTGGTTTCATATAAATAAATACATTTCTAGATACTACATGTGGGTGTGGATATGGAACATATGTACAGAGGGGTATAAACTCTAACACAGTGTGTTAGGACTGACTCAGCCTAACCTAATACATAAAAACAGGCCTTATTGTACACCTAGTTTAACACTCCCAGGGCATTTACTTTAAGAATTTACAAACTATTCACAGACCATCATGATGTATTTAAAATCATTTTGGCTATGAATAACCTAGGATAAACCTAGAGTGTCATATATTAAGGAATGTTTCATGACTTTGACATCCTATAACCGATTTTTCATTATTATGTGGTTTTCTGATATGATAAATTTTTCTCACCCTATGATTTATGGTTTTTATCAGTGAAACATGGTTACCAATGAATGATTCAGATGTGGAATGTAAGGGTATTATGAAAATATTTTCTAAAGTGTAAATATCATGAATATAATCACTAAGGTGGTATGTGTATTGGGTTTACTGTAGAAGATAACGTGACTATGAATGTCATGTGAAAGGTATAGGTTATTTTTCAAAGTATTTTTTTACCTTATACATAAGAAGTATGATTATATTTGGGTTGATAAACCTTAATACAAATCATATTAAATTTTTTATGAAATATGTATTAAATAATTAGTTTATGAATCCTATATAATGGTTTGAGAATAAAGTCAAATGAATGAAGTATTTTTATTTCGGAATTAAAAGATTATGTCATATAAATTATGAAATATATATTTATTTTTTTGTATAGTTTTTTCATCAATGATTGAAATATATATTTTTAATGGTGATGAAGACTTATATAAATTATATATTGATTAAAGGAAGTTAACCCTTAATGTATTCAATACGTTGAGGAAATTGAGTTTTGTATGGACAAGGAGATGGTGATATGGATAAAGTAAATTGGATTTTCTTTATGACATTAGTAATGATAAAGAATTATTTGAAAAATTGATATATGGTATCATGAATAAAGATTATAACTTCTTTTATTCATGGAATATATCTTGTAATCTTGGGAATAAGGAATCATGCATGTTTTTCTATTGATTTATACTAATTCTGATTATTACAAGGTTTCAAGAGAATATAAAATGAGGAAATTCACAAGTTTGTAATGAGAAACCGACATATACTTTGATTTATGGGGGATCAATGTTAAGAAAATTTTGAGTAATTTAGTGACCTACTTTTGAAATTTTTGTACTTTCATATTTCGTAACGATTATATGGTTATCCATGTATGTAATGGTGTATGTTAATATTCAGTTGAGGTTTGTTATATTAAAGTATTATATCACCACATAAGGATTGATGAATATTGGAATACCTATTCTAACCACTTGGGTTGATGGTAATAGAAGACAGATGGGATGACTTATCATAGATCCCATGATTTATCAGTCCTTTAGGAATGAAAATTTCACCTTCCTTTTTGGATAAATAGGTGAAGTTAAAAATGGTCAACAAACAGAAAAAGGGTGATATTTTACTTATTAAAGGGAATAAAATATTATATGTATATTTCCTTATCTTCCTAGAAAGTAAAATAATTCCTAAAACCTAGGAGAAGGATGTTGAAAAGGATTTATCCTAGCACCTTTATTTTTGATGAATTAGATGGTCCCTTAGATCATCGTAGATTTATGGTTTTTTCATCACCCACTTCTACTGATAAGTTTTTTTATATCAATCTCCATCACAACATATTAGTTATATTTCTCTTCTATTTCTGTGTTGTCACTTTTCACCAATGTTATCCTATATAGAAACCTAGTAATATGTTAAATTGGGTAACTGTTATTTTTTCAACATTCATTTACAAAGGATATTTTAGTGTTAATTTTTACAATGTGATTTTATATGAATTTATCTTTCAAGTATTAAAACATTGATAACTCATAATAGTGTTGAATGGGAAATTCATTTTAATGGGGGTAGAATGTAACACCCATAGATTTTGTGAAATATTTTTTTCTTCTAATTTTTTTAATAAATTTGATATTTTTCATTTCATGAAACACCAAAAATAGTTTCTTTTATATTAAGGAACTAATTAAAATTTTATTTATACACTACACTGAGGTAAGCTTGCACCACATGCTACACTGACTTAGCTTACGTTATATGCAATAGTGAGTTTCTACAAAACATCATATTATTATTATTATTTTTTAAACAAGGTAATTATAATTTAGAAATTAAACATGGTAATATGAACAATAATAACTAATTTTTAAATGTTATTGATAATTTTTTAATATATAAAAACATATTTATAAAAAATATATAATTTTTTATAAAGTCTTAATATGGTTTAAAATACCATTTTCTTAAAATAGATTCTTTTTATGTCCTTATATAAAAACAAAAAATTTATTTTAGAAACATTTAGAAATTGAATTTAAAATAATAATATTCATTTTTTTATTCAAAGTTTCAAAATTATCTTGGGGTTAATTCTTTTATTTTCCATAGAAACTTCATTTTTTGGATGAAAATTGAATAATACTAAATTTTGATTAAAAACTTCTTTTTATCATAATTTATTTTTGTAGATAAATTTTATGTTAAGTTGTTTTTAAAGAAAAAATAGTTAAAATATACATCTATTTATCCAATTCATGTTAATGTAATATTTTTTTAATTAAATATAGATATAAAATCATAATAAATTTTTGAACATTGTCTCTATAAAAAACATTTTTGTCGCCACGTCTTTGAGATTAAAATAAAACGTTATTTTTCCTCTTCCATGAATTTAATTTAAAATATTGATATAAATAGTTTTAATAATTATTATATTTGTTGAATAATAATATAAACTTAAATTTTTACAAATAATATTAGTGAAATTGATTAAAATTAATAAACATTATTAAGGTAAAATTAAGCATAACAAGAGACTAGACCTCAATATTAAGGGGGATATTAACTATAAGAGTTTAAAAAACCTATTGGATGGACCTATTTCTTCCAATCTACCTAAAATATTCTAGATCTTCAATTTGGAAACTTTGGGAAAAATTAATACTTAAGGAACAAATAATTATTTTCAATAAATACCAAGTGTGTCCTTTCCATACCCTATAAAAGGCCACCAAGTATCCCATATCTCCATGCCTCTCAATACACTTATATTCAGTCCATTTATTAAAATTTATCCTCCCACAATCCCTATATTACTCTTTTAGGACTACATGCAGGCATAAATATATTCCATTAATCCCTTTGTTGAAAATTAAAAGGAGTTACTCAAAGAAGAGGTAGCATCCTTCTTCAATCCCCTTTCCTTTTTTCCTTCTACACAACCTCAATTGTTATTATTATAAGATAATATAATAACACCATTATCCTTAATATAATAATATTTTTTTATTCTATGGTATATACCTGTACTCATACACTTATCCATATAATGGATAATGAACATACTGTTCCTATGTACGACGAACATCCACCTCACAAACTGATGTTGTTCGTTTTCACTTTACCACATCTCATGGTAGGTAATTATGATGGAAGCTATGTTTTTTATGATATTTATAATTTATTAATTCTTATTTATTCATTACATAAATACTACATTCATGATTTTAATATTTTTTTAATTAAGATATTTTATATGGGAATAGTGGACTACCATTCCTGAAAGCGATGTGATTCATTCACAAACTACATGGAATGTTTTAAGGAAGTGTTTAGTGAAATTATTTTATACATATGACATAATAATGAAAATATAATTATGTAATAAATTTAAATATATGGAATTTATTTTATTTTTTTCAATATTATAAAGAAATATGGAAACTGCGTGCATACATGTGTACAACCTACCGTCTCCATGAATGATGTATTCCTTTTAATATTTATCTATCCCATATAATATTATAAATAATTATATAAGGATTATAATTTATATTTATACCATTTTCAACAATCTTAAAATTATTATGTAAGTATGAGGACTAAAAATATAATAAATTAAGACACATGAGGAAAATAAATCAGATATAACCCCATGTGAAACCATAACATGAAATTGTTAATAAGAGGGTAACATAAATTAATAATCAAAACAAAGATGGTATTAGATAAAATAATATGGTTATTTAAAATAAATATAATAAAATTATATATAT
This sequence comes from Viscum album, assembly GCA_963277665.1. Taxonomy (NCBI): domain Eukaryota; kingdom Viridiplantae; phylum Streptophyta; class Magnoliopsida; order Santalales; family Viscaceae; genus Viscum; species Viscum album. The sequence goes on from OY728144.1 coordinate 205,930,289, forward strand.
ATATATATATATATTATACATGTGTTTTTTATGAGTGTGCAGAGAGTCAAGACATAACGTAAGAGAATTCCATCTCACTTTTTTATTTCTATGAGATACATGCCTTATTCACCACTCATATCATTGGTGTGATGCGTATTAATCCCATGTATATAGTATATTATTATTATAAATTAAATTATGGGTATTTACATATAAATTTTATTACATTTCCTTTATGTGGGTTATGTTTCAAAAGTTACCAAATCGGAAAAGTAATTTTGTCTCAATTTTCCTTCTTTGAGACACATTCCATGTAATAAAACTATATTTCACTATGAGGTGTATATAATACCAATTCTACATGTTATATAATGAATATAATTATTTTAATGATATTATAAGCTTGAAATAATATTATTCTTTCAATTAAATTATGATTTAAAGTATCCAAATTGGTAAAGGATTGTTGCTTTAATCACATCGTTTATCAAGATTATTTTTTATTATGCTTCCCTTGATGAACTATTATGATACATATCTCCATAAAAATCCCGAAATTTATTAACCTATGTATATGTATGTTATATCCAATCAATAGTACAATTGTTTGTCTCTTTGGTACATAATGTAGTTAAGAATGTTTTTTATGAAAATATGAATTTATTTCACATTTCGGTCAGAAATATGTGTTCTCTCAAAACTATGTAAGGTTTTAATTTTTTTCTTATTATACTATTATGATTAAAGTAAATTTTTAACCATTTATTACCTTCTAAAAATAGTTTTGTAGGGAATATTCTTATCATTTTCCAATCAAGGCACTTTTCTGAACTTTTAAGGTGCAAAAGAAATGTTCCGCATGAACGGACCTACCCACCATCCATATAGTCACTTCATCGATGATTAATTTTTATGTTTAAAGGGTTATTTTTAAAAAATAATAATTTTTCGTCATAGTATATATTTTTTTCATTTTAAAATTGTTTTCAAAGAAAAAACGTTTCCAAAAATGGTTTTATGTTAACAAATGATTTAAATGAATTTCAATGATTCTTTTAAATGTTTTTAAAATATTTTCTTTCAAAGATATTTTTTTGAATTATATAATGTCATATTTTATATTTTTTAAAATAATGTTCAAATAAAACAATTTTGAATTTTTTTTAAATATTCATTTATTAATATTTAAGGAAAATAATTTTCAAAATGATTTTAAACATCATTTATAGGTTTCCAAAGAAAATGGGTTTTAAAATGTTTCAAATATTATTTAATAAGCTTTCATGGAGAATTATATTTAAAATGATTTGAATCCTTCTTTCAATTTTATCAAATTATTTCCAAATAAAATGGTTTTTATAATGTTTTATGTTTTAAATATCCTTTTTCAAAGAAGAATTGACAGTTTTCATCAAAAAAAAAGTAAAATATATCTATAAATTATTTTTCATCTAATATTACATATATATATGTTACTTCTTACTTTATGGGAAATGATCCAAATGTTCCATTCATATTCTTAATATAAATGGTTTATGTTTTGATAAAATGTTGTTTATAAAAAACTCATTTCTCTTTCATGATTTATATGTTTATGTTCCTCATTCCAATTCCATGGTATATATGCTTATGGAACCCATTTATAATCAATGGGTTATATATTGATTAATGTTTATGAAACCCATTTTTATTAATTGTGTTATACCATGGTAACTTATTATAAAACGTGCATCCTTTAATGGGTTATTCTAGGATGAAATGTATATGAATCCTATATATTTTCCATTAGTCATGATATGATTAAATTTTTATGATACCAATTTAATTTCCTGGGTTATTATATAATGTATATGAAATATGTATATTTTTATGGGTCATGATATAGTGAATGTTTTATTATTCTATGGAATATGTATGCATGGTTTTATTATGGGATGGGTGGAACATATATCTCTCACCAATGCATTGGGAAGTGATAAATGTTTTATGAGTTCAAAGGGTACATGGGAGTTCTTCCCAATCCCTAAACAAGAGGGTTAATGGGAGGTCATCCAAAACCTTATACAAGAGCATATATGGGGGGAATCCTAAGCTTGAAACAAAAGGGTAAACGAGAGGGAATATGAAGCTCAAAATAAGAGGGTACATGGGAGGTAATACCATTAATTAAACAAGGGGGTACATGGGAGGGAATCCCAAGCCCAAAATAATAGGCTACATAGGAAGGAATCCCATGTTCGAAACAATAGTGTACACCGGAGGGATTCCCAATCCCGAAGTAGGTACACTGGTGATTATTTCAAACGTAACATGTTACGAAGGTATTGGTAGGAAGCCTTGACCTAGGGTTTTATATACATATGTGTATGCCACAATTTCATGGCTTATTCATATGTTAAGATTTCATGTATTATGCTCTTAATTTCCTTATGATTCATTCCTTATAAACTGAAAATATATTCTCCTTGATTCATGTTCATGATCTTTGATAAGAATAATATGATATTCTAATGATCATGATCATGTTCTCATATCCTTATGTTCATGATATCTTTATTAATTTCCTTTATAAACCCTTAATGATCATTTGATCTCACACCTTTTTAATTTTTCCCTTTACTAAGGTTATTAAGAATGGTTTTGAGTATAATTGCAAAGGGGATATATTTGCTGAAAACATTGAATCTATTTCACTACGTTAGAAATTGTTTGTTCCAAATTTACAAAGTTACTAAATTAATATATTATTTGGGAATATTATTATGTAATGCATTATGTATTCTGAAAAAATTATATATTTTCATTGTATGTTAATACTGGTTCGTTATATTTTTCGTTTAGAATTATTGTACATCCTGGTTAATCCCATTTTGATTTGTTTTATCTCCACTTTTTCTGATTCATACTATGGTTTTATGTTTATTTTATTTTATTTGAGATGTGTTTTGTCATTTTTTATACCTTACTCCATAACGGGAAGACTTGGGTGACCAGTCAGGTTTACCCATGGTTGGTCTACTATAATTTGGTATCAAAGGGGTTACTCTACCTGATGTGTTTCATTACATCTAGAGTTAGTTCTATTACTTGGGTAGAAAAGAGTAGGATCACCCAAATTTGGATAGTACGCGTTGAAATAGGGCCTACATATCTCTCTCTCAATACTGAATTTGGGTTTGTAGGGTGGTCAAAAAATATTTACTGGGTTTGATTCCAAGTAGTTAGGTTCATTTGAATTAATTTTATGGTAAATATATTTAAATTGACTTATCTACTAAGATGTGGAATTTTTGTGTGTATATTAATATGAATAAACTAACTGGTAGGTTATTCAGATGGAACTATTCATTTCAAAACGTGCTTCCTTTTGTGCTAGAATTCATCATTTCCCAAAATTCATATCATTTTAAGGAATTGTTTTTTATTATAGATGTTGGATCAAGGGTTTTGGAGTTTTCTCAGGTGTGATTAATTATTTCCTTGTGTTTAGTAGACAATTCATCCCATATAAGATTTTCCAAATACTAGGGGGAATCCATGAGGTAGGTTCCATAGGCCGAAACTCTAGTGGGCCCTTGGATGAATCATTAATCCCACCATTCCTACTATGGGTTCAGTGGAAACCATGGACCAAATATAAGTAGTGGAAATGGATCAGAATATACCATGTATAATCCACTTTTATTCCCTTGTGATGAAGGAATCCCAGAATCATAAGGGTGATTGGGAGGATCTTCAGCCTTTTGAAGAATCATGATGAGTCTCATGTGGGTTTTTCCCACTATATGCTCAAGGGGATAGGAAGAAAATGGTGGGACTCTATTATTCAAGATATGTTTCATGAGGTTCTTACCCAGGTTTCTTTAAACAGAATCCATAATCAGAATTTATATCCATATACTTTACATGAATCAAAGACCTGGGGTTTTCTAACCTTGGAACAATGGGAGAATACCATTCTGGTGTACTCCACCTACATTTCAAAGATTGGTTATCTTGAATAGGATATTATCAATAATGATTACCAGAAGGCATGGAGGTTTGATATGGGTATGAGGGCCACTATTTAGTCAATGATATCCCTTTTTTTACTACTGAACTTTGCAGATGTAGGGGATAAAGAATAATTGGTTGTGGCGAATATAGCTGGAAGGATAGGTTTGTTTGAAGCTTCTATTGGTGTTATGTTTAGCTAGGGTGATTCTTCTAGTCAGAAATGGAAGCACAAGAGTTTTAAATTTTCTATAGGACCAATTTCAAGGAATTATAGTGGAAATAAACATGTTATATTCTACTAGTGGGGGAGGAATTGTCATACCAGACTACATTGAACAGAGGTTTATTGGACATGTCATCTTTTCGTTGAGGCATCACCATCTAAAATGATTCTCTTATATGATGTCCCAAGGAAGTATGGAAGTATCCACATTCCCTAAGGGTTTATAGTTTCATGTTGATTCCCCCAAGGGTAGTGGGTCCCATTAATAGTACAAGGGGTATGTCTAGGTGGATAATTTTGGATATAATTTTCTAGAAGAGTGTGTGAAATTGGGGTCTGAATCAGTGCTAACTAATGTTAGAGGTATGATGTTTATATCTCATTCTATGGGTCTAGATTTATTTTATACATGAGCTACCCATTGTTTTATATCTTCAATGTTATTTTATGTATTTTCTTTTAATTCATATTCTATTTTGACTTATTTGATCATCTTAGAGGAGATAGTTTATTTTATAAGATTTACCTATAGTCTGGGTACCATCAGTTAATAGTCCTAGAGGAAGAAATATAACATACATAATTTTGTAGTAAATATAGTCATTTCATGTTTATTGTTATAATATTCAGACTCGCTACCGCTCTTGAGGTATTTATGTATTTGATGAACTAGAGCTCTCATTAGTTCTTGGAATCTTTTTTTTCTTTTTTCATTGACGATATCTTGGGGTACTCTATGTTATAGTATGATCATGTGAACCATTTTAATTTAATTCTTCAAACATTGGAGTAACATTTTGTGTATGGTAAAATATACAATTGCGAGTTTTGGATCAATGAGGTGATGTTTTTGGGGAATGTGATATCTAAGAGAGGAATCTTAGTGGATCCCGAAAAGGTATCGGTAGTTATGTCCTGGGAAAATCCCAAAACATTTCTGGAGATCTAAATATTCTTGGGGTTGGATAGTTATTAATGTTGGTTTTTGGGACTTATCTAATGTTGAATCTCTAATTAAATCTTTGACTTATAAGGTTTTAAAGTTTGAGTGGGATGAAAAATGTCATAGGTAATTTGAGTAGGCAAATGTTTGGTTTACGTCATCACCAATTTTGGTTCTCCCAGAACCTAGATCGGGTTAGGATGTTTTCTGTGGTGCCTCTCATATGATTTTGGAATGTGTCTTGATTTAAAGGAAATTTTTGGTGGATTATGGATCAAGGAAATTACTCCTTATAAGATTCGATACCTAACCCATGATCTTGAGTTGGTATCATATATTCTTGCACTGAAGATGTTGCATCAAAATAATTTTGGGTAGTGATTTACAGTATATTTTGGTAAAAAATCATGAAGTGTGCTTTCACTAATAGGGATATAAACATTCAACAAAGACATTGGGATGAGTATCTTCAAACCTTGGATGTTGGTATAATATATACCCATGGTAAAGGAAATTTGGTTTCTGATGTGTTGAATGGAAGAGTACTTATCCATGTAGTGATGGAGTCAGTTAAATTGTGGTGTCTAATGAGTTTGTTTTTTGAGATGGCCTTGGGAGTGAAAGATATTGGTGTACTTGTGTTTTTGGCATCAAAAAGGATGAATCATCATTTTTTGAGAACTTTTTACTTCAGAACGAGAAATATAATGAGACCCGACATACAGAATAAATCCTAAATAATGGGGAGACCTTGGGTGAATGTTTTCTGTCTCCCATTAGATCTTTGTGCTTCTATAAAAGGTTGGTTATTCCCTTTTTTCCTTGAGAAATGAGTTGTTAGATAGTGGAAATGATAATTTTTTTCCATTAACCCTTGGGATATAATTGTGTACCATGATTTATAGTGTCAATATTGATGGTCAAGGATGTGGTGTTGAGTTTTAGATTTTGTGTTATGTTGTCTCACATGTCAAAGGCATAAGGAGGAACACTAGAAACATGCAGGTTTGTTGAATCCTTTACCCATTACAGTATGGAAATGGGTGGAAATTTCTATGGATTTTATCCTAGTATTACCATGGACTCTAAGTGTGAAGGATGGGATTTGTTTCATTATCAACAGGCCCACTAAATCATTAAATTTCATACCAATAAAGGAAATGATAAAATTATAAAAGATTGGGGACCTATCTGTTGAAGAGATTATGAGACTTCATGGGGTTCCCTATATGGATGTATATTAAAGGGACTTGTGGGTAAAATTTAGATTTTGGAAAGGATTTCCAAATGAAATTTGTTCCTAGTTCATATTGAACATGACATATTATCCAAAAACATATGGAAAGACATAGAGGGATATCTAGGTTCTAGAGGATATGATTTGTTCTTGTGCACTTGATTTTTATGGATCTTGTGACATTAATTTTTCATTGGTTTAGTTTTTCTATAACAATAGTTATTAGTCATCAATCATGATGGAGCCCTTTGAGGCTTTTTATAGGTGACCCATCAATCTCCCTTATACTGGGAAGAGTTGGGAGAGTGGACCATGGTTGGACTTAGCCTCAATTAGGAGACAATAGAGATGGGGAAGGTTATCTAGAGTCATTTTATCATGGAATAGAATCATAATAAATATGATTTGGGCCATCATCGTATTCCGGTAGAGTTTCTTATTGGTGATAGGGATTTCCACAGAGTTTCAACTCTCTTGGTACACCGTTGGTTGGGTTAGAAGGCTATGTTTTCACTATGGTTTCTGGGGCCCTTTGAAATCATTGAGAAACCAGAGAGTGTGTCCTATTATTTGGAATTTCTATTATTTGGAATTTCTGTCTATTTTGACTTCTATCCAAGATTTGTTTCCTTTTTTATAGTTTAAGAGGCATATATCAGAACCTTACCATGTGGTTAGGTGGCAGGATATACATCTTGAATATGATACCCCTTCGGTTGAGTATCCAGTTCATATTATTGATAATTAGGATGAGGTACTACTTGGTAAAATTACCCCTAGTGTCGGTACTATGGTTGTGCAGACAGGATCACCATGATATGTGGGAGCGGGGGTTTCTGATAAGGAAGAGGTTCTTTCTCTTCATGTGGATCCAGGATAATGAGCTATTTATAGGGACAGAATGATTTTATGGTTGGGTGATTATTATACTATGTTACTTTTCTATAAGTTATATTGTAATATCTTCATTAGGTTTCCTTTTTAGTGGGAATTTATTTCTAACGATAAAATTGGGAGGATACCGCTAATGGTGAAGTCAGCTATTTTTTTGAAATTATAAACATAAATTATAGTTTCTACAATTCACTGTGAATTTATACATCTTGTAATAGAATTAAATGATGTGTAATGGACTCTAGACTCATACCATTAACTAAATATAGAACACTATAATTAAGCACATTGTATATGGGTTACACATGATTTAATGTGAAAATTTAGTTATTAATTAAAAAGGTGATGTGTTTTTCACTGTAACATAAAATAAAGGAATTTAACAACACTTAAGGTGTGAAAACATTTAAATACCCCAAGTTACTTCTTTTATAGTTACATATTATTTTTTTAGTCCTTATTCACTTATTTATTCACCCCTTTTTAGCTATATCTCTTACAGTAGGTGAATTTGGCTGACTCCCTGTACTCCAGATCACTCCATTTAGTAATTCATCAACATGTCTAGGTGTTTCACCTCTTCATGTATGATTTACTTCTATTTTATTCATAATTTATTGTTAGGGCTCCAATTTTGGTTTATATTTGTAATCATATAATTTTTTCTATAAATATTTTTCAGCCTCTTATTGTGCCTTAAATTTTGAAGTCAGATCATGTGGTTTCTGATCCACGTTTTCAAATGTGGTTACATTTTCTACATAATTAAGGTAGGAGGATTTATCTAATCATTATAATTTATTAAATTTATTATTATTATTGATTATTTACTTCAATTTGAAATGTAATTTCATGTTTTAAAATTGTTAAGGGTATGGGCTCATGTTCTAATGGGGGTTTTTTCTTTTAAAATTAAATTTTTCATGATTTGTAGAAAAATTGATTTTAAAACACCAAATAAAAGTATCTTGGATTTGAAATGGTTTTATAAAAATGTTCGAATATTATTTAGAACATAAAGTAAAAAATATTTCACAAGGGGAGCCATGTGTGCCTCATGAAATTAACACGGGTACCCTTAGTGTGTGTGGAACCACTAGGATCTAGTATATCGACAGACTATAGAAAAACTCGATATTATTTGGGTACAAAATTATTCTTTTTTAGGCTCATGAGTTTATATTACATATTTTCCCGTAGCATAGATTCTGGTTTGAAGGTGAATTTTTGTTTTTGGTTGTTCATTTCATAGAAGTTGGTTCCCATGTATATTAATATTCAGTAGGTTTACCTACATTGTTTTATGGATGGAATGTTTATGTATTTTGTAAAGATGATATTAGTTTTTTTGAAAACCCAAGGAATGTTTGAGAAATTATTTTAAATTTTTTTATTTTTAATATTCTTTGTAAAACTATTTTGTTTTAAGGTCATAACTTTTTCGTTTTTTATATTAGAACATGTATAGATTTATTAGTGGTTTTCTACTCAGCTATGTTTCTCACACACTACTTCTAACTTTTAGTGGATATATTCCTTTTTCATGACATAGGTAATAGGAAGTGAAATTATATAGAGTGTATTGTTCAATTTACTTCATCTTTGGGTTTTTACTAGATGGTTGGTCACATAGAGACTTCTTGTTCTAGATGTCTCATACTTACTGGTTTAACCCCTTTAGCTTAGTTTTATATTCCATTATTTTTTATTTGTACTCTAGTTTTTTCATTATTTCTTTTATTCGAGAAATTTTGTAATATTTTTTATACCTCACCTCATAATGGATGAACTTGGGTGACTGGTCTGGTTGACCTGGGTTGGTCTATTATAGTTATGTTAAGGGTATGGCCAAAAAATCACACACTTCAATAAAATGTGTTATAAAACCATTTTGTGTGTGTATGGATGACTAGAACCTAGAAAGATAATATCAATATTTTCATTATGTTGTTATGATTTTGGAATTAGTATTTTTCACATACCTTCATGCTTTCTATTTTGTAGGAATATGATAATGTTGTTCATGTGTACAGTAGACTACCGCCTCATGAAGATATGTGATTCATTCATACCTTATGTAGAATTTATTGAAGATGGGTTTAATTAATATATGTGACCTATATATGAAATAAATATGATACTGGAATTTTAATATACATATGCTTCATTTACATTTCTTTTATTCAATATGTAAATAAAATGGAAATATTGTTCATGCTTACATAAAACCTATCGTATCCAAGAATGGTAAACATCATTTATATAAATAAATATTAAATATTAATCTAAATAAATATATATTTAATAAATATGTTATTTAAATCATTTTATATACAATGGATATGATGAAATAAATATCTATGTAAGTGAATCAATGAAATACAGTCAAAACAAATGCAAAAAATATGGAGATTAACTCCTAAAATATTGAAAATAATGAAATTTTATTAATAAATAGTTGATAATATATTATAAAAGGATCATATATGATATTATAAATGTTAATATGCTTCTATTATACGTTAATAACGTGTGTAAAACTATTTTAGAGGAGGTTAATATAACAACCCAGACTTTTCTTACATTACTATTACATCATTTAAAAGATAAACAACATAATAGTATTAGACATAGAGGATCCAAAGGTTTAGTGTCTTTGGAAAACTAGGACCATACAGACCAATTACAACATAAAGCTTAAACATTTATTTAATTTCATCTTCTCTAGAACCTTATTGTCACTTGTCCTCTCCTTAGTACATGTAGCCACCTGAGGATATACATCAAAGGGGTGATCTAGAAGCCCAGTAATAGGATAGATAAGAACAATATAGCATGGGGTGATCATAATCATAACTTAGGAAAAAGATCATGAACATGAGAGGGGTATAAATAAAAGACTTGAAATGTGGAAATGCATAAAAATGATACATCATGTCTTAGTAGTTAACAACCAAAAATACTTGTGAACCAAGCTAGAATCTTTTTCACACTTCATTTCACATTTACTCATGAGATTCATCACTTTACCCAGTGCATTGGAGTGCTGTATAATTCTGGGCGCACCTGTCACATTAAAACATTCATATTGCACTATATAATTCTGGGTGCACTCGTCACATCATAACATTATCCTTAACATGCATGACACATAGAACATATATCAATAATGAACATAACTACACATGTTAAGGAATGTGTTTCATCTCATAAGAATACATTCATAAGCTTTGGGTTCCCAAAAGAAAGAGGGAACAACATACTTGATACAAGAACCATCATCCATGAATAAGAGGTAAAAGTAGAGGTTTTAAAAGAATAGTTATTTTGGAAAACATTTGGATTGACATAAAATTTATTAGAAAACATGTATATCCCAGAAAATTAAGACAATGATGAAAAAATGTTCTTTAATGAGTGACCATATCAGAAATGGAGTGAAAGAGGTAAAACCCAAAGGATGAATGTTGGGTTTGAGAATTTCCCCTTACCTTGTATCGGATTGCTTCCATCTCTTTAATTTCCTGTATAATGAAATTATATTCATTAATTAGAAATTAAATAACCTTTTATACATTAATAGAAATCATTATTGTTTCATTGTGTCATTTTATGTTCCTTTTGATGACTTATAGAGTTTAAAAACATTATTCAGGGATGTTTGTTTTTATGGTTTTTCTTGGGTGGTTCACTTGTACTCATAAATTGAAGCACAGGTAGAACATGGGTAAACATCCATAAATTATATTACATGTCATCAGTGATATTACATAAGTTTTAATGATCTTATAATGAATTATATTAGATCCATGTGGATGAATCATTAGATAAGAATTAAATGATGATTATTTGGGTTAATTTGAGTGATTTTTCGATCATAATGAAATTGTTTTATTTTATAACTAGAAATAATATCATAAGTTAGTTCCAGAACATGAAATAAGAGATAATACATATAAAATATTATGGTTTTACCATAAAAATGGTTTCATGACCAGATCTGAAGGTAGAAATGGAAGAAGAAAGCATGTCATTCTTGAAGGTGATAAATTAATACCTCATTAACAACGTTCTCTTTAATAAAATAAATGGAAGAGGGAAATGGGGTTGGATGATATAATATCCCATTATAATCATAAAATTAGATTATATGTATAATAATGGAGTTACAATACCATTTTGATGATGATAGGTGGGGGAGAGATCAAGAAATGAACTTGAACATGAAAGGGAATTAAAGGATAAGAGGGAGAGAAATTACCTCTTGAATCTTTCTCTTGAGAACCCCCTTAAGGGCCTAAGCTTGGTCTTTTGATGAGACCAGAATGTCTTGGACGTGGGGGAGGGGCTAGGGATGTTGTGTGGGAAGAGTTTAGAGAAGACTTGGAGCTCGAGAGGTGTGATGAAATGAGGGTGTGAAGGGTGGCTTTTATAGTGGAGGGGAGAGGGGTTTCCTTAATATAAAATTCATTAGTTTATTAATTTCCCCAAAGACCATGAATAGTGAGTCTCGAATGACCAAGAATATTAATTGTATCATGTGATACCAAACCAAGTGGGCTTACATCATCAAATCATCATCGATGACCCAATTAATCCATTATTTAGCATTTATTGTAAATTATCAAATTCTACTATTCGTCAAAAATTCAAGTATCGCATAAAAATATCAAAAATTTATCCCAACCATTTTCCGACTTGTAGATTAAAAAAATGATGTCCTTTTTTCAAAAATAATTTCTAAATATTATTAATATAATATTTAATTAAAATCATAATTTTCTTAAAAACTGTTTTTAAGATTAAAACTGATCTTATAGTGCTTTCAAAAATTATGTAGGGTCTTATAAAATTATCTAAAAATTATAATACATTGATTCAATAATTTATGAATACATTTTAGGGAAATAAATTTTCTTTTAAATTAATTAATTAATTATAATTAATTATTTATGACTTACAAAATACCAAAACGTTTACTAAGGTCAAATTGTCACTTTCTAAGATGTCTAAATTTAATTTAATTATTCATAGGTAATGTTACACTTATTTTGGATGATTTACTATTAATAAGATTAATATTACTATTCAAAAGGGAATGTTACTATTCATAAGGTTAGGTCACAATTCGCCAAAAATTATTTTTGTTTCATTAGACTCCAAAAATCATCTTGAACACAACCATGTATGTCGGATTTTCAAAATTCCAAACACAGAAGTGAAAAACTTATGTTTAAAGGTCACTTATCACTTATTAGTTCATTATGTTGTGTTATAATGTTACTTTATGACTTAAATATAAGAAGGTAATTTCCATTGAAAAACTTTGTGTCATTACATTCTTTCCCCCTTAAAAAAATTCACCCCCGAAATTTCACTTTAAATAAAGAGGTGAGGGTGTTTCTCCTTCATTGCATCTTCTGGTTCCCAAGTTGATTCCCCAAACTTATGGTTCTTACACAACACTTTGATAAGATGGGTTTTCTTGTTACATATAACCTTATCTCTCCGATATAGAATCTTTAATGGCTACTCCTCATAGGAGAGATCATCTTCCAGCTGCACCACCTCTGAGTTTAGTACATGTGAGGGGTCTGGTATATACTCCCTTAGATATGATACATGAAACACATCATGAACTTGAGCCATATTTGGTGGAAGTTCAAGAATATAGGCCACGACTCTTATGCGGTCAAGGATCTCAAAGGGGAAAATATACCTTGGGCTTAGCTTCCCTTTCTTCCCAAATTGCATGACTCTCGTCCATGGAGATATTTGAAGGAGGTATTTATCTCCAAAGTCAAACTCCATGTCCCTTCAATGGTTGTCAACATAGATCTTTTGCGGACTTTGAGGAGCTTTGATGTGTTTCTGGATGACTTGAACCTTCTATGTCACCTCCTAAACAAGATCTGGTCCAAGCAGATTTCTTTCTCCAACTTCATCCCAACAAGTTGGTGTTCTACATCTATTTCCATATAGTGCTTCATATGGAGCCATCTAGATACTCGAGTGGAAGCTATTGTTGTATGATAACTCAACCAATTGGAGATGTTGATACAATACACCTTTGAATTCTAGAGAGCAGTCTCTTAGCATATCTTAAAGTGTCTGAATAGTCCTTTCAGATTGGCCATCAGTTTGGGGGTGATAGGCCGTGGTGAAATTTAATTAATTACTCAAAGCATGTTGAACGATCCTCCGGAATTTAGATGTGAACCTTAGATCACGATCAGAGAAAATTTAGAGTGGAACACCGTTCAGTCTCACCAATTTCTTCACATATATATTTGAATGTTGATCAAGCGAGAGATCTTCCCAAATAGAGATAAAATGGGAAGTATTGGTGAGTCGGTCAACCACAACCCATATCACATTATTACCCTTGAAATTCATCGGGAGACCCATGACAAAGTCCATAGTAACATTTTCCCATTTCCACATGGGTATAGGCAATGGATGCATCATACCTATGGACTTTTTTCGCTCATCTTTAACATTCATACATACCAAGCACCTCGATATATATTCCGAAATCTCCTTCTTCATGTTATCCCACCAGAAGTATTCTCGGAGATCACGGTACATCTTGGTACTCCTAGGATGGATAGAGAAAGTTGAGCTATGCACAATATCCAAAAGCTCCTTCTTTATCCCAGGTGATGAAGGCACACAAAGCCGCATTGAAAACCGAATCATACCATCATCGTCGATATGTAACTCTTACAACTTCCCTTCCTTTACTGCATTCACCCTCTTTTTTATCTACACATCATCCCTTTGTGATTCCTTAAACTTTTCTTGGATGGATGGTTGAATAATCATTTAGGAAAGTTAGAATGTATCCCTTGCCCGTATGATTTCCAAATCCATTATTTTCATATCTAATAAGATATGGTCTTTCTCAATCCCCATCATGGATACAATAGTTTGTTCTTTTCTACTTAGATCATCAGCTACCTTGTTCGCCTTTCAAGGATGATAATGGATAGATCAATCATAATCCTTGATTAGCTCTAACCATCTCATTTGATTCATGTTGAGCTCCTTTTGTGTGAATATATACTTTAGGCTCTTGTGGTCGGTGTATATGTCACACTTCTCGCCATAAAGGTATTGCCTCCATATTTTCAATGCAAAAATCATGGCTGCTAGCTCTAGATCATGCATCGGGTAGTTCTGCTCATGGATCTTCAACTGTCGTGAGGCGTAGGCTATCACATTGTCATTTTTCATGAGCACACAACCCAAGACTTTCTTTGAAGCATCACTCTATATCACAAAACTTTCGCAACTTTTCGGTAGTGTGAGTGTAGGTGTAGTGATCAGCCTTCTCTTTAGCTCCTTGAAGATTCCCTCACATTCTTCCATCCAGACATACTTTACCCATTTCCTTGTTAACATAGTTAGCGGGCTTGACAAACGTGAGAAGATTCTCACCAAACTTCGTTAGTACTTAGCTAATCTAAGAAAACTACGGATTTTTGTGACACTAGAGGGCCTGGGCCATTCCTCAATCGCCTTTGTCTTTGAAAGAGGAACATAAATTCCCTCACTTGTGATCACATGTCCTAAGAACGTGACCTGATTCATCCTAAAGTCACACTTGCTGAACTTGGCGTACAACTTCTCCTTTCTTAATATCACCAACACAAGTCTTAGATGTTCTTCACGTTACTCCTTGCTCTTGGAGTAGATGAGAATATCATTGATAAACACTACCAAAAACTTGTCAAGGTAATGTCTAAATACACTATTCATCAAATCCATGAAGATTGTAGGGGAATTAGTAATTCTGAAGGGCATCACCAAAAACTCATAGTGCGCATACCTTGTACGGAAGGCAGTCTTCTGGATATCTTCATTCTTCACCATTACCTAATGATATCCAGAATAAAGAACCACCATTGTGAAGTATTGAGCTCCTCTTAACTGGTCGAACAAGTCATAAATCCTTGTGAGAGGATACTTGTTATTTATGGTGATCTTATTGAGTTCCTGATAATTGATACACAACTGCATTGTTCCATCCTTCTTCTTCACAAAGAGAACTGGCGCACCCCAAGGTGATTCAATAGGGCATATGAAACCTTTGTCCTGATTCTCTTGAAGCTGCTTCTTTAACTCCTCAAGTTCGATAGGGGACATCCTATAGAGACACTTCGATATAGGAGTAGATCCAGGTATGAGTTCAATTGAGAACTCTAACTCACAATCCAGGGGAATTCTGGGTAACTCTTTGGGAAATCAATCGTCGTATTCCATCACGATGGACATTTCGTCATGGTTGGCACTTTCCTTCGACTCAACCATTTGGGGGAGGTGTGATTATTCATAGGGAATCAACACCCACACCATTGAAGGATTTTTCAAAGGATATTCATGATCTTCCTTTCATTTGTAGAGGAACATGGGATGGTTCGGAATATGAAAAGATATTTCCTTTTCCTGACAGTTGATATATGCTCTATATAACAAGAGTAAATACATTCCCATTATAGCGTCAAATTTCACCAATGGAAGTATTACATGACTTTCTGGAAGAATATTCCCACATAAATCAAAAGGATAAGATTCAAACACTTTGGTTGCAATTATTGCACCACTTGGTGTTTTTACAGATATCTCTACTTCATGGTTTCAGGGCTTTGATTATATAGTTCTAGAAAACGTGCAAGATATAAAGGAATACGTAGAACCAGGATGAACCCTATTAAAACAATTATAATCATAAAATTAGATTATAATTTTAATACTAGAGTTACAATACCATTTGGATGATGATAGGTGGGGGAGAAATCAAGAAATGAACTTGAACTTGAAAGGGAATTAAAGGAGAAGAGGGAGAGAAATTACCTCTTGAATCCTTCTCTTGATAACCACCTTAAGGGCCCAAGCATGGTATTTTGATGAGACCAGAAGCTCTTGGACGTGGGGGAGGATCTAGGGAAGGTGTTTGGGAAGAGTTTAGAGATGTCTTGGATCTTTAGAGGCGTGAGGAAATGAGGGCGTGAAGGGTGGCTTTTATAGTGGAGGGGAGAGGGGTTTCCTTAATATAAAATTCATTGGTTAATTAGTTTCCCATAAGACAAGGAATAGTAAGTCTTGAATGACCAAGAATAGTACTTTTATCATGTTATCTCGAACTAGGTGGTATTACATCAGTAGAGAATCATAAATGACTCAATTAATCCATTATTTAGCATTTATTGTAAATTATAGGATTCTTCTATTCATCAAAAATTCAAGTATCTTAGAAAAATCCCAAAAAATTACCCCAACCATTTTTCGACGTGTCGAATCAAAAAATTCAGTCCATTTTTCAAAAATAATTGTCTAAATATTATTAATTTAATATTTAATTAAAATCATAATTTACTTTTAAAAACAGTTTTTAAGATTAAAACTGATTTTATAGTGGTCTCAAAAATTATGTAGGGTCTTATAAAATTTATCTAAAAACTATAAGAAAATGATTCAATAATTTATGAAAACATTTTAGGGAAATAAATTTTCTTTTAAATAAATTAATTAATTATAATTATTTATTTATGACTTACAAAATACCAAAACGTTTACTAATGTCAAATTTCCACTTTCTAAGATGTCTAAATTTTATTTAATTATTAATAGGTAATGTTACTATTATATTGTCTGATTTACTATTAATAAGTGTCATATTAATATTCATAAGGTTATGTTACTATTCATAAGGGTAGGTCACTATTCACCAAAAATTATTTTTGTTTCATTAGACTCAAAAAATCATCTTCAACACAACCGTGTATGTTGGATTTTTAAAATTCCAAACACATAAGTGACAAACTTATGTTTAAAGGTCACTTATCACTTATTAGTTCATTATTTTGTTTTTTCATATTATTTTTTATCATAAATATAAGAAGGTAATTTCCATTGAAAAACATTGGGTCGTTACATTTAAGGAGTGTTGATCCAAAAGGAAGCATAAGGGAAGGGATTTCATCTCAATTTACATTCCATTGATACTTATTTGTTATTATGTATTAATTCACTTTTATATATTATTTATAAATACCTTTTAACATGAATACCATTATAAATTCATAATTTAGGATATTTTATGTTTCACTTTTAATCATTTTATCAAAATATATTTGACTTTCAAATTACCAAGTGGTAAAAGGGATTGTTTTGTATCACATTATGTTGTGATTATTATCTTTCTCTTGAACAATCACTTTCTTGTGATCATTTTTCATTGGAAACTAAATTTCTATTAAATATATATTTTATTGAATTATGGAAATGATTATTTCATAAAATGTATATAATTTTTATGTATGGTTCATAAATTAAATGTTATTTGTATATATGGAAAATACTGATAAATCTATTTTATTTTACTCAGTATAGATATTCCATGATAAGAAATATTATGCAATTGATTATTCAAAATATGATGAATGATTTGACCTAAAGACACATGTGGGGACTGATTAATGATATCCCCTCAATGCATCAATAGTCTCATGAGACAAATTAGCAAGCTATATTAGATGGGTTTTACCATGTAGTTTTAAACTGTCTTAAGAATACATCTTGATGGTAAAGGTTCCATGTACCAAGGAATAATTTTTTCATATATTTAATCATTACATTAATTAGAAATTCACTTATTATTATACATGATATTTTCCCTATGAAAAAATCTATTGATGAATTTCATTATCATATTATGGAATAAATTTCATGTGTGTTCAGGTATTTATCATTCCATATTGATTATTAATTATCCAGTTATTTAAATGGAATTTGTGTTTAGCTATATACCTTTCAACATAGATTATTAAATATGTATTTTTGAAAGTTTCTACAGTATATAACCATTACTTATAATTTTTGATCACCCTTATTTTGTTTCAATCATTAGGTTATATGAAGAGATCATTGAATGAGTTTTCAAGGATTTAGTTTGTTAGCTTTTGTTATGTAATATGTTTTATTTTCTATTCCTAGTGTAAAATGGGTATCATATATGTAATCTTGTTTTCCAAAACTGCAAAACATTTAATGTAACACCTCAACCCAAGAATCCGGAATTTGGTAAATCATTTTATTACATTAGAATGATTACAGGGAATCAAATCCCAATGGACCAATTAGTTTAGTAGTTATGGATTTATATATTACATACACGCTACTCATAATACATTTGGAAAATAAAACAAAACATTATACATAATAAAAATAAATACACTGCATCCTTTAAGGCTTATTTGAATTTAAAAACTTGGGAAAATAAACATAATAAGGTTGGTATAAAATGATCTGTATGGGTAGGTAAAACTGAATAAATAATGAATTGAAGAGAATAATAAACATGGAAAGTTAAATAAATGATAAAAAATACCATTTAAAATAACTAGATAATGCATAATCAATATATAAAAGTAATAAACTAAAACACATTCTATATAATCAATAAAATGAGAATAGAATGAATCCATAAATATGTTAATACAAAAATATAATGGATAAATAATAACTGAATCTAAATGAGGGAAATTATTAGTTATTGAAAACCATATTTATTATTTACATGGTTCCATTACCATCAAGACAATTCACAAGATGGTTTAGCATATTCGGTATAAACACATTTTATTTGACCAACTAATTCATCTCATAAGACTATTGATGCATCGAGGAGAAATATATAATCAGGACAAACTTGTGTTGTAACTATATAAATAATTCCTCATACACAAAAAAATAAATTTAACTCATGAACAATGTTCCTTATCAAATATTTGTACTGAATAAAATATATGGATTTATAAATAAATCCCCAGTTAATCAAATGACTTCCAAAGTGAACACTGTATGTAAAAGGGAATATGATTTAGAAAAATAATAATATACAATTCTTGAGAATATGAATATTTAACCAGATGTAATGTTCAATAAAAATTATTATAAAAAATTTATTGTTTCAATAGAAGGAAAACCTCGTCTCGGTTGTTTGGTTTTAATTCTTGGTCTCGGAAGTCATGACTCAGGTGGGTTCTCTTCTATTATTGTGTTTTAGACCACTTTTTGGGTTGTGTTTTGGGCCTTTTGACGTTCTAGTGGTCCTTAGATGATGGTGGTACAGTTCAATATAATACAATGTTTGTCTTGGTAAAATTACAGATTGAATTATGGTGTATCCTCTAACAATTTTCTCTTATCAGCAGTGTTTCATGATGTTTTGGTTTAGGGTTTTTTGGTTTTCATCCTCATGACATCATCCTTATTCAGTGATAGTTTCTCTATTGGTCTCTGATGATGTTTTTATATTTATAGTTCAGTTTTGGATAGATGATGTTGTTTATGTGACTACAATGATGGTAGAAATGTTAACAAATTTGTGTTTTGAAATGAAGGTTTTGGTTTGTTTGGCTCATCTTCGTTTTTATTCACCTTCAGTGGTGGTGCATGCTGTCATACATGGATTTTAGTGGTGTTTGGATTTTTTGGTTCCCTGGTGATGTTTATTTGTGAGAATTAATATTTTGGTTCTTGTGAAAAGTATATTCAAGTATCTAGCGGGAATATCTCGATGATTCTATGGATAATTAAGGGCTATGGGTATATCAAGTTCAGAGCTTAAGGAAAATCATTTCACAGTTGGAAGACCAAGGCGATGGCAAGGAACATTTGGTTTGAAATTTGAATATGGTTACTACTAGATAGTTATCATGTATTTTTTCTTGATTTTTTGATTTTTTATATAGGCCATGATGGAATCATGGCATATTTATTTTGAAATTTTAAATTGGTGAGTACCCAACTGTTGGATTGTGACCTTTGTTGAATTTTTTTATTTTGGCCAGTGGTATTTTGACATCAGTATTTTGAAATTTTATGCTTCCCAATCAACCATATATTGGTTTTATGGAAAATAAATAAATATATATATATATATACTGTAAGATAAGGTAAAAAATCACAAAATAAAGTTAGATTGCAAAGGTAATCATTAAACATGTTCTTGAGGAAAATAATCTTTAAACTTTCCAAAGTGTCCCACACCAATTTTAAACATTTAAATAACAATAAAAATGATGGAATAACATTAAATAAATTTTTTTGATACTATAAAGATAAATGGTTTCATGATATAATATATCAAAAGGGGTATTAGATACACCACACAAAATATGTTAGTGGTGAATATTCCATTTATCTCACATATGTAAAAAGTAATATGAGAGTTTCATACCTTATCCTTCCTTTTTTTTGTGGAATTTAAACTCAAATATAGTGGTTTAAAAGATTTAAATTTCATATAATATAAACAAACCCATATTTATGATATCATATAAGATCTTTATATAACATCTTATTACCCATTTTTAGTAACCTTTCCTTATTTTCACTATTTCATGTGTTATTTGACTAGTTTTTCAACAATGTTTTGACTTGTAATATTTTATTAATATTAATTTGATCATGGATTAATAATACAAAGAATTTAATCCAAATTTTAATTATTATATATATTTATTATATAAAAATTTATAATAATTCATAATATTTTGTGATAATCAATGGAATACATCATTCATGGAGGCTGTGGGTCATTTTTACGCATGAACTCTACTTTAATTTCATTGTCGAATTAAATAAATGAAAAATAAATGATATATATGTACATTATTATTCCATTATTATATTTATTACATATATATTTCATAGGTGTAATAAAACCCTTCTTTATATGTTCCATATGTAGTGTGTGTAAATCACATCGCTTTAAGGGGCGGTAGTCCAAACTTCCATAGACGATGTTATCAAATTTACAAAAAATGGATAGAATATTAGTATGTATTATATAAAAATTAAATAATAAAAAATATATTAAAAATATTATATTAATCATATATAAATAGTTTGTCCATCATAATTCCCACCATGAGATGTGATAAAGGAAAAAATGACCAATCATCATTTCGTGTGGTGGTTGTTTGCTATAAACATAAAGAGTTCGTATTCTATCCATTAGATAGATGTGTGTGCGTATGTGAAGTTATAAACCTTAACATTACAATATACCATTATATTTAGGATACTTATGTAATTATATAAGATTAGAATAATATGATTTAGGTGCGGTGTAGAATGAATGTAAAATAAAAGAGCTTGAAGAAGGATGTTACCTCTTTTTTGGGTAACTTCTTTTAGTTTCCACCAAAGGGATATCTTGGAAGGAGTTTTCTATATTTTAGGCATCTATTAAGAGGGGAGGGATTTCTGGGGGATTATTTAAGAATATTTTGGGCTAACCAACATGGTTTGAGAGTTTCAAGGTTTGGGAAGAGTGAATACCTTTTTATAGTCAAGGATGAGTGGCATTCTTGTAAATACCAAATGGTATACATTACTGGGAGGTCTCCCTTGACTCATGTGCCTCCAAAATGAAAAAATAATTGATTAAAGGGTAATTAATGATGATAAAACACCCCAAACACACAAAGAAGTCTATTTCAATAATTTTTTTCCATAACATCTATGTTTCCCCAATTTTATCATTTTTTGTTTTTATTAAAGTAACTAGTTCTCTAACATAATTAATTTTACTATTAAGAATATATTAAATTTGGACTCATTATAATATATATAAATACTTAATTCTAAATATTATATCTACTTTATAAAACATAAATCCCTAGTGTGTTAGATATTAATTTTAAAACAAGCATGAGTAACACACAAAAAAAGTATTTTAACCTCGACCTTGCTAATAATATGTTTAATCTCTAATAGTCAATATGTCAATTTTAATGAAAATTGGTCAATTAATAAAAAAATCTTTAATATTTATTTAACTTGAAAATAACATATAATAATATAGTATTTTTATTAATTTTGAATCATTTAATAAAATATGAATTATTGTAAAAGAAATTTAAAGTCAATTTTGAAATTTTTATTTAATTTTATTTCAAAAATATCAAAAAAAAATTATTATAATTAAAATATTTAAATTTCACAACTATGTAACATGAAATATTTTTTTGAATAAAAAATTGATGGAAAAAAATCAATCAATTGACCTCAATTTTAATATTTATAGTATCAATTATTTTAGTTAATTATTAACTAACTAATCAATGTGTTGGAGTTTCATTGTCATTTTAAATAATTAATTTATGTCTAAAAATTAATGAAAAATTATAATGATTCAATAACCCATTTATCTTTCAAAATGATATGTATAACCAAAAATATTATGTTCTTTCCACATATCAAGGATTTATAAATCATAAAAATATCAAAGATTCATGTTTTGTCTTTTTCTAAACTTAACATACTATATAGGGAACGTTTAGGGAATTTTGTTTCAATAACTAATAAAATTAGAAACAATAAAGTATATGGTATAATTAATAGCATGCAATAGATTTTTAAGAAGTTTCTTGTTCATTTTGGTCATTATGATTAAGGTTTAGTCACATTTTTAGCTTAATTTTAACTTATTCACTATAATTAATTTTTTAATTAAATTCACTAATATGTTTGGTAAAAACCTAATATGAAATTATTGGAATAAATATATTATAATAATTAAAAATATATTTGTTTTTTTCAAACTCAAATCATAGATGTGGACAAATTATATTTATTGCTAATCCTGCAGGCGTGGTGAGAATGCATGTTTTTAAAGTGAAAATTTTCAAAGGCAAATTAAGTCATTATATCTAAATTAAAAATAAAAATAAACAAAATGAACTATATTTTATTAATAGGAATATAATTTATCAATTGTGACTTTAAAGAAAATTTATAATGTAATTCATCGTTAATAATTATTTATATGAAAAGACACTTTTTTACAAAAATACGAGATTTTTAATTATTCATAAAAAAATAAAACGTCTCATAAAAATTTGAACAAATCATCCTAAGATAATTTTAACAATTCACATTAGAAAATGAAGTTTATTTTGAAAAATAAAAATTATAAAATTGTCAAAATTTATTTTTAAATTCTGTGTGCTACTAAATGGTGTTAAAACTTGCTCTTATGTGTAATAGGAGTTAATTGAGTCTTGTATGTAGTGTAACCATAACATGGTGTTACGTATATATAAATCTATAAAAAATAAAATTTATTCTAAAATGAAAATATTTTAAATTCTCGGGGTGTTATATTGTCTCTACCTTAATTAAACAACATCCTCTCAATTTAAACTTGAACTTCGTAATTGAGGGTTTGATATTAGAAGATAAAATATGTTTAAAAAACCCACATCTTGAATTTGGTTAAAAATACATATTATTAATAAGATAATAAGTGAATTAAAGTGGCAACATAATTGGGTTCCCTGGTATGAGAACATTGGTGGGAAATGGAATCAAGGATATTGAAGAAAAATATAGCAATCATATTCTTATGGAGTGTGATAGAGAACATGTTCAGCTAAAAGTAAATGACCATAAAGTCTTAAACTAAGGTTATAAAAAAGGTCATTTATATAATAAAAAATGATTATAATAGAAAATTTTTTTTGTTTCAAGACAATTTTTATTATGTTTATGGAATTATTTCTCTTTATATGATTATAATTAAATATACTTTTCTATCACAAAAACACTATCTTATCCTTTGGTTGTGTGTTGAACTATTTCTACTTCATTTATTAATCTATCATGCATCATATGGTGAGATAATATAGTATCCTCTATAACATCATCTAATGATCACCTGAAACAATTTCACAAATGACTAAATTTTCCAAAAACTATTCTGAACTAATACTTTAGAAGGAATTTCACCGAATTTCGAAATGAAACTTATCAAATAACATAAAGTAAATTTTAATCATCACATAGAAAACATGTGAATATGATAATAATCTGAATTATCATGAAGCCTTATTGAAAAAATTTGTGATTAATATTACTTAAATAGAACATAGATTATTGGATATATTCCTTAAATACAAAAATGATGTATACTCCATCAATGATAGCATAAATCACTTTTTCAATAAATCATTACTCAATTCCAAGGTAGTCAACAAATATCTGATTTAAATTACCCAAACCAATCACTTTTTTATCTAAAACATCAATATCTTTAAACTAGTAACATAGTAATGGTTTTATTTCTATCAACCATGTGTTTCCACGAAATTTTTTTACTTTATAATGAATAACTTATCTTGGGACCATTCAAAATATTATCTAAAATCCTTAATTAAAAAGCATGGTAGTATAATACTAAAATATTTAATAATTATTATAACCATAACAACATTAATAAATTACTAAAAAGAAATAATTATTGAATGCAAACTAATGAACATTAATCTTTCCTACTCATCTATAGTAGTATAATAATCATGATCATGATCCATTAACCACTTTTGGAGTATATTACTTTGACTCATAAGACATTGATTTGTGTAGTGTCTTATCTCCTTGCTATGGAATCATTGTATATTAGAATTTTCATTATTTCTAATTTAATCACAAACAAAGTGTCTTTATTCTCTAATATTATAATAAACTCACATTCCCATCAATTATGTATCCGGGTGTTTCTTTCCACAATTATCACATGTGGGAAAATACTTCTTTCCCATTTTACATTTATATATCTTTTGAACTTCAATCCTATTATTTTTAAGATTTAAATAAAATCCATAGGGATTTAAGATTTTCAAACCCAACTTGTTGAAACATTATATTATTCCTCATATGATCATAATGGTTGGGAGAATATTTCTTTTTGAGATATTTCCCTAATTTCATAAAATATGGGATCATTCTTATTCTATGGATCATGTACATTAGTGAGGTTTATAATCCTTATACTAGGTTCCATTTATAAATTACAACATGCACTAAATTAGTTCATATCACTATAAAAAAATTTATAATCCCAAAACTAGTAAAATAAATGCCATAAATTGACAAATTTATTCACATCTAATCTAATAATCATAAACATGGATTATTTTGGAGAAATTTCAACTTTTAAATCTCTTATACTAGATTATAAGGTAAATGTGAATTATCCTGAGTATATACCTTGTTGGTTTCATACTAGGTAAGATGTATGGCCCATTGTCATGCACAAGGTTACACTGAGTTAGGATCAACACACCTTGTCAATGTTGTTATCCCTAAGTAAATTTGTTCCAGTACCACATTCACTTGTAGTATCCAAAAATTGATTTATTTGGATGATGAACCACATAATATATTCCTTAAAAATTTCTAGGATGTTCTCTTATACTTATCCTCAATTCATATCATAGTGTTTCTTTTGTAATCTATTTTTTCTAAATCAATTTTCCAGGGTCACTGCTAAACATCCTCTGATACCAACTGTAATGCTCTTACCCGAGAATCCCAGAGCTAGTGCATTATAGTATTACATTGTAATGATTTCAAGGAATCAAATCCCAAAGGACTAACCATTTTATAGGTTTTTTAAAGCTACATTACATTCATTATAGCTATAATAATTTGGGAAATAAAATAAAAAATGAAACATAATACAATTAAATAAACTGCATCCATTAAATCTTATTCAGGATTTTCTTCTTCGTAACCTAGGTGAAGGAACCATAATAAGGGTTATCTTAAATACTCTTTAAGGGTGAGTAAAACAAAATAAATAATCAACATAAAACATTAAATAACTTATAAAACATTCCATTTCAAATAAATAGATAATTCATAATCAATATTACTAGGTAAGAAGCTAAAACACATGTCATTTTAATCAATAAACAAAGAATTGAATTTATCAAGATACATGTCAACACAAAAAATATCGTTGATAAATTATTAATAAATATAAATAATGGAAATTCATAATTATTTGAATCCATGTTTCTAAGGTACATGGTTTTTTTACCATCAATACCTTTCACAAGATGTTTTAGGATATTCGGTAAAAACCTATCTAATTTTTTCAACTAATTTGTCTCGTTAGACTGCTAATGAATCAATGGGATATCTATAATTATGACCTACTCATTTCATGCCTTTCCAAATAATTACTCATATATCAAATAATCAATTTATCTATGGAAATGTTTTTCTTATAAAATATACATTTTGAATAAAAGATATTGATTTTTCAATAATTTCATATTTAATCAAATAACATCCAACGTGAACTCCATTTGTAAAATGGTATATGATATAAAAATAATAATATCCATTGAATGAGAATATGGATATTTAAGATAGATTTAATTACCATAAAAATCATCATAAAAAATGATCGTTTAAAGATAAAGATAACAATAGAAAAAGAAAGTGAGATTGAAATATTTTCATTAAAAATAATCTGAAGGAAAATAATATTTAAACTTTTGGAAGTGTCACATACCACTTATAAATATTTAAATATTTATAACCATAAAGGAATAAAATTATATAAATTTTTTTATACCATGAAGTTAAAAGGGTTCATGATATAATATATCAAAATGGGTAGTAAAAATACCACGTAAAATAAGTAAGTGGTGAATATGATATTTATCTCACAAATGTAAAAAGTGGGGTTAAAATCCCTTAACTTATCTTCCTCTTTATTGTGTTCTATTTAACCTTATTTAAAGTGATTTAAAACATGTTACTAACTTATAATAGAACCATAATCATATTCATGATATCATGTATGATCTTCCTATAATATTTTATTACCTATTTTTTAGTAATATTCCATTATTTTAACTATTTTGGGTGTTTATTTCCTACTTTCTCAAGTATGTTTTCAATTGTTACTTATTATTCATACTAATTATATAACGGTTTTATCATATCTAAAATTTAGTCCATGATTTAATTATTATATGTATTTATTATATGTGTATTTAATATAATCGATAATATTATGAGATAAGAAATGAAATATAGCATTCATTGAGATGGTAGGTTGTACGTACACATGAACACTACTTTCATTTCATTATCATATTTAAAGAATGAAAATTGAATGATATATTTTTTTTATTATAATTAAAGTATTATATTTAAGTCAAGTATGCATCAGAGGTTTAATAAGAGCATCGTTTATGTGTTCCATGTATAGTGTGAATGAGTCACATTTCTTTGAGGGGTGATAATTCACACTTCCTCAAACGATTTTATTATATTTACGCAATATAGAATGAATAGAGGTTTGTTTTATATAAAAATTAAATAAAAAAAATAAATTTTTAATATCAATTATATCATATATAAATATTTTTTAGATCATAAGTCCCACCATGATAGTGGGTAGAGGAAAAAAGAATAATAATCATTTCATGAGGCGGTAGTTTAATGTACAAAAAATGGTAGGTTTGTTACCCATTAGATGGATTTTAATGTAAGTTAAGGTCAAAAACATGACATATTAACATAGTAGTATATTTAATATAGTTATTTTTTATATATTTTTTGGAATAATAATATTTGAGGTTGTGGAGAATGAAAATAATATTAAAGACCTTGAGGGAGGATGTTGCATCTTATTCGGGTTACTCATTTTGTATTACACCAAATGGATTCCTTTAATGGATTGTTACCCAAGGTGGAACCTATAGAATTAAGTTAGTGATTTTGGGAGATTATTTTAGTAGATATTGGATGATCCAATGTTGGTTTAGAGGTGTGAGGAAGGGGAAGAGTGAATGCCTTTATATA